>OX421404.1:24629319-27286646 GCA_949126875.1 Lochmaea capreae
AATTACATCCCAAAGTCAAACGGGGTTGGTATATCTACAAGATATTTTAAAAATTACAAAACCATCACATATGCTGGTAATATTTCTAATAATAATAATATCTTTTGCAGCAAATAAAACAATTTATTTTAAAACGGAAAGCAATTATTAAATATGAAAACAAGAATACCCCCTTTAAAAAATATATAAACTTAAAGGTTCAGAATCGAAACAGAAATTAGACACAATGAACACTTATGAGCATAAGATTAAAACAGCCAGATATATAAGTCCTATTATGCAAAACATCTACTTGACACCTAACACAGAACTAGAAGTAGGTACTACATATTTGTGATAAGAAACAAGAACTAGATTTCCTTGAAGAATCAATCTATGGAGCTCTCCACTATCAAACAACAATTGTAAAGATCAGCAAATATAGTTTTCATTGGTTCCCTGTATAATTGCACTGTTATACTGATTTTAAATGGGAAAAAAGATATCCAGCAAATCCCTATTGGGATAATAATACCTAAGCTTTAATATTTGTAATATAATGTCTTCTCCTTTTTTTCTATTAATTTCAAGTCAATTACAAGATAGGTCACTATTTGTTTTAGCTAAAATATTAAATATGAGGTAGCCATCACATCAAATGTAACTTCTGTCATTCTGACGATGATATGTCAATATCGAAATAATTATCAATAAGTTTATTAGAATTATTTTAATAAATTTTTTCATTAAATAGTGGTATTAATTAGAAATAGTTATCTTCTGTATGTTCCTTGTGGTGTACCTATTCATTATTCTTGAAAATTAACAAAATAAATAGAAATAGTTATTTTCATTTCTTAGAGTAATATGAGTAGATTCCACAAAATAAGGGTCCATAGAGTAAATTCAATCAGAAGTTCTAAATTAAAACGTTGCCTAAAGGGGGTGTACCTACCAATTAAAACTTTGAGCAGTGTATAAAGTTGCCTTCAAAGAGCTGTAAACGTGTTTCTGATAAATTTTTCTTGCTCAGTACAATTTGTCTCGCGCTTTAAAGCGATAATCACAGCTGTAAGAAGATTCTGTATTGTTGCAGCACAATCTTCGCCTTTTGCATAATATTATTTTATTTTGATTCGCCTGTAAATGGTGTTGCCTAAATTCACAGAATCTATTCTTAATTACAATTAGAGTGGTGAGAAAATTTTCGTAGTGTTTAAATATAATAACTCCATATTAATATTGTTGGAATAAAACTATAATTTGATTAAAGTATATTTATTAATAATTATTTTAGGATAATTAGTTTATTGGTTGTTTTAATCCATGATTTCTGTTTGCCCATTCAGTAGGTGCAAGATCAGCAAATTGATTGACACCAACTGAAGAACTAACTTCCCCGTTAGCGAATTTTCGGTTTTGTTCTTCAATGTATCTCAAGTTTCCTTTGAAAATGTCGAAGCGCTGTTGCTCTTCTTCTGGAGTAGCGTAGGTTTTCTGGAACTTGTTCTGAAAAGAAGAAAAAATAAATTATTAACTCCGAGCTGATTTTTTTACTGATTTCACTGTCGTATTTCCATTTTAAGAAAGTGAAATGTCTACTAAAATTTCGCGAATCATCCAGTACCCATATTTAAATTTTTGTTCGGAGACAATTAAATTTAAAAGTTAACGCTTTTCTTTGTTTAAACCTAGTTATCAATAAAAGTAGACGATTAAAATTGATATGAAATTTAAGAAACGGAAGCATGAAAATTATGTGCGTCAAATAAGAATTATATAAACCTATTATTGTGATTTTATAATACTTGCCTTGAAATTAGCAAATTGTTCTTCATCGGTCAACCCACTCGCTACCACTATAACAATAAATAATACCACACAGTATTTTATAAACATTTTAACGATAGAAAATTGTTGTGTTGTGTATGAAATGAACGCGTAAACTAAACTGAAGAATCTTCGGATCTACATAATGTTTTTATAGTACCTAGTTAACATCATGGGTGGTTTAACCAACCATACTTCAGTAACCTTGAGTCGTTATAAATTACTCCTTAAATGAATTCTCACTTGTGATATGTCAACATATTAAATTTAAAAATATTGAATAACGTCCTAATAATAGTACTTAATTTTATTTAATAACAATATTCACATTTTTGAAAATTAACTTTGAAACGATGGTAATGGTAAAAGAGTAAAAAGAGTATAGTTTATTGATTAACGTAAATGTGAAGACATGAGAAAAACGCAGAGTTATCAGATATATTTTTTTAAAATAGTAAACTCACTATTCAAACGTTACTTCAGTTAACCGTTAGTTCGTAAAGATAATTTAAATTTTTTTAAATACATAGATATAAATTAATACGTTTATAATTGCTGAAAAAAATAATTAATTAAAACAACTTTATAAAGCTCAAAATACTTTATCACTATTATTTATTAAACTTAAACGTCCAACTAAAACCAATAAAAAATCTAATGTTACATATTCTATACCAGTGATTCCCAAAGTGGTCTATATCGACCCCCAGTGGTCTATGACAACCTGCAAGGGGTCTACGTCAGCGAAAAAAAAATTTTGGGGTCCATGAAATGAAAATGGGGGTCCACCATAGTGGATCTCAACATACACTGATAGTACCTCTATTTACTCACATTATGCTATCTTTTAATATAAAGACATAAATATACATTATTTATAAAAGTACCTATAAAGTAAAAAAAATATTATATATGTTTATAAAATTGTGTAAGTTGTAGGCATTCGCTTTGTGGTCGCAATACATTTTGAACTTGTAAAAACCTGCACATAATGATATACCAGTATCATCTTGAAACCGAAAAACATGGCAAGGGGACTCCGACACAAAAAAGTTTGGGAACCTTTGTTCTATACCATGTATAAACTGTCCAAAAAAATATATACCTAGATTTGACAACTCAACGTCTAGAAAATCGTCTCAACGGCCACAAATATACAATTTAATAAAATAACCATCAGATATTAATAACTATACATTTTTTTCATCTATTATTCAAATATCGTAAATTCAATTCAAAAGTAAGTAAGTACTTACATCACGTTAATTTAACTTTCATCTCGACTTCCAAATGTTTAACTTAGATCACCAAATTCTAAAGTAACAATTTTAAATATTTTAATTCATACTGAAATTTTTTTAACAAATATTTTGAAAAAGCTTTCAAACGAGTGCGAAACGTCAAAAGTGTTTTAATTGATTTTTATCATATAAATAACTAACCAAACCCAAGAAACAAATCAAATTGCTATATTTAAAAACATCTTGAAAAGCAGGCAACTTGTCAACATGAGAAGAGAAGAGCTAAAGTGACCCAGTTACTGAATTTTGCATTTGCACCCAACTAAGTGGGTTACTGTGTCGTCAAAATGATTTACAACATTAATTACAAAAAATTACGATACCGTATAATATATCAAATAAGATACGTTGGTATTGTTAATATAGCAGATGTCCAGTACGTTGGTTTGATTCCCGATGGCTCCCTTTTTTCTTTTGACTAACATATTTCTAGTATTGTTATGATGCTGATAGAGAGAAAAATTTAAAAAATGACTTCATTTATTAATATTTATTTAATAAAAATTAGTAATATAAATTATCGAACTGGTGCAAGTCTTAATCCGTGATTAATTCTCGTCCATTCGTCTGGTGAAATATCAGCAAATTGATTAATGCCTATTAAATAAGTAGCTTCGCCTTTGGAATACTTTTTGTTGTGCTCTTCCATAAATCGCAAGTTGCTTTTGAATATTCTAAAACGGTTTTTTTCTTCTTCAGGGGATCCATAGACTTTTTCATATTTTTTCTGAAAATAAATGAAAATTATTTATACTATAGTACAAACATATTGACTGTGATTGAGGAGAGCGTACTGATATAGATTGTGTCCAACATAAGGATCCAGGAAATCTTAAAACATCTTTTAAATGGGCATGTATGTATAATGGGGTGACATTCACTGAGACCTAAAAGATCAATTGTGCCCCCTTACTTCTACTCAGTTCCTGAGTCTCAATTAATCTCAAATAGACTATAACATATAAGAGGTAAAGATATAGTCACCTTAAATTCAGCAAATTGTTCTTCGTCCGTTAGAGCATTCACCAAAACAATAACTATAACAACGAAAAGTAACAAACCGTATTTAAAAAACATTTTTAAGTGTACAAGGCTAGTACCGAAGTAAAACTAAATGGGTAACTTTGCAAATGTACTGTTTTTATAGGGCTCGATAACATAGATAATAAATTATCCTGTAGAAAACTGAATACTTCCAGTTTAGTCCGACTGGCCTTATATTCAATGCTTCGATGTATTTACAGGATGTGGATCTCATTTAACAATTGCCGTCAAATGACTCAATAATTTTACAGGGTGTAATTTGAAATACTGTTGTTGGCGATTCATTATAACATTTTTTTAATGTTAATGAGATGCAAAGTGATGACTTTTTGTAATAAACTTGTTTTGACTGTAAGTGAAATTCGTTTTGACTGTAAGTGAAATTCATTTCGACCATAAAGCGGGATTTATAGTTTGACGCACTGTGGAAAGATCGACTATCAGAATTTACGTACCTTGTTTATAAAGGAACGTAAGTGCATGACGTAACGTAAGGGGAACGGACTGGAACGGAAGAGTTGGCCAACTTTTATCTTTTCACAGTACGTTTTTACGCCTGGCCAATCAAAGGAAAGAATTTTGTGTGATGTCAGCGTGGCTATCAGCTGTCATTTAATGTTGTGTTTTTGAATGTATAATACAAAATGTAAAGCTCAAAACAACATAGGACACAGGCTGTAGATGATTTGTATAATTTCTAGGTTACTTTGAATGTCGCGAGTACGTTACCTCTGCCCATGCGCAAAATTTCCGTTCTGTTTATTTATAACTGCAACAATTTTTACATACCGTTCGTTACGTATCCAGTGCGTCTACGTGTGGTATACGTTTACAGTCCGTCAATCTATAAATCCCGCTTAATAATGGTTTCCAAAACTAACAAGTTTATTCTCAGTGGCATTTGTAATTTTGACATTTACTGTGTCAAACCAAAGAATACACCAGCAACCAAGAAGCGAAGCTGCCTTTCCTTTTTTTGTATGCGCATGTCTGAAAGGAGCCATTTTTATAATGAGATACTTGTCATACTTCACTTTGTCGACCAATTATATCGCCGATATTTAAAAATTTGATCATTTTCTCAGTGTATTTAGTAAGTTATCTGTCAACGTCGGTCTCTCAAGGTCATAAATTTTTGTTACCAAAACATCAAAGAGATTGCGTCGGGCTTCGCTTCTTGTTAGTTGGTGTATTCTTTGGTCAAACCTGAAACCCATCCCAAAAACAACCAAGAAATGTTTATGATTCTAATTATCGGAGAAATAATCTGTATCTGAAGTTTTAGACAAAGCTTGCACTGAATCGATTTATCACAAACACGTTCGTTTCAGTGATACGGTGCATTCAAAAGCTATCGAGATGTGTAGCAAGATTTGCCTTGCACTGACCGGCAATAAACGTCTTCAATTGAAGTTATCGTCGCCAAAATAAATTGTATGCTGACTAAAAATCGTAGGGTAAGTCTGAGAGAGGTAGCCGCTGAAATTCTCACGATTCAATTATTGCTAGATGCCAGAACGAGTCGACCGACCTCTTATTCATAAAATGTATTGTAACTCAATGAACTAGGCGAGAACAATATAGTAACCTTACTGTGGATTCCAGGACACACTGATGGAATAGAAGGAAATGAAATACCAGATGGACTAGCAAAGAAGGGGACTGAAAGAACTTTTTGGGGGCCGGAACCCTTTTGCGGTATCAGCCGCAATGTAATATTGAAAGAAATAGGCAAAGCCGAAGAAAAGAGAAGATCTGACCATCGGAAAGATCTAGTAGAGCTTGACAATCAAAGATTCTGATGGGTGGCTATAACCCGTTGAGATCAAATGAATGCCTAAGTCAAAGTAAAACTGCATTAAGAGTTTTAACAGGGATCCTAACGGGACATTGCCGCCTGAACGGGCACCTGAAAAAGCTCGAAATAGTGGAGGAAGAAGAATGTAGATTATGTGGCATGGAAGAAGAAACCTCCATCCACATACTGGAGAATTGCTCCGCAATTCAGAATCCTAGGGCGCATCACCTAGGAGATTATTGGATAGAAGAGAGATATTTACCTAAGCTGAAGCCTGCAGATATCCTGAAATTCCTCAGGGAAATAGGACTAAAGGAGTTACCGAGCTACTAGTCTCTGAGACTCTCCGCAGGAACTCAGTAGAAGTAAGGGGGCGCAACTAACTATGGGTACTGATTATATGACGCCGACCACATCACTAGAAAAACCCTTTAACATCGAAATAGATTGGAAAGGAGAATTCAAGGAAACACCCAAACAAGAAATAGTTTGGTTCACTGACGGTTCCAAAACGGACACTGGTACTGGCGCTGGAATATACGGTCAATCCCCCAGATGTGACATTAGTCATTCACTGGGAGTAAATACACTGTATTCCAATCAGAAATTTACGCAATTGACTCATGTCGGAGAGAAAACATAAGGAAGGGATACAGCGGTAAAAACATTCTTATCTGCTCAGACAGTCAAGCGTCAATCAAAGCACTTAATAGTAGTACAATAAAATCCAAACTTGTCTGGGAGTGCTTAGACAACCTTAAAAAACTCAGTGCCACAAATAAGGTAACCCTGAAATGGATGCCAGCTCACAAGGGTATTGAAGGGAACGAAAAAGCAGACGCCCTAGCACGGGAAGGATCGGCAACCGGTGTAACAAAGGCTTCGGTAAGAACCACATTAAACCAGTGGGTGCACAAACGCCTCAAATACTGGCAAACAATTCCGAAGCTCAAACACAGTAAACTGATGGTTAAACAACCCATACCAAAACTTACTGAAGAAATCCTGCAGTTAAATAGGAGAGATATCAGGCTGGTAACCGGCCTTATAACCGGACACTGCGGCCTGAGAAAGCACCTTCACACAATGGGGATCTTCCAAGAAGAACCTACATGTAGATTATGTGGTGAGGAGGACGAAACAGCCACCCATATAATTTTCGAATGTGAGGCTCTACGTTGGTGGAGGTATAGACAGATAGGGCCGGATAACCCTATATACAACCTCACCAAAAGAGATACTGTGAAGAGACTTCTAGATCTCATCAAGGTCACAAATCTTCTCACGGACTAGCAGACAGACAGGACAATACAATAAGCCAACGGCTGCAGTGTTGGGGGCCCACTATCCCGGCCTGTTTTCGTCTGTTTACTAACCAACCAACCAACCAAGGGGGCGCAATAGATCTCTTAGGTCTCAGTGAAAGTCACCCCATCATACATACATACAACTGGTGATGAGATAAGAGATCACGAGTTTGACATACAAACCAGTAAACAATATTATCTGATTATTATGCGTCATTTAAGAACAAATTCTTCGAAAGAACTTCACACGAGGATATTGCACAATCACCTTACTCCGCTGATGTGGCTCGGGCCTACTTTATTTCCTTTCCAAATCTCGAATTACTTTAACCGAAAGCAAGATAATTGAAATTTCGATTATGATTGGTGTTGGCGATAGGATGTGGACAAAATGCTCCCAGATTGCAATGTATACTTCAGGAAGGTATTAAAAAATGTATAAAGTCAAATTAAATTGCAAAATTTTAATTAAATTCTAACAAACTTATATCTACATAAAGAATTAATGCTAAGAGGCTAAATGTAAACAAATTTTGTATGGTAGAGAAAAAAATAGAGGTTATTAATTAACTGAAAGTGGCAGTGGTGCCAATCCATGATTTTTGTGCTCCCATTCGTCAGTGGAAAGGTCAGCGAATGATGTGATACCCAATCGGTTACTTACTTCACCCTTTTCGTATTTTTTGTTATTTTCTTCTATTTTTCTCAAATTTTCTTGAAATATTTTAAAACGTTTATCTTCTTCTTCGGGAGAGTCGTAAGTTTTCTCGAATTCTTTCTAAAAAAAAAAGAAATTACCAAAGTTATATTTAAATCTTCCTCGTATTTTTAATTTGAATTTTTCTTGTAAAAAAATTCATTCTCAATAATTGTATGCAGTGATTGTGTCTAATATAATCAAAAATGAAAATTAAAAAAATTTAATAGACTTTATGGCGATCGAAATCGGATAAGATTAATACATTCACTGACATTGTTTTTTTATACAATGCTTCAAATTCTTCATTCCTAGTAAACAGAATAAAACCAGCAAAAGTATATTCTGAATTAGAAAAATCAAACCGGGAGTTCCACAAGAGCAGTCCTGTTATTACTATATAATAATCCCAAAAATCTAGAATATTAGATTTCCAGATGTCTAGTGACAGGTGACAGTAGTCAAGCGACATCACTTAGTTCGTTTTGCCAACGCTGGCTGCACTCTCGCAAATTGCTTATAGTCTTATAGTAATTGGTTCGAAAACAGTTTCACAATTTAACTGAGACCAATTCATAGATACCCTACTAGAAGAAAAACATTTCGATATGTATTTAACAATGTCCACCTCTGATCTAGTAAAAAATTTAATCACCTTCAATGCCAAAAAATTATTCAATTAGCAACCTTTAGAATTATAAAGTGGCAAATACATTTAATAAATTCTGAAGATTGACAAAGGGATTTCTGCATTAGTCAGTGGCAGAATTCTACAATCAACCCTAGACTTTTGAGTTACACAATATTTAGAATGGCCTACAATATTATTATAAAATAAAATAATAAATTTGTATATTATACTATGTTTTGTATTATTAGTAAAGTATAGTCAATATTTCTATTTTTGTTGTGAATTTTATATTTTTATATTTTATCTATTTTTAAATTATGAAGCTTTGTCCATAAAATTTTAAAAAAATTTTATGACAATAAAGCTTATCTCTCGTAAATACTGGATCTATTGACGGAGCTGGTACAAAAAAAACGCTTTATGACAATAATTTCAAAACTTTACATTACAATTGGGCAAAATTAATTAAAAAATCTCTGGGTTTTTCTAAATCATTGCATGATAGAGAATATATGGTAGTATACTCGTTCTAAAGTCAATGTGAATAATTATTTTTGTTCCCATTGATGGAAATTATAGAATAATTTTTTTTTAATCATAAATGTGCCACTTTAAAAAATTATGATATATTAGATAAGACAGATAATGAAATTTTTGGACAATTATTTAAAAAAGAAGATAAACTCAAATTCACATTGTTAACGCATGTCAAAATTTAGATTATGAATTTTTAAAAAAGTCGAAAACTATTAAAATTAAAGTAAAAATCAACAAAAAAAAGATTTAAAATGAACAATAGAATTGGAATCAATGCAGAACATGAAAGGATATAACTACATTTTTGGGCAAAATAAAAATCATTTCAAAGAGATTCATGGTATGAAGAGTTAAAATTGTAGTAAGAGGAAGAAACTATCGAGGAAAGTAACTTTCCACGTATTGGAATTAGGAAAACTTTTAAAATTATTTAAAATCTGGAGGAAGAATTTAAATTTCGATATTGTGGAATTGTAAATCATATTTTGGACATTATAAAAAAAATTTAAATATAAATAAATCGATTTGTAATAATTAGAATAATCACAAAACAATAATGAAACTTGAATAGACATTTTTCCACATAGAGAATATGTAATATAATTTTTACAATTCGGTTTAAAAAATCTTTATTAGAATACTTAA
The DNA here is from genome assembly GCA_949126875.1 of Lochmaea capreae. NCBI lineage: Eukaryota > Metazoa > Arthropoda > Insecta > Coleoptera > Chrysomelidae > Lochmaea > Lochmaea capreae. The sequence continues at coordinate 24,639,089 of OX421404.1, forward strand.
TAGGAACATTTTGAACCACAACTTGAGAGCAGTTTTGGCTGAAAATATTAAATAAATTAAAAATCAAAATAATATAACAAATTAATTAGATATAAAATTTACCTTAAATTCAGCAAATTGTTCCTCGTCAGTCAACGCAGCCACCATAGCCAACGCGACAAATAACAATAACAAAATTTTCCAAACCATCTTAATTAACAAAGTAATTTGCAACTACAATGTTAGTACAGATAAACGACAATATAAGTACTTGTTTTTCTTTTCTAGCTATTTATATAATTTGCACTATCCACAAATCTGTTTAATTGACTATTGTCAATGTTATATCAAACTATTTACGTTTTATCCCATCACAACTCATACAACCTTGGCTTTGAATCATAAAATATGTTTACATAATGGTATTATTAAAGGTACTTATTCATTAAAAGTGTCAGAAATCCGTTAGGAGTTTTCTCAGTAAATTTATTTTTGTTATTCAGATACTGCTTAATTTACTGGAAAATTGCATACGCCAGGAGCGTATTCTTTTGTATACATATCCGATATACGGACGTACTAACTATTATTTTTAAATTTCCGTACTGGCGTACTGATATAGTTGTGAGTAAAATTATAGTATATTACGTAACAAGAGTTGTAAGTAACCCGCGTAACCCTACCGGAAGTAAACGTATTGACACGACGAATACCCAATACGTTTACGTATTTCATTGCATCTTAAAAAGAGTTAATTGACGTCGAGTTTGTCATTTGTTTACATTTTAATCTATTGAAAGATCACATAACCCAACTTTATTGTGTTATTTCTATATTTTGTGCGTGTTTTTATTTTTTTTTATATTGTAAGTAAAATATGTTAGCAATTTTGGATTTTTGAGCGATAATATAGATACAGAAAATGATTATATGGATGAGATCTTATCTTCGAGCTGTGGAGTTTCAAGAAAAAGTTGTAACTAGAATTAAAACGACATTTTTATTTCCAGAATTTTTGGCCGAAGCTGTATACATAAGTGTGGATACTTATGCCAGATATGGATCCGTAAGAATACCCCTGGGTGTACCTGTGATAGGCGAACAAATTGCAAGGTGTGTTTCAACTTATCACTAACAGAATTCAAGAAATTCCAAATAAAAGATTGGGTTAATTAAACCATAGTATAAAGCTGTTATATCATCATGTACAAGTTGTATATCTTTGTTGTAGAACCTCTTCTGTTGTTATGAATGTGTATTTATTACTTATATTCTATATCATTTCTTTATTTTTGTAAACAATTTTTAAATAATCATTATTATATTTTCTAAATTAATTCCAGAATACTGGAAAGTAAAAATCCCAATTTTCCAGTTGGGAAATTAAGTAGTATTAGACACTTTTGGATGGAGAATACATATCTGATGGAATAACTATCGATAGTTATAGCAGAAACAAAATTTTACCATATGTACTTCCCGACTATGGAAATCTACCACCTACAATTAATTTAGGAACCTTGTGTTTTACTGGGTAAGATTTTTGTTGATAATGTTAGAGGTGTGGAAAAAAAATCAAGAATTAAGTCAAATCAATTTTATTAATTTTAGAACGACAGCATACTTTGGTCTCTTCGAAGTGATACGTCCGAAAGCCGGAGAAACACTAGTTGTATCTACTGCAACCGGAGCAGCGGGGAGTGCTGCGGCTCAAATTGGAAAAATTATTGGATGTAAAGTTATTGGTATTACAAGCACCAATGAAAAATGCAAATGGATAACAAAGGAATTGGGATGAGACCATGCGATTAATTACGAAACCCAAGATGTCGACAAGGAGTTGTCTAGATTAGCTCCTGAAGAAGTAGATGGCTATTTTGATAATGTAAGTGAATCAAATTTACCCGCAAATGATACTAACCTCCAAAAGTCGATTTCAAGACTTTAGGTAAACTTTTTTAGATAGTGCTTCTAGCCGCTAGGGATTGTAGTCAGACTAGTTTAGCAGCCACACAGTATCAAAGAATATATTCAGCCAATACTTTTTGTCCACGCCCAGCAAGCCTTCTGTTTTCATAATAGTCCTTGGCTCACTTAAGCCTGGTATCTCATTCCAGTAGACCCTTGCTTTGCAGATAGTTATTTTTGCCAGTAAAGAGAGTCCCAGTCATGGCTCCGGCCTGATCTAGGTTTTAAAGCATTTAAAATCGAAAGTCAAAATAGTATACATTCTACTATTTTCACTGTCATTTCAGACAAAATGATATCTCGAAACGGACTACTGTTCACACTCAATATATTTTTACTTTTCAGGTAGGAGGCGAAATATTAACGATTGTTGTGAAACATCTTAATTATTTTGGCCGTGTTGCCATCATTGGTGTCACGTTAAAATACAATTATGAACATCAGAGCGGTGAGATATGTTTTTATGCTTAATATAAAGATGGTTGTGTTGTTTCATCTCATTTCGTTTAAATTTATTGTTAAAATCTGAGAGCCATAATGAAGATGACTGGTTGCCTAATAAACTTGCCCATGCGGCAAACCACTTGCTGATTACTTCGAAATAATTATGCTATTTTTTATAAATTGGCAAAACAAAGTTTTGTCACGTTGTAGACAGGACAGTTTTCGAATTCTCAGTAGGGATCACCTGCATAAAATGGGGCTATATAACGGGGATCTCAGCTGCAGACTTTGTGACATGGAGACCGAGACCGTAACCCATATTTTGTCCGACTCGGAGGCATTGGACTCGAGGAGACAGACATTCTTCGGAGAGACCAACGTGCCGCCTGAAGCATATGGCATGCATCCAGTTGACCTATATCATCCACAGATAACATACTTAATATCATCTACTCGAGTGTATTGGAATCGCTGGGTGGGTGGAATAAAGGTGGGAGTAGAGTACAATAAGCCAACAGTCTGCAGTGCTCCCAGTACTAGAACGGCTCTTATGATTATTGGTAACTTCTCTTTTTAACCAAATTTGATTACTTACTAATCGAGCGCTGACGAAACGTCGAAAAGAATCGCTAGCTACTTTAAAAAAACATGTTCAAAGGTGGCGTACACAATGAAGAAAATTGTAATTTTGCGAGTATAACATTAATGTGCACTGCTCAAAATGACGTATGGAGGAGGAAGTGGCTTGAAATAAAACAAAATTAGCATTTGTAACCCTCCTTATGGGTAGTTACGTATTGCCGGGTAGGTACGTACAGTCAGAGACAGTATTCCAATATAAAATAAAAGTTTATTCTTAAAAATACTATGTACAGTTGTTATTTACAAAAAGGCGTGCAGATTTAACAGCTAATTTGAAATGAAAACTTCTACTCTTGGGATTTCGTCGTAGGTGACGTCTTCTGTTTCGGCCAGAGGAGTGTCTATCGGTTCGTGCAGTAAACGGCGAAAGTCGACACCTTCCGCTCTCTATCGGGTTTCTGGATGTACGCTGAAGTCAATACGTTCAGCGAGGGAGGAGTATCCCTAAGTCAGTACCTTAGAGACAGGAGTTTCAGAGTACGAATGTCAATACCTTTTGCATACTAGCAGGTTCGGGATTTTCACTGAAGTCAATACCTTCAGTGCGGACAAGTTTATTCAGACAGATCAATACCCTGCTGAGGGATTGTCGACAAGTCAGTACCTTGCCAACCGGAGAAGGAAGCCCACCGAGTCAATATCTCGATAGACTGCCTGCTACGATTCTCGGTCGTCCTTTTATATCTACACTGGCTTTGCAAAAACAGTTTTGTATCGAACCATAGTCGTCTCTAGAACGATGTTTCAGAAGGACATCGTTACACGTTTACAACATCTTATTAAGTTAATTTACAACATAAAATAATTTTGGCCCAGGAGCAATATACTTAAAATTTCCATTGCGGCGAAAGTGTTAAAGGAAGTACAGTTTTTGATTCTGGTGATATTACCCACCATTCTAGAGATTTCTATGCCATCCTCTTCCTCGCGTCCATATTTATTATCGACTTTGCGACCTGTTCAACGAATAACATTGATGAGTCCGCCATTTCGTTGCTTTTATGACTGTCGTGCTCTGGTACCCAGGCAATGGCCTCCAAGTGCGTTTATGCAATCCCAAACTAGCTTGCAGGTAATCTTTATGGAATCAAGTGCCACAGTGCAGCTTGGCTGCCTTTTTACTTCTTCAACGCAGTGGTGAGTCGCCGTCACTTCCGCATGGAAAGTAGTGACGTTCTTAGATAGGCCAATCGGAATAGCTATTAGGGTATTTTGATGCATTTTTTTAAATGTTTTCATTTTACCTGTAAACGATAACATGTCTACACATTGTATATGCGTTTTTTTTATAGATTTTATGAAATTTCATCATTTCCACTAGAAGCTGTTGGATCGACACTGTTCCTCGACACTGTATTTAAAAAGGAATTAAGATAAAGGAATTAAAAGACGGTAAGTAAATAATTAAATATTTAATACTAACATAATTAAGGCATATTACAATCATATGTATCTTGCCCTAAACAAGCTTGACTTCCTCCAGGTTGAGAGGTTACAATGAAAAGGCACTGTCGTCCACTTGGTCTCTGTTCAATTTTTTCAAAATTTTTTTACATATAAATATATACCCATCATTTACAGAAAAGAAATTCCTTATACAAATGAACAATATCGGTAAGTAATATAAAACCTAACATACGTGATTATTTTTCATACACGTCGCTATGGGGAAGCTAAAGAAAAGTTTCCTTAACGAAAAAAAAATTGAGCTTTCCGTGTTATTCATTGCAGGAGTTTTATAAAGTCCACTTAAAACTGCCCTATAATTACATTTTCTATTAAATTTTTTTCTACCGACCTTTTTTTATATTTGAAAAATTGGACTCTAAGGGCCGATTCTACAATTCCAGTATAAAAAGTCAGAATATTTATTCCTTCGATATTTTATATCTAGATTTATACCAAGAATAATCGACAGTATGACAGGTACAGTTATTCCGAGAACATCTCGCTGGTAGTTCCAATGAACCAACGTTTTGACGTTTGACGCTTTTAAAACCGGGAAATTTTGACATTTCAACTAACCATAACTCGTGGTTCTTTTCGGAAACTCGCTTCAGCAAGCTCCAGTACAATATTTGGCAACAGCGCGTTGTTTTAAGATTTTTGAGATGACAAAATGGTTAAGAAACTGTCTTTCTATGTTGCTTCTCCCATTCACCTAACAACGCAAAGTTGCCAAATCTTTTACTGAAGCGAGTCTCCGAAAAGGCCTCGTATTTCTAGATTTGTTTTGATAAATTAGACTCACTGAATTCACTGAATTCAGAATGTTAGTTTATTTTTCTTATTTTGGTTCGAAAATGTGCTGACACTACTAGGGAAGAATAAGGCCTGTAGACTGCATGTCAGTTTCTGCAGTCAAAAACACATAAGAAATTCTAGTTTATCAAGTTAATTCTGTCTGATAACAAATTCGGCTTCGATACTTTTAAATCGGAGGTCGAGAAGCGGCGGCGACCGTGATCGGCGTAGCGCGTACGAACAAGTTAAACCTTGTCGCGCGAGGAGCTTTCTCTTGATTATTCTTCCACTCGTCGTTTTACTTTGCAGTAATTTGTTTTGTTTTATATTGTGTAATGTTTGTACTTTGTTTTATTTTATTAGACTTGCCCCTCCGACTCCGATAACCCAAATTTATAAACTCCAACTCCGATTTCGGTTCCGATGAAATCACCTCCGTAACATCCTTACTACACATTACCTAACTTTAAATACTTTAGAATCGGTATAATCTTATCTCTTCAGTTTCCTTATCTTCCAACCCAGATATTACAGCAATGTTGGTATTTTTACGCGAAACATACCAATAGAAATGCAGAATAAGTTTATACATTCAAACTGGGATAAATAACTCATTTGGAATAAAGATCTACCTCTATTGTAGAACGCAACAGTTACCCGATAGGTTCATACTCAAATTGTATAATCGGCCCTAAGTGATGTAGATACTAAAAGAATTAATTCTAGCAGAAAATAGTAATTTTTGCGAAGATCAGAATCACTCATCCCATAACAAAAAACGTTAATTTCACATTTAATTTTTCTGCTACTGACCTTCATCACATAACTGCATGATTCTGGAGTTTTTAGTATTTTAAATGAGCCAATTCTTGCTGTGGACTGTCGTTTTTGTAAAGTTTCAAGTATTATCCTTAGAAGATACTCCGAAAAAATTGAATACCAATTTAATTTGGATTTTTTATCTTAAAATTACGATATAACTAGAAGTCGGTGGAAAAATAATTCAGAATTTATAATTTCATCGAAACAGTTTGAAGGACTTTAAATTTAATAACCTACTTTAAACCAAAAACATCTTATTGTCCTTGAAAGAAAAGTACAAAGCAATAAAGTTTTCTTTTATGCCCCTAGACAACGTCTATTTTTCATAATTACATTGTACCTGAGTGCGAACAAAAACTAGCAGAGGTTGAAAATCTTTCTAACACATTGGCGCAACAACAACTGTACAAGTATTTTTAAAATTTGTTTACTACGAACATAAATGTTCCCTTTCTTTTAGGTTGATTGCGCCAACGGTCTAACCGTTTTATATAAATATATTGACTAAAATAAAATTAGTTAAACGATTTCCTAGTTACTACTGGCAACGTGTTTATGACATAGAATACAAGTTTGGTAAAAAATAAAGAAAAAGGTTATAAATATCCATTTCTGAAGGTTAACTTTATTACACATGTTATGTTCGAACGTTTTTCTTCATTTTACAATTTCTTTGCTACAAGTTATCGAAAATTTTTATGGATTTCACAAATATTGTAGTAACTATAGAAAATCTCTTAAAACAAAAATATAAATTATAAACCGTGACTATTGCATTTTAGATTATGCTGATATCCAATTTTGAAAGCATTGAACTACTTCTAAATATAATGACATCTTTTTTTAGTTTAGGAAGTGTCAGTCCTGTTATTGAAAAAAACTTGTTACATATTAGGCAGCACCTAACCGAGCACCCTGTATAACAGAATCTTGTTTTAAAATGGAGAAACGGGAAGATAGTCAAGAAAAATAAATCACAAATTAGTCCGCATTTTTGAAGTAAGAAAAACTTTCTGCCAATCTAATTTTTAACCACCCTATTTAAATCCAATCATGTTTCTTTATTTCTAATTTTGAGTTGCGCAAAAGTGCTTAGAGATTGACCTATAAAGAGAAATGCTCTAAGAAATCTACGAACGGGGAAAATATACAAACTGCGAAAAAGTTTAATGGGTCATACGATTCACAAAAGTACGACAAGGATAATGTGAACAACACTATTTGAAAGAGAGAGACAAGAATTGTTCTATGTGTAAAACTCCAAATCAGATCAGTCCCCCTTACCAAAACACAACGGTTAAAAGTAAAAAGAGCAATGAACACACGCCCACCTATTTTGGTAGAAGGGACTGATCTAATTGTTTCATACATAGAACAATTCTTGTCTCTTTCTTTCAAGTAACGCTATTTATCTGATCCTTGTCGTACTTGTGTGAACCGTATGTAGTGGCACACACAGGTTTTTTAGGCTCATAGTTTTGTGATATTTTCTTCCATTCTTTCATCTCTCGTTTTCGCTTTCCCCTTTATTGTAGGAAATACTAACATTAAAGACAAAATAGAATATTGTTAGAGACACTCTGAGCATGAAGAGAATAAAGGCAGATGAGACAACAGTTTAATAGATATAGATATGAAGTGGCTCCGATTAATTAGAGAGGAACAGAAGCAAAAGGATTAAATCGCCAGACAAGGCACTTCAACGTCGATAATAAATATTGCCACGAGGAAGTAGGTGGGAAAGAAATCTCTAGAATGGTGAGTAATTTCACCAGGGCAGAGACAGGCGAAGCAGTTCAAACTGCCAAAGCCATAGTAGGTATGTTAATAGGACATTGTTGGCTTAACAGGCAAGCAAAGTTAATGGGGGTTGACAGTCGAAGCTATGTCCAGATTCTGTCACATAGAAGAGGGAACGGAGGAAAAATCCTGGCGAATGCCCTGTTTTTTGTACTAGGGTATGGCTGATTGACTGAAAAGGTCGCAACAGATTGTTTTGGAGCGGTGTAAGAAGTCTAATTTATAGTGTAACGTTAGATGGCGCTGTTGAATATAGAGACATTGGAGGTGGCGCTGAGGTAACACTATTTAATTCATAGAGAAACGAGAGATGGCGTTTTTTATTATAGACTAGAGAGAGGTGGCGCCATTCAATTTATAGAAGTGATAGATGGCATTGTTTGATATAAAGCGAAGCATGGTATGACGTCGATTATGGGAAGGAGAAGCTGCTTAATATAGAGAAAAGTTAGTTGTAGCACCGTTTAATTTATGGACGAAGAAGAGATGGCGTTGTTTAATATAGGGGGAAGTGAGAAGTGGCTCCGATTGTATGGAGGAGTGAGAAGTGGCTCCGATTTTATGGAGGAGTGAGAAGTAGCTCCCGATTGTATGGAGAAGAGAGCGAGAAGTTGAACAACTTAATTTATAGAGAAGCGAGAAATTGCGTTGTTTAATATAGGGGGGAGTGAAATTTGGCGCCGATAATGGAAAGGAGTGAAAAGTGCCTCCGATTGCATGGAGGAGTGAGAAGTTGGTTCGATTGTATGGAGGAGAGTAGCGAGAAGTTGAACAAGTTAATTCATAGATAAGCAAGATATTGGTTTTTTTAATATAGGGGGGAGTAAGATGTGGCGCCGATAATGGAAAGGAGTGAAAAGTGGCTCCGATTGTATGTAGGAGAGTAGCGAGACGTTGTACAAGTTAATTTATAGAGAAGAGAGAAATGGCGTTGTTTAATATAGGGGGAAGTGAGATGTGACTCCGAATGTATGGAGGCGCGAGAAGTGGCGCAGAATGTGGGGAAGAATATCGCCATTTAACTTTTAGAGAGAACAGTCCAGCAACATTTAATTCACTCAAAGAATGTCAATGTTCTTTTTCAAGTGTTATTTTGGTAATCAATTACTTGAGAAAAGTCATCAACTGGAATTGAACGAGCTTGATGGCCATTAAAAGTATACAAAGTATAGAAAACTGAAAAAGATGGTACATGTATCGAGATATTTTTGTTTTCTTTCAAGAAATTTCAATAACTGTCTCTTATAGAGCACTGAATGTTAAAAGTTGTAATTCAAACTTCGGTTTGGCGTAACAAAGAAACGGATTTTAATATTTTCTCCATTACAAAAAATATTTTTGATTCAACGAAAATTAAAAAGGAAACATTTGAGAGAACATAGCGGGTGAAAATTTGTCCATTAGAAGTAATTCGATGCCTTCACTTGTATAGTTTTCAGGTAATATTGAAGAATAAATATTTTAAATAATAAATATTAAAAAAAAATTAATAACTATTTTTAACAATGAGTAGGTTGCACGTGTTTTAAAATAAAATTATACCAGTTGTAATACATAATATAAGATTAAGTAAAAGTAAAACTAAGTTCACAGGTGTTAATTAGCCAAAATTAGTATTTACGATAATTTTAAATTTTTTTTACTGGGACTTGTTACTTATCTGACCTTAGGCCGCACCTAACCGAGCACTCTGTATAACAGAATGTACTGAAAATATATTTAAATTGTTATAAAAATACTACACATATCTCGCACAAGAACCACCACCTAAACAAGCGAAAATTTGACATACCCTGTATATAATTGATGTTTAAAGCTTTTTCGATTACCTACCTGTTATCTTAGTTTTACTCTTTTAATAATTAAAATAATAGTAACAGCATTCCAGACTCAAATTTAAGACACTTTATCTGCCTTAATCACATTTAGTAATAAAGTTCCTTCGTCCTTCAACAAATCTGAAATATTCCTGAGCCAACTTATTTTCTAATACATTTTTTTTTAAAGGATTTTTTCTTCGCGTTATTGCAACCTTCCCAAACATTAAAAAAGTAACAAGTTATAATTCTTTAACATCAATACGTTCGCCGCGATTCCTTTGTTTAATCTGTACAAAAAAAATATTCATACAGTTACAATTAAACGACGAATAAACAAAATTTACAAAAATTCTCTATTATTTATAATTTTCAATCATATATTTAATAATAATATATACAATTTTTTGGTATCTCTTTTCTTCATACTGGTTGCACCAAGAAGCCGGAAAGTTTTTTTCTTTCTCGTAAATAGCCAAATAGTCCAAAGAATTCAAGGGATAATTTGTGTCATTTTGAAGGGTAGATACAATTTTACAGTAAATATTGTAAAATTGCATACGTTTAAAAATGGAAACTTGAAGTAGTGCCAACATATTCATTAAAATAAAAAACTGTTTACGAATTGGGATAAAATTATATCTCAGGATGAGGATGCTGTCACGTGTTCCCTACACTCACAAAAGAGATGGAATCATTAAACAAAATGGTTGGACGGACAAAACAATCGACGAATAGAAGAGTTGGTTTGTCTATGAGGACGAAAACGATCACTTTAACTAGAGAAAGTTGGGTTTGGACCTTTTTTGTAATAAAATAATTAACTAAGGTGAGGTCCAGAGCTATACATAACAAAAACAAAGGAAGTACTTTCATTTTTGGAACGTTTCGGTTACTTTTCCGACTTTTCGTTGCATCCCGAATAAAAAACTAACAACATTCATTCTAAGAAAGAAGTGCACTTAACAAGTTTGTTTGGTGAAATAAAAATGGAATTTTTCCAACGAACGTTGCAAAAAAGTCTTCTACAAAGGTTCATAAAGTCTCTGAGCAGTTTACAAAAATATTCGCTAACAAACTTTACGGTTCATTTCAAGATGTTCGTAAATTGTAAATCGCATCGTATATTTTGAGAAATGACATAATATATACTAGTTTCCTTTCGATGCATTAGAGGGTCTAAAACAAGGATTAAATGTAAAAACTTCAGTGGAGAGTGGAAAGAGGTTTTGGAGAGGGTATGGTATTAATTTTTATTACTTCCAGTTAAAGGGGGATGTACAAAGAGAGATCAAAGTTTTACAATTGAAGAAAAATAAAGAGAAGGTGAAGTATGATAGAAAGACTTGGCTCAAACTATTTCCAATTAATTTTTTAGAGAGCCAGGTGAAACTTGCCCAATCTCCCTACAGGAAGAGAAAAAAAGGGAACCGCGCAGGTCTGAAAGAAACTAATCGTAGAGGAAGACCTACAAGAACAGGAGAGAAGGATAGAATGGGGTTAAGGAGGAGGCGGGATTAGAAATCAGATTTTTTCAAAATATTGAGATGGTTTATGGACAATCATGAAAGACTTGGAAACAGGGCGAGACTGAAATAAACTAATCAAATAGGAAGATCTACAAGAGCAGGAGAGAAGGATAGAATGGGGTTGGAGGAGGTAGGATTAGAATTGAGATTTTTTCAAAATATTGAGATGGTTTATGGACAATCATGAAATACTTGGAAACAGGGCGAGATTGAAAGAAACTAATCAAATAGGAAGACCTACAAGAGCAGGAGAGACAAGGATAAGACAGGATTAGAAATAAGTTTTTTTGATATTGAAATGGTTTGAGGATAATCATGAGACTTGGGATCAGAGCAAGTCTAAGGGAAGCAAATAAAAGAGGAAGACCTACAAGAACAAGAAAGGGGAATCGAATGGAGTTAAGTAGGATACATAATTAAAACAGTGCCAAGCAAAGTTAAACGACTTCGATGTCTTGAGGACATTTATGAAGGACTTGGGAACCAAGCAGGATTGGAAGGAGCTAATCAAAGAGGAAGATCTACCAGAATATGAGAGAGGAAATAAAAACGTATCGCAAAACAAAACGGAATGATTAAATAAAATCAAGTGAAGTAGTTGGAAATAGGAAACTATAAATGTTGGAGACCAGCACCCAAAAGTCTTGTGTATAATTTTAATTTATTAATTATTGATCGAGTACAAGAAGCATCAATAATTAGTAAATGTTTTTCATCCAGTAATAATTTTTTTTAAATAAAAATACGTGTGATTTACGCGATTCACAAATAATATTGTAACTGCAGAGAAAATTATCATCACAGCCTTTCACAAAATTATCGTCAGAACCTATTTTTCCACTTGATTGCAACATTTACTTCTTCAACGTCATAACCAAAAAAGTGTATTTGATAAAAAATTTTAAATTTATATTTAACCATTTTTATCACATTTTAAAATTTTTTTTTTGTTTGTTTTGGTAACGAACCTCTATTTCCCATACTTTCCCCAATTTTTCGCGTCTAACCATACAATATGCTCAAAATACTGATTTTATCCCAAATTAATAATTTATTTGCGACAAATAAAAGTTTTTAGAATCCCTTTACAGATAAAACCGTATTAAAACGATTGAAGTAAATTCAATTACAAAATTCTGGGATAACAAACAATCTGGGGGGGGCTGAAAGATGTCTGCACCTCAATTTAACACCTACGAATGACTTGCAACTAAAAATAACTATAAATTAAAAAGAAAAACACGCGACTACCGTTTCTTCTTTTTGTTTGTAGACGTAACTTTCTTTCGAATTTTCGATTGAGGGGTATCAGGGTGTTCGCCATCACCAACATCTGCGATCTTCCTCTTTCTGGTCCTATTCGGCAAACAAATAAATTCCATAGGTGGTTCACCATCAATTTCTAACCGAATTCTTCTTATCCTCTCACTCTGCCTGGATTGGATATACACTTTCTTCTCCCTCCTCTTCTTTTCCGTCTTACTATCGACGGAGTTTTTATCGGACACGACAATTCCGCTCGAGCTCGTCGATTCACGAATAGCGTCCGAGGTTCTCGAATCAGAGCTAACCGAACTCATCGAATTGACTATTTCAGGAACTCTGTTCGGTTCCAATGGAACTTGCGCACCAATTTCATCAGTCTTTTTCAATTCGAGCGAGAGATGAGAGCGTGCCGGAGTTACAGGTCCGCTCTTAAGTGAACTCTCACTTGTGAACGATGAGCTAGAACTGTTGTTGTCGGATGAGCTCTTTTTCAACCGTCTGCGTTGAGCTAGTTTGGCATTAAGAACGTCCTGTAATCGGAAACCTTCACGCTCTGCTTGGTGGAAAGCGTTGAACGTGGTTTGGAGCGTCCTGAAAAATACATAAAACAACGTTATGATATAAATGTGAAGCCAATGAATGTACATAATATTCATGGAACTAATTAGATGACTTGTAGCCCTAATCATAAGTAAACCTACCTCTCTGCTGTTGATCCAAGTACGTCTGGTGTCATTAGAGGCGTTTGAGAGAAATTTTGGCTGCCTTGGATCCAGTTGTTATGCTGGAGATCTATCATTCTCAGTCTTTGAGATGGGTCCACCGTTAGAAGACCTTCGACGACAACTTTAGCTTCTTTACTAACACCTTGCCAATGTGGTGAATCGAAGTTGAAATCGCCATCTTTTATTCGTGTCATTATTGACGAGACGGTTTCGTCTCTGGATCGGGCATGGAACGGTGCTTTTCCTGTAGACAAATAATTTAGTTTAAAAATTATAGAAGATACTGGGATAGGAGTATAGGAAGCTTGAGATGCTAATACTGCCAAGCCTCTTCAACGTGCAGCTTCGTCTAACCTGGAATTCACACCTACAAGCTACATGACAAAACTAATAAAGGGAAAATGGCACTAAAGGCTGCCAAACCAGCGATGGGAAACTAATTACATGTTTCATACACTGTAAACAACTGTGGTGAGTACCATGGTTACCTATGAAGTCTTAGCTTGGTGGATAAAAACAGATCAGAGGAAAGCCAAACTGGAGAAATCAAAACTTCAGAGGCTTGCCTTTCTCTGAAGCGGCAGACTCCTTAGTAAAGCTAGGTTCTAACTCTGCATTCACTGAGAATGCCAAAAACTGCTGCGGGTTGGTTGTACACCTCAGTGGATTCAAACTAAACTGGTCACTCTACAGCAACCACATGCATACAATCGGCATGTATATAGGGAGAAATATATATGTCGGAGAGTACTGGTTAGAAGTGGAAGACCTGAACACCTACGGATATCCTATCCTTCAGGGAATGGGCATATTGATTGATTGATTGGTTCAGCACCACCAGTCAGATGCTTAGAGTCCTCGGCACATCAGCCTTTAGGCTTTTTGTGCTCTTGGTTGTGTCGTTTATGTGAAGAGACCAGTGGCCCTTATCAGGCTCAACAGTCTTTTCACTAGGTCCTTCTTGGAGAAATCCTCCCTTGGATGTTCTAGTCCTAGGAGTCTATATCTCCAATGAGATAATGTGAGAGGCTGTTTCCTCCTCTTCCATTCACAACCGACAGATATGTGCTTCCTTAGGGTACAGTCACCCTGCTAAGGTTTAGTATTTCGTTAGCCAGCATCTCCGAGGGTTTTTTTACCAGGAGTTTGCTGTGTTCCTGTTTTGGCACGTGTCTCCAGTACGACTGATGTTTAGTTTGAGTCCACCGAGATGTACAACCACGTGCAGCAGTTTTAGATATCCCAAATACTGGTTCAGGACTAGTTCAATGGGCATAAAGTAACTCCTAGTCTCTGAGACTTTCCACGGGAACTGAGGAAGCACAATAGAACTTTTAGATTGGCAAATAAAGTATGGAAAAAAGTGAATAATGTGATGTTGAAAATTGTAAAGACTTACCACAAAGCATGGTATACAAAATAACTCCCAAACTCCATAAATCACAGTTTTCATCGTATCCTTCCGAGTCACCTTTCAAAACTTCCGGAGCAGCGTACTGCAACGTGAAACAAGGTGTGTGTAACGGTTCCTGTTCTTGTTTCAACCTGGCGAAGCCAAAATCGATAATTTTGATTTCGGCGTCATCGTCATCGGTAGTAAATACCAAATTTTCAGGTTTAAGGTCTCTGTGGACTACACTGCGAGAATGCATGAAGCTCACTGCCGACACCAACTTCCTCATTATCAAAGAAGCTTCACTTTCGGTGAATTTGGACTTTTTTCTTATCCTATCGAACAGCTCACCGCCTTTTAAGTACTCCATAATCAGGTAAGTATGGATTTCATCGTGAGTAACGTCGAATAGAGATACAATGTTGGGATTGCCCTGACAGGCTCTAAGTAAATTTATTTCTTGCGTACAATCTCTAGTTCTACTGACTATCTTGACGGCGTACTCCTTGCCGGTGTTTCTATGTACACATTTTCTGCATATGGAGAACGTTCCGTCTCCCAAAATTTCTTCGTTAAAATCTATATCGTAAGTATGGAAAAATGGACTGTTTTTTAATCGGAAGTTTTTGATATTATCGTGTTGTTTGTTAGGTCTGATTAGATCGTCGGATATAACGTTTTTACTGAAAAGTACAGATGGAGCTACGTATGAATACCCTTTGAAGATCTTGTCGAAATTCGGTGGAACTACGGCGGGCGAATCGGTTGGAGGCAATTGGGTGAATTCTTCACTAAAATTGGAGACGTCTAATTCGTTCCTGAAACATATTAAAACATGCTCTGATTAAGATTGGGTAACAAATTGATGGGTAGATAAAGCAGTTTGATATATCCGTAGTAAAAAGGAAAACCTGCAACTAGTTTAAATCATATTTATACCTTATCACAGGTTTAAAAGGAGCTGGAATTTCTTTCTTGGCTAACTTGTCCCAGTCTAAGTTTCTGAAAAACGGATGTCGTTTCAGTTCTTTGGCGTCCTCTTCGCCACCCCCTAAGCGTCTTCTAGGATCCTTTACTAATAGTTTACTAATAAAATCAGCTACTTCTGCTCCCAAATCTATAAATAATAAATTATTTGGTTTATCAAAGAAAAATTGTCAACAAAGGAAATATATTATCTCTTAATTTTAAGAAAACAAAATTTTACTCTTACATTCTGGAATTGGAGGTACAGACTTCAAAATTCTCTTGGAAATTTCTTGTTGAGTATTTTTTTCACCTTCCACTGTAAATGGGGATGCTCCAGTCAGAAGTTCGTAGGTTAATACACCAACAGACCACCAATCCACAGCCTAAAACAAAATATACTAAATGAATAAAGATTATAATTTACGGGACGAGATTTCTATGTTGCCAGGTTGGAAAAATGTTCAGTCAATAATGGATTTTATTAGAGATATAGAGAAACGAAATAAGACACTTATTTTAAACGCCATAGAGTGTCATTTGTCAACCAAAACATGCAATAATCATAAAGTTTCGTTATAATTTGCGAGTTTCATAGTGCCACATTTAAAGATAAAAAAAGAGAACAAAAGAAGCGTCAAAATTGACATAGATGCAGCAATAAATCGAAAAATTGGAAATAATAAAGGAAAAGAAAGCAGAAGTGTTATGCGTTATAATAGAACAAATTTAATCAACATTTTTTGTTAGCCGGAAGCTGGTGAGAAATTTCTTGAAAATATTTGTCTTAGCGCTGGTAAATAACGCGCATTAAAAGTGTATAGAGCACTTTTACCATTATAACTGTAGGCTTGCACAATAATATTACCTCTTATTAAATTCATGAACCGAGCATGTTCTTGTAACTGTAACCCATAACGGAACAAGCGAGCCAATTTAAACAAGGATGTTGTTTATTCCGAGTAAAACATTTTAATTCAAAAATAAAAGTATGTGCTACTTAATATACAGTGTTAATCAAAAGTTCTTATTATATTTCATAAAAATGACAATTCTATCAAGTGGTTCCATTCATTCATTCGATAGGGTAGTTCTCAACAGCCCAGGCACTTGAACTGAATCTTTCTACCAAGCAAGAAACAAAACGGTTCCGGAGCTAAGCAGAGCCTGGCTGTCAGTGAATATCTTTATATTTTGTCCGGTATATCCTCTTCTGATACAGGCTATAGCGGCAATCGTCTCTGCTTGAAACACAGTCGTGGTATCAAATATATACGCCTTTTCATAAGAAAAACTGTTATCATCCCCTGGTATCACCTATAAGGTGCAATTCTGTAAGCAAATGTTAACTTTTAACGCATGGTTAATAATTAGACAATCTTCATCCATTTTACAATTCTGTAAGCATAATAATCTTTAAAATATTAACCGACGTTTCGGTAGCGTTCCAGCTACCGTTGTCAAGATTAACTAGTATAGAAATAATTTTTTGGTCCCTATCTGACACAACGAAAAAATTTGACAACTAGACAATCAATAATATCTTGAAGTTTAAGACTACAAAACTTTGTTGCCAAATTTTATTAAGGTCCATTCATAGTAGATCACACCTCTGGTAAAATGTGAAATAAAATATTTTATTTTATGACATTCTAACGATATATAGTCCACTAGAAATGGAATCCAGTGAAGTGCACGTTCCAGGAACGGTTTTTATTGGGATAGCGCTTTTTTTTCGCTTATTTTGGAAATTTTGTTAATAAAAACGCGTTTGTTATTACTTTTTTGTGTATGAATATTTTTGTTTTCAAAATATGTATAACTCAGTTTGGTGATTTTGTGTATTGAAGTGTGTATCGATTAACAACTATTCCAAAGATAAATCATAAGAAAACCTGGATAAAAACTTTCAATATTATTTTTGTCGAATCCCATTGAATTTTATGCCCCTCTTCTTTCGCTACCGAAACGTCGAAATAAAAAATAAAAAACATTATTGTGGTTTGATTCCCAAAAAAAATAAGAAAAAAAAATTAAAAATATCTATTCACAATGACTTAAGAAAGAGCATACTACAATTCTTAAAACTTGAAATAACCTAACAGACATTTCCCATTTTCAAAAGTACCAAGTGATAGCGCCACATAAAAATTTCATATCTTTTTATTGTTGATTTTTGATATTTGAGGTGCCCTTGGAAATATCCTGACCTCTAGAATTATAATAATTTATATCGAGTTAGACTTTTAACAATCTTTTTATCGTAGTGCACTGTCGTAACCCGTAGGATCTCAGAACTATTTATCGTAAAACTTTGAGAACAAACCACATCACATTCACTTTATATTACTTCAATATTTAAATTGTCAAGTTTAGAGTATATTTATTGATATTAACATAGCTACTATAACATACAAATGATTAAAAAATATATAGCAACGTATTTGTGTATGAAGAAATGTAATCAAATAATGCCATCTAGCTTAAAAAGGCTGGAATAAATCGGCAACATAATATACTATTTTATTGGTCATTAAATTACTTCTCAAACGATATTAAGTTTGTCAAAATCCATAAAATAGCACAAAAGATATAACCATTTTCATGAGTTAGCGGTTCTACTCACCTCCACTACTTGTTTTTGTTTGCAGAACCCAGTCTAGAGGTGGAGAGAGGAAAGTCAGTAATTACTGACAAACCGGCAACACGGTGAACTGAGGGAAATGAACGGAAGTGATGACTTGACTTGACAATTTGCGATCACGAAAACTTCTTTCTTTCGCCTCTTTTTAGATGGTGTACTCTGTGGTAAAACTACGATACCATGACTATAGCCATGACCTGCCTTTATTTTCTGTTTTTCCATTTGAACTTTGTGAGAAATCGATAAGGGGTAATGGTAAAAACGGAAAGGTCCTTAACTTGAAACTAAAGAAAACTAAAATTCACTGAAAACTTGTAAAAAAAAATAATTGAATTTGAACATAATAGTTTATTTTTATTATTATTGTTCTCTAAAAAATAATTTCAAGAACTTTCTCCATAGCGATTTTCTTATACAACCTAACCTAACCTAACCCGGTATATTATTATATTAATAACGAATGTTTATTATATACTTTTTCTGCACTTTTTTTAATCTTCAATAAACAAACAAAATTAGAACGGTATGTTGTGGGCAAACATTTGGCGTAGAACTAAATATCCATTACTTACTCGTTTAGTGTTAATGTAATCCAAATATAATCTTAACCGTAGTAACGGTGGTATGGCATGGAACAAATTCTTTATGTACAAATTAATGGGTTGTAGAGTCTGAGAATTTATGGAAGTGTGAAATGTATAATATTTTTAAGTAGATAGTTACTTGGACTTTCACTATTAACGGATTGTTAGACTGTCGAACACTCTCTTAATTATGTTTTTCTATGGCAATCACTTTTTGATTTTGCAATAAGCATGTTGCAAAAACTATATACATTACAGAGTGAGTCTCAAGTATGGAACGTTTTAATTATATCAAAAACGGTTTTCAGAATCATTTTCCTTTCATGTGAATACTGGTCGTTGTTCAAGTGTAAAATTTCTCACGATTTATTAAAAACAGCCAGTACGATTCTGCATATAAGATATACCTAGTTACCGGCTTCTTCGGTTATGTTGGTTGGGTTGTCCTTGTCTTCGGTATTGAGGACACCGTCTAACGGAACGAATTTCGGTACGCATACATAACAATACAGTTAGTTCCAAGACTTCCTTTTTAAATTCACGACGTTTGTTTTTCAATTATTTTCACTTTCTCAACACTTGTTCACAAATATTTCGCCATAAATATATTTTATCAAAGCTTTTGTACTAATTGGGAGCAACATAATTATAAAAGAATGAGATAAAATGCTTGTAGCAGAAATTTCCAGAGTAACAGTATTTTTATTAATCATTATGGAGATAATTCGCGGATGTGAAAACATTTTTAGAATATACCTTTTAATATTCCGTACGAGTTTGTGACTAAGCCAGATACAAACGCAAGAATTCTTCTTTTTTATTCAAAAAAGTCCAATTTTTTCATAGCAACTATCTTTCCCAGAGCTGGAGTTTTATAAAAACTGTATTTAAGTGGTTTTTATTGTTAATCAACATATTTTAAAATCAAGCAATATCTTTCTGGCAAATTATAATTTTCTTCATTTATAGAAAAATTACTTCATCTCTTTTAATTTCCTTTCGTTTTTAAATAAAAATCAAATCGAATGGGATAAATCAGATCAGTCTACTAATATTTAAATTCGTATATAGATAGAGCTCTAAAGCAATAGAAGAGATTGGGATAGGACCAAGGAATCAACCTTTGAAAACTACAAGCACCTTTAAAGCAGAAACTCAGTTCATAGGAAAGTGGTCCCAGTCAAATATTCATAAAATATTTAGTAGGCAAACGATTATTATCATGTAGGATCGTCAAGCAGCCATAGAAGCACTGGGTTCTAAAATGGCAACGAACAAAGCAAGAACAATATCGTCACCTTACTGTGAGTTCTAGGAATTAAATGAAATTAAATAGAAGATGCACCATCAAAGAGAATGACGAAACATTCTTTTGGGGACCGGAGAAGATTTGACCATTGAAAAGATCTATTGGAGCTTAGTTACAGTATCTCTGAACAAATGAATGTCTAATTCAGAGTAAAACTGCACTAAGAATGTTAACAGGAGTCCTGACGGGAATGAATATTAACGATAATGGAGAAATAGGTAATGAAAGAGTAAACGGACCTACATCAAATAGGATTGAACTCGGGAAGGGAAAAGCCCAAAGCTCCATATGTGAAATAATGGCCTTAAATGCAAACAATTAAGTGCAAAACCAACTTTAATGGGGATATCCAGTAGACACCCATACCTGTAAATGTGATGAACTGAGCTGAGTTTTGAAAGGATCAAATATCAAATTCATTTGATTGTTGGACTCGTAATTTATTTAGTGCATTTGACATACTGTGTGGTGTAAGTTATGAGGGGAGTTAAATGCTATGATTCCAACAACCTTCATTTTTGGGGTTCCGTACCCAAAGGGTGAAAAAACGGACCCTATTACTAAGACTACGCTGTCGCCCGTCCGTCTGTCACTAGGTTGAATCTCATGAACCGTGATAGTCATTATTTCACAGATGATGTATTTCTGTTACCGCTATAACAACAAATATTAAAACCAGAATCAAATAAATATTTAAGGGGGCTCCCATAGAACGAACGTAAGTTTTTTGCTCGATATTGATAAGTTTAATGGGGACTTCCTTACAAAAAACGTGATTTTTTTCCAGTTCTTATAGATAATGGTACTGAACCCTTCGTGCGCGAGTCCAACACGGTTTTGATTTATTCTATTTAAGCATTTTTAGTGATAAAACTTTTTAATCAGTGTCTAAAAACATACATAATAGGTCGGAAATTTCAAGTATTACAAAATAGCATTAGCATTGACATAAATATATACAATTTTTTTGCGATTATATTAGAATATTAAAAGGCTTTCTTAATACCATCTGAACTAGTTGTTGCTGATATAACCATCATGTTTGGAAATTCAACTGGTTTAAATTTGCATTTAATAATAATGTTATTGCAGGCGACTTGAAAAAATTTGTATAATCATATCGAACAAGGTCGTTATTTATATTATTCAATTTGTAAAAGATAAAGTTATATATTTATGTTATTTATACAGATAATAATTCTTCAGCAAAAAATATTCAGAAAGAAAAGTGTCAGTGAAAACTCAATGCTTTCCTTTGCAATCTCCAAAGGATAAGGATAAGTTTTATCTCCAGTTTGCCACATACTTCTCATCTGGTTCATCAATTTAAAAAGAACACGAAGAAGCCTTTTTAGGTTGTAAGAAAGTTTAGTGAACTAGCGAAGGATACAGACCACATTTATCAGAAAAAATAAAGATCTTAATGGAGAATTGGTAGGTTTATCCAAGACCAAGAGGTACTGGTACACAGGATAATGTAAAAAGATCGCAGCTCAGAATAGAAGCATGAGAAGGTCATCACCATTTTTATGAGACCACTACGTTGTCCACTTGCCAATAACATTGTTTATTTTGTGGAAGAAATATATTTCCTTAATTTTCTTCCAGTATTTCGGACAAGCAAATCTTTTTTGGGTAATTTGAACCATTTTTTGGAATAGACGTACCAAAAAACCTTCATATGCAAAATTTCATCAAAATAGCTCCAACCGTTAAGAAGATCTCTTGATTGCAGCGTCATCTACCGAGACCAATTGTTAATATAAACCATTCTAGAAGTCGCCCAAATACTCACACAATATTTTAACTGTTGCCGCCAATTCAATTTGGAAGAAGAGTAAAATAACCAGTTGACTACAGACCATACGAACTATATTTGTGCACTCTGGCGATGTAGATAGACAACTTTACATAATATCCAATTTCTTGTGAATATCTAACTTGGGCAACAAAAAATTGATAAACTAACAAAAAGCGAAGTAGTACTCCTTGGTATTACCAAGACAAGATCGTTCTTAAGTAGAAGCGTTGTTTACAATTTATTAAGAGTACACCTAAGCAAAATGTCTGAGGAACAGTATCAGATGAAGCTGAATAATGCTGGATTGTAGAGCACTACTGGGGTAGCAAAAACCACATCAATCAACTGGTGAAAAACCTGAAGTTACGGATTGGTGATAAAACGGAACTGGAAGAAGCAGAAAAAAATAAACACTTAAATGCAGCTGGATGCAAAGAAACTTGATGGAGTAACATCCACCCACTTTAAAATAAAAAATATTCCTAGTACTGACGGAGAACAATAAAACGCCTGTTTTCTTGTGGATGAATTTGCAGATAATAAAATTTATGTAACATCCATTTATAATAGGTACATTAAAAATCATTTAATAACACGTCAAATTCCAAACACCGATTTGATTGTATTTAACAAATTACGTTGTGGAAGTAGTCCATTATCTAGGATACGGCAATAAGGAGAACCTAATTAAGAGCCTAACGGTCGCCTTGAGTTTGTGTTGTGTTAATGAAACCATACGCAGTACAGTGGTTACTCACAATCAGACGGCGATGCTGACACACTAACCTAGTTCGATTACGTTGTCGTTTATTATTCACGAAAAAAAAAGGAGCGTTTATAAAAAGTTGTGTTTGTTTTTGGTTGAGCGGAAACAAAAATTCTGATGTATTTGTGTGCGCCGTTTGGGTAATATTTACAAAATCAAATAAATAGGTTAGTCGTCGTAAACTTTTTTTCACATAAGAAAAAGCCACGTGAAGTTTGTCAACTGTCTTGCGCAGAAATCATTTTTGATTAAAGATATACATTTCGAATTCATAATAGAAAATATCCTTTCTGTGAATGCCGAGGTGGCGGGAATAGGAAGTAGAAATGATATAATCTTAAATAAACTTGGTAATTTTTTTGTATTTTTTAAAATATGCTGCCATTTTTGGGATGTGGTTTTGTCAATAAAATCACTTGAATCCTTTACTTTAGCAAATATTTCGTTCAGTATATTTATTTCTGAATAAAGTTCAAGGCCGCCTGACCTGTTAGAGTGCGAGTGCTTAATGGTGTCTACCGCCAACTCTCGATGAAGGTCACTATTTCGGAAGGTCCAAGGCACATTGACAAACGGAGATAATGTTGGAGTAGTAACGCTCTCGGCTTGCATTCGGAAGGAACGAGTTTCAAATCCCACGACCGCCTGACCTGTTGGAGTGCGAGTGCTTAATAGTGTCTACCACCAACTGCCGATGAAGGTCACTATTTCGGCAGATCCAAAGCCCATTGACAGACCGGGGAAATGGTGAAGAAGTAAAGCTCTCGGCTTGCATTCGGAAGGAAAGAGTTTCAAATCCCAAGACCGCCTGACCTGCTGGAGTGCGAGTGCCAACTCCCGATGAAGGTCACGATTTCGGCAGTTCCAAGGCGCATTGACAAACCGAGCAATTGGTGGAGTAGTAACGCTCTCTGCTTGCAAATCCCAGGACCGCCTGACCTGCTGGAGTACGAGTGCTTAACCGTGTCAACCACCAACTTCAGATGAAGGTCAATATTTCGGCAGTAAATGGTAGAGTCGTGACGCTCTCGGCTTGGATTTGGAAGGACCAGGGTTCAAATCCTAGGCCCTCTTAACCTGCTATGAGATTTTTTTCAGAGGTTTTTTCGTAGCAATTGGTAAGTACATATCTCTCAGGAATCTAGCAGATCTGTTGTGACAGGTTTGGAGGATTGAACCTATCAGAATGCAGTTATTATTTATCTGTTTTCTTTTTGTAATAAATAATATTCAACGTTGGTTCTTTTAAATTAAATTGCAAAATACTTATTTTCAATCGACTATGAAGTTACAACAAATCTAAAAACAATTCTCTAAATTTCGCAAGTTAAGGAAATTGGTGACCCCTTTTCATACGAATTTCGTAAAAAAATTATAGCGTCTTGTGCTAGGTCGATTTGCTTCGATGACTTGCTTGATATAATTGGCGGTTTCAGAGGTTTTCCTGCTTTTTTTTCTGTGTCAAAGAACTAAATTAGTAGCAATTAATGAAGCTGAAATAAAAGTATACACTTGTCGACATGAAACGAGTATATTGTTATATTATATAAACTCGTTCCTTTGCGCTAGAACCAGTGTTTTTCGTCTTCAGAAAATCTTGATATAAGTTCATTTTTTTATCTCTGAGCGTATCTAATTCAATAACTCTATTACCTATCGAGTTTATTTCTATATTTTAATAATTATTATGCTGTCGTAAAAAAATATAGTATACAAAACGTTGAAAATACCATTTTTCTACTTTAACAGAATATTTTAATGTAAATATCTCGTATTGAAGAAAAATAATACAAATTAACTTGTACCGAAATAATTATAAGCGATACTGCACGCGGAACTCTGGGAATCACTGGGTAGTTAATTATTTGCGTTTTTTGATCGACGCTACATTCGAGACTCTGGGAATGATGATGTCGCCGACGTCTACATTTGGTTTAGCACCAACACTGAACAAAAAGTTGATTTTCTGTACAAATTGGTGTCTCTGTAAAGATATTTCGTTTTGTTACACAATTATATATAATTCCAGCTTAGAAAGTAACGTAATAACCGTAATAAATACCCCGTACAGTAAGAATATCTCGAAATTGAAAGGTAAGTATAATCAACAATTGCAATTGAACTATAATCTAGAATATTGTTGCCATTTTTAATTGTTTAGCCTGCAAGTATGTTACGTAACATTTCAACAAATAGGAATATGTATAAGTATATTATTGAATACTTTGTAACTGTAGCGACAAGCCATTGCGCAATGTGACTTTTCGAATATTTAAAGGTTTCCCCGATGTCTCCTTTATACTCTCGTGACCTTTACCTGTGCCAATACAAATCGCTCGTTATATTTCCAGGTCCGGCTTGACGAATATTATTAATTAATGTATCATAGGTATCCATTTTTAATCAAACGTATCTCAAAGGTTTTGGTTATTTTTTGCTATTTTTTTATTTATTCGGTAGGAGAAAAACGGTTGTGTGCAGGAAACGCTTTAGTTGCCAATAATGTCAAATTATGACAGCTCGCGAAAAACATCAACTTTGCTGTTGCTTTTCAAGGCAGAAAAGACGACGTTCGATAGTGATAGTAGAAAAAAAACTTTGACATACACTGACGTTATTTTTTCATTTATTTTAATTATTTGGGTTATTAAATGGGTTACATTTTTTAATGAATTATTTAAAATCTATAGTGGAAAACCCATTAGAATATTCTATGTCGACTTTAGTGAATGTATGACAAGGTGTAGGACCTAAATTGGATCTAAGCGGTGAGGCCCATGGATTAGATCGGCATCAACAGTCGGACCCTCAGCCTTAGCTCGTTTTGTACCCTTAGTTTATGTGTAGGGACCAGTAGTCCTTATCAGATCCTTCATGGAGAAATCCTCCCTTGGATACTGAAGTTCTAGGAGTCTTTATCTCCAATGAGACAGTGCTTCACATTCGATTGATGCACAATCGACAGATAGGTTCCTCCATATATATGCCTATTGTATGCATATTATGTATTTCCTTGGAGTACAGTGGGCGGTGAGTAATAGCGCTGACCACTGCTGAGGTTTAATATTGCGTTAGGCATCGACTCTGAGTATTTTTTGAGCAGGAGTTTGCTGTGCTTCTGCTCTGGCACGTCTGATGTTTGATATCCCAAATACGGGTTTGGGAGCAGTGGATCCAAACAATACTCTTGTGGGTGAGACCCATGGTGCCTTAGTCTGATGTCCAAAGAAGGTACAAAGCAAAGCTGGTAAATTAATGGCTGCTGATTTCCACTTTATTAGTTTTTGGTGTCCATATGATTGGTTTCCCACTAAGGTAGGCGAAATATACCATTTCTTTGAGGAAATACAACAACAAATTGAATACGAATTACGTTTAAAGGCATTGTTCGATTACGGCACTAAATTTGGTTATAAACTCTAGTCAATTATAATCTTTACAGAGACGCTTTAATGCCTAGTTGTAAAATGTTAATTTGTTAAAACGCTATCTCCGATGAACTATAGTTGTGATCGCGTATCTTTCTGTATCCGCCATTTATAATCCATATTTATACTTATTTATTCTTTCTAGGACCGGCACTGTTTATGATGTATGTGTGTACGTGCATCGTATGTACTTTTCGAGGTCGTTACGTAATAAAACGTAATGTATATAACAAAATCCGATAGACAGCGACTACGGAGCGACCCCCTTAGAGGGAGTCTGACCTGGTTACATGACAACCAGTCGTCAAATCTAGGTTAAAACACAGTGAATTAGAGGTGGGAGTGGACACACACATTTAGAATTTGATGTATATTATTGTGTGTTCCAGTCAATGAAGTGAAAGTGTTTTTTTTTGGCAAAACGGAGGGGGAGAGAGGAATTTTATGGGGAAAGCGAATTAATTTAGCAATATGGTGTAATTAATACCGATAAAATCTTGAATAACTTGTTTTTTTTTTTAACAATCTTATATTTTGAATAGAATTTACATTATAATTTGAAATAAATATGACTAATTATACAGGGTTGTCTTTTACAATTTGCATATAGAGCTAGAAAAAAACATTGTTTTCCAACGTATTCTCCACGATGAGAAACGCATTTTTGTATCCTTTGTAACCAATTCTGGAAGCAGTTTTTCCACACACTTCGAGAACGGACAACTTTCGTCGGTTTTGTTTCATCTTGTCAACTGACATTCGGGAGAAGTGATCCATCACCATTGACAATACTAAATTTTTTGAACTTCCTGCGTTAAACCGTATTAGAATTTTTCGACACTAATCGACTCTAATTGATTTCTGTTCTTCTCAGATAATTCTTCTTGGAAAATATTTTGATTTGTGGTCTTTGAAATGTCCAATGAAACTCCAATTTCACGATATGTGACATGTGATATTCTGGTGCTACATGTTCAAATAATCAATAATCATTGGGTTGCAATTGTAGGTGAGTTCGTCGGCAATTATTTTTTCCACAAATAAATATTTGCCATCTACGATGCTGAACGGCATAAGGGTTTTAGAGAAAGAAGAAGCAAACTACGTCTAACTTGTTCATTATTTAAGTCAAGGTTTACTAAAGATATAAAGGCTGTTTGTAGAAAACCTTCCGGTTCAAACGCAGCTTTCAAACATTGCAGTTTCTTGCCAAATCTGTTAGTAATGTCGCCACTAACAGTCATGTTAAATAATATACTATTAGCAATAGATATTTATGCCACAAAAATCGCCTCAATTCAGCCAGAATATTTATTGAATATGATTTAAAGGTTCTGGAATCTAAAACAGTCGGGAACTGCCAACAATCCCTGTCATATTTGGCTAGATACCACAAAGAACAAGGAACTTGTAGCTACTCCGTTTGTTTGGTACGACATTCTGCTCTCTACGCTAAATTGCACGATATAAAATATTTGCAATATTAGTTAAATAGTAACCAGTTACAAAATATTCAATCTAATAACGTTATCTCGCAAATCTGCAACGATTTTATTTAGTTATAGAATATATACAAATCTCTCCTTTCTATATAAACCACCAATTTCACTTTCGCCGAGCGTGATATTAAACATTTGGCATCGATTTTTGTACGTAGGAGAGATATTATCAGCTCAAGGCGTAGGTCAAAAGTAACAGTCAGCTGACTCAAGTGGTATTCAATGGTATCCGTTATTATATTATGCATGAACGTCTGCGAGGTTACTTTTTCGGGCATTGTTATTTTGGTAAATTATAATGAATCACCGAGGATGACCCAGATGGTTTTATACAGGGGTATTGAAAGTCTCCATTCCATATGGAGGATTTAAAAAAATTATAACATCACGAACTAACAGTTTACTGAAGTAAGAGGAACATTTGTGTAGCGAGCCTAACAATTTTACAAAATATATCTGACAACATTGCTTTATTTAATCGTCATCACACTGACAATAGTTAGAGTATAACTTGAAATATTTTACAAAAAGTTAATGGGTGATAAAAAGCAGGACTGATATAGTTTGGCAAGTTTATCTGAAGCTACACGGCATCGGTAAGAGGCGAGGAAAATGGCGGTTATCTGTCAAAAACGTACCAATGGCGTACGGTACCTATTTTTATAAAAGTATTAAATATAATAATGATTATCATATAATAATTATATAAAGAAACTGATTTTTGCTTTGCTTTAAAGGTAAGGTATTTTTAAAAACACGGTATTTGTTGTTAAAAACAAATAATGTTAAGAATCGTACTTGAATTCAATATGGATACGAAATAGTTCAAAATCTGACACTGACAATACCAACGCCACTGGATAATCAATGTCAGTCAATTGACAAAGTGAGGGGGGAAGAAGACACGCACGCGCTTGCCAATAGGAAGTCAGCTAGTCGCTAAGCAACGAAGGCCTTTCAATAAATTTCACCAATTGAGTTAGTTCGGAGAGCGTGAAAATTATGGTTTTCGCACAACGCTGCGAGAGCTTGAAGACGCCTATAACAAATTTGGAAAAGTGTTCATCTTTTAATATTCATAAATTGAAAAAATAATGTTAATAGACAAAATCCAAGATTACAAGCACAGTAAAGAATTAACGTTTAGTCATATTGTTAATAATAAAAAGTCCATTTTCTAATTATGATCACTACATACTTAGCACTTTATCTTTTTCATAGTTAAACGTGGCAATATCGAATGTTTTCGACTGCATTCCTTTCACGGCTTCAGGTAAACTTGCCAAACTATACATTCAATAAATTTGTAGATATTCAGTGTTTCGGTTTTTCCAGTGGTACAACAAAAATTGAGATTTGGGAGTCAAAAGCCAAACAAGTTTAAAAAAGTAAAAGCAAAAACCGTCCAAAAGTTTGATAGACTCGTGAAAGAAGAACTTACAAATTAAATATAATGGTTAATTTTTTTCTTTATCTCAATATCAAGTTGGAATTAATACCAACAGCAGTCAGCCAGGAAAACATCATCTGACAGATCAAAGAACTGTTACTGCTGATTGGTAGAAGTCGATTTTTTTGCCGGAAGTAATACGAGAGTTTCGAAAAACCCACCCACACACAGCTAGGAAAACAATTGAGTTTTTGAAGATGCATTTCCTTTCTTGGGGAATATTTTGAAAAACAATAGTGTTAAAAAGTAATTTCAACATAAATCATTGTCAACAATATTAGTACATATGACTTAACTACGCCACTGGTCTATATTAATTAGTTAACCAATAATACATTTATATTAATCGGGAACTTGTTATTTTTAATCGTTTTTAGTGAAATTTCAATTATTGGAAATTTTTCAATTCGCATTTCTGGTAACTCCTAGTCATAAATTTTATTGTTTAATACGTGTGTTAAAAAATCTACTATTATTAATTATTTTTTACGTCAAATTTTTAATAATCATTTGAAAATAATGGTAGTTTTAGACTACGTACTTAAAACATAAATTTGTCGTTGCTTACGTTGTTAAGATTATTTAAATGAATTTGCGTCATATTTATAGCAATCTACAAATTAATGAAGTAGAATAACACCAGTAGTCTGGTTTTTTATTTTTTATACAGAGCGTCCCATAACTAATTGGAAAAACATTTTTTTAATTCAGATCTGAATTCTAGTATGGATTTATTTTGTTAATAAAAATTATGAAATTCTTTCGGTTTCATTTTGCACCTGTGTATATTTTAAAAGTATAATTATGTTCGACCTTATTCGCAGTTTCTGCTTTGCATTATTTTAAAGAAAATAAAAAGATAAGAGAGAGTTTCGATGTCGACGAGTGAAAGTCTCGAAAAAATATCCTAATTCATTCAATAGTTAGAATGGTTTTGTTAGATTTACAAATCATACTTTAAATAATAAGAATTTTTTTATCGAAATGGATTTTAAAATAATTCCAAGCCAATTGAAAGTAAAATCTATTTGTACGTGTTTAAAGATGACGCAATTCCCATTGCAGAAATATTTCTCACATTTATATTGTTTGTAAAGAAAATATTGTTTCTAAAAATTAAAAAACTGACATTCAATCTCATCCTTTGAGTGTGAGGAAAGTACAAAACAGGAAAAACCAAAATTTGACATATGTACGAGGATGTATTGATATCTAGTTAGCCTAGACCAGTTCCATGCATAAACAAAATATTCCGTTACCATAGCAACGAACAATAACTTATTGGAAGTGTCAGTGTGAAGTTTGACGTCAAGAAAGTAAACCAGAGTTACGCAATAAATTAAAAGAAAAAAGATGTCCACCGAAATCGAAAAATTGGAGTACCGAGCCATCATCAAGTACTTGAATTTAAAAGAGTTAAGAGGTAAGCAGATTTATACGAAGATATGTTTAATACCCTTGGTGATCAATATCCTTCGTATGCGACCGTGAAAAATTGGACTGAAAGCTTCAAAAGAGGTAAATTTTCCATTGAAGATGATGACCGATCGGGAAGGCCAGTTTCTGTATCAGTCCCCGAAAATATCGATGCAGTTCATGACATGATTTTATCAGACCGTCGAATTGGGCTAAAACGGATATCTGAAGCACTGAATATTTCATACGAACGCGATCATCATATAGTTCACATCAATTTGGACATGAGAAAAATTGCTGCAAAATGGATCCCCAAATGTTTGAATGTTGACCAAAAGCGTGCAAGGGTAGAAGCATCGCGTTCGATCTGTGCTAGATTTGAAAACGATGTAAACTTCTTAAACCGAATTGTTACTATGAATGAGACTTGGGTACATTTCTACGATCCAGAAACAAAGCAACAATTGATGGAATGACGACACTCTGCTGGAAAAGTTCTTGCTTCAGTTTTTTGGGATTGCCATGGAGTAATCATGATTGATTTTTTGGATAAGGGTAGAACAATAACTGGAGATTACTATTCGACATTACTGACCACTCTACAGTTTTCTCGAAATTTTACTCCGTTTCTTGCCCAAATAAATTTACGTGAATCCTCCTCTCACCTCCACTAGAGATTGGGTGAAATTCAGCTCGCGCCCTCCCCCTCTAAACGTTTAAAGTAATAATATTAATGTACGCCCTCGTAATTCATAGAAAAGTACAATAATTTAACGTTCCTATCCCTCTGATTATAGTGCGACTTTCATTATGTCCATACTAGACCCAAACGAAATACAATAACCCTACGTTTTCAACAGGCGATTTTTGTATATTTCTATAAAATTTGTGCTATTTTTAAATTGAATATAGTACGGAAATTCCATTTATATCACAAAAAAAAAACATTTTTAACGCGATTACTTCAACCGAAGAGCATCATTATATAGTTACCGATAAACGTCGTTTCAAACAAGGACGATCAATTCGAAAGAACGAATAAACGGCCCACTTTGTTGCCCTACATTTTTCGAACCGGCAACTCCTCGATGCGATGTGAAAATTATAAACTATTGATGTTATTATTAAAATGTTCATTACATTTATATCATTTGAACAATTACCTTGAACACTGTTGATTGATTAATCGCCGTGTTTTTTTTGTTCGTAGAAGGACTGGTAGGTGAATTTTATGAATAAAAACCTGCAAACTTATCATTTAAAATTTAGCCAGAAGATGTACATTTAATAAATTAAAGAATATTTGGTTAAACGGAAGGCGGATCCAGAAAAATTATTATGCCGGCATTACAAAACAAAAGAGATTTTTACCTTTTAACAATCGAAAATTGGGAGCGGTTTAAAAATCTTCGAAGGCATTAATTTCTAATTACAATTTAACGAATTCTATTATTTTTTCTCTGGCTCTAATTTTATTTAGTGATCTATATATTTTTAAGAATTCACCTGTTCTAGAGCTTCCTCTGCAGCAGCATTTTTGCTGGGAATAAGGTTGGTCACGAGCTGAATTTTATTAAAATTAATTAAACTCGTCCTAGAGGTCGTTCAGAAATTGCCGGTATAGTAGTTTTAAAAGTATTTGCGGTTAAATACCGTCAACCAGTTGAAACTAAAACTAACGTAAATCGAAAGAAATTACGCAACTTTTAAATTAATTTATTCACGAAAAAGCAAAACAACTATTCAAACAATCCACTTGTTCTTCACTCTCTTAATTCTACGTGTCGTTTAACGCATCTCTCTCTTTCTTTTCTTCCTCACTTTCTTATTACCGTTAAGAATGCAGATACTTGCCATTCGTTTTTATTTCTTTAGTTTTAAGGAGGTCAAACGATGGCCGAACAACTAAACTGAATGAGGATATACCTTCTCGTCAAACCGTTCAGGATCGGTCGAAGGACAAATTGCATTTGCATATAGGGCTAGAGAAAAACAGTGGATAACTTTCAAACACTTTTTTTTGCCCATCAACTGATATGGCCCTTCACCGCTTTGCAATGGTTAAATTTGGTTAAACTATTAGAGTGATTCAAGACGGTAACGGTTACTTTGAAATTATTTTCTTATTTATCGTATTTCAGTGTTAACCTTGTGAGTTGTCTGTGATTAAATGTTATTTTCCTCCTACCGTGCGTTATTAAGCTACGAGGATATATTGAAAAATTCTTAGCCTACTATAATAGAACCAAACAAAATTTCAATGTCAAAATATTTTATTACCCAACATATTCTCCTCTTAATTGGTTACATTTATTACAGCGAACCTGCAACGTTTCTGGACCTTTCAAAAAAACTGTTTCTTCTTGCTCTGCAAACCAGACCTCCACAGCTTTTATTACCTCCTCGTTGGAAGAAAATTTACGACCTTTTAAACTTTTTTTCAGTTAAGGAAAGAGATGACAGTCGGACGGAGCCAAATCTGGTAAATAAGCGGGGTGTTCTAGTAATTCAAGCCGTAAATCACGAATTTTTTGCATGGCAACATGAGATTTGTGTACAGGGGCGTTGTCCTGCAAAAACAAAACATCTTTAGATAGCTTTCCGCGTCTTTTATCTTTAATTTTTTTCCCGTAGAGTGGTCAGTAATGTCGAATAGTAATCTCCAGTTATTTTTCTACCCTTATCCAAAAAATCAATCATGATTACTCCATGGCAATCCCAAAAAACTGAAGCAAGAACTTTTCCAGCAGGTTTTTGGACACGAAACTTCTTAGGTCTTGGAGAACCAGAGTGTCGTCATTCCATCGATTGTTGCTTTGTTTCTGGATCGTAGAAATGTACCCAAGTCTCATCCATAGTAACAATTCGGTTTAAGAAGTCTACATCGTTTTCAAATCGAGCACAGATCGAACGCGATGCTTCTACCCTTACACGCCTTTGGTCAACATTCAAACATTTGGGGATCCATTTTTCTCATGTTCAAATTGACGTGAACTATATGATGAACGCGTTCGTATGAAATATTCAGTGCTTCAGATATCCGTTTTACCCAATTCGACGGTCTGATAAAATCATGTCATGAACTGCATGGATATATTCGGGGACTGACACAGAAACTGGCCTTCCTGATCGGTCATCATCTTCAATGGAAAATTTACCTCTTTTGAAGCTTGCAGTCCAATTTTTCACGGTCGCATACGAAGGACATTGATCACCAAGGGTATTAAGCATATCTTCGCCTATCGTTTTTATTGTATTATTCTACAAAACTATAATCATTATTAATGTTAAAACATTCAAAAAAGAATTTAAGAAAAACGAAAACACTGACATTTCAATGTCATGCTTTATTTTTGACAGTACTTAACTATGAATCAAATAAATATTCTTAGTTTTTAAATATTGAAAAAAAGGATTCAATTTGTACAGTCGGCGGAAAAGTTTTGTAACTAACACGAGTATTAAAAGGGCGATTAAAAATCCCAACCATTAAGGCGCTCGCGCTTAAAATATCTCGATTGTTAACAGCCCTTATTGATACTATTGTTCGTTAAATAACTAAAAATACATGGATATTGTTTAAGTAGGTTAGAACGTAACTTAAGGCATCTTTAATTTCAGATTTAACACCTTGGGCTCTTCTTTGAGCTTGGTATAAGGGGCATGTAAAACACTATTGTTTTCCGAAGTATTCCTCACGAAGAGAAACGCATTTTTGCATCCTTTGTGACCAATTCTGGAAGCAGTTATTCCACACACTTTAAGAACAGATCACCTTCGTCGGCTTTGGTTCATCTTGGTTTAGAGTTTTTTTACACCAATTTACTCTAATTGCTTTTTGTTATTCTCAGATAATTCTTTATGTAAAATTATTTGAATTGTAGTGTTTAAAATTCCCAATAATGCTCCAATTTCACGATATGTGATGTGAAGATATTTTTCGGCTCAGTTCCGGTTACGCCTCTGGCATAAATATTGTTGATTCAAGCTAAAGTGCAGCTGCCGCCGCTCCGAATATATTTGTTTATGTTTATATAATATTTTTGAAAGAGTAGAAGTTAGCATAAGAGACTCGAAGAGTGAAGGTCACTATTTTCATAGTTTTAAGCCTTTATACATATAGTTTTTTATATTATTAAATAAAGTTATTAAGTGAATATTTCTGGGGTTTTATTCGGACAAATACGAGGAATAGACAACGTACAGTATAACATAATATAAGTGTTACGTTAACACAATTCCATTTTTCTACTGACTCTAATAATACAATTTAAGCACAGCTTTAAACGAATCGATCTGAAGCTTAGTTAAGTTAACTAAATAATATGAAAGTTAATTTTGACTCTTCCTTTCTTGAACGATTTTTTTCGTTACAAATACAGTTAAGGCTATTCCGGTTCTGTTGGTCGTCGTTTGTTAAGATTTAGTCTTACAAAGCAGTTATTCGACTAAGAAACAATGAATGGACGACGTTTAGAGGTTAAAAACAAGCGATGGGATTGGTGTGTTATTTAAATTCATTGAATTTTGCCTATTCCAAGTAATGGAATAACGAATTTGTTTCTTCTATATTTCAATAAGACGTTTTTGCTTTTAGATACCTTTAGGTGTAAATGGAATTATGTTGATTCGGATGGTGATTTTTAACTGTATCAAAGACTGTGACGAATATGAAACAGTACAATGACATGGACCAGAACAGTAATTACTAATTGGTAATATCGCGGACAATTTTTAGAATTACATTTTTATGCGAAAAGTTCTGAGAAATCTGTATAAAATTTGAAAACTATGTGATTTGAAAGATGTTAGTTCCTCTGACCAGTGAACATAAAAGAGTAAACCACAAAATACCTGGAGCAAAGATTAAAATCCATATTTATTTGTTTTTAAAAACATTTTATTGACGAATATCCATTACCACCTAAAGAATAATGTTTTAATTTGTCAATTGGGTATTCTAGTCAATTTTTATCTTTTTTATTTTTGACCCGATGATGAATAAAAAATAATTTAAGGATTTTTCTTTATTTAAATACAATAATTATAAAATTGATTTTTTGTTACAGAATTTGGTTTTTTGAGTGTTTTCAATAATTTTACTTTGAAGGATTCATAAAATGAAAACTCTTTATGTTATGATGTTAAATTTTTTTCCAGTATATTGGTCTTTTGAGACTAGGTACTCTCTTAAAATTTCAGTTTAATATTCCCGGTATTCGGGATATGGAAATATTTGACGATTTAAATTTTCTTTGTTAATTCCCTTAATACTTGGATTTTTCCCCTGGATAGATTGGTGGATTTTCGAATAGTTTCTCTACTTTCAACATTGACAATTCTAAAAACGGAAACCCTTCAAGTTTCCGCCTAAGATTTTTTTAAAGTTTGAAGGTGAAAGAATCATTTTATCGGAAAAACTAAGTCAGCCAGTCGATTTTTCATCCGAATTTTTAGCATTTTAAAAAATGTTTGCGGTAAATTTTGAACAAAGGGGTAGTTATGGAAATATGTTGAGATTTAACATTTTTTACGTTGTCCAATAATGCTTGGAAAAATTATTCAAAATTCACATATTTACACCTCGACCAAATTCATTTCAACTCTGAGATGCGCAAACAAAGAAGCGAGAGGGAGAGATGTCAGTCCCGCGGAATAAACGCATGTACACTCGGCGGAAAAAGTTTACTAACTTAAATATTTCCTAAATAAATAAAAACTACTTACTATATCATGTCCCTGGGTACCAGCTTTGACGACTTCTGGTGCCATATATTCAATTGTACCACAAAACGAGTAGGCTCTTTTATCAGCCTCTCCTCTAGGAAGTTCCTTGCTCAAACCAAAATCCGTGAGGACGATATGACCTGTTTCGTCAACTAGGATGTTTTCTAACTTGATATCTCGGTAGATAATACCCAACTGAAATAGAAAAAATCTGGTCAAAAATAGATTATATATACGCGATCAGTTTCAGAAACAACTACTACACAAGCATTTAATTAAACTTTTTATTCCGATTCATAATTTTTGTTGATAGAAAATCATTGACTGGTTTGTAGTAAAAATAACTCGGTGTAGGTGAACCCCCGCACTTTGCCTACATCTGGAGCAGATAGTGATAATTGATATTAAGTTTTAATTGTTCCGCAATTCATTAATTATAAGAAAGAAAGTAGCGGTGATTGAGTAACGAAAAAAGATATTTTTTATATCACATTATAACTAAATAAAGGTAGGACTAATCAAAAAAATGCCAAAAGATATTATTTTTTTAACTTGCCAAAATCTGACATTTTGGTGGTTTCAACCAATAGCATTATTCTAGCCAATCATTCGCTATTATACTGATAAAACTGCTTCCTCATCGATAATACCTTGTTTACATTGAAACGTCAAAATTTTACTTTGAATTCGTCATTATTGACAGCTAAAAGTGCTTCGAAGTTCATTGAAAAATGAACACAAGCCGATTCAGTGCCATCGCCCAAGAGAATATTGAACATTTAATACAGCATCCTTTTAAATTGTTAAAATAAATAATCTTCCCACTCACTCAAACGTTTATTTGAGGTAAAAACATTCTAACAAACCGAATTTAGATAAAATCCGAGTCCGTTAGGACGAGTTTCCATATTTTTGCCAAATAAACAAGTTTTCGTTGTGGTTTTTGAAATGTCCAATGATGCTCCAATTTCATGTCCATCTTCTTGGATTAACTTCACAGACGTTTTCCTGGGTGACTGTCCAATTTATTCACCGTTGGAGATTCCTCTTGATACTATAAATTATGCCAGTCGATAAGGCTAATCAGTGCGTTACCTTCAATAAACATAATTTTCTTAAAGTTTTTTTAAAAAAGTTATTAATTACTTTTTCAATTAAAAAAGGCACGTACTTTTTTATCTGTCTAAGTACTTGCATGGTAACAGTGGTCTGTACTTTTGTTATCGTTACTCGAACTCGGCACACGTGTACAATATACGGGGTTGAGATAAAGTATGGAACCAAGTAAATATCTTTTAATCGTTTTTACATATTGTTTTACACTAAACTCATTATGTATGAATTCAAAATAACAAGCTATTTCAAAATCTGTAAAAATATATAGGGTGTCCCATTTAAATTAAAGAACTTGACGGCATTTCCAGTTAAATCGGAAGTATATTATTAACAAAAAAATGTACATCAGATGAATTTTGTTCCATTGCACTTACCTGCAAATTTTCATAAATATCGTTCTTTTCGTTTAAAAGATATTTACTTGGTTCCATACTTTATCTCAACCCCGTATAAATATGTTAGTTAAGTAGAACAAATAAGAATAATTGGATTTTCAAAATCAGTTTGTAGTGAAACCAACTTCAGTTACTTTAATTATTGGTAATGGGAAAAAGTCCATTTCAAAATATAATGAGATTTAACTTGATCATGTATATAATGGTACAAAGGGAATAAAGTGAATTTTATGTCCTGAGTGCGACCATTTAATGGCATACTAATCAGCTATGGCATCCATCCAGGATGATTATAACAGA
The DNA here is from genome assembly GCA_949126875.1 of Lochmaea capreae. NCBI lineage: Eukaryota > Metazoa > Arthropoda > Insecta > Coleoptera > Chrysomelidae > Lochmaea > Lochmaea capreae. Next base: position 24,677,119 of record OX421404.1, read on the forward strand.
TGGTTGTTTATTCATTCAACAAAAAATTTTGTAGCTATTATTCCCATAAGTACAGGTAAACTGGTATCTCGTGACAAGGCGGAGCTTCCAGTACGCAGAGAGAGAACGTATTCGGCCAGTATCGAGCTGCCCACTGCATAACGTCAACCGCGTGATTGGCTTTGCTGGATCCCCACTTTCAAATTTGTTACGGCGCATCGTCACCTCATTTCACGAGATACCGGTTGGAGTGTACACTTTACAACCGATATTAAACTACACTATTGGGTAGTTGACACCAGCATAAAGAAATGAATAATTAGTATTGAAATATTTAATAATAATATAATAATAATATTTAAAGATTAATGACAGAATAGCAGTGGCGAACCGAGGGGGGGCCAGAAGGGGCAAAATGCCCCGGGCATTAATGTTTTTAGAACTAGAATTTTTATATTTTTGTTTTGTTGTGTTTATATTTGTAGCGAATTTGTTTTTATTTTTATTTTGTTTTTTGTTATTTACGTTTTTCAATTTTTTTATTGTTTGGATACCTATGTATTTAATATTTTTAAATACAAATGATACAAGTTTGTAAAATTTTAATTATTATTTCAATTAAGGGCGCAAGTTCATAAAATTGCCCCGGGCGCTACATAGGGGCTCGGCCCGCCACTGCAGAATAGAATTTTTGTGTGGTTTTTGGTAGGTGCAAAAATTATGGTTTGGTCATCGCGTAACATAGGCATAACATTTAGGTTTTAAAGTTTTTTGCATATTTCTATAGAGGTTAATTTGAAAAAAAAATCCTTCCATCCAGCACGTACATTTTTAAAATGAATCAATTTCCATATCGTAGGCACACTATTTTGTATATTTTGTATTTTTTGTATTTTTTGTATTTTGTGGTTTGTGATTTGTATTTTATGTTTTGTGATTGGTTTTTTTAATATTATATTTTGAATTTATTCGTTTATCATAAACTAAAAATATTATTATCGTTGTTAAATTGTTAAATGAGCTACTGTCCTTATAATAATTAGGTAGTAAGACCTGTTAGAACTTTATATAAATAAATAAAATTTGTAAAAGGGGTAAATTATATTAATTAATATACGAAGGGCGACGTCCGCTGAAATTGTTAAAAAGGCTTAATTTCTACAATTTCCTTAATTTCTACAATTTCCATTGACCATGGGCGTACGATAAAATTTTTAAAAAGGGTTCATTCATTTGTGTTTTCTTTTTTCTCGGCACTCCCTATGACTCTCTATTCTTTTTTATTAATAAATTTAGTTTATTTTTATAATTGTTATTTCTCACCTATTAGTTTATATACATAAATTGTTATACTGCTTCCCCTCTACTTTTTTTTTCTCGGATGCCAATTTAAAATTGTATAACTCCTGCCACTCACAAAATTAAGACGAATCTATTGGCTACTCATGAAAATCCGGTAATCCGTTTAGACTACAGAGCGATTCAAAGAAGTAGGCAATATGATAATCTGATAAAAAGTGTCCACTAGCTGAATCGGATCTTACTGCTTGATTTCGAGATACTAAGAGTCAAAAGGACCATAAAGAAAAAGAAATACATCTGGGATTATCTAGAAATGTCATCAAAAATTGGAGAAAAAAATGATACTCTTTTATTATCTAAACTATCTTTATTTCTTTTACAATAAAATATTAGGCTTAAAACTTCACTCCTAGTATGAACTGACTATATACATGCTTAAAAGTTTGATAGAAAAAATTCAGTTCTGTTACAAACGATATTTTGTATAATATAAAAAGAACAAATCATTTCACTATTTTCCTAGTAAAAGAGGAATCTTATAGGTATGTAATAATTTTTATATATTTATATAAAAAGGCACGTAACACCGATACACGTGTCGCATGCCGATTTGATATTGTTGTTTTTAAATGAGTTGGCAGAAACAGTAGGCAAACTGTTGCAAAATTTAATAGCTGAAGAAATGAGGAAATCATTTAACAAACAGGAAACAGCGGGATTGAACGAATTCATTCATTTTTTTTAGTGACAAAACCGCAAATCTCAATTAAAATTAATTATTGTTCAATTAATTGATTCAGTAATACTCTTATGAATGAAACCAACTGTTACTGTTTCTAATTGATTACACTATTTAATGAGAAAATTATAAAAATTCTAAGATACTTATTGATATTTATTTCGATATTGTCAATATATTTGAGTAGATTCTATAAAGTAAAAGTCCAAACAGTAAATTTGATTGAGTAATACTCACAAAAGAATGGTTTGGAAAGGATAAAAAAAACAACTCAAAAAATATGTTTTTTTTCTGCAAAAAAAAATTAAAATCATGTAGGTATCTCCAGTGCCATGTAAATCACAGAAGAAAAAGAACAGAAAACTTAAGTTTTTCAGTGCAACAAGTAAAACATAAATAAATATTGTATTGCCCGCACTTGTTACTTCCTTTTCTTTCTCCCAACTGCTTTGCCTTCTTCCGTACTGATCAGACGATGTTTATTTTCATTTACACTTGAGACTTTAGTAAGCCTCTCAATCAACGTCTCTCTAAAAGCACCAAATTTTAATGTTTTGTTTTTTAAAGAGCTTGTAAATATTGAAAGAATTGACGACAGCCGTATTTAGGAGATTTTCGAACATAAGCTTATGATACCATCTGATGGTTTTTCGGACTAGTCATTTGATCAGAAAGTTCTATATACCAGCATTGTATTGTATTCTAATATGGCAGAATGTCCAATACCTCTTTACCATTTCTGTTTTCCTTCCCAGTAGCCTTTATATCCGGCAACAGTGTCATTTTCAAATACAATGGCGTGCGCTTCCAACGTGATCAACGTTCCAACGTTTGTAGCGGACACTGTTACTGGATGGAGGTGTTTGGTTTTGCCTAATAGTGCATGAGCTCGAAAAGGAGTCAACGATAACGAGACAAAAATATCATTTGTACAAATTAGTCTGCGCTTCTGGCAACAGCGGTGGAAATGGGGGGACAGTGGACATTCAGCCGGCCTCTGGAACTAAAGACACGCCCTCGCTGGCCACGCACAGTTGTTCTTTCTCTCTCTTTCAAGCTGTTTTTCTCATATTTTCCTTGTCGTTGTTGTGTAAATCGTACTCATGAACGGAACATCCCTTTTGTCTTTCCATTTACATACAACGAATACTGCTCTTTTTAGCTGCGTGCTCATAACTTCTTTAGAGACCTTTTCGATTTCTTCTACCTGTGCCTAGAAGATCAATCTTGAATGTACCTATATGTGATTTCCTGCAGTTCCTTTTGTGTTAAAATTCGCTTTTGTACTTAGTATTTTCAATACAAGATCGGTTGGTTCGTCCAGAACTTGTAAAAGGTTCATCACTCATATTTATAACACACACCATTTAGTATTTACTAACATTTACATTTCTGAAACACTTCTCTCAGTTTGCAGGTTCCAAAAACACCAGACATTTAGTATGTATAAGAACCAACCGAATATAGTAGCAGCTTAGTACTTAATTTCCGCTACAAAGATAGGAAACCAGTGATGTTATTTATATCAATGAGTTGTCTATATAGGTTCGTTAGAAATGGCGATATAATCGTTCTAGGTATTCAACTGATTCCTAGTATCGTTCTTGGGACTAACTACCTTCTGGAAGGGGTGATAAAGTTGATGTGTCCATCCCCAATTCGAGTTTGTGCACTATACAGTACTCGAAACGGTTCCTAAATGCCAGTTGGAACAAACCTTATATTATCAGTATGCCACAGTAAAAGTAGTTGAACTTAATTCACAGGCATAGCGGAAACATCTTAAATTTAGAAATATAGTGATCTATGTGATTCAGGTGGCCTCCAAGTAAAATGTACTGGTGATTTCCATGGCAGCCATGGACCTGAACCAGTATTTGGGATATCTAATACTGCTGGATTTGGTGGACTCAAACTAAACATCAGTCGTTCTGGAGACACGTGCCAAAACAGGAAAACAGCAAACTCCTGGTCAAAAAATCCTCGGAGCCGCTGACCAATGAAATACTAAAACTTAGAAGGGGCCAGATAAGTATAGTGACCGGTTTACCAACCGGTCACTGTAGCCTAAGGAAGCATATATAGAGAGGATTTCTCCAAGAAGGACCTAGTGAAAAGACTGTTGAGCCTGATAAGCGCTACTGGTCTCTTCACATAAACGACACAACCAAGAGCACAAAAAGCCTAAAGTCTGAGGTACTGAGGACTCTGACTGGTGGTGCTGAACCAATCAATGGCAGCAAATGTGTTAATAAATAAAAATAAAAATAAAAATAAAAATCAAATTTTGGATGTATTTCTGAAATGCGAAGCCAAATCCTCCAGAAAATGAGGATGAAATTGGTTAATACTTTTGATAAACACACCATACTTAAAATGTAAGCACTCAGAATAAACAAAGGAAATAAAAACAGTTGTATTGTAGTCGACAATAAAAAGAAGAAAAAACATCCTCGCAAACGTATACAAAATATAGGTAACTAGTTAATACCCTCCGTATTGTCTTTAAAATATGGCATTTCCGTGAAACGGGTTTTATCTCGAAACCCCGTAATGAAATGTAGACGAGAAGGAATATCTACCGAAACCTTTAATCAACATAGTTGTGAATGCACGGTATTGCTACATCCTGTCATTCTGGCTTTTGAAAGCATCGATTACAAAGGCTGTTATTTACTTCGAGAATATGAAAAAAAAAGAGTGAATACTCTTTTTATTGTGTATGGAATTGTATGTAGTTTCTCATTTTTTAACCACTTACATAATAATGTTTTCTCTCATTTAGTCCACCATTTATTTGTGATTCAATTATTTATTATACATCTATAAGACCATACTGGTCTGGTTTTGTTGAAATAATCTTATGGTGATAAATCAGTAGATCTTGCTGGCCTCCGACAGTGCTTGTTCTTCCAATTCATCTGTTTCCGAACAATATTTGATTACAACCATTTTTAATCTTTCCAACAAACTTGCTTGCAGTCCAGCGCGCGCTTTTGCTCGGTTTTGACGTGAATTGTGTGATCTGTGAATGATCTTACCATTGTTTTGATCTGTTTGTGTATGTACAATGGATGCGGAAGCGTTTGACACAGAATTGTTTGTTGATAGTCGAAAAAAGAAGATGCATCTGGGACATGGAGTGTCCAGATTATAAAAATAGAGTCACAAATGAACCCATGGTTAACCGGTCATCTATTAGGGGATGAACCCACCATCGTCTTTGTCTTCTTTGCCGAGCCTTGTATCTACGGTACAATAACCAAAAACAGGTAAACTCCTCTAACTCCATGTGTTCGCACTGAGTACGCTAGTCCAACTGCCGGATGCCGTGTCTTGCGCTGTCAGCCAACGTGCACTCGACTCGGCGTCCAACGCCCTCATGTGTACGGTTTCACAATTTGCCAACGCGGCGTCTAACGCCCTCATGTGTATATCGAACTAACGACTGAATCCGCTCAAGAAAATCACAGAGTGAAGTGTTTTAGGAAGCTATAGGAAACCAAAACGTGATTTAAAATGTGTTGGGATATACCACACCCCACCTGGGTGATACCGGGCTAAGACTCCCTCTGGCAACTGTTAATCATAAGTGACGATAAGCTTTCTTTGGTAGCTTCCCATTAGTGGGTTTATTTACGATAAAAAGACATTTTTAGTTGCTTTCTTGCATATTATAAATAAACACCTTTAATTTATGCTTTACTAGCTACATGCGAATAAAAAAGAAGAACTGTCACATTGACTATTCCAGCTACCTTTGAATAAAGAAAAAATCCACATGCTGGCAACATCACAAAATTGTATTTAGCAACGTCATCGTCTGTTTATCGTAAACAAACCATATAATATAGACATTTAGAATATTTGGGAGTTGGGACAAAGTTGGTATAAAAATTTTTAAATTATTTCAATTTATTTTTATACTTTTTGATTTTTTTTCATTCAAATTGATTTAAATTTTTTTTTTTTCATATACTTTGTTGAAATAAATTTCACGTAAAAATTGTCTAGCAGACAATAAACAGCTTGTAAATATAGAGCGCACGTGCTGATGTAATTGTTTCATTAATCAATTTTTAATGCACGAGTTCGTATTGGAATTTTGCACGAGGCTATTCCGCGTGTAATATTGTCGTAGTTTATATCCGAAGAAATGTTTCCACCTCTCAATTTCTCAAATTCCTTTGAACATAAACAAAACCTATACATTATACCAGGCTACTATGAAATAAGGGACAAAGTGTATATAAGGGGGTTGTCTTTTATATTTTGCATAAAGAAAAGTGCATTTTTGCAATTTTTGACTGACTCAAAATTCAGTTTTAACCGAAGCGGTCTGAATCTTTAGAGTCAAGTTTACATGACATTTCATATTTGTTGATGGACACCATTTATGATGTTATATGCAAAAGTTTGACTTAAAAGAAAATCGAAATAAAATTTAAATAGATTTATAAGCTAAATATTCTGAAAATTGAAAAACCGAAACCACCGAGACTCGACCCCGGGACCCATTAGTTACAAGCCCTTACGCTAAGCCCTGCGCTACAGCGGTTCCTAATCATCAATGTTCTGTTCGGTATTATAAGCTACCATTCAACCGCGACTGCGTCTTACATTCGGCCATCCTGCTCCGCTCCTCGTCCTCGAGGTACTTAGAGTGCTGGACCTGACGTTTATGCGTACACCTATCTCACCTACTCGTTCGTGAGCCTGATTTCTTGCCTGCCTACGCCTATCTCACTCTCCTGGCGAGCCTGACGCCTGCACGCCCATTCCAGTCACCCTCTCTCACTATCACATCACATTATGGCCTCATGTGGACAATTCGTAGATCTAATCCCACTTCTGATATATAAGCTAAATATTCTGAAAATTGAAAAAGCGAAACCACCGAGACTCGAACCTGGGACCCCTTAGTTACAAGTCCTTGCGCTAAGCCCTGCGCTACAGCAGTTCATAGTCATCAATGTTCTGTTCGGTATTATAAGCTACCATTCAACCGCGACTGCGTCTTACAGATTTTTCAACAGATTTGTAATCTAATAAAGTACAGCCCTTTGTTTTAATTCAGATTTTTGCTGCAATTCTGTGTACGCAAATAGTAAAATCGTTAAACATTAAAATCTGTAAGTATATACCAAACTTGTATTTGCATCCGTTCCGATATTACGAGTCTTATAGATCGTTACGATCGCTAAGATTTTTACACAGAATTGCAGCATTTATGTATCTAATTGACCGTACCTCGTAGATTAGAATTAGCGACATCCCGTTAAACCGTTGAGAATTTCGAATTAATTTACCGTCAGGAATTAATCCATAAAAACAAACAATCCATATATACATGTAAAAATTTCCAGCCACCAGACGGGTCTTTGACCTGTTTCCAACCCCCATGCGACAAACGAAATGTACGTATGAATTTAATCTTCCCTCGTTATATATATTTCACCAAGACCAAGCCCACCCTTTATGTGCTCGTAAACTTTCTATAACAACTTTATGGTTGAAATCTGCTTTAAACCCCTTGCCGCTTATTCTCAACAAGAATTTAATTTTTTGGCGGTTGTTAGTTTGTCTATAATATTTTACCGGTTTTTTTTTGGGAAATTTTCAGATTTCGAATTATATTAAGGTGAATTTATGCAAGCAAAAATTAAAACTTACGATTAATTTAAAACTAAAACTAAGAACACTCTCGTTATTCTATTTTTATCAGAAATCACGCTAAAATTAATAAATCAAATCCTCTCTTTTAAAACGTCAAATACCTAACTAGGTAAATCGCTTCTGACAGCGCGTCGTTTGAAACGTCAAAATAATCATATAATTATAATTTTACGTATATCAGTGGCGGTCATATACACTTTGAGAGGGGGGCCATGGGCGATTGAGTGACACGACTGAACCACGGTAAAAATACACGGTTAGCTGACTTGTCGACTCAAATTGTGCACGCTCTGCGCATGACGTCACCTTGGAATAAGAATCAGAAATTGTTGGATAGAGTTGTACGTGTTTAGTTTGTTTTTCCTGAGGTTTTTCGATTTATCTGCGTTCATTGATATTGTTTTATGCTAAAGCCAGTGTTTAAAATTATTATAGAGTTGATCCAAGTGTTTAACTTTATTTTACTTTAATTATAAGACCATAATGCCGGGCTGTGCCGTGGCTATATGCAAAAATACCAATCGCAATACGAAAGAAACAGTATAAAATAATATGGATTTCCAAAAAATGAAGACTTGGCTAATCAGTGGATAAGTGTTTGTCGTCGTTAATTGCGAAAGATGTGAATTGTATACGAGGATATATTAAAAAATTCTTAGCCTACTATAGAACCAAACAAAATTTCAATGTCAAAATACTTTATTCCACTACATAAAATAATTGTAGATAAATATATTTTTATAATAAGAAACAATTGTTTGCAAGTAAATGGATTTTAAAAAGTATAGCTGGGAATCCCTCATGACAATAAGCAATATGTTTACTTTATCAGCAAATAAGTCAAGATAAACGAACGATTTACGTAGGAAATTTTAATAAAACCATCATAGGTGTACAAGTAATATTTTTACGTTTGCAAAAAAATCTCCGCATTAGTTGTAGGTATTTTTTTCTCTATTTCCTGTTCCAGCCAGATATTTTGTTTTATTTGATCCTTTTCGATTTTATTTCAATTTCATATCAGTTATTATTTAAAAAATGTAGCTTTGATACCTTCCCCAGTTTGCTGATACCCTGTATAGTACAAAATATGGCTATTAGTAAACTACATATTTTTAATTTGAAACATTTTTGATAAAATCTGCCAATTAGATGTAATAAACCCATGCCTGTATAGTTTCAATCGTTTAATTTGTTCAATTCCAATTAATAAATAAAAGTTAAATTTGTTTTTGAAAAATTTAGTGATTTTTTTTACAATTTAAATTTAATTTACGTTTTAGTATCTAAATTTTAGCGACTACTTAATCCTTAAGGCCAGATGTCAAGTAAACGAAATATTGTGAAACGTTCTTTACCCTTAAAACTTACCAGAACGTACGTAATAAAATGGTGATGAACATTACACTGTACTATATTATTATTATTAAAAAAAATCATAACGAAATCGAATATACTTTCTAATTTATTTTTAAATCTACAGATTTATATCAATTTCTAATATTTCCTTGGCGCCTTAACCAAATATTCGCCGATTGCCAAACGGAAATGGCTAACATTGCACCAGATATTTCAGAAAAGGTCATTAAATTCTATTGTGTCTCGTTCAACGAACGACCAGGTGTTTCTTCGAAACACTGCCGGCATCAGGTTTTCATTTTATACATTATTTACAAGGTGGTCTCAATTTATTTTGTTTTTTTATCCGAATTTCATTTTCAATAGAAATTCTTGTATTCTGGCAAATTAAGTGAATATAAAATTCTAGACTTGAAAACAGAGGCGATCGATAATGCTATTACTATTACTACATAAACATCGACAAGAAAGAAGCAACACAATGAGTTTATTTCGCTTCAATATCACATAACGGTAAGAGAAATTCCGTCACGTATCAAACGTATGTAAATAGCGTGTTTGCCAAATTATAAATTATTACTATCCACGCCTATCAGCGCCAGATTAAGAGAGGGACTTGCTGAGGCTATAGCCATTTGCCGAGGACAAAGATGTATAAATTCTAATTGTACGAACACGTCTTATGAAATTGAAACGGAATAAATCAATGTTTTCCCGACAATCCTACTTTTCTATACTCTTAAGAGGACCTTTTCGCCTATGGTCGACTTTTTTACTGGTTCAAATGCTGTAGATGGGATGGTAGTGTAAGGATGATAGTAAACTAGACTAATTAAAATCATAGTACTCTTGCTTGCACGGTACTTGTACTTTTTTAACTATTGAATAGAGTCGATTGGGATGGTGTCGGCCACTTTGCGCCCGACCGTTTTGCGCTCCTACCTGAAATCGGCCACTTTGCGCTCTGCTACTTTCATAATCTACTTTATTTTCTTCGATCTGCCCATTTGCAATATAATTTTAAATTCCTCCTACCTACAATAATAGTCCGGTAAAGGGTAAGTTAAAAATATTAGTTTTACAAGAAAACAAGAAAGTACAAAAATTATATTTATTTTTTCAAAGTTTTTTTATAAAGTAAAATACAAAAATCCATGTTTGTTTATTCGAGCGTGCTGGGCTCTTAACACAGAGGTACCAGGTTCGAGTCGTGTCCGAGTCAAGATATTTTTATTTTTATTTTCTTATTGTTTTTTTCAAAAATTGACTAAAAATACGAAGAATTTTTCGATTCGGATTAGGGTAGGGGGTAAGGTAGGGTGGTTTTGGTTGGGTTATTATTGAAAATTATTATAATAATCTGTCAATTACACAATTCAATTTTTCGATTCGGAATAGGGTAGGGGGTAAGGTAGGGTGGTTTTGGTTGGGTTATTATTGAAAATTATTATAATAATCTGTCAATTACACAATTCAATTTTTCGATTCGGATTAGGGTAGGGGGTAAGGTAGGGTGGTTTAGTTAAAAAAGTGTATGGAAAGCGAGGAGATGTTCTTTTCATAGAGAACGACACGGGGTGTCTTGGAACTACGCTTGGCAACGTCGGTGAAGAGAGCTACATTTAGACGCTCCTATTTTTCTGTAGTAGGTACCATGGGTTTTAAGCAAATTTTCTAAGCTAACCTTTACCGGGCTATTATGTTATAATAAATTTAAAATTATATTGCAAATCGGTAAATCCTAGAAAAAAGGATAATACATTTCTATTATGAAAATCGCAGAGCGCAAACAGGTCGATTTCAGGTAAGAGCGCAAAACGGCCGAGCGCAAAACGGCCGTATTCGATTGGGATTATTCCACTCTCCCTTTCTGGAAAAACTGGACTGTAGTGAAAATGGAATAAAAAAGGCCACGGTTAACCTTTCTGGAATATACTGTGAAGGACCTGAACGAACAAACGTGTTAGATACAATATTTTTTCTACTAGCGTGTGGAAAAAAAACCCAAAAGTTAACATAAAGAAACATTTATTATTAAATACACATCAACAAATTAATTATTATTAATAATATGGAACGTGCAATTTGTAGCATTCTGCAAATTAGTTGCTGAGACTAAAATGTTTTCCAATGAAGTCAGATTTCGGTTTCTCACTGCTTTGTCAGCAGTAATTGTTACAACTTAACAAAAGTACTTTTCTGTACTGAGTGACTTGTGCGGAAACTGACCCCTTTTCCATACTTTTGTTCTAGATTTGAAAACGATTGATTGAAGTTAAATATTTTTACAATTTTGAATCAATTTAGCACATTTTTCAGTAAAAAACAATCAAGATGAACCTTCCTGTATATACGGTCGGTCACACTTGGGTGTTCTAAATGCTAAACGCCCCGAATCTAACAATGAATGGCAGCTGGTGAATTTTCGAAACTTATATCTCGTCGGGGTTAGTATTTGTGGGATATGGGTGTCTGGACACGAAGGGTTCCAAAATATGATAGTCGACACAGAATTTAATGATATAATCATATTTGTTGTACATCAACAATTTGTTTGTTGATATATGTATTAAATACTGTAGACAAACAATGGGGTATAAAATAATTATGAAATTAGATGGTCCATTGAAAGAAGAAGGTACTGGCATAAGCATATCGACCAATTGAATGAAACTAGATTTGAAAAACTAGCAAGAAGAAACAATCCATCAGGACTAAGGACGCGAGGAAGACCATCCAAGCGATGGAAAGGGTACTGGACTCATTCTTAGCAGAGGCTTTGTTGGGCTAAGCAGGCTATTGCCTATTTCTATGGGAAATCATGTATGGAAGGAAAGAAGAGCCCACTTTAACAAAAAAAATAGTAAATTGTAAAATTTTTAGTAAGCTACTTTTTGTTTCTATTATTTGTGAGTTAGTGAATAGAAACTTCCAACATTTGGAATCCCCGCATTTAAAATTCGTAAACAAAATCTCAATTTTGACTTTAACAGTTTTCCAACCAAAAATTTTTAATCGGGATTTATCTTAATTATTGCAAAATTGAACAAACCATTAATTTTGCAAAGAAAAAAATATTAACATTTAACACAAGTTATTATTAACCTTTTATTCGACATTTTGAATTGCAAATTGTTCAGTGACTCGCAAATTATTAGTTACAAGACCATTTTGATTTTGACAAATGTGATTCGCCGATAGCCCGTGGATTCCACTTTAGAATCCACAGGGTGTGGAATTGATATGATTATTTGGTTAAATGTGAAAGAAAAATGCATCCATTTTTATTCTCGCAGAGAAAGGCGGTTTCAGAAAGAACGTGATACAACAGAGGCGTGGGAAAACCGATTATTAAACAAGACAGGAGTGAAGGGCTTGATGATGATTATAATAATGACACTGAAGACTTCATTTACTTCACCCATCAAATTAGTGAAAAGCTAAACGTTAAAGATAGTCCTTGGTTCAGTGTTGAAAATACAGCGCAATGCCATCTTTGGACATTGTAATGAAACAGGCATGAAGGATGATAAAAATCTTTCTCTTTTAACCACTTTCTCTCAATAACTAACAATTGTTGTAATCTGCAGATTTTCTTATAAAGTTAATGAAGCTTCTATTCTGAATCTGCGACATTATAAATAATGATAAAACTATAATTTATAATTTGCATATTATTTTAATTAGTCGTTAGTCTGGAAGTAGGTAGATATGCGTGTTTGTATAAAATAAAATAAAATCAGAAGATTAAAGTATTATGCAGCCGTGGTCGAGATTAATGCCAACATCTTTATTATGTATTGTTTACAACTTACAACAAAGTATGTTTATCAATAACGCGCACCGAACTTGTCATAATGTATGAAAGTTTATCAACAATATATTTAAATTATTTACGTGTTTACGTGACCAATTTTAATTCATTATTATACAGGGAGTTCCACGACATTTTGACAGACTAATATCTCGACCCGCGAAGTTTTGACAGTCCAACATCTCGACCCGCGACGTTTTGACAGTCTAATATCTCGACCCGCAACGTTTTGACAGTCCAACATCTCGACCCGCAACGTTTTGACAGTCTAATATCTCGACCAGCGACGATTTGACAGTCTAATATCTCGACCCGCAACGTTTTGACAGTCTAATATCTCGACCCTTTACGTTTTGACAGTCTAATATCTCGACCCTCGACGTTTAGACAGTTCAATATCTCGACCCTCGATGTTTTGACAGTTCAATATCTCGACCAGCGGTGTTTTGACAGTTCAATATCTCGACCCTCGACGTTTTGACAGTCCAATATCTCTTGTACCCCTTATATTCCGGCTCCTACTCCAGAGTCTGTTTTAGAGCCATCAGTGTACCAATTGAGATTCGCTTTATGAAGAGAGTAAGACAGGGAAAAGTAATCTAGATATTTCTTCTCAAAGATAGAATTTTGTTCGCAAATTTCACTTATATACATCAACATTATAAAGCATTTCAAGAATTCCGCATACTCCTATTCTTCCACGTAATTTATTCACCTGTTAATAACCTGAATTCGCCTTTTACCATCCTCCCATCGAATTTAACGGTTCGATAATACTTAATTATTTTAAACCATAATATAATACGAAATTAATTAATGAAACGTACAAGTTTAACAGTAAGCGCGTGTGTGGTATTTCGCGATTATAAACGTTGACCTGGATTCCGAATTTACTTTTTAGTTTTCGCCGTATGTTGTCGTGTTGTCAATTTCTGTCTGCATGTGGATAATTTTCTACTGTCGTAACCGTTACGTGGATAGATACGACGAACACGTGGTATATAACTATGAGAAAAATACCTGAAAGATGAAAGATACGCGTAGCTGAAAATAAACACGAATAGTTTTACTGGACTAAATTCTTTAAAAAAAAATGCGAGTTGATAAAATGCCGTTTTATAAATAGAGTTCAAAATTTAATGGATTTCTATACATGTTAGTGTAGAGTCACAGAATTCGAAAGATTTTTCACCAACATACTTTTAAAACTCTTTTAAAAAAAAGCAGCTTCAAGCTCTCGTACTATATCAAAAAACCGACAAAAGTAAAATATTTCTGTATCCTTTTTCTTGTAGTATATTCTTGAACAAACATTGCAAATAAAACATTGTCAGGTAAAAATACACACACAGCACAGAATGTTTTTTGACGCTCCCCAAAAAATCTTATATCGCCACTTTCGACCGGAAATTACTCAGTCCGTCTGATATATCCGGATTATGCGAGGATTGTGCAGATTTATCGCCCGTTTTTATTTGTTTTGGAGGTATTGAACCCCATCTGTCTGAAAACTTGAAAATAGTCAGAGAAAAGTGAGTTGGATATTATTTCAGTTTATTAAATAAAATTTAAGAAATACAACTACAGTTTTATGGTCGACACGAAATGAATTTAGTTAAAATATGTATACCAACAAAAGAGGATTAAAATTTAAAGAATCGTATCTCGATAGATAAGGTGTAAAAGTTGTTAACTTTCATATACGGTGGTTGTCTTTTATATTTTGCATATCGAGGGTAGCAGGACCTCGTACGGATTTTTATTTTGCATTCTAGTTCTTCATCATTTTCTCGGCATAATTTCAGCTTTAAAAATTCAATTTAGGACTGAAAATTTAGCGTCTAGTTAAATAAACATTACAGATAATTTTAACATTTGTTATTTGTTGACAGGCGCCAACTATGTTGCTAAAGTTAAAGTCACGAACGTTTCTCGTTACGTCATAACATCCGAATCAAATCAATAAGACAGTTTTCACCAGCGGCGCTTCATTGTTAGAGGCATGTACTTTTGGTGATCTTATTTTGAAAGGAAATAAATATAAACCAAATTTAACATATCATAGTTATTTCAATTTCAATTTCAAATATCAGGAGGAAAAGTGGAATCGGCTGTAATATAATCATCCAAAACATAATCACAAAATGTCTCAACGCGTCTGTCGTTAGGTTGCATAGACATTAAATCTTCCGTAAATGCATCATCAATTTCTAACGGATCTAAAAAGGGCAACCCAAAGAAGTTTTTTAAGAACTCTCCGATTTCCGAATCGGAGGCTTTATATTCATCACTTAAACCTAAGTTTTGAATTTTCCTTCACCAGTTTTGCCCCAAGTGAAATCGACATGCTTTTAAGGAAGAAAGTGGGAAAACAGTCTTAATTGCATTTTGTATTGCTAATTCAAAATCGGAAAAAACAATCTTTGGGTTGAAAGTCAATTTATTTTTTCCACATTCTGACAGAATATGTTTGAAAGCGATGCAATATGCTTCTGTAGTTTTTGATGGAAGTAAACAATAAACAAGGGGAACATATATATTATTTGAAAAACCGTGTAATGCAAACATTTGATAAAAGTGTTTTGGGGCACTGTAAAATGTTCCATCAACAAAAATCGCGTACCTATTTATAGGTAAGGGTCTGTGGAAGGGTGTCGATAATACACGAATCATACTAATTATTCTAGGAATAATATTCTACCTGTGTATCCACCTGACCGCGGGACGGACATCGGTCGGGGATTAAAAACCCTTTTCCTAAACCCTCAATTTTCTGACCGCGGGACGGACATCGGTATTGCCCCTTGCAGCTGTATTCTAATTCCGACAAGATCATAAATAGTTTTACCTAGAAGATTCTTTTAACAACATTGCCAAATGAAATGTCATTATGTTCCATATGAATGTTTCTAATGGGTGAATTAGCAATTGCGTTTTTACAATGGTACATTTTTGTATCAACAATTCACTATTATTCAATTTGTTGGTAATAAAATGAATGTAATTGAGATGTTTTAGAGAAAGTAAGAAATAATACAATGTTTATTGTTTATTTCAATACGGGTTAAATGGAATTTACCGGTAATGTGGTGACAAAATGGTTTGTAATGACTTAATATCTTTTTAAAGATAGTGAAAACAGTTTGTGGTATATATCTTGTGTTCCATTGAACAATACGAAATACTCAGTAATGATTTATTACATCACGATCAAGTTAAGACCCAACCAAAATATGTACAATAACAAAAATAACATAAATGACTTAATGACGTAATTAACAAGTGAATGTTGTAAGTGACATAGATTTGCGTGAAGAGATTTTTGAAATGACTTATCAATTAATTGCAAAGTGTTCTTAATTAAGGTCAGTTGACAAGTTACTAGTTTGTCTCAAAGTATATCGTCTTCGCTTTTGTCGACAATCATCTAAATACAACTATTTAACAAATTTCTATAAGGTTTGCCGTTACTTCCTTAATAAAACTAATGGTTTCTGAGCTTTATAATAGCATCGTTGTTTACCTTTTTAAAACTTCAGATACTCAAGTTCTTCTATAAATACGTTATGAAACTTTTAGTAACAAGTTCTTTTATAAATACGTTATGAAACTTTGGGTAACTGATGTTTTCTCTTTGTGTTTTCAGTAAAAAATTAACCTAAAATAGGAGTGGTTATTAACTGTGTAAGAAAATTGCATGTGAATAAAACTATCATTAATAGCTGGAAAAAAATCAAGTACATCAGTACATTTTGCCGAAAAGTTTCTAGGCGTTTTACCAGAATAACACAAGTAGTGCCAGCATCTTCTGGTAAATTAAAAAGCATCACTCTCGTTAATCGACAGGTATCTTCCAGTTCCACTTTTTCAACAAATGACGTCAAAATTTCTTCTTTACCTTTGAATATTACCACCAAAAGTTCTCTAACCATCACTTGTGGTGTGCTGTGACACTCAACTAACACTTAATAATTTATAGTAGACTTGAAGTTTTATAGAATCACCATTTATGGATATATAGTGTTACTTTAAGTTTTATAGTGTTACCGACAGTAATTTTGTGGTAACTAATTTTTATGAGGGTGTAGGCTTTATCCGCCGCACTTACTAAAACGCAGATATAAACAGGAATAGAAAATTAAATATTGAACAAAATTTTGGAAAACTGAATTTAGATTGGACTCTTATTTTACATTATATTGTAAGAACATATGATTGATTCTGTTTTATGAACAAATTTTAAAAAATTAAAATAATTATTTTTTAAAATTCAATAAGAATTTTTTTAATAATACATATTTCAAAGGCCAATGAATTTTTTAGAAGTGCCTTGCTAACATTTACAGTAAAAAATGATTGACAATATAATTTTGGTCCAACCTTATGTGTGGAAATGATGTGACAAGTATTAAAGTGCACATAATATATCACATCATCCATCTTAATATCATATAAACATAGAGACAAAAATGAATTACTACTATACTGCCTGATGTTTAAAATTGTGGAATTAACAAAAAGAAACAATATAATAACCAATGTATGCTAAAAAGAGAAAACACATTTTGAAAATGTGACAGATGACAGCTTGACAAAGAAATTATTTAGTAATGTTAAGGTTACCAACAACACTATAGGAAACGTTTATAAGAGTAACCAATTCAGTAATAAAACTAAATATCATTACATCCTCTTCCTAGATGAAGTTTTATAAAGGTACGGGAAATATTTCCGTTACTTTTAGTTATAGACTTATGGGTTTTATAACGTTACTAAATAAAGGTGTTCGCAACTCTTATAAATTGCTCCATTTAAGTGTTGTAAAGGGTTTATAAGAGTTACAGAAATATTACTATGCTTAGCTTATATAAATTGCAGTTTTATAAAATAGTGATGGTAACATTACGGTTACTATTATATAAACGAAAATGTTTATTGGGTAGTATTTAATAATCTCTCATTTAGGAGGAAAAAGAAAAAAAGTTTAGAGAAATTGTCTTCACATATTAAATAAAAAGAAAAGGATGTAAGATAACAATAAGAAGATAGATAATTGTGAATTTGATCTTTTTAAAATAATTTTAAATAGTCCGCCACTGGCGATCTTTTCTAGAGAAGCTATTGGCCATATGATTTATTGTAATTAATTTTATGATTGTCTTTGAGACAAACTATACCACAATATACGTTTTTCTTTCGATAGCCAAGACTTATCCAAACACGACTAAAAATAAAATTGCGAATTCAAATCCGCAGAGTCACTGTATAACGTTAGTATATATTATGTCGTAATATAAATGCTCACCTCGTAGCTAGTTATTTTTTCGCGTGCCTGACCTTTCACAACCTAGCAACAGTCGAAATTAAATTTAAAAAATATCGAGGCCAGAAGATAAACAACGATAAATCAGTAACTAATTTTGACGCGATTGTTTTTAACCTTGAGCATCTCCGAATCTTATATCAATTGGCACAAAAGAAAAATATACGTCTTTTTAAAATGAAAAATTCTGGTTTTCTCTCCAACGAAATTTTGAAATTACCTTCTCTTGGCTTCTTGACCAAATACTAGACAATAATCAACCCTTATATTAATTCCCATCCACTGTAAAAGTTTCTATTCAAACTAGGCCGTGTCCAGAATCTTAGCTTTTCATATTGGTAACTTTAATAAGTCAGTGATAGTCTGGTAAATTCGAATTTAAGTTACGTATAATGCGGTAACCCGCGGAGTTTTATACCGATGCAAGGTCGCTAGTGCTACATCGTTAATTATTTATTAGTGTCTTTCAATTTTAGTTTATTGTAAAAAGCTTATACTACTCAAAATGTACAATATAAATAATTTATCAATTCATAAGCATTGAAAGGAACAAAACATTAAATAAAAAAGTTATTTGTCGTTTTAAAAAGTATTTTTCTCTCCAGTGGCAAATTTTATTGGTAACATTTTATCACCTACTAAAGTACCATCGCAGCAATGGTTTTTGTTCAAAAACTTGTCAAGGTCGAAAAAGCTACGACATGCCTACTTTTTATTGTAAAAGAAGAGTGCAGACGATCACGTATACTTTAGTCAACTGTGCAGGTCAGGATTCGTAATAAATAATAAATGCCAGAAAGTATACAGTATAAGGGAAACTCTTTTTAACACTTTTATTAACTTAACCTGTATGTACGTATATATGTTTGTAGCCGACTCCTTTGGACTCGATTTTGACCCACTTTAAACAAACATATTTAATTAAAAGTTTGTGCACTCGTCAAAGACCGATGACTTTATACAGACGTATGCGGATTGCAAGAGCTCACTTCGCTGGCAGAATTCGTAAGCTTCACAACCTTTAAAACTTTGCATGCGGAATGTACGTCGCCTGCTCTTCCCGGTAACGTTGTCAAGTTGTATGGCTTTCTCGCGCATCGTCAACTGCCAAAATTAATCGTTCTAGGTATCGTTCGCCCGAGTGCTGTATTTTTTTCGGGTTCCATCTGATTATAGTATCGTTCTTGGGACGGTAGAGTCCCTTTCAATAAGGAAGAAGCCACCTGACGTTGCAGTCGATGCGCGACCTTGATGTCAAAACCAGCGCCATATTTAAAAATTTATATTTTAATCTAAATCAGTAGCGTAACGTTTTCACATTTTGTAGGGTAACACAAAATTAGAAGTCTTAAAACCATATAAATAACTGCTAAGTGCAGCAGACTATATGAATTATTAGCAGAATTCAATTATTTTTGAAGTAATGTACACTCTTTCATATATTTTACAGCAATCTGAATGCCATGAGTAATATATTGGATTATTATACTTTCTTATTTGACTTACCGATGATTTTTTAAAGGAATTTGGATTCCATGTTCAGCTTCGGACTCCATAAAAGTTGCAACGTTTTCAAGAATCTGTCGGCCTTTACTGTGGATAACTTTTCTTTTAACACCAACCAGTTTTGTAGGAGGCATGGTTTTAGATAAAATAAAACACACAGCACTCACAAATAAACTAGCAGAACGTCTTAAAATATTCAAAAATGAAAAATGTTCGACAGTATGTCAACAATTTAATTGCTGTCGGCATGAAACATCGCTTGTAACGCCAATGGCATGGAACGAGCGCTCGACAGATTTTGACTTATGCGCAGGTCGGTACGCCAACTTCAGGTGGCTTCTTCCTTATTGAAACGAACTCTACAAAAACTACCTTCTGGAAGGGGAAGTTGATCTGTCCATCCCTAATTCGAGATTGTGCACTATACATTACTCGATACAATTCCAGATCGGTTCCTATATAAATAATTCTTCATTTAAGAATACAATGATTAACTAGAAAATTAATATCATTGTGGTAATAGAAGTTTTCCATATGGTGCATATTTGAGGAGGACGCTGTATGTATAAAGGGGTCAAAATCTAACGAAATATTAATTGAAAGGTGTAGTTATTTGAAGAAGAAAAAACTTTTTCAGGTTAAGGTACAAAAAGTCTTTTGTTAAAAGCCATTTCCTAACAAAGTTAATCGATCTGTCGTCCTTGAAACAATTTCAAAAGAAATCGGCATTAGTAGGACTTTATTTAACTAAATTACGTAAATCGACGTATTGTATTCAAAGAACCGTGCTCTCATAAGTACTTAACAACAAAAATCATTCTTTGCTACGTAGATGTTTATCATTATAACACTTTCAGTCGTTTGGGACTAAATCAAGGTTGTATGGAGGATGCGGAGTCGTGAGGGATAATATATTGTTTTTTTACCAACTTTCTAGCTATAACTTACTTAATATGAAGCTCGCTAAATTGGAAAATTCACCTACTGAGTTCTTTAATAATTTGAGAATAAAAAATTAAATGCTTCCGAAACTATTGTCGGTTTTTGGAGCGTTAATCATGGGTAGCTTTCAAAGTATTATTCACTTGACTCAATTGCATGTAATTATCGACAATCAACCAGTCTATCAATCAATAGCGTAGAATTAAAGTGGTACAAAAAGATTTCGATAAATAAAATATGTAATTTACATATAGATACATAAAGTGACTATAAATTTGGTGAGTCTAGTTTACATGCATTACAGATAGCAAATTGAACTAGCAAAAAAGTTGATCATGGGCGTGGATATTTGCAATTTATAATAATCCAAATAATTATTTACTTTAAGGACGAATTAAGCCCTGAGTGGGTGCACCAGCAACTCAGGACTTGCTAATGAATGTCGAGAACGACTTGCTAATCTTGCAAGGCACAACGTGGTGCGGCTAGAATGGATTCCAGCCCACTCTGGTTTTGAAGGCAACGAGATGGCGGATGCACTGGCTGCGGAAGGGGCGGCAGCTCCCTTCTGCGGCCCGGGCCCGACCTTGGGCCTAACAAAACAAAGAATACGGAAGGAGACGAAGAAGTGGCTGAAGAATCAGCACCTCGCTCATTGGAATGCTCTGCAGGGTCCTAGGCAATCCAAACTTTTACTGAAGGGATGGACTGATGGACACGCTAGAGCAGCTACTGAACTACCAAGAAGTAGGCTAAGGAAGATAGCAGGACTCCTAACGGGAAACACCTCCACAACTTAGGAGTAGAGGGAAGTTCCCTATGCAGGGGTTGCGGCATGACTGACGAAACGTCAGTCCATGTTCTCCTAGAGTGTCCACACTGGGCTGTACTACGCAGGCGAATCTTCGGAGTCCCTGTTTTGGCCCCTGGAGACACAAGCATGCATCCATTGAAAAAGGTTGTGGCCTTTATTGAAGGGCTCAGCTTTATGGATGTCTAGGTAGCAGGAATGGCACAATGGGCCGCCAGTGGCCTCAGTGCCGGAACCTTGGCTTGAGTTTGTCCAGGACAAGGTTCGCCTGCAAACTTAGTAGTAGTAGTAGTAAGGACGAATTATATTTAATGCATTCTATGAAGAAAGGTCCTTTAAATTATAGGACCGACAGTGCAGTGGATTATGAATAAAAAAGAAGAGAAACTACTAAATATTCGGGGGATAAAAATATATGAGAGAAAAAGTAGAAGAGGAGCAAATCGAGCTCATGGAAATATATGAAAGTTCTCCAATATCAACAGTTCTACAAAAGAAGAAGAAGAGCAACTGTATGTAAAAAAAGGAGAGGATGACCAAGAAAGAACTGCAGCCGTTAGCTTATTGTATTGTCCTGTTTGGCTGTTAGTCCGTGAGGAGATTTGTGACCTTGATGAGATCTAGAAGTCTTTTCACAGTATCTCTTTTGATGAGGTTGGATTTAGGGTCATCCAGCCCTATCTGTCTATACCTCCACCAACGTAGAGCCTCACATTCGAAAATTATATGGGTGGCTGTTTCGTCCTCCTCACCACATAATCTACATAATATATAGGTTCTTCTTGGAAGATCCCCATTGTGTGAAGGTGTTTTCTGATATCTTTCCTATTCAACTTTAGGATTTATTCAGTAAGTTTTGGTATGGGTTGTTTAACCATCAGTTTGCTGTGTTTGAGCTTCGGATTGTTTGCCAGTATTTGAGGTGTTGTTTGTGCACCCACTGGTTTAATGTGGTTCTTACCGAAGCCTTTGTTACACCGGTTGCCGGCTCAGGGCCGGTGTAGCCGGTTGCCGATCCTTCTCGTGCTAGGGCGTCTGCTTTTTCATTCCCTTCAATTTCCTTGTGACCTGGCACCCATTGTATTCCAGTACCACTGTCCGTTTGGGAACTGTCAGTAAACCTAGTCCTATTAGTTCTCCATATAAATTAATACATATCAGGGGGGCATAGAAAAGATTTATTTTTTTAAAATAGCAACCTGTCAACATATTAAATACTCAGCTGCAATATTATAGAACTTAAAAAAATCTAGAGTTAGCAGTAAATTTATAACCTAGCCCTAAAGGCCCTAATGTTCGTCTATTGATAAGAGTCCAGATAAACCTGTTCATATCACTATGTTGGGGATAAAATGTATCAGTAAATTTAATTCTAGGATATTTTTATCAGTAGATAATTATTTATTTTATTAGGCAGGTTCATAAATTGTGTTCGTTTCCTGTACTGTAACCGATCCACGAACACAAACAATTATTATTTTCTATTTATGGTAATGGATTAATTAATAGTTTTGAACATGTAAATTAGATTCAGTAGCGATTAGGGAACAAAATGAACAGGTACAGAAAAACTGTACTGAACATCTTAAACGGTTTTAAATGGTTGTGTAAATGACGTACTCAAGTTATGATTGTTATTAACCTACAGTTAACACCGACCGTGACACTTAATCGCTGCCTCGCTATAATATGGTTGCGCGCGCTGGGTAATTGCCCCTTTTGTACACATGTAGTGGTACAACGAAAATGAAAAAAATAATTAATTTACCGATTGGATTCAATAACCTAACGAGTCAATCAAGAACATAAAATTCCTTATGGAATTCTATCAGTACCTAGTGAACTCGTTTTGCTGGGCTTCTAATGATCGCATTGAATTTTTTTTTTCAAAATGTATGGTTTTTGAATACTTATTCTTTCATAATTCGAATCGGAAGTTGAAATTGTCCATAAAATCAACAGCCGTTGAAAAAAAATTTAGTTTGTCCGGCCGCGATTTAAAATTTTGCAAAATTTGAAAACACTAGCATTTTTAGAAAAATTTCTTCTATATTTTCTCATATTATCACATTGATTTTGACATTTTCATTATACTTTTCGCTTAAATAAACATAATATCAAATTGTCCAACAGTTTTTGAAAAATTAAATATTATAAAAAAAAAATCAAACATTTTTTCATCATGTTGCAAGATTTCGTGCAATGTTAATGTCCACAATTTTTCTGTGCGAGCAGAATTGAAGAAGATAAAAGACCTCTACGTTGTGCTTGCAAGCTGCGTCGCAAGCTCTAGCGGGATTTATTCGAGAATCTCATGATGAAATTTCGTAAATTAAATACTAATTATTGTGAAATATAAAATAGCCAAATTATTGAAAAAGTTAAAAAATCCCAGGACTGACAAATTGCTTAACAAAGCAAGTAAATGAAACCAACTTTATGGGAAATGGGACATGCGATACATAAATTCAAGAGAGCGGAACACCGAATTAACATGCCAAAAATTCGAGATACCAGGCTTAAAATAGCCTGAAGACATGTTATACCAAAATACTGGAATATTGTTTTTTACTTTCTTCAATTAACTAAACCAGATTTTAAGATGCGAAAGTTGTTCGGTCACGTTTCACAAAATACTTCATGTTAAATTATTTTTAGTTGTGGGAAAATTTAAAAAAGTAGACTGTGCTTCTCCACATCTAGAAGTTCTTCTTCTTAAATATAAACGTTAATCTTGTGGATCTGAAGCGTTTTTTAAGTTCAACACTTATTTTTTTGATACCATTCTCTGAATAGCATGACCTTTCCACAAATCTTCAAAGTTTGGTGCTGAAACTTTGTCCCCTGATGACAAACTGCCAGGTTTGTCCTTGATAAAAGTACGTAAAAATAGCGAATGTCTTCAAGCACCTATCTGTACACTTGATGTTCAATTGATAACAGAGAAACGCGAAAAGGTCAAGTAGAAACAGGATCATCTTGGAGAAGAAAAAACTCGGTTGCATTGGAGTGGTACTATTTTTACATTACTTCTTCTCGTGGTAAACTTGGTAACTGAATGGATCGTTTCGCTTAATGCTGATAGGTGCTTGTTGAGCCCGTTGGTCTTCCTGTCACGACCAAAACCTGTTAAATTTACTTTGTCGAACCTTTTTTTTGAGCTCGTACTGTGATGCTGAGCTCCATCTTTCGTATCATCTTATTGGTGTTCTACCAAATGGTTCTCGCGAGTTCATCTTCCGAGTTATACTCTTTTCCAGTATAGTCTATAAAAACTTGACTATTAAGAATTTCAACGAAAGCAGTATGTATACTGGGGTTACCTTCACTGAGTCCCAACAGATCTATTGTGTCCCCTTTATTCTAGTCAGTTCCTGAGGAAAGTCTCAGAGACTAGTAGCTCCTTTAGTCCTATTTTCCGGAGGAATTTTAGGATAACTGCAGGATTTATGTCCCTCTTCTATCCAGTAGTCTAGGTCCCTAGGATTCTGTATTGCTATTCTTTCCGAACGTAGAACTCTTCCTCCATTTCATATGATCTACATTCTTATCATTCCAGTTTAAGTTTTTTAAGGTACCCGTTCAGGACACTTGTCAAAACTCTTCGTGCAGTGTTACTCTGGCTTAGGCTTGTTCTCACCTGGTTGTGGTTTCCAATGGTTTGTAAACTTTTAAAAAAAGGTTACAGAACTTGGCTATCCAAGTCATAAAGGATTTCAACGGCAGTTATATGCATAGATATAAAATGACAGAAGTATCTTCCTAAAACCTAAGGTGTTCTTGTTTTTTTGTCACGGATAGAGATAAGTTCAGGGAAAAAGAGATTAAAATTCTTTATCTTTGGACTGGATAACAGTCGCTCAATTATCTTCTTTTAAATATTTCTACTTGCAGTTTGTTCAATGAGAAAACGTTGAGACAAAAGCAGGGACAGTAACTAGTTCTTTTAAACGTTCCCTCTTCAAGAATTTCAATTTCTGGAGTTTGTTTAGAATTTCATTTTAAAGACTTGTTTTTTATAGAATATTTATTATATTAGTGCACCTAAAAAATTATCGTAGAAGTACAGATATTCAAGGACGAAACTAATAACGAAAAAGTTTTTATTAATTATGGAATAATTACCCGTCTCGGCACGTTCAGGCAGTGATAAATTAATCATTTGTTTTTAGTTTTGTTTGATCCACTTCACTTATTCATAATGATGGATCAAATAAAAAAACTTCTTTTTTATTAGAACTTTTTGTGTCTACAGAACGTTTGATTATGAATATGCAGATAAAAATATTTAAGATTCAGGGTTTTATAGATAAATTTTGTACCAACTTTCTAATCTCCACCTTTCCCTAATTTTTGTATACTCCACTAGTTTCTCTCAAATTATCAACTCTACATAAGAATGTTTCCTTCTTTCCAATCTTGAATACCTTGCTCCTATTTTCGTTTGATTTTCCCCATTTTTCATTTCGCTGTAATCGAAGATGTTCAAATTCTACAATTATTTCTCATTTTTCTTGAAAATTCATTTCTATATGTAAAATGGTCTTCTGAATCGATTGGCGAAGACTAGAACGTTCTATTTCTTCAATTAATCGATTTATGAGTATTTTTGGTTTTAGAAAGTGAATTTTCGAAAATTTCATTACGTTATTTGAAGGCGAAATAATGATTTTATTGGAAAACAGACGGTGCCAGTCGTTTTTTCGTCCCAAAAAACCCCTGCATACCAATTTATAGCCAATTTCATGTCGCAACATTTTTTTTTGTAGAAAATTTTGAAGCAAGGGGTAGGTATGGAAATATTTCGCGATTTAAATTGCTGTCTGATATCTCCCTTAATGCTTGGAATTATGAACTCAAAATTCATATGTATATGTAAAATGTTCCCCTGAATCGAATGACGAAGACTAGAGCCTTCTATCTCTCTAATTAGTGGAGTAATTGATACATAAAGAATATTTTCACGATTTAATTTGCTATTTGCTATCTTCCTTAATGCTTGGAAATATGATCTCAAAATTCACTTCAATATGTAAAATGGTCTTCTGAATCGACTAGAACGTTCTATCTCTTCAATCAGCCGAGTTATGTATACATAAAGTTTCAGAAAGTGGATTTTCGACTATTTTCACGATTTAATTTGCTATTTGCTATCTTCCTTAATGCTTGGAAAAATGAACTCAAAATTCACTTCAATATTTAAAATGGTCTTCTGAATCGATTGGAGAAGACTAGAACCTTCTATCTCTCCAATTAGCCGAGTTATGGTTACATAAAGTTTCAGAAAGTGGATTTTCGATTATTTTCATGATTTAAATTGCTATCCGCTATCTTCCTTAATGCTTGGAAATATTAACTCAAAATTCACTTCTATATGTAAAATGGTCTTCTGAATCGATTGGCGAAGACTAGAACGTTCTATCTCTTCAATTAGTCGAGTTATGAGTGTTTTTGGTTTTAGAAAGTGGATTTTCGAAAATTTGATACGTTATTTGAAGGCGAAATAATGATTTTATTGGAAAACAGACGGTGCCAGTCGTTTTTTCGCCTCAAAAAACCCCCGGTTACTAATTTATAGCCAATTTCATGTCGCAAATTTTTTGTTGTATGAAATTTTGAAGCAAGGGGTAGGTATGGAAATATTTCGCGATTTAAATTGCTGTCTGCTATCTCCCTTAATGCTTGGAAATATCAACTCAAAATTTATATCTGTATGTAAAATGTCCCCCTGAATCGAATGGCGGAGACTAGAACGTTCTATCTCTTCAATTAGCCGAGTTATGGTCACATGAAATTTCAGAAAGTGGATTTTCGATTATTTTCAAGATTTAATTTGCTATCTGCTATCTTCCTTAATGCTTGGAAATATAAACTCAAAATTTAATTCTATATGTAAAATGGTCTTCTGAATCTATTGGCGAAGACTAGAACCTTCTATCTCTCCAATTAGTGGAGTTATGGTCACATGAAGTTTCAGAAAGTGGATTTTCGATTATTTTCACGATTTAATTTGCTATTTGGTATCTTCCTTAATCAAATTCTACAATTATTTCTCATTTTTCTGTTGTTAAGTTGTAACAATTATTTTCACTTCCATTAACTTTATCTATATCTCACTAAAAACAAGAGCTGACCAGTACTTTTTGGTTTACTACTGTTGGCGATTGTGACAGTGTCTGTTCTAGAACCGATGAAGCCCAGAGTTTTCTGGAATGGCGAGCGTTCACGAATACGAGAAACAACAGGAAACCCCGAGAATCTGAGCAAGACACAAAAAGTTATTGGTAACCAGATAGCTAGTGAAATAGTAGACGCACACGAATTCCCGTCAGGATAACCAGTCTACCTGTTTCCTAATTAGGGTACGTTAAGCCGTCACTCGAGTTCCCGTCAGGGTGAAAACTGACCTGTCAAAAAGGTGTTTATGGTAATTGCGGTAAATTCTATTTAATATTAATATTTAAGTTGTAAAAATAAATTAGAATTATAAATTAAAATAAGAACAAACGATACAGGATAAAAGTTT
This sequence comes from Lochmaea capreae, assembly GCA_949126875.1. NCBI lineage: Eukaryota > Metazoa > Arthropoda > Insecta > Coleoptera > Chrysomelidae > Lochmaea > Lochmaea capreae. The sequence continues at coordinate 24,705,096 of OX421404.1, forward strand.
TTCAATAAAAACAGTACTTACCGCATGTAGATGTTCTAATGCCAAAATAATTTCTCCTATATAAATGCGTACTTCATCTTCAGTAAAGTGTTCTCTTTGGTACAAATGAGTGAAAAGTTCTCCTCCGGCTACGTAATCTGTAACAAAAAAGAAATAAACGTATAGTTTTTTCGCTAAAATCACAGAGTATCTCTTTAAACCATACTTCATTAACTTTCAGTAAAATTACTTTGGTTAATTGCTAATCTATTTTTTTCAGGATAAAAGTGATGAAAATTATAGTAGTTCATACTGCAGACCACTCTATACTGTTATGTAAGAAATTGTATAAAGAAGAAGAAAATATCAAAAAGCATTAGACTAGACTAATCGGCTTATTCCACGGAGATCTTTTCAGGCCTATTGTAGTCCACTGAACCTAGAATGTATTTTCTCCAGATGTAGATCAAAATGGATATGGACCAATTAAATAGTAAAGGTAGAATGCCGAAGGAATGAAATAATGAACAAAATAAAAATGCAAGATTTCAATATAAAGTTCATTGGAAAGATCCGGTTACGCCTCAAAGAGAAAGCGTCAACATTTTCTTCAGGCATAAGGCAATCATCTTCTACTTTCTTTTTCTTTAGTATCCCAGGACTTCGCCATTTAATAATTATAAATAAAAAACCATTTTTGATCCCCAACTTTAGAGCCCTATATCTCGTTAACGAAGGGAGTAAGGACAATTTTTTATAAAAAGTACTATAATCATTTTTATTCCAAGTTTATGGTACGAGGTCCTGGGACACCTTGTATATATTACAGTTCGTCAAAAAGTTTGGGTTACAAAGTGTCTCAAAGAAATGGATATACATACACTGAAAAAACATATCCTTACATGGGGTAAAATAGAACTGAACTAGTTTTCATGTGAAGAAGTCAAAATTTGGATTAAATTTTAGAAGATTAGATTTTAAAATGATAAATTCTAATATTTGACTAATATTGTTTAAATACGGGTGAATATTATAAACAATTCACCTTGGAAAACAACATCGTTGATATAACCTTGCAAAAAATAAACAAAACGCACGAGCACCCAAACATTTTTATCTGACTGCTATATTTAGATAATATATTCATGATACATTTTACGATTTATAACACATAAAAAAATTACAATATTTACTACAATAATAATTAAATTACCTTTATTAATTGAAGATTCGAGTGATCTACCGAATTATTGAAACATTAATAAAATTTGAATTTATTTGGTTTCTTTTAGCAGGGAATGTTTCATAAGCTGAATTATTCTGAACATTGAAAATGCGAGACCAGGCCAGACAATTTTTTTAATATTCTCATTGGGGTATCAGCTCATTTTGGAAAAGGGGTCTCTGGCCCAAAATAGTTTGGAAGCCCCTGAACTAGACAATCAAAGAAACTACTGCAAGAAATTGTTGTTAAATTCTCTTTAGGTCCGAGAATGATTATGCGCCCGAGCGATAACATGGCAATAACATTCGAGTATACTAGACACTTCCTTAGAAGAACGTCAGCCACTTTACTAGAGTTGATGTGTTAGCTCTCAAGCGTCATGGCGGATGGAAATCCGTCAATAATAAAAAGAAAGTTGCAAATAAAATTTTATACAATATAACGAAGCCAGAAGTCTCCTGCAGTACTTTAAGGGTAACAGAAAACTTGGTTAAAGATGGAGAAATTATGGAATCAAATTGAGAAAAAACGAGAAAACATTTATCCAAATTTTGTAAATAATGTTCATAATTGTACTATTAATATTCATATAAATAAATAAGAAACACGTTTTATATGGCATACATTATTACCACCCAAGTGTGGTAAGTTGACAACCCGTCGTCAGGGGCAATCGATCCCTCTTTAGCAATTGGTACTTACGTCATTCAGAATAGTGTAAAAATGCGTTGTTTACAATATAGGGAGGAGAAAACCCATTTTTTTCGTCTTTGGTTATTTATTAAAAACGTCACAACAAATATCAAATAAATTGTCATTCAATATTGAAAATAATATTTATTTAAATAAATAGGATACTTGAAAATTTACTGCTGCATTTGCATTCTTCAGTTTTGACTTCGTCTACGCATCAACTTCAAATGCTAACGTGGTTGTAATATTACTACCAGTTACATAATGTACATTTCAATATAAACAAATTTAAAAACCTTATTCGTAAAAATTTTTTTCCCTGTATATTTTTGAACAATTTGACAAAATTATCCTTTTCAAAATTTGCGTCGGTACTGCCATGGGACCTCCACCTACTGTTTATAATAAGAACAGACATGTGTTCAACTAGCAGATTATTAATATTCGCACTTCGCCATTGTTAGAGTAATTAGTATAGAGCTAAAAATAAATTGCTACTTAAATAAAATTGAGATAATAGTATCCGACAACTTTCATTTATTTCGAAATAGAGGAACTCGGTAATGTCACCATTACGAATTTAGATATTTTTACCAAACATTAAGCTCATAACTAAAATTAATTAATTAATTAATATATTAATTAATTTATAATTAATTTATAATCTAAATGGGCTGGTCCAGTAGATAAATATCTTTCTAAAAATAAGCTTACAAATTATCTCTTAATAATCGTTTATAAAAAGGGGGATGAAAGAAGCTGGAGACACTGGCTGTCAAAGAAATCCAGCCGTCAAAAATTTGACACATTTTGAAAAGTAATTACCTCTTGAACTACTCAATTTTTTGTGGAATTGTAGGTCAATTCTTTTGTAGCAATTTCTTCATCATCTCATGATTGTATCGTCTTCCTTTATCATTAAATTTTGAAAGTGAAACATAGAATAATTTTCCGAAAATTTTCAGCAATTGCCTACAATCCCAAAAAAGTTTCACTGTTTCACTTGCATCGTGGTGTCATAAAACCACAAAATGATTTTTTTTATAACGAAATTGCTTCGATAGTTTTTATATCTTTTCTTTCGACAGTTTCAATTTCCACGTCTCCAGTCGTTTTCTTTTGAAAACGAAACATTACATAAACCAAAGAATATTTAAAACATTATTTTTTTTCTACTTTCAAAACCTTTGTCCTTTTATGTAAGACAGGTATTCAACATTTAAGGCATAATGTTGGCATATTTCTATACAGAGCGAGTCTTGTATGGGAATACTTTGTTAACCTTCGCGTTGACTTCGATTGTCCTTTTTTGGGTTTCATCCTTACATAAATCAGTTAGAAATGAATGTATCGTTTTACACACAAGTCCTCGAAAGGTATTAGCATGAAATCAACTAGTTCGATGAGAGGAAAATGTGGATGGTCGATATGAAAAAATAAAAATAAAAAAGTTTGTTTGAACGAGTTTGTTTTGTAAAGGTTTCTTCAAGGCATTTAAGTTTCATATTTTGTTCATTTGTTCCTATACCGGGTGGAAAACTTCAGAAATTGTTTAAAGAAAACCGTACCTTTGTGTGGCTTGAGAGTTGGGAGATATTTTCTTTTAATTAAGTTAGAAACTTACGGGACAACCGGTATATATGATGCGAAATTCTCAATATCTTATTATTATACGTAATTTTTTTTATTTTTTTTTTCTCCGTATTTGGTGTATGCCAATGACGTAGTTTTTATATTATTGGGTAAACCCTCATAATAGTCCGAGAGCTTGTTGACATTTTTGAGTAGGTATTTGAGGCACGCTAGGGGAATATGACTGCTCAGATTTATGTACAAGCTATTTACAATGTTATACGTTTGTTTTATGCTAATTTTATGCCAATTTTCCTCTTTTTAGATGCATTTTGCACTAATTGATATTAGAGGAAACCAAGTCATGTGGTCTTGCACTAAGGGTTGATTTAGACTTCATAGGTCCGGAACCTTTTTGTGGAGGTCAACACAAGGACACCTCCAAAGAAATAGTTTACTGAATAAGATAGACAAGGAACTCTCAACCAGGCTATTGAACCTGGGTAAGAGACATTTGAAAACAGTTACCGACCTGGCGACGACACTGCACCCTGAAGAAGCATCTGCACAAAATGGGCAAAGTTAGTGCACCTATGTACAGGAAATGTGAACTCTATGATGAAACACCTACACACATACTCTGCTTCTGCAAGAACTTCCATGGGCTCAGACGGAAGCACTTTGGAGAGGAAATAATGCAACCATTACAACTACTGAAAATCCCTAGAGTCAAACTAGTGGCTCATATAGAAGACACAAAGCTTCTGGAATGGAAGTAGAATGTTGAGCACAACCCAATCCAATGATTGCTACCAGCAGAGCCGGATTTAACTGGTGACTTGGGGGGTCTACAGCACTGGGCCCTCGCCGATATCACCATATCTTGTGAATTTTCCAAAATAAAAAAAAAATTATGTTCCTTAAATTTTTTGAAGTGATCATATCTTGTAAAATCAAGTTACTGATAAGTTTTGGAATAACTGAATATTTTCGATTATATTATTTTATTGTTAAAAAATTAAAATTATTTTATAACAATGTTTAATCATTTGTAAGGAAAATATAATACATATGATCAAAATTATTATCAAAACCGTCTAAAAATTTAAACATCCGAGTTTTTCCGGGATTCCGAATTCCATAAGTGGGCCCTGGGAGAATTAAACCCGACTCTGCCTACTAGCCAGGTCTGCGGTTCTGTGTTTGGGTAAGTATTATAGGAGCGGGAGTATAATCCAAAAAACCAGGTGACAGCTATAGCACTGGGAAACTACACCGAAGGCAAGCAGATCCATATCCTGTCAGATAGTCAGGCGGCCTTTAAGGCAATCTCAAGCCAGAAAGTGACCTCTAGACTAGTATGGGGTTGCATCGAAGAGCTGAAGACGTTAGCCAAACGGAATAACGTCAAGCTGACCTGGGTGCCTGGGTACCAGGTCGCCAGGATATCGAGGGCAATGAAATAGCTGACGAATTTGCAAAAAGAGGGTCAGGGGATACGCAGCTTGAACCAAGACAGATTCTCGGTATACCGAAAACTATAGTACGAGGATCTGTAAAGACCTGGATCAAAAGACAGTAAACGGACAAAAGGCAGAAAGGAAACGCTGAGCTATATAGAAACATCCAGCTAAGAACTTGTACAAACTGGTGCAGGGGACAAAGGTGCTGTACTGGGTGCGATGAGAAAGCACGAACAAAAATACAACAGTGTTATCCGAGACTTGTCAGACAGGCTCGGGAAAAAAAAATATTAGACAAGTTTTCAGCGTGCTTTAAATAACTACTCAAAATTGTCTACTAGCTTTCCTGCTATAAAAATAATAGCATTGGTAAAAAAATTATTATTTCTGCGAAAGTGTTTGTGACCTTTATTGAATTCTCTACTTGCCTTGAAAATGTAAATTTCTAGATAAAAAGAACGATTGATTACGTGACGAAGAGAAATCGTCTAATATAATTATTATCATTAAACATTTCAACAGCGGCAATGTTAAAAAGAATCTATATTTTTCAATATAAAAATATTTTTGGCAGAAGTCGCTGACAGGCCGATTTTTATTTTTAATTGTGCAGCGTATGCTGAAAAATGATCGTGATGCCGTCGTTGCACAAATGAACATCCATATTTTTTAAATGGAATAATATTTTTCAATATTCATAAAAGATAGTTGACACTTAGAAATAGAGTGAATTAGTACAATTTTCCTTAGTTACAATGTTCAAGATATTTCTCTATAGAAAAAGCTTGTTTCTTAGTCAGCTGTTCCAGTACATTGAATTCAACTTGGAACATAAAAATAAAACAGAGTTGGCTCGGCGTAGAGAACGAGGTCAATTATCCGTACAGAAATAACTGCTAAGTGTTAAAAACTCAATCCGATAGACTCTTGACTGCAGCAATACTTTGCCAAAAAATTTCAATATTTGTTTTAACTACATCGCTACCTGTTAATACTTTTACCAAGGTTGTATACAACGGATCTAAATATAACAAAAATAAATATTTGCGGCATTCAAAACCGACTGTCGTTAATAATAATCGGAATAAAACATAATAAATTTCAGCAGTGGCGTATTTATTAATGAATGTTTACAAAATTTAGTCTGCTTTGACGATTTTTTTATTATTATGGATGTCTTTTGGTATACAGCGTGTCCACGGATGGGGTGAAAAATGTTTAAAAATTAGTTTTAGTGAAAAATGTCAGTTTTGATAAAAAATTTTGCTTGTTCTGAAACCCCATAAAATGATATGTTCGAGACATAAACAAATTGAAAAAGGCGTACGTTGAGGAGGATGATGCAATCGTTAAGGGAAAATCCCGAGAAGAGTCAACGAAAAAGAGCAGTGGAGGTTGGTTTTTGCAAGAATCACTTACAGAAAATATTTAAGCAAAACAAAATTCATCCATTCAACCCGAAGCTTAGATTTTGATTATGACATAAGGTTAGACTTTTGTGCGATGATTGGTGAAAAACTTATGCATGACCGATTCTTTCACAATAATTGTTTGTTTTCTGATGAAGCAACGTTTACAACAAACGGAGTCGTTTCTTCCTAAAGTTGTCGATATTGGGCTAGTGAAAACCCAAGCTACAGGATCAACTGTAATAGTCAATTTGCTAAATAAGTTAATGTTTGGTGTGCGGTTTTACCGGATCGAATAATCGGACCGTATTTTCTGGAAGATCAGGAGGTATATTTGTATTTGCTGATACATTAAATCAGGAGGTATATTTGTATTTGCTGGACAACTTCTTAATACCTGAATTAGAAAATATTCCCTTGGAGCAAAGGCGTAAAATGTACTTTCAACATGATGGATGTTCGTCACATTCGACTTTGCTAATTAGAGGCTGGCTGGATGAATATTTTCCTGGGCGATAGATGGGACGTTATGGACCCACTGGCGGATCTGAGGGGGAGCCATGGGGGCCATGGCACCCCCTTGATATTGGTTCAACAACCAGAGCCTGGATATGCAACTAAACCTTTGATTGGTTTTCAACAAAGAAAGAAGTTTTTCTTCGTTGAGGCGAATAAAAAGTTGGCTCCGATCTACTATTTCAGAAGATAGGCTATCTGGCTTAGCCATTATTAACGCCCATCCGGACATTTTGATCAATGAACAATTAGTTATTAACAGATTTGCCAACAGTGGCCCAAGGCATATGGATTTTGTTTTATAAATAATAATTTGATAAGTTTTTGTTTTAGGTGTTTTATTTTTGGAAGTTTATTATTAGAATTGTGGATTTGTGTTTTTGTTTGATTAGTCACATTGTTATCCATCTTATTTATGTTATTGTTCACTAGTTTCAGTTGTTTTCAGTATATTTTCAAACAGTGGCCAAAGACATATCTTTCTGAACAATAATTTTATCAAGTTTTTGTTCCAGTTGTATTATTTTGAGAGTTTATTATTTATTAGAATTCTGGAATTTTGTTTTTGCTTGTTTCGCCATATTTTGTTCAATCTTCAATCTTATTTATATTATTGTTCACTGGTTTTAGCTGTTTCAAATAAAGAAAATATATATTTTTATATAATTCATTTCTATGGATTTTATTACTTTGGTTACAAATTTCCATTAACTCATGGCCCCCCCCTGAAAAACTCCCTAGATCCGCCAGTGTATGGACCAATATTTTTTGCGCCCCTATCCCCCGATTTAACTATTTTGGATTTGTTTTATAGGACTACTTAAAACAAAAAGTTTACGCAAATCATTTAAACCATAATATTGAAGACTTGAAACGAGCCATCATTGATGCCGTTAACGAAATTACCCCAGAAATGCTGCGAAATACTTAAAAAGTATTTAGAAAAAAAATTGAGAGATGTTTTAAAGCTGGGGGAAGATATATTGAATAAATGTTTTTTGTTAACTTAGTGTTTCTTACATTATTATTCTGTATTGTTATTTTTGATAGTGATTATAATTCTTGAATAGTTAACATTGTTGTCAAATATTTATTAAAGAATGACAATTTGAAAATTATTTATAAAAGTTGACAGTTGGTACATCGTAAACGCCACTCACTAGATTAATACATTATTTTCGAAAAAATAAGGTTTTCATAAAACTTGCTATAAAATGGAACGGGATTGAAAAACTTGAATTTTATTTCATTTTATGGGGTCTCAGAACAAACAAAACATTTTTTACCTATAGGATACATCATCCGTGGATACGCTGTATGCAATTTTTGTTTTTACAATACAGGTTGTCTCAGGGCAAACAAACGCTTACATAAAAAAAAAAACCATCATTTGAAACCAATTCTGAAAGTTGTTATTCAACATTTCAAATAGAGCTTTCGATGGTGTTGACTGCATCGTCTGGGGGCGGGAACCTATGACCATGCAGTTCATTCTTAGTTCTTCGGAAAGTAAAAAGGTTGTTGGGACTTTGGTAGGGACTGTATAGAGGATGGTCCAACAATTCGATATTTTCTTGCTTTAAAAACTCAATAGTTTAAGTTTAAGATTAATCCGTTCACGTGATGTCAGTGATATTAAGTTAACGTTATTATTATTTTCGAATAGTACACTTCTAGATATATTTTCAGGCAAACTATAAATTCTATTTCATATTCGTTGTACAGTAGGGTGCTTCATTTTTTGGAAATTTTTTTTTTCAAGTCCCACTTAAAAATCTTGTACTTCATCAAAAAACAAAAATTTAGAGCCTCAGATGAACCCTTAATTCGAATATTAACCCGTTGCTCAAGAGCTTTGAATATTTTCCATTTAAATAACATTGAAAAATTATTTTTTCTGCTTTTTTCCTTCCGCTCACTTTGAAATAAATTTTTGTAGGAACTTTGACTCTTGGTTTCTTGTTAGGGATATAATTCGCTACAAAAACACTCATTGCACCGAATTTTTATCTCCAACTGGTTCGATGAAAAATTTCCATAAAAATAGCAGTAAATCATGTTTATTTGCTAGACTATTAATTATAGAAGAAAAAAGTAAATGACAAATTTGTAGAGGAGTTTATGCCCTACAGTTTTGCTCTATGTATTTTCTTGTAGCTCTTATGATGTGACCTGTTATCGCCACTTAAAGCGCTCAAGTAATGATAACATTTTTTTTAGCGTCACTAATTACTCAACTACTAAATTTGGGTCGAAAAAATTTGTTTGTCATTTTATATACATATTGCACATAAATTTTAAGTCTAATGTGAATAATCTACATGTGAAAATTATATAGAAGAATTTTTTTGACTACTTTGAACTTCAAAAAGTACCAATATCTGTAATATTACAGACTTTAAAATTTCCGATGGGATGAAATTTCGAAAAATAAAATGACAAACAAATTCCTCTACAAATTTGTCATTTACTTTTTTCTTCTATCATTAATAGTCTAGCAAATAAACATGATTTACTGCTATTTTTATGGAAATTCATCTTAAGAGACATTTTTCTTCGAACCAGTGGGAGATGAAAATTCGGTGCAATGAGTGTTTTTGTAGCAAATTATATCCCTAACAAAAAACCATGAGTCAAAGTTCCTAAAAAAATTTATTACATAGTGAGCGGAAGAAAAAAAGCAAAAAAAATCATTTTTCAATGTTATTTAAACGGAAAATATTCAAAGCTCTTGAGCAACGGGTTAATATTCGAATTAATGGTTCATCTGAGGCTCTAAATTTTTGTTTTTTGATGAAGTACAAGATTTTTAGGTGGGACTTGAAGAAAACAATTTTTTCCAAAAAATGAAGCACCCTATTGTACAGTTACTTAAAATTTTCCCATTATATTTTTTAAATTCTAATCTAGATCAGTGGGTTAACAATTAGTTAAAAAGCAACCGAACATTTTTAAACTTGACCCTATTTATGAGTTTCACGGTGTATTTACAAAAGTTGCAAGTGAAAGTGATGTTATATTAGCAAAGAGCAACTAGGCTAGACTGCCGATTGTTTGATATACTAAACTAATGAATGTAATACATCTAATGAAAGCATTATAATATGTGGAAGGTTCCCTATTATAAAATATTACGGCATAATAGTTGGTTTTAATGTACCGGGTGGGCAAATATGAAAAGAACTGTTTTGTGTGAATCGGAGTTGTACCTTAAAAGTAAAAACGTTATTTACTGCATCAACTTCTACGATAGTTATGATTTTTTAAGGTACTCACTATAATTTCCTAACTTCTAGCAGCAGGATGCTCATTTTTTAATGGCGATGAAGTTAGCCGCGGTTGGAAAAAAATCTTTGATAAAAGAATGTCGCGGCTAACTTCATCGTCATCTTTTTTAACGCTGACAAAATGACAAAACATTAAATCACAGATCATGTATAGGTGTTAATTTATCTCTATTAATGTTAATAGCAGCAAAAAAAATCAGGATACCGTTTTTATGCTGCTGTCACATTTTCTATTATGATAAATTGATTTGGTAAGTTGTACTTGTTTGTTATTCGGGTGTTGCAAAATGATTAATTTATATTTTAATCCACTACAGCTTTTTCAACTTCATGATAAACTGGCGACTATAAGTTTCTTGGGAGATCAACTTGATTAATATCGATGTTAGATGTTACACACGTACATTTGTTTTGTTGAAAAAAATTATAAAATTAGCATCGATACCGCTGGTGACCAGGCGGTTGATTCTGTGATGTTGCTACCTCCTAACTTGTACTTAATTTTTATTTTCAATTGAAATATGACTTCAAACGATTCATCTAGTGTCCGCTAGTGAGTCCTAGAATCATTGCTTTTTGTAGTTCCCCAATTCAAAAGGTAACGACAATACCGTTTGGTTGCCAGTTTCAGGAGCATGAGAATCACAAGATGTGGGAGTAAAAGAAACAGTTAGTTGAAATGCTCCCAGCGAGAGGACGGCACAGACAAGAAATAATTTGGGAATAAAATTAACCTCAATTCCTGGTACGAAAGAGAACTAAAGAGTACACACCGTTGTCAACAAATCAATCAACACCACAATGATTTGAAAACAAAAAACGCTTGTTATGTTCACCAATCTTGTAGTTCCTTAGTTTTAATTCATATTTTATGATGTTATTCTACTAAGTGGAGAGGGAATCATTAAAAAAGAACACTTCCTTACTTATCACAAACCAAGGTATAACTTTTCAAAGAAATTCGTTATGGAATTAAGCAACAAGAAGGAATTGGATCCAAATACCATTACCAGACTTGGGAATTGCCATAAGCAATAGAAGGAACTGGGATATGAGTGTACGGGCCAGGAACCAATTACTCTGGAAGCTTGGGAAAACCCCAAGTATCTTTCAAGCGGAAATTCACGCCATATGAAAGTGTGCCCAGTTCAATAATGACGAAGGGTATAGAAGGTAGTCAAGCAGGTAGTCAAGCAGCCATTAAAGCACTGAACTCTTGTGTAATCAGTTCCAAAATGGTGTGGGAATGTCTAGGCATTCTCAATAAACTAGGCGAGAATAATATAGTAGCCTTATTGTGTATTCCAGGACTCACTGGAATAGAAGACCCTTTTGGGGGCCGGAATCCTTTTGCGGTATCAGCCCCAATGTAATATTGGAAGAAGTAGGCAAAGCCGAAGAAAAGAGAAGATCTGACCATTGGAAAGAACTAGTAGGGTTTAGACAATCAAAAGAATCTGATGGGTGACTACAACCCGTTTAGATCAAATGTCAAAAGTCAAAGTAAAATTGCATTAAGAATTTTAATAGGGATTCCAACGGGACATTTCCGCCTGAACGAGAACTTAAAGCTGCTCGAAATAGTGGTGGAAGAAGAATGTAGATTATGTGGCATGGAAGAAGAAGAAACCTCCATCCACATCCTTGCGAAGTGCACTTGAGACAACACTAGGAGATTATTGGATAGAAGAGGGACATTTACCCAAGTTGAAGCCTACAGATATCCTAAAATTCCTTTGTGAAATAGGACTAAAGGAGCGTAATAGATCTTTTAGATCTCAGTGAATGTCACCCCATCATACATACCTATATACATGATGTTATTCTATTTTGGTTGGGTCTAGTCCCGTATTGGGTAGAGTCCCAGTATAAGTCAGTTTAGTGGTAGCCATCTCTTTTCATGCAATGAATGATTTATTTCATAAATTATTTTCAAAAAAAGATACCATTATTGTCCGACCTTATAACGATTTGTAAGTCGTATAATATTAAAATAGCGATAAAACAATAACGATCGTTTATAAAAACCCAACATTTGTAGGTTAACCGATAACCGATATCTTGTTTATTTATGTATTTAGCCGAGTTTTGTTTATTCATGTAATTGTGCAAACTTTCTAGAACCCAACCATTGACAACAAACAACACCTGATTCGAAAAAGATTGAATTAAAATCGCTCTTTGATCCCTTCTTTTTTTTTAAATTACCGTCGCATCAACAGGTCACGGTTATTAGCGACATTGATCAGTACATGATTTGTTTCAGATCATTTGCAATGTTACATTTGTTCAGCCAATCAACAAACGAATCCTGTTGTATGAGATCTTCTCAATTATATCTCCTCGCTCCCTAAAAATCATAGCTGAGTAATAGTATATTATTCAACAAGCACTAAGGAGCGTTTATGTCGAGAGTCGCAGGCGAGTGACATAAATACCATTATATGCGAGTAGAATACTGTATTCTGTCCACCACTATTAACACCTGTTCATAAATGAATTTATTTTTTTCTTCTTTTTCACAATTTAGGAAGGGATTATGGACTTTCATATAATGTGTCCAGTTAAGTCGGAAATTGAAATAAAGTCATCAGATATCAAATTTCTTGGGTCGTTTACAAGGTTTGTCAAAAAATATGAATCTTACTCAATAGTAAATATTTAAAATGGTTATTGGAAAAAGTTGATCAGATATCCAAAATTATCCATATGCCATGAAAAAATAATTTTTGTTCTAAATAAAATACATTATGCAAATTTTGTAATCATCTATTTTATTGGAAGACATGATTACCTTTCGGTTCATTTTCAAGTTATGTAACAATGTACATTGCAATTGAATAGTTAATACATGCAAATAATATGTTGAAAAATGTTTCTTCTTGCTATGCAAACCAGACCTCCACAGCTTTTATTACCTCCTCGTTGGAAGAAAATTTACGACCTTTTAAACTTTTTTTCAGTTAAGGAAAGAGATGATAGTCGGACGGAGCCAAATCTGGTGAATAAGGGGGATGTTCTAGTAATTCAAACCCTAAATCACGAATTTTTTGCATGGCAACATGAGATTTGTGTGCAGGGGCGTTGTCCTGCACCTTTGGATAGCTTTCCGCGACTTTCCTCTTTATTTTTTCCCGTAGAGTGGTCAGTAATGTCGAATAGTAATCTCCAGTTATTGTTCTACCCTTATCCAAAAAATTAATCATGATTACTCCATGGCAATCCCAAAAAACTGAAGCAAGAACTTTTCCAGCAGATTTTTGGACACGAAACCTCTTAGGTCTTGGAGAACCAGAGTGTCGCCATTCCATCGATTGTTGCTTTTTTTTCTGGATCGTAGAAATGTACCCAAGTCTCATCCATAGTAACAATTCGGTTTAAGAAGTCTACATCGTTTTCAAATCTAGCACAGATCGAACGCGATGCTTCTACCCTTGCACGCTCTTGGTCAACATTCAAACATTTGTGGATCCATTTTGCAGCAATTTTTCTCATGTCCAAATTGACGTGAACTATATGATGATCTCGTTCGTATGAAATATTCAGTGCTTCAGATATTCGTTTTAGCCCAATTCGACGGTCTGATAAAATCATGTCATGAACTGCATCGATATATTCGGGGACTGACACAGAAACTGGCCTTCCCGATCGGTCATCATCTTCAATGGAAGATTTACCACTTTTGAAGCTTGCAGTCCAATTTTTCACGGTCGCATACGAAGGACATTGATCACCAAGGGTATTGGGCATATCTTCGTAAATCTGCTTACCTCTTAACCCTTTTAAATACAGGTACTTGATGATGGCTCGATACTCCAGTTTTTTGATGTTCACAATTTCGGTGGACATCTTTTTTCTTTTAATTTATTGCGTAACTCTGGTTTACTTTTTTGACGTCAAACTTCACACTGACACTTCTAATAAGTTATTGTTCGTTGCTATGGTAACGGAATATTTTGTTCATGCATGGAACTGGTCTAGGCTAACTAGATATTGATATCAAAATTCTTATTTTTTGACAAGCATTGTATACGACTCTAAAAATTTGATATCTGATGATTTTATTTCTAGTTTTAGACCGTGCAGAAGTTTTTATATAGAATGGCTTTTTTTCATAGAACTAAAAATATAAAAGTATCCCATATGGTTCCGACATAATTGGACACACTGTATATAATTTTTTCGGCTTTTCTCGCAATTAATTTAAGGATACTATTTATTCTGCTTCTTTTTAATTTGGCGGGGTAACATTCATTTCAGTTCGCTTTCCCTATGATATTTTAGTAGAATAATTGAAACTTTTGGCAATACTTCCGTCTTGTTAGGTAATCTGAATCATTTAACTTTTTTGTTGAAAAAAATAAAGCATAATATCGCCTGGTATCCTCAGATGAATTGTCGCGATATTTAACAGTGAAAGTGAACCATAAAACTAAAGACTTTCATAATTTTATACTTTCTCTTTTCTAACCAGAATTTAAAATTGTTTTGGCGTCGTTGTAATTTCACAGGAATAATTAATTTATATCACAATCAAGAAGATGGTAATTAGACGAATAGGTACGTCAATAAACATCAATTATAATTAATACAGTGTTTCCAAAGTCATGCACAAATTAATTTTTCGTTGAAAAGATTTATAGAAATTTATCGATTTTTCTAGTGAAACAATACTAATGGGTTCACGTCATCATCGTCACCGAAATGCTAATGTTACGATGTTATCTGAAGCCGTGAAAGGAATGCAGTCGAAAACATTCGATATTGCCACTTTTAACTATGAAGAAGATAAAGTGCTAAGTATGTAGTGATAAAATATGATCAAACGTTAATTCTTTAATGTGCTTGTTTTCTTGGATTTTGTCTATTAACATTATTTTTTCAATTTATGAACATTAAAAGATGAACACTTTTCCAAATTTGTTACGGGCTTCTCCCAGCTCTCGCAGCGTTGTGCGAAAACCATGTTTCCTCGCCCCTTACCGATGCCGCGTAGCTTCAGATAAACTTACCAAACTATAAAACTATACAAAAATAAATATGGGGCTAATTTTTATGTAAATATTTCCTAACAAAAAATAAAAGTTTTAATATTTATATTCATAATACTACGTAATTTTTGTTATTTTTGGCTTCGTAAATTCTACCCCTTATAATTTCCTTCATTTTTCTAAGTTGAAGTAGATGAATGTCATCAGTTCCAGGCTGTTCTTTAAAAATAAGCGATAAGTGCATTTACTGCATCACCTGCTTCTCGACGGCTTGTTTTGATGAAAGTATTTTCATCGTCATCACTATTTTTGTCAGGACTTTCTGCAGAGGTCTGGTTATTTAGATAATCTTGATCCATATTCTGATACTCTTTTTCTTCGTGACCACATTCCATCCAAGATTTTCGTTGTCTATTTCTTCCAAGCCATGTTTTCGATTGATAACTCACCTTCATTTAAGTGATTATCATCTTCAGTATCTTCTTCATCTGCTATATCTTCTATGGTCATTATTTTATCAAATTCTTTTTTAATGTTAGTCTCTTTCACTTCACTCCAAGCGCTTGCTACAGCATAAATTGCTTCTGTTAAATTCAGACGTTTCCAAAACACATTCTTCCAACAATTGAAGCATAAGGTCTTTCCTATAAATCCTCTTCATGGTCTCTGAACACCTTGTTCCAGTGGCTGGGCAATAGATGTCACATTCGGAGGAACGGAACTCATACGAGAATGTATTGATATCTAGTTAACCTAGACCAGTTCCATGCATAAACAAAATATTGCGTTACCATAGCAACGAACAATAACTTATTAGAAGTGTCGCTGTGAAGTTTGACGTCAAAAAAGTAAACCAGAGTTACGCAATAAATTAAAAGAAATTGTGAAAATCGATCGTGCCATCATCAAGTACCTGTATTTAAAAGGGTTAAGAAGTAAGCAGATTTACCAAGATATGCTTAATACCCTTGGTGATCAATGTCCTTCGTATGCGACCGTGAAAAATTGGACTGCAAGCTTCAAAAGAGGTAAATTTTCCATTGAAGATGATGACCGATCGGGAAGGCCAGTTTCTGTGTCAGTCCCCGAATATATCGATGCAGTTCATGGCATTATTTTATCAGAATGTCGAATTGGGCTAAAACGGATATCTGAAGCACTGAATATTTCATACGAACGCGTTCATCATATAGTTCACGTCAATTTGGACATGAGAAAAATTGCTGCAAAATGGATCCCCAAATGTTTGAATGTTGACCAAAAGCGTGCAAGGGTAGAAGCATCGCGTTCGATCTGTGCTCGATTTGAAAAAGATGTAGACTTCTTAAACCGAATTGTTACTATGGATGCGACTTGGGTACTTTCTACGATCCAGAAACAACCAGCCGATGGAATTGCGACACTCTGGTTCTCCAAGACCTAAGAAGTTTCGTGTTTAAAAATCTGCTGGAAAAGTTGAAAAGTTCTTGCTTCAGTTTTTTGGCATTGCCATGGAGTAATCATGATTGATTTTTTGGATAAGGGTAGAACAATAACTGGAGATTACTATTCGACATTAGTGACCACTCTACGGGAAAAAATTAAAGAGAAAATACGCGGAAAGCTATCCAAAGGTGTTTTGTTTTTGCAGGACAATACTCCTGCACACAAATCATGTTGCCATGCAAAAAATTCGTGATTTAGGGTTTGAATTACTAGAACACCCCGCTTATTCACCAGATTTGGCTCCGTCCGACTATCATCTCTTTCCTCAACTGAAAAAACGTTTAATATGTCGTAAATTTTCTTCCAACGAGGAGGTAATAAAAGCTGTGGAGGTCTGGTTTGCAGAGCAAGAAGAAACATTTTTTTTGAAAGGTCTAGAGACGTTGCAGGTTCGCTGTAATAAATGTATCCAATTAAGACGAGAATATGTTGTGTAATAAAATATTTTGACATTGAAATTTTGTTTGGTTTTATAGTAGTCTAAGAATGTTTCAATATATCCTCGTACATTAAGGATTTCACGATACGAACACCAGCGCGGTGCGTTCAGAGTTCACGCGACAACCACGGATAATCCGCGCACGGATGATCAATTTAAAATGCCGCACGGAAAATCCGCCGCCGGCGCATGGATAATCGGGGTTCTACTGTATGTTTTATTTCTAATTATGTTAATTCCTTTGCTAAAATTTTGTACCGAAAAGTTGTATCTTATGCACAATAAACTATCTATGATGATTATAGAAAATAGAACTTTTTTTGTGAAAAATAATTGTTTCTTGGAGTTACCTAATTCAAAAGGTAACGTCGATAGCGTTCTATTGCTAGGTCGGTCCTCCAGTTTCAGCTTTAGCTGTGTCTTTACTCGAGAATTTCTTATAGTTGCAACTATTTTCCAGTAGAAGAGGCACACACTACCAAAATTTCATCGTTTCCTGTGAAAACCATACAGAAAACTATCGAAATTGCTTTTGTTTTATATGGATAAGTATTTTTTTAGACCAATTTCATTGTCTATTACACAACACGGAGCTAAATTTTTATTTACGACTAATAAATAAGGCAATAAACTTGGTTGCAAAACGTGCAAAGACATTAAAAAAACAACGATAACAATACATCCAATTAATTTGTACATAAAGTGTGAAACTAGCTGTACCTGCAATACCAACACAATAAGATGTTGGTAAACGTAATATTACGATCCATTAATGTGTTAGTTTGAATTTTACTATTTTAAAGAAGTTACTTTTAACAGAGTAATATCTTCTGTCACAACCACTGGAAGAATTAAATGCACGATATTTATTCTACTGACCTGGATTTTTTAAACGGTTTGCCAAAAATATTCGGCATTTAAGCACGTACAATGACTACCCAAAAACGTAAAGAATCGAATTCCAATACCGTTCAAGTTGATCATGACCTTTTTATTATATGACTGTCATAAATTAGGGGTAGATGATAAAAAGTAAATATTTAAAAATAATGGATGTAACACGTAATAAAATATTAATACCAAATGTGGTTTAATCTATATTTTCGAAGGTAAAAATATTGGATTTATCACCAGTGAAATTTTTTGGTTAGCGGAATCTTTCAAGCACTTACTTCTTTTTCATAAAAATGATTTTTTTTATTTTCGATTTTTTTTTCAATAAAATCACTTTTTCTTTTTCTAAATTTAAATTTTTTCCACTAAAAAAAAATTACTTTTTTTTATGAAATATCTAATCTTTTATTTGGTTCTATTTTGTATATAAATTAAATTATTTTTTTTATCTTCTGTATATTCCCTTAGGTGTATTCATTATTCTTTTTATTTGTTGGGAAATTAAACCACACTATTTTTTTACATTTCAACGTTTCGATAGCGTTCCAGCTAGCATTATCAAGATTTATTAAGTTTTTTAATTCGTTACGATTTTATTCCTTAAATTTCGATTCTTTTTTTTATTGAATTAAGTTTTATTTTGATTACATTTTTTTAATTTTTTCCACAGTAAATTATGTTTTAAGTATTTTTTTTTTAATTTCATTTCATTCTAATAAATTTTCACGTTTTAAAATTGAATGTATATTTTATTCAATAAATTACGTTTTTTATTTATATTTCCATTTTTTCAAACTATATTTATTACGATTTTTTATTCAATATTTTTATTAATTACAATTCAATTCCAATTCTTTCTATTGATACCTAGGTATAATATTAATATAATTTCAATTTTTTAAGAAAAAACATTTTTTTATTGAGTTTCATTAAATTATGACTTGTTTAATTCAATTTCAATTATATTTATTAAAATTATATTTTTAAAAATTAAATTACGATTTATTTTTATTGAATTGAGACTTCAAATCAAATTTCGATCTTTTTCTTCCGAATACAATTGTTTAAGTTTAATTTCAATTTTTTTTATTAAATTACGATTTCTAAATTTTTATTCTTTTCATCAATTTAAAAAAATTAGGAATCCAAAAAATAGTTATTTTCTGATAGATTACAAAAGAAAAACTAATAATAATCCAAAAATCTTAATATAACATGACTAGAAGTCAAAAAACATGTATGAAAAACTCTTCATTTTACCAAAAATTTCACTTGTTTGAAACAAATTCTACCTGCCTTTTATTGTACTGTATTTTGTTATAGTAGATTCCCTTTGCTGATAGATTAAAAATATAAAATTATTTAAATAATCGTAGCCCCTCGAAAGAAGAAAGATAAATTCACACCGATATGTGTCCAATAATCGATCGGAATTTATAGTTCCTATATTAAATTTATTGTCCCAAAAAATAGATATTTTTATAAATAATTTCCGAAAAGTAATTAAGATGTTGAAGAAAAAATATTTATTATAAAAGAAAAACAAGTTCAAGATGAGTAAACGTTGACCTGAGATAGTTTTTAATTCATCAGTAATTAAGGTCAGTAACTTGTTTAGATACTAACTAACTGGTCATTGCCCTCGAAGGTATCAACTCAAAATTTGTATCAAGACACACAGAAACATAAGTGTGGACAGGGGATTGTCCTGACACAACAGGTGGTAATAAAAGTAGCCAATCAAAATTGATTAACTTTACTGAAAGTTTATGTTTGCAATAGGAAGAATGATTGAATTTTGCCTCAATTCTGCAAGAATCTTTAAGATGAAACGGAAAACATTCTACATACGTACAATTGTTACAAACTGTATATTTCTAATTGTTTAATATTATTTCAAACATTTGCCTAATAAATAACAAAAAATATAAAATAATATTGTTAATAAGACGTTGAACGATCCCGTGTCGTCCTTAATAAAATGTACACCTTATTAAAAACACATTTATTTTCGTTTTGCTAATCAAAATGACCTTGTCGGAAACGCCACATAATTTCATAACATTAAGAACAAATTTTTAACTGTGTAAACAATAAATAAAATCACAGTCACACGTGTCAAGTTAAAATATTGAAGGAAAAAAATGTAATACAGTTAGAAGGATTTTTAATAAACTGATCGACAAAGGTTAGTAATTATTGGATTTATTTGTTGAAAATTATCAACTTTTTTTGGTCACCAAGGGTTTGTCTGTAATATATCGCTTATATGACTAGTTTTTTTGTTTCTCCCATACCCATAATTGGGTTTAGAGGGTATATGTTGCCTAAACGAACAACTACCCCTAAGCAATCTAATTTTTCGTCTATATCAGCGGTGTACCCCTAAAATAACTCATAGAAAATCAAGGTAACCAACCAAAACTGTTGAAATTTAAACATAGCCCCATTTATTGAATACCTACTTACTCCAGATAACAAAGAGTGTTTTTATTTATCTGTGTGACATTATCAACACATGTATATTTATTTATTATTTTCTTCCCAAATTATTCTCACAATGTCATTATGCTTCGGATAAGATAAAGAAGTAACTTTATATATATAAAAAAAAATTATTTCTATCTATAAAGAAGTTATGAATCGAGCGTTCGCAGCCGCTTTTCAAAGAAATATATATTGAGGATTAAAAACAATTCCGAGTAAAAATGCATAACCATCCACTACGAGTTTTATTTAGTTCGAATTAGCATATCGTCGAATTACAAGTTAACATTTTGTTGTTTCGTTTTATTCGTAGTAAAGTGACGGTAGTCCAATCAGACAAACAAAATAATCAAAATGTTTACCGGTGCGTTCAGAAAAATCTTATACTTGTATTAAATGCGTGGTAATGATAAAATGACATTTTGTTGACAAAACAAATTATGGTACGCCACTGGAATAAAACGTTTATGTACGGTGGTAATATTGATATAAAAACTTACCTAAAATGAGGTGTAATTTGGCATCCGTTTGGAAGGCATAGTGTAAGGTAACTAGGAAGGGATTGTCTCGGACGGCCTCGAGGACTTGTCTTTCAGTTTTCGTGTGTTCGGTCGTTTTTTTCTTTTGAACTATCGTTGCTTTTTTCAGTACTTTCATCGCGTATAGACGACCGTCGTCAAATCCGCCGCGTTTTCGAACTAGGAACACTTTACCGTAAGCTGAAACAAAACAAAAATACACATGAAAATCATATTTAGATATTAACTTATTCTAAAAAAACTTCAACAGCAAGCAAGCAAGGGCAGCTCTAACCCGACTGGATAAATCATCAGATCATGACATGGCACATGGGAGAGGACATCTTTAAAATGCCAACAGACCACATGACCGCCAGATATATCTTTCGCAAGAACTTCGAGATTGTCATCAAATATCGAAAGGAGCTTGAGGAAGAGGACGCACCACCACTCAGCAGAGCGAATGAACTGCTCTGGTACACAGACGGAAAAAAGAATAAGCTCGGCACCGGAGCGGGTATATACAGCAAGTCGAGCAAATATGAAGGAATCGTCTCGCTTGGTAAATATGCCTCTGCATTTCAAGCAGAGGCCTATGCAATACTTGTATGTGCAAGGGCAAAGAACATGAGAGTCTACAGCAACAGGCAGATCAGGAGTGACAGTCAAGCTGCCCTTAAAGCACTAAGGTAACATCTCGGCTGGTATGGGAATGCGGCGAAGAACTTAGAAGACTGGCGACTCGGAATAGTGTAACACTGGAGTAGGTCCCAGGTCACAAAGGAATCGCTGGCAATAAAAAAGCTGACGAACTGGCAAGAGCAGGATCGTCAACCCTGATGAACGGACCAGAACCATCTGTGGGCATTCCCAGATGCTCCACTAGGTCATGGTTAAAAGGGTGGGTAAAAGAGCAACACAAAAAACAGTGGAAGAATACGCCCAGGCAAACACATGGGAAGAAATTCATAAAAGAACCATCAAAAAAAGAAGCGAAAGAACTGCTCTCAATGAGCAGGAACAAACTACGCACCATAACGGGGCTTCTTACGGGACACTTTCCCACAAAGAAGTACCTGAACAAAATAGGACTGTATAACGGAGACCTTACATGCAGAAGATGCAAAAAGGGACACCGAAACAGCTCTGCACATATAATACAACTGTGAGACGCTGGACCACAGGAGGCAGAAACTGTATGGAAGACCCCAAATAACTCCAGAAGACTTCTACAACCAACCCGTAAATAACCTGTATGAGCTAATACAAGGAACGAATTGGCTGAATAGGCAGTAGTCAGAACACTAGGAGGATACACAATAAGCCTAAGAGGCTGCGGTGGAGCCGGCGAAGGGACGCCCCCAAGCCCCAACGACCAATGATGAAAACAATTGGGTTTTGAAAACAAGAAAACATCGAATTGTTGGATGATCCTCCATACAATCCCAACCTAAGCCCTAACAACTTTTCTACTTTTCCAAATATTAAGAATGAACTGCGTGGTCAAAGGTTCCATTCTCCAGAAGATGCCGTCAACGCCTTCAAAAACTCTATTTTGAATGTTCAATGAGCGAGTAGAATAACTGATTTCAAAATGTATTTCTCTTCGCGGAGAATATAAGACAGCCCTCGTATGGAAATATTTACAAAGAAGCAATTAAAACTCTTTAACGTCAGAAACTGTAAAAAATCGACAACCTCTAAAAAAAAAGTGCAAAATATGGGATGAAAAATGCATAATGAATTTGTTTTTAACCAAGGATGATAAATAACCTACAAAAAGTACATAGATGATTTTAATACTCAAAACACGTGTTTCTGACTAAGTAGCCTTCATCAGTTAGGTGTGTTGACATAATTTGCACAGTTTAAGTACGTGCTAATAAATATAATTGGATGTAATTCCTATCATTCAACCACCAGTACGATTAATGTTATTTTTTTCTGTTTATTCAATTTTTCAATATTTCCAAGTCGAACCTTGACGGAAGTTTTTAATAAAAACCTTGACCAGAATGTCCACCATCGATTTAGAAGAATTATGGTACTGATAATAACAAATTACAAATTTCACTTTTTCTATGTAATGTTTACAATTAATTGAACATTTATTTATAGTCGTGTTGTAAATAAAATTATCATGAAATATTGTTATTGTTTATTTATGTAGCAGGTACTGAAATAATTTATCGGGTAAGGACATCTACGTGTCTTCAAAGAAGGACTTTCCAGTAAAAACACATACAAATATTTATTATAGTCTATTTCGGCTTGTTTCAACTGTATAATGTTCAATAAAAAATAAGTGTAGGTATGTACATAATGCCTAATTTTTATTCTGTTAAAATAAAATTCTTTCCTTTTTACGAGTATCCCACTGGCACGCCTTTGGCACACTATTTTCAGTGTTTGTGAATGGATAACAATAGGCTAAACCCATATATTGACCCCAACCCAGGTGGTACTACCTGCACTTGATGAAAGAATTTTACAATGAAATCAATGCCAAACTGTGAAAGTGGCTTAAATATTCGTTGGGTCACTCTGTGCTCCCTTTGCATACATAATGAGGTTTTATTACTCTATACCTTTCTGAAATAAAGTATAGTTTAAAAGCAGTTCTGATACAATGCTTAAAATCCCTATGTTCCTTTTCTCATTGCATGTATCTGTATATTCAAATGCAACGGGACATGAGATTTTACTTTCCAGTAGACTTGTGAATGCAAGGAATATTTTCCCTTCCCCTTCTCGAAAAATAACCACATTGGATTGACAAGCGGTATTATTGTAGCAGTAATTTTAAAATGTTATTAGTTAACTATTTTTGACAAAGTTGTTTTACAATGCGTGACAGGACTTGCATTTTTTCACGTTTTGTTTTATTTTAGTTATTCAATAACCATTATAAAAATATTATATTATTAACTAGATTATTTGCTCCAGTAGATATTGTACAGCATACATCGAATACAGTTATTTATACCAAACAGTAAAGTCCAATTTATTGAAACTGAAAAACGTATGACATTAAAAAAGTTACTGGCATTATTCTTATCAGTAGCCAGTTATTTTTAGAGAATTTACTTATGTATTGCTTATCTGCAAACAGTAAAATTTATTTTGAGAATGTTTTAAAACATATTTAAAATGTTTATCTACATTTAGTTAGGTTTGGAATAAATCAGATTGTTTTATTAAAATCAAATCACAATAAACGAATAATTTATGTACCGGGTGTATAATTAAAAATTAACGCTGGGTGTATTTTGAATGCTATTTTCAACTTTCTACAACGGCTGACTGACAAAAAACAAAAGTATAACCTGAAAATTGAAACTAGCCAGGGTATGTATGTATGATGGGGTGACATTCACTGAGACCTAAAAAATCTATTGTGCCCCCTTACTTCTCCTTAGTTCCTGAGGAACGTCTCAGAGACTAGCAGCTCCTTTAGTCCTATTTCCTTGATGGATTGATTGGATCATTGAAGTCCTCGGCACCTCAGCCTTAAGGCTTTTTGTGCACTTGGTTGTGCCGTTTATGTGAAGAGACCAGTAGCCCTTATCAGGCTCAGTAGACTTTTCACTAGGTCCTTCTTGGAGAAATCCTCCCTTGGATTTGGGGCTGATACCGCAAAAGGGTTCCGGCCCTCAAAAAGGGTATTTCAGTCTCCCTCTTTGTTAATACATCTGCTATTTCATCTCCTTCTATTCCAGTGTGTACTGAAATCCACAATAAGGTTATTGTATTGTTCCTAGGCATTCCCATCCCCAATATTGAACTGGACACACTTTCTTATGGCGTGAATATCCGCTTGAAAGATACTTGGGGTTTTTCTGAAGCTTTCAGAGCGTTTGGTTCCTGGCCCGTACGCTCTTATCCCAGTTCCTTCTATAGCTTTTGAGCCGTCTGTGAGTGTCATTGAATGGTATTCTTTCCAAGTCTGGTTATGGTATTTGGATCCCATTCTTTCTTGTTGCTTAATTCCGTAACGAATTTCTTTGAAAAGTTATACCTTTTCATCATACCATCTTGTGGCATGTCCAAGGTTTTCTGATTTCTAAGGAGTAAGAAGGTGGTATTTTTAAATGATGCCCTCTCCACTTGTTCTTTCTGCAACACTTTCCACCACCATATGTAGTGGTGGTTGAGCATCACTTTCATTGCTGCCGTTGGGTTCTCATTGCTCCTGTAATGCATATACAGGCTAGTCTGGAGGTAACGATTCACCTAGTTTATCACAAAAGAGTGTCTGCTCTCTACTCTTCGTACGTTTTTGCTTGGATAATATTTGATAATAAATAACATATTTTTTTCTACTTTGGACCAATGTATCATGTTTTGTTTGTTATTGTAGTTGTTCTTCCTTCTTTGTCGACTGTTGGGAGCCAATTCGTTGTTAAAAACATTCTTAGAGTGCCAGACTAACAAAGATTTCTATGTCTGTTTCCTGGTGATTAAAGTATGTCTCCAGTTTACGAGAGAAATATGTTAATCACAATAAGTTGTTTCCAGCGCCAGGTATAAATCGACCAACGGGCATTCCTACAGATAAAACATGGATATTTATTTAATTAATCGACGATTTAATCGAGTTTTTTAAATTACGAGGAAGGATATAAAAATTTCAAGACAATTTTTCATAAACCGTCAAGAAACTGTCAGAAAAATTATACGTAACGAATTGAACTTGAAGGAATATGCGAGAGCATCAAAAACCGGAATTAAGTCGTAAATCTTACACCAGGACAATGCACATACTCATAGGACGCTGTCTGTGAAGCACTCCAGTGCTAGAATACGCGTCATACTCCTCATACCTAATTTAGCACTCTGCTACTTCTTCCTGTTTTCGAAGATCAAGTCTGCCTTAACAGGAACCCGGTTAAAGTCTATAGAAGAAAAAACGGATGGAACTGTGTGATTCGAGGGGAGGGAAATATTCGATTGTAGAATAAATTTAAAAAAAAAACTCTTTCATAAACGCTCTCGTTATTTAATATCCACAACTCGTATATACTCACATTTTACTTTATTGTCTACCAAGTGATATCCTCAGAGATTTCAACAAATTTTAAAATTTGTCATGTATATCATCCACGCCTCAGATGTCTTTCCAAGAACCTTCTCCCTTTCAGTCGAACAAATCTGTTATTTAATTCCTTTCGATGCATATTTCTTGTAGGTATATACGTTTGAATTCAATAATCTGTTAACCACCCAACCGCATCTCATTAATATTCTGAAGAGGGTCGCTTCCCCTAATGTACGGAACTTTTCCTTGATTTTATCCATTGACACTCTTACATACAATTAGAACATAAGCGTTCTATGGTTTTATCAAAAAATACACCAGCTTAACAAGAAGCAAAGCTTGCATGTGCATGTCTGAAAGGAGCCATTTTTATAATAATATACTTGTCATACTTCACTTTGTCGACCAATTATATCGCCGATATTTGAAAATTTGAATATTTTCTCAGTGTATTTACTAACTTATCTGTCAACGTCGGTCTCTCAAGGTCATAAAGTTTTGTTACCGAAACATCAAAGAGATTGCGTCGGGATTCGCTTCTTGTTAAGATGGTGTTTTTTTTTGTGTTATTATTTATAACTTTAAGCTCTCCCTGGTGCACAAAGTGAAAATAGTAGTTTGTACAACTAGTGCGCAAAGCGTCACTTTTCCCACGAGCGCAGAAGTTTGTGCTATAGCGTGTACTTTTCGCATTACTTTTCCAACGGTTATCAAAAGAATTAAGAAAAGGCCTGCTTTGCGTATAAAAATTTGTGTAGAAAAGCGTGTTTTGCATAGTGGTTGTAGGAAAACATGTTTTAGATTGTTTTCACTGAAATAATTACGAAGAAATTGTGTTTTATTCCGGTTTGGAACCGTTCTCAAGAGATAGGAATAAATTCAGTATGATTAACTTAACTGTCAATAATTATCCCTGTGCAGAGCTTCAAATTGCAATTGGAAGAGAGCGTTTACAGTAGACGCAAATTACTTAGATGTATAATATGTTCTAAGATATTTCGTTTTGACTTATGCCAACGTGATTGATTTAAGACCAGAACCAACAGCAGGTAGTCGTTAGTCCGATAACAATAGCACAGTGTCGTACTCGTATGATTATTATTTTACAACTGAAATATTTGGCTGGCACAGTCCGAACACAATAACTTTGGGACACCACGTGGTCGCGGATGTGGCGTATCAGCCAGTGGCGTTACTGACTTGCATATGAAAAAGTAATTTTCATACTAATTTTATTGTTAGGAATTTATTTCAAATATATATCAACCTTTATGGTTTTGGAATTCCATTTTTCGGGATAATACTTCAACATCCTTTAAAACAAATGTAGTATTATGAGCTGCTACCCAATTTTTGACTGACGCCCATATTTTTTCTATAGGGTTCAATTCATCTATAATTTCCTTTGTTTGACTATGCAAAGCTTTTCCTTGTTTCACTCTCTTGGGAGACATGACACAAAATTTTCCAAGACATGAAATATTCACTATTCGCAGCAACAAAATCGCACAAGAAGACCGAAGGCAAAGTACTGTCTGGTCTACTGTCAACACTGAAATGAAAACGAAGAAGATACGTAAAATAAAGCGCCCGTTGCTCCGCCGCTGGCTCTAAGCCGCAGCCAGTCAGATATCGGCATTACATTCACATGGTGTCCCAAAGTTATTGTAGTCGGACTCTAAAATAATATTTGATACTAATTTTTTAAATTAATGAAAAAAGTGCCTTACGTACAAAATTAAAGAACTGTGATCTGTATAGTGAAGAAATAAATTATTTTCATCTAGAGACCGTGGTTAAATGGCGCGCATTCTGCGCGCTTCAAGTAAAAAATTCCAAGTGACCTTGGAAAGCTACAAAAAGCTTAAAAAGAAAAAAGGGACGAATTTAAACATTTTTTAAGTAAAATATCTTGAATAATAGGAAGATTACAAATGAAAAAACTTTGTTTTGAAAGGTTATGAACCTGGAAAAAAAACAAATTATAAGGAAATTACATGTTATATTGTACATTTTTTTTCATGTTTTCTTTACGGAAATTTAATTCGCTCTCCACGCAATTAAATCTTGACCCGTTTGCAGAGTTCCAAAACATTTTTCTGCTCTATATATATAAAAAAAAATTACCAAATTGATTAAATGCGGGCATCTTCGAAGGACTGCAAACAAATAATTAGGCGTGTGTTGTTTTTGATATTATAACGTCAACGAACTCCAGAATGATCTCATACCCAGAAGAATGCCGAGATTTAAATATTTAAATATTTCTATTAACGTTTAAATTTTTCTGAAAATACTGAAACTCTATAAATTAAAGTTAGATACAGGATCCAATCCTTTAAAGTATTTACTTTTTTTTGTTACGTCATATTTCGCATAGTTGTCGTTACCGAAACGTTTGTCTATTGGTTTGTAATTACAAGGGTTACATCTTTTACATACCAGTTTCAGTGTAACTGTACCATCATCAGCGCAAGGCAGATAAATCTTGTCCAATGTCTCTAAGCAGAACTGGAGAAAAGATTCGTGTAGTGTATATGAGGTACCGTCCGTTAAGAATACACCACTTCACTTTTTCAATCTCTGAAAAGATGCGTATTGACCAAAAAAACGAGCACGAGCGAACAAGAGCGAGCGAGCATTCTGTATCAACAATCTTCAAGTGAGTACGGGCTAGCGAGCGAGCGAACGTTTGTTAGTTCGCGTTCGAAAAAGATCGAGAGGAAGGCGGTACATCAAAGAAAATACTTGTTCGAACTCGTTCAGTGTGGACGGGATTTTATTTTCAAAAGTGTTCGCACTTCGATCGCTTGCGCCGGGCCATCACGTGTAAAATTATTATTTATATTTTATTATTATCGGGTTGGTTTATGAAATTGACCATACCAGGTATAATTATAATATTTACATTTTTCATTAAACATTAATTTGGTTATTTGTAGGTATTTTCAGTGACCCAAATTTAAAATGGAATGGTCTAATGATAGTGTGTTGCAATTGATAGACGGCTATCACATACATGAGAGATATGAATCTTCCGTTGCGAGAAATCTTAAGGTTACAGTACTTAAGTTTTTATGCCGCAGGAATAGCTCTCCTGTAGTTTGTATCATTTTTCATGATTTTTGGTTCCATCAGTTCTAGCAAAGTTTTAAAATATTCAGGGGACATTCCGTAATCCTGTTCTACTGTTTAATCTCTGTCACTATAAATATGTCGGTTTTTAAATACAGTTGCTTGCCAAAATCTTTTCTTTTTATTTTTTTTTATTTTTCAATAAAGTCAATACAACGAAAGCAGCACAATAATTTTTCATGGTCAGCCATGTTTACCGAGCTCGCACTGCTCGCACAAAGTAGATGGATCAACTTCGAACTTGAACATATTCGCTCTGGTGTGGACGATATATCAATATGTCGAGCAAACATACACGAATGTTCGCTCGTGTTCGCTTTTTTGGTGAATAAGCCCCTTTAGGTGTTGAAACAGCCCTGGAAAACGCTTTAACGATATTCCAAGTAAAACTAATAGCACCCTCTTGTAATCTAATCTAATCTAAGGGTTGCAATAGGATTTAGACTAGTTGTCAAACATAATAGTTAAACACTATTATAAAGCATTACAAAGTTTTTGAAAATCACTTTTCAAAAAGCAGACCGTTCACTAAGAAACAATAACTACTTCTCTGGCTATTTGCCACGACAGATATTTTTTTCAAAATTTTGTCACTAGCCCCTTGTAAAATATTTTTTCTAATTTGCAAAACAAAACTGCCAGATAATGTTTTTATTACTCAACAATTTGTTCTCTGGAGTTTATATATTTAAAAAAAACATCGAGTGAAAATAAAGTAGATAATTTTCGTTTTGGATAATAATAACAAGGCTAGTACCGCATCGTGAAGTAAATGGTACCGGCGTCCAAGTG
Source organism: Lochmaea capreae (assembly GCA_949126875.1). NCBI lineage: Eukaryota > Metazoa > Arthropoda > Insecta > Coleoptera > Chrysomelidae > Lochmaea > Lochmaea capreae. Next base: position 24,735,019 of record OX421404.1, read on the forward strand.
TTATGACCTCCTGGTGTTTGTAAGCGAGTCGGACATTACACTCTACGATCAGCCGGTGGAGGTGATGCCGGGCACCGTCAAGGGGCCAGCAGCGTTTTTTCGGGTCGGCGGCCCTCCGACCAACGGTACACTCTGACAAGTTCACCGACTTTTCCTTTTTGCGTCGTTTCGCAGCGTTTGCGAAACTCAAGGACGATCGGCCAGAGAACGGCTTACCAGCTGGAGGACCGGCGATAACTTCTTCATAGATTTATTATAATATGAATTTTGATTAATAGAATCCACAAATCTGATACTGTCAATCACGTTTATTGTTAATATCACGCAATAGGAATATTCGACAAATAAATTATATTTTGATAATTACAGTCATGATTCAATAACCTACTTTGGAAATGTCACGAATTGGATCACGGGAAAGTCTGCAGAAACAATAGCGATAATAAGAAAAGAGAAATTAAATGTTTCGACCCTTATCACTTGGAATCTTATCAAATAAAATCAATAAATTGCAAAATATAATTTACTTCTGACGAAGAAAACGAAAAAATATAAAATGCATGTGAAATGCCGAAAGAAATACGATATAGAACTGCAATTTGTTTCAATCTACTAGACATGGTGATAAAATGTACTGGAAGAAATTAATGGGACACAAATAAAGACCCAAAGGACTAAAAATCATAATTTAAAATGACATATCGTCTATCTAAATGAGGTTGTAGCAGATAATAAACAATATTGAAGGAAAAGATATTAAAGACCAAATTAAGTTTAGACATAAATGTTTGGTTACTAATTAATTATAGAGCTCCCCATATGGATAAGGGTGCTGGGACTTCGCTTGTGCTTCACTTTGGGTAAAGCTGCCGCTGTGTTCAAAAATAGACCAAAAGTTAAAAAAGGTATCTTCAAGTGGCCAATGCGGTAAACTATTAGCAAATCTACTACAATTTATAAGGGAGAAGGAAGCCATTAGACATTGTTAATTGCCGGTGGCTTCTAATGGCCCAATACAAGAAACTTTATATTCGTCAGTTATGATGGTATAAGATGTGTCCTCCTCGGCTCCGTAGCAGAATAGCGCTGGACATAAATAGCGCTGGTCAAAATAGCGCTGGTCAAAAACAGCGCAGGTCAAAAACAGCGCTGGACAAAAACAGCGCATGACAAAATAGCGCTGGACAAAAACAGCGCAGGACAAAAACAGCGCTCCATAAAATAGCGCCAGTTGAAAAATCCTTACAAAATCAACTATTACAGTAGGATGTGATTGAAAAATCAAGTTTCACCGCTAAGCATCAACCTTCCTTTACAACAAACAATATCAGAATATAAGGAACGGAAAACAAGTAAGAGCAGCAATCAATATTTTTCATCATACTTCAACACATATCGCTTCCCTACCAACTAACACAGATCAAAGTGTAAACAACTACTTGTCAGTGTCATATCTATTTAAAGTCTAAAAAAATGTAATTTCACGTTGCTTGTCATTTCGGTAATTATATCCTTCGTGGAATAAATGTAGCACCTCCTTTCTGAGACTTGCCAAATTGCATTTTTTTAGACCTTAAATAAATATGACACTGACAAGTAGTTGTTTACACTTTGATCTGTGTCAGTTGGTCGGGAAGCGATATGTGTTGAAGTATGACGAAAATTATTGATTGTTGTTCTTACTTGTTTTCCTTTCCCTATATTCTGATATTGTTATAGACAGTTACCAACACTTTGATCACTGTCAGCTGGTCGGGAAGCGATGTTGAATTGACGAATTGAATTAGGAAAACTATTATTATGACTGTAATTTATGAAAAATATGTTATTCCTAATTATGCTAATTCGGTACTATAGTCTATTTTTATGTATGAGATAGTAGTAAAATAAAGAAGCATAATTATCTTTTGGCGGCGGTGTTTTTGTCCTGCGCTGTTTTTGTCCAGCGCTATTTTGTCCTGCGCTGTTTTTGTCCAGCGCTATTTTGTCCAGCGCTATTTTGTCCAGCGGTATTTATGTCCAGCGCTTTTTTTGACCAGCGCGATTCTGACCAGCGCTATTCTGCTACAGAGCCGTCCTCCTCTAGGTCACAGAATCTGTACATAGCTTTGCGTGCCTCTACGATTTTGGCAGTTTTCCTATCTTTGCTTATTAGTCCTGCCGTAAATTTTCGCTTGTCTTTGTTCTGGTGAGATTTTGTGTCACCCATCTTTTTGTTGCCATGTTTATTGACGATTTTGCACCGCCGCAAAAGGATTCCGGTCGACTGAATGGCATTGATGAGCCTTGTCTTGTATTAAACTGGGATTTTACCTTAATTAATATTTATCTAATATTATTGTGATACATTTAACGATAAGGGTCAGATATTAGTTATCATGTGCAAAATCTTCTGTATCTGCGATCGTGATAAACCCAAGCGTGGTCGTTTTCTTCTTTTTCAGTTTCTTCGCGACAACTAGCTACACACTTTGGATGACTAAAAATAAAAACACTTTTTCGTAGATAAAGATATGTTAAATACGACATTGAAAATATCAGTAATTATACATTTTGGTTAGAGTGCACAACATTTCAAAGCGTCGATAATAACGACAATGTTGAAAGGTTAAAGTGTTTTGAAATGAAAAAATGACTACAACAATGGAACTATAATTTAAGTTATGTTCAGCCGTAATAGATATTAGATTTATTTCGTGTCAAGGTGAGGAGGATATTACCTATCTAGTTGGTAGAGTTTGGGAAAATAATCGTATTGGAATCAAGTTGAAGCTTCTGGAATGGAAGTAAAAAATATGGGAAATGGTAGAAAGATACAGTTCAAGCGTCTGTGCTGTTGAGCACAACCGAATGAATCGAATGAATGAAACGAAACTTACTGTTTCTAATCAATTCCACTACTTAATGAAAAAATTTATGAAAATTCTAATATTGACATATCATCGAAATAATTATCAACGTTTCTTAGAATTTCCATAAATTTTTCCATTTTTTCATTTCAATACAAAATGACGGACACCAGAAGGTGACCTTTGCTGTATAAAATGAATGGTATAATGGCATTAAATGTAAATCGATAGTTCGTCTCGACCGGTTTAATATTAATGAAAAATTTGACGATAAAATTATTTATTTATTTTACTACTGGTTCAACCACCTTATGTGGTGGAATAATTTAGTCACGGATACAGAATCTTCTGATAAAATTCAAACTCGTGGCGTCTTATTCTTCAGTCACCACCTGTCCCGCATATGTAGAGATTCTGGTTGTACAGATGGTCAATTTTTTTTTTTCAAATTCCCAGTTCATCTGGAGTTAGTTCACTATAAAGACTTGTGTGTCATGTGTTGTTCGTGACAGGTGTTGGCGTGGCATTGAGGATTTCTGTCGAAATTTTGGAAGATTTCATTTATAAGTTTATTTCAGAAAGGTATAGGGTAATAAAACCTCATTAGGTATGCAAAGGGAGCATAGAGTGACCCAACGAATATTTAAGCCAGTTTCATAGTTTGGCATTGATTTCATTGTAAAATTCTTTCTTTTTATCAAGTGCAGGTAGTACCAACCGGGTTGGGGTCAATAGTGTGCCAAAGGCGTGCCGGTAGGATACTCGTAAAAAGGAAAGAATTTTATTTTAACAGAAAAAAAATTAGGCATTATGTACATAGTATTAGGTACACTATTTTTTATTGAACATTATACAGAAATTAAAGTATAAAAAATCATAATATTCTTCGTCATCTGAGGAACTATCATCTCCTCTTGACGTTATAATTAACGGGTCGACGGTCCGATCGATCAAGTAGTCAAGATCCCACATTTTCTCCTCTTCTTTAATGACATACTGGACTGCTTTTCGCCAGTTCTCTGGTGTCACCTCCTTAATGGCTTGATGAAACAGTAGCTTAACGTCTTTCATTTTGAATGTCGTGTTGTGTCTGGCCACAAATCCTTTCACTTGCGCCCATATAAGTTCTATAGGACTAAGTTTGCAATGATATGGCGGTGTGCGCAGCACAGTTACACTATGTTTTTCTGCTATATCTTCCACGGCGTATTTCATAAAACGATGTTTGTGTAAATTTGCTATAGCTAATAGTTCTTTTTTTATCAAATTATCTTCAAATTCAATACTTTTGGTGGTTAACCAGTCAATAATTTCTTGTTTTCTCCAAGATGAAGTTGGAGTCTTCTCTATGCGTCGGGAATGATAACTTGCGTTATCCATAACTACTACTGAATCAGTCGGAAGATATTTTATCATTTCACCAAAATAGTCTTCAAAAACATCCGAATCCATGTCCTCGTGGTAGTCTCCCGTATGGCACGACTGAAAGGTTAGCAAACCTTCTTTTAAAAATCCCTCTTCGCTTCCAATATGGACGATTATTAGTCTTTTCCCTTTACCTGAAGGCACCTTAATACCCGTTGACAGGCCTTTCATGAAAGCTTGGCGAGCACTGGTTATATTTTTGTTATGCCACATTTTTGGTACTGTATAACCTTCATTAAGTACTTTCGTCGCCAGCAAACAATTTCATCGCTTTCCAGTGCTTTACGGTTATGCTTTTCCCAGGCAAAATCCATATTTCTCAAAGTGGTCCATAAAAGTTTTTTAGTTATCAACGGAATACTGTCATCCTAATTCTATTACGCAATTAGTTGAAATTAATTACAAACAATACTATTTCAAGACCTACGCCGACACCGAAATTGAGCCCAACTGGACGGAATTCCCCATTTTATTACCCTATACCTTTCCGAAATAGACTATAATAGCAGCAGATATTTAATTGTATATTTTGAAGGTAGGCACGAGAGATATTGTTTGAGCAGAGTTGTAGCTATTTCTTATTTTTTATGTAACAAAGGTACTTAAGTCCAATATACACAAAGAACTGCGTTCCAACTGATTATAGTATAGTTCTTGGGAAGGTACAGAAACTACCTTCTGGAAGGTATGATAAATAACAGATACATCATGAAGAGAAATTAATAAAAAATCAAAAACATTCGGATCAAATGGAGCTATAGAAGAGGTTTTAACTGTAGAAGCGCAAAGCATGAAATAAAGGGGCAATACCGATGTCCGTCCCGCGGTCAGAAAATTGAGGGTTTAGGAAAAGGGTTTTTAATCCCCGACCGATGTCCGTCCCGCGGTCAGGTGGATACTCAGGTAGAATGGGCAGGGTAGAATATTATTCCTAGAATAATTAGTATGATTCGTGTATTATCGACACCCTTCCACAGACCCTTACCTATAAATAGAGGAATATTTTAAATAATAGCTAGTAGTGCTTCTCGTTGTTTCGCGTGTGATACCGTTCGACTTTTGGCTTAAAAACGCACCACTTTAATTGGTTAGTGCTTTCGGTGTGCTCCAGAGAAATGGATGTCATGGTAAGTCAGAAAGGTAAAACTCTTATCAATATTGATGGTTTTAAGTTTTATTTTCATAAAAATTTATGTAATAACATTACACGTTGGGCATGCGTTAATAAATTGTGTAAAGTCTATTTAAAACTGGTTTTAGCATTACAAATAAAGTATCTGCTACATATTATATCTTATATGTATATATAATATATAATATCTGCAATATAAATTATCATACGGATCCACGGGACGGACTTCGGACAAACGTCTTATCCCTTTTAACCGCGGGACGGACCTCGGACGTACCTGCGTTTTACCCTGACCGCCGGACGGACATCGGAAACACCGAAATAAAGAATGGAAACATCCTTGAAAAAGAGTGGTGAAGAAATAAAATATATTTAGGTCACTACTCGAGGACAAAGTATTTCTAGAGAAGAACATTTGCCAACTGCTTCTATACCTTTGGTCAAATTTGTAAGAAAAAAACCGTGTGCATTGGCCAAAAGATTATTTAACGACCTGTTAAAATTGATCATGGTAGGTTGTTCGTTGGACATGATGACTTACCTTTTACTCGAGAGTGTAGTACGTTGTTTAATACTTGGATTTGAATTAGAGTCTGACTTCCAGATTTTCAAGCTTTACAATACTTTGCGGATAAATTAGAGCGCATTGAGCCGACAGAGCAGTCGATTACGTAAAATTCTATTAACCATCAACACTTTTTCTTATACTTATTTCAATTTTATCAGTAGTAGTTTCAGACTAATTTTGTAGAGAGATTAAGGCACAGAAATTATACAGAAAGATTAGAATCGTATTGGGTCCGACTGTTTACTTTCAGTCTTATCGGTAGTTTATTAAGTTACTATCAACATTTACCAACCTTGGAAACAGAAGGAAGAAATTAGGAAACTCGACATTTCAATCCGTAATCGCAAATGAAACATAGAGAATCGTTATCTTTTATAATTATTATCAAATGTTTAACTAATCTCAAAAAAAGTGGTAATCGTTTTGGTTTTATTTATGTGTACAAACAGACAATGTCGTTTACGGTTTTTATTCGTACAGCCAATCGATGATGCAATTCAACTGGGCACACGATTAAAATGGATCAATTAATTCGTGTTGACTGGTTCATAATTTCTATCCTATCGAAACTAATATAAATTATTTAAAATAAAATGATGCTACGTACCCTCTGAAGCTTCCAGAGGAATTTAATTGATACCACTGCAACAGATTTGCGGACTTGACTTGTCTTACTATCTATATATTATAGAAATTTTGACAATTTTTATTAAAAAATATCGTATTGTTACTTATTTTGGGTGCTCTTGGTTGTGCCGTTTATGTGAAGAGACCAGCAACACTTATCAGGCTCAGCAGTCTTTTCACTAGGTCCTTCTTGGAGAAATCCTGCCTTGGATGTTCTAGTCATAGGAGTCTAATCCAATCTCATACATAGAACAATAAAAAATTTCTCGGACAGCCAAGCGACTTTAGAAGCACTTAGCTCTCACCGTGTAACGTCGAAATTGGTTTTAGACTGCCAAAAAAGACTCTCCTCAATAGGAGAACTCAATAAAGTATTGCTGGTCTGGATCCCTGGACATTCTGGCATGGAAGGAAACGAGAAGGCAGACTCTCTTGCAAGGGAGGGTGCCTCACGTGTTTCTATCGGACCAGAACCTACAATTGGCATCGCAATAAGTTTTGCCAAACAAACACTGAATACTTGGACGGCCAGAAGAGCTTTAGACTTCTGGCATAATTTACCAGGATTGGTTCATTCAAAGGCTTTCATACAACCTTCAAAGAATGTCTCCAAACAAATGTTAGACTATAGCAGGCATGACCTACGTTGCCTAACAGGCCACTGTCATCTGAATCATCAAATGCTAAAACTTGGACTGTCGGAAGATCCGACCTGCCGTCTTTGTCTGGAAGATGATGGAACAGCAGAGCATACAATTTGTGCCTGCCCCGCCGCGGCTCGAATCAGGTATCTGATGTTTGGCAGGGATTCTCTCTCGCCCTCGGACCTGAAATATCATTCACCAAATAAACTAATCGACTTTGTTAAGAAGCTGAATTTGTTTGGTGAAATATGAATAGGTGTGAGCCACAATAGACTTTCCCAGTCCGAGTCCCAGTGGAGGGCCTTATAGACCCACTCACCATAAATCTAACCTAGGAGTCTATATCTCCAGTGAGATAATGTTTCACAATCGAAGATAATGTGAGAGGTTGTTTCCTTCTCTTTCATGCACAACTGACAGATCTCTTGGAGACTAACTAACCACAATTAATTTACAATAAACAGTTTTCTAAAATAAAACTTAAAAATTTGTAACTGACAACCCCGATTTCAGTTTGGTGTAGTTCAAGTCGGTTTCACTAGAAGGGGAAGGAACAATACAAAGTCATTTTACTGACGAACTTCGTCGTATGGTTGAACTTTTACCATTCAATTTACAGTGTACATTTATATTGTAAGGATCCTTTAGCCTGCATCTCGCAATCGGATACTGCAAGGCCGATACGATTAATACACTTACACAAAAGCTATATTCAATTCTTGATGTCCACACGTGTAGATAATTTTGTTAAAACCGAATTTGTGTATTCTCACCTTGGATAGATATCCATAATTAGATTTAATCATATAAACACGAGTTTCTAAAAATATTAATAAAATATGTTTTTGTTAAATACAAGGTTATTTAGAATGAAATATCATTTCTCGTGTATTAATTATTCTAGAGGGACAATTAATATGGAAGGGTTTTGTGTGCATGTGGTGAAATGAGTTAGAAGTCAACACGCGAAGACCAAAGGGCAGACCACCAAAAATATATATTATGAAAGTTCAGAAGCTCAGAAGAAGTCTTGCAATATTGCATTCATAAGAGCCTGCTACTGATAAAAGAAGATGGTTTCGTATATCACCGCTTCCTTCTACATCTTGCGCTCGATCCTTGTTTTTTTGCTGGCTTTGATTTTGTAGGACTCTATTGCACATGCAAGCTTCTTTCGAAATGTTCAGCCAATTAAAATCTTATTATTAATTGTAACATGTGACAACATGTTGACCATATCTAGCTAGACTGGGATGAGTTGGAAGCATGCTGTCAGGAAGGAACGTTGATGTGGTACACAGACGGATCCAAGACTGACATTGGAACAGGAGCTGGAGTCCATGGTCTTAGACCCAGGTGCAATATTCAAGCTTCGTTGCGGAATCATGCATCTGTATTCCAGGCAGAAATCTACGCTATCGACATGTGTTTGCTATTGAATATCGAAAGGGGGTATAGAGGCCGAAAGATCTTTATACTGTCTGATAGTCAGGCAGCACTAACATCTTTAGCATGTCAACAGATCAGATCTTGACTGTCTACAAAAACTATTAACCCTGGCTAACCATAATAGAGTTACTCTTAAGTGGGTCCCGGGGCACAAGGGCATTGTAGGAAATGAAAAGGCAGACATCCTAGCAAAGCTAGGGTCTGAGATTGCATTCACTGGTCCTGAACCAGTATTTCTGGTGACGGGTTTGCTCACCGTTCATTGTACCCTAAGGAAGCACATGCATACAATCGGCATATATAGGGAGGAACCTATCTGTCGGTTGTGCATGGTTAGGTAAGAGGAAACAACCTCTGACATTATCTTCGATTGTGAAGCATTATCTCATTGGAGATATAGACTCCTAGGACTAGAACATCCAACCAATCAATCAATCAATTCTCAAAAATTCAGTTGCAAGCCATGCTTCGGCCTTGTGTTCAGTGAATCACCAACAAACTTCTGGAAGTACAGTCATGATAACTCCTGGAAGTACAGTCATCATAACAACGTTTTCTGAAAAATGTTGACTCTAGAAAATATATCCTACACAAGGATTAGTTTTCACAGTCTTAATTTTTCTAATATGTTGGTATAATGGTAGTGCTACAATTCACTTATACATTTTCTTTCCTTATAAAAATGTTAGCCAAGTTTTCCACCTTATTAATATTCCGTATGTCATCAAATGTATATGAATATTTTGTTATACCGGAATTTCTTTATGAAATATTGAAATTTTAAAATTGCCCACATAAGTATATGATATGATGGTAGCAAATGGCGTATTTAACGGTAATCTTAAACTGTAAATATGATACAGAGCTTCATTTGTAAACGATTGCATATAATTATAAAAGTGCAAATCACTCGCTGATTGGTAATAACCTGTCAACAATATTAACGAAAATTACGAGTAAAATTTAAAATGGTCAAGTTCATCCCAACGTAGCTGATCAAGTAGCGATTTATAGAGTGATGCATCTTTTCTAAATTCAGGTGAACGTGGTAATCTTGATATAAGAACATAACCTAATTTTATTGGATACAGAACTTCAATAATTATTCATTCACTTTCGATCTCAATTTAGTTACCTACTTCCTACTGATGTTTATTCATTTTTAAGATAGAAACGTCTAAATTATGTTCAAACAAAAATGTTTTAAAATGATATTAAATTTGTTAATGCATCATTGATCGGTAGCGTACCGTAATTCAATTCTGAAGAAAAAAAAATGGCAACTGCTACATCAGTTGACAAAACACGCGTTCAGCAGGAAATTTATTAATGTTCCGGTAGCGCTACGTTGGGATGACCGCGACAAATGGTTCAATCTTTGACATAAAGGAAGCTCGAATTATTTGTAGAACCTTCACAAGACACAGTAAATTTTATATTAAAAATAATTATGTATAGTGTACTTACCTCCTGTGCCTAGAACTTTGAGCAAATCGAAGTGTGCCATATCAACCCTTCCGATTCCGGAAAGGTTAACTGAAAAAGAAAACAAAAAACGGTTATAAAACTTGTAAGCTTAAAGGGTTAAGATGCAAAGAATTTATTATTATTTAGCATACACTTTCCTTATTTAGGCAAGAAAAAGCCACAAACAATTCTTAGTACAGTCCTAAGTTACATCTGTTTCTTTCCCAAATAGAGTCAACAAACTCATCATGGCACTTGAATAACAGATCTGTAAAAACACAACCCGTGGCTAAGGGTAAAAAAGCGAGGAGAAGTACTAAGCCAATTTCAGTCTTTTTTTCGTTCGCGCATTTAACAAGAGCCACAAGTTCTCAAAAAGCCTCAAATAACTTTCTAAGCTGGTTCCGCAGGTAGTACATTGTATTCTGCATATTAACTAAACTTGAAATTAAAATACAGTCAGATTGTATGTTCCTAGCCGTATTCTCTTCGGGAAATCGTAGCTACTAGTTTAAATATGACAGGAATTGGGGAAGTAACACGTTTCCCGGACTATGTGTTAACATATTCTTCGAATTTACTTTATGCTACCCGTGGAGGTCTATTGTAATTGGGCTACCTGAACCTAATAACATGTTGAAAGTACCGATACGCGTATTTTAACGAACCACCTGATTGTTGAAAATTTCTATTCCATACACTTCGATCATTTGTATAGAATAAAAAAATTTGAATACAATTGTCATTACTACTGTTCGTGTAGTTAACACCAATCCGCATCGCAACTAGGTATCATGTTTATTATTATTTTACTCTTTTATATTCAAAATTTTAAAAATTTCAGAAGGCTTAAAATAGATTTAGAATCTTCAGAAATTAGTGGAACTTCGTAAGCATTAAAACGATATAAACCAGTTTCAATTGGAAAATAATTAGGAAAAATGTACTCTTTATCTCATTGTTAATTCCATGTGGCAACGTCGTAAAAAGGTTAGGACCGATTAACGACATAAATACAAGCGAGGACAAATTTTTTTTTTGTTACTAAGATCATCGACCACCCACCCCCCATATTACACACAAAAATTTTCAAAGAACGTTGACGTATCGCGTCTGCCTAATTTTTTTCAATTTATCACGAGTCTGTCAGACGTCTGGGTTTTTTGCCTCCAATTTTTTTTTTTGGAAAGGGCAAGGACACAGACGGGCCAAATACCTTTCGAGGGTTGTGAACGCAGAATATCGGAATGAAAGGGATGAAGAATAACGGCATAGCGAGTACGTTTACCGGGTGGAAAGATGAATTTTAAATAGGTTTGAACTCCGGCAAGAACAAGGACGTCCAAACTGTAATTATTTTTGATTACGTTGGTAAAAAAATAAGTTCTATATTCGCGAATTTTCAGCTCCAAATGGTTGTGGATATGTTTCTGGTTTTGGTCGTCAATTTGTGGGTTGGTTATGGGTGTCAGTTAGATTCGAATGTCCCGTTGTGTTTTATAGTTTTTGATATACAGACACCCAATGGCTACTTGCACTTATTTTATAGGTATTTCCAGAAAATCTATCAGATTTTTCAATGATTTAAAACCATGAATAATTTTCGTGAAACAATAGGTAATAAATAACACAATTAATTTTTCAAACTGCGTTAATCAACGCTAAACAAAAATTATAAAAAATAATACCACGGATAATATCCCTTTCAAGCTAAATAACAACAAACAAATCCAAGGTACGACGACAATAATTCTCCATTTCAAAATGAAGACACACCAGTTAACAACGATCGTAAAAACAACATAAATCTATTGTGTTCTTATTGTGTCAGTCAATATTTACTTTTGTAATAAAGACATTACCGACACACATACATACAAACATCGCATTTCGAGAGAATATTAGATTATCCTGAATCCGTAAGCAGTGGCAACGTTATAAAACATTATTACAATAATCTATTTGGATAAACAAGACTGGTTGAGTTTATTTAATTTTTTTTAAATATTTTTTTCTATACAGAATCGATGTAAAGGAAATAAACACGATGATAACATTTTTTCGGTATTTTCTGTAGCCTAAACATCTTAACTGATTTCAACCTAACTTTTAAGTACCCCCCATAACCAAAATAGCATGGATTGAAATCGGGAGACCTTGCAGGCCAATTTTACTACCCCACCTCCTTCAATCCATCGATTTCCTTACGTAGTGTCATGATATTGATAATCTACTAGACCAAAATTAGCAGGACAAGCATCGTGTGCATAACCCATAAATTTTGTTGTATCATTAGGGGAACGTCGTCCTAAAATTATTTTTCAAAAAGTTAAGGTAATTCTGTAGTGTAAGCAGATGTATAAAAAAAAAATGAGACGAAAAAAGAGAAAAAATAGGGGTGAAGACAAAAGGGTAGAAAATTGTGAGAAAATGGGTGAAGAGGAGGAAAAAGTGGTAAAAACAAGGGAAAAAAAGTAAGAAATGGAGAAAAGGGGGAGGTAAGAAAAAAAGCAAAGAAATGTAAATGAGGCGAGTTCGAAAAAATGGAAAAAAGTGGCAAAAATTTTAAGAAAAATTGGAAAAGGGGTGCAAGTTTCAATTAAAACTGTGTTTAAATAATTAATATATGCAATATAGGAGAAGTTGGTCAATATTTTTATAATTTAGAAACATTTAATCATAAGATTGATATTAAAATATAGTTTGTTTGGGATTTCGGATATAAAACAACAATAAACATGACGAACTTTTGCATATATGCACAGGATTTATAAAAGTTTAATTAGGATATTGCTGTTCTCTATTGACAAACGTAATTTAAATTTCACCGTACAAGAAATAAAACTTTCAGTTTCTTTAGAGTTAAGTTTTGTTTTAGAAAATTTTGGAAAATAGCACATACCTTGTACTGATGAGGCGCAAATACGCCGAAACCGGTTTACAAGTTGTGTTGTCCCTTCTAATCCCAAACCAAAATGGTTGGTTTTAAGAAACCTTGTAGATATACCAACCCCGTTTGACTTTGGAGTGTAATTCAATATCCGGCGGTGCTTATTGCACGGGAAGTAGTTGTTGCTCCTTAGTTGAACGGTTACCGTTTTTGAAAAATATTATTTTTCAAAAATGTGTGAATATAATAATTATTCTTCGTCATCTGTCAATTATTTTTGACCGTAGATTTGAATAATGGAGGAAAATAATGATAGTACCATTTAAAAAAATTGTAATATTTGGCATTTGTGAAGAAGAACTTTTTTACGAACTCTATATATACAATAAAGCAGTTTTTAACTGTCAGCAATTGCCTTGTCCTTCCTACTAACCAACCTAACAAGCAATTATACTAGAATGGGTCGTTAAATCTTGTAAATCATACCGACCCTGTTTAATTTTGAAGTGTTATTCAATGTCTGTCGGTGCATATAGTCCGAGAAGTAGTTGTTTCTTCGTATTCGAACGGTCGATATTAATATTTTTCAAAAACTTTTTAAGGCATTATAAATAGTACTGAATCTCTTCGACATGTATTTTCATGTGTTTATAAAACTCAAAACAGAATTAAGCTACCATGAAACAGTCGTTATTAGGAAAATTTATGATACATGACGTTAATTACATCAAATCTCACTAATTGTGAATATACTGGAATATATTTCAAGTTTTACGACACAACCTTATTGTTTACAAAAAACAAATGAAATTTTCGTTCCAGAATAAAGTTATTGTCAAACTCAAATGTCACGTAAAACTTGTACGATCGTAAAACTAAGAGAAATATATAAAATGAGAAGGGGTATGAGATATACAGGGTGTCTCCAAGCATTCGTCGTTCGATTTTATAACGAAAAATTGCTATAAACTAGTGTTATGGCTTTTATCGTTAATGAGGTTGAGATGCACATGTTTATAGGTACAGTTGATACGGTTGACAGTGGCAAATTCAAAATTAAATCGTGAAATAAATATTGCACAATTTTTTTAAAATATCACATTACATATTTTATGTTTTATTATTCAATTTATCGGTCGTGGCACAGTAAAATCTGTTAAAAAAATAAGCATTAAATTACGGATTGTAAACAAATAAAATGTAATAAAAAGATGAAGTTGTCTTTGGAAAAATTAGGTCACGAACATTATGCAATTCTTTTTCCCGTGCACTGAATTTTATCATGCTCGTTCGCTGCGTTACATAATATTTTGCAAGTATACATTTTTTTCATAACCAACACGTGTTTTAAATTACTTTAAAATACCTATAATATGTATAAACAAAAGCTTGTTTTTTTTTTCACAAATTGCCGACCTTCAGGTTCGATGCAATTTTACTTGTTATTTGTAAGAAATTATATGGGCCAGTAAAAATAGAATCTAGCCTCGCACAAATTTCCCATCCAATTTTTTTTATAAAGTTTAGGATCACTTAATAATATCACAAAATTCTGACAGATTCCAGTGGAGCTTCAAGCGAAAACAAAAACGTTTTTCTCCAAATAAAAATTTGAGGTTATGTTATTAAAAAAGTCTTACTTTCCGCTAGTAGATCACATTTTGGCGCAAATCTAATCAAACTAAACAGTCGGGGAAAAGGCTACCGATGTCTGTTCTACGGCGGGTGTAATTTAGGCGCTAACCATCCTTCTTTACCTGTCTGACCAAGAACGGTAGATAATTCGAGATGTATTTTCGACGCTAAGAAGTGCAGGTAGGTCGAGTCATAAAATAGCTCTTATCTTAATAAAATACGAAGGTGGTTTGGTAGGGGTAGGTTTGGTTGGGTTATTATTGAAAATTATTATAATTTATTCTTCAAAAATTGAATAAAAATACGAAGGTGGTTTGGTAGGGGAAGGGGTTTGGTTGGGTTATTATTGAAAATTATTATAATTTACTTTACAAAAATATATCTTATTATAAATGTCGGTGATTTAATAAATAGCTGTATTTCATAAATCACGTACTTCAGCCGGTTAGCGCCCAAAATACACATAGGATTAAAATGACCCTTGGGTCTTGGCGCCTAGTTTACATGTTGTAAAAAGTGCATTAATCCTTTAGCGCCCAAATTACATCCGCTCCTGTTCTAGACACGTTAAAATAAGAAAGCCAACCAAATGATTTACGGTCCAAAATTTATAAAATTGTTTAGAAAGCTCGCAACTATATTTTCATTTATGTAGGTACCTGCAAACCGGCAAGAACGGTTTTTCCTTAGAATGCGACAATTTAACTAGAAAGAATTTTAAACATCCATTTTTCAATACCTAACCGAAGGTTGAACTTAAAAGCTGAGATAAATCGTTGGCCTAATCATTGCACTAAAAGTAAATTTTTTTTTTAAAAAATAATTATTACCTGTAAAGAGAAAAACAAATCACAATGTTTATTGTGTTTGAAAATATTGGCATCGGTGTGATAATCATTAAACGTTTCAACCACAATTTAGGTCATTGTCAGAGGTATAATTTGGCAATAATTTGCTATATAAAATTGCAGTTCTTTAGAAGATGACATAACTCATTATTGAAGGCAAAGAGTAAACCGGGAAGTAAACGATATACCTTGGCGGGTACTATCAGTCAATCCTGTCTATGCAAACTAACTTTACGAAATAAGATGTGACTGATAAAAAATTAGGTACTAACATTGCATTGAATTTGTTTTATTTATTTTTAGATAAATTAAATGATAGAATGTTAACTAGTGTTATCAATATAATAATATAGTCTTTTTATTTTCAAGATAAATACTACTAAATGAAATGCGTCATGTTTGTAATCGGTGATTAGGTTGTCGGAATCATCAAAATTATACCCCTAATAATTTTATAACAAACTATACTTGACTTGGAATGAATGATATCACCAAGAAAACATTTGAAATTGAAGATTTTATAAAAGTTTTATTTTATTCACGAGACAAATATGAATCAATTTGCCTTCAATTGAATGATTCGATACAGTATTGACATCTTACATTTTAAAAGCTTTATAATTGGTTTTTCGGTGCTTTAAATTGATTGAATGTACCATGTGGGCATTTTTAATACATTAGTTAAATAGTTTTATATGTTTTTATTTACGACTAATATATAATATAAGTATTATACTTGTGGTTTTTGAAGTATAATGCCATATATTAATCCCTTAGGGAATAATGGCGAGGGATTAATAGTAATGAAGCAACTTCTTCTTTTACAGCAACCGAAATTCCAAATATTCGTGTTGAAAACTCTTCCAAAGTTAATCATAATTTACGACCAATTCAGTTTATTAATTGTACTGTCACTAATTTAAATGTTATTGACAAATAAAGTTGTTCATTGAAAATCTAAAATAAATAAATTTGTCGTAAATAAAGTAGAGTATACTACTCGCAATAATGGCTATTATTCTCTCGGAATGTTACTCCCTCGCCGCTAACGCGGCTCGGTTCGTAAAAATTCCTCGAGAATAATAGCTATCATTATTGACTCGTGGTATAATCTATTATTACCAATACATTAAAATAATACTGAAATTTGAATGAATAGAATTGTAATAATACCAAAAATAAAAAGCACCGGGTTTAGAATTAACGAGCACATCTGTATTAAAACTTATAACGTATAAAATCATGTCCAGCATGAGCCCTCACGTTAATATTTAAATTACCATCAAATACACACAGTGCAACGTATAAGTTACTGAAAATCGGACCGATCGATCACCCTGGAATATTCGAGAAGAAAATTGAGTTACTTAATAATTGTCCTAGTGTATTGTATGCACCAATTCTAAACTAAGTAAAAGAAACAAATAAGTAAGAAGTTCTGAAGACCCAAACAAATGACTTTGTATCATATTTTAGAGTAGTTTGCACCGTTTCACAATTTGTCGGCGAGAAAAAGAAATCTGTAGGCAGAAGCAGAACCGGTTTCGGACAACATTTTCATTACAGTAGGATTCCAACGCACTAGCGATTTCTGTTCTCTCTTTTTCCGATGAATAGCAGTCCGAAAGTGTTTCACAAAACTATCCGAAAAGACGGCTAACACTCTATCGCCATACATATGTTTTCATCAATGACTTTCAAGGAGTGGGGAGAAACTGTCGGACTAGTCGGACAGTGCAGCTGGCCAATAAAACTATTTACTTACAGGTGAAAAGAGAGGTTAGGAAAATTCAGACTGTTTTTTTGCAAATTTGACACTGACGAACCATGATTTTCACAAAAAAATATTGTTTTTAATTATATCTGTACGCACACACACGAATATCAGTTGAAAAGTCGAAAACAAAAGCTTCAATAAACTAGGAATGTTGAAACTTCGTAGTAAAATCAGGTAAAATTGATAGTAAAATGTTTTCCGCCCTTTTCTCGGTGTTGCCATATTTCAGAGAGACAAAATTATTAACACGCATTTGTTTCGTTTAAACCTCAATTGTTTCAAACAAAAACATATTTTTATTACATAAACTGTTTAGAATAATTATTTTATGTAATCTCTTAAAAGTACATTTTTATTTTGTACTTTTCTATCGTGTCCTATAATTCAGTTGTCGCAATTCAAAGGAAAAGTAAGACATCCGGCAAAGGGTCGGCAAGTTACCTTAGAATGTGATGTAATGTTGGGTTCACTTTACAAATGTATCTGTTTTAGGTATTAATCTGAGGCTTTAACCGGGCATTAATAAACCCGTCCCGAGTGCCAAATTATTTTTCAAGGTTATTTCCCTCACCCCTTGTCAATTTAAAGGTTTCTGAATCATGTTCTTTCGATTATCAGATACTTTTCCGAACGAAGAGGATAATTCTTTTTTAACCCTCCTGTAATTAACCAATTTTATTTGTCTGGAAGTTTTTGGTGGAATTACTCAGTAGCTACGTAAGTAAACCCATTTTATTATAACCGATGTTGGGATTCCTCCGACGTTACTCATGAAAGAAATACACAGACAAAGCAACAAAGGACGAAATAATATTGAAGTGGAATGACAACAACGTCGCGATAAAAAGGTCCTAAAATATATTCTTCAGTTTTGTACTGGAACTCGGGAAATTTACGAGCATTTAATTTATGTAGGAAGGTAATAATAATTATTATTCTGAAAGATGAATGACCGAGTTGCGAATAATGATATGCGACTGCCAATACTCTAAAAAGGTATGTGATTGATGTCGGGTTTAAAATTGATTATTGAATTCGTGCTGTGTCTTTCACGAATCATCAAAGTTCACTTCACTTTATTATGTCCTTGAATATTGCAAAAGAAGGATTTAAAGTATTTGTATGGTTAATTATTCCATTACCATAAAATTTTTATAAGGGGAATACGACAAAATGTATCAATGGGTTCGTTTATTTCAAAAATGTCTATTTATCATGAGCGAACGATAACGTTTTAAAAAAGGGTTTATTTATTTGTGTATTCACTTCGGACGCGACCGATTTTCAATATTTTTTAAAATGTTACGCCATTGTGTGGGAATAAAAAAATCTATTAATACCCTACAATACAAAGTTAAAGTTTATCGAATCAATTGCAAATGCTTAAACACGTGTTTGTCTTCCTTGCCGACTTGGATCTAAAGATATAACACATTTGTCAAAAGTAATATGTTAGATAAATAGTTAAAGTCAATGTGAAGATCCCAACTTTTTTCTCATGTCTTCCCATTTACTTTACACTATAATCATGATATCGTTAGAATTTTTATTGACATTTTTGGCAAGATTGTTGATAACTTGGAACGTTTCCTAGGAATTTCATCAAATCCCATGTACTATTATGTAATATACATAAGCATTCATATGCATATGACTGTACTGTACCAGGTGTCCAAATTGTTTGGAAATGCTTTTTAATTTGAGTAATCTTATTTTAAATTTAAAAAACCGATGAGTATGAAATGCTCCAAGTGGTTTCAATTTCATATGAAATTGATTGAAATATTTTTAAAGATTCATTTAAATCAGGATGTTTTTGATGGAGGTGATCTTCGTCTCTGCCAACACTTGTTTCCGGAACATGAACCATTAAAGAACTTAGTTACCGAGATACAGGACGTTGCCACTATAGGGGCGCGTTGTATCTCACACCTAAACTCGGTTTAATTATAACTGATGTTTAGACTGATGTAATTAATGATAATAAATAAATCAATACGTCACAGTCTAAACATCAGTTATAATTAAACCGAGTTTAGGTGTGAGATACAACACACCATAAGTGTTGGTTACTTCATTTATCTCCCTATTTCGGACACCACTGGAACCAATTTCTTTCCTATTTTTTCGAATTCTTTGTTCAACGAAAATTAGCGTGCAATTAGACCATTTTCCATCCTCTTCCACTCAAATACAGACAAAAACGCTCAATGTATATTAGGGTGGGAAAAAAAAATCAACTATTTTTTTTTACAACTAATACGGAAAAATGGGTTGCTAGTCACCTTAAAGAAATTCTCACCAAATATGAGCTTTTAATTTTAATAGGAAGATCCTCCGCATCGCAGTTTTTAATTTTTTCTTAGTCCAATAGAAAAAAATTCATACCTCATCATTAATTGATTGTACAAAAAAATGTTTTTGAAAAATTTTGTAGGGAATTTAATGCTCTACAAAAAAGGTATCTTATATTTTTTCCGTAAATCTTACCATTTGAATGATATTGAAGATTTAAGTTTGATTATTTTGAAATGGCTATTATAAAGTGCGCAATAGAAATTTTTGTAGGAAATAAACTGCTCTATAAAAATGGTATCTCATGTTTTGGCGATTAACTGAGAAACTTCAAAATGTTTTTTTATGTGTAAGTATCTTTATCTACATTTAAAAGAATAAATTGTACATTATTTATCGTTTAGTTAATTATTTATTGATAAAAAAAGCAAAGTTTTCATTATAAATATATTAGGATTTGTTTCAGTTTGAGAAAAAAAATGTCCAATTTGTTATAAAAAAGTTTTTTATCTCAACTTTCAACTGAGTTATTAATTTTCAAACAATTTTTTGTTGCAAGTAGGGTAGTTTTTCCAATGCTTTCGATGAAAAATGTAGGTGGCGCTAGTTCACAAGTGAAACAGAAGAAATAAAATAAAAAAAACAATTCTCCACAGGAGAAATTTTCCCAAGGTCAATATCCAGCTGTAGTGGAAACATTTTTAAAGACGTTATAAAAAAAACAACATGATCGTGATTTCTAAACATTAAAAATAAAATGTTTAGAATTATTGAATAAAAATTTTGAAAATAATACTTATATTAAAGACAAAAAACGAAATTTGTATGAAATTCATAGATTAAATTGAAATTTTTCGATTATTTAATCAAAAACTCTTAAAATCGGTATACATGAAAGTTTTATGATGAATATCTTTTGAACGCTTAACTTAATTGCCAAAACATAGGATACCATTTTTATAGAGCATTTCATTTCTTACAAAAATTTTCTATACAATCAATTAATGATGAGGTATGAATTTTTTTCTATTGGACTGAGAAATAAATCAAAAATTGCGATGCGGAGGATCTTCCTATTAAAATTAAGAGCTCATATTTGGTTAGAGTTTTTTTAAGGTGTCTAGCAACCCATTTTTCCGTATTAGTTGTAAAAAAATAAATAGTTGATTTTTTTGACCCACCCTAATGTATATAGTCTAAAACGATCGAAAACACACATTGCGATGTTATTTCATCCAATAACTCAAAATTTCACGTAATAACTCTCCGAAACTCAGATTATTTGAAAAGTACCTATATAAAAAGTCATTTTTGTTTTATGATTACAAACCTTCAACGCCCTGTATCTCGGTAACTAAGGATTTATGTTCCTATATTAAATTCGATACAGAGAAATATCTGTGGTAGTGTAGTGTCGCCACACTCGGTAGATACACTTGAAATACAATTCCTCCTTTTTAAAAAAATTTCCATCAAGTGAGTCTGTCAAGATTTACTTTAAATATGTTTCGTCGTTAAAATTCCAAATACGGTTTTATTCAAAATTCTAAACAAAGTTTTAGCAATACCCTAATTTTGTAATTCAAGCGGATTCAAAGGCACATCAGCAAACATATTCGATAGCAGAACAGTTTTAGTGGGCGCCTACCCACGTCGGTATCCAAGGCAACCAAAGGTAACGGAGATGCTATTCAGCAAGCCCATCGAGCTTATTTCAGCGAAGACACAGATATAAAAATCGAAATAAATTGTAATCTACTACAGATCAACACGTCCTAAATTAGGTTACACAAATTTATATCATACTAAAAGATGTCTAATATGTAATATGAACAAGTTGTCATTTTTTTGTATAAATCTTTGAAAAGGTTTAAATAGGTCAGCGACCGAACTAACTGCAGAAGCGTTGGGGTTATCGCCAAACACTGTAAGGAGAACAAAGAAACATACTTTTAATGATACCGAATTCAAAAGAACTCTCTCTCATCCCTTATTCTAAGTAGTTTACGACAAGTGGTGCATAAAACGTAAGGCGAAAGAAAACGTGTATCGATAGAAACAAAAGTACCAATAACTGGATACATAAAATTAATATAATAATAGAAAATTTTTAACAGAGCTTCCTGCAGTACGGTCTAGGAGTTTCTTAGATAATATTCCGAAGATAAAGATACCAACTTATATACACCAAAGGTTTTTACTTCCAGCGTCTTCCCTTCTCTGCTTCCTCCATTCTGCGACTTTCCTTCTCTTCTTCTTCCTCCTTTTGCGTCTTTCCATCTCTTTTTCTTCCCCCTTTTTGCGTATCTCCTTCTCTTCTTCTTCTAATACTTCAAAAAATTCTTGGTCCAGACAGATCTCGACTTTTCGATGACAGTTCTACAGTATTCGCCAAGTAACTTGATGTCCTAAATGATTTCTAGGGAGCTATTGACGCCGCCCATCCGATAACTGTAAACAGTGCCGGGCAAGTTCTGAGGATACGCTTTCTGTTACAAATTAACACAACTTGTACAATTAATAAAGTAAAGTCCGTCCGAAAATATATAATCCTAACTTAATAAATAATATTTAATTATTTGTTATAATTATTGGTAAGTATATTGATTTTAATAGAAACGGATCTGCTTTATACCTGAATTCTGAGTACATAAATAATATTTTTTCCGCAAACGTCAAAAAAAGTAGACATTATTAACGTCAATTCATGATGTTGAAGTATGATTTCACAGACGCTACTTTTTTGTACGGCCGTGAGCGGACAAAAAAGTACTTTTTTGTACGCTGACGGCCGTAGCAATGTCAACAACGTCGGGCGGTGTACAGTTGGGTTCTGAATCCGACATAATATAATGTAAAAGAAAATTTCAGTACACTTTACTACAAAAAACGAAATTTTGATGCTTAAGTACTCACCAAAAATGCACAGTCCAATTGTTACTTTAAATCACTTACAAGATTTCTGACATTATAAAATATTATTGAACTGTCAAATTTGTTTTTGACTTGGCAATCACAAGACCAGTAACCACGGAAATGTAGTGCGCAGTTTTCTAATTATTATTCTCTGAATTTATCAACTTCGTTGCAATCGTTTTGAATTTTTATTTAAATATTAATTAGTTCTATAGTCTGGATGCCGTTTGCGGAAAAAATAGCATGTTTCATTCGGAGCAAAAGCACTTTTTGTGGCTCGTCTGAAATTGTCGGCCTCACTAACGTTCGGCCATCAAACATTCAGACTCGCCACAAAAAGTTATACTTTTACTCCTAATAAAACAATATACTATTATTTCACGTTAATTAAGGTATCTTCATCACTTTTTAATGCCTTAAAATAATTAAACACTATATATCACTTGACGAGTTTGTCGTTCAGTACATTTACGATTTTATTCATCAACGGCTGACATTTTTACAAACACTTTATTGTACAAAGCAGAAACAATAACTCTGTCTCTCTTAGTTGGTAATTTCTGGGATATCAAGTTAGTTGACGAATACTGTAGATGTATGCCTTCTTCTTCTGTGCCCACATCATTTTTTGAGGGAGACATTTAACAAAATGTAGAATGCCACTAGAATTAAACTTTTATGAATCTTTGTAGTTATTTAAGTTTTGGCAGATACAACCTTTTAAATGTCAATTTCAAAATATTGAATTATTAATATGTACTGTATTTGCATAAGAATAAAAAACAACTTTTACCATTACATATCGAACACTTGTTAATAAAGGAAGGAGTTCTTGAATAACTTTGTATATTTCACAGAATAATCGGTACGTTTAAATAAAATAATAAATTGATATTTTTATGGTTCAATTTGGAATTATATGACTCTTGGAATTGAAATTTCCAACTGTTACTCTAATAATAGCCGGTTCGGCCTTGTTTTACTTTCAGACGAATTATGCGACTGCTCTAATTTTATATTATACAGAAAAGCTCATCAGGATCGCGTGGGAGATCGAGGTCGTGTCACCACTGAAATTATCCTTATGTGAAAAAGACTATAATGGCAATGAAGTGCAAAGGACGTTAGGATAATGTAGGAAATTCACTTTGTTTATAGAAATGGACCATAATGATGAATATATACTATGGTTAGTTTTTGGACATTTTCTCATAAAAAATATGTGTTGGGAATTATTTTACTGGAAGATCCAGAAGATACTGACTCATTTCAACTATGTACAGTTACTGCGAACTTGATTTTCGCTAATACTGGCGAGAACAATGCAAAAAATTAAGTATATTGTACTCTAATTAATTTTTGCCAACGAGTTTTATGTTAAAACCGTCTAATGATCAGTTACTGATTGACACGGATCCAATTTACTCAGTCAGCGTATCAAATAATTCATTATCTTGCTTTCGATAGTAATTTATGCAAACCACAATGACAGTTGGAGTAGTAAAACGCAAGAGAGAGCGGTATAAAAAAAAATGGTTGCAAAGATCCTTCTCACCGATAAAATACATATAGTTGTGAGTAAAATTAGTTTGCACTGTTTCACAATAAAATGCGGTACGGTCTCTTTGAGGATTGAAAAGCCGAAAAGCCATAAATCATTTCGAGTCTTGACCTACCCACAAGCGAACAATTGATTCTCATTGGTGCAATGTAGATTCCGATTGGTCTATGAAAAATTTACTTGAATTGTTATTCCACATGGACTGTTAAAGTCACAGGGTGGGTTTAGTTCATTTCTGTTATTTACGAGATATTGTGTTCTTAGATGTTGACTGTTGTATGCATAAAAACCAAAGGTTTTGAAATTTCTGAAAGTGAAGAGTAGGGATTTGAGACAATGGACAGAAAGAAATTTGGTATGTTCTAGTCGCTATCTACGCAAAAAATGATAAAACATATGTACAGTCAACTGTAACAAGAAAGCATGAAAGAATACGTAATTGAAAAAAGTTTCAAAAAATCCATTATTACAGTTATCGGTAAAGCTGCTATTCATCGGAAAAAGAGAGTACAGAAATCGCTAGTGCGTCGGAATCCTGCAATAATGAAACATTTGTCTGGAACCGGTTCTGCTTCTGCTTACAGATTTCTTTATCTTTCCGACAAATTGTGAAACGATGCAAATTAATTTTAGCCACAACTGTACATTCAGAAGTAATTCTTTGCCTACGGGAATGATTTAGAAAGTTCTCACAACCTTCAAGATTTTTTGGGATCGTATACAGTGTGGATCGGTTAGTCTACAGCCATATAATTTGATCTTTTGACAAATACCACAGTTTAATGTCGGAAAATTTGATGCAAACACTAACGATGCTTATATATATGACTAACAACCCGCCCCGGACTTACTCAATATTTAACATTAAGAAAAAGGATTTCGTAAGGTGTTTTACTAAACGAAATATTTGGTTAAACATTATTGAGAAAGTGAAGTGACGACATTGTTTTAAGAACGATTCAAATCAAAATTAATTACTTTGACATTTCCTACTGTCAGCAAAACATCATTTCAACATTAATTTAACGTTAATGCCTACACAAAAGCCTATCCTTGTAAACCAAATTCATTTATCTCTTATTCAGTCCGCATAGTAAGTAATTTTTGATAAACACAGCCTCCATTTAACTACACGTCTAGGTACACCCGAAACTATATATGTAAAGGTGATTTAATCATTAGTCCCTATATATTTTCAATTGGACTAAGATCAGGAGAAGTTGCTGGCCATGAAATTGTCGACAATTGGTGTTCTTCATTTGTATAGGTGTCATTACATGGATTTTTTTGTTCAGTTTAGTTTGGCAAACATATCCTACGCGGTGTAGGTAAGGAGTGAGGACACGTAGCCGATTCCATTCATAAAAGTACCAGTGGCGTACGGTATTTTATAAAGGTATTAAAAACATTTAAAGACTGATATCGAAATTGCTAACCGGGGTACTGGAGGACTTGAGGAGGGCAGGAGTTGATGAGAAAACAAGAGACCGTTGGTTACCTAATTCGACGATCGTGTCGTGTCGACATTATACTCTTGAAATAATATCTCCAATAAAATTATTAAAAGGTTTGACTTTGCATATTGTTGTTCTTGAACAAAGTTGACAACCTGTATAAAATGTACCGGTTCGCACGTCCGTCAGAAGGGCACTTAATAATGTTGTATAATGTGCATTCACTCTTCCGTAATGCCGTTGAAATCTTAATTGTGGCTAGCTTGAAACAAAACAAGTTGTCGATAATAGTGATTTTTAATTGTGTCTTGAATATCGGTATCCTGTAGTTTGCTAATATATTACAGAAGAACTTTCAACGGTAAATAATTGGGTTTATTACAACACCCTAATATACAAGGTGTTTCGAGGCAAAAGTTAATTTTTTAAAGGCCGAACCTGGAACAAGATTTTTATTTATCATGTAATCGCCAACAACAAGGAGTGGACAACGAAAATTCAAACAAAATATTACAAAAATTTAAAAGGTGATTCAAAAAAATTGAGAAAATTGATAAATATTATAGGTTATTTAGAATCACTTGGGTGCGCCACATCTACCTTTACTATATGCGCATTTTCCAATAAATCACTCTGTATAATTTCTTCAGTTTTTCCATAAAGTTTTCTTATCTCATCTTTATTATAATTAGCACGCATTCCTTTTCACCAGTGTGACATCAATCAATTTTTTTTTCATCTTCAACACGCACGTATAACATTCAATATCCTCCTAAAACGATAATAATATGCTTGATCCATGATGTGTAATTATGATACCTTCCTTCCTATGTAACGTAATGTATCTACAAAGTAAAACGAACTCCGTACAGTAGACTTCCTGTTAGGCCATTCACCCCGCCTAACAACCCCACATGTCTTCAATCGTACCCCATACAAGCTCACTCAACTCAAACTAGCACCAGTTGCTCTTTACTCTCTCCCAAAATAAAAAAACGGTAAAAAAAACGGAGTGCGTTAAACTACACCGGGTAACTCACACTAGATTCTAAACATAAGCAAACGTATGTGGAAATACCAGCATGTAGAAAAGGCACTTATTTTGCTGTACGGGCATCAGACAAAAGGTTTAATGACCTTTAGGGAAAATATATTGCAAATTAACCCAAAAATAATCTGCTAAAAACTTCATAATAGTATTTTTTGAAGTGGAGTAGCAAAAATTTTCGAAATGTGATTTAAAAATTATAAATAATTATAGTCGGGCCGCTCTTAGTATAAGACTTTCGGATTAGAAAGTTATAGCGATATGGTGTTGTGTTCGTCGAAAACTTCATTATTTTTACCTGGCTTGTAGCAAAAAACACCTAAAATTGTTCGCTTTTGGGTAGGTCAAGACTAAAAATGATTTATGGTTTTTTTATCCTCAAAAAGACCTTCCCGCATACTGTTATTTTATTGTGAAACAGTGCAAACTAATTTTACTCACAACTATACATTCAGCCCCATATTATCACTAAAACGAAGTAAGCTATCAACATGATCTTTTTTGATTTATAAGAATTTTTTAAAAGTAAAAGTTTTACTTTTGTCAATTAGTTTAGACATAGGACATATTATTTTCTGTTATAGTCTATTTCGGAAACGTATAGGGTAATAAAATGGGGAATTCCGTGCAGTTCGGCTCAATTTCGGTGTCGTCCATAGGCGTAGGTCTTGAAATAGTATTGTTTGTAATATTAAAATTTCAATTACGTAAGAGAATTAGGAAAAGTATGTTTTCTGGCCTGAAGTGTCAATATCGAAATATTGTGTAGGGATTACTTAGGTAGTAGATTGTACAGTACGTTTTGCGTTTAACAGGTACCGTTTAACCTTCTATTAGTGCCGCTGCCTAATTCCAACCCTATTTCACATTCGGCTTAACCATGTGCTGCAAGGTGCCCTACCCAAAATTTTTAGACCTTTATAAGTATATTTGTTTAGTTTAACGCATCAGTATTTGCTGTTAAGCCGTAAATAGTGTTCACAGTATTATAAGATTAGTAATAAAATGGCGACATTTACACCAACGAAAAGATGTTCCAATAATTCTCCACTATCAGTGAATGAAAAACTTATTATTTTAAATGTACACGATTGCGTTAAATACGATAACCCGAAATCTGACTGGAGTTGGAAAGTCCACCGTTTTTAAATTATTGCGGGGGAGAAAGATAGCAGGCCAAGTGCAGCCTCCCAAAAAAAGTCCAGGCAGACCAGTAAAAGTCCTTGATGAAAACACCCAAAAGTGTAATTCGAAGACAAGCTCACTCTTTTTATTTTAAAAAAGAAATACCTACACCTAGATAAGATTTTAATGGAGCTTGGCCAGGATGATAGTATTCCGTTGATAACTAAAAAACTTTTATGGACCACTTTGAGAAATATGGATTTTGCCTGGGAAAAGCCTAACCGTAAAGCACTTTTACTGGAAAGAGATGAAATTGTTTGCTGGCGACGAAAGTATTTAAGAAGTATAAAGCAGTACAGAACAGAGCAGAAGAAAATCTTTTATCTTGATGAGACGTGGATTAATGAAGGTATACAGTACCAAAAATGTGGCAAGACAAAAATATAACCAGTGCTCGCCAAGCTTTCATGGAAGGCCTGTCAACGGGTATTAAGGTGCCTGCAGGTAAAGGGAAAAGACTAATAATCGTCCATATTGGAAGCGAAGAGGGATTTTTAAAAGAAGGTTTGCTAACCTTTCAGTCGTGCCATACGGGAGATTACCACGAAGACATGGATTCGGATGTTTTTGAAGACTATTTTGGTGAAATGATATAATATCTTCCGGCTGATTCAGTAGTGGTTATGGATAACGAAAGTGATCATTCTCGACGCATAAAGAAGACTCCAACTACATCTTGGAGAAAACAAGAAATTTTTGACTGGTTAACCACCAAAGGTATTGAATTTGGAGTTTCTGAAATAAACTATAGAAGCCAGGTAAAAATAACGTTTGCGTAGTGCTGAAATTTCCGACGAACAGAACACATTATCCCTATAACTTTCTAATCCGAAAGTAAGAGCGACCCGACTATATTGAGGATCAACCAATAGTCAGCTGCGGAAACGAGTATCACGTTTGAAATTTTGCAATTTGGTTTAATATTTGACCTGACATCATAATGTAAATAACTGAAATACGATTTCAAATTTAAAAGCTAAACATATCAATTTAAATTGATACTAATTGCTATTAGCAAGTCTGAAGAATCATGATCACGTTAGAATCACGATTTATTATGTACATAAAAAAAAGTAATTACTTTTTTGGTCGTAAAAGATTATTTTGAACAACAATATTAATTCAGGTTGTATTATTTGTATTTCATCACGAATCCAATCATTTATAGACGATTTTGCGTAAATCCCAATTGAATTATGCCTCTTTCTCTTAAATCCACATTCCAATAAGATATCATAAAGTGAGGAGCTGAAAGTTTTTCTGTGTCAATGCTAGGTCACTCGTAGTCTCTATACTCGTTTATTTTCAGCGAATACGATGGTTCGTCGTCGGCTATTTGAGTTTATTTCAAAAGACCGTCCTAGTTTTCTCCTTTTTCCATCTGTCGCCGAAAGCCTTTTGATATTCTGCTAATGCCCCAACTAGCTAAACATTATAATTCAGTTTATGGGGTCGTTATTAAAACATTTCAACTGTATTCCATTTTTATTTTTTCCGTCCGTTTGTTCTCTTGACATAATTCACCCAAAGTTAAATTTAAATCAGATATTACAACTGATAACACATAATTTAAAAACGGTAATATCTTTCCATATGATTCTCACTTATAATCTCCCTAGAGCACGAATTATTTCCGGAAATTTTCTCGAAGTGCGCAAGTGAGGAAACAAGGTTTAAATATTAATCTAAAATAAAAATTAGTCTTTAAACTTTTCCTAATTTTATACTACTAGAAACAAGGGACAGTATTAAAAGAATTAAAAATAATAACGCATAAAAAATAAATGATAATTTTATGTGTTTATGACAGCTGTCAAGCCAGAGGGAAATTTCCGAAGAAATTAGGTTATTGTCATAGCAACATGTCAAAATGCAGGCATCTGACTGGCTAAAATTAACTGGTATAAAATTTTCAACGTAATTTCTTCTTCGATACCTTCATCTCTTTACTCATTTCCATATTTTATAGGTAGTTCAGAGGCGTTTTGCACCAACTAGTGGCTTAATAATGAAAAAGTTGGCAAGGGGGACGAACACGTGTTCAAGGTTCAACAAAATGCCATCCGCCAGTCTCTTGACAATAAGCAAATCAACCAACACATTCTTCTTGCGCATTACGAGTGATTCTATTAACTTCGTCTCTAATTCGGTGTTGCAGCTCCTGCAGATTTTGCGGTTTATCTACATAAACCTTTGATAAAAATCTAGAGGTGATGATCTGGAAATCTTGGGAGCCACTTTCTTGGTCCTCGTCTACCAATCCACCTCCCAGGAAAACACTGGTTTAAAAATTCGCGAACATCACGTAAAAAATCGGAATTTAAAATAAAAAATTCACCTATTTCAGGCATTTTGTTGTTTGCAAAATAATGAATTTGTTCCATAATTTACCCGCGCTCTGTATATTAAGATGCGAAATCAAATCTTTCATTAAACAATAGTAGCATTTTTCAAGAAATTAGAAATATATTTTATATGATGATATCCTTATATTGTCTATTTGAAGAAGGGGAAAGAAATATAATCATCGCACTCACCCTTCCCCTTAAAAGATATCCAATACTTTGTAACGCGCATATCAAGTTATTCAAGAAGGGGAAGGGAATATAATTATTGTTTTTCTTTCAATTATTTGGGGCCATCCATAAATTACGTCACACGAATTTTAGGACTTTTTAACCCCTCACAATTTTTTGCCCCCCTCTGCCCCTTGTCACATTCCGTTGATACCCTTTAAATATGGCCCCTTTTGGGAAATTAAACAATATTTTTTATATTTTTTAGTTCAACGTTTCGGTAGCGTTTGTCAAATTTTTCATTAGTGTCAGACCAGAAATGAAAAAAAACTGAATTGTTTTTGATAATGATAGCTGGAACGCTACCGAAACGTTGGATTAAAAAATATAAAAAAGATTGTAGTTTAATTTTTCAAAATAATTAACAAAAAAAATAATAAATACACCACAAGGAACATACAGAAGATATATATGAGTTTATTTCGTATTTGTTAGAGGTAGTCACTAGTCAGCCAAATATTTTTTTTATTATTTCATGTCGGATTTCGTACTACAACTCAATAGAATCCCCCAAAACCGGATTGTGCTTTACCTATATACCTGCTTCGTCCATATGTTGATACCAGGTGTTTAGTCACCCCTAGATAGTTTTTTTTTATTTCATGTAGTTCGAAATTAGATAGACAAGATAAAAATACATCAAGTACTATTTTTAGACCCTTCACCTTGTCTAATATTGATTTTTTTAGTCACAATTTACCGTTTTGTACCGTTGTTGTCCCTTTAAAAGGATTTACGAATTAATTGTTTTCAGCCTAATGTTAAATATTTTATATCAACTTTTAAAAACAATATATTCACAAAAAAAATTTCACTCATTCGACTGGGCTGAGTCTATGTAAGTTCTCGCAGAAACAGAGTATGTGAGTAGGTGTTCCATCATAGAGTTCACATTTCCTGCATATAGGTTCACTAACTTTGCCCATTTTGTGCAGATGTTTCTCCAGGGTGCAGTGTCCAGTCACCAGCTCGGTAACCGTCTTCAAATGTCTCTTACTCAGTTTCAATAGCTTGGTTGAGAGTTCCTTGTCTACCTTGTTCAGTAAACTCTTTTTATGGAGGTGCCCTTGTGTCGACCTCCAATTGAGTTGCAAACTTTTGTGATTCCACAAAACGGTTCCGTACCTATGAAGTCTCCTTTAGAGCCTAGCCGGTCAGTCATTTCATTATCTGCAACCCCTCATTTGCCGGCACCCATATTAGAGACACTCTTGCGAGCCTTTTGAGGGATTCTTTACAGTTTTTTTTACAAAAAAGGTTATTTTTGTTAAATTCCAAAGAAAACATACTTAAATATGGATTATAATCATGTTCTGTAACCTTTTTTGGAAAACTCGATAGTTTTTCTGGAGAAAATAATGCATTAACGACAGAATGAACATTTTATTAGAATCTACAGAACTGCCACTAGCTGGATTAAGCAATAGAAGAACAGCTCTTACTAGATTACTGATTTGGATAAAGTTAAGCACGGATCTGAAGGATATTGAGCGTTTATGGAACTACTTTAATGTTAAACGTAAAATATCTGCACTTAGAGACCTCATGGAATTTGAAAATGCATTTAGCTAGGGGAATGCTGAAAATTGGAAAAAGAGAAACCTGGGAATCGAACCCGACTCTAATAGGCAACAATGGTTCCATCTTACACCTATTCTGGAATTTGTGGGAATAGAAATTCAGAGGGGAAATGATCGAAAGTGACCGTGGTTCTCTCAAATTTTAAAATGCCGTATTTTTGAAAAAATTCTATTGAAAAATAAGGGGAAATTATTACTCCCTAGGTGAATTTTATTCTATTGGTCATGACTGAGAGGAAAAGACAAAATAATGTGAAAATATTTAGATTTAACCTCAAAACTTATCGTTGGCTTATTTTTTGTCAATGATAAGGATTCTTATTCTTGGTTTTTGTAGATATGTTTCAGTGTTTTTCGGTAAACTAGTACAATATGGATGAATTCAACCAACTTTTGCATTTGCATGATGCCTTGATTGATGATTTTGAGGAGGCTTTTTTTTTTCTTTGGGAGCCGTCCTAGTACCTTGAGCACTGCAGCCTGTTGGCTTATTGTACTCTCCTCCCACCTTTATTCCACCCACCCAGCCATTCCCGTACCCTCGAGTAGATGATATAGGTCAACTGGATGCATGCCATATGCTTCAGGCGGCACGTTGGCCTCTCCGAAGATTGTCTGTCTCCTCGAGTCCAATGCCTCACAGTCGGACAAAATATGGAT
Source organism: Lochmaea capreae (assembly GCA_949126875.1). Lineage (NCBI taxonomy): Eukaryota > Metazoa > Arthropoda > Insecta > Coleoptera > Chrysomelidae > Lochmaea > Lochmaea capreae. The sequence goes on from OX421404.1 coordinate 24,767,605, forward strand.
TACGGTCTCGGTCTCCATGCCACAAAGTCAGCAGCTGATATCCCCGTTATATAGCCCCATTTTATGCAGATGATCCTTTACCGGGGCATGACCCGTTAGATAACCTGTAATAGTTCTTAGCTTGTTCCTACTAACATTCAATAGTTCTTCAGCCCGTTTTACACATATATCACCTATGTAGGTCTTACTATGTACCTGCTTTGGAGTGTTTCTCTACTGTAGTCTATGTTGGCGTTGTACTCATTTTCGTATTTGTTTTCGGACTACCTTCTTTGTGTTCCCAATAACTGGTTCTGGTCCAACATAATGTCGTTGCTGAACCTCTTCTCGCGAGTTCATTAGCTTGTTCATTTCCAGAAATATCATTATGTCCCGGCACCCACACTAGTCTTACTCTACTGTGGTTTGCCAGTTCCTTCAATTCTTTCTGGCATTCTTCTACCAGTATGAATGTTGCCTTGCGGCTATTTAAAGCTGCAAGAGCTGTCTGGCTGTCAGTTAATATGTTTATCCTATGAGTGTCAGTCTTATGTTTGTTAATTCTGACACATTCTAGGATGGCATAAATCTCCGCCTGAAATACAGAGGCATGTTTTCCTAGTGAGAATGAACACCTTGTGTTCCTCATCTCACTATTCACCCGTCTGTATACCAGGTCTCTCCTCGGGGAAGCTTCAGTCTGCTTGGGTCTTGCCAGTCCTTTCTGTGGGGGGCTTGAGAAGATATGAATATTGGAAGAGATGTTATTCTTCCACAGAGAAATCCGTTACAACTTTCTACTAGAAAGTTTGTACAAATGTTTAGATGAACAAAACCTCCTGTTGAGGACGTTATTGAAATGGTGACACCATCTTCTTCTTATTTGGATAAAATTCATGACAAAAACAGCAAAGTTTACTTATACTGTCAAAATTATGTACGTTTTGATTGGTAGTACATTTTTGTGAACTTAGACAACACTGTTTCCTTTTTTCCTCACTCGTTCGTATTCCTTGATTTCAAGAATACTGAGGCGATGGAAAAAAAATTATTTGACGTGTTTCGCCTCAAACTTTTTCCTGTCACCTCTAATCATGCTCTAATAATTTTTATTGAATAGCTAAAGACATATATTATAGAAAAAAATCATGCCCTACCCCACCAGGCTGCGGAAAACTTTTTTATCAAAGATTTTTTTTCAAACGCGGCTAGAATGTCGCGGCTAACTTCATCGTCATGTTTATTCCGCGGGACTGAGATATCTCCATCTCGCTTCTTTGTTTGCGCATCTCAGAGTTGAAATGAATTTGGTCGAGGTGTATATTGTAATTTGAGGAAGAAAGAAATATGAGAATAGTTAAACTTTTACCCCTTTTTTTGTTAACACCCACCAGATGTTGTGTAATTACGCTTGGACACGTTTAAAAAAATAAAATGTTTAAAAGCATCGAATATCCATGCTTCTGAGCCGGACGTAGACAACGACACTTACATCACAATACAAAATGTGTCATGAGCCATCCTAAAGTAATTATTTAGATATATAAAGTAGCAAGGAATATTTTTAGATTGTTGGTTAGTTATTAATATCACTTGATCTTTTAAAATATCTAAAATACTCCCACTGTAATTTTCAAGGTATTCGCTCCAAGTACGTTGACCTAGACAACTGACAGTACATGAAAATGGAATGTTTTCATAATTAATTCAATTTGATATCGAGATGTTTTAGTAGATACTCCTTCATTCTTGGGTAATGTTCGTCTGAAATTTCACTTAAGCGATTTTAAATGTGAAAAGGATTAGCAAATTTTTGCTATGAGTCATGCTTTTCATTTCAACATTGTTATTTATGAGTGTTTTGTAAGTTAAGTCTATCTACACGAGATTGATTATATTCCTACCAGATATTTTTCACTTTTGTTTATAGAATGTTTATTATTTCAATTTACAAAAACTAAAATAAAAATTACGAGCTTACTAAGTGAATTGTCAAACTAATTTTGGGTCAAACAAAAATAGAAAAATCTACATCTACTGATCACTCGGACACTTCGATCCGATTTAGACCTGACAGTGTGACTCAAGCTTTATACGGTAAAGTCTGTTCATATTTATAGTGAAATAACTAAAACAGATTATTTAATTCCAGAATATTAAATAAAATACCCAACAGCACGAAAAAGGACGAAATTAAAAACATTAATAATATTCCTGGGGTAAAATTTAAACAGGTACCCATATTTTCCAAAGCCAATAAAAAGAGTAGAAAAATAATAAAAATTTAAACAAAAAAAATAACTTCATATTCCTACCAACATCCCCGACCCAATCCTTTTTCCCTGGTAAAAATAGGTCATACCTCCCCGTGATTCTTGCTAGGTAGACAGTTTTTTGAGATTGTCTGGCATTAATTACAGATTGTATTAGTTCAATCAATGGAATTAAAACTTTGGGTCATTATATTAGGTTTAGTTGAAGTATACCAGTGAGAGCTAGAATATGTGAATTGGAAAGCTGAATGGAGATGGTAGGTGGTAGGTACAACTGCTGTTTGGGGAGGCATTTGTTTTAATGGGCGAACAGAAATGCCAGTGCTTGAAGGGAACATCACAGCCCCACAGACACTCCCAGAAATCTAAGCAAACATAGAATTGTTCGTATATTTCTCAACTAAGGAAACTATAGTCTGTTTCGGAAAGGTATAGTGTAATAAAATGTTGAATTCCGTCCAGTTCGGCTCAATTTCGGTGTTGGCCATAGGCGTAGGTCTTGAAATAGTATTGTTTGTAATATTAAAATTTCAAGTAATTGTGTAAGAGAATTAGGAAAAGTATGTTTTCTGACCTGAAGTGTCAATATCGAAATATTGTGTAGGGATTACTTAGGTAGTAGATTATACAGTTACGTTTTGCGTTTAACAGGTTACGTTTAACCTTCTATTAGTGCCTCTGCCTAATTCCAACCATATTTCAGATTTGGCTTAACAATGCGCCGCAAGGTGCCTTACCCAAAATTTTTAGACCTTTATAAGCGAGTATAAGTATATTTGTTTAGTTTAACGCATCAGTATTTGCTGTTAAGCCGTAAATAGTGTTCACAGTATTATAAGATTAATAATAAAATGGCGACATTTACACCAACGAAAAGATGTTCCAATAATTCTCAACGAAAATCAGTCCAGCATGTCTTTAAAGAAGAGGAGAAAATGTGGGATCTTGACTACTTGATCGATCGGACCGTCGACCCATTAATTATAACGTCAAGAGGAGATGACAGTTCCTCAGATAACGAAGAATATTATTATTTTTTATTATTTAACATCTGTATAATGTCAATAAAAAATAAGTGTACATAATGCCTAATTTTTATTCCGTTAAAATAAAATTCTTTCCTTTTTACGAGTATCCTACCGGCACGCCTTTGGCACACTATTTTCAGTGTTTGTGAATGGATAACAATAGGCTAAACCCATATATTGACCCCAACACGGGTGGTACTACCTGCACTTGATAAAAAGAATTTTATAATGAAATCAATGCCAAACTATGAAAGTGGCTTAAATATTCGTTGGGTCACTCTGTGCTCCCTTTGCATACCTAATGAGGTTTTATTACCGTACTAACCTTTCTGAAATAAACTATAGTAAGTCACTTCATTATAAGTACGAACAGACTTTAACAATTTGAAATAACTTAACGCATTAAAATGACAAAATGCTTACCAGCAAATCCCTTGAAGACGAATTTTATAAAAAAGGACTTACCTGAAAGCAAAAAAAAAATTAATAGTACAATTTTATTGAGAGATAAAACACAAATTTTTTTATAAAAAATAAATATGCTGTATGTAGGAATGTTAAGACATAAGTAGGTCTTACAAATGGGTCACCTATTTGGCAGAGACATTTTGAGGCATCAAATGCAAGGAGTGTGTTGGTATTTCGAGGCGTTTTGGAAAATAATACCGACGTTGTGTTTTCCATCGTGTCAGCTTTTAATACACACATTTTAAACGGACGGCATTAATAAACATCTGTCTTCGCCGATATACATTAACAAGGTGCGATTATAGTCAGGAGAGTTTACGATTTATTATTTGTTTATATTGTTAATATTTATTCTAACGGCAATCATTGACTTGAAAATTAAACTTGTCAAATAGGAAAAAGTGTTCTCTTTTTAATGACATTTTGAGTTTCAGGATTTGATCAAAAGTTTTTGATTCATTTGTAATTTTTCAAATCGAAGTTGAAATCGCCCTACCTATGCAGTTTATATAAAGAGATAGATCAAAATGTTACGTATGATAATTTTTGGACAGTAAGACGACTATATTATAAGTTGTTTACCAAAAAATACTGTTTCAAACATTTTTATTACGCCCCCTAGCGGCAAAGTCACGAACTCGAACTTTAAATCAATCTCCCGCAACGAGAGGCAGCCGGTACACAGTAAAAAAGTGTAGTTTTAAAATAAACAAATTTCAGCTTAATGAAATTATTAACAGAAACCGTTTAAAATGACGTAAATAATCCAAAAATATACAGGATGTTTAATTAAAATACGAAATTATAAGCAACTTTACGTGTATTTAAGATTTATTTGCCGCACCCTGTATATAAGAAGCTTTCTCGAAAAAATACACCATAATTGATTGTTTTTAATAATCCTGACCGGCCTGTATATTATTAATGTCGGTTTTAGAAGGTTCGTTTCACTCCCGAGATAATTTTAGTATAGAACGAATTTTTGCCAAGTTCGTCAGTTAGTGCCAATGACTTGAAAGTTTACCGTAAATTAAAAATTGTTTTTTGTACCGAAACGACCTTAAAGTAGAGAACTGCGCGTTATTATCTGCATTGAAGGTTATACTCAAATTAATTTTCGCCACAAAAAAAAAACAGCTGGTTGACAAACAAAGAAAATTTATTTTATTGTCGAACGAGAATTATGAACTAGATTTTTCGATTCCTACGACCTTCTTAAAAGAATTGTACCTGAAATCACCCCAACAACACTCGGGTGACAAGGCAAGGGCGGGCCATCGGGTATAAATGAGTTTTGTATCGGGTGTATGATGGCTGCATTGAATTCATTTGGCAGTATTAAATATTCCGTTTTAGCGTTTTCAAAGAACTTTCTATACGAGTATTACAAGTTATCATTAATTTTTTTCACAATGTTGCGTCGAAAACACTAGTCATTAGATGCAAAGCAAATTGTGAAAAATGTGCATGATTATTTTGTAAGTAGAGGATTCATTAAACAAGAAGATCGCAAAGATTGCGCACTTGGTGATTCAATTTTCTTCAGGGCATTAAGTAGTACCGATCCGAAAACAGATCTATAATCTACCTGGATGGAACATGGTTTGATACACACGATACAGTATCCAGTAAAAACTGTAAGACTAAGGCACCTTCAAACAAAGGAAAGCGCATAACTATTATTCATGCTGGATCAGAAAACGGATTTGTTCCAAATTGTCTGCTGCTGTCTGCAAAGAATATTAAGGATTCAAGCTTGGATTATCATGAAGATACAACTGCAGAACTTTTTGAAAACTGGTTTCAAAATCATCTTATGAAAAATATTCCCGACCAGTTCGAGTTGTGTAGGAACTTGAGTTATCTTGATCGATGATCATTCGTCGACGGAGGTTGGTTTTTCTAAACTCTGCAATTATTGCAGGCAAACAAATCGATACGTACCAATCAGCAGTAACAGTTCTTTGATGATGGAGAGAAATTTTTGCTACATGACTTGCTTTTGAGACAAATGTCGCCAGCACATTTTTGGAAACACTTCGAGGCAGGATAACTTTCGTTGGTTTAGACTCATCTTGGAACACAAACTTCCTACTAACATTTTTTCGAGTAAATAGTTTTTTGACAGATAATTCTTCATGTACAATTTTTTGAAATTCCCAATAAAGTTTCTCTGTGTAACCGCCGTTGTTGGTGGACCTGTTGGCATTCTTGTTGAGACAATTATTTTACTAACTCATCAACTTTGGCGTGAAGTTAACTTAAGATGACAGTTGATGTTTGTTGACGGGCGCCATCTATGTTTTTATATGCAACACTTGAAAGACAACCTTCGCCGTGCTTAAACGTCAAACTTTGACTGTTATTATAAAAACTATTATACTTAATAACCTTATTAACCTTGTATGTCTATACATCATAATTTGAATAAATTTTATTCCTAAATTCATAGTAACCTTCATAACAGTCTAGTATCAAACTGGTAAATACTTAAAATTAGTTATTTTACATTAAAAAATATTATTTCGTCATTGGCAACAAATGTTGCGAATTTTTATACCATTATGTGTAAACTTTGCAAAACAACCTTACTATGTAATTTAACAACATTTTTGATAATTTCACATGAGCCGAATTTTCGCACGACCTTCCCCTTAAAACGATTCGATATTTAATTTATTTTTATTTTGAAACTTCTACGTCTCAAGGTTACTTCTATCGTTTATACAAATTGTAATTGTTACTTTAATGATTCGATGTCTGCTTCTCCGACGTCTCTCAAAGATAACATTTGAATATATTTAAAATTGTGTATTGAATTTTTTTTAAATTTATATTACTTCACTAATGGTTTTCATATCGAAATTAGTTTGTCAGAATTTCTATATTTATACAAGGTAAATGTTATAAAACAATTTTTCCCCTACCTTACCGGATAACCAGTCGTATGAACATCAAAAATAGGGCGGAATAGTATATTACATACCTAGCGGGGAAGTAGATCATTACAACCCAGGCATTGTTAGATGCTAAAAGCCGTGGATGGAATGATCCTTCCCGCGTGGTATGTATACTATTTTATTCACAATTGCTTAGTTACAAGCTTTTAAAAAATTAATTTTAAGAGAATTTGTTATCACAATTTAATATTTTTTTGACAAAGAACTTCATGAATCTGTTGCTAGGCAATATTACTAATTTATTGGTTTTGACAATTATGTCATAAGCTGCGGTTGAGGAAAACCAACTTAACACAATATTGCCATACTTCAGAAAAGTGACACATGCTGCTAGCCTGAAAAGTACTTTTCCGGCTATAGCGTGGAAGTGAAAGTACGTAATGAGTCACTTCCCTACCGTTTTAAAGGTAAGAAATGTCTATATTACTGACCGATTGTGAATAAAGTGTATCACACAAGCCGGGAGCACTTTAGCAGCCATTAACTATCAACTGCCCTCGCTCGCTCGTGCATCTAATAGTTTCGGGCTGCTAAAGCTCATTTTCTGCCCTTGTGACAGATTTTTATTCTTGAATTTCTCTTACATTGTACAGGGTATTGAACTTGTTACGATTTTTATGGAAAATTGGTTATAACTTTTTAAATACTCCGTAGAACACATCACAACCCTATTATATTATTGTAATGGGGAGGTCAAGCTGATTCCAAATATGCGATAAAGTATAGGGTGTTTCATTTAAAAAAATGTAACTTTGATATGGCACAGCATTCTGGAACACCCTATAACATTATAAATTATTTTAAAATGTGGAGACTGATGATGGCTATAAACCCACAAATTTTCAAATTAATATCTCAAAGGACAAAGGAGGCACTGAACTTTATCACACTAATCAATCACCCTGTATATAAGTACATTATGTTAGATGCACATGAAACCGCTTCTAGCAAATCTGTAGTTCGATGTTCGACAGGAAAGGTTCTGGACACCTTTTCCTATATTTTTAGTTGTTTACCGTTTATAATAAACGAAAAATATCGTAAAAAAAATATGTATTTTTTTAAAACAGATATTATTAAAGTAATTTTATTTTGAACCAAAATAGATGATAATAAAGGTGAATCGGTAGAAACAAACTAAGTACAATAAACTCGACAACTGTTTACGTTAAATGTAGTCTGATAAATAAAATAAAAACATGTTTATGAATAACATATTTTGCACTTTTCTAACTAAATGATTAACGTCGTGGAACCACACATTTTTTTAAATTTAGCTTAAAAATAATATTCCACAATGGAAATATTTTTAGAATATTTACTTAGGTACTTGCGTTGAAAAATTAGTTGGAAATGTTTTTTATTTGCAATCAAGCAGTTATTAATACAACAATAGAAACCGAAAAAATGTAAATAAGTAACACTAGAAATTCATGCAACTCAAAAAAAGGGTTGAGAGAATGCTGAAATTGTAGTGTAGAATTTTTTGAAGATAATTGTTGTTGTTGTTCCTTAATTGGGTAAAATTTGGCTTTAGAAAATGTATTTTTTTCAATTACGACATCATGTCTGAAAATAATTTTCAGAGCTTTCTGAAGACCGGTTTTGTTTTACATTTTTTTCCAAAGATGTACTGCTACCTGATCTAAGATATTGCCAAAGGCCGTTTTAATTTACCCACCCGGTATATAATTATTACATTAAATTTTTAAAATTATATACTATTTCACGTGAACGAAGAATCCATGTTTAATAAGCATCTCCCATTGTTGTAAAAACAAAGCAAGGCACGAAATATAACGGGTGGACAAACAAAAACGATTACTAGATATATCTCGGAAATAGATTTGGGAAGAAAAACTGATGACAATGAAACTATACTCTTTTTCCTATTGCATAGGAGTAAAAGAAAGGGTCGACACCCATAAAACGGCAATAAACCATTGGCGTTACATTTTTCGGTAAAGACCTGAATGGTTTCATTTGTCGGGTTTATTTAATAGTGCAAAATTTGGGCTATTTTACGGAGACCATTCAATTGGGCCAAAATTCCTGCTATAATGCGTTACTGAAAATGGGTATTAACTGACTGCACGACACTGGCCACCGTCTTATCATATTATTGAATCCCCATCCATTGTTGTGAAATTTACTACCCTATTGTATTTGAGGCGATACAGGACGTGTCGATTTAATTTTGGTAAAACCAACCTGTTTTATCATTTTATTCCACATAGAAAAAAAGAAAGACTCACCCTATATTTCTAGTAATTTGAATAAATAATGGGACACTTTGCTCCTACGGAAAAGGAAATACAGTATAGTGTGTGCTATACAGGGTTGTTTGGAAAAAACCCGAATTTTTGTGGCCTGAAAATGATCAAATACCCGTATCTTCCCACAAAATAAGAGAAAAACTTGGAATACGGGCAATTTCTTTTATAATCGGTCCGAAAATAAGTTGGAAAATAACATTTTACAAAAAGGATTCAGAAAATGACGTCAGAATTCTGTAAACATTTATATACTCATTTCATTTAACAAACGTTAGCAGTTGTACATAGGTTTGTTCCAGCAATGAGTTGAAGGAATGATCTAACACATAATTTGGAATTTGTTAAAGCTGGAACGCAATTTTCGTGGTTACTGAATGTTGGTGTCCTTTGAATACTTCATCGGAGTATTGTGGAACAGTTTTCATCGAAGTAACCTTCGTTTTTTAGCCGTTTATACCTTTACATATTAATAATCAATAGATTCAATAGCTGCTCATCATCGTCAGATTTTACTAGAGCTTGATATTGAAATATCAGACATGCTAAAAAAATTAAAAGGTACATTTTAATTCTAACATTAAGGAGGTCGGCGGGTGTAATTTAGGCGCTAACCATCCTTCTTTACCTGTCTGGCCAAGAAGGGTAGATAATCCGACATGTATTTTCGCCGCTAAGAAGTGCAGGTAGGTCGAGTCAGCCAGACATTATAATTTATTCTTCAAAAATTGACTAAAAATACTAAGGTGGTTTGGTAGGGGTAGGTTTGGTTGGGTTATTATTGAAAATTATTATAATTTATTCTTCAAAAATTGACTAAAAATACGAAGGTGGTTTGGTAGGGGTAGGGGTAGGTTTGGTTGGGTTATTATTGAAAATGATTATAATTTACTTTACAAAAATATATCTTATTATAAATGTCGGTGATTTAATAAATAACTGTATTTCATAAATCACGTACTTCAGTCGGTTAGCGCCCAGAATACACATAAGATTAAAATGACCCTTCGGTATTGGCGCCTAGTTTACATGTTGGAAAAAGTGCATTAATCCTTTAGCGCCCAAATTACATCCGCCCTAAGGAGGTACTGAACCTTTTCTTATTGCCAGGGAGCATACGCAGTACAATTCCGAATTAGCGTATTGGAACAAGCCTCATGTAATTCTAGGAGAGCTCAACAAAGTGGGGCTAAGAGAAAATTTGTTAGGTTAGTAGTCTTTACTTACAATTGATGCAATCTGAATGTTCTATGATGTAATTTAAGAAGGTCAACAATGTACATAACCTACTTTTAGTTTACATTTTACTACTGTTGTAGAGAGACATTCATATTAATTTCTTATAAATCTTGCATTATAAAACCCTGGAGAAATAGTCATGTGTTCCTCAGAAGACATTTTTATAAAATTTTCTATAAATAATAAAGCGAGAGACACCCGGTAATTCATTCTTTTGCTCACTGTGTATAATAATTATCCCACAAGGAAAATTAGAGGATGCTCTTTCACTCAAAATTCCCAACAAAAAAGTTGTCAACTAGACATGAAGGTAATTTATTAACCAAACACAACGTCTAATTCTCTTTAGCTTTAATACCTTGGAACCAGCGCAAACTAAGTAACTGTATTTATTATTAGTTTTGAGGGACGCACGTGTCACATTGCAAAACTTTTATGTAACTCGTTCTACGACTAGCGGTAGTAGAGGTAGCATTGACACGTTCTTTTGGAACAGTATGTTATAATAATATTTAGAGCAATTTACTGACATTTGTTTCAATGCACACTTTGACGTTTCAGCCTTGAGACATCCTAATGTATTCGTTCAATATGTTTTCATCTAAACGTGATTGGTTTAGGTCGTGATGATTTCGACCGTGTACTAATTAAATATTTAAACTTTGGATAAATATATAGTAGCATGGCTGCAGGTGAAATTGCAGGAAATCTTGTTGTAACGCTCTTAAAAATTATAAAAAAACCTACTATAACAATACAGATGTCACGTGTATTGTGATATTTGCATTATTTGTTTTGGTAGGTTCTTATTATTTTTTTTATGGGGTAAAATAGTAATAAAGTGATGCTATTTTATTTGATGTTATTGTTTGTTCCACCTCTATATTGTTATCGTGGATCAAATAATATTCCACACAGCGATAGGACAATTGACAAGGTAAAAGTCGCAATGACGGGGTTCAAGGTAGATTTCGCTAGGAGATTGATAATGCCGATTTTATTTTACTATCGACAGGTTTCATAACTAAGAAATTAGAATAGGTAATAAAAAAAATGAAAACGATATCACGTGTGATTTTATTCTAGAGATTTTTTTTTACCGATTTATACAAGGTGTTTCGTTCCAATTGATTGATAAATGCCATAAAAAAATACCTTTTTCTAATTTTGACATATAAAGTGACACTTTTTAAAACTGATTGACATTATGAAACGTCTTACTTTTTGAAACTAGTTGCATAAAGTAAAATTTTATGCAATTGGTGACGAAAAATGTATTTCAAAATTAGTGACCAAAATAATTATTCTATTTATTAAACTGTTATAATACAAATTAAAAACATAAATTATAAATTAATTAATTATTATAAATATTGATAACACAATTATTGCAATTATTCAAATTAATTCCCGACGACATATTTTTTTCATTGATCGAACTTGCTGTTATTTGGGAAGCGGCGCACATTGCATTAGATGTTTTACCAAATATTTCTTGCGCTATAAGTTTTTTATTATTCATGGAATTTTCAACATATCCCTCCGCAACAGAGGTAGATTTCCAACCTCCATGCCTCTTTAATTTTAAAATATCAGCGCCACTGTCTGCTAGGAAAGTGGCAGAGCTTCTTCTGAAGCAGTGGCCAGTATATAGAACAGGATTTGAAATACCAAGAAATTGTGCAATAACTTTTGGCAGACTGCTAAATGTGTTAATTCCCACAGGATTTCTGGTACATTTTCCATTCGCATATTTTACAAAAAATCTGTTGTGTTTAAGAACCTGGGGACGCAACTTAATATATTTTCTTAATATTTCAACAAGATTCGTATTTTCAATGTCTCCAGTGGTAATTGCAAACTGCCGTATAACTTTTGTTTTTGAAGGTGGGATATCAACACGAAAATGGCTTCCTTCGTCTATAACATTTTCAACTGGAAGAAATGTTAATTCTGCTTTTCTGCATGCTCCTGCTATTCCAATTATTATTGCAGCCTTAGCCATTAAGTATTCTTTGTCATCAGCTTCCACTAAAAATTTGGCAAAATCTTCTTTAATAAAAACTTTTTACTTTTTAGCACTGTACCCGTCCGCTTGCCTTTTAATATATGCTACCAAATTTGTATATTTTTTAATATCAATATTCCTTTTCAGATTTAGTTCAGACCTTAACATTGAGTAAAGTGTCCATAATGTGGAAACTTTTAGATCTTTCTTACCCTCAAAATATGCAAGTAAAACTTTCTCATTAACATGTTTAATTTTCTTCTCATCACACCACGTAACAAATTTTTCGTATGCCAAATCATAAACTGCCTTTACTATTTGGGAATTACTGATAATAGAGCATTACCTGCTGCCTCTTCAATATCGCTTGGTAGCTCTTCAGAACTTGAATTCCGCAAAAATCTCACGCGTTACACAAAATTAGGCATTTCGTAACTGATGGCACAAATAGCTATTTTCTACTATCACTATCGAAAGTCGTCTTTTGTGCCTTGAAAAGCAACTGCAAAGTTGATGTTTTCTGCAAGCTGTCATAATTTGACATTATTGGCGCTCTTAAGCAGAAAGTAACTTTGGCGCTCGCCTAATTTTATTTATAGATAAAAGAGAGCTAGTAGTTAATTTTGGTGTGATAGTAGAAAAAATCTTGCGTGTATTTAGAGCAGAAGCTAGCGCGGCAATCTGTCGAAACTACCAAAAGACTTTCTGCTCTAATTACACACAAGATTTTTTCTACCATCACACCAAAATTAACTACTAGCTCTCTTTTATCTATAAATAAAATTAGGCGTGCGCCAAAGTTACTTTCTGCTTAAGAGCGCCAATAATGTCAAATTATGACAGCTCGCGGAAAACATCATCATCATTTCGATAGAGATAGTAGAAAAATAGCTAATGTAAGGTGGTACTTAAGTAATTGTACATAGAAATACAGTACACTCTTCACTTTAAAATATTGCGATTTAAACCAACTGTCTTCAATAAACTGTTATATACGTGGACGTCACAAAATTATATTATCTCTGGGTTTTATAATACTTAGCTTGTATATATTTTGGTGAAATACTGAAAAAAAAATAAAATGCCCAGACATAATAATTACTCTAATACTGATATGAGAGATATGATTGCTATTTACTGTCAGCAAAATTTCAACGTTCGTGCTGCGAAACGAGAATATATGAGAAAATATCTAGACAGGCAGCAACCTAACCAAAAAACATTTGAAAATGTATTTAGGAATTCAGCAGAAAGTGATTCATTTCGCCCAAAACAAAAAAACTTAGGCCTCGTTGAGGATGATCCTTAGGTTAGTACCTACACGACATTTATCTTACGACTTAGAGATCACTAAAACTTCAATTTTAAAAACCCTTACCATTTTACTCTGGTGCAAAATTTATTGCCACTAGATCTACCATTAAGGTACCAATTTGCATCCTAAACAAGCAATATCTGGACCACACGTTTGTTGATAGAATATTATTTACCCTCTTCACAAGCCATGGTGTTTTTTATTTAAGTAACAATCATTTCTGGGCAGTTGAAAATCCCAATTATCGTAAAATGTTTGTGCATACACGTCAAAAAGCGTTAAAGTTATTGTGAAAAACAAAAATTCAAATTTCATGTTTAACACCCTGTATCTCTCTTAATATCAACATTCGACGTTCCTCAGGAACTAAGTAGAAGTAAGGGGGCACAATAGATCTTTTAGGTCTCAGTGAATGTCACCTCATCATACATACATACATACATAATATCAACATTTTATTAAAGCTACTTGGTTTAAATCGCATTATTTTAAAATGATGATTGTACTGTACTTCTATGTACAATTACATAAGGATCTTCCTGTATAAAGCTGGAACGGGCCGCAAGTAATCTATAGACATCACAAATTGCATCCTTGTGTTAACAAGATATTTATTTGATGGCTATTAAATAAATTCTCTCTTTTGATTTTATCTAAATAATATAGTAAATATTGAAGGACATAAAAGGACCATAAAAAATGTAGGTCATTAGATGATTATCGTTTTTAAATAATACGATATAACTGACATCTGCGGTGGAATAATAAATTAATCCAAGTATTCAGTGGTGCCAAGTTCAATTACACCTCGTTATTTAACGTCTAACTTCCGAAAACATTTTCACTTTAATACCTATTTTATGATTTATGTGTATTATATAATCAATAGGAATGCGAGATATGATATACCAAGAAATTCCTTTCTGTAGAAGTAGAGCAAATATATGTATGATAACCAATTTCTTGAAACCTTTACAAAAGTGAAATGAAATCTTGGCGAAACTCTTCAAACTTATTGCAGGCAAATTATGCAGTAGACAATGATTTTGTGGAAATTCTGTGTACATTACCATGAGTCATGCTGTATTAAGAGTTATAAAACTATAGGAAACGTATAAGATGACTGTAGGTAAAATTTACTGGAGAAGATGGGATCAGGTAACAATAAGATATTTCAGGGACAGATGGAGGATTAGTTTTTTTTTTGAAAAGAAATAGGTACCTTGTCAGACAAAATGCTATGAAGTAATTATGTTAGATTTTTTTTAGTATTAACGATGGAGAGTTTGTTTAAGTTATATAAACAATAAATTTTAAATTAATAGCATTATAGGGAATATGGAAAACCAAATCGAAATTATCTAATCGAATTTCGTCACAATTTTACTACTTTTCAATAATTGACTTAAAAATTACTCAGAATAAGGTCATAGGAGTGAAATTACACTGTAGTAAATACACCAGTGTTTTTGTTAGATTGTTAAAATTTGTTTAAAATGTATAAATGTTTTTATGGTCAATGCATTTCACAAATGTATTAATGTTAGCAATACAAGGTCAGCAAATTATTGTAAAAACTACTTTGATAAGTTTATTCCATAGAAGAGTTAAAGAATTTAATAATCTAAATACTTACTAGTAAAAGTGATTTAGCAGTTCATTTCCGTTTTTATCTTCTTTTAATGTATTTTAATTGAATATAATTATTATATAATTAGGTACCCATTGAATTTTGTTAACTTATTATGTGGATTTTGCTAAATTGTACTTTAATTTGTTTGATATCAATATTGTTTTTAGGAAACTGTTAATTTCGTCTGGTAAATTTCAAGTAGACATATTTTTTCCAGGATTAGTTAGGTACTTAATGTAGGATGCAAAAGTTAGTTTGGTAAGTGTAAAGATTTCTTGCAATATTTCAGTCTTTTTTCTGTGCCCGTTTAAAGTCTAAATTCTATAAAATGTGTACGAAAGTTTTGATCAATCTACTTCACGTAAAACTACTTTTTTTAATAAATAGGTAGACTTCAGATAGAATTATTTTGATAAAATGATGTATTGGTCATTGTGAAGAAGCCGAGGAAGAAGCATTTAATTTTGTTAGATATTCTCCACGAACTAATTTACCTAAACCAAACTTAGTAAATCCAAATCTAACTATTTAATTCGAAGGTTAATTAGTAAAATATATAGGTTTATTTATATTTTCCTTCAAATAAAAATGTAAACAGGAAATAGCAACGGCATACTATGAATAAAATGTAAGTATTTATTTACCTTCTGGCTCACTTTTCCTAATGTGGGTATCCAGTTCGTCTTGAGTATATTCTGGTTTTCTTTTAGATTCACTCGAAGTAGTACACACTTTAGTCCTTTTTAACGCTTTTCCCATGCTTATGCCGTCTGTGTCAGACGAATCTCCTTCGAAAAAACCACTTTCTTTGGTTTTCTTGTGGGAACGCATTTTCAAAAAAATGTTTGTAAGCTAATTTTCTTACCACTTTCAGTTACCTCATATTCTGATAGTAATCAATATGTTTTAAAATCATACTTTAATGTAATGTATAATTGTTAACAAACTTCAATTTATTTACTAGATTTCAAGTTGCTTAATCTGTTACTAAAAGTAGGTCGTGAAATAACTGTTAAGAAAGTCACAAGCTTCTCTAAAATGTACACATATTCTTCCAGATCGCACTAAATTACCGAAAAAATCACTCTGTTGATGTTTTCACGAAAGACACTGTCACAAAGATTCGAAACTTCAAAAATGTATCCTTGTTGTTGTCAATAAGTTAGGTTATGTTCAATATTGCAATCAAACACTTCTATTTGCTGATAAACTATAATAACGACTGGTACAAATTTAACAAAACTCAACGTCTGTACACCTATTTAATAGTTTGTTTATTAAACTTATGTACAAGTCCACCACTAATAATAAACTAAAACAACGTCCCGACCGATCGTAACCTCGCGAGAGTTACTTTGTATCTGAACTTAAAATGAAATGGGTATCCATGTTGCGTGTTCTGCTTTGATCGCTACTGCAGCGTTGTCATGTTTTCTAGTAATTCTCGTAAATATTTAGAAGCACTAAAGTACAAAGTACAAAAATATTCATATAAGATGGAACTCTACGAGAACTTGAAATTTTCTATTTTAATTCGACAGAAGTATGACAAAAATTACGGCAGGTTCGAGTGAACAGTCAAAAAACTTTCAAAAAACGAACTTCAAGAACTAGGTACCTATTTGTTTGAAAAATGAGATGAGTGAAATAAAATTGTCCATACATATATTATATACCTCGATATACGTCTGATTACGAATATAAACAATGAGAATAGCAACTGAACAATGTCAATATGACACTATAGTCTACCTGTTCAAACATCGTTCATGATTTTTTCATCATACCTATACCTACCTACGAAACAAAAAGAATCGAATCAAATGATAAACGAAAAATTGAACTTTTTGACCAGATTCTGATATTTTCTTGTTGGCAAACAATCAATCTGATAAATAATTGTTATTGGGCCAACTTGCACAGGTGTCAAATTCCTGATATAATTTATTCACTCTAATTTTTTCGACTCCAGGACAACAAATCAAACTAGGCAACATCGCCCCACTCCTCTGTATACTTCGTTCGTTGTCGTTTTCGTCTTCGTTATTATTTAAAGATATTATTTTCATTGTATTTTAGTCGACTGGATATTTGGATAGTAGAAATATTTGATCTTTACAGTAATTGACCTAAGCAGAGCTTATTTTGAATCAATTATAAGCGTTTATTGAAATATTTGTTGATTAGAATTTGAAATTCGATACAAGGGTCAAAGTAGTCACCGAGTAGGTACCTAGTGAGAGGTATAAAAATATAGGTAGGTACCTATTATACCTAGTAGGTATTACCTACTGAATGATCAGAAAGAGTTGTCCATCTCTTTCTTTAACAATAAAATCAGCTACTCAGCTGCTCGGTGGCTATTTGTAGTCGTTACCCTTTTTGCATTACACAAATTTTCTACATGAAATAAAACGATAGCATTGTTACTCAGTGGCGAGCCATTACATTTATAGGAAGTAAAAAAATTTTAAATTAGTAGGTATATCTTCTATAAGTTCCTTGTGGCATTACTTATTCTTTTTTCTTGGGTACCTATACTATTCAGGTGATCTGTGGGTAGGTAACTAGGTAGGTAGGTACTATAGTTATTAATTTTGACCGGAGTGACAGATAGATACCTAGATGGCTAGATAGCTGGCGTTAGCCTTCTGTCACAGAAATATGATTATTTATTGTGACACTCTGATTTAATTAAAGTACTTCGTCTAGCTTTAATCTCCTAACGAGGCTCCATAGCCTAGACAAAGGTTTTTCGAGGTAGCTTGTACCTATCCCTTGGTTTTTCCTTGCCAAGTTCTAGAAAACACAGTCTTGCGAGGCCTTCACAGTGGCACAACACATGTTCTGCCGATTCCTCCTCCTCTTGACGTAACCTCCTAAGGTCTGTTTCTGCCAATTTTATAACACTCATAATATGACTGTTGAGTCTACAGTGTCCTGTCAGTAACCTTACTATAATTCTAACAGCCTTTCGGCTTTTTAGCAGCAGGTCCTCTGTTACTTTGGCCGCTATGTCGTTCCTAATTTTTCTAAATATTGTCCTCCCTTTCTCTTAGGAATTACCTACATTTTCTCAAAAGACATAGGTAAGCTATGTCGTTCCTCATTTTTCTAAATATGGTCCTCCCTTTCTCTTAGGAATTGCTTATTTTCTCAAAAGACATAAGTACCGTAAAATGTCATCACTATTATAGGTATAATTCTTCATAGTTAATTAGAATAAAAAATAAAAGTATTGAGTAGGTAACCTATCTTACATTACTTATAATTCTGTACTTGTATCCCGCAATGCGCCGACCATGTTCTAATTTGCAAGAGTGGTTAAACTAGGAAAGATCTAGCAGATTGATTATACAATACATTATACGGATGTAATATGTTTGCACAAGTTCACCTGAGCTAGGACATTGTCAGTAATATTTCTCCTATGTGGTAGGCAACGCATTGTACATCGGACTGTTCGGAGGGTCACTACATATTTCGCCTGTCTGATATCGTCATATTACGGTTTTGCCGTTTCGAAACGCATTCTGAATATTTACAGAGGCGGAGTATATTCTTAATAGCTTTAGATTTATTTCTTATGATAATATAAAAGAAGGGAATTGTGACAATAGTTCTATATATCAACGAAAATTCAAGTAGTTATTTACGATACCAATTTGATGTAGGTACCCGAGTTTGTCACAAGTTTATTCATGCACAGAAATCTCTAGAATAGTAAGAAATCTCACTAGGACAGAGTCTGGCGAATCAGATCATTTATTTAATCTCTAAGAATTAATTGCTTTAAAACGTCAATATTGAGGGAAACTATACTACCAATTTGAATCAAATTGTGATATATTTTTGAGATCAGCTAAAGTGGAATATCTTCTTTATTCTAATATCAATCATCAGGTGAAGTTTTAAATTTGAACTTTTAAATTGTAAAAATAACGTTCTAAAGAACAGAGCACGTATCTAATCAACAGTAGCCGTAAATATGGGAGAGACGAGATGAGGTATCAATAAAAATGTAATTAAGCCTGTATTTATGTTATTTTTATGGTTTTAATTCTTTACCAATGAAAGTTTGATTAAATTTCTCCTATTTTTGGTACCATGTCAGCTGTTATTACTACATAATACTTTAATTAATATAAATGTAGAATGCATGTCATCAAAGTGAAGAAATCACTTTGTTCGTTTGACTCAGTTCATTCGTTTGCTGCTGTCAATCAGTACGTTTTGTCACAGCAAACTTGGTAAATATTGAAATTTGCAAGTAGCATGTTATTAAAAAATATAAATATATATCCAAAGAAACGTTTTGTATTTAATTTCATACCAAATGCATCTCGTTGAATAATTAAATATCAAATTCAAACTACAGTCGTGCTAAACATTTTATATGTTGGATAAAATGCGCGCTGTTGCCGCGATAAAATTGGTTTATCAGGCTTAATTTGACGTCTACTCTTGATTTGAGGTTATGTTTTGAGAATTTCAATTTGTGCATTTAATTTTTCGATTCTTTTTGCGAGTTACAAAAAAACTGCAAAGAACTGTGAATAATATTTCAAAGTTAAGGGTGCCTCAAAGAACGTATAAATAAAACTGATACTGATACCTCGTCCTCGAGGTACCTAGAGTGCTGGACCTGACGTTTGTGCGTCAACCTATCTCACCTACTCGTTCGTGAGCCTGATGCCTTGCCTGCCTATCTCATTCTCCTGGCGAACCTGACGCCTGCATACCCATTCCAGTCACCCACTCTCACCACATCACATTTGTAGATCTAATCCCACTTCTGATATACAGATCGCTTAAAGTACATCCGAACCGTCCAGATTACACAAGTACTACAGAAAAACAGCTGAAAGAGAGAGAAATAATAATTATGCGTGGTCATTAAGGCGTGTACTTTGTTTCACCTTAGGGGTGTATACTTATTCCCCGAGACTGGCCGAATGCTCATTATCTTAGAGATATGAGATCAAATCTTTATCACAGATTTGGTTATTGTCTGGCACAGGCAGGTGGTTTTTTTGAGCACTTAATTCATTAAAATTATGTTTACCTTTAGAATGGATTTTTATTTTTATTTTTTAAGGAAGTTTATATTTTATGTTTAGAATAGGTGTAGGTACCTACCTACTTATTTTATTTTTTCAATTTAATTTATTAATGTAAGGAATTTTTATTTTATTAATTATGGTTCTCTCAAGAAATGATGTTTTATTTTCAAGTTACAATGGCTAAAATAATATCCTATTGTAGTTAGAAATTGTCAACTTGGTCTGAAATGATCATGTTGACAAAAATGAATTTTAAGATGTACAGGCCACGTAATAACGATCGTATTTTTTTATTTCTTTAACACTCTCACTCCTTCCATGATGGGAGCATACTGAATACCTACCACCGTTATACCACCAACTAGTGAATTCTCTCTGTAAAGGACCATTCGGCCAGTCTCGGGAAATAAGTATACACCCCTAAGATGAAACAAAGTGATGACCGCGCACAATTATTCTTTCTCTCTCTTTCATATATCCTTGTCGTATTTTTGTAATCCGAGACCAGGGTTCCGATGTAATTTACGCAATCTGTATGTACGGCTATATTTAAAAGGTCATCAGTGTGGATGTGGATCATATTTTGGTAAAGTAATTAATAACAGTGACATCCTATACATTCTATAATTTAAAACATTGCTTAATATATTCGTAAATTATAAGCAATAATATAAGATATAATTGTAAAACCCTATACTACTACTACAAGTTAAATCGTTAACTAACGCTTAGTGCTTATTGGAATACTGCCACAGCGGTTGTCCTTGGTAAATAATTTTTTGGAATTTGACTGCATTCGATTTCTGGGATATAACCAGAAACTTATGATACTTTCGTTCTCGTTCGTGCAAAAAGAAAACAAACATCCCACCTAAACACTCACACATTGTTATTAACATAGTTAGTGCGATGGTAATCTTATAGTACAGGTAATTTAGACTTTTTTATGGAAAATATTTACCCTAAATTCGATTTGAAAACTTAAAATATTTTTTTCCCAACATTTTTGTTTGCGAGATCAAAGATTTGTTGTAACAACAGTCATTAACGATCAGAAAGTAGATAACGTATAATTCCTATCACTGATTGCAATGGTCGTTGTTTATTGTACCTACTTCCGGCTAAATTCGTTATAGATTTACAGCAAGTATTAACAACAGACGTAAGATGTCGGCATCGGTTTGCATCACTATATCTTTTGCTCGTACTATACCTAATAATGGTGCTCTTGACTCTGCGCTTGGCTGTTGGAGACATCATTGAATTATCCGGGACAAAATCTGGCGATTTTCCAACGATTATATTTTGGTCCATTCTCATCCGATTGGGCTAACTTTTCTTGTGACTTCGGCCTCTCGTGATTGGACAGAATGAGAGAATTCTCACTTGACAAGCCAAACCAGAGAGACGTCCAATATTGTTAGCAGTAGCAGCTAATTTTTTCACTCGCACAGAATCAAGAAATTCTTGTGACATACTGGTCACGAGTACTAATTACTTAAATTAAATCGGAATGTATCGCTGAAGATGTGTAGAATCTTTAGATAGTCGAAACATACATTGCTAAATAATAATTAATCACTAATTCATCGTCATATGTATCTATTTTGCATATCTCGAGTTATCAACTTAAAATTTCTGATAATCAATGTTATTTAATACACTCGCAATCAGTTTCCATGACCTTGTTTATTAATTGTCACTGTATTTTGCGTTTGTCCACAAAATCGCATTGCTCAAGCTCATTAGATCATTAGTCTGTCTACCATCTACCTTTGTGCCTATGACAAGCCCATGATAAAAAGCTGTATATGACTGTTTGTAATAAAAAAGATCATTAAATAAATATAAATAACCAATTTACAAATCTAAAATCTATCCAAATAATTGTTTATCCTCAGGGCGACTGTCATTAGTGTCAACGTCAGTGGTTGGATATGCCCTATAGTATAAGTGCTTATAATTTTACTTCAGTGGGTTTTATTTTACACATTAAACGTAGGAATGGCAATCGTTATGCAGATTGAAATAGTTGTCCAGTCTGTAATAGCTATGGCGAATTAAAATATATTTTAATGAAAAAATACTGATGTTTTATTCGGAAGATATTTCCTAATTTCCGATTTTCAGTCATATTATTTTGTATTTGTACGGTTTAAATCAGTATAACTGATAAATTTCGCTGAGAATGTAAATATTGAATAAATTTGACCCTAAGAATGTTGTTGACTCGATATTTATTTCGTGTAATGCTGATAAAGACTTTTTCAAAATGAAGATACTGAATAAAATACCATACATGAGCTATTATCACATTTCAGACTGTCGTTACAGAAAAGCGAAAATCTGCTAATAATAATTGTAATTATTCAATAGACAATTTAGAAATATTGGATTTTGTTACATATTGTTGGAGGTCCAATAGTTATTAGATTTTTGCTCTTAGGCGATATTTTACGTTTCACCGAGGAAAATCTCAACAAATTTCCATGTTCAAAATAGCAGTTTTTAGCATTTTCCATCAATTTTCATGTTTAAAATAGCAGTTTTTAGTAATATTTCTTTAAAAAATATTTTTGTATCTATTTTCATGTTCAAAATAGCGGTTTTTATGAATTTTTCATAGAAAAAAAGCATTTTTTATCAATATTCATGTTTAAAATAGCAGTTTTTATGATTTTTTTCATCAACTTTCATGTTTAAAATAGAAGTTTTCATGAATTTTCCATGAAGGAAAAGCATTTTTTATCAATTTTCATGTTTAAAATATCAGTTTTCATGGATTTTCCATTAAAAAAGCATTTTTCATCAATTTTCATGTTGAAAATAGCAGTTTTTATGAATTTTACATAAAAAAAGCATTTTCCATCAATTTTCATATTCAACATAATAGTTTTTATAGATTTTCCATTAAAAAAAGCATTTTTCATCAATTTTCATGTTTAGAATAGCAGTTTTTATTAATTTTACATTAAAAAAAGCATTTTTCATCAATTTTCATTTTTAAAATAGCAGTTTTTATGAATTTTCCATGGGGGAAGAGCATTTTTTATCAATTTTCTTGTTTAAAATAGCAGCTTTTATGAATTTTTCTTTGAAAAAAGCGTTTTTCATCAATTCTCATGTTTAAAATATGTAGCAGTTTTTATAAATATATCATTGAAAAAAGGATTTTTCAACTTTCATTAAAATATCAGTTTTTATGAATTTTCCAAGAAGGAAAAACATTTTTATCAATTTTCATGTTTAAAATATCAGTTTTTATGAATTTTACATTGAAAAAAGCATTTTTCATCAATGTTCGTGTTTAAAATAGCAGTTTTTATGAATTTTTTATCAAAAAAAGCATTTTCCATCAATTTTCATGTTTAAAATAGACAAATTGGTGGAGCACGTGGCTGACCAGATAAAGAGTGTTTTTCCCTTGATATGCCGCGTTCTCAATATCTCCCGTCGCAGTCTTCAAATCCAAAATGCTAGCATTTATTTTTGAAACATTATCTGGCGTCTGTCGTAGCGATATTTCAAGTATCGTGAAACGTAGCCCTTCTGGAGAAAGAAAATCTCCCTTCTTCACTGATTACTACCAAAACTGTTGGGAAAATTATATTTTTGGATGAAGAACTAAATGTCACAGTTTCCATCGTGTGTGGACATTGAAAATTACCTTCCCAATCTATATAATCGTAATAATATTCCGGACAATGAACCTACAGAACCCACATCCAGATGGGATAACTAGTTTCTACTATGAGCGGAGACTCTGACTCTATATAGAGAAGAAAGTAACAATGGGGAACTCGTAGCTCTAAACTCTAAAACGATTCAAATACATTTGGATGAAAATAAATAAATTTAAGTGCCTGTCAACGCTAGCTCGAGTTTTAGTAACGTACAGCGAACAAGGAACAGAAAGAAAGTTGAAGATTTTGTTGGCAAAGTTATTATTATTTAAAAGCTTATTTTAGGATTAATTAACTTGGTTCAATGCATAAAACAATCAGTTCCTTGTTGCCAAGCTAACGGTAATTATTATGGCAGCTCTTCAATTTAGATTGTCCAGATGTCCAACTGGAATTTGGGAAGGAATACTAATTATTCAAATTTTGCAATTTGTTTGTAAATATTTTAATTCCAATAAAATATTATTAAGTTGTGGGTTGTTACGTTTCAATACCCCTTGAAGTTTTACAGAGAAAATACTATACATTTAAATACGGTGCGGATATTAAGTATTTGCCCCCCCTAGGAATCTCCGTTATTTAAGACAAATTCTCGAACCTGTCAAATTTTTATATTAAATCGAGGTGTTTCATGACATACAAAACATGGTCACCCCTTTTACCTCCTCAGATTTTTTAAATAGCAAGGAGGGTCGTTTGAAAAGCAGAACTCAAAAATATATCACACTATGCTTTAATATTAATAATCTGTTTGTTAATAACGAACACTTTGCGATTTAACAGTACAAAAGTAGTTCACTGGTTTCGTTTTAATTTGGGACACAATTATTTATTTTTTCCGAATAATAATTAATAATTTATACATATTAACATCAATAATAAAGGGAACTATGACATAGAAATAAATACAAGAATAGAAAATGCGTCGAAGGTGTACCATAGTCTTAAAAACTCGTTCATTGGAAAATGACTGTATATAGAACTATATTTCTCCCTATATTAACTTTTGGATGCGAGAGCTGGGTACTGACGAAGAGGATGGAAAGCAGATTACAGAGTATGGAGATGAAATACCTACGGAAGGTCGCAGGTTTTACAAGAAGAGACAGAATACGAAATTCAATAGTGAGAGAAAACCTTAATGCTCTACCAGTGATACAGATAATACAAGATAGACAATTAAAATGGTTTGGACACTTAACCAGATTAAGCAACAACATGCCAGTGAAACAGATATGGGAAGACCAAGGAAAACAAGGGACGATAACATAGAAAAAGTTTTGAAAAGCAAAGGTATAACTTTAGCGGAAGCACGAACCAAAGCAAGAAACAAGAATACATGGAGAGCTTTTATACAGTGATGGGCAAATGTGTGGAACCAAGTAAATATCTCTGGAATTATTAGAGATATCAAAATGAAATTTGCAAGGTGGATACTACAGTAGATTGCCTATTTGTTTTCATATTTTTTAACAATTTTGAACTTCCGGTTTTACCGGAAGTAATGTCGATTTTAGAATTTGCGATGGAACA
This sequence comes from Lochmaea capreae, assembly GCA_949126875.1. Classification (NCBI taxonomy): domain Eukaryota; kingdom Metazoa; phylum Arthropoda; class Insecta; order Coleoptera; family Chrysomelidae; genus Lochmaea; species Lochmaea capreae. Next base: position 24,793,060 of record OX421404.1, read on the forward strand.
CCCTATATATTATTTTAGTTTCTGATGAAACATTTTATTACGAATACAAAAATATCGGGTTCGATATTTTTTATTTCAATACCTACCGAGATATTAACAGAAAAGTAACTAAGGAAAGGAAAAATTTGATGGTAGTAGGTAGTTGATAGGTAGTAGTCCATGAAATTCATTGTAGAAGTGACAGTAGTTGTCAAAATAAGTTATTAGTGTTTGTATTTGAACGTGAAAAAATTGTATTGTTTTACTTTGATCGTAAAATGGCCGAATTAAGTGAAAGAGAAAGATTAGAAATATTAATGATGATTGGGTATGGGGAGAGGAAAAGGACGCATCAAGAAGTTTGTGACCTTTTTAACATTGTTCATCCGAATGCACAAATATCCCGTTCAGTAGTGACGAAAACTTTGCGAAGGTACGACACAAGTGGAAAAGTAATTTACCAAAAAGTGCAAGTATAATGAAGATGTAGCTCAAAATGTTGCTATATCTTTGGAAGAACATCCTCACTTTATCCACTACCGACCTCGCAAAGTGCATGGAATTAGCCGTCGTTCAGTAGGAGGGATATTAAGGCGGGAAAAATATCATCCATACAAAATTCGCCTCGTTTAAGAACTATCCGAAGACGATTTCGACAGACGTTTACAATTTTGTGATACGATGATGGATATTTGCAACCGTGATAATAATTTTATAAGAAATGTGGTGTTTTCAGACGAGGCTACATGAGCGCAAAGTAATCCTCATTGGGTACAAGAGGTTCATACACAACATCCCCAAAAATTGAACGTTTGGGCCGGCATTTATAACAACAGAATCGTGGGACCCTTCTTCTTACAAGAAATTTTAAACGATGATAGGTATTTACAGCTCTTAGAGACACAAGTGATTCCGGCATTGGAGGTGAATGGACAATTACCAAATAATATCTGGTTTCAGCAGGATGGAGCACCACCCCATTACGCTCGCATTGTTCGAGATCACTTAGATATGGCCTGCACGAAGTCCCGACCTTAATCCACTAGACTATTTTCTGTGAGGTTATTTAAAGTCCAAGGTTTATGTTGATAGACCAAATAATTTGCAAGAATTAGCTGCAACAATAACTCGAGAGATCCAGAGAATTCCACCAGAAGTAATAGCTGTTACTAGAGAATTTACAAACCGACTTGCCTATTGTCAAGATGTAAACGGTGCTCATTTTGAATATCTAATACATTAATTTTAGTTTAGTTAAGTTTCAATGTTTTGAAAATCACTTAGTTTCAGTTAATAATTATGATTATCTCTTTAATGGATATTAGATTTTTCCTTTCCTTAGTTACTTTTCTGTTAATATCTCGGTAGGTATTGAAATAAAAAATATCGAACCCGATATTTTTGTATTCCTAATAAAATGTTTCATCAGAAACTAAAATAATATACAGGGTGTTCCATTGCAAATTTTAAAATCGATATTACTTCCGGTAAAACCGGAAGTTGAAAATTGTTAAAAAATATGAAACCAAATAGGCAATCTACTGTAGTATCAACCTTCCAAATGTCATTTTGATATCTCTGATAATTCCAGAGATATTTACTTGGTTCCACACATTTGCCCATCACTGTATATAATAGTTAGGCCAAATTTGATAACCTTACACCTTCGGGTAGGTAGGTTTAGATTGTATATATATAATTTATACAGTCCCTTTAATTTTAAAGATATTAATGTAATAAATAATTTTTTTGATAAAAATTTTCATTAATTGATTGTAAAATTTGAAAATCATACAGTCTTGGTCTTGGTATAAAATGAAATAAAAAATAGTTGACCACAACAAAAGAATGTAAATAAAAATATAAATAAACAGTCCCGCCAAAACACTATTGTATCTCCCACCACAGCTGAGCGCAATTAACTGTACTATAAAATCTAAAATTGCTACTTACCGTACGTGATATCGTGTGTCACAGTCTCAGCAAGTGACACTATCACCATTTGAGTCATGTTACGAATAGAAGGTGAAGTAGCCGGCGACTTGGACACAGGCACGGGAGTTTTAGTAAAATTGTCGTCAAAATTTGCACCTTTGGATGCCATGACACTCACAAAATCACCACCTGTTGTCGCAAAACACACCTTCGTATTAACTACCACCTCGTACTTTTTTTTTTAAAAATCACTATTTAATTTTAATCCATCGCGCACTGCGGAGTTATTGATTTGATAAAAACATTTTAATAATGTTGTGTAATATTATTCGTAAGACCGTTTAACATTATTTGTATCGAGTATTATTGTTTATTTTAGAGAGAAATCGAGACTCATGTTCCCAAATGTCAATTCAAATACGAGGTTGGAATAGTGGGCTAGTCCACGCTGCTGTCTACCTCATTCTCCATCGCTTTGCTTTTCCTGCAGTTTTGAAACCTTGATAATGATTTTATCTCGGATTTGTAGACCGGTGTGCGAAATTTTAAAGAAAATAAATATGTCATAATATTTAAATATTATATCAACTTTTATTTTTATTTGAACTAGAATTCGCATACAATTATGATACTGTTTATCTTCTTATTTTATTTCACAACTTTTCCTATACTTATCAGTTTATTCCAATATCCCAAACAGGACTATCAACATTAACGATTCTATACACTGTTCGTCCTATACAGATTGCGTAAATTACATCGGAACCGTCCGGATTACACAAGTACGACAGAAAAACAGCTGAAAGAGAGAGAAAGAATAATTATGCGCGGTCATTGAGGCGTGTACTTTGTTTCACCTTAAGGGTGTATACTTATTTCCCGAGACTGGCCGAATGCTCATTGCCCCCCTATTTTAACCGCTGTTGCCAGAAGCGCAGATTAATTTGTACAAATGATATTTTTGTCTCGTTATCGTTGACTTTTTTTCGAGGGTGAAAATACAGCACGTTTATGCCAGCATTACGCCAAATAATCTTAGAGATATGAGATCAAATCTTTATCACAGATTTGGTTATTGTCTGGCACAGGCAGGTGGTTTATTTGAGCACTTAATTCATTAAAATTATGTTTACCTTTAGAATAGATTTTTATTTTTATTTTTTCAGGAAGTTTATATTTTATGTTTAGAATAGGTGTAGGTACCTACCTACTTATTTAATTTTTTCAATTTAATTTATTAATGGAAGGGATTTTTAGTTTATTAATTATGGTTCTCTCAAAAAATGCTGCTTTATTTTCAAGTTACAATGGCTAAAATAATATCCTATTGTAGTAAGAAATTGTCAACTTGGTCTGAAATGATCATGTTGACAACAGTAAAATAATTAGGGTTAATGTGATTCAATACACTGTTAATACTACATTTGTATAATATGCAGGTTATAATTTGTGTGTCTTACTTATTCTCTTAACATAATTAGTTCACATTATATTATGATCTTCCATCATTAATAAGGTGTGAAGTAAGCCTTAAACTTGACAAGCTACTGAGGTGCAAAAATATTTAAAAATGTCAGACACAATATTCAACCTCACATAATTCAAATACTTGGCCTACATTTTCCTCGATTGGTTTAAAACCTTATTAAAATCTATTTATATCCAATATTCACATAGACTGCGCTGTTATTAATACTAGAAAATCATGTCACATATTCATGTATGTATTTACCAATACACAATATGAGCGCTTACGATGTAGTCATTTTTCTACTATTCGATGAAATGTCACTAGAATATGTCTTGATTTATTATCTTATTGCTATAAATAATACCAAAAATGTGACGAAGGTTTTAACCACACTTGTTGCTATAGATACAATGTTATATTAGTTTATTTTAACTTGTTGTTTTCTTGATGTTTCTTTAAAATTAAATTTTCAAAAATATATATCTTTAAAGGAAGAATAGAATTACGTATAATAATAATTTTGCAATTAGAGAATATATAGATATAAAACAGATATTTACAAAAGAAAAAGGGTTTATTAATATTCAAAACTTAAGTCCGCTTGACAGTTCGCAATATTCTTCTTGCAATTTTAAGACCTCGTCCAAAATCGATCTGGATGTCTATTCTCAAACAGTGACATTTTTTGTCGATCAAATAATAATGTCACTGTTTGAGAATAGATCTGTATTGCAGCTTGCATAAAATTCTGGGGGAAAAGTTGCTAATTTTTTTGTTACTAACAAAACAAAAGTTGACTGTGTATACTTTCAAACGCTACGTAAATAGGCGTATAGGAAAAATATGAATAGTTTCAATACAAAGTTAGTTTATCAACAATATCAATATCATATGACACACTAACCTAACCTCAAAAATAAACAACATTTTTTGTGTTGATATCCTCATTGAAAATTGCATATTGCAATAATTGTGAACTGTAAACCGATTTTCAATAGTTGCAAGCAAGATCTTGTAACGTGAAAGTGTTGCTGCAATAATTGCAAGAATAATTGCGAACTGTAAACCGATTTTCAATAGTTGCAAGCAAGATCTTGCAAGGTGAAAGTGTTGCTGGAATAATTGCAAGAAGAATTGCGAACTGTAAAGCGGGCTGTAGAAAAGTGAGTACTATTGTAGGTCTGTTCGATGTGCTGTCACAAATGGCTGGAGTGAATAAAAACCGTTTAGTTGTACAGAAGTACAGAGAGTCTCTGCCATAGAGAAATAACTATGTCTCAGTCCTTACGGATGAGTAATAGTCCTGCAGTTTCCAACCGTTTGTGAATGCACTACAAAAAACCAAATGTGAGAAAAAAGAACAAGTTGAAAGTTGTCAAATAACAAACTTCAAAATTGATTAAACTGATTCAACGATCCCAACTTTGAGGAGTGAATTGTGGTGTTGAAAAGACCTTACCTTGTATCTATTTGATTAGAATAAAGAAATAGTATATTGTTTTATGAGTGACGAAAGTAACATTTTTTGAAGCGAGTAGAACAGTTTACCTGCGCCTCGGCCTACTCACTTCAAAAAATGTTTTCGACGAGTGAAACATTATACTTTTTCTACAACCCTGTTTATATCATAATAATATACTAAAAAGAACATTGAACAAATATTTTATTTGAAATTAAAAATAACGGAATTTTTCAAAACATTACTTATGATTTAAATATTGGTTAATTGTTACATTCGAGCAACTATTCAAAATTATAGGAGTATTACAATCAAAATTTTTATGTATTGAGGTAGTTATGTTGTTAACTGCAACGTTACTAGATTTCCAGCCTCCATGCTTTTTTAATTGAAGTAAATCACCTCCTGCATCCACAAACAGCGTTGCGGAAGTTCTGCGCAAACAATACCCGGTATATTTTTGGGGATCCTTTAATTCATGGCAACGACAAGCTCCCGAGATTCCAAAAATTAAGACTACCTTCAAACGTGAATTTAATATTAATATTAAGAATTTGTCACATTAATAAAGTAATTTTTGACTTTTAAATCCATCTGATTATCGTTTCAAAAAAGAACGTAACTTGGGATATTTACTTATATCTATATTATTTTTAATCGATAAAGTGGCTTTCAGCATCGAATCCATAGACCATAGCGTCGATGACTTAAATTTTTTTGATAACCATCCAAAGTACGCAAGCAGCAGCACATTTTTCGAAAATGAATTAACTCGATTGTTAACTCTCCAATCCACGAATTTTTCATATATTTCTTCATATCTCTTTTTGGAATTTAATGGTAATAAATCCCAAGAGGTCTGCTCAGCTTGATTTGTTATTTCTGGTCGTGTATTTGGAAAATCTAAATCACTTTCTGATTCAGAAATCATGATAACTTACTCACAAATGACGACTTTTTGTATAGGGTTGTAGAAAAAATATTTTACATGTTTATCAGCAAATTTATAAATCAAAATATTTTTTAGTGTGGATAATTTGTTAATTTTATATACATATAGAATTTAGTTATAAACATCGAGTTTAATAAAAATACCTATTAAATATAAATAAAGGAATCATTTGTAAACAAAAAAATATTTACGTTTAATTGTAGGTGATAAGGAAACAATGGATTTGTTAACAAAAGTAATATTCATAATCTATTAATTTGAATGTAACCATAAATACAGGGTGAGTAATAACTATTCGGACGGAGGTCAGAATTTCATCATCTGACCAATCATCAATAAGAAACTCTCATAGAGATACTACAGATAGAGGCAACAATAAGCCAGCTCGGAACCCATCACTATATAAGAGAGAGATAGAAAGTCAGAGATTCAGGCTGCATTTCTATAGACACCGTCTATAGACACAAACAAAGACAGAAAAACAAACATATCAGATCCTCTGTCACTTGCTCTCTCACTGGATCTCAGCGGCCTATAGCCTGTTGCCTCTATCCAGTGCCGTAGCAAGAGCAGTAGCAAGGGCCCCGCATATTCAAACCCACTCATCTCTGCCTGAGCGTAATTTTTTGAGTGAAACTTATTAAGATGTGGTATGTTGAATTTTTTTGATGCCACAAAAACGTGAGACGTTACAACTTTTCCTACCAAGGCAATCCAAGTCAGACACTCGGTACCCGCCTATTTCCTTGGCGTAAATAAAACACCGAATTTCATTGTTCATTGTTAGTTTTCTATCAAAATTATTCTAAATTGCCAGGAAATCTCATCTCAGGCTTTTTGTACTTGTCAGAGCCTAACAGCGCCTATTGTGGTGTATTGTAGACACGGGGCTAAGTGCTTTAGACAGATATTATGTCAATTGTCATTATATAAAAGAAGAGAGGCACTTCCTGTCCCCGTTTTCTGAGGGCACATGTGGCACTTGTAATAAGGATAAGTAATAAGGTGATATAAAAGTTATTCTTCTCATTTATTAAGTGTACAACATAATATCTATAGTAATTTACTACACTATTAGTTAACCACAAAATTGTAACCTATAGATAGCAAATAAACCTATTGAGTATTGAATTGTTTTTTTACCACTTTATACCTAAGAACTCATAGCAGATCAAGCGCTCTTGAATTTGCTACGGACCCCTCGCTTGCTTAATCCGGCACTGCGTCTATCTGTAGTATCTCTATGGAAACTCTACGAGTTTGTCTTCATAATAACGACACCAAAACTTTTTAAATCTTTCTAGAATGTCATAAGATTTACATGTACCTTTTTGACACAGTAGTAATATTATATCCACCCGATACTCGAAATCAGTACAAAAGAAAATACTATTATCTAATAAAATTGGTTTCTAAAATTAAACAAACAAACTATTTTGTTGATGTAAAGAAAACAATATTATCTTGACAAATACTTTAACTATTATAATACCACATAAACAATTGTTCGGTGGGAATGTTTTTTCGATAAATAAAGGAAATATATTATGTACCTAGTTATCAATTATAACATTCAAATTTGTTTTGTTTCGAATTATCTTAGAAATAACTTCTTGCATAATAACGATATTCGTCAAGACGAGGCAACAGGTAACGAGTCGAGACTTATTAATTTTCTAAACTGTCGAGACATAATCTCGTCTCAAGGTCTCGCCTTATCCTTATCGACTCGTGTAAAGATTCAAGCTAATTTTTAATAGTTCAAAACAATGAATTTATAAGGAACGTTTGTCCTTGATCTATTATCAGGAAGAAGTAGCTATAAATTTGCTTTTAGTATGATTGAATAGGCAATTTAAATACACGAGATGTCAAACACAGTACGGTTTCATTAAAAAGCATAATATACCATAGCGGACCTGTGAAGTCATCTGTCATCATTGCGACACTTTGTCAACACTAACCAATACGCTTATTTAGTTTAAGGATAAATAATATGGAGTAGACCATTTAATATGTCTTTATTGTCCATTATATAAAAAAAATGATTCCCTTTCTCATGTTACTTTGCATACTTTATTGATTATAAGTAACCAGATAGAGTGAGAGCATTGCAAAATTCATTTCTCTCTTTCTAAAATAGCACACTTCTATCATACCCCATCTGAGAACTTGTGACTCGCACTGTATATCGATGTGTGATGATTGTTCATCGGCGACGTTTCCTTAAAAGGCAAATTTTTATTTAAATTGAAATCCTTGATAAATACTATCCGTATTTAGTGTTCAAGTTTATTTAATATTTGGTTTTGAGTACCTCGTAATTGAATGTAGTTAGTTAGATGACTAACCTTGAAATAATATCAGTATTTGTTTAATATTTGTATTTATTAAATGTAAACATAAAAGGAGTAGGGATTTTATTAATAGATACAAACAATGTTTTATATTCGGAAATTATATTTTCACTTGACGTTTTTATAAAATAATAATAATTATAATTTATATTATTATATTATATTATAATTAATAATAATAGTTGATATTCTCTAATATAAAAGCAGATAATATTACACGAAGATGTCTCAGACAATATCAACAACAATAATAGGGCAAGTGCACGTGACGTCTTGTGACAGTCTCCCTGATGATAAACAAGTGTTCTTTGCACAAAAGGAGGTTCTTAAATGGCTTAGGTATTTTAAAAGCTACATCTTACTGTTTATAATAAAAAGGATCGTTAAATCATTATAAAACAACCAAATTACAAAAATAAAATCTATACAAATTTTGTTTAACCTCAGGGCGACTGTCATTAGTGTCAAACTTGTCAGTTGGTGGACATGCCCTGTGTAGTCTTCAATATAATCTTCATTACAACGTTGTTGGGTTATAAATCTGACTCAAATCTTGAGCTGCTCAATTCTTTTGGGATTTTAGACGAGAAATAAAAGACACAATCTCTATATAGGTAGTATCATTGACTAATATGAATTTAAATGTGAGTTTTGTTTGAAAATATATCGATTAGTTTAACCGCTTTCAAGTGTATTTTGTATTGCCTATACAAAAATATTATGACTGGTATAAATATACAGACCTAAATACTCGGTTTGCTTTTAATATCTCAATTATCATTTAAATATTAAAAGACAATATATTCAGCGTTTTCTCTCGTATATGGCTACCTTATTACTTTATTTATTGTAAATGAAAATATGCAAGTACTAAAGCACCAATAGTGTTAAATTTTGACTTCTTAGTTTTGAATAGGTACACTTAACGCTATAGTGCCTTAGATGATTTGTTATCATTCAACTCTAGAGAATTCAACTCAGATAATTAGGACGACAATATATACTCCACAAAACAATGTTTCAACCCACTTTCTTAACTTATGAAACTAAGATTTATGCAACAATATTCACCCATCTAAAATACATCACTTAATATTAATATTTATATTATATAGCTCTGTTCAAAATATACTATTGGTTTTTGAGTGCAATAAGACTCCAATTATTATCACTTAGGACACGAAATATCCAAAATTTACCAAATTTAAGACTGGATCGCTACTAATCCTTATTAATATTTATAAATTTTATACCTTTTAAGTAGGTATAACTTTCATAACATTAGTTTTAGTTTTATTTAGTTTTACAATGTGGCGTACAGTGACTTGTGCTGATAATAAAAAATCTTGTAGCGAGATCTTCACCAGAAAACATTTCTTGATACTTAAGAAGTCAGTTTTATCAGTCTGCTTTATTGACAAAGATGCTTTTATGAGGTTTAAGTGGATAGGTTATATTTATGGCAGAAGAAGCCAATGATATATTTTGAACTAAACTACCTACACCTATTACAGTAATATTTATAAAATATTTCATGCACTATACTCACTGATTAGTATGTAGTTATTGGGAAAAGAAATTTGAAAAAGTGTATTAACAGATAACACTTTGACAATTAAAGTTTCCGAATATGTTCTGTCTAAAATATTTTTATTTTTAAACGTCTTTATAGTAGACATTTTACAATCACGTGCTAATATTATTCATATTATTATCCTTGAGTCTGTCTCTGTTACCTTAATTTTTTTATAATATTTATAAGCTTCAATAATTAGAACGGTATACAAATTTCTATTCAGAAACTTAAATCGTCACCATATTAAAACATAGAAATTTGATTTAAAAGAAATTTTAACTAAAACTCTACTAAAATTTCTTCTAAAGGTTTCCGCTTAAGATCTGGCACTAAGCAATCTTCTGACGGATATCCAACTGGAATTAAAAGTGTCAGTTTTTCCGAATGAGGCCTTTCTAAAAGAGTTCTCAATGCTGGACCACAGTTGAGAGGTGTTGACGTTAAAGAAACTAATCCAGCGTACTGAAAAATATGTTAAAATAGTAAATTTCAGTAGAGTTAGTTATTTTTCAAGTGAATACAATATATTTTTTTCTACGCCCATATCCGTAAACGTCAAAAATCACACTGCAGACATTCCTTGTAAGTTACATTTAACAATAACATGCGCGTAATGAAAATCTCATAACATACACGTGCGTTTAGATAAAAAAAACTTAAATTTCTTTGTTGAATCAAATTGCAATTAAATTTTTATTTACGTACTACTTTAATTGGTTTGTTTACGTACTTTTAATCAATTGAAAAACATAAAAGCTCTTGGCATTAGTGAAATACATTTTAGATTAAAAGAGTGATGCCCCTAAATGTCGGCTACACATTTTACAATTAAAAAAAAATAATTCGGTTTTTCTTAATATGGGAATAAACGTCATCTCATTTATGCTGTTAATTTTTGTAACAAAGTATAGTATCCGAACATTTTCTCAACTTTACCTACGAATATGTCTGTTAGTAGTGAAAAAGATGAAATTATGAGCACTCAGAAGAAAATAGATGGGCGTAGAAAAAGTATAGTACTTTACAAAAGTTGTAATCCCATTGCGCACTTGTAAACTTTTTCACTTCGTGCGTAATAGGTTACTTACAACTTTTGTTACGTAATATACTATTACACATAACAACTAACAGCTGTATTTATACTCTTTCTAAAGACAATGTGAAGACTTAAAAAAACCGGCCGATATATTTTCTAAAATTGCTCATACTCTATACAAATTCCTTTTATTTCGTAACGTTCTTAGAGAGCTAGTTTGGAAGTAACTAAGAAGAAATACATAGATATGAATTTACTAGTTCGCATTAAAATAAGGCGTTTAAAATTGATTGATAAAAGTTTCAAAAGCCGGCAACATGGCTGCTAAAACCAAAGATGAATTAAAGTTACCAAATGTATAGTCCATTCAGAGCAAAACTAAATAAGTTGAAAAATAATAATAATAATACTTACATGTATAGCAGCCAATAGAATTCCCGTAGCTAAAGACACACTCTGCTCATTATAATAGTGCATCTTCTTCTTTCCATCCTCTTTAAAACTATACAATTGCTTAAACACCAAAATTAAATAAGGAGCATCAGTGAGATATTCCTTCAACCAATTAGTTTTTAGAGGTTTTAGATCCGTTGTCCAAATTTTACCCATGCGCTTCTTGTAGTTTGTTTCTTCTTCGTTTTCGACAATTTCTCTTATTTTCTGTTTAATTTCTGGAGAACCTACTACAACGTAGGTCCAAGGTTCGGTATGAGCACCGCTTGGAGCAGTTCCTATAATATTTAGTGGATTTTATTTCGGTTTAATACTTTAAAATTAATAATCAATCGGGCCATTTAGGTCAATTAAATTTTCACATTATTGGTTAAAATTCCAATAAATCCGCTCCATTTATAGTTACCCTGAAAACATTAAATCGATTGAATCAAAACTATCCGAGAACCTTGAACGAAAGGCGCCAACGTGACGTCACATCAGCCGTGGAGCTCATCCGAAATGGTCTCGTTAGAAAAAGGGTGCATTATTTTAACCAAAATAAGGACTATACCTATCAGTGCAGAATTAAGATGTGTGAAAATGGAAAAGTACCTAAGTGTTCGCAATCGAATTCGTTATCGTAAACGCAAATGGGTACAATTTATTAGCAGGCCTATAAAATTTAAAAAATAAACACGTGAGGTCGTATACAGGGTAGGGTGGATATAAAATTAGAATATAAAGAATATCTGTGGAGGTGGAATAACCTAAATAGCTCTTGCGCGCTTCAATTTGCATATTTATTTCTGATATTTTAATCTAATCCTAGAACACATTCTAACATACAAATTAGTTGGAGTTATCATTTGGTTGTGCATATCATTGCTTTTTTGGCGTAAACTCAGGGTTTTTCTAAGAGTAAACAATCATAAAAATCAGTCTTATCAATTCATGTTATGCGATTTTTTTTTATGTACTTGGATATAGCTGTTTTTAGGCTTAATTTCATTTCAGATCTGCAAGAACGACTTATGGTGATAACGCCATTGGTTATGTTCATGTGAAACAAGACCAATCTTATTGTTTTGTTAAAGCAAAGATCACTCCAGAACATGGAATAAAATCTAAAAATTATAATGTTTCGTGTAAAATTCATACGATTAAAAATTGTGTGGAAGAAGTTTTATGCCACGATTGTCCTGCGTCTAAGGGCATTCTTAATGTGTAAAAACCGAAGAACAGAGGATCCTTCTCCTACGGAAAAAGCTTGCTACTGGAAAAAGTCTAACTTGGCTGCAGCATCAACAACGAGAAAATTCTTCACAACAATACTTTGATCCCTTATACGTCTCATAGCTTTCTGCCAAATTTTTCTAACCGTTAGGTAACGAAATAAAAAGTTTTTCAGGACTTTTTACGGTTGTACTTTGACAATCTGATGCAATACTTGTATTTGCTTTTTTTATAATTATTATTGATTAAAAACAAACATAAACGTCAACTAACATGCAAAATTCGCCGAAAATACCGAATTAAACCAACATTCACACGTTAAGTGTACTCGTCTATATGAAGCCGCAACCGCCGCCGCTGGGCTCGTCGCCAGTAGGCTGATTTGACGTCACAGCTTGGACATGCCCCGTTTCAAAGCTGGCCATATTTTAACACTGAATTTGAGGGTGAAATCGGTTGGATAAACTTGTGATTTTTTTCCAATCGTCTTTTCGAGTAGAGAACTTGTTAAAACTAAAATAAAAAAATTATCGAAAATGGCCCCATTATGGAGAACCATATCAATTCCTGACTCGGTAGGCAACCCAACTTACTAGTAGGAAATAAGCGATATAACCAGCAACGTCGTTGTCCATAAGAACCCATACTGCACAAGAAATATGGGACACAGTATGGGGCTAGAGTTGGAATATGGTAATTTTAGCTAGGAACTTAAAAAACTAAATATGCACTTTGAACAAGTAATAATAATTTATGCTAAATATGAAATACCTGCAGTCCTAATAATGTTATGGATGATTTCCACTGGAACAGGATCGCTACTAAAATGACGAACTGTTCTTCTTTGATTCATTAAATTGAAAAATTCCTTTGACTTTGCTAACGAAGTGTCTATCGAAAGTTTTTGAAATTGCAATTGTATATGATTCAGATTTTTCGGAAGAGCTGGAGAAAGATCTCCATCTTCATCGTCTTCTTCATTTGAGGATGATGACGAAGAGGAAGAAATAAGAGAATTAACTGAAATACAGGATAAAGGTAATTAAGGACGTCGAAACAGGAATTTATATTATGGCGTTTTTTAAAGCGGTCTATATATAAAAGCTGTGTTTATTGTATAACTCTACAGAGTGATTCATAATTATTGGAATGATTTGGATCAAAATTTGTTTTTTTTGCGTTTTTCGTCGTCTAAAAAGGTCACTTTCTTATTTAAGACGTTTGTTTGGGAAGTACCAAAAAAATATATTCAAAGCAAATTATTTGTCTCGAAGCTATTTACAGCAAGGTACGAGCATTAAATTTAAGCTTTCACCAAAATATATACCAAAGCATAAATACAAAATTTTATTGGTACTATTAACATAGTATATATCCTTACCGAACTGATTTTTAATTGGTTGTTTTCAGAAGTAAAGGACCTGAAAGTAAATGATCCTTGAAATAATGAATATATGTTCACAAACTTATCTATTTTTAAAGTGAAGTGGCTCATGTATATATGATGGGGTGACATTCACTAGCTAGGATCTAAAAAGACCAATTGTGCTCTCTTGATTGATTGAGATCAGTAGACCTTATCAGGCTCAACAGTCTTTTCACTAGGTCCTTCTTGGAGAAATCCTCCCTTGGATGTTCTAGTCCTAGGAGTCTATATCTTCTACTTAGTTCCTAAGGAACGTCTCAGAGACTAGTAGCTCCTTTAGTCCTATTTCCCCGAGGAATTTTGGGATATCTGCAGATTTCAACTTAGGTAAATGTCCTTCTTCTATCCAATAATCTCCTATAGGTGCTGTGCCATAGGATTCTGAATTTTGAGAAGTGGCACATAAATTGCACATTGCATTGCATTTCAGACATGTTTTGGTACCATTATTATGACCCCACTTATCTCGTACCCTTCCAAAACTGCACTTAAAATGATCAGCCTGTGATACAAAAAGTCACATTTGTCAATTTTAGTACAATTAAGAGAAAGAAAATCTTTAAAATAATGGTGCTGGAAATACGATAAAAATTCAATAAAAAGTAACACATAATTAGAGAATAAGATGAGTCCAGTTAAAGCAGCATTTAAGATTACCTACACCTGGAGGTCAAAAATGTTCAAAAAAAAACAGAAACATTGCTACAACTTTGTAAACAACAGTATAAGTAGTATTGTACCAAATTTTAGAATTCAAAGATAATTATTAAAATATTTCGAAACAGTATAAAGTTCAACTAAAAATAAATTCTTGTTAATGATTCGCAAAACATCCCAATGAAGGGGAAAGAAGAAGAAACTTGGAACAGCAAAGGAAGACTATTAACAACTTCACATTTAAACTAGTGTATCTGCATTATAAGTTGCATAATTTTAGAACACTTTTGTTTTCATTTTTTTCTGTTAATTCAAAGACTAAATTTAAAATAATTTTATTTTTGAATATCCCATTTGTCACTTTTACCTAATTAAACTTTGGGTAAAAATTTGAAGCTGAACCCCCTACTCACTATAAACTGTTTACTTAAAAGCTGTGGCAATAAAAAGTGAGTTTGCAATAGTTAATATGTAATTTGGTTTTTGAATGCACTAAGTACTCAGAGAATGCGAATTTCTTGATTAAAGCCTTTACTATTCACAGTACTCATATTTTAAGTACATCTAACCTAACCATTTTTAATAATGAAATTAATAGAAATAAAATACTAATTTTTGGCAAATGGACTTGCTTCCTTGCTTTTTCCTTCACATACACACACCTGTCTTTTAACGGAGCGTAGAAAAAATGTAGTGTTCAATTCGAACGTCTATAAAGTACATTATTTAATAAAAGTAAAATCACTTACGATCGTAAGAAGATTTGTAATCGTCATCTTTTTTCGCCAGACCTAATTCATCGTTCTTTTGCTTCTTAATTAAATATACGTATCCACTTCTGACTACAAAATATAGGATCAATCCCATCACGAAATACGGCCAATATAATTCAAAGAACATTGTAATATCACCCATTATAGGTTAAAAATAAGACTGATAGTGATAACTTTGCTGAAATAACGTATTAAATAAAATAATTGTATCTCCTTATTGGCGTAGTTTTGACCTAGATCGCTTGAACGACTGATGATATGTTGGAATAGTTGTATATGTGGAATAAATATATTACATGAAAGTGTGGAGAATAATGTTGCTCGTTACGACTGTTTTTGTGGTGGATAAAAGGGGAAAGGGGGACAATTGGGAGCGTCCTTTTTCAATAATCAAGTTTTTATGTTATGTGCGTGTTGCTGTTGTTACAAATAAATCGATTTTTCACTGTAAAAGTAAAGATAAAATAGATAGTTTCTGTATTAAGGGAAAATTGTTCGATATTCAGGAGACACAATTAAAGAGCTAGGTCAAATCAATAGTGAAAATAAACCAGTTTAAGGAAAAACAAAAGGTTAGAATTTCCCTACATGCATAGTTTGTTAATTTTATTTCTGTGCTACTGTACTACTATCACCAATGTCATTTTCAATCAGCATTTAGTCCGGATACATTCTCTTTCGACTTTCATCACTTCCATTACCTTTTTGTATACCTCCTTAAATAATAAAAAGCAGGGTTTTCAGAGCGTCGTTAGCCCCTCCCATTTCGGCGGCCCTTGGCATTTTACCCACCATGCTACCCTCTGCAAATTGTTATTTAATATATCCATCACCTTTTTGAATTCATCCTCTGTATCTACATCAATGTATTTAAGCTTATTTGTTGTTGCAACAATTACTTGAACCCTCCGCCCAGGCACCAGGTCAGTAACGTCTTCAAATATCTCTTACCCAGTTTCAATAGCCTGGTTGAGAGTTCCTTGTCTACCTAGTTCAGTAAACTCTTTGTATAGAGGTGCCCTTGTGTCGACCTCCATTTGAGTTGGTGTTCCCTATCTAGCCAGTTCCCCATTTCCCCTCTTATCCAATCTTTTGTGATTCCACAAAACGGTTCCGGAACTATGAAGTCTCCTTTAGAGCCTTCTTTAGCTAACTGGTCAGCCATTTCATTACCTGCAATCCCCTCATGTGCTGGCACCCATATTAGAGACACTCTTGCCAACCTGTTGAGGTATTCTTTACAGTTTTTTACCAGTCTAGACCTAGTTGTTGGGATACTGATAGCTTTAAACAGAGCCTGGCTGTCAGTGAATGTGTTGCTCAATTGGGCCTGATGCTTCATATTTAATATGTTGCTTGAGATATTATAGTTACAGTGTCTTTTAAATTCATGTATGAAAGTTATTGAAAGCCAAACACAATGAATATGACTGATTAAGTAGTTTGAATATCTCTCGATCTTGCCATAACGTCCCACTTGAAGTTATTGGTCACTTATACCGTTGTTTCATTCAACGCTTACACTTTATACATATAGTTGAAAGTAAAAAAGGATTAATGATATTAAAGAAAGATATTTATAAGCGGCAGACGAATATTAGATTTGTTCCCATACAACATCATTGATATGTTTCTGATAGTTGGCAAACTAGAAGTTGCGAGAATTATTAGTTTTTAGCATGTTTATGATTGATCAGAGCTCTTGTTGGAACATCTGACAAGTTTTATTGATGGTTGCATAGATACAAGGATAGAATCACACGAGACACAAACATTAAATAAAAAATAATGTAAATGTAGGTGGGAGATAAAAAAGCGTTTTCTGTATAACACGTGGTTCTTAATAGTTATTTTCATCGTATTCGAGTCCATTTTATTTTGATTTAAGTAGTACTTTCTTTACGTCGTTTTAATTGCTTGAAGATTTTAAACACTATAAGTATCTGTTTGCTTATAACAAAAAGTTTCATTAAATCAATACAAAACAACCAAATTACAACTGTAAAATCTATCAAAATAATTGTTGATGGCCAGGGCGACTGTCATTAGTGTCAACTTGTCATTAATCGGACATGCCCTATAGGTAAACGAAAAAAGAGACTCAGTGATGTTTTGAATCACAGAATATATTAAAAATGCGGATAGAAACAAAAAGAACAGCTTGAAAAAATGCGATTACACATGTTCGGATAATTTTATTTTCTGATAATAAGCCATCTGCACCATTTGTTGGAACAGTGTACGGGAAATTCTGCTACAAAGTACTAACTGTCGTCTGCTGTCGCGGCAGGTAAAGTTGTTAAACACGTAGTGTATTTTATACATTATACACATCTCAAATGTGGGATATTTTTTGATTTATTCGCGGGAGGAAAAAAAATTCAGTTTTATTTAAATATTTTTTTTTTCTATACATTCATATACAATGGAAAAGTACAATTTCAAAAATCTTTTCTTATAACATAGTAAATGTTTTCAAAATATCGATATGCGGTATAATCAGACTATTAACATGTTTTTTGATTAATGATCCTACAAATTTTCTACTAATATTTAAAAGACAGTATTTCTGAAATTGTATTTTGGTACAGTAAGCAACAATTGTTTTAATGGATAAGGTGTTTTTTAGTATGTTAACAATAATTTCAATCTATTAATTTATTCAAAAATTTGACAAAATAAAATATTTAACCCTTAATATCTTTATTTCGAAACACTAAAACTAAGTAACAAAATATTTTCAGTATTATGACATAATTGCAATTTTTTATCTTATCTACAGTAGAACAATTCGATCATAAAAACGTTTTTCGATATAGTACTAATATCAGAGAGTGTAAAAATATCCAAAAACTATTCATACTACCGTTATGTAAAAGAAATATTATTTTTATCAATTTGCCAAATTTTTGAATCCGAAATAGATAATACCGTATTAATCCAGTAACTTTAGGGTTTCACTTTAAAAAAATTAGGACCATACTAATATTCTTTTTGACGTTATTAATACCGAGTGAGCTGCTTGACATTTGCTGTACGCACAACCAACACAGAGCACAAAAGAAAGTAAAAAACTTATTTCAGAGATCTTTGATCTTGTATTAGTGGTATGCAAAATTCCAGCTTAGTCCTAATTTTTATGAACTCTCTCTCCCTTTTTTCGTTCAAAGTTACTGGGCTATATATATAAATATATTAATCAAAAAACTATTAATAAACATTTTATTATATCCCACTCGATATTGACCATCATCCCTAGAAAGCACCTTTTAATTCAGTTAAAAGCACCACGAAACATAATTTTAAAACAAAATGTTTACTAATAGATTTTTGACGAATACCGTATCATTAATTTTTTTCCTAATCGTTTGGGTGTAAGGCATTTGAACAGTTCCCCAAAGTCAGTTCAAGATAAGTACCTACACAAGAAAGATACCACAAGGAAGTCACGAAAAATAATTATCATTTATCAAACAAAATCCATTTTTAAATGAATATTTATTTAACGTAAGTCCACTGCAGTCTTTTAAAAAAAATGTAAATTGTCCATTTTTACATTTGAATTATATAAAAAAATTATAGGGAGCTTGGTTAGGCATTCTGGTAGTACAATATATTATGTAGTAAAATATAAATACGTCACATCACACTGAACTACAACTAAAAGTAATATGTACAATCATATATATACCGAATTAAAAAAAAATAGATTTATAAAGTATAGTTTAACATACATAACGACCATCACTACTTTTTGAAACTATAAAGTTTTTAACAGTTTTAATTTTTTAAATTCAATTTAGTTGACTGTAATAATGCTTCTAACATGTGTAGATTGGAATTCCACGATGAACATGAATGTTTTTATCACCCTAGTCGGTATAAAAGGGTGAAAATACCCTTTTTTGTTTGTTTCAAAAATAGGATGTGTCCACCTTGATCTTTTCCATCAAAATTTGTCTCTACCAGTACAACTTACACATTGCTTGTATGTTAACTATATTTCATAATTTCCATGTGGAAAAAAATTGATATTTTCATAAGAAACCAGACTAGATGGAGAACTAAAAAATTTTTGGAAAATTGTTGAAAAAAATTAAAATACTGACCGGACTTAACAATAAGATTTTATAAAATAGTAACAGGTAACTTATATTATGCATAAAGATTAATAATAATATCAAATAACAGTCTTCAGATCAGTTAGGGGGAATATAGTTATGTTACAAAAATCGTTTTCCATTATTAATTTTTGTTTGTTTCAGATGATGGACAATATGAACCGAAATTCAAATAAAATGACTTTATATACATTGATTCTTTTAGAGAATATTTAAATTTAATGGAACGTGACTAATTCACAAAATATCTTTATTAATAAATACGTTTCTTAAACTTTTTAAAACCCAGTTGATATTATTATTAATCCATTGTAATAACTTCAACTATGTCAATTCATTGATTCCTTGTATGTATAACTATTAATATATATGGCAACGCTATAAATTGTCCTTCCGGAATAAGGAATCAACAAATTATTCAACATATACAACATACGTTATCAAATTTATCCAATCTGTATGTAAATATAACCACTCAGATATAATAATACCCAATAGACCCAGCTTATTAGGCAACTCAACATACATGTTGTTTACAACCCGCTGTAGAATAAAAAGTAGGCAGGTCATTCCTGAGTAACGTCACAATTTTTTTTAATAGGTAAGTACAAAAAATGTTGACATAAAATATAAATTGAGTATATCAGTTTCGTCGGTATGCGTGGAAACAGTGCGTGTTATAGAATTATTACAATGAATTTAAGTGAAAGAAACTGTTTCATGTCGGGATATGTTTATAAAGTGAGTAAGAATTTTATTTTTCTATTGAGCAAATAGTGATAATTTAATATTATCCCATTCTAAATGCATTGTTTGCTAATTATTGTAGCCTATTCTTATTTTTTTACCTAATTATTGAACAAAATGTATTGAATGCCAATTGAATACTTTTATGAAAAAACGTATTGCAAAATCTAACTTTAATGATAAGGTTTGGTATCAAGAGTATCAGTAACAAAGGTACACATTTCGACTATGAATATTTTCATGTGTTAAATTGAATATCGGTTTTTGATAATTTTTTTCTGATTAATCTTGAATATTTTTTGAACTTTTGGGATTCAGTAGCTTCTCTCTTTTTATTTATTGTTAAATCAAAGAATAAATATGCAAGAAAGTGTAGAAGCTTTAGATGTAACAGTCTAAGAAAGAGGAAGAAACTGCACACCATTTTCTTTCAATTAGATAAGATTATAAAAAAATATTGAAATACTATTCTGATGTGGTTATAGGTACTTTACCTACCCAAAAAATATTTGTTGATTTTATAATACCTACTTCATATTTTTGGTAGGTGCTTTTAGTTTATGTGACAAAGGAAAAATTTGGCTTCCCAATAAGATTATATTTTTCAACAAGGGAAAGGGTGAATGAAGAATGACATTTGTATTTTCCCTTCCTCTTCTTGAACAGATTTTTTGTATGTTAGTACTTTATTTCCTTTTTTGATTTTTCTCGCTTAGGTAATCTATAAATATTATTGGCCAGATTGCGATAAATCTCGTTTACTAAAATAACTAAATCACAGAACAATTTCTTACTGAAAACTACAGCACACATTTTTTGCTGTTAGTTTTTAGCGAAGCATATTTCTATGATGATTGGATTATAACCAAAAAAAAATATATAACTGAACACAAAATAAAGGAATTATATACAAGGGGAAGTAAATAAGTTTGGAAATAAAAAGAAAGCCAATAGGCCAGTCAGAATAATTAATAAAAAATGTTAAAATTTTCAGATGCTGCCTTAAAAAAATGTTTTAAAACGTTCAATTCCAAACCAGTTTCCTTTTTTTTTAAATTTTGTTTTTAGATATTTTTATTTTGGCTGGTGGTAATAGTTCATAATTTACTTATTCTAAAATAGTCAAATACTTTGGTTTTTCTCTTGTATTTAAGCTACCAGTGCATGGAAGATATTCAGTTGTACATTGTTTTAAATTTCGCAATTTCACTGTCGTATGTAAAAGAGGAAGATCGATGCTATACTCAAAATGGTTGCAGAAGCTGAAACTTTGCCGGAAGAACCACCTTGTGGTTTTGATTCTGAAAATAAAAAAAATATTAAAATTAAAAGAGACTGGTTTAGGTGGAGAAACTTTCATTTCTAACAAAAGCTTTGCTGTTTGATAAAAATTCAAAGGAACGTTTGTCGGCCACCAAAAGCACCAACAAGCGGTCTCATTGAATTTTATTTTGTCCTATAAACTAGGATAGTTCGTCGAATTATTTGAGTGAAATTAATAAACTGTATTTTTATTTCAACAATAATAAAACATATTATTTGTTTGGTAGGTAATTCATAGATAAAATGACACTGAATCTTATATCCGGACGCAATCGTCGTTACCTTTTTAACTAAGAAACTGAAAGAAGCAATATTATTTTTCACAAAAAATGTTCTATTTTGTATACGCATTGTGGAAATTTGATAAATTTTTTTTTGAGTACTCTAATAACCAAAACAAACTCTCAGTACCAACGGCTGCTGGAGCTTCCGCCATCTACAGTGTTAAAAAAAAATTCAAAATATTAAATTTCACAAAAAATGTTGTAAATTCTATACGCATTATAAAAATTTTATAAAATGTTTTCTGAATACTCTAATAATCAAAATAAACTCTCAGTAGTAATGGTTGCTAAAACCGCCATCTACACTGTTAAAAAATTACAAAATATTATATTTCACAAAAATGTTGTAAATTCTATAGACATAATGTAAATTTGATAAAACTTTTTCTGAGTACTCTAATAACTTGAACAAACTCTCAGTACTAACGGCTGCTAGAGCTTCCGCCATCTACACTGTTAAAAAAAATTACAAAATATGATATTTCACAAAAAATGATATAAGTTCTATACATTTAACAGAAACTTGATAAAACTTTTTCTGAGTGCTCTAATAACGAAAACAAACGTTCACAACGACGATTGCGTTCGGCTGCCAGTTTCAGCTTCATATAGATAAATACTAGTTACCAACACTACAGTTAAAAAGTCTACAGTTAATATAAACTATTTTATTCCACTGAATACTATTTAGGTTATTGTTGTTTCTAAGTTCAGTAACAACTTTTGAGCGATGATCTAAATCCAACGGGAAGTAGGTATTTACAAGTATTTTATAACATTTTTTCTCTTATTTTTTGGGAATCAAACCACAATAATGTTTTTTATTTTTTATTTCGACGTTTCGGTAGCATTCCAGCTACCGTTGTCAAGATTAACTAGTATAGAAATAATTTTTGGTTCCTATCTGACACAACGAAAAAAATTTGACAACTAGACAATCATTAAGGTCCATTCATAGTAGATCACACTTTTGGTAAAATGTGAAATAAAATATTTTATTTTATGACATTCTAACGATATGTAGTCCACTAGGAATGGAATCCAGTGAAGTGCACGTTCCAGGAACGGTTTTTATTGGGATAGCGCTTTTTTTTTCGCTTATTTTGGAAATTTTGTTAATAAAACGCGTTTGTTGTTAATTTTTTGTGTATGATTATTTTTGTTTTCAAAATATGTATAACTCAGTTTGGTGATTTTGTGTATTGAAGTGTGTATCGATTAACAACTATTCCAAAGATAAATGATAAGAAAACCTGGATAAAAACTTATGATGCTATCCTGATAACGCAGGTAATTGATTATTGGAAATTTCTCTTTCTAACATTGGTAACCAAATTTAACTACATTCGGCTGAAATACTAGCTACACATTTATCTGAATTTAGTTGTATTAAAGCACTTTCTTTGATTTTTCGTCTTTTATTATTGGGCTCTCTCAATATTAGTTTTGTCGAATCCCATTGAATTTTATGCCCCTCTTCCCAAGCATGTTTGCAAATACCTGACTTAAAGAACTCCCTATCTTTGATATACTTTTTATGTTCATTTATTCGGACTTTCAATGGTCTAGATGTGATCTACTATGAATGGACCTTAATAAAATTTGACAACAAAGTTTTGTAGTCTTAAACATCAAAATATTATTGATTGTCTAGTTGTCAAATTTATTTCGTTGCGTCAGATAGGGACCAAAAATTATTTCTATACTAGTTAATCTTGACAACGGTAGCTGAAACGCTACCGAAACGTCGAAATAAAAAATAAAATAACATTATTGTGGTTTGATTCCCAAAAAATAAGAGAAAAAAGAGTAAGTAATGCCACAAGGAACTTACAGAAGATATTTTATAACAATTTCGAATATACCTAATATTTATTATAATAATCGGATATTTTGTAATGTCTGGCAACATTGACAGTTTTCTGGGCAATTTACTACATTTGTAGTATTTTAATAACCTTACTCCAGATTAATTTGTGCAGGTGAAATAGTTTTATGTGCTACATATTTATTTATGGTTATCATGCATGTGATATTAATAATGAACACAACCTATTACTTACCTAGGTAGGTAACAACAATTTTCTACCATAAAAAAATAATATAAATAAAGGCTATTACGCACTACAGTAAAAGTCACGAATGTTTCCCGTCACGTCATACTTCCCTGAATGTATCAAAGACACTTTAATTTTATGTGGATATCACTGACCGCGTATGTCCAATTAAAACAAATGGAAAGATACATATATGTCTTTTGTGCATATGTGTCTTTTGTTTACGATAGTGCCTTTTGATTTTGAATAAACTTTACGTTTGTCGCGTACTGTACATATGTTGATTTACGCTGATATTTACGTGGACATTCTGTACAAAAAAAAAAATATAAAAATTATACCTCCTACTGGTGCTTCTTTCTGACTAATTTCTTGCTGTTGCGGTGCTGATGTTGAGTCTTGTACGATGTGTTTTTCTGTACAAAAATGTAAAAAAAATATGAAATTAAAAGAAAATGTTAGTGGAATTAATTGAAATAAAATGAAGTGGCGAATTTTTTTAATTAAACCCAAAACCAAACGTTGTTAAATTAGAAACATTCAAATAAACTGAATTAGAGAAAGGAAATGGAATTTTCATGTTTTTTAAAACACCATATTAGCAAAAATAAAAGTTTTAGGGTACTGGGTGAACCAATAATCCGATCTCGCGGCTGTATACCAGAAACTATCCGTCTTATAACTTTAGTAGAAAAGAAATCTGTGGCAAAATTATTTCTAGTATCTAGTCGGACTGATAGAAGGCTCAGTCTTCTATAAAGTATACTAGGTGTTAACATTTTCATAATTCGTAACAAAATGGCACAAACCGCATTTAAAAAAGGTATCAATATACGTAATTAATATAGGCTCACCCCCTCTATTATAACTTGAAACAACAAAATTTGTTATAGCAGAAAAATTTCAGTTTGTAACGAATTGTCTATTTCATTAGAAGGCAAATTAGAGATTATTTAGATTCAAGATATTCAAATAAATGGACTTGATGGGAAAGTACGTCTTCGTGGCCAGCTAGATCACCAGACTTAACATGTCTAGACTTTTATTCATGGAGGATGGAAGGATTTAGTCTGCTAAACTTGACTAACCACGTAACAATACAGGGTGTCCAGACGGAAACTACAGTTACTAGAGGTGATTTTAAGTCGATTTAGCTCAAATTACCTTATTCCAAAAATGCTTCCTAAGGGAGCTACAGCCCTTTGAAGAAGACGTCCTCATATGAGTTTTTTTTAAATTATTCAAAAATACCGTTACTTAAAATATTCAATCTTGGTATAATCAATAAACAGTTACAATCCAGTCGTTCGCTGTAAATAAATTTTTTTCAGATCCATCACAAGCGTGTCTGTCGGGGGGACCAACAGGTATTTTTATTAAAAAGTTTTTTATGTATCCGACACCAAATTTGGAAAATTCAAGTTAATTTTCATAAAAAATGCTCTCTCCTTTCAAATCGATGTCATGAACAGTTTTCGAGAAAAATAAATTTAAACTTTTTGTGTTTCTTACATAAAATCATGTTGGATTATAAAATTCTATCTGTAATAACAAATTGGCTTTGAAAAATCAACAAAATCTGACCAAGTTTGAATATTTTGTAACGGTATTTTTGAATAATTTAAAGAAAACTCATATGAGGACGTCTTCTTCAAAGGCCTGTAGCTCCCTTAGGAAGCATTTTCGGATTAAGGTAATTTGAGCTAAATCGACTTAAAATCACCTTTAGTAACTGTAGTTTCGGTTTGGCAGGAGAGTAACTGGACACTAATTAAGTATATGAAACAACTTATTAGATACGTCTTTGCGTGGACAATGGTGAAAAACAATTTAAAAATTGAGGTGGACATTAAGTCTTAAGGTTTGTGGTCTTTCCATATATTTTTGTTTATTTCAAGTTATAATAGAGGGTGAGCCTATATTAATTACGTATATTGATACCATTTTACTGATATCTAGGGTTAGACGAATAATATTGACATGCGGTTAGCGCCATTTTGTTGCGGATTTAATCAGTGTATACTGAGCTTTAGAAAGTGCAGGTGAAAGGCAAAATATTACATTCCAGTTATTAACCATCATGTAAAGTGTATTAAATACCTTAATATGTATTATTAAATTACATAGGTAATAATTAAATAAATAAATCTATTATTTCATTAATTTCATTATTAATTATAATATATGATGAATAGTTTAAAATATTTTTGAAAAATAAGTTTCTCTTGGTAGCATTTATGAGTTTTAACGCAGAAGTATATTATTAAAGAAAAGACCCTTTACCGAATAAGATTAAAAAATATATGTATAACTTTAAAAATATGAATTTAACATTATCTGGAACCGTTTGAAGTGAGTTTTGACAAAATTATCTTACACTAAAATGATTTTTGATTCAATTAAAACGTTAGTCGAGTGACATGACAGGAAAGTGATGATGACTATAGAAAAGTCTAGGGTTCATTAATGAAGCACTCCAGCTGTTGTTCTTTAATGTATGGGCCAGAAACCTTAACTATTACAAAGAAAACTAAACACAAGATAGATGTTGCTTGAACATAAATGGAAAGGACAATCTCCAGGTCAAATTTAAAGACAAACCTTCGAATACAATGAAAATTCACATAAACTGTTAGCTCTGCCAACTTTCCTTTACCAATAACTAAACATATTGCTTCAGAATTAGCTTCAGCAACAATTTCATTAACCTCTCACTCACAAACCCCTTTCTCCTCCTAATGGATGATGCTCCTTTCTTAAGAAACTATTCATAACAAAAGTGATACTAGCGTTGGCTGCTCAGTCCCTTCAGCTCGTTCCTTATTCCTCCTTTGTACAGTACAGTACAGTCAAACCTCGATATAACAAATCTCAAGGGACCAAACCGAAAATTCGTTATATCGAGTATTTCGTTACAATGAGGTTCGTTATATTGAGGTTAGGTTAGCTGAAAATTCACTACATCGAGGTTCAGGTACAGACTAGAGTGACGTGACTAAGCTTTCATGTCGAGACACGATTATTTTTTGTACTGTACGTTTGTTTACGTTCGTTATAATGAGGTGCAGTCGTGGAAATTTCGTTACATAGAGGTAAAGTTCGCTAGATCGAGGTTCTAACTACGAAAAATTCATTGTATCGAGGGTGATTTATTTTTACCGGGTGTATTACAAATTCGTTATATTGAGGTTATGAGTACAGATTATTCGTTATGTAGAGGTGAAATTTACATTGATTCTTATGGATAGTTGTAGGGGATTTGAAAAAATTCGTTATATCAAGGAATTCGTTATATTGAGGTTCGTTATATTGAGGTTTGACTGTATAAATACTGAAGAATTGTACAGTTTTCTACAAGCATTTGAACACATCAACCAGCTAAATAAAAAAATAACCAATGTCCAAGAAATTCATCACTTTTGTCACCATATTTTTTCCTTAAATATTAAAGTCAACATTATCAACTGGCTGACTGGCATTCCATAACAATTTTTCACATCCAGGGTTGCAACGATATCGAGGCAGAAACAAAAATAATCTTCAACTGTCTTTGACAAACTATTGTCCCATTATTGATACTTCCCCACTCTCTATATCCAGCAATATAGTCAACACACCACTGTTTATTAGCCCCACTGGATTCTTTAGACATGAAGTTACTTACTACCATTTTCCAGTCAACCAACTTCTGAATTTAAGAAACAATAAGTTCTATTTGTCAAAATAATGTCTGTCGTTATCAATGTTAAAAATGTAAAATGTTGTTATAGTTCCAGAAAACCGAAAAATTCATATTTTTAATCAAAGAATAGTATGAAACTATATACCTTTCAATTCTTTTTCTTTGTGGTGTTTTTTGTGTTGATTTTTGTGAGCTGATGAGCCATGTTTAGCCAACACTGTGCAGGAAGCAAAAAAATAAAGAATTAGAGCATCGTCATTCAAAAGCAAAAGCATCAAACTATGTTCACTAATTTGAATTGAAAACATCACTTACCTCCTTCGAACGGCATTGTTTCAGAAAATTCTGACCAGCCGTGTTCGTTTTTCGATCGTAATCGCGTTTCGTACGAACCTACATCTAGATCTTTTAATGTATATTTTACAGTGTATATATCCTTGTCAGCATTTGTTACTTCAGGTACAGCGGTTCTCCATGCTTTGTCCTGAAAAAAGTGGTGAGGAAAATGTTAAATAAATCACAAAATTCAGGCCATATGAAACAAAGATATACAGGGTGTAAAATTGGACAAATACGTTATTTGACATTTGCCAGTTTGTTTTTAAATGTAAAAGGGCAAGTTTGAATGGGGAAATATATTTCAATTCTTGATACAGTATACAGTATTTGGAAGAATTTGGAAGAAGAGCTTTTGTTAATAACATCATAAGTTTGGAAAAGTATTTTCAACAATCTTCTCTCAATTAGATGCATTGCCGTTTCACAAATTAGTTCCTGTTACCTATTCTAACCGTTAGTATTTTGGTAGTTATTAAAATAAATTGAAGAAACATATTTTTTTTATTCAATATTATAAAGTGATCTTGCAGACATCAAATATCTTAAAAATTACAAATTTTTTGATATGTAAGGGTCATGCGTTTTTTACGTGAAAAGGAATAGAGGAATAACTATGAAATAAAACAATAAAATTTTTTTTATTTTTTGTTTAAACCTTCATTACAATTGAACTATGTTCAAATACAACTTGCTTGCTACAGTAGCTTTCTCAAACGAATGGAGGTATCATGAAAAGTTTTTAATTTATATACAGTGCATTGATAAGGAATTTTACGGATAAAAGTATTATAATCTATTTACTTGGAAATAAAAAGCAAAAAATATGGGATTAACTAAAGTATTAACCAAGTTTACCTGGAAATTCATTCACAACAATCGTACAGGAAGCTTCTAAGTAAAAAGGTTTAATAAGGGAGAATTGTTGATATCTATTTGGTCGTTAAGAAGGTTATCTGAATATTTGTTTTTATTTATCTCAAGAGCTTCTAAAAGATTTAATTTCAAGGATTTAGGTTCTACATGCAAAATTTCAAAATTTGAGTCGAAAGTGTGTTGGTTTGCTAATAAATGATTTGAGTAGTTGGAATCTAATTTTTGGTTATCATAGCTACGTTTGTGTTCTGAAATTCTAGTTTTAAAATTCCTAAAAGTACTACCTATATAAATTTTATCACAGTTGTTATATAAATTAAAAACTTTTCATGATACCTCCATTCGTTTGAGAAAGCTACTGTGTAGCGAAACGCGTCACAAGTTGTATTTGAACATAGTTCAATTGTAATGAAGGTTTAAACAAAAAAAAAAAAATTTATTGTTTTATTTCATAGTTAAGTATGAATCTTCATCAAGTAAAAGCCTCATCTATTCAAATAGAGGAATACAAAATAAAATGAAAAAAGCTTCAAATGCCAGTGGCGTAAAAAATAGAAGGGGAAAGGTGACATATTCTTCCAAATGTACACCACTGGATCAAGAATAAAAACATGTTTTTCCATCAAAATATGCCCTTTTTCATTTAAAAACAACCTGCCAAATGTCAAATCCATATATTTATCCATTTTAAAGTTATCAAATTGAAACATTTAATTTTTCAACACCCTGTATTTCGAAAAGTAAATAGGCTGGAACTTATATCATTTTGTCCAATTTTACGAGAGGTATCTACATGCAAACGTTCTAAGTGTCATTTGAAAACGCCCTGTACAATGCAATGGATTATTGAAGCAAGTTTTTACATGGTCAGTTCTAAAATGGTATAGGAACGTCTAGCGAAATTCAATGAACTAGACGAGAGCTACATTAATACAAAGATATTCCAGTGCATCTGATGTTTCAGGTTCTAGTGAGTATTGGTACTAATTATGTATGCTTGTTTGTACTTTTTTTTGACTTGTCTTTCAATAAAATCATCTCCTTTTACTCGTATATATTTTTTCCTTGTATCAATGTCTTATCAAAACACTCACCTCTTTTTTCCTGTACTGAATTTCATGTGATTCAATTGGCGACTTGGATTCAACTTTCCACGATAAAACTACATCCCTAAGGTTCTTTTCCGGCTTGACAAATTCTCTAACGGCAGGAATCTTCACTAAACTAACCACTTTTTCGGATCTTCCGATAACGTTCTTGGCGAAGCACGTGTAATTTGTGAAATCTTCATCTGACAAACTTGAAATGACCAATATACTTTCAATAGTATGTTCCCTTCTTTTAGTTACGATTTTTTTATTTCCGTCGTTTTGTATAGGTTGGCTTCCTCTTTTCCATATCGGATAGGCTGATGGGTAAGCATCTACTGTACAAACCAGCTCAGTGTCTTTTTCCTTATTGGATGTTACTAGGTATTGTCCAATTGTGATTTTCGGAGCGTCTAAAATTTAATAAAAACAGGTGAAATACTCCTACTCTCCATTTATATTCATTAGTGTCCAGTAACTGATGATTAGTTTGAAAAATATACTTACGAGTAATGTAGATGACAATATGGTGGTGACTGGGCTTTTGGACGTGGTTATCAGCCAGGCATCTATAAGTACCTCCATCAGATTCAGATAAATTCGGGATTGTGATAGTTTCCCCTGTTAGTTCCAACCTTTCACTTCCTTTATGCCAGGATATGATCGGTTTAGGCTCTCCACTGGCAACGCACGTTAGTATTAAAGTTTCTCCAGCTGCATACTATGAATAAAAAAAAAGTGAGTGCACATAATAATTAGCCGAACATGTAGATTATTTGCTATAAGATATCCACATATCACAAAGACTAATACTGTACTACAAGTATTCGCCAACTAGATGTCCCAGAAATTACCAACTAAGAGAGACAGAGTAATAGTGCCCTCCCAATTGCATCGAACCTTATCAGGTGTTAAGATTTTCAGTAGCGTAGGGTTAGGTTTATGGTGAGTGGGTCTATAAGGCCCTCCACTGCGACTCGCAAGAGTCTATTGTGGCTCTTCAGTAGCGTAGCGTCACACAGTTATTGTTTCTGCTTTGTACAATAAAGTGTTTGTAAAAATGTCAGCCGTTAATAAAGAAAATCATAAATGTACTGAAGGACAAACTCGTCAAGTGATATATAGAGTGTTTAATTATTTTAAGACATTCTTAGCTTAAATAATTTCCCATTATCTTCTTTTATTCTCATTACTACCTGGAAGAAATTATATAAGATCCTAACTTTATAATCTTCAATTAGATAAATAACATGTTATTGTAATGGTAACCTTATTGTTAAAATATTATTTATGTACTCAGAATTCAGATATAAAGCAGATCCGTTTCTATTAAAATCAATATACCAATAATTATAACAAAGAATTAAATATTATTTATTAAGTTAGGATCATATATTTCCGGACGGACTATACTTTATTAATTGTACAAGTTGTCTTAGTTTGTAACAGAAAGCATATCCTCAGAACTTGCACGGCACTGTTTACAGTTATCGGATGGGCGGCGTCAATAGCTCCCTAGAGAGCATTTAGGACATCAAGTTAGTTGACGAATACTGTAGATGAGTATACTTTAAAATGCTTAACTCAGTGTCACCAAAACCAAAAAAATGTTGACCCTACTACTTCTATCCGGGTACTAAACGAGTAGTAAATTTATTATTATTTACTGTGTAGCATACTTTTACTATTTGACCTTGACATGAAAAATGTAGTTCTGTAGGTATACCAGTTTTATCACATATCAATATCTTTTACTCAGTAAAATATTACGAAATTCCACTACCTGGGTCAATATTATGGAACATCTGCTTATAAGTGTTTTTTTACAAGAATTTTTGTTCTAAATTTTCTTACATAATATTAATAAACAAAATGCAATATGACATCAGACAAATACACACAAAAAGCCTAATTGCTGAGGTGCCGAGTTACTGTACAAGGTAGATGATGGAACAAAAAAGGAGGGCCCAAAACAGAGAAGAGAGACCCCATCATTTGTGTTTAAAGAGACAAAGACGTTTTGGGCGCACAGCCAATGATATGTGTATGTCAATTGAATACAAAGACCTGTTGATTTATTTTGATTTACTGTTCTGCAGAGTGCTAAAGAGGAGGTCTTTTTTGCCAATAATTGGCCATATCTTTTTAAAACACCCATATAATATATTAGAATGCTATATTTTTGTGAAGGTCTCGGTGAGATCTTTTCGATTCTTGAACAAAATATAGTACGTTTCATTTGAAAAAATGGAAGTTTGTGCTGCTACGTGGTTTTGGAACACCCTGTAGAATCGAAAGCATTTTCAAAATGTGCCCTCAGTAACTGTATTACCTCCAATGTCAGAAGATTGCCCCACCCTGTATAATGGATACAGTATTGATACAGATCAGTAGCATGGTCTTGAACAAAAAGAAATTGCAAACCTCAGAAGACTGACAGAAGGTTCTTACATTGGTCCAAAACTTTTACATTTGCAAGTCACAGAACATTACTTTGAGTCTTCTACAGCGACATACATTATCTCTGAAGCATGTTTGGCAACAACATGGCTTAGGAAAATCTTCGGGGTCCGTTGGAACATCTGTTATTTGTGGAATTAAGGTGTCAACTACCTCTATATAGGCATAGTCCAATGGATTGAGTTTCTCAGACGGTTCCAAAGCATAAATCAATTTGTAGCATTGCAAGTAGCTTCTTTTGATATCAAGACGGATATATTTTGATGTAGTGGCCAAATCTTGAAAGTTTCGTTATTTTTAGTGATGAAAACGTAATTTATTCATTGTTCCTAAGCTTGAGCCAAGTGATCGAACTAGAAATTCTTCTGCTTTTTTTACCATGTCATCATTCAGTGGGTCTTTCCCAAAATCTAACAAAAGGTCTTCTGCACATGTTTCAGCTACTTTTAAAGCTGCTAACTTCGTACTGACATGTGACCAACTTTTTTCTACACTCCTATAGGTGTTTAACAAGGCCCCGCAACAAAACTTGGGGGACATAAAAGTGCTCACGAGACATATGGCCTAGCTGCTAGACTATCTCCGTTTCTCTTAAACTTGACATTGAAAAATATGATTAATGAACTCATTAATATTTTGAAAATGTTTGTCTCCAAAAACCACGTATTTTGAAAAAAAATATTCAGATTCGATTATTGAGACATAGATTTTAAAAATTTTGAGTTTCTGATCGACTCGTTGAATTGTTCTCTAAATACTCTCATTTTTTCATTTACGTAGTGTCAATGAATGAATAAAAATTCAACAGTTGACTCAAAGTGTGAACCGAAGGAGGCAGTAGCGGTAGAGTGTGTGTGGATTAAATCACGTGCGTTGTACAGGTTTGTTGTTAATTTGTGTATAATAAACATACTTACTTCAGTCTTGTTGTTTTCTGTCAATATTCCGGTAATTACTGGAGGTGTTGGACGCATCAATTTGTGGACTATCTTTGGATTGTTGTCGTTTTTGATTATAAGTTCGCAAGTGTACCTACCATAATCTGCATCACTGGTGATATTGACTTCTAGAGTATGGTCAAAATCAAGTTCTAGAATGTTGGGATATTTTGCGAGAGGTGAATGATCCTGGTAGAGTATTGTTTCATCTTTTTGCCAGATATTTACGATATCTAAAAAAAGAAAGGAGTTATAAAAATTTAGTGACCTTGTCGGCATATACTAGCCGGTATTTAGGGTTTAGGAAGCTACTCACATATACTCATAAAATAAAGAAAACTTAATCAAAGCACATTTTGTCAAGAACCTTCAAGTAGTTCTATTAAAACTTCTGAGTATCGATTTATATCACCCCTTGTTTTATCTACACTTGTCCTACGAAAAATTGTATTGAATTTCATCCCTCTGTTTTGTTTATTGACCAGATATTAAAGTTCACCCCTAATAAGTTGAATCAATATAGATGCTGCTCCCTTTACTCATCACGTGTCGTCTTGAAATTAATCAAATAGAAATAAAGTAATGATTAAGAAAATTTTTGTTATAGAATCGAATGTCGACGTAAAAGGTTTCAAGACCATTTTCCATTTTAAACTAACGGCATTGTGTTGAGTATATAATTCCTTCAAAAATATATTAAGGGAATTTAGAAATTAAGCAAGTGGATTATTATCGAATATTTTTACTACTTTTACATTTATTATTCAAAAAAGGGAAAACCTACTTCCGTAGGTATGGGAATATTTGTTCGCGATTTACATTGCTCTTTGTTATCTCCCATAATGGTTGGAGATATCGAAAATGTATTTGTTATATGTAACATTTTCCCCTTAATCGAATGCTGGACATAAGAACGTTTTATGGTACTTACGAGACTTTTGTTAAAAATGCGTTTGTCTGAATATTTCACGACACTATTTGAAGAATGCACAACTAATCAAGATCCAATAATATCAAAGGTTAAAAAGAAACAATTAAACTGGTTTGGCCACCTAGTTAGAAGAAAAAGACAAAGAGAAAGACACAGGAGGAAATGGGTAGACCAGATTGAAGATATTGGTAAGAACAAAGGAAACCCATTAGGAGAGATGGAGGCATTGGCCAGGGACATAAAAGAATGGAAAAAACGGGTGAAGGAAGAACTCCAATCCGACGTCAGCCAAATTACTCAACCACTCACAGGATTGATCCGTTTTAGACGTGCGTCACCTTAAAATGTTCGTCTTGAGTTTGCCTATCGACCCTTGTTCCGGGATTTTTGATTTCGAATTTTATTTTTCTGTAATTTGTGTCCAAAAATTTACTTTCATGGAAAAATGGCGATTTTGGGTGCAAAAGTCATCCTAGCGCACGCAACATTGAGTTTTTACAAAACGTTTTTGAAGGAAACTCTTCCTCTTGACAACCCCTTTATGAGAAACTTGTATTGAACGAAAAGTGTTCAGTATCACCTAAGGAATATGTCCGAATTTTTACAGAATTTTTGGAAATTTTCCGAGATTCTGAAATTTGGCGATTTCCTGGCCAAATTAAATGGCCAAAAATATCCTCAAACATTCAGAGAAAATTTGAACGTATTGCTGGATTGATTACAAACACTTTTTATTGTAATTTGTGTCCAAAAATTTACTTTCATGGAAAAATGGCGATTTTGGGTGCAAAAGTCATCCTAGCGAACGCAACATTGAGTTTTTACAAAACGTTTTTGAAGGAAACTCTTCCTCTTGACAACCCCTGTCGGAAATGACGACCTTTATGAGAAACTTGTATTGAACGAAAAGTGTTCAGTATCACCTAAGGAATATGTCCGAATTTTTACAGAATTTTTGGAAATTTTCCGAGATTCTGAAATTTGGCGATTTCCTGGCCAAATTAAATGGCCAAAAATATCCTCAAACATTCAGAGAAAATTTGTACGTATTGCTGGATTGATAACAAACACTTTTTATTGAAACAAATTTAGATTTTTGTTCCAATAGATTTTTGAGGAACAATTTCCTTTCGCAGCAATAGTTTTGGATCACTATGGTCGTTTTTAGGCATGACGGCCAATTTTTCCCGAAATTTGACGTACACAGGGTTGTAGGGGTTGTCAAGAGGAAGAGTTTCCTTCAAAAACGTTTTGTAAAAACTCAATGTTGCGTTCGCTAGGATGACTTTTGCACCCAAAATCGCCATTTTTCCATGAAAGTAAATTTTTGGACACTAATTACAGAAAAATAAAATTCGAAATCAAAAATCCCGGAACAAGTGTCGATAGGCAAACTCAAGACGAACATTTTAAGGTGACGGATCAATCCTGTGAGTCGAAGAGTAATTTGGGTGGTTAGGAGGGCCATGAAAGAAAGTTTTTTTTTATGAAAAAGGTGAACTTTACCTGGATTTGATACTGCACAAGGCATACGAATAGTATCTCCAATATTCCCAATAAATGTTTGCGGTTGTGTTTTAAACTCGACAATTCCTTCTTGGACTCTTGGCTCATTTTCTTCCTCTACAATATTGTTTCCATCCTCGATATTATCTTCATAATTATTATCATCTTTTTGGACGTTTTCGTCATCTAGTTCTCCATAAGTATCTTCTTCATTGTCAGTTTTTGATTTAGCTGAAAAGAAAAATGTTAATTAAACCTTTTTGAAATCCAGTTACAAAATGTCATTTGACACATTTTTATTAAAAAATAAACATTTAACAGCTGATACCGGCATAATTATTCCTTATAGCCACATAAATAGTTAGACTTTGAAACATTGTATTAGTCAATGAGCTAACCATCGTGAAGAAGGTATAAGTATAGTTGACGTAAAAGATATAGTGCGAACTTAAAGTTGCCGGCTTTTTGTTTGACTCTAAGACTAAGAGTATACCGTCATAGCCCAGTCAATATTATAATTATTTAAAATGCTCATTTAGTTGACGATAAATTCATTTATTGTTATAATTTTTACTGATTATCGTTAATAGTTATTTAATAAACTAGTTTGTTAATGAAGGCGATTAATAAACGAAATTGTTTAAAGCATGTACGAGCGATTGCGAGTGAATAGTTTGACTTAATTATATTTATTTTTGAGAGAGGGTTGCAGGTGTTCCTTTTAGTCGGTGGCCTGACATCAAGAAAGTGTGTATATTTTTGTATGGAAATTGTAAGTAAGTATACAGTAATTATATTTTTAGTTAAAAATTATATATTTACAATGTTGCGTCCTTGGGAAATATCGAGTTCGGTCCAAAATATTTTGTGTAACAACGACGAAAATTTAAATAATGGTGATAAGAGTGATTATTTTAGTAATAGTGACTGTAATGAAAACAGGATTCGACGACATTTAAATTTGGAAGCACAGAAAATATGTTTCAATGTGTATAAGAATCTACAAGAAAAGTTTGGTTTCGATGAAAAAACAGAATTTATGCAAGCAGTATCTGATTTAACAGAAGTTCCCCAATCAACTATACGTAAAATAGCCAAGAACGGGCCTTATGAACGCAAGAAGCGATGTGATAAGGGATTGGTCATACGTTTAGATATGTTTTTGATGAAATTATTAAAAACGATTGAAATAATAAGAAATAAATTGACAAATACCGGCCGTAATGTAAATTGCTGTAAGAAAACCATTGAAAACTGTATTAAAAAATTGGAATTCAAATTCAAAACGATTAATAAACGTCAAACAGTCATGGAAATCAGAAGAATAGTGGATATGCGGTATACATACTTGGAACAAGTAACTAAGTATAGAGAAGAAAACCGGCCAATTATCTATTTGGACGAAACTCGGTATGATACACATGATACTGTTAAGAAAGGATGGACTGATGAATACAAATACAATATAGAATTATGTTTGGTAAGTAGACGAAAATAATATTAATACCTTTCAGAGTTTAGCTCCGCAACATAACTTAAAGGGGATATAGTATACGATTAGATAGCTGCACTATATGTTTTACGTCAACTATACATTCTAAAAGTTGTGAGTTTCCATTATTAATAGTCTTAAACCTCCTGAACGATGTATTTTCATGTGTAAATAGGAAGTGAAAGGTAACGCCCTTAAAAGACACAGACACACACCGCATATTTCGTCAGCTACTTTCTTGACAGAATGTATAGAGTGAGCAGCATGACTTTTAAGTCATAAAAAATCTTTGGAACAAGATACATCATTAAATTTGTTCATGATAGGTAATTAGAATGTGTGAACCTTATTTTTTATAGCTTTTTAAATGGTACTTTCATTTATATACTTGCAGTAACATTCATCTGAAATTTTGTTTATTTAACCGGTCAATCATGCACATAATTCATCTGCCAACCATCTGTGTCCCACGTATCTGCACTAACAAATAAAAACTGACAAATCATTATTTTTAATTTAACCACGAACACAACGCTCCGTTATAAAATAAATTATTTTTTAAATGGCTCTCAAAGCTTTCATCTCATCCTTGACAAAGGACCTATTAGTATGTGTAAAAAATATCCCTACTAACCCCCTGATGTTACCTCAACAAGAAATCACGTAACCCTATGTTGAATCAAGCGCCATATCTCAAGCTTAAATGATACCGCGGTATTTCGTTGCCCTTTTTGGCATGATATTTAGAATTTGAAAGCAGGTAGATATATTAATTTTTTTTTGTTCATTCCTGACCTTTCTCAACGAATTTTCCGTTATTACCAACCACAAGCAAAGTCGTATCAAGTAGATTTATTTTCAGGGATTCATTACAACTGCTAAAATTGGGTTATAAACATTTCTTGGTAAATAATTATCTCCATCATTAAAAAAGAGATCTACAGCTATCGTTGGCGAAATATTCACCTTTTAACGCTTTTATCCAGAGATAATTTGTCAAGTAAACTAAATTACGAATAGAATAGTTTGTATCGAACACCTAAACTCGGTTTAATTATAACTGATGTTTAGACTGATGTATAATTGTTGATAATAAATAAATCAATATGTCACAGTCTAAACATCAGTTATAATTAAACTGAGTAGGTGTTCGATACAATTAACCAGAGGTCGAGAACTATCGATAGTTATCGATGTTTATGACTATCGAACACAATCGATAGTTTTGGAAAGTTATCGATAGGTATATGAGCGGACACACACCATATCGAAACATGTTTTGATATGAACAAAGGAAGAAAAAAGAAGACGAAGGGGTCTATTTTGTAAGACATAACGACGTCGTTCGTGGGCGATTATCGTTTATGAACGACTTTCTCTATTTTAAAGTCAACGGTAGTCGTTGTTGTACGACAAAAATGGCTACCAAGTTGTCGCCCACCGACGATACCTTGACAGCTCTCGTTGAGAAAGTAAAAAGTCGTTAACTAACCTAAAATAAGGTGAAGGTCATTGTGCTCGCCTTTATTTATCTAAAGTGTTCGTATTAATAAAAATTATGGCAGGTGAAATAGCTAATTTGGCTTTAGATGAGTTACAAACGAGGTCATGAATTGGATTGTCTATATAAATATCTGTTTAAAATGTTAATTTTTAATAACTTGGTGTCTACATTTAGAGAAGAAACTCGAGAAAGACTACGTACACTGAGAGATACCAGTAATCCTTTTGAGCTCACAGAGAAACTTTCTAGGCAGTTATATACCTAGACTAGATGTAAATATTTATTCGAGGAAATTCTACCTCATCAATCTACTTACGTAGAACCCAGAAACAGTCCCAAATTATCAAAATGGACTTTAGAAGTGACACTGGAAACACAAAACATCTAGAAACATAATATTCGACGTACGTTTTCTGTCAATTTAATAATACCCACCTTAAAATTTGCCGTTAACTTTGATCACTACTGAACGATAATGTTACAGAATAGAGTTAAGAGAAATTGTCGTTGACAAATAAGTCGTCTGCGTAACGATATCGTCTGGAAACGACGAATTACAAAATAGACCCCGAAGTATCTGTTTTGGAGTTTTGTCTCTGGTTTGGTCGTTTTGTGGTATATTTTGTTTTAACATTTTAACCTCTCACTAACCTGTCTGTCCTATCATATGTCACCTCACTTGGTTTTTATTGAAGTGAATTTTACTTTTACTTTTACTCTTACTTTTCCAGTTTCCTGTGTTTTACGTTCCACTCACACTTTAAAATAATTTAAAATTACCAGTCTTGCAGACTATCGAAAACTATCGATAATTATCGATGGTTAAGAAAAAACTATCGATAACTATCGATGTTACGGTTATCGATAGTTCTCAACCTCTGGAACTAACTCATACGGAAAAATTTACAAACCCTGACCTTAAAATCGTCTATCTAAGCA
Source organism: Lochmaea capreae (assembly GCA_949126875.1). Classification (NCBI taxonomy): domain Eukaryota; kingdom Metazoa; phylum Arthropoda; class Insecta; order Coleoptera; family Chrysomelidae; genus Lochmaea; species Lochmaea capreae. Next base: position 24,832,633 of record OX421404.1, read on the forward strand.
GTTTGTTTTTTCTCCGCAGAGTCGCGCATTGCAAAAACGATTCCATCCAAAATAAGTAACCTTAGTTTGTATAAATGATAGTAGTCGAATTGTAAACATTACTTATGACCTAATAATAACAACTCAAAGTAGGGACTAGAAAGATTAAAATTAAAAAGGGGCAGGGTGTGCGTTGTTAGAAATTATTGCAATACAATAGTGGTTGGTAGTGCATCTGATTTAAAATGAAGAGGTGAATTGAATTTAAGAAAACCATTGTGTTTGCAGTTACCAAAGGTCTTTCCATTAGATAATAGGCGATTTCGAATGGCTTTTTTGGTTGGTTAATGGTAAACCGGTCGGATCATAAACGATAACGTCAGACCCTCAGATGTTTCTGGCCCATTCGAATTATTCGTAAACGAAACGGTTGGTTAAACGACTGTCAAGTAAAAATTTGCAAATAACAGTGCTAACATTAATTTAATGATCATAAAAACATTTGTTAAAGAGAAGCACATAAGGAAAATTGGGTTAACAGATATCTAGATTATGATTTTTACCTTCCTTTTCGTAAAACTTTCGACTAAATGTTGGTTCATTATCCATAAAATTAATTAGAATCACTTTTTTATTAATTTCGAAGCCCACTGCACCTAGAGATCTTGTCATCGTTTTCAAAAAACGTGAACCAACTTCTGTTTACAAAACCTTAACCTCAAAACAGTCATGCTGGGATAATCGGTAACAGGAAAAGATAGAACGAATAACCAGAGAGCACGGTTTAAGTTTCGGTTAACCATCCTTGAACCAGACGATTTATGACGTCATCAATTTGTCATTCGAATGCGATTGATCCAAATAAGACGGCCCAATCTATGAACCATCGAAGATCCAAAATCATTTTAAATCTCCTAAATATATCAGTTTCAAACGAAACAAACAAGTTTAAAAATTAAAAACTGTTTTTCGATTTTTCTTTTTCGAATTTTAGTGCCCTGGCGAGCTGCCAATGGCAGTGGCCATTTTGGCAATTAGCATGTCCTAGAAGTATACTTATCACAATTAGCGAACATATGAATAATTCAGAAAAGCAAGTTTGATTCTAGAGTAACGCTGTTTGATAATTAAAAACAATATTAAAGTTTCAGTCAACGATATTATAAAATGACAACGGCCCTTTCAAACTACGCTTATGAATACACCAACGAAAAGGGCAGCTGAAAAAGTAAAGTACCACCCCTATGTATTTTTATTTATAGACGTCTGCATTCAAAATTCAAAGGGTCCTACTAATTGCTTATTCAGTAGTTTTATGAAAAGGAAGTGTTAGAAAGATAGTCATTGCTGGAAATTGAAAGAAAAATAATCGTATATTAACAGACTGACAAGTGTATGGGAATATGAGAGAGATATGTGAATGATAGATGAATCAATTTGTTTTGATACGACGTTGGTCGACAAAAAGGGATTTTGGTTAAAAATAATCCGAATGTGACAACTTTCATTGCATGATGTAATAATAGTAGGTATATTTTTTCCAGCAAAACCTAAGTAGAAACCTGTTTTTCTTATTTATGGACAAAATCCACATATACATGACATGTAGTTAACACACAGAAAGGTTCGTGGTCCTCCACCATAGAAAGCACTCAGCTACCTTATATTCTTCACCTTCAGGATTATTCAGCTGCTTCTCACAACTTTCTTCAAAATACACACCAGAAAACTTTTACGTGATCATCTTGAACCTCCTTCTTTGTGCGAGACTGACAACTTCCAGCCTCACTATCATAATTTTTTCTGCTTCGTACAAACCGTGTGCAGTCACAAGATAACCTTGAGACTTGTAAGACTTTTCCGTGGTCATCTTGAGGTTCCTTCCTTGTGCGATCCTGTCAACTTCTTCATGTCTCTAATGTCATGGTGCTTGCTTCTTACAAGCTTTGTGCAGTCTTAAGCTAACCTCTATTCTCTCCTGTAGGTTTGTAAGATTTTTTGGTGGTCAGCTAGATATTTATTCATCTGATTGGGTTGTACTCAACAGCCCAGGCACTTGAACTGAATGTTTGTACCATTTCCCATGTTATCTACTTCCTACTTCCATTCCAGAAGCTTTGTGTCTTCTATGTAGGCCACTAGTTTGACTGGAGGGATTTTCAGTAGTTGTAATGGTTGTATTATTTCCTCTCCAAAGTGCTTCCGTCTGCGTCCATGTAAGTTCTCGCAGAAGCACAGTGAGTTTCATCATAGAGTTCACATTTCCTGCACATAGGTTAACTAACTTTGCCCATTTTGTGCAGATGTTTCATCAGGGTGCAGTGTCTAGTCACCAGGTCGGTAACTGTCTTCAAATGTCTCTTACTCAGTTTCAATAGCCTGATTGAGAGTTCCTTGTCTACCTAAACTCTTTGTATGGAGGTGCCCTTCTGTCGACCTCCATTTGAGCCAGTTCCCCATTTCCCCTCTTATGCAATATTTTGTGATTCCTTTGAAATCTCCCTGAGAACCTTCTTTTGCTAACTGGTGAGGGATTTCATTATATGCAATCCTCTCATGTGCCGGCACCCATATTAGAGACACTTTGTTGTCTCTTGCCAGCCTGTTGAGGGATTCTTTATAGTTTTTTACCAGTCTAGACCTAGTTGTTGGATTAAGCTGGCTTGTACTAGGCTAAATAGCTTCCTCGCGTCTCTTAACGACCTGGTGCTCTAGAACAACCTTCAGAATTATTCTGTTGCTTCTCACAATCTTGATTTACATCTGAATACTTGAGATCCTATTGTGGTCAGCCCAGATTTCTTCCTTTACACCTGCAGGCTTGAGATACTTTTTGTTGGTTAACTTGATAGTCCATCTTTATCGTCCCGTTTCTAATGTCCCGGTTTCCTAGCTCTACCACCCTAATAACTAAGAACTAGCCCTGATTCTAGAGTTTTAAGATTTCCTAGTACATTTTATAACCCATTGCTAAGCTCACTTATACCTGGTTCAACTTTAATGACAAGATTTATAATGGAAAGTAAAAATTGCTACTCGTCATAATGAGCTTTGCTCCTTTTGGTTATTTTTTTATACAGTAAGTAATTATTAATGTAAAATATATAACAACGAGGCTACTTTCAACTTTGTTTGTTGTTTTCTTTACATCCGTTATACGTAAGGCATTTACTGTGTATATACATAGTTTATTGTTGGATTCAAGGTTGTATCTAGAAAAAATGGTAATGGCCTATTCATTAAAGCGCCAGCAGCGCCTTTGTAAAACACGATTAAGCAAATCTGCAATTCAAATTCGAATCAACGTATCTCCAGAAAGTTAATTTAATTCTACACACAATTAAGAAAACAGACAAAAAGGGCAAATCTTCGTACAACGTCTTTTTATTTATTTTCACTAGCTATGGAAAATCTGTTGATTAAGAAATCTTGAATGTATTAATAATAATTCATTATCTGAAGGGGGCTTTATGAAAATAATTTGAAAGTTTTAAAACCAAAGATTAAAGAAATATAAAGCAACAAAAATTTTAGAGAACAATATTTCTAACAACCCACCTTAGGAAGTCGTTGCACTTGAACTAGAAATGCATGAAGAGGGCATTAACGATGGAGCGATAAAAATAGTGATATTGCTAGTGTGTGAATGTAAAAGTTGGAAAAATCAACAGATTCTAAGGCATATAAATGCCTTCATTTTATGGTATTATTCAAGGTAGGAGTAAGAATATGCTCCAGCGATGGGGCGGGGACTGGAATTTGCTCCAGGAATCCAAGGACACAAGTCTGTGTTCCATTGGGTAAGGTTGTGTCTGCATATCAGGCTATCTTGGAATACGCTATCTTGGAATGTGCGCAGATAAACCTAGACAGAGGTTATACGGATCGACGCAGAGCCATATACACCGACAGTCAGGTGGCAATTAAGGCACTGAGTGGATATACCATCAACTCAGGGCTTGCTGCTGAATGTCGTGAATGCCTTGCTGGTTTTGAAGGCAACGAAGGGGCGGCTACTCCCTTTAACGGCCCGGGCCCGACCTTGGGCCTCACAAAACAAACAATCCGTAAGGAGACGAGAAACTGGTTGAGAAACCAGCTCACTGGAGGGCTCTACAGGGTCTCAGACAGTCCAAGCTCTTATTGAGGGGATGGATTGATGGACATGCTAGAGCTGTTCTAGAACTACCAAGGAGTAGGTTGAAAAAGATAGCAGGACTCCTAACAGGGCACTGCTGTCTGAGGAAACACCTCTGTAACCTAGGGGTTGCGGCATGGTTGACTATGTTGACTATGTTCTAATCGTATGCCCACATTGGGCTGTGCTACGCAGGCGAATCTTCGGAGTCCCTGTTATGACCTCTGGGGACGTAAGCAGGCATCCTTCATCGAGGGACTCGGCTTCATGGATGCATAAGTAGCAGGAATGGCACAATGGGCCCGCCAATGGCCTCAGTGCCAGAGCCTTGGCTTGAGTTTGTCTTGCCTAAGGTTCGCCTTACTAAATTGGTAGTAGTAGGAATAAGAACAAGATCAAGATTAATATGGGGCTTGTGTGCTTCTAAGAACCTCTTTAGGTTAAGCTAGAGTTCCTTGTTTAGACCCGTGCTCGTGTCTCGTATGCCAATTATGAGGTCCTCAATATATTGAAATATTTTGGAGCCATTTGTGTAGCAGGCTATTTCTGGTTAATTTGAGGTCCTCTCATGCCTCTTTGCATGTTATGACTGGTTTAAAGTTGTAACTTTATGTTCGTTTGGGTGGTTCGACTCCATGATTGTGTTGCACTACCCTTTGGACATCGACGAAACGATAAAAATGAATATAAGGAGCGAAAACGAAATGAGACCTGTACTTTTGAGGAAGTTATCTTCAACTCCGTGAAGGATGGATAGAAACCTTGGTCTGAAGGTATCCTGGTAATGGGTCCTTAATATACTTGGAGGAGTCTTGGAGGTATTCTTGGGATATCCTAGAAATAGGAATAGGAATGAAAAAAGATAAGCTATGGAAGATTATTAAATGTCTTGCCTTGAAGACAGTCGATAGGGAGAAGGAGCTTCGCTAGTGGCGCTCACAGGAAGTTCGGCGGTGACAGATGACAATCGTCTTATGGTCAGGGTTAGGGATTGAAAGTGGCTAATGATACGCCGAGCGGGAATTAAAGAAGAATTGGCGATATAAATTTAAAAGTCGATGGGCATGTTACAAAGTTTTTCCCGAAGCTATACTTGGGAAACTTCTCGTCCAGATGTACAGTTCCTTAGGACCCTATACTTGGTGGAGTTGAACGATATACTTGTATGCATCTCTTACACGTTTTATATTATTTACTCTTTTTTTTAAATGTTTAACGCCGCTTGCCTCGTACGTTTTACGTTGTGGCGCATATAGAATACATTTATCTACGATTTAGGTTGAAAACATTTATTTCAGACCATACAAATTCAATATAAAGTTATTTTTTCCCAAAACGATCCTTTTTTTGTCAAAGATTTCCTGAACTATCATTTGTAGACGAAATAAATACACGAAGCTAGATCCATATCGAGTGTTTGTTTATTGGTTTTTGATAAATGCATCACCTATCAAAACAAATCGATGTCAGTGACCGATAAGTTGTAGCTTATACCAATGGATTACACACCAAACAAAAAAAAGCAGTCGAAGTACGATAGTTGAATATTATATAACATATATTTGGTACAATATATAAATGCGGATTATAAACATGATCCTGTCGGTATTTATTCACCGACAAACAGATTAAATGAATCGGCAATGATTTGACGCAAGTAGTTTTAAATTTTGTTTTAACAAAAAGAAAAATTAATACACCACAAGGAACATAACGAAGATAACAAGTTTGCTAACATTAACAGTAACAAGAAAAACCTTCAACTTACTTAAATTACATAATATTTTTTAGAGGGATTATCTAAAATCATGAGATTTATAAAATAGTAAATAAGGACAAATTATCTTCTGTAAGTTCCTTGTGGCATTACTTATTCTTTTTTCTCTTATTTTTTTTTGGGAATCAAACCACAATAATGTTTTTTATCTTTTTATTTCGACATTTCGGTAGCGTTCCAGCTACCGTTGTCAAGATTAACTAGTAATGAAATAATTTTTGGTCCCTATCTGACACAACGAAAAAAATTTGACAACCAGACAATCAATAATATTTTGAAGTTTTAAGACTACAAAACTTTGTTGTCAAATTTTATTAAGGTCCATTCATAGTAGATCACACCTCTGGTAAAATGTGAAATGAAATATTTGATTTTATGACATTCTAACGATATGTAGTCCACTAAAAATGGAATAAAGTGAAGTGCATGTTCCAGGAACGGTTTTAATTCGGATAGCGCTTTTTTTCGCTTATTTTTGTTTACAAAATATGTGTAACTCAGTTTGGTGATTTTGTGTATTGAAGTGTGTATCGATTAACAACTATTCCAAAGATAAATCATAAGAAAACCTGGATAAAAACTTATGATGCTATCCTGATAACGCAGGTAATTGATTATTGGAAATTTATTTTTCTAACATTGGTAACCAAATTTGACTACATTCGGCTGAAATACTAGCTACACATTTATCTGCATTTAGTTGTATTAAAGCACTTTCTTTGATTTTTCGTCTTTTATTATTGGGCTCTTTCAATATTATTTTTGTCGAATCCCATTGAATTTTATGCCCCTCTTCCCAAGCATGTTTGCAAATACCTGACTTAAAGAACTCCCTATCTTTGATATGTATGTATGTATGTATGTATGTATTTTGGGTTAACATTCACTGAGACCTAAAAGATCTATTGTGCCCCCTTACTTCTACTTAGTTTCTGAGGAGAGTCTCAGATACTAATAGCTCCTTTAGTCCTATTTCCCGGAGGAATTTTAGGATATCCGCAGGCCTCAACTTAGGTAACTGTCCCTCTTCTATCCAGTAGTCTCCCAGGTACTGTGCCCTAGGATTCTGAAATACTGTGCAGTTCGCAAGTATGTGGATGGAGGTTTCTTCTTCCATTCCACAAAATCTACAATCTTCATCCTCCACTATTTTGAGCTTTTTAAGGTGTCCATTCAGGCGACAATGTCCCGTTAGGATTCCTGTTAAAACTCTTAGTGCAGTTTTGCTTTGACTTATGCATTCATTTGATCTCAACAGGTTGTAGTCACCCAGAAGAATCTTTGATTGCCTAAGCCCTACTAGATCTTTCCAATTGTCAGATCTTCTCTTTTCTTCGGCTTTACCTATTTCTTCCAATATTACATTGGAGCTGATTCCGCAAAAAGGTTCCGGCCCCCAAAAGGGTATTTCACTCCCCCTCTTTGCTAGTTCATCTGCTATTTCGTTTCCTTCTATTCCAGTGTGTCCTGGAATCCACAGTAAGGTGACTATATTGTTCTCGCCTAGTTCATTAAGTTTGCCTAGGCATTCCCACACCATTTTGGAACTGATTACACAGGAACTCAGCGCTTTAATGGCTGCTTGACTATCAGACATTATGATAATCCTTTGCCTTCTATATCCTTTGTCAATATTGAACTGGGCACACTTTCTTATTGCGTGAATTTCCGCTTGAAAGATACTTGGGGTTTTTCCCAAGCTTTCAGAGTGTTTGGTTCCTGGCCCGTACACTCCTATCCCAGTTCCTTCTATTGCTTTTGAGCCGTCTGTGTACCATTGAATGGCATTCTTTCCAAGTCTGGTAATGGTATTTGGATCCCATTCCTTCTTGTTGCTTAATTCCGTAACGAATTTCTTTGAAAAGTTATACTTTTTCATCATACCATCTTGTGGCATGTCCCAGGTTGTCTGATTTCTAAGAAGTGAAGAGGTGGTTTTCTTTTTAATGATTCCCTCTCTACTTAGTCTGTATCTTGTTCTTTCTGCAACACTCTCCACCACCATATGTAATGGTGTGAGGTTGAGAATCACTTCCATTGCTGCCGTTGGGCATGTACTCATTCCTCCTGTTATGCATATACAGGCTAGTCTTTGAATTTTAGAGAGGTTTTCTCTCGTCGTCAAGAGGCTAGTTCTACTACTCCACGCAATGGCTCCATAAGTGATAATTGGTCTCACTATGGCAGTGTACATCCAGCTCAGGATTTTTGGGTTACAACCCCAGTTTCTCCCTGCCAGATTCCTGCACACCATTAGAGCCATTTTTGCTTTGTATGTAATCTCCTTCTCGTGTTTGTTCCACATGAGTTTGCTGTCTAGAGTCAAACCTAGATACTTGACTTCTTGTCTCCATTCAACGTCGTTCCCATCAAGTTTAATGGTTTTGAGGTTGAGTTTTCTTTTCTTAGTGAAGGCTATCAAGATGGTTTTGGTGGGGTTGATGCTGAGTCCCACTTGCCTACACCAGCTATTTGTATAGTTCAGACCCTTTTGTACGATGTCACAAAGGGTGTTTTCAAATTTTCCCCTGGCTGTTATGACAATATCATCGGCATATCCTTGGCAGGATATTCCGAGGTCCGTCAAACCACACAGGAGTTCGTCAACCGTCAGACTCCACATTAATGGGGATGCTACTCCTCCCTGTGGGCATCCTCTTGTTGTGCAGATGGAGACAATGTCTTTGCTCGTTCTCGTCTCTGCTACTCTGGTGGTGAGCAGTTCCGACATCCATTTGGATGTTGTGCTGTCTACACCTCTTCTATTTAATGCTCTCTTGACAGCCTCATGTGGAGTGTTGTCAAAAGCTCCTTCTATGTCCAAAAATGCACATACTACAGTTTCTTGGTTGTCTAAGGCACCTCGGATATCCTCCGTCAGTTGTACCAGTGCAGTCTCCGTAGATCTGCCTGCTCTTTGATATACTTTTTATGTTCATTTATTCGGACTTTCAATGGTCTAGATGTTTCACCTAAATAGAATTTTTTGTCGCATTCACAAGATATCTTATATATGCAGTTTTTTTAAATAAAAAAAAAAAAACAATATTGTGGTTTGATTCCCAAAAAAAATAAGAGAAAAAAGGACAAATTATTTGGAATAGACGTCAGAAAGTATGATCTCCATATTTTTCTCAGTACAGCGCCCATGTGATAAGGAAGTTTATCACTTAAAATAACCATGATCGCTTATATCGCCTTGTCTACTTGTGTCTCTACGTGTTTCTTTGAATTGGTGGTTAATATTGACTTATTAGAACTTGTTGAATTTTGTTTGTATCCAAAGTATAAGTACTTAGTATCACCAGAGACAACCCTGAACGCACAAGTGCATGCAAAATTTTAGTTCGCAATAATTCACTGGTCCACTTATTATTTGTACAAACATTTTTGAGGTTTAGGTTTTGTAGACATAACAATGAAATTATTTCCTTTTTGCGCATCGCGATTTGGCTTGTTATTTCAAGATGATACATTTTCTTCACGTCAATACCGGAATTTATTCCCCATTAATGTTAACTAGATTGGTTTTAATGGTATGATTGGCATTTTCATCGATATAAAAAATATCAGAAGTAAAAGAAATATAAAAACTCATCTGGATGGTTGAAAAGTTCAATTTAAGTTGGTTTGACTAACCATGCTATAATGACTTAAAATTCTTGAAACATTCTAGATGCTATAGAAAATTATTTCTGAAATTTAATCTTAAGCTGCGTCCTCGCCGAGTCGACATTGTTGGGCGACAGTGTCGAATTGTTTTCCATCGACTGTCGGTAAACGTGAAAGACCAGTCGATCGACTTTGGTGTGTGGACATGTTTTCGACGTTCGACATTCGACAAATTGAGTACTCAGTGACGTCTTGTCGTTGACGTTGACGTCGTCGTCGTGTATTTTCGTTGGAAATGGAATCAGAACAAGACAAAGCCATAGCTTTTAGTGAGGCATACAGATTAAAATCAAATCTATGGGATTCCAAAACTAATAACTATTAAAACAGAAACATGAGGCACGATGGAAATTATTGATTGATAAACAAAATAAATTATTGGTAGGAATATTGAAAGAAGGTATCTTCTGTTTGTTCCTTGTGGTGTATTAATTATTCTTTTTGATATTTTTTTTGGAAATCAAACCACCACCATGACATTCTTACAATATGATGGGATCCAGTGAGGTGAACGCTCCAGGAACGGTTTTATTGGGATAGCTCTTTTTTGCTTATTTCGGAAATATTGATAATAAAACCAATAAATCATTCGGCTCAAATACTAGCTACACATTTATCCTCATTTAGTTGTATTAAAGCACTTTCTTTGATTTTTCGTCTATTTTTAATTGGGCTCTTTCATTATTATGTACGCCAAATCCCATTCATTCGGATTTTCAATGGTCTGGATGTTTCACCTAAAGAAAATTTGTCTCATTCACAACAGTTTTTTTAATATTGTTCTTTATTTTTCACTGGAGATTGTAGATAGCTCAGATGTTTGGGAAATAATGTGGGCTTAGAATAGGGGTAGATAATTAGTGGCAAAACGACGACGACAATGTTTTGTTTAGCATTAAGATGGAAGATGTTGGGATGAAGGTACTGAAGACTTGGAGAGATATATGAGCAAATCTAGTGACGTATTGGAAAACAAAGGCATAGTTATGTGGATACTTATTCCATACAAAGAATTTACTGAACAAGGTAGACAAGGAACTGTCAACCAGGCTATTGAAACTGAGTAAGAGACATTTGAAGACGGTTACCGAGCTGGTGACTGGACACTGCAACCTGAGGAAACATCTGCACAAAAGGGGCAAAGTTAGTGAACCTATGTGCAGGAAATGTGAATTCTATGATGAAACATCTACTCACATACTGTGCTTCTGCAAAAACTTACATGGACTCAGGCGGAGGCACTTTAGAGAGGAGATAATACAACCATTACAACTACTGATGAAAATCCCTCCAGTCAAACTAGTGGCCTACATAGAAGATACTAAGCTTCTGGAATGGAAGTAAATAATATGGGAAATGGTACAAAGTGCCAGCGCTGCTGAGCATAACCCAATCGAATGAATGAATGTGGATACTTATTGGGTAGAAATTTAAAACTACCGAGTGATGACGGAAGAGCAAGTATGTATTAATTTGTTGTTAAAAGTTGAAATGTTTTCACAACGAGGCCAGCTCTAATGACTAAACGAAAAGAACTTTAATATAATTAATTGGAAGGTAATCAAGAATATTAAAAACTCATCTGAAATTTTAAATTTACGGTAACAATTATCAAATCGACTTAATTAATGGTTGTTAAAAAAATATATCCATCATCAATAACGGTATTCTTGAAAGAAAGAAAAAACTGGTTTATTAATTGAAAATAAATATACCCACAGTTTTTTTTTAGTGCTACCTAGTACTGCTTTTGGTGCTAGTTTCTTTCAAACACGAATTCCGGTTCTTCAAGTCATCGATCATAATTTTAATTAGATGAAACGGATGAACTTTTATTAATTGTAATTAACTTATAAAATTTAAACTCTGCATTTTATCTCATTAGATATCTTATGAATTACTTTAATATAAACTGATTTTCAATTTGATTGATATTAAATATTTTCGTGTTATTAAGTAACAATGAGATACCAATCTTGAGGGAATCAAGTCTTTTATCAAAGGACCTTCAAGAATAAAACCAAAAGCTTTGCTGGAAACTGAACATGGACGAGATCCGAGATCAGTAACCGAAATCCAAGATGAATTGTGCAGACTAAACTATCATCTGATCGAAAACTTGGAGAGGCTGCAGAACAAGTCGGACATAGGACCATAGGAATTGCGTTTCTGCGCACTGAGCCTCAATGGACTATTGTAAGTCGCAGTGGAGGGCTTAATCGACCCACTCGCTGCAAATCTAACCTCTGAGGATGTAGATATCCTTTCATAGATTATCAACTTCCTTGTGAAGCAATGATATAGGAAACCAATGAAAACTATATCTTCTGATCTTTACAATTATTACTTAAGAAGACAATTTCAAACTGGAAAGCTCCCTAGATTTATCTGTTCATTGACGACATCGTATTGTGAGTTTTTTCTAATTTCTAATTCTCCAAGGAAATCTAGTTCTTGTTTCTTATTACAAATATATAGTACTTCTAGTTTTGTGTTAGGTTCAATGTTTGATGATAAGTAGATGTTTTGCGTAATACGGTTTATCTGGTTGTTTTAATCTGTATGCTAGTAAATGTTCATTGTGTCTAATTTCAAAATTTCGAATGGTTTGACCAATATAGACAATCTATTTTTCTTTTTTTTTTTTTCTTATTTTTAAAAACTTGACAATACCGTATGTTAAGGGTTTATCAGAAAGAATTAAGAAAATTGGTAATCAATTCAATATTCGAACTAGCTTCAAATCTAACAATACGTTGAGATCTATTCTAACAAAAACGAAGCCAAAAAATGAAGAACAATCTTCAAAAAACTGCATATATCAGATATCTTGTGAATGCGACAAATTCTATTTAGGTGAAACATCTAGACCATTGAAAGTCCGAATAAATGAACATAAAAAGTATATCAAAGATAGGGAGTTCTTTAAGTCAGGTATTTGCAAACATGCTTGGGAAGAGGGGCATAAAATTCAATGGGATTCGACAAAAATTATATTGAAAGAGCCCAATAATAAAAGACGAAAAATCAAAGAAAGTGCTTTAATACAACTAAATTCAGATAAATGTGTAGCTAGTATTTCAGCCGAATGTAGTCAAATTTGGTTACCAATGTTAGAAAGAGAAATTTCCAATAATCAATAACCGGCGTTATCAGGATAGCATCATAAGTTTTTATCCAGGTTTTCTTATGATTTATCTTTGGAATGGTTGTTAATCGATACACACTTCAATACACAAAATCACCAAACTGAGTTATACATATTTTGAAAACAAAATAATCATACACAAAAAACAACAAACGCGTTTATATTAACAAAATTTCCAAAATAAGCAAGAAAAAAGCGCTATCCCAATAAAAACCGTTCCTGGAACGTGCACTTCACTGGATTCCATTTCTAGTGGACTACATATCGTTAGAATGTCATGAAATAAAATATTTTATTTCTCATTTTACCAGAGGTGTGATCTACTATGAATGGACCTTAATAAAATTTGACAACAAAGTTTTGTAATCTTAAACTTCAAAATATTATTGATTGTCTAGTTGTCAAATTTTTTTCGTTGTGTCAGATAGGGACCAAAAAATTTTTCATTAATTCATTATCAGTTAATCTTGACAACGGTAGCTGGAACGCTACCGAAACGTTGAAATAAAAAATAAAAAAACATATTGTGGTTTGATTCCCAAGAAAATAAGAAAAAAATAACAAGTAATGCCACAAGGAACTTATAGAAGAAATCTATTTTTCACTTTTACGATGTATTACCACATTTTTCAGGATAGTAGTTCATTGTTCATCACAATTGCTGAAAGGCCAACCATTTATATGGCTATACCGGTATAGGCTTTTGCTAGGAAGTGAAGGGGATAAGATGGAAGAAAATAGTGTCTCAAAATAGTACCATAAGGCATTAGTCCGTAAATAACCCTTGAAATGATATCAGGGTGAAAAAGGAAGAAATTTTACCGGTAAACTTAAAAATATCAATTCGTACTGTTTGGTGAGTGAGCCTCGAAAGTCGCATTTGGCGAACAAGGAAGGGTGAGTGTGAAAAAGAAGTCTAGCTGTAGAATGGAGTGGAGGAGTATTTATGTGGTAACTTAAAATGCTAGTGGAGCTATACTGAACTCGAGGAATAATCAACATGGGTTCATAAAGATAGATGTTACGGTCCCACTTTTTAAAAGTCTGTTGAAAATAGTATAATTTGAAAATATTTTATAAAATAATTGAAAAACAAGTAATAAATAAATTAGTTAGAAGTATAGACGTTTGAAATGCATATATTTGTTAAACAAACGTCACAAACTGCGAAAATAATGCAGTTTTTCGCCTACACAATGAACTAAATTAACAAAAGCAAACTTGATCTAAAATTTATGCTGTAAATAAACTCAATATAATATAGTAGTTGTAGAGTGGCGTTAGCGTTGTACAGAAATTTTTAAATTTTCTAAAAATAATTCACATTTGACTGCGCTGCATCTATTCAGGCGCGTCTATTTTTAAAATCGAACAACTACAAGTTTTCTTTAGGCTAATTCCGTGGCAGTGACTTTCTTAATTGTATACCGTGTACCAAATTACATAAATTTAGGCTGGAAAAATATTACAGGAAATTCGATTTTATTTATGGGAGAGATAATCTACCTAAAAATTCGAAATTAAGCAGAAAACTTGAATAAATAAGAAAGTACAATGTGTCTTCATAATTTGTGAATTATTCAGGTGTTTTTTATTTGTTACAGCACTAATATATTTGAATAAATAATAGTACAGTCAAATGGTTGTTAAAAATATTGTTATCAGTTATCATTTTTCCAATATAACGGCGCTGGCTGTAAAGATAAGAGGTGGCGAAGTAGATATTAGGAAAGAGCATTTTAAAATCTATAAAATTACCAATTTTCAAAGCTTTCTGACTGTACTATGATAAAAATGAAAATTAAGGTACAATTAAAGGAAACATTTCTGGAAATAGAATGTCTGAATAGTTTACTAGATAATATAATACATTTCCGAAGGCATTTTAACCGCTCCAATGAATTGCTCTATGATGCGTATAGTGCGGTGAATCACTCCACTTTTATTTTCCATCGTTCCATATATTCTTGTCCGTTTTTGCTTTCTCCGCTACTAATTTCCACTACTTCTTATCTTTGATGATTTCCAGTATTTCTATCGTCCGTAAATCAGTAATAATTTGATCTTATTTTTGTTTTCCTCTTGTATGTATGTATGTATGTATGTATATTGATGTGACATTCACTGAGACTTAAAATATCTATTATGATCCCTTACTTCTACTTTAGTTCCTATGGAACGTCTCAGACAGTAGTAGCTCCTTTAGTCCTATTTCCATGCATACTTCAACTTACATACATGTCCCTCTTCTATCCAGTGATATCCTAGGTGCGGTGGTCTAGGATTCTGAATTGCTGTGCAATTCGCAAGTATGTGGTCTGCCCCTTAGTTTGCTTTCTGCTGGTCTCCGGCTACCCACCCTTTTAGTTGCTGCATCTGGTTCTCTTCTGTTCACATATCTGTACCAACGTATTCTTTGACACTTAATGTAGTAGATCACGATATCCCCCTTTCAATACCAAATTCATTAGTGGTCTAAACACATTGTCTGGAATCATTTGGGGCCCAATTCAAATTTTTCTTTCAAAAACCCGTAGCATATTTTTGTCTTGGTATTTTTACTAAGGTTTTTACTAGGTTAGGGTTAGGTTTATGGTGACTGGGTCTATAAAGCCATCCACTGCGACTCGCAAGAGTCTATTGTGGCTCACACCTATTCAGATTTCACCAAACAAATTCAGCTTCTTAACAAAGCCGATTAGGTTATTTGGTGAATGATATTTCAGGTCCGAGGGCGAGAGAGAATCCCTGCCAAACATCAGATACCTGATTCGAGCCGCGGTGGGGCAGGCACAAATTATATGCTCTGCTGTTTCATCATCTTCCAGACAAAGACGGCAGGTCCAAGTTTTAGCGTATGATGATTCAGATGACAGTGTCCTGTTAAAAGGCCTGTTAGACAACGTAGGTCATGCCTGCTATAGTCTAACATTTGTTTGGAGACATTCTTCGAAGGATGTATGAAAGCCTTTGAATTAACCAATCCTGGTAAATTATGCCAGAAGTCTAAAGCTCTTCTTGCCGTCCAGGTATTTAGTGTGTGTTTGGCAAAACTTATTGCGATGCGAATTGTAGGTTCTGGTCCGATAGAAACACGTGCGGCATCCTCCCTTGCAAGAGAGTTTGCCTTCTCGTTTCCTTCCATGCCAGAATGGTCAGGGATCCAGACCAGCAATACTTTATTGAGTTCTCCTATTGAGGAGAGTCTTTTTTGGCAGTCTAAAACGAATTTCGATGTTACACGGTGAGAGCTAAGTGTTTTCAAAGCCGCTTGGCTGTCCGAGAAAATTTTTATTGTTCTATGTATGAGATTGGCTTGCTCCAATCTCTCCACACATGAATCAATGGCGTAAATTTCCGCTTGAAATACGGTTGCATAGGATCCTAGAGAGGTTGAAATTTCTGTCCTAGGTCTGCGCCCGTATACACCTGCACCAGAGCCGGAGGGTGTTTTTGAACCGTCTGTGTACCAACAGCTGTCTGCTCTTAATAGTTAATCCTTACGGATGACCCATTCATTTGTATTTGGAATTAGGACGGTATAAGGCAGGTCGTAGTTTACAGTTGGAGGCATTATGTCAGAATACCTACTGTGACTTTCAGTGTCCACTAGAATTCTGCTACGTTTTGTATAAGCCTGATTTGTGCATTTATTAATATGCACAATTCTGTATGTTGTCCATCTAGCCTCTCTTTCCAAAAATATATGGAGAGGAGGTAGGTCCAGAAGGATTTCCATGGCTGCTGACGGTGTGGAGCTGATAGCACCAGTAATTGCCAGGCAAGCCTGACTCTGTAAACTGGAGAGCTTTGCTTGAGCCGTTCGCTGTAAAGCTTTTGGCCACCAGGCAATAGCTCCATATCATCACCTATATAGGTTTTTACTAGTTAGCTGCTTCTTCTGATGGAAGAAAGTTCTATTACCCCCCTGCAAGTGCTCTGAGATTTTTTCTTTTTTCCCTCTTTTTATTTGCCCCTTTGACTATCACTCCAAGATATATTTAATTAAAAAAATCTGATAAAATAAGTAATCTCACCATGTACCCTTTGTTGAGAATAAGAAACAGCAACTCACCTGAAAAATAAAAAAAATAAAATTATTAACAATAGAGAATATTAAAAACGAATAAAGTTTTATTTTTGTTAAAAATATTTTTAATGATTGTCATTCCTTTCCTTTCAAACTAATTCTCTAAAAATATCTTCTATTCTAGCGGTGGTATTTTAAAAACATGATTTTTAAAATATCAACAGCTGCAAGAGGTGATAAAATCGCATTTTTTCTTTTACGTTTAGAAATATAAACTCCTGACGACTATAAAACAGGTATATACAAGCACGAAGACATTTAATACGTTTTCTTTTAACAATCGATTGTGCCAGAGCTGATATTATGGAAGATAGTACAAGAATTTCAAATATTTTCTTGATAACATATGACTATTAACACAGCTATAAACTTGTCTTACAGCAGGTAGTTACCCATAATTCCACCCTTAAAACTTAAAATCATCCTATGCTAAGCAACTTTCACTATTAGGTTTGTTCCAGCTGTCATTTAGGAACCGTTCTTGAATCCAGTACTGTTTGCTGGACAAACTCGAATTAGGAATGGACATATCATCTTTATCACCCCTTCCTGATGGTAGTTTTTGTACCGTCCCAAGAACGATACTAGGAATCAGATGAAACGCACCTATTATATAGTCTGTATGCGTAATGGCTGGACTTATAAAAAAACGGTCGACTTCCCTCAACGTATTTAGTAAACAAGGGTAACGAGTTCAACTAGAATACAACAAATTTAGAATTACATTATTTCTATTTTTGGATACCAAATATTTGACACATATTTAATTTGTTCCAATGTTTGAGACACTCTGTACGTTTCACCAAAATAATATGATTCGTTTCCTTCGAGTAAGGAATTCAGTTTATTTTTTTTTGTCTGTTTGTTTTTATTTGTTCGTTTTTATGTTCCTGTTTCTACATGTTTTACATTGGGAGAGAAAATACTTTGTTGTTTAGGGGGTAATAAACCAACAAATAATCAGTGAGATGGTTTTTACGGAATTTATATTTAATATTATACGTAGGAAAACCTTCACTGCGGTTTTATTTTCTACAATATGTCATTTTAACGTTTATAGATCAATTGACAATCGTGTTATTTAAATCTGACGCCTCGTGAAAGTAACAGATATAAACAAGAATATTTTCATGCTCATTTTCGGATATTTATTCTACGAGTCCTAACTTCTTTTACTGCGCTGCCACATAATTAACAACTTGACAAAAAGTATTACTAATTTTCCAATTACTCTTCACATGATCTGGAGTTCCATTCATAAAAAACTAAAATGTTCAATGTTCAAGGGATATGTTTTTTAATATAACATTTTTTATACTTTCTGTAGTTCTTTTGGAAGTTAACCGATATCACTATCTTAGAAAACTGTAAAGAATCCCTCAACAGGCTGGCAAGAGATAACAAAGTGTCTATAATATGGGTGACGACACATGAGGGGATTGCAGGTAATGAAATGGCTGACCAGTTAGCTAAAGAAGGCTCTCAAGGAGACTTCATAGATCCGGAACCGTTTTGTGGAATCACAAAGGATTACATAAGAGGGGAAATCGGGAACTGGCTAGATGGGGAACACCAACTCAAATGGAGGTCGACACAAAGGCACCTCCACACAAAGAATTTTCTCTACAAGGTAGACGAGGAACTCTCAACCAAGCTATTGAAACTGAGTAAGAGACATTTGAAGACAGTTACCGAGCTGGTGACTGAACACTGCATCCTGAGGAAACATCTGCACAAAATGGGCAAAGTTAGTGAACCTATGTGCAGGAAACGTGAACTCTATACTCTACTCACATACTCTGCTTCTGCGAGAACTTACATGGACTCAGACGGAAGCACTTTGGAGAGGAAATAATACAACCATTACAACTACTAAGAATCCCTCCAGACAAACTAGTGGCCTACATAGAAGACACAAAACTTCTGGAATGGAAGTAGCTAACATGAGCAATGGTACAAAGATTCAGTTCAAGTGCCTAGGCTGTTGAGCACATCCCAATCGATTGAATGAATCACTATCATAGCTGTCTTTTTAAAAATTCACAATTATTGCTCTTCCTAATTATCCAGAAATTATATTTACAAACATTTTCCGAATATTCGATTTTTCGTGTGTTATAGAAGCACGTTTGTGATCGACGATGAACTGGGGATATTTTTAAATCCACAAGAAAGTTCAGAAAAGTAGTTTAACGCAGTGATTTATGATCATTCAGCTGGTAGATATACAAGTCGAGACAAAAGTTTTATTAACCTGTGAATTTATTTTAACAAGTTCAACAAAGTTGGCACTATAAATTGTGTCAAATTAACTTGTCAATCTCTTAGATGCTGTTGATTTTAAGAAAAACTACTTACAAAAGGTATTAATTAATTTGTGAAAACTTCTATGTATATCATAAACGTACGATAAAATGATTAAATTGGGTTGATTTTTAATTTTTTCCGAACTGATATGTCCGTACTTGATGCAGTAGTTAATTTCATAAGTCTAATTTATACAGTGCTATTCAAAAGTCCCCTACCCCCCTCGTATCTTTTGAACGGCTACACTTACATTAATAAAATTTGGAGGGTGGCAATAAAGTGTTGTAAACTTCTCTACGAATGGTAACAGGTGACGTTATAGTAATAGATGACGTCACAGTGCCACTCTGGCCAATAATTTTAGATAGGACCTTATGGCAAGTGATATCTCGTTTGAAAGGCATTGTCATTGGCTACATAGCCATATTAATTTTGTTTTGGTTTAAACTAATTTTGACGGATAAATTAAATAAATACCAAAATGTTTCAGTCCGCCTCTGGTTAATTGTCAAAAAAATTGACGTTTTTAATTTAATAGTATTTGTTGCTTTGCAAAGTTTTTCTAAATAGCTTAAATATTTAATTTTATTATTGTTTAACGAGACGTTTAAGAGTTTACATAGGCAAAATGGTACGTACTCAAGCCGACAAAGTAGCAGCTATCTTAATAATTGGTGAATCTGGAAATAATCTCCATGAAGCGGAACGTTTATTTAATGAGAGATACCCAGAACGCCCTATCTCGAGAACTTATTTGAGGGAGCTTCTTCACAAGTTTGAAGCAACAGGTAGTGTTCAAGATGCCAAACTCATCTGGTCGACCAACATTTAGGGATGATAAAAAAAATTGATATAGTTGCTGAAATGGTAGTAAACCCTACTTCCTCTTCAATTAAAGTTGCGTCTATCTGTGAAGTAAGTAAAAGTACAGAGAGTGTTGGCTAAAAATAAATTTCATCCATACAAGTTAAAAATGGTGCACCACCTTTCGGATGACGACCCCGACAGAAGACTCGAATTCTGTGAATGTATGACAAATAAAATTAGTCAAAACCCACATTACACAAAAACAATTTGTTTTAGTGACGAAAGTACTTTTTGCCTCAATGGAAAAGTGAATACACAAAATGTAAGGTATTGGAGTGACACAAATCCTCACACCTTTCGTGAACAACATACCCAATTTCAAGAAAAAGTCAATGTTTGGACAGGTATTTTGGGAAACCACATAGTTGGTCCTGTTTTCCTAAATTCAAATTTAAGCGGGGAAGTGTATTTGGAGATGTTACAAAATGCAATTGAGCCGTTAATTCTTGAAATTCTGGAAGATAATCCAGATGAATTCGGCCATCTGGAAATAACATTTCAACAAGATGGTGCTCCTGCACATTATTATGGTGCAGTAAGACGTTATCTGGATGAAGAATATCGAGGTAGATGGATCGGCCGGCGAGGTCCTATAGAATGGCCACCTCGGTCACCAGATCTGACACCATTAGATTTTTTTCTATGGGGGTACTTGAAATCCAAGGTTTATACTACGGCACTAGATAGCATTGGCGTTTTGAAAGAAAGAATTATTGAAGATTGCAATGCAATTTCAGCTGACAGATTCGAACGAGTACGACAAGAGTTTACTAATAGGATGTATTACTGTCAGGAAGTAGACGGAGCGCATTTCGAACACTTGCTATAAGAATCCATTGTTGATATTTGATTAATTAGATTTAAAAAAATAATTTCAATAATTTTGATATTTATTTAATTTCTCCGTCAAAATTAGTTTAAACCCAAACAAAATTAATATGGCTATGTAGCCAATGTCAATGCCTTTCAAACGAGATATCACTTGCCATAAGATCCTGTTTAAAATTATTGGCCAGAGTGGCACTGTGACGTCATCTATTACTATAACATCACCTGTTACCATTCGTAGAGAAGTTTACAACACTTTATTTGCACCCTCCAAATTTTATTAATGTAAGTGTAGCCGTTCAAAAGATACGAGGGGGGGAGGGGACTTTTGAATTGCACTGTATATTTAGATGTACACCGCATACTGAAGATGCAAAAATAAGTGGAATTGATAATAAAAACAATTTTTGGAGTCCTCCTGAACGAGACGCCAATGTAGTCATTAATAAGTATCAGTCCCAATTTATTTTTAAAATTAAAAATGAATAAAACATGAGGCTTCTTTAAAATAAGTTTATTTCTACCTTTTCGGTCGAAAATTTGATAGGCTGATATTAAAGTTAAAATAAATTTTTCGTATGGAATGTAGATTGGGTAGGCGAACAGCAAATAAGTGACTGTAGGCGTTTCTGAGGGAGAAACTGATCAAAGTGGAAATTTTACTGGAATATTTCATTGCTTCAGTAAAATTCATGCATATTTTAATTTTAATGAATACTAATGATGTAGAAAATTTTATTTTACATATTAAATAACGATATGAAATATTTTAAAAGCGAATTTATTCGATTTTTTATGTTCCTATAAAGTACTGACGTTATTTGTTTCTTAAATATTTTAAATATTCGTGCTTTATTTAATAAGTATGAATAATTATTCAACAATTTTAACACCGGAGTCGATGATTAACTTTAACTCATGTTAAATAAAAAAATATTACTCAGTAAAATTATTAAGGTCATTATTTTGTACAGCTTTGAATATTTGCGTTTATTAATAAAGTAAATTTACGTTATTATCGCGTAATAATTCAACTAATCATATCATTAAAATTCTTATTATCATTGACTCAACTTAAAATCCTGCACCGCGCCTCTAAATTAACGCATAATTTAAAAATTCCTCAAAACTACCTTTAACTCGAGATTTTCAAAATTTTTTCAAAGGGCAGTTATTATTTTGGTTATACTAAATATGTTTTTTTACAATTTATTGAATTTTCGAAGCTTTCGCCTCCCCTTGCCCTAATTACGGCTTCACATCTCCTAAGCATGCTTAAAATTAGATTTTGAATTTTTTGAATTTTGACAGGTCATTTAGGTTCTTAGGTGGAGGCATTAAGACTCTAACACTTCGACCCATGTTGTCCCATAACTGCCCTATGGGGTTAAGGTCAGGACCTTTAGGTGGCCATGGCAAAGTTGAAATTTCGACTTCCTGGAGGTAATTTTGGACCACTCTTACCACATTAATAAAAAAGATTCTCCAATAAATGGGGCGTATGGTTCCACATGAATCATAACCAGCTCCGTATGGGCCTTTAAACTAATGCCACCCCATACCATTACAGATCCCCCTCCATAGATATCATCGATCATCACTAAAACGACAAAATCTGGTCTCATCGCTAAACAATACATTGCCCCATTCATGATTGCCCCATTGCTGATGTTCTTGGGCAAACTGGAGTCGCAGCCTTCGATGGTTTGCGGTTAAAAGAGGACCAATTGCAGCACAATAGGGGGTAATTTCGGCTTCTGCCAACCTTTTTCGCACGGTATCTATTCCGTCCTTGTCCAGGTCTTCTTTCGTTACTACCAATCTCCCTAAATCGTACTATAGCCCTGGATATGGTAGATTATGTCACTCCTAGTCGTTGTCTCACTTCAACTAGTAGCAAGCCTTCTCCCACAAGTGCTATGGTAGTAGCACATTCCTCACGCGAAAGATTTCTCATCTCATTTTGTGTTGTAATGCACTTATAAAATATGAATATTGCCTATACAAGTGTAAAAAGCAAACTAAAAGTAAATACGACTAAACTTAATATCTAAGGAATTTTGTTAAATTTCTGTTTTGTAGTAATGTAAAAAAATCTGCTTGTTATGTATTCGACACAAAAACGATATCTTGAAGATTTTAAAGAACATCATAAATATTTATTTAAAAAAAATGTTTTATGGTCATTGTTTACATTTTTAAATTATGCGTCAATTTAGCGGCGCAGTGTATAATACGTACAGTATAGTTGACGTAAAAGGTATAGTGCGAACTTAAAGTTACCGGCTTTTTGTTTGACTCTAAAACTAAGATTATACCGTCATAGCCCAGTCAATATTATAATTATTTAAAATGCTTACTTAGTTGACGATAAATTCATTTAATGCTATAATTTCAACTAATAATCGTTAATAGTTATTTAATAAACTAGTTTGTTAATGAAGGCGATTAATAAACGAAACTGTTTAAAGCACGAACGAGCGATAGCGAGTGAGTGCCTTTAATAGTTTGACTGAGCTATAACTATTTTTAACGGATGGTTGCAGGTGTTCTCTTTAGTCGGTGGTCTGACATCAAGAAAGTGTCTGTGTTTTTGTGTGGAAATTGTAAGTAAATATACATATATTTATTAGCAATTATCTATTTGGACGAAACTCGGTATGATACACACGATACGGTTAAGAAAGGAGTTTAGCTCCGCAACATAACTTAAAGGGAATATAGGATTAGATAGCTAGCACTATATCTTTTACGTAAACTATACATCTTACTTCGTTCATAAAACATACTAGAAATCCTTTGTTTTGAAGCCAATATCTTGGGGCTCAGAACAGTTCAGAACTTGTTCACCTGTAGAACGAATTAATGTAAAATGTCGTCGTAAAAAGGAAATTGGAAAAAATTTTAACATAGCAACGACTATTTATGTTCTGATTATTTGGTTTTTTCAGATGGTGGTACAAAGTTCAGGGTCTAAAAGTGACTTGTTTTGAATAAATAGTAAATATTAGTCTGTATACGGCCTTTCCTTGTGAAAATTATTAAATTTCTTATCATATTTACATTTAATTTTGGAAAACAATTTATTATTTTCCATGTATAGTGTCTAGAAGTAGAAGTATCATAAAGCAAACATGCATTTTAAGATAAATTTGAGTAAGATAAAGCACGTTTAGAAAAGTATATAAGCAAGAGTAGCGAAGTTCCTGCAATTATGTTAATATCATCGCAGAGGGTTGAATATTATATAGGATGATACTGAATACTGTTTACACTACACCAACACTAATACTTTACACTATCGTACGGGCGTTTTCATAACCAAGTTAGAGAGATAAACTCTACCTTCAGTCTCTGAAGAAGAACTTGGTTATCGAAACGGGGTAAGATAGTGAGAAGGATTACTGTAGTGGCCGTAGTGTAAACATTGTTTAGTGTCAAGTATCGCGAACGGTTTCAGAATTCCCAACTCAGGCTAATCATTCTAAATTTTACCGGGTGGCCAGATAAGAATATTTCGGAACTATTCGTCGCAGAAATTTGAGGTAAAAAATGTCACAACTAAAGTGGCCAAAAGAAAATGCTGGAATTATATTCGGGTTTCCAAGATGGTCGACAGGGGGAGTAACCACCATCTGAAACTTTTGAAGTGATTTTTCACTGAAATACACCTAGTAAATTTACAAAAAAATATATGCTTATCAAAACTAAGCTTTTTTGAGTATATTTTGTTTGAAACTTTTTGACGTATCTAGTAAAATTTAGTAGTGGGGATGATTTGATGTTTTTTTAAATAAACAGCTTGTAACTTCTAAACTACAAAACCAATTTTAACAAACTTAGTCTCGCATTACCGCATCTACGACGAATAGTGTCCGAAATACAGCACTTTGCATTCTTATCTGGTCACCTGGTACAAACATTGCAATTTTGGAAACCGTAAAAGCTACGAGATAGGTTAAATAAGAGTAAAGTTCCCTTTTTTAGTGGACCAAAACATGTCTGAAATAATGTGTTATTCGAGGAAAACAAAAATAATTTTTTTTTAATTTTCGTTAATTCCAAAATTTGTGAATGAAATATTTTTAATCTCGTAATATCAATTATCCTTATAATAAGTATGATGTAATCTCCAACTGTAACTACCAAGTAAAAACTATCTAGAAGGTTACGTAAATATATACAGTTTTTAGATATTTATTATAATAAATGTGATAGGTAAATGTAGGTATAACCAAAACCTTGAAAATATTGTTTCTATGTTCAATACACCCGTGTTATTATATTTCCGCTGGTAATAATAATGCACATAATTATTAAACAATGCAGTTGTTCTAATTTATATTTCTATATATTTTGTTGAATTCTATTAAACAAGTTGTGATAAACAATTAAAGGAAAACAACACAATTTCTCAATAGAAGTACTCAAGAAGATTACACGAATTTTTTTGTTTCTAATATTTTTTTTAGTTGCAAAAAAGTGAAATATTCCAAAACTGTTTTTTTTAAATATTCCTTTTAACATTACTGGTTCTATCCGATGCAACTACTGAAGGATACCATAGAAGATATAACAGGGGCAGAACAAGAGAAGAGATGGAGCGAGAGAAGCGATTGCTTCACTTCGCGACAACTCTGTCCAAAAATTAACAAGGAAAGATCAAGAGAGATCCTAGAATATAGAAAGGACTCAATTGAGAAGATCACGGGAATGATCACTGGACACTGCACAGTAGGAGTAAGACTCCGGAAATCAAGGTAAAACTGGATAATCTGTGCAATGAATGAAGAGGAACATCTCATATGTCTGCCAGAGGTATTTGGGGAGTAGACGACTTGAGAGATGGCCGCATGTGACCCATTGTACATCCTCCCGAGTTCCGCAATTG
This sequence comes from Lochmaea capreae, assembly GCA_949126875.1. Classification (NCBI taxonomy): domain Eukaryota; kingdom Metazoa; phylum Arthropoda; class Insecta; order Coleoptera; family Chrysomelidae; genus Lochmaea; species Lochmaea capreae. Next base: position 24,858,330 of record OX421404.1, read on the forward strand.
TCGAATTCGTGTCGCCGGGTCCAAGAATTCTTAGTCCAGCCGTTTCCCTAGCTAAAGAGTCAGCAATGCTCCTGTCGTGCCCCTTAACCCTCCTCAGGATAATATTGTTATCTACCGAGGCGTTAGCTAAATCTCGATGGCACTCTAATATTAGCCCTGATGTAACACGTTGTCTGTTCAGGGCTAGTAGAGCTTGTCTGCTATCAGAGCAGATTATTATGTTTTTTCCAGAAATTCCTTAAAGGAAAGATATAAAGGACTAAGTATAGGTAAAAACAGGATGGCTCAACACCATGAGCCAAAGGGTATCACTATGTGCCTAGGGCCTCTGAGTGGAGCGGGGCCGGAACGGACTTGGTCGCCCATATAACATAACTTACTGGTTCTATTGATAATAGACGTTTGAAAACGTTAATATTCTTTAAGATTTGGATTATCACTTGTAGTTTTTGAGTTGTTATCAATAAACTAAATTTTTTGTTATTTTTTTTTCAATTTTTTATATGTTATTCCCAATATAATGAGTTATCACAACAACTTTTTGGAGTTATAACAATAATTAAGACGTTTTTGAACTAGACTATATAGTTTATACGCTTTCAGTTGGCAAACCAAAACAAAAAAATTCAAAGCATCGCTTGTCGGCTCCCCAAGCGGTCGTATTGAATTTTGTTGTTGTTATACAACTGAAATCGTATAAACTATACTTCTAAGTAAAATTAAGATTAGTTTTAAACTCTTTTTATACATTAAAAGTACAACAAACTTTTACCAGCTATCTTTGCAACTCGGGAATATATAAAGATTGAAATGGAGAAAGTTGTTTAAAAATTACTAAAAATAAAGCAGGTTATTATGAATTATTTATTTATTTTTATCGAGCCGAGCCCCTGTGTCAATTGCAACTTAACTGTACTTCTTTTTTTTCTCATGCATCTTAACTTAAATATAAATCTTTGACACACAAATGTAGGCCAAGGTCTGAGCCTTGAAGCATCTCTTAAGACGAAAAATTCGATTCCATTGAGTGTCGCGTACAGTTTAAAATTTTGTTTAATGTGAATTTACGTAAAAGTGTTTATATGAAAGTTGATGAAATTACCTAAATATGCGTTTAAAACTGTATAGTATGATTTTTATGAACCATAAATTTACCTTTTAAAGCTAAAAGATAGTTCGAGTACGTGAAATTTTGCTTTCTTCTGGAGACATTAGGTCGAACTATTGGAAGTATCTATATTAGCAAGAAATATATTTTAATTAAAAGAAACTATACTGTTTATAAAGATATTTTTAGTCTGAACCATGTTTTATTTTTACTGCTTATAAGTCATTATCTTATTCTAAAGTAGGAAAACGCGTTAGTCTATTCCCTTTAACCAATTTTATCTTTATATCTTATTCCAACTACCTTAATTTACGAGTAGCTATTGAGACAGAAGACATTGTCGGAAGTGACTTTATTAGAGACTCTACAAATTTATTCAGACCTCACAACGAGGGAAGACGAGATAACTATAATTATTAGGGTATTTCAGTTTGATACCTCTGAGATTCTAAGTCTTGTTTTTTGTAATAAAGTGGTTTACTTTTTGGAAGCATCAGTTAATGTTGAACTCATTATTTTTATTTCACAATAATTTTTATAAGTTTTACAAAAAACTTAGACCCGACCGGTTTCGATGTTTATACATCATTTTCAAGGGGTGGAATGAAAACATTGTTTATTATGTATTTAAGAAAATGAAAGGAAGACTTTTAGGGTAGGATAGTAATAGGTATCATATAGAAAGTGAAATTAAATAAAGTAAACAAGTGTATTATTAGCTAAGTTAAAAGGTGTATATATGTACATATTTTCGCGATGAGCAGAATTTAGAAAAGATAGGTGGAAACACATTAAAATATATCGGTCAAATAGTCTAACAAAGGAGATTGTAAAGTATCTATTTGCTCATTTACAAGAGTATACTGAGAATCATTGGAGTACCTTCTTATTTCTAAAGACTCTAAAAAGTTAAGTTTAGTATAATTACTGTATTTGATTGTTCAAATTTGGTTTGTGGTTTTGTTCTAACAAATGTTTTGCGTAATTTGATCTGTCAGGGTGCTTGTTTCTGTAGGCTCCAAGATGCTCACTATACCTTATATTAAGATTTCTTCTTGTTTGACCAATATATACTGCATCACATTCAGAGCAGTTGATTTTATAGACACCAGATTTCTCAAGTGAGGGCGTCTTCTCTTTAACATTACTTAAAATTGAACCAACGTTCTTATAATGTTTTAAACGCTGCATTAGATGTTGGAATAGCATTTGAAATTTCTCCTAAATAAGTTAAACAGAAATAATTTGAATTGTCTGGGAGTTGTTTTGGATAGATCAAATCTATTGCCATTTTGTAACGTTTTCTTTTTATTATTGAATCTATCATAATTAACACATGGAAAATAATGAATATGCACATTTTACCATATGTCATCGAAATAGTATGAAAATAAATGTTTTTTGAAGTGTTCTACTATATCAGGTTAACCTTTAATTAATTCAGTAATGTCCTGCCACACAGATGGCTCAAAAATCAGGAAAGTTGAAAGAGCAAGAATTTCGGTTTGGACCACCCTGTATAAAATTTGTCTCTCTTTGTATTTGAACGTTGTGCAAAATTTACAATACTTGGAGAATGTCTACTTTAGAAACAATTACATTTAGAACCTATAATTTATTTTTATTAAAAAAATTATATGGTTGATTGGATATTATGAAAATAAATTGATAACTCCCCCACTAGTAATTGGTAATTTTTTAATAAATTTAATAGACATGATTAAAGCTCAAAACAACCACTTGAACTTTGATACAAGCTGTGGGTCAATAGACGGAGTTACAACTAATGAAAATTGTTGACCAAAATATATTTTTTAAATATAATAAAATTAAAATGTTGCATAATAATAATTCATTTATAGCCAGAGTGCATTCTATTAGTTGTAAACCCCCATTAACCTAGCAGAACCATTTCGGAAATTTGAATTTTTGATTATGCCATAATTTGTTGCTAATTTATCGCTAATTTATTACCATAATTAAAAATTTGTCGCTCGTCGTTTTTAAAAAAAAACCCATGGTTCTGCTAGGTTGATATTAAGCTAGCAGAACCACTTTTTACCTAATCAACTTTCGAAAAAACTAATACCACCATAATTTGTCGCTAATTTATCGCTTTTTCATTACCGTAATTAAAAATTTGTCGCCCTTCGTTTTAAAAAAAAAACCCATGGTTCTGTTAGTTTGATATTAAGCTAGCAGAACCATTTTTTATCTATCAATTTTTAGAAAGAACTGATATTACCATAATTTGTCGCTAATTTATCGCTCTTTTATTACCATAATAAAAAATTTTTCGCTCTTCGTTTTTTTAAAAAAGTCCAAGAATTTGATAGGGTATACGAGTTTACATCTGCCGATGAACTTGATATTCACCTTTTTATTTGGACAAAAACCATAACTTGCCTGTTAATTTTGTATTACCTGAATGTTCAATATTCTCTTGGGTAATGACACTGAATCGGTTTCTATTCATTTTTCAATAAACTTCAAAGCACTTTTAGCTGTCAAAATGACAAATTCAAAGTAAAATTTTGACGTTTCAATGTAAACAAGGTATTATCGATGAGGAAGCAGAATTATCACTTATAGTCAAAGGCACTCTTAACGTGCGGGTTCAAAGGTCACTAACCATATGTATCAAATCAGAAAACACAGAGGTTACCAAAATGTGAGAGTACACTGCAGATTGACGAATTTCCACTTCTTTCATTTTCGAAATAATCCATCGAACTAAGTACAAAAAAACTGAAAATTGCTACTTATTATTCATATTGTCATTTTGAATTGTCAAAGTGACAAAACCGACATATTTAAATAAAAACTCTGCTGGTGAAAGACTTTTTAGAATCGCTGAAAACTAAATACATATCCTTCTTTTTCCCGTCAAAATTGCATAAGTCTGTCTTATTTATCTAACGGATTTCATTTGGAAGTTATAATTAAACGCAATAAAAGAAAACAAAAACTGTGAGTATGTCTTTGTTGAATCGTATGACCCGCACGATAAGAGTGCATCTGACTATATAATTGCACAAGAGGTTTGTATTTTATCGGGTAAATTTGGATTGTTCAATGAGAAACTGTTGCCTAGCAATTAGACGAGAAAAACTGTTAAGTATTAAAAACGCGACACCGAAGGTGGAGCGTTTTTAGGTTGACAGTTTTTTGAGTCAAATTGCTAAAGGAAACAGAAGTTGAACAACACAAATTTACCCGATATCAATACAAACATCGAGTGTCGAAGGTACGGGGATAACTGGATGGGTGGACTAAATGTGGGAGCAGAGTACAATAAGCCAATAGGCTGCAGTGCTCCCGGCATCTGAACGGCTCCCAAAATAGAGTGTAATTCGGCAGGACAATAGGCATGATGACAGTCACTAAGAATCACTAAAATATTGATTTGATATAATTATTTAAGATACAGAGATTCTACAGAAATCACTTATTTTTCATTTTCATGTGTGATTACATTTATTTTAGTAAAAATATAAGCACAAAATTTAAACATCCGCCATCTTATCTCAAACACCAATCAGAAGAGAGTGACGTCATATTTTCGCAAATATCTATGATCCGACCCGAACCAAATCCGAACATCTGTTTTGTCGTCTTTATATTATCTATGGTTTTGTATTTCCTTTGTTGCTGTTGGCTTTGCTTGGTTCATGTGATATTTTCTCGTTATAAACTATTAAGTATCTCTGTTTTTTATTACCACAAAACACGGTTTTTGAAATTATGTTTATGTATCAAAATAAACTTTTAACCTGCAAGCTGTCAAGTGTTTGAAGTTTGACTTTGACGATTTTACTACATGACACAGATCATAGATAACCTATCGACAGTTGACACTGTTACGAATTGATGATGTCATAGACCATTACTATTCTAGCGTTTTGGCGCATAATTTAAAATGTGTTTTTAAAAGTTGAGTTTTTCCTTTGAAAACATTTTTTCTTACAGAAATAACATTAATTGTAGATAAAGTATATACGTGAAAACATCGTGGAGCAGTTTCTCAAAATCAGTCATCATGCCTATTCAATCAATCGACTCATTGTTAGTGTTTAAAAATTCAATAAGTTGTTGACAAACATTTCAAACTATTTATTGTGGTAATCAGCACTGCGATAATTGAAGAACAAATGCATAAATGAAAAAACCACAAGTGCACTTATCGCTGTAAAAGTTTAAGCTAACTTTTGCCGCTGTCAAAGTGACAATTGCACTGTGGCATATGCGATTTTTTTATACATGAGTTGAATTGTCACTTATAATTGCACAAGAGGTTTGTATTTTATCGGGTAAATTTGGATTGTTTAATGAGAAACTGTTTCCTAGCAATTGGACGAGAACAACTATCAACTATATTAAAAACGCGACACCGAAGGTGGAGCGTTTTTAGGTTGTCAAATTATTTATCATGGTAACAAATGCATAAGTGAAAAAACCACAAGTGCATTTATCGCTGAAAAAGTTAAAGCTAACTTTTGCCGGTGTCAAAGTGACAATTAGACTGAGGCATATGCGATTTTTTATACATGAGTTGAATTGTATATTATAATACAATTATAATACCACGAGAGTGAAAATTTTGTCGGCAAATTTTTTTGACTGTCATGAAAGTTTGTTGCTTGGCAATTTTGCGAATGACATTTTTAACAAAACCGTATCCGTTATATGACAGTTGTAGATAAAAAATCTAATTTACACCTACCTTTTATTACCCTAAATCTAACAAATTAAATTAGCTATGAATTATAGTAGTAAATGTTCGTACAAAGTAATTCGTCATATGATGAATAAAGTTATGGATTAAAAAAACAACGTACGACCAATTTCTAATTATGATGATAAATTAGCAGCAATTTATGGTTTTTGTCCAAAAGGTGAATATGAAGTTCATCGGCAGATGTAAACTCGTATACCCTATCAAATTCTTGGACTTTTTTAAAAAAACGAAGAGCGAAAAATTTTTTATTATGGTAATAAAAGAGCGATAAATTAGCGACAAATTATGGTAATATCAGTTCTTTCTAAAAATTGATAGATAAAAAATGGTTCTGCTAGCTTAATATCAAACTAACAGAACCATGGGTTTTTTTTTAAAACGAAGGGCGACAAATTTTTAATTACGGTAATGAAAAAGCGATAAATTAGCGACAAATTATGGTGGTATTAGTTTTTTCGAAAGTTGATTAGGTAAAAAGTGGTTCTGCTAGCTTAATATCAACCTAGCAGAACCATGGGTTTTTTTTAAAAAACGACGAGCGACAAATTTTTAATTATGGTAATAAATTAGCGATAAATTAGCGACAAATTATGGCATAATCAAAAATTCAAATTTCCGAAATGGTTCTGCTAGGTTAATGGGGGTTAGTTGTAAACTAATTGGAATTGTGCAATGTGATAATCTAGATCAACAATTTTATTTATTCTTATGGTTTATTTGTTTTATCATCAATGGTATATATTTCAACTATTAATAACAAATAATGCTTGCTTTGTATTTTATTTTATAATAAAGAAAATATATCTTCTTATGAATGAATGTAAATAAATTAGGGACATTTAAAGTAGGTCAAAGATTTTATCCTATTAACATATTTAAATTATTAAAAAAATATTTAATACAAAAAATTATTAAACTTGTTTAGAAATGAATTTAAAGCAAATTAGGGACAACAAGATGATAAGTGTTAGCTTAAAGATCGTTCCAAGTAACATAAATAGGGGGGAATACCCTAACATTATATCGTAGCTAGTGCAACAAGGTCTGGAAAGGGTGGAGAAATGGTGTAGGAAGGAATGTCTAAGGGTGAATCCTGCAAAAACTGCGCTAATTTCTTAGTAAAACTGCCAAGCCTCATCAACGTGCAACTGTGTCTAATCCAGGAGGTCAAATATCAGGGTATAATTCTGGATGCAAAACTAACCTGGAATTCACACCTTCTTGATAAAACAAATAACGGAAAAATGACCCTAATGGCTGCCAAACGGGCGATAGGAATTGTATGTATGTATTATGGAGTGACATTCACTGAGACCTAAAAGATCTATTGTGCCCCCTTACTTCTACTTAATTCCTGAGGAAGGTCTCAGAGGCTAGTCCTATTTCCCTAAGGAAATTTAGGATATCTGCAGTCTTCAACTTAGGTAAATGTCCCTCTTCCATCCAATAATCTCCAAGGTGCTGTGCCCTAGGATTCTGATGGAGGTTTCTTTTTCCATGCCACAAAATCTACATTCTTCCTCCACTATTTTGAGCTTTTTCAGGTGCCCGTTCAGGCAGCAATGTCCCGATAGGGTCCCTGTTAAAACTCTTAATGCAGTTTTGCTTTGACTTATGCATTCATTTGATCTCAACAGTTTGTAGTCACCCAGAAGAATCTTAGATTGCCTAAGCCCTACTAGATCTTTACAATGATCAGATCTTCTCCTTTCTTCGGCTTTGCCCATTTCTTTCAATATTACATTGGGGCTGATACCGCAAAAGGGTTCCGGCCCCTAAAAGGGTCTTTCAGTCCCCCTCTTTGATAGTCCATCTTCTATTTCATTTCCTTCTATTCCGGTGTGTCCTGGAATCCACAGTAGGGTTACTATATTGTTCTCGCCTAGTTCATTGAGTATGCCTAGGCATTCCCACACCATTTTGGAACTGATTACACCATGAGCTCAGTGCTTTAATGGCTGCTTGACTATCCGACATTATGATAATATTTTGCCTTCTGTATCCTTTGTCAATATAGAACTGGGCACACTTTCTTATGGCGTGAATTATCGCTTGAAAGATACTTGGGGGGGGGCGATAGAAATTCATGGGGACTGATCGTACACTGGCTAACCAAAGAGCCTTAGACTCTTAAGATTAGCCGGTCAAGGGAGGATTATCATAAGAAGGACCTAGTGTTGAGCATGATAAGAGCTACTGGTCTCTTCACATACGTTGTACCAAGGATGAGGCGCCGAGGACTGGTGGGGCTAACTGATTAATAAAAAATTATATTAGTGTAGCTACAACCAAATTATGTTTGCGTGTTTTAAAGAATAAACGTTTTAATATTTTGAGTAGATTTTAAAATGCCAGTACTATTGGATTACGTAAGACCTAAAACAGTTTACGGTTTTAACTTAATTTTATTCTCATTCCAAATATACCGTTCAAACGCAGTTTTTTGTAACAAGTTTGCCCATTTAGTAATCGTAAATATATCTTACAAAACACTACAATTTTTCTAAGCGTATCTACACGTGTAAAGATATTAATCTTAGGAACTTATAATTCAAAAGTGCCAGGTTAACTTCAACACGAACACGCATAATTTTTTCTAATCGTACCCGCCTACAAATTATAATTTTCTGGTTGGAAGCTGTGATGTACTTTTTGAAAATTAAGATTACTTTTCCTTCCCAAACTAATTAATATTTGAATGCTCTTCAACGTCTATATACATATTTGTGACCTTCTAGTTGATGACTGCTATTCACGTTCATTTAATTCTGCTGGGTTTAAAACATATTTTATGGAAGATAACAATGCCAGACAGTCACAAAAGTCCTTCTACGGTACTTTTTTGTGAAATCATTGTCAATATTAACTTGTACTTGGGAGGATCAGGTTCAATTCCCTTTTTTCTCACAGCAATAGGCTTTTGCAGGGTCAGTACTTCACCTCTCAAACACCTATTCTTTTTAACCCCACAACCTAAATACCTTCCAACGCTGCTGCAGAGGCTAAGAAAACCTGTAGCAGCCTAATCTTTTTGACGAGGAAAAGTGATTAATTCTTGGCAGACATTGAGGAATGGGCTGAAAATAGACCTGGACAGACGATGTTTATTGATGAATCTAAAACTGCAAATGGAACTCGGATACTCAAAGAAAAAACCAAGTGACAGCTATAGCTACGAACGCTTTCAATCGGAAACTTTGACTCATCTCCTATTATATTTTCTGTATTTTTAATAAAGCTTGCAAAACCCTTTTATTTTCAAACCAATTTCGTGTTGTTGAATAATATTTTCACGAAATGTCACTGCAAATTTTACGATTAAGTTGAATGTAATAAAAATAAGCGCGCAACTCGATAAATTCTTACGATAATAACACTGCCTGAAATGGCATAGGAAGAACGAAAGAAAAGATTGTATCTAAGAGTGCATCTCAAGAATTTACTGCTTCTGTCCATAAAGAAATAACAATTATTAAGGCCGTTGAGTAAGGCGAGTATCCACCACAAGACATTACTTACTATTTTAACTGAATAGCTTGTAACAGCAGAGTTTTTAAAATATTGACTTTTGTCCCGGAATATATTTTAAATGGAACACCCTATATATTATTGCTTTTTTTGGTTTTACATAAAAATTTATTAGTATAATTATTGGTATTCTTCGAATTAATGATTTTAAAAATATATGCAATTGAATCTTGAAAGTGACAGATGTAGACGTCTGCAAAATTGCAAATTGTCAATGTATTTTGTAGCTCCTTTTGGGTACAATACAATAGAAGCTCCATATTTTAGTACGCTGCCAAGCTTTGCTCTATACTTTCTACAGGGTGACACAATAATAGAGCCAAATTGCAACGTTAAAACATGGTCAAAAGAAGGCATTAGAAAGTTGTTATACCGGCATTAAGAAAAAATTATTGTTATGCCGCGTTACAAAAGAAAGAACTGTTTACCATTTTGTAACCGGAAATTAGGAGCGGTAAAGAAAACAAAAACTGACAAACAATAGGTCTGTTCCGGGGTTTGTTCCAACTGCAATCAGAAACTGTCAGAATCGGTCAGAGACTAACTGGTCATAGCAAACAACGAGTTTAATTTCGCGTAATTCCTATCACTGATTGCAATGGTCAACTATTATCTGATCGCCTTTAACAGTTTCTGAAAAAAGGTATATAGAGTCGGAAAGTCTGCAAAATGTGAGAGAGATGGAGTAAATGTTATAAATGTCATTGTATCGACGGGCGAACGTAGAAAAAGGGTTTAAGAGTAATTTTTTTGGTTAAGAGAAATTATTTGAAATTTATGAATAAAAAAGTAATTTTAAACCTAACGATAGATATTATACCGTTATAATTTCTGCTGGAAAGATGCTTGGACTTTTACCTAACTTTCAATTCAATTTGTCAATTATTTTCGAATTCTGCAAATCGAAGAGATTTAAAAAACCTCTATCAATCACAACTAGTTTACAATTACCCGTATGCTTTCAGCCAGCGCATGCTTTGAATTAATTATTTTATGATTGAATGAAAAGATCATTGACCCTTAATGAAATGGAAGATTATTTAAAAAAAAATTACTCTGCATAATTGCATACGGTTAATGTTTCTGCAGCACCAGCGAAATATTTAGATTTGGATAAGAACACATCGGGATAAGCGGTACATATATACACGTATGTCACTATTTTTCTCACCACTAATTAGATACACTTTGAATAATCTCGAACGTGTAATCTCTGTTCTAGCAAACCGTATTTATAACTAGCTTTTCAACTTCAACAAGATTTAGAAAAGGTACTAATTGACGTGTTCTCTTCGGAATGGAATTTTGATATCGGGTTACTGATGTTTGCGTTGACGTATGATTTTGTTATTCGCGAATTTGTGTTCATTTGAAAAACTAGAATAATTGCTTTTGTAGACGTGGTACTAAGTGCGTTTTCACACGGTACGAGTTTTCGGCCGCCAGCCACTCCTTCCATGCACAGGTGAATCTTTATCATGGAAAACCTACTAGAACTCAAAAGCGATCGACCGCATAGTTTTTCAGACACAAAAAGCCTTTAAACCAATCTAAACACGCCTTAAGAACCGTGGTTTGTTCGTTAGTGTCACACTGGAAACGGAAACAACCTTACAGTTTGCATAACATTAAAATAGTACAACAATCTGTTTGAAATGGACAGTAAATTTGCGGCCAGCATTTCCAGAATCTTCATCTGCTGCTACAGCATTCTTTGTAATAGTTCTGGTTCCATGATCCTCGTCGCCAAATTGTTAACTACTGTAGAATATAATTATTCAACTCGTTAATTTAAAGGCTGCGTTCCGTCCATGACGGTGACGTAGAAAAATTAAAAATTGTAATACTAATAGTTAATAAATTTTACTTTCTTAAAGACTACTACTAATTTTGTTGCTATATCTCTTATTCTGGTCTGGCTTATTCCACCAGAGTGCGCTTCGCTCTCTACTGTAACTAGTTTAGAGCAATATTGACAAATTGGAGGTAGAGAAATATCAAAGAGTAGTGTCAGGTATTTTAGATTTGAAGGACTGTTAAACGTTCGCAGCGGGTAAATTGCATTGTTAGGAGTATTAAATACTCTTAGCCTTGAAAATGCTTTTATTATTATTTTATATTGTAACATTGACCTTAATAATTGCCCCAGAACAACTGGTCAATACTTTTATAATAAAAAACAGGTTTGTTTATGCATTTCGTTTTGCACATTTAAATATTATGTAATCCAACAATATTTATATAAATATTATGAAAGTCAAACTAATATAAATTTAAATAAGTAGACTTTTATGGTTGAAACATGTAGATAACCTTAACGGTATAGAACTATAGGGCATGTGTACCAACTGACAAGTTGACAGTAATGGCAGTCGCCCTGAGGATAAACAATTATTTGGATATATTTTAGATTTGTAATTTGGTTGTTTTGTATTGATTTAATGATCCTTTTCATTTTATAATATAAATAGCTGTTAAAGCACTTAAAACAACGTCGTCGAAAAAAGCTCTCAATCAGGATCAAATCACTATTAAGAACGACGTGTTGTGCAGAAAACGCTTGTTTATCTCAGGGCGACTGTCAGATGACGTACCGTGGACTTACCCTATAAAGAGTCATATAGCATTTCAATGAAAAGTATCCAACCCACATAATTCTGTAGGCGTCACTGTTATGAATAAATTAAAAAACACGTTAAAAATCACATAAACGGGGCCGTCTTTTTGCTCATATGTATAGACGTTGTCACTTCAACCCCTTCCCACTGGACATCCTCCCAATTTTTTTGAATGGAATACCCTATACATTATTGCATTTTTGGATTCTCCTCTACAATAGGATTACAAAAATGTATAATACAGAAGTGGAAAGTCAATTAGTTGGGAATTACGGATAATTCCAATGTTTACTATGCGTTTACTCTGGCACTAACTCTACTCAATTCAGTAAACGATGTTTTGCTTGGGAACAAAAACATAGCGTCCGGAAAACTGGTGGTCCTAGGTCACCCGATTTAACTCCCCTAGATTTTTTATTGGGTTATCTGAAAACCAAAATTTATGTCACTCAGCCAGCATCTATAGATGATTTACGTCAGAGAATTATTCAAGAATGTCGACAAATAACTCCAGAAATGTTACATAATTGTATGGAAGCCAATGGAAGTCAATATTAGCACCTTATAAAATAATTTAGTATTGTTTTGCCGATTTGTTACGAATTAAAATGTTACTATTAGTAAATTGGAATTATCCATAACTCCCAACTTGCGCCTTATCAGTACAAGGTAGATGTTCTCTGTCTGGTAGCTCTAAGAGCATAATCCTGAACTGAAGATAACACTGAAATCACAATCAATACATATCCCCAAATAAGTTGTAAGGAGTTATAATAGTATTAAATTTATTGTTCTTCGATATCTAAGCATAGTTATAGTTACCTTATCAAAATTATTTTTCTGACGTTCAACATAATTGTTATTGTCAAGTGGTTATAATGACATTGTAGACGAAATCAAAGACTTTATGACTCGGAGAAACCTTAACAGTTCCTACATATTCAAAATTTCTTCAGAACTTTTTGCTCCCCAAATTAAACCGGCTGTTCCCAAACAGAAATTAATTGTGGCTGTACCAAGATAGTGCGCCACTGCACTGTGCTGTCTTGGTGAGAAACTACTTGGACAACGACATAGGTCGAAGGGGAGCAATTGGCCATCAAGGTTTCTTGATTCAACTCCTCTCGATTCCCTTATACGGGGATACTTGAAAAGTGAAGAATATGTTTCAATTGTATTGCAAGCCGCCCTTTTTTATTCAAAAATTGTATTGATGACGTTATCACGCTCACATAGATCACGCTAAAAGTGATCTGAACAAACGCCCATTTAAAAATAAGAATAGACGGGTCTTAGAATTTTCCCCTAAAACGGTATATAAAATAATGAATTTATTCCTTTTATTTGTACTATACTGTATGTATTGTTCCTTATAAACTTTTTAATTTTATTTTATTTTTTATCTGTGTCTATTAAAGCTTCATACATCTCTCTCTATCCAAATTGAAATGCTCTACAACAAAAATATCGTTAACAACATAAAACTCTCACAAATTAAAATTCATTAAAATCCAGTGAGTCGTTTCATATTTAAAACCCACTCTGTATATATTTAAATCCTAAAACAAAATGTAACGTAGCTGACTCTGTATAAAGTTAAAATTTAAACCGAGCTACTAATATATAATACGTCATGTGGACTGAGGTAGCCATGCCGTTGTTTTTTGTTAGCTCAAGAAAAAACTGTTTACGAATTTTAAGAAATAATGCTGTACATTGTGTGTTAGTATTTCAAGTAGTGAACATTATCACTCTACGATATTAAATATTTTTGATGTTATACAGGTAATTTTTGACTATTTTATTTGAGAATATACATTTTTAATGTTTGATACTTATTAGGTATGTTGTATGACTTTTATTTTTTTGAAAACTTTTAATTTGTTAGGTAATTTCAACTAGAAATTTGTTTTATGTAGACACAAGTGTATAAATTCAAAAGGGATATATTATCTTGAATATACAAAATGAATCTGGTTGATACAAATAATATTTTTTATCAAATAAGATCGAAAAATAAAAATAGCATAACATTATATTGCTCGACAGGTTTATTTATATATTTTTTACACCGGTTTGGTAATATATATGACGTTATATTTAATAATTATGAAAATATTTCACAAAGTAAGTAATAACATTTTAGAAATTTGAAAAAAAAAAGGTTCTTAAAAGGTAGGAAGTTTCCAATAAAAAGGTTCTGACTTACAGAACTCTATATCAATTTTTCATGATTTTAATTCAATGTTGCACAAACAAGTCTCAACCCATCATTTTGGGTATGCGCGCGCCTCGTCAAAAGCAAACGGGTCAAATAAAATAGTTTTTAAGGTATTAATTGTGAATTTAAAAATTTGAAAAATTTATGCTATATTTGGAACACTTCAAAGAATTCATTGTCGTTGGAAAAAAATCTTAAAGACCATTTTTCAACAAGTTATGCAGTTGTTAATTAACAAAATTCTCTCGAATATTCATCTTTATTGTGAATTAATAAAATATAATTATCTCGCTTGGTGGAGCCCTTTCTATACACATACTTAACAAGATCACGTCAGAAAAGTTTAAAAAATTCCAATACTTTGTTTATAATAATTTGTTTTGACAATAAATAACTGATTCGCAGTTTTTTGCTAACTAATATTACTTATTATAAACAAAGTATTGACATGTTTCAAACTTTTATGAGATGATCTTATTCGGTATGTATATAGAAAAGGCTCCACGACGTGGAACATTTTTAAGACAATTATTTAATAATTTTTTTTTAGTTTACAATAAACAAGGAAGTTCAAGAACATTTTGTTAAATAACAATTACCTAGCTCGTTGTAAAATTAGCTTAAAGAATGTTTTCCAACAGCAATGAACTCCTTGAAGTGTTTAGAATACACCATGATTTTTTCAAATTTTTTAATAAACAATTAATAATAAAAAATTTGATTAATATGCGTCTATACCCAAAATAATGGCGTTCCGGGAGTTGGAACGTTTTTATTGAGAATTTCCTCCTCTTTCAGAATCCTTTTTCATTAAATCCTTAAATGTTCATACTTTTCGAGATATTTTAAATATTTTTCTATACTGTTTTAATCAAACAATATTGAATTAATATCGTTTTCTTTTTTTTACAGATTTTACCGGTCTCGTTTCAGCTCAAGAAATGCGATATGCCTAAAGGTAGGAGAATGTTGTGACGAATAACAAAAATAGAAATAATTGTGAAAATAATAATAGTTTTTATTTTAAAAAATTTTACCTTTTAAACATTGAACTTTTATAGCAATTAATTTTTTTTCGATTTCTGACTGTTTTTGATATTTTTTTCTATATATCATTTTTTTATATATTTTTGAAATTTTAAAAATTTATTTTTTATTTTTGTTATTTAAAAAGTGTGCCTGGAATGTTTTTGCTATTTACAATTTTTTCGTATACGTTGTTTCACTTTCAATAATTTTCAATAAATATTAAATATGGGAAACACCACAGCAAGAGGACAATTTTATAAGGATTTTGTTTGTTTTTCTTCTTTTTCAGGTGAAGTTTTTTCAGTGCTGCATCCTTCTGTGAGCAAATCGGTCAATCATTTAGTTCATAATCAAAATTTAATATTTTTTATTTGAATTAGAAAGTTACAAAACATACAAAAAAATTATTTACTGAATATTAGAAAAAAAAAATCAGTTAAAAATTTTAATTTTCCTCTTTAAATTGAAACCTTATTAAATGAAAAAAAAAATTAATTTTATCAATTGTATAAATAAAATGAAAAATTGGTCAAGAATTAAATTTTTTGTATATCCAGAGCTATTTTAAGAAAGTTTTTTAAAACATTTATTTAGTCAGGAATATTATTAACCATTTTATTGTGAAATTATACTTTTTGAAATTTTAAGGCCCTAGGTAAAACCGATTGCTCTAGACAACTCCGAAAGGATAATTTAGGAAGAGAAAAACAAAATATGTCTGGTGCGACGTTCTGGGTGTCAAGCATTTAACACAATTTAATATTTTTTGGTTTAAACAGAAAGTTATTAAAACAAGAATAATTAAATAAAAAAAAATACCTTTGATCAATTATAATATAAAAAGAAAAATCGCTTCAGAAATGAATTTATGTAATATTTTGAGACACCTCTAATTTTTTCCCTAATTTAAAACTTTCATTTGATTTAGCATATTTTTATATAAAGAATAAATAAATAAAAAGTAGCTTAAAAAATATTTTTTTTTCACAATTTCACATGAAAATCATTTTTTTTACAAATTTAAAACATTTATTTAATAGCATACTTATTTACTATAAATAATTATTTTTCAAATATTAAGACACTTCCAGAACGCACTAGGTACAACGAGATCTTCCAGACAACTCAGGAGAAATGACAACAATTTACTATTTCGGGTGTTTCCAATTTTTTACATTTTACTGTTTATCATAAATTTAATCTTTTATCAGTTAAGAAATTTTTTTGTGGTAACACAAATTTTCAAGTCGTTCTATGCTTGTCATTATAGTAGAATATGTGATCACAGAAATTTATTTGGGGACAATAAAGTCTTGTAGTTTTCCAAAACCTTTTTTTTAACGTAATCAATTCAAACTTATTTTAATATTTTCAAAAACTTTTATATTTTCAATTTCTCTTCTTTAAACATTTTAACATTTCACAAAGTCACTTTTTGTGCCCAAATTACTTGGACTACTCGCTAACTTAAGGTACTTTGGTTAACAAGTTTTTTTTCTTCAAAATTAGATCTACTCAAAAATTGTATTGTTTACAAATATTAATTTCTTTTTAAGTAATTTTTAATAGTGTTCACCATAATATAATCTTAATCTTGATACTGCACCGGATTGAAATTAAACAATTTTATTTTTAAGACAAGTTCCTAACTCTAGCAATTCTAAACTTTGAAATATTTTTGATTCTCACACTTTTCCCAATTAGAATTTTGAAGAAACTTGTTAATTTTTGTATTACTTAAAATAGTGTAATATGGTAAGATTTCACGAACTATGTGATGTATGACTTTGACTAAGAGATAAATGTGGTGGCAATCGCCGGTCGGTAAATGGAAATGGTCGATTTCGGGTTTTAGTGATGGTTAATGGTAAAAATGGAGCAGTCCTAATGGTATTGGAATGGAAATTGCGCCGTGGATGGTTCCAAATGTAAGTGTTTTAAATGTTTTCTTGTTTCTTGAGTTTAAACTGTTTACTTCTACTATTTAAAGCTTTAAACATTTAAATTGTTGCGAAATATACATGTATGACCCAAATTAAAAACAAAAATTTATAATTTCGTAAACCGGCGAAAGACGAGCAGCCAACTCTTCCCATAAAAAGAAATCTTATATGTTTGACGTGTTTTTTCATTTTTTCATTAAAGTAAAAGTGGGGTCGATAGTTTTCATTTAAAAGCTCTGTATTTAGTCCTTGTATTAGGATTATAAGACACGTTTTATCATTGTCAATGGTATTCACTTTTAACAAACCAAATCCTAACCAAACTTATCGAACATATTGACTATGGTTACACAGGACAAAGCAATGGTGCTAGAGAGCAAAGAGCTGATTTCGAGGTAACCTTTGCTCGAGTTGATTGAGGTACTGTGAATTTTCTTTGGGAAAATTAAATTCCTGCATCTTTGGTGGTCCTCCAATAATGCAGCTTGGTTTTCAAATGTTTAAGTAGTACGAAGATTTCTATGAAATCATAAAACAGACCTAAAGGCGACCTTACATTATGCTATTTAGGTGTAATTTTAAAGCCACGCTATTTTGAAGCAATTTATGGTTTCGTTTTACACTAAGCTATTTTGTATAATGCAATTCAGTGTCGCAAACTTAAAAATACTTTTAGGTTATGCTAAATAATTATGAAACTAAATTTTCTCACAATTTTCTGGTATTTAACAATACTTTCAGATATTTTGGAGTTTGGGTACATTTCTGAGAGACTAGCACATATTTCATGTGCCTTATTTCTTGTATTTCTATTGATAATCTTTTGATCTCACGTCGTAAAGACAGGGTTTGCTTCCATATAATAAAATTAAGTGTGTGGCCATATCGGTACTCCAAACATGTTTGCTAAAATAAAAATATTCTATTTTATACCAGATAAAACAAGATAACTTACTTTTTTCCCATTTTGTTTTTCAATATAAACACAATTTGAAGTTATACCAGGTTATACCGATCTACCGCACTGCAAGACTGAGTTTCTGCTCCAATATTTTTAGGGTTGGTAGCAGAATTATTCCTAAAAAAATAACTAAAATTGCCTACAAATTTCATGAAAATAGAAAATGTTCTAATTATTTTTCTTGCTTAAAAATCGCCACAAACTAGCACACGCACATTGATATAGCATGCAACTTGCAATGCACCTAAATAGCATAATGTAAGGTCGCCTCATAACAGTACTCACTGACATATTCAAGTTTACCAATAAAAAGGTACTCGTTCTCCACAGAAATAGAGTAAATTCAAATTTTCCGCCACATTAAGTAATAGGAAACTGTTTATTTTCATTTCATTATTATGAGAATATTCAGAGATATTCAGTAGATGGCACAGCAGGACGCAGAGGGAGTGTATCTTCTGTTTGTTCCTTGAAGTATATTCATTATTATTTTCGTTATTTTCTTGTTTTCACTTCAACGTTTCATTTCCCAAGAAAATAACGAAAATAATAATCTATGTACCTAGTTAATGTAGGGTTGGAATGAACGACCTGTCAAATTTACGATAAAAACGTGTCACGTCAAGATAGCCTCAAGCTTTCAATTAGTTCAATCGACTATAAATTCGTGTATAAAACCAGCATAAATTTAATTTAACCTAAAATCGTGAACCGTAAAGTTAGTTATGTAGAAAACCACAAAAAAATCTCATTATTTTCTTCTACTATTATCGTCTAGCATTAAAATACCGATACTATTATAATAGTAACGCTTGCGAATGGTTTTATTTTGAAAAAAATATTCGAAGCGATTTTATTGGTGTTGCAATTTATGGAGTAAATAATGTTAAATTGGATCAATTAAAACGACACATGATGAGTATCCTGGAAACCGTGAATTGTTGAAATTTATAACGCTTATTTATTATCTAATTGGGTCAAGTTTTAATAAGGCTAGAATGAAAAAAGGACTTTTTATCCACCACTTTAAACGATTTAAAAAAAAATTAATTTAATATTAAATGATATAATCATTTTGCTAATTAATTGTATGGCAAGTTGTGACAATTAACAAGTTGTATGTATGTATGATGGGGTGACATTCACTGAGACCTAAAAGATCTATTGTATCCCCTTACTTCTACTTAGTTCCTGAATAACGTCTCAGATACCAGAAGCTCCTTTAGTCCTATTTCCATGAGGAATTTTAGGATATCTGCAGGCTTCAACTTTCTCTTTGCCTATTTCTTCCAATATTATATTGGGGCTGATCGGTACCGCAAAAGGGTTCCGGCCCCCAAAAGGGTCTTACCGTCCCCCTCTTTATTAGTCCATTTTCTATTTCTATTCTTCTATTCCAGTGTGTCCTGGAATCCACAGTAAAGTTTCTATATTGTTCTCGCCTAGTTCGTTGAGTATGCCTAGGCATTCCAACACCATTTTGGAACTGTTTACGCAAGAACTCAGTGCTTTAATGCCTGCTTGACTATCCGACATTATGATAATCTTTTGCCTTCTATATCCTTTGTCAATATTAAACCATCGTATTAAACTGGGCAGTTAACAAGTAACAGTGTCGATTTGTCAATTTGTGGATCTACTGGCAGAAACCAAATCCAAATTAAGCATATAGAAAATATTACACATGAACATTGAGGCCATTTGAGGCGATACGAGTTATAGAAAACATTTTTTATATCACTGAAAAACTTAAAATAATTATGACTAACATAGTGCCCTATATATATAAAAAATTGTTTTGTAGACTAGTTGGAATTATTTCAAAGTGTCTAACTGCTATAGATCATTTGGCTTAATACCAATAGAACAAGGACAATCCGGAAGTCGATGACACATAAACAATTTCTATTTTTATGTTTCGGGAGGTTTATGTCACCGTGTAAATTTATATTTTTTAGTTCAACAAAATAAATGTGCTATGACCCAGATATTTGTAATTCGCAAAGCTCTTTTTAAATTTTCTGACATAAATAAATATCAACTAATTTGACAATTATGTCTAGGTAGCGAATGGCGGTCGTTGTTCACTTGAGGTTTTAGATTTTTTTACTGAAAAATTTGTGGTAAATCCAAAATTCATTTAGAGAAATCCAAAAAAACGATATTTTTTCACCACTACGAGTATTTTTATAAATTATTTCAGTGAACATTATTATTTGGTGAGTTATTATCAAATTTAACCAGTACATAATAACGTTATTCTAAAAGTGATCTGCTTTGAAAGAAAGATTACCCCAAAAGTTCGTTCGTTATTATGTTGGGTCCATTTGGGCGAAGAAAACGAGTGTACTTAACAGACAGGTGAGATTAACTCACAAAGAGACTACCTGTGCAACCCTATGTGAGCTCATAGAAATTGAATTCAAGAAAGAATTCCATTTCAAATTATTAATGCTATGATGATGTTAAGTATTGTCGTCAAAATCGGCACTAAACTTTGCAATTACTTTTTGAAAACAATACCCATTGGCAAACTATTGTTGATCAGTTATAAAGGAGCTCAAGCTATTAAAGGGATAATAAGAAGGTGTATTTTTTAGATTTTTTAGGAATAATAAAAGAAATATTACAGGATAATATTGGGTAATAAATAAGATACAAGAAGCTGATGAAGAAGTTGATACAAGTATTAACCAATTTAAAAAAATATAAACCAAGTGAATATTTGACAATAATAACAATTATTTTCATTGAGTTTTTATTGAATTATACAATTATTATTGTCAACAACTATACTGAGTGATACATCACTAGTTAACCTTAGGTTTAATTGGAATATCTTATACAACAAATAAACAATTTTAATAAGTGATCAGTTTGAAATATTTAATTATAAAAAATTCTAATTAACTTAGGCATCTGTTAAATACAATTGATACAACATATTAAAATAATTCTGTTCTGAAATCATAAAATTTCATCACATCTGCGTCCCAGATATTCTACCCATTAATTTTGGACTCCCCCCTTTCAAATTGAATTCCTCAAAAGTTCCCTACACATGAAAAATGTTCATTAAGTAGGTGACATGTTCTTATTTGGAAATTGAATTAACGGGCTTCAACATGCAAAAACGTGTGTAAGTCGTTATAAAGGAAATAATGTTGACCTTCGTCTTCGAAAATACTTTTGTTGTATAAAATAATAGAAAAATTGTTGATCTTCAACAAAATTACGGCTAATGATCATTAAGAACAGCTTATAACAGCGGCATGTTGAAATAATTGCAGTATTTTTCTCATAGTTTTTGTAATTTTCTTTAAATGTTTTGTACTGGAATGAAAATTCGAGTGTCAGATTTATTATTAATTTATTTTTGGAAATTTGAATGGCTTTTAGATCTTAATTATATTTTATATGATAATTGAAAGTGTTCATATTTATCTGAAATTAATCGTTTTTGATTTTGAATAAATTTTTCCAATTTTTAAATATTTTTTTAAATAAAAATTAATTTAAATTCATTAGAATTTATGTATTTATTAAAAGTATTTATCCAGCCACTGCAATGTAGAATCAATCTATGATCAATAAAAAATTACCCGAAATTCCGATAGAATTAAAATTACAGTGGTATTTTTAAATAAATAATAATATATTCATTAGATGGGACACTTAGTACAGAAGATTTTTTAAAATTTGTACAGTTTAAGTGTAAATCGTTACTTTCGTTCTGTGTTTCCCATGAAATATTAAACTTTTGATTCAGTGTCTTCATACTATAAATTTTATAATAAATCCTGAGCATTTATAGCGGGTGCTAAAAGTATTTTTATTCATATAGGGTCATTCGTAACTATTGGGACATAGGCTAAGGGTGGATTATTTATAACAAAATATGGTGAAAGAACGAAATATACCTTAATAAAATATTGTGGAAATAAAAATAAGAAATAAAATAATTTTTTTTTTCATTTTTTGCAAATAATGACACTGTAGGTCTACCAACTGTTTTTCAAATATTGTACATTTTGTTGTGACGCCATGTAAATGATTCCTGATGATGATCAACTGGTTACTTGTTTTGATGAAACTTTTCAGTGATTCTAAATAGAAAATATGACATAAATACGATTTCTATATATTTAATATTAAAACCACAAAAAAGTCGTCAAAAAAATAATAATTTAAACGGCGCCTCTTGTAACAAAATGTAAAATAATATATAAAATATGTTCCTTGTCTAATGTTCTACCTTTGTGCCGATTTTTCTAACAATTGGTGAATAAACAGTGAAATTAATAGCAAAAAATGAAAAAATAAACATTTACAATTTAACGCACTATATCTTTTTCCACAGAAATATTTGATTGATGCATATTTGGTTCAATCACATTGGTCCAAGTAATCCATACTTATCCAATGTACAAATGATTATGAATCACCCTGTATATTTGTAGTATGCATTTTCCGTTAAATTGTTATTAAACATATTTGCCATTACTTATTTATAGTTATTCAAAGTTTATAGATTGAATTGTTTTAAAAGATTTTGCTATCAATTAATTTAGAATTTTATTTTGTTCAACTAAACCGGTTAATAATTAAGTTGATATTTTTTTTAAATATGCATTTGTTTTTAACCTTTTGAGGAACATTTTAATGCAATTTCAAATAAATTAGATTAAAACCTAATGCCAATAACTCAGCAACAAAAAGGAAAACAATTTTCTCCCAAAACCCCACCGTAACAAAATTCCTTTAATGTTAAAATATGATTTTTTTATAAATAAAAATTATTTTGGTTTTATTTGGGCAGAATAAAAAGAAGAATTTTTTTTTCAACATGATGCTTATTAAATAAACTTTTTTTTAAAAATATAATTAAAAAATGTTATTAACAATACCTTTACTGCTAACGGTACTTGCAAAAATAACACACAGGCACAATACCAACAAAATTTTTTTCACTTCCATTTTCACAAATAAAAATTTCTCACACACAAATTCTTCACCAAAACCACTGCAAATCCTTGATTCAAACGAAAAAAGATTTCGTGTTACGGAATCTTTAAAAGCGCTCTCGATTTCGTATAATTTTCCGGAGCTATAACTGAGAATTTTGCGGCACACTATAGTCGCTTAGTGACTGAGAAACCGGAGTCAGTTGGGTTGGAAGTTCTAAACCTGACGGAGTCTAGTTCCCCACTAGCCGATGTAGAGATGGGTCAGACTTTTATTTTGAAACGGAGTAGGTGACAGAATCATTGCGGTTTTTATTTTTGTTATTCTTCGGCGAATGTGTGGTTTTACCTACCTCAAGATGATACAGCGGATGGATTCTGTAAATTTTAAATTTGAAAAAAATGTGAATAATAAAAAAGATAAGACAAATATTAGATTAAAGTAAATTGGGAATTATTTTGTGAATAAAATTCGTAAAAATATATGATTCAACTGAAACAGAAATACTCATGGAGTAAAATTAAATTTTATTGAGTATCTCATATGTAAATTTTTTACAAAGAAAATCCTGAAGCTTAGAAAATGAATATAAATATTGTTGTTGTTGGTAATCTGTGATAATATGTTTGACTGAAAGAATGGTGTTGCAATGATGGCATAAAGGAAGACGTTCAGAAGTCATTAGATGGCAATGTGTGACGTTGGTATGTCCAATTCGTAGTCTTCTGATAATTATTTTATCTCTTCTTGGTAATGAAGGGAGGTAGAATGGCTTGACGGATCTCATGTAATTTCGAAGGGTTTCTGTTCCAGTGCTCTTGCCATAGTAAGTAGGTACTATTTTTAAAGAAGTTTTTTAGGTCTTGGTACAGATGAGCTTTTTTACCGGAAGATTAGATGTTGCTGCGTCTTTTGCTATGCGGTCTGCCAATTCGTTGCCGACAATTCTGACATGAGAGGGTACCCAAAGTAGTGTGACGATTACTCCTTCATTATAAACTTGTTGGTATCGTTCATGTATTGCATGCACGAGGGGGTGAGAGCTATAGATGTCCTGGATAGATTTAATTGAGGAAAGGGAGTCGGTGCATATAGCGACTTTTCCTTTAGTTTGGGTTATAGAATGGAAGGCTTGAAGTAAAGCAAACAGTTCTCCAGTGTGAACACTGGATTTTGGTGGAAGTAAATTTGTAGAGACAGTTGTTTGGGAGAGAGTTACCGAGCATCCTACGCCATTGTGGTGTTTAGAAGCATCAGTGTACAGTACTTTATCGAATTTGTAGTTATGCATAAGATTCAGGAAGCTTTGTGTTATGAGTTTGTTGGGAGTGTCATGCTTTGAGTGATAGTTTAAAGTTAGGTTAATTTTGGGTAAGGTTTTGTTCATCACTATTGTAAGATCTTCTAATCAGGTAATTGTAAAAATTCCGTTTCTTTATAGCCTGATGATTGTATTAACCGAAACTAGTTGTTAACCTTCTGATTTTAAGTAATTATATGTGTATTCTTTGAAAACTTTTATTGGATTTTAACACATTTGAGAAATGAATGTCCTCCTAGATTTATTCTTATTTTTTTTAATTTAAATTAACGTGCTCGGCTACTATGGCCACTTGCACGGGATCGGTTACAATATAATATTAAGTATGAAATAGATCATTGTTACAATAATACAATATGAATGCACAGTAACAGAATTGTTCTATAGTTTATGGTAAAGTTGTACATCTTTGAGGAATTGGAGTAGAGAGGTAATTTGTTTAGAGTTGTTAAGGATTTCAGTGTAGTTTAGGCTTAGCTGAGACTGTTGTCTTTGGACGGAATATTTGTGACACTAGGTCAAAATGTGCTTCATGGTTAGATTAGAGTTGCAGTTGGAACAAATGGGTCTGGGGGTAGTAGACATTAGGCATCCATGGGTAAGTCTTGAATGGCCGATTCTTACTCTTCTTATCGCAGTTTTGTCTTGCCTTGAGAGACCTGAGAAGCAACTAGGCTGGGGATGACCAATAGAGCGCTGTATTTGACGAAGGGTTATGTCAACAGTGTCCCAATGCTGCTGCCATGTTACTTTGGATTTTCTTTTGAACTGTGATTTTAAATCCTTTCCAATAATGATATTGTCGGTGACGGTAATTGAGGTTGCAATTTTTGCCTGTTGGTCAGCAAGTTCGTAGCCATCGATGCCAATGTGGGAGGGTAACCAAATTAAGGTAACTGCTATTCCTTGGGATGATTATTAAATTTGAAACTAGCAATCAAAGGGTCCTAAAAAAAGTACAGTACAAAACTCGAGGTGCAATGCATATTCCATGCTCGTGAAGTTAGGCTACATTCGTAATCAATTCGCTGGCCAAGTGACAGAATCATCCTTCGACCATATGTTGAAGGAATCCTGACAATTATTTGGCACGAACGCGAATTGATTACGGCTACATAATATGTTCCCTCGCATGTAAGATGCTATTTACAACTCTTGTTATGTAATACATGCACTCTGTATGAATGAAGTTACCAGAAGTTAAGATGATTAAGTATGCCTAACAACAATTACTCTTATTGTGTCTATTAAAAGTTGGTGCAACAAATGCAGTTTGAAATTATCCACTAAGCAATTTATTCTGGACAATCTTTCATTAAAAAAAAGTAGGTCAAATGTATGTTTAACATATATATATATATACAATACCAATAGCCTCACTGTCTAGTGAAGTTGATGAATCAGCATTTGAAAGCATCGAAAGTTCGAAAATAACAGTTATTGAAATAACAGT
This sequence comes from Lochmaea capreae, assembly GCA_949126875.1. Lineage (NCBI taxonomy): Eukaryota > Metazoa > Arthropoda > Insecta > Coleoptera > Chrysomelidae > Lochmaea > Lochmaea capreae. Next base: position 24,884,215 of record OX421404.1, read on the forward strand.
TATACTCTATCAACGTAAGCATTTTACCCGTATCGAAAGTGTATATACAGGGTGTACCAACCTTACGACAAACTTTGATATATGGATTATTTTAAGTGATATCAAAAAATGTTACCAACAAAAATAGTAGATGTCTTTAAGGTCCATATTTTAAAATTATATCGAACTATACAGAGTGCTGCATAACGCCGTTACAAACCAAACATATGATTTTTTAAATGGGAACCCCTGTATATTATACCAAATTCGGATTGCTCTCATTTTTTTGAAGCTTTTGATATAAGGTTTTGCTACGTTATACAGAGTCCTTCAAAAGATATGGGCACGTTTATGTGAAAATCGTAGGTAAATCAACGCTCTGTAGCTTATTGATACGTTGAAGAAAAAAAATTATTTTACCTGACAGAGTTTCGTAATATGATGCAATATTTCCCTGTAATATTGAATTTTGATTATTTTCTTTTTTGTATACAGGATGGAAGGAAACTCGAACCTGTCATTTTCTTTCTTCTTTTAAATGGAACACCCTGTATTTTATAGCAAAAATGGAATCTTCGATTATGTTACTTTAATTTTTGTGAAGCATTCCCTATACCAAAAGTTTATAAAAACGGAGTCATTTTGTAATATTTATTGTAAACTATAAGTATTGACCTATTATGTGAAACGAATAAACGTTGAATGTAACAAAAAATCTTAAATAATAATAAATTTTAATAAACAATTTATCCTAAGCGCAACAAGTCACCAGAAGTATAATTCTAAACGTAATATCAAACTAAATGTCCAAAGTGTTCACCGTTAACATCAATGCAGTGCTGCAGTCTTAGTTCGAATTATTGACTAACATTTCTCAGCATATCAACCTTAACAGATCGAAATGCCGCTCTGATTCTCCTTTTCATGTCCTCTCTAGTAGTCGGGGGAGTTTTATAAACCTCATTTTTTATAAAACCCCAAAAAAAGAAATCCATTTTTGTTAAATCGGGAGAACGAGCTGGCCAATCAGTTGGGCCCCTTCTTCCGATCCATCTGTTTTGGAATTCGGTATTGAGATGATCTCGTATAGGCGCAGTATTATGAACAGGCGCACCATCATGCAAATACCACATTTGTCTCCGAATATTAACTGGAACTTCTTCTAATAAAACTGGCAGATGATTCTGAAGAAAATTTAAATAATCCGCACCAGCTACTCTTTCATCAAAGAAATACGGTCCTATCACATGATCACCTACAATTCCACCCCAAACAAATTTTGTCAACGCTTACTGAGAAAATGTAATGGTTTACAGCATTGCATTGATGTTAACGGTGAACACTGAACATTTAGTTTAATATCACGGTTAGGATCATACTTTTGGTGACTTGTTCTGCTTAAAATAAATAATTTATGAAAATTTATTATTTAGGATTCTTTGTTACATTCAACGTTTATTGCTTTCACACAATAGGTTAATAATTATAGTTTACAATAAGTATTACAAAATAACTCCGTTTTTATAAACTTTGGGTATAGGGAATGCTTCACAAAAATTAAAGTAACATAATCGAAGATTTCATTTTTGATATAAAATACAGGGTGTTCCATTTAAAAGAAGAAAGAAAATGACAGGTTCGAGTTTCCTTCCACCCTGTATACAAAAAAGAAAATAATCAAAATTCAATATTACAGGGAAATATTGCATCATATTACGAAACTCTGTCATGCAAAATAAATTTTTTTTCTTCAACGTACAATAAGCTACAGAGCGTTGATTTACCTACGATTTTCACATAAACGTGCCCATACCTTTTGAAGGACTCTGTATAACGTAGCAAAACCTTATATCAAAAGCTTCCAAAAAATGAGAGCAATCCGAATTCGGTATAATATACAGGGGTTCCCATTTAAAAAATCATATGTTTGGTTTGTAACGGCGTTATGCAGCACTCTGTATAGTTCGATATAATTTCAAAATATGGACCTTAAAGACATCTACTATTTTCGTTGATAACATTTTTTGATATCTCTTAAAATAACCCATATATCGAAGTTTGTCGTAAGGTTGGTACACCCTGTATATCTTATAACTGAGTAAAGTAGAAATGCATGGATCTTGTAGAGGACAAGGTACTAACTTTTTTTTTTGTATTTTCACCTCGACGATAGTACCACGATTTTAATAAAGTTTGCAGTTTGGTAGATTAGGGTATTAGTGCAATTATTGTAAGAAAAACATTCGTAGGCGACAAAAGTAGTTAAACTACGCTAGGATTATTGTTATTATCACAGGATAATTTTAAACAAAAATTATTGTGATATTGATATGAAGCAGCCTAAATATACCCTTCTGCTGTTTGACATCTTATTTCGCAACCAAAATCCCGGCAATATGTTCTTTATTTGGAGCTCTCGTTCATTTGGAGAAAGATAATTCATTTTTTTGTTATAAAGAGTACCATTCGATGGTAAATGGATCTAAAGAAATATAAATCACTGGGATAGGAGTGTACAAAACAATCTTAAAGCTTGTGAAAAGCCCCAGGTATCTATCAAGAAAATTCACGCCATAGAAAAGTGTGCCCAGTTCAATATTGATAAACTTTGTAGATGGCAAAGTATTGTTACTCCTTTTACAGATAACCACAACAAGCCAGAAAGTGATCAGAATCCCCTTGATATCCTAAGAAAAAGTCAAAAGAAAGACACTGACTTGTAAGTTATAAGAGAATGGTTTTGAAAATGGAGTCAGACCTACTTGGCAAAAGGTAGCCAGAGATAGTGGAAGCATTAGAGAGTACTGGGCTCAGTGGGATTCACGAATCTTCATGATTGCATATGGGAAAGTGGAGTACGTATTGGTACTGTCAAGATCATACATCAGAAGTGTGTTAGAAGAACTTCATAGCAGCCACCCACGAGGACATCTTGGGTACTAAATGTAAATATTGTAAGCTGAGTGTTCCATAGTAGTCCTGAGCACATCATAGTATAGAAATTTCTGGAGTAGGAGTGACATATTCTTGTTTTGGCAAATCTACTGTATGTATGGGGTAAAGTATAGATCCTTGGGTGACTTCAGCTAGGACTCGAAGTGTTCAACTACGTTTTGTATGTCGATATAATCGTCTTCAGTGGATATTTCAATTACTATTGTTTCTATCTCGTTAAAAAAATTCACTAGAAGTTATTTATATTTGTTAGAACTTGTGACTCAATAGATATTGATCATCAAACCGCATTAGACAATAACCTTCCCAAATGTCAATTATTCACGATCTAAAATTACTTTTTCTCAAAATGATACAATGTCTAGAATAACGGATTCTGCTGATTCAGCAGTAACACGTTTGCTTACCACGAGAAAAAACGTGTTAGCGGTAATACGAATTCATGGTAGTTCCAATTTAATCTTTTGTTTTAGTGGGTGATGATCTCAGAATTCGTTATTACTACCAAATATTTATTTAATTAATAATAAGGATGTGTAATAAAAGTCGCTATTAATGTTTTGAATTTTAATAGAGTGTGTATTTTATAAACATTTCTATATATAGGAGTAACGTGTTCCAAGAATATTATCGTTAGTTATTTTCAAAATTTCTCTTTAGATTGATATTTTACGTGATCAGATTAAATAAATAGACCACCGGCTATCGAATTACAAATCACGCCCCTGTTTTCTCGAATATATAATGTGATATTTATTGTAAATTAATTGGTACCACCTTAAAACATAATACGGAATTATGTAATTTTTATATTTTGCAGAAATTAACCTAGTTATTTGGAAAATTATCGTATTAAATATGTTTGTCCCTGTCACACCTCCCTTTATAACAAATTATATAGTTACCTTCATAGCCTGTCTCAAAATTGTCTGTCTAAAAACTATGTGACATCGTTTATCACTGAACCTAGCTTACTATTTAAAAAAATTCATATCGCAATCCCACTCATCGTCTTAGAAGTCCATAACTTTCTATTCATTCCTTTCAAAGATAACCCCGTATATTGTGGTGAACATTTATTGAGTTCTAAGAAATCAATTGTACTGTCTTCTTTGTTCTTCCTTGGAGGAATTTTAAATTATCCACAGACTTCCTCTTCTATCCAGCTGTTCTCCAGGTATTGTGCTCTGAAACTTTGTAGGACTATGCCTTATGCAAGTTTCAATGTATCCCAAATAAACTTCATTCTTCATCAATTTAATCAATTGTACTGTCTTCTTCTACTTAGTTCATTGGAAAAAATCCAGAGACTAGTAGTCCTATTCCTTGGAGGAGTTTTAGACTATCCACAGGCTTCCTCTTCTATCCAGCTGTCCCCTAGGTATTGGGCTCTGAAACTTTGTAGGACTATGCCTTATGCAAGTTTCAACTGATCCCAAATAAACTACATTCTTCATCAATTCAATCAATTGTACTGTCTTCTTCTACTTAGTTCATTGGAAAAAATCCAGAGACTAGTAGTCCTATTCCTTGGAGGAGTTTTAGACTATCCACAGGCTTCCTCTTCTATCCAGCTGTCCCCTAGGTATTGGGCTCTGAAATTTTGTAGGACTATGCCTTATGCAAGTTTCAATGTATCCCAAATAAACTTCATTCTTCATCAATTCAATCAATTGTACTGTCTTCTTCTACTTAGTTCATTGGAAAAAATCCAGAGACTAGTAGTCCTATTCCTTGGAGGAGTTTTAGACTATCCACAGGCTTCCTCTTCTATCCAGCTGTCCCCTAGGTATTGGGCTCTGAAATTTTGTAGGACTATGCCTTATGCAAGTTTCAATGTATCCCAAATAAACTACATTCTTCATCAATTCAATCAATTGTACTGTCTTCTTCTACTTAGTTCATTGGAAAAAATCCAGAGACTAGTAGTCCTATTCCTTGGAGGAGTTTTAGACTATCCACAGGCTTCCTCTTCTATCCAGCTGTCCCCTAGGTATTGGGCTCTGAAATTTTGTAGGACTATGCCTTATGCAAGTTTCAATGTATCCCAAATAAACTACATTCTTCATCAATTCAATCAATTGTACTGTCTTCTTCTACTTAGTTCATTGGAAAAAATCCAGAGACTAGTAGTCCTATTCCTTGGAGGAGTTTTAGATTATCCACAGGCTTCCTCTTCTATCCAGCTGTCCCCTAGGTATTGGGCTCTGAAACTTTGTAGGACTATGCCTTATGCAAGTTTCAACTGATCCCAAATAAACTACATTCTTCATCAATTCAATCAATTGTACTGTCTTCTTCTACTTAGTTCATTGGAAAAAATCCAGAGACTAGTAGTCCTATTCCTTGGAGGAGTTTTAGAATATCCACAGGCTTCCTCTTCTATCCAGCTGTCCCCTAGGTATTGGGCTCTGAAATTTTGTAGGACTATGCCTTATGCAAGTTTCAACTTATCCCAAATAAACTACATTCTTCTGGGTCAACTAAGTTGTGCTTTTTAGAGTACTTCTTTGGGCAGCAGTGTCAAAACTTTTAGTAACTTATACATTCTTCTGATTTCACTTGATCGCAGTTTTCCAGAAGTATCTTTGATTGTCTTAGCAATACTAGATCATCCAAATGGTCCGATCTTTTCGTTATTTAGTCCGGGAAAGTTAGGCCGAAAGTTGTCGTGAAATTGAAAAGATTTTCAAGAGAGACTTTTTTAAACGAAAGTATAAGTAGTAGAGACAACTTTCCTAGATTTGTGACAAGATTCCGCTGGAGCTTGCGATGCAGCTTGCAAGCATAGCTTGGAGCACGTGAAATGCAACAGTTTTTCGTCCATAACTTTTTTAGATTTGATTGTACTAAAAAAGGCATCAAAATTGTAGTATACTTAGTGTTTGAAGGACCATGAATTGTATATTGAATTGGTTCTCATTCATGCCAAAAACTGAAAATATTTAAAGCTACACTTTTTTGTTATGGAAGATTAATTCTCACTAATTGATAGATATATAAGATGTTTTTCCAATTTTTAAGGATAATGGTGCGGAATCCCTCGTGCGCGAGTCCGACTCGCACTTGGCCGGTTTTTTAATTAAACTCATTGAAACTAAAAATTTGATTCTCAACACCATGTTGCTACTTCTCTAGGAAGTTGGTTGTTCGTTGCGAGACACCAATATTTTTGAACACAATGTCGTTGAAAGGCTGTTTAAAGAGCTTTCCAACTGTTTTTCCACAATTTTCCCGTTTGTCGACATTTGGCACAGTCTCAAACATATTCTTCCACAAAATAAAGTGATTGTTAAAAACAATTCAGCAGTGGTTTGGAATAAATTATAAAAATGAAACTGTTTCAAGGTTTCATTTAATGAAATACCTTTTTCTACTAGCTTTACCTTCGAATCTGTTCATTTAATTTTGGTACAGCTTCAGCCGCTTATATTTGTCCTAGAGCCGAGTATAATTTACATTGACTAAGAGATTCGAATAAATATGTGATGTGGCAACTTTCATCTTCTTTTCGACTTGTATGTTTATTACAGCTTTTTTGTGATGACATTATTTCTTTTAATTGAGATAAGTTGACTTTTATTAGTTTTTCTTCTTATAGTTGATTTACAACAAATCTGCCAACTCTTTCAGATAACATATCGCATTGTTTATAAAAAAAGTACATAATCAACCTATTAAAATAAGAGTAGGTATATTTAATAGTGACTTACTTATTTATATAATAATGAATGAATTGTATTTATTGTACCACTTTTGATTTCTAGTACAATGATAAATTGTTTCAGCTAATCTTTCAATTTTCTCGGAACTGAGATAAAACATTGGAAATTACTATGAATATTTTGTTATGGGACTCTTTACGGTTACTAACTAGGTTAAGAGGGCCATAAATTCAATAAATACGTTGCTTCTGTATAAATTAATAGTTTCCTGTTAAAAACCACACAAGTAATATTGACAAATGATTCCAATTTAATTGCTTTGGAATTTTTGTTTCAACGACATTTATTTGATGTTTTTCTCTGCTTCATTCACCTCACATTCTTCAATTCCAGGCAGCCACTCGGTAGAAAAGCAGAATATCAAAATATAATTATTATAAGATTAGATTAAATTCCAAGGAGGTCGATAAACCATGTTGTCCATGTTGTAATTTAGCCCAAAATATAAAGGCTGTTACGCCACTGCGTGTAGGTATTTGTAGCGAAAGGTCCCTTTCACTTTTAGGGCCATGTGTTTTAGGTACTTGTAACTTTTGCTTGTAAAAGCGTAATAATAAATTTAGTCTGTGTTGAGAAACCAACCATCGTGTTTCATTTCTAACAGGTTATGGGCCCAGCACATTGGGTTTCCTAGAAAAGTCGCAAAAAGTTCGGTTGATTTCGTAGTGTTTGGTGTAACATAACACAATGGCTGGAAATTTCATAGTTAATGTTCCTAAGTTAAAAGGACGGGAAAACTATGATGATTGGGCGTTTGCTGTCGAAAATTTTCTCGTTTTGGAGGGGTTATCCAAATGTATATCAGAAGTTGTGGACGCAGATGACGCCAAAGCAAAGGCAAAGGTAATTTTGACCATTGACGCATCCCTTTATGTTCATATTAAGGAAGCGAAGACGACAGTCGAGTTATGGGAAAAATTAAAGTCGCTCTTTGACAACAAAGGGTTTGCCAGAAGAATTGGTTTGTTAAGAACCTTGATTACTACACGCTTGGAAAATTGTGATTCGATGGCAAGTTATGTCAATCAAATTGTGGAGACAAGTCAGAGATTAAGTGGCACAGGTTTTAAAATTGATGACCAATGGGTTGGTTCGTTGTTACTAGCTGGATTACCGGATAAATTCTCTCCAATGATCATGGCAATTGAACATTCTGGTATTGAGGTAACAACAGATTCAATTAAAACAAAGTTACTGGACATGCAATGTGATAGTGATAGTGCAAGTGCGTTCGGAGCTAGTAAGCCAAGTTTTAACCGCAAATATTCTCAGAAATCGGGAGATAAAAAGAGAATAAAGTGTTTTCGGTGCAAGCAACTTGGGCATTATCAAAATAAATGTCCCAACGCCGCCACCGCCAATGCCGCCGCCGGCATCGTTGAAGGGACTTCTAACGCGTTTAGTGCGGTATTTCTAAGTGGTACCTTTAGTAAATCGGACTGGTATATAGACTCTGGTGCTAGTGTTCACCTTACTGCTAGACAGGATTGGATTAAGAATCAGATTCCTGCAAAAGTTCCAGAAATAGTTGTTGCCAATCAGACAAGGGTTCCTGCTAAATGTTCAGGTGAAGTGATGATCACAACTATAGTGGGAAATGGTAAATACGATATACCTGTAAAAGATGTTTTATGTGTTCCTGGTTTGACGACAAATTTATTGTCAGTGAGTCAGCTTATTAAAAATGGAAATTCCCTTAGTTTTAACGATAATCGTTGTACAGTTTTCAATAAGCAGAAGAAACCAGTTGCCATAGCTGATTTGGAAAATGGGATGTATAAATTAAACATTTTTAAGTCTGAAAAATGTTTATTGACACAAACAGCCATTTCAGGAGAAATTTGGCATCGTAGATTTGGACACATAAATAGTAATTACCTAAATAAAATGCAGAATGGTTTGGTGAACGGGCTTTACATTAAAGGACAAATGCAGTTAGGTTTAAAAAACTGCAAAGTTTGCTGTGAAGGTAAGCAGACAAGACTACCTTTCAAGCATGGGGGCTCCAGAGCGAAGAAATTGTTAGAACTTGTACATACCGATGTCTGTGGACCAATGGAGACGAGATCTTTGGGAGGTTCAAAATATTTTGTAGTCTTCGAAGATGATTTTAGTAGAATGGCATTTGTCTACTTTATTAAATCGAAAGACGAGGTATTTGGCTGTTTTAAACAATTTAAGAGTATGGCCGAAAACCAGACGAGCGAGAAGATTAGGGTGCTCAGATCTGACAATGGAGGTGAATTTTGTTCCAGAGAGTTTGATGGATTTCTCAAAAGCAGTGGTATCATTCACCAGAAAACGAACGCATACACACCGGAACAAAATGGCGTTTCCGAGAGGTTAAATCGAACAATTGTTGAAAAAGCCAAATGTTTATTGTTCGATGGAGGCATTGAAAAGCGTTTTTGGGCTGAGGCAGTAAACACAGCAGTCTATTTGCGTAATAGATGTTTAGCAGCAGGACTGCAGATGACACCATACGAGTTATGGAGTGGCAGGAGACCAGATGTAAGCAATCTACGAATTTTTGGAAGTCCTGTCATGGTACATGTTCCCAAAGAAAGGAGACTAAAATGGGATAAAAAGTCAAAAAAATGTGTTTTCGTTGGTTATGATGAATTTACGAAAGGATATAGAGTATTCGATCCAGTGAAGAACGATATCACAACCAGCAGAGATGTTACCATCATGGAAAATGTTAATGACCATGTAGACATTTTTTTTGACAGTCAGTCAAAAAATCTAGAAGTGCCAGTTTCAGTGGGAGACACTGATGAAACCGAGAGAGCTGATACAGTCGAAACAGAGGAAGTTGAGGTGTCTAGTGATAGCTCAGGAGATGTTTGGCAGAATTCTGAGACTGGTGACAGCGATTACGATGAACCTCCACCACTGAGAAGGTCTGCAAGAACACCTAAACCTCGAGTTTTAGAGAATGGTGTGACTTATTTTTGTCCAGAATATATAGAGCTGGAGAATGAACCAACTTCAGTAGAGATGGCTCTGTCGAGACCAGACGGAGAAAGTTGGAGAGAAGCAATGGCAGAGGAACTTCACTCCTTCGAAGAAAATGAGGCCTGGGAGTTAGTCGATATTCCAGACGGTAAAACGGTAGTGCAGTGTAAGTGGGTGTTTAAGCGGAAAAGTGACAGTGAAAACAAAGTGCGATACCGAGCGCGGTTAGTTGCTAAAGGATATACTCAAAAACAAGGTATTGACTTTAATGAAACTTTTTCACCTGTTGTACGTCACTGTACTTTGCGATTATTAATGGCTTTATCTGTTAAACTAGATTTAAACATATGTCATTTAGATGTAACAACGGCTTTTTTAAATGGTCATCTAAAAGAGGATGTTTTTATGACTTTGCCTGAGGGGTATAAAACAGATGGGTGCAAAAATAAAGTTTTGAAACTTAAGAGGGCAATTTATGGGCTTAAACAGTCATCGCGGGCATGGAATATAAGGGTCAATAATTTCTTAGTAAATTTGGGGTATAATAAATCTAAATTTGAGCCTTGCTTGTATACAAAGCAGAATGAAAGTTTATTAACCATTGTAACGGTTTATGTTGACGATTTCTTTATATTCTCGAATGATGTAAGCGAAGAGAAAAATGTAAAATTTAAATTAGGGCAAGCTTTTAAAATTAAGGATTTGGGACAGATTAAAAATTGTCTTGGTATGAGAGTGACAGTTGATAGAATTAATAAATCTATAACTTTAGATCAAGAAAAATACATTGATCAGTTATTGAGAAAATTTAATATGATAGATTGCAATACTGTGGCTACTCCCATGGAGACAAATGTTAATCTCGTCAGACAAACAGATACTTGTAAACAAGAGTTGCCGTATCAGCAACTTATAGGTAGTTTGATGTATTTGTCTGTATTAACTAGGCCTGACATTTCATTTTCTGTTAGTTATTTAAGTCAATTTAACAATTGTTATAACGAGAGTCATTGGAAGCAGGCAAAACGTGTATTAAGGTATTTGAAACTGACAAAAAATCATGGTTTGAAATTCCTTAAAGACGATGCGGATCTAGAAGGTTTTGTAGATGCCGATTGGGGAAGTAATTCTTTTGACAGAAAGTCATATACGGGATTTTGTTTTAAACTTTCTGGATCTGCGGTGTCTTGGGAGAGCAGAAAACAGCGAACTGTTGCTCTCTCTAGTACCGAAGCTGAGTATATGGCTCTCTCTGAAGCTTCTAAGGAAGCTATATACTTAAAAAATATTATATCTGAGATTACAGGTGTTAGTGAATGTGTTAGATTATATAACGATAATCAGAGTGCACAAAAGCTGGCAGTAAATCCGATGTTTCATAACAGGTCGAAGCATATTGATATTCGACATCATTTTATAAGACAGGTCGTTGCTGATGATTTAGTGAAATTAGAGTATTTACCGACAGCTGACATGCCTGCTGATATCTTAACTAAAGGACTTAGTTCAGATAAGCATAACAGATTTGTAAATAAATTAGGATTAATGAGTTTACAGTAATATTTTGTGCAGTGGGAGTGTTGTAATTTAGCCCAAAATATAAAGGCTGTTACGCCACTGCGTGTAGGTATTTGTAGCGAAAGGTCCCTTTCACTTTTAGGGCCATGTGTTTTAGGTACTTGTAACTTTTGCTTGTAAAAGCGTAATAATAAATTTAGTCTGTGTTGAGAAACCAACCATCGTGTTTCATTTCTAACAGTCCAGACTTGCCTGGGATTGCTTAGGCGTGGTGATGGGCAACCACCACATTCTTGGTTTTGGACTCGCCTTGCTTAAGGCCAAGCCACACCAAACATCCATACATCCTTCGGATGGAATTGCTGGATGTTCAAAAAATATCGCTCGCCAGCTTGGCAAATAATAGCGCAACGCAGAATGACATCCGTCCGGGCTAGGTTTCGCTCAAATACTTCGTTTTGGTCTTCCTTATTCAGTCTCGGTCTTGCTCTTGGTCATGCCTATTCAGTATAGGTCTTGGTCCTGCTCATTTTGCCTATACTTACAGTATAAACGGTGGATCTTTACCATCACGTGACTGTTACGTCAGCAACAATATTCATATGAATCAAATCAAAACTTCTGTCAACTCAATAGAAATAATCGTTATGACTAATATTCCAAAGGTCGTAATAAAAAGTCAAATTAGCTCTTACAAGAAATCCAAAAATTCGCTAAAAACAAGACAATAAACTAAACTCGCATAACCTCAAATGCGGTAATGTCAAAGTCAACTTTTAGTACGATCAGTTATACACGTTACGTCAATTATATCGTTGTCTCTTTTCACGATTACTATGGCAAATTTGATGAAACTATTACGTATGTCTTGTAGTTGATCTTGTGAAGAAGACAATCGATCGTACGTTATTATGTTTGATTTATATTGATAGAAGAAGTAAGTCTGTGTTGCATAAATCGTATATTGGGTCACGTGATGGTAAAGCTCCACCGTTTCTACTGTATGTCGTTTTAAAAATTGTTTAAATCTAGCGTATGAACGTTCTTAGACCACAGATAACATACTTACACCCGTATGCATAGTCGATTACCTGCGATCTTCCGGAGGGTCTCCCGGCGAACTATTGTTGCGTCGCTGGAGAAGTCATGGCGCTTAGTTTTCATCGCAGAATCGATCTCTCTCTTCGTTCTCCACTGTTTCTACTGTATGTCGTTTTAAAAATTGTTTAAATCTAGCGTATGAACGTTCTTAGATACAGATAACATACTTACACCCGTATGCATAGTCGATTGCCAGCGATCTTCCGGAGGGTCTCCCGGCGAACGCTTTGGCGCGTCGCTGGAGAAGTCATGGCGCTTAGTTTGCATTGCAGAATCGATCTCTCTATTCGTTCTCCTCGCTGGAAATTCGCCAAGCAGCTTAAGCATGCGTAATTCATTTGTTTACAAGACACACGTGTTTTTTATTGCCGTAAGCTGTTTCATATCATTTAATGGTTTATTTTCTGTCTTAAATTTCTAAATCACGATCCATAACTTTATAACCCTACACTGAAAAGACCGAATGCCTAAGGTTTTAGTACTAAACAAAAATATAGATTTTAATAGTAATTAAAAAACTGCTTATTTATTTTTACACGTGATAATAATTTTTCAAACACACTTGAAAAGTTTGCCGGAGGTACTACTGACCATCTCCCGCTGTTCGCCGGCGATTCTCCAAAATATAAACTACTGCGCAGTCGTTGCATTTCTGGCGCTTGACTCTTCATCAAAATTATTGCTTGGCGATTGGCGATCCCACGGAGAGTCGTTGGGGATCGACTATGCATACGCTTGTTCAATTCGCTTATCACTGCTTGGAAATTCTATTAAGCTGAATATAGTCAAAATTGAATATTATAAGAGGCGTTACATTCGAAAAACGCTTAATGATATTTCACAACCAGTTGCAAATATGAATGAGTTACAGGTACATTTAATAAGAGCCCAGTTGACTAGTTAAAGCGTATGTTAATTAACCCACTTCGGTTATAAGCAGAGTTCGCGAAAGTTGTGTAATTTATGAACAAAAACTGGAAGCAAACAGGTAAAAAACCGATAAACATTTTAATGATTCTATATACATAAATACATTCAACTCAAAGGCGTAGTTTTTCTAATTTAAATTGAAATGTTTTTACGAATTTTTGATGCCTGATCCTTAATTCCTGTTGTCAGGAATAAATGGGAATGTTTAGTTTTATAAAATATACCGACAGGCCATGGCAAAAGTAGTAACCAAATGTCACATTATTGAGAAAAAATGTATGGTTATAATAAGTAGCTTATGTACAATTTGTTAATAATCTGATGAAAATGCAATTGTATTTTTTATTTAATATAAATGTACTTGCACGTCATGAAAGTGAAGAAATGACGCTTCTACTTTTTCTACTTTAAATTTGATATTTTCCCAGTTTGTTTTTGAAAAATAACATTTCCCCAATAAAGGTGTGAAAACTTTCTCGAACATGAATATTGAATTTAAAATGGTCGATTACGTAACATTTTTCCCAAACACCAACGTCCTCGTCCCACTAACACCAGTTGGATGTTTTCACTCGATTTTAATTCCATTTTATAGCTCTCGAATGTCTTTGTTAGACATAGAATATTTGCTTTTTCACACTTACTGACCATGTCAACAATATCAGTGTTATTATCATAATGTAAACATCGTTTAAGTCGAACGGAAGATGTGAGTAAGTCACACAAACACACACATTGACTGGAGATTAAGTTTATAGGGTCAGACATTTTTACAGGGAGCTTTTAAATTTCAAAAACTGAGACCAGTAATCTTCTCCCAAACATAATTTCAAAATTGTGTCAAGAGTTCTAATAAAGAACATTTTGGCTCCATAGCATGGACGAACAATTCTCTACAAATTTTGTTCTCAATATTTTTTCAAATGCTTTATTGCGTAGCGCTCAGCATAAATGAAATTTTTCACTAAAAGTCCATTTCATAAAAACCAAATTGACGATGATCTTGTAAATTTTATTGGCCATGAAACTATTCAACGTTATTTATTATTTATAAACATGTGATCTTTACATTGATCGCTTTAATAAATCACTGGATATTATTTGATTGGTACCGTCCATTTACCCTTTGTACTTAACTTTAATCAAAAACCAACAACTTAAATGCATACACCAATTGAAATAAATAATCGCAAACAAATGCAAATTGTAAACAGAGATATTTAAAATGGTAGTCTGAGGTGCTACGAGAATCAAGACGTCGTAGCAAGAAAATAAACTAGAAAATTGGCTTCCCTAGTGTAATAGAAAGATATTTGGAAGTAAAAATAAAAAAATATGTTTTTATGTTAGTCACTACGTATTTTAGTACAGCTGCACTCGAAGCCACTCAATTATTTCTGTTCTGAGTAGTTTATCACCATCTATTGATCCTTCTCCAAATATATATGGTACAATTTTATAAATAACTATCAGAAACGTATAAAACTGACAACTGACAAATCTCCGTAGGGATCTAAGTAAATTAGAGGCTGATAAGTATCAATACATGTTTATTTGAAGATACTTATTCTCCTTAATTGACAAAACAGTCTTTTCACAATATCCTTTCTGGATAAATCCTCTCTTGGACACTCCAGTGAACCAAAGTTTCAAGTCCTCGGCCCTCCAAACTTTAGGCTTTTTTGATTTTCCAGTGAGCCAAGGTTTCAAATCCTCGGCACTCCAACCTTTAGGCTTTTGTGATTGTGGTGGTACTGTTTATTTGAAGATTATAGTTCTCCTTAACTAACTAAACATACTTTTCACAAGATCCTTTTTAGATAAATCCTCCCTTGAACACTCCAGTGAACTAAGGTTTCAAGTCCTCGGCACTCCAACCTTTAGGCTTTTATGGTAATGGTTGTATTGTTCACTTGAAGATACTAGTTGTCCTTAACTGGCTTAGCAGTCTTCTCACAAGATCCTTCTTGTACAAATCCTTCACTTCTTATTTGAAGATACTAGTTCTCCTTAACTGACTAAATAATCTTCTCACACGATCCTTTTTGGATAAATCCTCCCTTGGACGCTCCAGTCAGCCAAGGTTTCAAATCTTCGGCACTCCAACCTTTAGGCTTTTGTGATTGTGGTAGTACTGTTTATTTGGAGATTATAGTTCTCCTTAACTAACTAAACAGACTTTTCACAAGATCCTTTTTGGATAAATCTTTCCTTGAACACTCCAGTGAACCAAGGTTTCAAGTCCTCGGCAGTCCAACCTTTAGGTTTCTATGATTTTGGTTGTACTGTTCACTTGAAGATACTAGTTGTTCTTAACTGGCTTAACAGTCTTCTTACAAGATCCTTCTTGGATAAATCCTTCACTTCTTATTTGAAGATACTAGTTCTCCTTAACTGACTAAATAGTCTTCTCACACGATCCTTTTTGGATAAATCCTCCCTTGGACACTCCAGTGAACCAAGGTTTCAAGTCCTCGGCACTCCAACCTTTAGGCTTTTATGGTAATGGTTGTATTGTTCACTTGAAGATACTAGTTGTCCTTAACTGGCTTAACAGTCTTCTCACTAGATCCTTCTTGGATAAATCCTTCACTTCTTATTTGAAGATACTAGTTCTCCTTAACTGACTAAACAGTCTTCTCACAAGATCCTTTTTGGATAAATCTTCCCTTGAACACTCCAGTGAACCAAGGTTTCAAGTCCTCGGCACTCCAACCTTTAGGCTTCTATGATTTTGGTTATACTGTTCACTTGAAGATACTAGTTGTCCTTAACTGGCTTAACAGTCTTCTTACAAGATCCTTCTTGTATAAATCCTTCACTTCTTATTTGAAGATACTAGCTCTCCTCAACTGACTAAATAGTCTTGTCACACGATCCTTTTTGGATAAATCCTCCATTGGACACTCCAGTGAGCCAAGCCAAGCCTTCTTGGAGAAATCCTTTCTTAGTATTTAGTTGGTAAGCGACTCCGTGAGTTTTTTGACCAGGAGTTTTCTGGTTAACTTCATTTCTTTGCTAAGGTACCCAGGAACATATTGTGGTTTACCAGGGCTTCGAATTTATGTAGGCAAAAATATTTCTTCAGTGGTATAGACTTTTTAGAATATTTTATTTACCACATATAACGATTCTGCTTTGTTTCTATTTTCTCGTAAATAAAAAAATCTAATATTCTAAGAAATTGAAATTGGTGATGCATAAAAAATTCTAACGAACCTTTTTATATGTAAAGTCTATCACTCCAACGGGATTATACTTACTTTGACCTTATATACTGACCTACATAATGGAAAAGGGATCACGTAGTCTCCTAGAAATGTTAACAATATTGAATTCCCCGGAAACCAGGCCACGTGTTTGTCCATAATAAAAATTCTAATGAAATCGTTTAAATTATTTACGAAGGAAGCGTGCTTTGTACTTGAGTTGCTTTATTAAAACGAGAAGTACAGCATCTAGAGTAGAAAAAGCATACAGGGAAATAAACTCGACATAAAAAGGGTGGTACCTGTTGGTGTTAATTATTTTTGGTTAATGGATAACATAATTTTTCCATTTGTTATTGTGTTATAAGTTGTATCGAGGTGAAAGTGAAATACATTAAATTAAGTGGTCACTATAAATAAACGTATTATTTAGAAGCTGGAATAGTTCTTTTATATTAACTAATAGTCCAAGAGCGAACAGGCCTACCGCTTCGAAAGAAGGATGAAACGTGGCTACTACTAATAATAACGAATTTCGCCTTGACAGAAAATACATCGCACGAGACTTAAGATGATACTAAAAGTCTCTTCTCAGTTTCGTCTCGTTTTCGACACTGTCGGGGGTATTACAAGCTTCTACTACTTACTGATGGCTGTTAAAAAATATATTTTGTATTTTCGTTACACTGAGGTATGGAATAAAATCCGTCATCTATGGTTCAGGTTATTCTCAGTACATGCGAGCCTCTCGAAAACGAGACAGGCATCACCAGCTACTACCGAGAACTGCTCAGAGATATATCAATATTTTGATTACACTGAGGTATAGAATTATATTTTTAAAGAATTTTTCCATCACAAAATACAACTTTTATAGTTCAGGAAGTTGTCACTTGCGAGATTTTCCTACGTTACAGGAAATCCATCGCACGAGACTAGAGGCGGGATCAATAAAAACCTTGTCTCGAGTTGCCATAGTATCGCACATCTCCAGAACGAGATGAAGCCATGCAAACTTCTCGAAAACGAGACTCTCGTGGGCATCACTAGCTACTACCGAGGACTGCTCAAATATATATCAGTATTTTTATTACATTGAGGTGTAGAATTATATTTTTAAAGAATTTCTCATCACAAAATCCAACTTATAGTTCAGGATCTTGTCGCCTGCGAGATTTTCGTACGTTACAGGAAATATATCGCACGAGACTAGAGACGGGAACAATAAAAGTCTTGTCTCGTGTTGCCAGAGTATCGCACATCTCCAGAATGAGGTGATTCCATGCGAACCTCGCGAAAACGAGACTCTCCTGGGCAACACTAGCTACTACCGAGGACTATTCAGAGATATGTCTGTATTTTTATTACACTGAGATATATAATAATATTTTTGATCACTAAACCTGACTTCTCTGGTTCAGGACCTTCTCGTTATCTGCGAGACTCGTATAAGATACGAGGTGTATCGTACAAGACTCATCTCGTATTGTCCGAGTAGTATCGTCTAGAAATCGAGACGAGACCATGCGAGTCTCGAAAATTTTCTTGGGAATCACTATCTACTGCTGCAGACTGTTCAGAAATCTCGCTGGGGAATGAACAGGATTTATAGTTAATATAGTTTTCTTGATGGCGACGATAATTTCTATATCATAGAACAATAGACCAGTCTGTGTCGTGATTTGGGGGTGAAGTGATGTCTATTAAATATGATTTATCCATCTTTCACCTCCAAGAAAATTTAATTGAAAAAAATCTTAAAATCCAAACGTAAACGGCTGGGAAACTCGGTTGCCAATCCAATATATTCATGTATACATATTGAAGTTGACTTTTGCTTCATAACATTCAAGCTTCTAATAAATGATTACAGATAATGATTACCTGCATGGTAATCTATCAAACAAGATTGTGATTTATACTTTCAAATATTTTAGCAAACACCAAACTAATAAATAATGATTTTTAGTTTTAAGCCTTTTGTTATGGAAACCTTATCAATTCAGACAGATTAAGCTTTTTAGTAAATGTTGATATTATTTTATCTTTTCTCAGACACTAGTTTCATATTGTATGTTTTATGTATAGAGTGTCGTGAGAAGGCATATAAGTGCACGTCTATGGATTTGTGACGGTTTAAAATTCCAGTTTACATTGTTTGAGATGCTTATATATTTAATTAATCTTCTCTTACACGAGCCAAGTACTTCAAAAGTTTAAGCGTCTTTGTGTCGTCTATCAGATGCCATAATTACGTTTGTAACTAGATATTATGTTTAGACACTACATCTTCGTGGAATATTATATTTTTTATTTTATTTGCACACGCTTGTTTTAATCCCACTTTGGTTTGTGTAATAAACTGGTTTTATTAAATAAATATTTCATGCTCAGTGTGTTGAAGACCAAAAACACATCATTTATATCGCGTATTTAAATCATGTGGAATTTCATAGTCGATATTTTGTATTAAAAATTAATTTTTTGGGATATTTCACCCTGATCTATTTTAATATTGTCTGTAACAGGTTTAGAACTTTTAGACGTTTAGTGTCTGGCTGCATGGGCTATGCCTTAAAGCCAAAAAAAACCCTGATCTACTGTTTTTTTTTTATATTAATGAATATTGTAGAAGACTGAAGCATTGAAATTACTATTTTTCATCACATTCTCCTTTTTCTTCTATTAGGACCTGATCCTGTTCAGTTCACTAAGTCAAACCTTCTTTTGAGCTCTTCCTGTAATGCTGAGCTCCAACTTCTTCACCTTTTTGTTGATCTGCCTTCTGATCCACAAATTTTTGGCTTTTGCTTCCTAGCCCTCTTCGTCCATTAAACCATTTCACCACTTGATCTTATCTCAACTAACCTCGTATACAGTTGACTCAAAAGCCTCATTCTCTATGGTTCAGGCACAGATATAGAACAGAGACATGCCTAGAATCGTATGCGACTGTATTTCAGGCGGAACTTTAATGCCATTGGTTCATGAGTGGAGAGATTGGAGGAAATCAATCTCACACATAAAACATTGGAAACTTTCTTGATCAACTGAGCGGCTTTAAGAGTACGTTGGTAAAAAAACTTATTTCTAATCTGGATTTCTCGTCATTTTGGAATAGATGACAATTAAAAAGCAAGGAAGGGTATCGCAGAACTTTGCCAAAGCAACATTGGAGACCTGAAGACCTGGGCTGCAAGAAGAGATTGAGAGTTCTGGCCACATTTACCATATTTCGAAAAATATGACCAAACAAGTGCTGGACTGTAATAGAGGTGACCTGCGGTGACTATCAGGTCACTGTCGTTTGAGTAATCATATACTGAGGCTTGGACTGTTGGGTTATCCGAAATGCTGTTTTTGTCTGGACGATGATAAAACAGCTGAGCTCGAATCAATTTTCTGATGTTTGAGACAATTTATCTCTTGCCTTCAGACCTGAAATATCAGTCGCAGTGTAGGCTCGACTAGAACCTCTCACGTTTAACATAACCTAGCCTGGTATGCTTGGGCTACTAAGTATATTTTAATGAAAAGACTGCAACTATATAGTCGCCATTTTATGTCCAAAATGTGTTGTTTAACGCAAGTTTTATATTACTTGGAATACATGGATTGTTCTACTTCGACAGTTTTAAGCACAGAACTAATTATTATTATTGTTTACCACCATTAATTACCACACATGGCGGCTAACGTTTACCAGTTATTACGGTAATACGCATTTAATACTCAAAAAATGTTGTAACTCTTCCTTTTTGACTTAAATTGGGAAAGTATGGCTTTTCTAAGTTGCAACGAGATTTATTTACTATCCTTCCTTATATTTTATTATTCACAGGCGCTTTTTATGTATAACAATTTTAATTCTGATAAAACAAACTTTAATTTAGATTCTTTTCATTGATTTATAACTTACCAACATAGAAATATGGCCACTACTATTACAATGTTCCTAGTTACATAATATAAGTAATTACTGTCGTAAATAAAAACTATATTATATATTGTAATTCATAAATCTTCATTCATTCACGTGTGTACACTACACCAAAGCTCTGGGTAAAAGTCTTGATAAGACAACTCATGAATTTGTTTGTTCTGTGCTTGATATGGTTCCTTTGAACTCTTCATAATTAACACATAACTATGTACTTAATTCACCGATAAGACTCTTATCGTCCAAAATTTAACGTGTCTTTCAACACAACTACAGACTGAAATGTTTAAGATCCAATTTTTGTTTGTATTTATTTGGTAATTGTTATATGACTGAAACGGTCGCTTGGGAGGTGTACTTTCGGTTTACGTCAACGTTTATAATTTTTTTATTCTACTTTAAGCTAGCCACTTTTTCACCTACCATGTGACTCTAGGTTTTTCACGGTACGCCAAGGCTCAATCTATCCGTAATGTCGTAAAGCCAGTCCGAATTCTGAGTCTGGCGCAAAGTTTGGCAGAAGATATTACTAAAAATCAGATAAAAGTGAATCCTAATTATCACTTTTATTTAAATTAAATATGATTCTAAAAGAATCTTGTGTAGTCTTCAGTCGGAGAGAACCGATAGAGAAGATACAGATTCGCCTCAAGAATTTAAAGAAAAATGTTGGATATGTATGGGTTGAACGACATTCTCAAATTCCAGGTAATAAATAAGTAGATGAGCTTGCTAAAGATGCCCCTTCTTCTGGGGATATAGTCTCAAACTAAATTTGGAAATTTAATGAGCAGGTTTTACAATCCAAAGTAACAATACCTACTGCAAGATATATCCTTCACTTCCTCTTACTAGCTGAACGAAGCCTTTATTCCAAGAAAGTGTTCATTCATACGTTTACAAAATAAAAATGTCTACCACAGATACATGTGATTGACGGTTGCTTCGATTATCTCAACCATTGGATGTTTGACTGTGGATATATTAAAGAAGCCACCAAATACTTACTGAAGTACTTAACAGCTAAGAAGATAGCTTTTCCGCAAAATATAGTTTCTCTCTTGTACATAAGCTCACGGAAACCTATCATAAGAAAACATAGCGTGATCTAGATTTGGTTCCTTCTGTTTTTCCTTTTATAGCAAGTACCCTTTATCCAGAGCATAAGAAAACCTACATCCTTTTGAATCGATCTTTGGTATTTTGCAAGATCAATGCAAAGACCTTATCCACGAATGCAAGACTTGTTTTCTACATACAGCGGGGAACACTTGATTTGAGGCTTAAATATGATTTGTTTGATTCAGCTAGAGCAAGGTAAAGACCAAAGCTCCTACACACTACCAGACCAGACGGTCTCTCGTATCGTGTGTGGGGCTGTCGCAAAGACCGAATCCCTCAGACCAGACAGTCTGCGTGTCTGAGGGAAATTCACTACGACATCTGATGGTCTGAGATTCCCTCACCACTAGTTTTGGTCCAGTCTGAGAGTGTGTAGCTCTGTCTGCTGGATGGTCGACTCCGACAGTCCTTATCCACCTGTCGAAGTGCAAACTTCGTACTAAAAATGTCTTAATAAAGGGCTCTTAAGATGAAGTGGAGCTTATAGATGTGTTAAAAGTGACCGATGTTTGTGGAACACTAAGTGCGAGGCTTACTCGAATAGGGATCTACGTAGTGTAGAAAATCTCCTTCCAGTTGCCAAATATCGCAGAGTTACAATCAGTCTTTCCTCGGCACTCACACAGCTTCGAAAAAACGTGTTCTTTTTCTCAATGTTAGGTTTAACCATACTAAGTAAATCGGTAAAACACTGTTCGACCATAAAATTCCGAATATCGCTTGCGTCCAGTTCTTTTAACAGATTGACATGTGTAAACCTTTTCAGATCATATAGCCACTGCTTAGCCCACATTTTCCGTTTTTTTTTCGGCGTTTTTCGTCAGTCAATAAAACATAACAAAGAGCTGTACCTGTTTTTTTATGTTTAGAAAACACTGGAGCCATGAGATTCGTGCACTCACCGAGATGTCTCCTGAGCAACTGTCTGACGTTTGGTCTGAGTGTGTGTAGAGCAGTTCCAGCCAGACCGTCTGAAGTCTGGTCTGGTAATGTATAGGGGGCTTAGTCTTCTTATTCTTGCTTTGCTCATCACTAACTTGTAAAAAACTGGAATAATACATCAGTTTTCTTTGGAGACAGAACTGCTTTGATCATTGCCTAGTGCTATCATCACTCTAGCACCGCCTTGTTTGAGCATCCGAAATACTAATCGTTATAAATAGTATTTTGCTCATATGATTGTACAAAATAATCCTAAAAAAGCCATGCTAGTCATATAAAATATTTACAAATTTGTTCGTAAGCGATAATGTGACACATTCTTCGTTTTGTATTGTATACAATGATAAATACTAGCGTACTATTTAAACAATATATTGTCAGTTGCTTGTGGTGTTTCAACAAACGTTAGAAATCTCTCATTATCTTGCAAATCCTTGGTTTATTTACACTGTACACAAAATTAAATATATTCTCAAGGTTTTCTATTTAATAAAATTATAGATATTTCTTCTCACTCCATGAATGGAAACATTAAAGATCAAGTTTTGTCACATTAATAAAAAAAATATTACATTTTATGATATCCGTTTCAGGAAAATTTTCTCCAGTTCATTTTTCCGATATTAGCCCAATT
This sequence comes from Lochmaea capreae, assembly GCA_949126875.1. Taxonomy (NCBI): domain Eukaryota; kingdom Metazoa; phylum Arthropoda; class Insecta; order Coleoptera; family Chrysomelidae; genus Lochmaea; species Lochmaea capreae. The sequence continues at coordinate 24,907,228 of OX421404.1, forward strand.
TCGAGTACATTTCTCTTTCAATTGTTTCTATTTACAGAAACCGTTGACTTTCAATTACACTCCAAACATGTCTTCGTCTAGCATTGACGTAACAGAAATATTTTCACATGCCAATTTGCTCTTCAACCCAACCCATTCATATCATTAGTTTTGTTAATTTTTTGGGAAACCAAACTAGACAATCAATAATATTTTCTAGCTAAATGTTTCTTAATGTGTCAGACAAAAATGCAAATGAAATAAATAATCCTTTAAAAAAAATGGGAAATTCGCAGTCCTGTGGATAACTATGCAAATTGAAAACAGCTACTGAAAAATTGCCAAATGGACGCCACCAGTTTTTACATTTTGACAAAAGTTACTCTTTAATAAAAAATTAAGTAAAAAGATGGTACATTTTTGTGGGAAAGTTGTTTATAGATGAAACACAGCAAATTTTCTCAAGTTAAAAGTGTTTTGTGGTCGTTTCTATACTCCTATTATCACTAGATAGTCAAATTAAAGAACTCTTCTGTGTACGTCACTGTATAGAAGATGCTTAATGTTCTAGTGGCCTCCATCAAAAAAACCTTCTTTTGATCATTACTTATTATTGATCTAATCTGTGTACCAGCATGGCTTAACAGCTCTAAATGGATTACAAGTGTGCATCGCATACTGACTGTACACACCCAACTTTCAAAAATAAAACGCAACTTCAACCAATCAATATTGTGTGTATGTTGATGGCACATTTATTATCCATCAGTCGCAGGCACTCCTTCGTCACAAACGTAATATTAACAGGATGAAATTGAATTCGTTGAGATTCTGTTGAATTTTATAGAAAATTTATATCAATTAATTTGAATGCAACACGTTTTTTTATAGGCTAGTGAGACATTTCTGGGTTTTTATACCAAATTAGTAGAAGAGTTTAATAATATTTATTATCTAATTTTGGTTAATAGGTGTCGTATTTTAATACAAAACACTTTATATTATTTAAATTTATTGGTTTTATCAGTGCCGTTAGTGTAGAATGAAGAATATATTTTATATTTTACTGAGAAATCTTTTTTTACCTCTACTTAAAACGAATTTCGTACATTTCAAACAAACTAGTCTAATTAAATATGTTTTTAATTTTCTTCTTGTTTGTACAATCAATAATGTTCCTAACACATGCGGAGAGTGTCTATTCAACATGTCCAAACTGATTATTGAATTGTTACGCTTTGTTTTGTTGCAGATTTTTTTTGGGGGGTTTTCAGTAATTTCACTTTGACCATTTATGAAATGAAAACTCTTCAGGTTATGTTATTGTGTACTATAGATTGTCTTCTTCACAAGACCAACTACAAGACATACGTAATAGTTTTTTTAAATTTGCCGTAGTAACCGTGAAAAGAACAACGATATGATTGACGTAATGTGTATAACTGATCGTACTAAAAGTTTAGTTTGACATTACCGCATTTGAGGTTATGCGAGTTTAGTTTATTGTCTTGTTTCTAGCGAATTTTTGGATTGAAAGTTTATTTATTGTAAAAATCAGTTCTTGTAAGACCTAATTTGACTTTTTATTCCATTTGACATTATCAACTTGTTAACTTTTGACATTTCATAACACCTAAAATGCTGTGAGACGGGAATATTACAATGCTTATTTTACTACTTATTAATTTTGGACTTTGTAACTTATTCACTCAGTATATCGATAGTTTTAATAAATATGTCGATGTTAACCATATAAATACAATAAACACAATTAAAAAAGTTAAATTTCTTGTTTAATTACCAATTCTTAATAGGCCGACCTTTGGAATATTAGTCATAACGATTATTTCTATTGAGTTGACAGAAGTTTTGATTTGATTCATATGAATATTGTTGCCGTGATGGTACAATTTTTTCTACAGTAAATTGTTCAAATTGAACAAATATGTACATATTATTTTCTCTTCATAATATTAGTATACCTACGCAGAGTAACATTATTTTAACCTTCCACTACAATACTAGACACTGACGTATAATTAATTTTTGTTATTTCCACACCCTTAACCTCAACACTAACGGAGTGAATGAGATGGAATGCACTTTATTTATAACTACACCTCGCCCTGAATTTTCGACCCTTTCTGTGTGAACCCCTCTATGTTTTCCACGTGTATATCCACACTTTTACACTTCTTCTAAGGAGTGTCTGCCTGCTGATGGCATTAATATGTCATTCATGTGCTTCCAAAGTAAATTTTTAAAGGAAACATGAGCAAATGCATTAGATAACAGGTCAATTAAAAAAGTTATAAATAAACTGTAGAAAAAGTGTTGCACATTATTTTAATTTTGCAATAAAACATCATTGAGTTTCCAAGTCAAGTTGATACAGTGATAATCAAGTTCCAAGCCAAAAAATAGTATTCTGTGAATGGTCTGTTCAGAACCAATACTATACAGTGCTATTCAAAAGTCCCCTCCCCCCCCCTCGTATCTTTTGAACGGCTACACTTACATTTTGAAGCAACAGGTAGTGTTCAAGATGCCAAACTTATCTGGTCGACCAACATTTAGTGATGATAAAAAAATTGATATAGTTGCTGAAATGGTAGTAAACCCTACTTCCTACTAAAGTTGCGTCTATCTGTGAAGTAAGTAAAAGTACAGTACAGAGAGTGTTGGCTAAAAATAAATTTCATCCATACAAGTTAAAAATGGTGCACCACCTTTCGGATGACGGCCCCGACAGAAGACTCGAATTCTGTGAATGTATGACAAATAAAATTAGTCAAAACCCACATTACACAAAAACAATTTGTTTTAGTGACGAAAGTACTTTTTGCCTCAATGGAAATGTGAATACACAAAATGTAAGGTATTGGAGTGACACAAATCCTCACACCTTTCGTGAACAACATACCCAATTTCAAGAAAAAGTCAATGTTTGGACAGGTATTTTGGGAAACCACATAGTTGGTCCTGTTTTCCTAAATTCAAATTTAAGCGGTGAAGTGTATCGGGAGATGTTACAAAATGCAATTGAGCCGTTAATTCTTGAAATTCTGGAAGATAATCCAGATGAATTCGGCTATCTGGAAATAACATTTCAACAAGATGGTGCTCCTGTACATTATTATGGTGCAGTAAGACGTTACCTGGATGAAGAATATCGAGGTAGATGGATCGGCCGGCGAGGTCCTACAGAATGGCCACCTCGGTCATCAGATCTGACACCATTAGATTTTTTTCTATGGGGGTACTTGAAATCCAAGGTTTATACTACGGCACCAGATAGCATTGACGTATTGAAAGAAAGAATTATTGAAGAATGCAATGCAATTTCAGCTGACACATTCGAACGAGTACGACAAGAGTTTACTAATAAGATGTATTACTGTCAGGAAGTAGACGGAGCACATTTCGAACACTTGCTATAAGAATCCATTGTTGATATTTGATCAATTGAATTTAAAAAAATAATTTCAATAATTTTAGTATTTATTTAATTTATCCGTCAAAATTAGTTTAAACCCAAACAAAATTAATATGGCTATGTAGCCAATGTCAATACCTTTCAAACGAGATATCACTTGCCATAAGGTCCTATTTAAAATTATTGGCCAGAGTGGCACTGTGACGTCATCTATTACTATTACGTCAGCTACACTTTATTTGCACACTCCAAATTTTATTAATGTAAGTGTAGCCGTTCAAAAGATACGAGGGGGGGAGGGGACTTTTGAATAGCACTGTATATTGTGGTTCCATCGAAAACAAAATTACTCCTGTGAATTCTATTTTTCCAAGGAAGTTGATACTCTGTGAATTGGTAAGTCTATCTACACTCCCTGGGCTCACAAACGTAATTCTAGTCCGAATCGTCCAGCAGTCACATAGTAGCTCAGAATTCATCTTCATCTAGGCAGAGACGTCCTTTGATAGATAGATAGATAGATGGTGGGTAGAACGAGGCTCCATAGCCTAGACAAAGGCTTTTCGAGGTAGCTTGTAGCCCTTCGTTTTTCCTTGCCAAAACATCTAGAAAGCTCAGTGGCACAACACATGTTCTGCCGATTCCTCTTCCTCTTGACAGAACCTGGTAAGGTCTGTTTCTTCCAATTTTTTAATACCCATATGACCGTTGAGTCTGCAGTGTCCTGTCAGTAAACCTACTATGATTCTAACAAATTTTCGGCTTTTTAGCAGCAGGTACTCTGTTACTTTGGCCGTTTTTCGTTTGATGAACTCTTTGTCCTGTCTCTGTTCAGGGATTGTTCTCCACCATTCCAGAAACTTAGTTTGCTTCCATTTTTCAATAGCTGCCTTTTTGTATGTGTTAGCTACACCGCAGAAGGGTTCGGGGCCAATGCAAGGAGCATTTGCTTCTTCTCGAGCCAGTTCGTCAGCTTCTTCATCGCCCTTGTGTCCTCTGTGCCCTGGCACCCAGCCAGAAATAGTCTGTTATGACTTGCTAGCTCAGATAGGGCACACACGAAGTCCCATACCAGTTGTGAATTGACCTGGCAAAAATCTAGTGCCTTTAGTGCAGCCTGCAGGCTGTCCGAGAGAATAACAATTGTTTTGTTATTCACTCCCTGCCTTGCTATTTCTCTTGCACATTGTTCAATGGCAGTTACTTTCGCCTGGAACACTATGGGTCCTTTGATATGTGGTCTGTACTTTTGACCAAAATGGAAGTAGCTGGAAAATGGATACAGACCATGGTGGATTCTGGATCAAATCATGAAAAATGAATGATTTAAATCTACACTAGATGACCAGGCGGTACTAAATTTTTTTTTGGGAAGAATTCAGCGGCCCAGAAAAACATAATATAAGCTCATTTCCATGAATTTTGCAAGCTAAGGTCCTTATATTACGATCTTTATTGCCTGGATTATACATTAAGAAGATATCGAGTAATGCACAGTTTGAATTTGCATTTCAATGAAGCTCTAATCAACTATACTATAAATGATAATATTTATACAAAGGGTTATGGATAGTTTCGATAATAACATTGAGTCGGTATTTTATATAACGTGATTCGCATTTAATCCAAATAGTATGGAATCGAAGTAAACCGGAAACTGCTTCAGCATAACAATGTATTGTGTGATTAAATTGATTATTGGAATGTCCCATTTTCTGTTTCAAAGTACCCTTGACATTGGACAACTGTTTTTCGATTTTCACCCAAATCTATTATAAAAGAGGGAGCTGAATGAAGTTTTCGAAATAAACAAAAATGAATTTGATACGTAAATGCATCAATTATAACCAGTGGCGTGCAGGTACCAAAAAGCTTTGGTCTACAACTCTTTGATTTGTTCTATAAATTATTTAAAATTAACAAATAGTGTGTATTTCTTGTAAACTACAACATTGTTTCACTTTTACAAAGTAACCTTGATAACCTCCTTACCAAACTAATACGGATAAGTATGTTAGTTACAAAAGGGAAAAATTGAAATATTGTTAGATAATACAGTTGTCTTCCTGATTTACATAAATAAGCCAGCTATTAAATTATTGACTTGTCACTCTTAAGTCCCAACTAATTAATAAGTTATCACTAATATAATTTTATAATGTCACAAAAAATTTATATCAACTAGTTTGAAGTAATAATCGGTTTATTGAATATTTTATGTTGTTTTCAATTGAAGTGTTACAATATTACAAACCAAAATCGTTGGTTATATCGGGTAGATATCCCAACTCTGTTTAACTAAGAAGTGTAATTCGTTGTCTGTCGTGGCATATAGCAAGAGGAGTAGTTGTTGCTTAATAGTGAACGGTCTGCTCTGTTAAAAGTAATTTTCAAAATCTTTCAAAGGTGTTATATTAGTATTTAGTTATTATGTTTAACATCTATTGATAACACGCTTTACTAAACTGATAATTTTTCATAGCAAGCTGTAATTAAGTAAATAATTGCATACAATTGAGTTTTAATGTTATAGTTTCGTTAAAGTATAAAGGTGGATACTGAGGCATATTCAAGAATTTGGAATAAAGACTTTATATTTTCAAATACAACTAGTTGACTACATAATATTGAATAAGCATGTAATTTTTTACATACTTTTAATTCACTATTAGCATCGTCATAGTGTAGGAAATACCCACATGATGGGATAACCTCGTTCACAGTGGGCTCCAGGACACGGGTAGGTGAAGGAGTCAGAACTGTAGGACTAAAAGAAATGCTGTTTCATTAAGCCTGTCTAAGGACTCAACAGAACAGAAGTGACTGCATTGGAGAAATAAAAAGACAGGAAAGAGGTTTAAAGGGATAATGTGTTTTTCACTGCCCTCATAAGGCACAAGCATTGAAACCAACGGGGCGGTAATTTTTTACACCATCCAGTAATTTGGAAAATGCACAAAGTGTGAAATGAACCGCAGATAATCGGTAAATTTTAAACATTAACGCACCGTGGTAAGGGCGTGTTCTTTGAAAACGAACTGCTTTGGCAATTTGCATGTGCTGTAGCAGTTTAAACATTTATTATATGGGGCGTGTCGCAATTTAAAATAGTATTTCTAATCGTTTTTCATTACCTCACGTGTTTTTTAACAATTTGGAAACGAATGACGCGTTTGTAGTTCGCAAGTATGAAACACCTGATAAAATTGACGTTAATTAAACTGTTTGCAGGTCGTTATTGTAATAATAAAAACAGGAGAATTTTTTCAAAAGTATGCATAAGCGATTCATTTACATAAAAACAATTAACACGTTATAATATAACTTGAAGTTTTCAAATAATTTTTTAACCAATTTTCCTATTTATTCGGTAAATTGTTTGCTTCGTCAAAGAATATGCCGCGACGAAAACATAACCTCAATAATACATGTTTGACTGAGCCACAGCAACGCGTTGCCGGGCTTTAGCTAATGTATAATAAATCTGTCTTACTTGTAACCGCAAAAACACGAATAGATAGAACGTGTAAAATAAGTTGAAGACTAGTTAGATTAACATATAAACATGCAGTAACAGCTTGATGAGGTTTATTTACAGCAGATAATCAATACAGGCTAAAGAAAAAGAATCAGAGAAGTTTTAGACTTCAGATAAAGCTTAGGCCTATTCTAACTTAATATATCAACGCAGCTCTGTAGAAAAATGGATATCCCTTCAAGGTCAGAACTGTATATAATCCAACATGGCAATTCAGAATCCTAGGGCACAACACGTAGTAGACTAGAGGATAGAAGAGGGACCCTTACCTTAACTAAAGCTTGTAGATATGCTAAGATTCCACCGGGAAATAGGACTAAAGGATTTCTCCAGGAACTGAGTAGAAGAAAGAGGGCACAATCGATATTTTAGGATTAATTAATATCATTCCAATATTCATACATACACTGAAAAAAAGAAACTCTTGGAAGAAAAGATTATACCTTTGGCACAAAGAATTGGCGCTTTTGAATAAGTCCAAGAGCGAGGTTTCTTCAGCCAAAGGATTAATTGTCTTTTCATAAGTTTTTAAAATTCCTTCACTAATTTTTCAGGTGGGTAAATGCTGAAGCTTTTTGTAAGTTTTATTAAAAATTGCACAAATTCAAAGACTAACAATTTTAATTGCGAATCATTGGAGATATTTCCAGAGTAAAATGTTTTCTCACTGTCAGTAATCGCAATTTAAAATGAATGAGAATTTTCTCACTTAATACTCCCTATTTTATTGAATAATTGTGGCGAGCAAATTCAAGGAAATAAATACCGGCAAATTGATTGTACATAAATATACAACACATGTTGTTTTCATTTCACTCCGTGTTCTGGTTGTTACAGTCAATTAAAAATTTTTTCAAGTTCAATCTTTACTGTATTCGTTTTCAAACTTCGAAGAAAGATATTGAAACATTTCCAATAACCTTGAACCTATTTTTATTGAAAAGTAGTGTAAATCTCAAGGATCTTGATTAAGTGTTTTAAATATTTAGATTACCTTAAAAATACATTGTAATAAGAGTAGTTTCAAACTGATCATATTTTAACCTAATTCAAATTCAGTTTAAAAATAAACCTAAAATTAGCACCAAGTCGTTGTTTCATGCCAAAACTGTCTAATTGATTCATAGTACTAGAAACCGAAAGGTCTTTTCTGGATGAAAAGCTGATATTTCGTACATGGCTTCGTTTCTTCGAAAGATTTATAGTTAAATCGCCTCGGCCACGAACTCCTTACACAACTCCTATACGACAGACGGTTTCTACCCTATTATTAACTGACATCTCGAGATACCTAAATACCTAGAGTACTTGTACTTGAATCTGACACTTACTTACGCTTATCTCGCTCTCCTGGCGCGCCTGACGCCCGAACGAACACCCTTTCACTATCAACTTTTTTTTGGGAGTGTTTTGGTACCGGGAGCACTGCTGCCTGTTGGCTTATTGTGTACTCTCCCCTCGAGTAGTCACTATCACCTTACACTATGGATATTTCGCATTTCAAACCCCACTTCTGATAGATATTTATCTATTTATATATTTTGCTCTACAGGCCGTGAAAGCTAAAGCTGCGTTCTTACCGAGTCGACACTGTCGATCGCATAGAGATACTACAGATAGAGGCAACAAGCCATAGGCCGCTGTGAAAGTGGAAATGTCCGTATGAACTCCGGTGAAATAGAAGCAGGCAGACGATCAGAGGTTTTTCTGTCTTTGCTGACATGCTGACGGGTTTCGAGCTGGCTTGTTGCCTCATCTATAGTATCTCTATGGTCGATCGACAGTGGCGACTTGGTGTGTACCTTGCAATCGACGGTGTCGATCGACATATCGCCTTTAGTGTGTGGACGTGTTTTCGACGTTCGACATTCGACAAATTGAGTACTCAGTGACGTCTTGACGTTGACGTTGACATCGTAGTCGTGGATATTCGTTGGAAATGAAATCAGAACAAGACAAAGTCATAGCTTTTATTGATGCATACAAATTAAAATCAAATCTATGGGATTCCAAAACTAATAACTATAAAAACAGAAACATGAGGCACGATGCACTTATGGAAATTGCTAATGAATCTTCGTCAGACAAGTTAATTAGACTGATCGACAACATTTCTGTCAAATCTGGTGTGGACGGATGCAGTTTTGTCGACTTGTTGATCGACCATGTCAATCAGTGTCGACTCGGTGAGGACGCAGCTTTAGTTCTACAAAAATACAATTGCATTTGCTGTGATACAATTCTTTCTATGTAACCATCTAGGTATATTCCTTTTTTTCATTCCACTTGGCATTCTATTGAGGACTAGCTTTGGTAACCGCTTCATGTGCCCCAACTATCTTTCTCTTTGTAACTTGTACGTCTTATCCATCCCTCCTCGGATCTCATTCCACAGACTTTTCCGTTCCTATCTTTGTATCTTCTTTTTGTCTCTCTGGATATATACTTTCATTTTAGAAAATTTTTTGAGCTGTTGTATTTTCTGTTACTAATTCACGCTTGTATTTCATATTCTATATTCCATTTTTCCTTCTCTGTGTTTTTCCCTCTGAGCAATTTTTATGGACGATTCAAACTCTCGGGTCTTATTTGTCAACTTCTCGCAAAAAAAAAACCTCAACAATGACATTAAATCTGTCAAGTGAACCATATTAAAAAATTTACTGAACAATTCTCTAGATAATTTACAGCCATTGTGAGTTGTCACTATTCATAAACTCCGAATAGCGGACGCAATACAATATCAGTCAAGTAAAAAAATAAAAAAGCTACTAACCAAAACAGTAGGTCACTGACACATTGTATTTAAATGTTATGAGTCACAGCCCCTCTAACATTTTTCAATATTTCAATGTTCACACTAAATTAACTTTTTAATTCGGAACAATTATATCAATAACTCAGATGCAATACAAACAAAATGATCATTATTGTCATTGTATAATATACCTCGCCTAAATAGGCGGAAATAATTATTAATTACTAATACCCACATTAAAAAATTAGTGAAAACAATGGCCAAACGATGATTCAAGATGGTGCTATAACTTTTGTCTTAGGTAGAGTTTGATTACACAAAATATTGAACATACATGGAACGTTAAAGTTTATTGTAATTTTCCTTAAATAAGTTTTGTCTGTAACTAACATAATATAGATAAGATCAGATTATGTATACCCTACATCTATATTTTAGTTCAAAAGATGAAGGGTTCTAAGAAAATCTATTAGCCGTTTTGAGCTGGGTATGTTGCCTGATCAGGCTCTAATAAAACCCCTCGTCTTGCTTGACCATCAGCAATATAATTTCTGAGAATTCCTAAGTTACTTTGTAGTGTCTTGTAGCTGCAAGCTTTGTTTGCAATTCCAGACTCGTTTAGACTAATAAGTCGTAGACTTAAAGCTGAGTTGAGGCGTTCTTGAGCACAAAAATCTACTGCTAATAGTTCCAATTGAACTATTGTTGGAGTGAGTTCAAAATCCTATTTCGTAGACCTTGGGTATCACCATATATTGGGTCGCTCTAGCCATTAGTATCTCAAGATGTCCCATAGATGCTGGGTTTCAAAGATTTTCCCTGAATTATCCTGAAGGCATTTTCCAGAACTATCATCCGTACATGTAAATGTAAATAAGGAAAATCTAGCATTAGTTCAAAGGCTGCTCTGGGGCATAATTCCATTGTACTCGTGATTCCCCTGCACTTTCTGCTACTCTGTTTTTGCCCTCTGGTTTGGAGTTCTTATGGCCAGGAAATTACAGAAGGATTTGCGATATAAATTCTGAAAAATAGAAACAGGTCTATAGACTTGCTACATGATTCTAAAAGAGTTACTGATAGTTTCTTTATACCACCAGGAGATAAATTTAACTAGTGGCACTGATTGATGAATTCTTTGAAATTGATGCATTACATGTACACACATGCAGAAGAATTATAATATTTAAGGAGATAACAACAAAGTTAGAATAACTTGTTCATACTGCAGGTGAAATTTCTTTTTTAGTGTCCCAGAGGGATACACGCTTATGGTTTCGAATACACCTTCAAAAAACTACCTAATGAATAATAAATTGGATAACGGATGTTGCACAGCTATTGTCCAAAATTAATGCGTTTCATTCGTTAATTTCAGTTACAAGAATGCACTTAACCCGGGGAGGCCGAAATCCTACCTAGCATCTAAAGTATGATAATTGATTATATTGCTGGATATATTTGAATATTGATCTTCGTTTTCTTTTCGATATAATATTGGCTGAGAAACGCTTAAGATTATCTATAATTTTTTAGGGAAAAAAACACCAGTGTGGTTCAAACAGAACTGGCTGGTATTTCAATTGCCACAAAGGATTTAACCAGAAAAGGAATTTCTGGCAAAAACATAATAATCTGCACTGATAGCAGCTCTACTAGCCTTGAACAGACAACGTGATACATCAGGGCTAGTATTAGAGTGCCATCGAGGCTTAGGTAACGCCTCGGTAGATAACAATATTATCCTGAGGTGGGTTAAGGGGCACGACAGGAGCAAAGGTAACCGCATTGCTGACTCTTTAGCCAGGGAAGCGGCTGGACTAAGAATTCTTGGACCCGGCGACACCTACGGCCTGACGAATTCGACAATTGTGGAACTAGCTAAACGTTACACCCATACACATTACACAATCTCTAAAGAGATGGGATGAAAGCAACGAATGCAGTCTTGCCAGGATCACCCTGGGCGACCCTGAGAAGCTGGAGTCGAAAAAATATTTGGCGATGACCAGGAAAAACCTACGTTTAACGGTAGGATTTCTGACTGGCCACTGTCAATTAAGGAAACACCTCCATACAATGGAGCTAGTGGACACACATCTATGCAGGATGTGTGACCAGGAATATGAATCTGCTAGGCATGTCTTTTGCGAGTGCCCGGAGTTATCGTCAATAAGAGAGTGTGTGTGTTCGGTGAGTCTTGGCCTACACCTGCCGATATAAAGGAGATGTCTCCTAGTGACCTGTCCACCTTCCTGGAAAGGACAGGAGGGACGATGACCTAGGAAGACAACTCCTCGGGAGGATGTACAATGGGTCACATGTGGCCTAAGTGCTGTGCGCCTAACTCACCCTCCCCACTCTACAGATACATATATCTATAATTTTAATATAGATTTCACTGTATATGAAAAAATTTCTTTAATAATTAGAACCAATTTTTTTATCATTTGCCAGACAAACTTCTTTTTTTTATCGTTTTAAATGTAACTTGTACTTTTTCGCCAAGAGTCTCATCGCATTTACCTATTTGCACATCCCTCGAGAAATATTTCGAAAAATTAATTTTTGAATACAACTTGTTTTCATAATTCAGTCCATTAGTTATGTACAGTAGTATCTCCGTTGGATAAACCCATTATTTATAGCAAAAATAGCTTCCTAAAGCATAAAAGAGCAATTACGTAAAGCTTCTGGGTTAGATGCCAAGGGACAACGGCGTTTTCTCAACTTTACATCCCTTTCAGTAGCGTAACCAATTAAACTTGCTACCGGATTTAAGGTTACCAGAAAGAGAGGTGAAGAGAAGTATTACTTTCTCCCAAAGTACATTAACAATAACAATATATCGATGCATTTTTGCCTAAGTAACGTAAGTGACATTTCTGGTGAAAATCATGTTTTTTATTAACGTAAAGCTTCTATTGTTAAGAAGGTACTATCAAAGTGTAGTAAGCCTAGATTATACTTTAAACTTTATTTTTAACTATTTTAAAAACGTATCTCCATAATTTTTTTAATCATACCCGTAAAAGAAATGCATTTTTTCTACTAATCGTTTTTGGTGACTTACGTTACTTTGGCAAATACCTATCGATATGTATACGGTGTTTCAATTATAAGTGGAAGAAGAACGAGTCGCCTGCATGGTGACAATGAGATATCGTAGCCTTAGAAGTAATATTTGATCTTCCTCCACTACATCTACATGTACATAGGATCACGACGGAAAAAGCCTAGATGCTGACTCTGGCTGAATCTATGAAACCCAACGATCTAAGCTGGCAAATTGAGATACTAAGGCCCATTTGCACCATCTATCCCTAAAACTAATACTTTGTAAAGTATCACTTAACTATAAGGACACTTATACTTATGTTCTTTTGCACCATTCATATTTTGACCTGGTTTAACTGAGTAACACTTAAAATAAAGAAGATGTGGCATCGTTGGAATTTCATAGCTATTTTTCCATTCTTGTATTGGCACTGGACATGTTTTTTTTATTAGTGTCGCTTGTCGCATGTAGTGTTTGTCAATCTAAATTTAAAGTAAGGTTAGTTTATAATTTCTCGTATTTTTTCATCGTTATAAATTATATGTAGATTCTCTGAATTGCAATACGATTATAAATGGCTCTAGAAACAACGAAACCTGCTTCCAAAAAAATAGACACATCAATAAGATGTGTAGTGGTTAGATTCTCCCAACTTACCGATGATAATATGGATATTCTAGTTGGTCTTCAATCAATATTAATAAATGTAAAACAGTAGGTTTCGTAGGACGGAATCTTTTATAAAACGACAGATCGTCAAAATCATGTAAATGATCAGGACGAGTACGAATTTGACGAGGTAGTCCATATGCAATTATTTCTAGGACTTCAATATCGTCATCAACCGCGTCAAAGTCACGTATTAATCGTAATAATTCCATACTGGCACACCTACACAGACTTCGCTTTATTACCTCTTTCTTTAATTCAGCTCTTCGCTTGCGTTATCCAAAAATGTTAGGTTAAGTGTCACTTAAATACCTTTGAGGGCCGGTCTAACTACCCCTTAAATTAAGGGAAACTTACTGGCAGATAAGCGACACTTATCGTTTGGTGTAAAGATTCAAGTTTCCCTTTAGCGATTTAAGTGTCACTTAAGTTTTAACTGAAGGTGGTGCAAATGGCCCTAGGTGCTGGAGCAACCCAAACAAGCAACGACTGCTCCTCTCGGTTCCGTGATCGTCCGGTTGCTGTCCATGTACTTTTCTTTCGGCTTTCGGTGCACTTTTCGGAGGTTGTTGTGTCCGAGTCTAGGAGACCCAAACAGAATTTCGAACTCTCGTTAGACTTGAGTTAGCATAATGTTCTCAGCGTAATCACAGTAGTAACCACTATAGCTTAGGTATTTCTCCACATTTGTTATTTAGGAGCGCCACTGAAGTTTATGTATTTTCTCATTTCCTTCGTTGCCATGGAAACAACCTTTTTATACTATTTTGTGTAAATAGTCACGCGAATTGATGATGCTGCAGTCTTTTGTAAGAGCTTACCTAATCGAAAGAGCGACAAAGGAAATTTTTCCAATTGCCATTGAAATGAATACCATATTAAATGAGTTTTAAATCAGATGAAGATGGAAAAGTGTGTGGGTGAATTTTTTATTATCAATGTTCGTACCCTTCAAATAGGTTATTCGCAGATACTGGTTTAATGGACTTAAGGCAACTATACGGGGTTGGGATAAAGTATGGAACCAAGTAAATATCTTTTAAACGAAAAGAAGGATACTGTTAGTTGTACAATAGGTGTACATTTCATTATTTTAGAATAATAAGAAACAAAATCACTTCAAATGTTCAAAATGCTCGCCGTTTGCTTGCTGACAATATGCCATCCTATTAACAAATTCTTGAGTCACTCTTCCCAAGACTTCTCCACGTATTAGTTCACATTCATCAATAATTCTTTGTCTCAATTTCTTTAAGTTTGTTGGACGTCTAACGTGAACAGGTGATTTTAGATAACCACAAAGAAAAAAATCTAACGGGCTAAGATCCGGAGAACGAGCAGGCCACTCTATGAATCCTCTACGTCCAATCCATCGATTTGGAAAATTCGCATCCAGAAAATGCCTAACCCGTCTATAATAATGGGGAGGTGCTCCATCTTGTTGAAACCAAACATTTTATGGTAATTGCCCATTTTGTTGAAGTTCAGGAATAATTTCGTTATTTAGTAGATCCAAATACTTGTCACCATTCAAGTTTCCGTCGATAAAAAAATGCCTATAAGCCTATTTTCGACAATTCCCATCCAAACATTTAACTTCTGTGGATGCTGGGTATAAGCTTCATGAATCCAATGAGGATTCTCATTTGACCAAAACCTTGAGTTATGGCGATTAACTGTTCCATTTAAACAAAAAGTTGCCTCATCGGAAAAAACTATGTTAGAAGCAAAATTGTCGTCCATATTACAGATGTCCATTAGCCGTTCGCAAAATTCCATCCGTCGGTCAAAATCATCGTCTGACAGTTCTTGATCCAACTGTACTGATACTGATACCATGGTTTAGTGCCAAATTTGTGGTGGAAGTTTGAGGTGATTCTTCTAAATCGATTGCAATATTTTCTTTAACAGTGTCGTTCGTTGCAGTCCGCGGTCTTCCAGGTTTTAGCAAATTTTTTTCCATCCCAGTACCCCTGGTACCTGCTAACATATTTTTTTTGTCTCTAAGCTATGGATATTATATCCGATAGGTAATATTTACATATATGTCATTTTCTCTGAATAAGCTGATGAAGTACCTACATGTGTACTTGCCGTTTTCTCTATAGTCCGAGAGCTAGCCACGTAAAACGCATGTTAAACGGTTCCACCTAGATTTTTTTTAATCGATGCTCTATGAGCCAAAAAACCCAAAGCCAAATTTCTGCCCACAGGTCGGACTGCAATAGGGTGTGGCGGGGGGGTAAACACGACGTTTTCATTAGGGCGATTGAGCACATGTGGTTTCACTCTGCAAGTTGTTTCTATGTGTAGTCTAGCCCTCCATTAGAACCGGAAAAAAATGGCAGAGCATTTCCGGGCTGCGAAGTGCTCGGCAGAGTGATGTAAACACGACGTTTACATTGTGGCGATTGAGGTCATGTGGTTCCACTCTGCAAATTGTTTCTATGTATAGTCTAGCCCTCCACTAGAAGCCAAAAAAATAGCAGAGCATTTCCGGGCTGCGAAGTGCTCGGCAGAGTGATGTAAACACGACGTTTACATATCGCTAATTTAGCACATGTGGTTCCACTCTGCAAATTGTTTCTATGTATAGTCTAGCCCTCCACTAGAAGCCAAAAAATGCGATGAAAAAACCCGCAGAGTGGTACCGATTGATTTTTTTTTTTCATCGCTAATCGAATTTCGATCACCGCGGCCGCCGCCGTCGAGGCCTGCCGAGCACTTCGCAACCCGGAAATGCTCTGCCATTTTTTTTGGCTTCTAGTGGAGGGCTAGACTACACATAGAAACAACTTGCAGAGTGGAACCACATGTGCTCAATCGCCCTAATGAAAACGTCGTGTTTACCCCCCCGCCACACCCTATTGCAGTCCGACCTGTGGGCAGAAATTTGGCTTTGGGTTTTTTGGCTCATAAAAAAAAATGTAGGTGGAACCGTTTAACATGCGTTTTACGTGGCTAGCTCTCGGACTACTAGAGAGTCGTGATTTTAGTATAAGCATGAATATATGATTACAAAATTATTACTGACTGGAAGTTCCTATAAGAATTCAACGTGTACTTAAATAACAACATTGACGGAAGATATTTTCAATCTACATACAGTGAGGTTCTACATAATTATGAATTCAAATAGAAAATCCTCAAAAACAGGTCAATTTTTAAATGTGAAACTACAATTATTGAATAAAATTATACAACTGTCCCTTTAACTCACTAGGGGTAATAAATACTGCTTAAAAAATTGAACGAAAAGGGGTAGCATGTGATATCGATACCGACATTTTTTTATTTTTGTACTTTGGTGATAAGAAAAATCAATTCTCAATTATTTAATTTGTAAACTAATTAATTTTGTTTATTAATAAACAAAAAAGAAGCAAAAGACTTAAAAATCATAGAAAGAAAGATTCTAAGAACGATACTGGGGCCGAACATAACAAGAACTGGGGAAAGGAGACTCAAAACTAACAAATAAATTGAAAGCGAGTTAAGCTATGAGACAATCGTGAAATATATAAAAGCACAATGCCTAAAATAGGCAGGACATATTATGAGACGAAAGCCTGGAGAAATGATAAGAAGAATAACACAATGGACTCCTCTATAGCCGAGAAGAAGGGGAAGACCCAGAGAAAGTTGGAGGAATCAGATAGAAGAGAATACAAAAAGGATGGGAATCAAAGAGTGGAGAGAAAAATGCAGAAATAGAGCAGAATGGAAGAAAATAACTTTTGAAGCCAGGAGACACAAGAAATTGTAATAATAAGGAGTGAAAAGGGAGTAATCCACCCTAATAAATGGATTTTAAAGCGCATTAGCGTTAGCCACAATCAATTGGATTTAAAGGCTTGATGATGAAACTAATCAATTATGCCAGTTTATACTTTCCCAATTTTTATTAATAAATTTTCCATCACCTCAAATACCGTCTGTTTCTTTGAATATTTCCAGGTCTATGTCTGTTTTTGATACATTTCTCTAACGATGTCAGTTTTCCGTAACGAAGTGCTTCCTTGATATTTTCCAATGCTTTCCGGTTTCTTTCAACCGTACCAACTTACGGAGAATGACATTTTCCTGCAGCATTCAATTTTCTTTTTATTATATTTACTGACGTAAAGGAATATTCAGAATGTTGCGAGAGATGGGAATAACGAGGTAAATATGTTAAATTCATATTTCGTACTAATTTATCACTCTCGGAATACCTTCGTCAAATATACGGTGCCTTGACATTTTGTTTAGAAGTAGCGGACAAATATTAACCTATAAAATGATTATATTTTACCACGTCTTTTGAGATTTTGAACACAGACAGGTGAGCTTCTGAAGTTTTGATAGCTTCAGTTCAGCTTTCCTTGGATCTGTTTTTGGCCACAAAACTATGGCAAGTATATTAATAGATATTTCTTCTTCTACCTTTTTTTTCTTGGTCGAGCATGATTTTAAGGCAAAGTCAAAATTCTTGATTCTACCCTGTTTAGTAGAGTTACTCCTCTTCAGGGTTTGACCTGAATTGAATTTACTGGCATGATTTGACGGTCGCAGTAGGGACAGCTGTGTACCCAAAGGATGGCCATTTGGTTAATTTCTGCATTCCATCCCAAATAAGGGAAGGGAAGGTGTTTGTTGAATCATTTTTCATAAAGTGTGTGTGCACTGAAAAGTGAGGTTGTCGTGTCGTTGTTCCTCTCGGTGCCGTGATCGTCCGGTTGCTTTCCATGCACTTTTCTTCCGGCTTTCGGTGCACTTTTCGAAGGAATTCCGCTGTTTCGGCGTGTATATTGTCTGGGAGAGGATGATTGTTGTGTCTGAAGCTAGGAGATTGGCGACAATCTTCCACCCTACTGAAAGGTATCCTTTAAGGACAGTCTTCTTATGCTGCAGTCTAACTCTAGCTTTGGCATTCCATCAATCTCACTAGGTCATAGTCTTCCAGGAGTATATTTGATTGGCTCAGCCCTTCAAGATCTTTCCTATGATCATATCCCATCATTTTTTCTCCTCAAAAGGTGGTTCCAGCCATCTTTTAGAGTAGAAAATTCTCAGTAATAATACCACAAGTGATTGAATTTTCGCGATAAGTCTGTCATAACGAAACTGAGCTGCTTGAAAACACCACGAGTTTGCAGAACCAGTTTCAGATTAATTCTATGGAATTTATCCCAAATCTGCTCATTTTTAAATGTCTGCACGGCGGGATTATTTATATTTGACGTTTAACTGTCACGTACACAAATCTGAAAACACCGAGCTTGACAGGCCAATCAGGATCAAGAGTCAAGTGTGGTGTTATCGATAATCCTTACTTGACTAGAGCTCCTGATTGGTTCATTTGACAAGTGCGTGAAATAGTTAGATTAATATCGTTAATTCAATATAATGATCAAACAATTTCTTATAACTTTCAACACTCTTCTATTAGATAACTACGTAACAAAAAAATTCAATATTACTAAAACATGTCTGTTACTATACCCACGATTACGAAGTCATATTCTGCTTCTTTATTGTCACGACCTACTTTTCTTTTGAATTTTCTTCTGGGTGGTCGCACTTTCATCATTTAATATGAATAGGAAATGTTTCATACTCCAACTACTACTATATATAAACGGGGTGCTTGAGATATCAATTAATAGCGAGCTTCTATTACAATAAAATCTTTGTGCGAGATGGATTCGTATTTCTTGAACACAATTTAATATCCAGTTTAATGTTTAGAATCAAAAGAATTTTGGCGTAGATACTTTTTCTTATATTTATTTAATATAATATTATAAAAAGAAAATATTCAATTGTTTGGAATTGGAATTAAAAAATTACTTAATCTAGAATCAGTGGCACTGTTGAAAAAAAATTGACTTTAAGCCTGTGCTCAAGGCAGAGGTATATATACTTTGTTTAACCATCCTTTGCCGTTACGTCATACATTGTCCAGCTTTATCTCTCATTCATGAAATAGATGTGACGGAATTATGACGTTATTAACGTATTTCTTAACTAATGTCTACGTAAATTTTATTTGTTACTTTTGACAGGCTCAGGGGCGTTAAACATCCTCAATCTAGAAATTAGACATAAATCAGTTAAAAAAGCGGAGATTTCAAGTTAAAACAAAACTAAATTATGTAAAAAGGTACGCAACGCATAAAGCAACATACAATTTTTTTTATTACCAATTTATTAATACAAACACACCTCAACTTGCATCATTCGTAGCGTTCATATCAATAAAGTTGATCAGGTAGCGATTTAACATATGTCATTTATTATAATTTTGAGGTTAAGTGTGAAATAACATTCAACTAATATAAGACAAACGTAAAACAACAGAATACGTCACCGATTATGACGTAACGGTAAAAGATGGTTAAACGAACTCTATCATATGAGATGCGATACCATAAAGAAAGTTTAGAAATATTGAAATTATGATACTGATTGAGATAAGAATCAAATACATTTGTTTTTAAAAAGCCGTCCCTTCGCCGGCACCACCTCTGCCTCCTGTGCTTATTGTGGATCCTCCTAGTGTTCTGACTATAGCCTATTCAGCCAATCCGTTCCCTGTATTAGCTCATACAGGTTCTTTACTGGTTGGTTGTAGAAGTCTTCTGGAGTCATTTGGGGTCTTCCATACAGTTTTTGTCTTCTGTGGTCCAGCGTCTCACAGTTGCATAATATGTGCAGAGCTGTTTCGGTGTCCTTTTTGCATCTTCTGCATGTAAGGTCTCCGTTATACAGCCCTATTTTGTTCAGGTGCTCCTTTGTGGGAAAGTGTTCCGTAAGAAGCCCCGTTATGGTTTGTAGTTTGTTCCTGCTCATTGAGAGCAGTTCTTTCGCTACTTTTTCCGATGGTTCTTTTATGAATTTCTCTCCATGGGTGTGTCTGGGCGTATTCTTCCAGCGTTTATTGTGTTGTTCTTTTACCCACTCCTATAATCATGACCTAGTGGAGCATCTGGGCAGCTTGACTGTCACTGTAGATCCTAGTCTGCCTGTTGTTGTAGGCTCTCATGTTATTTGCCCTTGCACATGTAAGTATTGCATAGACCTCCGCTTGAAATACCGAGGCATATTTACCAAGGGAGACGATTCCTTCATATTTGCTCGACTTGCTGTATATACCCGCTCCTTGATCCGTCTGTGTACCAGATCAGTTCATTCGCTCTGCTGAGTGGTGGAGCGTCCTCTTCCTCAAGCTCTTTTCGATCTTTGATGACAATCTCGAAGTTCTTGCGAAAAATATATAATATGGCGGTCATGTTGTCTGTTGGCATTTTAAAGATGTCTTCATCAACGTGCCTTATTTCTGTGTGTCCTTTCCCATGTGCCACGTCATGATCTGATGCTTTTTCCAGTCGGGTTAGAGCTGCCCTTGCTTCGCACATTATGACACAATGTAGCGGAGGAAGGTCTAGCATTGTCTCCAGCGCCGCTGTAGGAGTAGTCCTCATTGCCCCTGTAATGCGTATGCATGCAAGTCTTTGGACCTTGCTTAGTTTTAGCATCGCAGAGGTTTGTCTAAGCTTTGGCCACCAGACCAGAGATGCAAAATAGATATTGCTCTGAAGGTTAACTCTGAGAAAGATATCGAAACGCGCGTAGGATAGTGTAAAGTGTTAGTGTAGTAAGTGTAAGCTGTGTTTAGTATAAAATTTTAATTTGTTTGTTCAGTTTTTTCTTTGATTAAACTTAAGCCTATAATATGATCTCACTTTGACAAGCGGTCGTACTGAATTTTTGTTTGGTTATCGTACTAAGATCCTATTATAAACTTTACATGCACAACGACTGTGTGGATTCTCTCATTTCAATATACTTTTAATGAAAATCACATATTTTTATAATTCTTTTTTGAATCCCTTTCAATATTGATCCGAGTAGATAAAATCTATGCAATTTTTGTTCTTTGTATTGCAATACATTATTCATCTTTAGTATATTCAAGATATAAGACTGATTTCCAGCAATTCTCATTATTATTCCACACTTGATTTTGTGTATCCTTTAATCTCATATTTAACGCTAAAATTAATTTTTTATTTTCTTCAAATGACATTAAAAGTAGCTGTTTAGTGACACTTGGGCATAAATAGTAATAAACCCAAAAATTCTAATGTGTTTGACAGGTAAGATGTAAATAAACTCCTGTTTGAAACCCCCGATGATATTTAATGATGAACTCATACTTGTTACTATTCCTGATTCCAAAAATGGAATGGCAGTGACCAAAAGTGATAATGAGAAGGTTTGTTATTTCAAAATGGTTCGAAATTACATGGTTATAAGATCCCACATGCCGAATTTTAATCCCCGCTTCTTCAAGCGAAAGCAAAATGGGAAGTGTTAAAACCAGCCTGTCGGGAGAAACTCGTTTTCTTCAATTCCAAAATCTCAAAATTCTGAAATTTCTGAACTTTGAGAACTTTAAGGAGTATACTGGACATCTGCCACTTTATTAGCAAATACTGGAGTTGATGTCTTCAGCTCTCAAGCAACATGGCAGATGGAAATCTGAAACTATTGCGGAGAGTTAAGTAGCGGAGGGAGAATATAACGAAGCCAGAAGTCTCCTGGAGTACTTCAATCACTTATTATTATTAAGTTCACGAAAATAAGCTGTAGAATTTGTGAGGACAGCCTGTATATTGATATTTATTGAAACTAGAACCCGACCGGCTTAACTTTTAATAATAATTATTCGAAACTGTTGAATTAGTCATACAGTTGTCATTGACATTATCAATGATTGTTTGTTCTTTTATGAATTCCGACAAAGGGCTCTAATGGTGATATCGAATGTTTAAAATAACTAAGCGCTAGTACTAGATCAAATAGGCGGAGTAAATCAATCAAAAAACGCTCCCATACGGAAGTGTGGACAAATTAAGAGAACTTTAAGCTTATACCGGAAGCTTTCATGTGCCAATGAACCTAAGTCCATGAATGAGTTTTAAAAATGCATCAATCTAATGAGGTTCAGAATTAGATCATTAATATAGAAAGGAGATAAATGGCACATATGGTTATTACGCTACGGATTGAACATATTTAAATATTTACTTCGTATCAACGATTTTTTTGTGGGAGAGAAGTAGAAAAAAATGTATTATTAATTGAAGTAGAAAGAAACTAAAAAATTCAGTATATTCTTAAAAAATTAGAATTGATAAACACGTTTTTTTTTCGTTTGACAAAGATCTATTGTGCCCCCTTTAGATATTACAAAAGTCTGTGGCAAATTTTTATTTATACTACGCCACTGCAAAAACCGAAAGGTCAATTGCACGATTATTTCGGCTTAATTACGTGTTTGATGTTGTTGAACCAAGAGATGCATTGTGCTTTACAATTTAATGCCAATAATGGCAATGTATACGAGTGCGGTTATTCATGATTGTAATTGGTCCGTTTTTGTCTGGAAAATTGAAGAACGGCATGTTTGTTTTATGTACTAAACGGCAAATATATTGTGAATAATAACCGAATTAAAATCGTTTTCACACAATTAAAGCAAACTTAATTAACTTTTCATTGATTACACCGAATCAATCAATTTTTAATTATGGTCGGATTAGATTAGTGTGTGATCGTGGGCAGTGAGTAGTGAGTACCCACCTCAATTTTCTACTTGGATTTCTCTGTCTCTTTGTATCTAATATTATACTTCGCTATATATGACCAATAGAAGTTTCATATCTGACTTTAATTTGGTTATAACCAAACAAAGACCAATTCTTTCTCATCCGGCCTTGCTGGTCTAGCTCCAATACGTCAAATCTTGGTATTTAGTCTTCTCTTTGTTCCACCTTATACTTACTCTTCAACTTTCGCCTTTGGATCTGTTTGACTCAATATTTAGTCTTCATAGCTTTAAGTAGATTTGGCAATCGTCACACTAACAGTGTCTACCTCCTAATTCCAGTGGGGGTTTTAAACTACCTATAAACAATAACGGCTGTAAAGAATCTCTCGGCAGGCTGGCAAGAAACAACAAAGTGTCTCTAATATGGGTGCCGGCACTTGAGGCTCTAAAGGCGATTTCATATGTCTGGAATCGTTCAGTGGAATTACAAAAGATTGCCTAAGAGGGGAAATAGGGAACACCAACTCCAATGGAGGTCGACACAAGGGCACGTCCATACAAAGAGGTTAATGAACAAGATAGACCAGGAACTCTCAACTAGGCTATTGAAATTGAGTAAGAGACCTTTGAAGATAGTTACCGACCGTGGTCGTGGACAAAATGGGATGCCTGGAATGTTGAGCACAACCCAATCGAATGAATGAATGGATTTTTCCTCCACATTATTTTAGAAGTGTTGTATGAATTGGATGCAACTATTTCTGATATAACCCAACTCTGTTAAAAAGATGGGGGATGAGACAGTCGACGACGGCGCTTCGGCTCCAGGACATTTCGGCGCCAAATATTCTGCAATACTTTTAAAGGCTATTTTACATTAGGTTTTTTTTTAAATTTGGCATGACTGATTCTTCTGGAAAAAGGTTGAGTCGGTCTATGAGGCTCTCCACATTTGATATCTGTCCAAGTGCAAGTCTAGTCATAATACGAAGCGTTGATGATATGAATAAAAGTTTGGTAACCTATATTAAGTAGCTCTTCTAAGTAAAACATCTCTTTGTACTTCCTTAACTTACATTCCAACTTTCGCCTTTGGATCTGTTTGACTCAATATTTAGTCTTCGTAGCTTTAAGTAGATTGGGCACTAACACTAACAGTGTCCGCCTCCTTGTCCCAGTGGGGGTTTTGAAGTATCTAGAAACAATAACTGCTTTTTCTACTACATTGTTTTAGACGAGTTGCATGAATTGGATGCTACTATTTCTGATATAACCCAACTCTGTTAAAAAGATGGGGGATGGGACAGTCGGGGACGCCGCTTCGGCTACAGGACATTTCATTTTGACAGCTGTTTAAAGTAATTTTATGACGTATGTGACCATTACACCATATTTTTTTTATTTTTAAAGGAGTTTTCGGAAAAAACATTCAAATCATAACAGTAGGTAACAATAATATATATAACGATAATGTGAATCCTTTCCCTCTCCCTAATAGAAGAGGCTGAGTTGGCAATGGATGGATCATCCAGCTATATGGAAACTGATAGGCGGATACTACACATTGTTATTAATTTTAATAATAATGTTGGATTATTTAAAGGGATTAACTTTGATATTGCGAGTTGAAATAAATGGTGTACAATTTTTTTAATATCATATATTTAACTAATTTTTTCAATATCTTCCAATAAAAAGTAACCGAGGCGATCGGTGAATTTATTTCTTTACTATTCCAATTTTAAAAATTATTATTACGCATTTTTAGCACCGAAATGGCCGCGAGAACTGTCCTAGGCCCAAAAAGATGATTTTAATAAATAAGTAGAATTGTCAACATATGTCGAAAGAATAATTATAAATATTCAACACTCTATGAATTTTTGAAAAATAATATTTTTCAAAAACAGTGGCCGTTCAACTAAGTTGATACATTCACTATATTAAATACGACAATATTACAGGAAACTGTAATAAGATTTAAGTAGAATTGTATTTCAGTATCCAAGGATTTTTTAAATTTGAATACGTTTTATTATAATATGACTTTAACTTGTTCTTGTGTTATAATCCAGCTATTTTACTAAACTGACTAAAGATCGAAAGCTAGAATCCGAAATAATTGGCGCACCCTGTATGTACTGATAATATTACCATGCACCGATTTCTATTGTGAGTAATACCGAGGATCAAGAATTGGGAGAGTTTACAGTACAGTTTTTCGACACAAATTTTTTCGGAAACGTTGTGACCACGTAAATAGTAATTTCTTTTTAAATTTCAATAGAACAAACAATTAGAAACTTTCACACTTTTATTTACATGTAGGAAGACCTTTAATGGTCCAAAATTATCTATTGTATTGAAAATAGCCTGCCATACAACATACAAATACAGTCTTGTAATGAATGACTGTTTTTAAGGATTTCACAAATCCTTATGTAATTTTTTTCGATAATCGTTTTTTTTATATTTAGAATTGCTTGGCCTGGATTCGACGCTATTAAAAATCTTGAAATGAATTTTGTAGGCCAATCTAAAATTTTTTAAATCGTAGTTCATAATCGCTACACTTTGTATAAAATATCTTAGCACTGATAAAAATAATTGATAGTATAAAAGAACAGTAGCTTTACTTTTGTTGTATCTAAAATAGTATATTTCATTACCAGTACAGAAATGAGGATTTTTCCGTGCGCGCGTGACAAATTCTCGTGTGAGGCGCAGCCGAACACGGGAAGTCATGCAAGAACAGAAAATCCATTTCTGGACGAGTAATGAACGATATTTTTTATTATACTTAAGTACCTGAAATCAACATAAACAAAAAATATCGCAAAAAATTATTAAGAAAATCGGGAATATTTATTTTTATTTTTAAAACAGTAAAAATGTAAGTACATACAACTCAAATTAACAAAAAAAATACAAGTAGGTAATTCTAAGAAAATTAATTTTGGACAGAACCGTTATTATTAATAGTAATATTTATTGTACAATTCGTATTATTGTTGAAGCTCAATCCCTTTTGCATTTCTTTTTGTTGAACTAAAGACTCTGCTAAAGATGTTGAAGCGGAGTGTTCGTGTGTGCTTTGGTTCTCTTGATTGACTGTTACAGATGTTGTAGTTTCCAAGTTACAAGGGCTAAACAACTTCCGTGATACTTCAATTTTTCTTTGTATGGACTCTTCTATATATCCTTCTGCTACATTGGAAGAAAGCCATCCTCCGTGTCTTTTCAAAGTGAGCAAATCACCGCCGCTTTCCACCAACATGGTTGCCGAAGAGCGCCTTAGCCCATGTCCGGTATATTCTTCGGGATTTTTTAGTTTTAGGTATTTTGCAACAAGTTTTGGAATACCACTGATAGTATGGCACCCAACATGTTGAGCGTAACATCTTTGGTTTCGGTATGCAACAAATAATCTTCTACTCTCCATATGTTTAGGGCGGAGATCTGCTTATTTACGGTAAATTGTACAGGGATCGAATTTGCAATTTTCATTGGTAATGGTAAAACTTCTTGACCTGTGATATGCCATAGGATATCTAGTATTATGGATATCTATGTTTATTATTAAGCGCACGGAAATAGGGACCGGGAAAAAATTTCCGTGCGCTGTTCCGAAAATGTCATATTTACTGTATTTTATAAACAGTTGAAAATGTAGTATTTTCTGTTAAGTATAATAAAAATATAATTACTGAACTAGAGCTAGTGAAAGATTCATCTACATTTTACTGATATTAATTTTAAAAATAATTTTATTGATGTTATAATACCAATTTCACAGAAATATCGTTATTTATCATCATTTATCATCAATAATATTGGACGAAAAAAGACATTCTTGATATTAATCTCAATATTTATTCTCAATAGAAAAAGAACCCTACAAGACAATTTTCTAGCAAGAATTCTAGTCGGTTATTGATTTTTGTAACAATTCAATGGCGCCATGGAGTTGAAACGATCGTATCGAATTATGGAGACGCCGACGTCCCCTGCGTCCCCATCCCGACGCCTACTGAGATGTGGTTGGAACGTCAGTTTACTTTTTTTCCCGTTTGAACGTTTTATTTAGGTCAATGCTGACTGATATCGTTTACACTTTCATAAAGAAGCTAATGAGCAATGAGTAAAAAAACATTTAATCATTTTTAATGAAATCTGATTCTTTACCCAATTTTTGTGATAGTTGTGATTGTCACATCCGACAAGAGTTATAATTTGGTTGTTTGAATCAGAGTACAAGGTACTACTTCACTTTAAATCGCAAGTACCTAATCCACAAAAAAGCGTAAAGTGGGGTGAATAGCTAGACACTTTTGTTGAGAAAGATACTAGAAAGGTACTAGATGTGGATTTAAAATTTGGTATTCATTCGCATCTAGATCTAGTTCCAGCACGAACATTTGGTCAAAACTAACTATGGGGGCAGTTTTTATCTCACAGTAACTTTAGACCAATCAATTTGAGAGAAAGGGCTTTTGTCACCTCCGAAATGTTTTCGCATTTGCTTAGGAACACCCTGTATAACTGTTTAAATGTCTACAAATATTCATTAACGTAAAATTTCTTTAGTATTTGTATTTTTATCATTTTTTGCGCATTTTTTTTACAGTAATTTTATTACAAATGCCAGAAACTAGAATCGGAAATATGCTGTACGAAAAGTGTGTTTCAAACTATTTTTAAAGCTTGTAAAATCGGTAGATTCGTGCACCGTTGCATAAGCATGGGTGTTAATTTTTTTGGAAATTTGCCAAAGACTAGTAAATGTTTGTGAATTCTGATAGGTCTGGTGTCTAAATAAATGCAAGTTGTTTACAAACTATATACCGAAATAAAGAAAGATTATGTTGAGTTATTAAAATCGTGAACAATAACGTGTGGTTCATTATTTAAATATTTTAACAATGGCGTTTCGAAATGCTATTACTTAATGTTAGTTCTTACTTTGGTCTAAGTAATTCTTAGGTCAGAGAGCAATTTTATTTTAATAGAATAAGAAGATGATGTAATTTATGTTCAAACTTTGTATCATCTACTAGAGAGTTTGTGAAAAACATACAGTAGAAACGGTGGAGGTTTACCATCACGTGACCCAATCTACAATTTATGCAACACATATTTTCTACATACTATCTTCTTCTATCAATATAAATTAAAAATAATAACGTACGATTGATTGTCTTCTTCACAAGACCAACTACAAGACATACGTAATAGTTTCTTTTTAATTTGACGTAGTAATCGTAAAAAGAGACAACGATATAATTGACGTAACGTGTATAACTGATCGTACTAAAAGTTGAGTTTGACACTACCCCATTTGAGGTTATGCGAGTTTAGTTTATTGTCTTCTTTTTAGAGTTTTTTTTGGACTTTGTAACTTATTCACCCAGTATATCAATAGTTTTAATAAATATGTCGATGTTAACCATATAAATAAAATAAATACAATTAAAAAAGTTGAATTTCTTGTTTAGTTACCAATTCGTAAAAGGGCGACCTTTGGAATATTAGTCATAACGATTATTTCTATTGAGTTGACAGAAGTTTTGATTTGATTCATATGAATATGGTTGCTGACGTAACAATTACGTGATGGTAACCGTTTCTACTGTAAACAGTTGTTCCTAAAAAATTTTCACCGTTTTATCAATGGTTAACCCTCGCTAATCAACCCTTATTATCACCTGGATTTGTATATGTATTTGCATATCCTTACTCTTCTTGTTTTTCACATGTAACCCTATGGTAAAAACGGCATCCGGTCTATAAGTGGAGATCAGCATGCTGATTTAAATTATTGATATTAATATTGTTATTTCCTAATCACATTGTAACCATATTTTAGCAAAATTATGGTGAAACGTGTATAATTGTTTGAAATTTTTTTTGTCAATTATCCATACCGCAGTAGTTACACCAAACCTACATGTTTCAGACAAAAAAAACGTTAACGGTTTCTAAATTTGGTTTATTTAAAATATACAACAGTTTTTTTATTTTATGAATAATAAATTATTTGAATTGAATAGATGAGTATTTTACTTGATGAAGATCCAGATAAAATGATGAAATAAAACAATTTGATTCTTCCTTCCTTAGAATCTATTCAACTTTATGCTTTCCGAATCGACGAATTGTAACTAGGTGGTGTTTTAATTGATAAACTCAATAGACAGTACTAATCGGTGTAAATTTTCAAAAAACAACTTCAAAAATTACACAAAATACATGAATTAACTAAAAAGCAGCGCCAAGCCAAGTAAACGGCTGCTTTCTCGCGTCTGTACGCATTCGAGTCATGTATTCAGCCATTACGCCTCCCCTTCCGCACAGCGCTTCACAATTCGTCGGCACTCGGCAGTTTGGAATAGAAACTCGTTGTTTCAACTACTCTTCTATAGTAATAGGGTATATTTATCCAATCACTTTATTACCGACCATTGTGAAAATAGTTTAGATAAGACTGTACGGGAATTAATTCAAATTCCAATATCACTTCGTACAGACAGTATATTAAGGTGAATTTTTGAAATCATAAGTATATAGAGAACTAATATGTAATTGATTGGTAATAAAAAAAAACAACAGACTAGTATGACATGAATAGATATTTTCTGACATATGACGGATATTACTTTGCAGAATATAGTAGCACGCTTCAACATTACCCTCTGCAAATACAACAAATACAAAACCCCAAGGAAATTATAATTAAACACCGCTATAGCCTAGAACTCTATGCTTACGAAGGCTGCTAAGTAACTACTGCCTACAACCCCATAAGCCTTACCTCCATAACCTTATCTCTATTCATTGTACTGTTCATAATGGAGAGTGGTTTAGTATCCTCCAAGCTTTTAAGTCCAGTTCTCTACCCCACAAACATGTCGCAATTTGCCTTGATTAACACAACTTGTACAATTAATAAAGTAAACTCCGTCCGGAAATATATGGTATCTTTATCACTTTTTAATGTCTTAAAATAATTAAACACTCTATATATCACTTGACGAGTTTGTCCTTCGGTACATTTACGATTTTATTCATTAACGGCTGACATTTTTACAAACACTTTATTGTACAAAGCAGAAACAATAACTGTGTACGCTACTGAAAATCTTAACACCTGATAAGGTTCGATGCAATTGGCGTTTGTCAAAATTTTACCATCAATAGCAGACGAGTAGGCAGGGCACTATTACTCTGTCTCTCTTAGTTGGTAATTTCTGGTACATCTAGTTAGTTGGCGAATACCTACTGTATATCTTGCAACGCCCTATTACATTTGCGAATCCATGACATATCGTAACGCGACAGTTCGTAATCCCACAAATGGTAACGGACAATTCGTAACGCCGATAATTACAACTGTTCGTAACAGTATAATTCTCAACGTCAGCATTTAGTTTCTTTTTGCAAGTTTTGTGTCCTTATCTAGTGGTTTAAATTCTTATCATTATTTTGCATACTCAGTTTTACTACTTTAAAGTGATATTTCAGGATAAAAACAATTAAAAAAGACGTAAATATTCTTTAGCTGTCATATTAACAATAAAGTATGCAAAATACCACTATTTTTAGTGTAGGAAAGTAGACAAAATGTTCCTAAAAAAACTAAACAACGGTTGCGTTACGAATTGTCTTTTGCCATTTGTGTGGTAACGAAATCTCGCGTTACGATATGTCTTGTCACCAACGTTTGCATATCGAGAAATGAAACCAAATTTAGTTAATTTACGTTCATTACATATGCCAATCGATTTTTGGCCTTGCTTGTCATGTTTTGATTATCGTCTAATATAATTTTAAGAAAATCTAACTTTGTTTATCAATATTTCCTACTAAATCAGATCTGAAATCAGCAAAGTGGTTATCGTACTATAGTGAATGAGAAATTATAGAAATTACAATAAGATTATTAAGAAAAAACAACAGTATAACAACTATTAATTTATTTAATTGATAAGTGGATAAAGTCTATTTCACGAATTTACGCCTGAGAAAAAGATATTTAACCAAGTTTAAATACATGAATAAATTGTTACAAATGTTTCCAGATACATAACAAGCTCATACAAATTCCTAAAACAACTGAGACTGACGATTTATCAATATTTCCAGAACTTGGGATTCCATACAACCCCGAAAAACCAGGCACCCATTTACCATTAAACGTTAAACCATCGTTATACTCGTTACCTTCATCAAATATTCCTGGCGAAAATGTATCATTAATGAGCGTTCCTGGAACGAAAGTTCCATTACTGAATGCTCCTGGTATGAAAATACCATCAATAAAAGTTCCCGGAAGGAAAGTTTCATCAACAAATACTCCCGGAAGAAAGCTACCGTCAATTACTATTCCTGGAAAGAAAATCTTATTAAAATAAATTCCTGGTACAAAAATTCCATTGATAAGAGTTCCTTGGAATACGTTTCCGTTAACTAATGATAGTCCACTGGTGAATATTTCACCGCCGAATAGGTTTTTTATCCCGTACAATTCAGTTATTCCGTAGCCTTTCAGTCCTGAAACCGTTACTCCGTTGATAAACATACCCAGAAAACTGTCAAGAGGTATTCCTGCAACCCCGTTGCTGTACATTCCAGGCACACCGTTCAAATCAGTTTCATTAATACCGTTACTAGTTTCTGTGCCTGTGTTTGCTGTTTCAGTAGCTCCTGAATCATTATTTTCACTGGCTGCTGGTTTTCCAGACGTAATTGTTGGAGCGGTTATGTTACCAGAGCTGTATAAAGGTCTTTCGCCGTATACTTCAATATCGTCTACTTCACCACAAAGAGCTGGGTACTTTTCGTTACATTTGACATCAGGTGGACAGTTTGAACAACCTTCTCCTCTTTCATAAACGGTTTTACCGATCATATTTCCAGTAGGTCCATAGTTACAGGTTATATAATATTTTTCACCATCATCTTCTGAATTTGATTTTGCTGTTGAGCATCCAATTTTCATTGTTTTGGCCCATATCACTTGAGTAAAATGACCGATGTCGTGGCGGCCTGTAAACATATAATAAAAATATTGTGTTTGCATCGAGATACTTTTTGAGAAAATTGAAGATGTGCTTGACAAAATTACAAAAGTTCTCCTGGAAGGTGCTGGGTGAAGTTGGGTTTTTATTTGTTTTTTCAAATTAAGGTCAAAATGGAAACTTGAAACTTTGTAGTTTCCGTGCAATCGTGATCACTAACCCTCAGTTTATTTTGTAAGAAAAAATAATATTTAAAATCTCTGTGTTCTTGAAAAACCTTTTTGACTCTTAAATTTATTTCTGGAACCAATAGATTCGGAGAAAACAATTAAGTAATAGTAAATTATATAATTTAAGAGAGTAATTATTATATTTTTGCTGCTTACCTTTTGGAAATTTATCAATTACGTCCGCAGTATTCATATTTATTTCGTTGTACCATTCCACCACAGCATTTTTCAAAGCATCTTGAGATTCAGTCGTATAAAACATATTTTGTCCTGCGTAGCGGAAGTTTTTAGTACCTCGACATTGATCGTGTTCAAATTTGCATCTGAAAATCATACAAATAAAATTCGATGGTCATTATTAAAGCTTTCTATTGATTGAGAATAAACTTGTAGATGGGTGCCGGCACATGAGGGAATTGCAGGTAATGAAATGGCTGACCAGTTAGCTGAAGAAGTCCGTAACCGTTTTGTGGAATCACAAAAGATTGCATAAGAGGGGAAATCGGGAACTGGCTAGATAGGGAACACCAACTCAAATGGAGGTCGACACAAGGGCACCTTCATACAAAGAGTTTACTGAACAAGGTAGACTAGGAACTCTCAACCAGCCTATTGAAACTGAGTACGAGACATTTGAAGACAGTTACCGACCTAGTGACTGGACACTGCAGCTTGAGGAAACATCTGCACAAAAGAGGCAAAGTTAGTGAACCTATGTGCAGGAAATGTGAACTCTATGATGAAACACCTACTCACATACTGGCTCTGCGAGAAGACACAAAGCTTTTGGAATGGAAGTAGATAACATGAGAAATGGTACAAAGATTCCTTTCAAGTGTCTGGGCTATTGAGCACAGCCCAATCGAATGAATGAAACTAGTATATGATATCTTATACAAATATCTAAACTAAAAAAACATATTCAAATGTATCTACTGCATCTACTGTTTATTTGTGTATTTAGATATTCTGTTTTTTCGGGATGTTTTGGGTTTTAAAAAAGGCAAAGGAACAATAAACTTTCATGAAGATAATTTGTCATAGTGCAAGTGGAAATAAACGACATAGTTTGCAAGCACACCTTGGAGCACATGAAATACAACACTTTTCCGTCTATAACTTTTTAAGATTTGATCACACACAAAAATTGTAGATATCAAAATTGTAGAGAATTTTATACCCTATCTACAGGTATACTTTTATTTGGAAAAATAAAATTCAGTTACCCCAGCTTTTCAATTTTACGACAGCTTCGTCTAATATATGAAATTTCACTTACGTGTTTACGTTGCATCTTGCAGAGTATTCCAGATCTTTATCGTAAGAAATGCTCATCATATTAGAAGCGGGACCGACGAAATTTCTAGTTTCATTTCCACTTGCAATTTCATTTCTCAATCTATTGTGTTCATTTACTATGAATTTCAAAAATTCTGGATCCGGTGGGATTTCTTGGCAACCTGGCTCCGGCTGGCAAGATTCACCTCTTTCACAAACGATATTTTTAATCGTTTTACAATTTGGCCAAGTTAAATCACACACCTCGTTAGAAAAACATAAGGTTATAGCACTAACGCAAATGAAAGTGATCAGTTCTTTCTTCATAGCGTTTCACAATTTTTATTTTATCTCTGAATTAATTATAATATATATTAAACTGGTAGACCATCATATCCGTAGAAAATATTTGGAGTGGTTTCGTTTCATGAAAGTTTGATAAGCCTACTGTATCTCAAAATCGATTTCCCATTGAAGATTATTTTTTTTGCTTACAACTGATTGGCACTAAGATTATTTTACCAAGATTTTAACGCAAAAATATAATTTATCGGATCTGAAAAAAATTGCTTCCGCTTGATATGTGGAATATTCAAAAGTGTCTGCAATGTGTGGGAGGATAAAATATACAGGGTGTCTCACCGGAAATTACAAATTAGAAGTTCTGTGACTATGAATAGCAAAGTAACGAAAATTTGGTAGTTAGATAAGAAGGTTTCGACTCTTAAACCAAAAATCGGTGTTTACTTGCTTATTTTAAATGAATTAATGATGTAGGTATATGGGACTAAAAGTCAAACCCTCCAGAACCATTCTTGTATCCTGCGCTAGGATAAAATCGCAACCTAAAAACCTTGCCTTGATTCAAGTATCTAGCTATGAATATTTTCTGTACGATTTTAGTTAAGTTTTCTCAACAAAAAGAAAAAATTGTTTTTCCATCAAAATATGCCCTTTTACATTTTAAAACAACCTGCCAAATGTCAAATCAATTTATCCATCCAGTTTAAAGATATCAAATAAAAACATTTAATTTTTCATAACTTCAACACCCCGTATCTCGAAAAGTAAATGAGCTGGACCCCTCATTCCTTATATCATTTTGTTCAGTTTTAGGTATCTACATGCGAACGTTGTAAGTGTCATTTGAAAACACCCTGTATAATTTATATCCTACCTTTGTCTACTAGCAGTGACAACCAACCTCTGCTACAAATAATTTGTGTGACTCTGATCTGCTTTTATTATTGCAAATACCATCAAGAAGAGTTGTTCTTCCCTTATTTGTATCTTCGTTGTGATTATACTACTGTTACCAATATTATGATATTAAATATTTTTTGTATTGTGTGCTTTCTTGTAAATTATGAAAAACCTTTGGTTAAATAAAATACTGTAATGAAACATTGTTTGATACCATATTTTGTGGTTTATGCAACTTTTTGGATAATTACCATACCAAATTGCTGAAGAATTTTATACAAAACCAATCATTGAAGGTGTAATTAAAATATATTGCTTCTGTTAACACTTTATGTTATTTACCTAGTTAAATCATAAATAGAAAAGATAAAAACCTCACTCTATGAATACATGTTAGCTTTTATATTTTTTACGATTTACAGGAACTATGAGTATACCATTTGGATTCCAAATAATTAAATTACAATAATAACATTTAATAAGGGAATCATAAATTTGGCTTAGGTCACTGTCTACATATTGTGAACCTCTTCTAAATGGCTTTACTGTTACTTTTGAATCATTATCCCTTTCAACAACTTCTGGATTTTCATTTTCAATATTTTCATTCACTATATGAGTAAATATATGGCCTTTATTGAAATACTGAGGCAAGGGTTGTGATGGAAATCTTGATCACATCAAATTTTCTTCCCACATCAAATGTACCCTTGTTTGAACTTGGGATTTAAAGAATATTTCTCTTCGTATCATACCATTCTCCTTGGTCTATGCCTAGAAACATCTTGTTTATTCCTCCATTATCAATGCAGTCGTTAATTCTGAAAAATTCAAATATAAGAACAATGAAGTAGTTTCAGCCATTCAACACACCTCTTAATGAGTTTATCCTTAGACCCAGTTTGTTTAAGGGACCTGCACTCCAACCACCTTTTCAATTCCTTGACAGAATGGTCCTCTAAACGTACATTTTCTTGCAACATTGCCCCAGGTACAACCGTCGGTAAAAGCACTACTCAATCCATGTCTAATTGTAACTAATACTAGACTAAAGATAGGCTGTAGAATGTCTAATAACTCTTCTCGAAGATATTTGCTATAATGAAAGCAGATCGGAGTCACACAAATCACAAACAAAGGTGAAATAAAAATTAGTATACAATATACCAGAAACACAAACAAAGCCAAACAAATAATGCTGAACAATGCCTAATACCTTAATGATACTGTTAAGAAAAATAGAGTACTGAACACTTCTATTGTTTGTTTATTATTTTATTTTTAGTAATTACAGAATCTACAAAATGTTTTTATAACATTTCTTATATTTAATCGACATGTATATTTTATTGATTGTCTGATATGACGGTTTCCAACGCAAAACTGCCTTAAGGCATATAGTGAATAAAGGACAGCGTTTAGAAACTACTCCATACCAAACAAAAACAAATAATCATATTTCAACAGATACGTATATGTGTTGACAGCTATCATTAGTTTTTCGTCAACTGTAAGATGTAAAATACCCCAAACTAAATAGACCTGCGAACTTTTCGGGTATAACATGGGTGGTAAAGGGACTCAAAATATATAAGAAAAACCAAAAAATTACGGAAAAAACCTCTTCCTTTTGCGACTAACCTTTTTCAGTATATTTTTGTTCGTTATGTTGGCAGCACTGTGCTGTGCGATGGCTTTCAAGGGGCAGGATCATGGAGACTATCCATGGGCAGGATGTTGGAACATTTCTTCAACTTGAGAGAAAAGGTGGTGTTGGTACCATATTTTTTCAAAGTTGAAATTTGTGGAACATATAACAAAAAACCTTCTTTATTTGATAAAAG
The DNA here is from genome assembly GCA_949126875.1 of Lochmaea capreae. NCBI lineage: Eukaryota > Metazoa > Arthropoda > Insecta > Coleoptera > Chrysomelidae > Lochmaea > Lochmaea capreae. The sequence continues at coordinate 24,943,836 of OX421404.1, forward strand.
TAACATGAAGTGGTTATTTACTGTGCCGTGAACTGGATCGGAAAGATCTAATCCAATGCACGTCCTTGATATATTCCTTCCAAAAGTAAGCCAGCTGCTGTTACGAGTGCGGAACCTGCGTTTGTATCATTTTCGATTTGTTATGTTTATGGCAAAAAACTGATATAACTTTAATTGAGTTTATTTTTTCGAGATCAGTACCTGGTACATTTTGTTTGATTGGTTTTGTTGGAAGTGTTATAGGTTCCATTGGAGTTAGGTTATTCAGCATTATTTCTGGAACTCAAAGCTCAGGTTTTAAAATATTTTTTCTACTATCACTATCGAAAAGCGTCTTTTGTGCCTTAAAAACCAACTACAAAGTTGATGTTTTCCGCGAGCTGTCATAATTTGACATTATTGGCGCTCTTAAGCAGAAAGTAACTTTGAAGCACGCCTAATTTTCCGCGAGCTGTCATAATTTGACATTATTGGCGTTCTTAAGCAGAATGTAACTTTGGCGCACGCCTAATTTTATTTATAGATAAAAGGGAGCAAGTAGTAAATTTTGGTGTGATAGTAGAAAAAATCTTGTGTGTATTTAGAGCAGAAAGTCTTTTGGTAGTTTCGACAGAACTTTCTGTCTCGACTACCAAAGTACTACTTTCTGCTCTTGATATACAAATAGCTATTATTGGTATTTGGAGGAAATTTTAAAATATTTTCGTCCAGTCTCCATTTCAAGTTCAATTTGTTGTCCAATAATTTTTCAGAAAATCCAACTATTCCAAAACTGTAGTGAAGTACCCCTTGTAGTGTTGGGGCTGCATATTCGGTATTCTACAGATTTTATAATGGTAATTTCTCCTTCGTAATATTTAAAAAAAACTGTTGATACCATATTATTTCTGGAGGAAATTAGTGGTACATGAAATTATAAAAAAAAATACATATCCAGTAATAATTTTATTAATAGAAGAAATTATGCTTAGACAAATGTTCTTAACTTAAATTAATAACAAAAAACGTTTTATATTCAAATTCAATCAAAGTAACATGATAGAAAATAATAATGCGTTTATAAAAGTGTAGACTGAGAATTATCGGAAGATAAAGATGGTTGATTTTCCGTTTGAATATGTTGTTGGTTTAATGGTTGGTAGGTATAAATAATTGAGTGGTTTGATGGTTGACTTGAGGTTTGAATTAGGGATTGGTTCAATGGTTCATGCAAGGTTTGACTTAGGGGTTGCATTATTGGTTGATTTAAGGTTTGAATTAGGTGTTGGTTCAACGGTTGATGCAAGGTTTGACTTAGAGGTTGGTTTAATGGTTGATTCAAGGTTTGATTTAAAGGTTGGCTCGAAGGTGGGTTAATGGTGTGAATTAAGGTTTTGTTTGATGGTTGATTCAAAGTTTGACTTAAGGGTTGGTTTAATGATTGATGCAAATTTTGACTCAAGGGTTGGGTTAATGATTGATACAAATTTTGACTCAAGGGTTGGTTTGAGGGTTGATTCCAGTTTTGAATTGAAGGTTGGTTCGATGTTGTATTTATATCTTGATTTACGGGTTGGTTTAATGGTTGATGCAAGGTTTGTCTTAAGGGATGGTCCGATAATGGATTCATGGTTTGAATGAAGTTTTGGTTTAATGGTTGATGCAATGTTTGATTTACGGGTTGGTTTGAAGGTTGATTCAAGTTTTGAATTAAAGGTTGGTTCGAAGGTTGATTAATGGTGTGAATTAAGGTTTTATTTGATGGTTGATTCAAAGTTTGACTTAGGGGTTGGTTTAATGATTGATGCAAATTTTGGCTCAAAGATTGGTTTGAGGGTTGATTCAAGTTTTGAATTAAAGGTTGGTTCGAAGGTTCATTAATGGTGTGAATTAAGGTTTTGTTTGATGGATGATTCAAAGTTTGACTTAGGGGTTGGTTTAATGATTGATGCAAATTTTGACTCAAGGGTTGGTTTGAGGGTTGATTCAAGTTTTGAATTAAAGGTTGGTTCGAAGGTTCATTAATGGTGTGAATTAAGGTTTTGTTTGATGGATGATTGGAAGTTTGACTTAGAGGTTGGTTTAATGATTGATGTAAATTTTGACTCAAGGGTTGGTTTAAGGGTTGATTCAAGTTTTGAATTGAAGGTTGATTCGATGTTGGATTTATGTTTTGAATTACGGGTTGGTCTAATGGCTGATCTAAGGGCTGGTTCGACGGTTGATCCAATGGTTGGTTTAGAGGTTGATCTAAGCTACTTATTGTACCGTGAACAGCTTCCGGAAGATCATTATTAATCGAGTACATTCCCTTAGGAAGACATACTCGTCTCAAAACGTAGCCTAATATTCCAATAGCAACTACGGCTGCGGCGCCTGTAGCATACCATTTAACATCACTCCACTTCATAAAACCTAGTGCGAATGGTATTTCTGAGTCTGTACCATTTTCTATTTGATTATTTGTTACGTTTATTTTGGGAAAACCTGATATAATATTGGTTAAATTATTGTTTTCGAGTTCTATGAGTTCGGGTATTGAAGGAACTGAGATTGGTTTTGCTGGAAGTGTTATTGTTTCAATTGGAATTTTAATCTCGGGTTTTAGTGGATTCAGTATTTCTGGAATTATAGATGGTATTGGTGGAAGTGTTATTGGCTTAAGTGGAAATTTTAGCTCTGGTTTTGTTGGATTTATTATTTCTGGAATTATAGGTTGTATTGCTGGAAGTGTTATAAGTTTGAGCGGAATTTTAGGTTTTGAAGGACTCACTATTTCTGGAACTACCGGTGGTATTGTTGGAAGTGTTAGGGGTTTAAGTGGAATTTTAAGCTCTGGGGGACTCACTATTTCTGGAACTATCGGTGGTATTGTTGGAAGTGTTAGGGGTTTAAGTGGAATTTTTAGCTCTGGGGGACTCACAATTTCTGGAACTACCGGTGGTATTGTTGGAAGTGTTAGGGGTTTAAGTGGAATTTTAAGCTCTGGGGGACTCACTATTTCTGGAACTATCGGTGGTATTGTTGGAAGTGTTAGGGGTTTAAGTGGAATTTTAAGCTCTGGGGGACTCACAATTTCTGGAACTACCGGTGGTATTGTTGGAAGTGTTAGGGGTTTAAGTGGAATTTTAAGCTCTGGTGGACTCACTATTTCTGGTACTACCGGTGGTATTGTTGGAAGTGTTATGGGTTCAAGTGGAATTTTAAGCTCTGGTGGACTCACTATTTCTGGAACTACCGGTGGTATTGTTGGAAGTGTTAGGGGTTTAAGTGGAATTTTAAGCTCTGGGGGACTCACTATTTCTGGAACTATCGGTGGTATTGTTGGAAGTGTTAGGGGTTTAAGTGGAATTTTAAGATCTGGGGGACTCACAATTTCTGGAACTACCGGTGGTATTGTTGGAAGTGTTAGGGGTTTAAGTGGAATTTTAAGCTCTGGTGGACTCACTATTTCTGGTACTACCGGTGGTATTGTTGGAAGTGTTATGGGTTCAATTGGAATTTTAAGCTCTGGTGGACTCACTGTTTCTGGAACAACCAGTGATATTGTTGGAAGTGTTATGGGTTTAAGTGGAATTTTAAGCTCTGGTGGACTCACTATTTCTGGAATTACCGGTGGTATTGATGGGAGTGTTAATGCCTGAATCACAGGTTTAGGTGTAATCAATATTTCTGGAAGTATGGGTAGTATTGTAGGAATTTTCACTGACAGTAATGGTATTTTGGGCTCGAAAATGGATGGAGGTTCTGTTTCTATGACTTTGGGTTGTGGTGGAGTGGTAATTGGTTTAGGGGTATTCATCGGCTGGACTACAGGTATAATAGGTATTTCTGGAATTTTTTCAGTTGTAAATATATATGCTGTACTTGTGGTTGGTTTTTGTATCTCTGCGAGAGGAAATCCTGCATTGATTGTTTTAATAGTTACTTTGGGAACTACAATTTCTTCAACAGGAACTGGAACAGTTGTTATTCTAGTTGTAGTCTTTGAAGTAGCAGGAGCAATATTGACCGTGGTAGTTAGAATCTCAGTTTTTGCAATCAGCTTTCCAAATTTTTCTTCTGAATCATCGCCACTGTTTCCTCCAAAACCTATTCCTATTTTTCCCAAGCCACCTAATCCAACAGAACCTTTAAGTTCCTCGCTACTATCTTTGCTATTTTGTCTGTGGTTTCCAGCTCCTCCTAAGCCCAAGTTTATTCCTAAATTTCCACCGCCAAAAGAAGCACTTGCTATTTCATCGCTGTCACTCTTACCATTCTTATGTTTGTGATGTCCCCTTCCTAAGCCCACATTTAGACCTAAACCACCACCTCCAATCGACCCTCCTATCACCTCATCACTATCGTCTGGACCGTTTTTCTTATGATGACTTCCTCCTACACCTGCATTCAATCCCAAACCTCCTCCTCCTATTGATACTCCACCATTAAGATTTCCACCGTTATGATTTCCCCTCCCCCGATTCCCTCCAATTCCCAATCCCGCTCCCATTCCTCTGTTCCCTAGACCAATTCCGTTTCCAATTCCCAATCCCGCTCCCATACCTCTGTTTCCTAGACCGAATCCGTCTCCAATACCCAATGCTAATGTTTTCTTCATTTTTGGAGTTGTTGGTAGAGGCACATTGATCACCCCACTACCCCCTCTTCCGTCTCCTAAATAAGATTGGTCGATTTTCCCACACAACGCTGGATAAATATTATTGCATTTGACAAGAAAGCCACAGCTTTTGCATGGTGTTCCTCTGTCGTACACTGAATGACCCACTACGTTACCTGTAGGACCATAATTACATACAAGGTAGTACTTTTCCTCACTGGTAGACTTGGCTCTTGCACAACCAATGTGAGTGGTTTTCGCCCAAATCATTTGAGTAAATTGACTGATGTCTTGACGACCTAGACAAAAAATGGAAAATTCAGAAATCATTATTTATTAGACGCTTTGAGGCTTAGCGGTTACAATGGAAACATGAGAAGAATAAAATCAGAGGAAGTGACTCGGTAGATTCTAGGGTTTGAGAATAAAAGAAGACCAAGGAAAAGAACAAAATGATATTATAGTAGAAAATGTTACGTGGATGAGTTACATTTCTTCAGATTTAAAATTGTATCAACCTGATTTTGATTGATTTTGCACAAAATTATCTATTTAACTCTTTTAATAAAACAAAAAATTCTGCAAACCTTTAGGATATTTGTCAATAACATTTGATGTAATTTTATCAATTTCGCTAAACCATACATTAACTGCGTTCTTCAAATCTTCTTCGGATGTAGCAGAGTAATATAGATTTTGACCAGAGAATGGGAATTTAAGAGTGGCATGGCAATTATCCTTTTCATTTTTACACCTGGAAATAAAAATATAAAATATCAAATGTAAAGCTCATGCTCATGTATTAATAAGGAGGAACCTTGTATATATTTTGTTTAGATATGGAATGTTTCTTTTTAAATAAATATTTCAATTGATGTATAAGATATGGGAGATGGTGGAGTTTTTTGTCAATTATTTAAATGTCAAATCTTAGATAAACCAATTTAAAAATTTAAATTTGAAAAGTAGGGTTGTCTTAAAAAAAATTAGAGGGGGTTGCGAGGATAAATAAGTGAGGAGATGGTAGATGTAACAAATGTGGTAGAACCAAGATACATGATCAAAGGTAATATAATGGATATGCTGAATAAGTTGATAAAAAAATGGAACAAGGACAAGATAAATGAAAAGGCAAATTTGAACAAGGACAAGATGGGATAAAAAACAAAATGGAACAAGGACAAAATAAATTGGAACAAGGATAAACCAAAATAGAAAATAAATTTTTGGATATGAAGAACTAGAATTGTAGAAAAAGGAAAGAAAATCAAGGAAAGTAAATTTTTATTAATAGAAATTCAGAATTGATTCCAAATTACTAGATTCACGAATAAAATATAGAATAATGTTTAAATAATGTTGAATTATAAATTCCCAGAATTTAATGAGATTTTTGAAAAAATTATAATTAAAATAATAATTAGAGCTGGGGGAGGACATAATAATAATAATTCGGACGATGATAGTTCATCATAATAAATTTTTTTGAGTAGATATTTTGTAGACATATATAATTAAAAGGATTTGTTATGTAATTCTGATATTGTGTCAATATAATTCCAAATAAAAAAAATTTTTCTAGACAATTGTATTGAGTAATAAAAAAATTAATAAAAAAAACTTTTGAACCACAATATATAGTATTAAATTTTTTTTTAATATTAAATATTTAATATTATTCCGTAAATTAAAATCGATACAATATATCTATTTTCCAAGTTGTCTTGTACTTATAGAGCATTTCATTCGCAAGTAGCTTACAAAAGTACATTTTCTTAAAAGCATTTAAAAAAAGTAGAGTTCGTGACAATAATGTCAAATTTATTTATAACTTTCTCGTTCTATTATGACTAATTACCATGAAATTGCTTTGCTATATATATACACTTTGTATCAGATGTCCTAGAAATAGTTATAAATAATCAAGCAATGTTAATAACAACTTTATCTTAAATTTGATTTGTAAACAAGTAAACACCTAAATATGGAAATAATGATTAAGTACATAAAAGTCAGTGACATTTTAATAAAAGATTTAAATCAAGAAACCTAAGTTCCTTGTGTCATTACTTATTTTTTTTTCTTTTCGGGAATCAAACCACTATAATGTTTTTTTATTTTTTTACATTTTTTGCAAGTGGAAAGGGTGAACAATTTTCAAGAAAATGTCATACGTCTTAAGAAAATTTATTTCTTCACAAGAAGCAAGCTATGTCATTCAGTTTGTGTTTTACACCAATTGAAAGCATACATCCTAAAAGTAGGAAAAATAAATGTTCATTTCCAAGTAAAGCCATGGATCCATACATCCAAGACCAAAGAACAATTAATACAGTTTCTTAGGGTAGACATGCAACAAACAAAGTCAAGGCTTCTGGGCATGTTCAATATTGATTTGAAGCGGAAACGACTACATTTGGCATGTCAAAAAGTGCTTGTACCTAGCTTTTCTATCAAGCCAATGAAAGGAAGGGCTTGGTTTGTGCAGCCTCATTTTTTATGGTTAAAGGGGTCTATTCTGTAACTAATCCTTTAAATTTTAGAGTCATCTTGTGAATAAGCCTCTAAAAATTTTTAGTTTAAACGCTATTCTTCAAGTATACATTTTAGAGGACTGTTAATAATTATTTATCTTAAAGGGTTCCTTCCAAATTTTAAGTAGAATATCTGACAGTGCTTAAGGACAATTAATAGCTAAGTTAGAGACAAAATTTAATAAAAAAGAAGAAGAAGAAGACTTACGTGAACTGAAGAGAATATGCTGCTATTAGGAGAAAAAGTAAACCCTGTGGATTTACCAAAGTAACTAATTTTTGGAAGGATCTAACTGCAAAATTTAAATTCGTTTGGTCCGCCAAAAACAATCAAACAGTGGTGTGAACTCTATAATATAAGATTGATTCATTTTTTAAAATATTGCAATCACTATCTACTATGATCTGACAGTTTATACTATAATATCCAAGCAGTAGTACGGAAGCGCAGAATATTGTTCTGGGGACGATATAATTGCAATATGTGAGCAATCTATGGCTCCCAAACACATCGGAAAGTTATAATTTTTTAAAAAAAGTATCTTCAACTACACTTCTTTTGTTTTAGGTGTTTGTAAATACTATCCAATAATTAGGTAATAAATGATTATTGAATAGATGAGGCTTTTACTTGATGAAGATTCATACTTAACTATGAAATAAAACAATAATTTTTTTTTGTTTAAACCTTCATTACAATTGAACTATGTTCAAATACAACTTGTGACGCGTTTCGCTACACAGTAGCTTTCTCAAACGAATGGAGGTATCATGAAATTATAAATTAAAAACTTTTCATGATACCTCCATTCGTTTGAGAAAGCTACTGTGTAGCGAAACGCGTCACAAGTTGTATTTGAACATAGTTCAATTGTAATGAAGGTTTAAACAAAAAATTGTATTGTTTTATTTCATAGTTAATAAATGATTATATAAATAATATTAGTATCTTCATTAATACATCGGCTCATGCTCGATTGACTCATAGCAGAAAAGCGATTCTGTCCAGAACTTAATTGGTATCCCCCAGAGCTATAAATATGGACACTAGTAGGAATTTTTAAATATAATATTTTAAATATAAATATTTATATGGCAGTAATTTTGTGACCTTGTAGATGTGGTTTTATCAATTAACATTCTTGGGACTTCCTTGGAAAAGCGAAAGAGCCTAATAAATTAGTGGGTATTTGATAGGGATCACTTAAGTCACTAATACTTCCCTAGAATAATATAATATACCGATAAATGTTCTTACTCTTCTTGGTTCCTCAAGCAAAGCTTCACCAGCAAAATCTACATGCGACATTTTTGTTTTCATTTTAGCGCAGGTTAAACTTTTGATGGCCTCTAAATTTTAGAGAAACAGTTACAGAATAGACTCCAAAGTGAGTCAAAATCTGTCAAGATATCAGATATTAGCGATATTATAATCACATAGGATTAGGACTAAATTTAATCTCTTTATATCCTCATTTTTCTCTTCTTTTTACATCTGCATGTTAATTATAAATTTAAAATAATAAAATTTGTTTACCTATTAACGTTACATCTTGCAGTATGCTCCAAATCCTTATCATAAGACATGGCAAACATATTTGAAGCAACTCCAGTGAAACCTCTAGTTTCTTGACCACTAGCAATCGATTGTCTCAATCTGTTGTGTTCGTGTAAGATAAATTTTGAGAATTCGACATCTTTTGGTAAATCCTGACACCCTGGATTTGGTAAACACTTTTGATCTCTTTCACACACTAAATTCTGTACGGTAATTCCACATCTGGGGTATGAAATTTCACATAGTAAACTACTTTTAGCTATTGCTATTACGCTAATCAGTACAAAAATAAAAATAATGGATCTCATCTTTGATTTTTCTTTTAGTTTATTAACATTATTTTAATTGAAAATTTTAAAAGCTTAATTGGAAAATTTTGGTATGTACGTTTTTAAATGTAAGTTGAAACTGGTAACGGTTGCATTGGAAGTACGGTTTTGGCTGCTTATCATATTTGATAATCGTATGTAGATTGTGCTTATATTTTCCTTACATGAGTTCTTTAAAAAAATAATTCCTTTATTGAAAACAGCGACTTAGTCACAAGGACGACATTAATCGATAAATCAATGTGAATGACTGAAAGTTGATAAAAATGAGGAAATTAGAGGAATGAACAATATGAAATAGGAACAGATTTTTGAAAGATTATTTTTTAAACGAAAGGATTCTGTTTTCTTGGTATGTAATTTATTCAATACCAGTACAGCAAAAAAACAAAAAGGTTTGATCCCAGAGCATTACCAAAGAATATATCTTGAGTCTTGAGTGACCGAAGCTCCGTCCATAGATGCTGTTTCGGCCAATTGCTTGCATTAATTAAAGACAATTAAATTTAGTTCTGGAGGACTTCAAAAAATTAAGGACGCTTCTTTCTAGCCTGTATTACGGCACAAACTATTCCTGAAGATCCTGTCACACATCCTGAGTTTTATTCGCCAGCCTTCTTTATTTTCTCTTCTCCAACTACCACTGTTCACAGTTAAGCTGTCAATTAACCATATCGGAAACCAAGAAAATATCCCATATCCTTTTCTAAACTCCTCACAACAACCTAGCCACGTACCAGGACTAAAACTATGACTTTTCTCTCAACAAACGCTTTCCAGAAACAAAATACATTTCTCAGAGTCATGTCTCAGCACTTCTACGCCTCAACCTCTCATGTAATGCCAGTAGAATTAACTACAAATCTCAAAATCTCAATTCAAAAAGTCAAGGACGCTTCTTTCCAGCCTTTATTACGGAACAAACTATTCCTGAAGGTCCTGCCACCCATCCTACGCCGTTAAGTCGCCAGCCTTATTTATTTTCTCTTCTTCAGCTACCTTTGTCCATTTTTAAGTTATGTCAATTAACCAAAGAACACATTCCAGATCTGAAACCAAGAAAATTGAAGATATATTTTGATGCTTCGACAGTAAATGCTTGCCAAGTGTTTCCATTTAAATCAAAGTTTATGTCGAAAGGTTCAACCTTTGGGAGCAGAAAATAAATACAAAAAGAATCGTGATTGGAGAAAGTATCTGTAATATACAGTAGCTCTAGCACATTTACCACATATTGGAATCATCTCCACATATGAATGATATTCACGAAAGACCATACTATTCTTTTTGGATCCTATTTCTACTACTTGACTGGTTAATCGTTTTTTCTATAAAATATTTATACTACGATAACATTAAATAATCTATCTCCTTCCTTTCATGTCCAATGAGAATTCTTCAACTGCTAGATTGTCAACACAATATACGAAGCCTGAAAAGTAACAAACCACATGAGCTCGTGTAGTAAATTGTGTGAAAAGTTTGTAAACATAAAAAACAAGATCATCAAACTATTTTTTTTTATTGTCTAGTAAAGCAAAATAGTTTCTTGGATTCAATTATTTTTTATTGTTGTATATATTTTTCATTTCGAAAATCTAAACAAATGCAGAATAAAATTGAAAAAACAGACAGACGGTCGTCAACCTCAGGCCGTTTTGTAGCGGAACTTAGGGTAAAACACCCTTCATATATCTTTGTCCCAAAACCTCATGATTTATTTGTTTTCAGAGCTCCTGTTTCCGAAACACGCCTCCATATGTTCTAATGCCACGAAATTTGGCCTTTTTCGGTGCATTTCTAACGAACCAAATCATGTTCTTGACACCATTATTTGTAAACACGTCTTGCTTGTTTTTATTACTTTTGTTATTTAAAAGATTTAGAGTGTTACAGATTTGCGGAATTTCGAATGAAAACAAGCCGAAGCTATGTTTGTCTAATGATACTGAAGACAGGTCCAATAGCTTGAGACATTTTGAACACGTTTTAATTGTAGCAATATTTTGATTATTTCCTTTAAAAATGTTGGTACCAACGCACAAGTGTCACTATCTAGACAAGATTAATTTATTATTAGTATTATTATTATTTCAATAAATTATTAACAGAGACCCGAAGTTCTATAAGGCACATAAAACAAGAACAATACTGCTATCGGTAACCTATGAATAGGCGATAGATTATGTTGACAAAGACAATCGGAAAATATAATTTAAAAAGCTGAACATGCTGGTCTAACTGACCTTTAAAACTATTAATGTAATATTCTAGTTCATCTATTTTTCCTATGCATTCCTATACCATTTTTTTAAAAATTATTAAACTAGAACTCGGTGCTTTAATGGATGTTAGACTATCCGACATGATCCTTCGCCTTTTATACTGGGCGTCCACCTCGTCCACTATTTTGAGCTTTTCAGGTGCCCGCTCAGGCGGCAATGTCCCATTAGGATCCTTGTTAAAACTCTTAGTGAAGTTTTACTTTGACTTATGCATTCATTTGATCGCAACGGGTTGTAGCCACCCATAAGAATCTTTGATTGTCTAAACCCTACTAGATCTTTCCAATGGTCAGATCTTCTCTTTACTTCGGCTTTGCCTATTTCTTCCAATATTACGTTGGGGTTGATACCGCAAATGGGTTTCGGCATCCAAAAGGGTTTTTCAGTCCCCCTCTTTGCTAGTCCATCTGCTATTTCATTTCCTTCTATTCCAGTGTGTCCTGGAATGCACAGTAAGGTTACCATATTGCCCTCGCCTAGTTCATTGAGTATGCCTAGGCATTCTCACGCCATTTTGGAACTGATTACACAAGAGTTCAGTGCTCGACTATCCGACATTATGATAATCTTTTGCCTTCTATATCCTTTGTAAAAATTTAACTGGGCACACTTTCTTATGGCGTGAATTTCTGCTTGAAAGATACTTGGGGTTTTCCCAAGCTTTCGGAGTGTTTGGTTCCTGGCACGTACACTGCCAGTTCCTTCGATTGCTTTTTAGTCGTCTGTGTACCATTGAATGGCATTCCAAGACTGGTAAAGGTATTTGAATCCCATTCCTTCTTATTCCTTAATTTCTTTGAAACCTTTCTATCATACCATCTTGTGGCATGTCCTAACTGAGCACTTTCCAATGGCGCGAGTTTTCGATTGAAAAATACTTTTTCTCAAGCTTCCGGAGTCTTTGGTTCTTGGTCCGTACACTCGTTTCCCAGCCCGTTCTATTGCTCTAGACCCACCAGTTTACCATTGAATGGTATTACTTCTTATTATTACTGTATTTTGTGTCAAGCTTTTCTAAAGACATACTTTTTATCATACCATTCTGTGTCCTGTCCAGTTTTAATGTAAGCCCAATGCATACCTACACAGGCACATTTTAGTTTCTAATTGGATGATGATTTTTCAACATCATAGAGATGAAAATCTATTATAAATCTCTACTGTTAATAATGCATAACAATAATCTTTATTATTAGTATTGAATGACTGGTAATTTTCAGATTTAATCTGTATTCTAAAATATATGTGTAACTGGCCTTAATGAAAGCCTATTGTAAGTGGCTTTAGCTTTTAGAATGGGATAGAGAGATTATAATAAATACAGAATAATCATGTACGTCTGACAAGGTATAATGATGTGATTTTAAATTAGTCCAGGTGAATTAGCTGAATTTATAAGTTTCTGAGGAAATTGGATAATATTTACTACTACAAATTGAAATAAAATATTAGATCATTCCAGAATATACAGAAATAGATTTGAGGCTATGTAAACAAAAAGTTTGCGCATCCTCCCTCACCTCTCTATAACCGAGAACATCCCCTTATGGCTTTTGCCAATCAAATATTTGTGATCACTCTTACTACCATTTTTTGATGAATTATAGTAAGGAATTAAGTCATGACAGGACCACTTTTTGAGGTGGTTCACCTGGGCTAAACACCAAAAATATATCTTTGATTGACTAATGTAAACGGTAATCTAATGAATTTACTAAACGTAGCTTTATAGTTAATTTGAAATGAATAGTTGTAGGTCCAAGCACAGTTTAAAAATTATATAGTTCCATAATACCAAGCCAGACTAAAATTATATTTCTCACAATATATCACTTAGAACCGATTCCACAAACAATTCCTTCCATAAATTGTATGTTTTGTATTGGTTCATTCATTGTACTTAAAAATATCAATTGAAACAGCCATGAAACAGAAAAATTAATCATGCTGATGATTTAATGAGCATGAAAACCGATGAATAACCCATTGAAGTTTAACAACCATAAAGAGTAACTATAATAGACCAGACTGTATGGCAAATTTTGGAAAGTCACGTTTAATTCTAAGGGTCAATGGTAGCGAAATGAAAATATTTATATTTAGATGACAAGACATTAATAACGTGGGATTATATAAATGGCAAATAACATTGTTAATAATACGTACAATGAATTTTTAAATTGAGAAAATAAATCCTTTAAGACTATTTTACTTTTAATAAGATCTGTATAAAATTTGTTCACCATTTCGCGATGAGTTCAAATTTTTTTTTGATATAACGTCTTAAATAAAATGAAATATCTCTTAAAACATCTGAACATGATTGAAGTATTCTATTTTGAAGTAGCATTACAATGCATATATATACAATGTGGGTGTTTATACGTACTTTAGATCACCCGATGTTCTCTACACCTGACAAGATACTGATCTCGTTGAGCTATACGAAAATATATACAAAATTGGGTTCATGTTCTTCTAGAACTCAAATACCAGCAAAGAACCTTATTTCACCTTCCCTTGTAAAGAAACTATACGCTACTCATTCCTGAACGAAACACCACTGGGTCGTGTAAACGCATTCATGTGAATAGACCAGTACACCTTATCAGGCCATATGTATATTCTTTTCACTAGATCCTCCTTGTAGAAATCCTTCCTATATATGCCAATTGTATGCATGTGCTTCCTTTAGGGTACATTGACTTTCCTTATCTGGCCCCTGAAGAGGTTTGATATTTTGTTAGTCAGCAACGAGAATTTTTTTACCAGGTGTTTGCTATGTTCCTGCTTTGGCACGTGGTTCCAGGACGTCGCAGCGCAGCAGTTTTTGATATCTCAAATACTGGTTTAGGACCAGTAAATGCAGTTTCATTGCCTGCAATACCTTTGTACACGTGCGTAACGATGCTTCTTTGACGGTCCGAAACTCGTACGGATCCTGATCTCTGATCGTGTGAAAGCGCACTTAATGTTTTGACTGTTTTGTTTATCCATAATTCATTGGGAAATATTTAGAGCTGAATTTTATATCCCATTTCATTGAAGTCTATTTTCATTTTTATTCATGGCCTTCATTTTAATGTAGCCATAAAATAAGAATAGAATTTTTATTGATATATAGAAATCGATATTATTTTCACCTAACATTTGAAATAAAAGTAGATTAATATAAATATGTGAGCAGAGTGTTTGGACCACCAAAAATTTACAAAATTGTTTTCGTGCAACCAGAAATTTCTAATATTGATGCTCCAAAATAAGTTACTATGGCCAACCAACACATCATTAGGAAAAAATCAAAAAACGAATTTGGCTAGAAATAAAAGCACTCCTCAAGCAGGTGCCGACGAGTGAGTTCCTTCCTCCTGAGAATACAAACGGATAATAAGAACCTAAAAGAATGAATGGAAAACACAAAAAGACTAGTGTAGATACCAAGAAGTTGAAATAAAACCGACCAAGTTCACGAGCAAATAAATCACGTTTTTAAATATTCATTTTATTCTGTTTCTAGTATTTGTTGTTATAGCGGCAACATAAATACATCATCTGCGAAAATTTCAACTGTCTAACATTAACGGTTCATGAGATACAGCCTGGTGACAGTCGTATGCGCGAACTTGTTGACAAAATCAGAGCCATATTGTAAAAGTGACGTTAGACTTCAAATCTGTAGTGAAACGATTTCACATTTTGTAGGTTAACACAAAATTAGAATCTGTCAGCTTCATTGTGGATAATCTTTCCTTTAACTCCAACAAGTTTTTTGGTTGGCATGGTTTTAGTTAAAATAAACACTCACAAATAAACTAGTTAAACGATTTAAAATATACAAATATATTCGACAGTAAATGATTTCTTCAAACACAAGATCAAATGTAAATAATAAAAAACATCGTTTGTAACGCCAATGGCATGAAACGGTCGTTAAGAGACGACATAGATAAACAAGACCGATTTTGGTTTCTGCGCAAGTCAGTTTGCAAACTTCACGTTTCACGTGGCTACTTCTTACGGAGTCTACTGTGTTACTTTTAAAACATTATCATGCAATCATGACTGTACATGAGTGAATCAATAAAAGTTGAAACTGATATAAATGAATCATCATTACACGTATATTGTTTGTTGATTTTTTAATTGGTAATAACCAACGGCACTGTTTGACTATTTATTATGAGTTTAGCCAACTAATTATATTATATCACAATATTAATGTAATTGTATATGTAGCTAATCGTTGCTTATAGCAACTTATTATTATTATTATAATTATTATGACTCTTTAGTGTTTATTTAATAATGCTAACATAATAGTATGTTAAATTTTCCATTTTCGTTTATATAAATGAATAATATGGATAACAGTTGTTGTATTTTTGTTCGAGGACCTTAAAAAAAGCACCGCAAGGACAAGAACTATTAAAATTGAATTAATATTATACAGGAAGTATAATAATAAGTTTACACCATCTGTGTAACAAAACGTACTCACATTATAATTAAGGTTTATTTCACGAATTTACGCCTGTTTCGGATGAGTCATAAAATCATCGAATGAAATGGTAAACTGTACTGAAAGGTTCGACAGTAAATTCCCCCAATATTTGATGCGTTAGAAACCCGAAATTTTATTCTTTTTAATCATGTTTTTCCCTTTTTTTCTTTTTTATTAATTTTTGGTAATCAGATCTTTTATTTATACGAATACAATAATGGGAAAAATAAAATTGTTTTAGATTTGTGTCGAGAAGTAGCAATTTACTTTTGTCCTTCTCACTGAATTGAACAACAAACAGGCGTAAATTCGTGAAATAAACTTTACGAACCGTCTGAGTACAAATAATCTTATAAATGATATGTTCACAAAATAGTATAAAATTGATTTAACTACGATTGTTTAAAAAGTAGTGGATTTTTTTTAAAACGTGAAATAACATATTTTGAATAGGTTGTGTAACCTCAACATTAATACAAGTGTAAAAAAAAACAAATAAAAAAAGGTTACAAAGCTGATATTCCTCTCTATGGATATTTTAATGAATATGTATTAAAATATATATTTATTGATAAGGTTGAGACCGCTTGAGTATATCTCTTTCCCTATAAAACACACTGTATATTATACGATACACGAAAAAAATATCAATAACTAAAAGGTTTTTTTCTGTTGGTACTTTTCTAGGCCGCTTGGCATGGAGCATTATAATTTGCGAGAAATTGCATATAATTCTTGCAAGGTCAGTGTATTGCAAATGATGAATCTTGCATGCTTTTTGACATCTTCTTCTTTGTTTCAATGAGATCGCGTTCTTCCAAGTTTTTCTTAATGGATTGTGTACCTCATAGACTCATAGTACATCGGTAATCATGTCCATGCCTTCCATGAGTAGCTTTGGCTAAGGATTAGGAATAAGGTATTAGCGCCTCTTCTCACTCTGTGGCTATCAGAGCATTTACACATGAGAAAATGCCAAGGAAAATGGGTATTTAGCTGGCAATTCAATAATAGCAATGAGGTAGAAAAAAAGCAAAATGGACAAAATAAAAACAGAAGCAACTATCATACTAAAAGCACAGGCTAAGACACCATACGTTTGGCTATTTCGATAGACTGTTTGACAGCTAAATATTGTGTGGTTTAGATCACCAATCTCACCACAAGTGCAGTTAGGATTCTATTTTACCCCTATTTTATGTAAGTCCTGACGTTATTTTTTCTCTTCTTGAATATCTTGTAGACCAAAACCATGATATTTTCGTTGGGGTATTTGTAGAAGTTGCCTTTATTGCCAGTCACCACAATAAGCAATCAGCTGATAGGTATCATTTGGTTGGAAACAGTTAGTTGATTGGTAACAGAAAAGAAACTAAATTTATTTCTAGAGTTGCGCCTTGCAGGCAATAGAAATGGCTTTACTCGGATAAAATTGCAATTGCATCGAATTGTAGAAATTGATCAGCTAGGTCAAGAAATCAATCAAGGAAATCTGCATTGCATTGTCTAGCGGCATTCAGTAATTTTAGTAATAAAATTTCTTTTTCAAATAATTTAAATATAGGAAAGGAGTATAAGATACTTTTATACAAGGTAATTCAAAAGTAATCTGATGTATTGTTGTGGGTATGATTTGTCATTCATTTTCAAAGCAAAAAACTGCTACAAACATGTGTGACAATTTAAGATAGTATTGAATTTACTTCTTGATAGTACTGGTTTATAATAAATAGTAACATCTTTATTTCAATATAGTGCAGTGCTGAATTTCGGTATTTGTTAATTAATTTGCATGTATATACCTACATTTTAAAATCCTCCTGTGTAGTTTGTGGGTAAGTCGTTTATTTATTCAATCGACATAGTCCTCCACGATTATTTTAAATTCCATTTCAAAATACCTGTAGGTTTTTGATGATTACAGGCGAACGCATCTAACAAAGTTATAAGTGATTTAAACTATAAAGTGATTTTGGAGTTGTGAGGTCATTGCCCAGACGCGCTGGGTGTTATTATTAGAATTATGCGTTCCTTAGTTTCATCAATGCCACTATTTTATACAAAATTCTTAAGATTCTATTGAAAGATACTGGAGAAAAACTCTTGTTTTTCAGGTAATCCATCAATTTTCTGATTGGAATAATATTGAAGGGGTTGAGACAACGTTTAAGCATTTTTTATAAAAGCAGAAGGTAGATATTCAATCCAAAAATATCCTGAAGAGGCAATCTTGAATATAAATCGAGAAACTAACGTTATAAGTTATAGGAAATTTATAGAGGCTTTAATTTATTACATTTATACAGAGTTCGTAGCAAAAACTGATGGGGTAGGTCAAAAATAATGACAGTTCTTGTCTACCTTACTCTCTTCAAATACAGATATATTTATAACGTCAGCAAGTTTGAATTTATGGAGCTAGAGTCCGTTTCAATAACGAAGAAGCCACCTGAAGTTGGCGTACCGACCTGCGCATAAGTCAAAATCTGTCGAGCGATCGTTCCATGCCATTGGCGTTACATTCGATGTTTCATGCCGACAGCAATTAAATTGTTGACATTTGAGGTTGTGTTTGAAAGAATCATTTACTGTCGAATATTTTAAGACGTTCTGCTAGTTTATTTGTGAGTGCTGTGTGTTTTATTTGATCTAAAACCATGCCTCCTACAAATCTGGTTGGTGTTAAAAGAAAAGTTATCCACAGTGAAGGCCGACAGATTCTTAAAAACATTGCAACTTTTATGGAGTCTGAAGCTGAACATGGAATCCAAATTCCTTTAAAAATTCATCGGTAAGTCAAATAAGAAAGTATAATAATCCAATATATTACTCAAGGCATTCAGATTGTTATAAAATATATGGAAGAGTATACATTACTTCAAAAATAATTGAATTCTGCTAATAGTTCATATAGTCTGCTGCACTTAGCAGTTATTTATATGGTTCTAATACTTCTAATTTTGTGTTACCCTACAAAATGTGAAAACGTTACGCTACTGATTTAGATTAAAATATCAATTTTTAAATATGGCGCTGGTTTTGACATCAAGGTCGCGCATCGACTGCAACTTCAGGTGGCTTCTTCCTTATTGAAACGGACTCTACTAAGCGATTAAATTTTTATCCATTAAATAAAATACTGTGAGGTAAGTAAATGTCTATCTACTTGGTCGCAAATCTTCAAAAACTCTTCGCCATTCACTAATTTTGACATAGGTACCGATTTTGTGGTTCTTAATTTCACAAAACTAGCTGAGTTTTTTCCGATCTGGAAACACCGAATTCTGATGATGTGTCAAACTGTTTTTAAACTATTTCTCAATCGGTTAATATATATTTCATTAGACAATTCAAAAAAACATTTATTTTAAGTGGTTTATTTTAACCAACAAAAGAAATATTGACGGGCTTAAAATAAATATTCATTTATCGTGAATTCGATGTTTGTTGTCATATTAATTAATTTTGAGTATATAATAACATAAATATTGCTGTAATTTTTAGAATTACTTACTCTCTGGGAGGTCTATATTTTTTGTATCGTATGACGCTTTCATATTATCTTTATTACTTACTTCTTTTTGTTGAGATTTAAGGCTGTTCTTTATTAAAAATTATGAATAAGTGGTTTCAAGAAACTATAATTACCTACATTTTTTCTTCCCTGGACATTTTTATTTGCTTTATAGTAACCTTTTAAAAATGTAAAAAACTGCTAAAAAACACCATTCCAAATATTTAAGATAATCACTGCGTGTTCTCATTATTCTTGATCTAAAAGACAGCTAGTCAAGAACATAATCGTCCTTATAACTCTGAGTACAGCTCTGTATAAATATATCGATACATTGCAGGAATCTTTGTCTTAGATCGATCAGCACCAGATCATATTAAGAACTCAGGCAACTTGCTGTATTCTATTTCAAGAAAATTGGAAAATTATTACAAAAAACTAAGTCTGTTATTTTCACCAGGTTACTTCCTTAATAGTGGTTGGGCATTTAGAAAACAAGACCTGGTTTTGGAATTGATGGATTAAAATTAATATAAACAAGTCTGGCCTGGATAAAAGCTTTTAGTATAATTTAGATGTACACCAGGAGCACCAGCACCCATTTTAAATATGATTGAATGTACAGAAGGATTGTTTATACCATTAAGCAACAAACGCTTTTTGTCGCAATATAATTATTTGTCTCAAATTACCTTAAAATTACCACAAAATCTGCATGTGACCAATTATTTTTCATGTTGTCTGTTCGATTAGAAAATGGACGCGCAGTGTATATAAAAACAATTTCCAACTGTTTGAACGAACAAAAACGTATTCTTTCATAATTCCTTCTTGAAATGAATATGAATATCTTTCTTCATCAAAATGATTTATAATAATTATCCTTCTTTAAACAATACTTTTTTCTACGCAATTACAACATAACCTCAAAGTTCATATACGTCGGTTCTGACAGTTGACATCCTTTATTATGCCCAGAAGCACTAAGGAACTATCCGATCTAACACTATTATTCGTGGAAAACCCCGAATATTGTCGAACTCATCTTTCATCCAAATTGACACACCTTCATTTGCCCCTATCATCTTTCAAATTCTCGATTACTGAAGGAAGTCTGTTGGAATGAATAACCACACTTTTTAACCAACATTTAAATCGATTATTTCATTCCAAAACAAGGATATATAGTAAAAACCAAATAAAGTTGCGTTTACGTCACCAAGGTCGTATTTCTATCGCATGTGTGGCTACATTTCTATCGAAAAGTGCATATACTTAAATTTGTTAATTAATCAGTTCGGAAGATAACCCAATCAATAAAAAAACTTTTGTACCAAAATAATGTATAAGCAATATAGCTTTATTGGGTTTAGACGTCCCTCGATGTGAAAATTTGTGTTAAAATTTTCATAAAGAAGCCTCCAATTATTGACGGTAAAATAGACACTGCCAGAAATCATGTTATGTTGCCGCGTTGTTTGTGACTTTTCTACTCGTGTAGTGTCATCGATTTTTGAGGTTATAGTTACGTGCTTTATAAAATTTTCTTGTGACAAATATTTATAATAAAAACTGTTTTCTTTCAAAACAACAAAGCATTTTCTTCTGTGATTGTCAAAATTTCCAAACAGCTGAATAGCCGATGCAAAGAACTTGTGGCTTCATTAGTAAATTATTTTGAACAAGGAAGGAATAATAATGGTCCTTTGTTGCCCTTAAATGCTGTACAAGAGGTAGGTAATACGTGAATAAAATATCCTTACTTTACTTTACGAAAATTTCTATTATTTTAGCGTGTAGCTGCTGCTTTAAAAATCACTGTGAGAACGTCTTCCTCCTTACCGTTGCATATTCAACTCTATCGAATTAATTTGGGGCATAGCAAAAAATTACTACAACAGGCATACTGGTAGGGATGGTAACAGTGCGAATAACTGCCTGAACATGAGGAACGAGGCACTGCACATGATAACTCCTGATATGTGGAAAAATTCTATACAATATACTATTTATTAAAAGCTTTGGTAACTCAGTAATAACCTTACCACTTTTATTCTAGAATTCCTTACTTTGTGAAATCCATTCATAAATTTAATTAACAAAAAACGTATATGAAAAAACTCCACACTATATTAAACGAAAACTATCAAACTATCGATAATTTTGTAGTTTTCATTTATAATATTGTGAAATTTTCTACATTTACGTTTTTTGTTGACTTCAGTTGTTTTCTATTAATTTCCATATTTCATGAACAATCTGACAACGCTGCAAATGTTCACAATGATGACGTGAATGCAACTTTATTTGGTTTTTACTATACATCAAAGGTTGCAGCTTCCAACAGCAGTGCTGTGCGAGGAAGGGTTAAAATTGAATTAAAATTTTTGAGTTATAGTAAAAATACTATAATAATCTTATATTTATTTATTTTTCGAGGAATTAATTTTAGTTGGATTGGATACAGACTCTGCTCCTGCTCCAAGACATTTTTTTCACATGGCCCAACCATTATATTACTTAAAATGAAATGGCTGGAGCTTAGGTAGCTTAGTTTGGGATATTCTCCGCTCCATTGATATTTTTCCATCGCTGAAGTTGATTTGCATCTTGAGGAACCCAAATATTTACTTAAATTACCACTAACAAAGAAACTATACCATACAAAACTCATTGTTTTCTCATTAGAAAGAGTAAACACCATATTTTTATAACGATTCTCCTTTTTGTAAATATGATTTAATAAAAAAATTTATTTTTTCTTATAAAACAACTTTTTGCGATAATTGTTTTTCTTTTCTGTAACATTATTTACTTTTTCCAACGAAATTCTGTTCTGTAGTTATACAATATATTTTTATTTAACCCCGTAATAGATGGCTTCGCATTTATTTACAATCTTAGTCATCTTCCACTTATTGTAATACAATACAGTAAGCGGTCATTGAATCCGATATTCCTCCACTCCCTTTCGCCGTTGAAACTTTGTTGAACTGTTCGAATGTCACATAAAATTCCATGTCCCTTGATAAATTCCCTATTCCATCGCCCACTCAAAGTCGTTCCGATAGGGATTTAACAACTACATTCAGTTGAGATACCCCAAGATTTACGGGTCCCTTTTCTTTACTCACCACCTATCATTCTTATCGCCTAACGGTGCTATTTTGCGAATTTGTTATAGATCCACTTGCTTGAAAAACTTTGGTGAATATTTTGTTGTTGAAATTCTTCAGCTTTAATCTATAAAATTTTTAATATTTCTAGACAATAACCTAGAGGAAGTTTATACATTTGAATTTGACGAAAATTTGTTAAAATCATAATTATATGCAATTATTAACCCAGTTTCACACGTTAGTGTATCGACGAGTTAATAATATTGCCAGAGTTCACCTCCATCGATATGCTCTCATGGAAACAAATTTAAAAAACAAAATATGGAACACGACATTCTTTTAGAACAAATTAGACACGAGTTTATGGTAGACCTACAAAATCATGGAGATTAGATAAGGAGAACGACAAAATTGATAAAAGCTGCCCTAAAAAAACGGAAAAAGAGAGTACAGAAATCACTAGCACGTCGGGATCCTGCAATAATGAAAAATCTGTCTGAAACCGGTTTTGCTTCTGCAAATTAATTTTACTCGCAACTATACTGGTAAACTCTAGCTTCCAATCGTAAAACAATATATATTTGCATTTATTTAATTTCGACTGTGCCAAATAGAAAAATACGTGCCCCTACTCTGCTTGAATAATAATTATTTTTTACTATTTATTTAGGACATCTGACATCATTATGTTCAATATAACAAATTGTATATCGTACAACAGTTCTTAAAAAGCAGACAACCATTATAAAAATAATAATTGATATGATTCATTTCTATGTGCTTTAATATGTCATCAACTGGTCTTAGTGTGCTAAAAATGTTACTGAAACCAAAAGAAATGTTCCAAGGTTACTTTTTTAGATCGTTTTATTTCACTAAACGCGATAGAGTCACGTATTTGGGGATCACATTACATGTTTTTTTTTCTATTTTATTTTAGGCGGGATATTTAATACTAGTTTAACGGTCGCAAGGTTTGGTATTTGATTTAAAATTAAATGTATCCAGTTGTAATTTCCTTGTATTTTTAAAAACATTTCTACAAATGACAGCTACTTATATAATAATCATTTTTAATGAAAAAAACGTTGAAATAATTAAAGTACCAGTTGTTCCATTAAAAAAAATCACTAAATTTTTCAGTAACCACTTTCTAATAGATCAATTAACTAATTAAAACTAGCAAATTTAATAAATTGGATGACGCACACCGAAAAATATTTTCTTCTAAATCCTTATTACTCATTTTTTGGGGTACTTAAAAAACAACGAAAATTTATTTTAATAAAAATAATGACACTTCAAATTGAAATTTATAAACAAAAATCTCTTTACGTAGAAGCCGCTTCTATCGGCATATTAGAACTTCAATTAAATATCTCGGGGAAATAAATTGAAATGGAGATTAATTCAATAACTAAACTCTGTCTCTTAACGAATTTAACGATATTTATGTTGAGGCATTAATATGCAATCAAGTGCACTGACCGTTCTTCTGTATTCGACAAATCGTTAATATCGAGTTGATTCTTATAATACGCCCCTACCTAATTTCTAATCAGAATAAAAAGTCAATAATCTTTGATACAGTACTCCTTTATAATACCCTTTTCTCTGATCCATAAAATAAGCTATTCATCCAGTCGTAGATTACCTCTTTAAGTTCAATTGATATTGGGAAGTGCAGGTACCATATACATCCTAAAGGAGCATAAATGCAGCTCACGGTCTGTAGTCCGCAGAATGTGCTCGACTCTATTATAGAGATGAGCAAAGCAAGTCCAAGACGAAGACTCGGATAGTCTTAGTCTTTGCCTTTGCCTTTGTCTTTGTCCTTGTCCTTGTCCTTGTCCTTGTCCTTGTCTTTGTCTTTGTCTTTGTCTCTGTCTCTGTCTTTGTCTTTGTCTTTGTCTTTGTCTTTGTCTTTGTCTTTGTCTTTGTCTTTGTCTTTGTCTTTGTCTTTGTCTTTGTCTTTGTCTTTGTCTTTGTCTTTGTCTTTGTCTTTGTCTTTGTCTTTGTCTTTGTCTTTGTCTTTGTCTTTGTCTTTGTCTTTGCTTTTGCCTTTGCCTTTGCCTTTGCCTTTGCCTTTGCCTTTGTCCTTGTCGTTGTCTCTGTCTTTGTCTTTGTCTTTGTCTTTGTCTTTGTCTTTGTCTTTGTCTTTGTCTTTGTCTTTGTCTTTGTCTTTGTCTTTGTCTTTGTCTTTGTCTTTGTCTTTGTCTTTGTCTTTGTCTTTGTCTTTGTCTTTGTCTTTGTCTTTGTCTTTGTCTTTGTCTTTGTCTTTGTCTTTGTCTTTGTCTTTGTCTTTGTCTTTGTCTTTGTCTTTGTCTTTGTCTTTGTCTTTGTCTTTGTCTTTGTCTTTGTCTTTGTATTGGTCTTGCTCAAATGATCCGGTGTTAGTCTTGTTCATTTAATATTGGTCTTGCTAGTCTAAGGATGGTTTTGGTCTTGGTTTTGCGAAAAAACAAGACCAAGTCCAAGACTGCAAGACTGCAAGACCAAGACCGATTTCGCTCATCACTAATCTTTTAGGCAGAAACGACAATTGGTGCTTTAGACCAGCTGTCCATGTCCAGCAAGGCTTCTGCTTTTAGTTGTGAAGGTCCTTAGGTAATGGCACGAAATTGAATATTTGGACTGATATAATGGCCGCCATTTAGATAGAATCTTTCTCCAAAGAAAAAACTTACTATCCCTAATTCTGTTAATCCATTTTAAAAGAAGACTATAAGTTTACATGCATTTTTCCATTCGATATAGACAATTTTAACATATACTAACATTTCTAAATAACTTTTCAAACCGTAGATGTAGAAAATCGTTCAGGTTTTCATTGCATTTCAATTTAACGTCGACAATGTTTGACACTATAATATTCTCACACTGGTCGGACATTTCTATGTATTCGCTAAAGGCAGATTCTTATTTATATAATCAGAAAATTCATGGTTCTGCGATAAACTTTGGCTAAACGCCAGTTGGTCAATAACCTCGGAAGGTACGTTTGATTTTATGTATTTATATTGTGAGTAAAACGGCATACGTGCAATTCAAGAGAACATGATGTTTTCCCAAAGAGATTGATGCAAGGTTTGTTTGAATTTCCACTTCCCTGTTTATTTAAAGTGAAGGTCTTATAATATGTTTGTTCGTTTCAATGGCGTCAAAAAGGTTCTGTTTTGTCAAATTTTCACACAAATCCAAGAGAGGGTGTGGTAAGTGATTTTTTAGTGCCCAGAACCTAAGAGACCTACTCACCGCAAACCTAACCTCTTGAGTTACATTTGATGTAAAATATTCTTGGGTAACGAAGGAATAAATGTCAGTCTCAGTTTAAAATCCCGTAGTCTCGACTGGAAATCTATTTTGCTGAGGTATCGAGGTTTTGAAGCCTCTGACTGGTGATGCTGAAAGGATCAATCAATCAAACAAGGTAGGAGAGAATGGGAGAGGGAAGCTATTGATTGATCACGTGACTAACGGTCATAAAGAACTTTCTGGTAAGCGGCTACGACTGCTGCCACCCGCACGTGTCAATGTGGAGTAGTAAGTCATATGATTTGTGTGAGGCAGCTTTGATTATAAAATGAAGTTAGGATTTAAATGTTGGTTGAGTACGGAAATGGTATTAAGTGAATAAAGAAAGTGAGGTTGTAGTCTTCATTAATGAATCTCATTTGCGATTATGGACCTTCATGACGGAAAGCAGATGCCTTGCTGGAGACGTCCCTAGCCGGGAATCTTACTAGTCACTGCAGGTTAAACTATCATCTGGGCAGAATGGGGAAGAAGATGAATCGCCGGCCGGAACAAATTTTGTGCTGTTGAACAACGCAAGGAGCTGCGTTTGCTAGCACTGAGGCTGTAGACGACCACAACTAATTACACTTGCTTGTGAAAATTGAACACTTACACACTTTCTACAATCTTCTTCTTCTACAATTATACTTTTAATTTTTATCTCTATTTTCCCATCTAGTGCTTATATCGAACTAACTTAGTCATAGAGCGTTATAGATCGCTAGATAAGTTTCTTATTATATTGGCAACATTTCCTTTTTCCTATTTCAGTAACACTTATGTCACATGCTAAAAATAACTGTGTACATATATAGCGCAATGTAGGAAACAGAGAATTTATTAAGCAATATACGACTATTGTTGGTAATCAAGGTTAGTTTTATGTATGTTAATTGTATTGTGTAATTAACTGATTATTTAATAAAATGTATACCGTATTTTTACGACTTTGAGCCATATTTGTTTTGTCAAGCGAATTTATGGACTTTACAATTTACAACAATATAAAAAAAAGCCAATAGTTACAACAGAACTGGTTTTTGTAATCGGAATTATATAGTGTTGTACCAGGTCATGGTTTAAGAGAAAAAAAAACAGGAAGTTTGATGATCTATTAATTATGAATGGCGAGGAAATATACATTTTTCATTATATCCTCAGTTGTTGTACATCTCTCCCTTCTCCTCTGTCACTGTTACCAATAAAATTCAAATGGGAAAAGTACTAAGTATGACACATCATTTAAAACATGAAATTGTCCAGTGAAAACTGTACCTCCTTATCGACTGTGAGATATATTTGCATTGAAAATGGGTCAGAAACTTCTGAGACGCATGAGATTGTAACAGAATTATATAAGCACAGAGTAACCCAGTCACACAGAAGCGATTCTTATTAAAAACAGCCATTATGAGGTACACATACTATCATTTGATTGAAAAGTAAACAGCCACACGATGCTGATCAGATCACTCTGACTTGAATCTGGTTGCTGGAGGAATTTCGACTGGCGAAACCATTTTTCCTGATACTGAATAATGCTCACGTAGAACGTAGAACTCACTTCAAATTTAGTACGAATTCATACGTGGTTATTAGTTGAACCATTTACATACGATATATATATTAACTATTTAAATGTATTCATTTACAAAACTTGAACAGTATTGAGGCTACGATATGCCACGCACTTATTCAAAAAAGGTTAAGGTGTTACTTGAAGAGGTGACAAAATTTGCCAAATCAATAAGACATTGTTACAGTCTGTTTAGAATATGTAAATTTGTTTTATTTTTCGGCATAAATTCGTTTGAAATTTCACTAATATAGAGTATTTTTAATTATTACAAAGGATATAGAAGGCAAAGGATTATCATAATGTCTGATAGTCAAGCAGCCATTAAAGCGCTGAGTTCTTGTGTAATCAGTTCCAAAATGGTGTGGGAATGCCTAGGCAAACTTAATGAACTAGGCGAGAACAATATAGTGACCTTACTGTGGATTCCAGGACACACTGGAATAGAGAAGGAAACGAAATAGCAGATCAACTAGCGAAGAGGGGGACTGAAATACCCTTTTGGGGGCCGGAACCCTTTTGCGGAATCAGCTCCAATGTAATATTGGAAGAAATAGGTAAAGCCGAAGAAAAGAGAAGATCTGACAATTGGAAATATCTAGTAGGGCTTAGGCAATCAAAGATTCTTCTGGGTGACTATAACCTGTTGAGATCAAATGAATGCATAAGTCAAAGCAAAACTGCACTAAGAGTTTTAACAGAAATCCTAACGGGACATTGTCGCCTGAATGGGCACCTTAAAAAGCTCAAAATAGTGGAGGAAGAAGATTGTAGGTTTTGTGGAATGGAAGAAGAATCCTCCATCCACATACTTGCGAACTGCACAGCAATTTAGAATCCTAGGGCACAGCACCTGGGAGACTACTGGATAGAAGAGGGACACTTACCTAAGTTGAAGCCTGCAGATATCCTAAAATTCCTCGGGGAAATAGGACTAAAGGAGCTACTAGTCTCTGAGACTTTCTTCAGGAACTAAGTAGAAGTAAGGGGGCACAATAGATCTTTTAGGTCTCAGTGAATGTTACCCCAAAATACATACATACATACATACATATCCAGATGGGTTTATTATTATGGAACTAATTCGAATAAGGTTAGCTTGTACTGACAAGTCGCTTGAATAACAAAATTTTTACTTTACTTGTGAATCTAAAAAGAAAAAAGAATCTCCAGCCTTATAGCAATTAATTTTACTAAAAAAAATGGGATGAGTCTTTTAAAGATGTTAGAAGCTAGTCGCACGTAATCCTTGTGACAATAATTGCCTTATTAACAAAAAAATATCATTTTATACTTCATATATTTTTATAAATTAGACAAACAACTCGAAATCTTTTCCAACTGACTACATATGTTCGTGCGTACAGTTTTTTTTATAGATCTCCCTCGATGAAAGATAAAGTGTTTTAATCCCTGCCGACATCCCAAAGAACTCATTTAGAAAAAAAAGCCTAGAGAAGCTTTCCCTTATTTACCCAACTTCAAGGCCCTTTCGGATATAAGTAAAGTTCACACTTAGTGGGATAAAGATGCGGCATCTTTGATTCTTGTCAGTGTGTTGATCTAAGCAGTCAGATAAGATAAAAATTAAATTAAAAAAAATGGGACGCGGGATTTTTATCGAACAGTAAATTATAGTTTTTTTATTATATTTTCAATCTAATACACGTACAGAGTGTCCCAAATTGGAGTGCTGTCTTTTAGACATTTACTGTCATTGAATTTGTAATTATTCCAAAATTATTACATAAAATCACTGGTATTTCTTATGGCGCCACCGATTTCTATGTCAAAAAAACGCAAATCACTGCAATACTAAGAATCAACAGGTGTCTACCACAATTTCATATGGTTGAAAAACGGTCTGTAGACATAATAAAACCCTCTTAAAAATGCCGAATGTGTTGACCTTAAAAGAAACCATTGTCGCGACAAAACGTTCTGTGTTATGAGTCTGCGGTGTGTCAGAAACGGCTTTAAAAAAAACCAGAGCAATAATGCAATGTACAAATGGTGAAATAAAGATAAAAAGAATACGGTTAATATAACAGAGTGTATGCGAAATATTTATTTTTCAGTCACGTTCGATTTTTATGAAAAGTGGACAGATACAATTGCAACGTCAAAAAACAATTCCATAGTTACAGACGCTTTTTGCAATGACAGAACCCACTAAACAACTGTAGTGTGTCGGGAGGAAAAAGAGCCCTTGATTTGTGTACATTGTTTATTAACTGTTTAAAACATAATTATCGATACTCTTGAAATGCGACTTGGGAAATTATTAAGCACACGTGTTCGACTGTTCGTCTTAATGTTTATTTACAAAACATTGCTTTTAAATATTATTAGTTTATTTTGTCTACTAATTTCCAAAGATAGTCGAAATTATTCCAAGATCTCGTTAACTTACATAGGCGTAGTAATGGGAACATTACACAACTACAACTACGTTGCATACAATAGAAATATGGGTTTGGTTAATTAAAGTAATGTGACAGTGGCGTTACTACAAGTAATTTATAAGAATAATAAATAAATATATTAATAAAGATTATAGAGACAACGCCTTTAGTAGTCTAGCTCCAAGGGTAGGAAACGTCCGTAGCGCAGGAATTGCGTAGGGGTTTCGTGGCTGAGGAGGTCCCGTGTTCAAATCCTGACAGTTTCGCTTTTTCAATGTTTTATTCCATATTTTAAGCTACCATTACCGCGACATCATCTTGCAAACAGTTGATTGGAAACCGGTACAAAAACATCTCACATTTCCTATGGATTTCAGCCACCCACAGATTTGTATCAAATTTTAGTACTTTATTTTGAAAGTCAAAATAAGCTTCTCTTTCATTGCAACGACGTTGTAGTCATACAGGGTGATACTAAAAAATATATCAAAGGTTTTCAAAAGTTTTTTATTATTGCTGCAAAATGTTGTAATTTAAGTTTTGTTGATAAAAATCAATCATTTTTTTTAAATAAAAACAATATGTGTTCCATAAAAGTAATATTATTTTCTTTTCTAGCATGTCAACGAACGTGCCAATTTCCATGTAAGTAGTTTTCTATATATAAATAATATAAGGTCAGCATGAAACAAACTATATTCTTATATACCACATTATTTTCCCAATATTACTTTCCTTTTGAAAAACTTTCTTGACAAACATGGAAAATTGCTGGAATGAATAAACCGGAATTTTTGGATCGTGATAAACATCCAGAGGCATAACAATTAATATTGCTAGAACGCATTTACATAATGCAGAAAAAGTATATTAAATGTAATTAACAAGGGGGCGGATCGATCGGTTGATTTCACAAACAAAATTAATATCGATAATTTTTTATTACGGTAAATTCATAACACTTAACGTAACAAGGGAAAACATCGCTTTTCCCTGATTTCATCGATTTTCTTTTAGCTACATTTCTTCAAATAACCATTTGTATTATTAGTAATATCTTCATTTAGCACAGACTTCATGATCACAGTTGAAAAAGGTTTTTTCTACGCCCTATCTTTAAAGTACCTTATATTTTACTAGTTTGTAGCGATTAAAACGGCTCAAATTATTTTTCACTTTGACAGTTACTTTGATTTTAACGTTAGTTTTTACCAATAATTCGATTTGTTTTACATAATTTACATTATTATTGTGGATAGTGAAGATTCCGTATTTGGAATAATATGTACTCCAGAAGAAATAATAAAAAAGGCAAATGTGGCCACATTAAATTTTCTGCAGGAGAAATTCACCAGAAAATTGTGTGAAAGAATATAGGTAATGCGGAACCAGAACCATATTCATAGTTTTACAGAGCGGGTGCTAATAGAATTTGAAGAAAGGTCTAGAATATATTGTCAGTCTTTTACATTAGGTCTATTCTAAACTAAAAGCAAAGAATTATGTAAATGATCTCTTTTCTTTGGCATTCTCTTCTTTTCAATTTTCTTTGGAGTACTTGTGGCACTATTCAACTCACAATACACTCTGTTCTACTATCACAAATAGAACCATTTTCTTTGTAGCTTGTATTCGCTAAAGCACCCACTTTTTTATCCACTCCACGTGGCAACTGGTGCACAGCTGAAGATGATAGATCAGCAGACGGTGAAAGACCAAATGACTCTATCGAAGAAAGACAGATGCGTTGCAGACTCTGCAACCTCATGACCGTCTACAGAAAAAGTTGTTGCATACATTACAACTACCGAGAGGATGTTGTCAGTGGCTTCCAAAAATGATACTCTCGTTGTTTGCTCAGTCACTACAGCACACAATCAATCCGATCAGCAATTCCCTTTTTACATTGTAGAATTGTACACTTGTACAGTATTCTACTAGCTTTCAAACACATCTAGTAACTAATACCTGAATACCCTAACATATTGGTACAGTATTCGCCAACTAACTTGATGTCCTAAATGCTTTCTAGGGAGCTATTGACGCCGCCCATCCGATAACTGTAAACAGTGCCGTTCTGAGGATACGTTTTCTGTTACAAATTAACACAACTTGTACAATTAATAAAGTGAAGTCCTAGCTTAATAAATAATATTTAATTATTTGTTATAATTATTGGTATATTGATTTTAATAGAAACGGGTCTGCTTTATACCTGAATTCTGAGTACATAAATAATATTTTAACAATAAGTATATTTCTAAGAATAGGTATAAACAGTTTTTAGCTTTACTTTTCTTCATTAACGGCTGACATTTTTACAAACACTTTATTGTACAAAGCAGAAACATTAACTGTGTGACGCTACGCTACTGAAAATCTTAACACCTGATAAGGTTCGATGAAATTGGCGTTTGTCAAAATTTTGCCACCAATAGCAGCCGAATAGGCAGGGCACTATTACTCTGTCTCTCCTAGTTGGTAACTTCTGGGACATCAAGTTAGTTAGCGAATACTGTATGCCTAGCAATGAACGACTGGCCGAGCGGCATGCCAAAACTTTTTCAACTCCTGTCACAAAAACAATAAAAAGAAAAGAAGTGATGAAAGTAGATTTTGATAAAAATGCTTAAAAGGTATTAAAATAAAAAACGATTGTAAAGTATTAGTTTTTGCCGAAGACAAATTGAAAACTGATACTATAGCAACATTAAATAGGTTTATTATTTATAATTAATTCGGTATTCAAACCGAAAAAAAAAATTTTTTTAACTTGAAACCGCCCCTGTTCGCGCAACTTGATACGTTAAACCTTTACAAGCCCTCTAACGAAATAAATGTGTCTTGTTTACCCGTCATTTTACTCTTCTTACAATATACTTGTTTGGATGACATTAATTCAAGATGATCCGATTGAAGTCTGGTCATTATTCATATGGACGCCCACAACGAAGATGTTGTATTGTTATCATGGGGCCGGATCATTGCTGGCGCTCAAGGTTAAGAAAAAGGGATCATTCATCATCCTATACGCTATTTAAAGAGAACCTATTGACATACATTTTGCACTATTGGGAGCTTGCATTAACTGAGATTATTTGTTGTTGGAAAACGATACTGGGCCCTCATTCTGCAAGTTCGCTAGGTTTTTCATTGTCTCCGATACAATGGTACTCAGGTCAGCTTTAAGTTATTCCGTTTGGATAACTTCTTCAGTTCTTCGATGATATCCGCCACATTCTGGCACGAAATTGCTTCCAGTGTTGCCTGACTGTTTGATTTCATTATTTGCTGGCCCTTGGTCCTGGATAAATTTAATTATATTGGTAATGAAATGGTCTAGGTACTTATTTTTTTTCCGAGTCTGTCTGACAAGTCTCCGATAACACTGCAGCCTAATGGTTTATTGTATTCGCTGCTCATGCTTTCTCATAGCACCTTTGTCTCCTGCACTAGTTTGTACAAGTTCTTAGCTGGGTGTTTGCTATATAGATCAGCGTTTCCTTGCGGTTGGCCAAGTAATAACTGTCTTTTGCGATCAGGAGTCTATGTAAACAGTATATGTTTCACTGTCTCCGTTTCCCTACCGCATAACCTATGTAAGGTCTCCGTTGTATAGTTTTAATTTGTACAGGTGTTCCTTTACTGGTGCATGACCAGTCATGAAACCTGTTATGATTCTCAGCTGATTTCTGCACAGTATTAGCAGTTCTGCTGTACGTTTCAGGCATGGTTCTTTTATAAAGGTTTTCCCATGCAATTGCCTTGGGACGTTTACCCAGTAATTTTTATGTTGTTCTCTGATCCAGGTCTTTACAGATCCTCGTACTATAGTTTTCGGTATACCGAGAATCTGTCCTGGTTCAGGCTTCGTATCCTCTGGCCCTCTTTTTGCTTAATATTAGAGAATTAAAAAAAAATAAACTAAATTGAATATTCAATAAAAATTATTGTTTTTAACATATTTTTTGTTATTTGTTTGTCCAGATTGGTATCTACAAATTACCTTGAATACGCCCATGAACTGGTAGCGTTTTTCTGTATTAAATCTCGTCTGACGACTAACTGGTTATTATATAATGATAACGTCGAGATTAGGACTATAGTTGTGACTAATTTAGGTCTTGAATATTGATTTCAAAAGGAAATCACTGTGTAATTACATGCCTAATCTTCTACGTATTGCAGTTCTATGATTTAAAAAATTTAATTAAAGATGCAAAATGTTAAAATAGTTAAAATAATAAAATCTAATTAATAAAAAAACCTTAATGACTCGGTTCCCAATACGGAATCTAATTGAAATCTTGTGTTAACAGCCGCTTCCATATGCAGTTTGTTATGACTTGAATTCTATTTGTTTGTTTTAAAACACTTTATGGTTAATTAATAAAATTACAGTGAATATTTCCTAGAGAAAGCTATTTAAAAAGTTTCGTAAATGTTTACTTGAAATTTTAACTAAATATGTCGGAAGATACGAACCAGTTAACTAGGTTAATAATACTACAACAACTATAGACACAAAATTTCTCGCTTCTAATGAAAATTGCAATGTGCTAAATGTCTTCTGTATGTTCCTCAAACTTCAAAATATTATTGATTGTCTAGTTGTCGATTTTTTTCGTATTGTCAGATAGGAACCGGTACCGAAACGTTGAATTAAAAATATAAAAAAGAATGTGGTCTGAAATTTGCTGTTTCAATAAAAACATTCACTGTCTGCGTTGTTGAGCACAATCAAAACCAGTGAATGAACGAAATAAGACTAGATAGTCGAGCAGCACAGTGACACTTGTCCGAAAACATTCTTGAATAGAGCTTGCATGAATTGGGCACCTTTTAAATCTACACATTCTATCTACCTGGTTAATCTCTCGAACTGGGCACCGACCACTTATCAGCACCAAAAGCATTAAAAGATAATTAGGTTTTTGGGTTACCATTTCTGGAACCTGAAGAAGTTTCAGCCTGTTTTATTCTAGATCTAATGAGGATTCAGCCCGAAGATGAAAAACCTGTTGAATTTTCAGACTATTTAGTCGAAAATTATATTGATGACGAGGCACCTAGAATTTGGGCAAGTTGCACGTCTAGCGTTAATAAAACCACGAACTGTTGTGAGTCATTTCACTCGAAATTTAAAAATGCTTTTGCAAAACACACCCGTCATTGTTGAAAGTCCGAGTCGACGAAATAAGCTGGAATGGAAGGGATTATCTTGAGCGGTGCCCAATTCGTGCAGGACCAAAAATCCCTAATCCGCGCTACAGTGTCGAATTCACGTAGTTTGGTGTGACGTCAGGTAGAAAGTGCCCAATTCGTGGCCACCCCTTGAATAGTGTGTGAAGAAAAAAGGAGGAAAATGGGACGACCTAGAAAGAGATGAATGGATGCTGTTGAAGATGATTTGAGATATGTAGGAGCAGAGGACTAGAATAGAAGTGAATATCGTAAAAATTACGTTTGCCGAAATGTCTTACATTTGGAAACGCTAGACAGATTATGCAGAAGGTACATTGAAGAAGGAGTCTTAAATCTGAACTAGCCCTAACAACAAATATTATTGCTACCTAAATAAGATCTCTGACCAATTATTGAATGAATAAAATTCCCATATTCTAGAACACTGATTTCTAAAGTGGTCTATATCGACTCC
The DNA here is from genome assembly GCA_949126875.1 of Lochmaea capreae. NCBI lineage: Eukaryota > Metazoa > Arthropoda > Insecta > Coleoptera > Chrysomelidae > Lochmaea > Lochmaea capreae. The sequence continues at coordinate 24,979,195 of OX421404.1, forward strand.
CACGGGTCTGTGACAATCTGCAAGGGATCTACGTCAGCGAAAAAACATTTGGGTGTCCATGAAATGAAACTGGGGATCCACTATAGTGACTCTCAATATACAGTGATAGTACCTATCTACTTACATTTTACTATCTTATAATATAAAGTCATATACATTATTTGTAAAAGTATAATAGAATTTAGAGGTAGACATAGTTGTTAACAGCATAGTATATCTCGTAAAGAAAGTATTAAATCTTCTCCTTATCATTTCAAAACACAATTATATCTTTACCTTTGTATAATTTTCGTTCATTTCAACGATTTCAACGCGTAAAACCAATTTTAGGTCCAATATTAACATACAAAGGGTCTTTATGATGTTAATTTCAGCTGTGAATGGTATTTGGAGTAAAAACATAATAATATTCGTGTACTCATGTAATTTGAGAACAAATATGGTTGTAACTAAGCCCATTATTACCATGTTTAACTTTTGTCTTTAATGCTGTTAGCACATATGGCCTAACATTTGGTTTATGTGAAAATGTTTTAATATTTAATATATTTACAGGATGAATGCGAGTGAAATTATATATTTTTTTTTATACGGAATGTACCGTTTTGTTATCAGAGCATCCATTTTGTGCACGAACGCCGGCAGCTAGTCCTTGTGGTGCTAAATAAAGTGATAGTTAAAATCATTGTTATTGATGCATATTTATAGGGTGTTTCTTAATTCAGGAGTTGCATGCTTGTATAAAATTATGATGGTTCACATTTACTCTTCCGAGATATCACCCCTAGAAGGTGCTTCAGTTCAATCAACAACTGCATATCTATCTGGATTAAACAGTTTACAGTTTTTTTGTTGATATCCCGAACAGTTGCAAAAACCACGTTCGGATGCTGAATTTTTTTTTCACATTTTCTACATCACATATTCAACCAACTGATTATTTTTTTTCCTTCAGCAACCTCAAATTTCGATACTATTATAACTAAAACATATACCTACACATATAGCAATCTACTTTCCAATTTATGTGCACCATGCTTACTCCTGTATAGTATTTAAAAATTGCGCTAACCATAATTCTTGTTAAACCGCAATATCTGGGAGCACATTCGGGATTTACCCAATAAAAAGTAATGAATGTTTGTTACAAATAGCGTGAATTTATTAATTTCTGGAACCGTACAATACTACACAATTTCTGCTAGGCCATCTGTGATAATTTAAAAGAAAGATACTTGCAGGGCTGTACTGAAAATAAGATTTTTATCATATAAAATTGAATATTGATGTTGTGTGAAAAATATGTATAATAAAAATTGTATTTTTTCTATATGTTTTCATCCACTTTGTAATTCCATCCAATCGGATTGAGAATGTTAGGGTAGTAACATCTGTAGTACAGTTATGTACAAACTGCAATGAAACCAATCACTTGGACTTTAAATTATTACAAATCTACCGTTTTCTAATAAAGGGTCGTTGTTAATCCTTTTTAATATCCATAAATTTAGTACGTATAGATTTCGTATCGTTAATGTTCCAATGAATTATAGTTTGGCAAACCTATTTTAAGCTACGCGGGTGAAACAAAACATATTTATGCATCTCGTATATTGTCAAACTAAAATCCACATGAAAATTTCAAACAGTATTGCTAAGCAACAATTGACCAACAATTCACAAAAAAAATTATAAAAATTAAATGATTGGTTCAAGAAATAACCACGTTTAAAAATGTGTATAATTTTTGGTTGACGCATTTCTTCAATGACCAGTGTAGATAAAGCACATCGACCATCCAGGAGCCTGGAAAAAATTTCTGTACCAAACTATAAAACAGCCGAAATTAAATTTTGAAGTTTCGGTTTACTAGCAAACATAATTTTATGATAGAGATTACATTGGTACATATTATTGTTAAAATTAAAAACTGTACTATGACAAATTTATCTAATACACGGCATCAGTAAGAGGTGAGGAAACATGGCCGATATCTGTCATAAACCTACCAATGGCGTACGATTTATGCTTTTCTTTCAAACAAATTAAATTAAAAATCGTTCTTGAATTCAATTTGACTCAATATGGATACGAAATCATTCAAAACCAGCACCCTAATACCCTAATCATTTTATTGAGGAATCTCTGAGCTACCCAACTCACCCAATTCCACTTCAGTCTAAGCTTTTGATAAACACTGGCTCATCCATAACGCAATAACAAGATTTTTTGATATTATTGATTTACAACAATAAAACTCTTCACTTTGTTTCTCTTGAAGTTATTCCTCTTCAGGGGTGGTGTGATGTCCTGTTTTGTCTGCGACAGGTCATAGACATTTTTCAACTTGAGACAGCACGCTCGGAAATAGAGTACTCGACAAGGTCTTCGATAAACATTTCAATTCTACTTTTAACGAAGCTTTGGAGACTTCAGTTCTGAGTAAAGTACTAAATATATTTCTATATTAAATGACACTCTAAGTTTCTAATTAATTCCACTTTAATAATAAAAAATATGTGAAAACTCTAAATTGATAGTTATTTCCACAAACTAAGGGTCGAAACGGTGAATTCAATTAAAAATATAATAAATATTATTACAGTTTTCTATTGTCGTATCCACTAAAGCGTGTTACCAATAGATATCGAAAACTAATATAAGTTTTCCGCCAAAGTCCTGTTCTGTAAAGAGAGCATCATATTTTATTTTCAGCCATATGTTGAAATTAGTTCAGTAGAATTGCAGAGAGAAATAAAAAGACATTTTTCATTGATTCCACGCATACTTTGTGCAGCTTTCAGTTACCGGTTTTTACATTAAATGATTGCACAAACACATATGTGCCACTCAAAACAAATATTCTTTCATTTATTATAAACACAATGTTTTAGGAAAAGATTGTGTTTATATATTTTACAAATGAGATTATTTTTTCAAATGAACGGCAAAATTTTAATTGTTATTAGATTTACTGTTTATGGAAAACTTAGTAACAAATCATGTTGTGATTAATTTAAAGAGTAAAAAAATGTTTTGTGGATAAAATTAGACAAAACAATCAAGGCGTAAAAATTTAAATACACAATTAATGTTTTCAAAAAAAAATTACAATAAACAAATTTTTGAACCCAGTCGTTATTAGAATTATTATTTTAAATTTCAAAACTACACTGACCTTCAAAAAAATCCGTCTACCTAAAATTTGACTAATTTTAAAAAGTGATTATATCTTTAACCACACATTTAATTATCATAATTTTTTTTGTAAACTGTAGGTCAATTTTTCTTTAACATACTGTGTACTATGCTTGAAAATATACGGAGTGCATAAATGTGCTAAGATTTTTTTCTAGCACCATGCTTAATTAACATTTTAGTTTTTTATTCCCGTTATTATCTCTGTTATTAAAGAAGTTTCACGCGCTTAAACTAAATTCTTCAAACGCGATTGTCCTGGTCCCAATCCCATTGAGTATCTCTGGGATCTGCGGCAGAGACACATTTGTTGTCTTCAACATCTTCGAGCAGCACTACAAGAAAATTGCTAAGATGATTTTCTACCGAAATTTGAAACACCCTATAGAATGCAGCAACTACAAATGAATGTGTCAACGATTGTACCTACAATTCACAAGAAAAGTCATCAGAACCAGTTATCTCTGAAGTAATATTTAAAAATTATCGTGAACATTGAATTTTTTATATTTCTGTGTCGGGCAAGTAGCTTCACACCGTATCAGGAGGAGTTTAGGAACTTTTATATTGTCAAGTGATTGAAAATTAAGTTATTACGGTAGTCAGTTACGTGGGATGAGAATGAAATAAATATTTTTGAATCAGAATTGTACACATTTTAAATTGGAATTATTCATTCTTAGTGTGGATTTATGCAGACACATTAAACAATTATCAATTAGCATTTAACAATTAACATTTATCAATTATAAGTTGAACTACTCATGTCACTATGACTCCATTTATGCACAAAATTAACAATTATCATTTATCATTTAACAATTGCGAAGTTGGCCAACTTTTAACTTCTTAAATTAATTGTACCGAATTTTCATCTAGTGCGCAACTAGTACGCAGATCCTGAAGTTTTTTCTGCCTTTGTTCAATAAGAACATACTTGCCGTCAGCATCATTTATAAAAGAAAAAAAATCTCATCTTCTTCAAAATTATTAATCTTCAAAATTATTACAATGCACAAATGGACATGAAAATGTAGGGTTAATGGTTATTGTAAATAACTAGAATCTCGGGCTCGTGCGCATGCTTACTATTTTCTCCTAATTTATAATTGTGCCTGCATAAACGATGGCAGTTTTACTAATTGTTAATTGATAAATGTTAATTGTTAAATGCTAATTGATAATTGTTAAATGTGTCTGCATAAATCCACACTTAAACTCACATTAAGTACGCATATGGAATTTGGCCAATTAATTGATTTATTGCTCGGCCGGATTTATGATTAAACTATATACACTTATTTAATAGTATTTGAACAAAAGAAGCTTACAATTGTTACAATATTTTTTCCAATGATGATGCTCTGACCTTTTTTTCAAAATCAATACTCTTCAGAATTCACAGATTGCTACTCTGCGCTAAATGGGAACAGCTGATTCGAATCTAATAACGGTCGACCGCTTGCAATGGTCAATAAGCAATAATTGGCCATATGCCATCGAAAATGCACCTTTATTTTCGCTTCAAAAAGCATCCGAATCTATTCTGTCATACAGGGGATGAAGTGAACGTTGCCTATAAAATTTCACAAAAAGTATTACATGAAACAAAAGTACATATAATGGTGATGGATATTTTTGAATTTATTTTGCTTCAAACCACATTTTTTCTAAATTGGAACTTAACCAGAGTAAACATCTCTCAAGACCGCTTGATATGAAGCAATACAATTTTCAAAAAATTGCAGCAAGGACTTGGAAGGTGCTTGGAAATATTGAATCAAAATTTATATCTATTGATTGATGAGTGTGATAAAGTTCAGTGCCTCCTTTGGCCTTTGAGATATCAATTTGAAAATTTGAGGGTTTATAGCCATTATCAGTCTCCACATTTTAAAATTATTTACAATCGAGAATGCTGTGCCATATCAAAGTTTCGTTTTTTTAAAAGAAACACCCTATATTTCATCGCATATTTGGAATCAGATTGACTTCCCCATTACTATAATATAGGGTTGTGATGTGTTCTACGGAGTATTTAAAAAGTTATAACCAATTTTCTATAAAAATCGTAACAAGTTCAATACCCTGTACAATGTAAGAGAAATTCAAGAATAAAAATCTGTTGCGGCCAAAGCATTTGAATAGTAGTAAAAATCCTGGAAAATTATTTATTTCGTTAATATTCATTGAAACTGATACAGGGTGAATCAAAATGAAAATACATTATTTTCTCGGTTTTTTCAAATGGATCACCATGTATTTTATGTGAGAATCGAAAAGTACTACCAACATACTTCTTTTTTTATATAGCATTCCCTATACCTAAAATTATTAGTTCTTGAGATATTTTGATTTTTCTATGCAAAACATTGATTATATCAAAAAAATATGTTCTACTACATATTCATCAACAATACCTCCCCACACATTCAACGACCATCTAGTTTGACTGTGTGTCACTATGTGATATGGATTAGTTTATGAATAATAGTGAAAGTTGTGCCTATTAACACAACCATTTTTATGAAACGTGGCTCCTTACACTTGTGTGTGGGTTTTCAGTAACTGCCAGCAAAACATTAATTTAATTTTCTTCTGTCGTAGAACTTTTTGTTTTGTAGGTTGCCGCCTTTCAGGAAAACGTTCATGGTATTCTCTTGCTCATAGTGAGGCAATTTTATTGCATTCTCCCAATATCCAGATCATATCAATCATTTCATCACTAGTGAAATTCATTTTTGCCCTAGTTCAAATTCTTCAGAACACCAAAAAATGTACCAAACCGCTAAATCAAAAAACACTAATGTACCTACTGCAATGTCATACTATTGTCAAATATCAGTTTTTGACAAATCAATCACACCCAACTCACAATTAATTATTAAATAATTATATATAATGAATGTTTTGCGTAGAAATATCAAAATATCTCAAGAACTAACAATTTAAGGTATAGGGAATGCTTTATAAAAAAGAAATATGTTGATAGTACTTTTCAATACTCTCATAAAATACAGGGTGATCCATTTGAAAAAACGGAGAAAATAATGTATTCGTATTTTGATTAACCCTGTATCAGATGCAATGAATATTAACAAAATAAATAATTTTCCAGAATTTTTACTACCATTCGAACACTTTGGACGCAACAGATTTTCATTCTTGAATTTCTCTTACAATGTATAGGGTATTGAACTTGTTACGATTTTTATAGAAAATTGGTTATAACTTTTTAAATACCCCGTAGAACACATTACAACCTTATATTATTGTGATGGGGAGGTTAAGCTAATTCCAAATATGCGATAAAATATAGGGTGTTTCATTTAAAAAAATGTAACTTTGATATGGCGCAGCATTTTGGAACATCCTGTGAGATTGTGAAAAATTTAAAAATGTGAAGACTGATGATGGCCATAAGCCCTCTAATTTTTAAATTGATATTTCGAAGGACAAAGGAGGCACTGAACTTTATCACACTAATAATCACCCTGTATATGTGAAATGTTTCCCTGAATCCAATGGAAGAGACTAGAACGTTCTATCTCCCCAATGAGACGAGTTACAAATACATGAAATTTCAGAAATTGGATTTTCGAATTTTTCCAAAACTTTCTCATTCTCCCTTAAGGTTTTGAAATATTAACTCAAAATTTATATCTGTATGTAAAATGTTCCCCTGAATCCAATGGAAGAGACTAGAACGTTCTATCTTTCCAATTAGTCGAGTTATGGATATATCAAGTTTCAGAAAGTGAATTTTCGAATATTTTTACTACCTTATCATTTATGGTTCACAAGACGAAAACGCTTCAAGTTGGGCTTTTGAAAAAAAATTTCCCAATTTGTTATTCTTTTCCAAATACGTTTCTGAAATTTCAACTCAGTACTCATAGTTTTGTGGTATTTACAACACATTTTATGTTAAAAATGCATTATTTCGAAAATTTCATTACACCATCTGAATGCGAAAGAATGATTTTATCAAAAAACTGACTGTAGCATGTGTTTTCCCATATCAAAAAACCCCTGGTAGCGAATTTTAAGCCAATTCCATGTCGAAAAAATTTTTTTTTGTAGAAAATTTCGAAGCAAGGTAGGTATGGAAATACCTCGTGATTTAATTTGCTTTCTGTTTTCTCCCTTAATGCTTGGGAATATTGACTCAAAATTTGAATATATATGTAAAATGTTCCCCTGAATCCAATGGAAGAGACTAGAACGTTCTATCTTTCCAATTAGTCGAGTTATGGATACATCAAGTTTCAGAAAGTGGATTTTCAAATTTTTTCACTACTTTATCATTTATTATTCACAAGACCGAAACGCTTCAAGTTATGGTTTTGAAAAAATGTTTACCAATTTGTTATCCTTTTGAAAATACGTTTCTGGAATTTCAATTCAGTATTCATAGTTTTGTGGTATTTACAACACATTTTCTGTTGAAAATGCGTTATTTCGAAAATTTCATTACACCATCTGAATGCGAAAGAATGATTTTATCAAAAAACTGACTGTATGCATGTGTTTTCCCATATCAAAAAACCCCTGGTAGCAAATTTTAAGCTAATTCCATGTCGAAAAAATTTTTTTTTGTAGAAAATTTCGAAGCAATGGGTAGGTATAGAAAAATCTCGTGATTTAAATTGCTCTCTGTTTTCTCCCTTAATGCTTGGGAATATTGACTCAAAATTTTGAGTCGATTGGAGAAGACTAGAACCTTCTATCTCTCCAATTGGCCGAGTTATGGTTACATAAAGTTTCAGAAAGTGGATTTTCGATTATTTTCATGATTTAAATTGCTATTTGCTATCGTCTGATATCTCCCTTACTGCTTGAAATTATCAACTTAAAATTCATGTTTATATGTAAAATGTTCCCCTAAATCGAATGGCGAAGACTAGAACCTTCTATCTCTCCAATGAGTGGAGTAATTGATACAAAAAGAATATCTTCACGATTTAATTTACTATTTGCTATCTTCCTTAATGCTTGGAAATATGAACTCAAAATTCACTTCAATATGTAAAATGGTCTTCTGAATCGATTGGCGAAGACTAGAACGTTTCATCTCTTCAATTAGTCGGATTATGAGTATTTTTGGTTTTAGGAAGTGAATTTTCGAAAATTTCACTACGTTATTTGAAGGCGAAATAATGATTTTATTGGAAAACAGACGGTGCCAGTCGTTTTTTCGTCCCAAAAAACCCCTGCATACCAATTTTTAGCCAATTTCATGTCGCAAAATTTTTTTTTTGTAGAAAATTTTGAAGCAAGGGGTAGGTATGGAAATATTTCGCGATTTAAATTACTGTCTGATATCTCCCTTACTGCTTGAAATTATCAACTTAAAATTCATGTTTATATGTAAAATGTTCCCCTAAATCGAATGGCGAAGACTAGAACCTTCTATCTCTCCAATTAGTGGAGTAATTGATACATAAAGAATATCTTCACGATTTAATTTACTATTTGCTATCTTCCTTAATGCTTGGGAATATAATCTGAAAATTCACTTCAATATGTAAAATGGTCTTCTGAATCGATTGGAGAAGACTAGAACCTTCTATCTCTCCAATTAGCCGAGTTATGGTTACATAAAGTTTCAGAAAGTGGATTTTCGATTATTTTCATGATTTAAATTGCTATTTGCTATCTTCCTTAATGCTTGGAAATATAATCTGAAAATTCACTTCTATATGTAAAATGGTCTTCTGAATCGATTGGAGAAGACTAGAACCTTCTATCTCCCCAATTAGCCGAGTTATGGTTACATAAAGTTTCAGAAAGTGGATTTTCGATTATTTTCATGATTTAAATTGCCATTTGCTATCTTCCTTAATGCTTTGGAATATAATCTGAAAATTCACTTCTATATGTAAAATGGTCTTCTGAATCGATTGGCGAAGACTAGAACGATTTATCTCTTCAATTAGTCGAATTATGAGTATTTTTGGTTTTAGGAAGTGAATTTTCGAAAATTTCACTACGTTATTTGAAGGCGAAATAATGATTTTATTGGAAAACAGACGGTACCAGTCGTTTTTTCGTCCCAAAAAACCCCTGCATACCAATTTATAGCCAATTTCATGTCGCAAAATTTTTTTTTTGTAGAAAATTTTGAAGCAAGGGGTAGGTATGGAAATATTTCGCGATTTAAATTACTGTCTGATATCTCCCTTACTGCTTGAAATTATCAACTTAAAATTCATGTTTATATGTAAAATGTTCCCCTAAATCGAATGGCGAAGACTAGAACCTTCTATCTCTCCAATTAGTGGAGTAATTGATACATAAAGAATATCTTCACGATTTAATTTACTATTTGCCATCTTCCTTAATGCTTGGAAATATGAACTCAAAATTCACTTCAATATGTAAAATGGTCTTCTGAATCGATTGGAGAAGACTACAACCTCTTATCTCTCCAATTAGCCGAGTTATGGTTACATAAAGTTTCAGAAAGTGGATTTTCGATTATTTTCATGATTTAAATTGCTATTTGCTATCTTGCTTAATGATTGGAAATATAATCTGAAAATTCACTTCTATATGTAAAATGGTCTTCTGAATCGATTGGCGAAGACTAGAACGTTTTATCTCTTCAATTAGTCGAATTATGAGTATTTTTGGTTTTAGGAAGTGAATTTTCGAAAATTTCACTACGTTATTTGAAGGCGAAATAATGATTTTATTGGAAAACAGACGGTGCCAGTCGTTTTTTCGTCCCAAAAAACCCCTGCATACCAATTTATAGCCAATTTCATGTCGCAAAATTTTTTTTTTGTAGAAAATTTTGAAGCAAGGGGTAGGTATGGAAATATTTCGCGATTTAAATTACTGTCTGATATCTCCCTTACTGCTTGGAATAATCAACTCAAAATTCATGTTTATATGTAAAATGTTCCCCTAAATCGAATGGCGAAGACTAGAACCTTCTATCTCTCCAATTAGTGGAGTAATTGATACATAAAGAATATCTTCACGATTTAATTTACTATTTGCTATCTTCCTTAATGCTTGGAAATATGAACTCAAAATTTACTTCAATATGTAAAATGGTCTTCTGAATCGATTGGAGAAGACTAGAACCTTTTATCTCTCCAATTAGCCGAGTTATGGTTACATAAAGTTTCAGAAACTGGATTTTCGATTATTTTCATGATTTAAATTGCTATTTGCTATCTTCCTTAATGCTTGGAAATATAATCTGAAAATTCACTTCTATATGTAAAATGGTCTTCTGAATCGATTGGCGAAGACTAGAACGTTTTATCTCTTCAATTAGTCGAATTATGAGTATTTTTGGTTTTAGGAAGTGAATTTTCGAAAATTTCACTACGTTATTTGAAGGCGAAATAATGATTTTATTGGAAAACAGACGGTGCCAGTCGTTTTTTCTTCCCAAAAAACCCCTGCATACCAATTTGTAGCCAATTTCATGTCGCAAAATTTTTTTTTTGTACAAAATTTTGAAGCAAGGGGTAGGTATGGAAATATTTCGCGATTTAAATTACTGTCTGATATCTCCCTTACTGCTTGAAATTATCAACTTAAAATTCATGTTTATATGTAAAATGTTCCCCTAAATCGAATTACGAAGACTAGAACCTTCTATCTCTCCAATTAGTGGAGTAATTGATACATAAAGAATATCTTCACGATTTAATTTACTATTTGCTATCTTCCTTAATGCTTGGAAATATGAACTGAAAATTCACTTCAATATGTAAAATGGTCTTCTGAATCGATTGGAGAAGACTACAACCTCTTATCTCTCCAATTAGCCGAGTTATGGTTACATAAAGTTTCAGAAAGTGGATTTTCGATTATTTTCATGATTTAAATTGCTATTTGCTATCTTCCTTAATGCTTGGAAATATAATCTGAAAATTCAATTCTATATGTAAAATGGTCTTCTGAATCGATTGGCGAAGACTAGAACGTTTTATCTCTTCAATTAGTCGAATTATGAGTATTTTTGGTTTTAGGAAGTGAATTTTCGAAAATTTCACTACGTTATTTGAAGGCGAAATAATGATTTTATTGGAAAACAGACGGTGCCAGTCGTTTTTTCGTCCCAAAAAACCCCTGCATACCAATTTTTAGCCAATTTCATGTCGCAAAATTTTTTTTTTGTAGAAAATTTTGAAGCAAGGGGTAGGTATGGAAATATTTCGCGATTTAAATTACTGTCTGATATCTCCCTTACTGCTTGAAATTATCAACTTAAAATTCATGTTTATATGTAAAATGTTCCCCTAAATCGAATGGCGAAGACTAGAACCTTCTATCTCTCCAATTAGTGGAGTAATTGATACATAAAGAATATCTTCACGATTTAATTTACTATTCGCTATCTTCCTTAATGCTTGGGAATATGAACTCAAAATTCACTTCAATATGTAAAATGGTCTTCTGAATCGATTGGAGAAGACTAGAACCTTCTATCTCTCCAATTAGCCGAGTTATGGTTACATAAAGTTTCAGAAAGTGGATTATCGATTATTTTCATGATTTAAATTGCTATTTGCTATCTTCCTTAATGCTTGGAAATATAATCTGAAAATTCACTTCAATATGTAAAATGGTCTTCTGAATCGATTGGAGAAGACTAGAACTTTCTATCTCTCCAATTAGCCGAGTTATGGTTACATAAAGTTTCAGAAAGTGGATTTTCGATTATTTTCAAGATTTAAATTGCTATTTGCTATCTTCCTTAATGCTTGGAAATATAATCTGAAAATTCACTTCTATATGTAAAATGGTCTTCTGAATCGATTGGCGAAGACTAGAACGTTTTATCTCTTCAATTAGTCGAATTATGAGTATTTTTGGTTTTAGGAAGTGAATTTTCGAAAATTTCACTACGTTATTTGAAGGCGAAATAATGATTTTATTGGAAAACTGACGGTGCCAGTCGTTTTTTCGTCCCAAAAAACCCCTGCATACCAATTTTTAGCCAATTTCATGTCGCAAAATTTTTTTTTGTAGAAAATTTTGAAGCAAGGGGTAGGTATGGAAATATTTCGCGATTTAAATTACTGTCTGATATCTTCCTTACTGCTTGAAATTATCAACTTAAAATTCATGTTTATATGTGAAATGTTCCCCTAAATCGAATGGCGAAGACTAGAACCTTCTATCTCTCCAATTAGTGGAGTAATTGATACATAAAGAATATCTTCACGATTTAATTTACTATTCGCTATCTTCCTTAATGCTTGGGAATATGAACTCAAAATTCACTTCAATATGTAAAATGGTCTTCTGAATCGATTGGAGAAGACTAGAACTTTCTATCTCTCCAATTAGCCGAGTTATGGTTACATAAAGTTTCAGAAAGTGGATTATCGATTATTTTCATGATTTAAATTGCTATTTGCTATCTTCCTTAATGCTTGGGAATATGAACTCAAAATTCACTTCAATATGTAAAATGGTCTTCTGAATCGATTGGCGAAGACTAGAACGTTTTATCTCTTCAATTAGTCGAATTATGAGTATTTTTGGTTTTAGGAAGTGAATTTTCGAAAATTTCACTACGTTATTTGAAGGCGAAATAATGATTTTATTGGAAAACAGACGGTGCCAGTCGTTTTTTCGTCCCAAAAAACCCCTGCATACCAATTTTTAGCCAATTTCATGTCGCAAAATTTTTTTTTTGTAGAAAATTTTGAAGCAAGGGGTAGGTATGGAAATATTTCGCGATTTAAATTACTGTCTGATATCTCCCTTACTGCTTGAAATTATCAACTTAAAATCCATGTTTATATGTAAAATGTTCCCCTAAATCGAATGGCGAAGACTAGAACCTTCTATCTCTCCAATTAGTGGAGTAATTGATACATAAAGAATATCTTCACGATTTAATTTACTATTCGCTATCTTCCTTAATGCTTGGAAATATAATCTGAAAATTCACTTCTATATGTAAAATGGTCTTCTGAATCGATTGGAGAAGACTAGAACCTTCTATCTCTCCAATTAGCCGAGTTATGGTTACATAAAGTTTCAGAAAGTGGATTTTCGATTATTTTCATGATTTAAATTGCTATTTGCTATCTTCCTTAATGCTTGGAAATATAATCTGAAAATTCACTTCTATATGTAAAATGGTCTTCTGAATCGATTGGAGAAGACTAGAACCTTCTATCTCCCCAATTAGCCGAGTTATGGTTACATAAAGTTTCAGCAAGTGGATTTTCGATTATTTTCATGATTTAAATTGCTATTTGCTATCTTCCTTAATGCTTGGAAATATAATCTGAAAATTCACTTCTATATGTAAAATGGTCTTCTGAATCGATTGGCGAAGACTAGAACGTTTTATCTTTTCAATTAGTCGAATTATGAGTATTTTTGGTTTTAGGAAGTGAATCTTCGAAAATTTCACTACGTTATTTGAAGGCGAAATAATGATTTTATTGGAAAACAGACGGTGCCAGTCGTTTTTTCGTCCCAAAAAACCCCTGCATCCCAATTTTTAGCCAATTTCATGTCGCAAAATTTTTTTTTTGTAGAAAATTTTGAAGCAAGGGGTAGGTATGGAAATATTTCGCGATTTAAATTACTGTCTGATATCTCCCTTACTGCTTGAAATTATCAACTTAAAATTCATGTTAATATGTAAAATGTTCCCCTAAATCGAATGGCGAAGACTAGAACCTTCTATCTCTCCAATTAGTGGAGTAATTGATACATAAAGAATATCTTCACGATTTAATTTACTATTTGCTATCTTCCTTAATGCTTGGGAATATAATCTGAAAATTCACTTTAATATGTAAAATGGTCTTCTGAATCGATTGGAGAAGACTAGAACCTTCTATCTCTCCAATTAACCGAGTTATGGTTACATAAAGTTTCAGAAAGTGGATTTTCGATTATTTTCATGATTTAAATTGCTATTTGCTATCTTCCTTAATGCTTGGAAATATGAACTCAAAATTCACTTCAATATGTAAAATGGTCTTCTGAATCGATTGGAGAAGACTAGAACCTTCTATCTCTCCAATTAGCCGAGTTATGGTTACATAAAATTTCAGAAAGTGGATTATCGATTATTTTCATGATTTAAATTGCTATTTGCTATCTTCCTTAATGCTTGGGAATATAATCTGAAAATTCACTTCAATATGTAAAATGGTCTTCTGAATCGATTGGAGAAGACTAGAACTTTCTATCTCTCCAATTAGCCGAGTTATGGTTACATAAAGTTTCAGAAAGTGGATTTTCGATTATTTTCATGATTTAAATTGCTATTTGCTATCTTCCTTAATGCTTGGAAATATAATCTGAAAATTCACTTCTATATGTAAAATGGTCTTCTGAATCGATTGGCGAAGACTAGAACGTTTTATCTTTTCAATTAGTCGAATTATGAGTATTTTTGGTTTTAGGAAGTGAATTTTCGAAAATTTCACTACGTTATTTGAAGGCGAAATAATGATTTTATTGGAAAACAGACGGTGCCAGTCGTTTTTTCGTCCCAAAAAACCCCTGCATACCAATTTTTAGCCAATTTCATGTCGCAAAATTTTTTTTTTGTAGAAAATTTTGAAGCAAGGGGTAGGTATGGAAATATTTCGCGATTTAAATTACTGTCTGATATCTCCCTTACTGCTTTAAATTATCAACTTAAAATTCATGTTTATATGTAAAATGTTCCCCTAAATCGAATGGCGAAGACTAGAACCTTCTATCTCTCCAATTAGTGGAGTAATTGATACATAAAGAATATCTTCACGATTTAATTTACTATTTGCTATCTTCCTTAATGCTTGGGAATATAATCTGAAAATTCACTTCAATATGTAAAATGGTCTTCTGAATCGATTGGCGAAGACTAGAACGTTTTATCTCTTTAATTAGTCGAATTATGAGTACTTTTGGTTTTAGGAAGTGAATTTTCGAAAATTTCACTACGTTATTTGAAGGCGAAATAATGATTTTATTGGAAAACAGACGGTGCCAGTCGTTTTTTCGTCCCAAAAAACCCCTGCATACCAATTTTTAGCCAATTTCATGTCGCAAAATTTTTTTTTTGTAGAAAATTTTGAAGCAAGGGGTAGGTATGGAAATATTTCGCGATTTAAATTACTGTCTGATATCTCCCTTACTGCTTGAAATTATCAACTTAAAATTCATGTTTATATGTAAAATGTTCCCCTAAATCGAATGGCGAAGACTAGAACCTTCTATCTCTCCAATTAGTGGAGTAATTGATACATAAAGAATATCTTCACGATTTAATTTACTATTCGCTATCTTCCTTAATGCTTGGGAATATGAACTAAAAATTCACTTCAATATGTAAAATGGTCTTCTGAATCGATTGGAGAAGACTAGAACCTTCTATCTCTCCAATTAGCCGAGTTATGGTTACATAAAGTTTCAGAAAGTGGATTTTCGATTATTTTCATGATTTAAATTGCTATTTGCTATCTTCCTTAATGCTTGGAAATATGAACTCAAAATTCACTTCAATATGTAAAATGGTCTTCTGAATCGATTGGAGAAGACTAGAACCTTCTATCTCTCCAATTAGCCGAGTTATGGTTACATAAAATTTCAGAAAGTGGATTATCGATTATTTTCATGATTTAAATTGCTATTTGCTATCTTCCTTAATGCTTGGGAATATAATCTGAAAATTCACTTCAATATGTAAAATGGTCTTCTGAATCGATTGGAGAAGACTAGAACTTTCTATCTCTCCAATTAGCCGAGTTATGGTTACATAAAGTTTCAGAAAGTGGATTTTCGATTATTTTCATGATTTAAATTGCTATTTGCTATCTTCCTTAATGCTTGGAAATATAATCTGAAAATTCACTTCTATATGTAAAATGGTCTTCTGAATCGATTGGCGAAGACTAGAACGTTTTATCTCTCCAATTAGTCGAATTATGAGTATTTTTGGTTTTAGGAAGGGAATTTTCGAAAATTTCACTACGTTATTTGAAGGCGAAATAATGATTTTATTGGAAAACAGACGGTGCCAGTCGTTTTTTCGTCCCAAAAAACCCCTGCATACCAATTTTTAGCCAATTTCATGTCGCAAAATTTTTTTTTTGTAGAAAATTTTGAAGCAAGGGGTAGGTATGGAAATATTTCGCGATTTAAATTACTGTCTGATATCTCCCTTACTGCTTGAAATTATCAACTTAAAATTCATGTTTATATGTAAAATGTTCCCCTAAATCGAATGGCGAAGACTAGAACCTTCTATCTCTCCAATTAGTGGAGTAATTGATACATAAAGAATATCTTCACGATTTAATTTACTATTCGCTATCTTCCTTAATGCTTGGGAATATGAACTCAAAATTCACTTCAATATGTAAAATGGTCTTCTGAATCGATTGGAGAAGACTAGAATCTTCTATCTCTCCAATTAGCCGAGTTATGGTTACATAAAGTTTCAGAAAGTGGATTTTCGATTATTTTCATGATTTAAATTGCTATTTGCTATCTTCCTTAATGCTTGGAAATATAATCTGAAAATTCACTTCTATATGTAAAATGGTCTTCTGAATCGATTGGCGAAGACTAGAACGTTTTATCTCTCCAATTAGTCGAATTATGAGTATTTTTGGTTTTAGGAAGGGAATTTTCGAAAATTTCACTACGTTATTTGAAGGCGAAATAATGATTTTATTGGAAAACAGACGGTGCCAGTCGTTTTTTCGTCCCAAAAAACCCCTGCATACCAATTTTTAGCCAATTTCATGTCGCAAAATTTTTTTTTTGTAGAAAATTTTGAAGCAAGGGGTAGGTATGGAAATATTTCGCGATTTAAATTACTGTCTGATATCTCCCTTACTGCTTGAAATTATCAACTTAAAATTCATGTTTATATGTAAAATGTTCCCCTAAATCGAATGGCGAAGACTAGAACCTTCTATCTCTCCAATTAGTGGAGTAATTGATACATAAAGAATATCTTCACGATTTAATTTACTATTCGCTATCTTCCTTAATGCTTGGGAATATGAACTCAAAATTCACTTCAATATGTAAAATGGTCTTCTGAATCGATTGGAGAAGACTAGAATCTTCTATCTCTCCAATTAGCCGAGTTATGGTTACATAAAGTTTCAGAAAGTGGATTTTCGATTATTTTCATGATTTAAATTGCTATTTGCTATCTTCCTTAATGCTTGGAAATATAATCTGAAAATTCATTTCAATATGTAAAATGGTCTTCTGAATCGATTGGAGAAGACTAGAACCTTCTATCTCTCCAATTAGCCGAGTTATGGTTACATAAAGTTTCAGAAAGTGGATTTTCGATTATTTTCATGATTTAAATTGCTATTTGCTATCTTCCTTAATGCTTGGAAATATAATCTGAAAATTCACTTCTATATGTAAAATGGTCTTCTGAATCGATTGGCGAAGACTAGAACGTTTTATCTTTTCAATTAGTCGAATTATGAGTATTTTTGGTTTTAGGAAGTGAATTTTCGAAAATTTCACTACGTTATTTGAAGGCGAAATAATGATTTTATTGGAAAACAGACGGTGCCAGTCGTTTTTTCGTCCCAAAAAACCCCTGCATACCAATTTTTAGCCAATTTCATGTCGCAAAATTTTTTTTTTGTAGAAAATTTTGAAGCAAGGGGTAGGTATGGAAATATTTCGCGATTTAAATTACTGTCTGATATCTCCCTTACTGCTTGAAATTATCAACTTAAAATTCATGTTTATATGTAAGATGTTCCCCTAAATCGAATGGCGAAGACTAGAACCTTCTATCTCTCCAATTAGTGGAGTAATTGATACATAAAGAATATCTTCACGATTTAATTTACTATTTGCTATCTTCCTTAATGCTTGGGAATATAATCTGAAAATTCACTTCAATATGTAAAATGGTCTTCTGAATCGATTGGAGAAGACTAGAACCTTCTATCTCTCCAATTAGCCGAGTTATGGTTACATAAACTTTCAGAAAGTGGATTTTCGATTATTTTCATGATTCAAATTGCTATTTGCTATCTTCCTTAATGCTTGGAAATATAATCTGAAAATTCATTTCAATATGTAAAATGGTCTTCTGAATCGATTGGAGAAGACTAGAACCTTCTATCTCTCCAATTAGCCGAGTTATGGTTACATAAAGTTTCAGAAAGTGGATTTTCGATTATTTTCATGATTTAAATTGCTATTTGCTATCTTCCTTAATGCTTGGAAATATAATCTGAAAATTCACTTCTATATGTAAAATGGTCTTCTGAATCGATTGGCGAAGACTAGAACGTTTTATCTTTCCAATTAGTCGAATTATGAGTATTTTTGGTTTTAGGAAGTGAATTTTCGAAAATTTCACTACGTTATTTGAAGGCGAAATAATGATTTTATTGGAAAACAGACGGTGCCAGTCGTTTTTTCGTCCCAAAAAACCCCTGCATACCAATTTTTAGCCAATTTCATGTCGCAAAATTTTTTTTTTGTAGAAAATTTTGAAGCAAGGGGTAGGTATGGAAATATTTCGCGATTCAAATTACTGTCTGATATCTCCCTTACTGCTTGAAATTATCAACTTAAAATTCATGTTTATATGTAAAATGTTCCCCTAAATCGAATGGCGAAGACTAGAACCTTCTATCTCTCCAATTAGTGGAGTAATTGATACATAAAGAATATCTTCACGATTTAATTTACTATTTGCTATCTTCCTTAATGCTTGGGAATATAATCTGAAAATTCACTTCAATATGTAAAATGGTCTTCTGAATCGATTGGAGAAGACCAGAACCTTCTATCTCTCCAATTAGCCGAGTTATGGTTACATAAAGTTTCAGAAAGTGGATTTTCGATTATTTTCATAATTTAAATTGCTATTTGCTATCTTCCTTAATGCTTGGAAATATAATCTGAAAATTCACTTCTATATGTAAAATGGTCTTCTGAATCGATTGGCGAAGACTAGAACGTTTTATCTTTTCAATTAGTCGAATTATGAGTATTTTTGGTTTTAGGAAGTGAATTTTCGAAAATTTCACTACGTTATTTGAAGGCGAAATAATGATTTTATTGGAAAACAGACGGTGCCAGTCGTTTTTTCGTCCCAAAAAACCCCTGCATACCAATTTTTAGCCAATTTCATGTCGCAAAATTTTTTTTTTGTAGAAAATTTTGAAGCAAGGGGTAGGTATGGAAATATTTCGCGATTCAAATTACTGTCTGATATCTCCCTTACTGCTTGAAATTATCAACTTAAAATTCATGTTTATATGTAAAATGTTCCCCTAAATCGAATGGCGAAGACTAGAACCTTCTATCTCTCCAATTAGTGGAGTAATTGATACATAAAGAATATCTTCACGATTTAATTTACTATTTGCTATCTTCCTTAATGCTTGGGAATATAATCTGAAAATTCACTTCAATATGTAAAATGGTCTTCTGAATCGATTGGAGAAGACTAGAACCTTCTATCTCTCCAATTAGCCGAGTTATGGTTACATAAACTTTCAGAAAGTGGATTTTCGATTATTTTCATGATTCAAATTGCTATTTGCTATCTTCCTTAATGCTTGGAAATATAATCTGAAAATTCACTTCTATATGTAAAATGGTCTTCTGAATCGATTGGCGAAGACTAGAACGTTTTATCTTTTCAATTAGTCGAATTATGAGTATTTTTGGTTTTAGGAAGTGAATTTTCGAAAATTTCACTACGTTATTTGAAGGCGAAATAATGATTTTATTGGAAAACAGACGGAGCCAGTCGTTTTTTCGTCCCAAAAAACCCCTGCATACCAATTTTTAGCCAATTTCATGTCGCAAAATTTTTTTTTTGTAGAAAATTTTGAAGCAAGGGGTAGGTATGGAAATATTTCGCGATTCAAATTACTGTCTGATATCTCCCTTACTGCTTGAAATTATCAACTTAAAATTCATGTTTATATGTAAAATGTTCCCCTAAATCGAATGGCGAAGACTAGAACCTTCTATCTCTCCAATTAGTGGAGTAATTGATACATAAAGAATATCTTCACGATTTAATTTACTATTTGCTATCTTCCTTAATGCTTGGGAATATAATCTGAAAATTCACTTCAATATGTAAAATGGTCTTCTGAATCGATTGGAGAAGACTAGAACCTTCTATCTCTCCAATTAGCCGAGTTATGGTTACATAAACTTTCAGAAAGTGGATTTTCGATTATTTTCATGATTCAAATTGCTATTTGCTATCTTCCTTAATGCTTGGAAATATAATCTGAAAATTCACCTCGATATGTAAAATGGTCTTCTGAATCGATTGGCGAAGACTAGAACGTTTTATCTTTTCAATTAGTCGAATTATGAGTATTTTTGGTTTTAGGAAGTGAATTTTCGAAAATTTCACTACGTTATTTGAAGGCGAAATAATGATTTTATTGGAAAACAGACGGTGCCAGTCGTTTTTTCGTCCCAAAAAACCCCTGCATACCAATTTTTAGCCAATTTCATGTCGCAAAATTTTTTTTTTGTAGAAAATTTTGAAGCAAGGGGTAGGTATGGAAATATTTCGCGATTTAAATTACTGTCTGATATCTCCCTTACTGCTTGAAATTATCAACTTAAAATTCATGTTTATATGTAAAATGTTCCCCTAAATCGAATGGCGAAGACTAGAACCTTCTATCTCTCCAATTAGTGGAGTAATTGATACATAAAGAATATCTTCACGATTTAATTTACTATTTGCTATCTTCCTTAATGTTTGGAAATATGAACTCAAAATTCACTTCAATATGTAAAATGGTCTTCTGAATCGATTGGAGAAGACTAGAACGTTCTATCTCTCCAATTAGCCGAGTTATGGTTACATAAAGTTTCAGAAAGTGGATTTTCGATTATTTTCATGATTTAAATTGCTATTTGCTATCTTCCTTAATGCTTGGAAATATAATCTGAAAATTCACTTCTATATGTAAAATGGTCTTCTGAATCGATTGGCGAAGACTAGAACGTTTTATCTTTTCAATTAGTCGAATTATGAGTATTTTTGGTTTTAGGAAGTGAATTTTCGAAAATTTCACTACGTTATTTGAAGGCGAAATAATGATTTTATTGGAAAACAGACGGTGCCAATCGTTTTTTCGTCCCAAAAAACCCCTGCATACCAATTTTTAGCCAATTTCATGTCGCAAAATTTTTTTTTTGTAGAAAATTTTGAAGCAAGGGGTAGGTATGGAAATATTTCGCGATTTAAATTACTGTCTGATATCTCCCTTACTGCTTGAAATTATCAACTTAAAATTCATGTTTATATGTAAAATGTTCCCCTAAATCGAATGGCGAAGACTAGAACCTTCTATCTCTCCAATTAGAGGAGTAATTGATACATAAAGAATATCTTCACGATTTAATTTACTATTTGCTATCTTCCTTAATGCTTGGGAATATAATCTGAAAATTCACTTCAATATGTAAAATGGTCTTCTGAATCGATTGGAGAAGACTAGAAGCTTCTATCTCTCCAATTAGCCGAGTTATGGTTACATAAACTTTCAGAAAGTGGATTTTCGATTATTTTCATGATTCGAATTGCTATTTGCTATCTTCCTTAATGCTTGGAAATATACTCTGAAAATTCACTTCAATATGTAAAATGGTCTTCTGAATCGATTGGAGAAGACTAGAACCTTCTATCCCTCCAATTAGCCGAGTTATGGTTACATAAAATTTCAGAAAGTGGATTTTCGATTATTTTCATGATTTAAATTGCTATTTGCTATCTTCCTTAATGCTTGGGAATATAATCTGAAAATTCATTTCAATATGTAAAATGGTCTTCTGAATCGATTGGAGAAGACTAGAACCTTCCATCTCTCCAATTAGCCGAGTTATGGTTACATAAACTTTCAGAAAGTGGATTTTCGATTATTTTCATGATTCAAATTGCTATTTGCTATCTTCCTTAATGCTTGGAAATATAATCTGAAAATTCACTTCTATATGTAAAATGGTCTTCTGAATCGATTGGCGAAGACTAGAACGTTTTATCTTTTTAATTAGTCGAATTATGAGTATTTTTGGTTTTAGGAAGTGAATTTTCGAAAATTTTACTACGTTATTTGAAGGCGAAATAATGATTTTATCGTAAAACAGACGGTGCCAGTCGTTTTTTCGTCCCAAAAAACCCCTGCATACCAATTTTTAGCCAATTTCATGTCGCAAAATTTTTTTTTTGTAGAAAATTTTGAAGCAAGGGGTAGGTATGGAAATATTTCGCGATTTAAATTACTGTCTGATATCTCCCTTACTGCTTGAAATTATCAACTTAAAATTCATGTTTATATGTAAAATGTTCCCCTAAATCGAATGGCGAAGACTAGAACCTTCTATCTCTCCAATTAGTGGAGTAATTGATACATAAAGAATATCTTCACGATTTAATTTACTATTCGCTATCTTCCTTAATGCTTGGGAATATGAACTCAAAATTCACTTCAATATGTAAAATGGTCTTCTGAATCGATTGGAGAAGACTAGAACCTTCTATCTCTCCAATTAGCCGAGTTATGGTTACATAAATTTCAGAAAGTGGATTTTCGATTATTTTCATGATTTAAATTGCTATTTGCTATCTTCCTTAATGCTTGGAAATATAATCTGAAAATTCACTTCAATATGTAAAATGGTCTTCTGAATCGATTGGAGAAGACTAGAACATTCTATCTCTCCAATTAGCCGAGTTATGGTTACATAAATTTTCAGAAAGTGGATTTTCGATTATTTTCATGATTTAAATTGCTATTTGCTATCTTCCTTAATGCTTGGAAATATAATCTGAAAATTCACTTGTATATGTAAAATGGTCTTCTGAATCGATTGGCGAAGACTTAAACGTTTTATCTTTCCAATTAGTCGAATTATGAGTATTTTTGGTTTTAGGAAGTGAATTTTCGAAAATTTCACTACGTTATTTGAAGGCGAAATAATGATTTTATTGGAAAACAGACGGTGCCAGTCGTTTTTTCGTCCCAAAAAACCCCTGCATACCAATTTTTAGCCAATTTCATGTCGCAAAATTTTTTTTTTGTAGAAAATTTTGAAGCAAGGGGTAGGTATGGAAATATTTCGCGATTTAAATTACTGTCTGATATCTCCCTTACTGCTTGAAATAATCAACTTAAAATTCATGTTTATATGTAAAATGTTCCCCTAAATCGAATGGCGAAGACTAGAACCTTCTATCTCTCCAATTAGTGGAGTAATTGATACATAAAGAATATCTTCACGATTTAATTTACTATTCGCTATCTTCCTTAATGCTTGGGAATATGAACTCAAAATTCACTTCAATATGTAAAATGGTCTTCTGAATCGATTGGAGGAGACTAGAACCTTCTATCTCTCCAATTAGCCGAGTTATGGTTACATAAAATTTCAGAAAGTGGATTATCGATTATTTTCATGATTTAAATTGCTATTTGCTATCTTCCTTAATGCTTGGAAATATGAACTCAAAATTCACTTCATTCAATATGTAAAATGGTCTTCTGAATCGATTGGAGAAGACTAGAACCTTCTATCTCTCCAATTAGCCGAGTTATGGTTACATAAAATTTCAGAAAGTGGATTATCGATTATTCTCATGATTTAAATTGCTATTTGCTATCTTCCTTAATGCTTGGGAATATAATCTGAAAATTCACTTCAATATGTAAAATGGTCTTCTGAATCGATTGGAGAAGACTAGAACTTTCTATCTCTCCAATTAGCCGAGTTATGGTTACATAAAGTTTCAGAAAGTGGATTTTCGATTATTTTCATGATTTAAATCGCTATTTGCTATCTTCCTTAATGCTTGGAAATATAATCTGAAAATTCACTTCTATATGTAAAATGGTCTTCTGAATCGATTGGCGAAGACTAGAACGTTTTATCTCTTCAATTAGTCGAATTATGAGTATTTTTGGTTTTAGGAAGGGAATTTTCGAAAATTTCACTACGTTATTTGAAGGCGAAATAATGATTTTATTGGAAAACAGACGGTGCCAGTCGTTTTTTCGTCCCAAAAAACCCCTGCATACCAATTTTTAGCCAATTTCATGTCGCAAAATTTTTTTTTTGTAGAAAATTTTGAAGCAAGGGGTAGGTATGGAAATATTTCGCGATTTAAATTACTGTCTGATATCTCCCTTACTGCTTGAAATTATCAACTTTAAATTCATGTTTATATGTAAAATGTTCCCCTAAATCGAATGGCGAAGACTAGAACCTTCTATCTCTCCAATTAGTGGAGTAATTGATACATAAAGAATATCTTCACGATTTAATTTACTATTCGCTATCTTCCTTAATGCTTGGGAATATGAACTCAAAATTCACTTCAATATGTAAAATGGTCTTCTGAATCGATTGGAGAAGACTAGAACCTTCTATCTCTCTAATTAGCCGAGTTATGGTTACATAAAATTTCAGAAAGTGGATTATCGATTATTTTCATGATTTAAATTGCTATTTGCTATCTTCCTTAATGCTTGGGAATATAATCTGAAAATTCACTTCAATATGTAAAATGGTCTTCTGAATCGATTGGAGAAGACTAGAACTTTCTACCTCTCCAATTAGCCGAGTTATGGTTACATAAAGTTTCAGAAAGTGGATTTTCGATTATTTTCATGATTTAAATTGCTATTTGCTATCTTCCTTAATGCTTGGAAATATAATCTGAAAATTCACTTCTATATGTTAAATGGTCTTCTGAATCGATTGGCAAAGACTAGAACGTTTTATCTCTTCAATTAGTCGAATTATGAGTATTTTTGGTTTTAGGAAGGGAATTTTCGAAAATTTCACTACGTTATTTGAAGGCGAAATAATGATTTTATTGGAAAACAGACGGTGCCAGTCGTTTTTTCGTCCCAAAAAACCCCTGCATACCAATTTTTAGCCAATTTCATGTCGCAAAATTTTTTTTTTGTAGAAAATTTTGAAGCAAGGGGTAGGTATGGAAATATTTCGCGATTTAAATTACTGTCTGATATCTCCCTTACTGCTTGAAATTATCAACTTAAAATTCATGTTTATATGTAAAATGTTCCCCTAAATCGAATGGCGAAGACTAGAACCTTCTATCTCTCCAATTAGTGGAGTAATTGATACATAAAGAATATCTTCACGATTTAATTTACTATTCGCTATCTTCCTTAATGCCTGGGAATATGAACTCAAAATTCACTTCAATATGTAAAATGGTCTTCTGAATCGATTGGAGAAGACTAGAACCTTCTATCTCTCCAATTAGCCGAGTTATGGTTACATAAAGTTTCAGAAAGTGGATTTTCGATTATTTTCATGATTTAAATTGCTATTTGCTATCTTCCTTAATGCTTGGAAATATAATCTGAAAATTCATTTCAATATGTAAAATGGTCTTCTGAATCGATTGGAGAAGACTAGAACCTTCTATCTCTCCAATTAGCCGAGTTATGGTTACATAAAGTTTCAGAAAGTGGATTTTCGATTATTTTCATGATTTAAATTGCTATTTGCTATCTTCCTTAATGCTTGGAAATATAATCTGAAAATTCACTTCTATATGTAAAATGGTCTTCTGAATCGATTGGCGGAGACTAGAACGTTTTATCTTTTCAATTAGTCGAATTATGAGTATTTTTGGTTTTAGGAAGTGAATTTTCGAAAATTTCACTACGTTATTTGAAGGCGAAATAATGATTTTATTGGAAAACAGACGGTGCCAGTCGTTTTTTCGTCCCAAAAAACCCCTGCATACCAATTTTTAGCCAATTTCATGTCGCAAAATTTTTTTTTTGTAGAAAATTTTGAAGCAAGGGGTAGGTATGGAAATATTTCGCGATTTAAATTACTGTCTGATATCTCCCTTACTGCTTGAAATTATCAACTTAAAATTCATGTTTATATGTAAAATGTTCCCCTAAATCGAATGGCGAAGACTAGAACCTTCTATCTCTCCAATTAGTGGAGTAATTGATACATAAAGAATATCTTCACGATTTAATTTACTATTTGCTATCTTCCTTAATGCTTGGGAATATAATCTGAAAATTCACTTCAATATGTAAAATGGTCTTCTGAATCGATTGGAGAAGACTAGAACCTTTTATCTCTCCAATTAGCCGAGTTATGGTTACATAAACTTTCAGAAAGTGGATTTTCGATTATTTTCATGATTCAAATTGCTATTTGCTATCTTCCTTAATGCTTGGAAATATAATCTGAAAATTCACTTCTATATGTAAAATGGTCTTCTGAATCGATTGGCGAAGACTAGAACGTTTTATCTCTTCAATTAGTCGAATTATGAGTATTTTTGGTTTTAGGAAGGGAATTTTCGAAAATTTCACTACGTTATTTGAAGGCGAAATAATGATTTTATTGGAAAACAGACGGTACCAGTCGTTTTTTCGTCCCAAAAAACCCCTGCATACCAATTTTTAGCCAATTTCATGTCGCAAAATTTTTTTTTGTAGAAAATTTTGAAGCAAGGGGTGTATGGAAATATTTCGCGATTTAAATTACTGTCTGATATCTCCCTTACTGCTTGAAATTATCAACTTAAAATTCATGTTTATATGTAAAATGTTCCCCTAAATCGAATGGCGAAGACTAGAACCTTCTATCTCTCCAATTAGTGGAGTAATTGATACATAAAGAATATCTTCACGATTTAATTTACTATTCGCTATCTTCCTTAATGCTTGGGAATATGAACTCAAAATTCACTCCAATATGTAAAATGGTCTTCTGAATCGATTGGAGAAGACTAGAACCTTCTATCTCTCAAATTAGCCGAGTTATGGTTACATAAACTTTCAGAAAGTGGATTTTCGATTATTTTCATGATTCAAATTGCTATTTGCTATCTTCCTTGATGCTTGGAAATATAATCTGAAAATTCACTTCTATATGTAAAATGGTCTTCTGAATCCATTGGCGAATACTAGAACGTTTTATCTTTTCAATTAGTCGAATTATGAGTATTTTTGGTTTTAGGAAGTGAATTTTCGAAAATTTCACTACGTTATTTGAAGGCGAAATAATGATTTCATTGGAAAACAGACGGTGCCAGTCGTTTTTTCGTCCCAAAAAACCCCTGCATACCAATTTTTAGCCAATTTCATGTCGCAAAATTTTTTTTTTGTAGAAAATTTTGAAGCAAGGGGTAGGTATGGAAATATTTCTCGATTTAAATTACTGTCTGATATCTCCCTTACTGCTTGAAATTATCAACTTAAAATTCATGTTTATATGTAAAATGTTCCCCTAAATCGAATGGCGAAGACTAGAACCTTCTATCTCTCCAATTAGTGGAGTAATTGATACATAAAGAATATCTTCACGATTTAATTTACTATTCGCTATCTTCCTTAATGCTTGGGAATATGAACTCAAAATTCACTTCAATATGTGAAATGGTCTTCTGAATCGATTGTAGAAGACTAGAACCTTCTATCTCTCCAATTAGCCGAGTTATGGTTACATAAAATTTCAGAAAGTGGATTATCGATTATTTTCATGATTTAAATTGCTATTTGCTATCTTCCTTAATGCTTGGGAATATGAACTCAAAATTCACTTCAATATGTAAAATGGTCTTCTGAATCGATTGGAGAAGACTAGAACCTTCTATCTCTCCAATTAGCCGAGTTATGGTTACATAAAGTTTCAGAAAGTGGATTTTCGATTATTTTCATGATTTAAATTGCTATTTGCTATCTTCCTTAATGCTTGGAAATATAATCTGAAAATTCATTTCAATATGTAAAGTGGTCTTCTGAATCGATTGGAGAAGACTAGAACCTTCTATCTCTCCAATTAGCCGAGTTATGGTTACATAAAGTTTCAGAAAGTGGATTTTCGATTATTTTCATGATTTAAATTGCTATTTGCTATCTTCCTTAATGCTTGGAAATATAATCTGAAAATTCACTTCTATATGTAAAATGGTCTTCTGAATCGATTGGCGAAGACTAGAACGTTTTATCTTTTCAATTAGTCGAATTATGAGTATTTTTGGTTTTAGGAAGTGAATTTTCGAAAATTTCACTACGTTATTTGAAGGCGAAATAATGATTTTATTGGAAAACAGACGGTGCCAGTCGTTTTTTCGTCCCAAAAAACCCCTGCATACCAATTTTTAGCCAATTTCATGTCGCAAAATTTTTTTTTTGTAGAAAATTTTGAAGCAAGGGGTGTATGGAAATATTTCTCGATTTAAATTACTGTCTGATATCTCCCTTACTGCTTGAAATTATCAACTTAAAATTCATGTTTATATGTAAAATGTTCCCCTAAATCGAATGGCGAAGACTAGAACCTTCTATCTCTCCAATTAGTGGAGTAATTGATACATAAAGAATATCTTCACGATTTAATTTACTATTCGCTATCTTCCTTAATGCTTGGGAATATGAACTCAAAATTCACTTCAATATGTAAAATGGTCTTCTGAATCGATTGGAGAAGACTAGAACCTTCTATCTCTCCAATTAGCCGAGTTATGGTTACATAAAGTTTCAGAAAGTGGATTTTCGATTATTTTCATGATTTAAATTGCTATTTGCTATCTTCCTTAATGCTTGGAAATATAATCTGAAAATTCACTTCAATATGTAAAATGGTCTTCTGAATCGATTGGAGAAGACTAGAACCTTCTATCTCTCCAATTAGCCGAGTTATGGTTACATAAATTTTCAGAAAGTGGATTTTCGATTATTTTCATGATTTAAATTGCTATTTGCTATCTTCCTTAATGCTTGGAAATATAATCTGAAAATTCACTTCTATATGTAAAATGGTCTTCTGAATCGATTGGAGAAGACTAGAACCTTCTATCTCTCCAATTAGCCGAGTTATGGTTACATAAAGTTTCAGAAAGTGGATTTTCGATTATTTTCATGATTTAA
The DNA here is from genome assembly GCA_949126875.1 of Lochmaea capreae. Classification (NCBI taxonomy): domain Eukaryota; kingdom Metazoa; phylum Arthropoda; class Insecta; order Coleoptera; family Chrysomelidae; genus Lochmaea; species Lochmaea capreae. The sequence continues at coordinate 25,008,297 of OX421404.1, forward strand.
ATTGCTATTTGCTATCTTCCTTAATGCTTGGAAATATAATCTGAAAATTCACTTCTATATGTAAAATGGTCTTCTGAATCGATTGGCGAAGACTAGAACGTTTTATCTTTTCAATTAGTCGAATTATGAGTATTTTTGGTTTTAGGAAGTGAATTTTCGAAAATTTCACTACGTTATTTGAAGGCGAAATAATGATTTTATTGGAAAACAGACGGTGCCAGTCGTTTTTTCGTCCCAAAAAACCCCTGCATACCAATTTTTAGCCAATTTCATGTCGCAAAATTTTTTTTTTGTAGAAAATTTTGAAGCAAGTGGTAGGTATGGAAATATTTCGCGATTTAAATTACTGTCTGATATCTCCCTTACTGCTTGAAATTATCAACTTAAAATTCATGTTTATATGTAAAATGTTCCCCTAAATCGAATGGCGAAGACTAGAACCTTCTATCTCTCCAATTAGTGGAGTAATTGATACATAAAGAATATCTTCACGATTTAATTTACTATTTGCTATCTTCCTTAATGCTTGGGAATATAATCTGAAAATTCACTTCAATATGTAAAATGGTCTTCTGAATCGATTGGAGAAGACTAGAACCTCCTATCTCTCCAATTAGCCGAGTTATGGTTACATAAACTTTCAGAAAGTGGATTTTCGATTATTTTCATGATTCAAATTGCTATTTGCTATCTTCCTTAATGCTTGGAAATATAATCTGAAAATTCACTTCAATATGTAAAATGGTCTTCTGAATCGATTGGAGAAGACCAGAACCTTCTATCTCTCCAATTAGCCGAGTTATGGTTACATAAAATTTCAGAAAGTGGATTTTCGATTATTTTCATGATTTAAATTGCTATTTGCTATCTTCCTTAATGCTTGGGAATATAATCTGAAAATTCATTTCAATATGTAAAATGGTCTTCTGAATCGATTGGAGAAGACTAGAACCTTCTATCTCTCCAATTAGCCGAGTTATGGTTACATAAACTTTCAGAAAGTGGATTTTCGATTATTTTCATGATTCAAATTGCTATTTGCTATCTTCCTTAATGCTTGGAAATATAATCTGAAAATTCACTTCTATATGTAAAATGGTCTTCTGAATCCATTGGCGAATACTAGAACGTTTTATCTTTTCAATTAGTCGAATTATGAGTATTTTTGGTTTTAGGAAGTGAATTTTCGAAAATTTCACTACGTTATTTGAAGGCGAAATAATGATTTTATTGGAAAACAGACGGTGCCAGTCGTTTTTTCGTCCCAAAAAACCCCTGCATACCAATTTTTAGCCAATTTCATGTCGCAAAATTTTTTTTTTGTAGTAAATTTTGAAGCAAGGGGTAGGTATGGAAATATTTCGCGATTTAAATTACTGTCTGATATCTCCCTTACTGCTTGAAATTATCAACTTAAAATTCATGTTTATATGTAGAATGTTCCCCTAAATCGAATGGCGAAGACTAGAACCTTCTATCTCTCCAATTAGTGGAGTAATTGATACATAAAGAATATCTTCACGATTTAATTTACTATTTGCTATCTTCCTTAATGCTAGGAAATATGAACTCAAAATTCACTCCAATATGTAAAATGGTCTTCTGAATCGATTGGAGAAGACTAGAACCTTCTATCTCTCCAATTAGCCGAGTTATGGTTACATAAAGTATCAGAAAGTGGATTTTCGATTATTTTCATGATTTAAATTGCTATTCGCTATCTTCCTTAATGCTTGGAAATATAATCTGAAAATTCACTTCTATATGTAAAATGGTCTTCTGAATCGATTGGAGAAGACTAGTACCTTCTATCTCCCCAATTAGCCGAGTTATGGTTACATAAAATTTCAGAAAGTGGATTTTTGATTATTTTCATGATTTAAATTGCTATTTGCTATCTTCCTTAATGCTTGGAAATATAATCTGAAAATTCACTTCTATATGTAAAATGGTCTTCTGAATCGATTGGCGAAGACTAGAACGTTTTATCTTTTCAATTAGTCGAATTATGAGTATTTTTGGTTTTAGGAAGTGAATTTTCGAAAATTTCACTACGTTATTTGAAGGCGAAATAATGATTTTATCGGAAAACAGACGGTGCCAGTCGTTTTTTCGTATCAAAAAACCCCTGCATACCAATTTTTAGCCAATTTCATGTCGCAAAATTTTTTTTTTGTAGAAAATTTTGAAGCAAGGGGTAGGTATGGAAATATTTCGCGATTTAAATTACTGTCTGATATCTCCCTTACTGCTTGGAATTATTAACTTAAAATTCATGTTTATATGTAAAATGTTCCCCTAAATCGAATGGCGAAGACTAGAACCTTCTATCTCTCCAATTAGTGGAGTAATTGATACATAAAGAATATCTTCACGATTTAATTTACTATTTGCTATCTTCCTTAATGCTTGGGAATATAATCTGAAAATTCACTTCAATATGTAAAATGGTCTTCTGAATCGATTGGAGAAGACTAGAACCTTCTATCTCTCCAATTAGCCGAGTTATGGTTACATAAAATTTCAGAAAGTGGATTTTCGATTATTTTCATGATTTAAATTGCTATTTGCTATCTTCCTTAATGCTTGGGAATATAATCTGAAAATTCATTTCAATATGTAAAATGGTCTTCTGAATCGATTGGAGAAGACTAGAACCTTCTATCTCTCCAATTAGCCGAGTTATGGTTACATAAACTTTCAGAAAGTGGATTTTCGATTATTTTCATGATTCAAATTGCTATTTGCTATCTTCCTTAATGCTTGGAAATATAATCTGAAAATTCACTTCTATATGTAAAATGGTCTTCTGAATCGATTGGCGAATACTAGAACGTTTTATCTTCTCAATTAGTCGAATTATGAGTATTTTTGGTTTTAGGAAGTGAATTTTCGAAAATTTCACTACGTTATTTGAAGGCGAAATAATGATTTTATTGGAAAACAGACGGTGCCAGTCGTTTTTTCGTCCCAAAAAACCCCTGCATACCAATTTTTAGCCAATTTCATGTCGCAAAATTTTTTTTTTGTAGTAAATTTTGAAGCAAGGGGTAGGTATGGAAATATTTCGCGATTTAAATTACTGTCTGATATCTCCCTTACTGCTTGAAATTATCAACTTAAAATTCATGTTTATATGTAAAATGTTCCCCTAAATCGAATGGCGAAGACTAGAACCTTCTATCTCTCCAATTAGTGGAGTAATTGATACATAAAGAATATCTTCACGATTTAATTTACTATTCGCTATCTTCCTTAATGCTTGGGAATATGAACTCAAAATTCACTTCAATATGTAAAATGGTCTTCTGAATCGATTGGAGAAGACTAGAACCTTCTATCTCTCCAATTAGCCGAGTTATGGTTACATAAAGTTTCAGAAAGTGGATTTTCGATTATTTTCATGATTTAAATTGCTATTTGCTATCTTCCTTAATGCTTGGAAATATAATCTGAAAATTCACTTCAATATGTAAAATGGTCTTCTGAATCGATTGGAGAAGACTAGAACCTTCTATCTCTCCAATTAGCCGAGTTATGGTTACATAAATTTTCAGAAAGTGGATTTTCGATTATTTTCATGATTTAAATTGCTATTTGCTATCTTCCTTAATGCTTGGAAATATAATCTGAAAATTCACTTCTATATGTAAAATGGTCTTCTGAATCGATTGGAGAAGACTAGTACCTTCTATCTCCCCAATTAGCCGAGTTATGGTTACATAAAATTTCAGAAAGTGGATTTTTGATTATTTTCATGATTTAAATTGCTATTTGCTATCTTCCTTAATGCTTGGAAATATAATCTGAAAATTCACTTCTATATGTAAAATGGTCTTCTGAATCGATTGGCGAAGACTAGAACGTTTTATCTTTTCAATTAGTCGAATTATGAGTATTTTTGGTTTTAGGAAGTGAATTTTCGAAAATTTCACTACGTTATTTGAAGGCGAAATAATGATTTTATCGGAAAACAGACGGTGCCAGTCGTTTTTTCGTATCAAAAAACCCCTGCATACCAATTTTTAGCCAATTTCATGTCGCAAAATTTTTTTTTTGTAGAAAATTTTGAAGCAAGGGGTAGGTATGGAAATATTTCGCGATTTAAATTACTGTCTGATATCTCCCTTACTGCTTGGAATTATTAACTTAAAATTCATGTTTATATGTAAAATGTTCCCCTAAATCGAATGGCGAAGACTAGAACCTTCTATCTCTCCAATTAGTGGAGTAATTGATACATAAAGAATATCTTCACGATTTAATTTACTATTTGCTATCTTCCTTAATGCTTGGGAATATAATCTGAAAATTCACTTCAATATGTAAAATGGTCTTCTGAATCGATTGGAGAAGACTAGAACCTTCTATCTCTCCAATTAGCCGAGTTATGGTTACATAAAATTTCAGAAAGTGGATTTTCGATTATTTTCATGATTTAAATTGCTATTTGCTATCTTCCTTAATGCTTGGGAATATAATCTGAAAATTCATTTCAATATGTAAAATGGTCTTCTGAATCGATTGGAGAAGACTAGAACCTTCTATCTCTCCAATTAGCCGAGTTATGGTTACATAAACTTTCAGAAAGTGGATTTTCGATTATTTTCATGATTCAAATTGCTATTTGCTATCTTCCTTAATGCTTGGAAATATAATCTGAAAATTCACTTCTATATGTAAAATGGTCTTCTGAATCGATTGGCGAAGACTAGAACGTTTTATCTTTTCAATTAGTCGAATTATGAGTATTTTTGGTTTTAGGAAGTGAATTTTCGAAAATTTCACTACGTTATTTGAAGGCGAAATAATGATTTTATTGGAAAACACACGGTGCCAGTCGTTTTTTCGTCCCAAAAAACCCCTGCATACCAATTTTTAGCCAATTTCATGTCGCAAAATTTTTTTTTTGTAGAAAATTTTGAAGCAAGGGGTAGGTATGGAAATATTTCGCGATTTAAATTACTGTCTGATATCTCCCTTACTGCTTGAAATTATCAACTTAAAATTCATGTTTATATGTAAAATGTTCCCCTAAATCGAATGGCGAAGACTAGAACCTTCTATCTCTCCAATTAGTGGAGTAATTGATACATAAAGAATATCTTCACGATTTAATTTACTATTCGCTATCTTCCTTAATGCTTGGGAATATGAACTCAAAATTCACTTCAATATGTAAAATGGTCTTCTGAATCGATTGGAGAAGACTAGAACCTTATATCTATCCAATTAGCCGAGTTATGGTTACATAAATTTCAGAAAGTGGATTTTCGATTATTTTCATGATTTAAATTGCTATTTGCTATCTTCCTTAATGCTTGGAAATATAATCTGAAAATTCACTTCAATATGTAAAATGGTCTTCTGAATCGATTGGAGAAGACTAGAACCTTCTATCTCTCCAATTAGCCGAGTTATGGTTACATAAATTTTCAGAAAGTGGATTTTCGATTATTTTCATGATTTAAATTGCTATTTGCTATCTTCCTTAATGCTTGGAAATATAATCTGAAAATTCACTTGTATATGTAAAATGGTCTTCTGAATCGATTGGCGAAGACTAGAACGTTTTATCTTTTCAATTAGTCGAATTATGAGTATTTTTGGTTTTAGGAAGTGAATTTTCGAAAATTTCACTACGTTATTTGAAGGCGAAATAATGATTTTATTGGAAAACACACGGTGCCAGTCGTTTTTTCGTCCCAAAAAACCCCTGCATACCAATTTTTAGCCAATTTCATGTCGCAAAATTTTTTTTTTGTAGAAAATTTTGAAGCAAGGGGTAGGTATGGAAATATTTCGCGATTTAAATTACTGTCTGATATCTCCCTTACTGCTTGAAATTATCAACTTAAAATTCATGTTTATATGTAAAATGTTCCCCTAAATCGAATGGCGAAGACTAGAACCTTCTATCTCTCCAATTAGTGGAGTAATTGATACATAAAGAATATCTTCACGATTTAATTTACTATTTGCTATCTTCCTTAATGCTTGGGAATATAATCTGAAAATTCACTTCAATATGTGAAATGGTCTTCTGAATCGATTGGAGAAGACTAGAACCTTCTATCTCTCCAATTAGCCGAGTTATGGTTACATAAACTTTCAGAAAGTGGATTTTCGATTATTTTCATGATTCAAATTGCTATTTGCTATCTTCCTTAATGCTTGGAAATATAATCTGAAAATTCACTTCAATATGTAAAATGGTCTTCTGAATCGATTGGAGAAGACTAGAACCTTCTATCTCTCCAATTAGCCGAGTTATGGTTACATAAAATTTCAGAAAGTGGATTTTCGATTATTTTCATGATTTAAATTGCTATTTGCTATCTTCCTTAATGCTTGGGAATATAATCTGAAAATTCATTTCAATATGTAAAATGGTCTTCTGAATCGATTGGAGAAGACTAGAACCTTCTATCTCTCCAATTAGCCGAGTTATGGTTACATAAACTTTCAGAAAGTGGATTTTCGATTATTTTCATGATTCAAATTGCTATTTGCTATCTTCCTTAATGCTTGGAAATATAATCTGAAAATTCACTTCTATATGTAAAATGGTCTTCTGAATCGATTGGCGAAGACTAGAACGTTTTATCTCTTTAATTAGTCGAATTATGAGTATTTTTGGTCTTAGGAAGTGAATTTTCGAAAATTTTACTACGTTATTTGAAGGCGAAATAATGATTTAATTGGAAAACAGACGGTGCCAGTCGTTTTTTCGTCCCAAAAAACCCCTGCATACCAATTTTTAGCCAATTTCATGTCGCAAAATATTTCGCGATTTAAATTACTGTCTGATATCTCCCTTACTGCTTGAAATTATCAACTTAAAATTCATGTTTATATGTAAAATGTTCCCCTAAATCGAATGGCGAAGACTAGAACCTTCTATCTCTCCAATTAGTGGAGTAATTGATACATAAAGAATATCTTCACGATTTAATTTACTATTCGCTATCTTCCTTAATGCTTGGGAATATGAACTCAAAATTCACTTCAATATGTAAAATGGTCTTCTGAATCGATTGGAGAAGACTAGAACCTTATATCTCTCCAATTAGCCGAGTTATGGTTACATAAATTTCAGAAAGTGGATTTTCGATTATTTTCATGATTTAAATTGCTATTTGCTATCTTCCTTAATGCTTGGAAATATAATCTGAAAATTCACTTCAATATGTAAAATGGTCTTCTGAATCGATTGGAGAAGACTAGAACCTTCTATCTCTCCAATTAGCCGAGTTATGGTTACATAAATTTTCAGAAAGTGGATTTTCGATTATTTTCATGATTTAAATTGCTATTTGCTATCTTCCTTAATGCTTGGAAATATAATCTGAAAATTCACTTGTATATGTAAAATGGTCTTCTGAATCGATTGGCGAAGACTAGAACGTTTTATCTTTTCAATTAGTCGAATTATGAGTATTTTTGGTTTTAGGAAGTGAATTTTCGAAAATTTCACTACGTTATTTGAAGGCGAAATAATGATTTTATTGGAAAACAGACGGTGCCAGTCGTTTTTTCGTCCCAAAAAACCCCTGCATACCAATTTTTAGCCAATTTCATGTCGCAAAATTTTTTTTTTGTAGAAAATTTTGAAGCAAGGGGTAGGTATGGAAATATTTCGCGATTTAAATTACTGTCTGATATCTCCCTTACTGCTTGGAATTATTAACTTAAAATTCATGTTTATATGTAAAATGTTCCCCTAAATCGAATGGCGAAGACTAGAACCTTCTCTCTCCAATTAGTGGAGTAATTGATACATAAAGAATATCTTCACGATTTAATTTACTATTTGCTATCTTCCTTAATGCTTGGGAATATAATCTGAAAATTCACTTCAATATGTAAAATGGTCTTCTGAATCGATTGGAGAAGACTAGAACCTTCTATCTCTCCAATTAGCCGAGTTATGGTTACATAAAATTTCAGAAAGTGGATTTTCGATTATTTTCATGATTTAAATTGCTATTTGCTATCTTCCTTAATGCTTGGGAATATAATCTGAAAATTCATTTCAATATGTAAAATGGTCTTCTGAATCGATTGGAGAAGACTAGAACCTTCTATCTCTCCAATTAGCCGAGTTATGGTTACATAAACTTTCAGAAAGTGGATTTTCGATTATTTTCATGATTCAAATTGCTATTTGCTATCTTCCTTAATGCTTGGAAATATAATCTGAAAATTCACTTCTATATGTAAAATGGTCTTCTGAATCGATTGGCGAAGACTAGAACGTTTTATCTTTTCAATTAGTCGAATTATGAGTATTTTTGGTTTTAGGAAGTGAATTTTCGAAAATTTCACTACGTTATTTGAAGGCGAAATAATGATTTTATTGGAAAACACACGGTGCCAGTCGTTTTTTCGTCCCAAAAAACCCCTGCATACCAATTTTTAGCCAATTTCATGTCGCAAAATTTTTTTTTTGTAGAAAATTTTGAAGCAAGGGGTAGGTATGGAAATATTTCGCGATTTAAATTACTGTCTGATATCTCCCTTACTGCTTGAAATTATCAACTTAAAATTCATGTTTATATGTAAAATGTTCCCCTAAATCGAATGGCGAAGACTAGAACCTTCTATCTCTCCAATTAGTGGAGTAATTGATACATAAAGAATATCTTCACGATTTAATTTACTATTCGCTATCTTCCTTAATGCTTGGGAATATGAACTCAAAATTCACTTCAATATGTAAAATGGTCTTCTGAATCGATTGGAGAAGACTAGAACCTTATATCTATCCAATTAGCCGAGTTATGGTTACATAAATTTCAGAAAGTGGATTTTCGATTATTTTCATGATTTAAATTGCTATTTGCTATCTTCCTTAATGCTTGGAAATATAATCTGAAAATTCACTTCAATATGTAAAATGGTCTTCTGAATCGATTGGAGAAGACTAGAACCTTCTATCTCTCCAATTAGCCGAGTTATGGTTACATAAATTTTCAGAAAGTGGATTTTCGATTATTTTCATGATTTAAATTGCTATTTGCTATCTTCCTTAATGCTTGGAAATATAATCTGAAAATTCACTTGTATATGTAAAATGGTCTTCTGAATCGATTGGCGAAGACTAGAACGTTTTATCTTTTCAATTAGTCGAATTATGAGTATTTTTGGTTTTAGGAAGTGAATTTTCGAAAATTTCACTACGTTATTTGAAGGCGAAATAATGATTTTATTGGAAAACACACGGTGCCAGTCGTTTTTTCGTCCCAAAAAACCCCTGCATACCAATTTTTAGCCAATTTCATGTCGCAAAATTTTTTTTTTGTAGAAAATTTTGAAGCAAGGGGTAGGTATGGAAATATTTCGCGATTTAAATTACTGTCTGATATCTCCCTTACTGCTTGAAATTATCAACTTAAAATTCATGTTTATATGTAAAATGTTCCCCTAAATCGAATGGCGAAGACTAGAACCTTCTATCTCTCCAATTAGTGGAGTAATTGATACATAAAGAATATCTTCACGATTTAATTTACTATTTGCTATCTTCCTTAATGCTTGGGAATATAATCTGAAAATTCACTTCAATATGTGAAATGGTCTTCTGAATCGATTGGAGAAGACTAGAACCTTCTATCTCTCCAATTAGCCGAGTTATGGTTACATAAACTTTCAGAAAGTGGATTTTCGATTATTTTCATGATTCAAATTGCTATTTGCTATCTTCCTTAATGCTTGGAAATATAATCTGAAAATTCACTTCAATATGTAAAATGGTCTTCTGAATCGATTGGAGAAGACTAGAACCTTCTATCTCTCCAATTAGCCGAGTTATGGTTACATAAAATTTCAGAAAGTGGATTTTCGATTATTTTCATGATTTAAATTGCTATTTGCTATCTTCCTTAATGCTTGGGAATATAATCTGAAAATTCATTTCAATATGTAAAATGGTCTTCTGAATCGATTGGAGAAGACTAGAACCTTCTATCTCTCCAATTAGCCGAGTTATGGTTACATAAACTTTCAGAAAGTGGATTTTCGATTATTTTCATGATTCAAATTGCTATTTGCTATCTTCCTTAATGCTTGGAAATATAATCTGAAAATTCACTTCTATATGTAAAATGGTCTTCTGAATCGATTGGCGAAGACTAGAACGTTTTATCTCTTTAATTAGTCGAATTATGAGTATTTTTGGTCTTAGGAAGTGAATTTTCGAAAATTTTACTACGTTATTTGAAGGCGAAATAATGATTTAATTGGAAAACAGACGGTGCCAGTCGTTTTTTCGTCCCAAAAAACCCCTGCATACCAATTTTTAGCCAATTTCATGTCGCAAAATATTTCGCGATTTAAATTACTGTCTGATATCTCCCTTACTGCTTGAAATTATCAACTTAAAATTCATGTTTATATGTAAAATGTTCCCCTAAATCGAATGGCGAAGACTAGAACCTTCTATCTCTCCAATTAGTGGAGTAATTGATACATAAAGAATATCTTCACGATTTAATTTACTATTCGCTATCTTCCTTAATGCTTGGGAATATGAACTCAAAATTCACTTCAATATGTAAAATGGTCTTCTGAATCGATTGGAGAAGACTAGAACCTTATATCTCTCCAATTAGCCGAGTTATGGTTACATAAATTTCAGAAAGTGGATTTTCGATTATTTTCATGATTTAAATTGCTATTTGCTATCTTCCTTAATGCTTGGAAATATAATCTGAAAATTCACTTCAATATGTAAAATGGTCTTCTGAATCGATTGGAGAAGACTAGAACCTTCTATCTCTCCAATTAGCCGAGTTATGGTTACATAAATTTTCAGAAAGTGGATTTTCGATTATTTTCATGATTTAAATTGCTATTTGCTATCTTCCTTAATGCTTGGAAATATAATCTGAAAATTCACTTGTATATGTAAAATGGTCTTCTGAATCGATTGGCGAAGACTAGAACGTTTTATCTTTTCAATTAGTCGAATTATGAGTATTTTTGGTTTTAGGAAGTGAATTTTCGAAAATTTCACTACGTTATTTGAAGGCGAAATAATGATTTTATTGGAAAACAGACGGTGCCAGTCGTTTTTTCGTCCCAAAAAACCCCTGCATACCAATTTTTAGCCAATTTCATGTCGCAAAATTTTTTTTTTGTAGAAAATTTTGAAGCAAGGGGTAGGTATGGAAATATTTCGCGATTTAAATTACTGTCTGATATCTCCCTTACTGCTTGAAATAATCAACTTAAAATTCATGTTTATATGTAAAATGTTCCCCTAAATCGAATGGCGAAGACTAGAACCTTCTATCTCTCCAATTAGTGGAGTAATTGATACATAAAGAATATCTTCACGATTTAATTTACTATTTGCTATCTTCCTTAATGCTTGGGAATATAATCTGAAAATTCACTTCAATATGTAAAATGGTCTTCTGAATCGATTGGAGAAGACTAGAACCTTCTATTTCTCCAATTAGCCGAGTTATGGTTACATAAACTTTCAGAAAGTGGATTTTCGATTATTTTCATGATTCAAATTGCTATTTGCTATCTTCCTTAATGCTTGGAAATATAATCTGAAAATTCACTTCAATATGTAAAATGGTCTTTTGAATCGATTGGAGGAGACTAGAACCTTCTATCTCTCCAATTAGCCGAGTTATGGTTACATAAAATTTCAGAAAGTGGATTTTCGATTATTTTCATGATTTAAATTGCTATTTGCTATCTTCCTTAATGCTTGGGAATATAATCTGAAAATTCATTTCAATATGTAAAATGGTCTTCTGAATCGATTGGAGAAGACTAGAACCTTCTATCTCTCCAATTAGCCGAGTTATGGTTACATAAAGTTTCAGAAAGTGGATTTTCGATTATTTTCATGATTTAAATTGCTATTTGCTATCTTCCTTAATGCTTGGAAATATAATCTGAAAATTCACTTCTATATGTAAAATGGTCTTCTGAATCGATTGGCGAAGACTAGAACGTTTTATCTTTTCAATTAGTCGAATTATGAGTATTTTTGGTTTTAGGAAGTGAATTTTCGAAAATTTCACTACGTTATTTGAAGGCGAAATAATGATTTTATTGGAAAACAGACGGTGCCAGTCGTTTTTTCGTCCCAAAAAGCCCCTGCATACCAATTTTTAGCCAATTTCATGTCGCAAAATTTTTTTTTTGTAGAAAATTTTGAAGCAAGGGGTAGGTATGGAAATATTTCTCGATTTAAATTACTGTCTGATATCTCCCTTACTGCTTGAAATTATCAACTCAAAATTCATGTTTATATGTAAAATGTTCCCCTAAATCGAATGGCGAAGACTAGAACCTTCTATCTCTCCAATTAGTGGAGTAATTGATACATAAAGAATATCTTCACGATTTAATTTACTATTCGCTATCTTCCTTAATGCTTGGGAATATGAACTCAAAATTCACTTCAATATGTAAAATGGTCTTCTGAATCGATTGGAGAAGACTAGAACTTTCTATCTCTCCAATTAGCCGAGTTATGGTTACATAAAATTTCAGAAAGTGGATTATCGATTATTTTCATGATTTAAATTGCTATTTGCTATCTTCCTTAATGCTTGGAAATATGAACTCAAAATTCACTTCAATATGTAAAATGGTCTTCTGAATCGATTGGAGAAGACTAGAACCTTCTATCTCTCCAATTAGCCGAGTTATGGTTACATAAAATTTCAGAAAGTGGATTATCGATTATTTTCATGATTTAAATTGCTATTTGCTATCTTCCTTAATGCTTGGGAATATAATCTGAAAATTCACTTCAATATGTAAAATGGTCTTCTGAATCGATTGGAGAAGACTAGAACTTTCTATCTCTCCAATTAGCCGAGTTATGGTTACATAAAGTTTCAGAAAGTGGATTTTCGATTATTTTCATGATTTAAATTGCTATTTGCTATCTTCCTTAATGCTTGGAAATATAATCTGAAAATTCACTTCTATATGTAAAATGGTCTTCTGAATCGATTGGCGAAGACTAGAACGTTTTATCTCTTCAATTAGTCGAATTATGAGTATTTTTGGTTTTAGGAAGGGAATTTTCGAAAATTTCACTACGTTATTTGAAGGCGAAATAATGATTTTATTGGAAAACAGACGGTGCCAGTCGTTTTTTCGTCCCAAAAAACCCCTGCATACCAATTTTTAGCCAATTTCATGTCGCAAAATTTTTTTTTTGTAGAAAATTTTGAAGCAAGGGGTAGGTATGGAAATATTTCGCGATTTAAATTACTGTCTGATATCTCCCTTACTGCTTGAAATTATCAACTTAAAATTCATGTTTATATGTAAAATGTTCCCCTAAATCGAATGGCGAAGACTAGAACCTTCTATCTCCCCAATTAGTGGAGTAATTGATACATAAAGAATATCTTCACGATTTAATTTACTATTTGCTATCTTCCTTAATGCTTGGGAATATAATCTGAAAATTCACTTCAATATGTAAAATGGTCTTCTGAATCGATTGGAGAAGACTAGAACCTTTTATCTCTCCAATTAGCCGAGTTATGGTTACATAAAATTTCAGAAAGTGGATTTTCGATTATTTTCATGATTTAAATTGCTATTTGCTATCTTCCTTAATGCTTGGGAATATAATCTGAAAATTCATTTCAATATGTAAAATGGTCTTCTGAATCGATTGGAGAAGACTAGAACCTTCTATCTCTCCAATTAGCCGAGTTATGGTTACATAAAGTTTCAGAAAGTGGATTTTCGATTATTTTCATGATTTAAATTGCTATTTGCTATCTTCCTTAATGCTTGGAAATATAATCTGAAAATTCACTTCTATATGTAAAATGGTCTTCTGAATCGATTGGCGAAGACTAGAACGTTTTATCTTTTCAATTAGTCGAATTATGAGTATTTTTGGTTTTAGGAAGTGAATTTTCGAAAATTTCACTACGTTATTTGAAGGCGAAATAATGATTTTATTGGAAAACAGACGGTGCCAGTCGTTTTTTCGTCCCAAAAAACCCCTGCATACCAATTTTTAGCCAATTTCATGTCGCAAAATTTTTTTTTTGTAGAAAATTTTGAAGCAAGGGGTAGGTATGGAAATATTTCGCGATTTAAATTACTGTCTGATATCTCCCTTACTGCTTGAAATTATCAACTTAAAATTCATGTTTATATGTAAAATGTTCCCCTAAATCGAATGGCGAAGACTAGAACCTTCTATCTCTCCAATTAGTGGAGTAATTGATACATAAAGAATATCTTCACGATTTAATTTACTATTTGCTATCTTCCTTAATGCTTGGGAATATAATCTGAAAATTCACTTCAATATGTAAAATGGTCTTCTGAATCGATTGGAGAAGACTAGAACCTCCTATCTCTCCAATTAGCCGAGTTATGGTTACATAAACTTTCAGAAAGTGGATTTTCGATTATTTTCATGATTCAAATTGCTATTTGCTATCTTCCTTAATGCTTGGAAATATAATCTGAAAATTCACTTCAATATGTTAAATGATCTTCTGAATCGATTGGAGAAGACTAGAACCTTCTATCTCTCCAATTAGCCGAGTTATGGTTACATAAAATTTCAGAAAGTGGATTTTCGATTATTTTCATGATTTAAATTGCTATTTGCTATCTTCCTTAATGCTTGGAAATATAATCTGAAAATTCACTTCTATATGTAAAATGGTCTTCTGAATCGATTGGCGAAGACTAGAACGTTTTATCTTTTCAATTAGTCGAATTATGAGTATTTTTGGTTTTAGGAAGTGAATTTTCGAAAATTTCACTACGTTATTTGAAGGCGAAATAATGATTTTATTGGAAAACAGACGGTGCCAGTCGTTTTTTTGTCCCAAAAAACCCCTGCATACAAATTTTTAGCCAATTTCATGTCGCAAAATTTTTTTTTTGTAGTAAATTTTGAAGCAAGGGGTAGGTATGGAAATATTTCGCGATTTAAATTACTGTCTGATATCTCCCTTACTGCTTGAAATTATCAACTTAAAATTCATGTTTATATGTAAAATGTTCCCCTAAATCGAATGGCGAAGACTAGAACCTTCTATCTCTCCAATTAGTGGAGTAATTGATACATAAAGAATATCTTCACGATTTAATTTACTATTCGCTATCTTCCTTAATGCTTGGGAATATGAACTCAAAATTCACTTCAATATGTAAAATGGTCTTCTGAATCGATTGGAGAAGACTAGAACCTTCTATCTCTCCAATTAGCCGAGTTATGGTTACATAAAGTTTCAGAAAGTGGATTTTCGATTATTTTCATGATTTAAATTGCTATTTGCTATCTTCCTTAATGCTTGGAAATATAATCTGAAAATTCTCTTCAATATGTAAAATGGTCTTCTGAATCGATTGGAGAAGACTAGAACCTTCTATCTCTCCAATTAGCCGAGTTATGGTTACATAAATTTTCAGAAAGTGGATTTTCGATTATTTTCATGATTTAAATTGCTATTTGCTATCTTCCTTAATGCTTGGAAATATAATCTGAAAATTCACTTCTATATGTAAAATGGTCTTCTGAATCGATTGGAGAAGACTAGAACCTTCTATCTCTCCAATTAGCCGAGTTATGGTTACATAAAGTTTCAGAAAGTGGATTTTCGATTATTTTCATGATTTAAATTGCTATTTGCTATCTTCCTTAATGCTTGGAAATATAATCTGAAAATTCACTTCTATATGTAAAATGGTCTTCTGAATCGATTGGCGAAGACTAGAACGTTTTATCTTTTCAATTAGTCGAATTATGAGTATTTTTGGTTTTAGGAAGTGAATTTTCGAAAATTTCACTACGTTATTTGAAGGCGAAATAATGATTTTATTGGAAAACAGACGGTGCCAGTCGTTTTTTCGTCCCAAAAAACCCCTGCATACCAATTTTTAGCCAATTTCATGTCGCAAAATTTTTTTTTTGTAGAAAATTTTGAAGCAAGGGGTAGGTATGGAAATATTTCGCGATTTAAATTACTGTCTGATATCTCCCTTACTGCTTGAAATTATCAACTTAAAATTCATGTTTATATGTAAAATGTTCCCCTAAATCGAATGGCGAAGACTAGAACCTTCTATCTCTCCAATTAGTGGAGTAATTGATACATAAAGAATATCTTCACGATTTAATTTACTATTTGCTATCTTCCTTAATGCTTGGGAATATAATCTGAAAATTCACTTCAATATGTAAAATGGTCTTCTGAATCGATTGGAGAAGACTAGAACCTCCTATCTCTCCAATTAGCCGAGTTATGGTTACATAAACTTTCAGAAAGTGGATTTTCGATTATTTTCATGATTCAAATTGCTATTTGCTATCTTCCTTAATGCTTGGAAATATAATCTGAAAATTCACTTCAATATGTTAAATGATCTTCTGAATCGATTGGAGAAGACTAGAACCTTCTATCTCTCCAATTAGCCGAGTTATGGTTACATAAAATTTCAGAAAGTGGATTTTCGATTATTTTCATGATTTAAATTGCTATTTGCTATCTTCCTTAATGCTTGGAAATATAATCTGAAAATTCACTTCTATATGTAAAATGGTCTTCTGAATCGATTGGCGAAGACTAGAACGTTTTATCTTTTCAATTAGTCGAATTATGAGTATTTTTGGTTTTAGGAAGTGAATTTTCGAAAATTTCACTACGTTATTTGAAGGCGAAATAATGATTTTATTGGAAAACAGACGGTGCCAGTCGTTTTTTTGTCCCAAAAAACCCCTGCATACAAATTTTTAGCCAATTTCATGTCGCAAAATTTTTTTTTTGTAGTAAATTTTGAAGCAAGGGGTAGGTATGGAAATATTTCGCGATTTAAATTACTGTCTGATATCTCCCTTACTGCTTGAAATTATCAACTTAAAATTCATGTTTATATGTAAAATGTTCCCCTAAATCGAATGGCGAAGACTAGAACCTTCTATCTCTCCAATTAGTGGAGTAATTGATACATAAAGAATATCTTCACGATTTAATTTACTATTCGCTATCTTCCTTAATGCTTGGGAATATGAACTCAAAATTCACTTCAATATGTAAAATGGTCTTCTGAATCGATTGGAGAAGACTAGAACCTTCTATCTCTCCAATTAGCCGAGTTATGGTTACATAAAGTTTCAGAAAGTGGATTTTCGATTATTTTCATGATTTAAATTGCTATTTGCTATCTTCCTTAATGCTTGGAAATATAATCTGAAAATTCTCTTCAATATGTAAAATGGTCTTCTGAATCGATTGGAGAAGACTAGAACCTTCTATCTCTCCAATTAGCCGAGTTATGGTTACATAAATTTTCAGAAAGTGGATTTTCGATTATTTTCATGATTTAAATTGCTATTTGCTATCTTCCTTAATGCTTGGAAATATAATCTGAAAATTCACTTCTATATGTAAAATGGTCTTCTGAATCGATTGGAGAAGACTAGAACCTTCTATCTCTCCAATTAGCCGAGTTATGGTTACATAAAGTTTCAGAAAGTGGATTTTCGATTATTTTCATGATTTAAATTGCTATTTGCTATCTTCCTTAATGCTTGGAAATATAATCTGAAAATTCACTTCTATATGTAAAATGGTCTTCTGAATCGATTGGCGAAGACTAGAACGTTTTATCTTTTCAATTAGTCGAATTATGAGTATTTTTGGTTTTAGGAAGTGAATTTTCGAAAATTTCACTACGTTATTTGAAGGCGAAATAATGATTTTATTGGAAAACAGACGGTGCCAGTCGTTTTTTCGTCCCAAAAAACCCCTGCATACCAATTTTTAGCCAATTTCATGTCGCAAAATTTTTTTTTTGTAGAAAATTTTGAAGCAAGGGGTAGGTATGGAAATATTTCGCGATTTAAATTACTGTCTGATATCTCCCTTACTGCTTGAAATTATCAACTTAAAATTCATGTTTATATGTAAAATGTTCCCCTAAATCGAATGGCGAAGACTAGAACCTTCTATCTCTCCAATTAGTGGAGTAATTGATACATAAAGAATATCTTCACGATTTAATTTACTATTTGCTATCTTCCTTAATGCTTGGGAATATAATCTGAAAATTCACTTCAATATGTAAAATGGTCTTCTGAATCGATTGGAGAAGACTAGAACCTCCTATCTCTCCAATTAGCCGAGTTATGGTTACATAAACTTTCAGAAAGTGGATTTTCGATTATTTTCATGATTCAAATTGCTATTTGCTATCTTCCTTAATGCTTGGAAATATAATCTGAAAATTCACTTCAATATGTAAAATGGTCTTCTGAATCGATTGGAGAAGACTAGAACCTTCTATCCCTCCAATTAGCCGAGTTATGGTTACATAAATTTTCAGAAAGTGGATTTTCGATTATTTTCATGATTTAAATTGCTATTTGCTATCTTCCTTAATGCTTGGAAATATAATCTGAAAATTCACTTCTATATGTAAAATGGTCTTCTGAATCGATTGGAGAAGACTCGAACCTTCTATCTCTACAATTAGCCGAGTTATGGTTACATAAAGTTTCAGAAAGTGGATTTTCGATTATTTTCATGATTTAAATTGCTATTTGCTATCTTCCTTAATGCTTGGAAATATAATCTGAAAATTCACTTCTATATGTAAAATGGTCTTCTGAATCGATTGGCGAAGACTAGAACGTTTTATCTTTTCAATTAGTCGAATTATGAGTATTTTTGGTTTTAGGAAGTGAATTTTCGAAAATTTCACTACGTTATTTGAAGGCGAAATAATGATTTTATTGGAAAACAGACGGTGCCAGTCGTTTTTTCGTCCCAAAAAACCCCTGCATACAAATTTTTAGCCAATTTCATGTCGCAAAATTTTTTTTTTGTAGTAAATTTTGAAGCAAGGGGTAGGTATGGAAATATTTCGCGATTTAAATTACTGTCTGATATCTCCCTTACTGCTTGAAATTATCAACTTAAAATTCATGTTTATATGTAAAATGTTCCCCTAAATCGAATGGCGAAGACTAGAACCTTCTATCTCTCCAATTAGTGGAGTAATTGATACATAAAGAATATCTTCACGATTTAATTTACTATTCGCTATCTTCCTTAATGCTTGGGAATATGAACTCAAAATTCACTTCAATATGTAAAATGGTCTTCTGAATCGATTGGAGAAGACTAGAACCTTCTATCTCTCCAATTAGCCGAGTTATGGTTACATAAAGTTTCAGAAAGTGGATTTTCGATTATTTTCATGATTTAAATTGCTATTTGCTATCTTCCTTAATGCTTGGAAATATAATCTGAAAATTCTCTTCAATATGTAAAATGGTCTTCTGAATCGATTGGAGAAGACTAGAACCTTCTATCTCTCCAATTAGCCGAGTTATGGTTACATAAATTTTCAGAAAGTGGATTTTCGATTATTTTCATGATTTAAATTGCTATTTGCTATCTTCCTTAATGCTTGGAAATATAATCTGAAAATTCACTTCTATATGTAAAATGGTCTTCTGAATCGATTGGAGAAGACTAGAACCTTCTATCTCTCCAATTAGCCGAGTTATGGTTACATAAAGTTTCAGAAAGTGGATTTTCGATTATTTTCATGATTTAAATTGCTATTTGCTATCTTCCTTAATGCTTGGAAATATAATCTGAAAATTCACCTCTATATGTAAAATGGTCTTCTGAATCGATTGGCGAAGACTAGAACGTTTTATCTTTTCAATTAGTCGAATTATGAGTATTTTTGGTTTTAGGAAGTGAATTTTCGAAAATTTCACTACGTTATTTGAAGGCGAAATAATGATTTTATTGGAAAACAGACGGTGCCAGTCGTTTTTTCGTCCCAAAAAACCCCTGCATACCAATTTTTAGCCAATTTCATGTCGCAAAATTTTTTTTTTGTAGAAAATTTTGAAGCAAGGGGTAGGTATGGAAATATTTCGCGATTTAAATTACTGTCTGATATCTCCCTTACTGCTTGAAATTATCAACTTAAAATTCATGTTTATATGTAAAATGTTCCCCTAAATCGAATGGCGAAGACTAGAACCTTCTATCTCTCCAATTAGTGGAGTAATTGATACATAAAGAATATCTTCACGATTTAATTTACTATTTGCTATCTTCCTTAATGCTTGGGAATATAATCTGAAAATTCACTTCAATATGTAAAATGGTCTTCTGAATCGATTGGAGAAGACTAGAACCTCCTATCTCTCCAATTAGCCGAGTTATGGTTACATAAACTTTCAGAAAGTGGATTTTCGATTATTTTCATGATTCAAATTGCTATTTGCTATCTTCCTTAATGCTTGGAAATATAATCTGAAAATTCACTTCAATATGTAAAATGGTCTTCTGAATCGATTGGAGAAGACTAGAACCTTCTATCCCTCCAATTAGCCGAGTTATGGTTACATAAATTTTCAGAAAGTGGATTTTCGATTATTTTCATGATTTAAATTGCTATTTGCTATCTTCCTTAATGCTTGGAAATATAATCTGAAAATTCACTTGTATATGTAAAATGGTCTTCTGAATCGATTGGCGAAGACTAGAACGTTTTATCTTTTCAATTAGTCGAATTATGAGTATTTTTGGTTTTAGGAAGTGAATTTTCGAAAATTTCACTACGTTATTTGAAGGCGAAATAATGATTTTATTGGAAAACAGACGGTGCCAGTCGTTTTTTAGTCCCAAAAAACCCCTGCATACCAATTTTTAGCCAATTTCATGTCGCAAAATTTTTTTTTTGTAGTAAATTTTGAAGCAAGGGGTAGGTATGGAAATATTTCGCGATTTAAATTACTGTCTGATATCTCCCTTACTGCTTGAAATTATCAACTTAAAATTCAAGTTTATATGTAGAATGTTCCCCTAAATCGAATGGCGAAGACTAGAACCTTCTATCTCTCCAATTAGTGGAGTAATTGATACATAAAGAATATCTTCACGATTTAATTTACTATTTGCTATCTTCCTTAATGCTTGGAAATATGAACTCAAAATTCACTCCAATATGTAAAATGGTCTTCAGAATCGATTGGAGGAGACTAGAACGTTTTATCTTTTCAATTAGTCGAATTATGAGTATTTTTGGTTTTAGGAAGTGAATTTTCGAAAATTTCACTACGTTATTTGAAGGCGAAATAATGATTTTATTGGAAAACAGACGGTGCCAGTCAATTTTTCGTCCCAAAAAACCCCTGCATACCAATTTTTAGCCAATTTCATGTCGCAAAATTTTTTTTTTGTAGAAAATTTTGAAGCAAGGGGTAGGTATGGAAATATTTCGCGATTTAAATTACTGTCTGATATCTCCCTTACTGCTTGGAATTATCAACTTAAAATTCATGTTTATATGTAAAATGTTCCCCTAAATCGAATGGCGAAGACTAGAACCTTCTATCTCTCCAATTAGTGGAGTAATTGATACATAAAGAATATCTTCACGATTTAATTTACTATTTGCTATCTTCCTTAATGCTTGGGAATATAATCTGAAAATTCACTTCAATATGTAAAATGGTCTTCTGAATCGATTGGAGAAAACTAGAACCTTCTATCTCTTCAATTAGCCGAGTTATGGTTACATAAAATTTCAGAAAGTGGATTTTCGATTATTTTCATGATTTAAATTGCTATTTGCTATCTTCCTTAATGCTTGGGAATATAATCTGAAAATTCATTTCAATATGTAAAATGGTCTTCTGAATCGATTGGAGGAGACTAGAACCTTCTATCTCTCCAATTAGCCGAGTTATGGTTACATAAACTTTCAGAAAGTGGATTTTCGATTATTTTCATGATTCAAATTGCTATTTGCTATCTTCCTTAATGCTTGGAAATATAATCTGAAAATTCACTTCTATATGTAAAATGGTCTTCTGAATCGATTGGCGAAGACTAGAACGTTTTATCTTTTCAATTAGACGAATTATGAGTATTTTTGGTTTTAGGAAGTGAATTTTCGAAAATTTCACTACGTTATTTGAAGGCGAAATAATGATTTTATTGGAAAACAGACGGTGCCAGTCGTTTTTTCGTCCCAAAAAACCCCTGCATACCAATTTTTAGCCAATTTCATGTCGCAAAATTTTTTTTTTGTAGAAAATTTTGAAGCAAGGGGTAGGTATGGAAATATTTCGCGATTTAAATTACTGTCTGATATCTCCCTTACTGCTTGAAATTATCAACTTAAAATTCATGTTTATATGTAAAATGTTCCCCTAAATCGAATGGCGAAGACTAGAACCTTCTATCTCTCCAATTAGTGGAGTAATTGATACATAAAGAATATCTTCACGATTTAATTTACTATTTGCTATCTTCCTTAATGCTTGGGAATATAATCTGAAAATTCACTTCAATATGTAAAATGGTCTTCTGAATCGATTGGAGAAGACTAGAACCTTCTATCTCTCCAATTAGCCGAGTTATGGTTACATAAAATTTCAGAAAGTGGATTTTCGATTATTTTCATGATTTAAATTGCTATTTGCTATCTTCCTTAATGCTTGGGAATATAATCTGAAAATTCATTTTAATATGTAAAATGGTCTTCTGAATCGATTGGAGAAGACTAGAACCTTCTATCTCTCCAATTAGCCGAGTTATGGTTACATAAACTTTCAGAAAGTGGATTTTCGATTATTTTCATGATTCAAATTGCTATTTGCTATCTTCCTTAATGCTTGGAAATATAATCTGAAAATTCACTTCTATATGTAAAATGGTCTTCTGAATCCATTGGCGAATACTAGAACGTTTTATCTTTTCAATTAGTCGAATTATGAGTATTTTTGGTTTTAGGAAGTGAATTTTCGAAAATTTCACTACGTTATTTGAAGGCGAAATAATGATTTTATTGGAAAACAGACGGTGCCAGTCGTTTTTTCGTCCCAAAAAACCCCTGCATACCAATTTTTAGCCAATTTCATGTCGCAAAATTTTTTTTTTGTAGTAAATTTTGAAGCAAGGGGTAGGTATGGAAATATTTCGCGATTTAAATCACTGTCTGATATCTCCCTTACTGCTTGAAATTATCAACTTAAAATTCATGTTTATATGTAAAATGTTCCCCTAAATCGAATGGCGAAGACTAGAACCTTCTATCTCTCCAATTAGTGGAGTAATTGATACATAAAGAATATCTTCACGATTTAATTTACTATTCGCTATCTTCCTTAATGCTTGGGAATATGAACTCAAAATTCACTTCAATATGTAAAATGGTCTTCTGAATCGATTGGAGAAGACTAGAACCTTCTATCTCTCCAATTAGCCGAGTTATGGTTACATAAAGTTTCAGAAAGTGGATTTTCGATTATTTTCATGATTTAAATTGCTATTTGCTATCTTCCTTAATGCTTGGAAATATAATCTGAAAATTCATTTTAATATGTAAAATGGTCTTCTGAATCGATTGGAGAAGACTAGAACCTTCTATCTCTCCAATTAGCCAAGTTATGGTTACATAAATTTTCAGAAAGTGGATTTTCGATTATTTTCATGATTTAAATTGCTATTTGCTATCTTCCTTAATGCTTGGAAATATAATCTGAAAATTCACTTCTATATGTAAAATGGTCTCCTGAATCGA
Source organism: Lochmaea capreae (assembly GCA_949126875.1). Classification (NCBI taxonomy): domain Eukaryota; kingdom Metazoa; phylum Arthropoda; class Insecta; order Coleoptera; family Chrysomelidae; genus Lochmaea; species Lochmaea capreae. Next base: position 25,031,877 of record OX421404.1, read on the forward strand.
TTGGCGAAGACTAGAACGTTTTATCTTTTCAATTAGTCGAATTATGAGTATTTTTGGTTTTAGGAAGTGAATTTTCGAAAAATTCACTACGTTATTTGAAGGCGAAATAATGATTTTATTGGAAAACAGACGGTGCCAGTCGTTTTTTCGTCCCAAAAAACCCCTGCATACCAATTTTTAGCCAATTTCATGTCGCAAAATTTTTTTTTTGTAGTAAATTTTGAAGCAAGGGGTAGGTATGGAAATATTTCGCGATTTAAATCACTGTCTGATATCTCCCTTACTGCTTGAAATTATCAACTTAAAATTCATGTTTATATGTAAAATGTTCCCCTAAATCGAATGGCGAAGACTAGAACCTTCTATCTCTCCAATTAGTGGAGTAATTGATACATAAAGAATATCTTCACGATTTAATTTACTATTCGCTATCTTCCTTAATGCTTGGGAATATGAACTCAAAATTCACTTCAATTTGTAAAATGGTCTTCTGAATCGATTGGAGAAGACTAGAACCTTCTATCTCTCCAATTAGCCGAGTTATGGTTACATAAAGTTTCAGAAAGTGGATTTTCGATTATTTTCATGATTTAAATTGCTATTCGCTATCTTCCTTAATGCTTGGAAATATAATCTGAAAATTCACTTCAATATGTAAAATGGTCTTCTGAATCGATTGGAGAAGACTAGAACCTTCTATCTCTCCAATTAGCCGAGTTATGGTTACATAAATTTTCAGAAAGTGGATTTTCGATTATTTTCATGATTTAAATTGCTATTTGCTATCTTCCTTAATGCTTGGAAATATAATCTGAAAATTCACTTCTATATGTAAAATGGTCTCCTGAATCGATTGGCGAAGACTAGAACGTTTTATCTTTTCAATTAGTCGAATTATGAGTATTTTTGGTTTTAGGAAGTGAATTTTCGAAAAATTCACTACGTTATTTGAAGGCGAAATAATGATTTTATTGGAAAACAGACGGTGCCAGTCGTTTTTTCGTCCCAGAAAACCCCTGCATACCAATTTATAGCCAATTTCATGTCGCAAAATTTTTTTTTTGTAGAAAATTTTGAAGCAAGGGGTAGGTATTACTGTCTGATATCTCCCTTACTGCTTGAAATTATCAACTTAAAATTCATGTTTATATGTAGAATGTTCCCCTAAATCGAATGGCGAAGACTAGAACCTTCTATCTCTCCAATTAGTGGAGTAATTGATACATAAAGAATATCTTCACGATTTAATTTACTATTTGCTATCTTCCTTAATGCTTGGAAATATGAACTCAAAATTCACTCCAATATGTAAAATGGTCTTCTGAATCGATTGGAGAAGACTAGAACCTTCTATCTCTCCAATTAGCCGAGTTATGGTTACATAAAGTATCAGAAAGTGGATTTTCGATTATTTTCATGATTTAAATTGCTATTCGCTATCTTCCTTAATGCTTGGAAATATAATCTGAAAATTCACTTCTATATGTAAAATGGTCTTCTGAATCGATTGGAGAAGACTAGAACCTTCTATCTCTCCAATTAGCCGAGTTATGGTTACATAAAATTTCAGAAAGTGGATTTTCGATTATTTTCATGATTTAAATTGCTATTTGCTATCTTCCTTAATGCTTGGAAATATAATCTGAAAATTCACTTCAATATGTAAAATGGTCTTCTGAATCGATTGGAGAAGACTAGAACCTTCTATCTCTCCAATTAGCCGAGTTATGGTTACATAAAGTTTCAGAAAGTGGATTTTCGATTATTTTCATGATTTAAATTGCTATTTGCTATCTTCCTTAATGCTTGGAAATATAATCTGAAAATTCACTTCTATATGTAAAATGGTCTTCTGAATCGATTGGAGAAGACTAGAACCTTCTATCTCCCCAATTAGCCGAGTTATGGTTACATAAAGTTTCAGAAAGTGGATTTTTGATTATTTTCATGATTTAAATTGCTATTTGCTATCTTCCTTAATGCTTGGAAATATAATCTGAAAATTCACTTCTATATGTAAAATGGTCTTCTGAATCGATTGGCGAAGACTAGAACGTTTTATCTTTTCAATTAGTCGAATTATGAGTATTTTTGGTTTTAGGAAGTGAATTTTCGAAAATTTCACTACGTTATTTGAAGGCGAAATAATGATTTTATTGGAAAACAGACGGTGCCAGTCGTTTTTTCGTCCCAAAAAACCCCTGCATACCAATTTTTAGCCAATTTCATGTCGCAAAATTTTTTTTTTGTAGAAAATTTTGAAGCAAGGGGTAGGTATGGAAATATTTCGCGATTTAAATTACTGTCTGATATCTCCCTTACTGCTTGGAATTATCAACTTAAAATTCATGTTTATATGTAAAATGTTCCCCTAAATCGAATGGCGAAGACTAGAACCTTCTATCTCTCCAATTAGTGGAGTAATTGATACATAAAGAATATCTTCACGATTTAATTTACTATTTGCTATCTTCCTTAATGCTTGGGAATATAATCTGAAAATTCACTTCAATATGTAAAATGGTCTTCTGAATCGATTGGAGAAGACTAGAACCTTCTATCTTTCCAATTAGCCGAGTTATGGTTACATAAAATTTCAGAAAGTGGATTTTCGATTATTTTCATGATTTAAATTGCTATTTGCTATCTTCCTTAATGCTTGGGAATATAATCTGAAAATTCATTTCAATATGTAAAATGGTCTTCTGAATCGATTGGAGAAGACTAGAACCTTCTATCTCTCCAATTAGCCGAGTTATGGTTACATAAACTTTCAGAAAGTGGATTTTCGATTATTTTCATGATTCAAATTGCTATTTGCTATCTTCCTTAATGCTTGGAAATATAATCTGAAAATTCACTTCTATATGTAAAATGGTCTTCTGAATCGATTGGCGAAGACTAGAACGTTTTATCTTTTCAATTAGTCGAATTATGAGTATTTTTGGTTTTAGGAAGTGAATTTTCGAAAATTTCACTACGTTATTTGAAGGCGAAATAATGATTTTATTGGAAAACAGACGGTGCCAGTCGTTTTTTCGTCCCAGAAAACCCCTGCATACCAATTTTTAGCCAATTTCATGTCGCAAAATTTTTTTTTTGTAGAAAATTTTGAAGCAAGGGGTAGGTATGGAAATATTTCGCGATTTAAATTACTGTCTGATATCTCCCTTACTGCTTGAAATTATCAACTTAAAATTCATGTTTATATGTAAAATGTTCCCCTAAATCGAATGGCGAAGACTAGAACCTTCTATCTCTCCAATTAGTGGAGTAATTGATACATAAAGAATATCTTCACGATTTAATTTACTATTTGCTATCTTCCTTAATGCTTGGGAATATAATCTGAAAATTCACTTCAATATGTAAAATGGTCTTCTGAATCGATTGGAGAAGACTAGAACCTTCTATCTCTCCAATTAGCCGAGTTATGGTTACATAAACTTTCAGAAAGTGGATTTTCGATTATTTTCATGATTCAAATTGCTATTTGCTATCTTCCTTAATGCTTGGAAATATAATCTGAAAATTCACTTCAATATGTAAAATGGTCTTCTGAATCGATTGGAGAAGACTAGAACCTTCTATCTGTCCAATTAGCCGAGTTATGGTTACATAAAATTTCAGAAAGTGGATTTTCGATTATTTTCATGATTTAAATTGCTATTTGCTATCTTCCTTAATGCTTGGGAATATAATCTGACAATTCATTTCAGTATGTAAAATGGTCTACTGAATCGATTGGAGAAGACTAGAACCTTCTATCTCTCCAATTAGCCGAGTTATGGTTACATAAAGTTTCAGAAAGTGGATTTTCGATTATTTTCATGATTTAAATTGCTATTTGCTATCTTCCTTAATGCTTGGGAATATAATCTGAAAATTCACTTCTATATGTAAAATGGTCTTCTGAATCGATTGGCGAAGACTAGAACGTTTTATCTTTTCAATTAGTCGAATTATGAGTATTTTTGGTTTTAGGAAGTGAATTTTCGAAAATTTCACTACGTTATTTGAAGGCGAAATAATGATTTTATTGGAAAACAGACGGTGCCAGTCGTTTTTTCGTCCCAAAAAACCCCTGCATACCAATTTTTAGCCAATTTCATGTCGCAAAATTTTTTTTTTGTAGAAAATTTTGAAGCAAGGGGTAGGTATTACTGTCTGATATCTCCCTTACTGCTTGAAATTATCAACTTAAAATTCATGTTTATATGTAGAATGTTCCCCTAAATCGAATGGCGAAGACTAGAACCTTCTATCTCTCCAATTAGTGGAGTAATTGATACATAAAGAATATCTTCACGATTTAATTTACTATTTGCTATCTTCCTTAATGCTTGGAAATATGAACTCAAAATTCACTCCAATATGTAAAATGGTCTTCTGAATCGATTGGAGAAGACTAGAACCTTCTATCTCTCCAATTAGCCGAGTTATGGTTACATAAAGTATCAGAAAGTGGATTTTCGATTATTTTCATGATTTAAATTGCTATTTGCTATCTTCCTTAATGCTTGGAAATATAATCTGAAAATTCACTTCTATATGTAAAATGGTCTTCAGAATCGATTGGAGGAGACTAGAACCTTCTATCTCCCCAATTAGCCGAGTTATGGTTACATAAAGTTTCAGAAAGTGGATTTTTGATTATTTTCATGATTTAAATTGCTATTTGCTATCTTCCTTAATGCTTGGAAATATAATCTGAAAATTCACTTCTATATGTAAAATGGTCTTCTGAATCGATTGGCGAAGACTAGAACGTTTTATCTTTTCAATTAGTCGAATTATGAGTATTTTTGGTTTTAGGAAGTGAATTTTCGAAAATTTCACTACGTTATTTGAAGGCGAAATAATGATTTTATTGGAAAACAGACGGTGCCAGTCAATTTTTCGTCCCAAAAAACCCCTGCATACCAATTTTTAGCCAATTTCATGTCGCAAAATTTTTTTTTTGTAGAAAATTTTGAAGCAAGGGGTAGGTATGGAAATATTTCGCGATTTAAATTACTGTCTGATATCTCCCTTACTGCTTGAAATTATCAACTTAAAATTCATCTTTATATGTAAAATGTTCCCCTAAATCGAATGGCGAAGACTAGAACCTTCTATCTCTCCAATTAGTGGAGTAATTGATACATAAAGAATATCTTCACGATTTAATTTACTATTTGCTATCTTCCTTAATGCTTGGGAATATAATCTGAAAATTCACTTCAATATGTAAAATGGTCTTCTGAATCGATTGGAGAAGACTAGAACCTTCTATCTCTCCAATTAGCCGAGTTATGGTTACATAAAATTTCAGAAAGTGGATTTTCGATTATTTTCATGATTTAAATTGCTATTTGCTATCTTCCTTAATGCTTGGAAATATAATCTGAAAATTCATTTTAATATGTAAAATGGTCTTCTGAATCGATTGGAGAAGACTAGAACCTTCTATCTCTCCAATTAGCCGAGTTATGGTTACATAAACTTTCAGAAAGTGGATTTTCGATTATTTTCATGATTCAAATTGCTATTTGCTATCTTCCTTAATGCTTGGAAATATAATCTGAAAATTCACTTCTATATGTAAAATGGTCTTCTGAATCCATTGGCGAATACTAGAACGTTTTATCTTTTCAATTAGTCGAATTATGAGTATTTTTGGTTTTAGGAAGTGAATTTTCGAAAATTTCACTACGTTATTTGAAGGCGAAATAATGATTTTATTGGAAAACAGACGGTGCCAGTCGTTTTTTCGTCCCAAAAAACCCCTGCATACCAATTTTTAGCCAATTTCATGTCGCAAAATTTTTTTTTTGTAGTAAATTTTGAAGCAAGGGGTAGGTATGGAAATATTTCGCGATTTAAATTACTGTCTGATATCTCCCTTACTGCTTGAAATTATCAACTTAAAATTCATGTTTATATGTAAAATGTTCCCCTAAATCGAATGGCGAAGACTAGAACCTTCTATCTCTCCAATTAGTGGAGTAATTGATACATAAAGAATATCTTCACGATTTAATTTACTATTCGCTATCTTCCTTAATGCTTGGGAATATGAACTCAAAATTCACTTCAATTTGTAAAATGGTCTTCTGAATCGATTGGAGAAGACTAGAACCTTCTATCTCTCCAATTAGCCGAGTTATGGTTACATAAAGTTTCAGAAAGTGGATTTTCGATTATTTTCATGATTTAAATTGCTATTTGCTATCTTCCTTAATGCTTGGAAATATAATCTGAAAATTCACTTCAATATGTAAAATGGTCTTCTGAATCGATTGGAGAAGACTAGAACCTTCTATCTCTCCAATTAGCCGAGTTATGGTTACATAAATTTTCAAAAAGTGGATTTTCGATTATTTTCATGATTTAAATTGCTATTTGCTATCTTCCTTAATGCTTGGAAATATAATCTGAAAATTCACTTCTATATGTTAAATGGTCTCCTGAATCGATTGGCGAAGACTAGAACGTTTTATCTTTTCAATTAGTCGAATTATGAGTATTTTTGGTTTTAGGAAGTGAATTTTCGAAAAATTCACTACGTTATTTGAAGGCGAAATAATGATTTTATTGGAAAACAGACGGTGCCAGTCGTTTTTTCGTCCCAGAAAACCCCTGCATACCAATTTATAGCCAATTTCATGTCGCAAAATTTTTTTTTTGTAGAAAATTTTGAAGCAAGGGGTAGGTATTACTGTCTGATATCTCCCTTACTGCTTGAAATTATCAACTTAAAATTCATGTTCATATGTAGAATGTTCCCCTAAATCGAATGGCGGAGACTAGAACCTTCTATCTCTCCAATTAGTGGAGTAATTGATACATAAAGAATATCTTCACGATTTAATTTACTATTTGCTATCTTCCTTAATGCTTGGAAATATGAACTCAAAATTCACTCCAATATGTAAAATGGTCTTCTGAATCGATTGGAGAAGACTAGAACCTTCTATCTCTCCAATTAGCCGAGTTATGGTTACATAAAGTATCAGAAAGTGGATTTTCGATTATTTTCATGATTTAAATTGCTATTCGCTATCTTCCTTAATGCTTGGAAATATAATCTGAAAATTCACTTCTATATGTAAAATGGTCTTCTGAATCGATTGGAGAAGACTAGAACCTTCTATCTCTCCAATTAGCCGAGTTATGGTTACATAAAATTTCAGAAAGTGGATTTTCGATTATTTTCATGATTTAAATTGCTATTTGCTATCTTCCTTAATGCTTGGAAATATAATCTGAAAATTCACTTCAATATGTAAAATAGTCTTCTGAATCGATTGGAGAAGACTAGAACCTTCTATCTCTCCAATTAGCCGAGTTATGGTTACATAAAGTTTCAGAAAGTGGATTTTCGATTATTTTCATGATTTAAATTGCTATTTGCTATCTTCCTTAATGCTTGGAAATATAATCTGAAAATTCACTTCTATATGTAAAATGGTCTTCTGAATCCATTGGAGAAGACTAGAACATTCTATCTCTCCAATTAGCCGAGTTATGGTTACATAAATTTTCAGAAAGTGGATTTTCGATTATTTTCATGATTTAAATTGCTATTTGCTATCTTCCTTAATGCTTGGAAATATAATCTGAAAATTCACTTGTATATGTAAAATGGTCTTCTGAATCGATTGGCGAAGACTAAAACGTTTTATCTTTTCAATTAGTCGAATTATGAGTATTTTTGGTTTTAGGAAGTGAATTTTCGAAAATTTCACTACGTTATTTGAAGGCGAAATAATGATTTTATTGGAAAACAGACGGTGCCAGTCGTTTTTTCGTCCCAAAAAACCCCTGCATACCAATTTTTAGCCAATTTCATGTCGCAAAATTTTTTTTTTGTAGAAAATTTTGAAGCAAGGGGTAGGTATGGAAATATTTCGCGATTTAAATTACTGTCTGATATCTCCCTTACTGCTTGAAATAATCAACTTAAAATTCATGTTTATATGTAAAATGTTCCCCTAAATCGAATGGCGAAGACTAGAACCTTCTATCTCTCCAATTAGTGGAGTAATTGATACATAAAGAATATCTTCACGATTTAATTTACTATTTGCTATCTTCCTTAATGCTTGGGAATATAATCTGAAAATTCACTTCAATATGTAAAATGGTCTTCTGAATCGATTGGAGAAGACTAGAACCTTCTATCTCTCCAATTAGCCTAGTTATGGTTACATAAACTTTCAGAAAGTGGATTTTCGATTATTTTCATGATTCAAATTGCTATTTGCTATCTTCCTTAATGCTTGGAAATATAATCTGAAAATTCACTTCAATATGTAAAATGGTCTTCTGAATCGATTGGAGAAGACTAGAACCTTCTATCTCTCCAATTAGCCGAGTTATGGTTACATAAAATTTCAGAAAGTGGATTTTCGATTATTTTCATGATTTAAATTGCTATTTGCTATCTTCCTTAATGCTTGGGAATATAATCTGAAAATTCATTTCAATATGTAAAATGGTCTTCTGAATCGATTGGAGAAGACTAGAACCTTCTATCTCTCCAATTAGCCGAGTTATGGTTACATAAAGTTTCAGAAAGTGGATTTTCGATTATTTTCATGATTTAAATTGCTATTTGCTATCTTCCTTAATGCTTGGAAATATAATCTGAAAATTCACTTCTATATGTAAAATGGTCTTCTGAATCGATTGGCGAAGACTAGAACGTTTTATCTTTTCAATTAGTCGAATTATGAGTATTTTTGGTTTTAGGAAGTGAATTTTCGAAAATTTCACTACGTTATTTGAAGGCGAAATAATGATTTTATTGGAAAACAGACGGTGCCAGTCGTTTTTTCGTCCCAAAAAACCATTGCATACCAATTTTTAGCCAATTTCATGTCGCAAAATTTTTTTTTTGTAGAAAATTTTGAAGCAAGGGGTAGGTATGGAAATATTTCGCGATTTAAATTACTGTCTGATATCTCCCTTACTGCTTGAAATTATCAACTTAAAATTCATGTTTATATGTAAAATGTTCCCCTAAATCGAATGGCGAAGACTAGAACCTTCTATCTCTCCAATTAGTGGAGTAATTGATACATAAAGAATATCTTCACGATTTAATTTACTATTCGCTATCTTCCTTAATGCTCGGGAATATGAACTCAAAATTCACTTCAATATGTAAAATGGTCTTCTGAATCGATTGGAGAAGACTAGAACCTTCTATCTCTCCAATTAGCCGAGTTATGGTTACATAAAATTTCAGAAAGTGGATTTTCGATTATTTTCATGATTTAAATTGCTATTTGCTATCTTCCTTAATGCTTGGAAATATAATCTGAAAATCCACTTCAATATGTAAAATGGTCTTCTGAATCGATTGGAGAAGACTAGAACCTTCTATCTCTCCAATTAGCCGAGTTATGGTTACATAAAGTTTCAGAAAGTGGATTTTCGATTATTTTCATGATTTAAATTGCTATTTGCTATCTTCCTTAATGCTTGGAAATATAATCTGAAAATTCACTTCTATATGTAAAATGGTCTTCTGAATCGATTGGAGAAGACTAGAACCTTCTATCTCTCCAATTAGCCGAGTTATGGTTACATAAAGTTTCAGAAAGTGGATTTTCGATTATTTTCATGATTTAAATTGCCATTTGCTATCTTCCTTAATGCTTGGAAATATAATCTGAAAATTCACTTCTATATGTAAAATGGTCTTCTGAATCGATTGGCGAAGACTAGAACGTTTTATCTCTTCAATTAGTCGAATTATGAGTATTTTTGGTTTTAGGAAGTGAATTTTCGAAAATTTCACTACGTTATTTGAAGGCGAAATAATGATTTTATTGGAAAACAGACGGTGCCAGTCGTTTTTTCGTCCCAAAAAACCCCTGCATACCAATTTTTAGCCAATTTCATGTCGCAAAATTTTTTTTTTGTAGAAAATTTTGAAGCGAGGGGTAGGTATGGAAATATTTCGCGATTTAAATTAACTGTCTGATATCTCCCTTACTGCTTGAAATTATCAACTTAAAATTCATGTTTATATGTAAAATGTTCCCCTAAATCGAATGGCGAAGACTAGAACCTTCTATCTCTCCAATTAGTGGAGTAATTGATACATAAAGAATATCTTCACGATTTAATTTACTATTTGCTATCTTCCTTAATGCTTGGGAATATAATCTGAAAATTCACTTCAATATGACAAATGGTCTTCTGAATCGATTGGAGAAGACTAGAACCTTCTATCTCTCCAATTAGCCGAGTTATGGTTACATAAAGTTTCAGAAAGTGGATTTTCGATTATTTTCATGATTTAAATTGCTATTTGCTATCTTCCTTAATGCTTGGAAATATAATCTGAAAATTCACTTCTATATGTAAAATGGTCTTCTGAATCGATTGGAGAAGACTAGAACCTTCTATCTCTCCAATAAGCCGAGTTATGGTTACATAAAGTTTCAGAAAGTGGATTTTCGATTATTTTCATGATTTAAATTGCCATTTGCTATCTTCCTTAATGCTTGGAAATATAATCTGAAAATTCACTTCTATATGTAAAATGGTCTTCTGAATCGATTGGCGAAGACTAGAACGTTTTATCTCTTCAATTAGTCGAATTATGAGTATTTTTGGTTTTAGGAAGTGAATTTTCGAAAATTTCACTACGTTATTTGAAGGCGAAATAATGATTTTATTGGAAAACAGACGGTGCCAGTCGTTTTTTCGTCCCAAAAAACCCCTGCATACCAATTTTTAGCCAATTTCATGTCGCAAAATTTTTTTTTTGTAGAAAATTTTGAAGCGAGGGGTAGGTATGGAAATATTTCGCGATTTAAATTACTGTCTGATATCTCCCTTACTGCTTGAAATTATCAACTTAAAATTCATGTTTATATGTAAAATGTTCCCCTAAATCGAATGGCGAAGACTAGAACCTTCTATCTCTCCAATTAGTGGAGTAATTGATACATAAAGAATATCTTCACGATTTAATTTACTATTTGCTATCTTCCTTAATGCTTGGGAATATAATCTGAAAATTCACTTCTATATGTAAAATGGTCTTCTGAATCGATTGGAGAAGACTAGAACCTTCTATCTCTCCAATTAGCCGAGTTATGGTTACATAAAGTTTCAGAAAGTGGATTTTCGATTATTTTCATGATTTAAATTGCCATTTGCTATCTTCCTTAATGCTTGGAAATATAATCTGAAAATTCACTTCTATATGTAAAATGGTCTTCTGAATCGATTGGCGAAGACTAGAACGTTTTATCTCTTCAATTAGTCGAATTATGATTATTTTTGGTTTTAGGAAGTGAATTTTCGAAAATTTCACTACGTTATTTGAAGGCGAAATAATGATTTAATTGGAAAACAGACGGTGCCAGTCGTTTTTTCGTCCCAAAAAACCCCTGCATACCAATTTTAAGCCAATTTCATGTCGCAAAATTTTTTTTTTGTAGAAAATTTTGAAGCAAGGGGTAGGTATGGAAATATTTCGCGATTTAAATTACTGTCTGATATCTCCCTTACTGCTTGAAATTATCAACTTAAAATTCATGTTTATATGTAAAATGTTCCCCTAAATCGAATGGCGAAGACTAGAACCTTCTATCTCTCCAATTAGTGGAGTAATTGATACATAAAGAATATCTTCACGATTTAATTTACTATCCGCTATCTTCCTTAATGCTCGGGAATATGAACTCAAAATTCACTTCAATATGTAAAATGGTCTTCTGAATCGATTGGAGAAGACTAGAACCTTCTATCTCTCCAATTAGCCGAGTTATGGTTACATAAAATTTCAGAAAGTGGATTTTCGATTATTTTCATGATTTAAATTGCTATTTGCTATCTTCCTTAATGCTTGGAAATATAATCTGAAAATTCACTTCAATATGTAAAATGGTCTTCTGAATCGATTGGAGAAGACTAGAACCTTCTATCTCTCCAATTAGCCGAGTTATGGTTACATAAAGTTTCAGAAAGTGGATTTTCGATTATTTTCATGATTTAAATTCCTATTTGCTATCTTCCTTAATGCTTGGAAATATAATCTGAAAATTCACTTCTATATGTAAAATGGTCTTCTGAATCGATTGGCGAAGACTAGAACGTTTTATCTTTTCAATTAGTCGAATTATGAGTATTTTTGGTTTTAGGAAGTGAATTTTCGAAAATTTCACTACGTTATTTGAAGGCGAAATAATGATTTTATTGGAAAACAGACGGCGCCAGTCGTTTTTTCGTCCCAAAAAACCCCCGCATACCAATTTTTAGCCAATTTCATGTCGCAAAATTTTTTTTTTGTAGAAAATTTTGAAGCAAGGGGTAGGTATGGAAATATTTCGCGATTTAAATTACTGTCTGATATCTTCCTTACTGCTTGAAATTATCAACTTAAAATTCATGTTTATATGTAAAATGTTCCCCTAAATCGAATGGCGAAGACTAGAACCTTCTATCTCTCCAATTAGTGGAGTAATTGATACATAAAGAATATCTTCACGATTTAATTTACTATTTGCTATCTTCCTTAATGCTTGGGAATATAATTTGAAAATTCACTTCAATATGTAAAATGGTCTTCTGAATCGATTGGAGAAGACTAGAACCTTCTATCTCTCCAATTAGCCGAGTTATGGTTACATAAAGTTTCAGAAAGTGGATTTTCGATTATTTTCATGATTTAAATTGCTATTTGCTATCTTCCTTAATGCTTGGAAATATAATCTGAAAATTCACTTCTATATGTAAAATGGTCTTCTGAATCGATTGGAGAAGACTAGAACCTTCTATCTCTCCAATTAGCCGAGTTATGGTTACATAAAGTTTCAGAAAGTGGATTTTCGATTATTTTCATGATTTAAATTGCTATTTGCTATCTTCCTTAATGCTTGGAAATATAATCTGAAAATTCACTCCTATATGTAAAATGGTCTTCTGAATCGATTGGAGAAGACTAGAACCTTCTATCTCCCCAATTAGCCGAGTTATGGTTACATAAAGTTTCAGAAAGTGGATTTTCGATTATTTTCATGATTTAAATTGCCATTTGCTATCTTCCTTAATGCTTTGGAATATAATCTGAAAATTCACTTCTATATGTAAAATGGTCTTCTGAATCGATTGGCGAAGACTAGAACGATTTATCTCTTCAATTAGTCGAATTATGAGTATTTTTGGTTTTAGGAAGTGAATTTTCGAAAATTTCACTACGTTATTTGAAGGCGAAATAATGATTTTATTGGAAAACAGACGGTGCCAGTCGTTTTTTCGTCCCAAAAAACCCCTGCATACCAATTTTTAGCCAATTTCATGTCGCAAAATTTTTTTTTTGTAGAAAATTTTGAAGCAAGGGGTAGGTATGGAAATATTTCGCGATTTAAATTACTGTCTGATATCTCCCTTACTGCTTGAAATTATCAACTTAAAATTCATGTTTATATGTAAAATGTTCCCCTAAATCGAATGGCGAAGACTAGAACCTTCTATCTCTCCAATTAGTGGAGTAATTGATACATAAAGAATATCTTCACGATTTAATTTACTATTCGCTATCTTCCTTAATGCTTGGGAATATGAACTCAAAATTCACTTCAATATGTAAAATGGTCTTCTGAATCGATTGGAGAAGACTAGAACCTTCTATCTCTCCAATTAGCCGAGTTATGGTTACATAAAGTTTCAGAAAGTGGATTTTCGATTATTTTCATGATTTAAATTGCTATTTGCTATCTTCCTTAATGCTTGGAAATATAATCTGAAAATTCACTTCAATATGTAAAATGGTCTTCTGAATCGATTGGAGAAGACTAGAACCTTCTATCTCTCCAATTAGCCGAGTTATGGTTACATAAAGTTTCAGAAAGTGGATTTTCGATTATTTTCATGATTTAAATTCCTATTTGCTATCTTCCTTAATGCTTGGAAATATAATCTGAAAATTCACTTCTATATGTAAAATGGTCTTCTGAATCGATTGGCGAAGACTAGAACGTTTTATCTTTTCAATTAGTCGAATTATGAGTATTTTTGGTTTTAGGAAGTGAATTTTCGAAAATTTCACTACGTTATTTGAAGGCGAAATAATGATTTTATTGGAAAACAGACGGTGCCAGTCGTTTTTTCGTCCCAAAAAACCCCCGCATACCAATTTTTAGCCAATTTCATGTCGCAAAATTTTTTTTTTGTAGAAAATTTTGAAGCAAGGGGTAGGTATGGAAATATTTCGCGATTTAAATTACTGTCTGATATCTCCCTTACTGCTTGAAATTATCAACTTAAAATTCATGTTTATATGTAAAATGTTCCCCTAAATCGAATGGCGAAGACTAGAACCTTCTATCTCTCCAATTAGTGGAGTAATTGATACATAAAGAATATCTTCACGATTTAATTTACTATTTGCTATCTTCCTTAATGCTTGGAAATATAATCTGAAAATTCACTTCAATATGTAAAATGGTCTTCTGAATCGATTGGAGAAGACTAGAACCTTCTATCTCTCCAATTAGCCGAGTTATGGTTACATAAAGTTTCAGAAAGTGGATTTTCGATTATTTTCATGATTTAAATTCCTATTTGCTATCTTCCTTAATGCTTGGAAATATAATCTGAAAATTCACTTCTATATGTAAAATGGTCTTCTGAATCGATTGGCGAAGACTAGAACGTTTTATCTTTTCAATTAGTCGAATTATGAGTATTTTTGGTTTTAGGAAGTGAATTTTCGAAAATTTCACTACGTTATTTGAAGGCGAAATAATGATTTTATTGGAAAACAGACGGTGCCAGTCGTTTTTTCGTCCCAAAAAACCCACGCATACCAATTTTTAGCCAATTTCATGTCGCAAAATTTTTTTTTTGTAGAAAATTTTGAAGCAAGGGGTAGGTATGGAAATATTTCGCGATTTAAATTACTGTCTGATATCTCCCTTACTGCTTGAAATTATCAACTTAAAATTCATGTTTATATGTAAAATGTTCCCCTAAATCGAATGGCGAAGACTAGAACCTTCTATCTCTCCAATTAGTGGAGTAATTGATACATAAAGAATATCTTCACGATTTAATTTACTATTTGCTATCTTCCTTAATGCTTGGGAATATAATCTGAAAATTCACTTCAATATGTAAAATGGTCTTCTGAATCGATTGGAGAAGACTAGAACCTTCTATCTCTCCAATTAGCCGAGTTATGGTTACATAAAGTTTCAGAAAGTGGATTTTCGATTATTTTCATGATTTAAATTGCTATTTGCTATCTTCCTTAATGCTTGGAAATATAATCTGAAAATTCACTTCTATATGTAAAATGGTCTTCTGAATCGATTGGAGAAGACTAGAACCTTCTATCTCTCCAATTAGCCGAGTTATGGTTACATAAAGTTTCAGAAAGTGGATTTTCGATTATTTTCATGATTTAAATTGCTATTTGCTATCTTCCTTAATGCTTGGAAATATAATCTGAAAATTCACTTCTATATGTAAAATGGTCTTCTGAATCGATTGGCGAAGACTAGAACGTTTTATCTCTCCAATTAGCCGAGTTATGGTTACATAAAGTTTCAGAAAGTGGATTTTCGATTATTTTCATGATTCAAATTGCTATTTGCTATCTTCCTTAATGCTTGGAAATATAATCTGAAAATTCACTTCTATATGTAAAATGGTCTTCTGAATCGATTGGCGAAGACTAGAACGTTTTATCTCTTCAATTAGTCGAATTATGAGTATTTTTGGTTTTAGGAAGTGAATTTTCGAAAATTTCACTACGTTATTTGAAGGCGAAATAATGATTTTATTGGAAAACAGACGGTGCCAGTCGTTTTTTCGTCCCAAAAAAACCCCTGCATACCAATTTTTAGCCAATTTCATGTCGCAAAATTTTTTTTTTGTAGAAAATTTTGAAGCAAGGGGTAGGTATGGAAATATTTCGCGATTTAAATTACTGTCTGATATCTCCCTTACTGCTTGAAATTATCAACTTAAAATTCATGTTTATATGTAAAATGTTCCCCTAAATCGAATGGCGAAGACTAGAACCTTCTATCTCTCCAATTAGTGGAGTAATTGATACATAAAGAATATCTTCACGATTTAATTTACTATTCGCTATCTTCCTTAATGCTTGGGAATATGAACTCAAAATTCACTTCAATATGTAAAATGGTCTTCTGAATCGATTGGAGAAGACTAGAACCTTCTATCTCTCCAATTAGCCGAGTTATGGTTACATAAAGTTTCAGAAAGTGGATTTTCGATTATTTTCATGATTTAAATTGCTATTTGCTATCTTCCTTAATGCTTGGAAATATAATCTGAAAATTCACTTCAATATGTAAAATGGTCTTCTGAATCGATTGGAGAAGACTAGAACCTTCTATCTCTCCAATTAGCCGAGTTATGGTTACATAAAGTTTCAGAAAGTGGATTTTCGATTATTTTCATGATTTAAATTCCTATTTGCTATCTTCCTTAATGCTTGGAAATATAATCTGAAAATTCACTTCTATATGTAAAATGGTCTTCTGAATCGATTGGCGAAGACTAGAACGTTTTATCTTTTCAATTAGTCGAATTATGAGTATTTTTGGTTTTAGGAAGTGAATTTTCGAAAATTTCACTACGTTATTTGAAGGCGAAATAATGATTTTATTGGAAAACAGACGGTGCCAGTCGTTTTTTCGTCCCAAAAAACCCCCGCATACCAATTTTTAGCCAATTTCATGTCGCAAAATTTTTTTTTTGTAGAAAATTTTGAAGCAAGGGGTAGGTATGGAAATATTTCGCGATTTAAATTACTGTCTGATATCTCCCTTACTGCTTGAAATTATCAACTTAAAATTCATGTTTATATGTAAAATGTTCCCCTAAATCGAATGGCGAAGACTAGAACCTTCTATCTCTCCAATTAGTGGAGTAATTGATACATAAAGAATATCTTCACGATTTAATTTACTATTTGCTATCTTCCTTAATGCTTGGAAATATAATCTGAAAATTCACTTCAATATGTAAAATGGTCTTCTGAATCGATTGGAGAAGACTAGAACCTTCTATCTCTCCAATTAGCCGAGTTATGGTTACATAAAGTTTCAGAAAGTGGATTTTCGATTATTTTCATGATTTAAATTGCTATTTGCTATCTTCCTTAATGCTTGGAAATATAATCTGAAAATTCACTTCAATATGTAAAATGGTCTTCTGAATCGATTGGAGAAGACTAGAACCTTCTATCTCTCCAATTAGCCGAGTTATGGTTACATAAAGTTTCAGAAAGTGGATTTTCGATTATTTTCATGATTTAAATTCCTATTTGCTATCTTCCTTAATGCTTGGAAATATAATCTGAAAATTCACTTCTATATGTAAAATGGTCTTCTGAATCGATTGGCGAAGACTAGAACGTTTTATCTTTTCAATTAGTCGAATTATGAGTATTTTTGGTTTTAGGAAGTGAATTTTCGAAAATTTCACTACGTTATTTGAAGGCGAAATAATGATTTTATTGGAAAACAGACGGTGCCAGTCGTTTTTTCGTCCCAAAAAACCCCCGCATACCAATTTTTAGCCAATTTCATGTCGCAAAATTTTTTTTTTGTAGAAAATTTTGAAGCAAGGGGTAGGTATGGAAATATTTCGCGATTTAAATTACTGTCTGATATCTCCCTTACTGCTTGAAATTATCAACTTAAAATTCATGTTTATATGTAAAATGTTCCCCTAAATCGAATGGCGAAGACTAGAACCTTCTATCTCTCCAATTAGTGGAGTAATTGATACATAAAGAATATCTTCACGATTTAATTTACTATTTGCTATCTTCCTTAATGCTTGGGAATATAATCTGAAAATTCACTTCAATATGTAAAATGGTCTTCTGAATCGATTGGAGAAGACTAGAACCTTCTATCTCTCCAATTAGCCGAGTTATGGTTACATAAAGTTTCAGAAAGTGGATTTTCGATTATTTTCATGATTTAAATTGCTATTTGCTATCTTCCTTAATGCTTGGAAATATAATCTGAAAATTCACTTCTATATGTAAAATGGTCTTCTGAATCGATTGGAGAAGACTAGAACCTTCTATCTCTCCAATTAGCCGAGTTATGGTTACATAAAGTTTCAGAAAGTGGATTTTCGATTATTTTCATGATTTAAATTGCTATTTGCTATCTTCCTTAATGCTTGGAAATATAATCTGAAAATTCACTTCTATATGTAAAATGGTCTTCTGAATCGATTGGCGAAGACTAGAACGATTTATCTCTTCAATTAGTCGAATTATGAGTATTTTTGGTTTTAGGAAGTGAATTTTCGAAAATTTCACTACGTTATTTGAAGGCGAAATAATGATTTTATTGGAAAACAGACGGTGCCAGTCGTTTTTTCGTCCCAAAAAACCCCTGCATACCAATTTTTAGCCAATTTCATGTCGCAAAATTTTTTTTTTGTAGAAAATTTTGAAGCAAGGGGTAGGTATGGAAATATTTCGCGATTTAAATTACTGTCTGATATCTCCCTTACTGCTTGAAATTATCAACTTAAAATTCATGTTTATATGTAAAATGTTCCCCTAAATCGAATGGCGAAGACTAGAACCTTCTATCTCTCCAATTAGTGGAGTAATTGATACATAAAGAATATCTTCACGATTTAATTTACTATTTGCTATCTTCCTTAATGCGTGTGAATATAATCTGAAAATTCACTTCAATATGTAAAATGGTCTTCTGAATCGATTGGAGAAGACAAGAACCTTCTATCTCTCCAATTAGCCGAGTTATGGTTACATAAAATTTCAGAAAGTGGATTTTCGATTATTTTCATGATTTAAATTGCTATTTGCTATCTTCCTTAATGCTTGGAAATATAATCTGAAAATTCACTTCTATATGTAAAATGGTCTTTTGAATCGATTGGAGAAGACTAGAACCTCCTATCTCTCCAATTAGCCGAGTTATGGTTACATAAAGTTTCAGAAAGTGGATTTTCGATTATTTTCATGATTTAAATTCCTATTTGCTATCTTCCTTAATGCTTGGAAATATAATCTGAAAATTCACTTCTATATGTAAAATGGTCTTCTGAATCGATTGGCGAAGACTAGAACGTTTTATCTTTTCAATTAGTCGAATTATGAGTATTTTTGGTTTTAGGAAGTGAATTTTCGAAAATTTCACTACGTTATTTGAAGGCGAAATAATGATTTTATTGGAAAACAGACGGTGCCAGTCGTTTTTTCGTCCCAAAAAACCCCCGCATACCAATTTTTAGCCAATTTCATGTCGCAAAATTTTTTTTTTGTAGAAAATTTTGAAGCAAGGGGTAGGTATGGAAATATTTCGCGATTTAAATTACTGTCTGATATCTCCCTTACTGCTTGAAATTATCAACTTAAAATTCATGTTTATATGTAAAATGTTCCCCTAAATCGAATGGCGAAGACTAGAACCTTCTATCTCTCCAATTAGTGGAGTAATTGATACATAAAGAATATCTTCACGATTTAATTTACTATTTGCTATCTTCCTTAATGCTTGGAAATATAATCTGAAAATTCACTTCAATATGTAAAATGGTCTTCTGAATCGATTGGAGAAGACTAGAACCTTCTATCTCTCCAATTAGCCGAGTTATGGTTACATAAAGTTTCAGAAAGTGGATTTTCGATTATTTTCATGATTTAAATTGCTATTTGCTATCTTCCTTAATGCTTGGAAATATAATCTGAAAATTCACTTCAATATGTAAAATGGTCTTCTGAATCGATTGGAGAAGACTAGAACCTTCTATCTCTCCAATTAGCCGAGTTATGGTTACATAAAGTTTCAGAAAGTGGATTTTCGATTATTTTCATGATTTAAATTCCTATTTGCTATCTTCCTTAATGCTTGGAAATATAATCTGAAAATTCACTTCTATATGTAAAATGGTCTTCTGAATCGATTGGCGAAGACTAGAACGTTTTATCTTTTCAATTAGTCGAATTATGAGTATTTTTGGTTTTAGGAAGTGAATTTTCGAAAATTTCACTACGTTATTTGAAGGCGAAATAATGATTTTATTGGAAAACAGACGGTGCCAGTCGTTTTTTCGTCCCAAAAAACCCCCGCATACCAATTTTTAGCCAATTTCATGTCGCAAAATTTTTTTTTTGTAGAAAATTTTGAAGCAAGGGGTAGGTATGGAAATATTTCGCGATTTAAATTACTGTCTGATATCTCCCTTACTGCTTGAAATTATCAACTTAAAATTCATGTTTATATGTAAAATGTTCCCCTAAATCGAATGGCGAAGACTAGAACCTTCTATCTCTCCAATTAGTGGAGTAATTGATACATAAAGAATATCTTCACGATTTAATTTACTATTTGCTATCTTCCTTAATGCTTGGGAATATAATCTGAAAATTCACTTCAATATGTAAAATGGTCTTCTGAATCGATTGGAGAAGACTAGAACCTTCTATCTCTCCAATTAGCCGAGTTATGGTTACATAAAGTTTCAGAAAGTGGATTTTCGATTATTTTCATGATTTAAATTGCTATTTGCTATCTTCCTTAATGCTTGGAAATATAATCTGAAAATTCACTTCTATATGTAAAATGGTCTTCTGAATCGATTGGAGAAGACTAGAACCTTCTATCTCTCCAATTAGCCGAGTTATGGTTACATAAAGTTTCAGAAAGTGGATTTTCGATTATTTTCATGATTTAAATTGCTATTTGCTATCTTCCTTAATGCTTGGAAATATAATCTGAAAATTCACTTCTATATGTAAAATGGTCTTCTGAATCGATTGGCGAAGACTAGAACGTTTTATCTCTCCAATTAGCCGAGTTATGGTTACATAAAGTTTCAGAAAGTGGATTTTCGATTATTTTCATGATTCAAATTGCTATTTGCTATCTTCCTTAATGCTTGGAAATATAATCTGAAAATTCACTTCTATATGTAAAATGGTCTTCTGAATCGATTGGCGAAGACTAGAACGTTTTATCTCTTCAATTAGTCGAATTATGAGTATTTTTGGTTTTAGGAAGTGAATTTTCGAAAATTTCACTACGTTATTTGAAGGCGAAATAATGATTTTATTGGAAAACAGACGGTGCCAGTCGTTTTTTCGTCCCAAAAAAACCCCTGCATACCAATTTTTAGCCAATTTCATGTCGCAAAATTTTTTTTTTGTAGAAAATTTTGAAGCAAGGGGTAGGTATGGAAATATTTCGCGATTTAAATTACTGTCTGATATCTCCCTTACTGCTTGAAATTATCAACTTAAAATTCATGTTTATATGTAAAATGTTCCCCTAAATCGAATGGCGAAGACTAGAACCTTCTATCTCTCCAATTAGTGGAGTAATTGATACATAAAGAATATCTTCACGATTTAATTTACTATTCGCTATCTTCCTTAATGCTTGGGAATATGAACTCAAAATTCACTTCAATATGTAAAATGGTCTTCTGAATCGATTGGAGAAGACTAGAACCTTCTATCTCTCCAATTAGCCGAGTTATGGTTACATAAAGTTTCAGAAAGTGGATTTTCGATTATTTTCATGATTTAAATTCCTATTTGCTATCTTCCTTAATGCTTGGAAATATAATCTGAAAATTCACTTCTATATGTAAAATGGTCTTCTGAATCGATTGGCGAAGACTAGAACGTTTTATCTTTTCAATTAGTCGAATTATGAGTATTTTTGGTTTTAGGAAGTGAATTTTCGAAAATTTCACTACGTTATTTGAAGGCGAAATAATGATTTTATTGGAAAACAGACGGTGCCAGTCGTTTTTTCGTCCCAAAAAACCCCCGCATACCAATTTTTAGCCAATTTCATGTCGCAAAATTTTTTTTTTGTAGAAAATTTTGAAGCAAGGGGTAGGTATGGAAATATTTCGCGATTTAAATTACTGTCTGATATCTCCCTTACTGCTTGAAATTATCAACTTAAAATTCATGTTTATATGTAAAATGTTCCCCTAAATCGAATGGCGAAGACTAGAACCTTCTATCTCTCCAATTAGTGGAGTAATTGATACATAAAGAATATCTTCACGATTTAATTTACTATTTGCTATCTTCCTTAATGCTTGGGAATATAATCTGAAAATTCACTTCAATATGTAAAATGGTCTTCTGAATCGATTGGAGAAGACTAGAACCTTCTATCTCTCCAATTAGCCGAGTTATGGTTACATAAAGTTTCAGAAAGTGGATTTTCGATTATTTTCATGATTTAAATTGCTATTTGCTATCTTCCTTAATGCTTGGAAATATAATCTGAAAATTCACTTCTATATGTAAAATGGTCTTCTGAATCGATTGGAGAAGACTAGAACCTTCTATCTCCCCAATTAGCCGAGTTATGGTTACATAAAGTTTCAGAAAGTGGATTTTCGATTATTTTCATGATTTAAATTGCCATTTGCTATCTTCCTTAATGCTTTGGAATATAATCTGAAAATTCACTTCTATATGTAAAATGGTCTTCTGAATCGATTGGCGGAGACTAGAACGATTTATCTCTTCAATTAGTCGAATTATGAGTATTTTTGGTTTTAGGAAGTGAATTTTCGAAAATTTCACTACGTTATTTGAAGGCGAAATAATGATTTTATTGGAAAACAGACGGTGCCAGTCGTTTTTTCGTCCCAAAAAACCCCTGCATACCAATTTTTAGCCAATTTCATGTCGCAAAATTTTTTTTTTGTAGAAAATTTTGAAGCAAGGGGTAGGTATGGAAATATTTCGCGATTTAAATTACTGTCTGATATCTCCCTTACTGCTTGAAATTATCAACTTAAAATTCATGTTTATATGTAAAATGTTCCCCTAAATCGAATGGCGAAGACTAGAACCTTCTATCTCTCCAATTAGTGGAGTAATTGATACATAAAGAATATCTTCACGATTTAATTTACTATTTGCTATCTTCCTTAATGCTTGGAAATATGAACTCAAAATTCACTTCAATATGTAAAATGGTCTTCTGAATCGATTGGAGAAGACTAAAACCTTCTATCTCTCGAATTAGCCGAGTTATGGTTACATAAAGTTTCAGATAGTGGATTTTCGATTATTTTCATGATTTAAATTGCTATTCGCTATCTTCCTTAATGCTTGGAAATATAATCTGAAAATTCACTTCTATATGTAAAATGGTCTTCTGAATCGATTGGAGAAGACTAGAACCTTCTATCTCTCCAATTAGCCGAGTTATGGTTACATAAAGTTTCAGAAAGTGGATTTTCGATTATTTTCATGATTTAAATTGCCATTTGCTATCTTCCTTAATGCTTGGAAATATAGACTGAAAATTCACTTCTATATGTAAAATGGTCTTCTGAATCGATTGGCGAAGACTAGAACGTTTTATCTTTTCAATTAGTCGAATTATGAGTATTTTTGGTTTTAGGAAGTGAATTTTCGAAAATTTCACTACGTTATTTGAAGGCGAAATAATGATTTTATTGGAAAACAGACGGCGCCAGTCGTTTTTTCGTCCCAAAAAACCCCTGCATACCAATTTTTAGCCAATTTCATGTCGCAAAATTTTTTTTTTGTAGAAAATTTTGAAGCAAGGGGTAGGTATGGAAATATTTCGCGATTTAAATTACTGTCTGATATCTCCCTTACTGCTTGAAATTATCAACTTAAAATTCATGTTTATATGTAAAATGTTCCCCTAAATCGAATGGCGAAGACTAGAACCTTCTATCTCTCCAATTAGTGGAGTAATTGATACATAAAGAATATCTTCACGATTTAATTTACTATTTGCTATCTTCCTTAATGCTTGGAAATATGAACTCAAAATTCACTTCAATATGTAAAATGGTCTTCTGAATCGATTGGAGAAGACTAAAACCTTCTATCTCTCCAATTAGCCGAGTTATAGTTACATAAAGTTTCAGAAAGTGGATTTTCGATTATTTTCATGATTTAAATTGCTATTTGCTATCTTCCTTAATGCTTGGAAATATAATCTGAAAATTCACTTCTATATGTAAAATGGTCTTCTGAATCGATTGGCGAAGACTAGAACGTTTTATCTCTTCAATTAGTCGAATTATGAGTATTTTTGGTTTTAGGAAGTGAATTTTCGAAAATTTCACTACGTTATTTGAAGGCGAAATAATGATTTTATTGGAAAACAGATGGTGCCAGTCGTATTTCGTCCCAAAAAACCCCTGCATACCAATTTTTAGCCAATTTCATATCGCAAAATTTTTTTTTTGTAGAAAATTTTGAAGCAAGGGGTAGGTATGGAAATATTTCGCGATTTAAATTACTGTCTGATATCTCCCTTACTGCTTGAAATTATTAACTTAAAATTCATGTTTATATGTAAAATGTTCCCCTAAATCGAATGGCGAAGACTAGAACCTTCTATCTCTCCAATTAGTGGAGTAATTGATACATAAAGAATATCTTCACGATTTAATTTACTATTTGCTATCTTCCTTAATGCTTGGGAATATAATCTGAAAATTCACTTCAATATGTAAAATGGTCTTCTGAATCTATTGGAGAAGACTAGAACCTTCTATCTCTCCAATTAGCCGAGTTATGGTTACATAAAATTTCAGAAAGTGGATTTTCGATTATTTTCATGATTTAAATTGCTATTTGCTATCTTCCTTAATGCTTGGAAATATAATCTGAAAATTCACTTCTATATGTAAAATGGTCTTCTGAATCGATTGGAGAAGACTAGAACCTTCTATCTCTCCAATTAGCCGAGTTATGGTTACATAAAGTTTCAGAAAGTGGATTTTCGATTATTTTCATGATTTAAATTGCTATTTGCTATCTTCCTTAATGCTTGGAAATATAATCTGAAAATTCACTTCTATATGTAAAATGGTCTTCTGAATCGATTGGCGAAGACTAGAACGTTTTATCTTTTCAATTAGTCGAATTATGAGTATTTTTGGTTTTAGGAAGTGAATTTTCGAAAATTTCACTACGTTATTTGAAGGCGAAATAATGATTTTATTGGAAAACAGACGGTGCCAGTCGTTTTTTCGTCCCAAAAAACCCCCGCATACCAATTTTTAGCCAATTTCATGTCGCAAAATTTTTTTTTTGTAGAAAATTTTGAAGCAAGGGGTAGGTATGGAAATATTCGCGATTTAAATTACTGTCTGATATCTCCCTTACTGCTTGAAATTATCAACTTAAAATTCATGTTTATATGTAAAATGTTCCCCTAAATCGAATGGCGAAGACTAGAACCTTCTATCTCTCCAATTAGTGGAGTAATTGATACATAAAGAATATCTTCACGATTTAATTTACTATTTGCTATCTTCCTTAATGCTTGGGAATATAATCTGAAAATTCACTTCAATATTTAAAATGGTCTTCTGAATCGATTGGAGAAGACTAGAACCTTCTATCTCTCCAATTAGCCGAGTTATGGTTACATAAAGTTTCAGAAAGTGGATTTTCGATTATTTTCATGATTTAAATTGCTATTTGCTATCTTCCTTAATGCTTGGAAATATAATCTGAAAATTCACTTCTATATGTAAAATGGTCTTCTGAATCGATTGGAGAAGACTAGAACCTTCTATCTCCCCAATTAGCCGAGTTATGGTTACATAAAGTTTCAGAAAGTGGATTTTCGATTATTTTCATGATTTAAATTGCCATTTGCTATCTTCCTTAATGCTTTGGAATATAATCTGAAAATTCACTTCTATATGTAAAATGGTCTTCTGAATCGATTGGCGAAGACTAGAACGATTTATCTCTTCAATTAGTCGAATTATGAGTATTTTTGGTTTTAGGAAGTGAATTTTCGAAAATTTCACTACGTTATTTGAAGGCGAAATAATGATTTTATTGGAAAACAGACGGTGCCAGTCGTTTTTTCGTCCCAAAAAACCCCTGCATACCAATTTTTAGCCAATTTCATGTCGCAAAATTTTTTTTTTGTAGAAAATTTTGAAGCAAGGGGTAGGTATGGAAATATTTCGCGATTTAAATTACTGTCTGATATCTCCCTTACTGCTTGAAATTATCAACTTAAAATTCATGTTTATATGTAAAATGTTCCCCTAAATCGAATGGCGAAGACTAGAACCTTCTATCTCTCCAATTAGTGGAGTAATTGATACATAAAGAATATCTTCACGATTTAATTTACTATTTGCTATCTTCCTTAATGCGTGTGAATATAATCTGAAAATTCACTTCAATATGTAAAATGGTCTTCTGAATCGATTGGAGAAGACAAGAACCTTCTATCTCTCCAATTAGCCGAGTTATGGTTACATAAAATTTCAGAAAGTGGATTTTCGATTATTTTCATGATTTAAATTGCTATTTGCTATCTTCCTTAATGCTTGGAAATATAATCTGAAAATTCACTTCTATATGTAAAATGGTCTTTTGAATCGATTGGAGAAGACTAGAACCTCCTATCTCTCCAATTAGCCGAGTTATGGTTACATAAAGTTTCAGAAAGTGGATTTTCGATTATTTTCATGATTTAAATTGCTATTTGCTATCTTCCTTAATGCTTGGAAATATAATCTGAAAATTCACTTCTATATGTAAAATGGTCTTCTGAATCGATTGGAGAAGACTAGAACCTTCTATCTCTCCAATTAGCCGAGTTATGGTTACATAAAGTTTCAGAAAGTGGATTTTCGATTATTTTCATGATTTAAATTGCCATTTGCTATCTTCCTTAATGCTTGGAAATATAATCTGAAAATTCACTTCTATATGTAAAATGGTCTTCTGAATCGATTGGCGAAGACTAGAACGATTTATCTCTTCAATTAGTCGAATTATGAGTATTTTTGGTTTTAGGAAGTGAATTTTCGAAAATTTCACTACGTTATTTGAAGGCGAAATAATGATTTTATTGGAAAACAGACGGTGCCAGTCGTTTTTTCGTCCCAAAAAACCCCCGCATACCAATTTTTAGCCAATTTCATGTCGCAAAATTTTTTTTTTGTAGAAAATTTTGAAGCAAGGGGTAGGTATGGAAATATTTCGCGATTTAAATTACTGTCTGATATCTCCCTTACTGCTTGAAATTATCAACTTAAAATTCATGTTTATATGTAAAATGTTCCCCTAAATCGAATGGCGAAGACTAGAACCTTCTATCTCTCCAATTAGTGGAGTAATTGATACATAAAGAATATCTTCACGATTTAATTTACTATTTGCTATCTTCCTTAATGCTTGGGAATATAATCTGAAAATTCACTTCAATATGTAAAATGGTCTTCTGAATCGATTGGAGAAGACTAGAACCTTCTATCTCTCCAATTAGCCGAGTTATGGTTACATAAAGTTTCAGAAAGTGGATTTTCGATTATTTTCATGATTTAAATTGCTATTTGCTATCTTCCTTAATGCTTGGAAATATAATCTGAAAATTCACTTCTATATGTAAAATGGTCTTCTGAATCGATTGGAGAAGACTAGAACCTTCTATCTCCCCAATTAGCCGAGTTATGGTTACATAAAGTTTCAGAAAGTGGATTTTCGATTATTTTCATGATTTAAATTGCCATTTGCTATCTTCCTTAATGCTTTGGAATATAATCTGAAAATTCACTTCTATATGTAAAATGGTCTTCTGAATCGATTGGCGAAGACTAGAACGATTTATCTCTTCAATTAGTCGAATTATGAGTATTTTTGGTTTTAGGAAGTGAATTTTCGAAAATTTCACTACGTTATTTGAAGGCGAAATAATGATTTTATTGGAAAACAGACGGTGCCAGTCGTTTTTTCGTCCCAAAAAACCCCTGCATACCAATTTTTAGCCAATTTCATGTCGCAAAATTTTTTTTTTGTAGAAAATTTTGAAGCAAGGGGTAGGTATGGAAATATTTCGCGATTTAAATTACTGTCTGATATCTCCCTTACTGCTTGAAATTATCAACTTAAAATTCATGTTTATATGTAAAATGTTCCCCTAAATCGAATGGCGAAGACTAGAACCTTCTATCTCTCCAATTAGTGGAGTAATTGATACATAAAGAATATCTTCACGATTTAATTTACTATTTGCTATCTTCCTTAATGCGTGTGAATATAATCTGAAAATTCACTTCAATATGTAAAATGGTCTTCTGAATCGATTGGAGAAGACTAGAACCTTCTATCTCTCCAATTAGCCGAGTTATGGTTACATAAAATTTCAGAAAGTGGATTTTCGATTATTTTCATGATTTAAATTGCTATTTGCTATCTTCCTTAATGCTTGGAAATATAATCTGAAAATTCACTTCTATATGTAAAATGGTCTTTTGAATCGATTGGAGAAGACTAGAACCTCCTATCTCTCCAATTAGCCGAGTTATGGTTACATAAAGTTTCAGAAAGTGGATTTTCGATTATTTTCATGATTTAAATTGCTATTTGCTATCTTCCTTAATGCTTGGAAATATAATCTGAAAATTCACTTCTATATGTAAAATGGTCTTCTGAATCGATTGGAGAAGACTAGAACCTTCTATCTCTCCAATTAGCCGAGTTATGGTTACATAAAGTTTCAGAAAGTGGATTTTCGATTATTTTCATGATTTAAATTGCCATTTGCTATCTTCCTTAATGCTTGGAAATATAGACTGAAAATTCACTTCTATATGTAAAATGGTCTTCTGAATCGATTGGCGAAGACTAGAACGTTTTATCTTTTCAATTAGTCGAATTATGAGTATTTTTGGTTTTAGGAAGTGAATTTTCGAAAATTTCACTACGTTATTTGAAGGCGAAATAATGATTTTATTGGAAAACAGACGGCGCCAGTCGTTTTTTCGTCCCAAAAAACCCCCGCATACCAATTTTTAGCCAATTTCATGTCGCAAAATTTTTTTTTTGTAGAAAATTTTGAAGCAAGGGGTAGGTATGGAAATATTTCGCGATTTAAATTACTGTCTGATATCTCCCTTACTGCTTGAAATTATCAACTTAAAATTCATGTTTATATGTAAAATGTTCCCCTAAATCGAATGGCGAAGACTAGAACCTTCTATCTCTCCAATTAGTGGAGTAATTGATACATAAAGAATATCTTCACGATTTAATTTACTATTTGCTATCTTCCTTAATGCTTGGGAATATAATCTGAAAA
Source organism: Lochmaea capreae (assembly GCA_949126875.1). Lineage (NCBI taxonomy): Eukaryota > Metazoa > Arthropoda > Insecta > Coleoptera > Chrysomelidae > Lochmaea > Lochmaea capreae. The sequence continues at coordinate 25,060,988 of OX421404.1, forward strand.
TTCACTTCAATATGTAAAATGGTCTTCTGAATCGATTGGAGAAGACTAGAACCTTCTATCTCTCCAATTAGCCGAGTTATGGTTACATAAAGTTTCAGAAAGTGGATTTTCGATTATTTTCATGATTTAAATTGCTATTTGCTATCTTCCTTAATGCTTGGAAATATAATCTGAAAATTCACTTCTATATGTAAAATGGTCTTCTGAATCGATTGGAGAAGACTAGAACCTTCTATCTCCCCAATTAGCCGAGTTATGGTTACATAAAGTTTCAGAAAGTGGATTTTCGATTATTTTCATGATTTAAATTGCCATTTGCTATCTTCCTTAATGCTTTGGAATATAATCTGAAAATTCACTTCTATATGTAAAATGGTCTTCTGAATCGATTGGCGAAGACTAGAACGATTTATCTCTTCAATTAGTCGAATTATGAGTATTTTTGGTTTTAGGAAGTGAATTTTCGAAAATTTCACTACGTTATTTGAAGGCGAAATAATGATTTTATTGGAAAACAGACGGTGCCAGTCGTTTTTTCGTCCCAAAAAACCCCTGCATACCAATTTTTAGCCAATTTCATGTCGCAAAATTTTTTTTTTGTAGAAAATTTTGAAGCAAGGGGTAGGTATGGAAATATTTCGCGATTTAAATTACTGTCTGATATCTCCCTTACTGCTTGAAATTATCAACTTAAAATTCATGTTTATATGTAAAATGTTCCCCTAAATCGAATGGCGAAGACTAGAACCTTCTATCTCTCCAATTAGTGGAGTAATTGATACATAAAGAATATCTTCACGATTTAATTTACTATTTGCTATCTTCCTTAATGCGTGTGAATATAATCTGAAAATTCACTTCAATATGTAAAATGGTCTTCTGAATCGATTGGAGAAGACTAGAACCTTCTATCTCTCCAATTAGCCGAGTTATGGTTACATAAAATTTCAGAAAGTGGATTTTCGATTATTTTCATGATTTAAATTGCTATTTGCTATCTTCCTTAATGCTTGGAAATATAATCTGAAAATTCACTTCTATATGTAAAATGGTCTTTTGAATCGATTGGAGAAGACTAGAACCTCCTATCTCTCCAATTAGCCGAGTTATGGTTACATAAAGTTTCAGAAAGTGGATTTTCGATTATTTTCATGATTTAAATTGCTATTTGCTATCTTCCTTAATGCTTGGAAATATAATCTGAAAATTCACTTCTATATGTAAAATGGTCTTCTGAATCGATTGGAGAAGACTAGAACCTTCTATCTCTCCAATTAGCCGAGTTATGGTTACATAAAGTTTCAGAAAGTGGATTTTCGATTATTTTCATGATTTAAATTGCCATTTGCTATCTTCCTTAATGCTTGGAAATATAGACTGAAAATTCACTTCTATATGTAAAATGGTCTTCTGAATCGATTGGCGAAGACTAGAACGTTTTATCTTTTCAATTAGTCGAATTATGAGTATTTTTGGTTTTAGGAAGTGAATTTTCGAAAATTTCACTACGTTATTTGAAGGCGAAATAATGATTTTATTGGAAAACAGACGGCGCCAGTCGTTTTTTCGTCCCAAAAAACCCCTGCATACCAATTTTTAGCCAATTTCATGTCGCAAAATTTTTTTTTTGTAGAAAATTTTGAAGCAAGGGGTAGGTATGGAAATATTTCGCGATTTAAATTACTGTCTGATATCTCCCTTACTGCTTGAAATTATCAACTTAAAATTCATGTTTATATGTAAAATGTTCCCCTAAATCGAATGGCGAAGACTAGAACCTTCTATCTCTCCAATTAGTGGAGTAATTGATACATAAAGAATATCTTCACGATTTAATTTACTATTTGCTATCTTCCTTAATGCTTGGAAATATGAACTCAAAATTCACTTCAATATGTAAAATGGTCTTCTGAATCGATTGGAGAAGACTAAAACCTTCTATCTCTCCAATTAGCCGAGTTATAGTTACATAAAGTTTCAGAAAGTGGATTTTCGATTATTTTCATGATTTAAATTGCTATTTGCTATCTTCCTTAATGCTTGGAAATATAATCTGAAAATTCACTTCTATATGTAAAATGGTCTTCTGAATCGATTGGCGAAGACTAGAACGTTTTATCTCTTCAATTAGTCGAATTATGAGTATTTTTGGTTTTAGGAAGTGAATTTTCGAAAATTTCACTACGTTATTTGAAGGCGAAATAATGATTTTATTGGAAAACAGATGGTGCCAGTCGTATTTCGTCCCAAAAAACCCCTGCATACCAATTTTTAGCCAATTTCATGTCGCAAAATTTTTTTTTTGTAGAAAATTTTGAAGCAAGGGGTAGGTATGGAAATATTTCGCGATTTAAATTACTGTCTGATATCTCCCTTACTGCTTGAAATTATTAACTTAAAATTCATGTTTATATGTAAAATGTTCCCCTAAATCGAATGGCGAAGACTAGAACCTTCTATCTCTCCAATTAGTGGAGTAATTGATACATAAAGAATATCTTCACGATTTAATTTACTATTTGCTATCTTCCTTAATGCTTGGGAATATAATCTGAAAATTCACTTCAATATGTAAAATGGTCTTCTGAATCTATTGGAGAAGACTAGAACCTTCTATCTCTCCAATTAGCCGAGTTATGGTTACATAAAATTTCAGAAAGTGGATTTTCGATTATTTTCATGATTTAAATTGCTATTTGCTATCTTCCTTAATGTTTGGAAATATAATCTGAAAATTCACTTCTATATGTAAAATGGTCTTCTGAATCGATTGGAGAAGACTAGAACCTTCTATCTCTCCAATTAGCCGAGTTATGGTTACATAAAGTTTCAGAAAGTGGATTTTCGATTATTTTCATGATTTAAATTGCTATTTGCTATCTTCCTTAATGCTTGGAAATATAATCTGAAAATTCACTTCTATATGTAAAATGGTCTTCTGAATCGATTGGCGAAGACTAGAACGTTTTATCTTTTCAATTAGTCGAATTATGAGTATTTTTGGTTTTAGGAAGTGAATTTTCGAAAATTTCACTACGTTATTTGAAGGCGAAATAATGATTTTATTGGAAAACAGACGGTGCCAGTCGTTTTTTCGTCCCAAAAAACCCCTGCATACCAATTTTTAGCCAATTTCATGTCGCAAAATTTTTTTTTTGTAGAAAATTTTGAAGCAAGGGGTAGGTATGGAAATATTTCGCGATTTAAATTACTGTCTGATATCTCCCTTACTGCTTGAAATTATCAACTTAAAATTCATGTTTATATGAATAATGTTCCCCTAAATCGAATGGCGAAGACTAGAACCTTCTATCTCTCCAATTAGTGGAGTAATTGATACATAAAGAATATCTTCACGATTTAATTTACTATTTGCTATCTTCCTTAATGCTTGGGAATATAATCTGAAAATTCACTTCTATATGTAAAATGGTCTTCTGAATCGATTGGAGAAGACTAGAACCTTCTATCTCTCCAATTAGCCGAGTTATGGTTACATAAAATTTCAGAAAGTGGATTTTCGATTATTTTCATGATTTAAATTGCTATTTGCTATCTTCCTTAATGCTTGGAAATATAATCTGAAAATTCACTTCTATATGTAAAATGGTCTTCTGAATCGATTGGAGAAGACTAGAACCTTCTATCTCTCCAATTAGCCGAGTTATGGTTACATAAAGTTTCAGAAAGTGGATTTTCGATTATTTTCATGATTTAAATTGCCATTTGCTATCTTCCTTAATGTTTGGAAATATAATCTGAAAATTCACTTCTATATGTAAAATGGTCTTCTGAATCGATTGGAGAAGACTAGAACCTTCTATCTCTCCAATTAGCCGAGTTATGGTTACATAAAGTTTCAGAAAGTGGATTTTCGATTATTTTCATGATTTAAATTGCCATTTGCTATCTTCCTTAATGCTTGGAAATATAGACTGAAAATTCACTTCTATATGTAAAATGGTCTTCTGAATCGATTGGCGAAGACTAGAACGATTTATCTCTTCAATTAGTCGAATTATGAGTATTTTTGGTTTTAGGAAGTGAATTTTCGAAAATTTCACTACGTTATTTGAAGGCGAAATAATGATTTTATTGGAAAACAGACGGTGCCAGTCGTTTTTTCGTCCCAAAAAACCCCTGCATACCAATTTTTAGCCAATTTCATGTCGCAAAATTTTTTTTTTGTAGAAAATTTTGAAGCAAGGGGTAGGTATGGAAATATTTCGCGATTTAAATTACTGTCTGATATCTCCCTTACTGCTTGAAATTATCAACTTAAAATTCATGTTTATATGTAAAATGTTCCCCTAAATCGAATGGCGAAGACTAGAACCTTCTATCTCTCCAATTAGTGGAGTAATTGATACATAAAGAATATCTTCACGATTTAATTTACTATTTGCTATCTTCCTTAATGCGTGTGAATATAATCTGAAAATTCACTTCAATATGTAAAATGGTCTTCTGAATCGATTGGAGAAGACTAGAACCTTCTATCTCTCCAATTAGCCGAGTTATGGTTACATAAAATTTCAGAAAGTGGATTTTCGATTATTTTCATGATTTAAATTGCTATTTGCTATCTTCCTTAATGCTTGGAAATATAATCTGAAAATTCACTTCTATATGTAAAATGGTCTTTTGAATCGATTGGAGAAGACTAGAACCTCCTATCTCTCCAATTAGCCGAGTTATGGTTACATAAAGTTTCAGAAAGTGGATTTTCGATTATTTTCATGATTTAAATTGCTATTTGCTATCTTCCTTAATGCTTGGAAATATAATCTGAAAATTCACTTCTATATGTAAAATGGTCTTCTGAATCGATTGGAGAAGACTAGAACCTTCTATCTCTCCAATTAGCCGAGTTATGGTTACATAAAGTTTCAGAAAGTGGATTTTCGATTATTTTCATGATTTAAATTGCCATTTGCTATCTTCCTTAATGCTTGGAAATATAGACTGAAAATTCACTTCTATATGTAAAATGGTCTTCTGAATCGATTGGCGAAGACTAGAACGTTTTATCTTTTCAATTAGTCGAATTATGAGTATTTTTGGTTTTAGGAAGTGAATTTTCGAAAATTTCACTACGTTATTTGAAGGCGAAATAATGATTTTATTGGAAAACAGACGGCGCCAGTCGTTTTTTCGTCCCAAAAAACCCCTGCATACCAATTTTTAGCCAATTTCATGTCGCAAAATTTTTTTTTTGTAGAAAATTTTGAAGCAAGGGGTAGGTATGGAAATATTTCGCGATTTAAATTACTGTCTGATATCTCCCTTACTGCTTGAAATTATCAACTTAAAATTCATGTTTATATGTAAAATGTTCCCCTAAATCGAATGGCGAAGACTAGAACCTTCTATCTCTCCAATTAGTGGAGTAATTGATACATAAAGAATATCTTCACGATTTAATTTACTATTTGCTATCTTCCTTAATGCTTGGAAATATGAACTCAAAATTCACTTCAATATGTAAAATGGTCTTCTGAATCGATTGGAGAAGACTAAAACCTTCTATCTCTCCAATTAGCCGAGTTATAGTTACATAAAGTTTCAGAAAGTGGATTTTCGATTATTTTCATGATTTAAATTGCTATTTGCTATCTTCCTTAATGCTTGGAAATATAATCTGAAAATTCACTTCTATATGTAAAATGGTCTTCTGAATCGATTGGCGAAGACTAGAACGTTTTATCTCTTCAATTAGTCGAATTATGAGTATTTTTGGTTTTAGGAAGTGAATTTTCGAAAATTTCACTACGTTATTTGAAGGCGAAATAATGATTTTATTGGAAAACAGATGGTGCCAGTCGTATTTCGTCCCAAAAAACCCCTGCATACCAATTTTTAGCCAATTTCATGTCGCAAAATTTTTTTTTTGTAGAAAATTTTGAAGCAAGGGGTAGGTATGGAAATATTTCGCGATTTAAATTACTGTCTGATATCTCCCTTACTGCTTGAAATTATTAACTTAAAATTCATGTTTATATGTAAAATGTTCCCCTAAATCGAATGGCGAAGACTAGAACCTTCTATCTCTCCAATTAGTGGAGTAATTGATACATAAAGAATATCTTCACGATTTAATTTACTATTTGCTATCTTCCTTAATGCTTGGGAATATAATCTGAAAATTCACTTCAATATGTAAAATGGTCTTCTGAATCTATTGGAGAAGACTAGAACCTTCTATCTCTCCAATTAGCCGAGTTATGGTTACATAAAATTTCAGAAAGTGGATTTTCGATTATTTTCATGATTTAAATTGCTATTTGCTATCTTCCTTAATGTTTGGAAATATAATCTGAAAATTCACTTCTATATGTAAAATGGTCTTCTGAATCGATTGGAGAAGACTAGAACCTTCTATCTCTCCAATTAGCCGAGTTATGGTTACATAAAGTTTCAGAAAGTGGATTTTCGATTATTTTCATGATTTAAATTGCTATTTGCTATCTTCCTTAATGCTTGGAAATATAATCTGAAAATTCACTTCTATATGTAAAATGGTCTTCTGAATCGATTGGCGAAGACTAGAACGTTTTATCTTTTCAATTAGTCGAATTATGAGTATTTTTGGTTTTAGGAAGTGAATTTTCGAAAATTTCACTACGTTATTTGAAGGCGAAATAATGATTTTATTGGAAAACAGACGGTGCCAGTCGTTTTTTCGTCCCAAAAAACCCCTGCATACCAATTTTTAGCCAATTTCATGTCGCAAAATTTTTTTTTTGTAGAAAATTTTGAAGCAAGGGGTAGGTATGGAAATATTTCGCGATTTAAATTACTGTCTGATATCTCCCTTACTGCTTGAAATTATCAACTTAAAATTCATGTTTATATGAATAATGTTCCCCTAAATCGAATGGCGAAGACTAGAACCTTCTATCTCTCCAATTAGTGGAGTAATTGATACATAAAGAATATCTTCACGATTTAATTTACTATTTGCTATCTTCCTTAATGCTTGGGAATATAATCTGAAAATTCACTTCTATATGTAAAATGGTCTTCTGAATCGATTGGAGAAGACTAGAACCTTCTATCTCTCCAATTAGCCGAGTTATGGTTACATAAAATTTCAGAAAGTGGATTTTCGATTATTTTCATGATTTAAATTGCTATTTGCTATCTTCCTTAATGCTTGGAAATATAATCTGAAAATTCACTTCTATATGTAAAATGGTCTTCTGAATCGATTGGAGAAGACTAGAACCTTCTATCTCTCCAATTAGCCGAGTTATGGTTACATAAAGTTTCAGAAAGTGGATTTTCGATTATTTTCATGATTTAAATTGCCATTTGCTATCTTCCTTAATGTTTGGAAATATAATCTGAAAATTCACTTCTATATGTAAAATGGTCTTCTGAATCGATTGGAGAAGACTAGAACCTTCTATCTCTCCAATTAGCCGAGTTATGGTTACATAAAGTTTCAGAAAGTGGATTTTCGATTATTTTCATGATTTAAATTGCCATTTGCTATCTTCCTTAATGCTTGGAAATATAGACTGAAAATTCACTTCTATATGTAAAATGGTCTTCTGAATCGATTGGCGAAGACTAGAACGTTTTATCTTTTCAATTAGTCGAATTATGAGTATTTTTGGTTTTAGGAAGTGAATTTTCGAAAATTTCACTACGTTATTTGAAGGCGAAATAATGATTTTATTGGAAAACAGACGGCGCCAGTCGTTTTTTCGTCCCAAAAAACCCCTGCATACCAATTTTTAGCCAATTTCATGTCGCAAAATTTTTTTTTTGTAGAAAATTTTGAAGCAAGGGGTAGGTATGGAAATATTTCGCGATTTAAATTACTGTCTGATATCTCCCTTACTGCTTGAAATTATCAACTTAAAATTCATGTTTATATGTAAAATGTTCCCCTAAATCGAATGGCGAAGACTAGAACCTTCTATCTCTCCAATTAGTGGAGTAATTGATACATAAAGAATATCTTCACGATTTAATTTACTATTTGCTATCTTCCTTAATGCTTGGAAATATGAACTCAAAATTCACTTCAATATGTAAAATGGTCTTCTGAATCGATTGGAGAAGACTAGAACCTTCTATCTCTCCAATTAGCCGAGTTATGGTTACATAAAATTTCAGAAAGTGGATTTTCGATTATTTTCATGATTTAAATTGCTATTTGCTATCTTCCTTAATGCTTGGAAATATAATCTGAAAATTCACTTCTATATGTAAAATGGTCTTCTGAATCGATTGGAGAAGACTAGAACCTCCTATCTCTCCAATTAGCCGAGTTATGGTTACATAAAGTTTCAGAAAGTGGATTTTCGATTATTTTCATGATTTAAATTGCTATTTGCTATCTTCCTTAATGCTTGGAAATATAATCTGAAAATTCACTTCTATATGTAAAATGGTCTTCTGAATCGATTGGAGAAGACTAGAACCTTCTATCTCTCCAATTAGCCGAGTTATGGTTACATAAAGTTTCAGAAAGTGGATTTTCGATTATTTTCATGATTTAAATTGCCATTTGCTATCTTCCTTAATGCTTGGAAATATAATCTGAAAATTCACTTCTATATGTAAAATGGTCTTCTGAATCGATTGGCGAAGACTAGAACGATTTATCTCTTCAATTAGTCGAATTATGAGTATTTTTGGTTTTAGGAAGTGAATTTTCGAAAATTTCACTACGTTATTTGAAGGCGAAATAATGATTTTATTGGAAAACAGACGGTGCCAGTCGTTTTTTCGTCCCAAAAAACCCCTGCATACCAATTTTTAGCCAATTTCATGTCGCAAATTTTTTTTTTTGTAGAAAATTTTGAAGCAAGGGGTAGGTATGGAAATATTTCGCGATTTAAATTACTGTCTGATATCTCCCTTACTGCTTGAAATTATCAACTTAAAATTCATGTTTATATGTAAAATGTTCCCCTAAATCGAATGGCGAAGACTAGAACCTTCTATCTCTCCAATTAGTGGAGTAATTGATACATAAAGAATATCTTCACGATTTAATTTACTATTTGCTATCTTCCTTAATGCTTGGGAATATAATCTGAAAATTCACTTCTATATGTAAAATGGTCTTCTGAATCGATTGGAGAAGACTAGAACCTTCTATCTCTCCAATTAGCCGAGTTATGGTTACATAAAATTTCAGAAAGTGGATTTTCGATTATTTTCATGATTTAAATTGCTATTTGCTATCTTCCTTAATGCTTGGAAATATAATCTGAAAATTCACTTCTATATGTAAAATGGTCTTCTGAATCGATTGGAGAAGACTAGAACCTTCTATCTCTCCAATTAGCCGAGTTATGGTTACATAAAGTTTCAGAAAGTGGATTTTCGATTATTTTCATGATTTAAATTGCTATTTGCTATCTTCCTTAATGCTTGGAAATATAATCTGAAAATTCACTTCTATTTTTAAATTGGTCTTCTGAATCGATTGGAAAAGACTAGAACCTTCTATCTCTCCAATTAGCCGAGTTATGGTTACATAAAGTTTCAGAAAGTGGATTTTCGATTATTTTCATGATTTAAATTGCCATTTGCTATCTTCCTTAATGCTTGGAAATATAATCTGAAAATTCACTTCTATATGTAAAATGGTCTTCTGAATCGATTGGCGAAGACTAGAACGTTTTATCTCTTCAATTAGTCGAATTATGAGTATTTTTGGTTTTAGGAAGTGAATTTTCGAAAATTTCACTACGTTATTTGAAGGCGAAATAATGATTTTATTGGAAAACAGACGGTGCCAGTCGTTTTTTCGTCCCAAAAAACCCCTGCATACCAATTTTTAGCCAATTTCATGTCGCAAAATTTTTTTTTTGTAGAAAATTTTGAAGCAAGGGGTAGGTATGGAAATATTTCGCGATTTAAATTACTGTCTGATATCTCCCTTACTGCTTGAAATTATCAACTTAAAATTCATGTTTATATGTAAAATGTTCCCCTAAATCGAATGGCGAAGACTAGAACCTTCTATCTCTCCAATTAGTGGAGTAATTGATACATAAAGAATATCTTCACGATTTAATTTACTATTTGCTATCTTCCTTAATGCTTGGGAATATAATCTGAAAATTCACTTCTATATGTAAAATGGTCTCCTGAATCGATTGGCGAAGACTAGAACGTTTTATCTTTTCAATTAGTCGAATTATGAGTATTTTTGGTTTTAGGAAGTGAATTTTCGAAAATTTCACTACGTTATTTGAAGGCGAAATAATGATTTTATTGGAAAACAGACGGTGCCAGTCGTTTTTTCGTCCCAAAAAACCCCTGCATACCAATTTTTAGCCAATTTCATGTCGCAAAATTTTTTTTTTGTAGAAAATTTTGAAGCAAGGGGTAGGTATGGAAATATTTCGCGATTTAAATTACTGTCTGATATCTCCCTTACTGCTTGAAATTATCAACTTAAAATTCATGTTTATATGTAAAATGTTCCCCTAAATCGAATGGCGAAGACTAGAACCTTCTATCTCTCCAATTAGTGGAGTAATTGATACATAAAGAATATCTTCACGATTTAATTTACTATTTGCTATCTTCCTTAATGCTTGGGAATATAATCTGAAAATTCACTTCTATATGTAAAATGGTCTTCTGAATCGATTGGCGAAGACAAGAACGTTTTATCTTTTCAATTAGTCGAATTATGAGTATTTTTGGTTTTAGGAAGTGAATTTTCGAAAATTTCACTACGTTATTTAAAGGCGAAATAATGATTTTATTGGAAAACAGACGGTGCCAGTCGTTTTTTCGTCCCAAAAAACCCCTGCAAACCAATTTATAGCCAATTTCATGTCGCAAAATTTTTTTTTTGTAGAAAATTTTGAAGCAAGGGGTAGGTATGGAAATATTTCGCGATTTAAATTACTGTCTGATATCTCCCTTACTGCTTGAAATTATCAACTTAAAATTCATGTTTATATGTAAAATGTTCCCCTAAATCGAATGGCGAAGACTAGAACCTTCTATCTCTCCAATTAGTGGAGTAATTGATACATAAAGAATATCTTCACGATTTAATTTACTATTTGCTATCTTCCTTAATGCTTGGAAATATGAACTCAAAATTCACTTCAATATGTAAAATGGTCTTCTGAATCGATTGGAGAAGACTAGAACCTTCTATCTCTCCAATTAGCCGAGTTATGGTTACATAAAATTTCAGAAAGTGGATTTTCGATTATTTTCATGATTTAAATTGCTATTTGCTATCTTCCTTAATGCTTGGAAATATAATCTGAAAATTCACTTCTATATGTAAAATGGTCTTCTGAATCGATTGGAGAAGACTAGAACCTCCTATCTCTCCAATTAGCCGAGTTATGGTTACATAAAGTTTCAGAAAGTGGATTTTCGATTATTTTCATGATTTAAATTGCTATTTGCTATCTTCCTTAATGCTTGGAAATATAATCTGAAAATTCACTTCTATATGTAAAATGGTCTTCTGAATCGATTGGAGAAGACTAGAACCTTCTATCTCTCCAATTAGCCGAGTTATGGTTACATAAAGTTTCAGAAAGTGGATTTTCGATTATTTTCATGATTTAAATTGCCATTTGCTATCTTCCTTAATGCTTGGAAATATAATCTGAAAATTCACTTCTATATGTAAAATGGTCTTCTGAATCGATTGGCGAAGACTAGAACGATTTATCTCTTCAATTAGTCGAATTATGAGTATTTTTGGTTTTAGGAAGTGAATTTTCGAAAATTTCACTACGTTATTTGAAGGCGAAATAATGATTTTATTGGAAAACAGACGGTGCCAGTCGTTTTTTCGTCCCAAAAAACCCCTGCATACCAATTTTTAGCCAATTTCATGTCGCAAATTTTTTTTTTTGTAGAAAATTTTGAAGCAAGGGGTAGGTATGGAAATATTTCGCGATTTAAATTACTGTCTGATATCTCCCTTACTGCTTGAAATTATCAACTTAAAATTCATGTTTATATGTAAAATGTTCCCCTAAATCGAATGGCGAAGACTAGAACCTTCTATCTCTCCAATTAGTGGAGTAATTGATACATAAAGAATATCTTCACGATTTAATTTACTATTTGCTATCTTCCTTAATGCTTGGGAATATAATCTGAAAATTCACTTCTATATGTAAAATGGTCTTCTGAATCGATTGGAGAAGACTAGAACCTTCTATCTCTCCAATTAGCCGAGTTATGGTTACATAAAATTTCAGAAAGTGGATTTTCGATTATTTTCATGATTTAAATTGCTATTTGCTATCTTCCTTAATGCTTGGAAATATATTCTGAAAATTCACTTCTATATGTAAAATGGTCTTCTGAATCGATTGGAGAAGACTAGAACCTTCTATCTCTCCAATTAGCCGAGTTATGGTTACATAAAGTTTCAGAAAGTGGATTTTCGATTATTTTCATGATTTAAATTGCTATTTGCTATCTTCCTTAATGCTTGGAAATATAATCTGAAAATTCACTTCTATTTTTAAATTGGTCTTCTGAATCGATTGGAAAAGACTAGAACCTTCTATCTCTCCAATTAGCCGAGTTATGGTTACATAAAGTTTCAGAAAGTGGATTTTCGATTATTTTCATGATTTAAATTGCCATTTGCTATCTTCCTTAATGCTTGGAAATATAATCTGAAAATTCACTTCTATATGTAAAATGGTCTTCTGAATCGATTGGCGAAGACTAGAACGTTTTATCTCTTCAATTAGTCGAATTATGAGTATTTTTGGTTTTAGGAAGTGAATTTTCGAAAATTTCACTACGTTATTTGAAGGCGAAATAATGATTTTATTGGAAAACAGACGGTGCCAGTCGTTTTTTCGTCCCAAAAAACCCCTGCATACCAATTTTTAGCCAATTTCATGTCGCAAAATTTTTTTTTTGTAGAAAATTTTGAAGCAAGGGGTAGGTATGGAAATATTTCGCGATTTAAATTACTGTCTGATATCTCCCTTACTGCTTGAAATTATCAACTTAAAATTCATGTTTATATGTAAAATGTTCCCCTAAATCGAATGGCGAAGACTAGAACCTTCTATCTCTCCAATTAGTGGAGTAATTGATACATAAAGAATATCTTCACGATTTAATTTACTATTTGCTATCTTCCTTAATGCTTGGGAATATAATCTGAAAATTCACTTCTATATGTAAAATGGTCTCCTGAATCGATTGGCGAAGACTAGAACGTTTTATCTTTTCAATTAGTCGAATTATGAGTATTTTTGGTTTTAGGAAGTGAATTTTCGAAAATTTCACTACGTTATTTGAAGGCGAAATAATGATTTTATTGGAAAACAGACGGTGCCAGTCGTTTTTTCGTCCCAAAAAACCCCTGCATACCAATTTTTAGCCAATTTCATGTCGCAAAATTTTTTTTTTGTAGAAAATTTTGAAGCAAGGGGTAGGTATGGAAATATTTCGCGATTTAAATTACTGTCTGATATCTCCCTTACTGCTTGAAATTATCAACTTAAAATTCATGTTTATATGTAAAATGTTCCCCTAAATCGAATGGCGAAGACTAGAACCTTCTATCTCTCCAATTAGTGGAGTAATTGATACATAAAGAATATCTTCACGATTTAATTTACTATTTGCTATCTTCCTTAATGCTTGGGAATATAATCTGAAAATTCACTTCTATATGTAAAATGGTCTTCTGAATCGATTGGCGAAGACAAGAACGTTTTATCTTTTCAATTAGTCGAATTATGAGTATTTTTGGTTTTAGGAAGTGAATTTTCGAAAATTTCACTACGTTATTTAAAGGCGAAATAATGATTTTATTGGAAAACAGACGGTGCCAGTCGTTTTTTCGTCCCAAAAAACCCCTGCAAACCAATTTATAGCCAATTTCATGTCGCAAAATTTTTTTTTTGTAGAAAATTTTGAAGCAAGGGGTAGGTATGGAAATATTTCGCGATTTAAATTACTGTCTGATATCTCCCTTACTGCTTGAAATTATCAACTTAAAATTCATGTTTACATGTAAAATGTTCCCCTAAATCGAATGGCGAAGACTAGAACTTTCTATCTCTCCAATTAGTGGAGTAATTGATACATAAAGAATATCTTCACGATTTAATTTACTATTTGCTATCTTCCTTAATGCTTGGAAATATGAACTCATAATTCACTTCAATATGTAAAATGGTCTTCTGAATCGATTGGAGAAGACTAGAACCTTTTATCTCTCCAATTAGCCGAGTTATGGTTACATAAATTTTCAGAAAGTGGATTTTCTATTATTTTCATGATTTAAATTGCTATTTGCTATCTTCCTTAATGCTTGGAAATATAATCTGAAAATTCACTCCTATATGTAAAATGGTCTTCTGAATCGATTGGAGAAGACTAGAACCTTCTATCTCTCCAATTAGCCGAGTTATGGTTACATAAAGTTTCAGATAGTGGATTTTCGATTATTTTCATGATTTAAATTGCTATTCGCTATCTTCCTTAATGCTTGGAAATATAATCTGAAAATTCACTTCTATATGTAAAATGGTCTTCTGAATCGATTGGAGAAGACTAAAACCTTCTATCTCTCCAATTAGCCGAGTTATGGTTACATAAAGTTTCAGAAAGTGGATTTTCGATTATTTTCATGATTTAAATTGCTATTTGCTATCTTCCTTAATGCTTGGAAATATAATCTGAAAATTCACTTCTATATGTAAAATGGTCTTCTGAATCGATTGGAGAAGACTAGAACCTTCTATCTCTCCAATTAGCCGAGTTATGGTTACATAAAGTTTCAGAAAGTGGATTTTCGATTATTTTCATGATTTAAATTGCCATTTGCTATCTTCCTTAATGCTTGGAAATATAGACTGAAAATTCACTTCTATATGTAAAATGGTCTTCTGAATCGATTGGCGAAGACTAGAACGTTTTATCTTTTCAATTAGTCGAATTATGAGTATTTTTGGTTTTAGGAAGTGAATTTTCGAAAATTTCACTACGTTATTTTAAGGCGAAATAATGATTTTATTGGAAAACAGACGGCGCCAGTCGTTTTTTCGTCCCAAAAAACCCCTGCATACCAATTTTTAGCCAATTTCATGTCGCAAAATTTTTTTTTTGTAGAAAATTTTGAAGCAAGGGGTAGGTATGGAAATATTTCGCGATTTAAATTACTGTCTGATATCTCCCTTACTGCTTGAAATTATCAACTTAAAATTCATGTTTATATGTAAAATGTTCCCCTAAATCGAATGGCGAAGACTAGAACCTTCTATCTCTCCAATTAGTGGAGTAATTGATACATAAAGAATATCTTCACGATTTAATTTACTATTTGCTATCTTCCTTAATGCTTGGAAATATGAACTCAAAATTCACTTCAATATGTAAAATGGTCTTCTGAATCGATTGGAGAAGACTAAAACCTTCTATCTCTCGAATTAGCCGAGTTATGGTTACATAAAGTTTCAGATAGTGGATTTTCGATTATTTTCATGATTTAAATTGCTATTCGCTATCTTCCTTAATGCTTGGAAATATAATCTGAAAATTCACTTCTATATGTAAAATGGTCTTCTGAATCGATTGGAGAAGACTAGAACCTTCTATCTCTCCAATTAGCCGAGTTATGGTTACATAAAGTTTCAGAAAGTGGATTTTCGATTATTTTCATGATTTAAATTGCTATTTGCTATCTTCCTTAATGCTTGGAAATATAATCTGAAAATTCACTTCTATATGTAAAATGGTCTTCTGAATCGATTGGAGAAGACTAGAACCTTCTATCTCTCCAATTAGCCGAGTTATGGTTACATAAAGTTTCAGAAAGTGGATTTTCGATTATTTTCATGATTTAAATTGCCATTTGCTATCTTCCTTAATGCTTGGAAATATAGACTGAAAATTCACTTCTATATGTAAAATGGTCTTCTGAATCGATTGGCGAAGACTAGAACGTTTTATCTTTTCAATTAGTCGAATTATGAGTATTTTTGGTTTTAGGAAGTGAATTTTCGAAAATTTCACTACGTTATTTGAAGGCGAAATAATGATTTTATTGGAAAACAGACGGCGCCAGTCGTTTTTTCGTCCCAAAAAACCCCTGCATACCAATTTTTAGCCAATTTCATGTCGCAAAATTTTTTTTTTGTAGAAAATTTTGAAGCAAGGGGTAGGTATGGAAATATTTCGCGATTTAAATTACTGTCTGATATCTCCCTTACTGCTTGAAATTATCAACTTAAAATTCATGTTTATATGTAAAATGTTCCCCTAAATCGAATGGCGAAGACTAGAACCTTCTATCTCTCAAATTAGTGGAGTAATTGATACATAAAGAATATCTTCACGATTTAATTTACTATTTGCTATCTTCCTTAATGCTTGGAAATATGAACTCAAAATTCACTTCAATATGTAAAATGGTCTTCTGAATCGATTGGAGAAGACTAAAACCTTCTATCTCTCGAATTAGCCGAGTTATAGTTACATAAAGTTTCAGAAAGTGGATTTTCGATTATTTTCATGATTTAAATTGCTATTTGCTATCTTCCTTAATGCTTGGAAATATAATCTGAAAATTCACTTCTATATGTAAAATGGTCTTCTGAATCGATTGGAGAAGACTAGAACGTTTTATCTTTTCAATTAGTCGAATTATGAGTATTTTTGGTTTTAGGAAGTGAATTTTCGAAAATTTCACTACGTTATTTGAAGGCGAAATAATGATTTTATTGGAAAACAGACGGCGCCAGTCGTTTTTTCGTCCCAAAAAACCCCTGCATACCAATTTTTAGCCAATTTCATGTCGCAAAATTTTTTTTTTGTAGAAAATTTTGAAGCAAGGGGTAGGTATGGAAATATTTCGCGATTTAAATTACTGTCTGATATCTCCCTTACTGCTTGAAATTATCAACTTAAAATTCATGTTTATATGTAAAATGTTCCCCTAAATCGAATGGCGAAGACTAGAACCTTCTATCTCTCCAATTAGTGGAGTAATTGATACATAAAGAATATCTTCACGATTTAATTTACTATTTGCTATCTTCCTTAATGCTTGGAAATATGAACTCAAAATTCACTTCAATATGTAAAATGGTCTTATGAATCGATTGGAGAAGACTAAAACCTTCTATCTCTCCAATTAGCCGAGTTATAGTTACATAAAGTTTCAGAAAGTGGATTTTCGATTATTTTCATGATTTAAATTGCTATTTGCTATCTTCCTTAATGCTTGGAAATATAATCTGAAAATTCACTTCTATATGTAAAATGGTCTTCTGAATCGATTGGAGAAGACTAGAACCTTCTATCTCTCCAATTAGCCGAGTTATGGTTACATAAAGTTTCAGAAAGTGGATTTTCGATTATTTTCATGATTTAAATTGCTATTTGCTATCTTCCTTAATGCTTGGAAATATAATCTGAAAATTCACTTCTATATGTAAAATGGTCTTCTGAATCGATTGGAGAAGACTAGAACCTTCTATCTCTCCAATTAGCCGAGTTATGGTTACATAAAGTTTCAGAAAGTGGATTTTCGATTATTTTCATGATTTAAATTGCCATTTGCTATCTTCCTTAATGCTTGGAAATATAGACTGAAAATTCACTTCTATATGTAAAATGGTCTTCTGAATCGATTGGCGAAGACTAGAACGTTTTATCTTTTCAATTAGTCGAATTATGAGTATTTTTGGTTTTAGGAAGTGAATTTTCGAAAATTTCACTACGTTATTTGAAGGCGAAATAATGATTTTATTGGAAAACAGACGGCGCCAGTCGTTTTTTCGTCCCAAAAAACCCCTGCATACCAATTTTTAGCCAATTTCATGTCGCAAAATTTTTTTTTTGTAGAAAATTTTGAAGCAAGGGGTAGGTATGGAAATATTTCGCGATTTAAATTACTGTCTGATATCTCCCTTACTGCTTGAAATTATCAACTTAAAATTCATGTTTATATGTAAAATGTTCCCCTAAATCGAATGGCGAAGACTAGAACCTTCTATCTCTCCAATTAGTGGAGTAATTGATACATAAAGAATATCTTCACGATTTAATTTACTATTTGCTATCTTCCTTAATGCTTGGGAATATAATCTGAAAATTCACTTCAATATGTAAAATGGTCTTCTGAATCGATTGGCGAAGACTAGAACGTTTTATCTCTTCAATTAGTCGAGTTATAGTTACATAAAGTTTCAGAAAGTGGATTTTCGATTATTTTCATGATTTAAATTGCTATTTGCTATCTTCCTTAATGCTTGGAAATATAATCTGAAAATTCACCTCAATATGTAAAATGGTCTTCTGAATCGATTGGAGAAGACTAGAACGTTTTATCTTTTCAATTAGTCGAATTATGAGTATTTTTGGTTTTAGGAAGTGAATTTTCGAAAATTTCACTACGTTATTTGAAGGCGAAATAATGATTTTATTGGAAAACAGACGGCGCCAGTCGTTTTTTCGTCCCAAAAAACCCCTGCATACCAATTTTTAGCCAATTCCATGTCGCAAAATTTTTTTTTTGTAGAAAATTTTGAAGCAAGGGGTAGGTATGGAAATATTTCGCGATTTAAATTACTGTCTGATATCTCCCTTACTGCTTGAAATTATCAACTTAAAATTCATGTTTATATGTAAAATGTTCCCCTAAATCGAATGGCGAAGACTAGAACCTTCTATCTCTCCAATTAGTGGAGTAATTGATACATAAAGAATATCTTCACGATTTAATTTACTATTTGCTATCTTCCTTAATGCTTGGGAATATAATCTGAAAATTCACTTCAATATGTAAAATGGTCTTCTGAATCGATTGGCGAAGACTAGAACGTTTTATCTCTTCAATTAGTCGAGTTATAGTTACATAAAGTTTCAGAAAGTGGATTTTCGATTATTTTCATGATTTAAATTGCTATTTGCTATCTTCCTTAATGCTTGGAAATATAATCTGAAAATTCACCTCAATATGTAAAATGGTCTTCTGAATCGATTGGAGAAGACTAGAACGTTTTATCTTTTCAATTAGTCGAATTATGAGTATTTTTGGTTTTAGGAAGTGAATTTTCGAAAATTTCACTACGTTATTTGAAGGCGAAATAATGATTTTATTGGAAAACAGACGGCGCCAGTCGTTTTTTCGTCCCAAAAAACCCCTGCATACCAATTTTTAGCCAATTTCATGTCGCAAAATTTTTTTTTTGTAGAAAATTTTGAAGCAAGGGGTAGGTATGGAAATATTTCGCGATTTAAATTACTGTCTGATATCTCCCTTACTGCTTGAAATTATCAACTTAAAATTCATGTTTATATGTAAAATGTTTCCCTAAATCGAATGGCGAAGACTAGAACCTTCTATCTCTCCAATTAGTGGAGTAATTGATACATAAAGAATATCTTCACGATTTAATTTACTATTTGCTATCTTCCTTAATGCTTGGAAATATGAACTCAAAATTCACTTCAATATGTAAAATGGTCTTTTGAATCGATTGGAGAAGACTAAAACCTTCTATCTCTCCAATTAGCCGAGTTATAGTTACATAAAGTTTCAGAAAGTGGATTTTCGATTATTTTCATGATTTAAATTGCTATTTGCTATCTTCCTTAATGCTTGGAAATATAATCTGAAAATTCACTTCTATATGTAAAATGGTCTTCTGAATCGATTGGAGAAGACTAGAACCTTCTATCTCTCCAATTAGCCGAGTTATGGTTACATAAAGTTTCAGAAAGTGGATTTTCGATTATTTTCATGATTTAAATTGCCATTTGCTATCTTCCTTAATGCTTGGAAATATAGACTGAAAATTCACTTCTATATGTAAAATGGTCTTCTGAATCGATTGGCGAAGACTAGAACGTTTTATCTTTTCAATTAGTCGAATTATGAGTATTTTTGGTTTTAGGAAGTGAATTTTCGAAAATTTCACTACATTATTTGAAGGCGAAATAATGATTTTATTGGAAAACAGACGGCGCCAGTCGTTTTTTCGTCCCAAAAAACCCCTGCATACCAATTTTTAGCCAATTTCATGTCGCAAAATTTTTTTTTTGTAGAAAATTTTGAAGCAAGGGGTAGGTATGGAAATATTTCGCGATTTAAATTACTGTCTGATATCTCCCTTACTGCTTGAAATTATCAACTTAAAATTCAAGTTTATATGTGAAATGTTCCCCTAAATCGAATGGCGAAGACTAGAACCTTCTATCTCTCCAATTAGTGGAGTAATTGATACATAAAGAATATCTTCACGATTTAATTTACTATTTGCTATCTTCCTTAATGCTTGGGAATATAATCTGAAAATTCACTTCAATATGTAAAATGGTCTTCTGAATCGATTGGAGAAGACTAGAACCTTCTATCTCTCCAATTAGCCGAGTTATGGTTACATAAAATTTCAGAAAGTGGATTTTCGATTATTTTCATGATTTAAATTGCTATTTGCTATCTTCCTTAATGCTTGGAAATATAATCTGAAAATTCACTTCAATATGTAAAATGGTCTTCTGAATCGATTGGAGAACACTAGAACTTTCTATCTCTCCAATTAGCCGAGTTATGGTTACATAAAGTTTCAGAAAGTGGATTTTCGATTATTTTCATGATTTAAATCGGTATTTGCTATCTTCCTTAATGCTTGGAAATATAATCTGAAAATTCACTTCTATATGTAAAATGGTCTTCTGAATCGATTGGAGAAGACTAGAACGTTTTATCTCTCCAATTAGCCGAGTTATGGTTACATAAAGTTTCAGAAAGTGGATTTTCGATTATTTTCATGATTTAAATTGCTATTTGCTATCTTCCTTAATGCTTGGAAATATAATCTGAAAATTCACTTCTATATGTAAAATGGTCTTCTGAATCGATTGGCGAAGACTAGAACGTTTTATCTTTTCAATTAGTCGAATTATGAGTATTTTTGGTTTTAGGAAGTGAATTTTCGAAAATTTCACTACGTTATTTGAAGGCGAAATAATGATTTTATTGGAAAACAGACGGTGCCAGTCGTTTTTTCGTCCCAAAAAACCCCTGCATACCAATTTATAGCCAATTTCATGTAGCAAAATTTTTTTTTTGTAGAAAATTTTGAAGCGAGGGGTAGGTATGGAAATATTTCGCGATTTAAATTACTGTCTGATATCTCCCTTACTGCTTGAAATTATCAACTTAATATTCATGTTTATATGTAAAATGTTCCCCTAAATCGAATGGCGAAGACTAGAACCTTCTATCTCTCCAATTAGTGGAGTAATTGATACATAAAGAATATCTTCAAGATTTAATTTACTACTTGCTATCTTCCTTAATGCTTGGAAATATGAACTCAAAATTCACTTCAATATGTAAAATGGTCTTCTGAATCGATTGGAGAAGACTAGAACCTTCTATCTCTCCAATTAGCCGAGTTATGGTTACATAAAGTTTCAGAAAGTGGATTTTCGATTATTTTCATGATTTAAATTGCTATTCGCTATCTTCCTTAATGCTTGGAAATATAATCTGAAAATTCACTTCTATATGTAAAATGGTCTTCTGAATCGATTGGAGAAGACTAGAACCTTTTATCTCTCCAATTAGCCGAGTTATGGTTACATAAAGTTTCAGAAAGTGGATTTTCGATTATTTTCATGATTTAAATTGCTATTTGCTATCTTCCTTAATGCTTGGAAATTTAATCTGAAAATTCACTTCTATATGTAAAATGGTCTTCTGAATCGATTGGCGAAGACTAGAACGTTTTATCTTTTCAATTAGTCGAATTATGAGTATTTTTGGTTTTAGGAAGTGAATTTTCGAAAATTTCACTACGTTATTTGAAGGCGAAATAATGATTTTATTGAAAAACAGACGGCGCCAGTCGTTTTTTCGTCCCAAAAAACCCCTGCATACCAATTTTTAGCCAATTCCATGTCGCAAAATTTTTTTTTTGTAGAAAATTTTGAAGCAAGGGGTAGGTATGGAAATATTTCGCGATTTAAATTACTGTCTGATATCTCCCTTACTGCTTGAAATTATCAACTTAAAATTCATGTTTATATGTAAAATGTTTCCCTAAATCGAATGGCGAAGACTAGAACCTTCTATCTCTCCAATTAGTGGAGTAATTGATACATAAAGAATATCTTCACGATTTAATTTACTATTTGCTATCTTCCTTAATGCTTGGGAATATAATCTGAAAATTCACTTCAATATGTAAAATGGTCTTCTGAATCGATTGGAGAAGACTAGAACCTTCTATCTCTCCAATTAGCCGAGTTATGGTTACATAAAATTTCAGAAAGTGGATTTTCGATTATTTTCATGATTTAAATTGCTATTTGCTATCTTCCTTAATGCTTGGAAATATAATCTGAAAATTCACTTCAATATGTAAAATGGTCTTCTGAATCGATTGGAGAAGACTAGAACGTTTTATCTTTTCAATTAGTCGAATTATGAGTATTTTTGGTTTTAGGAAGTGAATTTTCGAAAATTTCACTACGTTATTTGAAGGCGAAATAATGATTTTATTGGAAAACAGACGGCGCCAGTCGTTTTTTCGTCCCAAAAAACCCCTGCATACCAATTTTTAGCCAATTTCATGTCGCAAAATTTTTTTTTTGTAGAAAATTTTGAAGCAAGGGGTAGGTATGGAAATATTTCGCGATTTAAATTACTGTCTGATATCTCCCTTACTGCTTGAAATTATCAACTTAAAATTCATGTTTATATGTAAAATGTTCCCCTAAATCGAATGGCGAAGACTAGAACCTTCTATCTCTCCAATTAGTGGAGTAATTGATACATAAAGAATATCTTCACGATTTAATTTACTATTTGCTATCTTCCTTAATGCTTGGGAATATAATCTGAAAATTCACTTCAATATGTAAAATGGTCTTCTGAATCGATTGGCGAAGACTAGAACGTTTTATCTCTTCAATTAGTCGAGTTATAGTTACATAAAGTTTCAGAAAGTGGATTTTCGATTATTTTCATGATTTAAATTGCTATTTGCTATCTTCCTTAATGCTTGGAAATATAATCTGAAAATTCACCTCAATATGTAAAATGGTCTTCTGAATCGATTGGAGAAGACTAGAACGTTTTATCTTTTCAATTAGTCGAATTATGAGTATTTTTGGTTTTAGGAAGTGAATTTTCGAAAATTTCACTACGTTATTTGAAGGCGAAATAATGATTTTATTGGAAAACAGACGGCGCCAGTCGTTATTTCGTCCCAAAAAACCCCTGCATACCAATTTTTAGCCAATTTCATGTCGCAAAATTTTTTTTTTGTAGAAAATTTTGAAGCAAGGGGTAGGTATGGAAATATTTCGCGATTTAAATTACTGTCTGATATCTCCCTTACTGCTTGAAATTATCAACTTAAAATTCATGTTTATATGTAAAATGTTTCCCTAAATCGAATGGCGAAGACTAGAACCTTCTATCTCTCCAATTAGTGGAGTAATTGATACATAAAGAATATCTTCACGATTTAATTTACTATTTGCTATCTTCCTTAATGCTTGGAAATATGAACTCAAAATTCACTTCAATATGTAAAATGGTCTTTTGAATCGATTGGAGAAGACTAAAACCTTCTATCTCTCCAATTAGCCGAGTTATAGTTACATAAAGTTTCAGAAAGTGGATTTTCGATTATTTTCATGATTTAAATTGCTATTTGCTATCTTCCTTAATGCTTGGAAATATAATCTGAAAATTCACTTCTATATGTAAAATGGTCTTCTGAATCGATTGGAGAAGACTAGAACCTTCTATCTCTCCAATTAGCCGAGTTATGGTTACATAAAGTTTCAGAAAGTGGATTTTCGATTATTTTCATGATTTAAATTGCCATTTGCTATCTTCCTTAATGCTTGGAAATATAGACTGAAAATTCACTTCTATATGTAAAATGGTCTTCTGAATCGATTGGCGAAGACTAGAACGTTTTATCTTTTCAATTAGTCGAATTATGAGTATTTTTGGTTTTAGGAAGTGAATTTTCGAAAATTTCACTACGTTATTTGAAGGCGAAATAATGATTTTATTGGAAAACAGACGGCGCCAGTCGTTTTTTCGTCCCAAAAAACCCCTGCATACCAATTTTTAGCCAATTTCATGTCGCAAAATTTTTTTTTTGTAGAAAATTTTGAAGCAAGGGGTAGGTATGGAAATATTTCGCGATTTAAATTACTGTCTGATATCTCCCTTACTGCTTGAAATTATCAACTTAAAATTCAAGTTTATATGTGAAATGTTCCCCTAAATCGAATGGCGAAGACTAGAACCTTCTATCTCTCCAATTAGTGGAGTAATTGATACATAAAGAATATCTTCACGATTTAATTTACTATTTGCTATCTTCCTTAATGCTTGGGAATATAATCTGAAAATTCACTTCAATATGTAAAATGGTCTTCTGAATCGATTGGAGAAGACTAGAACCTTCTATCTCTCCAATTAGCCAAGTTATAGTTACATAAAGTTTCAGAAAGTGGATTTTCGATTATTTTCATGATTTAAATTGCTATTTGCTATCTTCCTTAATGCTTGGAAATATAATCTGAAAATTCACTACAATATGTAAAATGGTCTTCTGAATCG
This sequence comes from Lochmaea capreae, assembly GCA_949126875.1. NCBI lineage: Eukaryota > Metazoa > Arthropoda > Insecta > Coleoptera > Chrysomelidae > Lochmaea > Lochmaea capreae. The sequence goes on from OX421404.1 coordinate 25,085,580, forward strand.
ATTGGAGAACACTAGAACTTTCTATCTCTCCAATTAGCCGAGTTATGGTTACATAAAGTTTCAGAAAGTGGATTTTCGATTATTTTCATGATTTAAATCGGTATTTGCTATCTTCCTTAATGCTTGGAAATATAATCTGAAAATTCACTTCTATATGTAAAATGGTCTTCTGAATCGATTGGCGAAGACTAGAACGTTTTATCTCTCCAATTAGCCGAGTTATGGTTACATAAAGTTTCAGAAAGTGGATTTTCGATTATTTTCATGATTTAAATTGCTATTTGCTATCTTCCTTAATGCTTGGAAATATAATCTGAAAATTCACTTCTATATGTAAAATGGTCTTCTGAATCGATTGGCGAAGACCAGAACGTTTTATCTCTTCAATTAGTCGAATTATGAGTATTTTTGGTTTTAGGAAGGGAATTTTCGAAAATTTCACTACGTTATTTGAAGGCGAAATAATGATTTTATTGGAAAACAGACGGTGCCAGTCGTTTTTTCGTCCCAAAAAACCCCTGCATACCAATTTTTAGCCAATTTCATGTCGCAAAATTTTTTTTTTGTAGAAAATTTTGAAGCAAGGGGTAGGTATGGAAATATTTCGCGATTTAAATTACTGTCTGATATCTCCCTTACTGCTTGAAATTATCAACTTAAAATTCATGTTTATATGTAAAATGTTCCCCTAAATCGAATGGCGAAGACTAGAACCTTCTATCTCTCCAATTAGTGAAGTAATTGATACATAAAGAATATCTTCACGATTTAATTTACTATTTGCTATCTTCCTTAATGCTTGGAAATATGAACTCAAAATTCACTTCAATATGTAAAATGGTCTTCTGAATCGATTGGAGAAGACTAGAACCTTCTATCTCTCCAATTAGCCGAGTTATAGTTACATAAAGTTTCAGAAAGTGGATTTTCGATTATTTTCATGATTTAAATTGCTATTTGCTATCTTCCTTAATGCTTGGAAATATATTCTGAAAATTCACTTCAATATGTAAAATGGTCTTCTGAATCGATTGGAGAAGACTAGAACTTTCTATCTCTCCAATTAGCCGAGTTATGGTTACATAAAGTTTCAGAAAGTGGATTTTCGATTATTTTCATGATTTAAATTGCTATTTGCTATCTTCCTTAATGCTTGGAAATATAATCTGAAAATTCACTTCTATATGTAAAATGGTCTTCTGAATCGATTGGCGAAGACTAGAACGTTTTATCTCTTCAATTAGTCGAATTATGAGTATTTTTGGTTTTAGGAAGTGAATTTTCGAAAATTTCACTACGTTATTTGAAGGCGAAATAATGATTTTATTGGAAAACAGACGGTGCCAGTCGTTTTTTCGTCCCAAAAAACCCCTGCATACCAATTTTCAGCCAATTTCATGTAGCAAAATTTTTTTTTTGTAGAAAATTTTGAAGCGAGGGGTAGGTATGGAAATATTTCGCGATTTAAATTACTGTCTGATATCTCCCTTACTGCTTGAAATTATCAACTTAAAATTCATGTTTATATGTAAAATGTTCCCCTAAATCGAATGGCGAAGACTAGAACCTTCTATCTCTCCAATTAGTGGAGTAATTGATACATAAAGAATATCTTCACGATTTAATTTACTATTCGCTATCTTCCTTAATGCTTGGAAATATGAACTCAAAATTCACTTCAATATGTAAAATGGTCTTCTGAATCGATTGGAGAAGACTAGAACCTTTTATCTCTCCAATTAGCCGAGTTATAGTTACATAAAGTTTCAGAAAGTGGATTTTCGATTATTTTCATGATTTAAATTGCTATTTGCTATCTTCCTTAATGCTTGGAAATATAATCTGAAAATTCACTACAATATGTAAAATGGTCTTCTGAATCGATTGGAGGAGACTAGAACTTTCTATCTCTCCAATTAGCCGAGTTATGGTTACATAAAGTTTCAGAAAGTGGATTTTCGATTATTTTCATGATTTAAATTGCTACTTGCTATCTTCCTTAATGCTTGGAAATATAATCTGAAAATTCACTTCAATATGTAAAATGGTCTTCTGAATCGATTGGAGAAGACTAGAACCTTCTATCTCTCCAATTAGCTGAGTTATGGTTACATAAAGTTTCAGAAAGTGGATTTTCGATTATTTTCCTGATTTAAATTGCTATTTGCTATCTTCCTTAATGCTTGGAAATATAATCTGAAAATTCACTTCTATATGTAAAACTGTCTTCTGAATCGATTGGCGAAGACTAGAACCTTCTATCTCTCCAATTAGTGGAGTAATTGATACATAAAGAATATCTTCACGATTTAATTTACTATTTGCTATCCTCCTTAATGCTTGGAAATATGAACTCAAAATTCACTTCAATATGTAAAATGGTCTTCTGAATCGATTGGAGAAGACTAGAACCTTCTATCTCTCCAATTAGCCAAGTTATAGTTACATAAAGTTTCAGAAAGTGGATTTTCGATTATTTTCATGATTTAAATTGCTATTTGCTATCTTCCTTAATGCTTGGAAATATAATCTGAAAATTCACTACAATATGTAAAATGGTCTTCTGAATCGATTGGAGAACACTAGAACTTTCTATCTCTCCAATTAGCCGAGTTATGGTTACATAAAGTTTCAGAAAGTGGATTTTCGAGTATTTTCATGATTTAAATCGGTATTTGCTATCTTCCTTAATGCTTGGAAATATAATCTGAAAATTCACTTCTATATGTAAAATGGTCTTCTGAATCGATTGGCGAAGACTAGAACGTTTTATCTCTCCAATTAGCCGAGTTATGGTTACATAAAGTTTCAGAAAGTGGATTTTCGATTATTTTCATGATTTAAATTGCTATTTGCTATCTTCCTTAATGCTTGGAAATATAATCTGAAAATTCACTTCTATATGTAAAATGGTCTTCTGAATCAATTGGCGAAGACTAGAACGTTTTATCTTTTCAATTAGTCGAATTATGAGTATTTTTGGTTTTAGGAAGTGAATTTTCGAAAATTTCACTACGTTATTTGAAGGCGAAATAATGATTTTATTGGAAAACAGACGGTGCCAGTCGTTTTTTCGTCCCAAAAAACCCCTGCATACCAATTTATAGCCAATTTCATGTCGCAAAATTTTTTTTTGTAGTAAATTTTGAAGCAAGGGGTAGGTATGGAAATATTTCGAGATTTAAATTACTGTCTGATATCTCCCTTACTGCTTGAAATTATCAACTTAATATTCATGTTTATATGTAAAATGTTCCCCTAAATCGAATGGCGAAGACTAGAACCTTCTATCTCTCCAATTAGTGGAGTAATTGATACATAAAGAATATCTTCAAGATTTAATTTACTATTTGCTATCTTCCTTAATGCTTGGAAATATGAACTCAAAATTCACTTCAATATGTAAAATGGTCTTCTGAATCGATTGGAGAAGACTAGAACCTTCTATCTCTCCAATTAGCCGAGTTATGGTTACATAAAGTTTCAGAAAGTGGATTTTCGATTATTTTCATGATTTAAATTGCTATTCGCTATCTTCCTTAATGCTTGGAAATATAATCTGAAAATTCACTTCTATATGTAAAATGGTCTTCTGAATCGATTGGAGAAGACTAGAACCTTTTATCTCTCCAATTAGCCGAGTTATGGTTACATAAAGTTTCAGAAAGTGGATTTTCGATTATTTTCATGATTTAAATTGCTATTTGCTATCTTCCTTAATGCTTGGAAATTTAATCTGAAAATTCACTTCTATATGTAAAATGGTCTTCTGAATCGATTGGCGAAGACTAGAACGTTTTATCTTTTCAATTAGTCGAATTATGAGTATTTTTGGTTTTAGGAAGTGAATTTTCGAAAATTTCACTACGTTATTTGAAGGCGAAATAATGATTTTATTGGAAAACAGACGGTGCCAGTCGTTTTTTCGTCCCAAAAAACCCCTGCATACCAATTTATAGCCAATTTCATGTCGCAAAATTTTTTTTTGTAGAAAATTTTGAAGCAAGGGGTAGGTATGGAAATATTTCGCGATTTAAATTACTGTCTGATATCTCCCTTACTGCTTGAAATTATCAACTTAAAATTCATGTTTATATGTAAAATGTTCCCCTAAATCGAATGGCGAAGACTAGAACCTTCTATCTCTCCAATTAGTGGAGTAATTGATACATAAAGAATATCTTCACGATTTAATTTACTATTTGCTATCTTCCTTAATGCTTGGAAATATGAACTCAAAATCCACTTCAATATGTAAAATGGTCTTCTGAATCGATTGGAGAAGACTAGAACCTTCTATCTCTCCAATTAGCCGAGTTATGGTTACATAAAGTTTCAGAAACTGGATTTTCGATTATTTTCATGATTTAAATTGCTATTTGCTATCTTCCTTAATGATTGGAAATATAATCTGAAAATTCACTTCTTTATGTAAAATGGTCTTCTGAATCGATTGGCGAAGACTAGAACCTTCTATCTCTCCAATTAGTGGAGTAATTGATACATAAAGAATATCTTCACGATTTAATTTACTATTTGCTATCTTCCTTAATGCTTGGAAATATGAACTCAAAATTCACTTCAATATGTAAAATGGTCTTCTGAATCGATTGGAGAAGACTAGAACCTTCTATCTCTCCAATTAGCCGAGTTATAGTTACATAAAGTTTCAGAAAGTGGATTTTCGATTATTTTCATGATTTAAATTGCTATTTGCTATCTTCCTTAATGCTTGGAAATATAATCTGAAAATTCACTTCAATATGTAAAATGGTCTTCTGAATCGATTGGAGAAGACTAGAACTTTCTATCTCTCCAATTAGCCGAGTTATGGTTACATAAAGTTTCAGAAAGTGGATTTTCGATTATTTTCATGATTTAAATTGCTATTTGCTATCTTCCTTAATGCTTGGAAATATAATCTGAAAATTCACTTCTATATGTAAAATGGTCTTCTGAATCGATTGGCGAAGACTAGAACGTTTTATCTCTTCAATTAGTCGAATTATTAGTATTTTTGGTTTTAGGAAGTGAATTTTCGAAAATTTCACTACGTTATTTGAAGGCGAAATAATGATTTTATTGGAAAACAGACGGTGCCAGTCGTTTTTTCGTCCCAAAAAACCCCTGCATACCAATTTTTAGCCAATTTCATGTCGCAAATTTTTTTTTTTGTAGAAAATTTTGAAGCAAGGGGTAGGTATGGAAATATTTCGCGATTTAAATTACTGTCTGATATCTCCCTTACTGCTTGAAATTATCAACTTAAAATTCATGTTTATATGTAAAATGTTCCCCTAAATCGAATGGCGAAGACTAGAACCTTCTATCTCTCCAATTAGTGGAGTAATTGATACATAAAGAATATCTTCACGATTTAATTTACTATTCGCTATCTTCCTTAATGCTTGGGAATATGAACTCAAAATTCACTTCAATATGTAAAATGGTCTTCTGAATCGATTGGAGAAGACTAGAACCTTCTATCTCTCCAATTAGCCGAGTTATGGTTACATAAAGTTTCAGAAAGTGGATTTTCGATTATTTTCATGATTTAAATTGCTATTTGCTATCTTCCTTAATGCTTGGAAATATAATCTGAAAATTCACTTCAATATGTAAAATGGTCTTCTGAATCGATTGGAGAAGACTAGAACCTTCTATATCTCCAATTAGCCGAGTTATGGTTACATAAAGTTTCAGAAAGTGGATTTTCGATTATTTTCATGATTTAAATTGCTATTTGCTATCTTCCTTAATGCTTGGAAATATAATCTGAAAATTCACTTCTATATGTAAAATGGTCTTCTGAATCGATTGGCGAAGACTAAAACGTTTTATCTTTTCAATTAGTCGAATTATGAGTATTTTTGGTTTTAGGAAGTGAATTTTCGAAAATTTCACTACGTTATTTGAAGGCGAAATAATAATTTTATTGGAAAACAGACGGTGCCAGTCGTTTTTTCGTCCCAAAAAACCCCTGCATACCAATTTTTAGCCAATTTCATGTCGCAAAATTTTTTTTTTGTAGAAAATTTTGAAGCAAGGGGTAGGTATGGAAATATTTCGCGATTTAAATTACTGTCTGATATCTCCCTTACTGCTTGAAATTATAAACTAAAAATTCATGTTTATATGTAAAATGTCCCCCTAAATCGAATGGCGAAGACTAGAACCTTCTATCTCTCCAATTAGTGGAGTAATTGATACATAAAGAATATCTTCACGATTTAAATTGCTATTTGCTATCTTCCTTAATGCTTGGAAATATAATCTGAAAATTCACTTCAATATGTAAAATGTTCTTCTGAATCGATTGGAGAAGACTAGAACTTTCTATCTCTCCAATTAGCCGAGTTATGGTTACATAAAGTTTCAGAAAGTGGATTTTCGATTATTTTCATGATTTAAATTGCTATTTGCTATCTTCCTTAATGCTTGGAAATATAATCTGAAAATTCACTTCTATATGTAAAATGGTCTTCTGAATCGATTGGCGATGACTAGAACGTTTTATCTTTCCAATTAGTCGAATTATTAGTATTTTTGGTTTTAGGAAGTGAATTTTCGAAAATTTCACTACGTTATTTGAAGGCGAAATAATGATTTTATTGGAAAACAGACGGTGCCAGTCGTTTTTTCGTCCCAAAAAACCCCTGCATACCAATTTTTAGCCAATTTCATGTCGCAAAATTTTTTTTTTGTAGAAAATTTTGAAGCAAGGGGTAGGTATGGAAATATTTCGCGATTTAAATTACTGTCTGATATCTCCCTTACTGCTTGAAATTATCAACTTGAAATTCATGTTTATATGTAAAATGTTCCCCTAAATCGAATGGCGAAGACTAGAACCTTCTATCTCTCCAATTAGTGGAGTAATTGATACATAAAGAATATCTTCACGATTTAATTTACTATTTGCTATCTTCCTTAATGCTTGGAAATATGAACTCAAAATTCACTTCAATATGTAAAATGGTCTTCTGAATCGATTGGCGAAGACTAGAACGTTTTATCTCTTCAATTAGTCGAATTATGAGTATTTTTGGTTTTAGGAAGTGAATTTTCGAAAATTTCACTACGTTATTTGAAGGCGAAATAATGATTTTATTGGAAAACAGACGGTGCCAGTCGTTTTTTCGTCCCAAAAAACCCCTGCATACCAATTTATAGCCAATTTCATGTCGCAAAATTTTTTTTTGTAGAAAATTTTGAAGCAAGGGGTAGGTATGGAAATATTTCGCGATTTAAATTACTGTCTGATATCTCCCTTACTGCTTGAAATTATCAACTTAATATTCATGTTTATATGTAAAATGTTCCCCTAAATCGAATGGCGAAGACTAGAACCTTCTATCTCTCCAATTAGTGGAGTAATTGATACATAAAGAATATCTTCACGATTTAATTTACTATTTGCTATCTTCCTTAATGCTTGGAAATATGAACTCAAAATTCACTTCAATATGTAAAATGGTCTTCTGAATCGATTGGAGAAGACTAGAACCTTCTATCTCTCCAATTAGCCGAGTTATAGTTACATAAAGTTTCAGAAAGTGGATTTTCGATTATTTTCATGATTTAAATTGCTATTTGCTATCTTCCTTAATGCTTGGGAATATAATCTGAAAATTCACTTCAATATGTAAAATGGTCTTCTGAATCGATTGGAGAGAAGACTAGAACCTTCTATCTCTCCAATTAGCCGAGTTATGGTTACATAAACTTTCAGAAAGTGGATTTTCGATTATTTTCATGATTTAAATTGCTATTTGCTATCTTCCTTAATGCTTGGAAATATAATCTGAAAATTCACTTCTATATGTAAAATGGTCTTCTGAATCGATTGGCGAAGACTAGAACGTTTTATCTCTTCAATTAGTCGAATTATTAGTATTTTTGGTTTTAGGAAGTGAATTTTCGAAAATTTCACTACGTTATTTGAAGGCGAAATAATGATTTTATTGGAAAACAGACGGTGCCAGTCGTTTTTTCGTCCCAAAAAACCCCTGCATACCAATTTTTAGCCAATTTCATGTCGCAAAATTTTTTGTTTGTAGAAAATTTTGAAGCAAGGGGTAGGTATGGAAATATTTCGCGATTTAAATTACTGTCTGATATCTCCCTTACTGCTTGAAATTATCAACTTAAAATTCATGTTTATATGTAAAATGTTCCCCTGAATCGAACCTTCTATCTCTCCAATTAGTGGAGTAATTGATACATAAAGAATATCTTCACGATTTAATTTACTATTTGCTATCTTCCTTAATGCTTGGAAATATGAACTCAAAATTCACTTCAATATGTAAAATGGTCTTCTGAATCGATTGGAGAAGACTAGAACCTTCTATCTCTCCAATTAGCCGAGTTATAGTTATATAAAGTTTCAGAAAGTGGATTTTCGATTATTTTCATGGTTTAAATTGCTATTTGCTATCTTCCTTAATGCTTGGAAATATAATCTGAAAATTCACTTCAATATGTAAAATGGTCTTCTGAATCGATTGGCGAAGACTAAAACGTTTTATCTCTCCAATTAGCCAAGTTATGGTTACATAAAGTTTCAGAAAGTGGATTTTCGATTATTTTCATGATTTAAATTGCTATTTGCTATCTTCCTTAATGCTTGGAAATATAATCTGAAAATTCACTTCTATATGTAAAATGGTCTTCTGAATCAATTGGCGAAGACTAGAACGTTTTATCTTTTCAATTAGTCGAATTATGAGTATTTTTGGTTTTAGGAAGTGAATTTTCGAAAATTTCACTACGTTATTTGAAGGCGAAATAATGATTTTATTGGAAAACAGACGGTGCCAGTCGTTTTTTCGTCCCAAAAAACCCCTGCATACCAATTTATAGCCAATTTCATGTCGCAAAATTTTTTTTTGTAGTAAATTTTGAAGCAAGGGGTAGGTATGGAAATATTTCGAGATTTAAATTACTGTCTGATATCTCCCTTACTGCTTGAAATTATCAACTTAATATTCATGTTTATATGTAAAATGTTCCCCTAAATCGAATGGCGAAGACTAGAACCTTCTATCTCTCCAATTAGTGGAGTAATTGATACATAAAGAATATCTTCAAGATTTAATTTACTATTTGCTATCTTCCTTAATGCTTGGAAATATGAACTCAAAATTCACTTCAATATGTAAAATGGTCTTCTGAATCGATTGGAGAAGACTAGAACCTTCTATCTCTCCAATTAGCCGAGTTATGGTTACATAAAGTTTCAGAAAGTGGATTTTCGATTATTTTCATGATTTAAATTGCTATTCGCTATCTTCCTTAATGCTTGGAAATATAATCTGAAAATTCACTTCTATATGTAAAATGGTCTTCTGAATCGATTGGAGAAGACTAGAACCTTTTATCTCTCCAATTAGCCGAGTTATGGTTACATAAAGTTTCAGAAAGTGGATTTTCGATTATTTTCATGATTTAAATTGCTATTTGCTATCTTCCTTAATGCTTGGAAATTTAATCTGAAAATTCACTTCTATATGTAAAATGGTCTTCTGAATCGATTGGCGAAGACTAGAACGTTTTATCTTTTCAATTAGTCGAATTATGAGTATTTTTGGTTTTAGGAAGTGAATTTTCGAAAATTTCACTACGTTATTTGAAGGCGAAATAATGATTTTATTGGAAAACAGACGGTGCCAGTCGTTTTTTCGTCCCAAAAAACCCCTGCATACCAATTTATAGCCAATTTCATGTCGCAAAATTTTTTTTTGTAGAAAATTTTGAAGCAAGGGGTAGGTATGGAAATATTTCGCGATTTAAATTACTGTCTGATATCTCCCTTACTGCTTGAAATTATCAACTTAAAATTCATGTTTATATGTAAAATGTTCCCCTAAATCGAATGGCGAAGACTAGAACCTTCTATCTCTCCAATTAGTGGAGTAATTGATACATAAAGAATATCTTCACGATTTAATTTACTATTTGCTATCTTCCTTAATGCTTGGAAATATGAACTCAAAATCCACTTCAATATGTAAAATGGTCTTCTGAATCGATTGGAGAAGACTAGAACCTTCTATCTCTCCAATTAGCCGAGTTATGGTTACATAAAGTTTCAGAAACTGGATTTTCGATTATTTTCATGATTTAAATTGCTATTTGCTATCTTCCTTAATGATTGGAAATATAATCTGAAAATTCACTTCTTTATGTAAAATGGTCTTCTGAATCGATTGGCGAAGACTAGAACCTTCTATCTCTCCAATTAGTGGAGTAATTGATACATAAAGAATATCTTCACGATTTAATTTACTATTTGCTATCTTCCTTAATGCTTGGAAATATGAACTCAAAATTCACTTCAATATGTAAAATGGTCTTCTGAATCGATTGGAGAAGACTAGAACCTTCTATCTCTCCAATTAGCCGAGTTATAGTTACATAAAGTTTCAGAAAGTGGATTTTCGATTATTTTCATGATTTAAATTGCTATTTGCTATCTTCCTTAATGCTTGGAAATATAATCTGAAAATTCACTTCAATATGTAAAATGGTCTTCTGAATCGATTGGAGAAGACTAGAACTTTCTATCTCTCCAATTAGCCGAGTTATGGTTACATAAAGTTTCAGAAAGTGGATTTTCGATTATTTTCATGATTTAAATTGCTATTTGCTATCTTCCTTAATGCTTGGAAATATAATCTGAAAATTCACTTCTATATGTAAAATGGTCTTCTGAATCGATTGGCGAAGACTAGAACGTTTTATCTCTTCAATTAGTCGAATTATTAGTATTTTTGGTTTTAGGAAGTGAATTTTCGAAAATTTCACTACGTTATTTGAAGGCGAAATAATGATTTTATTGGAAAACAGACGGTGCCAGTCGTTTTTTCGTCCCAAAAAACCCCTGCATACCAATTTTTAGCCAATTTCATGTCGCAAATTTTTTTTTTTGTAGAAAATTTTGAAGCAAGGGGTAGGTATGGAAATATTTCGCGATTTAAATTACTGTCTGATATCTCCCTTACTGCTTGAAATTATCAACTTAAAATTCATGTTTATATGTAAAATGTTCCCCTAAATCGAATGGCGAAGACTAGAACCTTCTATCTCTCCAATTAGTGGAGTAATTGATACATAAAGAATATCTTCACGATTTAATTTACTATTCGCTATCTTCCTTAATGCTTGGGAATATGAACTCAAAATTCACTTCAATATGTAAAATGGTCTTCTGAATCGATTGGAGAAGACTAGAACCTTCTATCTCTCCAATTAGCCGAGTTATGGTTACATAAAGTTTCAGAAAGTGGATTTTCGATTATTTTCATGATTTAAATTGCTATTTGCTATCTTCCTTAATGCTTGGAAATATAATCTGAAAATTCACTTCAATATGTAAAATGGTCTTCTGAATCGATTGGAGAAGACTAGAACCTTCTATATCTCCAATTAGCCGAGTTATGGTTACATAAAGTTTCAGAAAGTGGATTTTCGATTATTTTCATGATTTAAATTGCTATTTGCTATCTTCCTTAATGCTTGGAAATATAATCTGAAAATTCACTTCTATATGTAAAATGGTCTTCTGAATCGATTGGCGAAGACTAAAACGTTTTATCTTTTCAATTAGTCGAATTATGAGTATTTTTGGTTTTAGGAAGTGAATTTTCGAAAATTTCACTACGTTATTTGAAGGCGAAATAATAATTTTATTGGAAAACAGACGGTGCCAGTCGTTTTTTCGTCCCAAAAAACCCCTGCATACCAATTTTTAGCCAATTTCATGTCGCAAAATTTTTTTTTTGTAGAAAATTTTGAAGCAAGGGGTAGGTATGGAAATATTTCGCGATTTAAATTACTGTCTGATATCTCCCTTACTGCTTGAAATTATAAACTAAAAATTCATGTTTATATGTAAAATGTCCCCCTAAATCGAATGGCGAAGACTAGAACCTTCTATCTCTCCAATTAGTGGAGTAATTGATACATAAAGAATATCTTCACGATTTAAATTGCTATTTGCTATCTTCCTTAATGCTTGGAAATATAATCTGAAAATTCACTTCAATATGTAAAATGTTCTTCTGAATCGATTGGAGAAGACTAGAACTTTCTATCTCTCCAATTAGCCGAGTTATGGTTACATAAAGTTTCAGAAAGTGGATTTTCGATTATTTTCATGATTTAAATTGCTATTTGCTATCTTCCTTAATGCTTGGAAATATAATCTGAAAATTCACTTCTATATGTAAAATGGTCTTCTGAATCGATTGGCGATGACTAGAACGTTTTATCTTTCCAATTAGTCGAATTATTAGTATTTTTGGTTTTAGGAAGTGAATTTTCGAAAATTTCACTACGTTATTTGAAGGCGAAATAATGATTTTATTGGAAAACAGACGGTGCCAGTCGTTTTTTCGTCCCAAAAAACCCCTGCATACCAATTTTTAGCCAATTTCATGTCGCAAAATTTTTTTTTTGTAGAAAATTTTGAAGCAAGGGGTAGGTATGGAAATATTTCGCGATTTAAATTACTGTCTGATATCTCCCTTACTGCTTGAAATTATCAACTTGAAATTCATGTTTATATGTAAAATGTTCCCCTAAATCGAATGGCGAAGACTAGAACCTTCTATCTCTCCAATTAGTGGAGTAATTGATACATAAAGAATATCTTCACGATTTAATTTACTATTTGCTATCTTCCTTAATGCTTGGAAATATGAACTCAAAATTCACTTCAATATGTAAAATGGTCTTCTGAATCGATTGGCGAAGACTAGAACGTTTTATCTCTTCAATTAGTCGAATTATGAGTATTTTTGGTTTTAGGAAGTGAATTTTCGAAAATTTCACTACGTTATTTGAAGGCGAAATAATGATTTTATTGGAAAACAGACGGTGCCAGTCGTTTTTTCGTCCCAAAAAACCCCTGCATACCAATTTATAGCCAATTTCATGTCGCAAAATTTTTTTTTGTAGAAAATTTTGAAGCAAGGGGTAGGTATGGAAATATTTCGCGATTTAAATTACTGTCTGATATCTCCCTTACTGCTTGAAATTATCAACTTAATATTCATGTTTATATGTAAAATGTTCCCCTAAATCGAATGGCGAAGACTAGAACCTTCTATCTCTCCAATTAGTGGAGTAATTGATACATAAAGAATATCTTCACGATTTAATTTACTATTTGCTATCTTCCTTAATGCTTGGAAATATGAACTCAAAATTCACTTCAATATGTAAAATGGTCTTCTGAATCGATTGGAGAAGACTAGAACCTTCTATCTCTCCAATTAGCCGAGTTATAGTTACATAAAGTTTCAGAAAGTGGATTTTCGATTATTTTCATGATTTAAATTGCTATTTGCTATCTTCCTTAATGCTTGGGAATATAATCTGAAAATTCACTTCAATATGTAAAATGGTCTTCTGAATCGATTGGAGAGAAGACTAGAACCTTCTATCTCTCCAATTAGCCGAGTTATGGTTACATAAACTTTCAGAAAGTGGATTTTCGATTATTTTCATGATTTAAATTGCTATTTGCTATCTTCCTTAATGCTTGGAAATATAATCTGAAAATTCACTTCTATATGTAAAATGGTCTTCTGAATCGATTGGCGAAGACTAGAACGTTTTATCTCTTCAATTAGTCGAATTATTAGTATTTTTGGTTTTAGGAAGTGAATTTTCGAAAATTTCACTACGTTATTTGAAGGCGAAATAATGATTTTATTGGAAAACAGACGGTGCCAGTCGTTTTTTCGTCCCAAAAAACCCCTGCATACCAATTTTTAGCCAATTTCATGTCGCAAAATTTTTTGTTTGTAGAAAATTTTGAAGCAAGGGGTAGGTATGGAAATATTTCGCGATTTAAATTACTGTCTGATATCTCCCTTACTGCTTGAAATTATCAACTTAAAATTCATGTTTATATGTAAAATGTTCCCCTGAATCGAACCTTCTATCTCTCCAATTAGTGGAGTAATTGATACATAAAGAATATCTTCACGATTTAATTTACTATTTGCTATCTTCCTTAATGCTTGGAAATATGAACTCAAAATTCACTTCAATATGTAAAATGGTCTTCTGAATCGATTGGAGAAGACTAGAACCTTCTATCTCTCCAATTAGCCGAGTTATAGTTATATAAAGTTTCAGAAAGTGGATTTTCGATTATTTTCATGGTTTAAATTGCTATTTGCTATCTTCCTTAATGCTTGGAAATATAATCTGAAAATTCACTTCAATATGTAAAATGGTCTTCTGAATCGATTGGCGAAGACTAAAACGTTTTATCTCTCCAATTAGCCAAGTTATGGTTACATAAAGTTTCAGAAAGTGGATTTTCGATTATTTTCATGATTTAAATTGCTATTTGCTATCTTCCTTAATGCTTGGAAATATAATCTGAAAATTCACTTCTATATGTAAAATGGTCTTCTGAATCGATTGGCGAAGACTAGAACGTTTTATCTCTTCAATTAGTCGAATTATTAGTATTTTTGGTTTTAGGAAGTGAATTTTCGAAAATTTCACTACGTTATTTGAAGGCGAAATAATGATTTTATTGGAAAACAGACGGTGCCAGTCGTTTTTTCGTCCCAAAAACCTCTGCATACCAATTTTTAGCCAATTTCATGTCGCAAAATTTTTTTTTTGTAGAAAATTTTGAAGCAAGGGGTAGGTATGGAAATATTTCGCGATTTAAATTACTGTCTGATATCTCCCTTACTGCTTGAAATTATCAACTTAAAATTCATGATTATATGTAAAATGTTCCCCTAAATCGAATGGCGAAGACTAGAACCTTCTATCTCTCCAATTAGTGGAGTAATTGATACATAAAGAATATCTTCACGATTTAATTTACTATTCGCTATCTTCCTTAATGCTTGGGAATATAAACTCAAAATTCACTTCAATATGTAAAATGGTCTTCTGAATCGATTGGAGAAGACTAGAACCTTCTATCTCTCCAATTAGCCGAGTTATGGTTACATAAAATTTCAGAAAGTGGATTTTCGATTATTTTCATGATTTAAATTGCTATTTGCTATCTTCCTTAATGCTTGGGAATATAATCTGAAAATTCACTTCAATATGTAAAATGGTCTTCTGAATCGATTGGCGAAGACTAAAACGTTTTATCTTTTCAATTAGTCGAATTATGAGTATTTTTGGTTTTAGGAGTTATGGTTACATAAAGTTTCAGAAAGTGGATTTTCGATTATTTTCATGATTTAAATTGCTATTTGCTATCTTCCTTAATGCTTGGAAATATAATCTGAAAATTCACTTCTATATGTAAAATGGTCTTCTGAATCGATTGGCGAAGACTAAAACGTTTTATCTTTTCAATTAGTCGAATTATGAGTATTTTTGGTTTTAGGAAGTGAATTTTCGAAAATTTCACTACGTTATTTGAAGGCGAAATAATGATTTTATTGGAAAACAGACGGTGCCAGTCGTTTTTTCGTCCCAAAAAACCCCTGCATACCAATTTATAGCCAATTTCATGTCGCAAAATTTTTTTTTTGTAGAAAATTTTGAAGCAAGGGAAATGGAAATATTTCGCGATTTAAATTACTGTCTGATATCTCCCTTACTGCTTGAAATTATCAACTTAAAATTCATGTTTATATGTAAAATGTTCCCCTAAATCGAATGGCGAAGACTAGAACCTTCTATCTCTCCAATTAGTGGAGTAATTGATACATAAAGAATATCTTCACGATTTAATTTACTATTTGCTATCTTCCTTAATGCTTGGAAATATAATCTGAAAATTCACTTCAATATGTAAAATGGTCTTCTGAATCGATTGGCGAAGACTAAAACGTTTTATCTCTCCAATTAGCCAAGTTATGGTTACATAAAGTTTCAGAAAGTGGATTTTCGATTATTTTCATGATTTAAATTGCTATTTGCTATCTTCCTTAATGCTTGGAAATATAATCTGAAAATTCACTTCTATATGTAAAATGGTCTTCTGAATCGATTGGCGAAGACTAGAACGTTTTATCTCTTCAATTAGTCGAATTATTAGTATTTTTGGTTTTAGGAAGTGAATTTTCGAAAATTTCACTACGTTATTTGAAGGCGAAATAATGATTTTATTGGAAAACAGACGGTGCCAGTCGTTTTTTCGTCCCAAAAACCTCTGCATACCAATTTTTAGCCAATTTCATGTCGCAAAATTTTTTTTTTGTAGAAAATTTTGAAGCAAGGGGTAGGTATGGAAATATTTCGCGATTTAAATTACTGTCTGATATCTCCCTTACTGCTTGAAATTATCAACTTAAAATTCATGATTATATGTAAAATGTTCCCCTAAATCGAATGGCGAAGACTAGAACCTTCTATCTCTCCAATTAGTGGAGTAATTGATACATAAAGAATATCTTCACGATTTAATTTACTATTCGCTATCTTCCTTAATGCTTGGGAATATAAACTCAAAATTCACTTCAATATGTAAAATGGTCTTCTGAATCGATTGGAGAAGACTAGAACCTTCTATCTCTCCAATTAGCCGAGTTATGGTTACATAAAATTTCAGAAAGTGGATTTTCGATTATTTTCATGATTTAAATTGCTATTTGCTATCTTCCTTAATGCTTGGGAATATAATCTGAAAATTCACTTCAATATGTAAAATGGTCTTCTGAATCGATTGGCGAAGACTAAAACGTTTTATCTTTTCAATTAGTCGAATTATGAGTATTTTTGGTTTTAGGAGTTATGGTTACATAAAGTTTCAGAAAGTGGATTTTCGATTATTTTCATGATTTAAATTGCTATTTGCTATCTTCCTTAATGCTTGGAAATATAATCTGAAAATTCACTTCTATATGTAAAATGGTCTTCTGAATCGATTGGCGAAGACTAAAACGTTTTATCTTTTCAATTAGTCGAATTATGAGTATTTTTGGTTTTAGGAAGTGAATTTTCGAAAATTTCACTACGTTATTTGAAGGCGAAATAATGATTTTATTGGAAAACAGACGGTGCCAGTCGTTTTTTCGTCCCAAAAAACCCCTGCATACCAATTTATAGCCAATTTCATGTCGCAAAATTTTTTTTTTGTAGAAAATTTTGAAGCAAGGGAAATGGAAATATTTCGCGATTTAAATTACTGTCTGATATCTCCCTTACTGCTTGAAATTATCAACTTAAAATTCATGTTTATATGTAAAATGTTCCCCTAAATCGAATGGCGAAGACTAGAACCTTCTATCTCTCCAATTAGTGGAGTAATTGATACATAAAGAATATCTTCACGATTTAATTTACTATTTGCTATCTTCCTTAATGCTTGGGAATATAATCTGAAAATTCACTTCAATATGTAAAATGGTCTTCTGAATCGATTGGAGAAGACTAGAACCTTTTATCTCTCCAATTAGCCGAGTTATGGTTACATAAAGTTTCAGAAACTGGATTTTCGATTATTTTCATGATTTAAATTGCTATTTGTTATCTCCCTTAATGCTTGGAAATATAATCTGAAAATTCACTTCTATATGTAAAATGGTCTTCTGAATCGATTGGCGAAGACTAGAACGTTTTATCTTTCCAATTAGTCGAATTATGAGTATTTTTGGTTTTAGGAAGTGAATTTTCGAAAATTTCACTACGTTATTTGAAGGCGAAATAATGATTTTATTGGAAAACAGACGGTGCCAGTCGTTTTTTCGTCCCAAAAAACCCCTGCATACCAATTTATAGCCAATTTCATGTCGCAAATTTTTTTTTTTGTAGAAAATTTTGAAGCAAGGGATAGGTATGGAAATATTTCGCGATTTAAATTACTGTCTGATATCTCCCTTACTGCTTGAAATTATCAACTCAAAATACATGTTTATATGTAAAATGTTCCCCTAAATCGAATGGCGAAGACTAGAACCTTCTATCTCTCCAATTAGTGGAGTAATTGATACATAAAGAATATCTTCACGATTTAATTTACTATTTGCTATCTTCCTTAATGCTTGGAATTATGAACTCAAAATTCAACTCAATATGTAAAATGGTCTTCTGAATCGATTGGAGAAGACTAGAACCTTTTATCTCTCCAATTAGCCGAGTTATGGTTACATAAAGTTTCAGAAACTGGATTTACGATTATTTTCATGATTTAAATTGCTATTTGTTATCTCCCTTAATGCTTGGAAATATAATCTGAAAATTAACTTCTATATGTAAAATGGTCTTCTGAATCGATTGGCAAAGACTAGAACGTTTTATCTTCCCAATTAGTCGAATTATGAGTATTTTTGGTTTTAGGAAGTGAATTTTCGAAAATTTCACTACGTTATTTGAAGGCGAAATAATGATTTTATTGGAAAACAGACGGTGCCAGTCGTTTTTTCGTCCCAAAAAACCCCTGCATACCAATTTATAGCCAATTTCATGTCGCAAAATTTTTTTTTTGTAGAAAATTTTGAAGCAAGGGGTAGGTATGGAAATATTTCGCGATTTAAGTTACTGTCTGATATCTCCCTTACTGCTTGAAATAATCAACTCAAAATTCATGTTTATATGTAAAATGTTCTCCTAAATCGAATGGCGAAGACTAGAACCTTCTATCTCTCCAATTAGTGGAGTAATTGATACATAAAGAATATCTTCACGATTTAATTTACTATTTGCTATCTTCCTTAATGCTTGGAAATATGAACTCAAAATTCACTTTAATATGTGAAATGGTCTTCTGAATCGATTGGAGAAGACTAGAACCTTCTATCTCTCCAATTAGCCGAGTTATGGTTACATAAAGTTTCAGAAAGTGGATATTCGATTATTTTCATGATTTAAATTGCTATTTGCTATCTTCCTTAATGCTTTGAAATATAATCTGAGTAGTGAAATTTTCGAAAATTCACTTCCTAAAACCAAAAATACTCATAATTCGACTAATTGAAGAGATAAAACGTTCTAGTCTTTGCCAATCGATTCAGAAGACCATTTTACATATAGAAGTGAGTTATTTGAAGGCGAAATAATGGTTTCATTGGAAAACAGACGGTGCCAGTCGTTTTTTCGTCCCACAAAACCCCTGCATACCAATTTATAGCCAATTTTATGTCGCAAAATTTTTTTTTGTAGAAAATTTTGAAGCAAGGGGTAGGTATGGAAATATTTCGCGATTTAATTTACTGTCTGATATCTTCCTTACTGCTCGAAATAATCAACTCAAAATTCATGTTAATATGTAAAATGTTCCCCTTAATCGAATGGCGAAGACTAGAACCTTCTATCTCTCCAATTAGTGGAGTAATTGATACATAAAGAATATCTTCACGATTTAATTTACTATTTGCTATCTTCCTTAATGCTTGGAAGTATGAACTCAAAATTCACTCCAATATGTAAAATGGTCTTCTGAATCGATTGGAGAAGACTAGAACTTCCTATCTCTCCAATTAGCCGAGTTATGGTTACATAAAGTTTCAGAAAGTGGATATTTGATTATTTTCATGATTTAAATTGCCATTTGCTATCTTCCTTAATGCTTTCAAATATAATCTGAAAATTCATTTCTATATGTAAAATGGTCTTCTGAATCGATTGGCAAAGACTAGAACGTTTTATCTTTCCAATTAGTCGAATTATGAGTATTTTTGGTTTTAGGAATTGAATTTTCGAAAATTTCACTATGTTATTTGAAGGCGAAATAATGATTTCATTTGAAAACAGACGGTGCCAGTTGTTTTTTCGTCCCAAAAAACCCCTGCATACCAATTTATAGCCAATTTCATGTCGCAAAATTTTTTTTTTGTAGATAATTTTGAAGCAAGGAAATATTTTGCGATTTAAATTACTGTCTGATGTCTCCCTTATTGCTTGAAATTATCAACTCAAAATTCATGTTTATATGTAAAATGTTCCCCTAAATCGAATGGCGAAGACTAGAACCTTCTATCTCTCCAATTAGTGGAGTAATTGATACATAAAGAATATCTTCACGATTTAATTAACTATTTGCTATCTTCCTCAATGCTTGGAAGTATGAACTCAAAATTCACTCCAATATGTAAAATGGTCTTCTGAATCGATTGGAGAAGACAAGAACTTCCTATCTCTCCAATTAGCCGAGTTATGGTTACATAAAGTTTCAGAATGTGGATATTCGATTATTTTCATGATTTAAATTGCTATTTGCTATTTTCCTTAATGCTTTGAAATATAATCTGAAAAATCACTTCTATATGTAAAATGGTCTTCTGAATCGATTGGCAAAGACTAGAACGTTTTATCTCTCCAATTAGTCGAATTATGAGTATTTTTGGTTTTAGGAAGTGAATTTTCGAAAATTTCACTACGTTATTTGAAGGCGAAATAATGATTTCATTGGAAAACAGACGGTGCCAGTCGTTTTTCCGTCCCAAAAAACCCCCGCATACCAATTTATAGCCAATTTCAAGCCGCAAAATTTTTTTTTGTAGAAAATTTTTAAGCAAGGGGTAGGTATGGAAATATTTCACGATTTAAATTACTGTCTGATATCTCCCTTACTGCTCGAAATAATCAACTCAAAATTCATGTTTATATGTAAAATGTTCCCCTAAATCGAATGGCGAAAACTAGAACCTTCTATCTCTCCAATTAGTGGAGTAATTGATACAAAAAGAATATCTTCACGATTTAATTTACTATTTGCTATCTTCCTTAATGCTTGGAATTATGAACTCAAAATTCAACTCAATATGTAAAATGGTCTTCTGAATCGATTGGAGAAGACTAGAACCTTTTATCTCTCCAATTAGCCGAGTTATGGTTACATAAAGTTTCAGAAACTGGATTTTCGATTATTTTCATGATTTAAATTGCTATTTGTTATCTCCCTTAATGCTTGGAAATATAATCTGAAAATTCACTTCTATATGTAAAATGGTCTTCTGAATCGATTGGCAAAGACTAGAACGTTTTATCTTTCCAATTAGTCGAATTATGAGTATTTTTGGTTTTAGGAAGTGAATTTTCGAAAATTTCACTACGTTATTTGAAGGCGAAATAATGATTTTATTGGAAAACAGACGGTGCCAGTCGTTTTTTCGTCCCAAAAAACCCCTGCATACCAATTTATAGCCAATTTCATGTCGCAAATTTTTTTTTTTGTAGAAAATGTTGAAGCAAGGGATAGGTATGGAAATATTTCGCGATTTAAATTACTGTCTGATATCTCCCTTACTGCTTGAAATTATCAACTCAAAATACATGTTTATATGTAAAATGTTCCCCTAAATCGAATGGCGAAGACTAGAACCTTCTATCTCTCCAATTAGTGGAGTAATTGATACATAAAGAATATCTTCACGATTTAATTTACTATTTGCTATCTTCCTTAATGCTTGGAATTATGAACTCAAAATTCAACTCAATATGTAAAATGGTCTTCTGAATCGATTGGAGAAGACTAGAACCTTTTATCTCTCCAATTAGCCGAGTTATGGTTACATAAAGTTTCAGAAACTGGATTTACGATTATTTTCATGATTTAAATTGCTATTTGTTATCTCCCTTAATGCTTGGAAATATAATCTGAAAATTAACTTCTATATGTAAAATGGTCTTCTGAATCGATTGGCAAAGACTAGAACGTTTTATCTTCCCAATTAGTCGAATTATGAGTATTTTTGGTTTTAGGAAGTGAATTTTCGAAAATTTCACTACGTTATTTGAAGGCGAAATAATGATTTTATTGGAAAACAGACGGTGCCAGTCGTTTTTTCGTCCCAAAAAACCCCTGCATACCAATTTATAGCCAGTTTCATGTCGCAAAATTTTTTTTTTGTATGGAAATATTTCGCGATTTAAGTTACTGTCTGATATCTCCCTTACTGCTTGAAATAATCAACTCAAAATTCATGTTTATATGTAAAATGTTCTCCTAAATCGAATGGCGAAGACTAGAACCTTCTATCTCTCCAATTAGTGGAGTAATTGATACATAAAGAATATCTTCACGATTTAATTTACTATTTGCTATCTTCCTTAATGCTTGGAAATATGAACTCAAAATTCACTTTAATATGTGAAATGGTCTTCTGAATCGATTGGAGAAGACTAGAACCTTCTATCTCTCCAATTAGCCGAGTTATGGTTACATAAAGTTTCAGAAAGTGGATATTCGATTATTTTCATGATTTAAATTGCTATTTGCTATCTTCCTTAATGCTTTGAAATATAATCTGAGTAGTGAAATTTTCGAAAATTCACTTCCTAAAACCAAAAATACTCATAATTCGACTAATTGAAGAGATAAAACGTTCTAGTCTTTGCCAATCGATTCAGAAGACCATTTTACATATAGAAGTGAGTTATTTGAAGGCGAAATAATGGTTTCATTGGAAAACAGACGGTGCCAGTCGTTTTTTCGTCCCACAAAACCCCTGCATACCAATTTATAGCCAATTTTATGTCGCAAAATTTTTTTTTGTAGAAAATTTTGAAGCAAGGGGTAGGTATGGAAATATTTCGCGATTTAATTTACTGTCTGATATCTTCCTTACTGCTCGAAATAATCAACTCAAAATTCATGTTAATATGTAAAATGTTCCCCTTAATCGAATGGCGAAGACTAGAACCTTCTATCTCTCCAATTAGTGGAGTAATTGATACATAAAGAATATCTTCACGATTTAATTTACTATTTGCTATCTTCCTTAATGCTTGGAAGTATGAACTCAAAATTCACTCCAATATGTAAAATGGTCTTCTGAATCGATTGGAGAAGACTAGAACTTCCTATCTCTCCAATTAGCCGAGTTATGGTTACATAAAGTTTCAGAAAGTGGATATTTGATTATTTTCATGATTTAAATTGCCATTTGCTATCTTCCTTAATGCTTTCAAATATAATCTGAAAATTCATTTCTATATGTAAAATGGTCTTCTGAATCGATTGGCAAAGACTAGAACGTTTTATCTTTCCAATTAGTCGAATTATGAGTATTTTTGGTTTTAGGAATTGAATTTTCGAAAATTTCACTATGTTATTTGAAGGCGAAATAATGATTTTATTTGAAAACAGACGGTGCCAGTTGTTTTTTCGTCCCAAAAAACCCCTGCATACCAATTTATAGCCAATTTCATGTCGCAAAATTTTTTTTTTGTAGATAATTTTGAAGCAAGGAAATATTTTGCGATTTAAATTACTGTCTGATGTCTCCCTTACTGCTTGAAATTATCAACTCAAAATTCATGTTTATATGTAAAATGTTCCCCTAAATCGAATGGCGAAGACTAGAACCTTCTATCTCTCCAATTAGTGGAGTAATTGATACATAAAGAATATCTTCACGATTTAATTAACTATTTGCTATCTTCCTCAATGCTTGGAAGTATGAACTCAAAATTCACTCCAATATGTAAAATGGTCTTCTGAATCGATTGGAGAAGACAAGAACTTCCTATCTCTCCAATTAGCCGAGTTATGGTTACATAAAGTTTCAGAATGTGGATATTCGATTATTTTCATGATTTAAATTGCTATTTGCTATTTTCCTTAATGCTTTGAAATATAATCTGAAAAATCACTTCTATATGTAAAATGGTCTTCTGAATCGATTGGCAAAGACTAGAACGTTTTATCTCTCCAATTAGTCGAATTATGAGTATTTTTGGTTTTAGGAAGTGAATTTTCGAAAATTTCACTACGTTATTTGAAGGCGAAATAATGATTTCATTGGAAAACAGACGGTGCCAGTCGTTTTTCCGTCCCAAAAAACCCCCGCATACCAATTTATAGCCAATTTCAAGCCGCAAAATTTTTTTTTGTAGAAAATTTTTAAGCAAGGGGTAGGTATGGAAATATTTCACGATTTAAATTACTGTCTGATATCTCCCTTACTGCTCGAAATAATCAACTCAAAATTCATGTTTATATGTAAAATGTTCCCCTAAATCGAATGGCGAAGACTAGAACCTTCTATCTCTCCAATTAGTGGAGTAATTGATACAAAAAGAATATCTTCACGATTTAATTTACTATTTGCTATCTTCCTTAATGCTTGGAATTATGAACTCAAAATTCAACTCAATATGTAAAATGGTCTTCTGAATCGATTGGAGAAGACTAGAACCTTTTATCTCTCCAATTAGCCGAGTTATGGTTACATAAAGTTTCAGAAACTGGATTTTCGATTATTTTCATGATTTAAATTGCTATTTGTTATCTCCCTTAATGCTTGGAAATATAATCTGAAAATTCACTTCTATATGTAAAATGGTCTTCTGAATCGATTGGCAAAGATTAGAACGTTTTATCTTTCCAATTAGTCGAATTATGAGTATTTTTGGTTTTAGGAAGTGAATTTTCGAAAATTTCACTACGTTATTTGAAGGCGAAATAATGATTTTATTGGAAAACAGACGGTGCCAGTCGTTTTTTCGTCCCAAAAAACCCCTGCATACCAATTTATAGCCAATTTCATGTCGCAAAATTTTTTTTTTGTAGAAAATTTTGAAGCAAGGGGTAGGTATGGAAATATTTCGCGATTTAAGTTACTGTCTGATATCTCCCTTACTGCTTGAAATAATCAACTCAAAATTCATGTTTATATGTAAAATGTTCTCCTAAATCGAATGGCGAAGACTAGAACCTTCTATCTCTCCAATTAGTGGAGTAATTGATACATAAAGAATATCTTCACGATTTAATTTACTATTTGCTATCTTCCTTAATGCTTGGAAATATGAACTCAAAATTCACTTTAATATGTGAAATGGTCTTCTGAATCGATTGGAGAAGACTAGAACCTTCTATCTCTCCAATTAGCCGAGTTATGGTTACATAAAGTTTCAGAAAGTGGATATTCGATTATTTTCATGATTTAAATTGCTATTTGCTATCTTCCTTAATGCTTTGAAATATAATCTGAGTAGTGAAATTTTCGAAAATTCACTTCCTAAAACCAAAAATACTCATAATTCGACTAATTGAAGAGATAAAACGTTCTAGTCTTTGCCAATCGATTCAGAAGACCATTTTACATATAGAAGTGAGTTATTTGAAGGCGAAATAATGGTTTCATTGGAAAACAGACGGTGCCAGTCGTTTTTTCGTCCCACAAAACCCCTGCATACCAATTTATAGCCAATTTCATGTCGCAAAATTTTTTTTTGTAGAAAATTTTGAAGCAAGGGGTAGGTATGGAAATATTTCGCGATTTAAATTACTGTCTGATATCTCCCTTACTGCTCGAAATAATCAACTCAAAATTCATGTTAATATGTAAAATGTTCCCCTTAATCGAATGGCGAAGACTAGAACCTTCTATCTCTCCAATTAGTGGAGTAATTGATACATAAAGAATATCTTCACGATTTAATTTACTATTTGCTATCTTCCTTAATGCTTGGAAGTATGAACTCAAAATTCACTCCAATATGTAAAATGGTCTTCTGAATCGATTGGAGAAGACTAGAACTTCCTATCTCTCCAATTAGCCGAGTTATGGTTACATAAAGTTTCAGAAAGTGGATATTTGATTATTTTCATGATTTAAATTGCCATTTGCTATCTTCCTTAATGCTTTCAAATATAATCTGAAAATTCATTTCTATATGTAAAATGGTCTTCTGAATCGATTGGCAAAGACTAGAACGTTTTATCTCTCCAATTAGTCGAATTATGAGTATTTTTGGTTTTAGGAATTGAATTTTCGAAAATTTCACTACGTTATTTGAAGGCGAAATAATGATTTTATTTGAAAACAGACGGTGCCAGTTGTTTTTTCGTCCCAAAAAACCCCTGCATACCAATTTATAGCCAATTTCATGTCGCAAATTTTTTTTTTTGTAGATAATTTTGAAGCAAGGAAATATTTTGCGATTTAAATTACTGTCTGATGTCTCCCTTACTGCTTGAAATTATCAACTCAAAATTCATGTTTATATGTAAAATGTTCCCCTAAATCGAATGGCGAAGACTAGAACCTTCTATCTCTCCAATTAGTGGAGTAATTGATACATAAAGAATATCTTCACGATTTAATTAACTATTTGCTATCTTCCTCAATGCTTGGAAGTATGAACTCAAAACTCACTCCAATATGTAAAATGGTCTTCTGAATCGATTGGAGAAGACAAGAACTTCCTATCTCTCCAATTAGCCGAGTTATGGTTACATAAAGTTTCAGAATGTGGATATTCGATTATTTTCATGATTTAAATTGCTATTTGCTATTTTCCTTAATGCTTTGAAATATAATCTGAAAAATCACTTCTATATGTAAAATGGTCTTCTGAATCGATTGGCAAAGACTAGAACGTTTTATCTCTCCAATTAGTCGAATTATGAGTATTTTTGGTTTTAGGAAGTGAATTTTCGAAAATTTCACTACGTTATTTGAAGGCGAAATAATGATTTCATTGGAAAACAGACGGTGCCAGTCGTTTTTTCGTCCCAAAAAACCCCCGCATACCAATTTATAGCCAATTTCAAGCCGCAAAATTTTTTTTTGTAGAAAATTTTTAAGCAAGGGGTAGGTATGGAAATATTTCACGATTTAAATTACTGTCTGATATCTCCCTTACTGCTCGAAATAATCAACTCAAAATTCATGTTTATATGTAAAATGTTCCCCTAAATCGAATGGCGAAGACTAGAACCTTCTATCTCTCCAATTAGTGGAGTAATTGATACATAAAGAATATCTTCACGATTTAATTTACTATTTGCTATCCTCCTTAATGCTTGGAAATATGAACTCAAAATTCACTTCAATATGTAAAATGGTCTTCTGAATCGATTGGAGAAGACTAGAACCTTCTATCTCTCCAATTAGCCGAGTTATAGTTACATAAAGTTTCAGAAAGTGGATTTTCGATTATTTTCATGATTTAAATTGCTATTTGCTATCTTCCTTAATGCTTGGAAATATAATCTGAAAATTCACTACAATATGTAAAATGGTCTTCTGAATCGATTGGAGAAGACTAGAACTTTCTATCTCTACAATTAGTCGAATTATGAGTATTTTTGGTTTTAGGAATTGAATTTTCGAAAATTTCACTACGTTATTTGAAGAACGTTCTATCTGTCCAATTAGTCGAGTTATGGATACATCAAGTTTCAGAAAGTGGATTTTCGAATTTTTTCACTACTTTATCATTTATTATTCACAAGACCGAAACGCTTATGGTTTTGAAAAAATGTTTACCAATTTGTTATCCTTTAGGAAATACGTTTCTGGAATTTCAATTCAGTATTCATAGTTTTGTGGTATTTACAACACAGTTTATGTTAAAAATGCGTTATTTCGAAAATTTCATTACACCATCTGAATGCGAAAGCATGATTTTTTAAAAAAACTGACTGTAGCATGTGTTTTCCCATATGAAAAAACCCCTGGTAGCAAATTTTAAGCCAATTCCATGACGAAAAAATTTTGTTTTGTAGAAAATTTCGTGATTTAAATTGCTCTTTGTTTTCTCCCTTAATGCTTGGAAATATTGACTTAAAATTTAAATCTATATGTAAAATGTTCCCCTGAATCCAATGAAAGAGACTAGAACGTTCTATCTCCCCAATTAGACGAGTTATGGATTAATGAAATTTCAGAAATTAGTTTTTCGAAGTTTTCCAAAACTTTCGCATTTTCCCTCAATGATTGGAAATATCGACTCAAAATCCATATCTGTATGTAAGATGTTCCCCTGAATCCAATGGGAGAGACTAGAACGTTCTATCTTTCCAATTAGTCGAGTTATGGATACATCAACTTTCAGAAAGTGGATTTTCGAATTTTTTCACTACTTTATCATTTATTATTCACAAGACCGAAACGCTTCAAGTTATGGTTTTGAAAAAATGTTTACCAATTTGTTATCCTTTTGAAAATACGTTCCTGGAATTTCAATTCAGTATTCATAGTTTTGTGGTATTTACAACACAGTTTATGTTAAAAATGCGTTATTTCGAAAATTTAATTACACCATCTGAATGCGAAAGAATGATTTTATCAAAAAACTGACTGTAGCATGTGTTTTCCCATATCAAAAAACTCTTGGTAGTAAATTTTAAGCCAATTTCATGTCGAATAAATTTTTTTTTGGAGAAAATTTCGAAGCAATGGGTAGGTATAGAAAAATCTCGTGATTTAAATTGCTCTCTGTTTTCTCCCTTAATGCTTGGGAATATTGACTCAAAATTTAAATCTATATGTAAAATGTTCCCCTGTATCCAATGGAAGAAACTAGAACGTTCTATCTCCCCAATTAGACGAGTTATGGATTCATGAAATTTCAGAAATTAGATTTTCGAATTTTTCCAAAACTTTCTCATTCTCCCTTAATGATTGGAAATATCGACTCAAAGTTCATATCTGTATGTAAAATGTTCCCCTTAATCCAATGAAAGAGACTAAAACGTTCTATCTCCCCAATTAGACGAGTTATGGATTCATGAAATTTCAGAAAGTGGATTTTCCAATTTTTTCACTACTTTATCATTTATTATTCACCAGACCGAAACGCTTCAAAGTTATGGTTTTGAAAAAATGTTTACCAATTTGTTATCCTTTTAAAAATACGATTCTGGAATTTCAATCCAGTATTCATGGTTTTGTGGTATTTACAACACATTTTATGTTAAAAATGCGTTATTTCGAAAATTTCATTACACCATCTGAATGCGAAAGCATGATTTTATCAAAAAACTGACTGTAGCATGTGTTTTCCCATATGAAAAAACCCCTGGTAGCAAATTTTAAGCCAATTCCATGTCGAAAAAATTTTTTTTTTGTAGAAAATTTCGAAGCAAGGGGTAGGTATGGAAATATCTCGTGATTTAATTTGCTCTCTGTTTTCTCCCTTAATGCTTGGAAATATTGACTCAAAATTTAAATTTATATGTAAAATGTTCCCCTGAATCCAATGGAGAGACTAGATTGTTCTATCTCCCCAATTAGGCGAGATATGGATACATGAAATTTCAGAAATTGGATTCTCGAATTTTTCCAAAACTTTCTCATTCTTTCTTAATGCTCGGGAATATTGACTCAAAATTTATATCCGTATGTAAAATGTTCCCGTGAATCCAATGGAAGAGACTAGAACGTTCTAGCTTTCCAATTAGTCGAGTTATGGATACATCAAGTTTCGAATATTTTTACTACCTTATTATTTATTATTCACAAGACGGAAACGCTTTAAGCTATGCTTTTTGAAAAAAAATTTCGCAATTTGTAGTTATTTTGCGAATACTCTCCTGGAATTTCAGTTCAGTATTCATAGGTTTGTGGCATTTACAGGACTTTTTATGTTGAAAATATGATTTTTCGAAAATTTCATTACACTATTTGAAAGCGAAAGAATGATTTTATCAGAAAACTGACTGTGGCTTCTATTTTCCCGTATTAAAAATTGGAAACTCCAAAATTGCAAAATCTAAACCGCATATATGTTTGCTGACACTTTTGATTACGGATATTCACTAATTCCGACTCCGTATAATCCGAAAATCAGCATGAAAATGCGATCAAAGCTGCATATTGGAAATTACAGTTCAATGAATTTTGAATAATCTCATATATTGACATGTTTCGATTATTTCGTTTATAACTTACCTTCGTTTATACCAAACCAATAAAATTGAAAACAATGTCGAAGAAAGCACCAAACCAAAATTAAATTACCTCAAACACGATCAAAATAACTATTAAGAACGTTTTTTTATAATTAGATGCATCAGGAGGAATGTCACATGACGTAACATGGAGTAAGGAAGGCATGAACGCAGGAACAAACAAAAAAAGAAGAAATAAAGGTGGGCAATATATGAGCAAATGAATCCAGGACACTGTCCACTTCAAAACTGTTCTTTTTTAATAATATTTAAATCAAGTAACTGTCAAAAAACTTTGCTAGTTTTTTGTTTTTTTTCACGTACCTACTGTGGACTTAAATATTTTTGTAAAATGTTTATTTTCCCCTCGTATACACCAACGCCGAGATTTCTGCTCAGGTAAACCGACATGAGTTGTTGGAATTCGTCCTTTTTCTTTTATACTGTATAAGTTTGCATGAACCCGAGAGGGACCACCTTTGAAACGAAAATGCCATTCATCAGAAAGGTACACACAAGTACCAATGGCGTACGTATCTATGGGAGTTTCAAGTGATGTTTGCAGTATTAAAACATTTTTTACCATTTTGTCATCTATTCCCTTCGAGATAAGGAAAGTAGGTTAGTAGGATATTCTTAAAAGGGCAGGAACAGAATGGAAATTCCAGAAAAACGCCTGCAAAAATTCCCGACACCTCTACAATTAGTTAATAACGCATAACATTTAAATTTAAATGGTAAACGACATTTATTTCTTGACAAAAAGCCGCCAATGATAATAGTTCGGTAAGGAAAATAACAGTATTTGTCCTTTAAACTGTTCTGGTAACGCCTTTGGAATCAACCAAACATTGTATGCAAGAATTTCGATGAACGAACTTAACTTTGTGTTTTGAATGTAAAACGATTGTTCAAATGAACAGTTACTTCTAGACACCATTAGACCACAAAAGAATACAAAGTAGACCGTAAAAGAATGGCATTTTAATTACTTTATTGTTGTTATGTTGTTTTTTTTTTCGTGATTTTCAAAACATTGAAGTCAATCATGTTTTTAGTAGCAAACAATAATTTGGGTTCCACTATATTCAATGATATTAGCCTAATAATCTAAAATTACAGCGCCATTGTGGTGATACATAGTAGTAAATTTTAAGTTAAGTCGACAATGCGGTCAAGATTTAAATAAACACAAAAAAATATATTATTTTTAATACATTTCGTTAAGAATCGTACAGAATATACAGAGTTGGGATAAAGTATGGAAGCAAGTAAATATCTTAAACGAAAAGAACGATATTTATGAAAATTTGCAGGTGAGTGCAATGGAACAAAATGTATCTGATGTACATTTTTTTGTTGATAATATACTTCCGGTTTAACCGGAAATGCCATCAACTTCTTTAATTTGAATGGGACACCCTATATATTTTTACAGATTTTGAAAGAGCTTGTTATTTTGAATTCATAAATACTTAGTTTAGTGTAAAAAAATTTGTAAAACTAGGAATAACTCACTGTTAGTTGTACAATAGGTGTACATTTCATTATTTTAGAATAATGAGAAACAAAATTACTTCAAATGTTCAAAATGCTCGCCGTTTACTTGCTGACAATATGCCATCCTATTAACAAATTCTTGAGTCACTATTTCCAAGACTTCTCCACGTATTAGTTCACATCCATCAATAATTCTTTGTCTCAATTCCTGTAAGTTTCTTGGTCGTCTAAGTGTTTACGTAATTTTAGATAACTCCAAAAGAAAAAATCTAACGGGCTAAGATCCGGATAACGAGCAGGCCACTCTATGAATCCTCTACGTCCAATCCATCGATTTGGAAAATTCGCATCCAGAATTGAACCATTCTAAATTGTAAAATTTATTTCCATCAATTAAAATTTGACACTTAGAGAACAAAAGACGTACTAAACAGTAGGTACTCGTTTATTTATTACTAAGCATACAAACAACATCAATTATTTTATCTAAATAGTTTTTTGCTCTAATGCAAAAAACTCAAAGGAGGTTGATTAAAGTGCTATATTCCTCGTTTTTACAAAATTTTGTACACTAAACTCAGTATGTATGAATTCAAAATAACAAGCTCTTTCAAAATCTGTAAAAATATATAGGGTGTCCCATTCAAATTTAAGAAGTTGATGGCGTTTCCGGTTAAACCAGAAGTATATTATTAACAAAAAAATGTACATCATATGCATTTTGTTCCATTGCACTTACCTACAAATTTTCCTTAAATATCGTTCTTTTCGTTTAAAAGATATTTACTTGGTTGCATACTTTATCACAACCCCGTATTTATCAACTTAATGTAAAACGTCCATTCAATCATAATTTTGAGTGAATTTTTTTATAATTTACTTTGAAGTATCTACTTAACTACATGTGACTATATTTCAATCACCAGAAAATCACCACAAATTGTAGTTCTTTAAATTTTACATCAAAATACATTAAGGTGGCTAAACGTTGAGGGTGGTTTTTTAAACTTAAAAAAATTGTATCTGGTGAAAAAACTGAGATATTTGCATTTTTTTGAAATTACTTAGCACACCGTGAACTTCTTCAAATTTTAGCTACCCTAGGGAAAAAATGAGATGGGCTATTTTGGTGTAGGAGTTTAAGCTTTTTTGTTTGAAACTTTTCTCTGCAACTCCAACGGTTTTTGTGTAATTCCAAATAAACAGCTAATTTATTTTTTTTAACATAGTCACAATATTTCGTTTGTAGACACTTCAATGTAAATTATATAAAAAATTCAAATCTTCCACTCAACAAATTACGAACTATTGAACTTTTTTCTTGGACTACATATATTTAAAAGCTTCTTAGCATCTGCATGGTTCGACAAAGATCTGAAATTTGAAACTACTGACAAAAGGTGTACATTGTACTACACTCCCTAGACAGAATAATAGCCTAACAACAAGTTATAAAAGAATGAAAAAATATTACATACTGAATACCCGGGTTTTAAGTTTTTGTTGTCCATTATCTGATACAAGCCTCAGACGAATCTTCCAATAGAGTGTTTTAGTTATGGGCCGATTCCTAAAAACGTTTTTGGAGCCCTGTAACGCCATGTCAAAGTAAGTGTACATCGTAAAGCCGTTATTTCGAAAACTAAAAACTACCTTTCACTTAAAATGGTCGCCATTTCGGCCCAAATAATCGTAAAGGAACCGTTTTTATTTTTCGAAATGTGCCTAATTTAATCAGCTTTATTATGCTTATTCCGGATTACCAATATCTTGAAAAATGTTTCCGGAAAATCGGAAAAACCTAAAAAAAGTGCTTTTTTCAAAATGCGCTTTCTCAAAAACGATAACTTTGATTAACGCGAATTTTTGATATGTTATTCTAGAATATATAAGCTTTTCATTGGGCCAAACCGCAATATGCCAACTTTTTTTTTCCAGAGATACAGCCCTGCAAACACAAAATGTCATTTTTTCACGTAGTTTTTGGCTAGTGATTTTCAGGTACGCCCTATGATAAACTCAATAGCGCCATCGTATATTGTGCTTGGAAAAATAAGTATCACATATGTTCAGCAGTAGTACTGAGTCGATCTCCATTTCGAAATCAGTACAAATTTACGTTAATATATCGTGAGACAAGGCGCGGTGTGCAAAATTTATGTAATTGTCGATTTTCAAGATCAACTAAATATCTTTTTCCAATATGTGATGCATGTTTCCGATGTATTTTTTTTAGTAGAATGCGATGGTGCTTTTGAATTTATCATAGGGCGTACCTGAAAAGCGCTAGAAGCCAAAAACTACGTGGAAAAAGTGAAAAAATGACATTTTCTGTTTGCAAGGTTGTATCTCTGGAAACAAAAAAGTTGGCATATTGCGGTTTGGCCCAAAAGATAGCTGATATATTCGAGAATAGCATATCAATAATTCACGTTAATCAAAGTAGGCGTTTTTAAGAAATCGCATTTTGAAAAAAAAGCAAATTTTTTAGTTTTTCCGATTTTCCGGAGAATGTTTCCAATATATTGGAAATCCGGAAAAAGCATAATAAACCTGATTAAATTACGCACATTTTAAGAAAAATACGGTTTCGATACGATTATTTGGGCCGAAATGGTAGTTTTTAGTTTTTGAAATAACGGCTTTACGATGACATGGCGGCTACAGGGCTTCAAAAACGTTTTTTGGAAAAAAGAAAAAACACGTGTCTCATGAAATCGCAAACGGAATATGGTCTCGAAGTTTCAGAAAAATCAATGACATCGATTTTTTTTGCTCGTTGAATCGACGTGGCCTAAGGTTTGAAATTTTTAAATTGTGGGAAGCTGTTATTTTTAATAATTTTTTTTCTTGTTAAACCCATGGATCTCGCTACAAGTTGCCAATTCTTTTTTTTTAAATGCTTAAATTGAGTTTCGGCAAACCAGGTAATTGAATCTAAAAATATATTTATTTTTAAAGATCTTGTCTGATTAGCTGAAAGTTTTGTTGTAGCTCCTGATTTTGAATATTATATTTCCATCAGTCAGTTTTCCATTATTATTCTCTTGTTCCCATTGTGATTTAATAGTTATTAAATAAAATCATCATAACTAGATAATAATTTCCAGTCACTCAAATCCTCATTGAATTGAATTAACTGATAATTTTAAAGCACATCGAAAAAACCGGCGTAAAAAGATATTACAACAAAAAAATTAAGACATTAAATGTATCCGTTAAGAAAAAGGAGGCCAATTACAACTGATAGATATAATTTCATTACTCTTATGGCGCAATGATTGGATTATTTAATAGTAATTAGTTACAAGTAATTGAAAAAGAAATATTGTTTAAAGTGCGGTAGTTAATCTTAACAGGTGGTTAACACGAATGCGTCATAATAAACATAAAATAAAAAACTGGGAAAAAACGAAAAGATTTCATAATATACTTTGATATAATGCTATTTATGGTTAAATATTTCTATAGAATGTAAAAATTATGTTCGTGCTTGAGTAGAGTATTTTAACCAGAGGCGGCTCGTCAGTAAAGGCACTTCTTATATTTTCAGGAAATAATAACTTTATTCCTCTGATTTTCCAATTTCAAAAGTAATTCAAGTAATATTCAGTATCCAGATCCTGTGTAATGTAATCTTCAATTTCGCCTATATGTATACGCAGCCCACCATACATATGTGAGGCAGAATATAGTTTATCTGAAGCCGTGAAAGGAATGCAGTCGAAAACATTCGATATTGCCACGTTTAACCATGAAAAAGATAAAGTATGTAGTGATAATAATTAGGAAATGGACTTTTTGTTATTAACAATTCCTTGGATTTTGTCTATTAACATTATCAGTATTTTTTCAATTTATGAATATTAAAAGATGAACACATTTCCAAATTTGTTATGGGCTTCTTCAAGCTCTGGAAGCGTTTTGCGAAAACTATAATTTTCACGCCCTCCGAACTAACTCAATTGGTGAAATTTATCAAAAGGCCTTCGTTGCCTAGCGACCAGCTGACTTCCTATTGGCAAGCGCGTGTGTGAGTTCTTCCCTCTCACTTTGTCAAATGACTAGCATTGATTAACCAGTGGCGTTGGTATTGTCATTGTCAGATTTTGAACTATTTCGTATCCATATTGAATTCAACTACGATTCTTAACATTATTTGTTTTTAACAAATACCGTGTTTGTTTTGAAAAATACCTTACCTTTAAAGCAAAGCAAAAATCAGTTTCAATATATAATTATTATTTTTAATACTTTTATAAAAATAGGTACCGAACGCCATTGGTACGTTTTTGACAGATATCCGCCATGTTTCCTCGCCCCCTTACCGATGCCGCGTAGCTTCAGATAAACTTGCCAAACTATAGAGTCTCCAAAGTATTCTCGAAACGGTTTGGATTTATGTTGCGTTTACAATTCAATAGGGCATGTCCACCAACTTGACGCTAATGACAGTCGTCCTGAGGATAAACAAACATTTGGATAGATTTTAGATTTGTAAATTGGTTGTTTTGTATAGATTTAATGATCCTTTTTATTATAAACAATCATTATATAGATTTTAAAATATCTAAGCAATTAAAACAATGTCGAAGGAAGCACCACACCAAAATTAATGAACTCAAACACAATAAAAATATATACTAAGAACCACGTGTTGTGCAGATTCATCAAAGCGACTCTATTCCTATTGCATAGGAGCACAAGAAAGGGTCGATAGCTATAAAGTAGCAATAAACCATTGGCGTTACATTTTACGGTAAAGACATGTATGGTTTGATTTGTCGGGTTTATTTAATAGTGCAAAAGTTAGACAAGTATCATATTATTAGTGTGTAATTATTACAGTATTAAGAGCCGATTTTATATTGTGGTATTATAGGTATTTTAAACATAAAAGTTTTGATAGTTATATGCGGTCACAAAGTATACCAGGTAGCTATAAATGTAGATAGGTGCTTGAATTGTGCAATATTTAATGTAATTAGGTAGTTATCTTTTGGTATATAATAAATTATATTTATTTTATATAATGGCTCTATTAGTTTATGATATTTAACTTTTGTTTTATTAATTTTTATGTAATTCTATATTAATTTTATTATTTATTTAATTTTAATTGTTAATTTATTACAAAAATTCTTAGGTCAGGGTTTTTGGTTCAATATTTAAATAATTTTTGCAATTCAATTAAACATTGCTAACTTTAACTCTCTAAATTGGTTATTATTCTTATTATTTTTCTTTTTTTAAGAATTGATTTATGTTTCCAACAAAATTTCTCATTTCTATTAAATATTAAATCTTCTATTTTATACCGGTCTAAACTATATGACAAATTTCGATACTACTCCGGTTTTCAAAAAGATATTTTCTATTATTATTATTGCCAAATATCTTTTCTACTATTTGCTCAAATTTATCGGTAACTTAAATGATTGAAATTTTACTTTCCTGTTCTGAATGCTATCAATTATTCAAATTCGCCAAATACGTCCTTTGTAATATAATTTTGGTCTCCAATTTTTATATGATTTCTAAGATCTCTTCTTCTTTCTATTTTCGAGTATAAAATTATTTTTTTAAATATTCAATCGGTTATTTTAATTTTTATATTATTTCTAATTATTCTCTCCTGTCAAAAATATCTCTCTATCCCAAGTAATCATAATCACCATAAATATCCACCTTCAATTTCCATCTTTTCCCCCTGATATGTTTAAAACAAAATTCTTTCAAACCTCTCTAGTTTGGCTATGAAGTGTCTTTCCACGAGTACATTGATTCGTTTTTAAAAAATAAATAAATACAAAAGGCTACACTATGGAAATCACAAACATCTTTATTAATACTAAACACAAAATACAAAAGTTTAAGATGCCAAATGAAATTAAAATTATAATGATAAAAACTGTCAGTCAATAGCTAGCAATTCAGGTGGTTGCACAGCAACGGGAGCATGGCTAAATCGACATCAATTGAGTTCGATCGGAGAACGCGCTAATAAGGTTTTCGCACGACGATGTTTAAGGGAAACCAATAACATATTTGGAAAAGTGTTTACCTTTTAATATTCAGAAATAAAAAGAATAATGTTAATAGACAAAATCCAATGAAACAATTATTATTGATAATCAAAAGTCTATATTCTAATTATTATCAATACATACTTAGCACTTTAGTTTTTTCATAGTTAAACGTGACAATATAGAATGTTTTCAGCCGCATTCTATTCAGAGCTTCAGATAAATTTGCCAAACTTAATGTTTAATAACTTTATTTGACGACAAATATCGATACCATCCCTTGTTACGTCTATGTGATTTAACCCTAACCCTAACCCTCCAGTTACAACATCAAATAATCGTATTTCATTAAAACAAACTTCCGAAAAAAACTATTTAATTGAATTAAAATACAGTGGAAAACGCGTTTCGTTCGAAAAAACCAAGTTGGGAATTTCAGTGGGAGAAAGGGAGAGCGTAACGTTTCCTCAATAAAACAACCGCCTCCCCCAGGTGACAGATGATCTACCGCCGCGTGTTTCCCTTCCATTCTTCTTATAGAACTAGTTCCAGCTGAGTTTGACAATAACGGTTGTGGCTAGCTTGCCAGTAACGGACTCAAAGATATACGTTGCAAAGAAATAAATTTTTATATTTAACTGTTAGTTTTTTGGTGGAAAAGTCTTCAAGGGGCCACTGATTTTATACAAATATTCGATTCGATGAAGAATCGTTTTTAGTAGATTCATTTCAAAATTTCGTTGTTACAAATTCAATTGAAATTTACCGATTTACCTTTTGTGTATGGTTTAGCAAAAGTAGTCCGATAGACGCATTTATGCTGGAAAATATCCGTATTTGCACGTATTCTCTAACGTTTATAGTATTCTGGAAGTTAACAAATAAATTCAAACAGCACCAGACAGTTAAAAATGTAATAAAATGCTAGAATCGAGCGTCACCGGCTCTCTCTATCGTACTTTCTGTGTTTATTTTACATCAATTCGTTTTTCACATGAAAATTAAGACTTTATGTCAATTATTTAATGTAGAATGTTCCTAATCATAGTTTCCTAAAATATGACACACTTCCACACAGTGAATTTCCAAGAAAAATAAACCACAATATGAATTTGTTTTTATTAAAATGAATCTATTTCATACATACCTTTTTAGGCCCAGAAATAATTCAGTAGGTTTTAAAATAATAATTTCTTACGTACTGCTGTACTTTTAACATACAAATAAAAGTTTTATACTGAAATAAGTTCAAGTTTGTTTATATACACTAACTATAAAAAATTAAACCTAACCTATAGCCAAATAAAAAGAAGAATATTTGATAACTTCATTTGAAATTTACTAGATTCTCATACTATTTCAAGAGCTTGGCAACATAGTCCAAAAATGACAGAAGTCACGTGGGTTGATATTTATAAGTTACAAACAGTATCTTCTCATTTCCCAAAGAACAGAAAAAGTACGAACACAATCTATTAGCTGTTCATTAAGTCCGTCAATCGTGACAGTTCACATCAGTACCGCTACCGCATACCGAATAAATAGAGAGATATTGCCAATTGCAATACCGCATACAGTGCGGTATTTATGTAGCGCTATTTTAATAATGGTCTACCTAAAATTTATTTGGAAATAAGAGCTATTGCCATCACTATAATTTAATAACGTAGCGCTGCGTTATGTAGGAAGTGACATAACCTGTCTTTTTCTGTGTATACTTATAATTAAAAAAAAAATCAAAAACCAAACAACCTAACCTATTTGCATATTTAAAGAAAAATAAAAGTAATGAAATGTGGATGAAGCTCTCGAAGTGGCGATCTTAGCTAGAGCTAATGAAAATGATATTGGAGTGGAGCCAAACCAAAATAGAAGATCGCTAAGGCTCTATTATTGAATACGATTTGGTAAATATGCAGAAATCCGATGCGATTTGTTCTATTTTGTCAACTGAGCAGGACAATTATGTGCCGTATTTACAATAACACTCAACGGTACGTAACCGTAAATTACGCGAAGCACAAAATGGGCAAAGTTAGTTACTCTGCTTCTGCGAGAACTTACATGGACTCAAACGGAAGCAGTTTGGAGAGGAAATAATACAACCATTGCAACTACTGAAAATCCTTCCAGTCACACTAGCGGCCTACATAGAAGACACAAAGATTCTGGAATGGAAGTAGATAACATGGGAAATGGTAAAAATATTCAGTTCAAGTTCCTTGTCTGTTAAGCATGAGGCAATCGAATGAATGAATGTGCTCCATTTGCGACAATTTAGGAGATAATTGGCCGTTTCCAGACTATTGGGCCACTCTGTATATAAAAACAATTCTGATTGCTAAGCGATAAATGTTTATAAACTATTTTTTCATGGATCATTGAAATTAAAACATTAATACAATATAATTGTGCTTATTTCACCGTTGGGAGTAAAGTAGACACTTCTTAAAAGGCTCGTCTAGTTGGTTGGGCACGTTTGAGGAACAGCGTGTACCATCTATGAAATTTTAATTTTATAGCTACACCGGAAGGCGATTATTTCCTATTTTTCCATCCTCTTGTATAAAGGCACTAGCAATTTACAATGCATTTTAAAGTGGATTTTTATGACCCATATAACTTATCACCCGTGTCACGGTCCCCTCCCGTTTATTTTTTTTTTAGGTGTTACCCATTATTGTTCTTTGCAACACCATTATATGGTGACAATTAAGTTAATGAGTTTAATAATTAAATTCAGCAAAAAAAGACACTTTTGTTCGTGTATATTGCTTAATTTACAATCTACATTAGCTTTGTTCCAGAAGCGAGTTACTAACTTGTTATAAACAGACTGAGTTTGCGCAGTTTAAAATAAGAAACAATTATTGTTAACTGCGCAAACTCAATATGTTCGTTACAGTTAGGAACTCGCTTGGGAACAAACCTAATATTTTATCCTTGCAAACAAGCCTCATAGGCTTCCCAAGTGTATGTATTTATTTTGCATAACGTCGCTCGTTTTTTATTTTGTTTATTTTGAATTATATGTAAATAAATAATTTAATTAATTAATCGGATATTTAGTAAATGAGACACAAGTTTTGGTTTCTATTGCCGGTTAGTTTTCAAGCAGGTCTGCACCAGGTTCTAGCAAGTCTTCCTGTGGTGGAGCCCTTCTACTAACTGATTTGTATGATGCATAGTACGTTCATTGTATGACGCCGTAGCTTCATGGATCTCATCTTTGATGAAAGGAATCTTTAGGTCGTCATGCAGTGTTTGATTACTAACATATACCATGGTGCATCCGCTATCGATCTTTGCAGCTTTGACTGAAATCTGTAGATGATGTTAATGGACGTTGGTTTTGGACTCCCCCATAGATGGAGCCCATAACTCCATATATGTTTGACCATCGTTTTATATAGCAATATTTTATTGTGTAGAGAGAACTGTCGAACTTTATGTCAACCTTTTATCTTATTTATTTCAAATCACCATTGGTTAAGTTCAGGAGTATTTGCATATTTTGAGAAGCTATTGTAGGTTCTTCGTATACTGAAGTCTCGCCATATCGTTGGCAAAGAAAGCAATTGTGGTGTTGTTGATTTCGGGAATATCGGACGTATAGAGTACGAAGAGCAGCGGACCTGGAACACTGCCTTGTAGGAATCCAGATTTTATGGGATATCTGGTTATGGAATTTGACGGAGAAATGTCTATTGGTGAGGTAGGATTTGAGTTGAAGGAAATAGTTACTGGATTATGCATTTTTTAGTTTCTAGAGCAAGCCTCTATTCCACACTTTATCAAACGTTTAGGACATATCTAGGAATATTTTTTACTTCAAGACATTGTGATATTTGGTTAACCATTCGATGAACTTTTTGAGTGGTTGAATGGTCTTCGCGGAAGCCGAACTGGTTTTTTGGTAGCAGTGTTTGGAAAATATGGTCTTTGTGGATCCTCTGCAGCATTAATCTCTCAAAGACATTGCTTATTGCAGGAAGCATGCTGATGGGTCTGTAGGATGTAGTTTCATTATGTTCTTTTCCTGGTTCAGTGATCATAATAATTACAGCAAATTTCCAAACTATGGGGAGGTAGGATAAACTTATCATTCAA
Organism: Lochmaea capreae; assembly: GCA_949126875.1. Taxonomy (NCBI): domain Eukaryota; kingdom Metazoa; phylum Arthropoda; class Insecta; order Coleoptera; family Chrysomelidae; genus Lochmaea; species Lochmaea capreae. Next base: position 25,126,782 of record OX421404.1, read on the forward strand.
TTGAAAATAATAGGAAAGTAACAACCTTACGTGGAAGTTGTTTTAGTATTTGGTCGGAGATGAGGTCGTATCCTGGATGTTTTCTTACATTGAGTTCACATATTTCGTTCTTAACTTCTTCTTTTGAGAGAAGAAGGCATTTGGCAGAAAAATGGCACAGAGATACTGATTTTTATTCTAGCACATATAGTAGGCTGTCCTCAATAAACCACAGATCTACTCCAGAATGAACTATTATTAATTATAAACTTCCTACCGCGAGCACAGCCTGCACGCTACTCAGTGCTTAACACTGGTTGTGCATTTGCTCGAATATGCTTGATAGTCCAGTAAATAAAGGCACCAACCTGTTCATCTCATTATTGTCGGACTTTTTTTTTGCAACTTGTAGGTATTCATGTGTAGATTACTCTCTGAAAATATGTCCTCCGCGGGATTTGCGGAAGGGGCTGGAAAATGGCCCATGACCCCGAAAATTCAGTTTTTGGCTGATATCTCCCGAAATATGCTACTTAGAGAAGTGGGGTTTTGCTAGAAATGAAGTACAGTTCAATACCAACAAAAATGGTCCCTATCATTTTTGTCCCTGGATCAAAATTTCTTGCAAAAAAAGGCTTGCAAAAATTTTCCGGAAAACTAAAAAACTTAGCTAAAAATTTTAAAAACCATCGAAAAGAGGACATTTTCAGCTTTCCAATGGTGTGCATTAAAAACCGATATTGCCAATCATTGTTTATCAATTTGCGGTAGACCCGAGAATTTTCAGAAAACTCCGGAAATAAAAAAAAAAGTCCCAAGAAAAACATGTTGTTTATAAAAATACACAAAAATTATTTATTCATTCTTTCGGAATACATTCACCACCTATCAAAGTCCCATTATCCAAAAGGTTTCGGTAAAACTACGCTTAATTTAAAAAATATGAACGGATTGATAAGGGCGGTCAAATATTCAGGAAAAATAAAGTTTGGCCAGTTTTTTCAATATTCCTGGAAAATAAAAAAAAAACGAAAAAGTTACACGATGTTATAGGTACAGGTCCCTCCTTTCATATGCACTTTGAATCATGAAAAAAGATTCATTTTTACTCAAGTTATGGGCCAATTTGCCCGCCCTCCTATGTCTACATTCACGGAGCGTGCTCCCGGAGACTCCGCGCAGCAGCTCGAAATCCAAGGTACGCTTGGGCCCATTTATCTCGAAAACGGTTAAACGTTTGACAAAAATGATAAGGATCATTTTTGTAGATAATAACCTGCTCTCCATTCCTAGCAAAACCCCACTTCTCTAAGTGTCATATTTCCGGAGATATCGGCGGAAAACTCAATTTTTGGGATTATTGGCCATTTTTCAGCCCCTTCCGCAAATTTCGCGGAGAACATATTTTCAGAGAGTAATCTACCCGTGAATACCTACAAGTTGCAAAAAAAAGTCCGACAATAATGAGATGAACAGGTTGGGGGGTTTCTCGGTCTTTATTTACTGGACTATGAGCAATAACCGAAGATATGAAACAAATGATATCGCTATCTCACTTGCCTAGTATATTTAAGTAATGGACGACTACTATACAGATACTAGATGTGATTTTATGTCCAACTAATACCGCCATCTTCAAAAGGCGCTAGAGTGGTTAGGAAGAACTTTTGAATACAGGTAAATTGGATTAGGTGGACATAAAATGACATTAAGTATCCGTAATTTGCCTTTGACACCCAGTGTATTACCGTAAATTAATGATCAAAGCTCAAATATTTAACAAACAAAAAAATACAAATAATGTCCGTGAATGAACCTTACGACTATTTTCGAAACTCGGGAGTTCTCAGTCCCATTTTCAAATTAGAAACAACGATATCATTCATTCACCCATGCGTCCCATAAAATTTTATGGACCTCATAATGTGACTAAACAAACACAAATTAACGCCTAATAAGACCAAATCAAGATGATAAACATCTTCATTCTGTCTGACGGTTATCATTAAATTTTACTTTCTCAGAGCACCTAACCAGATACAAGTTTTATTTATAAATAAAATTGTGAAAGCGGAACTAGACTATATACCGAAATTTATTTTTGAAGTTTTAGAGTTGCTGGAAGCATAAAATTGACATGAAACAGTTACTTGATTACTCAATTTAAACTTAACTGTCTTTGTGTTATTACTTTATACTCGTGAGGAGCCAAGAGAATCAAGAGAAATTAAAATTGTTGCCCATGAAGGTGATGCTACAACATATTTGCGATGTTGTTAAAATAGTTTTAGACGACAAACATAAAAACTCCAATAACAAATATGCCTCTTAGGGCGCGTTGTATCGAACACCTAAACTCAGTTTAATTATTAATGATGTTTAGACTGTGACATATTGATTTATTTATTATCACCTTTACATCAGTCTATAATTATAATTAAACCGAGTTTAGGTGTTCGATACAACACGCCCTTAGGAGTGAGTTACCCTGGTTAGCAGGAGAGGTAGTGAACTATTTTGAGTGACTATATCGCTGGACTTGCGATTAAGCCTTGGTTTCCTAGTCCTAATCTCTACTCCAGTAGCTTTTGATGCCTCAATCGCACGTTTACCGAGAGGTGGGGTTTGTCTAGGTTAGCACCGCCTAAACTGGTAGTAAGGATATTCTCCAATGTGCTTTTATTCCCTCCAGAACTATCTCTCTGCTCCCTTTGTATCTTAGAGTCCAATGAAGGAGTTTCACTTCGGATATTATTTTAGAAGGTGAGGCTGCTACTATATCAACCTCCACAGATTTATTCATTAACATATCACTACGAGTCCCACGAGTAGTTATAGGGAAGAAGGTCACCTACAACAGAGTCTCTCATGATGTAGGGGGTCCACATGCAAAGGGGCTTCGCCTGCCCCCTCAAGCTAGTCGCTAGAGATCGTGAAATTATGGCCTGGATACATAATCCTACAGGACAAGAACCCGATGGTTTTAGGCCACTACGAAGTTGACACGAGGGCTGGTGAAGACATTTCTCCATTATACCCCGACCTTTCATCCCTTAAGGTGGGTACAGACCAAGTTCTCGAGCTGTTCTCGAATAGTTTGCGAACTTTTTCGAGGTTGGTGTATACGCCTGTTCGCGAACAGTTCTAAAGCAGCTCGGCAGTTCGTTTGGGGTTCCGAGTCGAGTCGGTACTTTCAAAGGGTTCGTTTGCGAACACGTGGCGAACACAGTATGTGCGCTGTTTTTAAAGATTTTAATATCGAAATATTATTATTATAGTAATTTTTTAAATAAACTACTTTGCCACCACCGCCTAGTCTTAGGTTTCTTTTTTTTCGACTCGACATTTTGTTTTATCAAAAAGTATGCTGCACAATAAGCAATGATGAGATCGCTTTCCAGCGATTACATTTTTCAAATTTAATTATTTCAATTTTTATGAATTGCAGTTCTAGTTCGAACTTTTCAACGAACTGGACCGAACTGAACACAGAACTTGTGTGGACGATGTGTTTGGGAGCTGCTCGGGTTCAATTCGGGAGTTGTTCTCGAACAGCTCGCGAATTCTTTATTTCGGTCTGTACCCAACTTTAGGTGCGCACTATAATACTATTAGGTAATTTTTATGGTGGCTATGGCCACGTGGTCCAGATAGTTAAGACACACAAGCAGTTTACGATTTGTGTCATTTGCTGGTCAATGGCAGACTATTACATATTGTTTATGTTCCTTATCTCGTATTCATCGGCTAAGCAGTTCTTACTGCTCTCTAGAAGGTTCTCAGCCCTGGTCAACATATCTTTTTCTTTATCCGCCGCCTATGGATGCCTGTGCTCAACCAATACTACATTAATACACAAATTGAAGAACTGGTCCTAAAACTGATTTAATTACACCCTGGTCTTATTTATGTTCTGTTAACAAATTAATGAAAATGTTGGTTGCTGGTTTTCAACACTTGAATTACAAATGGAGTTGACGTATTAAATTTCGTTTTTATCAATTAGTATTAAATTTAATCATCATTAATCATTTAAATTAAAAGTACACATTGTAGTTAATTGATGTTGAGTAGGGTTATTAAAAATTAAAAGGTAAAACTATACGAAAACAAATCATGGGGATTTCCATATTAGTCCTCTGAAATTAATCAGGATTTATTTATGACCAGCAAAATTTATTTCACAAGATGATTAAAAATTTAGCAATCTACGGATGACAAAAAGGACTATGAATTTTTCAGTAACCTAAGTGAGTAATTAAAAATGTTCATTAGAATCTGATTTATTTAAATGAACCAACAACTTATTTTGAGAACAAAGAGGCTGCTATTATTTGGTGGCCCCTTCACTTAGCTTAGTCTTTTCGTCTACACATACTTTATCAAAAGCGCGCAAAGTATCGAATAAAGGGTCTAAAAGAAGTAAATTTCATTTTTGTGAATGCCTCTTCCCTACCCTATCTGTAACATATTTTTGGTTGTAACGCTACTAGTGTTAATAGTGACAGATACAACGTATTCCATTTATTACTGTACATACATTTCCCTATTTCCAGATTCAACTGGAACTATTTACGTGCTTTATTTCTTGATGAAACTACATTTTCAGATGAATATGGAATTCTTTTCTATACATGATGAAAAGTCACCTTCATAAAGCCATGTGTTATTATTATCTGAAATACAATACATCATGACGATTTTCGTTCCCAGCAACTATATTAATATTTAAAATACTATCGCAACATCACAGTTTTCATATTTCTTTTGTTGAAGAAACACGAGTAAAAAAAGATGTTACGTGTAGTACAGTTTAGTATTTTATTCATAGTGTGCGGTAGTATACACTGTCAATATCAAGATTACGATGACGAGGTAAAACTACAAGCAGAAGAAGTTATTGTTGATTTAAAATCTACGCATAAACCTCCATCATCAACTGGATTTATATTGGAAAAGGCGTTAAAGAACTCCACTTTTGGTAAAATGTTCCCAGAGATCGCTCAATTGCCGACAATGATAGTCGATGATTTATCATTGGCTGTCGTTGATAGTGAAAAGGATATGTTGAAGGAAGCCAAGGAAATACTCAGTTCAAGCTCACCAGTTTTTCACCAACAGTCTGTTTTACTCTACGTTGTTTTATTTACCATGACATTAATGTTGTTTTAAAATAAATTTGTGAATTTGCTGTTGTAAAATTTGGTTTCAAATAAAGGTAAGTAATTCATGAATAATTCAACCTAATGTGCAGTTTTTTCCAACACCATTTTTTCACTGTAATAATGTCCTGGTTGATTTTCAACGATGAAAAACCTGGAATGTAATTATCAATTAGGTATACCTTAGAACTTGATTCTTTGTAAGTAATTGAAGCTAGTTTTATATTCTTTGGTGGGGGATTTCCCCAGATGAGAAACCCATAGAGGAAAATACCACGGGGCCAAGCTTGGCCCAAATATGTAGAACTCTGAGCCAATCTTGTGAGCCAGGCTTGGCCCGGTCATGCTTAAATGCCAAGACTGGACCATGCCTAATTCCCATTTAATGTTAAAATATTTAGTTTGGGCAATTATTGGCATGGCCAATGCTGGGTGAAACAGTCTTGGCCAAAACTCGGATAATCATAGGTATGGCCAAAGTAGGGTTAAACAGCCTGGCCCATGCATGGGCCAATACAGGTACGCCGAAGCTAGGCTTCCCAGTACTGGCCGCTTTGTTTCCTACATGGGAAGGTATGAAGAGTATCTCCACAGCTACAGTGTCTTATTTTAGTTCTATAAATACCTTAAACATTATTACAAAATATATTGAATAACTTCAGAAGATGTTAACGAAAAAAATGTTTTGCTAAAATTTATTATAATTTATTTACATATCTATAACATTTTTTAATAGTCAGTAAACTCAAAAAACCAAGAATATGTCCTATTTATAAGCGCCCATTTGGATAAATACAGAGCTTGAACCTTTTCAATTACATTTTGTTCACTCTGGATCTGAAAGACATTAAAATAATTTATCGCAAAGTGAATAGATTCACAATAACGACACCCAACACCAAAAGACAAGAAGCAGTTGGAGAAATTGTGCCAGAAAATCCCATGTTCTTTTCGGTTCTTATATATGGATTACGTACGGAATTAAAAAGAACATCAAAAATATTCCCGAATACTTCTTCTTCGACTTTTTCGATCATAGGCATTGGTACGTTGCTTGCAGTTGTCGTGGAATAAAGGACTGTAGATTTGTTTGTCTTTTCTGTTGCAGCGGTAGGTGTTTCTGTAGTAACAGTATGTACAACAACGGTGCTTGTTTGTTCCATATTTTGCAGCACGCTTTGTTCTGTTGAAAATTTTAGAACAAGATTATACGAGCTTACTGGAATGGTAAAATCGGAACATTCCCATAGCCCGGTTTCTTCGGTAGATCGAACAGTAACTTCTATGTTTCCTCCATAGGAACTTAACCATTTTATGGTAGATTCATTCATATCTAAAAAAAAATATTTTTTTTAACGAACATCGCCCAAAAGCGAATTTAAAAGGCTGAAAATTTGTGAAAAGGGGATGTACAAAGAATGGTCCAAATTTCCTATTGTGGAACACACGTAGTTGTTTCAGGACAAGTTGTTGCGGATCTAAGTTTTAGTACGAAGGCGAATTTTTATGAATACTGAAAACTCCAAAAGTATGGCAGCGCGATCTTTTCCTCTAATTATTTTCTGTGTAGTTACTTAATTGATTTTTAATAATAAAATAGTACACTGGCGAGCAAAAAATTGAGGTCACCTTAAAATTTTCATGTTCTTTGAAATTTCACGTTTTCAGATCGTATTCGCAAACTGTACATCATTGCTGAATGTGATACTCTATACTAAAGAAAAATGCATTTTTTCTTGGATTTCATTTTTTATTCTGAAAAAGCAACAAATTACCCTTTTGGGCGAAATTCAACATTTTGTTGTTAGGGAAAATATGGAACGAACAAAATGAATAAACTTGACACTAATAACGTGTATTCCCTCCTCTTGCATTGATGACTGCTTGAAGTCGGCGTGGCATACTTTGAATTAAGCTGCAGATCACATTCTGGTCGATGTTATCCCATTCCTGCAACAACAATCTTCTCAGCTCCTGGGCAGTTCTTGGTGCTGATGTGTGTCTGCGAATCAGTCGTCCCAACTCGTCCCAGACATGTTCTTTGGGATTCATGTCTGGGCTGCGGGCTGGCCAGTTAAACCGCCTCATTTTTACCTCATCCAGATACTCCCTGACAATTCTGGCTGTATGTGGTCTCGCATTATCTTGCATAAAAATGCCACGTTCCCCCATAGTCACCATGAAAGGCATAACATGGTCTTCTAGCACCTCCGTAATGTACCTGTGAGAGGTTAGGGAGCCATGTTCTATGAAGACCAACTCTCTACGAGCTTGTGCAGTGACTCCCGCCCAAACCATAACTGACCCACCGCCAAATGCAAGACGCTCGTCAATGCAAACTTCAGCGTATCTTTCCCCAGGTCTTCTCCACACTCGTCGACGTCCATGTGACCCAGTGTGGCAAAAACGCGACTCATCTGAGAACAATACCCCGCTCCAGTCATCATCATTCCAACTAACGTGATCTCTGGCAAATGTCAATCTTGCAATAAATCGAATGACAGATAATGACAGCTGTGAAGTCTCGGAAAAAATTGCTTCAACGCCTACTAATACTATTATGTCCTTATCAATATCGATGCTAAAATTATTCGCAATTTCTGAAGTGACCTCAATTTTTTACTCGCCAGTGTATATTCTGTAACAAGGTTAGAAATAAAATCGTTACGAGTGGAAAGTTCGAGCCGATGGCGAGCGTGAGGAACCACGACTATAGTTTCTCCACTATCAAAGATTTTAAATATATATTTTTAAATAGAAATGAACAAAAGATCTCAATTACAATTATATTAGGTAAACACTCAATAATTGTATTATATTTTCGAATGGAATCGTGACAGCAACTGCTTCAAGGCTAATGTTATTATTGCTAACCAGTGTGAGAATATTATTCTATCACAAGAGAGAGAAAGTAAATACATTTAAATTGCAACACCCTGTAATCAAATTTGATTTCAGAATTGCCAAATTCTGTGATGATCGTGGAAAAAAATATTACCTGGACTATAATATTTGCCATCATGTCTCCAATTAAAATTTTGTAAATCATATCCTCTACAATGCAACAACACCGTAGATCCCAACTCAACATCTATTTCTGTCGGAATCAACTCATCGGAATAATAGTCAGCATAGTCCTGCCATTCACATGTAACAACAAATAAACAACAAACCACCGTAAATATTACCGAAAACAACATTTTTTAGGTTATACTCATTCGACACCCAGCAACATTTATTAATAAATGTAGTTTAAAGGTTATACGAGTTACTGCTGTTTATTTGATAACAAAGTTGATGAATGATCTCATTTGTTTTTAATTATAATTCTTATTTATTATTTCTAAATGAGAATACTGATAAAGATTGTAACCATCAAACTTTTATTTCATATTGTTTTCATCTCAACACCAAAAAAAACCTATTCAACAAAAAATTTTATAATAACCGAAAAAGTAGCATAATTCGTCGGCACTCGGCAATTTTACGAAGTCCAGGAATCAGTATGAATAACAATGAAATTGGACTGCCTTGTAACTCTACTGAACCCAACCCAAAAACAATATTTGAGATTGGTTTTAAGCAAAGATATTATGCCCGAAAACACATAAATATTATTCGTCTAATAACTTATTTGTGAAGGGTTGAAGTCACCTCTTCCAATGAAGGTATTAACCATACCTCCCACTTACAGTTGCAAATATTGAACCAGCTATATTCCCTCCCATTCTTTCTTCTATCTCTTCTATCAAAAACAGACCAAGTATCCTCTCGTTCTTGAGATACATATTGCTGTTAACTAGTTTGCATCGTACCAGGGGAAAACCCTCTTGTGTGCCTATCTCCCCTTAATAAAAGAGTCTAAATGAAGACTGACTGATTATGATTGACTATTTATTTTTCTTCCCAACGAAAACATAACTTTGGAGGCTTCGATTTCGGTCGAAACTGAGATCGAAGCCGAAATTCGGTTTCGATCGAAAAAAATAGTTGTGCTTTGACAGTACTTGATAATAATGGAATGGAAACTTTTATTATGATCAGTAAAAACGTTACTTCGGTCACCATATAAGTTTTCGCTGATATAATCACTTTTGAAAATCTTAACAACAACACTCAGAATATTATACTTAATTAGTTGAAAAATATTAGCCAGTCAAAGGTTATCTTGAAAACGCTGGTAGTTCCTATCGATGATGTTATGCGCCTGTAACAATATTTTCAAAATATTGTTTATACTTTTATTTATACAGCAAATATACAGAGTGTTCTTCCTGCTTTATGTATATTGGGGTAACATTCACTGAGACCTAAGAGATCTATTGTGCAACCTCACTTTTATTTAGTTCATAAGGGACGTCTCAGAGATTAGTAGCTCCTTTAGTCCTTTTTTCCAGATTTTTAGGATATCTGCAGGCTTTAGCTTAGGAAAATGTCCCTCTTCTATCCTATAACCTCCTAGGTCCTCTGTGTATGTCCATTCCACAAAATCTACCTTCTTCTTCCTCCACTATTTTGAGATCATTCCCTAAGGAATAGTTATTCATGAAATAATCCGTAAATTCAATTTCTATAGTTTTTAGTAATGACATTTTGATTCTAATCAATAAGAAGCAAATTGAGTAAGTACATTCTTCTTCTACTTCTATTTTATCAATCAGAATGCCAACCCATATTTTTTCACAAACATTCCGTTAGACCTCCTTCACATTAGCTTCCACATATTTAATTTTTTTCTAGTTTAAAGTGGCATCCCACCTAGTTGAAGAGTAAACACACAATTCACTGGAAGCCAAAAATAAAATCTTTTTTTTAGACATCATTCACCTCTGAGGACAGTTTTACTCTGTTCATAAAAAGAAACTGCATGACATAACTGATACATAAAAGATATCAGAACTTCAGCTATATCCAAATCTTGAAAGCTGATAATAATTGCATCCAAATGTGCATAAAAATTGTTTTTATTAGCCAACGTAGACGTTCTGTATCTGCATCAGGCATGAGATTGAAAAATTAATTAATTTTATCATCTCTTTGTTCGTTTACGTTGATAAGTTCTGTTGGATCTTTCGTTGTTAATTGATATACGGGGTATCGTCGCAAAGTTTAGCAGAACACGAAAGAAACACCTTCCAATGTTCTCATACAGTACCACTCACTAAACGTTATTCATACCACTAGGTGTAAGTGGGATTAGGTTAGATTAGATTAGAAATGGAGTGGCTCTTTGTCCTATCTCACTGACACCTTTGCAGATCTATTGTGGTCCTTCCTATTCTAGAGCTCGATATCTAGCTTTATTCTTTTTGTTATACCTATTATCCTGGATACCGCCTCCCTTGCGTAGCTGTCTGCCATCGGTTTTTCTTCTCCGAATAGTTGAAACCGCACCCTTACTAGGCCTTCGCAGTGTATATGCTCCGCAATTTCGTCTTCTTCCTGGCAAAACCTACATAGGTTGTAATCTGCTATGCCAATTGTGTGCATATGCTTCTTCAGCCTTCCGGTCGGCATTCCCACCATAATCCTCGTCGTTTCTCGACTTTGACATAGTAGGTCGTGTGACAGTTTGGCCGAAGCGCTTCTAAGGAATAGTTTAGCGTGCTTTTGTCCTGGGGTTTTATGCCACCGGCGCAACGCCTGGTTGTTTATGGTTGTGAGAGGGAACTTGGATAATGTTTCCATTATTTCACCCCGTATTTTCTCTTACACTTTCTCGTGTATAACGGACATACAATTTGAAACAACCAATGTGTATCCGTCTTTGGACATACAATTGTTGCTCATTAAATGTCCATGAACGGTTGAACCTGAAATAGACGTCCAATGGACGTATTGTGTTGTGTAGGTACATTTTTCAAGAGCCAAAAAACTAGATAAACATGATGTGAAATTATATAAAGCTCAATGCAATAAAAGGAAAATTTGTGCATGAATAAAAATTTAGTGTGACAGATGCTTCTAAATGAATTTGAAATTGTTGCACTGAATTTTTTAACTCTTTCAATTGTTATTGTTGTTAGTTATTGTAGTAAATAATCCATTTCAAATGTTTAACAATGTGTCAACTCTTGATTTTATATTCAATAACACAGAAAGTAAATCGATTAAATTTTTTTGGAAACCCCCCTGTATCTACAATGCTATGAACGGCTAAGAATAAGTCGGAAGAAATGAAACCAATAACAGATGTGACGACGGCGCCGGCGACAGAACGAGTTTTTGTGAAGAAGCAGTGTGAGTCAAGTTACAAAGATCTGTCACAGAAATCAAATTTATTATGACACTGACGTCTTAAATATGTAAAATTTTTCACAAAAATTATGTTTTACCTTAACTTAGTACTTTTAATATCAATTTTTGCGAACTGTGACGCTGACCCATCGTGTGATAAAAATTGGCCACGATGTGGTATCCAAGAAAATATCGTTTGTAGAAGAGGAAGTAAATGCGACCCCGCTCCAAATTCGGGTTGTGTACCGATATTAAATGATAACAGCTTTAGAAATTGGATTGTCAGTGTACACAATTATTATAGAAATCGAATTGCATTGGGTGAAGAACAGGGTGAGTATTTTCTCTTGTGTGTACAGTAATAAAACTTTATTTAATATGCATAGAGCTGTCCGGCGGATTTTATTACCTGTGGGTCAGCAAGGCAGTCGTAATTTTCTACAAGATTCTACTGGAAGACTAAAGTTTATGTCTATAGCAGATACAGGTCCTTTAAAGCTTCATAGTTTCACTACCTCCCAGTTAATTAAATCTTTTTGTGTTGTAGTTTTGACCCTTTCAATCAAAAGTGTTCTTGAGCACTTAATCATTCTATGCTTAGATTTGGATATACATACACAGGTATGTATTTGGCTCTGACCAAAGTATACGGTTCCAATGATCTTTTCTTAACCAGCACTTTTTCTCACGTAATTATGACTGCATAGTTATTTGGTAGTCATCCCACATATTACAACAGCTCACACTAATTATCGTACAGTATTAAATTCCCTACCTAAAATCTCCAGTTCTTTGTTGTCACGGACTCTATATCGTTCTGTGGTTTCATCCTGCATCTAAGTCCTTAATTAATCAATGGGAGACATTTGCTGAGACCTAAAAGATTTATTGTGCCCCCTAACATCTACTTAGTTCCTGAGGAACGTCTCAGAGACTAGTAGCTCCCTTAGTTTTTATTTCCCTGAGAGTTTTTAGGATATCTGCTCAAGGATTCTGAATTGCTAAGCAACTCGCAAGTATATGGATGGAGATTTCTTCTTCCATGCCACAGAATCCACTACCAATACCAATAACAGAATGAACTATACTTTAATACTCTACGTAACTTGACAGCCATTTTACATCTTCAATATTTACCGTAGATGTCGCCCCTGCAGCAAATATGAGAGTGATCAATTACGATTTAGATTTAGAATATACAGCTTCGTGTGCCGCTAACATGTGTAAGCCGCAATCTGATTACTGTGGACGTACGAAAAAATTTTGGCAGAACGGACAAAATATGGAATTTGTTAATGGTGTTGAGGATATAATCCCAAGTAGGTATATGTACTTTAAACTAGAGAGATAAGGTGATCAAATAACTATAACCCAATCAGCATCGATACGTACACAAAACGTTTGAAGTACGTTACCAACTGACAAAAGTTACGTCCAGAATACATACTTCACTGTACGAAGTACGTACACAGTACATTTTTGGAATGTACATTTTCCACAACGCAGTATGTCCAAATTACGTACAGCAATTACATACAAAAGACATACACAAATACAGCTAATTAATTGAATGTATGTACATAAAACGTTTGTATTTTGTCTTGTTTGTATCAACCAGAAATACTGTACAGTTGTCACAAACTATCTTCGTCCACTGTACGTACACATAATTACTAATTTTTTAGTTTATAATTTACTACTACCAGTTATTTTAAAGTGTACATGAATATAAAATTTCAGAGATCTATTTTATATTTGTGTAATTATTACACTGTAATATTACTTTAACATAACCTGAGAAAATGTCTACCAAAAAGAATAATCGTAACCGGCGTTACATATCTACTGAAATAAATGATCAACATATTAAAACAACAAAAAATTATCAATCAAAGTCCTAAGAGAAATAAAACAGTTGACAAAGAACATTTAATTCTTGCTTCTACACTGCTGTCGCCTGAAGGTATAGCATCCAGTCAGCTCTCTGTCGGTGTAGTCTTCGCGTCCTTATAGCGCGCCATCTATGCGCGGGGCAATTCATGTATTTCCTGCTCTGCTTCCTTAGCCTCTGTATACACGTACCTACGTACACAAAGTACGTTAAAAGTTTGTCTCAAGTACGTACTTACTTATCGTATAGTACGTACAACCAATGTCCTTTACTGTACGTACTTATTTTATACATATTCCGCTTACTAAGGGACAAGGACGTAATGACTTAAAAAGAGTCTAAAATGTACGTACACTGGACATATTTTGCTGTTTGGGAAGGGCTGTCGTATACGAGTCACATTTTCCATTAGTTTTAACTCAGTGGGTTAGCTAGGGGGACAAGGGCCCTGGTGCAACGTAGGGGCAGGTGCACTCAACACTTCCAAACAATCCAATCATCAACTAAGTACAGTATTTATCGTAATATAACGAAATAACCGAAGTATACTCACTTTGACCACTTTCTCATAAAAACTTCTATTGTCTTGAGGGTGTTCGGATTATAATCCCGTAGTGTCGGGTGTGAATTTTGTTTTAAAGAAATATTTATAATATCTATTTCTTGGTTGAGTGAGTTTAGTGAATTGTTATAGGTATAGGAAATGTTATTTTATTTTATTATTTTTTTTTCAAAGCTAAGGTTAGAGGCCCCCCTGAGCTCCGGGGCCCTGGTACACTGCACCACCTGTCCCTATGATAGCTACGCCACTGTATTAACTATAAAAGTGTGGTCATGTACATGGTGTACAGGAACTGCAAATTTTGTGGTTCACTCGAATGTCTTAAGATAATGATAAAATATGTTAGGTATCCCACATCGATGGTTCGATCGCAATAAATTGATGAAATCAGAAGGATATGAACACTATTGGAAGAACCTTAGCCTTCCAGCATCCTATACGCAAATGATATGGGCGGAAACAACGCATATAGGTTGTGCGAAAGCATTTTCAAGCAATGAATCTAAGATTATATTCGTCTGTCATTATGGTCCACCTGGCAATATTAATTACCTTCCAATATACATATCAGGTAGGGTTGAAATACGCTGGCTGTTTTTTTTTCTACTTCCGATAGACTACAAATAAAATACGGGTGTATATAAACTATTTGTAACTTTTCTCTGTTCAAGGTTACTTCCCTACATAGTCATCTTGCGAACTATGACTTATCTGTGAACACACAGGCTTTGCTCTGTCCTCAATCAGTTTCTTCGTCAGTTTGAAAGCGCTGCCTCCAAGTAACTTCTAAAATATAGAAACTTGGCGCTAGGTGTTCGGAATTGTCCTATTGAAATTGCTCAAACCGTTGGGTTACACGAGCACCATAGGGACGGGTTAGGTCAGGAATTAGAGCAATTCCAAAAGTCAGCATGCTCTTTTTTGTTTTGACACACACACCACTTTCATTCATTCATTCGGTTGGGTTGTGCTCATCAGCCCAGGCACTTGAACTGAATCTTCGTACCATTTCCCGTGTTATCTACTTCCATTCCAGAAGCTTTGTGTCTTCTATGTAGGCGATTAGTTTGACTGGAGGGATTTTCAGTAGTTGTAATTGTTGTATAGTTTCCTCTCCAAAGTGCTTCCGTCTGAGTCCATGTAAGTTATCGCAGAAGCAGAGTATGTGAGTAGGTGTTTCATCATGAAGATCACATTTCCTGTACAAAGGTTCACTAACTTTGCCCATTTTGTGCAGATGTCCAGTCACCAGGTGGGTAACTGTTTTCAAATATCTCTTACCCAGTTTCAATAGCCTGGTTGAGAATTCCTTGTCTACCTTGTTCAGTAAACTAGTTGTATGGAAGTGATTTTGTGTCGACCTCCATTTGAGTTGGTGTTGTCTACCCAGCGTTCCCGATTTCCCCTCTTATGCAATCTTTTGTGATGCCACAAAACGGTTCCGGACCTATGAAGTCTCGTTTAGAGCCTTCTTTAGCTAACTGATCAGCCATTTCATTACCTGCAATCCCCTCATGTGCCGGCACTTTGTTGTCTCTTGCCAGCCTGTTAAGGGATTCTTTTTCACCAGCCTAGACCTAGTTGCTGGGTTGCTGATAGCTTTAAGCAGAGCCTGGCTTTCAGTGAATTTTTTTTTGCGACTACAGACGACCTTATACCTCTTATTTTCGACTCATCTTTCTGTGGAAGTGTCGGGCCTTCTTGAGATTCTCTACCAAGTGACTTTGGGCCATTAGCCTATTGCTTCGTCAGTGTGGTCGTCGTGGTCTTCTTGGTTGTCGCTTCGGCGTAGCGAAGTGTCGGGCCTTCTTTAGATTCTCTATCAAGTGACTTTGAGCCATTAGCCTGTCGCTTTGTTGGTGTGGTTGTCGTGAACTTCTTGGTTGTCGCTTCGGCGTAGCTGGATTTTTTCTTTTGGTGTTGGTTTCGGAGTTTTCCTTTTCCTGTTGTGTCGGGCTTGTTGGAATCACTTCTACTTCGCTGAATCTGTGCTCCATGTCCATGGTGAAATCCCTAACACTCATCTTCACGTGTTGAATATGCTGGATCTTCCAGATATTTTCTTTTTCTTTCACCTCCAGCATTACCATGTTTATGTGATATCAAGAATGGATTTGGCTTATTTGACTCCTTCCTTTTCGATTTCCTTTTGTAACTCGTTCATATCCTCGCCGTTTTTTGTTTTGAAAAGCTTTCCGTAAGCGTCGAATTACTAAATTCCATACTGTGCGATCGGAGTTTGAAGAAAAAACAGCCAACTAAAGCTAGCTACTCTATATCGATAAATTTTCAGGTGAACCAGTTTCAAAATGTCCTATTGGTTTATTTGGTAATTCAGATTACCCAGGTTTGTGTGGAACGGTTAAGCATCTGAACACTGATAAAAAAATACTATTCAGATCCAGTGCTGGTGGGCTGCTGTCTCATTTTATTTTCGTTTTAGTTTGTTTGTTTATGAATATATGATGTTTGATATAAATTTTAATGATGAAAAGGCGTTTTAAATTATTTAATTTGATTTATTAAAGATTAAATTAATTAGATTTGAAGTCATAAGCAAAATTAAGTATACCACACACCATGCACTTTTAACTCACGTCACGTCCTCGGGTTGAAGCTATTTGACTTGTTCGTGGTGAAATTTTGAGCATTATTTCGTTTGATTTATGATAGAAATATTTTTCAAAATAAAGATTGAAATAATGAGGTAAAATTGGTTAACCTGCAACAATGTAGGAAGAATACACGTAGATGCCGATTATCTCGTTAAGTTTTGCATACTACCTTGAAATTTCTAGAATATTTTCCCATAGACGTACCCTTCTTAGTGTAAAAGATCCCGACTAAAATCGACATACCAATATTAGTATCTTTTGTATAAAATAATGTATTCTTATTAAAACAAATCGTGCATAGCGTGTCTAAATAAAGGAGCAGTGGTAGCGTTGCAGATTCAAAGTAAGTGGGGTGAGGTTTTTTAATTATACGAGTAATAGTATACAGGTTGATTGATTAGTGTGATAAAGCTCAGTAGCTTTGTTATCACAAAAGATAATAAAGGTAAGAGAAATTATTGATAAAAATAGAATTATGGTAAGAGTCCTTACTCTTCGACTATATTATAAAATACAGGGTGTATATTGCGACAAATTTAGTGGGAAAAAAATATATTTTTTTATTATCTTGGATTTTCTCCCACCTTTCCCACATCATTAGAATTAATTCCATAGGCGTACTACCGCTTCATTATATTTCATTTTATGATTAAAAATTATTGCTAGTAGTTGATAAACAAATTTATAAAAATAACAACAAATATAATAAAATTAATCAATAGGTACCCAGCATTTTATTTAGGTATTATCCTAAATTTTAATCAGTTACTAACTTTCCATGGGAACATAGAACTATTAGTTTATAATTTCTATTAAATATTGATGAAGAATGTACAAATAACAATAAATATAGGTTGAGTGAGTAAGTTGAAGAAACCAAAATAATCGAAGGAAATGAAAGTCACTAAGGGGCCATCCATAAATTACGTCACACGTTAAAAGGGATGGAGGGTATCACCGGAATGTGACATTGTGTGACAAGGGGCAGGTGGGTTAAAAGCTTTGTGACATCACATGTTGAAATTTAAAATACTAAAAGTTTTGTATCGTTATATATATATATATGGCTTAACACCTCATGTGAGGTTGCGAAGCTTTCGCTTTCTAAATCCAGTGTCATCTGCTTATCATTCCACTTGGTCACTGATTCGTCGCCATTAATTCCTGTCTGCTATTATCTGCTTAAGTCCTCCTCTACCTGTGTTAGCAATTTCCATATGTGCCTTCCACGTCTTTTTTTTCCTCCTGGCTGCCATTGTAGCATAGCATTTGTTACTGCTACTGGTCCTTGTTTCCATATATGCCCAAGACACTAATTTTTCTTATTATATCATCTCTTTCAATATTTCCTGATTAGTTCTCCTTCTATATTCCTGCTCTCCGATCTTTACTGGACCAAGAACTGTTCTTATTATTTTTCTTCCGTCATAGTGATTGTTTCTGCTGCATACATTGTGATGGGCCTTATTATTAGTCGTTTATGGTTTCCTAACTAGTCGATTGTTTTCTCTAAAATATTTGACTTTATGTTTAAATATTATGCAATAAAAATTTGAAAAAATGAAAATATAACTTTTTTCTTTTGACTATTTTTAAATGAAAGTATAAAATTGAAAAATGTGAGGGGGTTCCAGTAATGTGACAACCTGTGACAAGGTCGGGGGAAGGGTTAAAAAGTCCTTAAATTCGTGTGACATAATTCATGGATGACCCATAAGGAGTTAAGTACATGTGTGTGAGAAAAAGAATTTTGAAGGTCGAATAGAATTTCTCATAAATATAGGTTTATTGGGCAAACTGAAAAGAAATTTATTCCTATAATGAAAAGTGAAAAAATCATAGTAAAATGTTTTCAAACACAGTGAACATTCAAAGCTACAGGCACACATTTTTCAATGCCTTCATCATAGGTCTAAACCTTAGAGTAATACTATAAATAGAATCCGCAAGTCATTCATAAAACTATCCGAAGAGGCGGCTAATATTCCATCCCCATACATATGTTTTCATCAATGACTTTCAAGGAGTGGGGAGAAACTGCCGGACTAGTCGGACAATGCCACTGGCATATAGAACTATTCACTTACAGGTGAAAAGAGAGGTTAGGAAAATTCCGACTGTTTTTTTGCAAATTTGGCACTGACTAACTATAATTTTCACACAAAAATATTGTTTTTACGCACGCACACACACAAATATTAGTTGAAAACACGAAAACAAGAGCTTCAATAAACTAGGAACGTTGAAACTTCGTAGTAAAGTCAGGTAAAATTGATAGTAAAATGGTTTCCGCCCTTTTCTCGGTGTTGCCATATTTCAGAAAGACAAAAGTTTCAAACAAAAACATATTTTTATTACATAAACTACTTAGGATAATTATTAGTAGTTTTTATGTAATTTCTTAAGAGTACTTTTTTATTTTGTACGTTTCTATCGTGTTCTATAATTCAGTTGTCGCAATTCAAAGTAAAAATAAAACATCTGGCAAGGGGTTGGATTCACTTTTAAATGTTAAGAAATGTATCTTTTCAATGTATTAATCTGAGGTCTAAACTCACCTTCTTTCTAGTTAGTCGGAATTATACTTAAATTTACACTTGAATTTTAACATACAATCTCTACGTCACTGCAGTAAGCTGCCAATGATCTCTTCTTCTTTCATAAAACCGCAGACGATTTCATTTTGTTTCTTTTTTTCAATGCTTGTCGGCCCTGAGAGTTGATGAACAGACCTATTTGTTGTCTATGTTGTCGGTAATGTCGGTATACCTTCTAATTTAACTTACTTAATGTTAATATCCCGCCTGCAATACCATTTTTGTTAATTGGATAGATTCTTACCGCGTGTTGTGATGGATTTAATTATTTTTTCAATTAACATTCAACAAATTCATTGTTTTAACATTTAGTACGTGGAATTTTTGTATAATTTCATCAAGCATAATATTATACCTTCCTTCTCGACTTTTTTCGGCCTAAGATCATCATAAGCAAAGCCTGTATACACGTCAGCAATCAAAGCAATTCAAAGCGTTATACGACCAATCATTGTAGACATCCAGCACGTGATTATTGTACTATTTATTTTGTATGCTCCCATCTTTAATAATGTTATTTTGACGTCAGATATATGACGATTTTTTTGGTTTACTTTGCATTTTCAAGATATTCGATTAATACTACTCCACCTACATCCCAAAATACTGAGGCCATAACCTTTCCAGCTGATTGTTGTGCTTTCGGACGCTTTGGACAAGGTTTTCCAGTTGCTGTCCACTGAGATGACGATCGTTTTGATTTCGGAGTGAAGTGATGGATACATGTTTCATCCATTGTCACATATCGACGCAAAAATTCCAGTTTGGTAGGTTTGAACATGGTCAAACACTGCTCAGAAGCATCAACACGTTCTTGTTTTTGGTCAATAGTGAGCAAACGTAGTACCCGCTTTGAACAGAGCTTTCTCATAGTCAATTGCTCATGCAATATAAAGCCAACACGTTCTTTTGATATCTTTACGATGTCAGCTAACTCACGTAACCTCAGTTTTCGATCATTCCAAACTTTTTTGTGGATTTTTTTGATGTTTTCTGGTGTTGCCGCCTCATTTGGACATCCACTGCGTTCCGGATCATCGGTGTCTCTATGACCACGTTTGAAG
Organism: Lochmaea capreae; assembly: GCA_949126875.1. NCBI lineage: Eukaryota > Metazoa > Arthropoda > Insecta > Coleoptera > Chrysomelidae > Lochmaea > Lochmaea capreae. Next base: position 25,146,889 of record OX421404.1, read on the forward strand.
TCAGCAAACCATCATTTTATTATTGTTTCTGATGGAGCGGAATCCCCATAACACTTTTCAAGCCATTGCTTCGCGTGAACGGTATTTTTTCCCATCAAGAAGCAGTGTAACAATTGTTTCTGATCCATTGTTTTGAAAATATTAAAAGTAGCGTCAATCTTAGAACAATAACTCACGAACTATTAATAGAATATCATGAAATTTTGACAGCCGTATTTTTAAGGTTATTACTAACACAAAAACAGGCGATTAAAATAAAACTAGCGCCATCTATATGTCAGGCCCGGGACTTTTCAGCCCATGTGTTATAATAGAAGAAGGAACAAAGAGTTTTAAGCTATAGATCATATAAAATATAAATAAATATTTATTTTTCACTATTACAAAAAATTACCATTACCAATATTTATAATAAAAATTACAATTGCCTTAAGAAGAAAACAATAATGAAACTACTTATTAAAATATGAATTTCTGGGATTAAATTGTTTGCCAGTGAAGTTCCGTACAGTGATTTCCTTCCAGTTTTTGATTGTTCGGATACAACTGTCACTATAAAACTTACATTTTTCTCACCAAGATCCGGCCAAGCACAACCACAAGTATAGTTGACATTTTCTTTAACTAAAACCTTCAAATCATTTCCATCGAGCATCTGTAAAGACGATTCGTTTTTATTTGTTAACAAAAATCTTTTCGCACAAGCTAAATCACTAGTTTTGCAGTTTAACTTCACAGTTGCTCCCGATAAAACCGATATAACAACTTGATCCGGTATTTTGGAAACTCTTCCTGAATCTGGATAATCACCATCGATTGGAAATTCTATCTCATCACTGTATTCGTAGTAATCGTTTGTTGTGACTAATTTTAAATATTTAAACACCAACAAGATGAGAAGCGTACGCTGTATCATTGTTGTTTGAAAAATATTTACAAGATCGGTAACGCAGTAAAATGTTAGGTATCTACAGTGTAAAATAAATATTTTATCTTTACTACTCGCGCTTAACAGATAAACTTTTATGGAGTAAACTGTGGATTAAGAGGAGTGTTTATTAGGAATAGTCAGTGAGTTGAAATTCGAGATAAATCGAGCTGGATATCTTAGGTAAATAATATTGAAGGGCGATTATTGAAGCTTTTCATTATACGTTACTGAAAACCCTATCTTAACATGCATATTTAGGTTTTCTAAGCACTCCCAGACAAGTTTGGATTTTATTGTACTACTATTAAGTGCTTTGATTGACGCTTGACTGTCTGAGCAGATCAGAATGTTTTTACCGCTGTATCCCTTCCTTATGTTTTCTCTCAGACATGTGAGTCAATTGCGTAGATTTCTGTTTGGAATACAGTGGTATTTACTCCCAGTGAATGACTAATGTCACATCTGGGGGATTGACCATATATTCCAGCGCCAGTACAAGTGTCCGTTTTGGAACCGTCAGTGAACCAAACTATTTCTTGTTTGGGTGTTTCCTTGAATTCTCCTTTCCAATCTATTTCGATGTTAAAGGGTTTTTCTAGTGATGTGGTCGGCGTCATATAATAAGTATCCATAGTTAGTATGGGATTTGTGATTATATTGATAATTGTCGCATGCCCATTAGGGTGAGGGTTCCAGTTACTGTTTAACTGGAACGATATGCCCCAATTTTAGCCTCTGCTTTGACGATTAGGTCAATTGGTGGGAGGTTTAGAATTGTTTCCATGGTTGTTGTCGAAGTACTTCTTTGTGCTCCAGTGATGCACTGACACGCCAGTCTCTGGATTTTGGTTAGCTCTAGGATTGCCTGTTTCTGGTTAACACTGAACAACTGTGAACTGGTGAGTAACCAGCCGTCACAAAGTGACCAGGTTGACAATTGGTGCAATTGTGTGAGCAAATGTTAACTTTTAACGCATGGTTAAAAATTAGACAATCTGCCAACTCCATTTTACTATTCTGTATGCATAATAATCTTTAAAATATGAACGGAAAACTCTTTCATATCTGTTAAAATTCACATCCCAATCTTGACTATGGATAGACTAAAACATTTCTAATAGCGAAAACTTCGTCAAATATAACGGCCTGCCGTTAATTTTTAACCAATTCTTACAGAATTTACCCTATTGGCTGCTTGTTGATAGGAGTCAAGTGGCAGCCAACAATGTGACCTGATCAAGAGCAAAAACTTAGTGTGAACTGTGCTTAAGAAGGTCTTTGAAACACGTGCGACTTTTCGAGCAGGACGTGGGACGGAGAAGGACGTTAGAAATTCAAGCAATTCCTCGTCATAGGGAATCTATTTAAAATACTGTGAAGATTTGCTGCTGATAGTTTATAGAATGTTAATATAGTGTTTTGCAAGTTCAGATAAATATTTCAATTTTATTGCTTCCAAAATATACAAAAGTACAAACGTGTACTTATTTATTTTTTGATACTTTTCCCAAAACTACCACTAGATACATAAATATTCAAAAAAGAAACATCACCTCGGGGATTCTACATACATTATATAATATTCATGATTCATGGTCAACATTTATCCTCCAACTTAAATACCTATGAAGGTATTGGAAGTCCATTCATGAAAAATAAATGCGTTGAATACCCTGACTACAACTACAATTATTATAAGAATGATGGACATTACAAAAGTTCAAGGTCGATTTTGAATGCCTCTATTATTATTTTAGAATAATGCATTCTTTTGTGTGACAGAAGAATGTGTAAAAGGAAAAAGTATCCAAGAAAAAAAAATACTTACAATCAAGTTGATTTAACGATAGAATATTCCGTAGATACGGAGTGGTGGTATACACAGAAATGCCATCATAATCCGCAAAAGTGTCACAAAAATAACAAAAAGTTCTACATAGTGCCATATTATGCACAAAAATGCTATCATGTTTCAAAAATAATCCAAAATCTCCATGAAAAGACCAGGATATTTCAAAAAGTGCCAGACAAATTCACAAGAATGCCGTAAAAAAACATAGAAATGCCAAGATAATCCACAAAAAGTGCTATAAGTGTATTATACATAAAAATTTCCTTACATTCCACAAATATGTCAAAATCCCCACGCAAATGTCAGAAAATTCCACAAAAATGTCGGAAAATTCCTCTGTAATTTAGTAAGAAAAGAAGTATTGAAATGTCGATAATATTGATCATAATATTGAAACTAAAACACTCATATATATTATAGACTTTGACAGTTCTTCAAACTTCAAATTCGAATGGCTTTTATGTAACTGGATATTGATTCAGAAAACATTTAAATCAGAAAGTGGATAACTTCATCTTTAGTGATATGACGTATCTGTAGTGAAAGTTGCAAACATTTAGGAAGTCTTAATTTCCAGTTTTTTCCTAAAATATTCGGTTTAAGATATTTTTAAATTAATTTTTGCAAAGGAGTTACAATATACTTTAATAAAATACCAAAAGCAGGATATCGGTTTAACACCCCATTGTCTTATGGTCAAGGTTGGAGAGTTGGAAGTGGCTAGTGAGACGTGGAGCGGAAATTAAATATAGGAATTAGGAAAGTAGAAACAGATTCATAGACATGCTACAATAAAGTGCGTATAGATTATAATAAAATGGAGAAGAATAAAAGTGGAAGGTGAAAAAACAGAGACAGAGTTTATAAATTCTTCAAATATTGTTAGAAATCTTTTACAATTTTAATAAACTACATTTCACGATTCTGTAATCCAATTAACCATCAATTTGATTTAAATTTCAAATGAACTCACATTCTTTGTTTCAAAAATTTCAGCAAAAACAGAAAAAGTATTTCAAATAAAATTTTTCAAATTCATCCCATTCAGTTCACAATTTAACGAGTACAATGTACCCCTATTAACTCAATTTGAACAATTTAAAGCACCGAATTTGCACATGCACTCAACGAAGCTCGGCGTTTACCAAATTCAATTTTCAACTGTAATTTAACTTCCAGCTGAAATTGTTGAATGTTTGCGGCACAAAAGCACTTCGCTTAATCGGTTTGGTCAATATATAAGTGATTTCCTGTTCGATAAGTTGTTTGTAGTTAGAGAATGCGAAGTCGCTTTCATCTAACTTAATTGTGAACGTACTAAAGTTCTTGAAAAAAATAGTTTAGTTTTATTTTGTTTAAAAAAGGAAAATTATTTTTACCTGACGAGTATGATAGTTCGCAGTCAGTGTCCTGGTGATAATCTTATTGTTATTCTTTTGCCTTTATTTGAAGGAGGTTTCGTTTGGTATTATGTTGAAAAATTATTCCATCTTTCTCAAGCAGTGTTGTGCTATTCTCTATATTCTTATAATCGCAGGTCTTTCTCATTCAAATAAAAGAAAACATTCTTTTTTCTCTTATTTTTTTTGGGGGAATCAAACCACAATAATGTTTTTTATTTCGACGTTTCGGTAGCGTTCCAGCTACCGTTGTCAAGATTAACTAGTAATGAAATAATTTTTGGTCCCTATCTGACACAACGAAAAATTTTGACAACTAGATAATCAATAATATTTTGAAGTTTAATGCCCGGTTGCAAGAACGCTTATTAAAAATGATGAATGATTAACGGCTAATCAATGAAATAATAACTCGTTAATTCTTCAAATCAACCATCATTTACACAATCAAAATGCAGCGGATAGGTACCTGCAATGATGAACAATTAATCGACCATTATTTTTTTTGTGAAATCGGGTTCCCATTGATGGTTCATAATTTTTTAATCAACCATCATATGATGAGAGATTTGATTAGCGTTCTTGCAACCGGGCATTAGACTACAAAACTTTGTTGTCAAATTTTATTAAGGTCCATCCATAGTAGATCACACCTCTGGTAAAATGTGAAATAAAATATTTTATTGTATGACATTCTAACGATATGATAGTCCACTAGAAATGGAAACCAGTGAAGTGCACGTTCCAGGAACGGTTTTTATTGGGATAGCGCTTTTTTTCGCTTATTTTGGAAGTTTTGTTAAACGAAAACTTCTGTATTTGCTGCTTTTACAAGACAAAAATTGTACAAAAAAGTACATATACGATTAGGTTAACAGTTGAAGGTTTTCAAATTCTGTAAGTAGATTTACCCCAAGCACACGTACTACTACAATATACTCATCAAATTCAAGAAATTACTACCTTAAATCTTCATTTAATTCATGCTTATCTTTAGGCTAGGACAATATTGATAAATGCTGATTATAGACTAATATTTATGGAGCTTTAAACAATAAAAATGTCAATTATTATATGAGACGACTGTCTCAAAATGTGATGGAATTATTTTACGCAAAAATTTTTTTACAATCAACAAATCACAATAAAAAAGGTGGTTTACTTTATAGGTAATAAAAATTTATGTGTCGAGCATAAAAACTGAAAGAAAAAATGGGAACAATAGTTTTAGTTTTATTTAATTTCCCAAATAGTACATTAGTGTATGGCTCTGAAAGATGTAGCGTCTTATTGAGATAAAATAGAGTAGTATTTAAGGAAAATAATCAAAAGTGTCGGCGTGTATAAACATTTTAAATGGTTCTAGATTATATTGTACAAAACATAAAACCCGATTCCGTTCTGATGTTTTTTAAAAGGCAAGATAATGGTCTGAAGTGATCGTTTTTAAATACACGGACTTACACAACATTTTTTTCATTCAACTTAAGATAAGGCTACAATACAATAAACGGTGAAGAACTATTTATAGCTATATTCGTGTTATATAGATAAAAAAACACACTTTGATTCGACAAAAGTGGTTGTTATGGTCAGTTTTTTTTGTCGTTACCATGCTATGTCTGCATTCCAATCATAGTTATTGCTTAATCCCGTTAAAATTTGAAATTTACATCTGCACATTTGTATTTTCTGATTTTGATGAATTTCTCTTAAGCGCGGACACTCTAAGCTGGTTGTCTTCGCAATTTCAGGAAACTGTTAATCCGCGGTCACATGCTGGTTGCTGGCGGCTATTAGTAGTCTCCTAATAGCACAATCTGAACTTGAATGCTTCCAGCATCTAAAGATGTCCTGTCATTGACCAAAAGACCGACGCATGTCGTGCGCTAGTGGGTTTACATCGTCAGCAGTTTGGGTTTGAATTCAGTTTAGCATAAAACATGTTTCGATATTTTTGTATTTAGCAAATTAAGCATGTCTATCTTATTTTAGTTACGTTACATGGTAGAAGGTAAGCAGTTAATGAAAAGCCAATTTTGAAAAATATAAGGATGAAATTGTTTTTTTTTTGATGATAAAATGTCGTGAGCTACGCGAAATACGTCGAGTGAATAGGTAAATAATCGAGAAATATTGTCTATGCTCGAGTTCGTATTCGTTACGATTATATAACGAATAATCTAGTGTTAAATTCTCAATTTCTTGATCAATTTCACCACTTGATATAAAACCAAAGCGCTGCATTTTGAAGAATTAACTGACATTTCATTAAGCTTACCCGTTACTATGGAAATGATCACAATATGGCAGGAGGCGAAACACCAAAACGATTATATCACTTATCAATACGTCGTAACTAATTGGTTCATTAGAACATGAGTTATATAATCTCTAGTATGTATGTATGATGGGTGACATTCACTGAGACCTAAAAGATCTATTGCGCCCCCTTACTTCTACTTAGTTCCTAAGGAAATTCTCAGAGACCAGTAGCTCCTTTAGTCCTGTTTCCCTGAGGTATTTTCTAGTAGAACCTGTCAAAAATTTAAAAAATGATCCTCAACAGTGCCAGGATTTTGGTATATAATGATTTAAATAGAATATGGGTTTACTGTTGAAGGTAGTTGAAAAAAATTTGTTTTAAAATTTAAATTCAATTCAAATTTGGAATTTTAAGATATTTACACATTGTTGACTAAGTGAAAATACATATTTTTTATTTTAAACTGATACTAATTGATCACCACTTACTATTATTGTTTATTGTTTTTAATTATAATTTTCCTAATCTATTCAGTGAAGCCAGAAGGCCTATGACCTATTTTAACATTACCCGTTCCCTATAACCGAGAATGCATCGAACAAACAAATTTAAATTTATTGGTAGACAGAGTCGGATTGCATTAAAATCAGCTGTTTCACAAGGATTCTAAAATAATCTCTTGGGTGAGCTGTACCAACAATATTAAGTACTGGCTTAAACAAAATTGTTGTTGTGGACTGGAACAGTTGGTAGCCAGTGTTTTACCGGTGGGGTCGCTAAATGTTGAAAAATGAGCTGTTTAAATAATAACCCAAGTTTTCTAGCCTTAAACTTTTGTTAAAAAAGAAAAATACAGTCTGTGGATTCTGCGGACCTCCATTTTCTCGTAAGTACTCAGTACGTCAGTCCTTTCATTTTCGACAACGTTCCACTGTAGCTGGAAACAATCTAACAGTACACGTTCTTATTTAGCTGTTTTATTTTCATTCATATTTAAAAATTATACACAAACAATAACGTCTGAGGACCTGAGTGTACCTTTTTATATTTTTTCTTTGGCATAACTAAGTTAATCACCTTAAAGTAGTTCATTCGTCGCATATAGGTAGATACCAATTTTTAAAAACGATTGACTAGCAAAACTGCACGAAAACTCCACTAGTAGACAGTAAACTCCTGCGGAACAAACACGAAAAGGAGATTATATATAAAGCTCTAGTGGTGTGCAAGAGTCTGGCAGAGAGAAATTGGAGCTGTAACTAAAAAATCTTGAGAAGGATGTACCAATTATCACTTCTGGAGCCATTGCCTGAAGCATAAGGCATGCATCCAGTTGACCTATATCATCTACTAGAGGGTACGGGAATGGCTGGGTGGGAGTAGAGTACAATAAGCCAACAGGCTGCAGTGCTCCGGATACTAGGACGGCTCCTAAAAAAAAATGTATATGCATTACAGGAGGAAATTTAAAAAGCGTTAAAGATGAGGAATGTCCAAAATCATAAATTTTTAGAGCGTTAGAATATTTTCAATATATAAACCAGTATTTATTTTATTTCCGCGAAGAAGAGAAGTTTAAGCCGATACTGTTAAAAACTGACATGAGAAAGTAATGAAGTATCAACGAATACATTTCATTTTCAACTACGTTTTTCAAATATTAATGGTTTAAGAAAACGTGAGTCTATTCTACTCAAACTGCCGCACTAGCGTTTCAATGCCGATGCAAAGTTTAGATTATACCAGGGTGAGTTAATGGTTTTGTAGAATTTCGAGCTCAGTTGATTGGCTCTTTAAGAAGCAGTCACGGTAATGGTAGCTTATAATATCGAATAAAACATTGAAGGGTAGGAACCGACCGTAGAAGGGGTTTCGTAGATGAGGACGTCTTGGGTTCGAATCATGACGGTTTCGCTTTTTCAAACTTGTATATCAGAAGTGGGATTTGATCTACGGAATGTCCACATGAAGCCAAGATGTGATGTGGGTGACTGAAATGGGAGTGCAGTACTGGGACTCTGCTCATCATATAATTCTACCGGTCGCTTTCTACAGCGCTTTCTACAGCGTCCTCACCGAATCGACACAAAACTGTCGATCAGTCTAATCAACATGTCTGACGAAGATTCATTAGCAATTTCCATATGGGCATCGTGCCTCATGTTTCTGTTTTAATAGCCATTAGTTTTGGAATCCCATAGATTTGGTTTTAATTTGTATGCCTCAATAAAAGCTATGACTTTGTCTTCTTCTGATTCCATTTCCAACGAAAATACACGACTACGATGTCAACGTCAACGTCAAGACGTCACTGAGTACTCAATTTGTCGAATGTCGAACGTCGAAAACACGTCCACACACTAAAGTCTATCGACTGCTCTTTCATGTTTACCGACATGTCGATCGATTTATTTTGTCGATCGACACCGTCGATTGCAACGTACACACCAAGTCGACTCGGTGAGGACGGAGCTTAACTCTGTATACTGTCGACAAGTCTTCTTTTATTCCTGACTTATTACTATTAAATACATTTATGAAGAAGTCATCGACAAAAGACATGTGAATAGAGTCGATAGTAGAATTCTGTAGTGTGCAGAGTCCCAGTACAGGAGTCAGACTCGCCAGGAGAGCGAGATAGGCGTAAGCAGGCAAAGCGTCAAGTTCGCCAGCGAGTACACATACTCTTAGTACTTGTCTAGCTCAGGTGCCGCATATTCGAGATCATCCAGTTGTAATGATTCAAAAATTAGCTATGTTTATTCATTTCAGATGTGGTATACGAATGGTGGTTCTTAAAGATATATGAATAATTTAAATCAGTAGGTAACTATAATATATTATCTTCTATATGTTTCTTGTGGTGTATTTATTATTTTTTTTGTTATTTGTTGGGAAATTAAACAATTAGATTAATTATCAATTACTTTTTACCGTTTGTTTTTATTTTCATACACTATAATAACAAACAATAATTACCTATAAACAATATGTGGGTTCCGATACTACCAGCTATGTGAGGGTCTCGTATCTAAACAAATCACTAATGTTACACTTGTACACATTCCTTTTAATGGTATGTAATTTTTCAATAAACATTACAACTTTTAGTTAAGGACATACATTTTCCAGAACTAATTATAGTTATACGAAGACTTCATTGTAATTATCAATTAACATTTTATATCGGATATCTAGGAGATACAGGGTCTAAATTGGAAATATAGGCACATATAAAAACCGAGTCTGGAAACTAAGTGTCAACTCCTGGTCAAAAAACCCCTGGAATGGCTGACTAACGAAATATTAGGCATCAGCAAGGGCTACATAAGGAAAGTGACATTATTCTCTGGTCACTGTACTCTAATACTGCATACAATTGGAGTATATAGGGAGGATCATATTTGTCGGTTGTACATGGAGACAGCCTCTCACATGATCTTACTGGAGATATAGACAGAGTCAGATATATGAAGACGGCTCAAAAACCAAAGAAGATTGCTACAAAGGAACTAACCAAAAAAGGAATTTCTGGCAAAAACATAATAATCTGCACTGATAGCAGACAAGCTCTACTAGCCTTGAACAGACAACGTGTTACATCAGTGCTAGTATTAGAGTGCCATCGATATTTAGCTAACGCCTCGCCAATATTATCCTGAGGTGGGTTAAGAGGCACGACAGGAGCAAAGGTAACCGCATTTCTGATTCTTTAGCCAGGGTAGCGGCTGGACTAAGAATTCTTGGACCCGGCGACACCTACGGCCTGACGAATTTGACAATTGCGGAACTAGCTAAACGTTACACCCATGCTCAATATCTAAAGAGATGGGATAAAATCAAGGGATGCAGTCTTGCCAGGATCACCCTGGACGACCCTGGGAGCTGGAGTCGAAGAAATATTTGGCGATGACCAGGAAAAACCTACGTTTAACGGTAGGATTTCTGACCGGCCACTGTCAGTTAAGGAAACACCTCCATACAATGGGGCTAGTGGACACACCTCTATGCAGGATGTGTGAACAGGAAGATGAATCTGTCAGGCATGTCTTCTGCGAGTGCCAGGAGTTATCTTCAATAAGAGAATGTGTGTTCGGTGACTCTTGGCCTACACCTTCCGATATAAAGCAGATGTCTCCTAGTGACCTGTCCACCTTCCTGGATGGACGATGACCTAGGAAGACACAACTCCTCGGGAGGATGTACAATGGGTCACATGTGGCCTAAGTGCTCTACAGATACAGATAGACTACTAGGGCTAGAGTCTATATCCCTCTTCGCAAGACCAAGACCAAGACTAATCAAGAAAACTTATGGTAGAGCCCGCGTAAACTATTCAGGAAATGCACTTGGAATCTCGATGCTTTATCATGATATCAGCTCGTTGGTATTCCTAGACCATTTATGAATTATTGATCGTGTTGATTTACTGGTGAATATAAAGATAAGTTTGTTTGTATCGCAATCACTGTAAGAAACAAGAATGACATAAGTGAAGTAATAAATCTAACCAATACCACAAAGTGAGTAAGAAAGTCATGTTTACGATGTTTCTTGGATTTTTTTTCTTTGACCTCAAGATGACTAATATAAATTTAGTATTCTGTTAAGGCGATACGTTAAATTTATAATAAATTTACATTCTGCGTTGTGTCATTGATTTTTAATCTTACGAACGTTTGTCAGATTTTATTTATATCCATTTAGTTGGAAGAGGTTGCAGATATTGATTTTATGCATGGAGAATTTATATACGGGGTGGATCATTAAATTCATTACTTACGGACCACCGTGAATAGAATACAAAGGTGGGTGAGTGTTTGTTTTCCCTTTTGTGGAATACTTTTGCAGTTTTACAACATTTTGAGGCTGTGTACCTTTTTAATAAAGTTTGTGACAAAGTTGGGGTACCTATTATCAATTGTTTGATTGGTAGTACCAGTCGAGATTTTGGCACCTCAACCTTTAGGCTTTTTGTTCTCTTGGTTGTACCGTTTATGTGAAGAGATCTGATTTGGGGACATGCTAAAGATTTCAGTTCTGCAAGTTGGGCTAGGTGAAAGCTAAAGTGTCATTTGGATCGTTAATGGGAATTCAAGGCTTTTTGTAGCTAATACAAAGCATGCTCGATGGAATTGAGATCGGGCAATCGAGGGTGCAGTGCCAAGTTCGGGATACCATGGAAGCCCAAAATACAGAAGAAAAAATTTGTATAATCATATCTCCACTCGTTTGAGAAAGCTACTGTGTTAGCGAAACGCGTCACGAATTGTATATTGAACCTAGTTCAATTATAATGAAGATTTAAACAAATTAAATATTTTTTTCTATTATCACTATCGAAAGTCGTCTTTTGTGCCTTGATTAGCAACTGCAAAGTTGATGTTTTCCGCGAGCTGTCATAATTTGACATTATTATCGCTCTTAAGCAGAAAGTAACTTTGAAGCACGCCTAATTTTCCGCGAGCTGTCATAATTTGACATTATTGGCGCTCTAGGGCAGAAAGTAACTTTGAAGCATGCCTAATTTTCCGCGAGCTGTCATAATTTGACATTATTGGCGCTCTAAAGTAGAAAGTAACTTTGGCGCACGCCTAGTTTTATTTATACTTAGATAAAAGAGAGCTAGTAGTTAATTTTGGTGTGATAGTAGAAAAAATCTTGTGTGTATTTAGAGCAGAAAGTCTTTTGGTAGTTTCAACATTCTGTCTTAACTACCAAAGTACTACTTTCTGCTCTTGATACACAACTAGCTATTATTTCATCGTTAAGTATGTATCTTCATCAAGTAAAAGCCTCATCTATTCAACAAATAATTTTTAACCTAAATCCAATTTAAATGAACTTGCCTAACTTTTTTGTAGCGAAATTGGTGTCCGTAAGTAATGGACCAAACTGAAATGGCATGTATAGAATATAACGAAGAATGATGAGAAAACTTTGGAATTTTCAAAGTTGAAAGTGTTAAATTAAGTTTCAAATTTGGATTCTATTGAATATCAAATAGGGTACAACCCTGAAGCTGATGAATAAAATTTAATCAAATAGCACAACCGTTTTTTATAAGTAATAAAACTAAACTACCATATTCATCAGAATGGAACAGTTAATGTCAGCAAATTATAGTTGGACTAGAAAATGGGTTAGTTTGAGTTGTTTTTACGATCCTCTATTTTAGGAGTTTTATTTCTTACTATATGACATGGCTCAGTGGCGGCGCTAACATTTCAAACAAAGAATTAAAACTGTGGCGTAACTATAATTAAAAATGTTTTATTAAAAAATTGCAATTATCACTAAGATAAATAAACAACGTCGAACTCCTGCTGGGAGGGTCCAAAGGCTCGGAGATCCCCTGCACCGCGGGGTCTTCTTACTCCATAATATCGCCAGTGTCAGGGCGGTTTTATTACTTAAAGGAGAGTTGATATGTGTAGCTGTTCCATTTTTTGTTTCAAATATAAAAAAAAGTAATGGAGTCCGTTTCAATAAGGAAGAAGCCACCTGAAGTTGCAGTCGATGCGCGACCTTGATGTCAAAACCAGCGCCATATTTAAAAATTGATATTTTAACCTAAATCAGTAGCGTAACGTTTTCACATTTTGTAGGGTAACACAAAATTAGAAGTATTAGAACCATATAAATAACTGCTAAGTGCAGCAGACTATATGAATTATTAGCAGAATTCAATTATTTTTGAAGTAATGTATACTCTTCTATATATTTTACAACAATCTGAATGCCATGAGTAATATATTGGATTATTATACTTTCTTATTTGACTTACCGATGATTTTGTAAAGGAATTTGGATTCCATGTTCACCTTCAGACTCCATAAAAGCTGCAACGTTTTTAAGAATCTGTCGGCCTTCACTGTGGATAACTTTTCTTTTAACACCAACCAGTTTTGTAGGAGGCATGGTTTTTAGATCAAATAAAACACACAGCACTCACAAATAAACTAGCAGAACGTCTTAAAATATTCAAAAATGAAAAATATTCGACAGTAAATGATTGTTTCAAACACAACCTCAAATGTCAACAATTTAATTGCTGCCGGCATGAAACATCGCTTGTAACGCCAATGGCATGGAACGATCGCTCGACAGATTTTGACTAATGCGCAGGTCGGTACGCCAACTTCAGGTGGCTTCTTCCTTATTGAAACGGACTCTACTATAAAACAATTGCATGAAAATAAAAAGATAGATATTTATGAAAAAAAATCATAATATATCAGTTCAAAATATTCACGATATTTCTCAAGATTTCTAGACATAATAAGACAAAAAGAAAGCAGAGCTCGATAAGTGCCCTAAATATTTTTAATCGAAAATTTAAAAATTTCCTTGGTGCTACAACTAATTCTCTGCTCCATAACAATTCTACACAAACAACTTTTGGATGGATGTACTACAAATTTGAGAAAATACATTTACTTATTTTCACTCAGAAGTCTTCTTTGTATCATTAAATACTAATTATTCTTTTCACGTCTTGTCAAAAACCCGGGGAGGCCGGCTTGATGATTTAAAAAAGCATATTAACCATGACAGGTTCGTGTTAAGGTTATACCTAAGGCATTTTTCTTGAAAAACTGTTTTAAAACGGTCCATTTTCTTAGTATGTTAATGACGTCAGGAATAAAAATTTCTGTCAACGTTACAAAACGTTCTACAAAACCGTTTTAAGCTGTCAGCAGTGTCATTACTGTCATTTTTGAAATTTTTGTTTATGTTTTTATACAAAACAAATGGAATTTCCGTTTTTAATTTATTCACTTCCATAGCACCGGTTTGTTTAATTTTTTGTGTTTTGTAATGGAACAAATGGTGAAATTAACTGTGGGTAAATATAAAATAACAGTGGATAAATCCACCGCTGTTCATTTAAAAAATGGTAAGATTGAAATAGGCACTTTAATTTTTTCACTTATAATTGCACAAGTGGTTTGTATTTTATCGGGTAAATTTGGGTTGTTTAATGAGAAACTGTTTCCTAGCAATTTGACGAGAATAACTGTCAACTATTAAAAACACGACACCGAAGGATACAAACCTCGAGTGTAATTCGGCAGGACAATTTAATGAATGAGAAATTTGGAAACATATCAATGCAAACTTTATTTATTAAACATTAAAAATAAACACATTTTTATTTTAATGTACAATTATTAAAAACGCAGTTATTGAAATTCATACTAGGAACAGTGATATCGCTGCGGGTGCCACAGCTAATCGTTTCTGTAGTAGATGTTGAAGTTTTTTCATTTTCCAAACGTATTGATTGAATAATGCTTGAATGATACTCTTTTTCAACTTGTAAGTATGGTTTTATTGATGATGAATTGCTGTGTGCTGTTATTTTTATTAGAGCTTGTTCTTCAATTCCGCTTTTACTTAATTCGCTAACTGCTGCCGCTCGATTTGTAATTTTGACACGTTTGACATCTAAACCAATGCGTTGTGCTGAGCGTTTAGTCCATTTGGAAATTTCATTAATTCCAATCGGCAAATTCTTGTACCAACCTTTAGAATTTTTCTTTTTCCATAAGGGATTTGGTGTAAGAAATACTCTGTCCGAAATTATAAAAGTGTTTCGTTTTTCCATTAATCTTTTTTAACTTGTCACCAGGACAAATTTTTAGTTATCAGTCAATTGTTTGGTTTTATCTAAACCAACAAATTCATCTAATCGTTGTTGTATTTATTTTTCTCCCAAGTAATTATAAGCATTTTCTATAACTTGCAAGTAATGCCGTATTAAACATTAACATAAACCAAATTCTCACCACTATAATAAATATTTTGATACCTCAGATATTTTCTTTGTATTACATCAAAAACATTTTTGTAGTAATGAAACTTTTCGACGTTCATATATACAAACATTCAAACCTTCTATGAGTGCCATAATAAAAATACACATTTATTATACCTCACACCACGCGCACGCCTATCTTTTCTCTTGATCATTACGCAAGTACAAATATTTGTATTGTTATGAAATGAGTGATTAAGAAAGATCCGAAGTTACTTTCAGCATGTGGGTGCTTGCTATTTTCATCTGTTACTAGTATTTTGAAATGTCTCATGTAAATACATTATTTTTGGCATATTTTTCACAATACTAAACAAATAAAATCAGCGTGAATACAGACTGTCTCAATTTCTTATTAGTTTCGTTGTATGTGTTACCGATTTAGTGTATTCTACATTAGGTGGTGAATAATTCCGTCAACAGAGATTAGCTTCTCCATCACATCAATCGTTCAAAATGCTTCAAATGATATTATGTATAAACTATGTATTACGTTCCACTCTGTACGCGACATAAATCACTTTTGCATTTCGTCATAAAGAAAAGATAAATTGGATTTAATGTATGAAACTTTTGATGGTGAAGTTAATGAAATACGATTCATGAATAGAAAGGGGCAGTTGTCTTCAAATGGCCAGGGCTATTTATCATGGTAACTGAGGGACTGTCTTACTGAAAGGGATTTCACCGATTGGGAATTAGCAAGCAACTAGCTAGTATATCAGTATGACTAACAAAACGGAAATGGCTTTATCTGAAACGTCAAGGAGAGTGAGCGAGATTGATCGATTATGATATCGAAGACTGTCCGCAAAAAATTTTTATTCTTATTTCATGGAATGAAGTGAATTATTTTTTTAAATTTGCGAAACGATAGTTGTTATACAGAGTGTCAATTTTAAAGCTTACAATGGACTAAATCTTGTTAACGAAAAGAGATGCCAAGACAATATTTTTTTGGCTTCACCTATTTAATAATAATAATAATAATAATAATAATGGACTTCCCTGAGGAACTCCTGAATTCAAAGTTGAAAATCTCGATTCATCTGAGTTAATTTTAACATATTGTTGACGATTATTTAAATAATTATGCAAAAAATGAATGGCACTGTCAAATGATCCTATATAATCTAATGTTAAACATCAATTTATGATTTATAGTTTCAAAATCTCGGCGCAAATCCTACAATGCTCAAACTGTAAAGAATCTTTGTTTCACCTTAGGGGTGTATAGGTACTTATTTCCCGAGACTGGCCGAATGCTCATTGCTCCCCTATTTTAACCGCTGATTAATTTGTACAAATGATATTTTTGTCTCGTTATCGTTGACTTTTTTCCGAAGTCATGCACAATAGGTAAAACAAAACACTTTCATCCGGCAACATTGTCTTTTACAGAGAAAATTCACATTTAAACTGCTATTCCTAGGTATTTTCGCTACAAACGTTGATCACATGCCATGCGCATGCCATTGTATTTGAAAATAAAACATTTACAATATGCCTTCATTAACATATTTAACCAGCAAAAAAGTACAAATTGTAAGATGGTATTTTGGAGGTCATTCGGCTAATGCAATCTTTAATTTGTTTATTGTGACATTTGAAAATCGCCCAATTCCTTCAAAGTCAACAATTGTGAAAATAATTAGTAATTTCGAGAAATATGGATGTGTTTCATACTATAGAAAATGCCAAGCTTCGGAAGATACAATCGAACGCCCAATAAACGATGAAAGACAGACTAGAGAATTGAATGTTTGTTTAGCAGTTGAAACAGGACAACCATCTTCTTCAAGACAAATTGCTGAAGAGGTCAACATGGATAAGAGAACTGTACAGAATATTTTAAAACGGAACGGGTACCATTGTTACAAGGTTCGGACAACGCAGGAAATATTTCCCGAGGACAATATCAGACGAATGGATTTCTGTGAGGAGATGATGGAACGTCAAAATGCTGACGAGAACTTTTTAAAAAATATTTTATTTACGGATGAGTCACCTTTTTCATTACATCAAAAACACAATCCATCCTTCACAAGATATTGGTATTTTTTCAGGAAGTTTATATTTTATGTTTAGAATAGGTACCTACCTACTTATTTTATTTTTTCAATTTAATTTATTAATGGAAGGGATTTTTAGTTTATTAATTATGGTTCTCTCAAGAAATGCTGTTTTATTTTCAAGTTACAATAGCTAAAATAGTATCCTATTGTAGTTAGAAATTATCAACTTGGTCTGAAATGATCATGTTGACAAAAATGAATTTTAAGATGTACAGGTTACGTAATAACGATTGTATTTTTTTATTTCTTTAACGCCCTCACTCCTTCCATGTTGGGAGCATACTGAATATCACCGTTATACCACCAACTAGTGAATTCTCTCTGTAAAGGAGCACTCGGCCAGTCTCGGGAAATAAGTATACACCCCTTAGATGAAAAAAAGGGATGACCGCGCACAATTATTCTTTCTCTCTCTTTCATATATCCTTGTCGTACTTGTGTAATCCGAGGCGAGGGTTCCGATCTAATTTTCGCAATCTGTATATCATGGGAAATGCTACAAAGATTCAATGAATGAAGGTACATTTACCACCGACATCTCTATATTTCTTCTGTATTGAATAATCTTATTGACGTAGAAAACATGGAGGAAAGAAAGAATAAGGAAAAAAGGTTTATAGTTAATGTTTAACTAATCGAATTGAAC
The DNA here is from genome assembly GCA_949126875.1 of Lochmaea capreae. Lineage (NCBI taxonomy): Eukaryota > Metazoa > Arthropoda > Insecta > Coleoptera > Chrysomelidae > Lochmaea > Lochmaea capreae. Next base: position 25,164,880 of record OX421404.1, read on the forward strand.
ACCCAACCATATCGTGAAATCTTCATTCTACTAGGTATATTTATTTTGGTCTACTCATTCATTCGAATATGGCAATCGAATGTATTGTTTTCATGTACAGATATTAATATTAAAATATCAGTCAATGACAGAATACTAAGACTTCCAAAAATATATCCTTAACCTAATATTTGGTTCCACAACCAAAATTGTCTGGTCTATAATTGGTGTAAAGTACCGCAAATAGATTCGGTTTCCGTTTAGACGTAAGACCTCATTACGCAATTAAAATTCTGTTATATGAGTCATCCTTGGAGAGGATCATTCATCGTACAGATATAATTTATAGTCGCTCTAAAGCAATATGCTAATATTTTACATTTTCAATTAACTAATCACATTAAATGTAATAGTTTACTTTGTTGTTCAGTACTTTATACGCTACTCACGGAAAGGAACTTATTTAAAAAGTAATAAATAATATTTTTGACATAATTCGGTAAAAATAGCCTTCAAAATTAAGTAGGTACTCGTAGCAGAGAACTGAATGAATGAAAAACAGCTTTTAGTTGAAATTAAACGACCACAATTCGCCATTCATATAATTTGCAGAAATTGAAGCTAACAGCCAGCAGAAGCCTTTACTGGTTCTAATACCCTTTCTTGTGGTACTCCTGTTGTGATTTCCAGTGAGTAATGTATAAGGTAAAACGACAGTTAAACTGTTTTTTATACTTTGGGACACTCTTCAGCTTCATCCCATTCCCTGTACCTTCTGGTGACTCTTTTCCCTTAACAGGAATTCAATGTCCTCTGTTTGTAGTTTCTTTCCGATGATATTTGTTAGTTCAATTTCATACATTCATACATTAAATTTTGTTTTAAAATTCATCGTTTACATTTATTCACTGTAGGCGTCGCGAAATTTCATTTCGTGGCACAGTTTCTATTTTACCTAAAAAACCAGAGTACTAGTTCTTGAATCTTCTAATCAGCTTAATACAATTTTCTTAAACCAACAAAATTTTCAACTGAAACATCTAATTATTCATAATGTATCTTAAACTTGATACAAAAAAGCTACAACTTAAATGTTAACAATATGTATATCCCTGTTTCTAAAACGTCTGACAAGCTGTATCCGGTTTGACTTCCTCACTCATTTCAACGATACGATACGATTGAAAACTGAAAAGGAATACGTGTCAAAATGCCGGAATACATCAAGAAGATCTTCAACAAACACGTCCATGGGATTATACAATCATTGCAGTCGGTTGCAGAGTTCCAGTTTCAGATATCGAAGTGTCTCGAATTCAATATCGCATGTTATCAATTTATATATTGTTGTACTGGATACCAAGCAATTCTTATTAATTTCAGTATGGTTTTTTTATTGATGAATCATATTTCTTGGGTGTGACTATATTTTAAAAGTTTTCCAGGATATCATCAAACGAAAATCGATAAAAATGTCCCTGAACTAAATACGTTTAGTAGTAGCTCTTGCAATGAATATAAATATCCATTAAAGTGTGAAAAATATAAAACAACATCTCCATTGTCACAATTATTAATAGTGGAACACTTTAAGTTTACTTCAGCCGCAGTGGAGGATGTCAGATTTCGAATTTGGCTAAAGAAAGAGTGAAGTTGTCATGGTAAAAGATCTGAAAGAACTTGCAGTAGTCTGGATAATCGAACCCACACCCTCCCGAATGCAAATCCATCGACTGCGCCAGTTTAATAATAAAAACACAATATATAATTTGTAATACTTTCCCACCAAAATAATTTATTATCTAAAAGGTATAGATCCGTTTATTATATGTATAATGGAATTTACTTTCCCCTTTATTTTTAAAATATTAGTCCCTTCGGAGAAAATAACCTGTTCTGATGACCTAAAAACGATATTAAACGGACGACCGACATATACTATCCCTGAATCCATAATGTTCACGCCTAGTCTACAGACGAACGATCCTTTTCCTGCATGAAATATAACATGAAATCCTACTTTTATCTTTAGGTAGTTTATATAAAATGTAGGTAAAAGTCGCCAATGAATATGAAGTACTGAAACACAAGAATAAACTAACCAATGATTGTTTATTACTTAAATCATGAGATTATGGCAGATAAGACTCTATGCGACAGGCTAATCCTGTATATTTAGGCTCACTGGAACTATATAACTTTAAGCAAACATGATTATTACTTATTGGAAATCTATGTGTCCTTTCATTCATTCATTCTTGATTTGGTCGTGCTCAACAGCCCATGCACTTGAACTAAATCTTTGTACCAATTCCCATGTTATCTACTTCCATTCCAGAAGCTTTGTGTCTTCTATGTAGGCCACTAGTTTGACTGGAGGGATTTTCAGTAGTTGTAGTGATTGTTTTATTTCCTTTCCAAAGTGCTTCCCGTCTGAGTCCATGTAAGTTCTCGCAGAAGCAGAGTATGTGAGTAGGTGTATGTAGTAGAGTTCCTGCACATAGGCTCACTAACTTTGCCCATTTTGTACAGATATTTCCTCAGGGTGCAGTGTTCAGACACCAGGTCGGTAACTGTATTCAAATGTATTACTCAGTTTCAACAACCTGGTTGAGAGTTCCTTGTCCTCTGTGTCCTTTAATATGTATTAGTTATATTCAAAGATATCACGTATGTTTTCTCATTTAGTTTAGATTCAATCATTGTCAATAGTTCCATACTGACACGATGAAATGAAACAGTTTAACAATTTAACACAGTAGCTTTATCAAACGGGGGACGATTTAATGAAAAAAAATTTTTTAAAAAAATTACTTCAAGCAAAAGGACTACTAGTTCTCCACAATCATACATATAAGAGCCAGGATCCATATTGCATCACGTAACTATCCAGTCTTGACAAAAACATACGTTTATTATTATTAAAGTTTGCAGTGAAAACGTCATGCTCACGACAAAAGATATACTGAAAACGCTTATACTTTATAAACATTAAGTAAACAAAACCCTCTATAAAAAGATAAGGTTTCAATTTTATTTTACAATATGGAAATGCAGGCAGAATTCAAGAATAAATATTTTATACAAACTTATATTGTACATGGAGATGCGACCTTCTCAACAATATTCTCTCAGGTTTCGCTTAATACGAGGGACATTTTTAGTATTTTATTTAATAAAAGTCAGGAGGTAAAATCGTGTTATTTGGTTACGAACTTGTGTATCTTGCTACGGGAAGTGAAAACTTTAAAACCACAATGGCCATATTCATTCCCTTCAGTAAGTTAAAAAACATTTCTTCCTTCAAAGTTTTAATCATTCTACAACCAATTACACAAGAAGAAGAGTGCTGCTCGAGTAGCGGACATAATGTTAATCTTTTGTGTCCTATATCTTTTATTAATACTTTATATGAAGTGAATTTCCGCTTGAAAGTTGCTTTCAGAGTTTGTTCCATGCACTCCTATCCTAGTCCCTTCTAGTGCTACAGAGTCATCTATTTACCATTCTTTTTGAGTCTGCTGATGATGTTGTATGTATGTATAATGGGGTGACATTCACTGAGACCTAAAAGATCTATTGTGCCCTCTTACTTCTACTTAGTTCCTGAAGAAAGTTTCAGATACTAGTAGCTCCTTTAACCCTATTTCCCTGAGGAAGGATATCTGCAGGCTTCAACTTAGGTAAATGTCTCTCTTCTATCCAATAATCTCCTAGGTGTTATTCCCTAGGATTCTGAATTGCTGTGCTGTGCAAGTATGTGGATTGAGGTTTCTTCTTCCACGCGACAGAATCTACATTCTGCTTAATCCATTATTTAGAGCTTTTCCAGGTGCCCGTTAAGGCGGCAATATCCCGTTAAGATCCCTGTTGAAATCTTAGTGCAGTTTTACTTTGACTTATGCATTCATTTGATCTCAACGGGTTGTAGTCACCCTTCAGAATCATAACTATTACCCGCGCACTGAATCGACTAGCAACATGTTGTCTATGCTAGAAATTAGTTTTCCTCCATGATAAATAGAGTATTGACACCACTGTTGGATTGAAAATAATCAACTGGACGTTCGGTTCGGCAGAAGTTGCCATCCCAAGGAATCTCCGCCGTAGTCGAGTCGAGTCGAACGGACACTGCCGTGCCGATCCGAATGAGTGTGCGGTGATATATTGAAATAAGAACAATGCAAAACGTTCGGCAATGCTGTGCCGTGTCGATCCGAGTCAAGCGGATTCAGTGCGCGTCCTGCTTAAGACTACTAAATTCACAGAGAAAATGCGACGAATCTCCCCGCCAACTTCATTTTGCGGCACAAAATCGTTTACCGTTTGGCAAATTAATTTTGACAGTCGGAAGTTTGGCAACGTCCGATGCGCCGTAGCAAAGACGTATGCGGATTGCAAGAGCTCACTTCGCTGGCAGAATTCGTAAGCTTCACAACCTTTAAAACTTTGCATTCGGAATGTACGTCGCCTGCTCTTCCCGGTAACTCGGTAACTGCGTTTACAACGTTGCCAAGTTGTATGGCTTTCTCGCGCATCGTCAACTATCAAAATTTGCCAACCTGTACAAGGTTGCGTCTCTTCTCATATTCATCACTCAATGGTTTTATTTCAAATTCTTCCTCATTATGACTAAGACATATCCTGATCTTACTTAAGATATGGTTAATCCCTCGTATGTTAGACAGAGCTTTATTCTGCAAATACCTTGTTGGTTTATCTGAAGCTTTTAGACAAATTGGAATGCCGATGCTACCGCCGCAAACAGGATAGATAGGAGATAGCTATTCGAGATATTTCCCCTAAAATGTTCCTTGTGATATTTACTCTTAAGAGAACGTTTATCATCACTAAAGGCACATATTATAGTCTGGCAAAAAACGAAAAAAAAAATATTAGCGTACGTCTTTGTCAAATTCATTCCTTGCTGAGTCTTCGGCCACCATACCAAACAGGCGTATGTTATGGCTGGCTTTACCACCTTGTTGTATAGCCAATACAGCATGTCAGGTCTTAGCCCCCTTTTTTTCCCAAAGCAACGTCTGGCCACTATTAGCGTGGTCTCCTTACTACTTTTTCCAAATGTTAGTTCCAGGTAAGTTTTGAGTCAATTAACTCCCCAAGATACTTAACCTCTCCCTTAATGTCTACAATTTCTCCTCGTAGTCTTAGAGGTCCTAGTCCCTCCCTTTCTTTCCTACGGGGAAATAATTACTTGGTTGTCCAATATTTACTGAAGAAGCGAGTTCTTTGGTTTCTTCAATAATACCTAAGCGTAGATGCTAAAAATATTTATTGCACTCGACTAGAAATCCTGATTCAAACAAAATGGATATTTCAGACAATTTATTTTAGAGCAGTAAAAATTCCATAGCTTCCATCTATAATGTTTTTTCATAACTTTTAATTTGTCAGATGGTTTCACCCTTTTTACTCTAACGAATTCTTAATTGAATTATTATTTTCACGGTTGGATAGTCATTTCGGTCATTTACTGCCCTCATGTTTCTACAGCCAAATTTATGTACCATGTCTTCGACATGAATGGGAATGACTTATGACGGGGACATTTTGATGTTAATAGGCCACTGGCTTACGTCACACAGGGCGCGTCAACAATATAGTTTTGTTCAATTAAACGCGATGTCACGCACATCAAATTCTATCATACGTCATTGTTCTATTAAAATATATATATATTCAGGGAAACGATATAATTTCAAATTTACGCAAGTATTATCACAAAACAATGAAATCCCATGTAATGTGATGTTAAATTTTTCTTTTAGATTTATATGATTATTGTTAGTACTTCTGTGTTTGTTAGACTGTTAAAAATACACCATTATAACGGTTTTTACCGGCGGAAATGGTTTTTTGGAGAATATAGTGCTGCTTGTTGTAAAACACAACGAAACTACAGAATTAGACAGATTATAAATCACTGATACTATAGAAACAAAACAGTTTGGATGAATAAACTTTTTTTTATGTAGATGCTTGTGGTACCGTGAGAAAATTGAGTCCCGCCCCCGTTGTCTTACAGATACTTTACGCCTGCATACCCAATCCCTAAACTCATCCAATGTAACTATTAAAGTTACCACAAGTATCCAGTTGTGGTCCGACAAAAATATCCAACTGTTTTATAATGGCTAAACATCTTAAACTCTTAATATTGGTTCCAATATGGCACTGGATTGGATTATTCGATAGTTTTTATAACACGTGATACCAAACATTCGGTTACACTACAGGCAGATCTACGTTATCTATGAACAGGTCTGAATCATCATATAGTAAGACTTGGGATATCGGAAAATCCCACGTGCGGTCTTTGTGTAGAAGATGACGGAACAGCAGACTGTTGCTTCTATATCAGGTTCTATATGTAGAAGATCAATATTTGCCATACCTGTATATGTATTTATGTATATTACTCAATGAACTAGGCGAGAACAATATAGTAACCTTACTGTGGATTCCAGGACACACTGGAATATAAGGAAAAGAAATAGCAGATGGACTAGCAAAGAGGGCGGCTGAAAGACCCATTTTGGGACCGGAACCCTTTCGCGGTTTCAGCCCCAATGTAATATTGGAAGAAATAGGTGAAGCCGAAGAAAAGAGAAGATCTGACCATTGGAAAGATCTAGTAGGGCCTAGACAATCAAAGATTCTAATGGGTGACTACAACCCGTTGAGATCAAAGGAATGCATCAGTCAAAGTAAAACTGCACTAACAGTTTTTACAGGGATCCTAATCGGGCCTGAACGGGCACCTGAAAAAGCTCAAAATAGTGGAGGAAGAAGAATGTAGTTTCTGTGGCATGGAAGAAAAAACCTCCATTCACATACTTGCGAATTGCACAGCAATTCAGAATCCTAGGGCACATCACCTAGGATATTATTGGATAAAAGAGGGACATTTACCTAAGTTGAAGCCTGCAGATGTCCTAAAATTCCTCAGGGAAATAGGACTAAAGGAGCTACTAGTCTCTGAGAACTAGCCTCAGGAACTAAGTAGAAGTAAGGGGGCACAATAGATCTTTTAGGTCTCAGTGAATGTGACCCCACCATGCATACATACATACATAGATGTATATTAGAAGTGGCTTGCTACTCAGATTGCTCAAAAGCCAAGGAATAGGAGCACGAATATACAAAACCAAGGTAAAGACATGAGCCTCTTTCTGCTTAGACAAGCTTTTGACGATATTCGAGGCGAAGTTGTAGCAATGGAGAGTTATGAAGGCAAAAGTTCAAGGAGTACTAAAAATGAGCCGCATTTTGGAGTATTTCCACAACATCCTTCACTTTAACTATAATTAACAATATTCACTTTCATCTAATTTCATATTATCACACACTATTATGTTTACTAACTGTACATTCCTCAGCACTCAGTCATCGTATCATTGTGCGTCTCATTAATGTTTTGACACTGAATAAATTAAATTATTCGACAGATGTTACTTATCCATTACTCTGAATACAACTTTTACCCTTGAACTAATCTCTCAGAGACCCGGCCGTAATTCGTTATGGTTGTAAAAAAAAAATCAAGAATTTCGAAGATATATGAGTTGGATGATTCACGGGCCGGATAACAAAGCGTTGGATGTTTCTAATTTGAGAGTTTCAAGCAAGTGAAATATTGAACTAGACTGTATTTTAAATGAATGGAATATTGTTTAATAGGACATTAATATTTAAATTTACTTTTATCACTATAAAGTTTGCTTTGACTCTATTGTCATCAAGGCTCTGGTGACTCTGGTATATTGTCATTAAACGTAGGTTTTTCCTGGTCATCGCCAAATATTTTTTCGACTCCAGCTTCCCAGGATCGCCCAGGGTGATCCTGGTAAGACTGCATCCCTTGATTTCATACCATCTCTTTAGAGATTGAGCATGGGTGTAACGTTTAGCTAGCTCCGCAATTGTCGAATTCGTCAGGCCGTAGGTGTCGCCGGGTCCAAGAATTCTTAGTTCAGCCGCTTCCCTGGCTAAAAAATCAGCAGTGCGGTTACCTTTTCTCCTGTCGTGCCCCTTAACCCACCTCAGGATAATACTGTTATCTACCGAGGCGTTAGCTAAATCTCGATGGCACTCTAATACTAGCCCTGATGTAACACGTTGTCTGTTCAAGGCTAGAAGAGCTTGTCTGCTATCAGTGCAGATTATTATGTTTTTGCTAGAAATTCCTTTTCTGGTTAGTTCTTTTGTGGCAATTGAGATACCAGCCAGTTCCGTTTGAATCACGCTGGTGTTTTTTCCCATTAATCCTTGGGCTTAGTGATCTGAAGTAAATTCCACATCCTGGGCCTTCTTGCCACTAGCTTTTCCAGCAATATTTTCCCAAACAAGGGAACAATAAAAGAGTCAGTAGAAGTGGTAAGCTTAAGGCGAGCTAGTAAACCTATGTTTTAAAAGAGAGGTTTATTCGTATAATGGTTATATGGGATTCACAACGAATTACCAACATTTCTATTAATTTGTGCTGAAAGGTTTATCTGTTAGGTATAAATATTTCATAATCAGTGCTTAAGGTGTAAGTATGTTTAGCATATAAATAGAAGTGATAGAACTTGTATTCTATCAATATATAAATCAATAACTGCAAATTTCTATAATTATAGTTATGATGTATTGCCGAATGTACCAAATGTCATTGTTTATTTCTTCTGGCATTTGTCCAAACCAAACGTTTTTATTTTACGACGCTATTTATAGAGTATATACAGGATAATGTCATTCTTTGAAGACTTGTGGAGAAACTTGCGTAAATAGGTCAGTTTTGTTAATGAAATCGAAAAAAAAATAAACTTTTCTTTTATTGGTATATGTTTTAAATTAAATCCGATAGAATTGAAACTAAGACATTTTTATATAAACTGTTCTGCTAACCTAAATAATTACAGTGAAATTACATTATATTTATGTTCCATTATTCTGAAAAAGGTGGATTTAATATGCACTAGGTAGGTATATTCAACAGAAGATTTTTAAGAAACTGCAGTAAAATCTTATTGCTTACTAAAATATAACAAACAAAATGTTTACCATAAACCAATTATGATGTTGAGGTGACAGTGTCACTTTATGAAATGCCAGTTCTTTTACCAAATACATACGATATTGATCTAAAACATTTGTAAGAATTCATTTTGTTTAAGAACAAACCTTCTTTCATAAAAATTAAATAGGTACTTATAAGTATAATTTAATGTCAGTCAGGGCACAAAGAGAGTAGTCGTTTCTTCTTATTTGAACGATCATTGTTTTTTGAAAAGTAATTTCCAAAAACTTTGAACAGCAAACCAGTCAGGGATGTGTGGGAAGCCCGAGTTAATACAAAAAGGAAGAGATGAAGTCCTAAGAAAACTTGGAACCAAGAAGTTGCAGAAATACTGGAAAGAAGACATATAAAATGGGAAGAAGCAAAAAAGATGGCAAAAAATAAGAAGGAATGGTATTTTTAGTCTTTTTCCATGAGTCTCACACATTTAATGGAATCAACAGTCTTGGCAAAGAAAAACATGAAGGGAATTTTAGGGTAAGTTTTCTATGGTCGCTGCACACCGAGTGCGACTTGACTATTTAATATCCTCTTTGTAGCTGCGTACTGAGTATGACGTTCCATCATTTTAAAGTCCATAAATGGCTAGTAATTTTTCAGATATACTTAAGAAATCTTAGACAGTATTATTCCAATCTCACAAGTATTCGACGCAAAAGAAAAACGTAAAATTAGACTCGGTAATAAAATTTAGGCATCTAGAAATGCCAGTGGTACAACTTCCATAAAACTCGAATTGTACGTGCTATTGACGTGTTTACTACCGGAGCCTGGTTGTAGAGCAGACTATCCACGTTTAAAAAATTCTATTATTCAAAAGATATTCCATAAACATTCTTCAACCATTTTACAGTTGTGTAGTTAAAATTTTATTACCGTTAAAAATGCCTTAATAAGATGTTTAATTAATTTTGTTAGTGAGATGTTGGTGTATTAATCTAGGAATTAGTTGGTTATACAAGGTTAAGATAAAGCATGGATTCTAGTCATGTTATAATGAAAAAGTATAGCTCTAGAAATAAATTCAGCACAGAAGAAATGGGATACCAACACTATAACTAAACATGGTAAGCATGTCAATAAGCAATAGAAGGGGCTATAGGGCACAGAAGGAAATGAAATAACACTTTTTGAGATCTGTTATGAAAACGGTAGGCATGAAAATGAAGTAGACATTTGAAGGGAGCTAGCCTGAAATCAGTTATTGCTACAGCTTTGTCAATTTCCCACAATGATATGAATCAATTTTATTATTAACCCTCCAAAGCCGGAATTTATTATTCTTGCAAAAAGTGTATTTTTTTGTTATAAACAATATATTAGGACCTCAAACATTTATTTCTAGAAGCAAAGTTTGAATACGTTGCCATATGACAACGATAGTCTTTAGGGTAACCCAAAAAAAAAATAAAAAAGAATATAATTCAAGATTTATTCTAAACGTGGTACGTATAAAAATTTTGATATGTCAGATACTGTAAATACACATTTAAAAAGTAACTGAATGAAAAATTTCAAAGCATGGTATGCAGAGTCCAACACTACATTTTTTACAACTTGTTCTGACAATAGAGTGACAGCCTGTGACGCCTGCACATCTCCAACGATTATTATTGGGTACAGCTATTACTAAGTGATCAGATACTCTGCTTTCAGAAGTGCTGTTTCTGGATAAAGATGTTCGTCCAGGTCCTCTTCGTGGATTTTTATATCGATTTAGATATGCAATAACTAATTCTCGTCGAAACTCTCGTTTAGTAAGTTTGCTTCCCGCTTGCTTATACATAATCCATGAATTATGGATTGCAGCATCCAGAAACCAGATAAAAAGAGACCAATACCAATTCTTCCTTTTTATGGATATTCGCTACTGGGCTATATTTTGATCCATTCTGTCTGTTCCTCCCATATGTCTGTTGTATTCGGAAACTAAATACGGTCTGGCAATTTTAACAACTTTTTTTTCTGACAGGGAATCTCTTTTCACTTGACTAAGTGGATGAATTCCATGAACAGTAGATGCGACAGTTATCACAGCATGTCTCCATCAATCCATTTAAAAGTAAGTTTAGGTTTTTTGTGTAATGGTTGGACATCTTGGACTTCTTCAGCATTGACTTCCTCTTCGAAAAAGGTTGTCCAGATATTCGTTGGTTATTTTCCAGGACAACTTCTGCTGGCGCAGATAATTGATTTCTGCTCAATTTGTCTAATAAACCACCTTCATCTTTCTCGGCAGAGTCTTCATCAGTGAGTTCTGAAGCCTCTGGTGGAGTTTTAAAAATTTCTCTTACACTATGTCGTCATCATCTTCCTCTAACATGACTAAAGCCTGCTGAAGATCAAATCCCTTCCTGCAAATAAAACATCAGTATAAAAACCTATCGTTGCCGTATGGCAACAGTACAAAAAACATTCATAACCTAAAAACTATGCATCCTAAATTATGTCGCATATTATTCTGTACTTCTACTAAGTCTAAGTAACCAACTACACCAATATAAACAATTCAGTATTTTATTTAGGAAAAAAACCTACTTACCCCCATTTGATGTCCATTTTTCGAATATCGGTCACAAAAACGCACTTGTTAGCTTCTAAAAATCCAACTAAAATAGATCGTTTACTTGACAAGTGCCATAAATAAGGTTTTAAAATGTTGGCAACCAGTTATTCAATGCGGCAACGATAGGTTTTGGAGGGTTTAAAAACAGATGCACAATGAAATAAATGTAAGAAAATAAAATTGTTCGTTAAGGTAAAATCGACATAATTGTTAAAATTCTACGACGGCATCGCTCTCATTGATTAAAAAGCAACTGGAACTGACGAAGCATGTGCAGTTATTTCAATGGGAATTTTAAAATCTTTTCACAACTTATATGGTATCATACTATCGAGACAACTTTTCAGACCATCACAATCAGAAGAAAATTTATAGGGAAGGCAAGAAGCGAGGTTATTTACACGCGTACAAGGTCAGTGGGTTGAATTTTTTCAACGACAGGCGGTAACTTTACAATATATAATTATTTGATCGATTATTTTATGGCAAATTTATTATATATACTTTAAATAAAAAACCGGCATAGAAAGTAGATAGTTGTTTCATTAGATTTGTAATTTGATAGACTTGTGTTCGATTTTGTTGAGTGTTCACCGGTAGCTTATTCCCATCACTATAAATCTACCACCTATGAATGAATGATGTCTACAACATGATAGCATATGGTTCGGTGCCTTGGTGGCCAAAAACTCGGCAGGCTGAAATTATCCTAAAGCTAAGTGGAACCCAAAAACATGCTTGGCTGGCAGCAACGGGAGTTAAGAGGCAGCTTAAACAATCACCAATAGATTGAACAACGAACCCTGAATGAGACAGACCAAAGATTTGATCGAAGAACCATCGCCCAAATTGAGGGACTACTTAGTAAGCTATGTCAACAGCCAGGATCTTGGTGGAACTTCTGACAAGGAAGGAAAACTATGGATTGGCAGACACATACATAGGCAGGTTTTGCCAAGAAAACCAGGATACCTTAGCACACACACATTGTGCTACTGTGGATGCCTGACAAGGCGGAGGTTTTCGATGAAATGGGGAAAACCAACACCCTCCCAATAGATGTAGGACCTAAGGTTCGGTCTACAGAGTATAGTAATGACTATGGGACTAGACGAACAACTATATCATGACATTAGGGCATACACAATAGATCAGAGGACTTAGTGCAAAGCCACATACGCTCCATATTAATCTTAGGGGTTGGAAAAATTAATTATATTATATTTAAAGATATTTTAATCTTCCTTAACGTTTTACCCCGAAAAACTAACTAAGTTATCGAATTGTTTATGTCTACCATCAACCGGTCTATATTTTTTTTTCGATATGACGGGATAAATCCCCAAAGCAAACACTTTGAATCGATAAATAAAACATGGAATTTTAAAAAACTTGTTCACTGTAGCGAGAAACTTGGCTTAGTCGATTCAAAACTCTCTTTCTCTTCCTCTTTCTCTCTCTCTTTCTTTCTTGCTCTCTAGAGAGGATTTTTACAAGAAATAAAAGAAGTGCATGTAGTTTATGAATAAACCGAGAGGCTTATCCTGCTTATTAGCGTTTTTCTTTTGTTTTCGTATTATACAATATGCAGTGAGGGAATAAGTGAATCGGTAGATCAGTTAGCTATTCTTTGCGTAGAGAGGCTGGAAAAATGAAACTCGCTTTACTCGCGATTTTCACTAAGCACCGTCAGAAGGATCAGAATATGACAATTAAATCAAGATATTGAGTGAAACTAATATTTTTAGAGAACTGTGGGTAACAAAATTTATAAATATTCATAATTTCACCAATCAGTTAATAAAATTATGTAATAAAGAATGTTTCATAATATTTCGTTGACTAGATAAATTAAAGGGAGACAGAAAGACCCTTTTGCGGTATCAGCCCTAATGTTATATTGGAAGAAATAGGCAAAGCCGAAGAAAATAGAAGATCTGACCATTGGAAAGATCTGGTAGGGCTTGGACAATCAAATATTTTGATTGGTGACTACAATCCGTTGAGATCAAATGAATGCATAAGTCAAAGTAAAACTGCACTAATAGTTTTACCAGGGACCCTAACTGGATATTGCCGCCTAAACGGGGACTTGAAAAAGCTCAATATAGTGGAAGAAGAAGAATGTAGACTCAGTGGCATGGAAGAAGAAACCTCCATCCACATACTTGTGAATTGCACCTAGGAGATTATTGGATAGAAGATATTTACCCAAGTTGAAGCCTGCAGATATCCTAAATTTCCTTCGGGAAATAGGACTAAAGGACCTACTAGTGTAGTGTAGGGGGCACAATAGATCTTTTAGGTCTCAGTGAATGTCACCCTATCATACATACATACATGAACGATTTTGAGGGCAGATCTTGTCCATTTCTCAAGATTTGATTTCAATGTTGCTTATTACCAAGGTGAGATGTCAGATTTCACACATTATATGCGACTTCTGTAAGGCCTGCTCGCTTCTTTTATGAACTCGACTATTTATTCAATTCCTTTGTTATTTCATGGGCTCTCTTTTTCATTTATACCACAATACCTAGTACATTCAGAGACTCGAGACTTTGTGAATGACAATAAGGTTTCAGTTATCCATCTAGGTTATCAAAATCTCTGGCTGTCATATCTTTTCAATAATTTCAAATATTCAAAAAGCCACTTCTAAAAAGTAAAAAGTGACAGTTTTATGACATGATTCAACACTCGATGTAAAAGATTACTTTTAGTCTGTTTATCCTTGAACTAAAAATCTAATTTTTAATAGCAGCGAAATTCAAAACTGCAATAAATAGTAAATACTAAGTAGTTTGGTTGCATTGAAAGCTAATGGACTAGAAAACATTATAGGTTTTAAAATAGGTCACATATGCTATATGGCTCAGACATACTTGATAAAAATTTTAAGATCAACAGTTTTTTTTATACAAGCTGAGATGATTGACAACAAAATATATTCCAATTTTTTTTAAACTTCAATGAACACAGTTTACTAAAAAGCAAAAAATAAATGTATTGTAAAGAACATTTCACAATATTTCGTTGACTTGGCATCTGGCCTTAAGGATTCATTAGTAAAAGTTGAACACTAAACAGTAACAGATTCTTTGTCGGTAAAATTTACATACTAAAACATAAATTAAATTTATTTAAGAAATTTAATTGGAATTGGGCAAATTAAGCTGTTGAAACTTACAGGGTAGCCCACCGTATACTCTTGGATATATAACATATAATTGGCAGATGTTATCAAAAAATGTTTCACTTAAAAAATATGTCGTTGAATAATGGCCACATTTCAGGTACTTTCATCCTTAATAATATGCTGAATCGAATTTTTCCAGCTATCAATAGGAATATTACTTCTCACATTTCTAATTAACTGTATAACACGTGAGTTTAATGTTGGTGCAACGTTTTCAGATCTAACCCTGGATTTTAGCTGATGCCACATGTGTTTTATATGCAATAGTATGGGGAAAGCCGTAATACTGTATGGCCCATATTTTTAGCGATAGTTTCACAAACGTATTATTTCTCGATATTGAACGCTGCAGAAACTTGTAAGAGATCAGGTTTTTTGTACGATTCTTCATAATACAGATAATTTTTCAACAAATACTTTTGAATTTCCCGTTTACTGCTGTTGTTATTTGGTATTTTATTTCAATTTCCGGTATATTGGCAATGAATAATTTTCAAACCAATCTTCGAAGAGGTCTGCTGATGTATCTTGGTGATAATCTCAGCTTGAATCTTTAATAATCTTTGCTGACAACAATAAAGCGTTTGGAACTCAACCTATTTCTGATCTAGCATTTATTATTGTTAAGTCGAAACGTACAGTTTAGCAAATACAGGAGTGAATGTCGAGAAACGTACGAGAGGCGCGAAGTTAAAATGAGAAAGTATTCGGATGATAAAGAGGGTAATATGCGCTTGGTGAATTAGTACGGTAAATAGGTAATCAAAGTATATTAAGTAACATTCTTTAATTATTCAGGAGACGTAAATGAAGGTATTAATAGTATTTATTACTGTTTAATAATATATTTAACAATATCTGTTAGAACAATACAAGTCTATACGAAATAAAAATGCAGATATATTATAGACCGATTTTTCTACATTTCTTTAAAAATTTAATCTTTTTTGTCTGATATCAAGTTTCTCCTTTAAAAGTTTTCTATTTGTTTTAGTTTTCCTCCACCGAAATCCCATGCTATGCATAATTTTTCTTAAACTTTCCCTTGAACCTGTGTAGCTATACTCATCGTGAAATATTCTATGTATATTGCGCAAGGTTGGTACTCTCTTATGGGTCACTTGATAATTCAAAATATATCTTCCCAGAACACCTTTATCACAATTATCCAAACCTGTTTTGGGTTTTGATATTTTTCTTTTTTTGTTTGGAGTAGAAAATGATGAAGATTCCCCATTTTCTATTTGCCTCATCTTCTTTTCAATATTTGAAATCGTAAGCACACTGACACCTGTGGCAATAGCAACACGTTCTTGAACTTCTTAAATGTCCATTATAGGTTTATTTTCTGATGCTTCCCGGCGCATAAAATAAATTATATTTGCCAAAATTTCTCAACTCTGTCCAGTCAAAACTTTTCTTTTCACTTGAATTCCATTTTATATAAATATCCAGTAAAAACAATGAAAGCAGGTACCCACGCAGTGCTCTTCACTATCTAACAGACACAATAGAACTGACAATAATAGTCAAGTATACTTTCTTCAGGGACCGTACTAATCCCTACTACCATCATTTAGTAACGCGCATTGACGGTAGTGGCTATTTCACATTCATTCCTGTATTTGCCAAAGTGTAGTATCTTGGAACGAAATATACAATTTAGTACGTATTTGTTGTTTCATTTAATGTAATTGTGTTATTATTATTATTTTAATCTAATTGGGAAATTATTGTTTATTACGGAAGTCCAATGACATTTCTCCCACTATTTCTCATATATTCTTTCCAGCAGTTCATCTTATCACTATTCAATTCACGCGTTTATATTCCAATAATTTACAATCGTAATATTTCCATTTTGATGTAATTTCATATTCCATTGCCTTTGCAATACAATGGCATAAAACGAGATCCATCCCTGCGCTCCAATAAGATGTTTCTTGCCTCTCTGGGGGCAATAAATTCCTCGTCGTACGCGGTCTTACGACACCAAACTTCTCTTATTTCACCGGATTTATCGGGTCTACAATCATTTACGGTTGTCGGGTACGTTTCGACGTTTTTTTTACCAATCTGACGATTGATTTGATGATCTGACATCTGCTATAAAGTGTATCTCTTGAGTTGAAAATGAATTAATTTGGAGAAAAAGATCGATGGCGTGTTGAAGAAATTGAAGTTACACTTACATATTGTCTCCACGCAAAGGATTCAGGATAAACAAATAAAAAAACTGTAGTGGAATAATAGTAAAGACAAATTTTATTATTATATAAAATACTTATAAATGGATCAACAACCTTGAACAGAAATTGGTTGACAATGACAGTCGACAGATGCCAATGACAGATCACAGATGATAACGAAAGAAAAAAAATCGTATACCTTCTATTTCCTGCGACAAAAACATAAAATTGGTTACACAAAATATGATAACTACATTAGTTCTTATAAAATGATTTTAAATTCTCTTTCGAAATCAAGGTCTGCCATCCACAAAAAGGGAAAATAGAATATCGATTTCCTGCTATACCATCACAGCATTTCAAATCCGAATAGCTGTATATTAAGCAGCTAATATTGATAGACAGCCATTTATCAGTTTGAGAACACTAATCCCTTATTCAAAGTACATATGTATTTTTTCCTACCAGTTTTCAATATTTTTACAACACTGATGAGTGTATGAAATCCATTTCAGCATTCTTGCCAGTTACTTCATCACAATCATATAAAGTAAGTAGACAGCTCTGTTCTATCAGTGGCGTGGTTTCACACTGTATTGTAGCCTCAATTTTCTAGAAGGATCGCTAATTGTACTTAAAGTAATAGTGACAGTCTTTAATATGTCAATCCTGCCCGGTATCACTCAGTGAAGCCAAATTTTATACCCGTTGTAATTTCTGTGGTCCGATTCAAATAATTTTAACAAGAATTTACAATTTTAATAATTGACCGCCTTAACTCTGGACTAGACAGTTTATTGTTGATTTATGCAAACAAAATCTATTTGCCCCGCATCATTTCAAAAGCTCAAAACAGATTGTTTTCCAACACGAAACGCAAAACGGGTGCTATTTTGATTTTGTACTTCAGTTAACATCCTGATGGAAATACCATTAATTATTATTTAATGAATTACAATTGATATTAAAAGCAATAATTAGATTTTCTTTATTTAACCTATTGAGTGATATATATTCATTTTAAGGGGCATTAACATAATGTTAAAAGTTAAGGAGAGAATGGAAAGGATCATGAATACAATGGATAGGGAGAAAAAGAGGCACAATTTATAGCGGAACGTGAGAAAACAAAGTATCCAATCATGTTAACTGCGCTGGCCAACCCCAAGCCGACGATAACTAATAGTGGTGTCCATCACTGAAGGAGCTGAACACCAAGCAGAATATGTAGATAATTATTATGAGAACACCATCAACCGTTATTATCTAGATTGATTATGACCGGGGTTTGATCCGGAGAGAACTGCAGAACAAATAAATCCAAACGGAGGTCATCACCACTAGGTATGCACGCGACATCAAACTCAAGAGGTACCGTAACAAGAAAAGGGAAAAGAACGTTTGTCGTGCTACGACAGATCATAAAGGAGAAGAGATTGCTTACCAGCTGCTTTGAATTCCAACGGACAGATGACGTACAGAGATAACCAAATGCGTGAAATGGGGAGAGCTACACAGATCTAATAAGTAGTAAAAATAGAGGCCAAGAAACTGTCCTGGTTATTATAAGAGATGTCCATTAATTCCCAACAAGAAGTTAAATAGAACAACAGATTCTTGACCAGAAGGCAGCACTACAGGCTGAAAGCAGATAATTTAACCTTAAAAGAAGATCCATCTAAACGCTACATGTACATGACACGATCCAAACTAGCACACAAGAACGAGCAAGTGAACGCAAATATCATCTAGCTCTTTATTGCATATTTTACAGTTGAGACGTGAATTAAAAATAAGTACAAAGTACAAAGTACAAAGATTACTAAAAATATTCGTATTCCTGACAAAATTCTCTATTTCTTCTTCGTTTCAGAATATTTTCTCTCATTTCCTAGAAGTGATCTCGTCCAACTTATATCCAACCTTACAGAATCATTTTCCGACCTCCTAGTTTACTGAAAACCCAGCTGAAGTTGAATTTTGAGAATATCTGGATGACACATGTCAATCACTCCAAGGTTAACAAGTAGGTAGAATCATTTTCAACCATGGAGGAAATTCCAAATGATGAAATAAGAGGCGAAAATGTTGTTTCCTCGGTATTTAACTGTCGCACCTTGAGCTACTTTGGTTGAAAATAGTTTAAAGAGGGAAGGACTAAACTAAAATTTACATTAACGTTGTTTAAAATGAAACAAAACTAGCGACTAGCTATAAATTATATCCGAGTACTTTCAAAATCGTTTTATGTAGGAGTGAGCAATAAACAATATTCCTCAATAACACACATAAAACTACAGAAAATAATATTGGTAGCGCGAAAAATGACGCAACGTTAAATAATCCTAAACCGTTGAGGCTGTACACTAAGTACACTCAAGGTTACTTTATTGGCAGCTAGTCAGTAACTTCTCCAGACTAAAACATGAGTTAAAAATAAAATGCATTATCCCGAAAATAAGATAAATCATGAATAGCCGCTGTCTTGTTTCATGCTTCAATTTATATGTCACGATCACGTGCCGTACAACTAAGAAAAGATACAAAGTCACAGGATGTATGAACTTTCGTTAATTAATACACTTAGATAGAAAATTATCGCATACCTTCTCGATGTTTTCTTTATAGAACGAATTTGGGATAAGAAATATTTCAAGTACAAAACATTAACATCAAGCTATACATAATTTATTCCTCAACGCTTAATCCTCTTATTTAATATCATGTCGCCGTCACTGGGAATAAAATCAATCATTGTCAAAACAGCTCAGTCTGTTATATTTCAATTCAGATATCTCACACTGGTATTGTATATTTGAATTCCTACACTTTGTATTAAACTTCTTTTAAGTTTTGGTAAAAATTTACCTTATTTTTCTTTTTTCATTGTATATTTTAATATATGATTTGTGAGCAACATTTTGTGCATTTAATAGACTTTTGGTGAATACAAATACCGTCAAAAAACAATTTTCACCAGCATATAATATTCCTCTTATAAATTGCTATGTCCCCGTCACTGGAAATCAACTCAATCAATGTCAAAACAGCTCAGTGTGTGTTATATTTTAATTAAGACAACTCACCCGCCAACACAAAATGCTTGGAACATCATACAATAGTCTGGAAACTGATTGCAACGTGTGTCCATATCTTTCGGTTAAGACAGGACCCTGTTGTACTTGGTTGTATATTCTCTTGTCTAGTAACTTACTTTTGTAGTTAATTTACGAGAATAGTTGATAGAGTGCCTTTCTTTCAATTTACCACAGACTTTTATTTGAAAAAGAATTTATTGTAATGTTTTCAAATATTTTAAATACCTACTTATATTTGCTGACAATCAAAAATGTTATTATTTACCAATATCACTTCTTGAGTAGGTTTCCATAAGTTACACACAGAGGCGCACCTCAATCCTTCGCACAGATTTAATGGGAACGGATAAACCAAATAAATGCAATTTTTTAAAAGTCTTTTAAGTGTGACACAATACTTTGAATTACACGCATGTCATTGTAAGTTATACATATGAATTTCAAACCTTCAGTACGGTTTATTGAATTTAAAACAATTCCAACAAAAGCAACGAAGGAAACAGTTTACTATCATTTAGAAGGGTTATTTCCGGCTTAGCTTCAATAATAGTAAACCCTCGGAACTCATTTCTTTAGACAATTTCTTTCTACAAAACGGTTTCAATACAAATCACATAAAAATAATCATGTAACATACATCTTGCTTCACCTTTTATGTTGAACTTACTCCTTAACTAGATTCTTCTCTATATTAAAGGTGTCATCGATAACTTTTCAGGGACAAAAACCATAGATAGCCGAAATTCCATCCTTAAAATCCCGTACCAAAGGAATAAAAATAGAGAAACGTCCAAAATTGTAAGAACAAAAGTGATGACGACCAGCGACGCCTACCAGCTAACAAAAATCTAACAACTTAATAACCCTTAAGCGCCAATCAATATTTCACCTACTGTTTTCTCATTATCATCTTTCTCAACTTCTGTTCCCTCAAATAAGCGATTTCAGCCTTTGACTCGTCAGTTATCTCTGAGTAGTAGACAGGTTGTATCTTTCCCAGCTGTTGATAGTGACTCCTTGGGCCGTATTCTTGACTGAGGGAGTGAAGATCCCGAGAGAAGAGATATACAACAACCTAACAACTTAACAACCCTTAAGCGCCAATCAAAATCTCACCTACAGTTTTCTCATTATCATCTTTCTTAACTTCTGTTCCCTCAAATAAGCGATTTCATCCTTTGACTCGTCAGTTATCTCTGAGTAGTAGACAGATTGTATCTTTCCCAGCCCTTGATAATGACTCCACGGGCAGTATTCTTGACTGAGGGAGTGAATATTCCCGAGAGAAGAGATATGTTGTCTTTATCATTGCAGTGAGAGAGTATCCAAGCAAAATAAAGACAAAATATGGGTTCTCTCGGAAAACTCTACTCCCTCAGTTAAGAATACAGCCCCAAAGCGGAAGTCGAAACGTCAAAAATTCAAGGTGGACCTTCTAAACCAGAATCGGGATCTATAAACTATAGCATCAAAAAGCACATAAACAATATTGGATTCGCAAGGAAACCTCAGCTCACATACTTTGCTACCGTAAAGGTCTGAAGAGGCTTAGTTTTTTGATGATAAGGGGAAAAACTACAGTCCTCCTGAAATATGGAGGACCTGAGGTCTGGCATATGAAATCTGATAATAAGGACGGGTGTAGAGATGGAAAGATAGCATAACAAGAGGGTACAGAATAGATCTGCAAATGTTGTAGTGCAGATCATATTAATTTATGCTACCAAAGCTTTTTCAGTGTAAACATCTTTAATTCCTAATAAGCCTTTTCTTCACTTCTACTAAAATCTGTGGCATTTGACTAGTGGTGGAATATTCCAAACAAACTCCATTACCAACCTTACATCACTAATATGCGTGAAGTAGACTTAAAACATAGCAAGCAAATTTATGGTCATATATGGTATATGGGACGAAAATGATTGGGATTATTACTGATATTGTTAGACAATTTATTAAGACCTTGCAGGGATTAATAAACAATGAGTAACTTATGTGATAATGCAAATATGGAAGGTTGAGAAACTAGACAGAGTTGTTCTTTCACCTCAATAATGAATACAAAAAACGCAAAGCGTTTAAATAATGGAGAAGGCAAGTAAATGTTTTTTTCGACGCAGACGGTTAAATAATGTTGAAAATAATTTAAGTCGAAGTTGAGTTGTTGCCTCAGACACTGCCCGACAAAGTTTTTTTAATAGAGGGTTCAATAACAGTGATTAAAACGATGGAAACAGTGAAGATGATCTGCAGACATTTTTCTTAGATGCACTGTATGAAGGTGGTAGCCATTTGCAATATCTTTGGATCTTGTAGATGATTTTAATTATGCGATTTGCGCTCGCATTATATCAATGAATAAGGAAGATTGCTATTTATTACCATTCGACCGTCTAAGGCAGTGAATGCTTGACGTTTTATTGTAGCCGGCAGTGAAGCAATTAGTTGGATAGTCTCGATATATTGGGACTGATGGCTACCCTATATAAGAATGATCAGAATTAAATTGTCATGGCCGACTGATTCTAATGTTGTGTTAACCTTCAAAATGTGAAAACGTTACGCAGCTGATTTGAAGTCGAACGTCAATTTTACAATATGGCGCTGGTTTTGACAACAATATTGCGTATACGACTGCAACTTCAAGTGGGTTCTTCTTACGTGAAACGGAGTCTGTTTTTTATGTTTCAAGTGTCAGCTTTATGTCAAATCGAATCGTTCATGTTCCTGCCTATATTTATCTATTTCGAAGGTACAAAACACAGAACTAGTGTGAAGTTTTGTGGTTCAAGCAAAAGTAAACGATTATTGATATGACACATGACAGCTATCACCAACAAAAAGCATAATATTTTGTTTTATATGTCTTTCTTCTTCAAAGTCAAATATTTTATTAGCCGAAAAATAATTTAATATTCCCGCTGTCAAGTTATCACGTTCCATAAAAATTCTTTCGAAAACCACGACTATAAAAATTTTCCAAACATAAACATAATCATTCCGCCTTTCGACACCGTCTACACGGTGATGCACACTTCGGAGGTCGACGACCTTATTTTTTGAAATTAATCATCAAATTAAAATGTGATTATTCACAATGGAAAACGTTATGGTAGAATAAGCTCAATTAACGGAACGCAATGCATTTTGATTAGGCAATTTCTTTAATGATTTTTGATAGGAAACAGTTTGAAAACGAGACGCCAATGAATAGATCACTGATGCGCTTAATTTAATTATTGTTCGTTTGTAAGAAAAATGCAGAAACATTTCATAGTACAGTTATCAAAAGTTATCAATAAAAAAGTATTTTAATGACATGAATTTTTCTATAGGACCTCAACTTTTTCCGGGATTCTGTAAAAACCATATTTAAGTCCTTTTTACCCGTGTTTAATCCACTTGCAACACCTCTGCTCACGCATTTATGGATAAACGAGATACGGGCAATTTCGCACTGTAGAGTCCGTTTCAATAAGGAAGAAGCCACCTGAAGTTGCAGTCGATGCGCCACCTTGATGTCAAAACCAGCGCCATATTTAAAAATTGATATTTTAATCTAAATCAGTAGCGTAACGTTTTCACATTTTGTAGGGTAACACAAAATTAGAAGTATTAGAACCATATAAATAACTGCTAAGTGCAGCAGACTATATGAATTATTAGCAGAATTCAATTATTTTTGAAGTAATGTTTACTTTTCCATATATTTTACAACAATCTGAATGCCATGAGTAATATATTGGATTATTATACTTTCTTATTTGACTTACCGATGATTTTTTAAAGGAATTTGGATTCCATGTTCAGCTTCATACTCCATAAAAGTTGCAACGTTTTCAAGAATCTGTCGGCCTTCACTGTGGATAACTTTTCTTTTAACACCAACCAGTTTTGTAGGAGGCATGGTTTTAGATCAAATAAAACACACAGCACTCACAAATAAACTAGCAGAACGTCTTAAAATATTCAAAAATGAAAAATATTCGACAGTAAATGATTGTTTCAAACACAACCTCAAATGTCAACAATTTAATTGCTGTCGGCATGAAACATCGCTTGTAACGCCAATGGCATGGAACGATCGCTCGACAGATTTTGACTTATGCGCAGGTCGGTACGCCAACTTCAGGTGGCTTCTTCCTTATTGAAACGGACTCTACACTTATTGGCCCATTCACATTTTTTTTAATTGTACGATTACAGCATACTATATTTTTAGTTAATTATTAATAAATGCATATAATAATATAAAATAAATAGGTAACTCACACCCTTTTCTTTACCAAACGGATCACTGATAATATTAAAAACAAAGGCAGTCAGTATGAAACGTGAAACGTGCTTCAACGTACACGAGATGCTGGCGATAGTGTATTTGTATACAATGTGATATAAATAAACGCGATTTCTTTTTATTTATTTCACCGTAACTTGCACCTGCTCTTGTGAAATTGGACGACATCAAAATAACCAAATTGCCAATAGAATGTTATATTTTCGTTGACAAAATATTCTTACTCCAATTTGATTCTAAAAGTGACTTTGACTTTGTTTTTCCGCTCTATTTGTTTTAACAAGCGAAAGAATTTATGATCTTTTAAAGATTTTGTGTTTGTCTTTGACATACCTTGAACTAGATTCCATATTATGGGTCAGTATGGCTAGCTAATACGGAAGTGTCATACGTTTCTGAAATTTTTAGGTTAAAATAATGTGTATGTAAAACTGGCCAAGCATATTGCTTAAAAAATGTTAGAGAAGATAGAGTGTAAGTTTGTTTACAAATGGTTCAGGTTTTGAGACATGTAAGTATCTGAATAAGTGAAAAAATAATAATCTAGGTCAAGAAAATTCTTTTGACCGAAATGAAACTCTTGTCAACAACTAAATATTAACGAAATACACGACCAAATTGAACAGGATCCATTTGGATAGCTAGGACCTGATGGTCGTATGAAAAATAGTAGACTTACCAAAAAAATATATGAAGCAGGAGTACCAGGAATAAAGAACACAAGAAAAACCATGGAATGGGAGAGTAAAAAAGGTGGCTTTAATTGGAATGCTACAAAGGAAAATATGAAGATAGAAATGGAAGAAAAAAAATGTACAAGGAAGTAAACATCGAAGAGAGGAAACGAAAAGGCAGACATCCTAGCAAAGCTGGGGTCTGAGACAGCATTCACTGGTCCTGAACCAGTATTTGGGATATCCAAAACTGCTGCACGTGGTTGTATATCTCGGTGGACTCAAACTAAACACCAGTCGTACTGGAAACATGTGCCAAAACAGGAACACAGCAAACTCCTGGTCAAAAAACCCTCGGAGAAGCTGATCAATGAAATACTAAACCTTTAGCAGGGCCCAAATAAGGATAGTGCCGGGTCTACTCACCGGTCACTGTACTCTAAGGAAGCACATACATACAATCGGCATATATAGGGAGGAACCTATCTGTCGGTTGTGCATGGAAGAGGAGGAAACAGCCTCTCACATTATCTTTGATTGTGAAGCATTATCTCACTGGAGATATAGACTCCTAGGACTAGAATTTCCAAGGGAGGATTTCTCTTAGAAGAACCTTGTGAAAAGTCTGCTGAGC
Organism: Lochmaea capreae; assembly: GCA_949126875.1. Lineage (NCBI taxonomy): Eukaryota > Metazoa > Arthropoda > Insecta > Coleoptera > Chrysomelidae > Lochmaea > Lochmaea capreae. Next base: position 25,190,598 of record OX421404.1, read on the forward strand.
CTGATAAGGGCTACTAGTTTCTTCACATAAACGGCACAACCAAGAGCACAAAAAGCCTTAAGGCTGAGGTGCCGAGGACATCAATCCTTTGACTGGTGTGCTGATCCAATCAATCAATCAAACATCGAAGAGAGAATTAACGAAAAAAAATCGGCTCTATATCAAAAGTTAGAAAGACGTTTAATTGAGAAGACATAGAGTTACAGTGACAGTTTCTTTTATTTATCTGACAAAACAGAATCGTTCACGAGGTTGCGTCTCTTCTTGTATTTATTACTCAACGCTCGTATGTACTCTAAAATGTTCTTGGCACATTTTTATCTATCAAAAGATGCCGTAATAGCCAAGAAAAAGAATTCCGGTAGCGTTTAAGAAACGAGATTACCTACGTATATAAAACAAACAGAATTCATTAGATTTAGTGACAAGCTCACGTCGCTCTCTCGAGTGAATTATAAATAACTTCACGTTCGCGGAGTACAGGATAACGTGAAAACTCCATAGTTTAATTAAACTGTAATAATTTGATATAAAACTTGGTTTATTAAGATTTAATTATATTATGAATTCAATCGATTTAACTGTCGAAATATTCTCGACATCGCGGTCTCGGCTTTTTATCAATTTATTGTGCATGAAACTATTTGGCAAAAAGCAAAATATGCAAAAAATATTTCGACTGTTCAATAGATTTAAATTTATAGGTCGAGCGGTATATGCAGCTAGATTATTTGCTATAGTATATTTCATTAGGAGTCTGGAAATAAGGAGCGTGGAAAAATCCATCTCGGACGTGTAATGAACAATACTTTTTATTATACTTATCTGAAAACAACGCAAAAAAGGATAAGAAGTGAATTTAGAACATTTTATTTTCAAAGTAATCAGAAAACATCGTAATAATACCAAACGTTTCCATAGCAACGATATATTTATTATGGGTATTGTTTTATTTTCTGTCAGTTTAATTCATGTTAGTTTTAAGAAATGTACTCGGAAGAAAATCCAGATATTACTATATGAACATATTAGAGCTAGCGGCACAAGCCAGTGCTGATTTGTTACCAGCAAAATTCAGGTCGAGATATGAACACGAGTATCAACTTTTTATAGAATGGCGAGATCTCAAAAAAGTTAAAACTGTAAGTGAGGATATTCTTCTAGTTTATTTTGTCAAAAATGCCAAGAATATGAAATCCTAATGAGTGCTAAAGAGTTGTTTAGCTATAAAAGAAAATAAATGCTGGCAACACAAAATATCCAAAAACTTTTGCTTTTTTGAAGCGTGGGTTATATACTTACCAAAAAAGTCCAGGGTACTAACGGCAAAACAAGTAACCACATTTTCATGCGAAGCTTCAGATGAACAATGTCGTGGAGATGATTTAATATGTTTGAGTTTAGATGATGTGGAAGATAATGGACGCTTTATCGTTGGAAAAAATCATGTCAAGAAGTTTTACCATTACCAATTAGGGATGTACATTCGAGTCCTGTGCACTTTACCGTAAATATGCAGATCTACGTCCTAAAAATATGAACAGCAGTAGATTATTTGTTGCATACCGAAATCGTAGGTGTTACGCCCAACATGTTGGATGCCATACCATCAGCGCTGTCCCAAAACTTGTTGCAAAATACCTGAAACTGAAAAATCCCGAAGAATATACCGGACATGGGCTAAGGAGTTCTTCGGCAACGCTGGTGAAAAGCGGCGCTGATTTGCTAGCTGTGAAAAGACACGGATGAAGGCGTTCTTCCAACGTAGCAGAAGGATACATAGAAGAATCCATACAAAGAAAAATAGAAGTATCACAAAAATTGTTCATCTCACTTGCAAAATACAAGCTCAGCGACATTCCATTAGGAAAATTAAAACATCTGCTCCAACATCTTTAGTTCTAAAGAATGAAATACCGTACCTACCATAATGAGCTTCCTTATGTCATTAAAATTGAGTAACATAACGTTATCATTATGATATGATCAGATAAAAACATTGTATGTATACTTTTATCAGTTTATTTAAAAAATAATTATAGATCAATTTGAATAATTCCAGTCTTCACGTTAATAGTATAGCAATTAAAAGCATTCATCCTTCAATCTCACCTACTAAGTATATTGTAAAACAGCATTTCCGTAAAGAAACATATTAGCTACGGTTATTTAAACTCAACGAATACTATCAAAGAACTGACGAAACACGAAAATAATTACGTAATTCCATTAGAACTACAAATGAAAATTACTTTCTTGTGTAAATAAATATTTTCACGCCGGATATGGAATGACTTATTTTCGGATTGGGATTTATTTTCAGACATTTCCGTTGTTGTACCTACTTGGTCGACGTAACGTGTAAAGTTAAGTCATAATATCCGAAAAGAAATAGAGTTTTCGAAGGGCGTTTGATGAATAAAGGTATTGATATTATAAGCAGAATAAAAAACAAATCAAAATAAATTAATTGAATTATACGATATACTTTTTGTTATTTTTTTGGGGAAATCTAAACCACATTATTTTTTATATTTTTAATTAAGAATAATTAGGTTTCCTATTACTAAAAAATTCTAAACAATCACGTTGTCCGATACAAACTTTGCCCCCGTTTTTCACCCCTTTTGGGGTAGACTTTCCGAAAATCCTTTCTTTTCGGATGCCTACGTCATACAAAGAACACACCCTTCATGTTTCAGGTCTACGATCAGCGGTTTAGTGTTTGCGTTGATCCATCAGTCAGTCATTTCATTCATTCTTCATTCAGTTTCCGATTTCCCCTCTTAGGTCCGCTTTTATAGGTTGCAGTTTTCTGTAACCTTGACATAAATTCTACTTTAACTTACGGATGCGTTGTATGGGTGGATGTTAACCCGAAATTGTATACGTTAACTTACTAGGTGAATGAAGTGCCAGATAACTTGCAGATTTGACATTTAAAAGCATTATTTTATTATTGTTAGTTTAAAATTTTCTATTATTCAATTTCTGTCTATGATTTTGATGAATAGTATGAAAACATTCAAAATATATTTCAGGAGATGATTGATGGCGAGGATGATATCATTGAAATTGTTGAGGATATTCAGAGAAAGGCCTGAATATATACACCTATGGTCCGATAAGGAATTCCTCAATAGATTTCGCGTTATTAAATATTCTGTTAGTCACCTAGGTACTAGATACCTTAGAGCACCGTCTAGTGAGGCCAACAGATCAGTTAGTATATACTAATTCATATCATTATTTATCATGTTCCGGACCTATGAAATCAGCCATTTCATTACCTGCAATCCCCTCATGTGCCGGCACCCATATTAGAGACACTTTGTTGTCTCTTGACAGCCTGTTGAGGTATTCTTCACAGTTTTCCACGTCTAGACCTAGTTGTTGGATTACTGATAGCTTTAATAGTCCAGTAAATAAAGACCGAGAAACCCCCCAACCTGTTCATCTCATTATTGTCGGACTTTTTTTTTGTAACTTGTAGGTATTCACGGGTAGATTACTCTCTGAAAATATGTCCTCCTCGAAAATTGCGGAAGGAGCTGAAAAATGGCAAATAATCCCAAAAATTGAGTTTTCCGCCGATATCTCCGGAAATATGACACTTAGAGAAGTGGTGTTTTGCTAGGAATGGAGAACAGTTTATTATCTACAAAAATAATCCTTATCATTTTTATCAAAAGTTTAACCGTTTTCGAGATAAACGGGCCCAAGCGTACCTTGGATTTCGAGCTGCTGCGCGGCGTCTCCGGGAGCAAATTGGCCGATAACTTGAGTAAAAATGAATATTTTTTCATGATTCAAAGTGCATATGAAAGGAGGGACCTGTACCTATAACATCGTGTAACTTTTTCGTTTTTTTTATTTTCCAGGAATATTGAAAAAACTGGCCAAACTTTATTTTTCCTGAATATTTGACCGTCCTTATCAATCCGTTCATATTTTTTAAATTAAGCGTAGTTTTACCGAAACCTTTTGGATAATGGGACTTTGATAGGTGGTGAATGTATTCCGAAAGAGTGTACTTTTATAAACAACATGTTTTTCTTGGGACGTTTTTTTTTGATTTCCGGAGTTTTCTGAAAATTCTCGGGTCCACCGCAAATTGATAAACAATGATTGGCAATATCGGTCTTCAATGCACACCATTTGAAAGCTGAAAATGTCCTCTTTTCGATGGTTTTTAAAATTTTTGGCTAACTTTTTTAGTGTTCCGGAAAATTTTTGCAAGCCTTTTTTTTCAAGAAATATTGATCCAGAAACAAAAATGATAGGGGCCATTTTTGTAGGTAATGAACTGTACTTTATTTCTAGCAAAACCCCACTTCTCTAAGTAGCATATTTCGGGAGATATCGGCTAAAAACTGAATTTTTGGGATCATGGGCCATTTTCCAATCCCTTCCGCAAATCCTGCGGAGGACATATTTTCAGAGAGTAATCTACATATGAATACCTACAAGTTGCAAAAAAAAAAGTCTGACAATAATGTGATGAACAGGTTGGTGCCTTTATTTACTGGACTATAACCAGAGCCTAGCTCAGTGAATATTTTTATTTTTGGTCCGGTCTTCTGATGTTCTCATCAATAGCTATAGCGACAATCCTCTCTGCTTGAAACACAGTCGTATATTGGTCAAGGCTAAAGATCATATATTCTCTTTATAGGTCCTTTTATACCTGCCCAAGTACCATGGTTTGTTTTGGAACCATCGGTGAACCAGATGATTTCTCCAGAATTACCTGGGTGCTTCGCCTGTTCCCTAGATGGGATGATGATGTTCACTCGCTCATTGAATATATTCTCCGGTGTCATGCTATCAAAACTATATAAATATGGGTTCATTTTGTATTGGTCCAGTTGTGTCCCAGTCATTCAGGACAAAGCATTTTATATGTATAGATAAGCACTTGGTGACCAAAAATCGTAATTTGTTAAAACATCAAAACCAATTCAACTTAACATCGTTTCGTCTACCATGAATTCCATGGCAAACCCATTGATTGCCGCTGTGGCGATAATTAACTCATTTAATAGTCAATCACCTTGTCAAATTTGTCTAATAACCTCATTAAACTATACAAATGAAGACATAAAATTGCAATAGACCATACTGCCGGAACCCATGCACGAAATTCCACCCCACAGAATTTTATTTAATATTCAAGTCGAGCGTGGAATTTGCATAGCGAAAAAATAAGGAAACTATAAATCATGCCGGTTTGAATCAAACAAAAAAAATTGGAACACTGTAGTAATCATATTTTGTTTGTATTCCAGTCAGGTACAATGCGACACCTTCACGGTTTTATCTATTCTAAATGTGAAGGCGTTAAACTGTTTTAGCTTGTGAGAATTGCCGTCATATGCAGTAGGACTAATATTTTTTTCTAGATCCCTTTACGGAAAGACGTAATTTTGTAATATAGTTTCAGAAATTTAAGCGGCGGAGTCTTACTAAAAAACGTGAAATCATATGGTGGCAGGAAGATTATCTTCGCGAGATAATCGTTGCAAGACGACGGGGAAAATAAAAAATGTATTATCTTGATGAAACTTGGGTTAACGAAGGACATGACCCTTCTAAGATTTGGCAGGATTCCAATATTAAAAGCTGTAAACAACCGTTTATGGATGAATGGCCAACAGTCATTAAAGGTCCTTGTGGGAAAGGTCGCCGTTTGATTCTTGCAGGTATTGGTTCCGCATCTGGTTTTAATAAAAATGGTTTTTTTTAAAGGAGCCGTCCCTTCGCCGGCACCACCTCAGCCTCTTGGGCTTATTGTGGATTCTCCTTTTGTTCTGACTACAGCCTGTTCAGCCAATCCGTTCCCTGTATTAGCTCATACAGGTTCTTTACTGGTTGGTTGTAGGAGTCATTTGGGGTCTTCCTTATAGTTTTTGCCTCCAGTGGTCCAGCGTCTCACAGTTGCATAATATGTGCAGAGCTGTTTCGGTGTCCTTTTTGCATCTTCTGCACGTAAGGTCTCCGTTATACAGCCCTATTTTCGTCAGGTACTCCTTTGTGGGAAAGTGTCCCGTAAGAAGCTCCGTTATAGTGCTTAGTTTGTTCCTGCTCATTGAGAGCAGTTCTTTCGCTACTTTTTCTGATGGTTCTTTTATAAATTTCTTCCCATGTGCTTGCCTGGGCGTATTCTTCCAGTGTTTTTTGTGTTGTTCTTCTACCCACCCTGTTAACCATGACCTAGTGGAGCATCTGGGGATGCCCACAGATGGTTCGGGTCCGTTCATCAGTGTTGACGATCCTGATCTTGCAAGTTCGTCAACTTTTTAATTTCCAGCGATTGTGACCTGGGACCCACTCCAGTGTTACACTGTTTCGAGTCGCCAGTCTTCTAAGTTCTTCGTCGCATTTCCATACCAGCCGATATGTTACCTTAGAGCTCTGAACTGCTTTAAGGGCAGCTTGACTGTCTCTATGAAAATGGGTAGTCGAAAATATTCCACAAGGATTTGTTTAACCGTCCTTTGCCGTTACGTCATACATTGTCCAGATTTATCTCTCATTCATGAAATTTTGAGTATTCGCCAGTAGGTCCACATTTAATTAGTTATTTCTAGTAACTTATTGAATTTTTCGAAAATACCAATTATTATTAAGTATTGTATGTTAAATATTATTCAGTGAAGTAAGACTTGTAATAAATAGTGGGATATATATTAAAAATTTCGTAATAACCGACTGAATCGGTAGGTGAACTTTTTATAAATATGATGTCACTGTAATTTATAAATCCAGATCTCTCCTTTAATTCTACGAAAATAGCTCAGAAATACTTGGCACATATTATTATATTGCATATCAAAGTTTATGGATCATTACGACATGAAAAACATATTGCCGGAAGAAAGACGAAATAATCGTAAAATCCATCACATATTATAGTTTTAGTTAAACATGAAAATGGTTATTAAATGAAAAATTCAACTGCCTTAAGGACATTTTTAAAGCACTTGTTAATAGTTATTAGAGAATTATGGTAGGTTCAAATAGTGACAGTCACTAATAAATGCGTCCTTATTTTGGCATTGTTGACAAGTGCGCATGCGTAGTTGTTGATAAAAATAAGGGCGGTCAGTAATTAAATTCGGACTATCCTTAATTGTGACTGGATAGTGGTGGACACAATTGGCGTCACTATTTTTGAGACATGCGTAAAACAAAATTGTATATTTCATTAGTGTCAATTAGGACATTTTCTAATATTACAAACTCTATATCCTCGTCATTTGCACCTCCTAGAATGGCAGCTTGTAATATTTCTTCCATTATTCGAATCCGTGAAGATCATCAAGGAGATTTCAAAAGTAAAATTGACAACTTGATAGACATAAACAAAGAACGAAGCACAAACCACAGAAAAGTGAGGTTATAGGTATATTAATAAAATAAAAATAACCACCATCCACCACAAAATTATAGGTGCCGTATCTCACTTTACACGATGAAAATACTGACGCCAGTATATAAATTAGATCGATCATTAATAGTGACGGTCAGTATTTTAGAAAGTGCCATAATTCTCTATTTTCCGTCGACCGTGCGTTATTGAGCTATATTAATTTACACAAAATCATTCATTAATAACCGATTGTTAATAGCCCTTATTAATACTCAAGATATTTTAACGCCCTTTGCTCGCGCGTTTATGAAATTGTTAATCGCCTTTTTAATACTCGTACTTTTAATACTTTTTCGTCGACTGTACAACTTGAATCCTTTTTTCAATATTTGTTTCTTAAGTTAGTACCCAATGTTAAAGAATAAGACACCAGCTTAACAAGAAGCGAAGCCCGAAGCAATCTTTTTGATGTTTTGGTAACAAAGATTTATAACCTTGAGACACCAACGTTGACAGATAAGTTAGAAAATACACTGATAAAATTATCAATTTTTCAAATATCGGCGATATAATTGGTCGACAAAGTGAAGTATGACAAGTATCTTATTATAATAATGGCTCCTTTTAGACATGCGCATACAAAAAAAGGATTGGAAGCTTCGCTTTTTGTTAAGGTAGATCACTGTAGATATAGGTATTCTCGTCCGCCATTTTGGTGCCTTTTAACGGCCCGGGTCCGACCTTGAGCGTCACAAAACAAACAATCCGTAAGGAGACGAGGAACTGGTTGAGAAACCAGCACCTTGCTCACTGGAAGGCTCTACAGGGTCTCAGGCAGTCTAAGCTCCTATTGAGGGGATGGACTAATGGACATGCTAGAGCTGCTCTAGAACTACCAAGGAGTAGGTTAAAAAAGATAGCAGGACTCCTAACAGGGCACTGCTGTCTGAGGAAACACCTCTGTAACTTAGGTTTAGAGGAAAGCCCCCTATGCAGGGGTTGCGGCAATGCTGACGGAACGTCTGACCATGTTCTCCTCGTATGTCCACATTGGGTTGTGCTACGTAGACGAATCTTCGGAGTCCCCGTTATCGCCTCTGGGGACATAAGCAGGCATCCACTGAAGAGGATTGAGTCCTTCATCGAGGGACTTGGCTTCTTGGATGCATAAGTAGCAGGAACGGCACAATAGGCCCGCCAGTGGCATCAGTGCCGGAACCTTGGCTTGAGTTTGTCTTGGCCAAGGTTGGCCTGACTAAATTAGTAGTAGTTGGTGCCTTGTTGTTGTTGTGTTGGTCAATTATTTGGCATGAGATTCGGTATTTCAACTCGGAGAAGTGGCCAGCATCCATTCGTTGCACTTTCTCAATTTTCTGGAGTTAAGCACTTTGGAGAGGAGATAATACAACCATTACAACTACTGAAAATTCCTCCAGTCAAACTAGTGGCCTGCATAGAAGGCACAAAGCTTCTGGAATGGAAGTAGATAACATGGGAAATGGTACAAAGATTCAGTTCAAGTGCCTGGGCAGTTGAAGGAATGAATGAATATCCTGTTTTCTTGTTTTGTTGATAGATTTCGCTGTAATAAGTCATGTGTCGTTATTATTTTCCAGAAATATGTAATTCGGCAGACCTGGGAAGGATTATTGTAACCACCTTTTGTTGTTTAAAACTTTGAAGGAATGTTAAGGCACTTCATACGCGTCATGTAAAATAAAATATTACTTGAATAAACATTGTTGCTTTAGTGAATTAAGGAAAGTACGTTTCTTTATCAACCTGTTATAAATATACCAAAAAATACGAAATGGGTATTTATTATTCTCAGCACTTCAATTCTGAAATGTATTTTAAGGTGCTTGAACTTTAATTTACAACAGAAAATGATAAGAGGATTTTACGTGCTCCGGCCGATAGGTAATAAAATTAGAGCAGGAGTAGCCCAATTTTTGCTGTACAGTGAAGAATAAATTTCCGTTAGAGTGAGAAAATAAATTAATATCCTTCAACGAAAAGAATTCTTCCCATTTCGAATCGTAATCTCTGTATTTGCACTGATAAATTACAGACCTTGACGTTCTGGCGAATTTACTAATAGTCTTCAACATTAACTAGCTCCTACGTAGGTGCCAGAGTCCAATTAGGTACTGGATTTTCCTTTTTAACTTCTGTGTGTCGATATATAATACGGTTTTGTCTGCAAGCAATCTTGTTCGATGCCAAATTTTTTTAGTCTTCTCTTTTTAAAGAAAAATTTATTTCATCTCAATAAACTTTGTTTCCCAAGCTAACGATATTAAAAAAAATTAATCGCAGTACGACTAGGGTTGCCACCCGTACTTTATATTGAAGTATTGTACGTTATTTCAGGTAATTGTACTCTATACTTTTCGAGAACAATAAAGTACACGAAGATACTTTATTTCGCATGATTCGGTTTCTTTGTGTTTTTCGATATTTATCGATTGGTGCTGAATCGATGTCGTCACTCGCCAGAGCCACATCACTTAAGCGCTCGCTTTTAATAATTTCTGAGCGCAACCTAACCTCAAATGTCAACAATGTCATTCTCATAATTTCTTGTTTGTTTGTGCGAAGCGGTTTGAGTGCAATAAGAATACGAGTTTTATATATTTATGAGAAGATTTCACGAAGGAATTCCATAATAAAAGTGTTAAGGTTATTACTGAGTTACCAAATATTTTAATAAATAAATATAATAAAAATAAAAACACAGGCAATACAATAAAATATGTTTTAATAAAGAACGATTTTCAAAGACTAAAACTGACATTAAAGAAATCAACATCATGTGAAATGTTAACAGAATAGGAACTTGCCAGATTCAAATTCTAGTTCATTTTCCAAATCTACAAAATTAGTGACCTCTTCATAATTGAAATTTATAACTATCGGACTAATTTCTCAAATCGGTGACACTACGAAATAGAAAAGTCACAAACGAAGTGGCAACATGACAGTATTTCTGGTAGTGACTATTTTACCGTCATTAACTGGTGGCTTCTTTATAAAAAATGTAACACAAAATTTTACATTGAGAGACGTCTAAACCCAAAAAAGTGAAATTGCATATACATTATTTTGTTGTTTTCTTATTAATTATCGATAGAAATGAGCCACACATGCGGTAGTATCACTACCTTGGTGACGTAACCGCAACTTTATTTGACTTTGACTATAGATATGAAGAAATTACTTTATTAAACTAACTCTGTAATCAAATAATATATGTACCTTTAAAGTTTTATGCTTTTATATAGTAATTTCATTTTTATTGTTTATTCCCCCCACGTCAGTATTCACAGAGAGAGTTTTTTCTATGATGTATAGCAAAAGGCGGAACGAAAAACTTTAAATTTGATACAAAATGAACTATTGCTGTGCAATAGTTTAGTAGAGATACTAATTTGGTGCAAAAAGCAATATAAAATTTGTTTTTAAATAAAGAGAAATAAATTGTACTTTATTTTGATAGGTACTTTGTACCTATAATAACCAATGTACTTTAATTGCAAAAAAAATTGGTAACCCTAAGTACGACCCTGAATACTAACAGCTAACTGCAATATAGTTTGCTATATCATCAGTTATAGTGTTTAACAATAAATGTATGCTTTCTCTCATATATCACTGGAATACGTATAGAAACATGTTTTTGTGTAGTGGTTATCAATGAGTTTTATCGGGATCATAAATATGGATGTTGGTATAGTCAAACAATGCATAGTATATCAAGTAAAGTTGGCTGGTAAAATGTTTACCCAGTTTTATATTTCGTGGATAATTTGGTAGGCAGTATTATTTAGCGATTTTATATAACTGACGAGAGATTTTATGAGAGAGTGGATCAAGTTACTTTTTTAGATTAGATTGTTTGGGTCATTGGTCGGTTATACAGTGTAGATTCTTAATAAACTATATTTTATTGGTTATGGGTCTATCGTTCTTTATAACCAAAATATTAGGTGATTTATTAATTTGCCCATTTTTTCAATTAATCGTAGGTAACTTATTAACCGCCTTTTACTTTTCTGTAATATTAGGTGGATACCTTTGTTGTTGATGTTGATTAAGTACCTAATGTTTTGGTCCAATATCCAAAATAATAAAAATTATTCAATAAATGACTACATACTTCTGTAACAATATTCTGGTTTTAACGTGAAAGATGTTTGCCTACTACGTATGCAACTTATTAAGCAGCTGTCTAAAAAACTGTGGTCATGAAAACCATACAATAGACTTGTGTTGCCATGTCTTTTAGTTTGTCAGTAAACTGTTTTTACATGGTATTTGACGAAATGTTTGAATACATCTTTTTCGACAATACAAATTATTAATAATTACATAATCAAAATACATAATAGTAGTAGTTTCATGTTGTCGTCAAACGAATACATCTACGAAAAAAATTATTGTTGGATGCGGAAAATCAATGAACAATAGAACTAGTGAATTTATTGAGGTTTTTCTAAGGAACCCCGACATGAATGAGGAATATCAATCTCAAGTAGAGTATTCAGATATATGTACAATGCCTAGATAAGAGTGGGGAAGCTACGAAACACCACACAAATCCTACCGGTGCTAAGTTTTCACTTTAAAAATTAGGAATTCTGACACTTTTTTTATTTGACCCTTGTCAGAGACTGCTAGGGTTTTTTGACCAAGAGTTTGCAGTGTTCCTTTCTTATGCACGTGGCTTTAGAACATCTAATGTTTTGTTTGTACTAATTATACCGAATACTGGTTTGGGACCAGTGAATTCCGTTTCAAATCTTCTCTTTGTGTTCCAGAATTCACTATTATCGCTACTTGTGCTCAGCTAACATTAAGAGTACCAGTCCTAGACCACCCTAGATATGATCGGAGGACATCCTAAGGGTTTCAGTGCTGTCTGATAGTCACAAAGTTGTGTTAGGTTAACCTACAAGGGAAGGATTTATACCATTAATCAAGAAGAAATATGTACTATGTGCAACTCTCATCAAAATAAGACACTTGAACACATAGTGCTTCAATGTAGGATATATGATTGTATTAGAATACAAATTATTGAAAATCTGCAGAATTTTGATGATTCTATTGCCTCATTGAATACTGCTTCTTTGGTGGATATTAAACAAATTTCAAATTATTTCATTGGTGTACCCAAAATTCGTTAATTTTTATTGTAACCTTGCGGCATGTATTATGTATTTATTTAAAGACGCTGTACCGGAATTATTGTATCAATTAGAAGCAATAAAGATATTATTATTATCATCTTAAGTTTCCACTTGCTTTTCTGGTAATGACCACCTATCCCGAGCGTGTGTAAACGCAGCAGTTACATATTTAGAAATTTACGGACAATATGAGAAGTATTCAAAATTGCAGCCTTCTGCAGAACGATGTATGTGTTTTTGTGAAGTATAAATATTGTATGAGCTCTTTTTGGCCTCTATACTTCCTTTCAGTGTTCATTTGCAGACACGTATCGATGGCGTGGACTTCCGCCTGAAATACAGATGCATCTGAGCTTAGCGCCTTGTACTCCAGCTCTTTCCATATACTTGCGAACTGCACAGCAATTCAGAATCCTAGGGAACAGTACCTGGGAGACTACAGGATAGAGGAAGGACAATTACCTAGGTTGAAGCCTGCAGATATCCTAAAATTCATCCGGGAAGTAGGACTAAAGGAGCTACTAGTCTCTGAGACTCTCCTCAGAAACTAAGTAGGTCTCAGTGAATGTTACCCCAAAATACATACATACATACTCCAGCTTTTGTTCCTTGGTCAGTTTTAGATCCATCAGTGTACCACACCAGCGTTCCATCCTGTCTCTATCTCAGGACGTTGTATGGTTTTTTTCATTGATTTTGACCGGCAGCTTATCACTTCTCATGTCAACAAACTAGTGCATATCGCACCGATATGCACAGATAGACGAGCCTTAATAGTTTTGGTAGCTCCAGTTCAGCTCTTCTTTAACCAATTTAGGTAACCATGGGTCCACCACTGTTGTAAATGTTCAAAAGTAATATCATTTATATGACTAGGGACTGTAATACAATAAAATATTAGAAAACTATTATTTTAATACATCTGGCATCGTCCAACTTTTCTGACTAGTTGTTTTAAGTGGGTTTGTTTAATTATTTCAGTTTTGAATCAACAATGCGGGTCTTTTGAAGTGGCTAGTTTCCAACAATAGTCTTTATACTGTAACTTATAAATAAAAACATGCTTTTGAGTTTATTGTTGTTGCAAAATGTTTGTCATGTATAATAACAATAACTGAATTAACTTCCAAACACTATAAATACTGGTACATTTTTCTAAAAGTGTCAAGTCAGGTGGATAAAGTATCTACCGCCGTCACTGCATCAAAGAGATGCAATTTGTGCTCTCTTCATTCATATAAAGTCTTCTTTATAGCAGGGTATTATTATTAAATTAAATTATTGGGGTAAAGGTCTCTTCCAAGCCGCAGTATAAGAGACTAAATTAAGTATTGTGTGTCAATTACGAATAATTGGTCAAAATGGATGTATACATAGTAATAGTTCTTCTTATATGCGTTAAGGAAAGAAGTTTATTGTTACTATGTAATTTTTAACGTTCGTATAATAAAAATAGCTTATTTTAGATTTAAAGTGATTCCAAGTCGAAGTTCTAAACCTATTAACTGGTACTGACAAGTTGGACCACTCTTTTTCGTTATGCAAAATCCGGAATACATATCTCAATATTATTATTGATTGCATCCAGTTGGAGTAGTCTAGTATTCCAAACCTCCTTTGAATTGCAGCTGTTGTGGCACAGTATAAGCCACGTGATGCTTGCAAACTGTCGTGCGCAGAAATCAAAATCGGTCTTATTTATTCAAATAATTCCCAAATATGTTTTATATAAACTATACGAGGATGTATTGATATCTAGTTAGACTAGACCAGCTCCATGCATACACAAAATATTGCGTTACCATAGCAACGAACAATAACTTATTAGAAGTGTCAGTGTGAAGTTTGACGTCAAAAAAGTAAACCAGAGTTACGCAATAAATTAAAAGAAAAAATATGTTCACCCAAATTGTGAAAATCGAAAATTTGGAGTATCGAGCCATCATCAAGTACCTGTATTTAAAAGGGTTAAGAGGTAAGCAGATTTACGAAGATATGTTTAATACCCTTGGTGATCAATGTCCTTCGTATGCGACCGTGAAAAATTGGACTGCAAGCTTCAAAAGGGGTAAATTTTCCATTGAAGATGATGACCGATCGGGAAGGCCAGTTTCTGTGTCAGTCCCCGAAAATATCGATGCAGTTAATGACATGATTTATCAGACCGTCGAATTGGGCTAAAACGGATATCTGAAGCACTGAATATTTCATACGAACGCGTTCATCATATAGTTCACGTCAATTTGGACATGAGAAAAATTGCTGCAAAATGGATCCCCAAATGTTTGAATGTTGACCAAAAGCGTGCAAGGGTAGAAGCATCGCGTTCGATCAGTGATCGATTTGAAAACGATGTGGACTTCTTAAACCGAATTGTTACTATGGATGAGACTTGGGTACGTTTCTACGATCCAGAAACAAAGCAACAATCGATGGAATGGCGACACTCTGGTGCTCCAAGACCTAAGAAGTTTCGTGTCTAAAAATCTGCTGGAAAAGATCTTGCTTCAGTTTTTTGTTATTGCCATGGAGTAATCATGATTGATTTTTTGGATAAGGGTAGAACAATAACTGGAGATTACTATTCGACATTACTGACCAATCTACGGGGAAAAATTAAAGAGAAAAGACGCGGAAAGCTATCCAAAGGTGTTTTGTTTTTGCAGGACAACGCCTCTGCACACAAATCTCATGTTGCCATGCAAAAAATTCGTGATTTAGGGCTTGAATTACTAGAACACCGCGCTTATTTACCAGATTTGGCTCCGTCCGACTATCATCTCTTTCCTCAACTGAAAAAAAGTTTAAAAGGTCGTAAACTTTCTTCCAACGAGGTGGTAATAAAAGCTATGGAGGTCTGGTTTGCAGAGCAAGAAGAAACATTTTTTTTGAAGGTCTAGAGACGTTGCAGGTTCGCTGTAATAAACGTATCCAATTAAGAGGAGAATATGTTGGGTTATAAAATATTTTGACATTGAAATTTTGTTGGGTTCTATAGTAGGCTAAGAATTTTTCAATATATCCTCGTAAGTACCTTTGCTAAAATTTTTATTTAAACTTATTTTATTACATCATCTCAGTAAGAAGTTCGTTTGACCATGATTTTCGATGGTTTCCTTTTTCTACTTACCTTCTACTTTTTCTTTTACAATAATTTGTAGCTGTTTTTTTGTCCAATTATAAACAATTTATTATAAAATACGATTTGTCGGCAAACTGCAACAGAAGCAATTTAAAAAAAATCTAAATTGGTACCGTTGGTCGCCATAAAAATTCAATAATTTCCGGTGAGTCATTTGATTCTGTCAATTGTATTAATTAGAGTTTTAATTGTCAGCTGAAGAATAAAGATCGTGTGGGTGTAGCAAATTATATAATTGATCGCTGACTCTTTAATGAAAAAGTCCAGCTTGAATGCTGAAATGTTTATTTATTAAAAAGTCTACGTTGTAAAATAATGGTTAGGTTCAATGTTTGTGGCTGAAATAGAGAAATAGAAATTTCTCAAGTCGTTTTTGATATAATAACTGAAAAGTTGATGACCGGAATGACAGTTTTTGAATTAATTAATTGAAGCATCAAATATTGTAGAAATACTTTACAAAGTGGCATCATCTGATAAAAAATTAGCAAGAAAATTATTTATTTTATATACAGAGGAGATATTCTAGTCTTGCTCTAGGCAATCGAATATCTCTAAATGTTGAAAGTTTAATTTGTGTACAGTACTTACTGTGCATTGTTTAAATTGCGATTTATACCTAAGTAAAGCGTATCATAGACGTACGATTTAATTTTTAAGGGGAGATGGTTTATTTGTAAAAATGTTCGTTTAATATTGGCGTATAATAGAATTTTTGGCACAAATTTACATCTATAAATTCCCATTTACCATGGACATGAGGATTTATTTGCAAAAAAATCCATCTATCATGGGCGTATTATTATAAAGGATGAATTTATTTGAAAAATTCCTGATTTCTATGTCATGGGCGTACGATAAAAATGTTGCGGGGTGTTGATTTTTTTTCCTTAAAAATATCACTTACCCTGGCAGTACAATAAAATTTTTGGAATGGGTTCATTTATTGACCAAAATTCATATCTACCATGGGCAGACGATAAAATTTTCATAAGGAGTCAATTTATTTGTAACAATTTCTAAATCATGTGCATACGATGGAATATTTTCAAAGGATCTATTTCTAAAAATTTCATGAACATCTTGAAAGCAATTTATTTGCAAAAAATTCCGTTTATCTTGGGCGTACAATTGAATGTTTCAGGGATCAATAGTAATTACCATGGGCATTGGCAAAAACTTACACCTACCTTAGCCATAGGATAAAAAGTTTATAAAGGGTCAATTTATTTGTTTAAAAATTCCATTTACAATAGGCGTTCGATAAAATATTTAAAAGGGGCTCATTTATTTCTGTTTCCATTTCTGTGGAAGTCTCCGTGACCACCTTTTTCTTTTTTCTTATGAAACCTTGAAGCGTTACAACATTTTTTTAAATACTATAGTGATTATCCTGTACAATTCCCACAAAATGGTTAATACAATTGATGAAACAATTAACTAATAACAACTACCGATGTTAATTCACTTAATTTTCTAATAAACTTATATCAGTGATCGTACGACAGTCGTATCACCTCCTAAATCCCCACGAAACCACACACCATCTAATTCAATCAAATAATTACGGACTTTAACAAAGATTCAACGGTTCACAACATTGAGTTAATCCATTGAGAAAACCTAATTGAGAAGATAACTATTTTAAACGGTATAGATGGACCCTCAGTGCCCCGGGTAATTGTTCCATCATTCTTCTGACTAACGCTGGCGGCTATTATTCACACGGGCTTAGAAGAATTTCGTACATTCCTATTATATTTTTTTCAATCAAATTAAAATAAAAAAAGTGTAAGTCGTTAAAAAATGACGAACTGTGTTGAAGGAAGTATATTTTTAGTATTTGTGGTAATTAGTTCTTGTGTTTGCGGTGATATTGCAGAATTTTACAGTCCCCCGACGACAGTTAAGGCCAAAGAGAATAATACAGTTTTATTGCCCTGTTATTTAAATACTTTATCTAATGGTAAGCTAATTTTTTAAAAAGGGTATATAACGCATTTTTTAAGTTTTTATTTGGGGGGTAATATCCCTAGTGCATTTAATTTTTCCGGAAAAATTCGGAAAAACGAGTTTCTTAGTAATTTTTAAAACCACTCTCGCTCATGCTATTTGTTAAAACAGATTACTTAGAAACGACTGTTCCAATCTTTCCACAGGAAAAATTAGATGCACGAGGGATATTTGGTAAGATTATTTCCTGAGTAGGAGGAAAGGTAGTTACTTCAACCTCATTTTAAATTACAATTAATATAAAGATTACAATTATTGTAGGTTACAGGAGTATTGTTAGCCATATCGGTTAAATTGTTTTTAATTATGTTTGTAGTAGCACTATTTTCTTTGTTGCTGTGAGGAGTGTCAAACGATTGATGGTGTTGGCTCGAAGAAGTGTATATTTTCTGTCTTTTCAAGGGAGCTTCGAAGCTTGTAAACGGTACATTATTTTGGACGGTTCTTAAGGCAGTGATGATATTTGAATGAATATTTTTCCTGCAGTTTTTTGGCAACGATATTCCACATTACTTGTACACACAGTTATTTGTAGTCTTCCCCATTAGCTTTACGCATGTTCCATGCCCAGTCCTTGAAGATTAAATTTAGCTCGTCTGTAGTTGTTGTCTGGAGTAAGTGGTAATTTTTTGCTTGGCGAAATTCCATAAATTGCTTCCAGATAGATGTGTGCGTTTTCTGAGTATTTAGTGGAACACTATTTTCAACAGCCGTATTAGTTTTACGTTCGGAAACATTTCCAAACCGATTCATTCTGAGTTTCAGTTGAAAAATTAATAAATTCGTAAGCGTTGTTTGTGATCTTTGTTGTTGGTAACGGTACATAGCAACACAGCATAGAAACCATCGAGTTTGTTTTTACAAGGCAACATGTCAAACCTGCATGGAATTTTTTCGATTTTTTTTTTCCGGAAAAACTGCTGACAACTAAGTTGACAGTTGTTAAGTAATTTTTCCACTTAAAATTTTTATTTGACATACCAATTCTTGATAGCGATTGGTCAAAATTAATAGGAAGGAAATAATCATAAAAATCGTTTAGCGTGAATGGAAATTATGGGGTCGCACTTACCCTTTACGCCATCCACATCAGTACATTAAAAAATAAATTACTTTTATAATTGCTTTGCTGATAAAACAACAAACCACCCGGTATGAAGGGTGGTGTTGTATTTACTACCAGATAAATTCAGTTCTGTTGTTTTGTTTTGTCGTCAATAAAGGTATATACAATATCAAATGCTTTTTTCTACTATTACTATCGAAAGTCGTCTTTTGTGCCTTGAAAAGCAACTGAAAAGTTGATGTTTTCCGCGAGCTGTCATAATTTGACATTATTAGCGCTCTTAAGTAGAATGTAACTTTGAAGCACGCCTAATTTTCCGCGAGCTGTCATAATTTGACATAAATTTGGCGCACGCCTAATTTTATTTATTGATAAAAGAGAGCCGGTAGTTAATTTTGGTGTGATAGTAGAAAAAATCTTGTGTGTATTTAGAGCAGAAAGTCTTTTGGTAGTTCCGGCAGATTGCAACTTTCTGTCTCGACTACCAAAGTACTACTTTCTGCTCTTGATACACAAATAGCTATTAAAATATGTCAACTAGATTTTAAAATCTATTTACTACATTTTTCCTATCGAAAAATACTTCACCATTGACAGTTGGTTAAATTAATAGTATATTAAGTGCCAAGGGACAAAAACGTTAGTTAGTTTTCTGAGGCATGAGTGGGGCGAAGTGAAACACAAGCACAAGATGACAGACAATGACTGACGTGTCATTGAGAAATTAAATGACACAGAACTACAAAATTATCACGGAATATTAAATATAAATTACAGAAGATACACGTTTAATGCCCGGTTTTATAAAGTAGAGTTAAATATCTCGAGTTACCCCGAGGGTTAACTCTCGGGTTAAAATGCAAAAATCACTGGCGTATTACTGTAAAAATATATAAAAGAAGAAAAAGTCCGGCCATAAAACAGTGTTTTCTTCTATGAGTCGGGTACAACAAAACCTATAACCTCACATTTTTTTAAATGTTCTTTGTATTAGGGCCGGTTTTACTTCTGTTAGGAAGTCATTAAAAATTTCAAATAAATCTCTCACTTCATCCATGTTCACAAATAGCTATTCCGCAATTGAACGATACATGGGAAAATATTTTACCCATAATGTAGTAATTAGTAAACTTTTAAAATCATCTTTCGCCACTGAATCTTGTTTCAAAGTGGATTAGATGTCCTGAAAGGATGTTTATATCAGAATAAAGGATTTTAAGTAAATTTGTGTCCAACATTGTCATGCAAATTGTGAAATACAGTCTATTTTTAAAAGTATAATGATGTGTACATGAATGTTTAAAAATTGTAATTGAAAATTAACAATACAAACATACTTTTGGACCTAAAAAAATTATTTTATGTGACCTATTTGCTTTTGAAGAGGAGACCTATTTTCAGCGTTGAATTAAAACCATAAATAATGAAGATAGTGATTCGGGATTTCGAACTTTTTTATTGTAAATGTTCCCCCCTTTAAGAATCTTTTGTTTAAATTTTTCAAATGTTAATACTTCTCGAGATATATTAGCAAAAAAACGAAATACCTTTTTTTAATCTTTATTTGTTTATAACTTTTGAAATTTTTTATGTGCTAATACATACTTTCGATACATTTTTCTAGATATCACACATTTTTTTAAGAACACCATCTCTATTTTTCACCATTTTCAACTCGTTGACTAAATTTGTTATTTTAAATAAAGCACCCTGTATAAATGTTTATAAAATAATAAAAAGTACTTTGTGCCTACTACAAAAGTAAACACAAAAATTAAAATAAAATAATTTGTTTTTCACTATAATCATCCAATATCTAAATATGTCCTTCAATACTTATTATATCATTTATTTAATAATTCACCATTGTGCAGTGCCTCATTTAAATACAGATTAGTCAAAGTTTATAAAAAGTCTGTCAATCTGCAGTATTTGTAATCTTGCTTATACCGATATCAACCGGAACACAATAACAGAGTCATATTATAGGTATATAGTTTCTACGGAAGTCAGTTGGAGCCTCCAAAAGATTTATGAATACTTTCATATAGTTTTTCAAAGCTGTACGTACATCCATCCTGTCAACAAATTTATAGATATAAGAAGAAATTTTCGATATATTTTCCAAACTTAAATATTGTTTCTGAATGTTCCTCTTTTTTTAAATTAAAAAATTCGTTGGCGATCATTTTCAAATAGCTACACCGATGCGTTTAATATGACTAAATTACCCGTATTACTTTAAGTAGAAGACTATTAACAGATTTCTCACTTCCTAATTCAGTTATTTGTTTTGTTCATGTATTGTAATAACTAAACATTAACATCTCAAGCTGCAATTGCACGTAAATTAGACTTTCCCTTTGTTCGAGAAATCAGTAACTTTACGTTTATGCACATATACCCTTTTACCATCGCTTCTCTTTGTTTGTCCCATATATATTTTCCCGGAAAGTATATAAAATCAATCCTATATATCTTATTCATCTATTCACGTTTATATAAAGTGTTTTTATTAATATGTATTTCTTTATTTTCAGATGAAGCTTTCGCGAAATCCGTCCGATGGTACAAAAACGAAGATCTCTTAGTTGATAGTGCCAATGAGTCTATAGTACCGCCAGATAGACATATACTTTGGGAAAACGGATCACTAGAAATATTATACGTACAACCAGAAGAAACTGGTGAATATATGTGTGAAATAGAAAGACCGGAACCATGGGGACCTGTTAGACAAAAACACGCTATTGAGGTTATGCGTAAGTAAATATTAACGTGGATTTGAATATGTGTAGAATGATGGCCTACATGTAAGGTGTATACGTATGACTTAATATTTTAATTTGAAAATGCAAATGGTCGATATAGTGCCAAAGCTGCAAAAATAATGCAGATTAACTGTTCTTATAGCTCATCCATTATAAAAACCGTTTTCCACGTAACAAAATGCCGATACAGAGATGACGTTTCTTCGTATTACGTCACTAGTTTGCTGCTGTCAATCCACTGTCAATCACTATGTTTTGCCACTTTGAGCGTACCTATTTAAAGAAACATTTTTTAATTAATTTCAAACGAAATATAATTCGTTGGATAATTAAATATCAAATTCAAACAAACGGCATCTCAGCTCTGCAACTTTTGTGGTTACCTCCGACGTATTTTATTTGGTTCATTAAATTTTTCTTAATTTTGCCTTATTAAATTACAGTAAAACGTAAAACTGCCTGCAAAGAACTTGTAGCTTCGTTAATCATTAAAGTTTGTTTGCAAACAATAGCTAAAACCATTGTTAGACTAGAACTAGATAATCATACTAATTCAACTGCTTGGCAACAAAGTCCAGTTATGACAGACGTCTTGGTAAATGGTTTTTATACTGTACGAGCTATATACTATTATATAATATGTCACCAACTACGCGTGCGTGTTAGTTAATGTCAAAATTGTGCTTAGTTAATTAACGACCCTGTAACATTCCTGATAACTCTTCAAGGTATTGTTTCAGATTCTCCATCGGTGGAACCGTTTCCACCAAATGGATTTTTACAAGTGAAGTTGGGGGAAGAAGTTGTAATGTCATGTAAAGGAGAAGGTATTCCTTATCCAATTATAACATGGTTCAGTAAGGTAGGAACTTGAATGATATTTTACATTGTCACTGGGTAGTTAAAGTCAATATTTTTCTATTAGGGAGAAGAACTGAAATTGATAGATCATCGCGAAATATTAAAATTCACTGCTTCAGACAGACAGTTGGCAGGTATTTACGAATGTATAGCCGCAAATGGAGTGGGAGAGCCTGCCAAAGCTTCCATCGAACTTAACATCATATGTAATTATATATCTATTCATTTAAATAAAACTATGTCACTTTCTACTACTTTCATCTAAATATTTTGATAACCAACTGATTTTAAAAATGTTAGTCCATAATAATATTTTTTTTAAATTTAGATCCACCAGAAATGATGACTACAAGATCTTGGATTCATACAGCACCAGGTCATAGAGTTCAAATAGACTGCAAAGTATCAGCCGATCCTCAAGCTACAATTACATGGCTCAAAGGAGAAGTACCCGTTCATTTGGACACTCGAGTAGTGTCAACGGTAGATGGAGATAAAAACACTTTACTTATTCGAAACGTACAGCGAAGTGATTTTGGGATTTACACGTGCAGAGCCGCTAACGAACTTGGGCAAGGAGAAGTAGCGATACAACTTTCGGGTAGAACCGAATTAAAAATTTTATATTTTTTATGCTAATATATTATTTTTAGGAGTACCGAACCCCGGTGTATTTAAGAAAACAGAGGAGAAGAATGTAAATTCCAAAACATCTTATACATTGATTTGGGAAGTAGACAGTTACACGCCAATAATAGAATACAATTTATGGTTCCGGGTGTATAAAGCCAGGGTCACCCATCCTCCAAATTGGACCAAACTAACGATACCAACTGAACATAGCTCGGGACCAGTGTACTCTAAATCATATACTATCAAAGGAATTAAAGAAAAAACTGTTTACGAAGCTCTCTTGGTATCTAGGAATAGGTATGGGTGGTCGAAGCCTTCTCCAATATTGAGATTTGCTACAGCGGGAGCTGGTGAGACAATTGTTTATTTTATATGACCGCGCGCAGTGTTTCCATACATCTGAGCAGCTTTGAAATCATGCCTGTCTTTTTGCCGCACACGTAGCTTTTTTTGGAAAATTAATTTATTATTATTCTACAACGTTTTTATTTTGCAGAGTTGATAGAAGATATGATAACAACTGTTCAAGTGAGTGTACAAGACAATGTCTATGCTCTCCAAGCCAGTTCGTCAACTAAAAATTATTGGACAGGAATGTCCATATTTTTTATGTTTAATGTGATAAAGTTATTTGTATAAAATTGTTTATTATTTCCAAGCTACTCTGTATCGAGTATTTGTGTGATACAACCGAATCTCGTTCCAGTGTCGCATCAAAATTTAAACTTATTGTGAAAATACCTACCTACTATTTAAGTTCTTAAAATATCCACCTAATAGTAAAAGTCGAACTATACCTATCTTATAACAAAATTATTTAAAAAAGGGCGAGTTTATCAGTGCTCGGTTAAATATATTGTAGTCTTCCGGCTAAATCTTAGCTGTTGACCAAACTGTTTATCAACTGCCAGTTTGCGTTAGCTGTCAGTCAAACTTTCGGCTATCCTATCATTATCAAGTTGATGTTAACCATAGAACATATAAAGTTAAATACGAGAAAGAGGTGTTCTCTGATTCTGACTGTCAACTACGTGTCATTATAGTTTACTTACATTTTGCATCATTTCAATTTTAAATTTCGAAAAGCTTTCATTTTGATGTATTTTTTAGTACTTTAGTAGCGTTCAATTAATATTAACTATTAATTAACAGCTACTTTTATTAATAATTGTCGCTGATTCAGTGAAACTGGGAAATCCACCACAATTTTGACACTGACAAGTATCATTACCTACGGTGTTGCCACAGCAACATACAAAAATAAAAATCAGTACTTCTATATTTTTGATTCAGTGTATTATAACAAAATATGCGAGTTAAATTTAAAATATGTATATTTCATCGAACTGGCGATCCTTCTTACACCAAATTAGAATGAAAACTTCACATTCTATCGACCAGTTTCACAATATTAGTTTATCTCATGGTTAAGAAGTAACCATCGGTTACGACAAAGTTTGGGTTACACAATATGTGGTCAAGGATATAAGTGTAGGTGAAATATTTAACTGCAACCCAAAGTACGGGTAACTGTGCTAACCAAGGAAATCTAACCTAATTTATGGTTGTCAACTACGTCAATTGTCAAATTTTAAGATTATATAATGGGCGCGTTCAGCCACGCTAGCGCAAAGTTAACGCTACCAGCGGCGCTCTGTGAAAGCGCTTGAAGGTGGCTGAACGTCTATGCTTTGATGCTCTGCTCCGTGACAAACATTCGATCCATATTCGTTGGTATATTTCCACGCAATATTAAATTCTACAGTTGTATACGGTTTAATATTCTCCGCCATAATTAAACCTTATTAAACACTAATAAAAACTAATAACAGAAATTTTATATTAGATCGAGGTTAGAATTTAGAATTCTTGTTTGTTTTTGTTGACATCATAGGTTGACATAACGAACCGTTGACCAACTTGGCGGAAAATACATTCGCTGGAAGAAATGGCGACCGCTAGAGCTAGCGCTGTCACTTAGCGGTCAAATTCGCCCACTGCTTACTCAGCACTTGCTTAGTGCTAGCGTGGCTGAACGCGTCCATTGTTATTTTTAATTACAAACAATTAGAAATACGAACGATTACGATGTTAAAGTCTATAGCAGCGACGATGAAGCCAGACGGACAAGAATTATTCGTCCAAGACGTGATTATTTCGAAGAATTGGACAATCACGATTTTTCTGCAGATTTCGTTTGTCCAGGAAGACAGAAAGTCTGTTGGAAAAAATTGAGGAGGCTATTTCCCATCCAACAGTAACAGTAAGGTAAGTTTTATCAAGAGATTAAAAAATATTTTTTCCATTAAAATTCTCTTTGATAAAAGAGATGATGCTCTCTCTGCACTTTGGTACTTACAGTATAAAAACATAACCTCAAAAAGTCTTATTTTTTCCTTTCACTTGACATAGAACACAATGCTATCGATAGTTTTCATACCAACACAACAAAAGTTAATATAATTTCATTATCTAACCATTATAGTTAAATGATTATTGTGAGTGTAACTGAGACTTTGGCTCTGCGGCTAGAGATAGCCGAGGGCTAACGGGGCTGGCAGATATAACCGAACATTGATAAACCCGCCCTAAACGTAGAATAATTAATGCATAAAAGCTCTCCATTCACATATAGGAATAGCCCGTAAATCAACAACAAATGAAACAAGAATAACCTTGTTTCCATAAACAATATTTACACTGAACGCCTCTGAGACTGTTAACATGTGCCAGGCAACCGGACATTTTCAGTTTGTACTGTTCTCTATATATTTGCGATACTTATAACTCTACTAGAATCTGGCCCCTGGTTCCATTTTTGCAGTTGACGATAGGGTTTTATCATTTCTAGATTTCCGTAATACATACATCCAATTTGGTTGAACCCATTCCTTTTCTTCAATCTACCTTGACATTACTTTAGAGATTGGAGTGTGTTATATCGAGACTGTTAGATTAATTTTCAATACCGGTAAGGTCGGTAAAAAAGTTGCCAGATTTGTATATATGCTGCCTACCTTTAGTGTAAGATTGACTGATTCGGTAGTACAAGTCGGAGGCTTCAAGACCTCTACACCTATTTTTTGTGCTCTTGGTTGTGCCGTTTATGTGAAAAAACTACTATAGCCCTTATCAGACTAAACAGTCTCTTCACTAGGTCTTTCTTGGATAAATTCTACCTTGAGTACTCTAGTCCTATCAGGGATCTATGTTCCAATGAGACAGTGCTACACATTCGAAGATATGTATTGTGTGAGGCTGCTTCCTCCACTTCCATGCACCAATATAGGTTCCTCCCTATACATGCCAATTGTATGCATGTGCTTCCTTAGGGTACAGCGACCGGTGAGTAGTCCCGTCACCCTTATCTGGCCCCTGTTGAAGTTTCATATTTCGTTAGTCATCAGCTCCGAGGGTTTTTTGACAGGAATTTGTTGTCTTCCTGCATTGGCATTCAGTACATCTGATGTTTAGTTTAAATCCATTGGGATATTAAACCACGTGCAGCAATTTTTGATATTCCAAATACTGGTTCAGGACCAGTGTATGATACAATAGTACTATTTCATATTAAGAATTTATTGAGCAGTTTTTCAAAAGGATCAGGGAAACGCCATGCTAGTCGGTTATAACCATAAATAAAAAAGAGCTTAAATCAATTCATATATTTAGTAACCAGTACAAAAAGTGTTTCTCATAATAAAAAAGGAATTAGCATAATAAATTTGGCCTACATATCCAGTTGTTAGTGAGGTAAGCAGATAAAAGAAAACTGTTAGTTTGAAAGCTTATAGCTAAGTAGAAATCCGATGGTAATTTCTGTTGAATATTCATGTCTTCCATTATCAAAATACTCAATTCTAGCCAATGAATTTTAAAAATATACACCATAAGCAATATACAATGGTGCTTGTATGTATAATAAAGCAGCATATTTAAAGAACTGTTAAAGGTAGATGTATTACAAGCAGAAAATGTTAAGCATTTTGAATGATGTTTATTGAAAATAATATATTTACTCCATTTATTCCTGTAGCTACTCTGCAACTACGTATTTGCTACAAAATTGATCACATAATAATTTTCAATCATCTGTGTAACTTAAAAAAAAATTAATTTTAATATAAATATTTTGAAAATTTTAAAACAATTCAACTTTGGAGCTATTAATCAATACCAAGCTCTGCAGCTTCTTCAGGTGTCAGTTCAGATATATCATTTTTAAGCATAGTTTCTGATTTTGCCGACTCTCTCATAATACCGTATTCTTCAATATCTAAGTCATCATCATCATCATCCCCATTTCCGCTTCTTATGTTTTTAAATATGGACTTTTTATTTTCACGTTGATCTGGAGGGGTTGAAAGATCTCCTTCATAACTAATTATATTATTTTGTGCTATTCTCCATTCTAAAATTTCTGTTGTGAATTCATCTGTATTTCCCAACTGAGTAAAACCTACAACTTTGTCTATCATGACACCTAAAATACAAAAAATATTACCATCTGAAATTGTTTAAACTGTAGAAAATAAATAATGATGTATTAATTCATTTTAACATAAAAACACCTTTCAATATAAATAAATAGAGAAGACGATCTGGAAACACTTTTAAATAACCCTTCACTTAAACTTTGCCCTGGAGATACTTCAGTAGATGATAATGAAATATCTTATGAATTACCTACACAGTTCAAAAATGAAAAAAAATTTTACTAAAATTACACTATCTTCATTAATACTCACCATTTTGGATTAGTACAATAGTAGGTAAGGTTTTTACTTTGAGTTTTTCAACTAAAAACGGGCATTTCTCGGCATTCAATTTTGTAAATCGAGTTTCTATATGCTTAGGAGCAAGTAATTTTAAATGCTTATCCACAATAGCACATCTAGGAGTAGCGTTTCTGTAAAAATGTAAGACTACATTATCAGACTTCTTGATCGTATCAAAAAACGCCTTTTCTTCAGGAAGTTCTTCGTATTTCCCATGGTCTCTACTTAACCATATTCTCTTCTGTTCTTCTAGCTTTTTTAGTTCTTTTATTCTGTTTAATTTAAGCTGCTCCAAGTCATTGGTATCTAAATTGTCTATCTTTTCAATAACTGCATCAACTTGTTTTTCGATTGCTTTAGTCACTTGTAATAAGTTATTTTCAATATTATCCATATTTTCAATGTGGTCTCTTAAGTTCTATCTTGGAATTAAATGTAATATCAAAAAATTTTGTAGCGGATGTTTGTAGAAATTTATTGGTTAGTACAGAGATGGTTCATAGAGAAACAAATAAGAGAGCTGTTAAACGTGTGACCTAATCATAAAGTTACCACTAGCGCCTACCTCGGCTACAGGTATGAACTATAACTGAAGACGAGGGCTTTTTGAATTTTCAAACATTCAGGATACGAGTAATATTGTACAATGTTTGTAATTGAATGATTTTTCGCATGTCCTGATGAATCTGATGATAAACAAGCGTTCTTTGCACAATATTTCTTGTCATTTTATTTTTTATTTCTGTGATTGTCATTTTTTCTTATTTCTGTGGTTGTCATTTTATTCCTTATTTCTGTGGTTGTCATTATTATTTCATATTTCTGTGGTTGTTAATAATTATTTCATATTTCTGTGGTTGTAAATAATTATTTCATATTTGATAAAATGGCGTCATGCGTTTTAACTTTTACTATTTTTCTGCACGCATATTTGTTTTAAATAATTTCAAAGTGAATTAAACTTTTAGTAATACTATTAATATTACCGTTCGGGATTACATTTGATCCAAAGGCGATAGAAAAACAGATAGGTGTATTGAAATATACATAGCATCGAAGAAAGAAATAAGGTCTGGTAAACTATTTTTAATTACTATTAGAATTTTATTATAAGCTTTTAGAAAGTCCAATGGGCTATTTTTCCTTCCAATACGATTTCTTTGTATTAATTGTAGATATTTTATTCTATTTCAGGTATATGTTTGTCTAGAAATTGTCGTCCATACAATAGGTCTCCTAACACCTTGCATGCCTATTTTTTCAAAAAAATATAAACTACTTTTAAAACGACTTTAAAAATCATAAAATTTGAAAGTCCGCCAAAACGCGCTTTACGTCATAAAGTTGGTGCCCCATGGAGTGACGTCATTTGTTTACGTTCTTATTCGTGTATCAAGCTCTGAGTTCTTGTGACCTAATTTGTTTCTGAAAGCTTTAAAAATGGATAAAGCCGAAAAAAAAACTTTGTATTACAAGTATTGCATTGTTCCAGAGTGTAAATCAACGACTATTAAAACTCTAGACAAAATATTTGTTACTTTACCTGGTGGCGCAAGCAAAAATGCACTTGAGAGAAGGGCATTGTGGTTGCAAGCTATGCGTCGAAACAAAGACGACATTTCGACAAATACTACTGCTTTTGTTTGTGAAGACCATTTTAATGTAAGTACTTTTATGTTGGTAATTTTTCTTCTTAAATAGTTTGAGGTTATGTACCTATATGTCCAGGAATCATTCAGAAAAACATTATTTTCTTACGACCACACATCAAGTTTCCACTGAAAATGTGCAGAAATATTATTCAACAGGAGTGAAATTTAGTGGTTTCCAAGTGGGTACCCAAAGAGCACGATTAAGTCATTTTTGAGTGTATTCGTAAGAATAGTGGAAACGGCTCGTGAGACAGTGACTTTCTTACACTCATGTGATTTCATACCCGTGTAAAATTTGTCACTTTCTATACAGGTTATGTAATATTCTATTTTGTTATTACCTATAAAATTCCCTTTTAAAATGATGACAGATGAAAAATCTACATAGAACTCTAGCCTTCTAAAATTAAATGTATGTAGATAATGTGCTACTTTTAAACTGACATTAAGAAATTTTCATTATAAAAATTAAGAATGTATTTACTTATTTTGTATTAACTGAAAAATTAGTTTAAACTTTTCACCACTGACCTTTCTTCTTTTTTTTTGAAGTTGGTTTGATTTTTTTATAAAAAAACAATTGTGTGAACATATGGGGTTGGGATAAAGTATGGAACCAAGTAAATATCTTGTAAACGAAAAGAACGATATTTATGAAAATTTACAGGTAAGTGCAATGGAACAAAATGCATCTGATGTATATTTTTTTGTTAATAATATACTTCCGGTTTCACCGGAAATGCCATCAACTTCTTTAATTCAAATGAGACACCCTATATATTTTTACAGATTTTGAAATAGCTTGTTATTTTGAATTCATACATACTTAGTTCAGTGTAAAAAAATTTGTAAAAACGAGGAATAACTCACTGTTAGTTGTACAATAGGTGTACACTTCATTATTTTAGAATAATGAGAAACAAAATTACTTCAAATGTTCAAAATGCTCGCCGTTTACTTGCTGACAATATGCCGTTTATAAGTTATTGGTTTCTTACATAGCTCTGTCATACTGTTTTTTTTAGCTTGAAGAGGATATGGAGAATTTTATGCGTTACAAACTAATGGGTGGCAAAGTTTTCTTGAAAAACCATGTTGTTCCTCACAGATTTGAATGCCAGAAAGATAGAAAACGACCAGGAGACATGACTGAACAACCTAGTGCAGTTAAACAAGCAAGAAAAAATCTTGTTGCCACACTTCTGACCTCTTCGCTTGATAGTTTTCCCTGTTCTCAGGCCGAGTCTTCCAAGGTTGCAGAAAGATCAAAAACTGACACACAACTGGAAAGTACATCGAATGAAAATTCCTCTACTGTGGTTGAACTAACACCTAAACCATTAGAGTGTTTAATAGTATCTGAAAAAGTTTCTTGTGAGAGAGTGAGCTCTTGCTGCAAGCTGACTCAAACTGAATGGACAGGTGCAAATGCTACTGTCTGTCGAACAGTCTCAACTCACTTCAGACCCAAATACAGAAGCAAATTTGTACAAACTGATGTTTGTTTAGCAACCAAAGTACCATTTTTATTGGACAAGTAGGGTATTGTAGAACAATAGATGTACAATAAACAATAATGGGAGCTCCTCCAGTCTTGAATATTTTCTGATTAATTCTTGGTAAGTCTTATTCGTAAATTCAAATAGTTCAAAAGAATGATGTACTGCTGCTAGTTGAAATCATATTAGAATATAACTTTGTCACTTCAATTAAATATTAAATAGAAGGACTTTGTCTGCTTTTTGTTATAATATATACTCTATCAAGGTTGTTCTCAAGGTTTTTTTTCAAGAAGTTTTATTTCTATTACATGTAAGTTCTACATATGCAATAATTACTACTTGAAGCTTCTGATTATGTAGATTTACATTCTTCTGTAAATTTTAAGCACAATAAGGTACATTGGGTTTGGAAAAGAGCATCATTGACGGTGAAAACTGGAAATCGCCGATAAATGTTTTTTTTCTAACTGTGTATACTACTGGTACAAATATTGTCAATACTAGTTGCATTGTTTATGTGTACAACATTAGAACTTTTGGTTTTATCAAACAGGAATTGGTTTTCTGACGAAAGAAACACTAATTGATTTGGTGAGCTCAGTAAGTTTTTTATTTATAAGTTCAAGTACCTATTTCAGGTGAACACAACACTTGGTAATAGTCATTTTAAAATTTGTGTGATTTTCAGGAAAGTGAAGAAAAAATAACAACAGCATGTCAATCTAAGTTAATTTTGTTGGAATATGAAAATATTAGGACAATGCAATGGAGGAACCGTGACTTTCAATAAGATTCCACTGTAAGTATACATACAATTATTATTGATAAAATTGTAAAGTAGTGTGTAATATTTTATTAAATCAAGATTTTTTTACAATTTAATTTCTCCTTGTTGAAACAAGAGTGTGTACTCTTCACAATTTGGATTTTATTAGAAAATTAACTTTCTGATAAGTGGCAGTTTCGAAAAATATTTGTAATGAGTGGTCTCTCCTTGAAGTATGTCATATGAGTAATCTGTGGTTGTCATTATTATTTCATATTTCTGTGGCTGTCATTTCATATTTCTGTGGTTGTCATTATTTCATATTTCTGTGGTTGTCACTTTCATATTTCTGTGGTTGTCATTTTCATATTTCTGTGGTTGTCATTTTATATTTCTGTGGTTGTCATTATTTCATATTTCTGTGGTTGACATTATTATCTCATATTTTTGTGGTTGTCATAATTATTTCATATTTCTATGGTTGTCATAATTATTTCATATTTGAGAAATGGCGTCACACGCTTCAACTTTCACTATTTTTCTGCACGCGTATTTATTTTAAAGAATTTCTCTGTGAATTTAACTTTCAGTAATACTATTATATTATCGTTCGGGATTACACTTGATCCAAAGGCGATAGAAAAATAGATAGATATATTGAATTAGACATAGCATCAAAGAAAGAAATAAGGTCTGCTAAACTATATTTAATTACTATTAGAATTATAAGCTCTTGGAAAGGCCAATGGGCTATTTCTCCTTCCTACACGATTTCTTTGTAGTAATTGAAAATATTTTATACTATTTTAGATTATATGATTGACTGTCTACAAGTTTTCGTCGATACAGTTACTTCAATAACCAGAGTACCATTTTTATTGGACCAGTAGGGTATTGTAGAACAACAGATATACAATTAGCAATAATAAGAGCTCTTCCAGTCCTAACTATTTTCTGATGCATTCTTAGTAGTCGATGGTAAGTCTTATTCATAAATTCAAACAGTTCAAAATAATGATGTACTGATGCTAATTCAAATCATTTTGGAATTGGTCTGTTTTTCTTGAAAAGAAAAAATGGGATCTAAAATGGGATGTTTGTGTTCTATTTTTGATTATATGATATAGAATGATTTCTCTTGATGTCAAGCATGGTATTCTCTCTTGATTTGCTTCCTCAATGAGTGACTTCTATTATGTTTACATACACAATATTTTCAACTTGACATGTTAAATTACACAAAAATGGAAAATAACATAATTGGTTGGTTGGCTGTTAAATGAAAATGCGAGTTTGGAACAAAGTATAACTAGATGGTGGAATTGAGAAGTATAGAGCCCGGTTATTGGCAAAAGGTTATTTACAAGAATATGGACTGGATTTTACTGAAACTTTCTTGACTGTTGTATGTCATTCTTCTATAAGATTTCATCTTGCACTAGCTGCTAAATATGAGCTGAACACCCAACAGATGGACGTAATTTCTGCGTTTTTATATCCTGAATTGAAAGAAGAAATTTATATGGAATTTATACGAGTACAAGTGAAAAAAAAACAGTCTATTTATGGTCTTAAGCAAGCAGTACTTAAAATCTCATCAATATGAGCTAGTATCATTTCATCTGGATGCTTCATATTACCACTATAAGCAACAAGGAGGCACTAATGCATACCTATCAGAGAATTACCAAGGAGAAATAAAATTGTAAAGTAGTGTGTAATATTTTATTAAATCAAGACTTCTTTACAATTTAATTTCTCCTTTTTGAAGCAAGAGTGTGTACACTTCATAATTTGGATTTTATTAGAGAATTAACTTTCTGAATTTGGCAGCCTCGAACAATATTTGTAATGACATCTCTTCTGGAAGTTTGTCATATTAGTAATCTGTGGTTGTCATTGTTTCACAGTTCTGTGGTTTTCATTGTTTCACAGTTCTGTGGTTTTCATTATTCAATTTTTCTGTGGTCGTCATTTTATTTCTGATTTCTGTGGTTGTCATTGTATTTCTGATTTCTGTGGTTCTCATTTTTTTTCCTAGTTCTGTGGTTGTCATTTTATTTTCATTTCTGTGGTTGTCATAATTATTACATATTTGATGAAATGGCGTCACGCGATTTAACTTTTACTATTTTTCTGCACGCGTATTTGTTTTAAAGAATTTCAAAGTGAATTAAACTTTTAGTAATACTATTAATATTATCGTTTGGGATTACACTTGATCCAAAGGCGATAGAAAAACAAATAGGTGTATTGTAGTAGGTAGACATAGCTTCGAAGAAAGAAATAAGGTCTCCTCCAGTCTTCAATATTTTCTGATTCATTCTTGGTAAGTCTTATTAGTAAATTCAAATAGTTCAAAAGAATAACACACTGCTGCTAGTTGAAATCATTTTTTTCTGGAATAGAAAACAACACATTTTTCAAAGCTTATTATTGTCATATGAATATTTTAATACAAATCTTCTATGAAGTTACTAAGCAATTATGGATATTCTAATATTATCCTAACCTAACTTGAAGATCATATAGATTTTGTTCACTGGAAAATATATCTCATATTAGAATATAACTTTGTCGCTTTAATTTGTGCCAAATACGCTTCTATTAAATCTAAAATGGATCATTTGTGTTTTATTTTTGGTTGTATCATATAGACTGATTTCTTTCAAGTCAAGCATGGTATTCTTTTGATTTGCTTCCTCAATGAATAATACTGGTACAAACATTGTGAGATAAACTTACTAATTGATTTGGTGAGCTTAGTAAGTTTTCTATTGATTAGTTCAAATATTTCAGATAAAAACAACACTTGGTAACAGTTATTTTGAAATTTGTGTTTTTTTAGGAAAGTGAAGGAAAAACAACAGCATGTCAATCTAAGTTCATTTTGTTGGAATATGAAAATATTAGGACAGTGAAATGGAGGAACTGTGTGTTTTGATCAGATTCGACTGTAAGTTCATATACATATTTATTATTAATACTTTAACAGTACCTTGAAGAAGAAATAACAATGGACCTGAGTGAATAGAGTTTGTTTAATGAAAAATACATCTCATATTGGAATATAATTTTGTACTTCAACTTTGTCAGTAGAAGTTTTCCAAAATACATTTTGGCTAAATCTAAAATAGAAGGTCTTTTTGTTCTATCTTCTTCCTCAACTGATTGAATTTTATAGGTGTCTTGAAATATGGTGAATTTACTGTTTAATAGTTTCAACCCTTACTATGTGGAGTCTTTCCATAATTCTAAAATAAAATCAATCGTAGTATATACTAGTATAATTTCATTCAGACACTTTGTATTATAACTATAAGCAACTGAGCAGGCATTATTACAATATGTTCAGTTGCATACCTATTAGATAGTACTAAGCATACACAATTATACATATTCTAAATATTAACCGTAAAACCGATGGACTTTTGCCAGTTGAATTCTTCCCAAATCTAAATGCACATTAATTTCTTCGTGATGTTGAATTCTAAAATTACACAAAAATGGAAATTAACATAATTAGTTACAGCTATTAGACATTCTAAACATCTGAATATGTTGATTCGCATTTTTCTGTAAATTATTTGTATGAAAAGGTACATATGGTTATATTCATTTCTTAATCCTGTGTATAAACTAGTGGCTTCTTATTATGGAAATTGTTTAAAATTATGGTTTTATCAAACGGGAGACATAGTTTTGCTGATGAGAAATGCTCACTGATCGTTTTGGTGCATTTAAATATATAACATCAGTTTGTTGTTACTGGATTTTACTCATTATGTTATTATATTTTAGGATACCAGAGGATATCATTAGGAATGATCCATTTGATTGAAGAAATGGTAAAGAAAAATAATTGTATTTTATTCTTTTGCAATATTTATTGTAGTTATTGCAATTCAAAAAGAGGAAAATGGAACCATAATCATTAAATTATGGTGTATATATTAGGACTTGGCTATATTGAGGATAGTTCGTCAATTGTATTGTATATAATCCAAAAAAAATGTCTATATCGATTATGTTCATGAATTGTTTCATTTTCTTAAATACTTGCTTTTGCTAATTTGATAATTGTTGTATTGTTCATGTCAGGAAAATGTCTAACTATCGTTCACAGTTATATCGATAAAGATATATTTTTAAATGCACTGATTTTCTCTGCCTTTCTTTGTATTGTAGTTAATTAATAGTTTTGGTTTTTATAAGAAAATAGTATCAATTCAAAAAACAGTGTGACTAGAGGTGTCCGCCGGCGCAACTATGAATTTAAAATTAGAATTCCGCCTTGAGGGTCTGTCGATGATAATGTAATATAATATATCTTTTATCAAAATGTATTATTTCTTATCCATATAACTTATCCAATAACTTCGAGGGCTTTCCAATAGATGGCGCCACAGGTAACGAATTCATGCATGTGGCGCCATCTATTGGAATATCGTTAAACTAAATAACTTCACGGATTTTCCAATAGATGGCGCCACATGTATGAATTAGCTACCTGTGGCGCCATCTATCGGAATCTCCTTGAACTGAATAACTTCACGGATTTTCCAATAGGTGGCGCCACATGTATGAATTAGCTACCTATGGCGCCATCTATCGGAAACTCCTTGAACTAAATAGCTTCACGGGTTCTCCAATAGATGGCGCCACATGTATGAATTTGTTACATGTGGCGCCATCTATTGGAATACCCTTGAACTAAACAGCTTCACGGGTTCTCCAATAGATGGCGCCATAGGTAGCTAATTCATACATGTGGCGCCATCTATTGCAGAACCCGTGAAGCTATTTAGTTCAACGATACTCCAATAGATGGCGCCACGTGCATGAATTTGCTACCTGTGGCGCCATCTATCGGAATCTCCTTGAACTAAATAGCTTCACGGGTTCTCCAATAGATGGCGCCACAGGTAGCAAATTCATGCATGTGGCACCATCTATCGGAATATCCTTGAACTAAATTACAGTGGGATATGCTTGAACTTAATTGCGACATTCCCTCGAAGTAATGAAATTCTTAATAGTGGTATATGGTAGAGGGTAAGTAGTATATCTGAATTTGGAAGAACACACGCATATCAGAAATTAAAGTTTTATTTATAATCAAATAATAGTTAAGCCTGGAAGAACTTCAATTCCTCATTGTACATCTGCATATAAACCATAGAGATACTACAGATAGATGCAATAAACCATAGGCCGCTGTGTAAGTGGGAATGTCCCACCGAACTCCGGTGAGAGAGAAAAAGATAGACGATCAGAGATTTTTCTGTCTTTGTTTTTGTATATAGCATGCGCGCTATTAGAGAAAGACAGCCTAAACCTCCGACTTTCTATCCCTCTCTTACATGCTGACGGGTTTCGAGCTGGCTTTTTGCATCTAACTGTAGTGTCTCTATGTTATAAACTCCATCCCTTCTGGTCCAATAAAAATGGTACTCTCCTTATTGAAGCAGCTGTATCAAAGACTACTTGCAGACAATCATATATCTAAAATAGAAAAAAATATTAACAATTAAAACAAAGAAATCATGTTATAAGAAAAAATAGCCAATTGGCGTTTTTACTTCGATGCTATCTAGCCTAAAATCACAATAAATAATTTCCACCAAATTATTGAAGGGCGTGAATGATTATTAACTGCTTTAGTAATTTTATATAAAATAATAAAAGGTATCAAATTAATATTCTAACGTCTATTTCATGCCGTGCAATTCCGGAACGATAATATTAATAATGTTACTATAAAATAGTAAAAGATAAGCAGATTTTCCTGTGAAGACACCACGCCATGTAAATCACAGAATACTAGGATAAGATAGAGAGGTTAATCATACAAATATTGTTCGATGCTGTCATCTACTAGAAAATTACCTCTCTAATAGGTATGCAACAATGCCTGCTCAGTTGCATATCTCTTGTTGCTTATAGTTTCTCTAATAGGTATGCAACCAAACATGCAATGATGCCTGCTCAGTTGCATACCTCTTTGTTGCTTATAGTTGTTATACAAAGTGTCCGAATGAAATTATACAAGGATTGATTTTATTTTAGAATTATGGAAAGATTCCAAATAGTAAGGGTTGAAACTATTAAACAGCAAATTCACAATATTTTAAGACACATATAAAATTCAATCAATAGAGGAAGAAGATAGAACAAAAAGACCTATTTTAGATTTAGAAAAATGGATTTTGGATAAATTCTACTGACAAAGTATATATATTCTACTACTACTACTACTGATTTAGTCAGGCGAAGACAAACTGAAGCCAAGGTTCCGGCACTGAGGCCACTGGTGGGCCCATTGTGCCATTCCTGCTACTTATGCATCCATGAAGCCAAGTCCCTCGATGAAGGACTCAATCCTTTTTAGTGGATGCCTGCTTATGTCCCCAGAGGCCATAACAGAGACTCCAAAGATTCGCCTGCGTAGCACAGCCCAATGTTTTGTCAGCCATGCTGCAACCCCTGCATAGGGGACTTTCCTCTAAACCTAGGTTACAGAGGTGTTTCCTCAGACAGCAGTGCCCTGTTAGAAGTCCTGCTATCTTTTTTAACCTACTCCTTGGTAGTTCTAGAACAGCTCTAGCATGTCCATCCCCCCAATAGGAGCTTGGACTGCCTGAGAGTGAGCAAGATGCTGGTTTCTCAACCAGTTTCTCGTCTCCTTACAGATTGTTTGTTTTGTGAGGACCAAGGCCACCCCATCATTGCCTTCAAAACCAGAGTGGGCCGGAATTCATTCTAGCCACTCTGTGTTCTGCCTTGCTAGGTCAGCAAGGCGTTCACAACATTCAGCAGCAAACCCTGAGTTGATGGTATATCCACTCAGGGCCTGACTGTCGGTGTATATGGTTATGCGTCGATCTGTATAACCTCTTCCTAGGTTTATTGCGCACATTCCAAGATAGCGTATATACCTCAGCCTGATATGCAGATACACAAATTATATTCTAATATGAGACGTATTTTTCATTAAACAAACTCTATTCGCTTAGGTCCATTGTTATTTCTACTTCCGGGTAATGTTAAAATATCTATAATAATTATGTATAGGTACTTACAGTATTTACAATTGGAATCTTACTAAAACACACACAGTTCCTCCATTGCATTGTCCTAATATTTTCATATTCCAACAAAATAAACATAGATTGACATGCTGTTGTTTTTCCTTTACTCTCCTGAAAAATACACAAGTTTTAAAATGACTGTTACTAATTGTTGTACTTGTCTGAAATATTTGAACGTATAAATAAAAGCTTACTGAGCTCACCAACTCATTTAGTAAGTTTCTCTAATGATGTTTGTACCAGTATAAACATAGTTAGAAAAACCTAGTTGGAAATTTCCAATTTCTAATGGCCACTGTCAATTATGCATATTTCCAAACTCTATATTGTTAATACAATTGTAAATTAACAAAATCAGAAGCTTATCATTTCTAACAATTGTAACCAATTATGTTATTTTCCATTTTTGTGTAATTTGACATGTCAAGTTGAAAATATTGTGTATGTACACATAATAGAAGTCACTCATTGAGGAAGCAAATCAAGAGAGAATACTATGCTTGACATGAAGAGAAATCATTCTATATCATATAACCAAAAATAAAACACAAACATCCCATTTTAGATTCAATAAAAACATATTTGGCAAAAATTCACATAAAAAGTTATATTCTAATATGATATATTTTCCAATAAACAAAATCTATGCAATCCTCAAGTTAGGTTAGGATAATATTAGAATATTCATAATTGCTTTCTTACAGTCCTGCATTTTTTTAAAACATGCAGTGACTTCATACCTGGATGTTTTGAAATTTTCATATCACAATAATACAATTTGAAAAATGTGTTGTTTTCTTTTCAAGAAAAACAAACCAATTCCAAAATGATTTGAATTAGCATCAGTACATCATTATTTTGAACTGTTTGAATTTATGAATAAGACTTACCATTGACTACTAAGAATGCATCAGAAAATAGTTAGGACTGGAAGAGCTCTTATTATTTACAATTACTACAAAGAAATCGTGTTGGAAGGGGAAATAGCCCATTGGCCTCTCTAAGAGTGAGTAAGAGCTTATAATTTTAATAGTAATTAAATATAGTTTAGCAAACCTTATTTATTTCTTTGATGCTATGTCTAATTCAATATACCTATCTATTTTCCTATCGCTTTGGATCAAGTGTAATCCCGAACGATGATATAATAGTATTAATGAAAGTTTAATTCACAGAAAAATTCCTTAAAATAAATACGCGTGCAGAAAAATAGTGAAAATTGAAGCGTGTGACGCCATTTTCTTAAATATGAAATAAAATGACAACCACAGAAATATGAAATAAAATGACAACCACAGAAATATGAAATAAAATGACAACCACAGAAATATGAAATAAAATGACAACCACAGAAATATGAAATGACAATCACAGATTACTCGTATGACAAACTTCAAGGAGAGACCACTCATTACAAATATTGTTCGATGCTGCCTCCTATCAGAAACTTAATTCTCTAATAAAATCCAATTGTGAAGTGTACACACTCGTTTTAACAAGGAGGAATGAAATTGTAAAGAAGTCTCAACTTAATAAAATATTACATACTTCTTTACAATTTTATTTCTCCTTGTAACATGCAATAGTGCCTGTTTAGTTGCATACCTCCTTGTTGGTTATGGTTATAATATTGAGTATCCAAATGAAATTATACTAGGTTATATTGATGAAATTGTAAGTACTGCTTGCTTGAGACCATAGACTGTTTTTCTTCATTTCTACTCGTAGGTAGCTCCATATAAATTTCTTCTTCCGGTTCAGGATATAGAAACACAGAAATTACGTCTATTTGTTGGATGTCTAGCTCATATTTAGCAGCTAGTGCAAGATGAAATCTTATAGAAGAATGACATACAACAGTCAAGAAAGTTTCAGTATAATCCAGTCCATATTCTTGTGAGTAACCTTTTGCCAACAACCGGGCTTTATACTTCTCAATTTCACCATCCGAGTTGTACTTTGTTTTAAAGTCGCATTTTCATTTAACAGCTTTTCTACCAGGTGGAATTTTAGAAAGTACCCAAGTCTTACTAATTGCAAACAAATTCATTTCTTCTTGCATAGTTTTTTCTAGTTTTCTGCATCTTCACTACTTAGACCTTTTGTAGGAGATTTTGGAT
Source organism: Lochmaea capreae (assembly GCA_949126875.1). Taxonomy (NCBI): domain Eukaryota; kingdom Metazoa; phylum Arthropoda; class Insecta; order Coleoptera; family Chrysomelidae; genus Lochmaea; species Lochmaea capreae. Next base: position 25,231,557 of record OX421404.1, read on the forward strand.
CTCGTTTGTTGCACAAGCATTGTTATTTCTACTTCCGGGTTAATGTTAGAATATCAATAATAATTGTATGTACACTTACAGTTGAATCTTATTCAAAGTCACAGTTCCTCTTCTTACAGTCCTGCATTTTTTAAAACATGCAGTGACTTCATGCCTAGATGTTTTAAAATTTTCATATCACAATAATACACTTTGAAAAATGTGTTGTTTTCTTTTCCAGAAAAACAAGCCAATTTCAAAATGATTTTAATTAGCATCAGTACATCATTCTTTTGAACTGTTTGAATTTATGAATAAGACTTACCATCGACTACTAAGAATGTATCAGAAAACAGTTAGGACTGGAAGAGCTCTTATTATTGCTCATTGTATGTCTGTTGTTCTACAATACCCTACTTGTCCAATAAATATGGTACTCTGGTTATTGAAGCAACTGTATCGACGAAAACTTGTAGACAGTCAATCATATATCTAAAATAGTATAAAATATTTACAATTACTACAAAGAAAACGTGTTAGAAGGGGAAATAGCCCATTGGCCTTTCTAAGAGTGAGTAAGAGCTTATAATTTTAATAGTAATTAAATATAGTTTAGCAAACCTTATTTCTTTCTTTGATGCTATGTCTATTCAATATACCTATCTATTTTCCTATCGCTTTGGATCAAGTGTAATCCCGAACGATGATATAATAGTATTACTGAAAGAGAAAGTTTAATTCACAGAAAAATTCTTTAAAATAAATACACGTGCAGAAAAATAGTGAAAATTGAAGCGTGTGACGCCATTTTCTCAAATATGAAATAATTATGACAACCACAGAAATATGAAATAATTATGACAACCACAGAAATATGAAATAATTACGACAACCACAGAAATATGAAATAATGACAACCACAGAAATATGAAATAAAATGACAACCACAGAAATATGAAATAAAATGACAACCACAGAAATAAGAAATAAAATGACAACCACAGAAATATGAGATAATGACAACCACAGAAATAAGAAATAAAATGACAACCACAGAAACATGAAATAGTTACAAACACAGAAACAGTGATGGGTAATGTTTAACTATGAAATAAAACAATAAAAAATTTTTGTTTAAACCTTCATTACAATTGAACTATGTTCAAATACAACTTGTGACGCGTTTCGCTACACAGTAGCTTTCTCAAACGTTTGTTGCACAAGCATTATTATTTCTACTTCCGGGTTAATGTTAGAATATCAATAATAATTGTATGTACACTTACAGTTGAATCTTATCCAAAGTCACAGTTCCTCCATTGCATTGTCCTAATATTTTCATATTCCAACAAAATAAACTTAGATTGACATGCTGTTGTTGTTTTTCCGTAACTTTCCTGAAAATCACACAATTTTAAAATGACTATTACCAAGTGTTGTGTTCATCTGAAACAGGTACTTGAACTTATAAATAAAAAACTTACTGAGCTCACCAAATCAATCAGTGAGTTTCTTTAATCGGAAAACCAATTCCTGTTTGATAAAACCAACATTTCTAATGTTTTACATATAAAGAATGCAACTAGTATTAACAATAGTTGTACCGGTATGATACAGAGTTAGAAAAAAAACATTATCGGCGATTTCCAGTTTTCACCGTCAATGATGCTCTTTTCCAAACCCAATGTACCTTATTGTGCTTACAATTTACAGAAAAATGTAAATCAACATAATCAGAAGCTTCCAATTTCTAATGGTGGTAATTAATTATGCTATTTCCCATTTTTGTGTAATTTAGAGAGCGTCAAGTATAAATTATTGTATATGTAATAGAAGTAAAACTTCTTGAAAAGAAAACCTGGAGAACAAAAAGACCTTGACTGACTATAAATTATAACAAAAAAGGAGACAAAGACCTTCTATTTTATATTTAATTGAAGTGACAAAATTATATTCTAATATGATTTCAACTAGCAGCAGTATGTTATTCTTTTGAACTATTTGAATTTACAAATGACTTACCAAGAATAAATCAGAAAATATTCAAGACCCTACTTGTCCAATAAATATGGTACTCTGGTTATTGAAGCAACTGTATCGACGAAAACTTGTGACAATCAACCAATATATTATCTAAAATAGTATAAAATATTTACAATTACTACAAAGAAATTGTGTTGGAAGGATAAACAGCCCATTGATTTTTCTTAAAGCTTATAATTCTAATAGTAATTAAAAATAGTTTAGCAGACCTTATTTCTTCATTTGATACTATCCTTGATGACATCAAAATGAACAATAATAAAAGAATTATTAAACAGTGATTATTTTTTCACAATAAAATCGACATTGACAGTAGGAATAGATCACAGAACTAAAGCAGAGAAAATATTGGAAATTACATGTTTGTTACCTTACCACAATAGAAGAGGCCGTACAAATCGTCTGAGAAGTCTAAACACTGTTGAGGTTTAGAAACCATTAATTTTTGCTATTTTGGTAAAAAGTTTATTTAAAAAAATGTGCATAAAACATTATTAGGTCAACAAACACAGATAATATATAAAATATAACAATAAGGAGATTATGTTGATTGAACAGCAGTAGGCTGAACATTTTTATTGACTATTGGTTCTTTATCTTTTGCAGTTTCTTTTTTGAGATTTTGGTTAATAAAGTCGATAAATATTTGTACAAGCTGGTTAAGGATACCTAAAACAGTAGAACATGTTATGACAAGAGAGCATAATTTATAACTTAAAAATTTTATCCCAGAATTTTCTTTCTGGTATACCTAATAATGGTCAAAACTGATAATAGATGTTAAGAATTTCCATATTTTAGGTGCTGAACTCTTTTATTAATTACCTGAACACACAAAAACTCCTCCTATAATAGAACACAATCTGGCAAGAAAAGTTCCCAAATGATCTCTCTCTTGTTTAACAGTTACTCTTAAAGCAGATACGTCATACTTAAAAAATAATCCTGGAAATCCGTGACTACCTGCATCATGATCGATGGGTCTGCTTAATACTTTCACACTATATTGATAGGTATTCACAGATGTAAGGAAAGTGTTCACTTTAGTTGGTACGACTTCAATAAAATAGTTAAATAAAGTACGTCCTGAAATACAAATTATATAAAATACCAATAAAGGCACTAGATTCCACAGAGCTCAATTATAAACTAGTATAGAATTGCATGGACACTTGGAGACTGTTACAAACTCATGGTAGCCTGAGTACTAGTCAATGTCATTCATTGAACCAGAATTTTGATAATTAAAATAAACATGAACTGTTTTTACTTCTTGTTTGATTTAGCATTTTTTTGAACACCAAATTATAGATAAGCTTACCGTATGTTCCAATTATCTCGTCTCCTTCCAAAGGATGGACAATACCAGGACTGGAATCACCAAAACTGAATTTATCTATTCTGTGAGAAAAATTGTAATCTCGTTCAGACATAAAAGCATTCATGTGAACATGTCCCCTAGAAAGCGGCAGGCTTTTTCCTGCAGTTATGTGGAAGTTTCCAGCTACTTTATTTAAAATAAGATTACCATAGATTCTACATGCATCATGGGGTATATTTGGAATGTGACTTCTTGGAGGCAGTTCGCCAAAATGTGTTGAGAATCTGCTTCTCCATAACAAATCCTGAAACAAGTTGTTGACTGATATTTTTGTAAAATAACCACAAATTATGCAGTAACAAAGATAAATGTAGTCTTTACTTATGTGATTTATTTTATTATTACAGTTAGCTGGAAAAGACTAGAAATTGTGTGCTTTTTATATCCATTATTTAAAAGTTTAGACATATAAAAGTCACCTGTCACTACCTTTACAGCATGATATTCTTCTCGTAGGTATGAGTTGAAATGCTTTTTATTATCAAAATGAATTTGCTGATTAGGAGCTAATTCAAACCAAGTATCTTCTTGTTCAAGGGATCCAAATTTAAATGTATTCTGATTGGTAGAATCCAGTATATCAGCTCCTAAGACTTGAAATAAATAAATGTTATCAATATGTTAAGTTAATTCAGCGTTAATATATGTCCATAAGAGATTTATAACATATACTTACAGTGACAAGGCATTGCTACTGTTATATCGATATTGATTTTGAGCTGTTCATTTAGTTCAACGTCTGGTGAAAATTTGAAAATGAATTTACTATCTAAATAATATTGTATTTCAGAATATCCAAGCCACAGGATGAATAGAAATCCAATAATGGAAACTACAAGAATACATTAGTTTATAAGCTGAAATCAACACCCCCATTTTTTTCACATTTTGAAGTATCTACACACAATAATACTTACATGTACCTCCAACGGAAGAGGTTTCTTTAAAAGTTTCTTCAACTTTTGGAAACATATCGAGTTTTTTTACTTTGCTCAATTTAGAACCTCTATACCGCAGCATTGTGACTTTTTCTGACTCCATAGTCGATTTTAATGTTTACAATACAATATAGAATGTTATTTTCATTTTTGTACTAGTAAATTCAAAGCTAATTCCGTGGCAATATGAATTAAAAAAAACTTTAAAAAAATGTGGTTATGTTAATATTTTGACGTTTCTGTCTTCTTTTATACGTGGCTGTTAGGTGCATATTTGTGCCTACTTTATCACTCAGGTGCTTTACACCTACACTCAGCAATCCAATTACAATCATATTATTTAAAAGCAATTATATTTTATTTAAAAACACATGTACAAAAGACTTTTAAAACACCCCTATAAAAATCGTTACAATAATTTCACTAATAGTAAACTAAATATTATTTTTTCGATTGATTTTTATCAACAATTAATTTATTTAATTCATTGACCAGTTTTTTCGTTTTCATTTTTTCTGGAAATAAAAATATACATGAGCATTCTATGCAAACCGCAAAATTGACCCTTTCATTGGTAAATATGAATTGAGACGCAACTTACCAATATCTTCGTAATTCACATCGGACAAAACTTCCATTTTATGAAAACCTTCTATAAAATTTGCGAATGATCGAGCTTGGCAATATTTCATGTATTCGTCTATTGGTTCTCTAAATATAATGTCGGTCAAACTTGTCTTTCTCGAAAAATATTTGTAGGTGGGATTCAAGTAATCATCATCTTGTTCGTAACCGTGTTTTTGATCATCTGATAAAACACAAAATAATAACTTCAGACTATCACTTAAGTATCCTACCATGGAGACTATATCTACTCTCCATGCATCCTACACTCGTAGCTTATTGTCATTAGTCATTACCAAGGCAAAGAATACACCAACAAACCAGAAGTGAAGCTGCGTATCCTTCTTTATATGCGCATGTCTGAAAGGAGCCATTTTTATAATAAGATACTTGTCATACTTCACTATTTCGACCAATTATATCGTCGATATTTAAAAATTTGATCATTTTCTCTGAGTATTTACTAAGTTATCTGTCAGCGTCGGTCTCTCAAGGTCATACATTTTTGTTACCAAAGCATCAAAGAGATTGCGTCGGGCTTCCCTTCTTGTTAGTTGGTGTATTCTCTGACCAAGGTCTCATTGCGTTAAAAGAAGTGATACTTATTTCAAGTGAAGACGTCAATAGAGCGAATTGGTATATCAATGAATGTCCGTTTTTTGACTTCAAGTTATTTTTATTATCATACTTACTATATTCACAGACTCCTTGACCATCTAAGTTGTCGACATCATGGTGATGGTGATTTATAGAAGCCTCTAAAATCGACCTGATAATTTTTTCGGCTAATTTTTGCTTTTCTTTTTCTTCTAAAGTTTTGTTAATGTCATCAATATTTCTATTTCGTCCTATAAATTGAATACTATTTGAGAACAAAGAAAGCATAAAATAATATGTTGGCTAGACTGTAATGGACAGATGATTTAAGAAACGAATTAGAAGAAGATAAGTCAGGCAAATTATTTTCAAAGATATTTGCCAATGTAGGAAAAAGAAGATCTATTAGTGCTGAAAATAGTAGACTGTCACAGATAGAGGAAGGCTCATAAAAATTGTTGAAGTACGGAGAAGATGGATGCCAAACCAATTTGGTTTTAGAGAGGGAAGATCCACTAGTATGGCGGTGAGAACAGTTATGTCCTTGGCCAGGAATTACAGGTTGAACGGAGATAAGGAAAGGTGGTGTGCGATCGCGATCCTGGATGCCAAAACGTGGGGAGTGGTAGAATCCAACGTATTATACGGGGGGCCGGTATTTGGTTGCAAAATATAATAGAGTGCTGACCAAGGTACAGAGTGGCTGCAGCTACCGGTAGTGTCGGGGCACCGAACCATCTCGGAGGTGCCACCGCTAAATTTGTTGGTCAAAGAGACATGATGCATGAGATGGGAAGGGAACAAAAAAGTGTGATAGAAGAAGAAATTAGAGAAGTGTGGTGGAGGTAGGAGGTAGGAGGTAGGAGGAAGATAGAGTGAGAGAGAAGGAGGAGTCGATGAGAATCACGGATTTCACTGGATGTTGATTATTTCGTCACACAGGCCGACAACGGATCTTTTAGAGCTTAGTCGGGAAAAGGGATGATTTAGCTGCTAGATATAAGAGGCTCTGATCGGCAAGAGAGTCTGATTAACAAACTTAAGGGGATGATGATAAGATCGGATGGCACTAGGTGCAGGCGTCGCTAAGAAAAACTATGGGTGATAAAGGAAATGTTGAGGTTGTATAGATAGCCGGGCTTCTGTTCAAATGCTCTAAAGATGTAGCCTAAGGAAATGTAACACATTAGGTGGTGACCGGGGTTTTCTTGGTGCGATCGGCTATGGTGGGAACCTATCAATGCCCTTTGAAAGTCCTGCAGGCAGATAATTCCCAGAAAACGGAAGAACAAGTACAAGGTATCCTGGAGTGGAGATAGTTGGATACATAACCTTTTTCCGAATAACATCGCTTTGGGATTATATTATGAATCCGTTTTTCAGGTAGTTTAGCAGCCCCTTTTACACTCTTTACAGATTTATCATCATCTTCACTCTTATTATCATCATCATCAATTTCACGATCTTCATTTTCAGCGTCTATTAAATTCTGTGAGACTTCTTTAAACGTATCCCCAATATTTTCTTGATTAGAGCTCGTTGATAACGTATCGAATGGGTTGGCTTCCTTGGAATCATCGCTTTTAGATTTGTGAGACTTCTTCAGTTCGGCTGATGTGCAGAAATGCTTCTTCTGAAAGTCGTTCGTATTCGTTTCCAGATTGAAATTTGTTTTTTCAGAACGTGTCGATAAAAATATTCTCTTGGTATCGTTGAAATATGGAGAAGCAAAAATGTACTTGTTACTTAAAGACAGTGTGCACATACTGAACGATCTACGATTGGAATAACCTTGAAAAAATTAGGTTAGGTTAACACTATTTTTCGACAGCAAATAAAATTATTTACCTTGACTTGTAGTTGGTTTTTTAATAGGTGGAGGACAAGTTATAACTCGAGGAAGATCTTCAGGTTTTTTCTTAGCCTTTGTGGAACAAACTGAAGGTTTAGACGGAACAACGCAGTTTGAGTTTAAATCTTTCGGTTCACAAAGACATAATCCCGCTGCTTTCGCATATCTTTCGGCTTTTTCTCGTGCAGCTTTTTTCTTCCACTCATCAGGAGCTGGACAATTCGGTCTGGCTTTGAAATAGTTTATGATCTTCTCCCAAACACTGGGCGTTCTTTTTACCGGGCAACTGTTTCTGGTTGTTTTAGGTGGTGGTTTTTCACATTTTTCTAAAGATTTCGATCGTTTTGGTGCTCTTTTAGATTTAGGACATTTAGATTTGCATTTTTTGGCTAGAAAACGTTCCTTTTTAGGAATGTCACAAATATCTTCGTTTTTTGCTGTTTCGCAGTAAGCTTCTTCGGAACATTCAGGCATTATTTGCTTAACACTTTCATCGCATTCAAATTTTTGTTTGGAAGTTCTTTTAATTCTCAGTTTTCCTGGAAAGATAAAATGTACAGGGCGATTCATTGTTCTAGAATTTGGGGAAACTTTATGAGAAAATCGCCTCCATTAAAATGTTTTTGAGTTTATAGTTTTCCGCTAGGTGGCGCTATCACTTACAAAATATAATTGGAGTCTTTCAAAATAGGGAACACCAATTCAAATGGAGGTCGACACAAGGGCACCTCCAAGAAAGAGTTTGCTGAACAAGGTAGACAAGGAACTGTCAACCAGGCTATTGAAACTGAGTAAGAGACATTTGAAGATAGTTATCGACCTGGTGACTGGACACTGCACCCGGAGGAAACATCTGCACAAAATGGTCAAAGTTAGTGAACCTATGTGCAGGAAATGTGTACTCTATGGTGAAACACCTACTCACATACTCTGCTTCTGCGAGAGCTTACATGGACTCAGACGGAAGCACTTTGGAGGGGAAATAATAAAACCATTGCAACTATTGAAAATCCCTCCAGTCAAACTAGTGGCCTACATAGAAGACACGAAGCTTCCGGAATGGAAGTAGATAACATGGGAAATGGTAGAAAGATTCAGATCAAGTGCCTGGGCTGTTGAGCACAACCAAATTGAATGAATTAATGAATGAATACGGCCAGCCACTGCCCTTAATGAATCACCTTCAATAACAAAACTAATTTACATATTAAAGTTTAGTTTTACCTGAAGAAACCGCCTCTTGAAAACTATCACAATCCAAAGTAACACCTGTTTTAGGAATACCAAATTTGTGTCTCATGTACTCAGCTTTCACATTTGAATTTACCGGTTCGGGAAAAAGTGTTTCATTCGTTCCAGATCTTTCTAATTCCGGTAAAATGGGGTATTGCGGTTGAAGCTGCTTCCCTTCTCTATCCATACACAAACACTCATCAGAAGCAGCGTATTTGGCAGATCTTTGCCGAGTCTTGGAAAAATATTTGGAATGTTTTTTATCCCCCCGACGAGAGATGGAATTCGTCGAAACTAATTGTTTTTGCTGCTCAAACGCGTTGATTGGTGTTGGAATTTCGTTAAATTGTAAAACTCTTTTACTGTCTAATAACTTTTCGTAAGCAGTTAGAATATAACTGTTTGATCTACCGGAAATTGGATACGGTAGAGTCGAAAAACTTTGCGAAACCTCCATGTTGGTATTCATTGAAGAATAATATCTTTTGATGTGATCGGATTGGCAGTGGGTGAGTTTATTTAACCTATGCCATTTATGGAAGTTGTTAATTCTCCACTGTAGGTTGCGTAATTTTGAAAATGGACTGCAGTCTTCCTCGAATTCGGAAAACTTGTTTCTAAAACCCGATTTAAGTTCGCTTTCAGGAATCGGTTTTTTTTCGGCTTTTTTGCACAAGAAATGATAGCTGCGTTCCGAATTCGTACAAGGTAACTTTGTGATGTCATCGTCTTCTTGGGCATAGTTTTGTTTATAAGCCATGTTGAATAAGGATCTTTGCTGCATTACAAATACCGAAAATAGTTGTTTTGGTAAGTAAGTACAAAATTTTTTTATATCTCCAAGTCTTTTGGTTAAATCTGGAATACATCGGTGTTGGATTGGAAAATAGTTGCGTTGTATGGCTGGATTTTCGAACTGACTGGTGTCGGTTAGCCCTTCTGCACGGTTCTTATCAATTATTATCTGATTGAATGCTATTGGTCTGCAATGATTCTGAAATATAATATGCTAGAATTATGTGGTGTGGATAGTTTTCATTCAAACGCTCTGTATATAGTTTTGAACTCCACTGCGGTCAGTTGGGCTGACCGGAGTTCAAGTGAATACATTTTTATGTAAACTGAATTGTAAATATATTATTACGTAAGAATGAATAGAAAAGTATCAACCAGTAATGACAACTTAAAAAGTGCTTTAATAACGACAAACCCCAAACCATAACAAGCTGGCAAGAGACCAGCGTTGTTCCTAGGAAAATTTTTATAGAAACAACATTCCAAATTCTTCTTCTTTTCAGTTTATTTATGGGGTTATAAAATTTCAAAATCTTGACACTTCGATTTAACAGATTTTTAACTACCCATCCCACTACACCTTGATTATTTAGTATTCTTCTCTTTTACCAATTTTGGCCTTCACCTGTTCTGCTAAATCATTCATTAAAAAGTTAAAAGATTGCTATCAAAACGTAACAGGGTAATAGATATGGTTAAAAGGTAATAGATCTATTGCGAAGGTAATAGCAGGAACAGCACTGCAAGAGACAACACAGTGTCTCTAGTTTGAGTGGGGATTGCAAGTAATTAATTGGCGGATCAGTTAGTTAAGAGGGGAACTCCGGAACTAGCTAGATAAAGGAGGTTGACATCAATTAAATCAAATATTAAGGATACATTTTTACCGTTTGTCGATCTAATGGTTGATCTGATAGATCTTCTGTCATAGATTCATTAAAAATCGAGTATGGTAAGTTGGTTTTTATGGCATCACAATGTTTTTCTTCCATCAAATTACATAACAAATGTACTCTTTTATTCATTGAATTCTTCTGTAATCGTCTGATTTTTGTACCGTTTTTAGTTGAACTCAACATTCGTTTTTGACAAATGCCATTTCTTCGATCCGATATTTTAACTGATCTTCTTAATTCTGAAAATACATTAAACTATTTTTTCTACTATCTCTATCAAAAGTCGTCTTTTGTGCCTTGAAAAGCAACTGAAAAGTTGATGTTTTCCGCAAGCTGTCATAATTTGACATTATTAGCGCTCTTAAGCAGAAAGTAACTTTGAAGCACGCCTAATTTTCCGCGAGCTGTCGTAATTTGACATTATTGGCGCTCTCAAGCAGAAAGTAACTTTTGCGCACGCCTAATTTTATTCATATATAAGAGAGCTAGTAGTTAATTTTGGTGTGATAGTAGAAAAAATCTTGTGTGTATTTAGAGCAGAAAGTCTTTTGGTAGTTTCGACTACCAAAGTTTTCTGCTCTTGATATACAAATAGCTATTAAAATATGTCAACTAGAATTTAAAATCTAGTTATGAAAATACAACGCGCTGCGAACGAAATTATATACTACATTTTTCCTATCGAAAAATACTTCACCATTGACAGTTGGTTAAATTAATAGTATATTAAGTGCCAATGGTCAAAAACGTTAGTTAGTTTTCTGAGGCATGAGTGGGGCGAAGTGGAACGCAAGTACAAAATGACTGACGTGACATTGAGAAATTAAATGACACAGAACTACAAAATTATCACGGAATATTAAATATAAATTTTTAACATAACCTTCCTTTTCTTGACATTTTAGCATTTTGCGCATGACAACCGCTAACTCGAGAGTTAACCCGAGCCAAATGGTGGGGCAGGGTTAACTCTAACCCGGCTTTATAAAACGCTATCACCCACCGGTCACAGAGTTAACTCTCGGGGCAGGGGTAACCCGAGCTTATAAAACCGGCCATAAGAAACAAAAGATAAACGAGATGTGACATTTTGCGAATGTCAAACCCGTGTTTTAAATGCGGCTTTACTGACGGAAGTATAAAAACAAAATTATTGGCACTTGTGATGATTCAAGGGTAAAGCTGTGTTTATACAATAGTGGTTATCTGTAGGATGCAGCAACTGCAAACGGAAGTATCAACCGATGTGAACAAACTGTAGCTCCATACTCTTACAACATTTTGTTAGTTATTATCTTGGAAAATAAACCCGTAGGTAATAGTAGAACGAATAATTTGATTTTCAAAATATACTACAACTTACTATTCTGTAACTGTCTGGGCGTTAATACGTTATTGGAAATAGTCGAAAACATTCTTGAATTCAGTAAGGGTTGATTTTTCTTGATTATAGTGGCAGGTGGTCTAACAAATAGTGTGTTTATTTTATATAAATCGCTTTGATGTTTTTCCCATTCAGAAAAATAACTTGGAGCACTTGAATCTATAAATTTATTATTAAAATATTTATTGATTCATTGGGGTATTTTCAGCGATATCGAGAGATACGCTGAGAAGAGGTAATTCTCTGTTATTTGTACTACTACATAATTCAATTAAAACTAGGGAAAGGCTTGAATAATACTAAGGGAATTCTACAGTATCGATTCCAATGGTAAAGAATTGAGTTATATTTATTCCTTACCTATTTGCGATAATTTTGGTGAATTTACATTAGATATAGAAAACTCTAGAAGATTCGATTTACTTTTTGCATCACTTGTAATTCCTTTATTATTTTTATCTTGAGGTTTGCCAACTGAAATAAAAAATGTAAAAGTACAAAACTAAACTTATCGAGATAATGCTAATTAATTCAATATGAATATTATGCTGCTGTAATTTTGATAACAGACTATAATATTCCATCACTTTTTAGAGTGTGTTTTATAAAATTATAATATATAAGGGTGGTATATTGAGAATTTCGTCTTTAAACTGCAATAAAAACCATAACTCACCCAGAACGTGGTGCCCCTGCTTCGAATTTAACGTAAACTGATCAGATTCGATATTTTTAATTTGTTCACTTCCTTGATTTCTCTCTACAAAATAAATTTTTTGGTTCAGTGTATTTTTAAAAAGTTCAGATTTTGGCAAACGCGGTTAGTATTCTCATTTCTAGCTCTGGAGTATCCATGTTTAAAATGTACTCCTTAGCATCATACTGGACTTATCGAAACTTGAAACCCCCAGGTTGGTTTCTGACGAATGCGCATATAAAGCAATAACAATAAAATATGAGCTAATATTTTTTATCTTCTGTAAGTTCCTTGTGGCATTACTTATTCTTTTTTCTTATTTTTTTGGGAATCAAACCACAATAATGTTTTTTATTTGTTATTTCGACGTTTCGGTAGCGTTCCAGCTACCGTAGGCAAGATTAACTAGTATAGAAATAATTTTTTGGTCCCTATCTGACAAAACGAAAAAATGTGACAACTAGACAATCAATAATATTTTGAAGTTTAAGACTATAAAACTAAACGAAACCAAAAAATGAAGAACAATCTTCAAAAAACTGCATATATCAGATATCTTGTGAATGCGACAAATTCTATTTTGGTGAAACATTTAGACCATTGAAAGCCCGAATAAATGAACATAAAAAGTATATCAAATATAGGGAGTTCTTTAAGCCAGGTATTTGCAAACATGCTTGGGAAGACGGGCATAAAATTCAATGGGATTCGACAAAAAAAATATTGAAAGAGCCCAATAATAAAAGACGAAAAATCAAAGAAAGTGCTTTAATACAACTAAATTCAGATAAATGTGTAGCTAGTATTTCAGCCGAATGTAGTCAAATTTGGTTACCAATGTTAGAAAGAGGAATTTCCAATAATCAATTACCTGCGTTATCAGGATAGCATCATAAGTTTTTATCCAGGTTTTCTTATGATTTATCTTTGTAATGGTTGTTAATCGATACACACTTCAATACACAAAATCACTAAACTGAGTTATACATATTTTGAAAACAAAAATAATCATACACAAAAAAGTAACAACAAACGCGTTTTTATTAACAAAATTTCCAAAATAAGCGAAAAAAAGCGCTATCCCAATAAAAACCGTTCCTGGAACGTGCACTTCGAAGCGAAGCCGAGGGCATCATGACGCGCAGGGCCGAAATTCGCCGAGGGCATCATGACGCGCAGGACCGAGATTTTAACTTTCGGCCCGTGGAGTGTATACTATTTTTCTTCATAGCCGGTCGGAAGCGAGTGCCGCTGGTCGTAGTTACGAGTATAAATACGCATGAGAAACTCTTTCCTCCCGCTGTTATAGAGGAAACGCGTGTACTTTTCACAGGGAGTAAATGTTGAACTTTCGTCCCTGCTATGAGGGACGAAAGTGCGTACTTTCGACCGAGGTATGAAGAAAAAACATTATTGTGGTTTGATTCCTAATATTTTTTTGTAGAAATAGATAAGATCCGGAGAATTTAGTGGAAAATGCTGAAAATATAGTGCTACTAGCAGTATCGAAACAATCTAAAATTACATTCCAAACAATTACTAGAATTGCTGTTTCTAAGCGTTGTAATTTTCGCTGCAATCCTGTAGCTTAAGATCGCGTAGTCGGTTTCTCGGGAATGAATTCCAGTGCATACACTATTCCAGACTACTACTTTTCTAATGCGTAACATGCTTCATGTCGAGCAGACCAACAAATTTGAGAAAGAATCGTAACTCTCAAATTTGTACGCTTTATCGAGAACTCCCAACGATGTGAGAAGAAATTAGTACTTGCAAAGTAGAAAATAGTCGACTGCTTCTGTTCCAGATTCAACTGAACGTGATTTTACTAAATTTAAAGAATGGGCATTGAATTATGAATAATTTTTTTTGAAAAAACTAATCAGAAATTTTGCAATAAGACAATAATAGATTTAAAATTACACTCAAAAACAATCAATTGCACCTAAAAACAAACAAGAAGACTCAATTATGCTCAAAAAACGACCGAAAACAACACACAATTAGACGTTATTTCATCCAATAAATGCTTCTTTGTTTTGAATTTGAAAATTCGATATTTTGCAAAATCCGCAGAAACCGTTATAAAAAGTTGGAAAGTGTTTTTCAAGGTTAAAAACTTACTATTTTTCCGAACACCATCTACCTGTGGTCTTATTGTACACTCCGACTTATCACTTGCATCAATTTTTTTATTTTCACGATATGTTTTAGCTAAAATCACCAAAATAATGATATTAATTACTTGAATTTACATCGATAGTTTTTTTTTGAATATGAATAAATTGTGAATTTAAAGAAAAACGGGTTGATTGACGTTTTGAAATTTTGAAACATGAGAATTAGTGACATAACAGCTTAAGCATGTTTCACAAGAGTCAGTACCGTAGAGTCGTTATGAATAATTTGAATATAAAAAAAAATATTCATTAGAAATTGCGAAGAGATATCGAACACTTACCGTTTGTAGTATTAAAAGCTAATAATCTCTGTTTAGTTTGGATAATTTCTTTATCTGCACGAGGTTTATCTGGAAAGAGAACATCACAAGTATGTTTACTATTATTTTGAAACGAACTTACTTCCTATCGTTGTTTGGGATATTTTCATGTGCTGTTTTCTCTCCAAAGCTTCTTTATCTGAAATCATGCAGATATTTATGGAGAGCGTTGGCATGGAAAGTATTCGTGCACAATAACAATCGTTTTTAATAAATTCCGCAGATAACGGAGCGTATAAAACACTCCGGCTAACAAAACTGAACTAATTTTGTGATTCTTTACATTGATTTATCATCTACGCTTCGCGAAAATGTATTTTCCTTCATTAGATTTTGTTTTGCGAAATAAACTGCGGATATAATAGTTAAAAGTTTATAGAATATCTAACCACAGCTAGATTGAAATCAGTATAATTTATATAAAGATTGATTGATTTTCTTTGACGACTTTTACGACTAGTTGAAACAAAATCAGCAGTAACAGTTCTTTGATCTTGCAGAGAAACTGTTGCTACATCAACCGCTTTTTAGGCAAATGTTGCCATCATCTTTTTGGAAACACTACCAGAACGGATAACTTCCATTACTTCATTGCCGAAAAGAAAAACCGGCTCTGTAGCAGAATAGCGCTGGACATAAATAGCGCAGGACAAAATAGCGCTGGACAAAATCAGCGCAGGACAAAAACAGCGCTCCATAAGCGCTCCATGAAATATCCTTACAAAATCAACTATTACAGTAGGATGTGATTGAAAAATCAAGTTTCACCGCTAAGCATCAACCTTCCTTTACAACAAACAATATCAGAATATAAGGAACGGAAAACAAGTAAGAGCAACAATCAATATTTTTCATCATACTTCAACACATATCGTTTCCCGACCAACTGACACAGATCAAAATGTAAACAACTACTTGACAGTGTCATATCTATTTAAAGTCTAAAAAAATGCAATTTCACGCTGCTCTTCATTTCGGTAATTATATCCTTCGTGGAAAAATGTAGCACCTCCTTTCTGAGACTTGCCAAATTGCATTTTTTTAGACTTTAAATAAATATGACACTGACAAGTAGTTGTTTACACTTTGATCTGTGTCAGTTGGTCGGGAAGCGATATGTGTTGAAGTATGATGAAAAATATTGATTGTTGTTCTTACTTGTTTTCCATTCCTTATATTCTGATATTGTTATAGACAGTTACCAACACTTTGATCACTGTCAGCTGGTCGGGAAGCGATGTTGAATTGACGAATTGAATTAGGAAAACTATTATTATGACTGTAATTTATGAAAAATATGTTATTCCTAATTATGCTAATTCGGTACTATAGTCTTTTTTTATGTATGAGATAGTGGTAAAATGAAAAAGCATAATTATCTTTTGGAGGCGCTATTTTATGGAGCGCTGTTTTTGTCCTGCGCTGTTTTTGTCCAGCGCTATTTTGTCCTGCGCTGTTTTTGTCCAGCGCTATTTTGTCCAGCGCTATTTTGTCCAGCGCTATTTATGTCCAGCGCTATTTATGTCCAGCACTTTTTTTGACCAGCGCGATTTTGACCAGCGCTATTCTGCTACAGAGCCTGAAAAACCATCTCGGCAAAGAATTTTTGTTGAGACAACTGTCTTAGAAAATTGTAAAAAATTTCCCGGCACAATTCCATTCCAGATGCAGCTTTAAACGAAGCAGTTTGAAACTTGGGCGTTAAGTTGAGTTAACATGACGAATTTGGCAGGGAGAAATTGGGACTGTAACCCAAAAATCCTGAGCTGGATGTACACTGCCATAGTGAGACCAATCATCACCTATGGAAAACGAGAGAAAACATCTCCAAAATTCAATGTATCACAGGAGCAATGAGAACATGCCCAACGGCAGCCATGGAAGTGATTCTCAGCCTCACACCACTACATATGGTGGCGGAAAGTGTTGCAGAAAGAACAAGATACAGACTAAGTAGAGAGGGAATCATTAAAAAAACCACCTCCTCACTTATTAGAAATTACAAAGAAATTCGTTACGGAATTAAGCAACAAGAAGGAATGGGATCCCAATTCCATTACCAGACTTGGAAAGAATCCCATTCAATGGTACACAGACGGCTCAAAAGCAATAGAAGGAACTGGGATAGGAGTCTATGGGCCAGGAACCAAACACTCTGAAAGCTTGGGAAAAACCCCAAGTATCTTTCAAGCAGAAAATCACGCCAAAAGAAAGTGTGCCCAGTTCCTCAGGAGCAAAGTGAAAGTTAGTAAGTAAAGGGGCATAATTTTATTGACTCACAAAAGCCTTTGACACTGTACAGAAGTATTGAAAAAAGTAGCTCACCAATTTTTGCAATAGTCGGTAATTTTAACATTGTCTTATTCAGTATTCTTCTATTTGGCGCAACTGTATCTTCCCCATAATTTACATCTAAAAATGTACTCCAATAAGATACTTATATAGTCAGAAAAATGAAACAGGAGACAAAAACTGAATGAAGTTGATTAAAAAAAATGTCTGTTCAGTTCTGTGAAAAAAAACTTAGGTTAGGTACCTCTGTAAGCAATTGATACTTTTTTTGGTCAATAGTTGTGGAAATAACTACTAATATTCCAATAAAAGAGTCCGTGAATTGACTTTTTTTGCTAATAATCCCCGATTAGGTTTATAAAGTGTATTTTGGCATGAGGAATCGCTCGGGAAATAGTGAAAATCGCGGAAAAACCATTCGTCATTAATATTTTCGCAATAATTTCAATAACCATAAACATTACCGAAAAAAGTTTCAAATAAATGTTATAGAGCGTGAAATTTGACATCGACATGTACCCTCACTCGCTAAAAATTCATAAAGCACTTTTAAATACTGAAAGCGGTAATATTAGTTTTAGTTTTTTTGTAAAAATAATTTCAAAAGATTATAAAAGCCTATTAATGAATCAAAAACTTACTATCCAAATAACTAGTGGATTTTGCAGCCTCCTGATATGAGCTATACTTCCTAGGGAGCTTCTTGTAACTACTGTATTTATTTTTACATTCTTTTAAAGAATTACTTGAATCTTTCGTATTTTCATTAATATTCGACAAACTAAAATATGCTTTTGTATGGTTTCTACCGCTATCTATTTTTGCAGAAACATTTTTAGTTTTAGGCTCGCACGCTGAATATTTTCTACATTTATTTCGAACGTTGTTGAAGTTTATCTTTGAATACGAACCATATCCTCTCATTGCCAAACTATCCGTACTCAACTTACTTAATAGAACCATACTTTCATGCATAGATCCTAGTTTGCCAATATTCGTCAAGTATTTCATACCATTTCCTTTTATAAAAGTATTTTCAGGCTTCGAAAGTAAACGACTTGAAGAAGTACTCATATTTTTAGTGAAGGTCATACTATGCCCTGCTTTTTGAATATCACTGAAGCACACTTTAACGTTTTGCGGGTATTTTCTTATCATATAATTTTGCTTTAAATATAAATTGTCGAAATCATAATAAGATGAAACCTTATCAGATCTATTTGGTACTTTACGTACTTCTGGGGAAACTTTAGTAGATGAATGCGCGATACCAGTTTTTAACGGTTTCTTATTTTGTAAAAAAGAGTTGGAAGCTCTTTGTTTCACCAACGACGCGTAGTAAGATCTTTTATCTGCTCTATACTTTCCATCATCTTCACAAATCTTAGCAACCAATACAGGAACTTTGTTTTGTGTGCAACTTTCGACGGTAATGTCTGGTTTTTGTTTATATAAATCATCTTGCGCTGTTTCTTCAAACATCTTTGAAGAAACTAAAATAGAGTTTAGTTGATCAGATGAAATAGAAGGTGAAATAATTGGTGAAGTCTGCAATATATCATTCAGCATGTAGCCTATTTTGTCTTCAAGGTCAGGAGTTACAGAATCATCTTTAGATACTTGATCGTTGATCAAATGCTTATCGTTTTCCATGGAACTGTGAAAAGTGGCTTGATTGATAAATTCATCTATCTGTTTTGAAGATTCATCACTATTTATTCCAGTTTTGGTAGGTTTTGTGAAAAGGGCTTGATATTCCGATATGTAACCAATAATTTTCTTAGCAGTTTCTGTCAAAACGTTTGAAGCATCTTTTGGTACTTTCAAAAAATCTTCTTCATTCAAGGGATACTCTAAAAAAGCAGCGGGTAATTCCACTGCTTTATTAGAGTCTTCGATATTTTTTGAATTTTGCCCCCCTAAGGGGGCTTCGACTAAAAAATGATTCTCGTTAATTTTAGATTCTTTAGTTTCATCGGATGGTTCCGAATTTTTTTCTAGCCCCCCATTAATGAGGGGCAGCTCTAAAAAAGACTGGTACTCAGTTTTACAAGAAATGATTTTCTTAGCAGTTTCTGTTAGTTGATTAACAATCCGAATTTCTTGACTTTTGGGCTTAGAAAGTGCTTCTTTTGCGTGTTTCTTCGGAAGTGAATCGAATTTTAACGAAATATTTTTTTTCGTACCATCCAAAAATTGCTGTTGAACGTCAACTATAGGAGATGGCTCTTGTTTATCTCCTTTTGGAAGTAGATCTAAAAAAGTCTGGTCTAATTTGTTCGACATATTTTTACTCTCTACTGATTGCTGCGTAGTTTGGCAATCTAGAACCTCTACTTTTGGAGGGGATTCTTGCCCTCCTCCCTTTGGGACTAATCCTAAAAAAGCCTGCTTATCAGTTTTATAAGACATACTTTTTTTAGCGGATTCTGTTAACGGTTGGGTAGTTTGAATATCTTGGACGTCTAATTTGGGAGGAGATTCTGGCCCACTTCCCTTTGGGAGTGAGTCTAAAAAAGACTGCCCGTCAGATTTGTAGGACATTATTTTTTTAGCAGCTTCGCTCAGTTGTTGAGCATTTTTGGACACAGGTGCAATTATTTTGGAAGACGATTCCGGAGGAGGAACGTATTTAGGATCAGATTCTGAAGGAGCATGACTTAACAATTTTTTTGCTGCCTCACTTAATTGTTGAATGTTTGGGGAGATAGTTTTCGTAAATTGCTCTTGATTATTTCTTTTAGGAGCGGATTCTAAAAAAAATGGTTTATGCTGCTTTTTATTGGAAATATCATTCTGGGGTATATCGGAAAAAGACTTTAACGCCATCATATTTTTCAACACTTCCACCTGCTTAACATCGGAAACGCCTTTCTTATCACCATTTTCCAGAGTTAAGTTAATGTCAGTTTTGGATTTTTTGGAAATATTTGCTTGCGGATGATTCCCAGTCAATATAATTTCTGTTTTGGACGAATTTTCCACAGGTTTGTCCTGCTTCTTCTTTGGACTACCTTGCGTCACTCCTAACCGTAATGAATTGATCTTCTTATTTTCCTCTGTCAGTGTGGATTTAATCACTTTTTTGTGGTTTTTTCCTGAATTCGGATGAAGGTGATTTACAATATCGTTTTTGGAATGTGCTTCCAAAAATGCTTGACAACCAGATTTGGTTAAAATTTTTTTTTGTAATTCTGGTTTTGTAACTTTATTTACAAGTTTTGTTTCATATTTTCGATGTTCAGGTGTGAAAGAGAATTTGGATCTTATAGGTGTGGAATTTTGAAGCATATTTGATTTACTTGGTAAAAATTTCATCTCTTTAGGATCCTGTGATTGTACTTCCTTTTTATTCAGAACTTCTTTAGAGCTGTCTGTATTTTTACTCAACTTGCTTCTTATAGCTTTACTTTGAGCATCCTGAGATATTGTCTTACTCTTTTTAGAGTTGGATAACTGAGGTGAATCTTTTTCGTATAAAATAGTGGGTGTTTTTTCTTCCCCATCTTTGTTTTTAGATTTTGATTGTATTATTATTGTGTCTTCTTTATTACGTAATATTTCATTATTGCTGACTGGTGCGCTTTTGGAGGTTTTATTTTGAATATTACTTGACCGAACCGAAACATCTTTTCTATAATATTGAAAGTCATTGGTTTTATTTTTATTTGAGCTAAGTGGAAGTGTAGATTGAGTTGAATCATCTCGATTATGCAGAAATTTACTAAATTTTTCAAGATTAGTTCTAGAATCTTGTATCTTCAAGTTAACTGTTTCATCAACTTCTTCTTTACTTACTTCATTTTGTTTATCAGCAGCTGACTGTTTCATATTTTGTGTTTTTACTTTTTCTTGAACCTTTGTATTGCTTTTATCCTCATTTTTTAACCCATCATCTCCAGTAACAATAGTTTCTTTAAGTTTTGTTTGAAGGGAATTATCAAGATTTGTTTGTTTCGATATTTTAGGATTTACTTTTAATGATTCATCTCCAGTGAATTTAAAATTGCCTGGTTTCATTATACTTTCTGGAATCTTACCACTTGTTTTCACCAATTTGGTTTTATGATTTTTTTCGATTCTTCCTTTTGAAATTGAAGTGTCTTGTTTAGTCTTGGCATTTAATTTTAGTTTAGCAAGTAATTTTGATGTGTTTAAATCGGGTTGATACAAAATGGAAGATTCTTTCACAGGTTCAATTGCTTTTACATTCCCAAATATCGGTAAATCCCCAGAAAATTTAGGTACTGCTGTAGTACTCTGCTTTTTCCTTTTCACTTCCGTATCAAAACTTTTATCCTGTAGGTTAAATTTTTTAACTTTAGTTTTATCAGAGTTAATCCCTGCTTTTAACATGATGTGACTTTTTATAGGAACTTTCTTAGACACAACAACTGTAGGTTGAAATTGCCTGGAATTTTTTCTAACACCATTTTCAATCGAAATAAGTTTACTCTTCTTCACCGGTTTTTCGATAAAGGAAGATACGATTGATTTCGGTTTTTCTTTGACTTTAAGCGTTTTCAAATTTAAACTTCCGAAATTTAAAAGTCGTTTATCGAATAAGTCCACGCTAAGTTGTCTGTCGTAAGAAGGTTTTTCATGATACGTTGCACTGTTGCTTTTTATCACGTTTGGTCTTAGAGGCTTCACGTTGGCAGAGAAAGCAGACTTCATACGATGATCAACAGTTATATTTGAACGTGCAGAAAATTTCTTTTTCGCGTGCGTTGAACTAGATTCTTTTTCGGCTTTAAAATTCTGCAGCTTCTTTAGACTCTCATGGAAGAGATCGTCAGCTATAATATTTGGTTGCACACTGTTTAGTTTCCTCCTTATTTGCTCATTCGCTTCTTTTTCCTCTAAAGACGTACTAATTATTTGATTTTTAATGTTAAACTTCTTCGGTTTCGGTAACATTCTATTTTTGTTATAACCTCCTACTGGAAGATTGTAAATTAACGGAATTGGATTTTCATGTCTATGTTTAAACGTGGAAGCTGTAGAATAATTTCTTTGACCAATTTCTTCATTAGCTTTGCTTTTTTTCCCGGATTTTATCGTTGAATCTTTGTCTCTGACCACTTTAGGTAGAGCAACAGAATGCAGACGTTTTGTTTTTAACGTTACCGGTGTATAAATCTGTTTAGCACCAAAGGGTTTTATATTTCGTGGCTGCAAATATTGAGTTGTTGGTTCACCATTTTCCTTATCTAACTTTTGCATCTTTTCAAGAATGTTTAACGGTGTATTCTGATCTTGTTGACGGGGTCTTGCTGCTTCTAGTTCATATTTTTCGCCTGTATAAAATTTAGTTTCAAATTGTGATTCTCCATAATATTCGGATTTACGGTTTTCTTCTAAATGTTCACCATATTTCTCATCAAAAGTTGTTCGATTGCTCTTTTTTTGTTTCTTGTGGTATTTCCTGGTTTGGGACACATTACCTTGGAATAATAAAAAGGAAATTAAATATGATTTGTGCAAACTTGTAGATGGGGCAGCATTAGAAGCCTTATTTGTCACCTTGTGATAATGGGAAAAGCTTGAGTAGCAAAATAATTGGAACATGACACATATCCATTAAAGTCATCGTAAGTGAAACCATTTAAGGTAAAAACAGACTATAATATGACCACTGGAAAGAACTGGCAAGATCCAAGAAGACGTTTCTCCGAGGTAAAACCTGGTACACAGACGGGTCAAAGACTGGGTAAGTGGTTAGGTTAGGGTTGGTAGTGGTAGGAGGGATATATAGTGAAATGAGGAGCTCCAGATGTTCCTTCTTACTAGGAAAGCTAACCCAGAGTTGAAATCACAGCCAACCTGGTTAGGTAGTTAGGTACGCTACCGTCTTTCAGGCTGAAGTATACGCCATTGAATTGGCTGCAAGAGAGCTGATGAATCAACCTGTTGTAAAAAAGTTAGCCAGACTGTTCTTAAACCACTGGCTCGAACAGGATAAAATCTAAGCTGGTACATAACTGCCTACAATCCCTTGAAATACTAGGCAATTAAAACAGAGTCATTTTGACTTGGGTGCCGGGGCATCAAGGAGTGGAAGGCAACGAGAAGGCAAAAAGGGATCAGAGTCTCTATTTATCGCAGAAAGCACTGCTACATCAGCCATAGCTACCTGGGCGGAGAGGAAAACCTTCACGTACTGGGAAGACATACTTGAAGGCGTTCCTATAGAACCCTTCGAGTACAAAAAATAAACAGATCCTGGAATTGAGTAGAACAAACCAACACATTCTGTCGGGACTACTTACAGGACATTGTCGACCAAATTACCACCTAAAGAAGATGAGTCTGGTTCAGACCTCGGATTGTCGGTTCTGTAATTTGGAGAACGAAATTGCGGAGCACATATTATGCTCATGCCCAGCTTTGGGCAGAGTAAGATATAACATATTCGGTTTTAGTCCTTAGAGCCAAACGACTTCAATTAAATCATCTGAAGGTAACATCCAGACTGGTAGAGGAGTGCCAGAGAGAGCTGGACTGACATACCGTATTAGAGTAAGATTAGTGTGAGTACGGGACATAACGGTATTTCTGGAAATGGACAGATGATGAACTCACAAAAAAGGCTCAGCAACGATATATGCGGGACCAGAACCAGTCTTTGAGACCACAACGAAAGTGGTCCAAGGACAAATACAAAAATGGGTAAAGCCAACATAGACTAGAGTGGATGACGAATTTCTAAGCAAAGCTCAATAAATCTCTCTAAGGGAGGACTAAGAAAAGGAAAATTCTGAAATAGGGGGTTCTCAATGCATTGGATGCTAAAAAAATTAATTAATTTTGTAGATTACTTGAAAAATGAACTTCTGAGGCATTTAAGTGGACTGGAACGGTACGTATCCTCTAAGACCTCCAGTTTCATACAAAATGTAGTTGATACTTTAATTTTCGAAGATAACGAAAAAGTACAGAGTAATAGGTATTAAGAAAGGTACGTCAGGTCAGGTAATACACATGGAGAACAATTTTTTAAAAGTAAACTACAAACAAGATGGCATTAAACCTATTATATTATTAAATGATGATTGGGAAGATGGATGAGGTTATGAAAACGAAGTTTTTTGCTTTAAAGTTTCTGTAGATCTACTTACATGGCTGACTATCTTCAAGTTTAGATAACCAACCGGTTTGTGCAGGCTGCCGGTTTATATTGTTGGATCGCGTACACGATCTAGATCTTTGTGATAAATTTTGATATTCGACTTCTTGTGGTTCTTTTTTAGTTTCGTCATACCGTATTGCAGGAGACAGAGATCTAAATAGACGTGTTCGATATCGATGAGGTGAGGCGTCCTAATAAAACAATAATCGTTTGATTTAATACAAATTTATAAGTCCAACGAAAATACTTAATAAGGTTCGCGAACTACTTTGCACTCTAGCACGAAAATGTTTCAGCATGTAAGAAATTGTTTAGAACAAAAGTTGTAGAGAACTTTATACTTTTATAATCAATGTGAGTATAATACGATTTTAAGCATGAGAGGCGAGATATTTTCAAATAACTGATACAAAACTTTCTTCTTTCGTCACTTCATTTTCTTATCTCTTATTCTATAGAATCCGCTGGTTTTTAGGTTATGTGACTGAAGTATTAGTATGTTAGTTAGAAAAATAGGCTACTATTCTATAAGTAAGTCGTAAGAAATGTTATTTCCAGTGACAAGATACTTGTAGAATAAGATTAAATACAACTTATAATCCTCATTTAACTCATTCTTAGAGACATTATCCTTTTCTTACAAAGTTTTGGTGTAGATTGATACTTGAACAACATAATTTTCCATAAACTAGTGTTAATTTAATCTAAATGTATGTTAATGAAGTTATATAAGGTAGACTCAATCAGTCATTATAATGATTATATTATGAATGTTCCTCTTGAACTTAGAGCAGCCAAAAGGCAAAATATTTAGCAAATTATATCAGATACCATGGCAACGTTTAAGAGTAGCGTTTTCTGATTAAAATTAAATTCTGGTATGGAATTTTCAGCTGGAATATTTCTTAAAATTAAAAAGGGATAATAAAGTGATACTTCACTTGATATTATTTTTGTTGTTGACGCAAAAGGTAGGGTGGGATTATACAGCAAATAAAATAAAATAAGGAATAGGTTAAGAAATAAGGAGAAAAAACATTGGTTTATACAGATGACTAAAATAAAATAAGAGTAAGCCAATGACAATAACTTTGTTTGTGTTTTGTGCAAGTTAAAAGTGATTTCACTTTTCGTTTAGCCGTATCTTCTTATCTATACTACAGTACATAACCTCAATAATTATTATATGTTTATTTATTTGAATTAGGCAATCCAACGACATGTCAAATAAATTCAATATGGCGCCTGGTTGGCAAACAATTGTTTAATACGTTTGTTTACTTGTTCAGTTTTGTTAATTGTTGAAGCTTTTTTGAAGTATTTGGGGATAATTACCTTTGGTTTTATTCAGATTTATAGAAAATAGTGAGACCTAAGTTCAGTCTTGAAAAAAAATGCCAGTAACGTGTATTGTGGTGGGTTGTGGAAGCCGTGCAGATCGGGAACATTTGCTTAGTTTTTTTCGCATTCCCACATTGAAAAACTTTGTACATTGCCCACATATAAACGATTTATCAAGGAAAAGGAGAGATATGTGGTTAGCAGCCATCAAGAGGGTAGATCTAACACATGAAACTCCTTGAAAGAACTAACGATTACTTCGATAATAATCAAAATGCAAAATAAACACCATTAAAACTTGCTGTATATACCTACCTTGCTACGGATTAAAAGCTTTGTTTGCCAACCAGGAGTGGCACTCTGTAACAAAATAGAGATAAAGATTCCCTTCTTTTCGCTATTTAGTACTCTGTAACTGAGTTCGGTCGTTTCCGAGCCTAGTTGAACATGACCGAATATGCGATAGCGAAGCTAATGATAGCGACAACTCCAAGGGTCTTTCTATTCAAGAGACATATCGTTCCGTCTTATTCTACTTAATTGTGTACGATTTTTCATCTCTGTTCGATGACAAGAGAAGAGGTTATATTGTTGTTGTTGTTATTAATTTTAATTTTGTAGGATTAGTTGTGACAAAGGTTGTGTTTGTGGAATAATATTATACCTAAATGAAAAAAAACTATCATTCTTGCAATGTTTTTGATTTAATTTACAAGAAATCATTATACTGGCAAGATTTTCAACAAAACCCAATAAATTAACAAAACAGAATGTTTACTCTTTGCCACTGCTATTAAAAAAAAATCGCTAAACAATATTATTAATTATGCACCAAGCAAATAGTTAAATACTTGAAGCAGTGTCATAAATGAAAATGTGAGGTTACCAAAGCTAACAGATAAATGCCAAATTTCTTGTTCTTTTTTATTTTTAACCTGAAAAAGTCAAATTTGCATAATGTTTTCTGAATTATTAGTAGATTATTCTCTATCCGATTGACGATCCCGAATCTTGTCGAACTATAGCCGAGGCGATAGAGATTCGCATATAGAGTACCACTAACCAAGTATAGCGATTCTTTTCGTTTGCTTATTCTTTATCTCTTTCCTTAAAATACAAATTACATAGTGCCAGCCCAGGCGCCATCTTAACAGTTGAAAAGTCACGTGGTTTGGATTCCCTAATTCTGTTTCCTATTTTCATTAAATACAAATCATATTTATAGGTTAGATGCTTAGTTAAGAAAAATTGAGAACATTTATAACAGAAATATCTGGGTCATGCGCAATATCGGTTTCCAAACAAATTAAAATAAAATAAGACAAAAAGATAAAAGTTTAACATCTTTTGTACTAACTCTTATTTCCTATTTCACCTTATTTCTTGTATAAATACTTTCATATAGATGCATATATGTTCATCTTTCTTATTTTGTTCCTAATTTTATTTTATTTACTGTATAATCTCACCTTCTGTAGACTTCTGGCTTGAATGTCAGAAATGATTTTTAGTTGAAATTTAGACACTGATTTTCAAAGTTCAAATTATTAATTCTCAATTTTCAAAAATTGAGCATTGTAAATGTAACCTTTTTGGTGCTTATAAAATAATAAATTTTGTTTAACAGACTTTAAAAAATATAAACTTACTTCATGCCATTTTTCTAGTTAAAACTACTAAATTGTAAAATTCATAAATTTAAATATACAAATTATATAAGTAGGACTACTCACGGTTTTTGATGATAAACCTGATAGATTTTTAATAATATATCTCAGCATAACAGAAATTTTGCAAAAATTATAGCATTAAAATACGTTGAACATATTTTACGTACGTCAATTTACATCATTGTAATTTGACACTCCAGCGATACAGTGATAATTCAATCAACTAATGATTATTTTTCAAAAGCTAGCCATGATAGCATGGAGACTAGATATAAGGAGCACAAACTTGTATAGGAAAAATCTCGAAAAAGTGTCCAGCGGTGAGGTACAAATAGTAGATGGCGCGAGAGTAGCTAGCGATTAAAATTACAGAGTGAAGTTTGCTGGACAAGTTAACCTAACAAAAAATTTTTATAGAAGTTTTTATAAAAATTTACAATGTGAAAAACGTGTGTCGTGAAAATTTGTCCAACTAGAAGTAAAGTTAAAAATAAAAAAAATTACACACCCCAGCCCCTGTCTTATTTTCGAGCAACAGTAAGTAGTTAATGTAGGACTCTCGGGTTAGGTTT
Organism: Lochmaea capreae; assembly: GCA_949126875.1. NCBI lineage: Eukaryota > Metazoa > Arthropoda > Insecta > Coleoptera > Chrysomelidae > Lochmaea > Lochmaea capreae. Next base: position 25,259,483 of record OX421404.1, read on the forward strand.
ATTGTTTTCATTACTATTTTGCAACACAACTGCCTATATAATGATATTGAAGAAACTTACCTTTAACCAAACATCGCACCAGCTACGGGAAATACTTATTTTTTCCTTGAAATTTGCTAAAACCAAGCATAAAAGGTAACCGAATGAAAATAAACAAACCCTCCATTTACATAACCTAAAATTTAACACGTCAAACATGATTTTAATCTCTAGCCTCCCCAGCGCCACCACAATTTTCCTAATTTCGACGGACACTTTTTATATACAGAGTTTGTGCTCCTTATGTCTAGTCTCCATGCATGATAGACTCCGTTCCACCTGAAGTTTGCTAACTGTCTTGCGCAGAAAGCAAAATCGGTGTTGTTTTATCTATGTCGCCTCGTAATGACCAATTCATGCCATTGGCGTTACAAATGATGTTTCATGCCGACAGCCATTTTATTATAGACATTTGAGGTTGTGTTTGAAGCAAATATTTTTGATTATTTTATTATAATTAGCACTAGAACGAAGACTTCAAAATAATATTACTCAAAATAATCTAATCCACCCCAACAGATTCTTGGGATTTACTAAAAAACGGGAATAACATGTACAAAGAATGGCCTCAGGGGCAATTCTACTCCTCAATTCAATCTACACCCCTGAAAAAAACCTGGTTCTCACAGATACGATACAAAGATAGAGATAAAATTACTTGTGTTGGGAGAATGAGGACTAACCAATGTCTCGTCCCCGAACATCTATACAAAATTAAAATCACAGATAATCTAAACTGTATATGCGGTCAAAAAGGCAACCTTAATCATATAATTTTTTACTGTCCAATGAATGAAATTTCCTGTAACAACAGATATGTAAAAGCTTCCATATACCATCAAAGACCAGTTATCATCCAAACAATTCTTACTACTCCAGGATCCAAGCTAATGCAGTTTCTTATTGAAGATCTTCTAAAAAATGGATTCAAACCTTGAAGAAAACTGGAAGAAGAATATTATTTGAAAACGTTTATCTGTGAGTCTTCTGTGTTTTATTTGCTCTAAAACCGAAAAACTCGTTGGTGTTAAAAGGAAAAACTATCCACAGTCAAGGCCAACAGATTCGTTGCAACTTTTATGGAGTCCGAAGCTAAACATGGAATTAAAATTCCTTAAAAAAATCATCGGAAAGTCAAACAAAAAAAGTATATCTAATATATTACTCCTGGCATTCGTATTGTTATAAAATATATGGAAAAGTATAGATTACTTCAAAAATACATGAATTCTTCAAAGTATGCTGCACTTAGCAGTGATTTATATGTTTCTAAAACGAATGCCTATCTCATACACTGAGAAACAATATGTCTTTGTATATTTACAGCTCGACTAAATTTCATATAATATACATTTCTGTGATTTGTAAAATATATATCTTGATCTGGTCTTAATTTGTTGGAAAAGCCAAATGAATATTTAATTTAAAGCAAATATTTTAACGATACCAAATATTTTCATATACCCAGTTTGAAAATATCTCGAAAAGCTTCAAAGAATTCCCAAATCTGTTTTATTTAAACTATTACGATATCGTTACGCAGACGACTTATTTGTCAACGACAATTTCTCTTAACTCTATTCTGTAACATTATCGTTCAGTGTCTATTTTAGTGTCAAAGTTAACGGTAAATTTTAAGGTTGGTATTATTAAATTGACAGAGAACGTACGTCGAATATTATTTTCTAGATGTTTTGTGTTTGATAATTTGGGACTGTTTCTGGGCCTAGCCTAACCGATACAACATCCGGTCTAGGTATATAACTGCCTAAAAAGTTCCTCTGGGAGCTCAAAAGGATTACTGGTATCTCTCAGTGTACGTAATCTTTCTCGGGTTTCTTCTCTAAATGTAGACACCAAGTTATTAAAAATTAGCATTTTAAATAGATATTTATGTAGACAATCCAATTCATTACCTCCTTTGTAACTCATCTAAAACCAAATTAGCTATTTCACCTGCCATCATTTTTATTAATACGAACACTTCAGATAAATAAAGGCGAGCACAATGACCTTCACCTTATTTTGGGTTAGTTAACGACTTTTTACTTTCTCAACGAGAGCTGTCGGTGGACGACAACTTGGTAGCCATTTTTGTCGTCCAACAACGACTACCGTTGACTATAAAATAGAGAAAGTCGTTATGTGTTAGGTACAAAAAACACCCCTAAGGGGTTACGCTACTGATTTGAAGTCGAATGTCAATTTTATAATACTATGACTCTGGTTTTGACAACAAGTTCGCGCTTGCAACTACAACTTCAGGTGGGTTTTTTTTACGTGAAACAGAGTCTATGCTCTAAAGGCGGCTACAGACGCAACTGCAAGCTGGATTGTGTTGTTTATGCAAAGAATGCTTCCACCGTGTAGTGACTAAATAATTTTGCGATTGATCGTGCATGCTTGTCAAGTTTGTAGTTACACCTGTAGTTGAACAATCCTGAGACTTGCCAAAGGATGGTATGAAAAATTTAACTTTCTATAGAAATTCGATCCAGAATACAGTAACAAGAACAACAACACCCCTAACAACCTTTTTTAACAAAACTCAATGCTATGCAGATGCTCTGCAGCAATAAAAGGGATTAGGAGTGAATGGGCCAGGAACACAGCACTCTGGAAGCTTTAGAAGAAATAAGCAACGCTGGAAAGAAGAAAAAATGTGATTACTGATGAACACTTGAAAGAAACATACCAGAAGCGACATACGAAAACTAGTCGTAGTAGTATCTATTTAATAACTTTTTTGATGTAGTTACTTTAAATCTCATCATCTATGGAAATTGAATTTCACCACTTTTGACAATGACAGTTCTCTAGTAAGCTTTTTGGCATTCCTCATCAAAATTATATGTAAAATGTTGCGTGGTATTTTTGAAAAAATTCCCAGTTTCATAATCAAAACCGTAAGTTATCCAGCAATATTTTTATCAGTAAAACAATATTTGTCCAGTAATGCACCTAAGTACTAAATTGCAGGACATTTCATAAACTTTGACGCTGTTTCGTTACAGTTACTGCTTTGGGAAGCTATATATATATATTGTTAGTTTGAGGCTTGACAAATTTATTGTTTGGTATAAAGAAGTATTGAATTATAATCTTCTATAAACCAGGTTCACCAATTAATTAAAAATACCTTCCCATTAATAAATACTTTATACCTTTCTTGTGTTTGAAGATCATGAACAATGCATCTATATCCTGCGCTTTTATAAATAGAGTATTAGAATTTAACACAGTCCCGCCACTAAAATGTTTTTTTCAATCATGATCAATCAAAATATTCTTTCTAATATTGTTATTTTTCAAGGATGTTTCAAATCCACAAGTAAATCATCATTTCATTAGACCCTTCTCCAAAGTAAAACGAAGCTGCAGTTGTATAGACGGTGGCCTAGGTACTAAAATTTCAAAATTTCCACTGACAGGACAAGAAGACTCCAATGGTCAAAGGAAAGGCAGTATAAATATTGTCCACACTAAAAGTAAGCAAATTGACATACAGTCGGCAGAAGCAAACATGAGCACTGGGTGGGCGTTTTCATATCGCTGTAGTTGAATTTGTGTAGTAACAATCGATATGCTGAATCGATAACCAAACATCGATACCATAAGTGTAACTGTCAAGAATGTCAATAAATATGTAAACAAAGTCAAACTTGCTGAAAATTTAACTCTAAATATTAATAAAAAACTTATATTGGACCAAAAATAAAACTACCATCTGCCTAAATGTCTATATTTTCAAATTTCATGTGAAAATAGGATAATCATTATCCTCGCATTGACAACACTGATACAGACACTAAAATTGATGTAAGTTGATAAAATTCTTCGGTCATATTATTTCGATTATGTTAACAATTACTAATGTACAATCGTTAACTAACATTAGCTCCGGATTGGCTATTTTCCGGGGCTCATGTTTGCTTCTGTTAACTGTATATCACAATAGTTATTTATACGATAAAAATTTTATAAGTGGTTCATTTTTTTTGTATCTTAACCCACGTCTGCAGTTCCTACGACTGCCTATTTTAATGTTCTGTATTTTCAGGTGCCGCATCCAACAACATATCATTTTATAAAAACCCATCTAGGGACAGCTCAAACAATCCACAATATATCAACCACCGATCAAGATTCAACTCAGATGAAGAGGTCCGTGAATATAGAGCATACGAAAGATATCAGCTTGAAGCTGCTAGACCGAGAAAAAGTCGTAGCGAACTAAATTTTAAAGATTCTAATGAATTCAACTTTACAAACAACGGAGAGGCTCTACAGCCGAGAAATCTTAAGCCATTCCAGTCAATGGACGATGAGGAGTTTTCTCTACCTGTTATACCAAAGCACTTAAGAGTGGCGAGACATTATACAATCGATAAAAATATCGATGAATCGAGTGATATAAACATCGAAACATCATACGATTTGAATAATAGAGAAATCCAAAATATCGAGTATGGCCCATCGAGTTATATGACCCGTCCTTCTTATTCGGAATACATAAATTCAGAACGAACAACTACAGATCCGAACTTACGGAGCAAAATCTTACTCACTAAACAAGATATTGCTGTAGCACACAAACGAAACTATAGTAACTTTCCTAACGTCAAAGAAGAAAATCCCAAGGATGATGGTGAGAAAGAAGCAAATAAAGAATTAAAAGAAGAAAAGGAATGTTTTGAAAACACTCCAATTCAAAAAAGTGTAAAAAAAGCTTCCATTACTTCGAAATCGTCCTTAAAACGTTTATATATTAAAAATGGACAACCAATACCGTGTTATTCTGATTACGTTAAAACTAAACCTATTAAACCTATGATAACACTTCCAACGGAAGTAGCTCAGAAGGTAGATAATTTTAGTGTCATACCAAGCCGTTCTTTACTGGTTCAAAATAATATAGATGCTTCACAAAAACGAGATTTTTCCAGAGCTCATAATCTCCATGAACGGGATAACACCTACGAAGATTCAGAGTATCAGCCTCCAAAAAATTCTTCCACCAACTATCGACCCAGATCTTCGGAAGCAGCAAGTCTTCTTTCATCTAAAAGCGCGCGATCAGTATCAATCGTATCTTCGAGAACGTTCGTTCTCTGTCCAGCGTATTCCGATTATTTGAAAATATCCAAGAAAGAAGCGATCCAAATGGAGCCCAATAAAGAGTTACTTGCCAGCAAGTCTGTAAATTTTATGAATAAACATCCGTTAAGTACTAAGAAGAATATTTTCAAATCACCTACTGTGAAATCAATTGTATCATTGAATGAATCTTTACAAAAGAGAAGAATTTCTTCAAGTGAAGTACATTTTTCTAGCCTTAGGTATGGTGAGCATAATAGATCTGATAAGAAGAATAATAATCCACTGTTAAAAACTGATACCAAACTGTATTCTTCTAAAAAGAAGTGTAAACCAAAGAAGGATCCATGTGAAGTAAGTGTAATATTAAATTTTATACACGAACAATTTCAAAGATGTTAACTGTGTCTTTTCTTGCAATTTATTTTAAATGGGTATATGAAAGGTAGAATACTAGCCCCAAACGTCGGCTAGTTTGATTTCTGAGTGGTCTTTTTAGAACCATACTGTCTAATGTGTCTCAATCCAAATTAGATATTCCCAAGGTAGTTGATGAATTGTGAAGGGAAAAGTCTATCTACATCCTCGCACGAATTCGGCTCCTAAGGTCTGTAGTCTGCTGCTCGGCAGACACGCTAGCACAGGAAACTAATTCGTCTTCTAGACCAGAGGCTCCCAAACTTTTATTCTAATAGACCACTTCCAAAATTTTGCTGGAATCAAACAAGCTCATGCAAGATTGCAAGCACACACACCACAAGTCGTATTTTGTCCCTTTGCACATCTGAACAAGCGTTGTGGACGGCGGCAGCGACTGCGCTTTGTAAGTCTCGACACGGTGTAATGAATATGGAATGGACAAGTTTTTACAAGTAACAGTTGCTTAGCTTCTTAAAATATTATCTGCCTAAGTTGATAGGTGAAGTCAACATTTTAGTTTTTCACTATCGAAACCACGTAAATATTCGTGGACCGTCTTTTCGAATTGTGAACCCCCATTTTTTGTCACGCCAACGTAGACATCCATCGAGTCTCCCGTGGACCACTAGGGGTCCTCCTGGACCACTTTGAGAATCAATGTTCTAGACTGAAACGACCCTCGGTGTTTCCACCAGCTCTGTTTTGCCCAGATGATAATTTAGCCGACAGTGTTCAAGATTTACGAGTATAGTTTGTTACAGGCCGAATCTCATCTCTGCCTATGTTTACCAAGGCTTCTACTTTGAGGTATAAAGATCCTTTAATAAGAGCCATTGAGCCCCATTCAAAAGTTCAGTTTATCAATTGAAAATTTACGTTATTACAACATAATTTAACAACTTTTTCCTGTCAGCCAGAAAAACCAAAAAAATGTTTCTTGCCGTCGAAAGTGAGACTGCCACCAAATATAAAATGCAGTCCGAAATTTGTACCATGTCCAATAGAAGAAAAATGTCCTCCAAGAGCCGATGACTGTATTTGTGTCAAACCAAAAAAGTTACCTCCCATTCAGCCTGTCGGCTGCATCTGCATTGATCCCTATATTCCAGAAAGAGCTCCAGCTTTAAAACGGCTCAAGTTTTTTGCTCCCGATCCACCAAGGATTTGTCCTGAACCTTTATGTCCACAGCCTAGAGCCGATGATTCACTTGTGGTGAAACCGAAAAGATTAAGACCGCACAAGCCAAAGCCTTGTGATTGCATCGAACCTCCACCATTAGTTGATGTTCCGCTGATTAGACTTAAGAAAATATGTGAACCGGAGGAGGTGGGTATAGTAGCTTTAGATACTACCACTTTTTGTGACAAAAGAGTTTCATGATGTACAATAGGAATCTGCAAGCTTACCTTGTTTTTAAACTAAAGGAGCGATTCGAATTTAAGTTGGTATTTCTGCTACCTAGTCATTGGACAGACTGCCGCCCGTTTCACACATCTCTCTTCATAATTAGTTCAAAAAGTTTGAATACGACCCTTATGGAACACACTCCCAATCTAGTAACATGATCATCCTAGTTTAAAAACAAGATATAATATCATTTTTTTTCCATTGAAGAGTCCTGGTTTTCCTCTTCTAGGATTCAATCTACTATATCCCTTTAATGAAGACCCTAAAAAATGAGACTGAATTAATAAAAATATTTCAGATATGCTATCCTCCTACACCTTGTCCACCACCACCTCCTTGTATTCGAGCAGATGACGATCTCTGCGTAAAACCGAAGAAGCTGCCTATGTTAACTGCTCCTATATGTCCTTGTATAGAAGGAACAGTAAAAGATGTTCCACCTTTGAAAAGACTAAATCTTAAATCTCCTGAGCCTCCAAGAATATGTCCCAAGCCTTGTATTTGTAATGTGGATTGTCCCAGAGCAGATGATGGTTTAAAACCTAAATTTAAACCTCTACCTCCAATCAAAGCAGGTATTGTAAAATATATTGTTACTACTATAATCCTTATCCTTATATATTAATTTCACACCACCGGGGGGGTTGGTATGTAGCGCCGTTTCAAGAAGCTTTCTAAATCCTCTTTTTTTCCTCATATTTTTTCGGCAACCAGGGCTGGCACTCTGTAATTTGTATTTTAAGGAAAGAGATAAAGAATAAGCAAACGAAAAGAATCGCTATACTTGAGATAAATACACATAAAACCAAATTATTAAGACTCAAAAAGAATTGTGAACAAAAAAACGTGAAAATTGGAAGATATGTATTTGAAGAAGAGGATAGAGTTAAATATCTGGGAATAACAATAAGTAGTGATGGAGACAGAGAGACTGAGATAAGGGAAAGAATCGTTACACCAAACAAAGCATTTCAGGCAACCAAAAAATTATAATTAGCAAGCGCACGAAAATAAGAATATATAACACAATAATTAGACCGGTGATAATGTATGGGACAGAAACATTAACTACGAATAAAAAACAACAAGAGGATATGAGAATACAGGAATGAAAAATACTAAGAACAATATTAGGACCAAAAAAAATAGGTGAAGAATATAAAATAATAACAAACATGGAACTATATCAAGAGATGAAAAAAGATATAGTAAAAAAAATGAAGGAGCAAAGATTAAAATGGTTGGGACACATATGGAGAGCAAGTAAGAGAGCAATAATATACTCAATGGTAGAGTGGGAGCCTTGTAGTAAGAGAAGAAGGGAAAGACCCAGGATAAATTGGTTGCAGGAGGTAGTAGGTGATCTCAAGACAATGGGAATTAAACACTGGGAAGAGAAAACTCAGGACAGGAAGCAATGGATACAACTAGTAGAAAAAATATGAAAAAGTAAATATGGTCTGATCCACCATTACAAAAGGATCTAGAAAGCTCGTAAGAGCGGCGCTACTCATACGGGAGTGTTAAGCAACTATATATATAGTTTTAAATCTTAATAGTTTCGTTTTATCTACCGTAACCCTAAGTTATAATAAAATGTGTTTTATTTTATAGGAGATTGCCCATGTGTGGAAACTGAAATAGTGGACGTTGAATTTAGAAGGCTGAAATGTATAGAAGACCCTGAAGAATGCGTGTACACGGATCCATGTGATGTGCCCCAGCCCAGAGCAGATTTTGGATGTTGGGAATATTACACACCCGAACCAGTGAAAGTATGTCGTGAAGTTAAAATAAAAACCAAGAAACCATGCAAGAAAGTAAAAAAAGTTAAAATGAAGAGATGTTAAACTGTTGTTCACTTTGTTTTGTTGTTTTAGATAAAATGTATACATGAAAATAACTGTATTTTAATATGAATAAAAATTATAATTAAATTTTTGAAAGATTAAAGTTTTGATTGAAAGATATTGAGATGTTGCTGTTGAAAGTTACAACTATGCTTCCAAGATCGACTTGACTATTGGCTTACTCCACTACTACCTTTTCATATACAGCGCTGCTGAAAACTCTCGCACCTAAGACATATATCATTCACATTCCCCGTTAAACCCGGTTAGAGTATCTCGGTGAAGGTGGTGGGAGGCATAATGACGTCAACATTAACCATTTTTGAAACCCTATTTCTTTCACCGGTTTTATAAAGTAGAGTTAAATATCTCGAGTTGTATGTATGTATGTATGTATTTTGGGGTAACATTCACTGAGACCTAAAAGATCTATTGTGCCCCCTTACTTCTACTTAGTTCCTAAGAAAAGTCTCAGAGACTAGTAGCTCCTGTAGCTATTTCCCAGAGGAATTTTAGGATACCTGCAGGCTTCAACTTAGGTAACTGTACCTCTTCTATCCAGTAGTCTCCCAGGTGCTGTGCCATAGGACTCTGAATTGCTGTGCAGTTCGCAAGTATGTGGATGGAGGATTCTTCTTCCATTCCACAAAACCTACAATCTTCTTCCTCCTCTATTTTGAGCTTTTTAAGGTGCCCATTGAGGCGACAATGTCCCGTTAGGATTCCTATTAAAACTCTTAGTGCAGTTTTGCTTTGACTTATGCATTCATTTGATCTCAACAGGTTGTAGTCCAGAAGAATCTTAGATTGCCCAAGCCCTACTAGATCTTTCCAATTGTCAGATCTTCTCTTTTCTTCGGCTTTACCTATTTCTTCCAATATTACATTGGAGATGATTCCGCAAAAGGGTTCCGGCCCTCAAAAGGGTATTTCAGTCCCCCTCTTCGCTAGTTCATTTGCTATTTCGTTTCCTTCTATTCCAGTGTGTCCTGGAATCCACAGTAAGGTGACTATATTGTTCTCGCCTAGTTCATTAAGTTTGCCTAGGAATTCCCACACCATTTTGGAACGAGTTACCCCGAGGGTTAACTCTCGTGTTAAAATGCAAAGATCACTGTAAAAATATATAAAATAGAGAAAGTCGGGCCACAGAACAGTTTTTTCTTTTATGAATTCTTTATCATTCCAGTAATCTAGTCTCTATTCCATCTCTAAAAACCCTAGGCTCTCGAAGTGCCACTACTACTTGAATAATATCTTCCTCATCATCTCTGTTAGGAAGTCTTCAAAAATTTCAAATAAATATGTTTCCATATTATTTCTCAAAGCTTCAAGTTAAACCATAGAACACTTTACTTTCAGTTTCTCTACTCTATGAGTTCAACTTCAACCACCTTTCCCTATGATGGAATTGGTAAACCAAAGGCAGGTAGGGGAGGTGTACTCAAACGGAAATGACGTCACGGTTAAACTCAATGACGGGTAATGTGAATGAAATATACCTCTAGGGATTATCTTTGAAACGGGAAAGTTATGAAATATGACGATAAATGAGACGTTATTCTGCATATTTTAGAGCAAATGTCAAATGTCTATTTACCTCGCAGCTCATTGCACTTACCAAAACTGTCAAAACACTAGTAAACACCTGATAATATAGGTTGAGCTTTTTTGCTATAAAACCCGATATAAAAAGCTCAGGTCGAAGTTGAACCACGTGATCTCATTTGACGCTCCAAGCCAGCGTTAAGCGTCACCATGAAATTGCACCTTTTAGACAAGCTTTAACATTAAAGCACAAATACGGGGCTGTCGACTTTGATCAAAACATCTGCTCCAATGTCTCTGTAAACACGTTTAAATATTTTCATATCAATTTAATCCCTGCATTGTTAAATTTAAATAAAACAAGCATAAACTAATTTTTTGTAAATAAATAGGTACCTAACAAATCGCTACTGATAAAAGTTCATTGTTGTTTGGTTGATGAATGTCTTTAATCGTATTAAAATTATCTCAATTTTTATCTAAAACACTCACAAACAAAGTGATGCCTTTTTGTATACAGTTTTTACTGATTACGCAGCGTAGTCGTAGTAGTAATGTACAATGTGAGATTTAATTGTGATCTTAGAAAATAAAACAAATCGTTAACGTTAGTTATAGTTAATAAGAGTCGAATTGAAGCAAAGTAGATTTTATAAGAATCAGTATTAACAATGGCACCTGTGAAAATTAAAGGTATTCTTTTTTTAAATTCGATTTCATATTCTGCTTATTCAATATAATAGTAATAAAACCAACTGTAACTCGATATTTACTTGGACGCTAGTTAAAGTCCAGTTGAGATTTATCCCAGCATGAGATTTCTCCCAAGAGTAGTTTGAATCCATTTGGAAAATTATGTACAGGAATTCAATAAACAGGAAACATTAGGCGATTTTTTCTTGCATGTACCAGGCATATTTTGTTTTCGTGATAGAACTGCACTATACGTATGACATATAATCTGTCATTCCACAGAATAGTGAAATTTCTAGTCCATTCACAAGGGGATTTAGGTCCATTTTTTGGAGTATTCTCCACTTTCAGCATAAACAAAAAATCGAAATCTTTATGGTTCTGTACGGTTTAAAACCACAGAAATACAGCCCAAACTTCTGGTACAGTTTCGCAAGTCGAAAACGACAAACACCTAATACTCTACTTTGTTTTTAAACTAGGAGGAGCATTTTAAGAAACCTCAATCACACCATTAAAATTACTAGATTTGGAGTGTGTTCCGGAAGGGTCGTGTTTATACTTTTGGAACTAATTGACAATTACGTGACATGCGCATTGTATTGCTCGCAGTTATCGTGTCTGATGAGGGATCAAGGCAAGTATAGAATTCGAATCATCATTGGCCACAGGCCATGGTAGAAGTATTAACCAAATGTCATATTATTGTGAACAAAATGTAAGGTTATTATAATAAAGTAATTTATGTCAAATTTGATGATAAATAAGTATGTAGAAAATGCTACTGTACGTTTAAATTGTTTTTTATTAACATTTGAGCACAAACTAAAAGTCAACAGAAGTTTAGATGTCGAAAAATACCATAATCATGTACATGTACAAACGTAAAAAAGGTGTACCTGATAAAAATTGAAGTAATATTTTCATATAAACACAAAACTGACAAATGTCGTTGCCAGTTGTATCAAAAGTGCTGTGTGAAACGGGCGGCAATCTTACCAATAACTAGGCTGCAGAAATGCCAACTTAAATTCAAATCGCTCCTCTTAGTTTAAGAACAAGGTATAGGTACACCGTAGTATAGTGGTATACCAAGAAAAAATCGCCTGGTTATTTCGGTAGATTATTTGCAAGAATTTCACTTGCCCCCAGGTAATGTCCTCACCACTCACACCCTACTTGTTGATGCACCGATAATGCAAACATGGTAATAAATTTAAAGAGTTTCGTGTATAATTGAAGAAAGTATACCTGAATTGAATGGGAAACAATAACTCTTTTCGAAGACGGGTGTAGAAAAACAATACGTGATAAAAATCATCTCCACGATTACTGGCGGCCGATGGCAGATGACATTTGTCAGAGTTGGGGAGCTGGAAGAGGCTAATGAGCGGGATTTTGCGATTTGCGATATATTATATTTTAGAAAAGTCGAAACTGGTCGATAGACATACTTGAAGACAATGTGGACAATCTATTCTTCGGATGTGGCTAGAAAATGTTAAATATTTCAGTTACATCTCGGTGGTACTTCTATAAGGTGTGAATTATGACCGATTTGGAGGCGGTTTTTTTCTTCTTAATGAAAGAGAAGTAGCCTTAACCTTACTTTACGTTTGGTTCCTTTAAGCTTTGACTCGCTGTCGTTTCACAATTTTTATCAGGCGTTATAAATATGGTCCTTATTTAAAAGATGTGACCAGAATTCTAACTATTGATGTTTCTCAGATTTGAAAACCATGGTCTATTAGGGTTGGACCCAAACGTTACGGCTTTCGGCCACCAGTTTCACACAGCTCTTTTGATACCACTGACACTGACATTTGTCAGTTTTGTGTTTATTTATATAAAAATAGCCATTAGTTCAATCATTACTACCACGTTTGTTGTTTATTTTTATCAAAGTATATTTTACCCAAGGTATTTGCTATTTATTTAATTATACAATTGCATTTCTATATTCTCATTTATACTCAAACTCTTAAAACATTTTACATAAACTACTTATTATAACCTTACATCTTTTCACAATAATGTGACATTTGGTTACTACTTTCGCAATGACATGTGGCCAATCATCATTCGACATTTAGACATGCCTTGATCCCTCATTCGCCACGACAACAGCGAGCAGTACAATACATATTTCACGTAATTTTCATTTAGTTCAGAAAGTCTGAACACGACCCTTTCGAAACACACTCCCAATCTAGTAACTTTTAGTGGTGTGGTTTCCTAAAATGCTCCTCCTAGTTTAAAAACAAGGATAGCTAAATCTCTTCTGACAGCGCGTCGTTTGAAGCGTCAAAATAATTATATAATCTCAATTTTACGTACATACCTATAGAGAACAAAATGGACAACAGAATTTTATTAAAAAATGTAAATGTTTTTATTAAAAATATAAGTTACCTATATTCACTTTCTTTACATTTCGATAAATAAATGTGGTAGAGATGATTGACTCTTACGCGGGCGATCAAGGTTCGATTCCCCATGGAGAAAGTATAGTCTTTTACTTGTGTAGAATGGTTTTACCGCAAAATCTTTACGACTCACTGGTGTATCAATTATTTTAAATCACATTGGTTCTTATCAAACTGATAGTAAATTACCATACATTAACCTTGGTCAGTACTTTTAGATCGAGATAAATGTTTTAACACTTACACCTCCACCAAAGCGAGATAGTACTATGACAGTGCCGCAGAATAAATTCATGTACACTCAGCAGAGAAAGTTTAGTTAGTTAAATAATTTCCTGAATAAAATCCTGAGAAATTTGGCAATAATTTCTATTTTAGTTATTAACTGTGCCTCCATTGTCATAAATTTAAAAACATCATGCACTATTTCAAGACTTTGTGCACACAAAATCTTGTGTTTTAGCGACTTAAATTCCATATTAAAATCCCACAAAAAACACAAAACACTTGAAAATTCAAAATTGTTTATTTAAAAGGGTTGTGATTAACAATGCTAGGCATGCGATTTTTCGGAAAATCGTCGAGTGGAAATTTTTGTTTTTTTCGCTCTAATTGTTTAAATAATGAAAACACAGAAAAATGTTCGAATCAAAAATTGTAGTTAATAGGTACATTTATCTACAAAATTTGTCTGAACATTTTTTTTGTATCTGCATTAGTTTTTAAAATATATACGAAATTTCCATAGTAGTATTTTGGAACATCATCAATTTTCATGTTTTTAATTTTATGATAGTAAACAAACAATGACATTTAGAAAAAAATTTTTATTTGAAATGTGTTCTAAAATGGGGTATCTACGAATACATTGAAAAAAAATTTTTTTCAATTTTTTAATGTATTATCATCGATTTTCCACGCTCTCTCACCTACTTTTTCACCTTTATTTTTGCTTCCTTCTCTTTCTTACCTGAGCCATAGGTGTGTTCTTTTGTATCGCGATCACTTCTCGATAGGTTCGTTATAAAGTTCACAAATTTTTAGATAATATCATAAACGGTATAAAAAGTTATAAAAGGTTTGCTGACAGACCTCTGATTTAAGTATTTATTTTAAATAATTGTCTATTATTTAAAAAATTTGATATTTATAAAAGAACTGAATAGTAGTTTCGAAAGTAGATGCTTGAAAGTGTTTAGTAGTAAAGTTTCATTGAATTATATTAATTTCGAAAAAAGATATAATTGAATGAAGTCTAAAAAAAAACAAGTAAAATTAAGCATGCAAAAAAACAGATTTTTAAAAAGCATTCGTTTAAAATTCTAAATATTGATGGCTTTGCTTTTATAATAATAATGTTTTATGCTCATTTGCAATGCTAAATCCAAAAGGAATTGAATACCACTGAAATTAATTTTATCTCGTAAACTTTTTAATTTACAGAAAAACTTTTTAGACAAAATTTGTAGATAAATGCATCAGCTACAAATTTTGATTTGGAAGTTTTTCTGTATATTTATTATCACTCGACGATTTTACGGAAAATTGCATGCCTAACATTGTAAACTTTTTCTCATGTTAAACACCACCCTTTCAAATACCCAATTTTGAATTTTCAAGTTTTTGTATTTTTTGTGAGGTTTTATGTGTACTTTGATTAGGCTAATATTGAAACGGTGAAACTAAATATTCAACATTTTTCAAAAATAATGGGACATAATATCTATTCAATTTTTATTAAAATGCTGTAATTCAAAGCTTTATATGTATCTCTTTTAAACAACAAAGCATCAAATTAAAATGTTCAGTCGTATTATGGAGAGTTGTGGAAAAAATCAGCCTTTGGGTTGTTGCGAAATAAATTTTCTTTTATTTTTGAGCTAAAATCGCTGTTAACACAAAACCTGAAGTTTTTCTTTGAGTTTTCTAGAGCCTAGAAAATTTTTTAACCTAAGTAATCTGGATTTTTCACCTCTATGTTATTTCTTATATAACGTCGACCGGCTATTTATTTATTTAATTTTAATCTTTTGTAGAGTATACGTCATGAATCAGTTTTACTTATACTTTTATCTTACATTTAAATATTTTATTATTAATTAACCACTTGAATTGTGGGTAGTTATTTACGTATATCCCAGTGAAAGAATGTTTCCTGAAAGAAACCCATGCAAAAAGGGTTAATACCTTCCCCGTTTCATAATTTTTCAATTAAACCTAGCTTGTAAAGTGTAAATCTGTGAAATATTACAATATGTGCGATAATAGTAAATATCCAATTTTAATTCGTTCTGAATTGTTTTATGTTACAATTGTGGATGCAGTTGATAGCTACTGTTTCATTTATAATGATCAAATTGCATTGAGTAATGGTGAAAATGATAATCAAGTTTTGTTTCAGCTTCAAAACAGTATTTTAAAACAAGAGAAGTCCTATGGTATTTCGTGTTTGCTGGTTTTGCAGTAAACTACATGATTCGTATTAATTTAAACATAGCTATTGTGTCTATGGTGCTACCAAAATCCAAGAACAATGTATCATTAACTAGTGAATGTCTTGTAGATATTATTCCGAGTAATACCTCATTGAATAATGGATATCAGCAAAATTATTCTCAGGATAATTTAGTAAGTTTTTCAGATCAGTTTTGGGTATTAGTTGTGCCGAGGTAACTCCCAAGAATTTGATTCTTCCACTCTTACGCTATCCACAAATAGTTTTAGGTACCAACCATCTATTTCTTTTAAACCTTCCACTGTTCTTGCTTTTCGTACGTTATAATGTTTGACCGAAGATGGATGGAGCAACGATAAACTAACTGGGAGCAATCACTTAGAGAACTATCTTAAATCAGATGAACTGCAAAGCGATATAACGGGCTCTAGAAATTCTAAAGCCTTTAACAAATGACCAACTCCGAAAGCAGAAGGGAGAAAGTCTTTTACCGGAATTCTTAAAGGACGCTGAAGGTCAAATTATCATCACGGCAGAATGAGGCTAGTCAAAAACACCGAGTGTCGTCGGTGGAACAAAGTTTATACAGATTGCGAAAGGGCTTTTCAAGCCTTACGATTTACACAAGTAGGACAAGGAAAGCATGAGATAAACAGCTTGAAAGAGAGAGAGCAATAATTGTGCGCAGTCAGCGAGGACATGTATTTAGTTCCAGATGTTGGCCGAATGTTCATTGCCCCCCTATTTTAACCGCTGTTGCCAGATGCGCAGATTAATTTGTACAAATGATATTTTTGTCTCGTTATCGTTGAATTTTTTTTTAGCTTATGCAGTATTAGGTAAAACTAAACACTTTCATCCGGCAACAGTGTCCTTTACAGAGAGAATTCACTAGTTGGTGGTATTCAGTATGTTCCCAACATGGAAGTAGTGAGGGTGTTGAGGAAATAAAAAAATATAATCGTTATTACGTAACCTGTACATCTTAAAATTCATTTTTGTCGACTTGATCGTTTCTGACCAAGTTGACAATTAATTTCTAACTACAATAGGATATTATTTTAGCCATTGTAACATTATTTCTTGAGAGAACCATAATTAATAAAAATCCCTTCCAATAATAAATTGAATTGAAAAAATAAAATAGGTATTGTAGGTACCTACACCTATTCTAACACTGGTAACGGATATAAAATTTGATGCTTAAAGGTACAGAAGCATATTTAACTGAACAAAGCTTTAAACTACTTACTATACTCTCATGGAAATCCTTCTGGACTTACCTCCTCTCCACATATTTCTGGAAAGAGGGGCCAGATGGACAACATATAGAACTGCGCATATTGCCAAATGTACAATACATGCTTATATGAAGCGTAGTAAGTTGATGATGGACACAATATTCTCGAAACTACAACCTACTTATTACTGTCCTAATTCCTAATAGAGATAACTTGAGCCTCGATGAGAAGAAACTACTACGAGCAGATAGCTGTAGGTGGTTCAAAATTACCATCAGAATTTGGTGCAGGTGCATAAGGTTGTTGACATATGATAATATTTTGACTGTCGGAAGATCAGACGCGTCGTCTTTGTCTGGGATAGAGCATGAAGACTAAGATGAGTAAATGAAGACTGGTGAACTATTTCCACCGTTAGCTGTCTCCTTTCCAAGTACGAATTTTGCTAGAGTTCCGCTGTCTTCAATTATTCGACATTTTTATTAATCAATTCGTTATTTAAGGAGCTGAACTAATCGTTCTCATTACTTTCATCTAATCATTGATGAATAATGAGACCCCGTCACGTATTGATTGCTCTGTGTCCTGTATCATTGAGCGATCTATAATTTTAGAGATTTAAATGCCAACAATACAGTAAGTGCCGTCTATATTAAATTTTGAAATACGGCGTATGTTAGGATATAAAAGCGTATGTACATAAAACTTTTTATCACTTTAGGCAAATGTTGGTGATTTATACGATCCGGAGAGCTTTGTTTCATTGAAGCAGGAGTATTAGCTTTGTACACTTCCTTTACAAATGCATTAAACGCGTTTCTGTCGGATGAAATGTTTCCGTTTTATAACCGTTCCATTCCTTTTAGTAAGGAAATGGTAGAGAGGAAATTGGTCATAAAATTAAATATATAGTCGGGCTGCTCTTAGTTTACTACTTTCGGATTAGAAAGTTATAGCGATAAGGTGTTGTGTTCGTCGGAAATGTCAGCAGTACCTAAAATTGTGTCGTTTTTTTATAAGTGTATAGCCAGATGAGACCCAACCAGATCTATTAGATACTTAATTCTATATTTTTAATAAGAGAGGTCATGATCACTGAAAAACGTGGTAAAAACGACAAAATTTTGGGTGTTTTTTGCCATGTAAAAATAGCGTTTGAGTACTGCTGTTATTTATGACGAACGCAACACCTTATTGCTATAACTTTCTAATACAAAAGTGATAAACTAAGAGCTGCTCGACTATAGGTAATTGGTAAAAGGATAAGCCAAATTATGTAGGAAGTTTCACCACATTGTGTACGAATATTCATCGTGAAAGTTTAATTAAATCTACATTGACTGGACTAATCAGTTCAGTCATTAAATATGACACCATCACATTGGAATATTAATTATGTTGATAAATAAAAACCTTGCTGATGAAATTATTGACATTAACAATACTTTAAAAAAATAAAAATCTCGAAGTTTTAGAATCTTAATAAACAATATCAAAGATTACAAAAAAAAAACATTATTGAAAATTTCACACCACTAAAAGTGGCTCATATGGACGGTTCTAGCAAGTGAGTGTCGACACAGTCGCCCACCACAAATGCTCACCTAGATGTTATCTTCATTTTAACACTGAGTTAAATACCAGGCGTTTTCGCGACACTGAGTGACGCCACTCAATGGTGCTACCGAATCGTTCGCCCAGATAGGTCCTAAGGCATGAAGCACACGTATTTAACTAAACCAAAACAAAACTTATGAGTAAATTGCTACAAGCTCATCTTAGGTTTAAAAAAGGTAGTTCTGTCAAATAGAATTTAAGTAAAACAAATGTTCTATTATTAGCCGTTGGTTTTGAGGCTATTAATTCACATAATAAGGATACAGCAAATTTTGCATAAGATGAGCTGAAGAGCCAAGTTCATAAACCAGCCTGATTTTGAAAATGTAAATAGCAATTTTCCTAGTGGTGGCCCGGCAAAGTTGCATGCAGCAAAGCGCAAGCTCTTTTGAAGATTAAAATTCCCGTCCACACTCAACGAGCATGAACAAGTATTTTCCTTTGATGTACCGCCTTCCTCTCGATCTTTTTCGAACGCGAACAAGCAAACGTTCGCTGGCTCGCTAGCCCGTAATCATCAGAATGCTCGCTCGCTCTTATTCGCTCGTGCCAAGGGCGGATCTAGGAAGCTTGTAGGGGAGGGGCAATTGAAAAAAATTTCGGGTATTCGTAGTCGTACTGTGAACTGTGATTGCGAGTAAAATAATGAGGGTAAATTTGTGGATTAGAGACTTATTTATAAGTAGGTGGTGTACAAAATGTTTAAGTTACTTATAGCATTAATCGTTCGTAGCTTGTATTTCGACAGCCAGGGAGGGGCATGGCTCGTGCTCGTGCTCGCTTTTTTGGTGTATACGCACCTTAACATTCCGTTATTGCTCCTTATTATCTGTATAATTATATTCACGGTAGAATTAAGTCTGCGCAAAATCCAGCAATGTATATAAAGCTACATGAAGCTCATTATTTTGCAGAATATCTGGACAGTTTATCTTTATAATATAATCTAATTTGTATTCTTATTTTCCTTTTCCTTATCTGCAAAGCTTACAGCTTTTTCTATAAATAAAATAGAGACTCAATATCCTCTTCTTTGGTATCTGTGCAGAAATCTCTTTTCTTTTGCATGCAGTGCTACTATCCATAATATTTCTTCTCTAAAAACAAACTGATTATAAATACTAACTCTTTATCACATCTTTTTGATTATAATATACTTTTCTTTTTTCAGAATAAATCACAGCTGAATATTCCAACCATATCAACAAATCGATATTTCGACTGGAATGAAAAAGACCTGGGCTATATACTGGGTAGTTTTTTTTGGCTCCATTGGATAACTCAAGTACCTGGAGGAATCTTAGCCGCAAAATATGGAACTAAGCTTGTATTCGGCTGGTCAAATTTCATAGGAGTATCCGCAAATTTTGTAATTCCTTGGTTTGCTCACAAAGGAGCTTTTTATTTGATTTTTATAAGAAGCATACAAGGCTTATGTGCGGTAGGTATGAGTTGTTATAAAATATTGGATTGACTAGTGTAAACATACAAAGACAAAGCAGACAAAGTTTGTGGAGATTGTTTCCACTACACTTCGACCATACAATTACTTTTGGAACTGACCTGAATTCAGAGGGTGCTAAATTTATTTATTGATTGAAATTTCCAAGAGTAATACTTACTTACGATGTTGCTTTTAATGAAGATCAAAACGTTTCGACCGATGTATGTATGTATGTATGATGGGGTGACATTCACTGAGACCTAAGAGATCTATTGTGCCCCCTTACTTATATTTAGTGGTTTATTATGTAATACATAACGACGTCGTTCGTGGGCGATTATCGTTTATTAACGACTTTCTCTATTTTATAGTCAACGGTAGTCGTTGTTGGACGTCAAAAATGGCTACCAAGACCATAGACTCCTTTCCCAGTTTCTTCTATTGCTTTTGAGCCGTCTGTGTACCATTGAATGGTATTCTTTCCAAGTCTGGTAATGCTATTTGGATTCCATTCCTTCTTGTTGCTTAATTCCGTAACGAATTTCTTTGAAAAGTTATACCTTTTCATCATACCATCTTGTGGCAGGTCCCAGGTTTTTTGATTTCTAAGAAGTAAGAAGGTGGTTTTTTTCAATGATTCCCTCTCTACTTAGTCTGTATCTTTCTGCAACACTTTCCACCACCATATGCAGTTGTGTGAGGTTGAGAATCACTTCCATGGCTGACCGATAGCAGCACCTTCGAGCTTTATAATCTAATGTGCCAAGTTTGTATACTACTCAACGCCTATATCTCTACTTGTTACAGAGTAGTGCTGAACGTACGATTTCGTGCTTTGTTCGTATATACATATAGAGCGTTTATCAAATTTGCATAAAGCAGGACGCGCACTGAATCCGCTCGACTCGGATCGACACGGCACAGCATTGCCGAACGTTTTGCATTGTTCTTATTTCAATGTATCACCACGCACTCACTCGGATCGGCACGGCAGTGACCGTTCGACTCGACTCGACTACGGCGGAGATTCCTTGGGATGGCAACTTCTGCCGAACCGAATATAATAAAACACCCTGAATCTTGGTAAAAAGGAAAATTTTATTAAAGTTTTTCTGGTTGAAGCTTCAAATTTTATGCTAAAGTTTCTCCAGTTACTTTATGGACGATTTTTAAAGAATAATATGAATAAAAATATACGAAATATACCAAGGACTGAATAACTCGTAGCGCATATTATTAAAAAGAACTAAATGATTTCTATTGTCTTTGTTCAGTGAAAACGAATATAAAATATTATGATTATTAAATACAATCAATGGGGAATTTAATAATTGTTAAAACAGGCTTGGATAGTGGAATTATATTACAAAAGTATGGACCGGATGCAATCGATTGATTTTGCGCTTCAGGCAAACAGCGACACGATTTCAAAATACTTTGATGATAATATCAAATGAAAATATCAATAATTTTAATATCAAATATATACGTTGATAAATAAATTGTTCAAGCCCTTACTACGTGGAATCTTTTTATAATTCTAAAATTAAATTAAATAAATAAGTAATACTACTGGTTTCACAAATATCGTTTTCATTTGTTATTTATTTATTATTATAATTAGAATCTCCGGTGCACACGAATTCCCGTCAGGTTTCCTAATGACTAGTACAATACACACGAGTTCCCGTCCGACACTTGCAGGTATCTTAATCCCGCACTCGAGTTGCCGTCCAGTTTATTTAATCCGCTTCCAGGTTAACTAAATAGTTCTGAAAATTCCAGTAAGGCGTAATCTTGAATTCTAATGAAAAAGTTGAATAACCTATTGGGGTGGCTAGGGGGTTAGGGTAGGTTACTAAAGTAGTAGCGTGTGAGAGTTCCAAACATAAAACATTTATAACTATTCCTTATTTTATACAACTAAAAACGGACCTTCCTTAAAACTCTTACTGTTCACTTATTACAATATGCAATAAATATCAGATGATACAAAGAATTTACCGCAATTACCATAAACACTTTTTGGACAGGTCAGTTTTCACCCTGACGGGAACTCGAGTGACGGCTTAACGTACCCTAATTATGGAACAAGTAGACTGGTTATCCTGACGGGAATTCGTGTGCGTCCAGAATCTCTATCAGCATTTAACAGAACTAATACCTAATAGGTTCCTATCGGTTGCCCTCAACATGTAGTGTTCACATTGGTGAGCTGTATAGCATTTTCCAAGCCTCTAAACATATCTCACCTCCTTCCAAGCACGTCGCCATTTGTACCGATTCACTTTCTTCAATTAATTCACTTAATACTATCTTTACTGACCATCCAGTAGTTCAAAACATTCATGACGTCTATCATATACTCTCAGCTCGTGATGTAAAAGTCTGTCTAATCTGGCTCCCATCTCAGATTGGAATTACTGGCAATGAAAATGTTGACTACCATGCCAAAGAAGCCACCTCTACCATCACCACAACAACGTTCCAGCTCCCAGAAGACCTCAAACACTTATTCAAAAAGTCCGTCAAAGAATTATGGCAAAATTTTTGGCACAACAGTAAAACAGCACTAAGTGATATACAATCTTTCATTGGCTCTCTCCCCCTCGACTTCTTAACCGAGAGAGAAGCTGATGTTATTAGACGATTGCGGATCAACCATACCAGATATACTCACGGTTACTTGATGTCATCTGAAAACCTTCCCGTCTGCCGTTACTGTTGCTTTAAGCGGGGACTGCCAGATATACAAGAATATACATATATCAGCGCCTAGACCTAAAACCGAACCTGAAAGAACTTTTAAACAGCACCGCTGAAATTCCGAAGATATTGAAATTCCTCAAAGCAGCTAACCTCTATCACAAACTATGAAATATATCATTGACTGTATTAATATAACTACATATTTTTTATGTATTCTCATGTACTCTTGTATAGTGTCAATGGCCATAGTTGTCGAGGCACTTAAATTCTAATATAAAAAAAGAATTTCTTATAAGTTCCTTGTGGCATTACTTATTCTTTTTTCTCTTATTTTTTTGGGAATCAAACCACAATAATGTTTTTTATTTTTTATTTCGACTAGTTAATCTTGACAACGGTAGCTGGAACGCTACCGAAACGTCGAAATAAAAAATAAAAAACATTATTGTGGTTTGATTCCCAAAAAAATAAGAGAAAAAAGAATAAAAAAAAGAGCTTTCAACATTTTTAAATTAAATTTACAGCTTTATATACCGACCAATTGTATTGTGTATTACAGTATTCCATATCACGACTTTTTTCTATTTTTCCATAAAACTTATTTTGTTTTTATATCCTCCAGTGCCTTAAAAACCATATGAACTGTGCCCTTTTCTGAATATTTTCCGCGAAAATATGAATAGAAATAGCTAAAAATATACATTAAAATAAGAACTACTTTCGTAAGCTTTAACTTATAAATTGATACAACCTTTGAATGCATGAGAGATTCACGTCAGATTTTTGCATAATGAAGTTCTATTTTTAGTTTCGCCAGTCAACTTATCCATATAAAGTACTTTGTCTGATTTAAATTATACTACGTGGAAACTGGAAAAGTAAATACGTTTGAATAATTTTTCCAGGGATTCTGTTGGCCTTCCATGCATAATATGGTATCCAAATGGATTCCACCAAACGAGAGAAGCAAATTTATAACAGCATATTTGGGTACGTACAGAGTATACCTACATGTTCCTTCATCTCGTTTCGTTTAAACTAATTTTAAAGAACTTTTGGTCGTTATGTAAAAATTCGTAGAAGTCAAAATAATAGTATAAAAATATTAAAACGCCTTACAAATTAGAAAATTACTTTCTAAATGGTAGACCGTTCACTAGGAAGCAACATTTACTTCTCGGGTTTTATGCCTTGCAGACAATGAATTACACTTCCAAGTTAAACTGGGTTGGTATAAAACCAACCATTCTGGTTTATTATTAGAAGGGACAATATCACTTGCAGACCGGTTTCGGCGTATTTGCGCCTCATCAGTACAAGGTAGATATTATCCGTCCAGAAGCTCTAGACTATAGACAGCGCTAAAATCACATTAATACATTAAACCCTATGAAGGGAATGCTAAGAATGCGATTATTTTGACTTCTATTGATAACACGCTTTGCTATGACAATTATTACAGGAAACTGTAATTAAGTAAATAAAAATTACTTTTAGGTAGCTCTATTGGTGCAGCTTTAACTTATCCCTTATGTGGTTTTATCACAGAAAAGTGGGGCTGGGAAAACGTTTTTTACACCTGTGGAGTATTAGGGACTATTTGGTTTCTTGCTTGGTGGTTTTTGGTTTACGATAGTCCCGAGGAACATCCTCGTATATCGCAAGAAGAAAAAGATTATATATTAGATAGTTTAGGAAAAACTGTTTCTAAAGTGAACGTAAGTATAATTTTTTTTTGTCTGGTCAAATTATGATCAATACAATTTTTGGTGTAAATTACTATTATTATAAACTTAACCATAATGTATTTTGAGATTTTCTAGGTTCCAACACCTTGGAAAAGTATTTTGACAGATATACCGGTGTGGGCAACAATTGTGTCCCAAATTGGCGCTAACTGGGGACTATTCACACTTATGGTAAATGGACCGACCTATATTAAGTTTATACATGGTTGGGATGTACGTTCAGTGAGTATTTCAAAGCTCTATTTTTTTACAAAGCCTTTTGACAGCTTCTGATGATCTTTGGGAGCAAGTGATGTCATAAATTCTGATTGTTGTTTATAAAAATATGGTTTTTAAGAATTTGTATCATGAAAACTACCACTCTTGTTCAAATTATGTTTTTATTTGATTTTAATTGGCCAGTGATTCCAAAAATATCCGCTAGATGGAGCGGTATCAAAAATAGCACTGCATGTGACATGGAACACTGACAGCTGACATAGAACCATGCAATGTTTTGGACAATTGGCAATTGACACACGGAACTATTCTAACTATCTTAAATCTATTTCTATAGTCTGTATAATTAAGAGTTGGTGAGGGGCAGTAGATTAAGAAGAATTGAATGAAACTATGCTTTCTATATGCTTCCATTTCTGGTTCTTTGAGATTTTTCATTTTCCTCAATGTCAGGGAAATCGGTGAAATAACTTTCACTATAAAATTAAAAGGTAGAGGAGGCCATGTGTGGCCATGTGTTGGATACACACGAAACTGCTCACTAAGAGGCGACGCATACAAGTAGGATTTTTCCACCCCTTCTCGAAAAAGTCCACATCAAGTTATTCGATAAGGGGAAGGGTGTACCTTGCTTATAGTTTGATTGATTGATTGATTCAGCACCGCCAGTCAGAGGCTTAGAGTCCTCGGAACTTCAGCCTTTAGGCTTTTTGTGGTATTAGATGTGCCGCTTATGTGAAGAGACCAGTAGCCCTTATCAGGCTCAACACTCTTTTCTCTAGAATGGATGTTCTAGTCCTAGGAATCTATATCTTCAATGAGATAATGCTTCACAATCGAAGATAATGTGAGAGGATGTTTCCTTCTCTACCATGCACAACCGACAGATAGGTTCCTCGCTATATATGCAGATTGTATGCATGTGCTTCCTTAGGTTACAGTGACCGGTGAGTAAACCCGTCACTATCCTTATCTGGTCCCTGCTAAGGTTTCGTATTTCATTAGTCAGCGTCTCCGAGAGTTTTTGACCAGGAGTTTGCTGTGTTCCTGTTTTGGTACGTGATGTTTAGTTTGACTCCACCGAGATGTACAACCACGTGCAGCAGTTTTTGATATCCCAAATACTGGTTCAGGACCAGTGAATGCAGTCTCAGACCCTAGCTTTGCTAGGATGTCTGCCTTTTCATTTCCTACAATGCCCTTGTGCCCCGAGACCCACTTAGGAGTAACTCTATTATGGATAGCCAAGGTTAATAGTTTTTGTGGACAATCCCAGACCAGTCAAGATCGGATCTGAGGACATGCTAAAGATTTTAGTGGATATTCCAATATCAGAAACAACTAATTTCAAGGACATCACAAAAACAACCAAAACGCGTGATGATCCGAAGCATTTTATCTTTTATCTCAAAACACGAATGTGTTCCGTTCTATCAAGCACTTAATGCTAGCGTCGTAAACCAAAAGTTATAATATTTCCTTTGAAAATGTTACAAAGAGAATATAAATTAGGTAAGTATATAATTCATTTCAAAAGGCATGTGCTTTTAGGCAACTATTACTTCAAAAGTTTATAAAGCAATTTTATTGCACATAGACACAGTCAAGAATTGAAGATGTCAAATTATAGTTACGCAGTGTCGAGTGCGGGATAACACTGTCGTGCAGCCCGTAAAGCCAGCAGCGAGACATTTTAGATTACTAGGGTGCACCTTAGACTTTGTATTGGTTACTTAGGAATTTGGTGGTACTACACAATGACAGTTGCGTCAATTCGTCCGGTCGATACTACAGACTCTACTTAACCCCTTCGTCCAACAGCGGACCATTCAAAACATTTTCAGGTCTACCTTCCTTGTTACAAAATTTTGTTGACGAGAGATGGTTTAAAATAACCTTTAATACTGTTTTGTTACAGACAGGACTACTGAGTGGCATGCCGCACTTGTTCAGGGTGATATTTGCTTATTTTTTCTCGATGCTTGGAGATTATTTACTAAGAACAAACAAAATGGAGAGATCGAATGTCAGGAAGTTGGCAACTTTATGGGGTAAGTAATAAACAGTAAGTGAGTAATTACAAATCACTTCAATAATATTGATTAGTTATGTTTATCAACAAAATATAAGCTTTGATAAAGATGACATAAGAACATTAATTAGCATTGAGTTAATCATAATATAAACTCGAATAAGGCCAGCATGTACCGACTAGAACAAGTGACATATTATACATACACATATGTAGATGTAAAGTATATAAAATATGCTAAAGATAGTTTGAATTTTACAAAAAACCCAATTCCTATCATATGACAATTTTTCCTGATTATCTTAATGGTCTTTAATGCTAACAGCATAATCTGATTAGTTCTTTTTTTATTTTAATTACATTTTTGTAATTACCGTCAAACGATTTAGAAAATAAAGAGAAAAAGTATAATAAATTGCAAATAGTTTTTGTAAAATTTACTTAGATTATTAAAAATATGCGCCGAAAGCCAGACAAACTCGAGTTTTTGAATTAAATCATTACAAAGATGCAAATTTGAAGCGCGTGTTACCAAAAGGACATTGATACAAAAGGGAAATTATATTGACGGCTGCAAAAATGAGAATAGGCGCTCAGATGTGGTTAGCTTTACCGCAAGCTGTATTGCTTCAAAACGTTGAAGTTGAAAGGAAATCCGCACGAAATTAATGGTACAGTTACATTAAATGATAAAATTTCATCAGTTCAATGCTCGAGTTGAGCGAACTGTAAAGATATCGATTCAACAACAATGTTATACAGTAAAATATGATTTATATATTTTAAAACATTATATTTTAATACGTTCAATATACTCGAATAAAGATTCTGACAAAGAGAAGCGCAAAATAAAATTAGATTTTTAATAAATTAAATATTCCCTCTGTTAAATTTCTTCTCACAATTGCAATGGAGATCCTATTGAAACTACCACCACCACACATTTTACATACAATAAGGCACAGCCAGATTTGCAGTATACAATGGGGCAGCCCATTGAAGCAACGGTCAAAAGATATAGCTTTAATATTAGGTTCCAAATAACTTTACGGGCGGCTCCAAGGAATCGGAATTATAGAGCTAGGACAAAGGGCAGCTATTCCCATAAGTATTTCCAAAGACATCACAACTTTCCAAGCAGAAGTGATAGCTACTCTTGTCTGCGTTGTTCAAATAAAAATGCTAGGAAGAGATGCACTGAAGGCATTCGATTCCATAGAGGTCAGTTTCAAGCTATTATGAGTTTGCGTATGTCTTAAATGAACTAGGAGACTTTGAAATGTTACATTACCTTGGGTACCAGGACACTGTCTGAACCAGTGAACCACTACTTGACTAAGATCTGAAGGGCTCAAAGCTAACAATGTTTTAGAGACAGCAAACTTGTCTAGAAAAGGTTGATCAATAAACAAAATTAGTGATAAAATTTATTGAAAGAATTGATTTGAAACATTCAAATTTCTAGACTGTTTAATACTCCAAGCTAGGCAACAATGAAGGAAAACTTAAATGCAACAGGTGTAGTAAAATCAGACGTTTTTAACAGGAAATATTCAGGCATGACTTTTACAAAGAAAATTGGTAAGAAGGATACTCTTGAAAGTCAAGGAACAGCTTGGAATTAATGGAGCAAGTGTGGGCCAAGAGGAAGGTCAACTAATGAAAAAAACGTGGTCTAAATGTCAATTTAACTAGACGTTATTCTTATTATAAAGTAACATATAGTTTTTATGTTCCAGCCACTGGTATTCAAGGAGTTTTCATGCTGGGTTTAGCTTATTCAGGCTGTGACAAAATAACTGCTATAACTATGTTGACGTTAGCAGTTACTGTAAATGGAGCAGTGTCCACAGGAGCTTTAGCTGGACTTGTGGATATCAGTCCTAACCACTCAGGTAATGTTAAATAATATTCTTTATTTTTTACCTGTAAAACTTTTCAGCCAAAAGCAAAAAATTGTTTAGTGTACTGTAACTTTAAACCAAAACATTTTCCAAATAAATAGATTTTCTACTCAACCACTAGTGAGAAATAACATAACCAATGATTCTTCTAATTTATTTTAATGAATAATAAACTATTTATCAAAGTACTCGTAGTTGAAATGGTTTCATTTGACTCTATAGCTTGAGTTAATCATCTTCAAATGCAATCTTCTAGTATCACTGACAGTGCCGCATTTCACTATAGCTATAATTGTTGTAATTATCGCTGAAAGCTTGAGGAATTTGAAGCTAAAGTTAATTCTTGTTTGTTCATTGGCGTACTTTGAATAAATGAGTGTATTCTGTGTGTGGGATTGTATATTAACAAAATACGGGGTTGGGATAAAGTATGGAACCAAGTAAATATATTTTAAAAGAAAAGAACGATATTTATGAAAATTAATTTGCATCCGAAGAGAAATCCTATATCACGTTCAACAGTAACTAAAACATTACAACGTTTTAATACAACTGGGATGGTAAAAAATTTGCTAAAACCTGGAAGACCGCGGACTGCAGCGAACGAAACTGTTAAACAAAATATTGCAATCGATTTAGAAGAATCACCTCAAACTTACACCACAAATTTGGCACTAAACCATGGTATTAGTCGACGTTCTGTAGGAAAGATATTAAAAAGTGAAAAGTATCATCCGTATAAGGTACAGTTGGTTCAAGAATTGTCAGACGATGATTTTGACCGACGGCTGGAATTTTGCGAACGGCTAATGGACATCTGTAATGTCGACGAAAATTTTGCTTCTAACATAGTTTTTTCCGATGAGGCAACTTTTTGTTTAAATGGAACAGTTAATCGCCATAACTCAAGGTATTGGCCAAATGAGAATCCTCATTGGATTCATGAAGCACATACCCAGCATCCACAGAAGTTAAATGTGGATGGGAATTGTACAAATGTACCAAATAACAATAATAATGGTGATGACAGTTCATCTTCATCTTCCGCGTTTGAAGAAGTCTTGGAAAATGCATGTGCTCTACTTATGGTTATGGTTATGGTAAACGCATTTTTACTATTAAAAATTCTTCCATTTTGACAGCATTCACGTTTTCACGCATCACAAAATTGATGTTTAAACAGAAAATTTGAGCGCGACATGTCATGTATTCTCATGTGATTTCACGTGAATCTCCAACGTGACAATAGTGTGTTCGTTCTTAATGTGTATAAATGGAAAAAGCGTATATACTTTACTTTACTTTTTTTGTTTGAAATTCCACTGTTTTGAACAAATTTCATATTTTTTTCAGCAATATTGCTTGGTTTGACGAATACTGCTGTTGCGTTAGTGGGTTTTTGTACACCAGCTGTGATTGGATACTTCACCTTCCAAAATGTAAGTAATAATATATTATAGTAATTATATTGAAGTGTCGGGTATACATTTTTTGTAATATTTTCTGTTTTTTGTATGTTACTTCTTTCCAGTACTAATTTTTAATATCCAAAATGCTACTAAGTAGGATCTATTTTCTACGACATCTAATAGAGCATAGGTTTTCGATACACCAATAATCCATTTTGGTTCAAGCTGTGTGTCCTCTCTCTGATCCTTTGTTTACAATTATTTCATTGTATTCGTTACCATGGTGACTAGGTACCTACCCAGGTTACCTTCTTCGATGCAACCCCATTTACTTTCTTGCTCGATATTGTCGATAGCTACCATGTCTGTCTCTGTCTAATAATAAAGAGATCATTGTCAGTCCATTCCTTTATGTCTGTTCGAGCCTTCCATTTCCAAAACTTATTTCCCATCTTTAATATGGCAACTACCCAATATTCCCTCCTTTCTAAATCTTCATACCCTTCAAACAGTTTCTTTTATTCGGCATTTCTTCATTCATATTAACATTAAATGATGTTTGGCTCACCTTTTTCCGCTATAAGCTTTATTAGTCACTATTATTGAAACTCTATTTAACACCAGATCATTATTACTTTTCGATGGGATTGGTTATAATATTTCATCTTTTTCATTAAATATAATATTGTGGCATTAATAAATTAATTTAGGTATAAATTTAAGGCCAAAAGTTTTAGATTTTGTAAAGCAATTTTCGTTTTCAGCAAACCGCAGCACAATGGCAAAAAGTCTTCTTGGTTTGTACAGCGCTTTTATTTGTCACTTGTGCTGTTTACACAATATTTTCAAAGTCCGTAGTAGCATCTTGGAATGCTCCAAAAGAATTATCAACTGGACCGGAAACTGAAATGATGGTTATTACCGAAAAAGACAAGACGAAAACCGTCGAAAGAAATATAAATAAAAAATCAACGACCGACAAAATAACGTACAGTAACGAGGCTGTTTATTAAAACTATGTGTTGACGTTCACTGTCAAAATGGATATTTATTCGGGGGTAATATCCCTAGTGCATTTAATTTTTCCGGAAAAACGAGTTTCTTAGTAATTTGTTGAAACAAATTACTTAGAAACGAGTGTTCCAATTTTTCCACATTACACTATTTAAAATTTATTTCAATAAAAAAAGTTGAAACGTTTTTACTTATAAAATGTTTGAAAACTTAACCTTTTTTACAATATTTTCTTTCGGTATCTTCCCCGAAATAGAGACATAATTATTCCGGTGTAATAAAATCACTAAATCTACCCTTCTTTTACACAGGACTATTACAGCTACTCCCATTCATTTAAAAGTGCTTACCTTTTCAAACGTGTACACGACATCTCTGATTGTGACTACAAGCTTAGTGGATGTTTTAAAGGGTTTTGCGTGCTTCTCTTAATCCAAATCTTTGTTTTTTCATTCGAAGTAAGTATCGCCGCTAACCTTATCGTTTAAGTTTATTGACGTTTATTACACAGAAAGCTGCTTTTACTAATAATGGAAATAGTAATTTATGTAAGTATTAAAAAAGTAATAATTTAGCTAAAGAAATTATTTGCGATGAGCCTTTCTGTACAAATTAAAACTGGATTGTATGACCCATCCCAATTCTATTACTAGTTAAACTGCAAAGTTGGTGTGTTTACGGCGCCATTGTATAAATAATAACCGTCAAATAGAAGACTCAAATACACTACAGATCGACCAACATAGCTTTGCCTCTGAGATGCGCAAACTATAAACAGAGAGGGTTAGTGTGCGAGAAAGACCGACTTCACCCTTTCACCGGGAAGTACAATCGAGAGAAGAATTTTAGTCGAAACCGTTGATTTAATGCAGTACCTGAATCAACGTCGAAACAAATTTGGTATCGACGATAAGGATAAAACAGTAGAGGATAGGAATCCCAACATCCTTATTCATTCGCAAGTAGAATATAATTAAAGGAATAAGGTATGCATAATATGATAATCACTAGAGAGTTTTTATTGTAGATGGATTCATAGTCACAAATTCACAGAAGTCGAATGGGCTGGCGCTCCATTAATATTTTTCTGTTCGTTTTCACCTTCCTCAATCGAAATCCAAGTGTATGAATGTTTTTTTTTAAAGACTCTTTGCAACCCTGATAGTCCATATCGCGAATGATATTTCTATGAATTACCCTGAGCGTAAGAATTCTTTTTTCTGTGATATGGAAATTAACTATGCACCTACGTAAAATAGCCAAATCAGCATCATCCATTGTGAGGTTTGAATGTTCCACTCTCTTTTTATTTGGAGTTGAAAACGTTTCCTGTTCACCTTCTTCTATTTTGTTCATCTCCGATTTAATTTTCCTTATGGTTCTTACGCATACACCTGTAGCCTCTGCTACTCGTTCTTGAATCTTCGATGATAAAAAATAATTATTAGTACATTTTGACTTATTTCTACCATTACTTCTTACCTTCGCAAGAGGAATCCTTATTCTATCTGCCGTTGCTTCTGCCTGCATAAATCTTAAAACATTGTTGACAATTTCTCTGCTTTGTCCACTCAGAACCTTGTTTTATACTTTACTGTTCAAAGGCATTTTCAAAGCAACGAACACAGAATTATCACAACAGTTCACTGAATAATTTCTGCACTGACTGTACTAACCGATGTTGACTACACGAGATCCTCGACATTAATGAGCTCTCGTCACACGTCCCCACTCCGCCGACTAGTCTACTGCGCATCCAATTCTCAGAAGCAAAGCTATGTTGGTCGATCTGTATTTTATTTGGTATAGTTATGAGTAAAATTAGTTTGCACTGTTTCACAATAAAATAACAGTTTGCGGCAAGATCTCTTTGAGGATTACCTACCCACAAGCGAACAATTGATTCTTATTGGTGCAATGTAGCTTCTGATTGGTCTATACAAAATTTACTTTAATTGTTAGTCCACATTGACTGTGAACGTCCCACCAAGGTGGGTTTGGTTCATTTCTGTTATTTACGAGACATTGTGTTCTTATAGATGTTGCTGTGATTGAGGTAACGTGGGAACCTGTTACGTCAAAAGTGATTCCTGCGTTATAGAACATTTTTTGCAGGCTTCAATATTTCTCACTCTTGCCGGACGCGTTGTGGATGTAAAGCTATAATTTATGTGAGATGGAATAGAGAAACTCTTTGAGAAATATATCATTATTTGGGAATATCTTCTAAGGTCAGGCGGAAGGCCACTGCCATCACATTGTACAGGCACTGTTGGACCAGTTCTGAAAGCACCTGTTGCATATCTTAAAGCTGCTGCTTGAATTCTGTACACCATTGGTATACACACGGCTCAAAAGCAATAAGGATTCCTCCCGCTTTGGATAATCGTTAAGGTTTGAAATTCAATTTCTTGACAGAGATAAACGTTTTGGTAAAAAAAATATCACTTAATTATTGTACAAATAAAATTGTTTATGCGGCTTTACTTAATTATATTTAACATGTTTGTTGGTTACAGTGTTTACTTAAATTTTTTACCGCACTAACTTTTTTTGCTGAATGTTAAAATACAATTAACAATCAAGCTTTCGTTCCAAACTTTGAGTGGGTCAGTAAATAGGAGGCGAAAACAGCAAAAAATTATTAAAACTAACAAGAACAGACTGGCTGTTTTGCATTTTATTTACCTTCTTGCGTACATTGCAAAAAAACAGAGCTTTAAATGTAAAAATATGGGACTCAATGGAATAAAATTATAACTAACTGTTTTATAAAAATAAAAGTAAATTTCCATAATATGTTGGAAATACAAGGATAGGACAGGGCAATGTCCTTCGAGTCCTCTAGTCTTTTTTAATATATGTATATTTAAAAATAAATGAAATGAAATATATGTCTTCAAATACCTACTATACAATCATAATGTCAAAAAGTCTAATTGGCTTAAAGATTTTCACTAGGTTAGGTTAGGTTTATGGTGAGTGGGTCTATAAGGCCCTCCACTGCGACTCGCAAGAGTCTATTGTGGCTCACACCTATTCAGATTTCACCTAACAAATTCAGCTTCTTAACAAAGCCGAATAGTTTATTTGGTGAATGATATTTCAGGTCCGAGGGCGAGAGAGAATCCCTGCCAAACATCAGATACCTGATTCGAGCACTGCGGCGGGGCAGGCCTAAATTATATGCTCTACTGTTTCATCATCTTCCAGATCATCTTTAGCATATGATGATTCAGATGACAGTGGCCTGTTAAAAGGCCTGTTAGACAACGTAGGTCATGCCTGCTATAGTCTAACATTTGTTTGGAGACATTCTTGAACCAATGAACCAATCCTGGTAAATTATGCCAGAAGTCTAAAGCTCTTCTTGCCGTCCAGGTATTCAGTGTTTGTTTGGCAAAACTTATTGCGATGCCAATTGTAGGTTCTGGTCCGATAGAAACACGTGCGGCACCCTCCCTTGCAAGAGAGTCTGCCTTCTCGTTTCCTTCCATGCCAGAATGGCCAGGGATCCAGACCAGCAATACTTTATTGAGTTCTCCTATTGAGGAGAGTCTTTTTTGGCAGTCTAAAACCAATTTCGACGTTACACGGTGAGAGCTAAGTGCTTTCAAAGCCGCTTGGCTGTTCTAGAAATTTTTTTATTGTTCTATGTATGAGATTGGCTTGCTCCAATCTCTCCACACATGAAACAATGGCGCCTGAAATACGGTTGCATAGGATCCTAGAGAGGTTAAAATTTCACTAACAAAACAAATCATGAGAACACAAAAGTTAAAAGAGGCAAGAGTTCTAATTTAGCTAAATCCAGTTTACCCTATTTAGTAAGCTTTCACTCATTAACCTTCTTTAACACAATTCTTTTGTTTACCGATGGTGCCAGACGTGGAAGTAATTCCAAATATTAATGTTTCTCGTTATTTTGACTTTTTCAAATTGGTATGAAGAATGTCTTCCCGAGTAGAGAGGGAATCAGTAAAAAAACTACCTCCTTACTTCTTAGAAATCAAAAAACCTGGGACATGCCACAAGATGGTAAGATGAAAAGGCATAACTTTTCAAAGAAATTCGTTACGGAATTAAGCAACAAGAAGGAATGGGATCCAAATACCAGACTTGGAAATAATGCCATTCAATGGTACACAGACGGCTCAAAAGCAATAGAAGGAACTGGGATAGGAGTGTACGGGCCAGGAACCAAACACTCTGAGAGCTTGGGGAAAACCCCAAGTATCTTTCAAGCAGAAATTCACGCAATAAGAAAGTGTGCCCAGTTCAATTTTGACAAAGGATATAGAAGCCAAAAGAACTGAGCTCCTGTGTAATTAGTTCCAAAACGGTGTGGGAATACCTAGGCAAACTTAATGAACTAGGCGAGAACAATATAGTAACCTTACTGTTGATTCCAGGACACACATACATCGATTTTTTGCAAAATCAGTCGAAAACTTGTGTCTCCTTATAATTAGTTCACCGGACCCCATATTTTCTAATAACTTGACAACATTGTTTTAGAATTTTTTGGAACAAGCTTCAAGAAAAAACCTCTATCGGGTGCATTCTTCTATGCCCAAAGTACATTATAGAATACTAGTTTAGAAAAAATATAAACAGCATTTTTCCGCATTACTATTATTATGTAATAACTCCCAACATTCTTCTCTTTCAAATTACTTAGGTTCACTCAACTTTTTCCTGTGGTGCCGGTGGCCGTTCTCCGTCATACCGTCGACGGCGTCTCTTCTCCCGGAGTGCGCTTGGCCATCATTGTCGCGGCCAGCGTCACGACGCTCTCTCATAACCGATGCCGAATCTCTTCTGGTAACAGTGCGACGCGGTATCTCTCGGGATAGAGTTAAGTGAGTGCTTTTGGGAAAGTTTTCCGACGAGCACGGTTGCTCATTAATTCCCTATATTCAACAGGTTTCCGGGGCTTTAGAGAAATTTTGTTAAGGTAGGATTAACGGATATTTCGGCTTAGTAGGTTGTTTTGATTTAGCGGAAATTTTAATGGATTTATGAATAATTGAGATAAACAGAGTGTTTTTAAATGTATGCGAAAAAATTTAGGAGATTGTCCGGAAAAAATTTATTTTGGATCTTTCCATTAAAAAATTTCTCAGTTCACTCCCTACCGAGATATCACCTATAAAATGTGCTGGGTAAAGCTGAATTTAAGTAAAGATGAAAAAGATTTGATATTAAATAAAGTAAGGGTTGTTCTGTATATTCATAAATAATAAATTGGGATTTTTTCTTTAATGAAGTACCGATAAAATCAAGGAAACAAAATGATTTTTAATTCTTTCTTGATGTAATTAACGTTATTTGAATTTTTAAAACTAATTTAAGAGACAAAGTAATTTCATGAGCTTCATTAACATTTGAGTTAAACTTTTCTTGAATAAGAGAATTTTAGCCATTTAGATTCCAAGTCTACTTAGAATGATGAAATCTGTTCCCTGTGAACAATAAAAAATAAATTCTGACATTAACGAAAAGATTGGAGAGCTAGACAATCAATACCTAATATTTTGAAGTTGAAGATTGCAAAAAATTTGTTATAAAATTTTTAAGGTCCATTCACAGTAGATAAAATGTGAAATAAAATATTTTTTGTATGACATATTCTACTAGGAATGGGATCCAGTGAACGGTTTTATTGGGGATAGCTCTTTTTTGCTTATTTTTTGGTTTTAAAATATGTCTTAGTCAGTTCTGTGTTTTGAAGTGTAATTCGTAAGAAATCCTGGATAAAAACTTAAGATACTATCCTGATAACGCAGGTAATTGATTATTGGAAATTTCTCCTTCTAACATTGGTAGCCAAATTTGACTACATTCGGCTGAAATACTAGCAACACATTTGTCCGCATTTAGTTGTATTAAACTTCTTTGATTTCTCGTCTTTTACTATTGGGCTATTTCAAAATATACACCCCATTGAATATGATGCCTCTCTTCCCAATAATTTCTTTTATACGGATTTTCTTTGGTCCAGTTTTTTGAAAATTGTTGTTTTGAAGATTAATACACTAATCTACTGTAAAATGCTACAAGCCATTCAAATACGAAGGTAAACTTAAAATCTGGTACAATTAATAATGCTTTTGTTTCTCACCATTACTAAATCACAAGACAAGACAAGAATATTTCGCAAATGTACAGACTGTACTTAAAAAAAAATGCAATGAAGACTAAAAACCTGAAAGTTATTACTTTAAAAAGAATTCAGTTTTTTCTGCCTACTTTAACTAATCATTTGGGTTACCAAAAAGCAATACATGTAGTACATGTGATGTAGGAACTACAGATAGCGAACGTAAAGAAAACTATGCAGCAGCTTTTCAACTTCAAAGAAGTGACAGCAATCTCTGCTTCAGAAGATTCCAATATGCTTTACGTTAGTGTCGACTTTCAACAAACGATGCCCTTGTCAACACTAACCACATTTAAAGCCTTTTACCTGAGGCAGATGTGGTTTTATAATCTAGACAATAAAAAAAAATTTAAATCCGTTTATCATGTACAATTTAGAAAATAGAAAAGCAAACAATATCAACAAACGGTCCTTTTTTAACACTAATAAATCGTCGTTCTAAGATGCAAATTGCCCAAGTCCATCTTTGATGAAAACAAAGGTATTAGTGCCTTCTGGTGACAAACGCACAAACCAATGATCTGACAGCGGCCCAAATCCCTAATTTAACATTTATAAAAAACGAGAAATGTTGAAAAATATTTAAATTTGGTTTTCTTCTAATTGAAATTAAAATTTACAACGTTTTCTAGCTCTCCTGCAAAACTGTCATTTTGTGAGTTAGGCAATTTGCATCTTAGAACGACGAAATGCTATTCTACGATATATATTTTCACTTTAAACTAAAGTTATTATTTCAAAATACAATATACCATGTGAGGCGAAGAAGAGCTCCGGAAGTAAAATCTTGGCAACATACAGATTGCGAAAATTACATCGGAACCTTCGCCTCGGATTACACAAGTACGACAAGGATATATGAAAGAGAGAGAAAGAATAATTGTGCGCGGTCATCACTTTGTTTCATCTTAGGGGTGTATACTTATTTCCCGAGACTGGCCGAATGCTCCTTTACAGAGAGAATTCACTAGTTGGTGGTATAGCGGTGGTATTCAGTATGCTCCCAGCATGGAAGGAGTGAGGGTGTTAAATAAATAAAAAAATACAATCGTTATTACGTAACCTGTACATCTTAAAATTAATTTTTGTCAACATGATCATTTCAGATCAAGTTGACAATTTTTAACTACAATAGGATATTGTTTTAGCCATTGTAACTTGAAAATAAAACAGCATTTCTTGAGAGAACCATAATTAATAAACTAAAAATCCCTTCCATTAATAAATTAAATTGAAAAAATAAAATAAGTAGGTAGGTACCTACACCTATTCTAAACATAAAATATAAACTTCCTGAAAAAATAAAAATAAAAATCTATTCTAAAGGTAAACATAATTTTAATGAATTGAGTAATATTGTAAATGTTTTATTTTCAAATACAATGGCTTGCGCTTCCAACGTGATCAACGTTTGTAGCGAAAAGACCTAGGAATAGTAGTTTAAATGTGAATTCTCTCTGTAAAAGACAATGTTGCCGGATAAAAGTGTTTTGTTTTACCTATTGTGCATGACTTCGAAAAAAAGTCAACGATAACGAGACAAAAATATCATTTGTACAAATTAATCTGCGCTTCTGGCAACAGCGGTTAAAATAGGGGAGCAATGAGCATTCGGCCAGTCTCGGGAAATAAGTATACACCCCTAAGGTGAAACAAAGTAAACGCCTTAATGACCGCGCATAATTATTTTTTCTCTCTCTTTCAGCTGTTTTTCTGCCGTACTTGTGTAATCCGAGGGTTCCGATGTAATTTTCGCAATCTGTATATGTATATGTGGTTATACAATAAAATGGCCCACAGACGCTGCAATTTGTAGTACAATAAGTTGTACAACTTTGGTTGATCCAATCCTTTTGACCGATAATTGCAACGTGTGTGGCGTTGTCGTTCAACCAATCGTATGACGCGGTCGAGTCGTACGGCAGTTCAGCATGTTTAAAATTCTACGATCTGTCTGTACGATTTAAAGTGCAACCAATTGTACGATCGGTAGTACAACAAATTGCAGCGTCTGTAGGCCGTTTTATACATACTTTATTCATAAATCCGCCATAGCAATGAATCAGTCAATTGGCCAAATTCCATAAGCGTACTTAATATGGGTTTGAAAAGGAATAGTTCCGATTTAAAATGTGTACAATTCAGATTTATTCAAATCAGCTTAATTTTTAATCTCTTGACAATAGAAAATACCCTAAACGCGTCCTGGTCCAGAGTGAAGCTACTTGCCCGACACAAACATGGAAAAAAAATAATGTTCACGATAATATTTTAATATCGGTGTTGCAGAAGTCACGAGTATTTATTGCTCTGCAGTATTTATGAATAACCTATTCTACGCAAAATGTATGTTGAACCTAGAAAATTAGAAACTTTAAATTATATCCCGATGGTCCTGGGCACGACTTAAAATCAAAGTTATCGTATTATTTAATTTTCGATAACTTCCAACACGTACTTGATATGTAGAGCTGGTTACGAATTCATAATGCTGATGCTAGAAGTTTCTATCAAGAATTAGAAATTCTGTCAACGGACAACAATTATGGTTTTCACTATTTCCAGATCTTTCACATAGCCATTTATAGTTTTACAGTTAATTCAGCATGTAGATAAAAATAAAGGGGTACAAATAGAGATTAGCAGTAGATGGACATGCTGAATAACTTCAAGACGCTCAATACCACTTCAATTTTAAAAGAAATGGTTTTATCGGACATTCTTTCCAGAAAAATCTACTCATATAAGCTCAGGATTGCTCTATGGCATATGCTATTCTTATCTTGTCGCTACGAAAATCCCATTCTTATTACTACACAATATTTGATAAGAAAAATTTGTTATTTGTATTTATAATTGATTGCTTGGAAGAGTGGGCGGAGTGGATGGAGCCCTGGACTTTTTACTGATTGAATCGAGTTCAATTCTCTTCTGAGCTGGAAATAATTTCTTATTGTTGGATAATTAAGAATCATCTCTAGAAATATTTTGAAATAAATTAAATCTGCAGTGGCTCATTTCATTGATACCTAATTGATGTAATTATAAGTGATATTATAATTTCAATGGAAATCTCAGAAATAAAATTCATTTTTATAAAAGTTTTTCCAGTGTTCACATTTTTTTATTACTTTATTTTTTTGGTTAAGCTTTCTTCTGTAGGATATTATTAGTCAGTTTAAATTTCGCGCAAATGATATAGTGTGGATGAAACAGTGTTGTGTTTTGCGCCAAGAAAAAGAAGAGTGACAAGTGACAGTAGACTCCGCCCTCTTTGTGGCGCGAAGAGTGGAAGTATGGTTAGGTTGGGGGTAGTTAGTCGGTAGAGCTTGATGGTTAAGTTAAATGTTCACGTAGTGCTCGTGTACAAGCAAATTAAAGTTATTGTTAAAGACTGTGTTAGTTTTTTTATGGTGGAACCCGTAGTATAATATAATTACTACACTACATTTGTTTGGGAGCTTTTTCGAAATATTTATTTTTCAACATAAACTACTACAAGACTATATGCCGCGATGATATTGTATTATACACAAACCGTTTTCGGCGTAGTTACGCCATCATCGGTGTGAGGCAGATGATGTCAGATTTTAGCATCTTTAAGCCAGACTGCACTGTGTACGCGCCATCTTTACTTCTTGGGTTGTTGCTAAAGAGATTAATATGTCACTTGTATAAAGTCCATTTTCCAAGGTGCGAGTTGACGCTGCAACTCGAAAAAGTTGCATGCAAATTGGCGTTCTTTTCGTTGGACGCGTCGGTCGCATGAATTAGAACTTGCTCTATTTTCGAGCGAGAAGTCGCTGCGACTTGGTAACTTTTCTGGTGGATTTTGTCGCACCAACCCAAAATTTATATTGGCTGCTACGCTCTGACATTGCTGTCACAGGATTTCTTCTACGTTTTCTTCTCGTAGAGCAGCACAGGCCATAATACTAATTATTGTTACTAAAACAATGCCCTCAATGTTTTCCTCATCCATTTTGTTAACTTCAAGACTTGATTCTAGAGAAACTACTCCTATTTGCTTTATTTTCACCCACTAATTTTTTTCACACTGTGTCCCAGCAACAAGTCACTGCGTTTTGTCGCAACGTGGAAAATGTACTTTAGGTAGTAATAGCTGACTCTAGGATTCCATTAATAATCTACACTTACTTCTTACTTCAATTATAAGAGGAGCACTACATAAGATTAGCTAAACTCAACTACAGTTTTAACTCTTGAAATTTACCAATTTTTTTCATAATTCTACCATCTAAGGCTATTTTGGTTAGGAATTTCAGACCAACCAATTTGTACTTATCGAAGTGAACGATACTATTTGAATCCTTTTCCATTTTTGTGGCTCTATTACTTCTGGCTGATTCATCTGAATAATTTTATTCCAATATCATTTAATCCGATCATGAAAACCATTCGAATATTTAAATCCCTAGTCCACATTGACACTTATTTCAATACTAACATTACATAGATATTTATCACCATTATTTCCAAGCCTTTTCCACGAGTGGTCGGCAGTGAAACTTCAAAACTTCTATTCTTAATCTCCTCTACCGCATGGTGAAATGTTACGGTTATGGCATCCATGGAAACATGGACGCTAAGGTCGATACACTACGATGATTGAGAAGCTTTGAAGTGTGAATATTTCCCTGGATGTTGAGTATTTCCATGGACTCGCCATATCACAAATGAAAGTCTGTGTCGAGTGAATAAGGATGGAGAATAATAAGGAAAATATTTTATCTTGTGCAAATAAGAGAGATGAGACTTTTTAAGTTGGAGGTAGAAAATTTAGAAAAGTGGTAGACGACAAATTATTCTGCTGAGAAACATCAAATATTGAGCTTGGGTGAATTTTTTGATTCACCAATACGAAATTCATAGGTAGTTATGTTCAGAATATATTATTGGCTTTTTACTGCAATAAAATCCCAAATATCCTTCCGGCTATAAAATATCCTAAATTTACCATACATGTAGCGAATGTCCACCTCCAACACAAGGCTGGAATGCTGAAATTTGGCTACAGTGGGTCGATCATATTTGATTTTTATCATGGTGACAATTGTACATTACATTACAATTTTTATTTACGTCTATATTTCAATAGTTTTATCTAGATTAAAGATTTTAAATCTTGTTATATTACTATCTAAGTTTTCTGTTGTAACTACCAATATTATTGTAGTAGGTCTACAAGTCGTTCTCATCGGCCCACTATTTGCCACATCCAGGATTCCGGCCTTGTGCTAGAACAAAACAGCAATAGTTGGACCCGAAAATACCAGAAATAGCCATCCACGGCGGGAAGCACTGCCTGGTTAACTCAGTCGGTAGAGTACTCTTATTCTCATGGTCGTGGTTTTGTGACCCACGTTGGGCGCCAATTTTGTAACGGGTAAATAATTTTATCAATGAAAATAGCTAACAAATTACAATAAATGTAAAAACTAAAACACAAAACATCTGATTGATTTTAAGCTTATAGTATTTGTTCTGTATGTTATGCTTTATATTTATTGTAATTATTAACCCGTTAAAAAATAAAATATTTTTTTCTTAGCCTTGTTTTATATTGCTACGAATACTGGCCACCAAGCAAACCCCTCTGGTTTACTAAACATACATGTCTGTGACGGCATTGTGTTTAAAGATCTTTCCAATACACGTTAATTTTCCACGTATTGTTTTTCAAATATCAAGTTCGTTTTTCTATGCAGAAAGTCGAAGGAAAACTGTTGTTTTCGTAACGAACGAAACACAATTACATAAATCAAAATATGAGCAAACGTAAATGGAGCGTATTCAGGAAACCGAGAGATCTTTGAACGGATGCTGAAGCTGTAATTGCATTCGAATGTCATAATATATCCGACTGGTTTCTGTAAAGGTAGTATTCGTTCGTAGTTTTCTATTTTGTTCCGAGAATGCAAAACAAAAAGAAGTTCATTATTGAAAAATCTTCTTCTGAATTATCTTCATTATTTAGCATCATTGCACTGAAAACGTTGACCACGCAGTTTAAAAACCAAAAGAATCGTTTTCCATCTTAATTTGTTTGTAACTATTGTCTGATAATAAAACATTTCTATACATGTTTCTAAACGTAATTCCGAGTCCAATTAGCAGTCGCTCATATTTCTATGAACTATTGCAAGACTTAACACGTTTTTTCAACTTGTAAAGTGAATTGAATCATTTTTTTTTGGTTCGACTATTGAAATTCAATTTAATTTTAATGGGAAAGCAAATTTAATTTTCTACCCAGTTAAAGGATAAATTCAGGGTTTGGTCTGGAAGCAAGTGATTTGACGGTCGCGCGGTAAGGACAGCTGTTGTCTGTGCTCCTATTATAGACTAAGCAAATTAGCTTATTTTTTCTTGAAAAAAGAAAAAAGTGTTATCTAAATTCTGCGTGGGGGAAGTGGTAGGGGGGGTTATTACAAGCATATTAAAAATAATTCCAACTTCTTTGGAGTTGCGGGAAGGATTTGGGGGATGGAAAAGGGGTGGAAAAACACATTTTAGCGATTTCCGGCCAAAGTTGAGGTCCTAGAAAGAAAAATTAAAGGTAATAGTTGTAGATCTCAAAAAGATCTAAAACTTTTATAAAAGTGACTTTGCAAGATAACTTCAAAATTTCTGAGAAAAATGGTAAAAACTGACTAAAGAGTTTTTTATTTTTAGTTTTCGCAAAAAATGTTCAATTTGTATGAAAATTTGGTAAATGGTAGCTTCCCAAGTAGCAAAATAATGGCCTTATGAAACTAAACTATTTTATGAGGGTTTTCTTATGCCGAATTAAGGAGTGTTTTAAGTGCTTTATAATGATTTTATTGTTTCTGTATAACACCTTTAGATTCTGCGTTAAGAAATTGTTTTGTAAAAGTTATGTACAAGCTGTATAAAAGCTTCTTAATATGATAAATAAAACAGTTTTATTACGACAAAGCCAAATTCTTTATAAAATACGTATAAAATTGTTTTATTGTTTACCTACAACGGCGTCGATAACCCCGTTATAAATAGTTTAGAGGACAAATTAGTAGTATTTTGTACAAACTCATTACAGTTTCTGCGCTATAACTACTGAATA
The DNA here is from genome assembly GCA_949126875.1 of Lochmaea capreae. Classification (NCBI taxonomy): domain Eukaryota; kingdom Metazoa; phylum Arthropoda; class Insecta; order Coleoptera; family Chrysomelidae; genus Lochmaea; species Lochmaea capreae. Next base: position 25,304,024 of record OX421404.1, read on the forward strand.
AAATATTTTTATAAGTGCCTACGTTTTCACCCTTAAGAAAATACTAAAGAGCTAAATAGTCACAAATCTCCGCATTATATAAAATTAACATATCCTTAACCTCAAATAAGTATTATTGCATTTATCATTTATATCATATCCTATAATTCCTGAATATAATATAATATGGATTTATCACCCTGGAAAAAGTTGAAAAGGAGTGGACGTTTCAAAAGAAATGTAAAAAAAGATATTTTTTCAACAGTCTCCACTATTTTGAACATATTATCTATTCACACTGTAAGCTGAAACTAAAAATCTCAACTATAACCAAGAAAATTTGCAGGTTATGTTTCAAAAAGGAGATAAATGCAGCACAAAAGAACTGATCTGTTGTAAAGTGCAGCTTCGAGACACTCTATGACACTATTCTGTTATTTCTATTTCTTCATCCTTATCTCTGCGTTTCTTGCAGATGCTTGTTGCTTCCTTATACGATAGTCGCCGAAAACCGATTTACAAGGTTGCCACACGTAGCAAAACTTAAGGGAAATCCAATGCATGTGCCGTATCAATATAAATAATTAGATTGTCTAGAAACAACACCACCAAGAACGACGACAAATATTAAGGCAGGATTGGTATAAAGTTGCAATATGGCCCAATTTAATGGATCAATAATGATTTTAGATTTTATAATGAGTTACGTGTACTCACTATAATAAATTAAACTGAGCAATCAATAGAGTTGCTGTTTGAAATTCACCAGATATACATGATTCCGATGAAAAAAAATTTCGATTTAAAATTTTTCAAGCTAGGACGTTTTTCCGTAAAAATTCATTTTTTTTTTCAAACGAAATTCCTCCTTCAGAAAATTGTTGTAATGTGGTCCGCGGGTGCTCATTTTTTTTTGTTTTCACATCTACTTTCCATAAAACAAATAAAAAAGTATACTTGCAATAGAAAAACACGCTCAAAACTGCAAAAAAAGAAAAAAGTACATTTTTCAAGAAGGTATGTATTTTTGGATAATTTTCATTATTTTGGTAAAATTTTTCATAATATCAAAAAACAAATTGCACTATTGAATTGTACGGAAAAAATAAAAACGAAACTGTATATCATTTATGTCTATGAAGCCGTTTTCGGTAAAAAGTGATTGGGGAAAGGGAGATAACTCGTATCGAAGATAATTCTTTCGGGGTTGGTAAATTGCGCACAGCGGTCAGTTTGTAGCCAGGTATACCCAAAATGTTTCTTTTTCATAGTTAAATTGCGCACAAGTGACCCTAAAGAGGGTCTAGGTAAATGGCATACAACTTTCTACCGATTCCACGAATTTTATTTTCATGCAAATTGAACTTCTTTTGCGAAAATTAAAAATAAAAATCTCAAAAGTCAGTTTTTACCATTTTTCTCAGAAACTTTGAAGTTATCTCACAAAGTCACTTTCATAAAAGTTTTAGATATTTTTGAGATCTACAACTATTACATTTAACTTTTCTTTCTAGGACCTCAACTTTGGCCGGAAATCGCTAAAATGTGTTTTTGCCCCACTTTTCCACCCCCCAAATCCACCCCGCAACTCCGCAAACGTTAGAATTATTTTTAATATGTTTGTAATAACCCTCCCCTACCACTTCCACCAGACAGAATTTAGATAACACTTTTTTATTTCAAAAATTTAATTCGCAAGGACTATTAGAAGGCCATCCGGTAAAGAATCGCGGTTTTGAACTAATTTATAAATAAACCAATCAACATTATTCACAAAACTCAAAAATAATATTGCGCAAGTACAGAAACGCTTTCCTAATTTTTTTAATTCAGGTGTCAAGATTTTCCTAACTACCCTGCATTCACGCCTGGTGATCTTCTACAAAAATACTTCCAAATTGCCCGTACAATACCGACCACGACTTTCTAGCACGCTATGATCCTTTTGTCACTGTGTACTACCATGCACATGCAAAAACTAATTACATTTATTATGACAATGTTAATAATTGTAACATTTCGCGCAACATGAAAACTTTACGGTATTTTGTAATTAACCAGAGATGGAAAATGAAAATTCATTATTGGTAAGGGGATAGTGGATTATAAATTCGTAATTACTGCTGAATAATGATGTGCTCTGTTGTTAAATGTATTTTTACAAAATCAATCATACGTTTTTCATCAAGAGTTCTGAGTGGACATTCGCTAAGCAAACTTCTTCTTAGAATAAGGCTATCAACGACATCCTTTTATCAAGGCTGTGAACAGGAAGATAAGACTTGTTTTCGTCTATCTGTGTTCGACGAATTTTGGTTAACATCAGCCGTGCTGAAAGGGGTTTCTCATAGACTGGTTGACGTACTGAGAGGGAGGATGCACAAAGAGCCTGATGAAGCCTAGGTGCTGTGGGGTTGCCTTACCGTCTCAGCTTATCTGATCAGAATGAGGAAATAGATCCATTTCAAAAGGGTGTTTATATACTTATTGTTTATTCTCAGGCAATGATTGAAAAACGCAATAAACACTAGAGTCTTGGTCTTGCGAATATCTTGCACCCCTTGGTATTGGTCTGAGAGGAGGAAGCACAAAGAGACTGATAAAGCCTAGGTGCTGTGGGGTTGCCTTACCGTCTCAGCTTATCTGATCAGAATGAGGAAATAGATCTATTTCACAAGGGTGTTTATATATTTATCGTTTATTCTCAGGCAACGATTGAAAACGCAATAAACACTAGAGTCTTGGTCTTGCGTAAGTCTTGCACCACTTGGTCTTATTCTAGCACACTCGGTCTTGGTCTAGCAGGCCTTCAACTCATCACTAAACTTGTCAGCTTTTTCCTGGACGTGCTTAATGTGCATAATTTAGGCAGCAACATTATGCATGTAGGGCTCTTATTTATGGGATAATCGTTTTATCTTTGTACATCCCGAAGTAATCAAGTTTATTTGTTTATTTACATTTCGAATGGGAGGAAAATATATATATATAACGATTTTTCGATTTAGTTTTATTTTCTTATTCTTTAGAGACCGTTTGCTTACATAAATCTCATTGCTATCAAAAGGAAACATAAACTTGACTTTTTTTGCAAATAAAATGTGTGATCTTTGAACGTCTTGAAAGCAAACGATTTTAAACACCGTATAAAACGTATTATCAAAAGTCCACTTATCCGCCGGTATTTACCGTATTTTTAGCTTAATGTTTATTGTACATAATCTATAAAAGTTATTTAATTCGGCAAGTGATGACATAAAACCGACGTGACGTAAAGATACAGAAATAGGTAATAAAAAAATTGCTTTAGCATACAGGGTATTCAAAAAATCTCCTGTCAAACGCAGACTACATATATTAGATGCTTTTTTATATCAATTTACGACACCTACGGCCTGACGAATTCGACAATTGCGGAACTAGCTAAACGCTACACCCATGATCAATCTATAAAAAGATGGGATGAAATCAAGGGATGCAATCTTGCCAGGATCACACTGGGCGACCCTGGGAAGCTGGAGTTCAAAAAATATTCAGCGATGACCAGGAAAAACCTACGCTTAACGGTAGGATTTCTGACTGGCCACTGTCAGTTAAGAAAACACCTCCATACAATGGGGCTAGTGCAGGATGTGTGAACAGGAAGATTTACCTGTCAATAAGAGAGTGTGTGTTCGGTGAGTCTTGGCCTATACCTGCCGATGTAAAGGAGATGTCTCCTAGTGACCTAGGAAGACAACTCCTCGGGAGGATGTACAATGGGTCACATGTGGCCTAAGTGCTATGGGCCTAACTTTCTCTCCCTTCTCTACAGCTACAGATAACCTAATTTACCTCTACCAAAAGTTTCTCCTGAAGGAGTTAGCGCCCTTTGAAGATGACGCTGTTAGATCAGTTTTTTAAATATCAAAAAACCGCTACTAATAAAAATGCACGCATCCTGTATAAACTGGTGCCTGGTAAAGCTCGCGATTAATTAAGTCCCTGTTTTTCAACTTGCAGACCGGTTTCGGCGTATTTGCACATTATCAGTATAAGGTATATGTTCTCTAAATAAGACATTAAAATCACAAGCAATACATGTAAAGGAAATGTTGTGAAAATAGCGATCAATACGCTGAAACCGGTCTGCAAGTTATGTTGTCCCTTCAAAGTTCAAACCAGAAAATTTGGCTCGTTTGATTAACAAGTGCAATTCAATTTCCGTCGGTGCCTTTAGCCCGGGAAGTAGTTGTTTCTTCTTAGATGAACGGTCACTGTTTTTGAAAAATATTTTCCAAAACTTTGTAGAGCTTTAGAATAATATATTTATTCTTCGATATCCATAGGTAACACGCTTTACTAAATGCGACAATTTTACAGGAAACTGTAATAATACTTAATTATTATAGCTGTAATAAGCGAAGTTACAGTGGGATATGAAATACCCTCAGGGTATAATCATGTGAAGAAAAAGACATCAACAAATGAGATTGCCAGACCATCCGGCGCTAGGGTAAAGATTTCCCTGAAGGACATGAATCTCTGTCCCTAGATAATTTTCACTTGATATGTAAACATTGTAATTGAAGTGTGTTTAAACGGAGATAAAAATTCAAAGCGGTTCTGCAGATTATTTAATATTTTAAGGAACTTTTATAGACATTTTACGATCCAAAGACTGTAGTGGCCTACTCTGCTTGGTATTAAATTTTATACAGGAGTTTTACTTGCATGTTTGTAGCATTATTTTTATAAATTTGACTAGATATAGGATTGATTCATTCATTCATTCGATTGGGTTGGGTTGTGCTCAACAGCCCAGGCTTATGCAATCTTTTGGGCTTCCACAGAACGGTTCCGGACCTATGAATACTCCTTTAGAACGTTCTTTAGCTAACTGGTCAGCCATTTCATTATCTACAATTCCCTCATGTGCCGGCACCCATATTAGAGACACTTTGTTGTCTCTTGCCAGCCTGTTGAGGGATTCTTTACAGTTTTGGACTAAGCAATTGACACACTTGTCTACGAACTGAACAAATAAAAAATATGACTTTTTGCACTTAAACTGTTTTATTATATCGGAATGTAAGAACTGGGTAACTAAAATTTTAATGACTTTGCTGGTATGTCTACTTTACACTGATTGCTAAATTTTTCTAGGGGAGTATATTTTCGGATAGATAACTGAATTTAGCAAAATTTGTAGTTACCTAATTCTTACATTCAATCGACGATATACAACTTAACTTGATTGGCATCGATAATAATAATAATAATATGCTTTGTTGGGTTCCACTGGGATAAAAACTATACCACAACCTTCGCTATCTATTGAGGTACTGAAATGCCTGGCCAGGATACTTTTTCAAAATATGTAAAATCTTAAAAAACTGTCTATTTACTGAGAGTTCACGCATCACAGATTTGAAAGCTGCAGATGAGTTTAGCTTGGAGTGCCTCCAACTCTAGTAGATGAAAAGATAAGTATTGGCATCTTCTGTGCAAGTTGTTGCTATAAAAACCCATCATTTGAAGCTTAGTCTTTATTTTCTTAAACGCTCACATTTCTAATAATTTGTGTACCTACAGAATCTGATGACTATCATACAATACTTATTTTAAAAAGTGAAGCCAGGTAGTACATTGTAAAAGAGTCAAAGATTTGCTGCTTGGAGTCATAAATCAAATTTTTGTTTTTCCAACATTTAATATATTTAGCAGTATTTTCACATTAAGGTATATACAAACCAGTATATTATAGTGTAATTAAAATGAATTCTTTGAAAAAACAATAACCATCGTTACATTTCGCTCACTCACTCACTAAGCATCTTCTAGCACACATGCAATCTTTAAATTTTTAATACAATTAAAGTCAACTTATGACAATTTGACTGCAACCAGAAAAATATTATTACACAAAATATTTCTTGATTCACAATCAATTTTATCGAAAGTATAAAATCTACAGTGATAAGGCATCTCTTTTTATCAATAGAGCAAATTGAAAATCTATAAAGTAGCAAAAATACCAGTAATAACATGTGATTCAGAGGTCATGTGTATAATAGAAAAGAATCCTCGAAAGAAAGATCAGAGGGATGTTTGGGCAAAGAGGGAACATGTTTGGGCAGAGAGGGAACATGTTTGTGCAAAGAGGGAACATGTTTGGGCCAAGAGGGAACATGTTTGGGCAAAGAGGGAACATATTTGGGCAAGGAAGGAACCTCAGATCGCTCATGAACCATAAAATTCAAAATCTTCTAAATGTAGACGAGATTGTCAAAGTTATGAAGATTAACTTGGTTTGGACAATATACAGAGAGGGATGTCAAAGCTATCAAAAGACCGTGACAGTCAGGAGGACTGCAACAGCCCGACCAAGAGGTAGACCAAAGATCAGGTAGCTGCAGCAACGAACTTGGAAAAAAGTTTCAAATGAAAAGATGAAACTACATTCCACTGAAATATCAGCTAGTTATTTTTCTATACTAAGGCTGTTAATTAACTAATTAGGTTTCAATTCTGACAATGTAGACGGATAGATGCTTCCATAGATAGTACTGGATAAGGTTTCAGAATAGATCTCTCAAAAACTCTTTGCGTCGCATTTTTAACAGTTTTCTTTTTGATTTTTGGAGAAATTTAACTGTATTTTTTTCCAAATTTAGTGTGCTTTGTTGTTTGTCGTCAGTTAAAATGTTCTAATTTTATACAAAAATGATGATGACTCCACATATTCTTTAACAAACCTACACTAAATCGAAAATGTACCCGAGCACTATAATTTATTGCAACGATACGTCAATTCCATCCAGGAAAAACGTTTGTGACGAATGTGAAGAAAAATAATGCCACTTCCCATAAATTCAAAGATGTCTACATAAGGAACAAAAAGTTTAAGAGATTTACGAGAATGTTTACCCAAGCTCACGTTAAAAAAACTCCCTATATTTTTAACTATATTTGCTTCAGTTTAGTTTAATTAATTTTTTTAGATAAAATATTGGAAATTGTGAGATAGAAAATCAAAGGAAACGATAATCTTGAAAAATTGAAAGCAAAAATTAAATATTTCCAAGACACTTTATCCTGTATTTGATAGGTTAAGGCGACTGGAAGGACATTCAAATGGTGCATGTTGTGTTAATCACCGATGGGACGGAAGCTCGCAGGTCCTTTGATTAGAAATAAACTTCCATACTTATTAAAAATAATAATTGTGCGAAGTGGAGAAGTTGTTGATTAAAAAGTAGATTATGTACCTGCACAAATCAGAGGCATGCGCTTTGAATAAAAAGTGCTGTAGACATTTGTAGTCAAAAGCATGCGTATAGACCATTTCAGAATGACAGACAGCTCGTCCATATTGTGATGGAGGGCACACATTCTATTTAATTTTTATTGTTTACTGGTGAACAGTGGCTGATAGTTAGACTTTAAGTAGCAATTAGTTTTTAAAGGCATCTAAAACGCCATCGCTTTGTATTGTTGTTGAGTAGAATGAGGGGAGAAAGAGATAATGAATATTTTTTTTCGATTTCCTGCTGTTTTAACAAAGCAAGTTGACTATTTAATTAATCTCTCTGCACAACGCTTCGTTGCTTGGATTATTGCTTTGAATCACAACTTTAAGCTTGGTGTGTGTGTGTTAACGACATTTTATCAGTCAAGTTTTGGTCATAAAATACAAACGCACAAGGTTCAATTACAACTAATCGATTCGGTTGCCCTCCACCTCTCAAAGTCGAGTGTTCTGGAATGCTTTATTATGATATTATTGCTGAAAGTGACAGATTTTTGGTTAGATATTTGGATTTGAATACTTTTTTTCATTGTGAAAGAAGTAACGAAATTGCAAACCATTTCGTTTGAAATACGAAGAGAGGGAAACGAATTATTCTATTACTCCTTCAGGCGGGTTCTCACTGCGCGAAAAGCGAATTCGCAAAATATTTGCGTTCTGTGTCATGATTCGTTCAAATATGTTCAAAACTTTAGCGAATTCGCAAAATTTGAATTGTGGTAGGCGGAAAAGTAGGAAGACTTCCAAATTTTCTGCGAATTCGTTAAAACATCTGACAGATTTTATGTTTTATGATGGGTTGAACTTGAGTTATAACCAAACTTATTAGGTATCCACGTGGTAAAACTACCTTAAAGTAACAGCCAATCTGTATCTCTGTATCATGTAACCGCATTTCTTGAATGAACAGACCGGTTCAGAATATTCAATAAAAACAGATTTTCGAATTATTATTATTAAGCCACACACTATTCACAACTTTACACTATTTAAAAATAAAAATATCTATATTTAGCGATTCTTGTGTGAATATAAAGTTTTTTTGACATTTCTTTTCTTCAATATTTGCGAATTCGCTTTCGCTTTTCGCGCAGTGAGAACCCGCCTTTCCGGTTTAACGACTGTCATACTGTCTACTGTCAAGAAAGTTTTGTACTCGTTGCCAATCGATTTACAACCAATAACAAACGGATTGTAGGAGTGAGAGATATTTGGTGATTTTTCTTTTCCTCTGTCCAGCACTGGTTCAATTTTTTTATAAGTTTGAATGGTACTTTGGCTTCAAATTAAATATATACTACTCGCTCTATGTATTTAAGACTTGTGAATAAAATCCGGTAAAATGGAATAATATTTAGTTATGAAAATTTAAATTGTACATTTATTTTTTATAAATTGCGAACATTATATCGTGAAATTGGGATCAGTAAAGTTGATAGTATAATGGAAGTATTAAAGGATGGAATTAAAACAAATAAAATCGTTTAATCCAGAATGGAAACTTTGTAAAGTTTGGTAATCTTCTCGTTCAAAGTTTTTATTTACAAACGCTACAAAAACTTTTCCATTACCAAGATAGTATGTGGCAAATAGCGAGAGCTGATGCCATTGCTAACATCACACACACACACACACACATACATTACCAAGTTGTGCTTGTTGGATTTCGTAAAAAGGTTTCAAGAAGTCCTACATTTCCGGATACAATAATTAAAATGATATTAGTAATTGATATTAAGTTGGACACCACCAACTTTTTAACGCAGACAACTATTAATAACTCGCATCAAGTGAATATTAAATCCTAAACTTATAATTCTATTTTCCTCAATTAAAATATTATTTCACAAAGTTACTAAATATATTATATTTTAAGGAGGATCAAAGGAAAGGTGAGTATAAATTATTGTCTTTTCCTATAAACAAACTATTAATGTTAATAATAAATTTCAATTATTTTTTGTAACAATTTATAAATCTATTTTAAAACTTTGTAAGCTAACTAAATTTACTCAAACTACATACAGTAATAAATGCGATCATTTATTATCATTAAATCGAAAATAATTATCTACATATCTACTATAAAATGTATGAGAAGCAGCCAATTACAATAATTTACAGGGTGCGAGTCTTGGGCTGCTCCTGTAACTTTTGAAAGGACTGTATTGATTCATCTCAAATCCCCCTGTTAATCGAAACCGGTATACGGGCTGAATGTTCAAAAAAGATCGCTCGCCAGCTTGGCAAATAGCGCAACGCAGACCAACATCCGTCCGTTCGCTGGGCGTTTAAAACGTCCAATGAAGGTATATTTTGGAATCGCCGGGGGAGCGATTTTTCCTTCGCATCCACATGGACGTTTCTCCTCCACATGAGCTCTGGGCCCGGTCATCATCGTCACTAGAGCTGCAGTCATCAGGCCACGGGATACTTTTTGACAAATCACTTTCACACCAAGGCACATTAAACGACATTATTTATGCACTGACTGAACTGGTACTGACACAAGTGAACAAAATTTTCGTTGATAAAGAAATTCATGAAAACAACCGTCCACTGGATGGATGCTATCGGTGTGAATCGGAGCGCCCCGTAGACGTCCGAGATATGACGTCCATCCATCGGACGGATGGATGCCGGTGTGGCCCGGCCTTAACTGTTTGCCTTCTAGCATAATATGGCCGACCTGTCAATGACGTAATTCTGAAGTGTCTATTGATCGTATTTTGCTAATAACAGATAGTGTGGTGTAAAAATATCTATTGAGATGAATGCATTGTAGAAACAAATTAGTTTAAATAGCTCCATAATAAATCAGTTATATAAACAAAGTAAGTTGATTCATTGAGTCAGTGTTTTAGTGATTTATACGGAAAAGATGAATTATAAATAAACTTATCAAATAAAACAAATGTAATGTTAATTTTATCCCAAGTAATAAATCGAGGGTTACAATTAACACACAATATCAATCTGAATGTATGGTTTATTTACGATGACGTTGCAAAAAAAATTTTGTGATGTTGCCAGCATGTGGATTTTTCCTTTATTCAGAGGAAGCTGGAACAATCAATGTGACAGTTCTTCTTTTTTATTCGCCTTACCTAGTTAGACATACTTTGAAGGTGTTTATTTATAAATAAAATGCTTGTATGATATTCTCAGATGTATTTAATATAAGTCTACAGATTGCGAAAGGGCTTTTCGAACCGTACGATTTACACAAGCGCAACAAGGAAAATATGAGAAAAACAGCTTGAAAGAGGGAAAAAGAACAACTGTGCGTGGCCAGCGATGGCGTGTATTTAGTTCCAGAAGCCGGCCGAATGTCCTCTACCCCCCCATTTCAACCGCTGTTGCCAGAAGCACAGACTAATTTGTACAAATGATATTTTTGTCTCGTCATCGTTGACTCCTTTTCGAGCTCATGCACTATTAGGCAAAACCAAACACCTCCATCCGGCAACAGTGTCATTTTCAAATACAATAATATATATATATAATCAGAACCTTAATGTACCCTAAGGTGTTAAGGTGTTTTTATATGTACAAATTTAGCCCATTCCCGTTTATTTCCAGCCTTTAACTTCGCCTCCTGCCAGTTTAGTCCCCGATCTCTCAGGATTTCCGCTACTGCATCATCCCAGGTTTTTCGTGGTCTCCCCCTGGGTCGTCTTCCACATGTTTTTGTTTGCCATATCATTTTTGCTTGTTGCTCATTTTTCATGCGTACTAAGTGGCCAAACCACCTTAACTGATTCCTTTCTATGCTTTTTTCTAGGGGTTCTACTTCTAGCTGTTCTCTTATGTAATCATTTCGAATTTTGTCCCTTCTTGTAATTCCCAATACTGCTCCCAATACTGCTCAAATACAATAATAATTAAAGTAAATGGTATTACTCACGTCTCTAACAGCAGTAAGCAAGCCCCATTATGGCATTCTCTTCAAAAATGACGTATCAAGGACATAACAATATCTTGGCATTTACTGTCTTATGCGTTCAACTACACACTGCAGATTTGCCTAATTGATTTGTAACGAAAATAACTATTTTCCCAGTAGTTGAATCGGTGGTCTTGGTCTGTCTAACGCTTCTGCCCTGTCCAACTACTGAAGGACACCATAGAAGATATAACAGGGGCAGAACACGGGAAGAGATGGAGCGAAAGAAGCGATTGCTTCACTTCACGGCAGCTCTGGTCAAAAATAAACAAGGAAAGAACAAGAGAAATCCTAGAATATAGAAATGACTCAATTCAAAAGATCACGGGAGTGATCACTGGACAATGACTCCGGACACCATGAGCCAAAGGGTATGACTATGGGCCTCTGAGTAAACCGGGGCCGGAACGGACCTGGTCGCCTATATAACCTTACCTAACCATTTTCCCAATCTTGAAGAAGCAATGAATTCAGGATCACCAGAAATGAATGATTCAATAAACAATAAATGACATAATAAACCTAACCTCAATTGACAACGTCTTGAAGTTTTGCCAACCCGTAAGCTGAAAATTGCCCTGGCCATTAAGTATAAATTATTGTATTTATGGCTGGTGAATTTATATTTACTCTGATATGCAGGAAAGTAACTAAAAATGACTTCATCGTCTTTTTATCGTAAATAAACCATATGAATGAAATTTTGAAATATATTTACAATGTTTATGCGACCTAGATGTTTATAAATATAAATGTAACTAGGTAAGTACAAAAATATATCTTTGTAAATTACGACTAAAGTGTAGCCAAAATATTTTTATTACTTAAAAGAGAAGATAAATAACAGAATCAGCAATTCAAGTTTAATTTTCTCGTTACGAATATGATTGGAAGAGCCACTTTATGTCAGCCAGAAGTCAAATGAAGTTTTTATGTAAATACACGAAAATAGATAACGTTTTAATAGAATATTTTGGGGTATTTATTGAAAAAATATTTTGTCTGATGATAGTTTCAATGACAACAAATTCAAGTGTGAACGTTTGAAGATTTATTTTCACAGCAGGATTAGAAAAACTGAACCAATGCAAAGTTATCAACATTGTAGGTGAAAAAACATCGGAAAATTATAAAAATCCTGAGGAATGGAATATATGTTTACTTTTAGGTGCTTTTATAACAAGTCTAAGACAAGAATAAACATCTGATTTTCTTAAAATTTCATTAATTTTAGTCACTCTTTAAAAATTTCATAGGACGAACATGATATGAAATTTCATTTCAAAAAACGAACCTCCTTTTAGTCCAGGGAAGATAGAAAAAAATAACTAAATTTGGATGCAAATATCGAGATGCGGTTTTCTGCATTGTGTTCAGGAAGGTCACAGAAAATGAGTCTATACACGGCACTACTTATGGTGCAATCAAGTGGGTGAAGATTTAGACAGAAATACCGAAACCCTAAAGGTTTTGGAGCACTGTAACAAACAGTTTTTCCCTGCTCTTCATCATTTACTGGTTATTCTTTCTACTTTACCTGTTGCTACAGCCAGTGTCGACAGATCTTTTTCTACTCTTAACAGGGTAAAAACCTTTCTAAGAAATAAAATATAACATGAAAGGCTCAGTTCCCTGGTTGTGCTCTCAATACACTGGGACATCGATGTTTTTCCTGATAAAATACTTGACATTATAGCTAATAAAAAAAAGCGAAGATTGTCTTTGTTACCATTATTCTTACTACCTACTTATACTTTTTATAATTATGAGATTGTTTATAACTATAGGTAATAATAATAACTCAATTTTTAACAGAAGATTAAAAATGTTTCTAACAAAACCAGTATTTTAACGTGTTGTTTTTGTACCTTGACAATTTTCTACTGTTCATCTAAGGCCTTTGACCTTGACCTCTTCAAACATTTTCGCCTGCAAAGACATTTTTTTTCTCACTGGACCCCCCCGAAAACAAATCCTGGATACGTGCCTGACGCCCATGATATAGAAATTTGTACATGTGAAGTGATCTTATATTTTCCATCTACCAGAGCAGCATTTACTCAATTTTTATTTGTATTGGTGAAAAATGATTAATTAATAATAGCATCAACAGTAATATTTACATTTCCCTCAATCTATTTTTATTACCCTTTTTATTAATCATGTCCAAGTTATCCATATTATTCATTAACACATATTGAAGTATTTGCAAGCAGTTAATCAACTGAATTTGATTCAATCAATAAATTTCTAATAATGAAATGACATTGATAAAATACACCTCGAGTTTTAACGAACTTTCAAACTTAATCACACGAAAATGAAAAAAACACATTTTCTCTTTCGATCCAAACTCAACTGTAGAAACCTTTTCTACCGGCTTAATTTTCAACAAGAAAAATGTTTTTCACTTATATACCGACTACTGAATTGAGTAAATGAAAGGAAAAAACTTCTGGCGAGGTGAAAATGTGAACACAAGATTACTTGTATCAATTTGTTGGCAATATTTGAACGGTTTTTTTTGTGGAAGTATTTCCACAAATTTTTTCTGGTATATTTTTTTTGGAAAATAAGTGCCCCTAGTAGTTACACAAGAGGGATAAGATTCTTACTGTAAAGAAAACAATGAGTTGAGAAAGACATAGAAACAAGTGTACCAGAGGAAGCTTTGTAGACATTAGCGGTGCTCTAACCGCTAACCATTTAACTCATACTTATAGACATTACATTACAAAGTTTTGGTGTAGATTGATACTTGAACAACATACTTTTCCATAAACTAGTGTTGATTTAATCTAAATATATGTTAATGAAGTTATATAAGGTATACTCAATCAGTCATTATAATTATATTATCAATGTTCCTTTTGAAGCAAAATATTTATCAAATTATCCCAAATACCATGACAACGTTTAAGCAGAGAGTAGCGTTTTTTGATTAAAATTAAAACCTGGTGTAGAATTTTCATCTGGAATATTAATTTCTTAAACTTAAAAAGGGATAATAAAGTGATACTTCTGTTTGTCTGAAGATTAGGGAGGGTTAGTAAGTCACACTGCACTTAGGCCACATGTGACCCATTATACATCCTCCCTAGGAGTTGTCTTCCTAGGTCATCGTCCATCCTGTCCTTTCCAGGAAGGTGGACAGGTCACTAAGAGACATCTCGTTTATATCGCAGGTGTAGGCCAAGACTCACCGAACACACACTCTCTTTTTGACAATAACTCCGGGCACTGACAGATTCATCTTCCAGTTCACACATCTTGCATAGAAGTGTGTCCACTAGCCCCATTGTATGGAGGTGTTTCCTTAATTGACAGTGGCAAGTCAGAAATCCTACCGTTAAACGTAGGTTTTTCCTGGTCACCGCCAAATATTTTTTCGACTCCAGCTTCCCAGGGTCGCCCAGATTGATCCTGGTAAAACTGCATCCCTTGATTTCATCCCATCTTTTTAGTGATTGAGAGTGGGTGTAACGTTTAGCTAGTTCCGCATTTGTCGAATTCGTCAGGCCGTAGGTGTCACCAGGTCCAAGAATTCTTAGTCCAGCTGCTTCCCTGACTGAAGAATCAGCAACGCGGTTACCTTTGCTCCTGTCGTGCTCCTTAACCCACCTCAGGATAAAATTGTTATCCAACGAGGCGTTAGTTAAATCTCGATGGCACTCTAATACTAGCCCTGATGTAACACGTTGTCTGTTCAAGGCTAGTAGAGCTTGTCTACTATCAGTGTAGATTATTAGCGGTGCTTTAAACAATGAATCAAAAGACAAATTCGCACCAGGCACTAACTGCCCTAAACGTAATAAACAAGAGCTGCTTAGAAGAAGGGTACGAATTAACTGTAAACCCTCTCAAAAGTAGTTTTAACCAAGAATAAGCTACTGAAAGGTTTAAAGTGAGAAGGAGCACCGTGTCCTCCTATTGGTCCAAAACCTTTCTGCGCCATTGGTAACCTCAGATAGTTTAGTGCCTCAGATAGTTCAGTGGTAGAGCTCTAAGTTCTATTCTATATGGAGCAGGGGCTACCAGAGTCGATCTGAGGCTATCATGTGTTCCGGGACGCCAAAAATGCCGCAAAACGATCCTAGGTGTTCTGAGAAGCTTTGTGACGTTCTGGAACACTCTGAGAGGTTCCTCAATCGCATTCCTAATTATAAATTTTAATTTGAATATTCATTTCAAATTGTTCATCTAAATATGTTTCCATCACTAGCGCAGTTGTCAAATCTGTAAGCAGAATTTTTATTAGAAAACTGCCATAATCTTTTTCGGCACACATTATTGGTATTTTTTTTTAAACTAGAATTTGACATAAGGAACACATATATTCAAACGTTTTCTCGTACTCAAGAACTAATTCCGGTCCCAAATTGTACAATTTAGCTTTTAATTTGTACTTGTACGTCTACTCGGAATTCTGAAGGAAATTTCCTTATTACGACTATTTAAAGCTGAAAAATGTCTCGGGTTGGCTGTTAAAAGTCATAATGACAAATTGTTAGTTGACAAATATAAATAAAACGACGGGCTCTTATTAACAATAAGGTTAAAAGGAATTTTTCATGAAGACAATTTGCATTAAAACCATTCAAGCTTTCAACAAGTAATTTGTGTTGGAATTTAATATTGATAATGAAAATCTTCACTTTATTATTTGGTAAATACAGGGTGTATCTAGATAATGTACACATTTAAAACGCTTATACACTCACAAATTTATTAACCGCTCGACTTAAAAGTTAATAATTTTGGGCTTATAACATTCTGAAAAAATAAATAAACTTATATAAAATGTAAAGAAAGATCTCAATTTTAGATAGAAATACTTTCAAATTTGAAAAAGTATATTTTCTGACAGTAATATCAGTTTATTATAATTCCTATTTAATTAATACTTATCCCAGCGAAAATTCCTTTTGGATTTAGCATTGCAAATGAGCGTAAATCATTATTGTTATAAAAGCAAAGCCGTCAATATTTAGAATTTTAAACGAATGCTTCTTAAAAATCTGGTTTTTTTGCATGCTTAGTTTTACTTGTTCTTTTTTCTTCATTCAATTATATCTTTTTTTGAAATTAATATAATTCAATGAAACTTTACTACTAAACACTTTGAAGCACCTACTTTCGAAACTACTATACAGTTTTTCTATAAATATCAAATTTTTTAAATAATAAAAAATTGTTTAAAATAAATACTTAAATCAGAGGTCTGTCAGCAAACCTTCTATAACTTTTTATACCGTTTATGATATTATCTAAAAATTTGTAAACTTTATAATGAACCTATTTAGAAGTGATCGCAATACAAAAGAACACACCTATGGCTCAGATAAGAGAGAGAAGGGATCATAAATAAAGGTGAAAAAGCAGGTGAGAAAGCGTGGAAAATCGATGATAATACATTAAAAAATTTATTTTTTTCAATGTATTTGTAGATACCCCATTTTATAACACATTTCATATGAAAACTTTTTTTCTAAATGTCATTGTTTATTTACTATCGTAAAATTAAAAACATGAAAATTGATGATGTTCAAAAATACTACTAATTTCGTATATACATATTTTAAAAACTAATGCGGGTACAAAAAAAGTATTCAAACAAATTTTGTAGATAAATGTAAAAGCTAGAATTTTTGATTTGAACATTTTTCTGTGTTTTCATTATTTAAACAATAGAGTGAAAAAACAAAAACAAAAATTTTCACTCGACGATTTTCCGGAAAATCGCATGCCTAGCATCGTAAACTTTTTCTCATGTTAATCACAACCCTTTTAAATACTCAATTTTGGATTTTCAAGTTTTTTGTCTACGCTATTGGTCTAAAGAAAAATATTGAGTCATTCATACTACACCGGTAAACTTAATTACAGCTTTAAACGAGCTTGGAGCGGTTTATGAACTTGTCATTTCTTGTTTGAATTGCTGAACTTAACGTTCTATTCGGTTCCGTAAATTATTTTCAGTGCCTAACAAACTAAGTTTTAAACCCGACACGTTTTAATATATTTTTGTTATACAGCGTTTCATTGTTCAAATAGAAACTGTACAAACAAAGTAAAATATTGTCGTATATTGGATCTTCCCTGAACTTTCCCGGGTTGACAAACATGATTTAATTTTACTCCACAGTCTAATTAACAATTTAGATTAAACCAGCGACCCGCCCCAGCTTCCGCAGGTGGAGATGAAGAGGTATTAGGTTTCCAGTGTTACCGAGGGAGTGTTGCGAACTGCACCCTTAATTGCCAGGCAGGATTGTTTATGCAGTCTGGTGAGTTTAACACGCAGCAGATTATTATGGCACCTACTCTACTAGTCTACGGAGCCATATGTGATCGTAGACATGACTACCAGTACGTACATCCAGTACATCCGAGTCTCATGCTGCAGTTTATTCCACCAAATAGTTTTCAAGTTTATAGTTGTGAGTAAAGTTAATTGCCAAGCAGGGAGTGATTGAGGTCATGATAGGGCCAGAACCTTCCTGTGGAATTGCAAAAAACCTCACTAAGGAAAGCATCCACCAATGGATAAACAACCAGGCATAAAACCCCAGGATAAAGGCACGCTAAACTATTCCTTAAAAGCCCTTCGGCCAAACTGTCAAACTAATTTTTCTCACAACTATACATAAATCTTCACATGTGTAAACTAAGCTGCTCGTTAATTGGAGTTATTCTCAAATTCTGGCCTTTCTGATTTGCTAGTTACCTTAAGTGAAGTACTTACAAAGACATTTCTAATCATACATCTAACGGTAGTACTGACAACGCAGCTTGCTTGACATTTCAAAATACTTAACATTAATTTTTTTTGTATTGGAATATAAGTACCTAACCCTCAATTTAATTCAAAAATCAATATACCAAAATTAAGGATATTTGTTATCGATAAATTAGATCATTGTTATTTTTTCTTTGTATTTAAATTGAGTTTTCGTGTTCTTTCCCGTTCCGTTTCTATTGAAATGTATTTCCAATACAACGGTCATATTATCGGGAGGTTTTTTCAGCTGCTATTTAAAGAGTTTGTTCCACACACTTTCGTAGCACTGAATCAAGATAAAAAATAATCCAAAAAGCAATATTTATTTATTTACCGATAAAATAAAATATAATGATATACAGAGCCTTTCAGTGAAAACTATCCACTCCACATAATTCTGAAGGCGTCACTTTTATGGAGATATGAAAAACATGTCAAAAATCATATAAAAGAAGACGTCTTTTCGCTCATTATGTAGACGTTATAACTTTAACCCCCTTCCCCCTATGGTTACCACACCCGAATTTTTAAATGGACCACCCTATACATTATTGCATTATTGGATTCTCCTCTACAAGTCAAAGTCAATCAGGTGGGTTTTTTTAAATAAAGTGTCAAGTAGGTAGCTTAGTTTTCATTCAAATATCAACATTTACAAGTACCTACCGTAAAAATGATGTATACTCTGTAAAAAGATACGTTTTCCTCCACATTCGCCAGTTGAAGAAAAAATATAAAAATATGTATTGGTTGATAGGTAGGCACTCGCAGCTTTCCACTCAGAACAAATCATTAATTTACAAACAGGTTCTGAAACCGGTGTGGACTTATGGCCTGCAACTATGTGGTTGTACCAAAAAAAGCAATTATAGATGCCTAGAAACGTTCCAAAACCGAATATTAAGGAATATTGCAGATGCTCCTTGATATATTCGGAACAACGATCTTCATAGAGACCTCCAAGTCGAATCTATCCCGGATGAAATCAAGAAAGGCGCCAAGAGAGGCTCCATAAACATCCCAACCTTGAAGTGCTCCAACTTCTAGACAATCAACCACAGATGCGAAGGCTCAAAAGAACTAAACCGTTTGAGCTTGTGTAAGTGTTAAGTGTAAAGTAGAGTCAGTGCTGTGCTGTGTAGCCACAACAAAGAAGTGAGCTTACGTTAAAAACTAGGATGGACCACAGGTGACATCTAGATTACAAACTTTTTAGGAACTTAGGTTAAAGCAAAAATGCTGATTAATATTTTAGATTAGGTGCATTCCCATTGTTAAATAATAAAAAAAAATTCGCCAGTCGCTAGTAGCCGCGAAAAAGTAGCGACGACTTATTCGCCAAGACACCTATTTATGTTTTCCTACGGGAGTGTTTGCTACCCAAATTAAGTCGCTATTCGCTCAGTCGCCAGACCTCTCTGGGAGCAGACAAGCGACTGATTCGAGACGATTTTTCAGGTAGGATAGTGTTTTAAAGGTTATGTTGTACTAATGATTTGATCAAAAACGTATTTATTTTTTTATTATTATTGTTAGGCACAATGGAAGACCAACCAAATGTTTATTAATCAAAATAGAGAGAAATCCTTCATCCTACCTTTTCCCGCGTTCTTTCAGACTCTAGTGCTAGTTGAAGAAGCAAATTTTCATTTTGGGCCTGATAATGTAGAAGCATTAAAATCACTCTTTGTTTAGAAATATTCATTTTATTATTATAGGTGTAGCAGAAAAACATAATAATACAATAATCATTAATATAAAAGCGACTGCTATAAAATGAAATTTGTTGACGAATATTTATCAAGATCCGTTCGGAGGAAATCGTCTCTTTGCAAAATTCGTCGACGAATATAATCGTTGCTACTTTGGTCGCAGTCGTTAGCGACCTGCGAATGTGGAGGAAAACGTACCTTTAGAATTGAAACTGTAGGATTATACTACGAAAATAATAAATCTGCAAGAGCCACAGCTAGAAAGTTTAATGCTGCACATCCCGGAGGAACTGCTACACATAGTACGTAACTAAGTTAATGCTAAACATTTTTTAAACAGAATAAAAAACACCAACCATAACGAGTCTATGGAAGTTGCCGTTTTAGGATAACTTACATTAGAAGAACAACAGTCAATATTACAACAGCAGTGGGCGTTTCTTGCAGCAGTGTTTTTAGAATCTTACATGAACACAAATTTCATCCTTACAAAATTAAATTCTCCAAGAGACGATTTCGATCGGCGTCGACAGTTTTGAGAATTGATGAGTGAACGACTGCACGACACTCCAGCTTTATTGTACAATATCTGCAATTATGATGTTTATAAACGGATGAAATTTTACTATAGTCTATTTCGGAAAGGTATCGGGTAATAAAATGGGGAATTCCAACCAGTTCGGCTCAATTTCGGTGTCGGCCATAGGCGTAGGTCTTGAAATAGTATTGTTTGTAATATTAAAATTTCAAGTAATTGCGTAAGAGAATTAGGAAAAGTGTGTTTTCTGGCCTGAAGTGTAGATATCGAAATATTGTGTAGGGATTACTTACGTAGTAGATTATACAGTTACGGTTTGCGTTTAACAGATACCGTTTAACCTTCTATTAGTGCCTTTGCCTAATTCCAACCCTATTTCAGATTCGGCTTAACTAAGTGCCGCAAGGTGTCTTACCCAAAATTTTTAGACCTTCATAAGTATATTTGTTTAGTTTAACGCATCAGTATTTGCTGTTAAGCCGTAAATAGTGTTCACAGTATTATAAGATTAGTAATAAAATGGCGACATTTACACCAACCAAAAGATGTTCCAATAATTCTCCACTATCAGTGAATGAAAAACTTATTATTTTAAATGTACACGATTGCATAAAATACGATTACCCGAAATTTACTGTACAACAAACTGTCTACCGATGTTCCCGAATGACTGGAGTTGGAAAGTCCACCGTTTTTAAATTATTGCGGGGGAGAAAGATAGCAGGCTAAGTGGAGCCTCCCAAGAAAAGTCCAGGCAGACCAGTAAAAGTCCTTGATGAAAACACCAAAAGTGTAATTCGAAGAAAAGTTCACTCTTTTTATTTTAAAAAAGAAATACCCACCCTAGATAAGATTTAAATGGAGCTTGGCCAGGATGACAGTATTCCGTTGATAACTGAAAAACTTTTATGGACCAGTATGAGAAATATGGATTTTGCCTGGGAAAAGCATAACCGTAAAGCACTTTTACTGGAAAGCGATGAAATTGTTTGCTGGCGACGAAAGTACAAGAAGTATAAAGCAGTACAGAACAAAGCAGAAGAAAATCTTTTATCTTGATGAGACGTGGATTAATGAAGGTTATACAGTACCAAAAATGTGGCAAGACAAAAATATAACCAGTGCTCGCAAGCTTTCATGGAAGGCCTGTTAACGGGTAATAAGGTGCCTTCAGGTAAAGGGAAAAGACTAATAATCGTCCAAATTGGAAGCGAAGGGGGATTTTTAGAAGAAGGTATGCTAACCTTTCAGGCGTGCCATACGGGAGATTACCACGAGGATATGGATTCGGATGTTTTTGAAGACTATTTTGGTGAAATGATAAAATATCTTCCGGCTGATTCAGAAGTAGTTATATAATATTTAATAGTAGGCTATTTAATATTTATAAATAAGAAAACAATTTTTAATTCATACTCTTAGAGCCCTATAGCTTGATCACGAAGGATGTAAAGAAAAAAAAGTGCTACAATAATTTTTAGTATTTCTATCATCTCCTAAGTTTTTGGTACGAAGTTCTGATTCACTCCGTATAAATAATTTTTTTTTCATTTACTATCATTTCAATATTATTGAACTCCTTCTCGTATAGTTTGGAATATTTTAGTTTCCATCTCTTTTGCTGGAACAACTAGTGAAACTCAAATGAGCAAAAAAAACAAACGAAATGACCCATGTAAATAGCGCTTGTTGTTGAAATACGAAATTACAATGGCTAAATAGTTTTAGTTTCGTAGTAAACTTAAAAAAAAACATTTTATTACGGATGTTGAAAATATGCTTCAAGTCTTAACAAACTAAATTTTCTGGATGATTAATTTTATTATCCCTCGTGTATTTTTATTATAGATTTAGTTTGCTTTCATTATTTTTATTTTAATTTCCTTGCATTATTTTTTGAGCTGAGACTGCTCCAGTTTCCACACTACTCCTTCCTCATAATTCGAGGAACAAGAGGTGAATAAATTTTTATTTTAATTTCCTTGCATTATTTTTTGAGCTGAGACTGCTCCAGATTCCAGACTACTCCTTCCTCATAATTCGAGGAACAAGTGGTGAATAAATAACATCATAATTTCTCCCAAAAAATAAGATATAAAAGGCTATCCAGGATACAACAATAAAGATAAGTATTATAGTGTAAAAATAACTCGGGAAGAGTTGGCTGCTCGTCTTTCGCCGGTTTACGAAATGATGAATTTATTTATTTTATTTGGACCTTACTGTATATTTAGCAATAAATTAAATGTTTAAAGGTTTATCATTGGTTAGGCTAATGGAACCGTAAGGATCCGCAGTCAATATCACAACCTCACACACACACAAGGTTTATCATTACTGACAAAAAATTACTTTAAATCGTGATATTATTAATTATGCATAAAATAGTAGAAGTAAACAGTGGCGACTCAAGGAACTAAAAAAATATTTAAAACACTTACATTTGGAACCATCCACGGCGCAATCTCCATCCCAATACCATTTGGATTACTCCATTTTTACCAGTAACCATCACTAAAAACCGAAATCGACCATTTCCATTTACCGACCGGCGATTGCCACCACATTTATCTCTTAGTCAAAGGCATACATCACATATTTCGTGAAATCTTACCATATACCCAAACATTCTTTTAAGTAATACAAAAATTAACAAGTTTCTTCAAAATTCTAATTGGAAAAGTGTTTGAGTCAAAAATATTTCAAAGTAGAATTGCTAGAGTGAGGAGCTTGTCTTAAAAATTAACTTCAATCCGGTGCAGTATCCAGATTAAGATTATATTATAGTGAACACTATTAAAAATTACTTAAAAATAAATGAATATTTTTAAACAATATAATTTTGATAAGATCTAATTTTGAAAAAACTTGTTAACCAAAGTACCTTAAGTTAGCGAGTAGTCCAAGTAATTTGGGCACAAAAAGTGTCTTTAACGAAATATTAAAATTTTGAAAGAAGTTAAGAGAGATTAAAAATATAAAAATTTCTCAGCTGATAAAAGATTAAGTTTATTATAAATAGAAAAATGTAAAAAATTGGAAACACCAGAAATAGTAAATTGTTGTCACTTCTTCTGAGTTGTATGGAAGATCTCGTTGTACCTAGTGCGTTCTTCATTTTCTAACCAAACTTTTAGTAAATATGCCAAATTAAATAAATGTTTTAAATTTGGAAAAAATTGAGTTTCTCAAGTAGTTTCTGATTTAGTCAAATTGTGAAAAAAAAATTATTTTTTAAGCAATTTTTTAATTTATTTTTATACTAAACTAAATAAATCTTTTAAATTGAAATATCTCAAAATATTATTTAAATTAATTTCTGAAGCGATTTTTCTTTTTATATTATAGAGTTGATAAAATTTATTCTTGTTTTAATACCTTTCTGTTCTAATTAAAAAATATTAAATTGTGTTAAATGATACCCAGAACGTCGCACCAGAAATCCTTTGTTTTTTTCTTCCTAAATTATCCTTTCTGTCTAGAGCAATCGGTTTTACCCAGGGAATTCTGAGTGTCTTAAAATTTAAAAAATTATAATTTCACAATAAAATGGTTAATAATATGCCTTACTGAATAAATGTCTTAAAAAACTTTCTTAAAATATCTCTGGATCTGAAATAAGCTACGGAAAAAAATTAAATTCTTGAACAATTTTTCATTTTATATTTTAGAATTGATAAAATGATTTTTTTTGTATTCTATAAGGTTTCAAATTAAAGAGAAAAATTAAAATTTTCAAGTGATTTTTTTCTATTATTTATTAAATAATTTTTTTTATTTTTTTTTTCATTATTCTTGTTTTGATAACTTTCTTATTGAAATAAAAATATTAAATTTTGTTTATAACCTAAATGATTTGCTCACAGAACGTTGCAGCGCTGAAAAAACTTCATCTGAAAAAGAAGAAACACAAACAAAATCCACATAAAAATATCCTCTTGCTAGGGTGTTTCCAATATTTAATATATTTATAAAATTATTGAAAGTGAAACAACCTAAACGGAAAAATTGTAAATAGCTAAAGCATTTCAGGCACTCTTTTTAAATAACAAAAATAAATTTATAAAATTTTAAAAATATTGAAAAAAATGATATGTATATAGAAAAAAATAATCAAAAACAGTCAGAAATCAAAAAAAAAAATTATTAATTGCTTTAAAGTTCAATGTTTGAAAGGAAAAATTTTCTAAAATATATACTATTATTATTTCCACAATTATTTTTATTTTTGTTATTCGTCACAACATTCTCCTACCTTTAGGCATATCGCATTTCTTGAGCTGAAACGAAACCGGTAAAATCTGTAAAAAAAAAGAAAACGATATCAATTCAATATTGTTTTGTTATAAATAGCAGATATATATATATAAAATATATCGAAAAGTATGAACATAAGCATTTAATAAAAAAGAATTCTTAAAGAAGAGGAAATTCTCAATAAAAAAGTCCCAGCTCCAGGAACTCTAGGTAATTGTTAATTAACAAAGTGTTCTTGAACCCCCTTGTTTATTGTAAACTCAAAAAAAATGTTCTTAAAAATGTTTCCTTTCTATATACATACCTAATAAGATCACGTCATAAAAGTTTGAAATATTCAAATACTTTGTAATATTAGTTAGCAAAAAAACTGCAAATGTTAAAAAAATTATTACAAAGTATTGGAGGAGTATTGGAGTATTGGAAGGGCTCTACCAAGCAAGATATTTTTACGACAATTATTTGAACATTTTTTTTTAGTTTACAATAAAGATGAATATTCGAGAGAATTTTGTTAATTAACAATTGCAAAATTAACATTAAGAATTTTTTCCAGAGCCAATAAATTCTTCAAAGTGTTTACAAACATCATAATTTTTTCAAAGCTTTAAATTAACAATATTAATACCTGAAAAATTATTTTATACAACCAGCTTGCTTTTGACGAAGCGCGCGCATATTAAAAATGACGGGTTGAGACCTGTTTGCAGATGGAATTAAAATCATGAATAATGGAAATAGAGTTCTGGAAGTCAGGACTTTTTCATTGGACATTTGCTCCCCTTTAAATGTCAATAATTAATACGTGAAATATTTTCATAATTATTAACTATAACGTCATATATATTACCAAACCGGTGTAAAAAATATATAAATTAACCTGTCGAGTAATATAATGTTATATTTCTGTTGTGCAATTGTCTATTTTTCGATTTCATTTGATAAAAAATATTCTTTGTAGCAACCAGATATATCCCTTTTGAATTTATACACTTGTGTCTACATAAAACAAATTTCTACTTGAAATTGTCTAACAAATTAAATGTTTTCAAAACAATAAAAGTCATACAACATACCTAATAAGAATCAAACATTAAAAACGTATATTTTTAAATAAAATAATCAATAATTACCAGAATAACATCAAAAATATGTAACAAACACTACCACACAATACGATATTATTTGTACCTACTTTGTTATTAATTCGTAAAGCACTTTTTTCTTGAGCCAGCAAAAAACATCGGCGCGGTCATCACTCAGTCCATATGTCGTATTTAGTCGATCGGTTTGTACGAATAATTTTACTTTTATACAGAGTCGGGTACCTTACAATTTGATTTAGGATTTAAATATACAGAATGAGTTTTAATTATGAAACGGCTCACAGGATTTTAATGAATTTTAATTTGTGAGAGTTTTAAGATGTTTTGTTGGTATTAACATTATTTTCTAAAGTTTAATTTTCCGGTGTTGCAGTTTTTGTAAATCTTTTCGTTAACATTTTTTTTTTAAATTACAGTAATAGTTTCTTAGAGTATTTTAATTAGGATAGAGAGAGATGTACGAAACTTTAATAGACATATATAAGATCAATTACATAACAAAAAATAAAATGAAATGAAAAAGTGTATAGGAAACAATACATACAGTGTGATACAAGTGAAAGGAATAAATTCATTATTTTATAAACCGTTTTAGGGGGAAATCCTGAGACCCGTCGTTTTTCTTTCGCAAAAGATTGAGATATAAAAATGTAGCATTCAAGTTATCAAAGAGTTTTTTCACGAATGCATAGCCGTATTATAAGTATTGAGATTTCAAATCAGTGATTTAGATTTTTAAATTTCACATAAAATATAACTAAAGTATTGCTATAGAAAAACTGTCACATAAATTCTATTCCATTCCTCTTCGCTTAAAACATATATATTCAATTATTGTAAACGTTGCTGCTGGGTTTGTAAATTCAAATTGAAAATGAGAAATTAGATTTCCGGCAGCAAGGTTTTTTTATCAATGCATCAATAACTCTCTTATTTTTTATCAACAGTAAAAACACAAGAGCTTTTTTTTTATCGGATAAATTTCTCTTTGCAACGAAACAGTTTTGCCAATCACTCATTTTACGAGAAAAACTGACATGATAAAATCGCGACACCGAAGGTGGAGCGATTTTATCTAATGTCAGCTTCTCGAGCAAATTTAGTGATTGGCAAAACTTTGAGTTAAAGAGAAATTTATCTGGTAAAAGAAAAGCTCGAGTTTTTTTGGCAAGATAAATTAACGACAGAATATATGGATGAACAACAACAATAATTATCTTTATTAATACAACAAAGTTAAATAATTACCACACCGATTCAAAATAAAAGCACTATATGTTTAAAATTCAAAAATCTGACAGACTAATTGACAGTTTTTGCAGTTTTGCCAACACTTAATTGCTGTGAAATTATAAGTAACCAAACTTGCGACTCATTGTCATTGTGTAAAAGTGACGACCGCTTACTAGATATTGAGGAAGAGAAGTTTTTATCCGATAAAAAAGGATGCACCTTTTTTATCGATGTCAAAGTGACAATAACATTTCCAGGTATATGACATTTTAACATTGGAGTTAATTTATCGATGTAATATAATACATGGTGTACCAAAAGGTTTTACCAAAAACTTGGGAGATGATAGAAGTCTAAATACATTAAGAACGAGAAGTAGGTAATAGTCAAGTTAACATCCAATAAATTGGTTATTGTCATGGAATGTGCATCGACAGTACTTGACTATTAGAGTGGAATCAAATAGAGTCATCGTTGCGCGCATCTTTAATGGCAAAACTTGGATACAAAAAAATTTAAAGAGTTACAATTAAATTATATTTCTGTCACTTTGAATAAATATCTGTATCTCATCCTGAACAAACCTGATGACACAATTTTATATATTATCTCTTCTTATATATATTATGCTTCACACAGGCCTTTTTGGCACATAGTTTTGTGATAATTTCCTTCCATTGTTTTCTATATCTTGCTTTCGCCTTCCAGTCCGGTATTCCTCACTCTTTTAGGTCTTCAATGGCTTCATTATACCACCTTTTTTTGGTCTTCCTCGTTTCCTCGTTTCTTCTATGTCTATGTCAATCATTTTTTTGTCATTCTGGTGTCTGGCATCCACTGTTTCTTGTTGTCCAAATAAACCTCTTGTTTGTTCTTCGTTTCCATCTGTTTTTTTTCCCTCCTAATATCCTTCCTTTCCCATATGTTTACTTTATTTTCCTCTTCTTTACTCAATATCCAAGTTTCACTACCGTATAGTGTCGTTGGTCTAATAACTGTTTTGTATAGATGTAACTTGGTCTTTCTAGCTACCTTCTTTGAAGTTATTATTTTATTTAGGGCTCCTGCCTGTTTACTTCCTTTTGTTAGTCTTGTTTCTATGTTCATCTCCTCATCTCCATCCTCCTTAATAACTGTACCTAGATAGATATAGCTTTGGACTTGCTCGAGTTCTATTGATCTTTGTTCGTTCAGTTCTACTACAAAATTCCTCTTAGTTTCTCTTCTTTGTGAGGTTGTCATTTTCAAAAACTTTGATTTCTCTGCATTTACTCTCTCAAGCTCGCTATCTACAAAAGCTTTGCATGCTCTTTTTTTAGTTCTTTTTCTGATGTTGATAACATTACTACATCCTCTGCGTAGGCTAGCAATTGCGTCGTTTTTGTTATCAGTGTCCCCGAGCTGTTAATTCCTCTTCTTCGCACTATCCATTCTAGTATCATATTGAGCAACGTAGTGGACAGGATATCCCTTCTTATTTGTCCAAAAACCTTTTACAGAATTCCATTCTAGGTTCCTAATCAGTATCTAATAGATCTTTTACCTTTTACACGTAATAATAAAGGTGCAACTACATTTCTTTTAAAAGTCTCCATGCTGACATTCTGGAAATTCCAGTCTACAATGCGCATCTGCGAACACTGATAGAAGGGGCGGCTTCTACTATGTTAACGCAGCAGCAGGTTTAAAGCCTCCAGTTTTCTTAAAC
Source organism: Lochmaea capreae (assembly GCA_949126875.1). Lineage (NCBI taxonomy): Eukaryota > Metazoa > Arthropoda > Insecta > Coleoptera > Chrysomelidae > Lochmaea > Lochmaea capreae. The sequence continues at coordinate 25,332,575 of OX421404.1, forward strand.
GTCGATCCATAGAAATAAATTTTGCAGCCTTTATCAGCCCGTACCTCACAAACTAACAAGGTTAGTGAGAAAAAGGATTTAAGTACTTCACCCGGAATAATATCACACAGAGCACGAAATCTAAATACAATTACCAAGGAAATAATATGAATACTTGAGAAGTTTGAAGTCTTAAGACATACTTTACGTCAAAGTATTATTTTTGAATGAATAAACATTTTATCTTTCTTTTCGCCGCTCTTTTCCTCATAAAACTTTTCTTTAAAATAAGGTTTCCAAGAAAGTAATTCAATTTTATAACTGGATCTTAGTTATTGCATTTTTGAGGTGAACTGAAAGTGTAGTTTTTTTTGTTGATTAAAAACAAGACATTTCGATGTAAATTTGAAGTTTATTTATCTCAACATCGCACGCTGTATTCCCCAATTACCAGATGGAATCCGTGTCACCAAATTCTAAATCAAAACCAAACGCAGAAATTGGTCACGGAATAAAACTTTTGTTAGTTAGAAAGATGATTCCAGGGCACAAAGGTCACAGGGGCAATGAAGAAGCTGACGAACCCTTCTGCGGTGTAGCTAACACATACAAAAAGGCAGCCATTGACAAATGGAAGCGAACTAAGTTTCTGGAATGGTGGAGAACAGGCCAAAGAGTTTATCAAACGACCATTGGCCAAAGTAACAGAGGACCTGCTGCTAAAAAGCCGAAAGGCTGTTAGAATCTTAGTAGGTTTACTGACGGGACACTGCAGACTCAAAAGTCATCTGAGTGTTATAAAATTAGCAGAAACAGACCTTTGCAGGTTCTGTCAAGAGGAAGAGGAATAGGCAGAACGTGTGAACTGTGAAGGCCTCGCAAGACTACGTTTTCTAGAACATTGCAAGAAAAAACCTAGACAAAGCTAGACGAAGTATGTACTTTAATTAAATTGGAGCATCACAATAAATCATCAGATTTTATTGACAGAAGGCTAACGCTAGCTCTACCCACCATCTTATCTAGAAAGATGATTGCTGAGAAATGGCTACTGTGAGCAAGTAGCAACTAGTTAGAGAGGCTTAAAGTGCAAGGTTGGAAATTTCAGTGTAATGGAGCAGCAAGCAGAATACAACTCTTACGTCGAGCTACTGAGCCTCTGTGGGCAAACAACAAAGGCTTAGAAGAGCTAAATTAGAGCAATATTGAAGATGTTGAATTGAATTAAAATGAAGATTTTTTCGAGACGGGGAAGGGAAAATTCTACATGCTTTCACTTATAGGAGGAAGTGGTAAATCACTCGGTAATCCTCTGAAGGATGCGTGGTGCGTAAATCCCAGAATTTGTTGTTTTGTTTTTTATACTCTGTTCATACAACACAGCAACGTGTGTATTATTTTAATTATTCTTTATATCTCTCCACATATTAATTTTAGATTTTTAATGTATGCATAGGCATACAACTAATACAGAATATAAATTTCCAGTTGAAACTAATGTTTGTTGTTAAAATTTTTCACCGCCACTGCATCAATTTTGTTACAGTAAATTCTCTTTTTATATAACTGTGTGATAAAAGAGTCTATAACGGAAAGTTGAAGAGGTTTTTACATACTTTGTTGTCCGTAGCAGGACAAAGAAAAAAGATTTATTGCTGAATTTCATTGACTATGAAAAATGTACGAAAGGCACTTCTATATTTGTTGGAATCAATGAGCAAAATATACATAAAAGGGAAGCTGAAGAAGAGTCTTCAGCCGCGATAGTGAATGTGAAGATTATACAGAGTGAGTTTTAAGTATAGAACGCCTCAGATCTTTTCTTTTTCCGAAATAATAATGTAGGCTTGCCGAAATCTCTTCAGTCAACATCCTGCTGATTAGTGGGTTGAAGGGATGGGAATGAAGGTATCTAAGAGGTGTGTACTGACGCCTATTGCTATGAAAATACTTCTAAAACAACTCACACCAGGTTAGGCGTGGCTGGGATTTGAACCCACTTCACTATTTGCTCGGTACCCAGGATAGAAAATTAATTCCGTTTTTTTATCTGATTCAATTGGGACTATTTAGTCAATGTGCCGTGTGTCCAAACAAAACGAAGTTGGTATCCTCAACGTTTGATTTGGTCGAGTACATAAGACATACAAAGTCAGTGACGACGTCTTAACGACTCTATTTCCCATTTAGATGCAACTTTGGGTCATGCGACGTTAGGTTGTCTAGCCCAACGTTATCTCGCAACGTCCAAATGCTGCTTGGGACACAATTTGAAAGATACGCGTTTATAAAATAAATTTAAATAATTTGAAATACTACTGACAGAGATAATTGAGGCATTCAGTACTTAAAACTCACTCTGTATATCTGATTGTTTATAGTAGCATTAAAAATCATTTTTGTAATTAATTTTGACCAATATATAAAAAATCAATGGGATTATTCATTATTTCAGACAACTCCTTCATTCCCTGGCACCCACAACATTTATGCCTCTCTCTCATTAGTTGATGTTAACTCAATATTTATTGTGCATTGACATTCATGAAGTTTGCAAAACATTTATAAGTATAATTACGTTTTAGGTCATGTTTTTATTCAATGTACATAAAAGTAACGTGATTAATACAAAATAAACGAATGGTGAGGCAATAAAGGCTAATAATAAACTAATGGGTGAATGCATATTTCCTGGGAAGGTTTGTTGACCGATATCTGATAACATGTCGACTCCATAATGACTGTTTGTTTTCAAAATTCATAATAATAACTGAAATAAAATACCAAGAAATAATTTTGTTCATTTTTGAAGTGAAATGGGAATTCAAAAAACTTCTGTCTTAGATACGTTAGAGAGAGAGAGAAAGATATGACGTAGATATAAAAAGAGAGATATTTGTACGTGGTAGTTGTAGGAGTGTGGTTCGAATCTCAGCAAAGTTAAACTTTTTCAGTATTTTCCAAGATACAGTCGCTTTCCTAGCTTCATTCATTCATTAATTCATTCGATTGGGCTGTGCTCAACAGCCCAGGCACTTGAGTTGAATCTTTGTACCATTTCCCATGTTATCTACCTCCATTCTAGAAGCTTTGTGTCTTCTATGTAGGTCACTAGTTTGACTGGAGGGGATTTCAGTAATTGTAATGGTTGTATTATTTAACTATGAAATAAAACAATAAAATGTTTGTTTAAACCTTCAATATAATTGAACTAAGTTCAAAAAACAATTTGTGACGCGTTTCGCTAACACAGTAGCTTTCTCAAACGTATTATTTCCTCTCCAAAGTGCTTCCGTCTGAATCCATGTAAGTTCTCGCAGAAGCAGAGTATGTGTTTCATCATAGAGTTCACATTTCCTATGCCCATCCAGTGTGGGTTTCCAGCCCCCCCAAGTCGACAACAGATACACCTCCCGCAGTAGTAGGTATATCTACTGTCGCCCCGGATGAGCCAGCGTCGCCACTAAACCCCACTCCCTTCCCCAGAGCACTGGGACCACCCTTTTGGGCATTTCATTACCTGCAATCCCCTCAAGTGCTGGCACCCATATTAGAGACACTTTGTCGTCTCTTAAGGTTGCCAGCCTGTTGAGGGATTCTTTACAGTTTTTCTAGCTTATTTGTCTACCACGTTGCCGCTTATTTGAATTACTTTTTAATGGGACCTATTTTTTGCACTCCTCTATAAATTTTTGTTAGTACGCCCATAGAGCTTAGTCCATTCGTGGATTTATTACCCCTCGATTATTTGACAAAATAAAGTTTAATTCTACCATCGTTCTGTGAAGATAATTTAATTACCAAACCGTGCGTAAAAGTGACGATGTAAATGGCAGTGTTCGATATAGAGTAAAAATATTATTTATCGTTTCCATTCTGTACTCCTTCGACACATTTTGTCCATTAAAATTACTAATGGAAACTGTATTAGACGTACCGCTTGCTGAATTTCTTTAAAACTGTTTAGTCAACTCAGCGTCGGCTATAATACAGATTTACCATTATTAATAAGTCTGTAAGGTTCTCTTTATGTCAATTCAAATGGTTTATAACTTTTTGACGCTTACAGACGCTGGATAGACTGGCTATAAAATTGTTATAAAATTCTTTTAATCAAATTCTATTAAAACTGAATTACAAGTTTTATAAGCATTCTCAGACACAATCAAACCCCGATTTGTTTTTTCATTTGATACCCATAATAAGCTGCTTGTTTTGTACTTGAACAGAATTGAAAATTTTTTTACAAGTTTAAATTTTTTTCAAGCTGGTCTCAAACGTAATGTTGTTTTTCCACTCCTAATATTTACCAACGTATAACGATTATCGAATTTATATCAAAATATTATGTTTACAGATTTAGCTACTTTCCAGGAGCCTTTACTGGAAAAAAGAAAATCCACATTAGTTTGAAAATTACAACGTTATAAGCAAATTAACTGAATCTCGCCATATACGTGATTGTGCATAAACCATAATAATTATGCTGTTTAATTTGTTGGTAGATTCCGCGGAGATGTCATGTGTCATTATTTTTCAGAAATATACAATTCGCTAATCGTGGGAATTATTATTTAAAACGACTTTTCTTTTTCCCGAGCCCGTCTGACAAGTCTCCGATAACACTGCAGCCTAATGGCTTATTGTATTTTTGCTCTCAGCTGATTTCTGCACAGTGTTAGCAGTTCCGCTGTACGTTTCAGGCATGGTTCTTTTCTTAGGTTTTCCCATGCATTTGTCTTGGGACGTTTACCCAAAAATTTGTATACTGTTCTCTGATCCACATCTTTACAGATCCTCGTACGATAGCTTTCGGTATACCGAGAATCTATCCTGGATCAGGCAGCGTATCCTCTGACCCCTTTTTGTTTGTCAGCTTTTTCATTGACCTCGATACCCTGGTGACCTGGTATCCAGATCAACCTTAGTTGTAAAATGCAGAGTATATCGCATATCCATAAATTTTTGCGTGCGTTGATAGAGCATAAAAACAGCTTTAATCTGAGAAAATATTCGTCAAGATTCATCTTAAAACCACGGAGTTATAAACCAAACAATTTAAGGTGCAGCGAAGTAAAGAAGTTATTCATGATTGGAACTCTGTTTAAAATATTCACTAAAAGCTTTTTGTAGGTAAGTTCAGGCAGCGCTTACTGTCTGGTTCGTGGCAACGGAGCTGGGGAAGTTGATCGAGGCGCGAGAAAATTTCTAGCCACGCACCTTCAAACTCCGGTGCTACATTGGTACTTCAGTTGGAGCTATTCAAGATAAATTGATAATGAACCTCCACTTCAATTTCCATTAGTCGCTAGACAAGTCACATGACGATCTTGTAATACCGGTTGACACATACAACAACGTTTTGGTACAACAAATGGTATTGGAGCATCTTCACCAAATTTGCGAGCTAGCAAACTTCAGCCACGATTTAATACCGCATAAAGTCGATATAGATATCGCCAAATATTGAATTTATTTCGTAGACGCCCTGTTGTTGGCATAGTTTACGTCTGCCTCTCTGCTGGTTCATATATTATATCAATATTCATCTGGGTACACTTTCTTATGATATGACTTTCTGCTTGAAAGATATTTGAGGTTTTTGCCCATACTTTCGGAGTGTTTGGTTCCTGGCCGGCATACATACTCCTATCCCAATTTCTTCTTTTGCCTTTTGAACCGTCTGTATACGATTGAATATCATTCTTAAATAACATTTACAATGATAACTGTGTTTTTAATAGTAATAACTTGTATTGTTTTGTAACGTTTTTTGTTCATATTTATATTCCTAATTTGTAATTGTATTTCATGTTTTTGTTAACAAATTTATTTATTGTCTATTTTCTTAAATAAATTTTCATTGTACTCGATTTTTCCGTATCCTTTAATAAAGTTTCGTATATGATTACATCTAAATCATCTGATTGACCCAACACGTTGAGCACTTCAATGGCTTCGCGTTATAATTAGAATGTATATACCACTAATCATCTCATCACCAAAGACCGGTATGTCGTAATCAATTGAATTCCTCTTGGTAATGGCGTCATAATCTCAAATCATCTTTACATAATATCGATCAGTTTATAATCCCTTAAATATTAGCAATACCACGTCGCTTTAGTTCTGAATTTTTCAGTCAACTTAAAGTTGATGAGATTGTTAATAGTGTGTCGAAAAGAAGAAGCATTTTTATTTTTTTTAACAAAAATTGTCATTCTTGATATTCGACGTTGTCTTTTAGGTACTTGTGCACAAAGTTTCTGAGTCTGAACTAACAACCCTATGACATACCTAGTGTAGCACAAACATGGAGTCAAACCACCCTTGAAAAGAGGTCTAATGCCGGGCACATTTTTCAGAAAGCTGATCTGCCAGCTTTCAACACAAGCTCATTATATATAAGATACAAATTGGCGCCCAACGTGGGGCCGTACCTATGAGGAAAGTTCTCAAGTCGAGAACACTGTTCCGAAGTGGCAGATCAGTTTTCAACGCCATAACGTCACTTCTAAATCGTGAGTGTTTGTTAGAATTATTGAGTGTTGTCGAAAGGGCTTGACAGTATGATATTTACCAGAAATGTCAACTCGCTGTATAATTAAAATTTACGCCAGACACATTAATAAAGGTATAAATCGATAAAATCTTATTTTCCAGAAGTGAATACATTCTATAAAGTAATTTTCCTTTTAATATAATTTTGTCGAAAATATAATCTAACCTTAAAATTCGAAAATAAACTCAATTACCCTTAAAAAAATGTAATTACCTCCGCTTTACTTTGCTAATAAATTTTCTGCGAAAACCACGTTACGATAAACACTTTCCAGAAAACAGATCAGCCGACCCTTCTGAAACAAAAGGGGTGCTTATATGTTCGCTAGACTGTTGATTATGTTTATTGTACATGAATATTATCAAATGCAAATCTTTTTTGGTACATTTCAAGCTGTTATCTGGATAAATACTCTCAATTTATATTAGTTTACCTTGCTAAAATTGGAATCCTTACAACAAAATTACTCCCTTAAGTTTATAAATACTATCAGGACCGGTTTAATTTAAATTTGGCACTTTCTTTTATAAAATACTTTCCTTGTTAGGAAGGTATAATCATTCGTTTGGATTGGGCTCTACAGCGAAGGAACTCGAACTAATTATTTGTAATATTTCCCATTCCAGAAGCCTCTATTCAACTGGGGAGATTTGGAGCAATTCTAATGGTTGTAGAGACCCTTCTAGAACATCTGGCTTTGACAGGTCAGCTATAAGGACTTTTCGGAAACCGTAATCCTGGATCAGATAGATCACCAATCAGCTGATTGCGGATCCTAACCATGAACGAGATTTTTATCTGAGTTTCTGAATGACGCGAGCTGTTTTTGTGGAAACGTCAAACTTAAAACTTGACCTACAAACCTTTTATTATCAAATGTTTCGTGGATAGATTTTTTATAGCTTTTCTGTGTTTATAGACCTTTATCAGTTGTAAAAAAGATTTTAATTGTTCAATAATTATTATTAGCGAATTACAAACATGGACAGGTTTTTTATACAATACGTCCAAACTATTATTTTTGAGGAGAATGAGGAAGACGAGGAGGAATATTTATTGATATATATATGCTTTGAATTTTTTGTCAATTAATTTTTCAAAATTCCTCTTATATAAATCTATAATTAATTTTGTCCACCGTTGCAAGTTTGCTGTCAACTACGCAGCTTACATGACTTTTAATTAAAACGGAACAACACGACAGCTGATCGCATTTATCCACCGGTATACTTGGGTAGAAAGGATCCAATCATATGACTAAGTATGATCCGCTCAATTCAATCAGTTTCCGAACGTAAGTGATCCTGATCCGGATTACTTTCCGAACATTCAGATCATGATCGGGTTAACCCGATCATAATTTCCGAAAAGCCCTATATTTTACTGGACCTCCGATCAATTGGAGTTGAAGTTTGTGTGTGTTTTGACATGTGGTGTAAGTCAGTTGGTTGTCAGACAAACTTTGTAGATCAATTTCAATGTGATATACATTAGAATACAATAACCCATAAACTTGAAGTACACTAAAAGTCTTGAATGTTTCTCGTTACGTCATACTTCCCTGAATGTATCAAAGACACTTTAATTTTATGTGGATATCACTGACCGCGTATGTGCAATTGAAACAAGTGGAAAGTTCGTCATCATTACATTACTTTAAACAGGTACAGTTAATTTACATTTACATAAACGTGAGTGTATTAGAAAATTACATGAATATTTCCAAAAGGAGTTACCACTTCTGCCGTTAAATGTCATTCAAGAGATAAGTTTTGTCCCAATTTATTTGTAGAGTTTCAAATTGCAGTCTAACTATGATAATATGTTAAAATTGGTTTTCATTTATTTCTTCTCATAATTAGATCACCATAATACATGCCGAACCCTTTATCAATGATGCGCCGCTGGTGAAAACTGTCTTATCGATTTGATTCGGTTGTTTATGACGTAACGAGAAACACTCGTGCTTTTTTTGTAGTCGCGTTTATTTATTTTTATTTATTATGGATTTTTCAGGGGGTGGGTCAGCACTCTTTTGTCCACCCAACTTTTTTAGTGTGTTGCACTTAACAAAATATGGAACGCCACTGGAACTAAACGTCTATTCTTCAACTACCCTCTTGTATTTCTTTGCCAACATTTTAGTTTGTAAAATACAACAACTTTATTATAATTACAATTTATAATAATAAACAAAGTAATGAAAATCTAATATAATAATTATTTTTTCGTATTAATTTCGTCTATCTACACTGGATTAGGTATAAGAAAATTCTAAAAAGTTCAAATATACTTTTTTAATCTTCATAACCTAATTAAAAACCAATACATAGGTAGTCTATTAACACACGTGCTGAAAAATTTTGTATCACGCATCCAGGGACATGTAACATGATTATAACTGCCGTTTCAATAAGTGGATTATGGAGCAATAAATACGACGTATCCAACAGGATGATGACAGTGAAATGTGTCGTGTCAAATGAATATACACTAATTATTTAGTAGTGGCAATTTTAACAGGAGTTCATTAGGGCTGTTTGTCCTAATATTGACACGTTTATTTTGGTACATAAATTAACCTACTTAACAAAATTTTTTTTCTCTCAAAATCTACATCTATACGAGTCTATGTTAATTTATAATATCTAATATAATATAATATAATAGTAATGAATAAATTTAAAAACTACTCGACCGATTTCAAAAATTCTTTTGCCGTTAAGAAGCTACATTATCACTGAGTAACATATTTATACAAATATTGACTATTTTTATTTTGATTAAAAAATATCACATTGTTGCTTATTTATACTTTTTCTTTCGAACGCATTGTCGCTTATGGGACATGTTATATTTCGCAATCGCTTATGATACAGTATTCGCCAATTAACTTGATGTCCTAAATGCTTTCTAGGGAGCTATTGATTTTAATAGAAACGGCTCTGCTTTATACCTGAATTCTGAGTAGATAAATAATATTTCAACAATAAGGTTACCATTACAATAACATGTTATTTATCTAATTGAAGATTATAAAGTTAGGATCTTATATTTCCGGACGGACTATAATTAAAATTTGTTAGAAACTAAATAATTCCTTCCAGGTAGTAATGAGAATAAAATAAACACAAGATAATGGGAAATTATTTAAGCTAGGTATATTTCTAAGAAACAGTTTTTATCTTTACGAAGAATCTGACTCACTGCCGCTACTGGTATCACTTTCATCTAGAGTAATCACAAGAGGGTTGACGTCATAAAACATATCCGTTGCTGGCTCACCTGTTGCCTGGGATGTTTTAATTTTCACGTTTATTAAGGTATCTTCATCACTTTTTAATGTCTTAAAATAATTAAACACTCTATATATCACTTGACGAGTTTGTCCTTCAGTACATTTACGATTTTCTTCATTAACATTTTTACAAACACTTTATTGTACAAAGCAGGAACAATAACTGTGTGACGCTACGCTACTGAAAATCTTAACACCTTATAAGTTTCGATGCAATTGGCGTTTGTCAAAATTTTACCACCAATAGCAGTCGAGTAGGCAGATCACTATTACTCTGTCTCTCTTAGTTGGTAATTTCTGCGACATCAAGTTAGTTGGCCAATACTGCATACTGTTAGAGAAAAATAGTTTGTGATACACTGAACTTACACTTTGACGCTTATGGACTCTGGGTTAAACTGCATGTAACCCAAGAATACTCCTCGTACTGTATAAGAACATAATGAAATAGTAATTGCAAGGAACATATTTTCGAATATGCATAAAAATACATAATTACTTGTCGGGTTTGGTGAACCCGACGCTACCACCGCAGGGTTAACCAATAATGACAGATAACAAGTGTCATCAAATATATTCGTCAGTGGGAAAATATAAATTGAACTCATTAACAACAAATGTTTTTACTAATGGAAAAGAAATGGAAAACGCCCGTTTTAATTTTCGTTTTATATAATGTGTTCATTTGGGATAAATTCTGTCCAGAAAGTATCGACATTTTACAACATTTTAAAATATAGAGACTAATCAAATGAGTTCTAAAAATAAGAGAGCGTTTGTATTTCATTTGTAGCAAACGTCTAGCGAGGAAGGAATCATAAGCCTTGAATTCACTTTGAGTTTCTATAATATTTTATTGGTTGCCTAGCTCGGTTGACAGCTAGCGGTTCACATGTGAGGTAAATGAGGTTATGTATTAGATTTAGAAAATTTTGTTTTCAGTATTAACGGCCATTTTCATAATAAACTTCTTAAAGTCACTTTAGCTAAAGTTACATCCATTTTCATCACCTTGTTTGGTTACTATAAGTAAAGTTAGGTTTTCACTTTTTGTGATGCATGATGGCAAACCTGATTGTCTAAATTCAGTCACTTTTTGAAGGATAATTACAAGTGAGAACGTCTATATTGTTTACCAAATTGAAAATATAAGCAACAATTAAAATGCAATCCTGTAGTCAGTTGAAATATCTGAATCTGTCGTGTCAATTAGACTTTTTTAAATATTTCAATATTTATGTTATTCCAAAACACAAGGGTGAGAATACATCAAATTTTATAGGTTAAAGTAGTTCTAAAGTGACGTAGAACCTCACTTTATAGTAAAAGTGACTTTAATGACTAAAGTGGTTTTATGACACTCTCAGGACTGGTTTAAAGTCTAAAGTCGTAAAGTATTTTTAAAGTGCATTATGAAAATGGCCGTAAGTCATGAATCTTCCATATAAATAATATTTGCTCCTTGTTTACTCAGTTTTTTCAGTTCCCGTAGATAGTGGAAACTACGAACTGCCCATTTTCACTCTCTTCCCTAACAAACACGAACAGATTTACCATTGAATCGGAATCATTTAATTGAAATTCTTGTATAAGGAATACCGAAATTATTTGGAAAAGCGACACTCGAAATTGTTATTAATTTCATAAAATTGGCACTTGAGTTCCAATAATCCGATCAATTTTTACTACACGTGTTTTAAGTATGAATCTTTAACGTGACCTTAATAACTCTATTCATTTTTTTATTGAATGATTCATATTCAGTGAGGTTTTTTTTTAAGATAATATATCGACACGTGTTTTTCTGTTTTTCTCTCCAGCATTACATCACTTCGTTTTTCATTTTATTCACTCCAATAAACATGGTTGCTCACAAAATAGCCAATAAAGTCTATCGTGGAACATAGTTCTAACAGTAAAATGTAATATTGTGAAAATACGGAAAGTATAAGAGCAAATAAGCTCTGTCGAATTCTGAAAGTAAAAGTTGAATCGCTAAAATTCTCATTTATCGGTATCGATGAAGCTCATTGGCAATATATAGAATAAATATAAAGAAAAATAACATAAAAATGAGCTGTCGTCCAGTTCCAGTACACTGCAATTGTCAACTGTCAATTGTCTTCTCAATTTCGTCACACTTAGAAAGTTTCATTTTTCGAACTGATCGTCTTAGAGAGTACAATGACATCACTGTTAAGGTTATCATTAGTTGATTGATGTGATAACAGCATCCCCTAGGACACCCTTGAAGCTTGACCTAGGGTACCCTAGAGCACCATTAAGTCAAACCTAGAATACTCCTAGAGCATCCCTGAAATCGAACAGGCTGCCATTCCATCTGCTATTTCAATTTTCTCTATTCTAGTGTGTGCTGACATCCACAGTAAGGCTACTATATTGTTCTCGCCTAGTTCATTGAGTATGCCTAGGCATTTCCACACCATTTTGGAACTGATTACACAAGAGCTTTAATGGCTGCTTGACTTTCACATTATGATCATATTTTGCCTTCTATATCCTTTATCAATATTGAACTGGGCACACTTTCTCATGGCGTGAATTTCCGCTTGAAAGATACTTGGGGTTTTTCACAAGCTTTTAGAGTGGCCCGTACACTCCAATCCCTGTTCCTTCTATTGCTTTTCATCCGTCTGCGTACCATTGAATGACATTCTTTCCAAGTCTGGTAATGGTATTTGGATCCCATTCCTTCTTATTGCTTAATTCCGTAACGAATTTCTTTGAAAAGTTATACCTTTTCATCATACTATCTTGTGGCATGTCGTCCCAGGTTTTCTGATTTCTAAGAAATAAGGTGGTGGTTTTTTTAATGATTCCCTCTCTACTTAGTCTGTATCTTGTTCTTTCTGCAACACTTTCCACCACCATAATATGTAGTGGTGTGAGGTTGAGAATCCCTTCCAGGCTGCCGTTGGGCATGTTCTCATTGCCCCTGAAACAAAGTGAAGTAACAAAGTTAAGAACATATATATACCAAAATAACATTAAAATGTACGTAACCCGCGAAATTTGAAAGGTAGTGCATATAATTAGATTAAATATTCTGAATAGGATACTTTAGTGTTTAACTTCAACCCACTATTATACTCAAGATAATTTATGGCTTTTGTTGAAGTACATATTCGGTTATTGCCCGCGACCGTACAAATAGCTGGCGGCGGGTCTGCAGAAACATCTATTTAATACTCATCGAGAAATACCCTGTATATACTTACGTATTCTATTTTCAATACCACATTATTTAGCATGAAATAGTTTGTTGAGACAACTTCTTGCTGCAGTTATATCAGTATATAACCCTTAGCAAACCATTCAACAAACAAATAAAAAACCTAATAAAAATAACAAGTCGAATCGATCGTAGTTAAAGGACATAGAGTCCGTTTCAATAAGGAAGAAGCCACCTGAAGTTGGCGTACCGACCTGCGCATAAGTCAAAATCTGTCGAGCGATCGTTCCATGTCATTGGCATTACAAGCGATGTTTCATGCCAACAGCAATAAAATTGTTGACATTTGAGGTTGTGTTTGAAACAATCATTTACTGTCGAATATTTTTCATTTTTGAATATTTTAAGACGTTCTGCTAGTTTATTTGTGAGTGCTGTGTGTTTTATTTGATCTAAAACCATGCCTCCTACAAAACTGGTTGGTGTTAAAAGAAAAGTTATCCACAGTGAAGGCCGACAGATTCTTAAAAACGTTGCAACTTTTATGGAGTCTGAAGCTGAATATGGAATCCAAATTCCTTTAAAAAACCATCGGTAAGTCAAATAAGAAAGTATAATCCAATATATTACTCATGATATTCAGATTGTTGTAAAATATATGGAAGAGTATACATTACTTCAAAAATAATTAAATTCTGCTAATAACTCATATAGTCTGCTGCACTTAGCAGTTATTTCTATGGTTCTAATACTTCTAGTTTTGTGTTACCTTACAAAATGTGAAAACGTTACGCTACTGATTTAGATTAAAATATCAATTTTTAAATATGGCGCTGGTTTTGACATCAAGGTCGCGCATCGACTGCAACTTCAGGTGGCTTCTTCCTTATTGAAACGGACTCTACCTTTGCTAATTAACATAAAACAGGAATTCGGTAGATGGGGATTTTCTTGTCAAAGATAAAATTGCTTTCACATTATTTCAATAACAATTATTTTATAATAAAGCTTTTGTATTTCAGTTTGTTTATCAATTTAAACTCACCAGAACAAGTAGAGAAAAAATATTTTTGGTAGAAATCGTTTTCAAGAGGTATAAACTTCAATTAAACTTTGCCAATGGAAACCATGCTCCGTAAAATATACTTTGCCTTTTTGGGTGAAAGTTTGTTTCACAAGCGGAAAAAGTTGAATTCAAATTTACTGAATTTGTGACGCGTGATGGCTATGCGACAAGCTTCAGGCAAAAAGGCTTACTATAATTCATTTGTCGCGTAGTTTGTTTGATTCTATGACACAAGTTAATTGCGTTTTATATGTCAAAAGCGAATACATTTTTGATGTCTATTAGTAATAGTGCATACAAAGTGGTAGATGATTTTTTACAAAGCCAATTAAATGTGACCGACGAAGCAAACATTAAAACTTGTTTTTACACTTATTATTTCATCAAAAGTATAGACTATCCAAATTCGGTGTGAAATCAAAAAAAATCAAAGGACTTTGCGTCACTACGTTCGTATCATAGACGCATGATTAAATTTTGAAAGGAGATAAATTTATTATGTAAAAATTGTTGATTTATTTGCAAAAATGTCCATGTGCGTACGATGATATTTTTTCAATTGGTTCATTTATTTATGTTTCCACTTTTGACAGTTTCCATTCCTTTTTTATTTCAAAAATCTTATAGTAGAAGAGTCAAACAAATTTTCTTTATTTTACTTAATGTGTTTCAATTTTAAAAAATATGCATGGTAGGTAAGAAGAACCCACCTGAAGTTGCAGTCGTACGCGCGAACCTCTTAAAACCAGCGCCAAATTGTAAAATTGACATTCGACTTCAAATCAGTAGCGTAACGTTCTCAAATTTTGTAGGTTAACACAAAATTAGAATATTAAAAATGTATTTATCATATGTATAGTTTAAATAAAACATTTGGGAATTCTTTGAAGGTTTTCGAGATATTTTCACATACAATAGACACTGGTAGGTATATGAAAATAACAAGAATTGTATTTAACTAATTTTTATTTAAATATTGCATGCAAAGAGATACGTAATGGAGATAAAAAAAAATTTTGGTACATATACGTAATATTCAGTTGGGCCTAGAATATGAAATCAAGAGATTAACTACTAGCAACCCTTAATAATATTTTAATGCAATGTTAGGTTAGGTTGGTTGTAATAAAATACATTAAAGTGCGGTAAGATACGTTGGAGCTTTGAATACGAATTAACGTCATTGAAAAACATGACAAAACAATAAGTAAACAGAGTGTGAGTAAAAGCCTAAAAAGAAAAACTTTAGATGATCCAACGGAATTTTTGAAATAATGCCTAATGATGAACTCGTGACTATTATTTTTAACCCGTTCCGAAATTGGATCAACAGGCCTATAGGATTATTTTGACCCATTTCCAGCAACGGATTATAGCAGGTAATTTGACCCAACTGAATTGTCTCCTACATATAATACCTAAAACAAATCATTTAGAACAATAAATGTCTAGTTTCATCCAGCGTATCTGAACAATGCAACTTTAAAGAATAAAAACCATGTCCTGAATATCCATCTATTGTAACCGACATGCACTAGTCATCTATGAAGTTTCGTGAAATTGAACCTTTTTTAGACGGTTTTTATAGATCCTTTTTTGTTATCCCGTTTGGCAAAGATTGTAAAGGACCTATTTGAAATGTATTTGTTTATTTCACGACAAAATGTGCAGGTTTATAGTCTGCTGTTTGATTCTATAGTTGACAGGGCATTTTAGGTTCATGCACAAAATTGATATTAAAAATATAAATAAAAAATAATAATAAAATTATTTATTTACACATAACAATTCAAAAATTCAAAATACATTTAAGACAAAAACACAAACGAAATAAATATATACACTTGCGAAGCCTATAAGGCTTGTTTGCAAGGATAAGACAATAACAATAAAAAACCTATACTAGGTGACAAATAAATAATAACAGGTAATAGATATTAATAAAAATTTATACCATAATTAAAGATCAATAAAGTAGACATTGGTGATTATTATTAATAAACAATAAATTATAATAAAAAAATGGAAACGGCAAAAGTGAATACACAAACAAATGAACCCTTTTTAAAAATTTCAATGTAAGCCTATAATAAATGGGAATTGTTACCAATTAACTACTATTATAAACATTTTATCGTACGCCCATGGTAGACGGAGTGAATTGCTGTTTGATAAATACTATTTATAGAGAATTCTTTTGGAGTAAGAATTGTTATTTTTCACATATTTCAATTTCATCTTCATGAAACTTCACTACGAAAAGGGTTTTTCTTTTATTAAGAATAGTTACAATTTTTTTTTTTGAAATATTCACGATACCATACTGGCATTTTTTTACCTCTATCCCAATGCATAGATACGTTTGGTATTCTTATAATTATTTTTTGTTCAGGCATCCCATTCGCTGGATTGATATTGGAAATATACATACGAATCGAGAACGGGTATTGTATTTGCCAAATTGATAGAAACAAAACACAAAAAAACATGATTTTTCATGTAAATCCGCAATATATTGATTTGAGGAGGAACTATGTATTTTGTTCTTTTTCCAAAAATAAATTCAAATTAGAAATTTAATTTATCATAGTAACGTATAAGATCGACATATACAGGGTTGGGATAAAGTATGGAACCAAGTAAATATCTTTTGAACGAAATGAACGATATTTATGAAAATTTGCAAGTAAGTGCAATGGAACAAAATATATCTGATGTACATTTTGTTGTTCATAATATACTTCCGGTTTAACCGGAAATGCCATCAACTTCTTTATTTTAAATGGGACACCCTATATATTTTTACAGATTTGAAAGAGCTTGTATTTTGAATTCATACATACTGGGTTTAGTGTAAAAAAATTTGTAAAAACGAGGAATAACTCACTGTTAGTTGTACAATAGGTGTACATTTCATTATTTTAGAATAATGAGAAACAAAATTACTTCAAATGTTCAAAATGCCATCCTATTAACAAATTCTTGAGTTACTCTTTCCAAGACTTCTCCACGTATTAGTTCGCATTCATCAATCATTCTTTGTCTCAACTCCTGTAAGTTTGTTGGTCGTCTAACGTAAACACGTGAATTTAGATTAAAACGTTGTAATGTTTTAGTTACTGTTGAGCGTGATATAGGATTTCTCTCCGGATGCAAATTATTAAAAATATGACACACTTCTTCATGAGTTCCAACACGATTACCATAACCGATCATCATTAAAATTTCAATACGCTCTTTTTCACTTAATTGAACCATTCTAAATTGTAAAATTTATTTCCGACAATTAGAATTTGACACTCGGAGAACAAAAGACGTACTAAACAGTACTCGTTTATTTATTACTATGCATACAAACAACATCAATTAGTTTATCTAAATAGTTTCTTGCTCTAATGCAAAAAACTCAAAGGAGGTTGATTAAAGTGCCATATTCCTCGTTTATACAAAAATTTTTACACTAAACCCAGTATGTATGAATTCAAAATACAAGCTCTTTCAAAATCTGTAAAAATATATAGGGTGTCCCATTTAAATTAAAGAAGTTGATGGCATTTCCGGTTAAACCGTAAGTATATTATCAACAAAAAAATGTACATCAGATACATTTTGTTCCATTGCACTCACCTGCAAATTTTCATAAATATCGTTCTTTTCGTTTAAAAGATATTTACTTGGTTCCATACTTTATCCCAACCCCGTATGTAGCTACATACAACGGTACCTTGATAAGTCAATCATGAGATGATAAAGAACGATAGGAAAATTAATGTAAAGGTACCTACTGACCAGAGAATTTTGATTCGAACGAACCGAGCGCGCACAAACTAACATTTGACCAATTCGCGGTGCTTCTTGTGTTCGCCGTGTTCCCAGTTTACTGTCAGTTAGTCACTTGTGTTCGTCGAGTTGAATAATAGATGTGGGTTGCACAATACAGGATATTGTTCATAAATGTCTATTGATAATTCTAATCACTAAAAATCTATCTGTTCAGCATATAATTGGTTCTGGAGCTAGGTCTGCTGCTTAAGGAATTATTTGCTGTTCCAGACTGTTTTACATTCATAAGTTATGGAATTCAGAGCCTTTAAGGCAGCCTTACTTTCAGACGGTCAAGAGTGCCTAAACTCAGCGAAAATCTTTATTGTGTCTGATAGTTTACAACTCATAAGTTCAAAGCAGTCTGCAACCGTAAACTATCACCGGTGAAGTGAAGATTTGGACCGGAAACGACCACAAAATCACGCAACGACAAGCCAAATTTTATTCTTCTTCTTCTTCAAACCCTCCTTATTTATATTTTCAAATCTGCCATACACTGAATCATACAAAAGAATAATTGAAATCTTATTTATCATACAATTTTATCTTTCCAGACAGGTGCATGATGTCTTAATGGATTTTCCTAGCGAGAAATATAAGGAAGACGTATTGTTCTCTTTTGCTGTCGTTTATGCTGCTAAAATGAAAAATGAATATTATTAATACAGGCACGTAGAAAAAGCATTTTTTTGGTTCGCCACGCCACAACGACATTATAAAAAAAAATCACGAATAACTGAATGTATTAGAATAAAATAAAACGACAAATATTTCTTTTACCATAACTCACAAAAAGTGTAAAATTTAATCACTTAAAAGTATTTGCCTCTTAAGAAACTTCCCCAATAACTGTTTGACAAATGACTTTAGAGAGGGTATATTTTATGGGGGTCAATATCTTGTAGAGGGTTAATTCTATGAATATTAAGTGATTGTACTTCTAGGGAAACTTATTCAGTGTCTATATTTACATAAATAACAAATAGTTTCTATCCAACTACCCCAATCCATTAAAATGATAGATTTTTATGATGGATCTTTAGCTGGTGAACGCTACTTGTTGTTTCTGCAAAATGAGTTACCAGATTTATTGGAGGAATTCCTAAAAAAATTCTGCGTGTTTTTTATATTTCAAAGTTTAGTCTATTTAAATAAGTGTTGGGGAAAATGGACACATCCGTAGCTGCGGTTCTACTTGACCCATCTTGTCTTGTTAAAATAAAGCTGATTTTCACCGATAAAACCTTGATAGTACTGTTAGGATTTGTCTAGAAGCAAGTTCAATATTCGAACTACATCTTGGTGGTTCTTCTTTAGTGTTAATAACACCCAATTCAAAAGGTGACACAGATATCACTTGTTGTTCGGTTTATTCAAGCTTTGACTCACTGACGTTTCATTTTTTTGCCAGGCATATTAAATATTGTTCTTAATAGTAATGTAAATTAAAGGAAATAAGGAAAAACCTTAGTTTTTTCTTTCCAATTGAAGAGGTGACCCAGATCTCACTTATTGTTTGGTTTATTCAAGCTTTGACACGCTGATTTTTCACAACTTTTGCCAGTCGTTTTAAATTTGTTCCTTAATTGTAATGTAAATTGAAGGAAATAAGGAAAAACCTTAGTTTTTTCTTTCCAATTGAAGAGGTGACCCAGAACTTACTTGTTGTTTGGTTTACTCAAGCTTTGACTCGCTGACGTTGACAATTTTTGACAGGCGTTCTAAATATGGCCCTTAATAGTAATGTAAATTGAAGGAAATAAGGAAAAACCTTAGTTTTTTCTTTCCAATTGAAGAGGTGACCTAGATCTCACTTGTTGTTTGGTTTACTCAAGCTTTGACTCGCTAACGTTGACAATTTTTGCCAGTCGTTTTAAATTTGTTCGCTGACGTTGACAATTTTTGACAGGCGTTCTAAATATGGCCCTTAATAGTAATGTAAATTGAAGGAAATAAGGAAAAACCTTAGTTTTTTCTTTCCAATTGAAGAGGTGACCTAGATCTCACTTGTTGTTTGGTTTACTCAAGCTTTGACTCGCTAACGTTGACAATTTTTGCCAGTCGTTTTAAATTTGTTCCTTAATTGTAATGTAAATTGAAGGAAATAAGGAAAAACCTTAGTTTTTTCTTTCCAATTGAAGAGGTGACCTAGATCTCACTTGTTGTTTGGTTTACTCAAGCGTTGACTCGCTAACGTTGACAATTTTTGCCAGTCGTTTTAAATTTGTTCGCTGACGTTGACAATTTTTGACAGGCGTTCTAAATATGGCCCTTAATAGTAATGTAAATTGAAGGAAATAAGGAAAAACCTTAGTTTTTTCTTTCCAATTGAAGAGGTGACCTAGATCTCACTTGTTGTTTGGTTTACTCAAGCTTTGACTCGCTAACGTTGACAATTTTTGCCAGTCGTTTTAAATTTGTTCCTTAATTGTAATGTAAATTGAAGGAAATAAGGAAAAACCTTAGTTTTTTCTTTCCAATTGAAGAGGTGACCCAGAACTTACTTGTTGTTTGGTTTACTCAAGCTTTGACTCGCTGACGTTGACAATTTTTGACAGGCGTTCTAAATATTGCCCTTAATAGTAATGTAAATTGAAGGAAATAAGGAAAAACCTTAGTTTTTTCTTTCCAATTGAAGAGGTGACCTAGATCTCACTTGTTGTTTGGTTTACTCAAGCTTTGACTCGCTAACGTTGACAATTTTTGCCAGTCGTTTTAAATTTGTTCGCTGACGTTGACAATTTTTGACAGGCGTTCTAAATATGGCCCTTAATAGTAATGTAAATTAAAGGAAATAAGGAAAAACCTTAGTTTTTTCTTTCCAATTGAAGAGGTGACCTAGATCTCACTTGTTGTTTGGTTTACTCAAGCTTTGACTCGCTAACGTTGACAATTTTTGCCAGTCGTTTTAAATTTGTTCCTTAATTGTAATGTAAATTGAAGGAAATAAGGAAAAACCTTAGTTTTTTCTTTCCAATTGAAGAGGTGACCCAGATCTCACTTATTGTTTGGTTTATTCAAGCTTTGACTCGCTGATGTTTCACAATTTTTGCCAGTCGTTTTAAATTTGTTCCTTAATTGTAATGTAAATTGAAGGAAATATGGAAAAACCTTAGTTTTTTCTTTCCAATTGAAGAGGTGACCCAGAACTTACTTGTTGTTTGGTTTACTCAAGCTTTGACTTGCTGACGTTTCACAATTTTTGCCAGGCGTTTTAAATATGGTCCTGAATAGTAATGTAAATTGAAGGAAATATGGAAAAACCTTAGTTTTTTCTTTCGAATTGAAGAGGTGACCCAGATCTCACTTGTTGTTTGGTTTATTCAAGCTTTGACTCGCTAACGTTGACAATTTTTTCCAGGCGTTTTAAATATGGTCCTTAATAGTAATGTAAATTGAAGGAAATAAGTATAATTGGTTGTAAATTTGATCCACGCTTCTATTTGTTTAAATTCCTGCGTGAGTTGGCACCCAGAGGAAATTTGTTTATTTGTTTCATAAAATTGGATTCTGTAAATCTTCCTGCATTTCTGATAGAAGGGTGTATTTGTGATATACTTGTTTAAATCCTTATAGAGCGCTTGGGAATTCCGGTTCAGGAGTATACTCTTTGTGTCGAGGTTGATTTTGAGGATGTTGCAAACTTTAACGCGTTATCGATGAAAAAAAAATCTCTTAATTGTCATGATCTTCAATTTTTAGAAGCAAAGCTTCTAGAAATTGGGTATAAAATTGAATAAAGGTCTCGTCTTACAATTGAAAAGTTTGTTAAGACGAAAATTCATGGTATAATTTCAATTAACAGAAGTTTACCGCTGAAAGATGCACGAACAAAACATAATTTTATAGGGGTATGTTAAGATTTCCAAAATTCAATTAAGAAGTTTATCTATGGAAATTTGTTTTCACGTCTTCCGCCAGCAATAAAGTTGGTACTGCAAACAACGTTTATACAGTTAATTTTTACAAAACAACCAATAAATCTACAGCTAGGAGCATATAAAAATTTTAATATGAATTGAAAGTGTATTTTTCTGTATTCAACTAAAGGTAAATTGCAAAAGATTTTTTTGTGGTATCAAAAAGTAGGACATTTTTGTCGTCTTCTCCTTTTTATTGGTAAATAAAAAACGTTCGTTAGAAAATCAAAAAACGTTTGTTGTGAATTTTAATGGATAATATAGAAAACTTTTAGTGGCGTAGGATAAAATCAATAATTCTTTAACATTGCCACCCTCCTTTCTCCTTTTACTGGAGTTGAGGTGACAAAGGGGATTTTTCTGAAAAATTAAGCAATTAAGCTTTTTAAAGTTGTACGTACCCGGTTTCTCAACGGAGAGGGTTCGGGGTAAATTAAATAAACAATTATTTACGGAATGCTTTATGTTTACTAGGAGAAAAAGGTGGCTCACGCAGTAGACCTACTGTTAGCTGTCAATGTCAAATGACAATCGAGAGCACGGTGTTAAACTTTAAACTAACCTAAGGGCTTTTCGGAAACTATGATCGGGTTAACCCGATCATGATCTGAATGTTTGGAAAGTAATCCGGATCACGATCACTTACGTTCGGAAACTGAACGAATTGAGCGGGTCATAGTCATATGATTGGATCCTTTCTACCCAAGTATACCGGTGGGTAAATGCGATCAGCTGACGTGTTGTTCCGTTTTAATCGTTTTCTTCAACCTCTAACCTAAAAGTCATGTAAGCTGTGTAGTTGACAGGTGTTTGAAGTTTGCGAGTTTTGTACTTCTCAGCTTTTCTATAAAAAAATAATTAGTTGGCTTCAAAACTTAGTGTTAGTTGGTTGTTTTTTATCAGTGATTTAGCGTGAACGATGAGTGAAAAACAAGTTATTGTTCTTCGCTACTCTTATGGCTATTGGCACACAACAAAGATATTTCACAAATGATTCGACATTAATTTTATATTTCTTTTCCACTGTAAAGTTTTGGCTTCTTTGAGAAACTTATATACCTTTTTTATCTGGTTCAGTTACATTCGCTGGTGGTTTGGGTGAGAGTGTCGACAATTTATTAGTAAATGTTTTACAGTGAGAAGGAAGATCGCCTGAGATCATAAGGTAGCCATGAGTGACCAATTCTGAGCTGGTGGTACAGATGCTATCGGGAGTAGACCTGCAGTTTCATTTTCGGTTATTCTAGAGGTAAGATAGTATTGATTGATTGCCTCAGCACCACCAGTCAGAGCCTTAGAGTCCTCGGCACCTCAGCCTTTAGGCTTTGTGTGCTCTTGGTTGTGAAGAAAGTATAAGAATCTTTTGGCCTCTATACCCCCTTTCGATATTCAATTGCAAACACTTGTCGATAACGTAGATTTCTGCCTGGAATATAGATGCAAGATTATCAACGATGCGTGGATATTGCACCATGGACTCCAGCTCCTATTCCAATGTTAGTACTAGATCCGTATGTGTACCACACCAACGTTCCTTCCTGACTGCATGCTTCCAACCCACTCCAGTTTTGCTGAATATGGTATGGTTGGTTGTCGTTAATTGTGGCCAACATGATGTCACTTCTCATATTTAAAGAAGCGAGCTTGTGATAATTTCTGTGATTCTGGAATTACTATGGGAGGTAAGATGGTAACCAGATCTGTGAACTTTAGTTTAATTATCTCTGAGGAGAAGACAGAATGAGACATGAAATCGTACTGAACCTTAACCTAACCTATCTTTCCTATCTCTTGTTTGTTCAGAAAACCTAGTAACGGACCGAGGAAGTATTTCCGAACATATATGGATATGAGGAGGAGGACTGTATAGCTGATAACCCATTCATCTTCCATAATTCCAAATAATCTACTTGCACAACGAAAATTATTACAGTTGAATGCAAAACACCAATTAATTTTTTCACCCAACAAGAAACGGAATAAGGTCGAGTTCATAGCAGGTGTCTCAATTTATTCCGTTGCTAGCAGTCAACGTGTTGGAAATTCTCTTCGAGATAAACGTCAATGTAACGATTTTATTTCTAGTTAGGTACATTCTATTTGCTACAAATTACATTTGGCAGAACAAATTGATTGCACTTTGCAACTAAATTTGATTAATGCGGAATAAATTGCTAGTTCATTTGAATTACTTGTTTCTTTTTTTCGTTTTACTTCGTACAGTTCCGATTGATAAGTTTTAAGTAATTTAGTAAAAAATGTGATATCATAATTAAAACTAACTATATTATATACAAATTTTTTGTTAAGGATTCCCAATTAAGTTTTAGATTATATGTTAGGTTATGTTTGAAGACAGTTACCGATCTGGTGACTGGACACTGCACCTTGAGGAAACATCTGCACAAAATGGGCAAAGTTAGTGCAGGAAAAGTGAACTCTATGATGAAACACCAACTCACATACTTTGCTTCTGCGAGAACTTACATGGACTCAGACTGAAAATCCCTCCAGTCAAACTAGTGGTCTACATAGAAGACACAAAGCTTCTGGAATGGAAGTAGATAACATGGGAAATGGTACAAGATTCAGTTCAAGTGCCTGGGCTGTTGAGCACATCTCAATCGAATGAATGAATGAATGAAATGAATGAATGTTTGTGGCGAGTGAGTCTATTAGACCCTCCACATTGATTCGCAATAGTCTATTCATATTTCACCAATCGACTTCAGCTACTTAAAGCCGATTGGTTGATTTGGTGAATTATATTAGACTCTTATCAGGTATTTAGTGTTCGCTTACCAGAACTGAGTGAGATGCTAATTCTGGTCCAATAAAATCAACTGCAGAACTCTTCCTTTTAAGGGACTCTACAGTTTCTTTGCCATCTATACCAAAAATGACGTTAATCCAGACCAGAGCTACTTTGTTGACTTCTCCTATCTAGGATGGTTTTCTCAACCTGTATCTGTATATCAGATAGCTTCATTTTGGGGGTTCTCTGTGGGGCAAACACCTCAGTAGTGTGTGTGGACGGATTTGGCAATTACTTAATAAATATAAAACTTATCCTTGTATTTATAACCTTAACAAGAAGTGGTTTAATTTGAAACATCAATTAAAATTAATGTTAAATGAAAATCCTTCATTTCATTACCGACTTAATGAGGCTCCCGGAGTTTATTTCACTGTCAAATAGTAATAGATGCCGCAGAGAATGTTGGATAAAACAGTTTCATTGTGAAGGCGGAAAATTCAACTAACACAATTTTCCTGTTCATTAACAGTTTCATAAACTTAAATATTTTCGAAAACCGTTAGTTTAACCAAGCTTTTGCTGCAACAATTAAGTCGGCATGTTGCAATGAAAAGCCATAGACGTTACATGAATAGTGAAAGTGGTAGTTGAACGATAAATGAAAAGTATATAATATTCAATTGGTTTTAAGCAAGTTGGTCTGTATTTTTGGCAATTATTTCATTTTAATCTTAAATAAAGCTGTGTTAAGTTAATTTGGTACATATACTTTGTTAGGTTCATTTAGCATGAATACAATAAACCTCCACGGGTAGCATGGAGCAAATTTTTAGGAGTAGTTCACTGCTAACCCGATAGCAGCACCACGTAACGGGACAAATTGTGAATCTAAACCATTCAGGAGCTCATCCAAACACACACACTCATACAAAATTTCATCAAAATTGACCCAGCCGCTTAAAGGATTATTCACGTTACACCGTGCCGAGACCGGGCCGTGCCCCGGGCGGGACACGGTCAAACATATGAAGTATGCTTTTTCATAAACCGAATTGTCGGTATGTATTTTTCTCCGGCCTCGACCCGGCTCGGCCACGCCACGTCGTAACAAGAATGGGCTCACCGGGTGCCCGGAACCATTTCGATGACGACTGTTGACGGAGCAGTGCCACGTAAAATGGATTGCATTTCAAAACACAAGCCGTACTATATCACGCAAGTGAAAAACGGCAAAAAATATACCTTCTTTTAAAAAAAAAGATGAACGCTTGACAAAATTCGTGTCCGACACGTACTCTGTACTCAAATAACAGCCCGGCGTAGCATGAATGGCTGACCCGGTCGGCACACGCTGACAACGATGCGCACGGACACAGCCCGGCCTCGGCACGGTGTAACGTGAATAATCCTTAAGAGCAACACCTTCTAGCGGGACGAATTGTGAATCTAAACCCTCATGGTAATCATCCAAACAAACACTAAAATAATTTCGTAAAGACGTATCCAGTCGTTCATGAGAAGGGTATAAAGGACGATGAATACATTTTGCCAAGCAGAAAAAATACCACCCCAATTATCGTTGAGATTAATATTTGTGAGTGAGTATATCATTGTTTCAAAGAGAAAGCAAACATCAAAGAAATGATGGTATAATAACTTAAACATCTGTTGTTTTAGGCATATAATAAGTTCATCCAACTGCAAAAAAAATTCCACATGCCTAAATAGATTTCTTTGATATAAAGCCCACGTGGGTAAATCAAACTTTAATATCAAACAACAATGAAGCCAATTTAATAATCTCTGTTTTTCATACAAAATTCTACAGAAAATCATATGGTTTAGTCCTTTACATGCCGGTCTGCAATAATTCTGGAGTGTTCTAGAAGATCGGGACCAAAAATGAATACCTAGCTGGAAAGGATCTATCGTTGTTTGAAGCGTATGTCAAATTTTATTATAACTGAAAATGTTTGAATTTATGTAACTGTCCGTAGTACGCCCTGCTATTAAAAGTTATGGATCAATATCCGAAAATGTTTGAATTTAATAATCCTATTAAAAATAATTTATATTTAACGAACACCGAATATCCACGTACCTAATTGTGATGGTTTTCGAGATAAAAGTTTTATAACTTATTAACCCTTAGGGTATAATATCAGTTTAGCTTCTTACGCAGCAACATTACAATATAACAGCCATGAAAACCCAAAAGTAATCCATTTCACATCATAATCCTTAAAAAGGTTCTGATAAACCAATAATTATAGTTCATACACTTTCTGGAGAACGGCGTAATAGAATATTATTCTGTTTTATAAATATGCAGCTAATAATATAATAACCACAGCCTGCAATTGTTAGAGTATCCCCAATTTCTTCAGGAAGAGGAAATCAGAACCAAGGTTTCCAGGGGCTGCCTGCTGGGCGAAGTACTATGGTCACTCTTGATGGATGGCCTGCTTAGTACTCGTGAAAGAAGTAGGTAGAACTGCAAGCATATGCAGACGAGCGTCATCACGATAACGACCTAGCCAGTATATAATATACTCCAAAAGGCATTAGACGGTGTTCACAGTTAATGCCAAAGGGAGATGTTTCCCTCTGTCAAGACTTTGGCCGGTTGAAGGCTGCCTTGGAGAGAGAAGTATAGTCACTCACTCACTTTATGTCCTCCCTATTTCTTCTCCAAACATTCTGCCCAGCATTCTGCTCCATAGGTTTCACCATCATAATGTACATCCAGTACAGTAGGTTTGCATCCTTAGTTATTTTCTGCCAGCTTTTTGCACATTATTAGAGCTCTTGTCTTGTTATTCTTAGAAACTGAACTTTATTACCCCATATCTACGCCTTCAAAAACTATAACTCGTAAATGGGGAAGCATCAATTTCCTGGTAAACACTTGCAAGTTTATATTGAGTGCAGCATTGTTTGATAAGTTCGAGTCAGTTCTTGTTTCCTTTAATTTGCCTCGTGCTATCGTATGTCCTTTGCATTTGATGTAATTTTTCGTTAACCTGTATAAAAGGCTACTTACGCACAGGCACAGGCTGTAGATAATAAAAGAATAGATTTAGCGTTCCACATTATCAGCTCCCACTACATACACTTTCCGCTACTTCTGTCACACCTGCTACTTCTCCTATTTAAAAACTTTTTTCAATTAGCGCTTCCACTAATCCGTATCCACAACTTTTGGAAAATACTCTTATTTAATCAAACTAAAAGTTTTAACGTAGGTAGACGGAGCTGTGAAACTTCGTACTTAGATTTACGTTAGTATGTGAATATGAAAATAAACCGAAAAGAGGTCGTCATGAGCTCATGAGCAGATAAGAATGTTTTGACATGAGTCAATTGCAATTGCTTGGAATACAGTGGTATTTACTCCCAGTGAATCACTAATGTCACATCTGGGGGATTGACCGTATATTCCAGCGCCAGTACCAGTGTCCGTTTTGGAACCGTCAGTGAACCAAACTATTTCTTGTTTGGGTGTTTCCTTGAATTCTCCTTTCCAATCTATTTAAGCTGTCACCTGGTTTATTCGGAGTATACTCCCGTCTCAGTGCCACTTACAGTTTTAGACCCAACGGTGTACCATGTCTGTCCCTGTCTAATGGTGCTGAGTTCTTCGTCGGCCCATTCCTTTCTGTCTGCAATCGACACTTCGAACGTCTTGACGACTTAAGCTACTAACTGCGCCATTTGGTTGGGGGGTGACTGAATACGAAAATAAAAAGGTTGAAGGAAGTGCTTTATGTCTTATGTCATATCTACCATAAAAAGTAAAATTATAACAACTATCTTCAACTCAATTCCTGATTTGTAAAGTCGATTTTCTATTGCCAGACTATATTTGTCAAGTAGTACTTAAAAAATATTGAATTAACTGCAGCTTCGCTTCCCTCAACAAACTTCAACTTGATTTAATCAAAAAAGTTTTTCAAATTATTGTGACACGTATTCTGGTGAAAAATAAATATATACCCAACACCTACGTTTCGTTACTGGCACAAAATTCTCTTCAGATATTTCTTTTAACTATTTAAGATAACTTCAAAATGTCTGGAAAGATCTGATTGCTCTCTTTTCTCACGTAAAAGCGAGTTTATTTTGATTTTCGTAGCACGTCTTCAACGTAACACTCTTCATATTTATTTACTATAGTAAATCAATATTGTTGAAAAAAATAAAGAGTGAAAAAACATGCTTAAAAGTTAATGAGCAACATTAAAATAAATCAAGTACTATTTGAAATAATTTTTGGGAACGAAGAATCATATTTTTAATGAAAATTGTAGTATTTATTAAATACATTTTTTTACAATTTGGGAGACAATAGACTTATGATAAATGAAATATGAGTCGGATACTTGTGATCTCAAAGTATTTGAGACGCGTTGAAAAACTCTGTCAATAACAGTACCAGTATTAGTTGTTAAAACATTTCGATTCTAATAATTAATTATTATTCATTGTTACTCACTTTCATTTCATTTATGAATGATCTGCTTGTAAGACCGAGGGAGGCGGTATCCAGGATAATAGGTCTAGCAAAAAGAATAAATCTCTAAGCTCTAAAAATAAGGAGGACCACAATAGATATGCAAAGGTCGCAGTGCCACTCCATTTCTAGTCTAATCTTATCTAATACCGAACAGAACATTGATGGGTAGGAACCGCTGTGGCACATAGCTTAGCATAATAAGGGCTTGTAACTGAAGGGTCCCGGGTTCGAGTACCGGTGGTTTCAATTTTAAAAATATCTAGGTTATATTATTAACAAAACAAAGTAAATAAAATTATTAAAGCGGCTTACGCATATAAATTAGTTCATATAACAACAAACTGTATAAACAACACTGCAGCTTAAGTACACAGCTGATGCATACACTGTTGGCTGACAATACCGACCTATCGGTAAATTTAAAACTGAAATAATAACTATAAATTACACCCGGAGGCATATCCACTTTTCTAATCTCACATAACTTAAAACTGGATTGGTCTACGAAAATTTATTTAACTGTTTCCTGAACTCATTCAATCCAAGTACGTCTCCATCTGTAAGTTACTAATACTAAATTTTATTTACTTATAGAATGCGATACGATCCAGATACGCTGAGAGTTAAAAGCCCTATAGTTGCTACAAATTTCGTTTAAACACCGACAACTCCATTAAGGTAAGATTTGCATGTAAAATACACCGATGCTAAGTATATCTTAATTTTAACTTTGCTTGATATAATGGATTACAATGCAGGAATGTTCAGAACAACCAGCCAAGATTTCAAATCCTCGTCTTCTTATCCCTTAAGACTAGTAGTCATCATCAGAATTAACAGTTTTTTCTCTAGGTCCTTCCGAGAGAAATCCTCCCTTGGTTACTCTAGTCCTAGGAGTCTATATCTTCAATGAGGCAGTGCTTTGCATTCTAATGTGAGAGGCTCTATCCTCCCCTTCCATATACAACTACAGTTTTTCATATACCAAATGTTGGTTCATAGACCACACTATATTTTATTCCAGAAAAAATTATACACATTCAAAGAGAAAACATGTGTGCATTTATACAGATAGCAGGTGAGAAGTACTAGCCCTGAAGAGGCTACCAATGTCTTGGTTGAGGCGAAAAACAATGTGGTCTCACTTTGGTGTAAAAAAATTACATGATAACCAATATACATGCAATAATATAAAACAAAATCCACCAGAAGACATTCACAAATAACAATTCATTACAGCAAACACAAATTAGGCAAAAAAATAAGATACACTGACAATAATTAACAGACGTCATGTGGGGCTACGAAACTGATAAGCCACGAGAGACCCAGTTTATCCAGATTTCTCAAGGAAATTAAGTTCAGAAACATTTACGAAGCGAATATAATCGATGTTAAGGGCAAATTGAATGTAGAACAAGAAAACAACTAGATAAAATCTGGATGGGAGCCACCAAAAGCAAAAAAATAAGAATACATACTTCAGACCACCGACCCCTCGATGATTCAGAAGAAGCGCGAAAAACAACTTGAGAAATTAGATTTGAAGTAACGCTTAATTAATTTTTGTCTGAAAAAAAATTGAAGTTGATAAAAAATTCGAGCTATCCACTTTAATAAGTAAAAGTTTAAAAGTATTTCTAGTCATTTGTTTTTCAACATGACGAATTGTTAATATTTACCGCATTTTAAAACTGTTTTGTTAAAATTGAACAAATTAATGCCTAACACCCATTTGCATCGACTTTTTATTAACTGTTATTTAACAAATGAACCTTTAATTTTAATTGCCACTTAAGTTTCAAATGATTTGCACCGAAACATTTTACCAAAACTTTAACTAAGGGTTCTTTATCTTCGGTACATTATGGCAACGTCGCAAGAATCCAGTGGCTTTTGTGTTAGTTCTGTTGGAACACTGCTTTTTTGCTGTTTTTAACCTTAAAACCATATACATAGAAATTTAAAACACATGCTTTAAAATTCCTTTAATTTTAATAATTTTTGCCAGAAACAAAACGAATTAGGGGGCTGAATTTTAGCCACAGGGAAGTAAGTCATCTTTTTACTATAGCCCTCCAATATAAAAACATATTGTCTATTGTTACCTGATTTATTTAGAATGTAGTTTGTTGAGTTATGTAAGAATTTTCGTTTTATTTCATAGAGCTTTGAAATAAATTAGATTTGAAATTTACTCGTTCATTAAACAATTTTAAACCCAGTTCTTTTATCTACTTTTATTTTTTACCTTCGTTTTCAATTTAAATAAATTAATAAGTTACACATTCCTAAAGTGTGAAAAAGAGTTACAGAGGGGTACACATATGTAAAAGACACTGCATGTATATACAATTTTTTATTGAAACTAATTTGAAAGATAAAATATTTACAGTAATAGTAAATCATCTGATTCTCAATTTGAGTTAAAAGTGTCATTACATCCGATTTATCTGTTTATCTGTCACGTTATGAGGTTATGTTGTAGTCACTACTGTCATTAGTAAATCTCGTAGTGTTTGTTGACCATGAATAGCGACCAAAATTGCCTCAGGGGTAGACATAGCTGTAACTAATGAATAATAAAATCTAAAACACCAAAAGAACGAAAACATCAAGCAAAAAAAATCGTAGTCCGTTAATAAAAGACACAGGTTAGTAGTTTGTTTAGATCTGGTTGGTCGGGCCGTTCGTTAATAGCAATTTGCTCAGATTAATATGTGAACACGTGACCAAAAATTCGTCGCCTTTGCGATGCAAATACCGAACGTAGCTGTAGTCATCGATCAAACAGCACCTCTTCACTTCACCATAGCAACAACGTTTTTTCTATGGCAACAACTAACGATGTAACTGAACCCTAGAAACGTCGCATTTACATTGACAGTAACTTGAAAGTGGCACTGAAGACATTTTTCAACGAATTTTAAAAAAAATGGTTATAATTCATGTAAAATATAAGGATGAGAGTCAATTTCTCTATGAAACCACATTAAAAACCACCGTAGACCACCTAGTTACTTCTGTAGTGGCGATTTATAATGGACGTCTCAAAATAGAAAGAATTTGTGGAGAAGTGGAGGAATTATCGGTAAATATAACTCTATACATCGTTAATAAAAGAGTTGGTAAACTACAGAGTACCGTTTTCTTAAGAATCAATATGAATTTTGAAAAATTTGCAATTGCAGAAATATGGGACTCTTTACCCACCAGAGATTTTAGGCTTGACTGAAGACCAAGTAGAAGAAATGAAGTTGGTTGATACCTGGGGAGATAAATGTTTACCCAGTGGAGGTTATGATATAGACAAAGATCCAATAGGAAGAAGAAATGGAAGACGGCCTAAGAAAAATATGCAGGAAGTTCTAAAAAAAGCAATTGCAGAAGCTAAAGAAATGGTATCAAAAAAACTAGTAATGCAAGGTAAAATGTTAGAAAATCTGACACTTTTCAATAATCTTAGGAACAAACTGTAGGATTTTATTCAAAATAAAGCGTTTAGTTTTCAACAATTTACACCGATTGAAACTCAAACTTTTCATGCTTCAATTTGATTTCTGAATCTAACAATTAAAGTGTAAATCTAGCTTCTTCAAACAGTTTGAATTTCAGTATATTGTGCTCGTATTATTTGATTTCAGTCGGGATTGTATCGCTTTTTGTTTTTACTGGTTTGTAGAAATCGATACCCATATTCCACTAATCGCAGTCCAGTTCTAGTCGCATTTATATTCGAAACAATTAGATCTGAATTAGAGCTGCAAAAGGTAAAGATGAACCGACAATGTCGGCCTATTCAAAACGGTTGATTTATCTAGTGAATTCCGGTTAATAAAGCTACTTTGTACTTTTCGATTTAATACGTTTCATAAAGAAAAGTACCGGGTTTTTAATTATGAATGATAAGCGGTTGTATCTCAGAAGGTATTTACCGAATAAATTTTTAAGAGAATTTGTAAGATTAAAGTTGAAAAATAGTGTACCGCCACTGCATATCTCCATTCAGGGAAATGCAAGATCTGTTAGTCACAGATTATTACAGGGGCCTCCGTCAAGGACACGGCAAGGTCTATAAAAAGCTATATGATGAAATAAAGGCGGATCCAATACTGGGAATGCCAATGGATCAGTTTCAAAAATGAATACATAGTAGTCATTCCAGAGAGAAAGGACTGGGAAGCAGGAAACAGCGAATCTCAACTGGTACACTGATGGCTCTAAAACAGACTCTGGAGTAGGTGCCGGAATATATGGGGTACCAGAGAAGATCACGATGTCTCTAAGCCTAGGGAAACATGCCACTGTTTTTCAGGTAGAGGTAATGGCGGAGCAATGCTGTGTAGAAGAGTTGATGAGACGAGAGGTGGATAACTACTCCAACAGCCAAGCAGCACTAAAGGCAATAAGCTCATATTGGACATCATAAAGTCTGGTGTGGGAGTGTCGCAAGGCCCTCAACCGACTAGGTAGTCAAAATAGCCTAGCCTGGGTGTCAGGTCAAGCAGGGAGAGACTGAGGTCATGATAGGACCTGAACCTTCCAATGGAATTGCAAAAAACCTCACTAGGGAGAGCATCAACCAATGGATAAACAGCCAGGCGTTGCGCTGATGGCATAAAACCCCAAGACAAAGGCACGCTAAACTATTCCTTAAAATCTATTCGACCAAACTGTCACGCGACCTACTATGTCAAAATCGAGAAACGACGAGGATCATGGTGAGAATGCTGATCGGACATTGTAGGTTGAGGAAGCATTTGCACACAATTGGCCTAGCAGATGACAGCCTATGTAGGTTTTGCCAGGAAGAAGACGAAACCGCGGAGCACATACTTTGTGAGTGCGAAGGCATAGTAAGGGTGCGGTTTCATCTATTCCCGAGGGCAGAGAGCTACGCAATGGAGACGGTATCCAAGCTAGATAAAGCTAGATATCGAGCTCTAAAAATAGGGAGGACCACAATAGATATGTAAAGGTCGCAGTGGGATAGGCCAAAGAGCCACTCCATTTCTAATCTAAACTGAAAGATAGTGTACCGGATTACAGCTTGTCAAACGTAGGAATAGAAGCAAGTTTAGCGTCTGACTCCATCAGTTTTTAGAGGTATATCGACTAGTGAAGATTGCTGAAAGTTTAGTTGAGTTAAACAGTGTTTTATCAATTCATAGTCAATAATCATTAATAATGACTATTAATTCTGATGTAAAAGGCAGAGTCAAAAAACGGAAGTAATTGCAAACCTTTTTTTTAAATTTCCATTTGCCACGTGCGTATGATAAACGTATTGAAAGAGGTTGATTTATTTACTGAAAAGAAATATATAATTTAAATATAATTAGCAAAACAGCTCAGTGCTTGGGCTCTAGACATAGTCAACGTATCGACGTTGGTAGAGACCGATCCAGTGATACTATAGCAAAATCATTACTTTTCCACTCAATTAAACTTAATTTTAGACAAATCTTTAACCTTGAAAACTATACAAGAAGCCATCAATCTTCTAAAAGGAGCTGTAACCATTGTTTACCCCATGAAGTTGCCACCTCATGATGTTATTCGAATGGAGTTTGAAAATAATAATATAGAAGATCTTTCAGGAACACAAGCTTCGCTAGATGTTATTGATCCTGTTACTGCTCAAATGTGGTTTTGTGGAAAAGAAATGTACAGGTAGTTTATTGTTTTAATGACTTTTGTAGATATTAAGTGTGTAGACATAATTAGAGCTGCTGCTGATATGAATCTTCTATATTGGTTGCTAGCTATTTCTCAATCCCATAGCTCCGTCGAATATGGATCACCTAGGGTTGCCAACCGTACTCTAAAATAGAGTACTGTCCTCTATATCATGTAGGCGTACTCTATAGTCTATAACAGTAATAGAGTACGCTAAAATACTCTTTTTTACAAAATGTTTACTAAACTAGTGCACGTCTGTAATAATATGCAAAAATCCATAATCAGAATAAAAAAGTCTACTATTTACTGTTAATACGTTGGTATCGCCGATTCCCCAAACCATATTCGAACGTTCCTGAACGCAGCCACTAATGTCAGTTAAATGTGTCAATGTCATGTCACAAGTTATTTTGAGTAGTCTTTGCGTTGAGGTTACCCGTTGTTAGATTGATTTTGTTTCCACTGTGTTGTGACTTTGTTTTATCAAATTAACACATGCTTCATTGTGTATAGACAAATGTCTGACTTATTTGCAAAAATGGTTTGATTTTAGTAGTGATAACTGGCTGTATTCACTAAATACAATATCTTTAAAGGCTAATGTTGAATTTAATCATTTAGAACAAATTATAGAAGGAAAACTTAATTTACAAAGACTAAACATACAGATGGACAGCTTATATTCAGAAGTAATAATTTTAAAAGAACTCGAAGCCGAATTGTTTAATAACACAGATTTTATGCAAAAATCCACTGCAGAAAAATGGCAATTTATTTTTAAAAAATGTCCTGAAGAATTTGATTGTTTAAAAAAAATGATTAGCTGTATACTCTCTGTTCCCGCCACTTCAGCATTTACTGAAAGAGTATTTTCGGTCATGAATGTGAAGTGTCGAGAAGAGAGAAACAGAGCTTCATTGAATTTAATCAAAGATGAGCTCTTGATATATATAAATTTAGAGTTGGAATGTTTGGACTCATACAATTCCTTTAAAAACAATGAAAAATTGTTATGTGCTGCAAAAAGTACAAAAAAAATACCTTTTTAAAAGTACAAAATAAATGATACTCTTTTCTGTAAGTCCGTACTCTTTATTTACCTCCTTTAAAATCATATATAGTACTTTATTTCTTCTAAAAAAAGTTGGCAACCCTAGGATCACCATAACTTTTTACCTTATCGGAATTCAATTTTAGTTTTCTTAAACTATTAATATCTATCAAAAATTATTCAGTATCACACTCACTTTATCAAAAATATTTCAATTTAAGGGATTCTAAGATATTAGGAGATTACGTTGGAAAAATCGAAAAATGCAGAGTTATAATGAAAATTTCAAAAAGAGGTTCGGGAGCTCCAGGTAGAGAGCCTGTGATGACCGAAGAAGATCGAAAGCAACTCATGCTGCACGCTTATAGAAGGCAAGAAGAACTGAAAAAGTTAGATAAAGATGATGATGATCATTATTTGAATTCTGAATGGGCCGATAGTCAAAATTTGAAAAAATCTTTCCATGGGCTACATAATATATCTTGGAGACCGTAGTCAACAATGGAAAGATGTAAATCTTGAAATGCTTCTGTTTCTGAAACATGTTATAAATGTAATAAATAACGTATTAGTAATATAGAAAACGTTCACTATGTTTATGTAGTACTTTTTTCGATACTATGATCTCGTTCATCCCAACAGAGTTGATCAGGTAGCGAATTCTGCTGAACGTCCTAATCCGGTGTTTCGGAATTCGGTCCGGGTACCTAGCAAAAGGGCTACCTGCTCACAGGGACCTTGTCCAAATCCGAAAGGGTGATTTCGTAATTCGGTCCGCTGTCGAAGCAGGTAGATTTCATGTGGGTATTAAAAGATTATTTTTAGCAATTGTTCTTCTGAAGTGCAGAGTGTAAGACGTGTTTATTTGTGTCCGTTATTGTGATTTTGTTTGTTTGTTTGACATGGAAAATATTAATTTCACCTCTATGACGAGTGAAAAGGGTAAGCGTTTATTAATAATAGATGGGTTTAAATTTTGTTTTCAAAAATCATTATCTCGAAAATACGAAGGTGGTTTGGTAGGGGTAGGTTTGGTTGGGTTATTATTGAAAATTATTATAATTTATTCTTCAAAAATTGACTAGAAATACGAAGGTGGTTTGGTAGGGGTAGGTTTCGTTGGGTTATTATTGAAAATTATTATAATTCATTCTACAAAAAAATTGACTAAAAATACGAAAGGGGGTTGGGTAGGGGTAGGTTTGGTTGGGTTAATATTTCACGTACTGTTTTTATTTTTGACGATACGCATTTAGCGTAAATTTTTAAACATGCCAGTACAACAACAATAAGAATGTACTGTTGGTCCTAAGCCCAAAAAAATGTGAAGGGAAATAAAAGTCAAATGAAACAAATAGTAGGTACATGGGACCCAATTCCGAAATCGCATTTTCGCTGGTGTGACCACACTTCGAATTTAATCCGTTACAGGTAGTCCCTTCCGCAGGTAGCGGGACCGAATTCCGGTGCGTCCTCCTAATCTTGATACAACAACATTACCTAATTTTATTCGATTTATGATCTCAATAATTATGTAGGTATTCATCTTCGGTACCAATTTAGTATAATAGTTCCAAGTGGAATTCATTCATTTTCAAAGACAGAAATGTCTAAAATATCTACAAAAATAGTTTGTCATTTTATATGTTTGTCAACATGATATTTGTCATAAATGACAATTATTAATGCATGATTGATCGATAGAGAAGAGCTGGAGCAATTAAAATCTAGAACTTTCAGTTCATCTTGAGTGAAACTTGAAATAAATCAGTGGGTTTTCGAGTGTCTTAAAATAACAAATTGGCAATAAATTTTAACTCACAAAAAGACATCATTTTCAGTATGTATATTTCAATTTTTGGTAATGGTAGAGGGCGCCAGTGCCAATACCATACCAAAAACATCTGACTGCAGAACAATAACAGCCAATCATGAGGCTTGCATACACTTTCAGTTCATGGTATTTTATTGGTTGCTAGCTCATTTGACAGTGTGTTAGGTAAGTGAGGTTAGGGAACAGAAATGAAAAATTTGATGAGTAAGAGATCCATTTTCGTTCTCGCCTTTGAAAATATCTTAAATTGTGCTCTACCAACCACTATCGTATTGCAATAATTTCTAACAACGCACACCATGACCCGTTTCAATTTTTAACAATTTTAATCTTTCTAGTTCTTACTTTGAATTATTTTTATTATTAGGTCATAAGTAATGTTTACAATTTGACTACTGTCATTTATAAAAACTAAGGTTAGGTACTTATTTTGAATGGTATCGTATTTGCAATGCAAGACGCTGCGGTGAAAAAACAAAATGCTTAGATAGACGATTTTGAGGACTGGTTTTGTCAATTTTTCCACATGAGTTAGTCCTCCTTATTACAGTCTCCATGATTTTTAGCTAGAAATAATTCATAGAAACCCAATAAATACACAATCTTTATTATCAACGCTTAAAGGTATAAATTCCCAAACTGTTTATTATTGTGTAACGCAACTTATTGTCTAAAACAATCAGTTTATCCAAAATCTTTGTCTTCTTGTACAAACTTTATATAAAATCAAATGTTTGCTTACTGTTTGAAACTAAATTCATTAAGAGTAGGTACCGAAGTTTAGAAAGGTTCATTATTGTTCAAACGTTTTCTGATGGAACACAACAGGTGACATCGGAAGACCAAAATTTTGATGGAAACAATTTAAAAGCTCAAGACTATCTACAGTGCAGTAGATTTTGTATATTCAGGATGTTTCGAAAGTAATATGAAATGTTGTTGTGGGCAATTCCGTCATTCAATTATTAATACCTAAAGTTTATTTCACGAATTTACGGATTATCGGCAAAAACTCGACGAGCAGTGTTCAGCTTGTTCAATTCAGTGAGAAGGACGAAAGTAAATTGCCCTAGTACCACTTCTAGACACAAATATAAAACAATTTTATTTTTCCCATTATTGTATTCATATAAATAAGAGATCTGATTACCAAAAATTAATAAAAAAAGGGAAAAACATGATTAAAAAGAATAAAATTTCGGGTTTCTAACGCATCAAATATTGGGAGAATTTACTATCGAACCTTTCAGTACAGTTTACCATTTCATTCGATGATTTTATGACTAATCCGTAACAGGCGTAAATTCGTGAAATAAACTGTACGCGTTGTCGTTAATGAGATACTAACGAATTATTGAATTTTCAGTAGTTTATTATTATTAACTGTATTTATTTGTCAAATAATATTGTTTTTTACTATCACTATCGAAAGTCGTCTTTTGTGCCTTGAAAAGCAACTGCAAAGTGGATGTTTTCCGCGAGCTGTCATAACTTGACGTTATTGGCGCTCTTAAGTAGAAAGTTACTTTGGTGCACGCCTAATTTTATTTATAGATAAAAGGGAGCTAGTAGTTAATTTTGGTGTGATTGTAGAAAAAATCTTGTGTGTATTTAAAGCAGAAAGTCTTTTGGTAGTTTCGACAGATTGCCTTTCTGTCTCAACTACCAAAGTACTACTTTCTGCTCTTGATACACAAATAGCTATTTTCTATTTCGCATAATACTTTTAAAAATAGCTTTGTATTGTCTGGTTTTGAAATATATTCACTCTATCGATCACACAATTCTTCCTGGAAAACTAATTTTCATTAGACCACGCAACAATTATGCAAGACGAGTCATTAATCAAAGTGCTTTTAAATTTTAATAACCAGTATGGAAAATTAAAAGATAGCAGTCTTCATAAAAGTAAAGATTGCTGAATGGAATGCAAGGCTATAAATTACTTTGAGATCAATTAAAACTTATCCAGTAATTAGAAGATAAAATCGAAATAGAACATTGAAAACCTGCAATGAACGAAGTAATCAGCAAAATAAGTAGTGAATATGTTTATGATTTATCGTAAGGCTTACGGTAGAATCCCTGTTACCAATGGAGTAGGGTATATGTTAATGTCTGTATTGTTAACAATATATTTTAATGTCTGTACACCTTTTTCTCCCCTGCTTTTTTGTTATTTGCTAGCGGCTTGGCCGCTAACTATGTTGTCTCTCGTTTCTTCATTATTTCTCCTAAAGGTGCGTATTCACCAAAAAAGCGTGCACGAGCGAACAAGAGCATTCTGTATCCGTAATCTTCTGGTGAGTACGGGCTAGCGAGCGAGCCAACGTTTGCTTGTTCGCGTTCGAAAAAGATCGAGAGGAAGGCGGTACATCAAAGAAAAAATACAGTTTGGCAAATACAGGAGTGAATGTCGAGAAACGTACGAGAGGCGCGAAGTTAAAATGAGAAAGTATTCGGATGATAAAGAGGGTAATATGCGCTTGGTGAATTTCAATATCTTGTTTTCCGTTTTCTTGAATTTCAAATCCCAAGTATTTGAAGCTTTTCACCTGCTCAATATTTGTTCCGACTATTGCAATCTTCATTTCTCTACTGTTTCCACATATGTGCATCACTTTTGTTTTGATTTTATTTATGTTCATCCCATTTTCTTTCAAAATTTTATTCCATGTGTCTAAGTTCTGTTGCAGGACCTTTTCTGTCCCCGTCATAATAATCAAATCGCCTGCAAAGGCTCCTTCGGCGGCGATGTTTATTCTTTGTAATTGTTTGTAGTCGGTATATAGCTTTTTCATCATCATTGTTTTATAATTTCATCCAAAAAGATAATAAATAATAGTGCACTCAATCCCACTCCCTGTCTTAATCCTTTTTGTGTTTTGAAATTTTCTGAAATTTTATTTTTGCGCATTACACAGCATAAGTTGTTTTTATATAATGTTTTCTATTATACTTATTGTCTTTTTGTCAAACATCTATTTTTCAAGATGTCCACAACGATTTCTGTGGCACCTTATCAAAAGCCTTTTCTAAATCAATGAAACCAACATAATCTTCTTTATCTTGATACATTTTATAAAGGAATTAATTCATGGATGTTAAAACAAAGCAAATTTGAGTCAAACCAAGACTTTTAATAATGAAATCTTTGTATAGTTGAGAGTAGAATTAATTTTTAACGTTTCACAATTTGTCGGGGAGAAAAAGAAATCTAAAAGTAGAAGCGGAACCTGTGAAATTTACAGTCCACGTGGACTAACCCTTCTTGTAAATTTTGCATAGACCAATGGGAAGCTACATTGCACCAATTAGAATCAATTGTTCGCTTGTGGGTCGAAGTGATTTATGACTTGCAAACTAATTCAGTGCAAACTAATTCTACTCTCAACTATAACATTTTTTCGTAAGTATACTACTGGAAAATGTGATTTAAAAAACCTTGCAGCTGCTAGGAATTCAAGATAAATTAAATTTTCATTTCCCTATGTGATAAAAGCTGTAGAACTATAATTAAAAAATAACTCAATTATTTAGAAACTTCTGGCACAAGCATAAAAGACAAAATTTGTATGAACATATAATTAACTGAAATAATAGATGCTTACTTTCGTGGAAGCCACGAGGCAGATCCTTTCCAGCTTATTAGTTGGCCATTGAAGTGTCTTTCAATAATAATCCGTGCGAAGTAATCATGAAATTTTGTTTTATTTGTAGTGCTCGAGGAAGTTTTTCATAAGGCAGAATTAATAAAGTAACACTATAACTTTTGAATGAGATTCGAATTTAATATCTAATAACTTTATTGGAGGAAATTCGAAAATTTTATTTGTGGAATTGCAAAAGATTGCAAAAGAGGGGAAATCGAGAACTCAAATGGAGGTCGATACAAGGGCACCTTCATACAAAGAGTTTACTGAACACGGTAGACAAGGAACTCTCAACCAGGCTATTGAAACTGGATAAGAGACATTTAAAGACAGTTAACGACATGGTGACTGGACACTGCACTTTAAGGAAACGTGTGCGCAAAATGGGCAGAGTTAGTGAACTTATGTGTAGGAAATGTGAACTCTATGATGAAACACCTACTCACATACTCTGCTTCTGCGAGAACTTACATGGACTCAGACGGAAGCACTTTGGAGAGGAAATAATAGAACCATTACAACTACTGAAAATCTCTCCAGTCAAACTAGTGGCCTACATAGAAGACACAAAGCTTCAGGAATTGAAGTAGATAACATGGGAAATAGTACAATGATTCAGTTCAAGTGCCTGTGCTGTTGAGCACAACCCATTCGAATGAATTAATGAATGAATAAAGGTAGAGTTAAGCTAGGCCGATCTGTAGATAGTAGCGAGGTACATTCAAAGTGGAATCTACAACCTCAATTTTATTAATAATTATTGTAATAGCAAGTCGGAGATGTTGATAAAAATAGTGCGATCTGCCTGAGATGTAAATAATAATTGTATGTGAAAGCATTACAAAAAATTGTCACGAAACAAAGATTTCTTCCAGTCTGGACATTCGGCTCACGTTATAAAAAAAAGCGAGAAAAGAAATGAAAACAAATATACCTTTGGCCATAAAAATGCGGGTCAAGAAAAAACACCTTTACAACCCACTAAATGACAAAAAAAGATTTCAAGAACCATTCTTTAACGCGTCCTAGGCGCTACACAGAAAAATACCAGACTTAAGATCATTAAAAAATAACGAATTTATTTAAAAAAAAAACGCAATCAAATGCTTCTATTTAAGGGACAAAAAATGTAAATAATGATAGAGGACAGGTGACAGATGACAGGTGACCGGTGACAGATGGCAGATGACAGATGACAGGTGACAGATGGCATATAAATCCAAATTTTTCTCGACAATTTTATTCTGTGTAGTAAGGGTTGAAACAAGTAATTTATTTATAAATATATGTCCCAGTAATATGTACACTGTACAGTATGCACATCAGAATGATTTTTTTAAATAATGGAGGATTTAACTTACCAGCCGGAAGTGCTAACCATCTTGAGGACCAGAATAAAAAAATAGATATCCAAAAGAGATCAACGCCAAAGGTTTTCAATTTGAACGGGAAGTTTGGGAAAAGATGTGTTAAGAAACTATCTAGAAGATAAGGATATATAACTTGGGCTAGGAAAAACCGATCGGATTCAGATTGTAGTTTAACAATCAAATTGACCTACTCGAAAATAGATTCTTGCTAAAGGACGAAGTAGTTTGTAGGCAGATTTGTTCTAGAAACTATGAAACAGCCAAAGTTTTTCATCCCCTTGTTTAACTGTCACGAGCATATTATACACAATCATTTATTAGTGTCAACTATTTGTTTGGAAGTGGAAAATAAGGGATCAGACATCACAATGAAACGTGGGTGTCTTAAAGGATTATAGAAGGACCAAATTTACCCAAACGCTGGTTGGAACAAGTTATACTCTAAGTATTGTCAGTGTGATGACCATAACGTAAAGCAATGTTGTCAGATATATTTTCTAAAATTGTTAGGCTTGCTACACAAATGTTCCTCTTACTTCAGTAAACTGTTAGTTCGTGATGTTATAAAAAAGATAGTTTGGAAATATTTTTAAAAAAATACATAATGTAAATTTATTAGTAAACATTAAAAAGAAAAATTAATTAGAACCACTTTTTATATGTTGCTATATTTAAGAAAATTTTGAAGAGATGGCAACGTAGTTGCACGTGCAGTAAAGACTTCGAAACAACCAGTATTCATCGTAATATAACGAAATAACCGAAGTAAATCCGTTGGACGATTTTCGCAGAAAAAATTCTACGGTCTTGATGGTGTTCGGGGGGTTGTGTTGTGGTTCGGCTTATAATCCATTAGTATCATTCAGTGTCGGGTGTGAATTTTGTTTTAAAGAAATATTTAACATAATATCTATTTCTTGGTTGAGTGAGTTTAGTGAATTGTAATAGGTATTTATAGGAAAGTGTAGGTGATCTAGTGTAGAAAGGTATCATTAATATAATACCTTTTTGATGGTGTAGTGGTTAGGTCGCGTCAGTGAATTGATATTAATATAATATTCATTTGTTCGTAGACGTTGGGCTAAGTTTTATAATATAATTAAGTAGAATGGCATTTTGGAGATCATTTGAAACAACAGTCCAATATGATACGCGGGATTATTGAGTTGTGGATTTAAATATAAGAAGTTAGATAATCGAATGGTAATAATGGAATCTCGGCGTATCGCTGAACTTAGGAGTATTTGCGCAAAATAAAAGGTTACCGTGATTCAAATAGAAC
Organism: Lochmaea capreae; assembly: GCA_949126875.1. Taxonomy (NCBI): domain Eukaryota; kingdom Metazoa; phylum Arthropoda; class Insecta; order Coleoptera; family Chrysomelidae; genus Lochmaea; species Lochmaea capreae. The sequence goes on from OX421404.1 coordinate 25,376,564, forward strand.
TATAATTTATTTAGACGAAACTTGGTTTGATACACATGATGTTGTCAAGTGTTTATTCATTTATTTGTTATTCAAACAATCCTTACGGTTTTATTACATGAATAAATATATAAAATAAAATACATTTTAACTTAATATGTAAGAAAATAGTAGTAATGGTAATTATATTATAATTAAAACTGTATGAGGATATACACCCACCTTTAAAATATGGTTGGGTTGACGATACAAAAAACTGTTCTCTAGATACTACGTGTTCTAGAGGAAAGCGCTTTATTATTGTATTACAAATTTTATGAATTTTGTATGCAGGTTAATTTTTTTCATTCAAATTGATGTAGTAGATTAACATTATTTCACAATATTCGAATTTATAAAAAATGTATATGCACGCCATTGGGCGGCTTTTTCCTTCAAAGGGATTAAAAATATGGTTCATTACATTAACTTTGGAAGAACTATACATTTTTCAAGGAGTTACTAATATAAACTATACGAAATTGAAATTCTATTAGTGCAAAAATACATATATGTTTAATCAAACAAAAAAACCAAACATATACAAAGTGAACAAAATGATGTTCTGATGCGTTGATTGTCAAAGTTTTAATAACAATAAGGAACACAATCTTGATATTGTTATCAATAAAATTATGTTTTGTTTTTCCATAAATACAGATAAAATAATGTTTGTTAAGATAAAAGATAATATATTATCTGGAAACGATTATTTATATTTTATATTCCAGATACATAATCTAATTATATTGATCTGTCATAGCGACGATCGACCAAACACAAAAAATTAACCCCCTTTGAAATGTATCTCATACGCCTAGGGTTTTTATAGATCATAAATTAAACATCTTCAAAAATTTTATCTTACGCATATGGTAGATGGAACTTTTCATCAACAGAATAACCTCCCCTGAATATTTTTTCGTTTCTCATTCAAAAAGAGTCCATCGCGCACCCGGTTCAGTCCAGGGTAACAATAACGGTAACCGTATCGTCACCAACACTGAAGTTTTGCCTCTAACAAAAATTGCTCACGCGGATAAAGAAGTTTTCGGTTAAGAAAATCCTAATAGTCCATAATTATCCGTCCTGATGATTCGTACCAGTGGCCTACCATAGCTAAGAGGTACAAAAAACATATAATTTTTAATAATAATCAGGGAAGTACTGTAAAAATTGTCTTAAGTGAGTTCATTAATAAAAAAAATTTATCTTTGGCGTACGAAGAAATTTTCAAAGGGGGCTGATTTAATTTGTGTCATTCCGAGTTAATAATATAATAAAACTAAATAAAATTCCTGCCAATCATTGAAAGTGTACCTGCAATTTTTTTCTTTTCATAAATGAATAGTCATATAAACAGGATATTGCAATTCAACATAGAATATAAATATTATTAGCGATGCCGATCAAGATAAGTTGTAAGCGATGTGCAATTTTCCATAAAAAACAGTAATTTTTCTATAGATGTCAAAGATAATAGCTTAATACTATTATAACGTCTTACAAATTTGAAAATTACTTTCCAAATAGTAGACCGTTCACCAAGAAGCAACAACTACTCCCCTGGCTATATGCCACGAAGGGTATTGAATACGCTGAAACCGGTCTACAAGTGCTATTGTCATTTCCAATTACAAACCAGAACGGTTGGTTATATCAACCCAGTTTAACTTGGCGTAACTTGCAAATAGCAAACAAAAGTTAATGAAAGGGTATTTGTAGAGGGTAAAGACAAGCTTCAACCTGATTGGTAAATGGACGGAATAGTTGTTTGTTATAGTTAATAGTATCTATCCAATGTCATAATGAATCCAAGCCGCTGAACAGAAAAAGTTTAAAAGTATTTCTAGCAATTTGTTTTTTATAGTTTCGGAAACATATTTGAAGTTGGGATGAGGAAGGCCGATATCTGTTATAAACGTTCCAATGGCGTACGATATTTTATAAAAGTATTAAATATACAGGCTGTTCACTCTTGTTAGAGTAGTGGCTGCTCTTTTGAGTTCTTCGACTCTCTTGTTTGCGGATTGCAACCAAATTGTAAACGTAGTTAGTCACGAATAGTGATGAGCAAAATTGGTCTTGCTCTTGGTTTTGCTTTTTGCTTAGTTTCTGCTTTTTCGCAAGACCAAGACCATCCTTAGACTAGCTTTGGTCTTACTTTTCTCATCGCTAGTTACGAAAATCTACAAAGTTTCCAATTACAATTTTTATTGGAACACCCAGTACTTAAAACAGGTATTAATCTTCAAGATTTATTCCAACGTATCTCATGACAGGTCCCCGTAATTATTTCAGTTTTATATATTGACTCGGTACTGTTTACAATTTGGATTATCGCAAATGAAATAATAGCTTATGATCACTTTACTTTCGGTCGGCGTATACTTTTTTTTAAGCGAAAGAAAAACAATTTTAAATTGTTTGTGGTTTATTTAAGCTGTTGTGTAAACAAGACTATCAAAATCTATAACAGTGTATGTTTTTTTTAAGTTCTCTATTTCAGAAAAGTAAGTAGTTTTTCTTTTTAATTTAAAAGTCACAATTTATTCTTGATAGATAAAATAAGATTACTAAAATAATGTCTTATTAAAAAAATTGACAATAGGCATGATGACTGTCACTAAGAATTTTTGAAATAATCATTTGAAATAATTGTATAGAATACAAAGATTCTGAAACAATCACTTACTTTTGTGATTATATTTATTTTAATAAAAATATAAATACAAAATATGACAATCCGTCATCTTATCTAAAACATCGATTACAAACGTGTGACGTCAACCTTTTGCATATCGTTCGAACTTTTATAGTATTTTCTGGTTTTGCTTCGTTTAAATGATATTTACTCCATATAGATTTCATGACATCACACGAAATAATTCAAATTGGTAATAAAAACAAATTTTTAATTCACAAACTGTGTGGAATATTAAAAGTATTTACAGATGTGTGATGTCATAGACACGCCATTACAATTATAACGTTTTGGTGGGAAATTTGAATTGTATTTTAAAAATGTAAACTTCTCCTTAATTTTTTCAAGAAACAACATTTCTTGGATAAAGCTTATGCGTACCATTTTCAATTAACAAGAAATTGGGAAAGAGTTAGAACTGCCAATGACACAAAACTTTGTTGGAAATTCAATATTTCTAGCAAATAAACTAGATATACAGGTTGTTTCTAATTTCATGCGAAAAAATTCAAAAATTCGGAAAATGATTTCCCGTATAAAATTATGATGGGTTTTTCCTATGACAAAATTTCCTCATCCCTCCCTCTTCCGAGATATCAGCCGTAAAAGAAAAATTGAGTTTTGTAAGTTTCAAACAGGATTCAATTAATTATCTAAATTTACTCTTTCAATCCCACGGTTATACATAGACTAATTTTCCAAATCATCCCATTTCCAAACAGCCCACTACACTTTTAAGCGCCCCAAACTTGTCCCCTCTGCCCCCTCAATCCTGACCACCTGTACAGGATTCGCCAACTAACTTGATGTCCCAGAAATTACCAACTAAGAGAGACAGAGTAATAGTGATCTCAGGTAGATCTGTACAAGCCGATTCGCCGACTCGGAACAGTACATTATTGGCATTAAAGGGAAAAATGACAATTGACATTTTGACGTTTACATTTCAAATTTAATAATAGTTGTGCTGAAAAAGATGCCAGACGAGTAAACAGACGAGTTATCTGATGCCAACATAAACAATGTTAATCCTATCCAATGTCTTGAATATGTCCTTTAATAATTATTACATTAACAATATACAAAATGTTATTAATATATGAGTGAATGTTTATAAACAGGATGACAATTTAAGGTTTCTGTAATTCTACATTTTTCAGTAAATGTTACAAAACCGCTTATACTAAATGTTTACATGTTTTTTGACAGATGTTTTTTTTTATTTTTACCAAATATCTTATGGCTGTTGTATTTAACTGTGGCAGATATTGTGAATAAATTTTAATGAAGAACAATTAATTGACAATAATATTGACAAGATGGTGAATCGTTGTGTATTATGCAAATACCCATATATTACATTTGATAAAACACAACTTTAAACTAAAATAGTTTTTCTCAGTGTGATTCTAGTAAAGCTGATAAGCATTTATTATGGTTCTCAGTGTATGCCAGAGTTAGCTGTCTCCTTCAAGGTTATTTATTTTTGCCCCTCGCAACATCAAATTATTTTCGCCCGGCTTCACTTCTTACATATTATCTCTGACTTCTTACTTATTTTCTATTTATGGCTAAGACAATTAAAATCCTTACAGATCTCTTATCACAACCGATAACTATTATCTCGAATCAACATTTTTTTATAGAACACTTTTCAAGAGTCTACAAAACAATATTATATATCTGTCTAATCTTTTGGTTCATAAACTATTATAATCCGTTTCAATATTCTAGTTACAGGATAAAAAGTTTCAGATGCAACAATCGTGATTAAGCTCGTTAAAATAGACAACATCTAGTATCGATTATACATATAAATTTGTTTAATACAAATGAAACATAAATTTTACTATTCAAAAAAAGTACTCATAATTTTATTTGAAACAAATCTTAGTACTACTATCTGAAAATAGGTATAATAATTATTATTATTGTTCTTCCTTGTGTAGGTAGAAAGGTGGGGAAAAAATAATACTCAATCGCGATTTCACAATGGCTTGAAGGAAGTCAAGGCGGATTCATACTTTTTTTGTGTGAAAAACGTTCGTTGGTAACAATATTTTAGTTTTGAGTACTCTCGTTTACGTTTACGGATGTGTTGATTGTTATTTGAATTCCGAATCAGATGAATTTAATTGATAAAACGTGCAACTGTTTCAATAATCAGAATCAACAACTTTTTCTTGACAGTCACCTCAACAAATCTAACCAATCTTTCATGATATATTTACATAAGTTACCCAAGTGTCAAAAAGAACAGTCAAAAGTTAAACCTCCAATCATGGAGATATATAGTCTCCATGTCTTCAATACTGGGCATTTAAGTTTAAACTGGTTTAACTTCCATAGAATCGATGGTGCATAAGTACCAACTCAATTCGACTGGCGGCACTAGTGCGCACTAAGACTAGAGCGCTGTAGACATAGGTATTCTAGTCCGCCATTTTGGTTCCTTGTTGTACGTTGACGTTGTTGTTGTGTTGGTCAAGTATTTGGCATGAGATTCGGTATTTCTACTCAGAGACGTGGACAGCATCCATTCGTTGCAGTTTCTCAGTTTTTTGGTGTTAATAGTCTGAAGGAAAGTTGGTAAAATAAAATGTTCTGTTCAATATCAAAAAATTTTCAACACAATATGTCAACTTGACACATCACAAAACAATAAAATTCAGGCACCAAAATGAAAGCACTCTCGCTTAGTGCTGGTTGTTCGACTGACAAAGTTCTGCACTGGTTTTGAATATATTTATGTTCGTCTCGAATAAATAGAGAAATTGTTGTTTGTGCTGTGGTCATAGAGATACTACATTTAGAGGCAACAAACCATAGGCAGCTGTGAAAGTGGGAATGTCCGTATGAACTCCGGTGAAAGAGAAAGAGGCAGACGATCAGAGGTTTTTTTGTCTTTGTCTGTATCTACAGTATACACGCCATTAAAGAAAGACAGCCTGAATCTCTGACTTTCTATCTCTCTCTTACATGCTAACGGGCTTCGAGCTGGCTTGTTGCCTCTATCTGTAGTATCTCTATGGCTGTGGTTGAAACTAGTGAACCATGTTCGAGCAGGGAAGTTGTTGAATAATTAAACATAAATCAAAGTAGAGTTTGACGTATTTTCAAAAGAAATGGGTATCGGTGCTATAAGGTGCAAACTACACAAGAATTATTTCCCGACGACAATATTAAACGGATGGATATCAGTGAAGAAATGATGGATGATGCAAATTCATATAATAATTTTTTAAATAACATTTTATTTACGCACATACGCACAAAACCACATAACTAACAAATATTGGAAGGAGAAGAGGCGGGGTTTCTTACAGTGGTTCTGAATCCAGCTGTCCAGCTAAATACTTGATATTTATTGAAGTAAATTTATAGAAATTTTTTGTTGGTGGACTATTTAGCAAGTATCTGTATGTATATAGCTGTGAAACAAACGAGAAAAGAACAATAATAATTAATATTTGATATTCTACTAGAGTCAATGTAGACGCTATTAGATTATAATTTATTCCAGTATTAGTATATTTTATTCATTTTTAATGATAAGACTTATGGGTCTATTCTGTGCACGTCTGTAAGATAATCTGTAACTTTACAGGGGAATAGCTATTCTGCGTACAACTGTATCTTACAGGAATCTTTAAAATAGTTACAGATTTGGTAAATATTTACGTGTGTATTGACTGCTGTCGTTGGAAATGGAATATTTTTGTACAGTTTGAGGTTGTCTCTGGTTATTTGGTTAAAGTTATAGGTTAGAAGTATCAAAATTTGACGTACAGTAGTTCAAATGTCTATCTGTAATTCAGTAAGTTACAGACAACATCACAGATTCGCAAAGTTACAGATTCTGTAAAATCCCATTTACAGATTCGTAAGCTATTACGAAAAACACAGAATCGACCTATTAGTTATGATATAACTTGTAATAGTAAGTGTATATATTTATGATATAAATAAACCAGCTTTCCAGTGACCCACGTAGTTTTCCTACAAGTTGCGAGTGCTCCCACCGGACCAGGGAATCCACATGGTAAAGTGGAACGCCCAACATTACACCACCGGATCCAAGTTGGAGCAACTTTTAGGGCAAATTCTACTGGAGAGCACGATACGAGTGCACGGCCTACCCCAGCTCCATTCGCATTTTCTCAGTGCCATGCTCCAACTCGGATCCGGTGGAGTTACCAAGCGGCACTAAAGAAATGCGAGCAGCACCAGCACGACGTCGATTCGACTGAGGGTGCTCCTCTAGAATTCCACTAGCGGCACAGCTCTAAATTTTTGCACTGAGTGCTAAAAAACCGCGCTGAGTGCAAGCCAGCCGAATTCTCACTAGGACCGCACTAAATTGGGAACTAATTGCACTAAATTGGTGCTTGTCCGAGACGAACATAAATATTTTCAAAACCAGTGCAGAACTTTGTCAGTCGAACAGCCAGCACCAAGAGAGGGATTCAAAGTGAAACTCGCTACGCTCGTGACCCAAACTTCACAATAGCTATTGTATACTCAAGCAGTTTATACTTTTTATTCCTTTCTATTATGACTTTTCATGTCTGTTGGCCATACAGCTACAATAAAACTAGGATAATTAAATTTTTACGATTAAATAAATAGAGAATAACATTACGATTGTTTGGATTTCTCCTATGTTGCGACACGCTTGTTTAAGTTGTTTGTTTGAACTTTAGCTAACTACTGTCATTGGAATTGAAACGTTTTCTTTATTGTTACAGATTAAATCATGCCCAATCGTCATATACAAATTATTTTGGAAAAACAAGATAGAGAATTACTTTTGGCCGAGCAAAATTGTACAGCATTGTATGGTTTAGATGTTAAAAACAAACATCAGTCTCCGTTTTTCAACACAACAACAAAAAGTAAGTTAATTTTAAATATAATTATTTTTATTTTATGAGCAAGTCACCTGAAGATAATCACCAGAAAGTAGTTTCACTTACATCTAGTGACAGAAGGTCTGAGCATGTCTCAAGTGTTGCATATAATAACATAGTTGGAGTCTTTCAACAAATGTCAAAAGTCAAAATTAACTGTCATGTTTAGTTAACTTATTGCCAAAGTTTCAGATCACTTCGCTTAAAGGTGTACTAAACTGAATTTTTAAAGAAAAATCAAATAATATATACAGTAATGTCAGTGACGATGAATCCTGGATGCATTTTTTTACTTCCGTCACTAAAACCGCTTCTAAAACAGGGGCTTGACATTCGCAAAACGTCACTTTAAACACTAGTGTTTAAAGTGCGAAAAGTCACATTTGGTTTATCATTTGCTTCTCAAATGTCACTTCAAGTGTATCTTCTGTAATTTGTATTTGATATTTCGTTATAATTTTGTAGTTCTATGTCGTTTGATTTTTCAATAAGACGTCAGACATTGTCTGTCATCTTGTGAATATAATTAAAATATAACATAATAATTAAGATCCTGCAGGCGTAGAAAAAGTACCTATAGTGAGCACCTACTGTCAAAAACATATTTAGCCACTCGTTTCATAAGGCGCTCGTGACTAAAGTAACGTTTTTGAAACTTGGCAGAGTCCTACCACAATAACTTTGGGACACCAAGTGGTCATGGGTGTGGCGTATCAGCCAGTGGCGTTACTGACTTGCATATGAAAATGTAATTTTCATACTAAATTTATTGTTAGGAATTTTTTTCAAATATATATCAAACGTTATGATTTTGGATACCTGTAAATACATAATGGTATCACTCGATTTATACAGGTAGACGACGGGATTAAAGCTGCTCCTTTTTTTTCCAGATGTAGATATATCTAGAGAAGTGATGCTTTTTTCAAATTCGCCTGTCAGTGTCTTATTAGCGGAAAAGGTTAGGGGTACACTCAGTTCTTGTTACGTCACTGTTCCCATTACTACGCCTATGTAAGATAATGAGATCTTGGAATAATTTCGACTATCTTAATGAAACTTATATGGAAATTAGTAGACAAAATAAACTAATAATATTTAAATGCAATGTTTAGTAAATGAATAGGTACTCAATTTATTATTTGCTACACGCACGAAAGACGCTGTTTACACAAAACAATGTTTCTCATAGATATTATTCATATTTAAATTAATTTTAATATTCATTCAACAGCGCAGTTAAAACTTATTTCTAGTTCTGTTCACGTTATTTTGAGTACAAGTATAGCGAGTTTAGTATTGTGTATACAAATCAAGGGCGCTCTTTCCTCCCGGCATACTACACTGTTTATGAAATATATTTTTTTGTATTTTATTGGAATTTCTTTTGGGAAAAACTTTATACATAAAGTCGTTTTATAGCTCTGGACTCGTACAAAAACCTTCCTAAAAAGACAAAAGACAATCATCATGCTTATACGTCAAATAATATCCGTATTTTATTGAGGCTACTGCTTGCCAACACGAACCTACTATTCTTAACACCAGCCATTAGATCCGGGATCAAGAACTCGAATAAAAGATTGACAATAAAAATTATGTTAGAAAATTCGGTATATTTAGGCCGAAGCACGTTATATGAGTGAATTTTATTACAAAATACAGGAATTGGTTTATTTTTTTATATGGTACGGATTAAATGTTTATTTTAGAATGTTTACGATCGGTTTTGATGTTAATTTAATGTAAAAACAGAATGTTTTTTTCAATAATTGCCGTCTTAACTGCGATTAGTCATAAGTGACTTGTGTCTGATGTTATATAAACTTGATTCCATCAGAGACAACCCTGAAACACCCCCAGATGAAAATTAGTATGGTGAGTGCATGAGAAGTGTTCTTTATTGTCTGTCTGATAAATTGGAACTGCATAATAGCTTCTTTGTTCAAGAGTCCAAAAGGTAGAAGCAGAGAAGGCGTGCATTCCGAGTATCATGTATTCGCTAACATTCGCCGTGTCACCATATATATTTATCTTCATATACACCATTGTTCTGGGAGGCTCACATTCTATTTAGTTTTCATTCTTTACTGGCAAAGAACCGACAATAGTAAGACTTTAATTAATAATTACTTCTTAAAGGGTGAGAAAGAGAAAATGTATATTTTTTTCGATTTCCGGCTATTTTAACAGAGCGAGGTTGTGCAAAGTATGTCTAACAACCAATTGAGTACACTACAAGCTAGATTTTTTTTAAATACCTTACAGCACATGCGAAACCACAAAAGGTTCAACTCCAACTAATCGATTCAATTGTCCTCCAGCACAATATGGCCGACCTGTCAAAGTCAAGTGTTCTGAAATAGCCTATAGAGAGCATGTCCACCGACTGACAAGTTGACACTAATGACAGTCGCCCTGAGGATAAACAATTATTTGGATAGATCTTAGATTTGTATTTTGGTTGTTTTGTATTGATTTAATGATACTTTTCATCATAAACAGTCATATTTATATAGGTTTTAAGCCCTCAATGATACCTGAACGCCTTGCGCGCAAAGTGTTCAAGTGTGGTTAAGCCCGGTCTGAAAAGATTAGGATGGCTCTAAAACAGATGCTGCAATAGCTCTATAAGCCTAGGGAAACATGCCACTGCCTTTCAGGCAGAGGTAATGGCAGTGCAATGCTGCGCAGAAGATTTGATGAGACGGGACGTGGATAACCAAAGAATTGTCATCTACTCCGACAGCCAGGCAGCACTAAAGGCCCTCATCAGACTAGGTAGTCATAATAGAGTGACCCTAGCCTGGGTGCCAGGTCACCAAGGAATAAAAGGCAATGAAAGGCTAATAGGTCTAGCAAAAAGAATAAAGCTAGATATCGAGCTTTAAAAATAGGGAGGACCATTCCTTTTCTAATCTAATCTAAGGTGCAAATGCAGACCTCTCTGTGGTAAAAATTAAGGTAATCGCGGTCATTTGCTTAAAGTGATGCATTACATATTGATTACACATCAACGGCGCAACGTTATATCAAAAAAAGAAGTAGCCTGCAGAATATTAGTCAAAGTTTAAGTTTAACAATAAATTACTCGTTGAATTGAAAATAAATTGAAGGATAGAAATATTCGTGATACAAATAGACAACATACTGACAACTAGGCATCATTGTTCCTCGGTTGAAGTTTTGCGACTCTCTAAAGTAAATTTGCTCTCATGTGTAACGGCTTCGGACAAACTACAAATTGATTATGCTCTTGCCGACATCTTCAGAACTTTCAACTTTTGCCGGAAATATACTTGCGTCTAGCTTAGGGACTACTCGAACTTTTTGACCTTTCTGGCGAATTGCATTCAAGACGTACATTTTTATTTTATTGGAAATACAATTTTATAAATTCTAGCAGATAAGCACGCTGCATAAGGCGGAATAACGGGATATTGCGTTTATATTTTAAATGCCAGCGAAACTAAAAAAAAAAGATTTAAATTTCTGTTTTAAAAGTAGCGGAAGACAAATAAAATTCAAATAACCGCAGAAGTCAGACAGGAAGATTTCTTTTTATGTTAAAAGTTATTTTAAATAAGAGGTTTTTATTTGCATTTAATAATGATAAAATGGAGAGATTCAGTAGAGATATTTGACAGCAAAATCAATATCATTATTGCAAGAGTTTTTCTTAAAATAAGAAGAAGAAACTCAAGAGACAAAAATAAGTGTGAGAAAAAGGGATCTTACTTTGTTAAATAAGTAGTTCTTGATTTTTCGTCGCCAGAGGCGTACGGTTTTGAACAGAAATCTCTTCTCGAAATTACCAATACAAAAGTGTGGTAGCCCATTGCCGTCGGAGAGGAGGTGGGGTGAAGCAAGGAATATTTTTCCAAGTAAAAATATGAACGATTGTCACAATTTACCGAAGTGCAAAAAAACTATTTCTTAAGTAAATGTTTAATACTGGTCTGGTAAAAGTATACATTTTTCAACATTTTCATAATCCACAGGCTTAGGAGATTATTAGATATTAAAAAAAGTTTCCTTTTTGCATCTCTCGTATCTTTTATAAGATGGATTAAGTTTTTCTGTACACATCGCTGATCTTAGATAAGATATAAAAAATATTAAAGAAACGCAAATCCAAATTAACAGTGAAGTAGCTTTTATATGTAGTTCCTCTCTACAGTGGCGTAGCTACCGGATGGCTAGACGGGGCAGTGCCCCGGGGCTCCTCAAACTCCTTACCAATCCTTTTCCAATAATTCATTCCTAAACTCTGCGTGTAGAACCAGGGCGTGCCCTGCTATGCACAATAAAGAACTGATGATAAACTAGCTATACAACTTTAAAGTATTTAAATCTTATTACAGTTTCCTGTAATATTGTCGTATTTAATAGAGTGAACGTATCATTGTAATTCAATATCCGGCGGTGCATATGCACGGGAAGTAGTTGTTGCTCCTTAGTTGAACGGCCACTGTTTTTGAAAAATATTGTTTTTCAAAAAATTCATAGAGTGTTGAATATAAATAATTATTCCTTTCGACATCTGTTTAAAGTATTTGTCCACGACCACTTAATAATAAGTCAATATATGGTACCCATATATCTACTAGAGTGAGTTATGGTTCATAATTCACGCTTTTGCATTTAAATAACATGCCATGACAACTCAACACTCACATTACATTTCGGTACATAGGTGACTAGAGATGGGGGTACAATATTAAATCTGCGTATTTTGTTTAGGAAAGTTTCTGAAATATATCGTATACATTAAATATCAAAATTTTTTGTATTGATACTTTTCATAACGATATTGATAATTTTAAAACACTATGTTTATAACGGTACGGTGTATCGATACTTTACACAGTATCGCCCATCTCCATTTGTCACATTATTTGACGTACTCCAGAAATTTATTAATTTTGACGCTAGAATTGTCAATACTACCAAATACCAAATTATTACTTTCCGTTCTATACTCGCATTATTTACTTGACTTTTATTTAATGAAGAAATCAAGGGTCGTGGAACAAAGTATAGTATTCTACTCGCAATTTATGATAGCCACTATTCACACAGGGTGACGTTTGCGTCCCGAGCCGTAGGCGGGGGCGCAAGTCACCCTGCGTCCTGCGTGAATAGGCTATCATAAATTGCTCGTTTAATAATACACTATTTATCTACAAGCGTGCGGTAAATAACTACTTACCGCACTGATTTGAGTGCGGTAAGTATCACTTTACCGCACTAGTGCTGTAAGTATTACTTTACCGCTCTAGTGCAGTATAAGTAATTACATATAGAAACAACTTTCTTTGATGAACACCAGTCCATATTCCTTCTTATATATATGCCGTGATTTATCCGGCAATAAATTCCTTCGGAATTTCATCATCACTGCTGCCACTGACTTCCATCTAAGTAAAGGACGTGAAACACACTTTTGCGTCTTTTGTGTCTACCGTACTTGTATTGTAATATACTTGCATTGATAAGATTTTAAAGAGATGTTCCGTAATCCATATTTGGTGTAAAACGTATAGTCGGTCAAGAAAGTGGTGTTATATTGGTTTAAAAATCTCTACAGTATTCCGTAACCCAAAGGGTATTCAACGCGGAATCCATTATACCTACCTACTTATCTATGACGGGACCCTTTTAACGTGCCTCCCCTGTCTGTGTGTCTGTCATAGGACTGTATTTTTTGAACGGTGATAGGTAGATATTTCATTTTATTTTCATATAAGTTACAATTTATATTTGGTTTTAAATTTTATTATGGAGTCAACTGTATTACGACGAATCTGGAGTACCTACGTCGAATACGAAACAATTAAACCATTTTATATAGGTGTAGTTGAGGACTTAGTTTATTTTTTGCCCCAAGGCATTTGGTTACCTAGCTACGCCACTGCCTCTCTACTTTCAAAAGAATTGTTATTTTTATTTCTCTTTGTCACGTAGCCTTAGGCTTCTCGTGCTGATAAGGCTGAGGGATCGTATAGAACTATTTCTCTAGAGTCAATCAGAACATGACCAATTAACACCTTTGTGAAATTATGTTCTACTAGACTAGACAGTTTCGCATTGTTTCTTATGCCAGAATTTAAGTTTTTTCGATTCCACTATTTTTTGTTTGACCTTTTATAAAAATAAAGCCGTTGAAGTTAAAGTATTGTGAAATATTCCAAGCTTTGTGATATTTTGCAAGACTTTTTATGCTGAAAATGCGTTTTTTTCGAAAATTTCTCTTCAATTAGTCGAGTTAAAAAAACATGGGGTCAACATTTTAAGTTGAACACCTTTTTTATTGTAGAATATTTACTGGTAGAGTGCAAATCAAAATTTAAAAATAATATCCAACTGAAAGGGATTTATTGGCTAAACTTTCTAATCCCGAAGTTTCAACAACTGTTAAACAACTTCACAAGTATGTTTTCTGCAAAGTATCTAAACTCACTCGAGGCAGTTTCTCTAACAAGGCTGTGGAACAGTTTACGTTGAATTTATGCAGAGTGTTTGTTAATCTCCAAGGAACTTTTTGTTGGGTACCCTGTATAAATAGTGAAGAGTTAGTAATTTCAAGGAGAGTGCCTGTAACAAATTATTCACTGAAACCAACATTTAAGATTTCATATTTTTAAGCTTTTGACATGAAAAAGATCATAACAAAAATTTTGCTTACGCTGGTACTTTTCTCTTATTTTTCAAAGCAAGTATAGATGGAGAAATGAAACATTAAAAATAATTGCAACATAGTATATTTAATTCCAAATCGACTTGTTGAAGAAATGAAATGAAACTGCTCAAAACAAGATTACCTACTCTGCATTTCCAACGTTATTACAATTTTTTTTCTCTTATAAACTACTTTATTGATAACATTGTTTGTGTACAATTTCCTCTTTTCACATTCTACTGTTAATGAAAGATTTTATTACATCTAAAAGTTATTTCAGATACTTTTAGGGCCACTTATTGTCTAGAGGTCAAACTTGAATTTGGAGAACACGATTATCGGTTTTACCGAATTGGGTAAATTTTGTAAAGTTTGACTTAATGAATCACCAATTTGTGTCTACTCTCCAGAAGATGCTTTAAAAGCTGATTGCAGAAAAAGTGTGTAAAATAAATATAGTCGCCAAAAACACTCAAGTTTCTTTGAATTATTTTATGATCTATAAAATAATATAGGTATCCTTATAATTATTGCTTTTCAAATATAAAAATTTATAGCAAAAGTGTTTAAGATTCACAAATTTTAGTGATTTATTAATTTATGGCATATTGAGGAAATAGATAAGAACAGATTTACCATTGAACTTTTCAGATTTTTAGAAATCATATTTACTAAAAGTCGCGCGATAATTATTTTAAAAAAATGCGTTGTAGTTTAAGAAAATTTAACCAGATTACTTATATATATTTTTTTTTCAACAAAACTAAACCTTATTTACCACATTTTGCACACTTTTTGGTACCTATAGTGGCTTGATACCCTGTATTATAATTTATTCGAGAAAAAACACATTTAAACATTCTGTTTAATTTTCGTTAGGCAACCAGCAATACATGTATAAAATGAAGTCACCTAAGAATATTTTTATAACGAAATCTTCTTTAAATAAGTGTATTTGTTCCAGATTTGATGTGCCAACCGTTTTGGGACTCAATTCTATGCTGGCCTCACACACCTGCTGGAGAAAAAGCCATTTTAAAATGTCCTCCATACTTTGCTGGCTTCAGAGAGGTATGTACATAATAAATATTTATTATCAGCACTGTAATTATTAGTTGATTAGAAAATCTAAAAGTACAAATAACTTTTGATGCTACCTATAATTATAAAAGATAGATACAAAAAGCGTCAAAATGTATATAAAGTTTTACCCATGTTATATTTCAAAACATTATTTGGCAAAAGGAAACGTGCTGTATATTATTTTCAATGTCAAAAATTGTACAAATTTTTCTAATACTCTTCCTCTATTACTATTTCCAAAGTAACAGGAAATTCTCATACAATATATAATAGTAAACTTGTAAATTTTGAGTCATGTGAAAAGGAATTTCTATGCTTAATATAACATTATATCATTTTATTTTAGTTTGCCAAACGAGCTCCAGTTAAAATGGTTTAAACAAGATTTTTTTTTTTTTTAAATATAAATTTACTCTCTAGTTTGTTGATTTTGTAGTATGGTCAAGATAAAGGTTAAAAATGCAAGCAGCCAGACATCTACAATTTTTGTGAATGTAGTTATCATTTTATTTCTTTATGTTAAAAAATGAAAAACAAAATCATCAGAAAGAACGCCTTTAATTAAAAAATAAATATGTACACATATTTAAACCTAAAATTACAATAACTAACTATCATCTTCCGCCATTTCTTCATCTTTATCCTCTTCGGCAGCTTCATCTGATTCATCTTCAACTTCAAACTCTTCGAAACCTTTACCTTTTGTCCATTTTGCTGTTAAAGCTAATTTAAATGTGGCCAGTCTGTGATCTAATAATTCTAAAATTTTTGCTTGTTCGGGAGTTAAGATAGTACCTGCCTTGCAAACGTCATAGTCTTTAATCAAAGTAACCACACCTGAAGGACAAACAAATTTTACTCAAGTAGGAAAAAGTTTGCTAAATGAAATAATGTCAGAATTTATAAAGTAATATTATGTTTACAATAAATAAATAAACAGTACCTTTATCCAACTTTGTGGGCATCCCCAACTGTCTTAGGTATGGTTCAATTGCATGTGAAAATTGTTTTAAAGGTCCAGCTTCTAGTTGAATACTTATTGTAGGTTTAAAACCTGATCTGGCATATTCATCTACCGAATAACTATCAAACCATTTCAGTACTTCTTTTTTTGTACAATCGGTGAACAGTAGTCCACACTGTCCTTTCATACTACCTGCCAACTGTAAAAGATATACTGAAGATCAATAAATATTCAAATTTAAATCAACCTCTCCTACAAAGATACTTTACCTTATGTAAATCATCTTCAACTTCCTCTTCAGGCGTTCTACCTAATCCAATTGCTATAACTTTATTTTTTCCAAAGAAAAATCTACTAGGTTTCCATTCCTGTCTAACGGCTTTCATAGTTTCGTTTCTCATGTTTTTATATTTGAAGACGTAAATACTTTTATACTTTTCCACACAACTCCTTACATCTTCTACAATTTTTTGCTTCAATGCAAGACCTTTTTTGTCGGTCTTTGTTAAAGATACTAAAATTAAATTGTATTTCAATATATTAAAAATTTGCTAAGCAGTCTTTATACTTACTCTTTTTATCCCTTTTTGATTTTGGCATGTTGTTAACTGTTTACTACACGGTTTTTATAGGTTAAGAAGCACGTAGCACGTGTTTTTTGTCAGGATGTCAAAAAATTCAAATGTCAAAAAACAAGGCACTCTTTAGCGACACATTTTGTATTAAGCTTGTACTTTTTTTCTTGTATAATATTTATATGAATCAGATCTCTGTATACTGGTAACAAATATTGTAGCGCAGTATTCCGACTAAATATGCTATATAACAAATGGATAAATGTACTGACTAAAAATAAAATTTTACGTGCGCCAATAATACATTGGATGGCGGACTGGAAGGTCAAATGCGTCAGAAATCAATAGCAAATAAACAGGTTCGTACTCAGCATTTTGTTTTAAATTTCAGAATTTCAATGCAACCAGAACTTGTACAGAAAATGGAACATGGTTTGTAAATAATGTAACTAAAGAACCTTGGGGAGATTATACAACATGTTACGATGGAAAGATTACTACAATTTTCACCAATACGAGACACAACGAATCTGATTTGTCCGAGAGATATAAAACTTTGGTACCAATCATTAAAATACTATCACAAACTGGATATGCAGTGTCATTAATATCGTTAATAGCAGCTTTTCTCATAATGTCATCAATAAAGTAAGTTTACCTCATGAAATGTGTGCCAAAAGATATTATTCTTACTATATTCTATAGGGAACATAAAAGTACTTTGGCTTTTTAATTTTAGGAAATTACATTGCGCACGAAACATCCTCCACATGAATCTTTTTGCTTCCTTCATTTTTCGCGCATTGTTTTACATTTTAAAGGAGTTACTGTTTGTTGCCGGAGTAGGATTGTCAATTGATTTTAGTGAAAAAAATGGCGATTTATACTTTAAAACAGATTTCGAGGTAGAGTAAAAAATAATTATTCTTCTATCACTAACTTTTAAGTGGTTTTTCACGTTTTCAGGAAAATAATTACCAGTGCAAACTGCTGACATCTTTGGTACAATATTTTACAACTGCAAATTATTCTTGGATCTTAATGGAAGGATTGTATTTGAATAATTTAATTTGGAGAGCATTGTTTGCAGATTCGAGCCGTAATCTTATCTACTACATTTGCATTGGATGGGGTGAGTATTTTTTCACAAACTAAAATTCACATCGCTTAGTACAAACCTGTCGAATTTTCAAAATAACAGTATTTGTTGCCCTTGGTTATTATCAGATGCCACATTCAAATAGTATTCAAATACTGTCAATTTTGTTACTACTTTAAAATAAATTTGATTATTGTCAAGTTAAAAGATGGTACAACTTCACAATTTAGAAGAAAAATGTAAAATGATTGTAATAATTATTTATGGTTAAGCTGGCCTCAACTAAAGATACCTGACTTCGTAGATATTGTAGAGTAGTGGAGCCAATGTTTATTGATGGTAATTTAAATAGTGAAACCAAAAATAGGTTGCATTACTTCCAAAAGGTGAATAGGGAGCATTTTGAACACCTTTTACATTAAAAATATGTTTATCTATAGGTATTAGATTTTGCAATTTATTTAGTACACCCTAGCTATTTCTTGTAATTTATTATTCTGTTAACTCGTTAAATTTAGTTATTTGATTTATAATTTAATTAAATATAATCGCCAACCATAAAAAACATTCTGTCAAGCCAACGAAATCCATTGAATTGTTAAGAAGTAACTCTTTCATGTATAATTGTAAATTTTGGAACCAAAATTTTTAAATCAGTCGGAGCTTTTTTCTTATTATATAAAAATGGGAAGTTTAGATGGTAACACTTATTCCAACACACTGTATAAGAAACCAAATGACTCATTTGTTTTAGGTTTGCCAATTGTTGTAATTATACCATGGATAATAGCCAGAATATTCATAGATGATACCATGTGTTGGACTACAAACGACAATTTGAAAGCTTATTTAATCATAGTGATCCCCACAATTTTAGCAGTTCTGGTAAGTTTTTCAATATTTATAAATAGGTACTTTTAGTTAACTTAATTGCAGAAACAATATTTTTTTCCTGTTTCAGATCAACTTTGCACTATTTATTGTGATCTCAATAGTACTTTACACCAAACTTCGTTCACCTATTTGTGAAGATACGAAGAGATACCAAAGATGGGCTAGATCGACGTTGGTATTGGTACCTTTATTTGGAGTACACTACGCTATATTATTAATATTTTATTTTACTGGAAACACAGAGATCTGGCTTATATGTGATTCGCTTTTCGGAAGTTTTCAGGTAATTCAATAACAATATAAAATACTAGTTGAGATTAAGATATATTATGTTACTTTTAGGGTTTATTTGTGGCTGTTCTCTATTGTTTCATGAATGGAGAAGTTAAAACTGAGTTGAAACCTCACATCTTCAACGTTTTAAGCTACTTTGCTACTCACAGAATCTTTAGAATTTGTTTTCCTTGTAGAGCAAAATTTTTAAGGTTTGTTTGTGGGCTATTTTAAATATATCAACTGTGCTAGTGAAATAAATACATATTTCAAGAAATCTATTCTTTATTTACTATCAAAAATGTTGAAAACTTACATAACTGCTTGCATTTTTCTAGATCAGCAGTAGGGAGACAATCAGTTTGTACGACTTTGTCATATAGTTCGATGTACTTTAATGGCAAATCTAAACATTCTGACAAAAGCAAGCAATCTAGTTATGGTGAGTAATTTAATAATTAACCTAAAAGTGCTGTTTGAAACCGGGTAGAATCTATCTGACCAATAGGGCAAGTCCAGGTGATGTCATGTGACAGTTGTCTGAATCTGATGGTAAACAATCATTCTTTGCACAACAGGTTGCTATTAATAGTTATTTTCATTGTGTTTAAGTTCATTTAATGTTGATTTGGTGCTTTCTTCTGCATTGTTTTAATTACTTAGGTATTTTAAAAGCTATATCTGACTGTTTATCTCCAGGATGATTATCATTAGTGTCAACTTGTCAATTGGTGGACATGCCCTATAGGAGGCCTTCAGAATTGCCAACTTTAATTCACGTTATTCCTCCTTGTTTTTTGAACGAGGTAAAATTTGACATTTATTTGTTTTGTAGTAGGTCATTGTTGTAATGGAACTAAACAAACAGTACCCACAAAAAATGGGTCTCGTGCCGGACCAAAACATAACGCCTCACTGTCAGGAGATAAATATCAGGTACCACTTTTGTAGGGCAGCAAATTTCAAATCCATTGTTGAAGATTTTTATTAAAAAAAAATGTTTTGTGTGTTTACAGGCTGAAACGTCACTTTGTATAGAACGTCCTGAAAAATGCATCGAGCCTTGTGCAACCGATGAAGAAATCTGCATGTTGACAAAAAACTGTTGAATATTTCTTTGGAACTATTTGACATATCCGTTCTTAGTGATTTTACAGGATGTTTTAGAAAAATAATTTTTGTATTAAGTGTAAACACATAAACCATTTTTCTTTGAACTTAACTCCTTAATTAACCACGCAAACCGGGTTAACAATACCATGACGTCATGGTTAACTTTTATGACGTAAAGGTTTGTGGAAACCCTGAAATAAACAAACACCTAACCTCAAATATGATAAATACTCTATCAAACTATCTCAGTAAGCTGGTTTGTGTGATTGGTTAACTGTTACGTCATGGTTTGGAATACAACTCGAGGAATATTGAATGGTTAACTTATAGTTAACCCGGTTTGTGTGGTCAAGTTCAAAGAAAAATGGCTAACACTTCAATCAATTCATTATGTCAAGTGTCATCTCTTGTCAAGTTGATATTAGCAATTGATGTGACAAATATTTTTGTGATTTATACCTTTTCAAAATGTATCTTCGTTACAAGAACCTACACATTTTGTTTGTGGTGGGAGAAAGTTTGAAAATATATAATACGATTTATTTATTAGAGGCGGGAAATTTAAAATTCCCGGGAACAAGAATATAACAAAGCCCGACTCTTAAGGAAGAAAAAATTCAAGAACACGGGTCACAAATAGCGGGTGCTAGGGGTAAATTGAAACAAAATATCTCAAGGTAAACCTTAGACAGGATTGCTTTAGAAACACGTTTCCAACAAGTTATACACCCTACTGAGTATTCAGACTTGTTTTCTCATATGGAAACCGAAACTCACAGTCTAAACTAAACAATTACAGCTCACTAAATTATAAATAAAGGCACTTTTATTCGTGAATAAAACGTTTTTCTGTATAATTAAGGCACTATAAAGAGATGAGTATTCTCATCCGCCATTTTGGTTCCTGAATTTTATTGTTTTGACATGTGTCGAGCTGACATACTGTGTTGAAAAATTTTTGATATTGAACAGAACATTTTACCAAACTTCCTTCAGACTATTAACACCAGAAAATTGAGAAAGTGCAACGAAAGGATGCTGGCCACGTCTCTGAGTAGAAATACCGAATCTCATGCCAAATACTTGACCAACACAACAACAACGTCAACGTACAACAAGGAACCAAAATGGCGGACGAGAATACCTATGTCTACAGCGCTCTAGTATAATTATAATAACGGTTATAGGAAAAAAGGCTCAAAACGTTCATTGTAAATATAACAAAAATATGGTTCGATAGCATATGTCAATGAAAACATTCAAAATATAAATGTTACGATGCTTTTGATTAAATATATATCAAAACTTGCTAAAATTCCATAATTTTTAGGAAAAAAACTTGAAATATGACAACCAACACAACATATACGAAGCGAAGTATTCCAGGATTGTATTTGGTAAAGCATGCGCCGTATGGTTATAAACGTCATGTGGAATACTAATTATTTGATATTTTTTCGAGATGGGAAAGGGAATACACCACATTTTTCCTTCCCCTTCCCTAAAAAATATCAACTAATTTGTATTCCACATGAAGTTTATAACCATACGGCGCATGCTTTAACCAATACAATCCAAACACTAACTTGACATCTGACAAGACGTCACTTCTATTACACAAGTTGTTTACTCGACAGTAGGTAAAAATATTAAGGGTGTGTTGTATCTCACACCTAAACTCGGTTTAATTATAACTGATGTTTAGACTGTGACGTATTGATTTATTTATTATCATTAATTACATCAGTCTAAACATCAGTTATAATTAAACCGAGTTTAGGTGTGAGATACAACGCGCCCTAACTATTTCTTAAATCACGAATCGTGACAACTACAGATGTCGGTCGATAATTTGTATAGTTTTTTTCGAGAGTAAGTTTAAGTTTCCATTGCTATGTCAAGATGCTTTGTTGTCGCATTACTGTGGCTAGGAACCGATCATAGTTGAGTTTTGACAACCCTTCACAGCAGTTCGTCAACTCCTTTAGTGTAATTTTGACTACTTTGAAGTGGGAAAAACTTTATTTAATACTTTTAAGGGCGCGTTGTATCGAACACCTAAACTCAGCTTAATTATAACTGATGTTTAGACTGTGATATGTTGATTTATTTATTATCCCAATTACATCAGTCTAAACATCAGTTATAATTAAACCGAGTTTAGGTATTCGATACAACGCGCCCTAAGACTTTAAGGGCCGGTTGTTCAATCGAGGATAATCTCCCGATATCGGTTAAACCAGGTTTACCAATTATGTTTCAGTTTTTCAATAAAGGTTCATGCTATAAACCTAGTTTAACAGTGGTTCAAATTAATCTCAGGAATTCGGTGGTTTAAAAGAGATAATTGACAGATTCTAACCTATAAATTCTATGATATTTTGGTTGATAAACGTTATTTCTATTTGCTCTGAGAGCCTGGGCTGTTTTGCAACCAAAACAGATAGTGTTATATTCATTGCATATTATTTCCCATGTCTCGAGTTTTTCCGAATTGGTGATTGCATCGGTTCTCTTTGACTCCACAATGTGTTGATATTTTTTCACCAATGAAATGAGAATTTTTTCTTCGCCTTCGTTGAAATTATCCGTTCGCTTTTTCTTTATAGTGGGATCCATTTTATGAATATCAGATTTAAAATGATCAGAAATTCAAACTGTTGAAAAGGTATAAGGTTAATTTTAGTTCTGCATTCATTCCGCGCGGAACAGTCCGAATGAGTCCGAATATAATCCGAATGCTGATATATGTGTTGCCAACATATGAAAACAATGAATTAATAAGTAATCCTTGGTTAGTTTTCCTTTGAAAAATGCGTGATGCTCTTATCCATAGTTACATATTGAACCCGGTTCACTTAATCAGCGAGTTAAACCTCCATTGAACAACCGGCCCAGAATCAAACCAGCCGACCTAAATGAATTGTTATATTTTGAAAGCATTTCATTGAGCCAATATAATGTGATATTAAGTATAATAGATGTATTTACATTCACGTAAATATTTCAGGGTATTGAATGTATCATTCTTGTTTATATACTTTCAGTGTTTTTTTCTACTGAAAGAACAACCACTTTTATGAAATTTAGATTTATATATAATAATTATATATGATTATATTTACTAATACCTATTTATAAATGTGAAACATTTTTCTCTGGTGTTTAAAAATAAAGATGTTTTTATAAAACAGTGTTTGATTTGTTATGCCTGACCATTTTGTCATTTTCTTCAAACTGCAACATAACTTAAACGCAATGTAGAGATCTACGTTAACTTGAAGAACATGCTGTTCACTGCAGACCAAGAGAATCGCTGGAGACCATTCGCATGATCAGTTCAAATATATCCCAGGGTCATATTTTTGCCGTAATTAGGATCTTGTTTGAAACATTCGTAAAGTGCAGTAAGAAAACGATAAAGATAGCTTGGAGACCATCTCCAGAGTAGATATACTTCTCCTGAATATATATCGCCGACGATAACTCACATAAGGGCGAAGAAAAATAATCTTCGTGGTTCGTTAAATGGTAAACGTATTTCAAATTTTAAGCTAGAAGGCGTAGCCAATAACACAAAAACATCATTTTACCGTTATATACGATATAATATTTCATTAAGTCATTGAATTGATGGTTTTATATGACGCCATTTTGCGGTGGATCGATTGTAGTACTATCTAACGGCACGTGTTGAAAGTAGGTATAAGGTAGAAAACTAGGAAATCAGAAAGTGTACAGCTATCTACTTTTAACTCACTTAATAATGTCAATGTTGCCATGTTTCAATTATAAACTAACTAGATATTTCAGAGTTCCTTTAATCATAAGTTCTTTGTCAGATATTCTTCCTGGATATAAGTCAGAGATAAATGTTGTGTAGCCATTTGGACTTATTCCGAGTAATCCTTTGACAGTGTTATGTGCTTTGTATTCTGAATATGTTGATGATTGCACAATGCAATCACCTGGTACTTCAATAAATATTCATTTCAAATGAAACTAAGTTTGTCAAAATTCATAAAGCGGGACAATAGTATATTGTGCAACAAAAGTGGGGAAAGTTCAACAAGTACTTTCCCCACATGTTGCACACTATACTTTTTAATACAAGTGCACAAATTTAGAATGCAAGTAAAATAACTTAATATTTACTTTTATGGTTAGTGAAACACAAATAACACTAAAGTATCCTATCTTTAAACTGTTAAATAGTTTTATTTAAAATTATAGTTGATGGTGAAATTTGTACAATTTTGTATGGTCAAACCCGGAGTATTATATTAGAATCGTCACTATACTGTCAGTATCCATTTTATTTATTATAAATAAGTATATATCAATTAAACTAATATTTAATGGAAATTGGGATTCTCCATATAAATATATGTGGCGAGGGAAAAGTGACGTGAGAAATAATATTATTTCTCACAGTATGAGCAATATTTGGTTTTGAAATTAAGTAAGGTATGAGAAATACGTCACTTTTCATAGCAGTTGTAGAAAAAAGTTTTATTGAGTCAGTTTTCCCACTCACCCCTACCTGCAGTTATTTTACAAGATAGAGGAAAAAGTATTGGAGCAAGCTTACGTAAAATGATTTAAGATTATGAATATTCAAATTTTGAGGTACTATAACAGTACATTTAAGGTGGATTTCCACAGATCCGTCATACACGATGTCCGATTGTTAGTCGTATCGGACAAATGATGTTTCTGTAGTATTATTGTGAACTACGTCCTCTAATCGTGGAGTAGGCCGGAAACTTGAAAATAATGTCCAGCAGTTTCTCGATAAATAGTTTCCGAGATACATTGGGTTACCTCTCCTGAATCAGACATGCGATACATGAATAGCCCAGACAACATTATATATTCTATGTATAATCCTGGAATATTCACTAGGGTAGATTGGAATACATCCTGAACAAACAAAGAATATTTATATCCTTTATGGAATATTCTTTGAATCGACGAATGGGAATATCTTAGATATTCTCAGTACATCCCCTGAGGAATATTCCTGAATATTATAGAACATTCCAGTAATAATCCACGTATATTAATAATATTCATTATATATTCTATGTATAATCCTGGAATATTCACTAGGGTAGATTGGAATACACCCTAAACAAACATAGAATATTTTCATCCTTCATGGAATATTTTTTGAATCAACGAATAGCAATATCTTGGATATTCTCAGTATATCCCAAAAGAATATTCCTGTATATTATAGAACAAGCTAGTAATAATCCACGTATATTAAGAATACTCTCGGTACGTCGGTGAATATTCTTTGTATGTTCATGAATATTTTCAATATACTATGTATATTCTTAGAATATTAGGTACTTGTGGGCAAATCTAGAATATTTATATCCGTTTTGGAATATTCATTGAATTGACGAATGGGAACATGTTGGTATATTCATAAAATAGTATTCCTGAATATTTCTAAAATATTCAAAGTAGGTAAATAAATTCATGCATACTCATATTTTACATAATTTTAGAGCAGAAAAAAACTTGATAGGCGACATTTAAGAAGTTTTATAGCATATTTTTCCGTGCTCATTAGCCAATTGAAATGGACGAATTAGTTTGAAAAAATATGCTAGGAAACTCTTAAATGTTACGGACGTTTTTTCCCTGTCTGCTCAAATTATGTTAAATACGAGGTCTTGCACTTTCACCAATGCTGTAAGACGTTTGGTAAACATATTTACAAATAGTAGTTACAACCCATCCTTTTGATAAATTATGTCTACTTTGTGAAAAATTTTGTTTCTTTTTTTATATGAAATACAAACAACTTATTTAAAATGAAAGAAAAAATCGTTTATTTTAAACAAATAAAATACTACTAAGTATATATTTTTAAAATAAAACATCTCTATATGAATAAAAACAAAAAAATCATTCTGCTTGAAAAATAAATAAAATATTTTAGTTCATCTCTCGTTCCTCGAGGGGTTCAATCCTAAAATAAATAAGGATCTCTTAATAAGGAAATAATGTTATGAAATGTTTGACTGAAATTCTAAAAATAAAAATACTTACAGTGTATTTTTTTTCAACCTTTCTGGGGCTTTGGCCAACCATTGTCCAGTTATTAACTCAATTTCTTTTTTGCTGGTGTTAGTGCTACATATTTGTACAGCATCTAAAAGTAAGAGATCAGGATAACAATCAGGTAAATACACCTGTTCAAAACAGTTGTACTATGCAAATAATAAATTGAAATCTTTTGGTAGCATATTAAAAGGGCATATTTCTCTGGATTCATTAACTTACCTACAACAACTGAAAATAATTTTAGTGAAGAAAATGTTTTTTTCTTCTTGTGCCCACATAGGCTGTAGTTGGCTGCTAAATTGTCTGCAATAGCTCGCTTCATAAACCTTCTCAAACAGTCCTTAAAATCCCTACCTCCTATGCGTTCAAAGAACAGCACCTGTAAGAAAAAAATTCATTTTTTATCAGTATTTATTTACAATATTTATATTATTACTTACCATTTCACGATATAACTGTAAATCATGTAATTTGTCCTCCACAGTTTATAGGTTTTCTTCTGAGCCTATGGGAAACATTTTTATTAAATGTTCTTGAATTTCACTGGTTTTTTCATTTTTGTTAGTTGGGAAGGTTTGGGTGGTTAGATTCTCCATATTTGAATTTAGGGTATCTAACTGTTTTTCTACGTCATTAATCCTTCTACATATTTTATTCAACATTGTAATAGTTTGAACTTTAAATTGCTTCTCACCTACAACAATATATTTAAGAAATTTGTTCAAAAATTTTAACAACTCAACACCTTCAGACCCTTTGCTGCATTGCGTCGAAGGACTTATTTTGCCAGCAGAACCTGAAAACAAACATAATTGAGACACTTGAAGAATAGGTGAATGGATGTAAAATTATTATAAGTTATTACAATATAGTAAGTATTCTTCTTTTTCAGTACCTAGTTAAAAATTAAGCTAACATGAATTTTTCAGTGACATTAAAAAAGTTTTCAATTTGTGTATAGAGAAAGTAAACAATGTGAAAAAAGTTATAAAAAACAAACCTAAAAGATTATAAAAAAAACTATTGACTAGATATAATATATACAGATAATACCTTCAAAGAATTGTTCATCATTCTGTGTCTTTTTCTCATGACTTTTTGTATTAAATTCTAAGCTTGACTCACTATCCCCACCTTCAGAATCAGATTCAAAACCAAATCTCTCTGTCCTTTTTGACACCCTTTTTATTGGTAGCTCTGCTTCAGTTGATGCTTCAGAATCCTC
Source organism: Lochmaea capreae (assembly GCA_949126875.1). NCBI lineage: Eukaryota > Metazoa > Arthropoda > Insecta > Coleoptera > Chrysomelidae > Lochmaea > Lochmaea capreae. Next base: position 25,404,185 of record OX421404.1, read on the forward strand.
ACAACATTTAGTTGCTTTGGCACTGGCAAATTTGAAATCTTCAAATGTTTTACGGCTTAATAATTTTATGCTGTATGTTTGCCAATCTGGACTAGGTTTTTCTCCATTCTTAATTGCCTTTTTTACTCTTTGTGGATCATAATTTGGGTACCAAGTTTTATCCTTGGTTTGATAAATCCAACATAATGGAAGAACTTCTATTTCCTGCGTCTCAACAAATTTGACTACCACCCAGGGCATTTTCTCCATAAACAAAAAAAGATAAAACATGTTTCAGAATAAGGGAAAACATATTACATATAGATAGATGTGAGTTTTACTAGGTTAATACTAGATATAACTAATTTCCTGTCAAGGTATTAACACTTCATCAAATAATTTTGTAATACAAAGCTCAAATATTAAAAATATATCCCCATTTTATTTGAGTGCTTATAACGCACTTAACTGTGCATTTACCTACTACCTATGGTTTATATGTTTCCCCTATACTTAAATATTACTACCTATTTTGTAGAAATAAAAATTTTTGATCTTAATATAATTAATATGATTTGATACATGAATGTTCTCTAACTAGTGTGAATTAAAGGATAAACAACAAACCCAGAGTCACAAGGAAGCCGAACTGCTTTGTAATTGACTTCTGAAAATGGCCAATATTTTAATTCTCCCAAGTTTTGTACAAAATATATATCTACGAATGAGGATAGACATGGAAATTCAAAAAAATTTTTTGATTCCTCATATGCTTGTCCAATAAGAACAAATTCATTCAATTGTTGACAGTAAGCTATATTTTTAATTTCAATAATAGACTTATTTTTTAGTACACAGCAAGAATCTTTTAAGGTAGAAGAAAGTTTAAAGTCTCTAAATGCCACAGTTTTGTATTCAGGTGCTGAACAACCTTCAAGTAGAATCCCACAAATATGTGGATTTATTAATTCAAAATCTACAGAATTTCTTAGATCTGTTTGAAGTATTCTATTAGCATTTAATTCATGGTAACGATTAATAATCTGCTGCAAAGGTTTTTCGTTTTTTCTTAATAAATTTCCCAAATAATGTAAAAAATTTTCACTAGAAAAATTACTAAAATTATCAAGTGTTCCAAATCTACGAACATCATCTGATAAATGTAACAAGTTATGAAAATTATGTGTAAGTAAGTGGCTTCCATAGATTTCCTTTGTAAATTGAACAAAATGAATTATCAGTTTCTCAGCATAGTCTACGTGGGTTTTGCACATGTTTTTATTCATTAATATTCTTATGGCTACAGATAAAATAATAAAATGTTGATACTTTTTTTTGGGAAGTACTCCTTTAAGACAAACTGGACCCGTATAAAGTAAAAACTGTCTAAATTCTGTGGCTTTCCATCGTTTGACTTCTTTGAGACTTCTGGGATGTCTAGCAAATTCACATGGTATATATGGAACAAAGCCCACCAACAATTTAGAAACTGCTAGTACCTGACTATTAGAAAACTTATTTGGTGGACGCCCACAACACCAAATTCCACAAAGCATTTTTTTAACTACTCCCAAGAGAACAAGGTGCATATAGTCCAGAGGAATATCAGAGATGATATCTATATCTGGTATATCAATTAGAATTGTTTGACCAGCATGATGTTCAGAATCACTTTGTAAAATGAAACTTTCGTGGCTTCTTTTAGTAAAGTTTATATCGGGAAAGCATATACGATCTTGAATGTATTCTCCTTCTTGAGTACATTTACAACATGAACTGTATCCAGAATGACCTTTAATGTACAAAACAGAAGCTTTAGCAACGGCATCAAATAAATACATTGATATTTTGAAAGGATACTTTTTCCTGAATAGTATAATTCCATTTCTAGTCAGATTTTTAACTTCATCTACAAATTCTGATAAAAAGTTATTAAAATCATTTGGTTTGTTGTAACCATGGTATAAACCAATCATGAAAACTATTTTAGAAGATAAATCAATTCCAAGTATGGGATAAAATTGACTTGAGGAGCTTTTTGAAATGGGTAACCCATCTATATTAATAGCAATATTGACTGGGCCCCTAGGAACTTCATTTAAACTGCGATACAGAACTTCAAGTGAATTTTGTATACCAATGTGACAATATTCACCTGGTTCAACTTTCGAAGTAATTGTACTTCTTGGAGTAGCTAAAAATGTTCGTGGATCTTTTGGTAACTGAGAGAAATCTTCAGAGCCTGCTTGTCGTAATATATTTAATAATTGTTTTAATGCTGAATGTGGTATTTTATTTGTCACTGCCCAATTTTTCAATTTATCTACAGTTTTATAATTAATATTTTGATTCGATATATTTGGATTAAAACCTTCTTCATTTTCAGTTGATATACTATCTTTCGCGTCTAGTGTACAAGGCTCACTACTACTACTACTAATGTTAAAACTAACACACGATTTTAAATCTACCCGATCTGTATCCTTACTTGACTCACTTTCGTTTGAAGAATTTTCCTCATTTTTGAGGTTTTGATCACTGAATATTGTTTTTAAAACTAAATCATTTTCTTTATGAAACTGTCTATACCACGTACTATTTCTTTTTCTCTTCGGCATAATGTTTAATAAGAAATACAATAGAGGATACCTCCTTAGTTTTGATAAAAAATTTTACCTTCGCTATGATTTTTAAAATCTAACAATCTTATACAAACAGAAAAATCACAAAATAAATAGCATAAAGTAAACTTACCTAGTATTAAAATAAAACTTTGTAACATGTAACTGTAACTGAAAATCATAAATATAAAATGGCGATCTGGCCCAGAGATAATATACATGCGCCAATGCAAAGATTATCGCCAATGGATGATATCGTGGGCAAATGCAATCGACTAACGGATAGAGATGAGATTATGACATTTATGTAGAAATCGAAATATTGGGTGTCTCTTTTTACTCAACAGTCACCGGTCGAGAAAGACGATAATTCGATTCAAGTAATTCACTTCGTATTATCAACGTTGATGGTTAATCAGAAAATCGATTTATAAAGAATGTTTGTCGAAATTGCCGCCAAACTAAAAATTAACTAACCTAGACTGAGCAACCAAATTTAATTATTTCGAATAAAATATTCTTAAATAAATATTGTTTGAATATTCTAATGATATTCTATGACTATTCCGAGAATATAAATATAATAAATGTAAAATATGTACCTAAGAATAAACAAAGGAATGTTCATAATGCATCAGCAACGAATATTTTTTAAGAAATATTCTCTGAATGTATAAAAAATCATAATAATATTCGTCAGATTCTATGAATATACTATGGATATTCTTAATACAATATTCTTTGGATATCCCAGAATGAATATTCTTAGAATATTATATTATGAACATACATAAATGAATATCCATGAAATGTTCACCTTACCGCAACTTGAGAATATTCTCTAAGGGATATTCTCTGAATGTATAAAAAAGCATAATAATATTCGTCAGATTCTATAAATATTCTATGGATATTCTTGATACAATATTCTTTGAATATCCCAGAATGAATATTCTTAGAATATTATATTATGAACATACGTTAGTGAATATCCATGGAATGTTCACCTAACCACAACTCGAAAATATTCTCTAAGGGATATTCACTGAATATGTAAAAAAGCATGAAAATATTCGTCATATTCTATGAATATTCTATGGGTATTCGGAATATTCTTATATATTTTGGAATGTTTAGAGAATATTCTAGGAATATACGGTGCTGTCTGGGAGATCGAATAGGTAGGCTTATTAGCATCGATTTGTAGGCAAAAAAAACACCAGTCGGACGTCGATACTGGTGCTCGTCCGGCATAATAGTGCGCCAGTACAGCGGTCGGTTTTATACTCTCGTCTGTGGCCCGTATACGTGGTGCCGATCGAGTATCTCCGGCGCTCGGCTTTCATTCGGGGCGCGCACGGTTCAAACACCCCGTGTCGTTCTCTATGAAAAGAACATCTCCTCGCTTTCCATACACTTTTTTAACTAAACCACCCTACCCTAATCCGAATCGAAAAATTGAATTGTGTAATTGACAGATTATTATAATAATTTTCAATAATAACCCAACCAAAACCACCCTACCTTACCCCCTACCCTAATCCGAATCGAAAAATTGAATTGTGTAATTGACAGATTATTATAATAATTTTCAATAATAACCCAACCAAAACCACCCTACCTTACCCCCTACCCTAATCCGAATCGAAAAATTCTTCGTATTTTTAGTCAATTTTTGAAAAAAACAATAAGAAAATAAAAATATCTTGACTTGGACACGACTCGAACCTGGTACCTATGTGTTAAGAGCCCAGCACGCTTACGCTGGGCTAATCTTTGCACACATTAATGATATCGTATAGAAGGTTAAAAGCTTTAGAACCGTGCGCGCTTCGCATGAAAGCCGAGCGCCACCGGAGATACTCGATGGCGCCCGAGGTCGGCACCATCTATACGGGCCACAGACGAGAATGTTTTATATGGCTTAGTTATTGTGGGCAGGATTATCATAATGTCTAGCAGCCATTAAAGCACCGAGTTCTTGTGTAATCAGTTCCAAAATGGTGTGGGAATGTGTAGGAGAGAACACTGTGGATTCCAGGACACACTGGAATAGAAGGTATGGTAACAGTCACGTGATGGTAAAGCTCCACCGTTTCTACTGTAGCAGCCTCGATTTGTTAGGCAAAAAACACCACTCGCACGTCGATACTGGTGCTCGTCCGGCATAATAGTGCGCCAGTACAGCGGTCGGTTTTATATGGCTTAGTTATTGTGGGCAGGATGAATAATTTCATGTAAAATAAAAAAAATAATTTTAGTATATCAAAAATAAAACAGTATATTACTTATAAAACAAAATAAACTAACAGTACATACAACACAAAGAAGGAATAAACTCATGTTTTTAAACAAAGATCAATGTGATCGTCCATTTCAGCCTCACCAAATAGGTCCATACACGAAGGACAATTATACTTGGTTTTAATATCACTGGTACCTTCTGACGGTTCCGTTTCTTTATTAAAAATTTGACTCATACAATCTTCCAAATGGTCGTTCAACTCGGATTTTACAATATTTTTATTACAGGCTAAGCATACGACTTTAACTTCTGCTTCGCAAGTTTTATTTAAAATGTTTTTGCTAGTTGATGGTTTTGATTGATGGTCTCCATCCTTAACCAGCTCGTTTTCTATTTTATCAAACATTTTGTGAAGACAGTCGTTAAGATGTAAATCAAATTTTTCTTCGGGTATTTTCGTTTTGCAAACTTCACATTTTTTTGTTTTTGTATATTTGGCTACAGGAGTAGTTTCAAAAACATCATCAGTTAAAGAATCTTCCATGCAAGTTTTAAGATGGTTTTGAAAATCTCCTGTTGGAACTGTCACTTGACAGATTGTACAATGTTTTGATTCATTGTTAAGACATTCATCTAAATGCTGGTTAATTTTGTCATGAGATTCTTTTTTTGAACATACAGGACATTGTATTAAATTTTCTGATAACCTCGGTAACTTTTCCGCTAATTCGGGAGGTGGTTCTGAAGATATTCGTTTTTTGGTAACATTAACTTTGGTATTAGAAAATTTATTTACCCAATGATTTCGTACTACAGAGTAATCTTTATCCTTAAGAGGGATATCTGAACCTAATTTGTATCCTGCACTCGAGTTTATATCCTTATTTTGTAATGGTTTTACGATAGAAGAGTTTTTCTCTTCTTTATCTGTAGATTTAATATTTCCATTGAGATTTTCAAAGCCAAAAATGTTTGAATTTGAAACAACTTTGTTAACTTTTTGTTGTTCACCACTAGTAATTGTTTGAACATTATTTTCGGAAGGAAAAATTTTTCTAATATCCGTTGAACTTTTAGGATCAGTCTTGGTGTTTGATTTAATTACTTTTTTTGTTTTTTCTGGTTCTTTCACCTGCAAACAAAAAAATATGTATTAAACTACATTGTGGAGTCGCCAATTGACGATAAACATTGCCACAAGAAAGTGAGTGGAACAGAAAACTCAGGGACAGGAAAAAAACATTAAATGACATTTGAAAAAAAGTTTATAGCTTACAAATAGGCAAAGATAGAAAAACTATCAAAGCCACAGTAGATTGCTAAAGGGGCGTTGTATAGATTTTGTCACCTAGAGGAGGAAAATGCAGAACACATCCTATAGCCAATAAGAGATTTTGCAAAATAAGGATATGAAAAATTAACAAATATTGATATGAAAGTACACTTCTTACTTTTATAAACTGTCCGCCACAATTTCTAGAATGTTCCTGCCACCAGAAATCATTTGGTCCTGGAGGTCTGTTCATCGCTCGACGTACCAGACCAAAGAAAGGTTTGCGTGTATGACAAGGTCCATTACATCTCCACCAATGTTGTTTGTATAGATTAACTTCATCATGGAAATTATGGTAAACCGTTATATTTGTTCCTATGAACAAAATATTGAAATTAAAATATACAGTGTGACCCATTTTGTTTGGAAGCACCCCTATAAAATCCGCATTTTTCAACCGATTTTGATTTAGTCTTTTTTGTTAGATTTAGTATCAAAAACAGTATTTGAGCACAAATTTTCATACCATAATAGCTATTTTCAAGGCCCTCTACGTTAATTTTTCTTTGCCAAAAAAGACGAAAGTATATTAGGCATTTTTTTTCTCAAATATGACTACACCACTGGATTCAGAATCATCACAAATGTAAACTATCAAAATTTTATAAAAAAAGTTTTATTAACAACAAAGTTATCACTACATGAATTTGGAAAAAGTTGTTTTTTAATTAATTTTTTACTAAGAATGTAGACACATTTTAAAAATGGCAACATGGTAAACAAAAACTAGGACTCAAACATATTGCACTGTAAAAATTCGAAGCCGATACATTAACCCGTTCTGGAGTTATAGCTTCTGAGAGTAATGTAAAATTGTGCTGATGTGACGAAAATACAAATTAACACCAAATAATACATTTTAATTATTAAACTACTTAATAATAATTGAATTCTACATTTTTGTAGCCTCGACTAGACCTCCGTTAATTTCCACACATTTCTCGTATCGTTTGCGACTATGTCTTAGCGCTTTTTTATTTCATGTGGCGTTATTCCAGCACACGCCTGTCGTAATCTGTCACACAGTTCTGCTCTATTCCTTGGACGTGTCTTATACACTTTTTGTGTCAAGAGACCCCACAGATAAAAATCCAATGTAGTTAAATCGGGCAATCTAGAAGGCCATTCGATTAACTCGCTACCGCGACCTATCCAACCATTTGGAAATTTTTCGTTAACCCACTGCCTGACAATCCTAGAATAGTGTACAGAACAACCATCTAACTGAAATATCAAATTTCTTCTTTCTGCTAGTGGCAGTTCGTCAATCACTGCGGATAACTCACCTTCCAAGAATTCCATGAAGTTATTGGCATTCATGTTAAACTCAAAAAAGAATGGACCTATTATCCTGTCTTTTAAAATTTCGGCTTCGAATTTTTACAGTGCAATATGTTTGAGTCCTAGTTTTTGTTTACCATGTTGCCATTTTTAAAATGTGTCTACATTCTTAGTAAAAAATTAATTAAAAAACAACTTTTTACAAATTCATGTGGTGATAACTTTGTTGTTAATAAAACTTTTTTTATAAAATTTTGATAGTTTACATTTGTGATGATTCTGAATCCAGTGGTGAAGTCATATTCAAGAAAAAAAAATGCCTAATATACTTTCGTCTTTTTTGGCAAAGAAAAATGAACGTAGAGGGCCTTGAAAATAGCTATTATGGTATGAAAATTTGTGCTCAAATACTGTTTTTGATACTAAATCTAACAAAAAAGACTAAATCAAAATCGGTTGAAAAATGCGGATTTTATAGGGGTGCTTCCAAACAAAATGGGTCACACTGTATAAACATAGCATCATTAAAAAACTGTTTGCGCAGATTCAAGAGTTTCTATCAACCTTTACAGGTCTATCTACTCCTTATTTAGCTAACTAAATGTACATATTTACCTTGAAATTTATATTTAACATTGGAGTAATGTTAATGTTTTTAAAAACAGCTGCTAGGGGAGAGTAGATATACCAATTTAATAAAATGATCGTAGCTTTCAATAAACTACTGTCATTTGAAAGGGAATCAATAAAATATATTTTTAACGATTTTAATATATTTCTACAACACTGCGTTTTATTATGTAAACTAATGTCAACATAATAATATATAAACATAGCTTGAGAGATAGGAAAAAGGGGAATATTAATTAAAATGCATATATAACTAATAAAATATATTATGTTAATCTTTATTTATAATATATAGGTAATATTTACAGCAACAATTATCTATTATAAATAAAAAACTAGTTAGATCAGGTGGAACTGAATCAACAGCAATAAAAACCCCCACTGGTACTATTATCATTATTTGACAAAAGATAAGCAATGCTGAAAATATTTTGTGACTCATAAATGTGTATTTAATATATATTCGACCATTTTTAACTTTAGCTACCAATACTCTTATTACCCTTATAACTAACAGTTTAAAAGATTAATAAATATCTGCACCTTTGTTGTTATAATGATATATAAAAATATTTGTTAGTATATTCTATAAATTAAACAAAATTAGGCTTTGCAGTTTCGTTCAAATTTAACATTGAATACTTCAAAAACATTTTAATCTGGGATTAATATAAAGATGATACATAAAATTTAAAACTAAATTAGAAATACGGCACTCAATTTCCATGCCAGTAGATTATGTAACAGAACTAGCTCGGTTTAAGTTTAAATTTGTGAATAACTATTAAAAAAATGTAATAAATATAAGCATTTGGGAGGAATTGTTAATTAAATCAAATTGGAAATAAAATAGGACAAACCAGAAATCTTACACCAAAAGGAGACTGCTTTAATGCATAATTTAAAACAATGGAACAGTTACAAATCACTATAATAATGAGCAGCTACGATTATTAAGTTTGAACGATCTTTTGGTACAATAATGTTATTTAAATAAGGCAACTTGGTTATCACTTCGTTCTTGCATCTTGGAAAATTTGAAATTTGTATTGTATATCTTGAAAGTTTTGGTAACTTTAAACAAAAAAAAAGCTTTAGATGCACACCCTACCAATTTATTCAGTTATGACATTTTTGCAGCAAAGCATAATTTATACTTTTTGATTTTATTTTAAAAATAACAAAAAATTCTTAATTTAATAATAATGTTATACAAAAGGTTCCACCATCCATACTACACTATAACGACGAGGCTTCTTAAAAATGTTGAACATTTTATCAAAACGAGTTTTCCATTTTGGAATTTGAGGTTCAACACGATGAAAAGTTTGATCGTACCACCATGCATGTTGTTGGTAATATTTTATTTCATGATGAAAGTTGTGATAAATGGTGATATTTGTACCTGTAAGCAAATAAAAATGTGGTAGGTTTTTCAAAACAATGTGTACGTATAGTAGATCCATGTCCAATAAACTTTAAGAGCTTTTAAGGACTATCAGGACTCTACTTATCAGAAAAAACTATAGTGTTGGAAAATTAGCACTGTTTTAGGGTTTTCTGGAACTCTACTTGATTTTTATGAACGTTATTAACTAATTCTTGGAGACATCAGAGATGTTTCAATAAGCAACAGACTTTAACACTTTCTATATGTCAAGGAAAAACTTTTTAAATATTGACATAATTATTATTCTATTTCAGCAACGAATTAGAACATAAAAAGTATTACATTTTTGGGTATCTTAGTTCTGGTACCAAAACAGTTTAGACAAACTTTGCACTATTTTATTCATATGAATTCACTCACTCACCTGCTTGTTGTGTGTTAATACACTTCATAATCAACAGTAACAACTTTATTTGCAAACTTACACTTTTTTATTTTTTATAAACATTTTTTACACAATCTTTATCATAGTAACCTTTTGTGAATTTTCTTCCATACCAACATATAACTCCAATTTCTTGAACTTGAACAACAACTTACCTGCCTCATCATTAATTCTTTTCATATGTCTAAGGAACTCTGGTCCATGTCCATCTCTATCCCTGTTATTATTGGTTACAAAGAGGTAGGCATGAATCATTTCATGTAAAAGGGTTTCTACTAAATCTTTTCGTGGTCTAAGTTTTAAAAGTGGTTCGCTAAGTGATATTGTGCAGAGTCCACCTCTTCCTGAAATATTAATTATATACTCATAAAATATAACCGCTAAATTTTCAATGGGGCAATCAAGTTACCTTGGTAAGAACAAACTCCAGCACAAGTCGTCATTCTTTTACTCCAACAAATACATACTGATCCCAACTGATTCCAAAAAAATCGTTCACTAAATGCAGTGAACAGATTATGAATGTCAGGTGTTGGATCTATGACCTCCCAAGATGGATCTGTAAGCGATTTTGTAATCTGTTTACTTCGTTTGTGAGATTCATAAACTAAATTGTGTCCAGGTCGCTCAACTTCCAGCTCTCTTTGAAACTGCTCTTGCAAAGATTTGGCAATTATGGAATCAGATAAATCGATTTCTTTATTGGGTTTCTCTGCATTTTGTTGTTCAAGTTGTTTTTGTAATGTTTTTGCTAAATTTGAATCCTTTCTTTCTTGATCAAATTTGTTTTGTAAAAGTAGAGCCAGCTGATGATCGATTTCAGTCATTTTTTGCACCAGGATTTAGGTATACAAAAAACAAAAATATTCACATAATCAAACAAAATAAATTACACATTCGTCACATCCCAAATATTACCAACTAATTAGTTCGCTAATGAGTAATCAGTCATAAAATTAAAAACAACTTTATATTTCAATTTTTTGTGGCAACTGTCAGACACAAACTGTCAGATCAAATAAGTGTTATTAACCATAGATAACCAATTATTAACCACAAATCATCTACTGGCCTAACCTTGTCGAACAGCCACCCAAAAAAATAGGCATGTTTGGTGCTTTATTAATTTTAGCAATTCATGATGCATGGATAGTTGTTGACTATATGACTATTTTAAATTTAATTTAAATTAATTTCAGTTTAGTTGATGTTGCATGAAATATGAATCCACCCTTATGAAATATTTTGATCTCTAAGGAGTAGTTCATAGAGAAATAATTTTATTTTGTCTATGGAATAGTTTATTTCAAGGGCATCATAATGACAATTGACATTTAACCAAAATAAGTAACGGTCGAATTCTCTTAAAACTTTTAAAACGAATAGTTATAAAAATAACGAAAACATCCAGTTATAATTATTATCAATAGATATGGATATTGAAAAGGTAAATATAATGTATATCTGCCTATATGAAATATTATAAACATCTTTTGTAGGTGTTGGCACATGAACTACCATACTTTTTTGAAGAAGTGAGATTAAGTACTTTCAAAAATTGGGTTTTTGATGATGATACAGATTGTAATATTAAAAAGGTAATAACTATTATTTTAATAAGGGACTGTCTATTTGTCCGGGCGCTCGGACGAACAGTGTGGGAGGATATTATTCCGTACATTCTTAAAAAAATAAAGTTAAGTTTATAGGTTAAAACTAACAAAAAGTAATTTTGGTTGTGAAAAACAATCATTAAAATTTGTATCAAAGGTAAGTTTTTATTTCAAATGTTTTGTTATATATTTTTTTGTCTTTAAGCTATGGTAATAATTAATTATTTGTGTCAAAGCTTTATTTCTATTTTCTTGACTTGTAAAGTATTTTTATTTATACCTACCTAACGTCTTTCAATAAATTTTTTATCATAATCAATAAATACAAGAAATTTGCCTATTCTAGATGGAAACCTTTTTTACTGACAAAGATTTTAAAGAACGAACGGTATTCATGGAAGAATTTGATAAATCTAAAGTTTTTCTTTGTCTTTTTCATACTCTAAAGGCCTTTAAAACGAGTATCACATGTGAATCCATGAATATAAGTTCAGAACAAAGGACAACAGTACTAGAACTTCTTCAAAAATTAGCATATTCTTGTAACGAAAAAGAATATTTTTTAAATTATAATGCTCTGGTGGATCTAAATTTTGAAAAAAAATAGGTAAACTTATTTACTAAATGAATCATGTTTACATTTTTAGGCAGTATCAACATAAGTATTCACATTTTATTTTGCACATTACGGAACTATACTTAATAATACATTATTATTTTCTCAATAATGCACGGATTAATAGCCTATCACACTGTTCGTCCGGGCGTATTTTTACGCCCGGATGTATAGCGCAATTTACTATTCGTCCAAGCGCCCGGACGAATAGACAGTCCCTTTTAATAATATGACGCATTTGTAAACCAATTGTGCTTTCAAAGAACTATATTCTTTTCAGTTGGCAGAAGCAGGATTTATTTTTGCTGGCAACAAACGTGAACCTGATGCGGTGAAGTGTTTTTTCTGTAACAAATATCTCGATGGTTGGGAGTCGACGGATAATCCGTGGTTGGAACATTTAAAACATGCTCCAAAATGCTCATTTGCAAAATTACAGAAATCTCAAAATAGTTTACTTTTAAAAGAATTCCTTGCACTAAGAAAGGATTATTTAATGAAGATAGTTGATTCCCATTGTGATGATATGATTAACGATTTAACGAAGGAATTTAAAAAAGTAAAAACTCAGTTGAAGAAGTAGATATTTAATTATTGGTGAATTTACATTTTAGATTTTAAATATATACATATAGGATAAGACAGAAATATTTTACTTATTAAATAAACTGAAGATTTGTATGGAAATTTTATAGTAAGTTTATTACATTGTATAAAAAAATGTTTTATTTTTCCTAGTTTATAATGCAACTAAAAATGCATTTAATAAATATATGTAAACTACATTAACACCCCTTATCTCAACAGATACAATATTACAAAAGAAATTAAATAGAAGACATATACAACATTAATGACTTGTCCTCTGCTTGAACCAGTTCCAGGTACGTAAATAGTACCCTTGTCTCCAAAAGCTCCACTGTCACCGGAACTCTCATCGGTTCTCCCATTGCCACCATTACACAAATCAGTTTTACAAGCTCTATAGTAAGCTCTGTGAGTATCATCTTCAATTACTTCATTTGTGTATATAGGTTTGTCCAAACAAGTCCTTAATATGGATGCCAATTTTCCTTTGGGATCCTATACAAAGTATTTTAGAAAAAAATTTGGATTATAAAACAACAACAAGTTTGGTGTCAATAGAAGTACAGTATTATTTAAAATAACGAAGAAATAGACAAAATATTTGAGAAATGATTCCAGGATATTGGCTAAAACTATTTCATTATTAAGGTCGATTCTCATTAGCCGTGCCAGGAACCGAATCGGCAACGGCAAGGCACATGCTTTGCGCGAGCAAGATTCCTTGAGGCAATTCACACTGCAATAAGCTTGCCGTGGGTTAAGTAGGTTTCAGCTTTGTTAATAAAAATTGCTCTGTGGTTAGATGAAGAAGAGCTTGAAATGAACAGTTCCAGAAAGAGAAAAAGACGTTATTGGGTACATAAAATGCTAAAAAAACGAAATGAAGAAGGAGAATTTGCAACGTTGCACCCAGAACATTTAGATGACCAGACAAAATTTTTCCAATATCAGCGTATCTTTTATTAGAGAAATCATAAAGAGTTTCATTTTCTCCAACATATTCGATAAGGATTTCATTTTCTTCCAATGAAAAAGTGTCCTTCTGACGAGACGACATATTCTCTCTTGTCACCACTACACTCCTAAAATCCTAGGAACGCAAATACTACCAAGCCTGTAACGTATTCACACTTGTCTGAACCTGCACGGAACATGCTTGGCAAATTTTATTGTCTCAGATTTCAAGAGGAAGGTATCTATGTTTTTAAGACTATCTTGGAACTCCCTAAAACTATAGAATAACTTTGTGTCTATGTACAAAATGGTTCTTGTGACTACTTTTTGTGAGGTATAAAAACTATGATTGTGCATAAAATGTGCAAGTCAGGAGTTGAGGAAATAGTGTAATTAGACAATTTTTCAAAGTGGTATAAGAACAAACATAAAATTCCACATAAGTACTTAGTTCTAATTTATAAGAATTTTGTGTGTAAATTGACTTACTTTATAATCTTGCCTAACCACATAACAATATTTCTTATCACATTCCAGGATGTCATTATCCGAAGATCCCGGGCTATCTAAACAGTGAGTATCTGTATCATCTTCAGTTTGTGAACATACGTAACATTTGAGTAAACCTACAAAAACAGCAAAATATAACATTTATATAAAACAGTTTGTGAAACTCTTTTTGAAGAGGGCAAAACTTCTGTAGATTTTAATCCAGGTGTTGTATAGAATGGAACTCTTCAAGTCTTGTTATATACATTTTTTCATTTGGTCTATTTTTATTTAGGTGTTTCCTTAAGTACAATATACCGAGTGAGATATCTTTCTGTAAAAATGTACTCAGTTTCCTAAACATATCCTTTTCCATTACTATCATAATCCCTTTTATTCTATATTCATTTATTCGTTAATTTTAATTAAAAAGCAATTCCAAATTAGCTCCTAGTACATTATTTTATTTGTGTACAAGCTTGGTGTATTTATGTTGCAGCATTAAATGATAAAAATTGGCATGATAGATAACAATAAAATTGCTTCATTCATAGAATAAAACATTTGATAACAAAAATGCGCTAAAAAACTTACCAGTAGTATTTTTTATACAAAAAAGTAAAAATAATAAAATACAAATTATATTAGCTTTCATTGCAATTGATTGTTCAAATTTATTGTCTCCTTAGGTCAGTAAGGTAGCAGATATTATTAACTGGTTTCTTAAATAAATAATCTAATCAATCACTGATAATATTTTTATCATTATCTAAAATTTTGATAGTAAAGTAATTCTTAAGAAATTGTGTTTCATCTTTAGCATATAACAGAAAACAAAAATTGAATGATACATTACTCTGATAATACTAGAACATTTAAATATATAGAAAATATCTGATAGGGTGCTTTCTTTTTTACTGAGATCTCGGCACACTTCAGTTAATGTGATCTGAGATAAAGTGATGTGAGTAATTCCAAAAAGAACGACACACTACTAAATTGAAACCAAAGAATATTAGATTATATTGTTTAAAACTCAAACAAATCAAATATTTCTGTCCGCTTTATTTCCTACTCAAGTTTAAGTGATACCAGCAGACAGCATATTATGCAGCATTGGTGAAGGGGGAAGAAAAATCTCAGCCCACTTGGTGCTGTACTCTTGACTGATGAAGAAGTGAAGCTTCCCAAGAGAAGAGATCTTTGTCACTGAAGTGACAGAGTAACCAAGCAAAATAAAGACAAAAAATGTGTTCTCTTGGCAAGCTCTACTCCTAGTGAATAAAAAAGAATGCATACCTTAACGATGTGAGCTGAGATTAACTGAGAACGCACCTAATGTTGAATATAGAATCCCCTTAATAGTAAAAAGACTGAAATTACTGATTAAGATTTTTATATAATATTCAAGATATCCCATAACCATTGAATAACTGTTTCAAACTCATTGACCATCATCAATATAACCAATCTTATTAGATATCAAAGCTGGGTCAATAACAAATCAACAAATATATAAATAACACAGTTAAAGCAAAAGTTTCCAAGTACCTACTTGTTTAAATGTTGTGTTCATTCAAAATTCACATACATTCTTCTACAGACTAATAAAAACTTGGAGGTTTCTGTTCATGGAAAAAGTTTTTAATTTAATTTAAAAAAATATAGATTATTTCAGTATTAATATGGCCAATATGTAAATAGATAAAAATTGGTGTGTGTGTGTGTGTGTATACATACTTCACAAAAGTAGATTATTATTAAAACACTTTGATTAGAAAATATTTATTTAAGAAATCCAACATCTTGATTAGGTTTAATTTGGTTTAAAGTTTCCCATAAAGCTTTATCCAATCTTTGAGCAACTTCAAATCCTAATTTAATACTTTCTAAAAATGTTGTTGGGTGTAGTGATCCTGTACCAGTTTGATAGACGGTGCTGAATTTGTTTCCAGATACTGCTACTACTACAGATCCAACTGAACATTGTTCTTCCGCAACGTTGGGGTCTACGATACATTTTTCACCAATTTTACACACCGTTACCTACAAATAATTCTCACGTTGACATTGAAAAGCATTTGATATGTTTGTACTTACCATTATTGGAGCCTTTTGTACATCCAATTTTGTACAGTCGTATAATTCATCTGATACATCAAGTTCAACATTATTACCGTCAATATTAACATTCTTAACTAAAGGTACTTGTGCTTGCCAAAGAGCTGCTTTTACTGCTATTGAAGCTGCATCAAACAAATTACCACCACATTCTAATATCTAGAATGTGAAAAATATATTTTAAAATACCTGGTAACAAGTAGGTACAAAATACATTACCAAAATGTCTACATACAGCTTCCAACACTTTTTTCCATGTAGAATACACAACTTTTTTAAATCAAATGATAAAGAGGAAGAATAAGCTGAATTCAATGTACTTGACAGTGTTACTGCTAAATCTTCTCCTCCTCTACCTTCAAAATCTGGTGTTGCATTAGCTGAACTAAAATATCAAGCAAATATGTTTTGTAACAAGAAACTAAATGTATCTTGTTTTTTAATTGAATATTGCTACATTATAATAAATAATTACCAATCTACAAAAAACTCGATCTTTCCCTGGTGAGGTGATTCTGGAAAAGGGACATCAACTTCTATTTTTACAGCAACAAGAATATCCGTATTCGCTAATCTAAGTCTGGCAGAACCAAAAGCATGGGAAACTATATCTGTTTCTAATTCCATAGTTCTGTAATCCTCACGCTCCCGACCATCTACTCGAAAATTTTCCTGCAATGTTGGGAACTGTAAATTTGTTGTTTAATAAAATATATAAATCATTTACATCGACTCCATGAAGAATAAATGTTTTTTCTGCTTCACACAAAGACATTTTTTCAAATAATTTATAAACTAACCTAAAATAAGAACGAAATATCTTCTTATTTTCTGAACTTTTTTTCTTAGCTGGAAGAAAGAAAAGGGCCAGTTAGTATGTTAGTGTATGTTGAGTTGCCTATCTTACTTCAGTCATTTGACAGCCCGGGAAAATGGTTTGCTTGACAAGTAGTTTTGACGTATATCTCTGGTTTTGACTGACTTTTGACGTTTATTCACAACACGCGCGGAAAATACATGTTAGCAGCCGGTAGTTTGCTTAATAGAATTACGTATTTAAATGAAATATTTATTATCCTAAATATTTAAAAAATGGTTAAAACAAATCTACCCTATTTGGCAGAGTATGCCAAAACTGGTCGTTCCAGCTGCAAAGGCTGTAAAACATCAATTGCTCAAGCTACATTGCGACTCGCTGTTATGGTGCAGGTAATTTTTTGAAAAAAATGTTGGTTGATATTTAGCTGTATAATAAATTATGCCATTCTAATACTAAGTATTACAAATTTGAATTTGATAATAACATTGTAAACCAATATTTAAACTCTATTTATTATATATAGCTGGTACAAAATATTAATGGTAAAAATTGAAAGGCACCAAAAAACAATTCACCAATTTCTTCTGGTTCTACAGGCAAGGTGAAATTCACATCATTGAATACTGTTCTGAAATATTGATTTTTTTATCATTTATTGGGGGTTTATAGTTATGCGCTTGCTTTGCATATTTAGTAAGTGATGTAAAGTGACTATCCTGAATGCTCCCATTTAAAATAATTGGTTATTTTTACTTCAGTCGCCACATTTTGATGGGAAGCAACCACATTGGTATCACTTTCAATGCTTCTTTAAAAAACAAAGACCAAGAACAACTGATGACATTGAACACTTTGAAGCTCTGAGAATAGAAGATCAAGACAAAATAAATGGTAAAGTAGGAGTATCTGATGTGACAATTGTTCCTGACAAAAAAGGTAAAAAAAGAGGTAGTGATGCGGTGGATTCTAAATTGAAAAAGGAAGCGATGAAGGATTTCCGCATCGAGTATGCCAAATCTGGAAGAGCTGAATGTAGAGGATGTAAGCAGAAAATTCTTAAGGATGAAGTAAGTAATTTTTATTAAAACGACAGTGTAAGGTGAAATT
Organism: Lochmaea capreae; assembly: GCA_949126875.1. Taxonomy (NCBI): domain Eukaryota; kingdom Metazoa; phylum Arthropoda; class Insecta; order Coleoptera; family Chrysomelidae; genus Lochmaea; species Lochmaea capreae. The sequence goes on from OX421404.1 coordinate 25,422,417, forward strand.
AGATTTATAAGTTTTGTTTTGAAGCTCCAAACTTTCATAAAGTGAATTTTTTGAAAAAATATTCTATTTTTAGTTAGATCTATCAATATCTTTATATTTATTGTTATCTGCCATAGGTACGTATATCCAAAAAAGATTTTGAAAGTGATATTGGTAAGAAATATGGTGGACAAGATATGTGGCATCACATAACTTGTTTTGCCCAAGTTCGAACTGATCTTGGATATTTTGAATCTGGTGACAAACTATCGGGTTTTAAGCAACTTAAAAAGGATGATCAGCAAGTTGTTAAGAAACATGTAGTGTAAGTACTATATAGCATTATTAGGATTTTCCTCGTAACTTTAATACTTGATTTAGATTGTTTTACATGACATTAATTTTATAGAGCAATTAAACAGGAAGATGTGCCTCCAGTGAAAAAAATTAAGACTGAAGATGAAGTTGATGGGGATAAAAAGAATGATGAATACAGGGAACAAAATAAGCTTATGTTTAAATACAGAGATGCTCTTGATGTGATATATTCAGAATTAAGTAATAAAAAGGTTTTCGCACAACTCCTGGAATACAATAATCAAAAACCATCTATAGGAAAAGAACAGGTACCTATTTGGAATCATCTAGTAGTTAATGTTTTGTAGTACTACCAAATGTACACTAAGAAGTCTCAAAACTACGTTTTACTACTTCCAGAATGTTATTTATAGTTTATAAATTTAAAAAAACCTAAAATTGTTATTTAATTAGTTTTTGTCTTATTTTCTTGTTGATTTCATTGGATATAGTTCTTGTTTGTGTATTTTTTTTATATATATATTGGAAACGTTTAGAAATATTTGATTAATCTTTTTAAATTGACTTTTTGTGAATGTGTTTGTAGTGTATTTTTAATATTATTGGGCATTACCCGTAAATAAATAATTAATAATAATAATTTTCAGTACTCTGTACATTGGTAATAATGATTGATTCTCCAAATATGTTTTGTTAAAACACTTAAATCCGCTTTAGATTTTGGATCAGTTATCAGATGTTATGACCTTTGGAGCATTAGAACCATGCGATACTTGTAGAGGTCAATTTGAGTACACAAACAGTGGTTATGTTTGCAATGGTGATCTTACAGAGTGGACAAAATGTAAAAAGATTGTTAGAGAACCGAAACGCAAACCATTTAAGGTATCAAAAGAGTTGAAAGATGAATACCTTATTTTCAAGAAGTATAAATACACTCCTAGAACCAGGGTTATTAAAACTAAAATTTCAACTAATGATGTTAAAAAAGAAGAAAATGTTGAGTAAGTTGATAATGTTGTTCAATATAATTAAAAGTGCCAGTGATATTAAATTATTTTTATTAATTTAAGGCCCCGTGTTAAGAGAGACCTCCCACCACTGTACGAAATGAAATTTGTTATCCTGGGCAAACCGCCTAAGGGTAAAGATGAAATTAAAAAGTTGGTAATTTCCTTGGGAGGAAAAGTTGTAACGAAAATAGATAAAACCGTAGTGGCTGTAATATCAACACCTGACGAAGTTGAAAAAAAGAATAATAGAATGCAAGAGGCAGAAAATGAACAAATTCATGTTGTACCCGATGATTTCTTGGATGAAGCAAAAAGTAATGTTGGAAAAATTCCCGATTTGATTATTAAGAAAAGTATTTGTGATTGGGGATCGGATGTAAGTTTGAATCATTTTAAAATTTATATATTTTAATTATTAAAATGTTTATCATAAATAGCCAACTGCTCGTCTTCCTGAAGAACCATCTACGAGTAGAAAATCAAAATTCCAAAGCATCTACACGAAATCTGTACCCAAATCGGTAAAACTGAAACTAAAAGGAGGTACTGCCGTTGATCCTGATTCAGGACTGGAAAATATAGCTCACGTTTACCAAAAAGGAGATGAAAAATATTATGCGATTCTCGGTTTAACTGACATTCAATCTGGTAGAAACAGTTATTATAATTTGCAAATCCTGGAACATGATAACAGAAATTCCTATTGGTTGTTTAGATCTTGGGGAAGGATCGGTACCACTATTGGAAGTAAGTTACTAGGACTGTATCTTTAACGAGATCTTCAAAATGTTATAACATGTTATAGATACCAAATTGGAGTCACACAAAACTATTTATGATGCGGTAAAACTATTCAAAGAATTATATCGGGAAAAAACAGGAAATGAATGGGAAAACAGGAAAAATTTCCAAAAAGTACCCGGTAGAATGTATCCCGTTGAAATAGATTATGGACAAGACGAAGACGATTCCAAATTAGATATTGTCGATGCTAAATCGAATCTACCATCTCAAGTACAAGATCTGATGAAAATGATTTTCGATATCAACTCCATGAAAAAACTCATGTTGGAATTTGAATTGGACACGGAAAAAATGCCGTTGGGTAAAATAGACCGATTAATTTTCCAAATATAAATACATTTTTATTAATTTCAGGTAAATTGAGCAAAACTCAAATACAAAAAGCCTTTGGTGTATTGAGCGAACTACAAAGTTTGATTAATGAAAATGCTGAGGAATCGCTATTGATGGATGCATCCAATAGATTCTTTACATTCATACCACACTCATTCGGTGTTGATAATCCTCCAGTTTTGGACGACCCTGAAGTAATAAAGGTAAATTGGCTTCTATCGTATGTTTCATTTTCTTGATGAGTTACAATATTTTTCTTAGCAAAAAATATTAATGCTGGACAGTTTAATGGAGTTGGAAGTAGCCTACAATTTGATGAAGTCTTCTGGTTCGGAACACACAGTCGACAGTTATTACAATCAATTAAATACCGAATTAGAAGTTTTGGGACGAGACACCGAAGAATTCACCATCATCACTGAATACGTTCAAAACACCCACGCAGCAACTCACAACAATTACGAACTAATTATCGATGAAGTTTTCATGGTTAAAAGACAAGGTAAAATGATCATTATAAATTTGTTCTTTCTCTACTATGCATTTATTTTTAACAGGCGAAGAAAAACGTTACAAGCCTTTCCGTAAGTTACCAAACCGAAAGTTATTATGGCACGGTTCTAGAGTCACTAATTTCGCTGGTATCCTATCTCAGGGTCTTCGGATAGCTCCTCCGGAAGCTCCTGTTACCGGTTACATGTTCGGTAAAGGTATTTACTTTGCTGACATGGTCTCGAAGTCTGCCAACTATTGTTGTACAAGTACAACTAGTCCTACAGGTCTTATGCTACTATGCGATGTAGCTTTAGGAAACGTAAGTAGTTTTTGTTCTAAATTCAACACGTGCAGTACAATTTTTTTCATAAATATTACTCTTACTTACTATATTTGATGTGAACGATTTTTTGTTTATTAAAAAAATATTCGACATTAGAAAACTCTCAATTTTACTCGATAACACAAAAATATATTGTATAAAAATAAATGGACATCATGCATCAGACATATTGCACACAGGACACGTCAATTGGATGCAATCAGATGTTATTACAAACAGTAACGTACAATTGCACGTAATTACACACTGAAGCATTCGATAAAACAAAAAAAGTACTCAACAACATTCAAAAACATACAAAAACACTCGATAACACACAGGAACACTCAATTACACTCAAAATTACTCAAAACATAGTTATAAATAACAGAAATATTGCAATTTGGCGATATCATATTCAATAGCACACAAAAACGACCGAGAAAACTTATTACAAACAATAACGCTCAATTGCACTCAATAACACACCGAAACACTAAAAAAAAACAAAAAAGCAATCAATAATATCCAAAAGCAGATAAGAACACTCTAACATAAAATTACTCAAATATAGTTAAAAACAACTGAAATATTGCAATTTGGTGATATTACAAATAATAATACACAATTGTGCATTATAACACACCGAAACATTCATTACAACACAGACATATTAAAAAACAAACAAGAACACTCGATAACACACAAAACCACTCAGAACACTTAATTTCACTAAAAAACATACTCAATAACACACAAAACCACTCAGAACACTTAATTTCACTAAAAAACATACACACAAAACCACTCAGAACACTTAATTTCACTAAAAAACATACTCAATAACACACAAAACCACTCAGCACACTTAATTTCACTAAAAAACATACTCAATAACACACAAAACCACTCAGAACACTTAATTTCACTAAAAAACATACTCAATAACACACAAAACCACTCAGAACACTTAATTTCACTAAAAAACATACTCAATAACACACAAAACCACTCAGAACACTTAATTTCACTAAAAAACATACTCAATAACACACAAACCACTCAGAACACTTAATTTCACTAAAAAACATACTCGATAACACACAAAACCACTCAAATATACATAAAAACAACAGAAATAGTGCAATTAGACAATATTTAATTGAATAACACAAAAACACTGAATAATATACATCTCTCTCATTTCTTTCATTGTGTTCTTTGGTCAAACCTTAGGCCAAGCAATAGGTAAATATTTTTGACAAAAATCCTAGTAGAAAACGGATAATGCCATCATATAAAAGACATTACGTAGTATCATTTTGATATGTTTTGGACACGCAAATGTTGTTCAGTAATTTGTTATAAACATATAAAACGGTATAAACATATAAACCTTTTTTTAGGTGATGTAAATATAAACATGGTCTGACCTTCTAAACATCACATATTGCCGGAGAACTGCTGACCATGATACAATTTATGTTTAAGTAAATGAACCGTATTGTTTTTTATTTGTTGTAAATTTCAATGAATTTATTCTTGCTTGCATGTAATGCCCAAAGGATATGACAGCGGTGTTCTCGGGCGCTTTTGGTCGACTTCAGATTATTTTATTACAAATCGAAAATAGACGTTTTGTTGCTCTACATAAACACTTTTCAAATTTACAATCGGACGCATCCAGACACGTTGAAAATTATCGTATGAAAAAATTAAAATTCCAATTCCGATAAAAGTAACCGTCACTTGGCGTCTGCTCTTCGCGCATATAAAGGGCATACGAAGAACTTCTTTTGTACCAAGTTTCAGCTCTTGCAATTGAAAAATGACGAAGATATGAATTTTCAAAAAAATGAATAATTTTCCGGTTTTTCCTGATTTTCTCGGTTCCTAATTATCCGATTGACACGCTCGACCCCTCATTTTGTTCGTATTTTAATTATCTACAATTTATCTACTACTACGTAATGTCTTTTAAATGATGACATCATTCGTTTTCTACTAGGATTTTTGTAAAAAATTACTATACTCGCATGCTCCTACCTTCCTATCCCAATCTGTCTACATGTAAAAAAATATTTTTACAGATGTATGAAAGATTGAATGCTGACTACATTACAAAATTACCAAAGGGAATGCACAGTTGCAAAGGTGTGGGAAGAACACAACCAGATCCGGCGGTAGTTAAGAAAATTGGAGACGTAGAAGTTCCTGTTGGTAAAGGAGTATCGGCTACACAAGCTTCTTCTCTTTTATACAACGAGTATCCTTTTCAAAAATGCTATTTCACAATATATGATTATAGAACAGCAAATTTTATTGGTAGGTACTGGTATAACATGATACATCTTGTTTATTTGACTTTCAAAGTTTCTTTTTCCTTAACTTGTTTTTAGGTATATTGTATATGACGTCGCCCAAGTGAATGTGAAGTATTTGTTGAAAATGCATTTCAAATACAAATACTAACATCGCTCCTGATTTCCATTTTATTATTTTGTTCAATCACATTTAGGTTAGCGTTTTGTATATCACAATAATAATTCCCGTTTACCATTCAACGATTTAGCATTGCTTTCAAACGTTTTCAATTTTTCACAGGTACGGAATTTAACAAAATGATACCATTATTTTTCAACATAACAAAATGTATCTTTAAAATAATTCCCAGCTCATCTTTTCCTAAGATTAACTACTGATAATGTACCTGTTTTAAGATGAATATTTTTCGAATTCTGACATGACGATTTGAACGTTTTGCTTTTTAATGGTTTAAGTGTTCAACATATTTTTGTTTTCCCAATATTTGTTTACAGCTCCTAAAGTGTATAGATTTGGCTTATTTTACATTATTCTTTCAGTGAATTTGAGCTCCAACGTTTGTACCTACCATCTTTTTAGTGCTCTGTCTGTTAGTCTATGCGTGTTTGGCTTCAGACCTTTTGCCCACTTCTCTCTTTTGATGTTCTTTATACAAAAACTCTCCAAAATCGCTCCAACCTATCTTATTTTCTGTACTCCTAATTATTCTCTAATATCAGGTGTTTAGAGCTTCTATCCACTGCAATTCTTTTACATCTTTCATGTCTATTGAAATAGTTTACCCGTTTCGTCTCCGATTTATTCTTATAATTCCAGATTCATTTCTCTTTATTTTCCCTCACATTCCCGATTTTTTTCATTCTGTCTATTCATCATGGTGTGTGATTCGTTTTGTTGATGTAGTGCGTTATATAATGTGGACCAGTACTCCTGTTGTCGTTCGTGAGCTCTTTTGATCCCTTTTATACTAATCAACATATTTGTCACTTCTTTTCTATTCCCTCCTATCTTTTATTCATTTCTCCAGACATAGATTCCTATTTTCATTTAGGTCCTCGATCACCTTGTCTTCCAATCTAAGTTTCGGACGTCTCCTGGACCTATAGTTTGCAAGCTACCAATCACTGATTTTTCTCCCTTCTTTCATTTAAGTCGCTTCACCTTCATTATGGATCTGTTTTGTCCCTAATAATTTTCCTATTAACAACTCTGAGATTTTCTTCGTCCTCTATCAGTAGTTATGCTCATTGTGCCTCTGGTATACGTTATTAACAGTATGGCTTTATACATTTTAATTTGTTTCTTAATCAATGCAATTGTCCGTTGGCAATTCTTGATACTTGCAGTATACTTTGTTTCCGATAATTATCCTTGAAGTGCATTTTTGCGCCTTTGTCTGCTAAAATAAATTTTATTTCTTCCTGCTTCTATAATTTCAGTATGTTGGAAACATCTATCTCGAGGATTCCATAAACTTGGACTTTAATATTGTTAATGAAGCTGTGGGTATTGTTTGTCGCATCGACATGACGAATCAACAAAACACGATTCGTCGGTTCTTCTATGCGTGCATCATTTTTTCTTTGATGGTTTGTTCTAAAACTCGACATCTCGAGAAATTGCCACACTATGTATCGCTTCCATATTAGGCACTTATTCGAGAATCAATGCTTCAACGGATATTAAGTAGCTGGCTTATTTGACAGTATACCTAATTTGTTTCTGCCGTCTAGGTTTAAAATATAAATTAAAAGCGATGTTAAGTGGGTTTCACTGTATCTAAAAACGTCTTCAAAGTTTTTCCTGTTAAATTAGTAGGTATGCGATAGGTTTGTTCAAACTTACCAATAAACTAGTTTGTGAACCGTCAGTAAGTAAGCGATCACAAACGGTTGTGAACTGAACGACTCATGCGCAGAGTCTCTTTGTGTACGGTTTTTATTCACTGCGCGTGAGTGGTCCAGTTTTGCAACCGTTTGTGATTGCTCTATGAACAAACCTGTTTTATTGTGCATGTTGCGGACGGTTTCCAAACTAGTTTGTTGGTGTGTTGGAAGAAACCTGATAATGTTTAAATAGAATGTAGGAAACTGTTTGTTTTTTGTGTTTCTTAAAGTTTGTTATATAAAATCTATCATCTATTACTGGAATATGTTTAAATTACAGTTATGCAAATGACAGTTTGTATTCCATCTAGTTTTAAGTTCTAAAAATTCTACCAACCAATTTTCTAGTTATTATTTTTTTAATATTAGCTCCTCTATTTTTATAGGCAGTTTTTTCTCAATTTTTGTGTTAATTTGTTATATTTTTTCAATAAACTATCTAGTAATGAAAAACTGTTTTATTTTTACAAAAAAAAAGTCTTAATTAATCTATGCAGTCTTCGGGATCGACGAGACAACGATTCTTTGCGATTTGTGTAAAGTAATCTGCGGATTGTCTCTTGATTCTTGGTCTTTCGGGATCGTTAAAATCAACTTTGTACATTCCCAAAAATGATCTACAAAAAAATACACTTGCAAATAACGAAATTGTAACTACAAAGAAGAGATTAAAAGGGAAATTACATTTATCGTCTAAAGCGCCGGTCACACTAGGCGGTAGACCACGTTAGGATAACTCGCCGTTGATGCACAGCAAAAGTGGCTAAGCTGCGTACAAGTGAGTGAGTCACGTGACGCGCTAGCTGCTTACAAAAGTTGGAACATGTCCCGCTTGAAACAATAGGCAGGTTTTTTTATTCAATGGTAGATCCACCAACCGCGTTTTTATATTCATTGATGGTTTTTAGATTGAAGAAATGACGCGTTTATTTATTACTGTTGCATTAACCAAAATTGCAAACCATTCCACCGATGTTTCGAGGTGGTGGATTACAAAATGACAGCTTAACCTCAAAAAAAGTAAAGATTTGAAGCGGTTAAAGCGAATTATTACAGACATGGCCGAATAAATAGAAATCAATTTAGAATGTGATGATTAAGTTTTGACAGCGTTAGAAATTTGAAAAATTTCTTGTGGTATCGATTGTCAGTTGTCAGATTGAATGATGTAAACAACAACAACTGCGTTTTTTATGCGCCACCGATGACTCTAGCATGTCGTTGCAGCGGAGACTGACGTTAGTCAACCAATGGTGAATAAATGATGTAAAAAAACGTGCATATTCGTTGGCTGATGTAGCGGCGAATTTTGTGATCACACCAAGCTGATCGATGGCTATGTTGGTCGGAGATAATCTGCAATCGTTTTCCCTTTACTTTTTTGACCATGACCCGTTTTATTCTGGTACAATTTTGTCGTATCACACCGGTTTGGTTTGTAGAGCGACAGACAACGACAGTAATTAAGTATTGTTAAAATACTTAGGATTAGTCCACATCGACCATCAATTTTGTAAGCGGAAATAACTAAAATTCACCACACATTGGTGAAGTTAAAACATCATGTTCAGCTGCTAATTTCACGTACAGCCAAGCTGACTAAAGATTCTGGGGTTGCGTATGTGTCAGATACCGTTGCAAAGTCACGTTAGCGTGAGTACCGGAGCACGAGGGGCATAAGGGCTCACATGGCCTCAAGAGAGTAGGTGGCACAGAAATCTTTACAATGGTGGAAAATCTCGCCAAGATAGACAAGAGAACATAAGCCAAAATTTACGGCAGGTCTAACAAGCAAAGATAGTAAAACTAACGGAGCATTGTAAGTTGAATAGTAACTCAAAGCCAATGGGGTTGACAGACCAAGCTATTAGCAGATTCTGTCATCTAGAGGAGATAACTGTATTCACATCCTATGACAGTGGAATAGACTAATTAGCCACCTCATTAATTCGAATGGTCAAACATGCAATTCACAAATTATCTCGAGCTGGCTGTTGGGAATTCAAAATGGATCAAGGATCGTTTTCTTGGTACAAAGAATGAATAGTGGAGAGGATAATGGGATAGTAGGGGCGAATTTTAGGTTCTATTTTATCAAGCATATATTTTTGTGGAGTAATGTTTGAAGAAAAGTATGAAAGTGTAATTAATTATTAACTTACGTGTATCCGCCGCCCCACTCCCAATCGTCAATAATGCTCCAAGCAATGTAAGTACTTAAGTTAACATTATCTTCATAGATGGCATCCAAACAATTACTAATGTAATCCTATAAGAAATGTTAATTAAAAATAAAACGTTGACTTGAAGGAAAAAATAAGCATACCCTAAAGTAGTTCACTCTGTCGACATCTTCTAAGATTCCTGTGCTGTCGGATAAACCGTTTTCGGTGATGATGATTTCTGGATTGTTGTACGTGTTCTTAAGCCATACTAGAAGTTTTCTTAGACCCCATGGAACAACCTAACGAATAAATTGGTGTGTTAATAGAAGAATATTATAGTCCCATATTCTGTCAAATATGTTAAACATTTGATGAAAACATAAATATATAACTTACGGAAAACCAATCTCCGTTTCCTTTTGGCCAATATGGTTGAGCCCATTCAACGGCACTAATGTCAGACCCAAAGCTCGGGTTACCGATTGGAGCTTCTGTAGTACCATTTGCCATATGAGTGGCGTAATGGTTTAGCGCTAAGAAATCAGCAGTACCGTGTATCAATTCTATTTCTTCTTGGCTCCAAGCAGGAAGACGAGATTCAGGGTAACCTTCAAGTTCACTACGCATAGCAACACGATCTTTGACCAGTTGAGGCCAATCTCCATTGAAAATTGGATTTCCGTACATACCATACTAGAAAGAAAAGTGTAGAAAGCATTATGTAAAAAATATACTTGAGGTTACTGTGTAGTCACCAAAACTTGCCAAACTGATTGCGCTGGTTGACAAGAGACAGTTGAGAAAAAGGTTAAGATGAATATGGCGAGCATGTAACGGTAAAAAGATTGCACTCTTTCATCTTCACATGTTACAATATATAGTAAATAAGTAAAACTGTGTCCGATCCACAACTTCCTTCGTATATAAAGTTGATTTGTCGTCATGTGACAGTCGTCCTGATGCTATAATCGTGACTTCGTGCTTTCTTCGACATTATTTTAAATGCTATTTATATCTGACAGTTTATAATAAAAAGTATCAATTAAATCAATACAAAACAACCAAATTACAAATCTAGAATCTATCCAAATAATTGTTTTTCCTCAGGGCGACTGTCATTAGTGTCAACTTGTCAGTTGGTGGACAAGCGCTAGTGAAAGTAATTTGAATCTTTCAATATACTTACACCAAATTGCAAGAGTCTTTCAGCAGCATCTACATCAGCTGGATCATCACTACCGGGTTCAAACCAAAGTGTATCAATTACCATGGACACTTTTCCTGGAAAATATATATCAAATTAAAAATGTTCACTTCCCATTAACTAATGAGTTACTTACCGCCTTGTGTGGCACTGTACTTAGATTTATAAACGTTGTAAGCTTTCGCATGAGCCAAAAGAATATTTCTGGCACAAACGTATTCTCCTATACCACTAGAAACAACTCCGGGTGCAAAATATCCATCCCCATATCCGGCGTGACAAACTTGCTTGGGTTCGTTGATGGTGATCCACCATTTGACGTCCTTACCGAAGAGCTCAAAGCATTTATCGGCAAAACTGACGAAGAGATCTACAACTTTCTCATCTAACCAACCACCAAATTCGTCTTGTAGAGATTGAGGCAGGTCCCAGTGGTAGAGGGTAACCATGACTTCAATATCTGAGAAAAAAATATCATCACCATTTCAGAATTAAATAAATTGGTATAGATACTTATAAAGATTATTACAGTCTCCCGAAATATTGTCGTATTCAATAAAGCGATTTAACAACAGATGTCGTAAAATAATTATTTTTATTCTAACGCTTTATATCTGAAAAATATTTTTCAAAAACAGTGACCGTTCAACTAAGAAGCAACAACTACTTTCCCGTGCTATATACACCGACGGATATTAAATTACACTTCAAAGTCAAACGGAGTTGGTACATCTACAAGATATTTTAAAACCAACTATTCTGGTTTGCAATCAGAAGGAAGTATTGGTAGACATATATTTAGAAACCGAATAATTTTGTACATTAAGATAATTATCACCTGAAAATACTGTGTGATCATTTGAATTCCGACACTTTTTTTGCACGCTGTTGCCAATTTAGTATTTTTTTCCTAGAACTTGGGTTTTTTGTAGATCAATAACTTAGATACTTCGAATGAAACATCCTGTATGTTTATTTACCGAAGATAGGCGGAAGCTTCAAATTTTTAAAAATATATGGTTTTATAGCGATTTGAGGAGCCGATTATCTTTAAAAGACACATCAAATGTGTCGGAATTCAAATGATCACCCGTCAATATTTAAGAGAGATTTGGATTTAGTAAATGTGTCGTGAGATTGTTGAATTTTCAATAATTAAAATGAAATTAAGTTTATTACAAACAATATTTTATCTTTTCCTTCTTATTTTTTTGGGAATCAAACCACAATAAAAAAAGAATTAAAAAAAAACATTATTGTGGTTTGATTCCCAAGAAAATAAGAGAAAAAAGAATAAGTAATGCCACAAGGAACTTACAGAAGATAAATATTTTATCTTAAATAGAATATTACTCACCATTATCTCTACATTCTTTTATCAAATTTCTATAATATTCTACACCAGCTTCGTTGAGTTGGTCAGGATAACCGGAAGGATAAATTCTAGTCCAGGCTATAGATAAACGGTAAACGTGCAGTCCCATTTGTTTAATAAGAGCAACATCTTCTTTGTACTGTAAAAACAATTAATTATTTCAATACCTTTAAACTTTCATGGAACGCAAAAATTAACTTAATTTGTTGGTTGTATGGTAGTGCAAACGATTGAGAGTGTAACATGATAAAGCCTCGGTAGATAACAATATTATCCTGAGGTGGGTTAAGGGGCACGACAGGAGCAAAGGTAACCGCATTGCTGATTCTTTAGCCAGGGAAGCGGCTGGACTAAGAATTCTTGTACCCGGCGACACCTACGGCTTCTTTAGCAGAACTAGGTAAACGTTACAACCATTCTCAATCTCTAAAGAGATGGGATGAAATCAAGAGATGCAGTCTTGTCTAACCTGGACGACCCTGGGAAGCTGGAGTCGAAAAAATATTTGGCAATGACCAGGAAAAACCTACGTTTAACAGTAGGATTTCTGACTGGCCACTGTCAATTAAGGAAACACCTCCATACAATGGGGATAGTGGGCACACCTCTATGGAGGATGTGTGAACAGAAAGATGAATCTGTCAGGCATGTTTTATGCGAGTGCCCGGCGTTATTGTCAATAAGAGAGTGTTTGTTCGATGAGTCTTGGCCTACACCTGCCGATATAAAGGAGATGTCTCCTAGTGACCTGTCCACCTTCCTGGAAAGGACATGATGGACGATGACCTAGGAAGACAACTCCTCGGGAGGATGTACAATTGGTCACATGTGGCCTAAATGCTGTGGGCCTAGCTCACCCTCCCTACTCAACAGATACAAATACAGAGAGAACATGATATTTAAAAACTAACCTTATGATATGAATCAGCAGCAATTGCAGGTGTTGATCGATCTGAAATCCTTTCTGGATACACTTTAGAGTAACGATCCCAGACGTGTTCGCTTTTACCGTCCTCTTCCCAAGCTCCTTCGATTTGAGTTGCTGCATTTGCTACTCCTAACTGAAAGTTGGACGGAAATCTTCTCCTATTGGTATCATTATTTTGAGCTAAGCTAAAAAACAAATAGTCTTAAGACTGAGAGAATGGAGACACTATATTTTATACAGCGTGTCCCAGGAATGAGAGGTCAAAACCATAGCTAACCTACTATGCTGATTATTGTAACAAACAGTGCAACAGTACAATAAATTCGTGGCTGAATGGATCAAGCTGTCCAAAGCCAAAAAATAAAAAAACTTTGGGAATGAGTAGGTGGTGTTAAAATAATGTCATTATAGTTTGGCAAGTTTATCTGATGCCGTGAAAGGAATGCAGTCGAAAATATTCGATATCGCCACGTTTAACTATGAAGAAGATAAAGTGCTAAGTATGTAGTGATAATAATTAGAAAATGGACTTTTTATTATTAACAATATGATTTAACGTTAATTCTTTAAGGCGTTGGTTTGCTTGGATTAACATTATTTTTTCAATTTATGAATATTAAAAGATGAACACTTTTCCAAATTTGTTATGGGCTTCTTCAAGCTCTGGCAGCGTTGTGCGAAAACCATCATTTTCACGCCCTCCGAACTAGGTTAGGTTTATGGTGAGTGGGTCTATAAGGCCCTCCGAACTAACTCAATTGGTGAAATTTATCGAAAGGCATTCGTTGCTTAGCGACCAGCTGACTTCCTATTAGCAAGCGCCTGCGTGAGTTCTTCCCTCTCACTTTGTCAATTGACTGACATTGATTATCCAGTGGCGTTGGTATTGTCAGTGTCAGATTTTTAACTATTTCGTATCCATATTGAATTCAAGTAAGATTGTTAATATTATTTGTTTCTTCACAAATAGCGTGTATTGAAAAATACTTAACCTTTAAAGCAAAGCAAAAATCAGTTTCTATATATAATTATTATATAATAATAATTATTATTTTTAATACTTTTATAAAAATAGGTACCGTACGCCATTGGTACGTTTATAACAGATATCCGCCATGTTTCCTCGCCCCTTACCGATGCCGCGTAGCTTTAAATAAACTTGCCAAACTATACTTCATATAATTTTTTTTCTACGGCCCTTCTTTATTGAGTTATAGGGATTTACAGTTAGAAATTAAAAATACATTTTTATTCATAACTCCAAAACTATAATTTCGAACTTGATGAACATTTGGTGGATTGTCAAGTACATCAATTTATTTATTTTGTATACCAGTAAGTATACCAATGTTGCAGAAAGTCAGGATCGGACTTGAAATATATATTATGTAGTTAAAATCCAAAACGTCAAAAACACATAAAATAGTTGATATTAAGAGATTAATAAAATATAAATATAAGAAACAAGTATACCTTGCGCCTAGTAAAGACACTAGTAGAATTGCTATCTTCATTGCTTCAGCTGACTACATTGATATTTTATAAAATCACCTATTTATACAGTCAATTTTTATCATTATTTATTACTCGCCTGAAGTATTACTTTTGAGCTATCAAACTTCAAGAGGTTTATTTACTAATATTTTAAAAATATCGAGAATTTACATTTTATAGCAAATTTCATTTTAATTATCGCCAGTATATCCACGACTCAACCAGAATTCTTAAGTGTAGTTATTGGAGTGTCCTTCTAAGGATGTGTCCGGTTCATAAAGATACTACAGATAGAGGCAACAAGCCATAGGCCACCATGTAAGTGGGAATGTTCGTCCGAACTCCAGTGAGAGAGAAAGAGATAGACGATCAGAGGTTTTTCTGTCTTTGTCTGTATATATAACATGCGCGGTATTAGAAAAAGACAGCCTAAATCTCTGCCTTTCTCTCTCTCTTACATGCTTACGGGTTTCGAGCTGGCTTTTTGCCTCTATCTGTAGTATCTCTATGGCCCGGTTCCACTTCATCCAGTGTTCATTTTCCAAATTTTCCTGAAAATACTCCACAGTTCTCCAAAGTGGCCTCCTATGTCTCCAGACTCTTCATCTTTAGATTTGTTATTTTTAGCTATTTAAAGATGAAGGAACCACAATAGGAACCACTTTAAAATCAGGAAAAGCTAACATTTTAAGGTTTTACTTTAGGGAAAAAGAAATTAAATCATTTTTTGAAACTTTAGACATGCATATTTGCTTTAAAACCTATTATAATATATTTATCCAATCTCATTAAAAATAACAAATCTAAATCTTCAAAATTGAACAAATCAGGAGTACCTATATAAATTAAGGCCCGGTTGTAAATGCATAGTTCAACTGTGGTTCTGCGTTGAACCGAGTTTAATTGCAAATTTTTGTTGTAAGTACGTCAGTCACTACTAATCTGTGGTTCAAATAGAAGTTTACG
This sequence comes from Lochmaea capreae, assembly GCA_949126875.1. Classification (NCBI taxonomy): domain Eukaryota; kingdom Metazoa; phylum Arthropoda; class Insecta; order Coleoptera; family Chrysomelidae; genus Lochmaea; species Lochmaea capreae. The sequence goes on from OX421404.1 coordinate 25,438,024, forward strand.
TGAACGGTCCTCGAAGAGCGTTCAAAGGCGGTTCAAGAGGGTTTTGGCATTTGACGTTGAGTTGTTAACCTCAAAAGGTGAGGTTGAATATCTGATAATTCATTATTTCAATCAAAATTAACGAATTATTAGAAGAATTAACCAACGATGAAGATTTTTTACAAATTTTGAATGGTTTTTTACATCCTAGAAGACCGCAAACCTTTAGAAATAGACCCAGTCATTTTGAAATATTGTCTGATATTGAATTTAAATGTAGATTTCGATTAGAAAAACGAACTGTGAAATTTGTAATCGATCAGATCTCAAATATATATAGTTCCAAACCAAATAAACGAAAATGAAACGAAATATCATAAGTAACATCACATCACACCATATATGTTACGTATAAATAAGGTTAGGATATAGGTACGGGATATACGCGCCAATCAACACTGTCAACTGTCAGTCAACGATCAAGTTTGGCATGGGACATTAAAATTTCAGATGAAAAGCGTAGTTCAGTGCAACCAACGTGACCTGAACGGCGTTCAACCAAACTAATGTTGATCTTGCACTCTACAACGAAAACCAAAATAAACTCGGTTCAAAGTTGACTGGCAGTTCAGTTAAACTAACGTTCACCTGTGACATCTACAACCGGCCCTTAATTGTGATATAGTGACAACTGTGACAGAATTTATATAGGTAGATAGAACTTTTAGAAATAAAAGTAGAATTTCAGAACACAAACGTAGCTATGACAAAAAAATCTGATTCTAACTATTCAAATCGCAAACCAACAAACTTTCGATTCAAATGATGAAATTTCACATGTAGAACCTAAATCTATAAAATTAAATTCAAATATAGTGAAAATTTAAATAAATTAAACAGTTTTACTGTTTGAACACGTGTTATTTGGATGAAATACAGTATTAAGATGATTTTTTATTAATTATTGAAGTGTTTTATCAAAATATCAAGCTATTTAAAGGAGATAAGGAAAAAAACTTTAACTAGTGGACTTATAAAACTAAATATGCACGAACAAAATATAGTAATATACGGAGAGCATTCAAAAATTTGATTCTCTTTTCAACCACTGTTCGACTGACCTTTTCCTACACTACCATGTCAAAAAGAGTAATAGCTGCACCTATTAGTAATCAAAATGCTACCAAAGTTTCCATTTCCACAGTAACGGCTGATGCGGTATCTTGGAAACGAAAGCAGTGTTTGATAGGTATTGGTAGTTTTATCAATACATGTGTCAGTGTAATTGAAGTAAATGAATATTTGTTTGTATTATAATGGCCGAAGAAGAAGTGGAAGATGTAAAAGAATTATCCATCAAAGCTATTATTGGATTTGATGGTAAGAAATTCTTGTTTGTATATGCTCTAAATACAGTTGTAGCGTTGAAAATGTAAAGTTTTTAGTTTATAGCGTCGTATTTATCCTAGAGAGTATTTTTATGTCTTGAGATTTCTTGCTTTTTTCTCATTTTCTGAATTATTTCCGTTTAAGTTAGAAATGTAATTCAATGTCTGCCGTGGCATAAGTAGTAGTTGCTTCTTAGTGAACGGTCTTTGTCTTTTACTTGATGAAGATCCATACTAAGCGATGAAATAAAACAATTTAATTTGTTTAAATCTTCATTATATATTGAACTTAGTTTAAATATATTTTTCAACACTTTGTAAGAATATTTAAATTACCCAATTTTAAGTTTTCGTATTCCTCTATACCCGCCTAATTTTTTATATACAGCAGTAATTCGATGCTGAAATATTGGTTTCATTGATTTATTTTTCTTAAGGTGGAAATACCAACAGTCTTATTACACATCCAGACGGAAAACACATAGTATACGCTCTTGGTAACAAAGTAGCCATTATGGAATGGGCTACAAAGAAACAACAGTTTTTGGTCGGCCATACTAATATTATTTCCTGTGTAGCAATATCTCGATCGGGAAAATTTATTGCTAGTGGACAAATAAATCACATTGGATTTAGAGTAAGTATGTATATCTGTTGTGCCTCTTTCGTCTTCCTCTTATACGCTGTAGTGTCCTGGTGCCCTTTGATTATGTAGTGCCATCTAAATGGAGGTCTGTTCTACTTGAATTACATATTAATGTTAGCACACCTGTCAAAACTCTTAGTGTAGTGTTTTTCTGGCTTATCCATATTATTGATTTCACTTGGTTGTCAAGATTGTAAAGTCAAATGTCACCAAAATTAAGTTAACCAGTGGTTACAATCTCAACAGGAACTCAAAGTACCTATTACTTTATCCTTTGGTCAAATGACTTTAGCCTATGGTTACAGAGAAGCAAGCGGTCTTAGAATAGCAAACCTCTTGTCAGATCTTGTTAACCATGACTAGAGCTCTTAACCAGAGGTGGTAGAACCGGCCCTTAGCCCTACTAGATCTCTCCAGTGGTCCGATCTTCTCGGTTTCCGATTCCCAAAGGGGTGTTTCAGATCCTCTTTTTGCTAGTACATCTCCTCAAGTATCTTTCAAGCGGAAATTGAGATGGCTCAAAAGCAATAGAAGGAACTGAGATAGGAGTGCATTGGCCAGGGACCAAACACTCTGAAAGCTTGGGAAAAACCCCAAGTATCTTTCAAGCGGAAGAAAGTTCAATATTGATAAAGGATATAGAAGGCAAAAGATTATCAAAACGTCGGATAGTTAAGCAGCCATTGAAGCAGTGTGCTCTTGTGTAATCAGTTCCAAAATGGTGTGTAACCTCCATCCACATACTTGAGAATTGCACCGCAATTCAGAATCCTACGGCACAACACCTAGGAGATTATTGGATAGAAGAGGGACATTTACCTAAGTTGAAGCCTGCAGATATCCTAAAATTCCTCGGGGAAATAGGACTAAAGGAGCTACTACTCTCTGAGACGTTTCTCAGGAACTAAGTAGAAGTAAGGGGACACAATAGATCTTTTAGGTCTCAGTGAATGTCACCCCATCATACATGCGGGTATTTCAGATCCTCTTTTTGCTAGTTCATCTCCTATCTCTTTTCTTTCTACTCCCATGTGACTTGGAACCCACAGTAGTGCTCTTGCTTATTTCCTATGGCGTGAATTTTAGCTTAAAAGATGCTCAGGGTTACCCAAAACTTACTTTAAGGGTTTTATTTTAATTTCAGGCAAAAGTAATAGTATGGGATTTTAGAAAGATGGAAATGTTATCTCAGCATGAACACCACAAAGTCCGAGTTGAATCCCTTGTTTTCTCTACTGATGATAAGTATGTTATCAGTTTAGGTGGAAGAGATTGTGGATCGGCTGTTGTTTGGGATACAGAAGCTCACCAAGTCATTTGCGGCAACCAAGTATGGTTTTAATCATTCTTAATAGTGTTAACGGTATCTCTAGGTGTAAGTTTATGTTTTTAGGTTGCGAAAGGAGTATCTGGTGAAGTAACTTCAATAAATTCTATGACAAAAAGAGCCGCGTGTTTCATAACTGCAGGAGATACTCATTTGGCTGTATGGGTAATCAATCACAAAGCCAGAAGTATGGCTCAGTTTAATGTAGCAATGTCTAAGCTTAGAAGATTTATTTTGTGTGTAGAGATTAATGAAAGAGACGAGGTATAATAATGTTAAAGCAGTTCTATGCTTGAAAATGAAAATTGTTGTGTTTTAGGTATGCTACTGTGGTACTACTACCGGGGATATACTGAAGGTTAGATTATTTTTTCACCATGATTCAGACGTACTAGAGCCAACTAAACAGCCATCTGTTATTGGTTGTTTTGCTAAATTGTCCAAAAAGAAACTGGATCGAGGAGTAGTTGATTTATACCAAAATGGTAAGAAAATTGATGCAGGTACTACATAAGCTTTCTATTGCCTTTGGTTTCCAGTTTAATTTTCTTTCAATAGCTTTTCCAGCTGATTAAAAATAAAACATTTCTTTCATTTCCGTTCATCTTCCTTTTTTGGTTTGCTAAAGCTTTTAACGGCATATTTTCAAGAAATATCGATTTCAAGGTAAAATTAAAACTGACTTAATTTTTTAGGTGTAAGATCTATTAAACTTCTATTCGGAGGTAAACTAGTTATTGGAGACGGAGACGGAAATGTTGAATTAGTAGAAGAATGTATTAAACCCAACCAGAAATCCGATCGAAACATCAAAATGCCTTCGGTGCCAGCTTTAAAAGTTTACAAATCTACGAACGTAAATTCTGCCGTCTCTGCGATTCAGTTAATTAATAAAGAAACTATTTTAATTGGTACTCATAATTCTGAAATTTTTACGATCAACCTTGATGAGTTTAAAGCAAGATTGGTTGTCACTTGTCATACTTCCACCATAAACGATATAGCTTTCCCGCAGTAAGTATTTTTCCAGCTATACGATACATAAAAACTTGCTATACACTTAAGGCAATGGTTAATACGTATACGTAAGCGCAGGTGTGCCTTCCATGTACTTTTCTTAAGCAGGAACTGTCTTAAGAACGGTGTGTCCTTGGAACTGTGTGTCTTAGAAACTGTCTGTCCTAGGAATTTTGTGTCCCAGGAATTTTACGTCCCAGGAATCTTGTGTCTCAGGAATCCTGGGTCCTAGGAAATTTGTGTCTTAGAAATTTTGTCTTCCAGTAATTTTGTGTCTCGGGAATTGTTATCCAGAAATTGTGACTCTAATATAAACGATTTACTTCACACGGTACTCCACTTGGGTATATATCGAGCAATTGGACCATTTTCCATCCTATTTCACTCAAATAGATAAAAAAAAACACACAAGAACACTGAATTACAGTACAAACCGATCGAAAACACACAATACGACAATATTTCATCCAATAACTATCAATTTCATGTAGTTACAGTCCAAAACTGTCAACGGAGCTTGAAATCACTCAAAAACTATCAATTACACTGAAAAGCATACAAGATAACTGAATAATTAGAGAGTTCCTAAATCGCAGTATCAGTTTGATATCGATTGTAATATTACATTTGTGTTTCAACTTCAATAATATTATAGATAACTACTTTTTAGAAAATTTTCCGAAGTTTTCGCTACGGCTGGAAACCATGATATACGCGTCTGGTCGATGGCAACCATGCAAGAACTTTTACGTATCAGAGTCCAAAATTTCACTTGTTCCAGTGTCGTATTTGCTTACGACGGAAAATCTATTTTGACTGGTTGGAGTGACGGAGTCATTCGCTCGTTCACTCCGTTAACCGGAAGGTTGATTTACGCCATTTTAAACGCACATAATAAAGGTGTTTCTGCATTGACAACGACGTCGCACGGAAAAACTCTGATTAGCGGAGGTTGTGAAGGTCAAGTTAGGTAAGTCATAGAGACAAATTAGTGAGTACAAAAAGTTTTCTTTTTAATTAAATTAAGATACTAAAACAACAAACATTATTTAGTTTGGGTCATTCAAATTTGCCGCCTCTCCACAACCACCATCTAGCAAACATATTTCGAAGTAGTAGTCTGGAATCCATCTTGCTCTACCTACTCAGAACAAATATCTGTGTTGATTCTGATCCTTTCAAATCGCATTTGAAAACTTTTAAAAGTAATGTTGTTAACTTTGTGGCTCAATTTCAGATTATGGGATGTCTCACCTTTTAAACAGCAATTAGTTTGTACACTGAAAGAGCACAAAGGTCCTGTGTCGGCAATTGACGTAAACAAGTTTGACAGCGAAGCTGCCAGTGCCAGTACAGACGGCACTGTTATTATTTGGGACTTAAAAAGACAACGAAGAAGACAAATATTATTTGCCAATACTCTATTCATGTGCGTGAAGTATTTTCCGAGTGGAGTGCAAATATTGACAGGTAAAGAGTTTAAAAAATAAATTGTGAGGTTATGGTCACGATCAGATTATATATAATACAATTGTTTATTAATTTTTAGGTGGATCGGATAGAAAACTGTCATATTGGGAGGTATTAGATGGAAGTCTTGTCAGAGAATTGGACGGATCTCCAGCGGGAACAATCAATGCACTAGATATATCTCCGGATGGTGGAAATTTTGTAAGCGGCGGTAACGATCAGATAATCAAAGTGTGGACTTACCAAGAAGGTATATATTTCACGTTTTTTAACCGTCTAGATTTAAATGTATATATATTTTTTTATTAACTAAGGAATTACAACTCATATTGGTGTTGGGCACGCCGGTGTAATAACAGCCACACGTTTCAGCGCTGATGGTAAACACATAGTCACATGCGATGCATCCGGATGTATTTTCGTGTGGAAAATGCCGCAGGAACCAAAGAATCATGTTACTGAAGACAAAGTTCCAGTGATTAAGAAAATTGCAACGCCAACCAGTCGATCATTAAAAGGCGAAGAAGACATACGAGATCTACCGAGTGTACGCAGCAGCAGAAGCGGAAAGTCACATAAAGGCGAGTGTGACGAATGCTGTCAATGCGATAAGCGTAGTACTAAAACGAGTTCTAGAAGCAGTAGAGCGTCTTTAGTTAGCTGTCGATAATATTTATTTTAGTGATTTATATAGTTTTATACATTTTTTATTAAAATTATTATTTTTGAACTTCTCTTCTTTTTGTGGGGTTTTTTCCGTAGTATCCTATCCCTCGTTTCTTCCTTCCATCTAACAATTCCTATCATTCTCAAGTCCTTCTCCACTTCCTTCATTCACTTAGATCTGGGTCTTCTTTCCCACTGAATAACATTGAGCAAGCGATTGCGCGCTCTCCTTCTTTCCATACATTTTATTCTCTACTATATCTTCTCATTATTTTCGTTTTGTTTCTATTTATTTTGAATCCCATTTTTTCATCTTCTCCTGTTAATTCCAGTAACATTTGTTTCATGATATTCCTTCTTTACCTTACCATCACTATGTCATCTGCATATGTGACTTTTAGCATATAGTTTTAGAAAATTATAAATAAATAAAACCAAATATATTGTTTATATTTATTTAAACTTATATTCTTTATTCACTCTATTGAATATTTGTTTTTTTTCGCGTGGAAAAAATTGCAGAAGATAAGACCAATCTTCATATGTTAGAGACAATATTTCAGCGACTGGTGTTACAGTTCTGTAACAAAAATTATGGCATTCCTCAAGATTCAATCCCTGTGACACTCCAAATATATCTTTAGTATGGAGTACAACGTGTTTGGTTTCTAAGTGATCCGTATGTTTGGATAATACACAAACGTCGCCTTTGTAAATGAAGTACATGGTGGAATTTACTTCGCCTGTTTTAACGATATAATCATTCTTAAAGTAAACAGTTCGAGCCAGTTTGGTGCAAACTTGTAGTAGAAGACTCTGGTCTACGTCCTAAAATTTAAACAAATGATTCCTATTGAAGAAGTGTTACAAAAGGGGTAAGTATTTTAGGTAGACAGGTACCTACAGCGGACAGACGGAGCCATGGCCTAACCAAATGCGCACGAAATTCGTGCCGGCTTGAAGCTCCAGTTTGCATTTTGCATTTCTATTTTCCGAATACTTTCTCTGTCTAACACTGACCGTCAGGCGTCACTTGACGCATCTAAGACTTCACCCCACTGGCCATGGCTCGGTCTGTCTGCTGTAAGTAATTTATTGTATCTGACACCTTAAATAAAAACGTTTCCCTTAATTGGCTACCATAAAGGGCACTGGTGATGTCTTGTTTTAGAGGAAATGACAAACTATCTAATATCTTGCAGTCTATCATTCCTTCGGAATGTGTCCACAAATTTTTTAAATATAAACATGTCTTTTTCAATGGATAATCTAAAAATAAATATAAGGTTTAAGGTTTGTGATAATATAATTGCAGAAACATATCGCTATATTTGCTACGATCTTCGTGGATTACAAAAAAATGTATTAATAAACTTACCTGAAATGTCTTTATCTTTAAGAAAGCTTTTGAGTGAATTATATTTCATATTAAATGTAAGAAGACTTCGTTGTGATAAACAAATCACCTTCAAGGCAGTACCTACAAATAATTGATCATAAATTAAAGAAAAAACAAAGTTAAAAGACTTCACCAATCTAGAAATGGGGCTCTATCTGGAAGAAAATGAATAATTAACTTCAAATTCATAGACAATATAAGGCATTTTTCTTTGAATTTTACCACACAAACCAGTCAATATTCCAAACCATGACGTAACAGTTAACCAACCACACAAACCAGACTGAGATAGTTTGACAGAGTGGTTATCTTATTGGAGGTTAGGTGTTTGTTTATTTCTGAGTTTCCACAAACCGTTACTTCATAAAAGTTTACCGTGACATCATGGTATTGTTAACCCGGTTTGCGTGGTTAAATTCAAAGAAAAATGGCTATAGGGCACGTCCACCAACTGACAGGTTGACACTAGTGACAGTTGCCATGAGGATAAACAATAATTTGGATAGATTTTAGATTTGTAATTTGGTTGTTTTGTTTTCTCCATAATTTAATGTTCTTTTCCCATATTCTTGAGAAATGTTTTCGAGAACATTATTACCAATTATATATTTTTATTTCTCACCTGTAGCAACTGCGAAAGCAATTTTTCCTATGAGCATAGTTATTACAGTGAAGACGATTTCCCAATAAGCCTCTGCACTTACATCTCCAATACCAGTTGAGGTTAGAATATTCAAAACGTAGTAATAAGATATTATCAGTTTATTTGAATTATATTTTTGAAATAATCTATTACTAAAATAAATATAAGATTGAAATAGCACCATATTAGCATTTGTTCCTTATCACTGTCGGTTAAAGTATAGGATTTCGCAAGTAAGGACTCATCAAAAATTTAATACTCACTTAAAATGTTTTAACCATGATTTTTGACTACAATTATCAAAGGGACAGACCAACATAAACCATATACATGCCAAATAATGAATTAAAATGCTATAGCTGATTAATAAGTGTGCTAAGTACCAGTATGTTCTTCTGTATAGTTTTTTGAAATGCTAAAAATTGAAATTTAGGCTAATATGAATCCCTCAGAAAATATAACTTTTATAGGAACAACCCTGAATATTCAGACAATGTAGATCTTCGACAAAATCAAACAAAGAAGTCTCAAAAGGAGACTGCCATTTGATTTAGCTAATATAACTTCAAGCTGCTATAAAAGCATTCAACTCTATTTAAATTAGCTTCTAAAGTTTGCTTGAAATTGCTTAGAAACCTTACAAGAATTGGGTGCTCAAAACAGATGGGATTCTAGGCCACTCAGTTTATAAGGAAATGGAGAGTCTATAGCTTAAGAAAGATTGAGGTACTTAGCCAGAATATGAACAAAACGAACTAATTTTTTAAGACCGGCCCTGATTTTTTCAAACTTGAAGTCAGTTAGGTGATAGTAGTGTAACATGTTACCAAAATATGAGACATATCGAAATTACCGTTCAAAAGTTATGACCAAAAGAAATATCTCCATACGAGGTAGGAGTATGTACAGTTCCTCATGACTCACCCTGTATGAAGCTTGGTAATAAGTACCTACGGGTCTGGTGAAGGAACACAACAGATGAATAAAATTAAACTGCACAGTATTTCAGAATCCTAGGGCACAGTACCTGGGAGACTACTGGATAGAAGAGGGACAGTTACCTAAGTTGAGGCCTGCAGATATCCTAAAATTCCTCCGGGAAATAGGACTAAAGAAGCTACTAGTATCTGAGACTCTCCTCAGAAACTAAGTAGAAGTAAGGGGGCACAATAGATCTTTCAGGTCTCAGTGAATGTTACCCCAAAATACATACATACATACATACATGAATAAAATTAATAACTGCTTACCGATTTAAAATAATTCATTATATAATAAAAGCGTAACAAATGGAACAATCTAAAACAGCTGTAATAGAAGAACCAATCGTCTTTTGGGAAATTAAACCAAATGAGCTCCACGGGTAGATTTGGAACAATATCCCAGAAGATTTCAAAAGGTGTGTTCAAATATCTCTGCCGAATTCTTGAATTGGACGTTATGAGGTTTCCATAAGAGTTAACGTGAGCTTGGTGTAGTTTTAGAAAGATTCGGATATAAAATATTGGTTCTAAACACAAGTAGATGTAACCAAAAACACTCTCGTCTTGAGTAGTGAATATGTAGGGTATGATATAAATATTCACTAGGCTTGCAAAAAATGTTAGAAAATCCGATACCTGAAATGAAAGTATATTTAAAATTGATAAAACTATTGATAGTACAGTCAAAGAAGGTTTTCACCTCCGATTTCGTTGAACCTCCATCGATTTTCATGAAAATTGGTGAGTAGGTGGGGGATACCTTAAGAAACAAAATAACCACAGGAATCGATAAAGAGACAAATTCTAAGCAAAATTTATTTCATGTAACTTTTGGAGTAGAGGATAAAACATACTCAATCTCAAATTTTCATCCAAATCTATGGAGGTTTAACGAAATCGGAGGTTGTCGCTGAATTTTGCCTTCATTGACTGTAGTATGATACTTAATACTGTAGAGTACATACTTTGAAAATTTTATGATCAGGTTGAATGGAAAACTTCATCCATTTTGTTGGAATAAGCAATTTAAAAGCCGAATACTTTGACAAAACCAGACTAGAAGGTCGTCTCATGGATGATTCTTCGTCAGATTCTAATTCATCGATATCTTCTCTAGCAGCACCTGAAATATACAAACTTTCTGGCTTCAATCATTTTTCTGTAACATCTAACGCTCATGGTGAGTAACCCTATATATTTTAACTTAAACTTACTAAAAAAATCAAAGTGACGTGAATCTGTAGTAGTCAAATAATTAGGAAAATTATTAAAGTACGTTTCCAGATCTTGTCTGGCTAGCGGGTAGTACTTGACAGTGTTCAAAAATTGTTCTGTATTCAAAGTCCAGAGTTCTACGTTTCTTCTGGCTTCCGCATAAACTGTACTGGAACTATAAACAGATTTACGAATATTTCCGAATACTCCGGCAGTACCAAGAGTACAGATGTGTTCATAATTGTTATCAAAAATTTCGACTTGTCCGGAAACGACTATAAATATATCGGAAATGATGTCTTTGTACCTTATAATAGATTCACCTGGAAAGAGTAGAGGTATTTAGTTATTTAAACGGTAGGAGTATTAGGTGAGTTCTTTTTGACTGAGATCTCAGCTCACTGCAATTAATGTGATCTGAGATAAAATAATGTGAATAAGCACCAAAAAGAACGACACGCTCAATTGAAACGCGCGATTTGCCAACGTATCAAAATCCAATTCAAAAAAAGACTTAAAATACAAGACAAATTTTATGTCCATAAGGCCGATATCTTCCGAAATATGCTACTTAGAGAAGTGGGGTTTTGCTAGAAATGAAGTACAGTTCATTACCTACAAAAACGATCCCCATCATTTTTGTCCCTGACACATTTTCAGAGAGTAATCTACCCGTGAATACCTACAAGTTGCAAAAAAAAAGTCCGATAATAATGAGATGAACTGGTTGGGGGGTTTCTCGGTCTTTATTTACTGGACTAATAGGAGACGTTAATGAATATATAGCTCAAAATTACACGGCTGACGGAAAATTAAAATAAAGTATAATTTTATGTTTATTCTAACCTTTTTGTACGTAAATTACTTTCATTTGTCCGAGTATAATCTTCAAATAGTCCGCATCCAGATTAGGAAAAAGTGGAATATCATTTTGGAAGACTCTATTTCTTTGCATTAAAAGTATATCCTTGAAATATGTTTCGTTGTAGACATTTTTGTGTGCGTTGATGTTAAAACCTTTAGATCGTTTCCAAATTAAGTCAAAGTGGTTCATTACCTTTAAATTAATAAAAACTTCTTGTATTTAAGATATTTATTAGTTGTAGGTACTTCTAAAGATTCACAAAAAGTTGGAATACTGTGTGCCCCACAAGCACTGTAAGGTATTTTTTAGAAAATTCAGGTAAATTCGAAACAAAAACTTTTGAAAAATCACCTGTCTCTTTAATGCGATATGAATATGGTTTCTATCCAAAAATTTAGATAGTTTATCCACATTTTCACGAAAATTAAGAGTTTCCTCTGCTTCAGCCATCATTACGGAACATATAATAACAGTAATAGCGGCAAATAAAAGGAAACCTATTATCACAGTTAAACAAGTTCCAATTTTCATAACATCTGTAGTTGATTTGATAACACCAATACCAGTATTTGTTAATAAATTTGTGATAAAGAAAATTCCAATTGTGTAGATTTCGTTTACGTCTACGACAAAATGTAGAAAGATTATTTTAAAATCAAAAAGAGAAATAATTGTATTGTTATAGTGTAACGTAGATGCAGGTGCACTAAACACTTCCGAACAATCCAATCATCAACTATAGTAGTTATCGTAATATAACGAAATAGCCGATGTATACTCCCTTTGACTACTTTCTCTGAAAAAATTCTACGGTCTTGAGGGTGTTGTATTGTGGTTCGGCTTATAATCCAGTAGTTACATTTAGTGTTGGGTGTGAATTTTGTTTTAAAGAGGAATTATGTATCTTATTTATTTAAATTTACCTGGAAATTTATCGTATATCCATTTTTCTTTTAAAAAACCAGACTGGCATTCAATGACACCGTTAATAGCAGCACCATCGTCATCCACGAACAATACATTGGAAGCATTTTGATCAAATTTATAACTGCAGATGTAACTCAATCCAACGCTGGTAAGAAAATGTATAACAAGAACTCCGAAAAACAAAAATTTAAATGTTTTCACTGCAACGTTGGACGTAAAACTGCGATTTTGAAAATAGGTTAAACATTTAAAAACTTTATAAAATTGAATTAGTTTCAAGAGATTCCACAAACAATGGGTGTGATGGGTGGAAACGTTATCGATGTGGTCGTTTCCATAATGTGGGGAGTGCAGATGGAACATAATAAATTGCCAAGGGATTGCCGATATGAGATCAAGTAAAAACGCATGGGTTAAATAGTGCCTGAAAATAAAATAAAAAGTTGGCACAAGTTTTTTTTCTTAAGGAGTCTTTTATTACAACGAGCATTTTGCCAAGGTTTTTCTCATCGTGTTCATATTACTAGGAGCTGTCTCAACTGGTCTGTAACTATCTACATATGTCACTTTATATCTGACGATCTGTCCACTGTCTAGTCCTGTCACATGTCACGTTTGTCACTGAGTGAAAACCTGGGACTACACCAAATCGTATTAGGCCGTCGCGTCGGTAGCACACATACTTTTAATCAAATTAGTTTGGCTATCGTCGTCAAACAATTTTGACAAGACCAGAACAGACAAGGCCAGTTTGAAACATCGCCTTAATATTGTGATCTGTCACTGATGTTGACAAACAGTTGCAGGTATAAGGAAAACCCTGACTAAATGTTCGTTGCGTTCAAGTCCTCCAAAAGAAAAAAGAAGAAAACTTGATTGTCAACCTCAGACTCCGAATCTTTCTTCTCTTTTTTAAATATAAAAGACTTACCAAGCTGTATAGGCTGGATGAATTTTCAGCACTCCTTTACCGTCGTAATATCCAATATGAAGACTTAAATACATGTCAACATATAATGACAGCTGGCTAGCAAATTCTATCCAATTCATGTCGAACGCAAAAGGAGGTAGACTAATTAACAGTAAGAGGACTATTCCTTGTAAGCTAATCAATAGAGCTCTTAAAATGCACCATACTTTAATGAAAAGTCCTTCGGGATTTATAGTTGCAGGCAAAAATAGGAAGTTAATAAACCAAAATGGACCTAGCTTGCTTCTGTATATTTTGAAATAGTCTGGCCATGTTTTGGTGACGTTGACAAATCCTTCTCTATATTATAAAATATTGATATGAATTTGTGTGTGCGTGATGTTTTATTGTTATTATTGAATTAGGTTTTATTTTATTCTAAATTTTATATGTAACAATGTTACAAATGCGAACCTTTTTAAGATCGAGCCCCACGTTGTTGCGTCAATTTTTTTATTTAATTCTTCCTTATTTTGATCCAATTTAAGATTGGTTTGTTTCATTTCTTTCATCATCATTTGGATCATACTCATTACGTCCATCTCTTCTTTCTTTTCTAGTGATTTTCCTGCCACTTGACTTTCCATTTGTTCTTCTGTTTCCATATTTTTCCCTTGTTCCATGTAATGTACTTGGAAATCACCTTTTCCATGTCTCCTTCCTTCTTTGTCTTCTTCCCGTTCTTTCTTTGTTCCAAAATCAAATTGTTCTGGGTCTTTTCCTTCCTTTTCTAATGATTTTCTTACCCTAACCCTAACCCTAACCTGTCCTGTAATTCATGTTTTGAACCAGTTGTGCTTTCTCCTCTTCTTTCTAGTTCTTCCTTCAATTCGTTAACTTTTAGGTCCATCAACCTTTTTTTCTTCTTGTCCTGAATTTTTTTCCCAGTTCCGTCCATTATAATTTTATTTATTTTACAAGTATTTATTTTATTTTATAACTATTAACTGTTTCTTGTACAATTTTATATGTACAGTAATCTTTTATTGTTAAGTAAAGTTTTATTGTCTTATTAAATTTTATACTGAAATAACCCTTGTTTGGTGTAAGTGATGTATGATATTATTTTCCATATCAATATAAATACAGACGGTGCAAAGTGCTTTAAAAAAAAACTTACTCTTCCACTTCTGTTTCACTAACCGCCTGTAGTTCGGACTCAACCATTTCTATCTTTTCAACTTCCTCCAGGATATTTGTATCGTATTTTGTTTTTTCCAAAAAATAAAATTCTTTTGGAAAAACTTTTAAAATATTATACAAAACCGAATATTCTATACATATTAATTTACAGTCACTGTTGGTGATAACTGTATGTTTTTTCGGTAGACAATAGATCGTCTCTAACAATCCCAAAGAATTTCCAGGACCGACAGTGCTCTCCAACGAATGGCTCGAGTTATACAATTTGCAGAATCCTTGTTGTAGTATAAACATAGTTCTAGTAGGATCGCCGTACAAGTACACCATCTCGTTTTTTGGAAGCAGCCAACATTTCACTTCTTTTTCAATCAACTGAAACAGGAGAAATTTTTGGAATACGAATAGAAGTTCCAATTATTCACGTAACTTATAAGTTAAGTTTGTTTGGAGATATTTCGTTTATAATGGTTTGGTTGAAAGGAGTATTAAGGTAAGGCGGATCGGGCCGATTCGCATCGCATCGCAAAAATCCGCCTAGCATCTGTATCTGTAGAGTAGCGAGGGTGATTTAGGCCCACAGCACTTAAGCCACATGTGACCCATTGTACATCCTCCCGAGGAGTTGTCTTCCTAGGTCATCGTCCATCCTGTCCTTTCTAGGAAGGTGGACAGGTCACTAGGAGACATCTCCTTTATATCGGCAGGTGTAGGCCAAGACTCACCGAACACACACTCTCTTATTGACGATAACTCTGGGCACTCGCATAAGACATGCCTGACAGATTAATCTTTCTGTTCACACATGCTGCATAGAGGTGTGTTCACTAGCCCCATTGTATGGAGGTGTTTCCTTAATTGACAGTGGCCAGTCAGAAATCCTTTCTGTTAAACGTAGGTTTTTCCTGGTCATTGCCAAATATTTTTTCGACTCCAGCTTCCCAGGGTCGTCTAGGTTAGACAAGACTGCATCCCTTGATTTCATCCCATCTCTTTAGAGATTGAGAAAGGGTGTAACGTTTAGCTAGTTCAGCTAAAGAAGCCGTAGGTGTCGCCGGGTACAAGAATGCTTAGTCCAGCCTTTTCACTGGCTAAAGAATCAGCAATGCGGTTACCTTTGCTCCTGTCGTTCCCCTTAACCCACCTCAGGATAATATTGTTATCTACCGAGGCGTTAGCTAAATCTCGATGGCACTCTAATACTAGCCCTGATGTCCGCCTAGCATAGATTTAAATCTGTCTGCATCCACTGGTTAACAGCCAGTTTCACAATCGGTGGTCAAATCTTAGGGTTAAGTGACCTTAACCGAGACACTAACCAATAGATAACTTATGAAATTGTATTAACTTTTGTTGCGTTGGTATGAAAACCATCGATAGTATGGTGTTCTATGTCAAATGAAAGGAAAAAGAAGTCCTTTGGAGGTTAAGTTTTTATACTGAAACTACCAACGTAATCAAGATTTTCTATGAAAAAAATATGTTTTTAAATCTCTTCGAACAGACTTTCTGTCCTTTTGGACAAACGAAATCTGCAGAAAAAATCGTGATTGTCGAATTCATAGAAATAATCACGTCGAGTTGACATATTGTGTGTAATTTTTGATATTGAACACAACATTTCATTTTACCAACTTTCCTTCAGACTATTAACACCAGAAAATTGAGAAAGTGCAACGAATGGATGCTGGCCACGTCTCTGAGTAGAAATACCAAATCTCATGCCAAATACTTAACCAATACAACAACAACGTCAACGTACAACAAAGCACCAAAATGGCGGACGAGAATACCCATGTCTACAGCGCTCTACTTTAACTAGAGCGCTGTAGACATAGGTCCGCCATTTTGGTGCCTTGTTGTACGTTGATGTTGGTTCAATATCAAATATTTTTCGACACAATATGTCAACTTGACACATCACAAAACAATAAAATTCAGGCACCAAAATGGCGGATTTACTCATCTCTTTAGTGCCTTACTTTAACTAAGCTTTAATATTAAAATTTGACAGTTGATGCAGTTGACAACCATAAAGTAGGTTAGATTTCCTTGGTTAGCTCAGCTACCCGTACTTTGGGTTGCAGTTAAATATTTTAATAGTTAACCTACACCTATACCCTTGACCACATATTGTGAAACCCAAATTTTATCGTAACCAGTGGTTACTTCTTAACCATGAGGTAACCTAATATTATGAAACTGGTGTAAGAGTTGCAAGGAACAGGCTGTTGAATTGGACCGTCATTTCACAAACTTTTTATTTGTTAAGTGACGTATCAGGAAAGAAATATTTATACTATTTACTCACTGCAAGAAAATAGCTATCGACATTTTCGAAAAGTGGGTTTTCTTGTAATGCTTTAACTCCAGAAATTTGAATAAGTGCGGCTATAGATGTAACAGCAGTTTCGTGAATATACTTTTTACTTGTTTCTCTATAAAACGCTGGATTTATCTTTAAATAACCAATAATTTTTTTCTTCATATTTCTTGTGACGTGATAAAATTCTGAAAAACTATATTTTTTTCATTAAAATATTGATATATAACATCTTCAATAACTCTTTAATTGTTCTCCCTGCGTTTAACAAGAATACCAAGGCAATTCTTTATAAATACACCTCTTTACCCTACAATCTATCAGGCCACATCACAAAAACATGTTTCTTTAACTTCACAACCTTGAGCTGTCCCACTCAAAGACTGTTTATAGATAGATGGAGTTTTAGCGTCACCAGCGGCCTGATTTGAGAAAGTAGAGACAAATGAATTTACCACATGCAAATAAAGATATTTTTCATCCATATCTACAAGTTGCAATAGCCTAATCCAAAATGACGTCACTGACAGGCCGGCCATATTGTTCTGGAAGGCATATGTCATATTCTTTTTAGAATTCATTGTTTAATTAGAAATAAGTTCTCAAAATTATCCAAAATGCCGTCGTTTTTTAGTGTTGTTAAGTGTGGAATGCGGGGAGCGAAAGATAAGATATATTTTTTGCGATTTCCGGCTGTTTTAACCAAGCAAGGTGACTATTTAATACATCTTTCTGTGCACCTGATTCTGTTGCTCCTTTGTTGATTGCTTTTTCGTCGTCTGACATTCTAATTATTATTTAATTCAATTCAGACACAGTTTACTGACTGCGCCATGGGTTATATGTAAAGTTTGCCTTTTTTCGTTCAGGAAAAATTTTACTTTTTGGTATGCAACTCGCCGTTCGCAGATGTTCTGGTATTGCCTATACTCTCTTGTGGAGATTAATTATACTTTCTATTGAACCTTTTTGACAACTTACTTTTCCAAATACCACTTAGTTTCTATAATTCCACTACAGACGGAGTTTAAAAACGCCAAAGCAATTAACTGTCCCAGCCAGTAACATTTTAAAAATAAAAATGTTAATATGATTATTGTTATGATGAAAAAATCGCTAGAAACTTTGGGTAGGACGTCTCCTATGCCGGTGTAAAAAGATGTGGTAATTGTAAAGAACAAGGATAAAATAAAGGTGCTTTTAGGATCTGGAGCGTCGTGGTTAATGTCGGTAGAGTTTAACTGAAAAAAAATCAAGAAATATGGAAAATAAAAGCTTCAACAATCAATATTATTAAAAACTTACAAGATACCAAGTATCAGTGTGTTCACTTATTGCATAAAAGCATGTATACAATAAGCAACAACAATAATATACAGCTAGTATAATATATAACAGAGTATTGACTATTTTCTTTGCCTAAAACCAATTAAATTTAAAATTAATACATTCACTGAGTGAGTGAGCAAAAAAAGAATATTTTTCAAAATATAAATGGATACAATTTGACAATTTTACGTTTAAATCTTACCAAAGGGAAATGGATACTTCCGTGTAAAACTCCTTCTACTTCGGATATCTTATGCAGTCTCAACATACGATTCAATTTAAATAAATTATAAAATCTATCCGAAGTTACTGGATTCGAAAAAACGTTAGCCCATATCTCTGAAAACGGTTTATAAAGTTTGGAACGTCTAAGTACTTTTTAAATTCTACATTTAAACTCACCCGTAGGTAATATTGAGAATATATCCAAATTAAATTTCCAATCATTTAGTTTTTTATCAAAAATATTCAAAAAACTTGTATCTACTTCTTCCTAAAAGTGTTTAACGCTATTTATGAACATATTATACTATAACTGTCAGTCATGCAGTCGGTGACTTTTTGAATTTCCCGCGCAAGAACTTAAAATGCAACACTGCTTTCGTTAATTGTCATCTATTAATAGACTACTGTCAAATTAGTAAGCTGCTTCATTTAGTTTGTGCTTCGATCCAAATCTTTTACTGCCAGTCATAGTCATTCATTCGATTGGGTAGTGCTAAACAGCCCAGGTACTTGAACTGAATCTTTGTACCATTTCCCATGTTATCTACTTCCATTCCAGAAGCTTTGTGTCTTCTATGTAGGCCACTAGTTTGACTGGAGGGATTTTCAGTAGTTGTAATAGTTGTATTATTTTCTCTCCAAAGTGGTTCCGTCTGAGTCCATGTAAGTTCTCGCAGAAACAGAGTATGTGAGTAGGTGTTTCATCATCCAGTTCACATTTCCTGCACATAGGTTCACTAACTTTGCCCATTTTGTGCAGATGTTTCCTCATGGTGCAGTGTTAAGTCACCAGGTCGGTAACTGTCTTCAAATGTCTCTTACTCAGTTTCAATAGCCTGGTTGAGAGTTCCTTGTCTACCTTGTTCAGTAAACTCTTTGTATAGAGGTGCCTTTGTGTCGACCTCCATTTGAGTTGGTGTTCCCTATCTAGCCAGTTCCCGATTTCCCCTCTTATCCAATCTTTTGTGATTCCACAACACGGTTCCGGATCTATGAAGTCTCCTTTAGAACCTTCTTTAGCTAACTGGTCAGCCATTTCATAACCTGCAATCCCCTCATGTGCGTCACCCATAATAGAGACACTTTGTTGTCTCTTGCCAGCCTGTTGAGGGATTCTTTACAGTTTTTTACCAGTCTAGACCTAGTTGTTGGGTTGCTGATAGCTTTAAGCAGAGCCTGGCTGTCAGTGAATATTTTTATTCTTTGTCCGGTGTATCCTCTTCTGAGTTTTTCATCAATACAAGCTAGAGCAGCAATTGTATCTGCTTGAAACACAGTCGTATATTGGTCAAGGCTAAAGATCATTCTCTTTCTAGGTCCTTTTATACCAGCGATGCCATAGTCGCTGGGAGCTGAATCTAGATAATGTGCTGGATTGGTTAGCAGTTCGTAGCCATATTAATAGTACTCGTGATTGTCTTGATGGAACAACACAAAGATGATGAAACTAGTTTGAAAAGTGAAACTTACGTTTGTATTTGTGTAAAATTTACAATTCATTACAATGTCCAGTAGACAGGCAATGTCTGTACAAATTCCAAACGTTGAAAGAAAATTGGGAATATTTTTTTCAAACATAACGTAATATGGATAAACAATACAAAATATTACTTGGACAATACCATTAAGTAGCTTCCAAAACTTGAGCTGAAAACAAGTACCTATTTAAAATTACAATTTACGTAAAGACGTCATTTTTGACATGTTTCAAAGCTGGAAAATATTCTATTTTTGACTTATATTTTCGACCCGAGCGAAAAGGTCGTACTTTCTGCCTGGAAAAACCAAAACTTGCCATTTTAATTAACAATTCCTTTCAATCACTATAGGCACCACTTATAATTATTATTTTTTAGTTTATTATTAATTTTATATTCCCAAAACCTAAAAATGTTCCTACCCATGTAATATTATCTTCCAGAACTTTATTTTTAAAATTTGCCGGAAGCAGATTGTACAATTCATGATAACCTCCAAAATTTTCATCATTCGGATAGTTGTACAATTGGTCCTTCATTTTTCTAAGACTCGGTATGCGACTCTTTAAACCCTTTTGATGTTGATTCATTTCTATCAATCGTAATTTCATACCGATTTGTAGCTGTTTAAGATAATAAGGAAAATGTAACATCACATTTGTAAAATCTTTCTTTTCTAGAACCCTCAATTCAGTATTCTTTGAAGCTGTTACAGTGGCTTTCGATGGAATGTTCAAAAATAAAGCAGTTTCACCTAGAAATAAACAATTTTATGTTTTTTTAGACTATATGCAACCTCAACTTCTTTACTCGCTTAACATTTGCCCTCGACACCCCCATTTACGTGTTTAACGTTAACTAGCATTCCAACCTATGCTTCCATAAACCGCCACTTTATTCCACGGCTCGAGTCGCCGGCAAAAAACTGAGTATTTTATCTGCTGCTTCCGTCTAAGCTACCGTTACCACCGAAACAAAATGGTCTTAGAGGAGTAGGATCCAAAGTACCATCACATGCTTATAATACACAAACACCGCATTTTTTCCTTCGTTCTCCGTCCAACCTAGCAACAGCCAATACCGGCATATTTATTCAGTTTAGCCACATAAGTAGTTGACCTTTAACAAAACAGATGGATTCAATGTGTGGTCAGTTTTTTCGAAGATTCCACATCATGAACAAAAGCACTCATGATAGAGCCAGCTGAACAATTGATTGATTGATTGGATCAGCACACCAGTCAAAGATTTGATGTCCTCGGCACCTCAGCGTTAAGGCTTTTTGTGCTCTTGGTTGTGCCGTTTATGTGAAGAGACCAGTAGCCCTTATCAGGCTCAGCAGACTTTTTCTAGGTTCTTCTTGGAGAAATCCTAGGAGTCTATGTCTCCAGTAAGATAATGCTTCACAATCGAAAATAATGTGAGAGGCTGTTTCCTCCTCTTCCATGCACAACCGGTGAGTAAATCCGTCACTATCCTTATTTGGGCCCTGCTAAGGTTTAGTATTTCATTGGTCAGCGTCTCGTAGGGTTTTTTGACCAGGAGTTTGCTGTATTCCTGTTTTGGCACGTGTCTCCAGAACGACTGGTGTTTAGTTTGAGTCCACCGAGATATACAACCACGTGCAGCAGTTTTGGATATCCCAAATACTGGTTCAGGACCAGTGAATGCTGTCTCAGACCCCAGCTTTGCTAGGATGTCTGCCTTTTCGTTTCCTATAATGCCCTTATGCCCCGGGACCTACTCTATTATGGTTAGCCAGGGTTTTAAGTTTCTGTAGACATTCCCAGACCAGTCTAGATCTGATTTGACCCCTGTACCCCCTTTCAATATTCAGTTGCAAACACATATCGATACCGTAGATTTCTGCCTGAAAAACAGAAGCAAGATTCCCCAACGGTGCGTGGAAATTGCACCTAGGTCTAGCACCATGGACTCCAGCACCTGTTCCAATGTCAGTCTTTGATCCGTCAGTGTACCACACCAACTTTCCTTCCTGACTGCATGCTTCCAACCCATCCCAGTTTAGATCTGAACAATACTACTAAACCAAACACCAATCACATGTTTTCAAGTGTCGATAAGACAGGGCGTGTTATATAGAGCAAAGTTTCATAACATGTTCTGCATATCATAGACCCGTCTTTTGAATTACATAATTTTTAAAATACCTAAAATTGTCCCTTTCTGGAAATAAGCTACAGGACTTTCTTCATCCTCGTCGCTTAAAACTTTTAAAGCTCCATCTTCTATACAAACCATACAGCTTTTCACAACAAATTGATGGTAAATGCTTTCACCGGCAGGTAATACAATCGTTTTCATCACTGAAGAGATCTTCTTTATCACGTATTCTGGTAGATTATTTAGCAACAAGGATCTGTTTAGTAACCCGCAATTCAAATCGTAATCGATGTCCTGTCTTAAAGTAGGAGGCAGGCATGCTAGGAGTGATGTGTTTTGGAAGTACTTTTGTTGTTTCAGTGTATAATAGTGTAAAGTGATCCATTTCGTTATTTCGTCGGTCTCATTTACGTATTTTTTCACGTTTTCTATCTGTAAAATATACATTATACAGATTGCGAAAGGGCTTTTCGAACCGTACGATTTACACAAGCACGACAAGGAAAATATGAGAAAAACAGCTTGAAAGAGAGAGAAAGAACAACTGTGCGTGACCAGCGAGGGCGTGTATTTAGTTCCAGAGGCCGGCCGAATGTCCACTGTCCCCTCCCATTTCAACCGCTGTTGCCAGAAGCGCAGACTAATTTGTAGAAATGATATTTTTGTCTCGTCATCGTTGACTCCCTTTCCTAAGTGCACAAGAAACTAGACGTAGCGCTCACTCTGGAGGAGGCGACCCTGGGCGTCGTAAGAATCATTGTATTTTTCCTTTTTTTTTCTCGAACCATATCCAATACTTTGTATTTTCTTCTCCTTACTAAGAAATGTATGCAACATAAATATGTTCATTCTAAGCTACTCCCAACCAATTACAATGACGTAATGCCACAAAAATAAACAGAGTAGAATGGAAAATTATTTCTCCAAACAATACAATATGGCGCAATCAACGTAGCAGTGAGTTTGCGCATAGGGCACATCGTTTATTTCTGTGCTTAATACACTCGCACAACGCAGTATTGTCAATATGCGCATTTAGTACGCGTCATAAAGTGTCATATGTCAAGTTTTTGGATGCAAACAATACAATATGGCGCAATCAACGTAGCAGTGATTTTGCGCATAGAGCACATCGTTTATTTCTGTGCTTAATACACTCGCACAACGCAGTGGCGTCAATATGCGCATTTAGTATTCGTCATAAATTGTCATATGTCAAGTTTTTGGATGCAAACAATCAATTTTGGCTATTCTATTTACAAGTGTTTTAGAAATATATTTACTGTATTATTGTATTAATAATATATCATGATTAAAAAGGTTTGAACATGATATATTTATTATTACTCAACTGATTTAACACAATTATAAAAGTTTGTTTTCATCCAAAAACTTGACATATGACAGTCGTGACGGAAAAATGCTATAAACATCACTTATTCGTCGTTACAAGGCAGCTTAGTTCGCGCCAAACATAATAAAAAAGTTATATGTAGATACTTACCTTTTTATACGTATCATATGTGTGAAAATTTGTATTAAAAATGAACCATGCAAAATTGGCAATCAGCCAAATGATTAATATTTGTCCAAGTATAAAGATAATGAAAAAAAGGTACAATTGCTTTAAATTAATCGGAAACACATCGCCATATCCAACGTTAAGTAATATTTGAATGTAACTGTACAAGTGGTACAAGTACGAATTTAATGGCGCTGAGGACTCTTGTAGCTAAAATGTTTAAAACAAGGTTATAAATTCCATTTTCCTATGAATAACTTACCTTAAAGGTGTATTCTTCTTTATATTCTGTCAAATGCCAGAGACAAATAATACCATGTACAATAAGACAAAAATAAATAATATATTCCATAAGGAACCATGCTATTCGATGTTCCACTACTGCTTTTAATACTTTTTTAAAAATAATTAAATGTCTGAGACTTACAAACGTACTGGTTCTAATAAAAGGCACTAAGGACTTATATTTCATATCAACTAATGGTAACAGTAGCGAAATTTGAGGCAATAAAGACAAAACGTCTATAGCAATAACGAAATTGGTCCTTTTCGAATGTATTACAAAAGGAATGTTTAATATTCTATGCACAATCAGCATGAAACAATTAGCTAAGTATGTGATATCGAAAATCGTATAAAACGGCAACAAACTCCAAGCTTTATCCTCATAAAAACTAATATTTATCATGACCAGAATGTAGTTTAAAATTGATGTCAACAAAATGAAAACCTGAAATAAAAAAAATGTATTTTATTAGACTTCTTGGTGACGAGTTAATCCAAAAAAAAAATGTAAAAGATATACAGAGTATTCCAGACAATTAATCGTAAAGTAAGAGATGATCCTGGTCTTCTAAAAGTCATGGAAAAGGATCTATTTAAGTCTAGAGCTTGGTTGTCCTAAAGGTAGAGATTCAAAATAGTAATTTTTGATTACTTACATTCCATGAGACAAGATCTGGCAGTAAAATTACATTTAACCCAAATGATCTCCTTCTACCTTCTTTTTGTACACTCAAAATGGAGCTATCCAACTTTTCAGGTACCATATCTCAAAAAGAACTTTCTTATGTCAGTATTTTGACGTTTCAAATTTATTATTAAACGTCATCTGACAAAATGGAGACGACCAAGTGCGTACCAAATTATGATTTGTTGTAAGGTGCGAGTAGGTGGCGCGCAGGCCGTTACGAAGCTAGGAGTGGTTTAAAAAAGCGCGCGTACTACAAAGTAGTTTAAAAAATAAGACGAATCAGCAAGTCTACTTTATTCCCATTTCTTCTTACTACTACTATCTTGACCTATTAGCGTATTGGAATTATGTTTTTTTGTGACTTTTATTAAACATTACGTTACAGTGAAAATCACGAATGTTTCTCGTTACGTCATACTTCCCTGAATGTATCAAAGACACTCTAATTTTATGTGGATATCACTGAGCGTATGTCCAATTAAAACAAATGGAAAGGTACATAAATATGTCTTTTGTGTCTGAATTAAGCTACGCCATTACGTCTTTATCGGTTTGTCAGTCTGTCTTGTGTTGTGACAATGATTGTACTTAAAAAGCGAAACGTCACTTTATGCGGAAATCGTTCTGTCACCATTGAAGTTCGTCGTCATTGTCATTACTTGAATATTTCCAAAAGGTATTGACTAATGGCGGACCACTTCTGCCGTTAAATGCCATTCAAGAGGTGAGTTTTGTAAAAATTTAATTGTAGAATTTCAAATTTTAGTCTAACTATGATATGTTACATTTGGTTTTTATTTATTTTTTATCAAAATTAGATCACCAAAAGTACATGCCGAACCCTCTAACAATGATGCGCCGCTGGTGAAAACTGTCTTATTGATTTGATTCGGATGTTTATGAGTTATGACGTAACGAGAAACATTCGTGACTTTTACTATACTTAAAGTGTAGTATTTTCTTCACTGATTGGTTATTATAAGTCACGTTCATCCCAACAAAGTTGATCAGATAGCGATTTTTAGAGTGATCCATCCACCGTTTTTTAATTCTTCTGATCGTGCTTATCTTGATATAACACCATAACCTAATTGTATTTGATAGGTATATAACTTGACAAAACACTCGTTAAGAAGGAAATTGCCGATCGCTCCGGTAGCGCTTCGTAGGGATGAACGCGTCCAATATTTCCATGGCCATCTACTGATACAACGTGTTCTTCTTTTCTAACTGTTAGCGTAGGAAGTTTAAGATGTCAGATCTTTGTAATTAATAAATATATTTAGTATTGTACGTTATTGAAACGTTCCAGACATGTATTTGACGTTTGAAATAAGTTCCTAAAACGTTTCCAAAAATCCTACTGGCAACGTTTTAAAGAGTTGTTAAAAATATTGTTTCTAATACGTCTATTAAACGTTAAAAAACGTTTCCGGAACGTCCTTTTGAACGCCGTTTCAACGTTCTTTTTCATGTCAAAAAACGTTCAAATAACGTTTAAAAACGAACAAAAACGTTTTTGGTACGTAGAGTAAGTTGTAGGCAAACGTTCAAAAAACGTTACGGGGAGGTAGAATTGGGAAGGTTGGGGATTTATTCGTGTTAATAATTGGCACTGTAATAAAGTCGGGTATCTAACAGTTTTATGAATAAGATAACAAATAGTTTATCATCAATTACTGCTATCAATCAAAATTGATAGAAAAGTAAATACATTTATCGGTTAAAAAAAAATTCAATAAGCTGCATATATTATCATTTTTATTATCATTAATACTAAGAGATATAAAGATAACGAAAATATTTGTGTGATATGACTTAGTTTATAAATAAATATTACATACTTATTACGTGACTAACTCGTTAAAAATATTATTGACATTTGATAATCGGCGAAGGTTTATATTTATACAGGTTGCAGCAACATAAACATTTCACAATGACGTTAAGCTTTTAAAAATGATACTAACTGTCTAAACAAATAAATTGGAGCGACTGAGTGGCCTCCTAGGGTACCAGACCTGATTTTTTTCAGAATTGCTTGAAAATGGTGGTTTATGAAACCAAAACTACGTTACTTGAAGAAATGGAGTCAATAATCATTAGTTTGAGCTACCTTAGTTGGATTAACGTATATTTGAATTATTTATTACATCAGTACATCAGTTGATGTTTCAATTCTTCACCACCTCAGTCTTCAGGCTTTTTGTGCTCTAGGTTGTATCGATTGTGCGGAGAGAATAGAAACTGTCCTTGTTAGACAGTGTAGTTCACAAGATCCCTTTTGGAAATATCCTCTCTTGGGGGACTCTACTTCCAATAAGTCAGTGCTTCACGTATGAAGACGAGGTGTAAGACTTATTATTCCACTTCCACGTACATCCTTTAGACCTATTTCCCGAAAGACTTTTAGGAAACTAACTGTCCTTGTCAGACAGTGAATTTCACAAGATCCCTTTTGGAAATATCCACTCTTGGGGGGTCTATTTCCAATGAGTCAGTGCTTCACATATGAAGATGAGGTGTAAGACTTATTATTCCACTTCCACGTACTTCCTTTAGACCTATTTTCCGAAAGACTTTTAGGAAACTAACTGTCCTTGTCAGACAGTGAATTTCACAAGATCCCTTTTGGAAATATCCACTCTTGGGGGGTCTATTTCCAATGAGTCAGTGCTTCACATATGAAGATGAGGTGTAAGACTTATTCTTCCACTTCCACGTAGTTCCCTTAGGACTATTTCCCGAAGGACTTTTAGGAAACTAACTGTCCTTGTCAGACAGTGAATTTCACAAGATCCCTTTTGGAAATATCCTTTCTTAGGGGACCCTATTTCCAATGAGTCAGTGCTTCACGTATGAAGATGAGGTGTAAGACTTATTATTCCACTTCCACGTACTTCCTTTAGACCTATTTCCCGAAAGACTTTTAGGAAACTAACTGTCCTTCTCAGACAGTGAATTTCACAAGATTCCTTTTGGAAATAACCTTTCTTAGAGGGACCCTATTTCCAATGAGTCAGTGCTTCACATATGAAGATGAGGTGTAAGACTTATTATTCCACTTCCACGTACTTCCTTTAGACCTATTTCCCGAAAGACTTTTAGGAAACTAACTGTCCTTGTCAGACAGTGAATTTCACAAGATCCCTTTTGGAAATATCCTTTCTTAGGGGGGCCCTATTTCCAATGAGTCAGTGCTTCACATATGAAGATGAGGTGTAAGACTTATTCTTCCACTTCCACGTAGTTCCCTTAGGACTATTTCCCGAAGGACTTTTAGGATATACCTCTTTTATCCAGTAGTCTCCTAGGTGTAGTGCCTTATGATTCTGTATTGGTATGCAAACTGCAAGTAAGTGGATGGAGCTCTCTTCTTACATTCCACAGAATCTACATCCTTCTTGCACAATTATTTTGTGCTTTATAAGGTGACCCATTAGGACGCCCGCTGAAATTCTTAGTGCAGTTATATAGTATCATATATTATATAATAACAGTTTGTCCTTATTTTATTTAACTTTATTTCTAAGCAATAGAACATAACTTTATCATTATTTTCAACCATATATTTTTTATATATCTGTATTGCAATTACCTTATACAGAGTTAACCTTGAGTTATTCATATCTAACCGTCAACGGGCAGCGATGAAATCGTGTATGTTCGACAAAAAGTTAAATAATAATCAGCTTTTTCAGTTCGTATGTTAGTACGAGTTAAGTAGTTCTGTGAGTCACTACACTAGTAGGAAATTGTTCTCCGGGAATAATCAAAGATGCCTAACTGTCCGAAATGCGAGAAACCGGTTTACTTTGGTATGTATAATTATCTGGTTAATTAAATATAAAATGCTTCGTTTGGTTTTAACAATGATAATTACCTTAAATGTTACACTTTACAGAACACTAAAATTCACGAATTTATTTCTATAGGTTTATAGTGTTAAATAGATTGTTAAGTTTTGATTACTTATGAAGTTTATTTATCATTATCTTGTTTTATTATACCGTGTGTGTCAATAACTTTGATTTTTTCGTGTTGTATCTTTTGAACCATTTAAAATAAACAAACGAAATTTGTACATAAATATTATGTACTCTTCTTCCAACCCAGAACCCACTTTGTACTTCATCCAGTGTTGGTTCTATATGCATTTTTAATTTATTATCAATAATTTTATCGTGCACATTCAGGGCTGAACTTAACAACATTACACCCCTGTCATTGCTGCACTCTCTTACATCTCCTGTTTATGCATTGGTAAAAGTGGATGATTATTAACAGGATAGAACTTTTTACCTCTAGAGAGCGGTTTTTTTCAAGATTAATTTTTTGTAAAATAGTAAAATTATAGTGATGACTTCTATAAATGGTTTTGCTTCGAGAATATTCACTGCTGAATCGTTTATAGTATCCCTTGCCAACGGTCCTTTCCAGTAATTTTTTTTAATTGCTTTAAATTGAAGGATTTTGATTTTTTGAAGCTGGATTTCTACCCTAAAAAAATTATAAAAAGTACGACAAGCAATCGCGAGCTTTGAACTTGACGTGGCTCTTCCCTCCTTCGTGACGTCAAAGAGCCTACGACCTTGAAAACGACAGACTGTCATTTCCGTAGGATTTGTAAGGTTTGCTTCCCTGATTTTAGAATTTTGACATCTCATCTAACATCGAAATCATGACGATGAAGTTAGCCGCGACATTCTAGCCGCGTTTGGAAAAAAATCTTTGATAAAAAAGTTTTCCGCAGCCTGGCGGGGTCGGGCATAATTTTTTTCTATAATATAGGTCTTTACACATAAACAACTCGAAAAAGAAATCAAATCAACTAACAACAACCACAAAAACAAAACTGTCAGCTGTTCTTCTTCGTTGGGTGTTTTGGCCTCGGCCATACGAGCAATTGACCAGTCACTCTGACAAATACTGCCAACATAATTCCAATCTTATGACGTCACTAGCCCCAAGGTCAAACGAGTGTTCAAATTACCAGATATTTGTTTAATTTTTGTATTAAACTTTGTGACATTTATATCCGAAACAAAGCAGCTCAAGGTGCTTTTAAATAAACATAAGTATTTATTTCGAGATTTAAGCATCTACTGAAAAGGCCCAATATTACTCTCACGTAGAAGAATCATTGCTAAACGTTTTAAATCGTTATTTGTGTAGGAATGAAAAAAAAAATGTCCTATGTTTATTGTTATATTGTACATAACAGTCGATGATATCAAAATAAATATGTAGAGACATATGACAAAGTTTTTCAACAATTTAATTAATCCTATTTTTGTTGATGACGAATCATATATTGTTTAAATGCGCTTATCTTGTTGATTGTAGGTAATAATGTAATTCATTTAGTTGATATTAAATAAATAATTATCGTAATCGTTGCTTATTCTTTAAAAAAATTAGATATTGGATAGATAACATTTTTTTAAAGTAAAAATCCACATTTTATTTACTTTGTAACGTTACGTTCCTGCTTTTAATATCCTTTCCTGATCTGAACCTTCCAGAAGTTGGAATCTATTGAGGCTCATTCTTTAATACATTTGCTTCAATAACATTCTTTTTTCCATATTTCCATCGACAATATTTTCTTTTTTCTTCTGTCTCGTTGTCTACTACATTCATCCAGACTCTCTTTTACCTTGAAGACTGTTGCCTTCAGGTTATTCATCTCAAACCTCAGGTTTTTGACGTTTGGCATGATTTGCTCAAATTGTACTTTTCAATGGAAAGTATGCAAATATTGGTAAGTCGTACTTGCCTCATTGTGGATCCTAAATAAGATTTAATCAAACTTAATTTGAATAAATTCCTTTGACAAGAATCAGCCTTAGCACAAATAGTTACTGACGATTTCCTAGTGGTACCTTAATCGTAAAATTCCCATAATTATTTCCTCCATAAATAATTTATCTTAGATTCTTGTCAGATTTGGTACTATACCACTCAGCTCTTCTTCTATTGGCGCTAGAAG
Organism: Lochmaea capreae; assembly: GCA_949126875.1. NCBI lineage: Eukaryota > Metazoa > Arthropoda > Insecta > Coleoptera > Chrysomelidae > Lochmaea > Lochmaea capreae. Next base: position 25,468,625 of record OX421404.1, read on the forward strand.
AGTTTTTGACTGTCCCACTCGAAGTTTTACGATAATAACATCCATTGCCCTGTAACAACGGTCTAGTTCTCCATAAAATCTATCATATTCTTACATAACTCTTCTGGCAATGTTAGTCCAGAGTTTTTGGGCCAATTCTCCTGGCAGACGTTTTCGGAATCTCCTCATTCCCCTTCTTTCTATCGTTATATCCAAGTCCTGACTATCTGACATGATATGGATCTGCTTGCCTTCGGCAGCTCTCCTCTTGCATATACCTCTGCCTGTAATACAGAGGGATAGTGTTAGACCCATCGGTGTAGCATGTCTGTCCCTGTCTAATGATACTTCATCAGCCCATTCCTTTTTGTCTGAAAATTATACTTCTTTGCCTATTTATTTGTATTTTTTATTTACACACTTTCAACTTAATTATATTCCCAATTTCTACCGCCAGTATATTTAACATTTCTCTTTGTTCCTCTACCGTAAATACCACATCATTATCATAATACATTTCATCATCATCTGTACATAATTAATTTTACAAACGATGATGAAATCGCAGTGACCACAAAAACCCAATCGATTATACGGATGATTCATTTTTATTATGTTTTTATTTATATAATTTTCGCGAGGATCCTCTTTACTATAATAGTCCGATTCAATAATCCTTTTAAACATATTACGTAATCATGGGGAACGGCGTGACATTGCAGATGAATGAATTTAGCAATTACACCCAAAAAAGGAAATACGAGCACATATAAGTTAAATTAAGGTCAACAATACAAGTGCAAGTATCGTTCTGAATAAAAAAATCATGTATACTTTGAAAATAAATAAGTCAGGGACGTCTTAATAATATGATTAATTTTATTATTTAATCGATACCTACGTGGAGCTGCTGTTTTCAGTTCAAAGTACATTTTTCTCAAAATTAAAACAACTGCATTCATACACGTTTATGTCTCTTTCTTTTTCTTTCTTTTCTTTCTCTCGTCTTTCTTTTTCTCTTTCTTATCCTCTCTGTGTTCTTCTCTTTCCCTTTCCCTTTCCCTTTCTCTTTCTCTTTCTCTTTCTCTTTCTCTCTTCTCTTTCTCTTCTCTTTCTCTTTCTCTTTCTCTTTCTCTTTCTCTTCTCTTTCCTCTTTCCTCTTTCTCTTTCTCTCTTTCTCTTTCTCTTTCTCTTTCTCTTTCTTTTCTCTTTCTCTTTCTCTTCTCATTATCTTTCTCATTATCTTTCTCATTATCTTTCTCTTTCTCTTTCTTTTTCTCTTTCACTTTCTTTTTTCTCTCTGAATAAAGATAAGAATACTATCAAGTGAGTGGTGAGTCTGCTAACTGGTCCCTATAAGCTCAATAGGCACTCAAAGCTAATGGGATTGACAGGCGACTAGTCTTGCTCTTGCTGTGGCTTGTTCACTTGTTCTTGCTCTAGTTCTTATTCCCTCTCTTGGTCTTGCTCTCGTGCCTTCTCTTGTTCCTGCTCTTGTGCTTGCTCTTGCTCACATGCTTTCTCTTACTATTGCTCTTGTTCTTATTCCCTCTCTTGGCCCTGCTCTTGCTCTTGTTCTTTATGTTGTTCCTGCTCTAGCTCTTGCTCACATTATTTCTTTTCCTATTGCTCTTTCTCTTGCTCTTGTCCTTTCTCTCACTAATGTTTTAGATACTTTAGTTTCGACTTCTGTCAATTCCTGATTATTCTATAATATTTATGTATTTGTATACATAATTTACTTGTTGGGATTCATTTTCCGTTTGGTATCCTCTTTAAAGGTTATTGAAGTTAAATTGTTTTCTTCGTGTTAATGACCAAAATTCAATTGTACATATTAATAGCGATTTCCTGTCTGTCTAACGTTTGTTCGTCGTATTATTTTGTTGCTTCGTTAACATGCAAAATAAGAAACATTAGAACGTGTCAGTATGTTTAAAAATTAGAGGAAATGGCCGTGTGACAATGTATTTTATTTATTTTATATATTGACAGGTGTTCACTTCTTCACTTGTCTACAGAAATAAACTATAAATTTACAAATAATTAGATTTACATACTTGTTGTTTTTATTACTTACAGTTTTCATGTCATATGTATTTGTGTAGGTAGTTGATTTTATTTTCCTGTGGAAACCAAAACATACCTACTTACCTATTAGCATCTCAAAGAGAAAAAGGCGTATGTACCTACTCATTACTTTTCCTTTGTTTATAGTGAAAACACGTCGCCAAGTAAAAAAACATCTAAAAGAAAAGTAAAAACAATGGAATAAAAGGATGTCGTAATAATTACCGCCTAATCTCCTAATGCACCATATCAAACGTACTGACGTGTATTTTAACACAAATTACAAATTTTACACAAGGGTTTATGTAAAATGATACGCTTTTTTTGTAGACGTTAGCTTCTTTTTTTTCCTCAAAGGATACACGCTATCAATTAATAACAAGTTAAATAATTTTAATTGGGTTAACACCGATATATGTCAATAAAATGTCTCCTAGAAATTTTATCTTCAAATAAATTATCAAAAGCAACTAACCTTTTTGAATTTGAAGACAATTTAATTTATGTATGAAAAGTTGCATATACCACAGTACAATTGTCAACTTTCTTCACAAGATAAATCAAATCTATGCTTTTAATTTGGTGATCTAGAAGAAGAATTAATTTAATTTTCCATTGACCATCAATTTTCGAGCTATATTAATGAACACAAAATTATTAATTAACGATCGATTTTCTGTTAATAAGCGATTTTGGTGTAGGCAACCAAACATACAGTCATACTCAACGTTGTTATGTATAGTATCTGATTTAATGTTTTTGTTACAGCTGAACGAAAAACATCCCTTGGCAAAGACTGGCATTCTGGATGCTTGCGATGTGAAAAATGTAACAAAACCCTCACCCCCGGTAACCACGCCGAACGCGAAGGAAAGCCTTATTGCAACAACCCCTGTTACTCAGCTCTCTTTGGACCTGGTGGCTTTGGACGTGGTGGAGCTGAAAGTTATGTTTACAAGAAATGAAAACCGATCAATTTTGATATTTATATTTAGTATTTAGTTTTGTAAAAATTATCTATAACGAAAATAGTTTTTGTATACAAAATAGTATTTTATTGTTATTTCGCAATAGTTTAAAGAACAAAGTATTACTTACATTTTCAGTAGTTTCTATGAGTATTATTTTGTAGCATTCCAGTTTAAGAATATTTGTTAATTTCAAAATAAAAATGTATTTTAGTTGAAAGTGTATTATTTACTTCCTAAATTGTACCACATAAAGTTATATCACGAAACAGCTTCGCATACCAAATCTGTTTAGACAAAAAAAACCTCCTGTTTCTAAGTATGGGCCGTTTTGGACAACGATGTTGCCCGATATATCGCTGGGTCCTGCTAGGAAGTTGAGATGCCTAACGAGGCAGGCTTGTATTTAAATTATTTTCAATAGTTTTTTGTTTCTAGTGTAGTTTTCAGCTCCATTTGCCTCCAGTAATGTTTAATACGCGATCTTCAAGGTAGACAATGACAATAGATAGACATTAATTAAAATATTAGAGAAAAGGCATTTGTATAATAAATTCCAGTTCTCCGATAAGCTCAACAGTGGAAATAAGTGTCCGACACTATTGAAGCAGCTAGTCAAACATGTACTTAAGTAGAGATATTGGGAAAAACTACTAACAAAATTATGAGAGAAATAATAATTATTTATAATTCCTATAATACATATTGCATAAATCAACTAATAGTACCTACATAACTTTGTTGACACATGATTTTTTATTATCAATTTTTGTAGTTTAATACAATGCAATCATGCTTTTCATTATCGAGTAACCTTGTATAGTATAACAACATAATTGAAGATATCTTTGTTTCCAAATTTATCAAATACTATCCTATCCATATCGTATTTAACAGCATATTGTATTGTTTCTACCAACTCTCGGGTGCGCTGAAGTTAATCTACTTGTATCGGCCATTAATATTTTTATTCAAATATTTAAAAGCTTCTGATTTAACCCTGTCTGTCCTCCCACTCTTTATCTCTAGCTACGCCACTGTATAAGATTATCTCTTTTGTCCAAATTCCTTTAGTTCAAACACATTATATTACTTATAATGCATGCTGTTGTATTACGTATTGCATATGCTTTTGGAGCATATTTTATTTTATTTTATATAAAGGATAAGAGTCAACACAATTTTTTATTGAGAATAATAGTAATTAAAAGCTACTAATATTCTTAATTGATAAAGGGTGTATCAAGAGTTTGTTGTATGATCATGTTTTTCGGCTTTCTTTTTACATCAAATTAGAATTTTCAAATGGAAGGTCGTTCGGTGTGAATCTTTGGATATATTCTGGTTTTGAACAGATCAACAATTGTCGGAGACATAACAAAACCAAAAGCCATTATTCAATGTGAGAATCCAGGAATAGTTAGAACATAACTCTCTATTTATTTATTTAAGTAATTTCAACATGTGAACGTGTATCTGTCTAAAAATAGTTTCTACCTTCTCGTGTTCAGCAGAAAAAGGTATCATTAACACATTTTCTTCTTTATTTCTCTAAAAAAAACAAACTTTGCCGCAAGCAGTCGAGTATGGTGCTAAATAGAAGCTATTTTGACCTACCTACTGTCTTTCTGTTTAATACGAAATAATAATAAAGGTATTGTTTGTAGGTTTTTTAAACATTTTTCCTGTCCCAAAGAGTTAACTTTGCTTTTATTTGTTTGTTTTTAAATTAAAGTTTTCTTCAAAAATATATAAATGATTCTGTAATTCCTAATGTGAAGTATGTTATGCTTCCTTAAAAAATTCTATTCATAACTCTATTAACTTCTAGAATAGTAATTCTTTCTAATTACACAATTTTTACTGGTCAGTGGTTTTTATTTTATTTGAATTTTTCAATGAAACTTAGTACGGTCCTGCTATAACAACCTGTTGGCTCCGTATTTTTCAAGTGGTCGTAGCCCATAAACAGTAACCCGTAGGGAGTATCTCTATTTTTCTAGGAAATCCACCCCCATTTGGTCCTGGAGTGTTATTATTGTGTTTGGTAAGGGTGCAACTCGCAAACAAATTATATTTGTTCACCAAAAGAAATTAGGTGGGCGCCAGGTGATCAAATGGATGACAGAGAAATGTTTTCAGATACTGATTTAGATAAAATTGTGTTTTTAAGGAGGATAATTGCGAATTCAAACAAGGAAAATACCTTATAATTTTTGAACCTGTTGCTTCTCCCACGTTGAACGCTTGTGACGGCTGTAAAAAACGCAGGTTTGTAGTAAACAATTTATCATTGCAAACTTATACGATATACCAAGTTTGAAATTTGTAGGTAGGTATTTTGAGATATGCTTAAAAACCTGACTTAATATCTTCATCCTTAAAGGACTTAAAGGACGTTAGCTTTTTGATGAAGATAAATTAAGTTAGTGGATGGAAGGATAAAATCACATCTAGTAACTGTAGTTTGTTTTTGGAAGGAAAGTTTTTGAACACTCTGTATAAATAAATTTAAAAAATTCAGTTGGATATAAATTTGTATCCAAAACTTTTTGTATTTGGCAAACTAAGAGCAATAATTAGAATAAAATTCTCCGCAATGAAATGAAAAAAAAAATGCTATTGATTGGCGTTTTAAATGAAATTATAGTGGGACCAGCAACACAAAAATTATAATGATTGGTATGTCTTGAGTGCGACTGGTTTCTATCACAATTTATCCAATTTTTCACGAAGGCAATAATCATTATCATTAAAATCCAAAGTGGTCCTAAACCAACAATCCACCACCAACTAATAGGCGTCAGATTCGATGGTATTTTCGACCCTAAGTGCGCTTGACAGGTAAAAACGTTACCAGAGGCGGAGCTGGCTGGGCTCAGACCGATAAAAATTAGTACGTCGTATCGAAATTTATATTTATACATTAATTTATTGATTATTTTCGACAGACATTATTTGAAAACAATTAAAAATATCTTGTTCGATTCTTTTTTTTAACATTTCTACCATATTCCATTATTTCTAACAAGGAAAATGAGAGGATACAAATATCTACTGTATTTAGGTGTTTTCCACAACGACATAACTCATAAGTCAACCACTAATGATTATATATTATAGTTTATTTCAACATGTTAGAAACTGACTTGACTTGACTTAGGCTTGAGATGCAATAAAACCATTAAACTTTTCGGATTTACCGTGCAGGGCCGCACTATACCTGATAAAAAATAAGAATGACCCAAAAGACTAGAGTTTTCAGGTAATAATTTAACCTAACCAACAACAAAATAAATACGACCCTGTCATCTCAGGTCACGTCAGTTTCTTACATGTTGAAATAAACTACACCTCTTTATGGATATATCATAAAGAACAACTTAACAGAAACAATCATAACCAGTCACTCTCCATATGTCAAAATGGATACCTAAATTGGCGCCACCTATGTTTTTGTCACCAGTAATTTGGTGGTAGTAGTAGGTATAGTAGGCCAAGATGTTTTACAATGCTCTGTAAGAATGCTTACACTGACATCTGTATTACGTATATACCATGGAGACTAGATATAAGGAACACAAACTCTGTATATAATAAGTGTCCGTCGAAATTAGGAAGATTGTGGTGGCGCTGGGGAGGCTAGCGATTAAAATCATGTTTGACGTGTTAAATTTTAGGTTATGTAAATGGAGGGTTTGTTTATTTTCATTCGGTTACCTTTTATGCTTGGTTTTAGCAAATTTCAAGGAAAAAATAAGTATTTCCCGTAGCTGGTGCTATGTTTGGTTAAAGGTAAGTTTCTTCAATATCATTATATAGGCAATTGTGTTGCAAAATAGTAATGAAAACAATAAACCTAACCCGAGAGTCCTACATCAACCACTTACTGTTGCTCGAAAATAAGACAGGGGCTGGGGTGTGTAATTTTTTTTATTTTTAACTTTACTTTTAGTTGGACAACTTTTCACGACACACGTTTTTCACAATGTAAATTTTTATAAAAACTTCTATAAAAATAAACACTATTTTCATTTTTTGTTAGGTTAACTTCAGCAAACTTCACTCTGTAATTTTAATCGCTAGCTACTCTCGCGCCATCTACTATTTGTACATTACCGATGGACACTTTTTCGAGATTTTTTTCCTATACAAGTTTGTGCTCCTTATATCTAGTCTCCATACGCTTATTTTGACGCCATCTTTGTTGTTGTCAGACATGACGTCTTCGTTTTTAATAAAAACATCATCCATCATTAGGTGCCGATAAAGTCATTTTATTGTTTACGGCTTTTAGAGTAAATGTGAATCGAATTTGTCATTTTGGTGTACCTACTCCCCTCCCACGTGGTTTTCACTATACACTTTCAATTTTAAAATTGGTTATATCTTGAAACACACATTTGATTTTTATGAGTTATAGGTCAATTCGTCTGTACTTATGCTTGAAAATTTAATGCCGAGATAAATTTGAAAATATACAGAATGTATAAATGTGAAGATTTATTTTATAACTCGAAATTTGAAACATCCTATAGGACGCTCTGTTATTAAAAAAGTTACATTCCTTCAAATAGCACTAGTAGAACAAATAATGACTAGTTAAAATGTCAGGTGTATTTATAATAATTTACCGAATAATACTTCTATCGAACAGTAGTCTGAAAATTAAATAAATATGTGCGCCTATGTCAACGGCTCAAACACCTTTTTTTATTTTGTTTTTAATATTTTTTTATTTTGCTTTAATATTTTTCAGCTTGTCTTTCAGTAATTCAGGGTGGTGTTAATATGTGCATGATTACAAATAAAGGCTGGTAGTTTGGTCTGGTATGTAAATATTTATCCAAAGAGGTAGGAATCGCGAGATGATGCGTGCTTAAGACGAACTTGGCCCGAACAAGGTCCACAGCCAGTTTGGCAGTCGGTCAGCAGCGTTGCCTACTTTAAAAAAGTAGACAGGTATATATTTTATCGCATTTTGTATCAACCTAACCAGAATTTATGCATATTTAGATATTTTTAATGTCATTTGTGTTTTATTAAATACTTGAATACAAATATTGAATCACTTCTGAAGATTGATGAAAAATGCTTTTTTTTCAATGAAAAATGCCAGTTTAAACATGAAAATTGATGAAAAATCCCTTTTTTTCAATGAAAAATTCATAAAAACTGCTTATACGATTCTGATATTTCTCTGTTTGTTCTACTTCTGTACATTCCCTCTTCTTTAATTCCACCATAAATCTTTCTGAGCATTTTACATTCCCATATCTGCAGTTTATTCTGTTCTTTTTTGTTCATTGTCCAGTTTTCACAAGCTTAGGTAACTGACAGTCTTATTATTGTTTGGTACATTCTTATTTTAGCTGTTCGTGATATGTCTTTTGAGTGTAACATCTTTGATACCATTCCTGCTGCTTCACTGCCTTTTGATAACCTTTTTTCTATTAACCCTTTCTTCATCTCCTTTATTTGTGATAGTGACTCCCAAATATTCGATTTGTTCCACTTTTTCTATTCAGTATCTATTATTTCCTTCACAGTTTATAATAATATCGGTTTCCTCATTACCATGTATTTTGTTTTTTTCTCGTTGATCACTAGACCTTGTTCTGTTGCCTTCTCTTCCAGCAGTTTAAATACGCTTAGAAGCTCTTTCCTGGATCTTGATGAGTACTATGTCGTCCGCATATCCTAGACGTTGATGTTTATTCCCATAAATTAAACCTCGGGTTTTTATACCACTTTCTCTTAGTATGATTTCTTGAACTAGCTGTATTATGGAGCTTCTATATTCTGTGAAATTGAGAGTTATTGCATGTAATAACGTCGCATTGTGTGTTTTTGATTGTTTTAGACTGTAATTCAGTGTTCTTGTAGGTTTTCATTAATTTGTATTTGGAAAATGGTCCAATTGCTCGCCAACTTTCGTTTTTAGATATAATTGAGTGGCTTTGTCCATTATTTAGTCATCTTGTGTGCTTTTTAGTGGAATTGAGGGTTTTTGAGTGATTTCGAGACAGTTTTGGACCGTAATTATACGTGAAATTGAGAGTAATTGGATGGAATAACGACGTATTGTGTGCCTTCGTCAATGTAAAATTCATAAAGAAGGTTAACTACTTAAAACACAGTCACAAACCTTCATTCAAAATGTATCTCGGCCGTCTATTGCTGATCCCAAAGTTATGGCCCGTTTCGAGAGATCTGGAACTCTCTACCAGGCTACAGTTTGTTTAGATGAAATTAGTTTGATCGGGTTTTAATAGTATCGTTCAGACACTCGTAATTTGCCGATAGGGGTTATTTTAGAACAGTAAAACTCAAACAACGATGAATGGAAAGCAGTTAGAGGTTTCTGGAGAATAGTCAGAGTGCGCAGAGTGGTAGATAACTGTGAATACAGCTTGTCAAACGTAGGAAGCAACGTAGTAATCTGACGAACTGCGTACAATAAAACGAGAAAGAGAAAGTGATCGAAGGAAGAGAGATAGGCAGTAGTCGACGTAATTTAACTGATTCATTCAGTCGCTGTCCATTGCGCATTAAAGGGGCATGGCTCTATTTGAAAACTCGTCGTCTTCCCACGTTTGACAAACTGTACAACCTTCAGTATGAATGAATTATTAAGTAATTAATAATTAAAGTAATTAAATTCACCTGAATCTCACATGGAAGCATGCCATTATTTGTTACAAACGTTTCTCAGAAACATCTGGTACAATACGAAAACTTTTATACATTAATTTTTATGTTTTGACTTTAAGGCGTTTTACACACGCAAGCAAAACAAATTTAAAAAAAAAGATACAGTTTCCCATATATGGTAAATAATTCTATACGGTAGTACTTTATTTTTTCCCACAAACAAATCAGTGATTACCTACTATATAATGACTCAAAGCTCGGATCGATACCGATCACCGGATATACCAAACCACCTTGAATCTAAATTTTAAAATGGGTACCTATACAATGACTAACTGGCAACGCCGCCCTCACTATCCACCTCTGAATGGTTAGGTAGACTAAAGGTGAGATAATGAGGTAGAGCGAGTGGTACCGGACGATACTCGGATAAGAAAGAGAAAGAGTTTTTGGAATTCCACCCGCTTTATCTTGTTAAGTCATCTCGACTCACGATTTGAAAGCCCGATTTAAGCAGAAGCGGGTTGTAGAGTGTGAGGTCTTGTTTACACTGCCAAATAACCAAATAAGAATAAATTTAATTGTGGACACAAGATTTCTTCTCCGCCTCAAACCGATGTTTCATATTTGTTACAAAAAGTTAAGATTGTAACTTAACAAATTACGATTTTTTGAATGAATTGAATAGAGGAAAGTTGTTTCAATAGCAGCATGAATCAAACGTATAAGATTGTTCATAACTTGTAAATAAATATGCGCAGTGATGATTCACAGTGAAGTCGCAGTTGTATGATCCAACAAGTATTCAGAGGCTCTCTACACACTCAGATAACGAGCTTGTGCAAGGGTGGTAACTAGATCTTTCTTTCGCGTTTCTAGCTGCGAAATGACACTTTCACTTACTTGGAAAATGTTCGCCACTTCTCTCTGAAGGCTGTGGACGTAAATGAGAAGAGAAGTGGTAGGTTGGAGCGAGCCCCACACAATCTGGGACTCCTTTCAAGAAGTTTCGCTGAAGATTCCCATACTATTATTGGCTACCTATGTTAATATGATAAACAAGACGGTATGATCAAAAAGGTATAACTTTTCAAAGAAAATCGTTAGGGAATTAAGCAACAAGAAGGAATGGGATCCAAATACCATTACCAGACGGCTCAAAAGCAATAGAAGGAACTGTGATAGGAGTGTACGGGCCAGGAACCAAACACTCTGAAAGCTTGGTAAAAACCCCAAGTATCTTTCAAGAGGAAATTCAAGCCATAAGAAAGTGTGCCCAGTTCAATATTGACAAAAGGTGTAGAAGGCAAAAGATTATCATAATGTCAGATAGTCAAGCAGCCAGAAGAAGTGACCTCCATCCACGTGCGAATTGGAATTCAGAATCCTAGGACACAGCACATAGGAGATTATTGAATAGAAGAGACATTTATCTAACCGAAAGCCTGCAAATATCCTCAAATTCCTCAGGGAAAAAGGACTAAAGGAGCTACTAGTCTCTGAGACGTATCTCAGGAACTAAGTAGAAGTAAGGGGGCACAATAGATCTTTTAGGTCTCAGTGAATGTCACCCCGTCATACATAGCTACATACATAATATGATATTACGTTATTGAAGCGTTGAAGGTTGAATATTTGTTAAAAAGCATCTCATGACGCATGCTAGATGTGATAAGAAGGACCTACACCGTTTTTTGTATTTATTTTGTTTTGCTATTAATTTGGAGTTATGCTCCAGCAAAAACAAACATTAAGGCAAATCAAGGTCATTGATATGTTCTATCACTGTCCCACATCATTTGGTATTAATGTTCTGTCATGTCAGTTGTCACTACTGTCAGAGATGGTTGAATTGTAGGTGTTTATTATTATGTTATGGCAATTTAGTTTTGTTTTGTGTTTTATATTGTAAATATTAATTTAGAATAATTAAAATGATACGTTAATTTGGTCCAGATGCTTATATTCGATAAACCTACTCAATCTTAGTCGTTTTCGCTTATTTAATATGAAACTAATCCACAAGGTATGAGTGCGTGATAATTTTTTTCCTTTTTGTGAATCAACGGAAGTTATGTATTCATCCAAGAACTCAAACAAGTACAAGAGTCAGTTCGTCAGTTGACACGGTATGGATCCCGTCTCGAGCTTCACTGGACCGAACAGCCTCTGAACCCCCTACCGATTTCAAAATATTTTAAGACATTTTACTTAGAATTGAGAAAGGTTATTATCAAAAAATTACATGCCTCTTTCTTGCCTTTCAGAAATAGTTTACCCGCATTGAAATCTCGGATTTCACATTTACTTTTGATGTTTATTTCTTGACGTTTTAACTTGGGTAAATATTTTAATCGAATTTCAAATAGATACAGGGGTATTTATTTAGATAGTTTTTTTGTCAACCCTTTACCAAAAAAGTTTTGAAAATTGGTAATATTGTAGATTTTTTCTTCTCTCTATACCGTAAACAATGCATTTTGACACTATTTTGAAAGACAACAGCGAGCATTACAATACATATTTCACGTAATTTTCATTTAGTTCAAAAAGTCTGAACATGACCCTTTCGGAACACACTCCCAATCTAGTAACTTTTAGTGGTGTGGTTGAGGTTTCCTAAAATGTTCCTACTAGTTTAAAAACAAGGTATATAATAACTTAATACTTTGCACTCAAGCAGCGCGACCAACACTTCTTGTTCGAAATCAAACTTAAAAAACAATAAGAGAAAGAAATATATTTACTACAAATTTGGTGTATATCTGTGGTTATCGCTGATGATTTTTTACTTGCTCTACACACTACTGCTTACTCTAGAGCTTCTATGTCATTTGTCATTTGTCATTTGATTTAATTGTTTTCATGCAAATTTGCAGCCTGTCAAATATATATTCATAAAAGTGGTAATTTGAAGAATAATATGAAGAAACTAATTGAAATGTTGTTATAATTAGCGAGAATACATGTTATTCATCACTTCCCTGTACAGCGTGATACGTTTAAACTGCTGTTTCTATAAAATATTAAATCCAAAAGAGATGGTTCAAGTGGCGAAAGAAAATCTTTTTTTGGATTTTTCTCTGTAAATTGTGAATAACTCGCAAATTTTTCGAAGGATAATCTTCAAATTAGGTGAGTACTATCGATTTTTCGCAAAATCACTAAAAAATTCGTGTTTCCCTATAGTTCACCGGAACCCCATTTGGTTGTTATACAAATCACATTAGGGAAAATTTCCTATAATTTATGTAGTAAGCCTTTTTTCTTTTAAATGGATGGTTTATGTATACCAGCGCCACAAATTCTACTCCAACCACGGTTCTGGCAAAAATATAAAAATTGTTACACATTGTTTTTGATAGACATCATTCAAATTCTTGATGAAGGAGCTTTCATTAATAAATGAGTGATCTATGGCGAGATATATAATTTAAAAGTGCATTAAACCAAACAATACAAGGCGTATAATATTACAGCATAGAGGTCAAGGTAAAACGCCGAAAGCTGCCTTCACATGCAGCGGCTGATGTGGGTGACGTCAAAAACAATGTTGTCAGATGTTTAATATTGTTTTAAAAATACTTTTTTTGGAGAAAAATTATTTTCAAGTAGATTTGTTTAAATATACTGTAGTTTAGATGCTACGGTTCACGGAGGAGTAATTGGCTCCTTAGTATTAGAATTTTATTCAAAAATTGACAAAAAAAAGGTTAGAAAAAAAACACTGAACTTTCTGGTAAAAAATAAAATTTTTACTGTATAATTGTAATAAGGTAAAAAATTCCAAGTATATGAGGAACAAGAAGATTTCCGGCAAAAGCCTTTTTATAAAATACAGGGGAAGTTAGTTAATTTCATACGCCTACAGACAAAAACGGGATAATTTCGTTAAAGTCCAAGCACCCTTGTTGCCCTTCAGATGAAAAACAGGATTGCAGACCTGGAAACGGAACCTACAGGCCGCTAACAACAACATACTAGAAGCTAAGAAAATCGAATTCAACAGAGATACTGAAGATCAGGAAAAAATTAAGTATAAAGGAGCATAAATTAATTCAAACAGTGAGTGAAAATTATTGTTTTTGTTTTTTCGCTCTAATTGTTTAAATAATAAATATACAGAAAAACTTCCAAATCAAAATTTGTAGCTGATGCATTTATCTACAAATTTTGTTTAAACAGTTTTTCTGTAAATTAAAAAGTTTACGAGATAAAATTAATTTCAGTGGTATTCAATTCGTGGTTACGCGCGAGGCAAATTTATTAACCGCTCGACTTAAAAGTTCATAATTTTGTGCTTATAACATTCTGAAAAAATAAATAAACTCATGTAAAATGTAAAGAAAGATCTCAACTTTTAGATAGAAATACTTTCAAATTTGAAAAAGTAGATTTTCTGACTGTAATATCAGTTTATTATAATTCCTATTTAATTAATACTTATCCCAGCGAAAATTCCTTTTGGATTTAGCATTGCAAATGAGCATAAAACATTATTATTATAAAAGCAAAGCCATCAATATTTAGAATTTTAAACGAATGCTTCTTAAAAATATGTTTTTTTTTGCATGCTTAATTTTTTTTAGACTTCATTCAATTATATCATTTTTCGAAATCAATATAATTCAATGAAACTTTACTACTAAACACTTTGAAGCATCTACTTTCGAAACTACTATACAGTTTTTCTATAAATATCAAATTTTTTAAATAATAGACAATTATTTAAAATAAATACTTAAATCAGAGGTCTGTCAGCAAACCTTCTATAACTTTTTATACCGTTTATGATATTATATAAAAATTTGTGAACTTTATAATGAACCTATTAAGAAGTGATCGCGATACAAAAGAGCGCACCTATGGCTTAGGTAAGAAAGAGAAGGGAGCACAAATAAAGGTGAAAAAGCAGGTGAGAGAGCGTGGAAATTCGATGATAATAATATATTAAAAAATTTAAAAAAAAAATTTCTTTTTCAATGTATTTGTAGATACCCCATTTTAGAACACATTTCATATGAAACTTTTTTTTCTAAATGTCATTGTTTATTTACTATCATAAAATTAAAAACATGAAAATTGATAACGTTCAAAAATACTACTATGGAAATTTCGTATATATTTTAAAAACTAATGCAGATACAAAAAAAATGTTCAGACAAATTTTGTGGATAAATGTATTAGCTACAATTTTTGATTTGAACATTTTTCTGTGTTTTCATTATTTAAACAATTAGAGCGAAAAAACAAAAATTTTCACTCGACGATTTTCCGGAAAATCGCATGCCTAGCATTGTAAAGTTTTTCTCATGTTAATCACAACCCTTTTAAATACTCAATTTTGAATTTTCAAGTTTTTTGCGACATTTTACGGATATTTTGTGTATTTTGACTACGCTAAAAAAGTAAATTGGGGTTTGACCTGTCATTGTTGGGCTTCTTGGAGCTAAGCAATACGCATGCGAATACGATAGTTAAGGTAGTCGGTTCAATTCCCACTCTTTTCGCTTTTTTTTAATTTCATTTTGGATGTCTTAACACTAATAAGTATCATAGTTTTGTAGAATAATGTAACAAAAACTAGGTGTCGATCTAAAACTAAAAGTATTCTATTAGCAATATTGATATTAATGGTTTTTCATTATTTTTAAAATGACTGTATGTTTGGTTGCCTATACCAAAATCGTTTATTAATAGAAAATCGTTCATTAATAGAGGTCTATTAATATATCTAACTGCCCTCGTAATTCATTATAGACTCCTAGCATATTAGAAGGCAAGGAACAAGGCTAAATGCTAATATGAAGTACCTGATAGACAATTAAACCTATAAATAAGTCATTAAAAATAATTTTAATTCTCAACCATCGTAGATAAATTTTTATGATAGGTTTTAAAATACAAAACCAGTACTAAATATTTTGGCGACTAAAGTGGGTGCTAAATCAATTTTCAACATTGCATGAGTGCTCACCAAAAACCACAACATGGTTATTGTACGCGCAATTTAAAATTTTTGTTAACTGTCAGGTGGCTCTGTTGATAAACGATTTTCATTCATTGAATGTGGCAACGCTGATTATAAGAATCCTCCGCACTCATCGACATCTCTCGCCTGCATGGATCAACGAACGATCACCACCTCCCAATCGTAGTTTAAACTTTAGTATTGCATTTTTCCATTTCCACTGTTCATATTACATCTGTCTCCACGTCGAGTGGATAGCAGGCGGGAGAAAAAGTGAAGGAAGATTGTTCCCCGTATATCACTGCAAACAACAGTCCATAAATTAGTAAAATAAATGTCTGGAGGAGAAATTAATCTCAAACATAATGATGTAAACAGGACCGGCGTTACTATGAACTATATTTAAAAATTTATTTTCTTAAATTGTTTAATATTAAAAATCTATCTACTTATTTTAAAGATATACTATTCTAAAGTTTATTTCAGGAAAATAATACCCATAACAGCAGATATCTGTATAAGCATTATTAAGTGTAATAATTAATATGAAATTCACATTTTGTTTCCTTATTATCTAGTTCAGTAGACAACTTTGGTATGTAACGGGTTTGAAACTACACCTTTCACTTCTGTATAAATCTAGTTAATAAAATAGTAGTAGAAAATGTATTATAAGTGGTTAAAAAAAGATATATTCATTCTACAATTCGTTATTTTGGGTAGGTACTTATAAATTTATTTGAGTTTTAACTTATATTCTTTCGTTATAAAAGAACTGTATTGAAAGTGAGAACGTTTAAAAAAATTTTAACTATAGAGTTTGGTTTCAATTAATATTGTACATTATTTTGGGTTGGTGCGTCTCTGTACAGCGAGAGAGAACTCTGGTTTCGGTGCTAGTCGTGCGCAGTCGTCTGGGCTGCCATATTTACAGCGAGCCGCCTCGGTGGATCAAAGCGGCCGGTGATTGGTCGGTGCCGACAGAGACGATCGGAACGCGCTTGCTTGGCCGCACACCGCTTGTCAGTTTGTGCTTAGTTAGCGCAGAGTAGATCTTCGCGAACACGTGTTAGTGAACAGTGTCGAGATCGCCGACGTTTTTGTTGTTGGTGACCGGGTGACAGTTGTAGTATGCCGACGACTATGATCGCTATGAAATCGTACGAATGCAGATAGTGGTGCTATGTAGTGTGGCTGTGATATGCCGCTGTACAGTGAGTTCGAGTGAACCATGCCACACGTCTCATCCAGTGGCGGCGATGATCTCGGCAGCACCGATGAGGTTAAGGTGTTCAAGGACGAGGGTGACGGGGAGGACGAAAAGAGGTCCTCAGAAAACCTCACCGAGGAGAAAAGTAGCCTTATCGACCTCACAGAGTCTGAGGTAAATCTATCCCTAACTCTAACGCCTTTTACTTATGCAATTTAGCTCGAATTTATATTCTAATATCCACTTGCAATGTTTACATGTTCAATTTTCGTTATTTCAAAACCCAATTTGTCAAATTTACAAGCAAAACTTTTTAAATGTTTCCAAGATAAAAATCACCAGGCTGATAAATATATCAATATAATCTACCTGCAATACAAAAACAGATATTTATCAAGTTTTTTATCAACTCTATCCTTTTTTGCTTGAAAAAAAAAATGTATAGGTTGGTACCTGTATTGCAACTACAATTTTTTCTATGAATCTGTCAAAATTTTCCAACCTCGACAAGACAGTATAATATTTTATCAATATAAATTCAAATGCAGTCTTTAACTGTAAAAATAAAAAAATTATAAAAGTGTACTCGGTATATGTTTACACAAATTATAAACCACATGTTTTTACTAGGTACAAAAAAACGAAGCGATCGACAGGTAGTTAGTAGGCAGTTATGAGTAACTTCAGTTTCGTATAAACAGTTTTAACGTACCTACCTACAAAAACTAATCTAATTATAACTTCAACTAGTGTTTTCATTTAGTGGCTGAATATACCTAGTTTATAACTGATTAATCGTTCTTTTCACGTAAGTTTTTAATACAGTTCTTTTTAAACTCTGCTCGATTTGAATGTCTTTTGTGTGTGGGAAGCGACGGCTACCGACCCAATCAGACTTAAAAAATGATAATGAATCATGCATGGTTTCTTGTCCTTTATAGATGAAACATTTTTCTCATTCAAATGTTGCTTACAAGACGTACTAAATTCACTGTTTCCGATTAGTAGAAATATTTTAATAGTAGTTTGGATCCAATAAAAAATGCTTTATGAGAAATGTTCTTGCTTTCAATAATTAACACTTTAGGTGTAGTAGATATTTATAAATGTTTATTTCTTTTATACCTACTTTTCATGATATAATAGAACAATAAAATTGGATTATTGCATTGTATTGTCCATAAAATTTTACTTTAAACTAGGTATGTATTTTATTTAAGTACTAAGTACAACTTCAAAGTATGATGTCTTGACTAAGTACCTAAATAATAATTAATTGTTATCTGATAGATTAGTATCTTGTCAGCTAAGCTATAATCATGATGTGTGATTCCTGATCTGATGTATTATCAATTAAAGATGATCAATTTTCTAAAAGATTACCAACAATAAAATTTAAAATTGTTTTAAATGCTGCATGTAACTTTTTATAGTTCTTTAGTTGGTTATTTATGTACTTTTTCTCTGGAAAATAGTAAAAAACCTGTTTCATATCAAACAAATATAAACATTTCATGCGTAGGTATATTTTGAATAAAAACTTTTGTGGTTATCTATATCCACTTAATTCTCAGTATTTAGTAAATATGTCATAAAATGAATCATTAAATAAATCTTTTCTTGGTAGTTATCAACACCTTTGATGGTATATAAAATATAATTATTGTGGTAGGTAATCAGATTCCTGGTACCTACAAAACGGCCGGATACGAAATGCCTCCCGAAAAAGGGTTTCTTACCTGTCGCTAAAAGGGTCACATACGAATTGCCTCCTAAGCTCTAAATAAATTACCAGCTTCTAATCTTTGTACGAAGGTGAGACGTTGCCAAACTTTCGTCCTTTTATAGAATTTCGTTAATAACTCAATATTAACCATTATTTTTTGGTTTTAATATTTTGATTATTTTGATCAAAAACATAAAGACATGATAAGTATTTTATACATTTATTAAAACAAATCATCAGCAGAAACTTACAAAATTACATAATATTATCATCGCAGAAAATTTAAAAACACCAATTTTTAAGAAAATTACGACTCAAACAATAAAATTCAGTCTGCAGACTGAACTATTCAATTTTATATACAAATCATCAGAAGAAATTTACAAACTTACAAATTATTTTTCCTAAATTTGTATGACACTAGTTTCACAAATTCTAATTTATTTATTGTACCTTCTCTTAATTGTAATATTTTTTCATTTACAAAATTGATTTTTGCTGTACTTTCCTCAACAATTCTTTTTGGTACCGAGACAGAATTTATTTTAATATAGGTATTTATTTGAAATTGTAAAATAATCTCAATAAAATTATTTATATTTGGATGAGGGCAGTAGAAAGACGAGTTATACTTGGAATGGAAACTTTCACATGGGTTTGTGGTTCTTTCTAAAGATGAAGAGTGCTCAGCCCAGAGATGTGGCGGAAATTTCGAATTTTCCGATATATAATTATCCACAAGATAATCACAAAACTGAGTGACCCTTTCATCGACTGGTTTAATTTCGGACAAATCTATTGCAAAAAAATCGCCAACTTCTTCAGGATCTAAGAATGATAGGCCAAAAATATATGACAGAAAATGGGTAATTTCACTTGAGTCAGCACCTTTTTTCTGGTATTCTGGAGCTAAGCCCAGTGCTTGAAGCTTTCTATACCAAGCCTGACCCAAATGAAAACGACATCCACGAAGATCTGCTTCAGGGAATGCCTTACGGATACCATTATGTATAGAAATTTCAAAGTCTGAAGTTATTACTTTAGGGGATACAGGGCAATTGAGTTTAATACATTCTTCTATGATATATTTAAACACGAGATAATAAGAAGATGACTTTTTATCTTCAAGTAAACAGAAGACGAGAGGAATATAATGTCCATTTTTTAAGCCATGTATAGTGAACAATTGGGTGAAAAAGCGAGGACAGTACTCAAAAGTTCCGTCGACATACCAATTGGAAACAGTCGAAAGAAAAGAAAGATTTGAAGAACAGGATAATATAACAATGTGATTATCTTTGTCATTTTTAATTATAAAATTTTCGTTCCTATTTGTAATAATCGAAGTTGAATCGATAGCAATATGAAATTCAGATATACTTTTAGGAAGTTTAATTAAAGAATTAGTTGTTCTAGCGTAATATAAATTCTGTCTCACCCTATAGATATCGTTGGTAGTAAATGTCTCTATATTCGTCTTCTTAAGTTCTTTACATATGAGCTTCATTGGTTTTTCGTTGATATCTTCCACGGCTGCTCTTTTTATCGAATTGCTTACGGCTTTCCTATTGGACACTTCGGCAGACAACTTCTCGTGATTGTGATCTAATATCGACTCAATTATCGAATTGTCACATCCCTGCGTTTTCACAAATGCTTTGCAGGTTTTCTTAGTACATGTCCATCGCTTTACCGTATCTTTGGCCAACATTTTTTGAAAACCGAATGTGAAACCATCAATTGATATTAAAGGTTTGCCCTTTTGACTCGAACACATCGTTGATTCCATTATTTCGAATATTATAACTTAATCCACTTAAACACAATTTGAACTTAAAATTGACAAACTGATACAAGCTTTAAATCGACAAAACTGAGACAAGAACTAATAAACTTGAAGTATTTATACAAAAATTAAGTGATCACATAATTATAGAAAGAATATTTATTATAAACAACTAATTACCAGATTTAGTAGGTGCAAACTACCCTATTCATGGAATAGATTAGAGATTAGAATCGTGTTAGATCAAAACAATTAGAATACTTAGTGTAGGTACATCGGCTTTATTTTTAATGGTAAACAATTTTATTTTCTAAACAAAAATGTACACTGATTAAGTAATCACATCATTATAGAAAGGATATTTATTATAAACAACTATAAACAATTGGAATACTAAGTGTACTTCGGCTTTGTTTTTAATTGTAAACAATTTTATTTTCTAAACAAAAATGTCGTACTCTGAAATATTTTGTTAACAGATTTTATGTACAGTGCATAAGAATTAGAAAAATAAAAATAGATATATATTTACCTATTCAAATTATAATTTGGCAACATTGTGTCATTATACAAAGATTAAGCACACAAAATATTACCATAAATGATTAAGGACCCGGAGGCATTTCGATTGTACCCGGGAGGCATTTCATCTATGAAAATAGGTACCTGAAAAAACGGGAGGCATTTCGATAACACCGTACAAAACATGGTTCTTTTTCGCTTTAGCTTATATTTTTTCAAAAGGGAAAATTTTCTATTTTTGAAATTGTTTTTTCATCACTAGTAACTAGGGTTGCCAACTTTTTGTACAAGAAATTAATATAGATGAGCTAAAATAAACGATATTTCGCAAGATAAAACATTTGTTTGGGATTTCTTTCACCAGGAAACTTTGCATTCAGTACATAAAAAAGATAGGAGATACTTTTGTAAATATTTTCTAATACCTGTAAATTATCTACTCACTAATAAATTGATATTTATCTATACAATTTTGCATGGCAAATGTCAGTCCCACTCTGCAGTCAACTTTTAGCATTGACTTTTATCTTCTAGTTTCCATGGTACCTATGTTTGGGATTTCTTTCACCAGGAAACTTTGCATTCATTACATAAAAAAGATAGGAGATACTTTTGTAAATATTTTCTAATACCTGTAAATTATCTACTCACTAATAAATTGATATTTATCTATACAATTTTGCATGGCAAATGTCAGTCCCACTCTGCAGTCAACTTTTAGCATTGACTTTTATCTTCTAGTTTCCATGGTACCTATGTTTGGGATTTCTTTCACCAGGAAACTTTGCATTCATTACATAAAAAAGATAGGAGATACTTTTGTAAATATTTTCTAATACCTGTAAATTATCTACTCACTAATAAATTGATATTTATCTATACAATTTTGCATGGCAAATGTCAGTCCCACTCTGCAGTCAACTTTTAGCATTGACTTTTATCTTCTAGTTTCCATGGTACCTATGTTTGGGATTTCTTTCACCAGGAAACTTTGCATTCATTACATAAAAAAGATAGGAGATACTTTTGTAAATATTTTCTAATACCTGTAAATTATCTACTCACTAATAAATTGATATTTATCTATACAATTTTGCATGGCAAATGTCAGTCCCACTCTGCAGTCAACTTTTAGCATTGACTTTTATCTTCTAGTTTCCATGGTACCTATGTTTGGGATTTCTTTCACCAGGAAACTTTGCATTCATTACATAAAAAAGATAGGAGATACTTTTGTAAATATTTTCTAATACCTGTAAATTATCTACTCACTAATAAATTGATATTTATCTATACAATTTTACATGGCAAATGTCAGTCCCACTCTGCAGTCAACTTTTAGCATTGACTTTTATCTTCTAGTTTCCATGGTCTGTAGGTTTTCTTTTTATACAGATTTTATGGCTGTATTTTGAATAATTTTTCAATAGAGCAATAAACAATATTTTATAGCAAAATAATCTACCTGTAACGTTCTCTTATTGTTCTTTTATCACCTTTGATTTCAGATATTTTGACAGACTTCTTCTAAATAATCAAGTTAAGTTTAATTTTCATGCTATTGTAAAAGTTTCAATATCTTATCCGTTGATACCTATGTCGTTATTTTTAAGCTTTGCTAAAAGTAGGTTAGAATATTATTTTTAGTTCCTCATTATTATATTAGGTTCTATCTAATGTTATTTTCTATCATCTTCCCAAACATTCCTATTGTAGATTCTGTAAAAATAGTCAATTACAATAAATACAAACATTCACCATGCTTAGTAAACTTTCGTTGTTTACAGTAAAGTAAATATACCTATAGGTATAACGTTTTAAATAAATAATTTATTTATCCGGTTTAACTATAAAAAAATATTTATTACATTTAGCTAAGTATCTGTTATAAAATAACGACCGAATTCAAATTTTAATAAAATTTACTTTACGGCTGTACATAATAATAGTATGGGATGTTGATTGCTAAAATGCTGAAGATAAAAATTTAATTTGAAATTTAAATCAATTCTCGGCTTTTTTTATATATTTTTAAATTGTTTAGTTTTACGAGAAAAGTACTTATTTGGAATTAAGTACTCTTGATTCAATAAAGTTCCAACTACCGTTATCAAGAGTACTTAATTAGATTTTTGAAATTTTTGTTGATAGTAAATGAAAAACAGCGAGAGGGGAGTAATTACAAGGAATTGAAGTGTAATCTCAAAACATTAGAAAGAGTAACAATCTAGGAAGTATCATATTTTAAGAAGGGAAAATAGATGCAAAACTTAATAACAGAGCAAATGAATCAACAAGATTATATTATTCCTTAAATCGAACATTATTAAGCCATAAACACATTGATAGGGACACAAAGCTGGAAATCTACAACAAAATTACAGTACCAACTATAATTTATGCGAGTGAGAACTGGGTACTGCAGGGAAGGCAGGAAACAAAAATAAATGCAATGGAAATGAAATGGGACAAAGTAAGGAACGAAGAAATAAGAAGAATAACTAATCAAGATCCAATAATATCAAAGTTTAAAAAGAAACATTTAAACTGGTTTGGCCACCTAATAAGAATGAAGCAAGATAGAATTGTGAGAAAAGGTATGGAAATGGGAATATCAAGAGAAAGACAAAGAGGAAGACCCTGGAGGAAATGGATATACCAGATTGAAGAAATTGGAAAGAACAAAGGAAAAACATTAGGAGAGATGAAGGCACTGGCCAAAAATGGATACAGGAAGAACTCCAATCCGACGCCTGAGAAGGCATAAGGATAAGAGAAAGAAAGAAATTATTGTTCCTATCTGAAAAATTCGACAAAAAGACAATCCATTTCCACTAGTGATTGTTAGGTACATGTTAAGGAGATTCCTTTTTATGCTTTTCATTTTCATCTTCTCTTACTGTTTTTCCACATTTTGTGCCTCACTGTTACCACCATTACATCTGTGCTTGTTATCATAATGAATTCAAGTTCAACGTATTTATTTTTAGCTTTTGGTCCACTAGTTTTTGTTATTTATGACTTTTTTTCTTGTTAGTCCTGTCTTCTGATATAGAAGACCTATGAGGCTCAAACTGGCTACCGGACTCGATTGTCGTTACCTTTTGAATTAGGGAACCACAAGAAGCAATTATTTTCTGCAAAAAATGTGAATACTGAATGTTTGTTTTGGTTATTAGAGTACTCAGAAAAAGTTTTATCAAATTTGTATAATGCGTATAGAATCTACATTTTTTGTGAGATAAAATTTTTTATTATTTTTTAACAGTGTAGATGTTGGTGGCTTAA
Organism: Lochmaea capreae; assembly: GCA_949126875.1. Classification (NCBI taxonomy): domain Eukaryota; kingdom Metazoa; phylum Arthropoda; class Insecta; order Coleoptera; family Chrysomelidae; genus Lochmaea; species Lochmaea capreae. The sequence goes on from OX421404.1 coordinate 25,492,799, forward strand.
GCAGCCATTGATACTGAATGTTTGTTTTGGTTATTAGAGTACCCAGAAAAAGTTTTATCAAATTTCTATGATGCTTATAGAACCTAAAACTTGTTTTGTGAAATTTAATATTGTTATTATTTTTAACTATATAGATTGCGGCCATTAATTCTAAAAATTCGTTTTCATCATCAATTTTGAAAACTAATTGCTACTTGTATACTCGTTCCTTGAATCAGTCATAAAATTCACGATTGTCGTTTTATTTCCCAAAATAAAATAAAATATACCATAAAATATATTCATTAGTTACTCATACTGTATATTTATTTACACTCTGTGATAATTTGCCGAGGATCGAATCTTATTAAATAATTTCATTTAGAAACTCTATTTTGTGTAGTCTTCGAAAAAAATTCTGTGTTTATTCACCATTTGTCTAGTTTTTCATAAATTTAACTGTTAAAGCCGATCAAACTTTGTATACTTTCCATAATTTCTAAGAATAGTTTACCTGTATTTTTATTTACAACTAATTCCGCTTTTAAAATATTTTTCGATGACGGTTTTGGACATCCGTCTTAAAATTTAGTGTCGGGTACTGATAAATGATTCAATTTGATTGTTCTTACTTCTAAATTTCTTAGTTTTGGGTATTAGGCTTTACGACTTACTTGAAAAGAGAGGCTAGCATACAGTGTGACTCAATAATGAAAATTCTTTATAAAATTATATTTGGATTTACTTATAAAGATTGATAATTACGATTTTTTAAGGTGCTAACTGTAAGTATTGATAACGACAGATAACATTTGTTCGACTTGACGAATTATTATACAGTAAACTTTTTTATTGTTAATATTACAAAACAAAAAAAAATTATAAAAAGTTCAGCATGATTCACAAGGTAAATCGCAAATGCAGTTGTCAAAGATTTTCAAACTTACTGTATACCTAAACAATAAACTGAATCATTTTTTTTATTTGCTTTTATTTTGTTTCTTTTAAATAATTATTTGTATCTTAATTACTTACGTCTTATCGGTGTAGTTAAATTAGTCATGTCACCATTGTCGTAGACAAAAATTTAAGGTACATAATTTAAAAAGGTGAAATGCAAGGTCAAGTCCGTTAATATATCAATTAATATTGTTTAATAATTAGTGGATTAATTAGAAGTAACTGAGTAATATGTAATATTTTGTTTGTATTTGAATTGTTGTTCTTTTTTGTTTCATAAGTTTTTTTTTAAATTAATTTCCCGCATTTTAATCATATCGATTTTTTATTTATTTGATCTTTTTAGAGCTTATAAAACTTTATATTATTCATTAATCTTGGTATATACAGTTATTATTTGCGCAAAAATGGTTCATGTCGCGCTGTTGCCAGATTTACAAAATATATTTAAAAATGCTAATATTATAAAATAAGCATTACTTAATCATTTTTCATAAAATAGGTACTTGGTGAAGATTAAATTTTTATTGTTACAGGAAAAATCAGGAAGTGGAAACTACAATCCTAGCAGCAAAAATGTGCAGCGACCCGACCACAGTCCCGTGTTCGGTAAGTTCATTTGAAATTTGCTGAAATTAATCACTTGAAATTTTCCAAAATCCACGTTGAAAGTTTCAGAATGACATATTGTATGGTATCCTTTGAAATAGTGAGGGGGATAGTTAACCAAACTCACAATACAATATTATTTTGCATAAATCAAAGGTTCTAAGCAACTTTGGATATAATCAGAATCATAATATCGTTTTGGACGTCCAAATCATTTTAGATTTTTCATAGTTTTTGACTTCTTTGAACAATTTTAAAAACATCTGTGTTTAAAATAAAGCATTTGAATATTTTTCGTCGTTGTTTCGAAACTTGGGTTATATTTAGGAGACAGATATTTTTTGTATTTTCCCGCGCATTTACTTTAAATGCAACCCTGCTACCACGAACCGCCTTTTATTAATGGACTTGTTTCATGCATCGTCGATTTCTCTTAGTTACTTCTAATATTCCTTTTTCTAACGCTGTATTTCATATTTTTTATTTGTGAAATTATTTTACCGAATAGAAATGAAGATGTTTATATTTCACTTTAGTGTAATCAATATACAGATTAAGTAAGTTACATCAGAACCCTGGCCTCCGATTACACAAGTACGACAAGGATATATGAAAGAGAGAGAAAGAATAATTGTGCGCGGTCATCACTTTGTTTCATCTTAGGGGTGTATACTTATTTCCCGAGACTGGCCGAATGGTCCTTTACAGAGAGAATTCACTAGTTGGTGGTATTCAGTATGCTCCCAACATGGAAGGAGTGAGGGTGTTAAAGAAATAAAAAAATACAATCGTTATTACGTAACCTGTACATCTTAAAATTCATTTTTGTCAACATGATCATTTCAGACCAAGTTGACAATTTCTAACTACAATAGGATATTATTTTAGCCATTGTAACTTGAAAATAAAACAGCATTTCTTGAGAGAACCATAATTAATAAACTAAAAATCCCTTCCATTAATAAATTAAATTGAAAAAATAAAATAAGTCGGTAGGTACCTACACATATTCTAAACATAAAATATAAACTTCCTGAAAAAATAAAAATAATTATCCATTCTAAAGGTAAACATAATTTTAATGAATTAAGTGCTCAAATAAACCACCTTCCGGTGTCAGACAATAACCAAATCTGTGATAAAGATTTTATCTCTAAGATTATTTGGCGTAATGCTGGCACAAACGTGCTGTATTTTCACCCTCGAAAAAAAGTCAACGATAACGAGACAAAAATATCATTTGTACAAATTAATCTGCGCTTCTGGCAACAGCGGTTAAAATAGGGGGGCAATGAGCATTCGGCCAGTCTCGGGAAATAAGTATACACCCCTAAGGTGAAACAAAGTACACGCCTTAATGACCGCGCATAATTATTCTTTCTCTCTCTTTCAGCTGTTTTTCTGTCGTACTTGTGTAATCCGGACGGTTCCGATGTAATTTACGCAATCTGTATACTCTTTCTAAAGTCAAGGTTGTGGTGACAGTGTTTTGGGTGTCATTACCTTAAAAATATACTTTTGGACGTATTGTCCTGTCACTGCTTTAAACAAGTCCTCGACACTTCTGATTTCTATTAAAAAATCGAATAGTATAAATTGTATGCGTTTCATTTGGGACAGACTTTATATTAAATTCATTGTAACAGTAAAAGTTATGTTATTCTCTATAGTTTATGACTTTTGAATCATTTTGGACACTTTTTCATTAATAAATACTGATAATCATTCCAAGGTGAGTGACTATTGTAAGAAAGGTTAAATTGGTAAATTAATGTTATATTTACAATCGTTGAAACTATCGTTAGAAATGATAAAGAATTATTTTTTTACATTGTGGTACACTTTGATTCTATAATACACAATTGAGATATTAATTTTATTTCCAATTTTCACCCCTACGATCCTAATAAATTATCTACCCATATTCATGTACGTACCTGTTTGTTTTATTTTTTTTTAGCCATATTTCCACCCCCAGCCTTTGTCGGTACTATCCTTTAATAAGGGAGCGAGATGAGTTTGGAATAACATTCTATTTTTGACATCTGGTAGTTGTTTGTAAACTATCTTGAGGTGAATTCAATAAATTAATATTATTTTGATAAATATATATATATATTATCAATAACCCAATTACCATTTTACAATGGTGTAGGGTAAAAGATTTCATTATTTAACAATATATTTTTTCTTATATTTGACCACTAGGTGGTAATATCTTTGTGATCAAATTTTGCCCATTCCTTCTTAATTCTTGCTAATATTCTTGCCTCATTCCATGATTTTCCCTTTTCTTGAAGTATTTTTCTTACACTGCTGTCCCATATTTCTCTCGGTCTTCCACGTTTTCTCTTATTCGCTTTTCTTGCCTCCCATACTCGCTTAACTTGTCTGAAATTTGGCATTCTTTGTAGGTGTCCCCACCATCCCAATTTAGGTGTCTCTCTTCTATCATCAGTGTGTCCTGGAATCCACACTAAGGTTACTATATACTACCATAACCATAACATCAAATTCGACCACCACACAGCACTGATTTGGACCCAAACGACTTTTCATTCTCCCACTTCAATAATTTTCTATAACCAACTCCTTTTGGTTTATATTTCCAAAATTTAAATAACAGCCTACGTTGGGGGTTAAATAAGTACCTAATTTTGTGGCCCGTAGCGATTGTATGTAGATTTTTATCATCGAGATTTTCATATAATAAAATGACTGCTTTTTTTCTTTTTTCTTATCAGGTTTAAGCAAGGTACTAAGTGTGTGAACAACCATCTTGATAAATTCCCTTATATTAGGCACCTACCTATATCTACATCCACAGCACTCACGCTCTCGTACAAATTTTAAAATAATACGTGTAGAATACGAGACTAACCTTCCATTATATTCTCGCATGATTCATTAAAATGAGTTCGAGTCATTGGCGTAACACAAAATCATTTTCTCAGATTGGGATATAACTAACTTTTTTTCGTTGCTGAGATATTATAGGTCTCCCCTTGTTAATGGAAATTTTATTGGTTATCCAGCATATAAAATAGTATTTTAGTTTATATGGAAACTATATAAATTGTGAAAAAAATGCGCTTTTAAAAATACAAATCGACGTGTCCAAACGTTTTTCCCAGCACTCCATCATTTATTCGTTATTGAATTTATTCCATTTGTCTATTCCACACTGGATTTTTAAAAATCTAGACAATTATTATCTTGAATATTATGTCCCGTCGATCTAAAATGTTTTCAAATTTACACAATCGATTATTTCGGATTCGATTATTCCGGAAATTTGAATACAACCATTGTTTTTACTGACCCGTTGGAACTATTTGAAGTACGTCACTGGTTATGGCGCACTGCATGTACGCAACAAATGTAAACACGAGAACTGGCGAATTGTTCCCTTTCTTAACCTATAATTTCAGAGGAAGAAATTGTGACTGAAAATTAGTTTTTTGATGTCTATGGTGTAATTGGGTGATCCTATCAATTTTGTTTCGAATCATATATCGAAATTGAAATAATAAATTGATAAACCCAGGCAACACGAATGAAATGATGCAGTGTACAACCATATGATCTGCAGGTTATTTTGGGTCATGGTGTATGTCACAGTCAAATTGCTCGGAATATACTTAACCAACGTAAAAAAGTGTCAATAAAAAGTTTACATTGGAGTGTAGTAAAGAGTTCAACAAAGAGTACCTTTTATACTGAAAATTTTGTGAAGAATTGCTTACAAAAATCTTGACCTCGAAATACAGGGTACAGTAAAAGTCTACGAACCCCTGATACTACCAGTGGCGGTCATATACACTTTGAGAGGGGGGCATGGACCAAATCGTTAACTTAAAGTGGGCTTAAAGTAAGCAGTATCTAAACACTGAAAATGAGACATTAAGGCAAAAAATGAAGACTTGGCGGAGCAGAGGATAAGTGTTAATTGCAAAAGTTGTGAATTGTATAATGTATGGTTTTCTACCTGCTTTGTCCAAGTGCCAGAGTTTAAAATTCCCCTAAAGTATTTTGGGCTTATTAGCTAGGGGGGGGGCGTGGCCCCTCTATGACCACCACTGGATACTACGCCATTGGCTTATTATAATTTGACAAAATTATTACTGTAAGCCACAAAAAAATTTTCAGTAGGTGATAGTAAATTTTATTTCGTTTTTCAGGCAAGGTGGAACCTGTTCCCCACACATCTTCATTCAACATGGGATACCTCGTGTCGCCCTACAGTTACGCCAATGGAGCGGGTGGACCCATCCCTGTCTCAATGGTAAGTACATTTCTTTATTTAACGTTAAAGCTTTTTATTATAATTTTTTGAATATATTGTTTGATATATATACACTGTCCAAAACGAAATCTTACATTTTAATGTGAGACAATATTGAATTTAAAAAAATTCAAGATGATTGTAAGAATACAAAACGTCGGGTTTAGGAACTATGTTTCGTTAGGGCATTAAAGAAGTGTTGTTAGTTATGCTCGAGGATATGAAATAATGTTGGAAAAAATTAGAATTGAAAGAAAGAAAATTTAATATTATTCAAATATTTAAAATACAAAAAATTACATAATTAATTTTTTTTACAGCAATTTTGTTGTTCCCCTAATTACGCAAAGTTTGCCCTATTTAAACAAATTCTTTTAAAACAATAATTTTTTTCAAAAAAACATTTAATTCTTGTCACTTTTTTGAGATGCCATCGTATTTATTAATGAGCTAAATAAGATGTTACAGGAATTGATGGAAGTTTAAGAAATGTTTAAAAAATTCTCATTCCAAATTGCGTATATACAGGGTGATTCAATACGATCTTTAAATTCTAGACCCCAAAATAATTTAAGTAGATAATAGAGATACACTTCTACTTTTTTTTTCGTATTCTGTCAAGTTATTTCAAGTAGGTACCTTCATTTACTGAAGAAATAAATTGTGTCTAGCTATCGCCATCTATTATCATAATTAAAATTCGAAATTCTAATGCTACAAAACAAAACTACCGATTTGATTTTCTACCTAAACGTTTTATACAAAATGATACTCACGTAACTGTGACTGTACATTTTTATAAATTCTACCAAGTATTAAAAAAACCACAGTCCATCTCTGTTCGTCTTGTTATAAGGGATGAAGCACCTGACAGTTACCTTGTTGTACAACGACCTTTGGAATGTGGTTAGTTGTTTCTCTCTGCCCCGTGTAGGTACCCAAATACCTATTTGGAAGGTACCATTCAAGCGTATACTAGCAAACTAGCCGGTCAAGCTTTGGTACCTAATCATAATGGCATGGCGAAGGCCCAAAGGTGTTTCTCGACCGGACGAAGGTACTCGTTAAAAAAAAAAAAGAAACACACTGAAAAACAGGTTTGGATTTACGACTAATCTTATTGGCGATCGGCGACGCGACAGACTTTTCGAAACTGTACTTTTTCAAGAATGAAACTCGGATTTAAATTCATTGATATTTGTTTATTGTCTTTTTACCATTTTTTCTCAATAAAATTGAAAGGAACGTGGAAAATAAAAAAACTATACACTCCAAAAAATAACTTGTTTGTCAAAATGACAATTCTACTGGTATTTATTTATTTATTATTGATTCCGCTTCATTATTAACCGGAAGTAAGTGAAGAGCGAAACACTGGTGACATAGATCTAGATTCTTTGTGGAAACAATAGAAATTTTTTGTACGCACGCTGGCTAGGACTACATGTACAATGCGCCGTTGTCATTTCTACATACGCGGTCTTCTCGAATGGTTCTTAAAAACATAAGAGATGTTATCAACTAGTCTAGTGTTCCGAGCAAAGCCCTATGGATGATACTCGAGAAAAGAGTAGTAAGTCGGAGTCAGCGCTGTTGATATTATACAGGATGAGGGATAAGTTTTAACTGAAAATATGAGTAGGCCTTATTAGCTGGTTTTTTCACAAGAGTTCACAAGGGTGAAATTTTTATAAAACGTCTACTTAGTAGATTTTTTGTTTAGTTATTGTTTCTCAAACTCAAAAAAACTTCTATTCTTTCTTTGGAGTACGTAGTTCATCTGAAAAGCAATTCAATAAAAATATGTGATAGGGGACAAAACAAATCCCAATTAGGTACTTGGATGTACTAGACAAGTGACGGCTATTGGTTAAGCAAACGCCCAACCAGTGTCAAACACTCAGTAACGTGCAAGCTGTAGTCGTATTAGAAAGTTTATAAAATGTTTATTGTTTAATTACATTAAATAGACTAAATAAAGTAGATGGTATTTTTAATCACGACCAAAGACAATCTTCCTAATATTATTTAAATTATTATAAAAATTCCAATAAATTACATAAATCGAATCAGTTTGAAAACACCCTGTGTATAAGATTTGATTTTAATTTTTTTTCTATGAATTTCCTTCCTTAAAATATAAATCATTCACCCAAACAAACCATTCATTTTAATAATCGTTTTGTTACACAACTTTTATATTTATTCCTCTTTAGTCTCGAACATAAATAACGAAAAATTCATTAATATTAAATACCATATGAATAATTCCGTAGGTACTCCATTCTTTTACGTCTGTAAAGACCCCCTTTTTTTTATTAAAGTCATCAGATTTACGACTTACCTACCCCCGATGCACATGCACACAGGTATCGAGGTTTCAGGTGGACGTACGTGTCAATTCGTTTCGTTGTATAACTCGTTATGCATAAATAATTAGTTACCTGAATATTCAAATTTCATTTCACGATGCTAATATTATTACACCGTGTAGACTTGATGGTGGGTTAACACTTTATAGCACAAGAAAATTAAAAGAATATTTTTATTTCTTTCTCTCTCCTCTTAACTCCGTTATCCATTTTTTCCTTCCTTTCTTTCTCTCCTTTTCCTCACCTTCCTCTCTTTTTCTGTCACGCTGTTCTTCTCTTCCATTTTCCCCTTTTTGCATCTGATATTCCGTTTATCTTTCCCTATTGCTCATTCTCTCTTAGACTTAACTCTATTCTAACTCTCTCATCCTTCCTAAGTTACTTTACCCAATAAACAATTTTCGTGACTTATAGTAACTGATATTTTTATAGAGTATTCATAAAGGTTACACAATTATATAAGGAAATGCTTTGTAGTTTTATTGCAACACTTATAGTAAATTAGGTTTATTAGGGTGTTATGCCATTACTGTAAGTTCTAGATTTATAATGAAGTGTTGTAACTATTTATAAGACTGTGTTATAAAACTTGAAGTAATCGTTACCTCAATTTATATAACAAATTTATATAAGGTTTGCCGTTACTTCCCTAATAAAACTAATGGTTTCTGAGTTTTATAATAGCATCGTTGTTTACTTTTTACAACTTCAGATACTTAAGTTCTTCTATAAATACGTTATGAAACTTTTAGTAACAAGTTCTTTTATAAATACGTTATGAAACTTTGGGTAACTGATGTTTTGTGTTTCAGTAAAAAGTTAACCTAAAATAGGAGTGGTTATTAACTGTGTAAGAAAATTGTGAATAAAACTATGATTAATAGCTGGAACAAATCAAGTACAGTAGTACATTTTGACGAAAAGTTTCTAGGCGTTTTACCAGAATAACACAAGTAGTGCCAGCATCTTCTGGTAAATTAAAAACCATCACTTTCGTTAATCGACAGGTATCTTCCAGTTCCACTTTATCAACAAATGACGTCAAAATTTCTTCTTTACCTTTGAATATTACCACTAAAAGTTCTCTAACCATCACTTGTGGTGCTGTGACACTCAACTAACACTTAATAATTTATAGTAGACTTGAAGTTTTATAGAATCACCATTTATGGATATATAGTGTTACTTTAAGTTTTATAGTGTTACCGACAGTAATTTTGTGGTAACTAATTTTTATAAGGGTGTAGGCTTTATCCGCCATGATAATTTTCTAAAACGCAGATATAAACAGGAATAGAAAATTAAATATTTAACAAAATTTTGGAAAACTGAATTTAGATTGGACTCTTATTTTACATTATATTATAAGAACATATGATTGATTCTGTTTTATGAACAAATTTAAAAAAATTAAAATAATTATTTTTTAAAATTCAATAAGAATTTTTTTAATAATACATATTTCAAAGGCCAATGAATTTTTTAGAAGTGCCTTGCTAACATTTACAGTAAAAAATGATTGGCAATATAATTTTGGTCCTACCTTATGTGTGGAAATGATGTGACAAGTATTAAAGTGCACATAATATATCACATCATCCATCTTAATATCATATAAACATGGAGACAAAAATGAATTACTATACTGCCTGATGTTTAAAATTGTGGAATTAACAAAAAGAAACAATATACCTAATAACCAATGTATGCTAAAAAGAGAAAACACATATTGAAAATGTGACAGATGACGGCTTGACAAAGAAATAATTTAGTAATGGTAAGGTTACCAACAACTCTATAGGAAAAGTTTATAAGAGTAACCAAGTCAGAAATAAAACTAAATATCATTACATCCTCTTCCTAGAAGAAGTTTTATAAAGGTACGGGAAATATTTCCGTTACTTTTGGTTATAGACTTTGGGTTTTGTAACGTTACCAAATAAAGGTGTTCGCAACTCTTATAAATTGCTCCATTTAAGTGTTGTAAAGGGTTTATAAGAGTTACAGAAATATTACTATGCTTAGCTTATATAAATTGCAGTTTTATAAGATAGTGATGGTAACTTTACGGTTACTATTATATAAACGAAAATGTTTATTGGTTATCTCTCTCATTTTTGTATCTTCCTCTTTGGCTATCTCTCTCTATCTCGTTTTCTCTCCCACATCCTTTATCTACCTTTTCACGCCCATTCCTCATGTTTATTTGATTCTTCTCTTTCCGAAATTCCTGTTTCCTCTTTGTTAGACTCCTGATTTATCTCATTCTCAATGTTTATTTATTAGTTATAATAACATTAATGCAAATATATTTAGAACTATTGAAAAATTGACTGTACTATAATCATAAATCACGAAGTACATATCTGACGACAAAAAACCATGGAAGAAAAAAAACCCAAACCAATTTCTCGCATACGAAATTGGAAAATGACTTTTTAAATTGGTGATCGTGTTAATTTTTGGAAGAGCCCGAATCGAAAGGGCCTGCAATCACTGTAAGAAATTGCCCCGAGGAGATACCTTGATTGTCCGTTGTTTGTTCGGCCGGTTGCATAACGAGATATTGGACGGTTGTAGGAGGTATTGTAATTACCCTTGGAATTACAAGTACCAATGGTACTTATTAAAGAAATTTTGTGGTAAGAACTTGGTCACGTTTACAGGAATTTTTTTACGATATTAACCAGATATATTTTTAACGGAAAGGAATTTTCGTCAAGGGAAAAAACATTTAAACTCGTTGTGGTAGACTGGAATATTATGAAAACCTGTTTTTACAAATTTTTTTTGCTTTTTCACCATTTATACAGGGTGATTCATTACTAATTGGAAATATTTTAACAGTAGAATCCTGACTTCAAATTATGTTGATTTAACCCAAAACACCTAAATAAAATGTAGCTGCTTACTTAGTTACAGGGTGTTTTGTTGGAAAATTTAAAAACTATTTGTGCCCAGTACTTTAAAACTGTTTTACGTATTCATTTCATATTTGGCACAAAGTGTAGGCACTGTACACCCTACTAAATTATGTTAAACAAACATTTCTGGCTACTACCAGAGGCGTACGACAGTGGCAAGTGACAGGTTAATCGTTCCCAAATTCTACGCCACTGGCGGAATAGAAATTTTAGCACAATTTTTCGATTCTCCAATACTTTTTACGTAACGTAACTGTTCTCATAACGATAAAGTCAATATTTCTCCAGATATTTTAAGTTAAACATGAAGCAATTAGTAATGAAGCACCCTGTATAATTAATAATACTGCAGTTTGATGCTGATAAGTATTACTTATTGAAATTCCATGCTACTTTTAATTCAATTATGAATTTCCATGTATATAAATCCGTTGAAAAAAACGGATTATTTGTCTTGAATCACAATACCAATCTCCGAAAAAATAATTTTATTATTTTTCTTATCTTTTTATTACTTTATTTAATTGCTGTATGTCCTTATCGATTCCGATTAAGTGATATTAACACCAACAAATCTCGAAAAGTTTCAATGGTTATATATAAAACTTGGTCTGGAATTAATAGAAAGTATGAGGCAACGCAGATAACATTTTTAATAATATAGTGGTCTTCGAGATTTTTTAACTCTTGTCTACACCTGCAATTTTTTATAGTTGTCCCAAATATTTGCTACCTAGATGTCTCCCTTTTTTATCAAAACTATCAAATACAAGAAACTAACTCCATCAAACACTACAGCCAGAAAATACCGGCAAAAGAGCTTCAGTTGAAGCATTATAAAAGTAGCAAGCTTCTGAAACGATTGGGCATTTAAAGAAGCATGTCCTGTTGCTTTTTTTCTATTCCATATTTTCTCAATTGTTCCGTACTGCCCAAGCCTTTTATATCAATGAGTTTTTTTTTACTTTTGGAGATTTTAATTTTGCACCGTTTCACAATTTGTCGGCGAGATAAAGAAATATGTAAGCAAAAGCAGAACCGATTGTTCAACAAAAGCTCTTTCAAACAACATCAAGTTTATTAAAATCGGTCAACCAGAACCGGAATTACAGGCGTTTTTTCGTAACAAGGTTCCCACTCTCCCCCACCCCTTATTTGAAGATATAGACTTAACCTTGTCATATTAAAAATATGCAAAATTTGTCGAGGAATCTGATTATAATATTTAATACGCTCCTTAATTGAGTGAATTTTGAAAATTTTTGCATTTTAAAATTTTAACTGTCAAATACGCCCTCTAGCGGTGGACCTACAATTCTGAAAATAATTTCCAGGCGTTTCTCGAGGCCACTTTTGTTATGAAATTTTTTTTTCCGAAACTGTACTATAATCCACTCCTCTGATATGGCCGACGGCCGTTCTTAGTTGGCCACCCGATACATACATTATTTTCTGTATAGAAAATAGATGACCTTTGCTACAGCTACAGCATAATATTTATTTACGATTAAAGTCGGATTAAATGAATTCATCTGACAAACTTTATAGCATGCATAAAATTAACGACGGTTATTTGTCTTTTAGAATCACAGGTGTGAGCAACACTATTTTTGAATATCCGTCTAATTTCTCCCTATCCTACAACTCAAATATTATTTTTTCTAAACATATCTGTATTCTTTTCGACTGTAATAGCATACGTTTGTAAAAATAAAACGTATAAATCAAAAGAACTACCATGTAAAATACGAGGGTTGCATATAGGGCTAGAAAAAAAACTTTTTTGACGGCTACTTCTGAAAGTTGCTCTTTCTGTATTCATCTATTCTGGACGCTCTGGGGTAGACAGCTTTAATAACTTTCTAGATGTAACTGTGTCCACGTCAATGTTGACAGTTCCATTGACACAACATTATTAATTTCCTTCTTCATCCGGTGCCATAAAAATTAATAATTGTCCTGCAGGTACCATTTTAGTTGACGCAGGAGTTGACGGCACGAAGGATGGAAATCATCATCGGTTGCAGAAGGATACATTGACGATTCCTTGAAAAACAAGATGGATCCGAGGTCTGAAAACATCGCAAATAATACCTCCACTACTTTTAAAAATAATAACTTGAATCTGGAAATTGATTCTTGTTCCTCTACTCCCTCTAAAAATATTTCCAACTGCACAAATCTCACCAAAAAATTTGTTTCTTCAATAAATTATTCTCCAAATATCTCGTCCGTTTGAATTGAATGGTGAACACTCAGTCATAGAAAAAGTATAGTATTCTACTTTCGTGTAATAGCTATTACTCATTCGAATGACTACGACGTTCGCCTGCGACTTACGTCGCAAACTTCATTCTCATGAGTACACGCTCGTTGAATAATATACTATTAGCATATTGTTTTTCAAAATATTTTCCACGAAGAGAATTGCATTTTTGCATCCTTTGGAACCAATTCTGGAAGCAGCCATGCTACTCGCTTGTTAGTATTGTTGGCGTAAAAGATATAGTGCCAGCTATCTAATCGTATATCCCCTTTACGTTATGTTGCGGAGCTAAACTCTGAAAGGTATTTATATTATTTTCGTCTACTTACCAAACATAATTCTATATTGTATTTCTATTTTGACCCATCAGTCCATCTTTTCTTAACAGTATAGATAATTGCTAATAAATATATGTATACTTACTTACAATTTCCACACAAAAACACACACACACTTTCTTGATGTCAGACCACCGACTAAAGAGAACACCTGCAAACCCTCTCTCAAAAATAGTTATAGTTCAGTCAAACTATTAAAGGCACTCACTCGCTATCGCTCGTTCGTGCTTTAAACAGTTTCGTTTACTATAACCGCCTTCTTAAACAAACTAGTTTATTAAATAACTATTAACGATTATTAGTTGAAATTATAACATTAAATGAATTTATCGTCAACTAAGTAAGCATTTTAAATAATTATAATATTGACTGGGCTATGACGGTATACTCTTAGTCATAGACTCAAACAAAAAGCCGGCAACTTTAAGTTCGCACTATAGCTTTTACGTCAACTATATATTCAAAATATAGTTTTTGAAAGCGTTGACTATATTTTCTGGATACTGAAAGCTTTGCCACGCAAATAATTCTGCTCAAAGCCTCTTTTTTTTTGTCTCGCTATTTTTTCCAAGATTTTAAGGACAGACAAATATTCTAGAAGCCGTAAAAATCAATAGTGGTACTAAAACTGGACGAACTGACACAATTTATTCTATAATAATCCTTCAGACTGGGCTAACGGTTAACGCATAATTTTAATGTGTTGCACCATTTGAAAAAAAGCGTGTTTACACTGTTGTACACATCACATAAAGAAGAACTGTAATTTAGATGTTTTAATTATTTATAAATATTAGGTTTCATAATAGCTGAGACAGACTAATAACTCATCTCGAGATACGGGTCAGTAGATAAGATTGGCGCCTACAAGCAACTGACCATCTCAAAATGTTTATTCAATATTTTTATTTAAATCATTTTATTGTAAATGATTTCCTATAGGACATTTTTAAATTATTGGAATGTAACCCATTAATAATAGTGGGGTACTAATTTACCCCAGCTTGAACGCCTCTGAATATTTTGCACTGGTTGGGCGTTTGCACGAATATGCTTAACGTATAGCCGTTTATACTTTCTACGTCACTGGTTTTTAGAGGATATATTTGTGTTTTAATTTTATTAAATTGTATTAGGGGTCGATTTACAAGTTTTGCTGTTTTTTTGTCATATTAAATATTCTTGAGATACGGCGCAATAAAGTCAAATCAACACTTTTGAATAAAATATGAAAAAATGTCGGTTTCGATCACCGGATGAAGATTTATTATCTACAAATACTTATATTTTTTTTCTCATCTTGATAACATTAATTGTGTGTCTTTTATATTATATTTAATTATCTGAAATTGTGACACTTTTTATAATCACCTTCACCAGATTCAGTGGAGACAAAAAAAGTGGCGCCTAAAAGCATTTTTTACTACACAAGGGTTTTCAAAATTCGCATTTTACCATATCTCGCAAATTAATTAAAGTTAAGTTAATGATATTCAACAGTAATTGGATACCATAAGCCTCAAAAGGCATTAATCACGTAGAATAGCGTTTTACCATAGACTTATGTAAATGAGAAATGTGTACAGAGTGTCTCAATATAAATTTACAAGTTGAGATATTTAGTGATTCGATGTTTGAGCTATCAATGTAAATATACTTTTTGGATTTTTCTTATGTATATTAAAACTTTATTATTAATAATATATTTAATTGCGAAAAACTTGAAAAATAAATTTCTCTGATATTTATAAATCGTTAAAAAAATGAAAAGAAATGACGCGACTATGAAAGTGCTACAATTTCTCACCATAGTTGTGACGTCATAATGTTAAGGCTATTTTCCAACAGTACAGCGTTTACACGTCACTTGTCAAAAACGATTTGTTAGCTACCCCGATATTTAGCAGTATTCCTTGTATTTTATGGAAATTAGGAAACACGTCGATTAGTGTTCTAAGGTACAGTCATCTGTCATTTGTCAACCCCCTGTTTTCCACTTCACCAATCCCTTATTTTTAAATAAGGAATATACCATGTGCGGCACGCCATTAAAAAAGCATTTAGATGGAGTATTCAGGAGTATTCAGATATAATGATTGTTCACGTTTTTTTTTTCGATATTTACACCATCTTTGCAAAAAAAAGTCTCAACTAATTTAAAGTACAACACCTCTTAAAAATGAAACGCAACGCCTATGGTTTGCTCATTTTTTCTGTCACATCAAAAGTAAATTAAAACAGGTATTGCAAAAAATTAGTAATTTGATACTAGGACAGTTTGTTTAACATTGTTATTACTAGGTTTGTTCAACTGAAACCCATCTTTGGTCAGGTTAGCCTTGGAAACAATTGTAATCATTCAACTGACGTTTTCCAACATTAGTAGTGTATGCAAACGTCACACTGATCTGTTTATTTCGTTTATATTTGACAGCGATTTTAAGTATTGTGACTTTGAAATGGCGTTTGTTGTTAACAATCCGTCCAAATGTGATAAGCGTGCGGTCATTCAATTTTTGTGTGCTGAAGGTGTGCAACCGCTGCAAATTTATACGCGAATGCAAGCAGTGTATGGAAACGCATGTTTTGCATATCCAACTGTGAAGGAATGGTGTCGAAAATTTAAGAATGGAGTAGAGAGGACGAATGATAAGCCACGACCAGGTGCATTGATTATTGCATCAACAGACAGGAATGTGGCATGTGTGGAAGGCCTGATTAGAGAAAATCGTCAAATTTCAATCAGAGCAATTTCAGAAAATGTTGGTGTGAGTATAGGATCTGTCCATAGTATCGTACACAAACTAGGTTACAGCAAAGTTTGTGCGCAATGGGTTCCCCTCGTCTTTTGTCTGAGGACCAAAAAAGCTTGCGAATGGGCTTGTCTTTGCAACACCTCACGGAATACAGTCAAAATGGTAATGACTTTCTCTCGTCAATAGTTGCTGGCGATGAATCTTGGTGTCATTATTTTGAACCATCCAGTAAGCTGTCATCGATGCAATGGAAACACGCAAATTCTCCGCCACCAAAGAAGTTTAAAGTTTAACCTTCTGCAGGCAAGGTGATGTTGACATTTTTTTTCGACCATGAAGGACCCTTGCTGATAGAGTTTACAGAACCTAGAGTGCATATCAACGCAAACCTGTATAATGAAACTTTGAACAAGCTCCATCAAGTAATAAGAAGAAAACGTCCAGGGAAGCTTTCACGTGGTGTTATTCTGCTTCACGATAATGTTCGGCCTCATGTTGCCAACGTAGTGAAAGAAAATCTGCAACGAAAGAAATGGAGGATACTAGAGCATCCACCCTATAGTCCCGATTTATCGCCTTGCGATTTTCACATCTTTGGGCCACTAAAAAAGGCGTTAAAAGGTAACCGTTTTCAGGCGGACGCAGAAGTACAAAACGCTGTGAAAGAATTCTTCCAGCAGCAGCCACAAGAATTCTATAAGCAGGGTATACATCGGTTGGTGAAACAGTGGGATATGTGCCTCAATTGTAGTGGTAGTTATTTGTAACTGTACTTGTCAATAAATTTTTCCTGGACCAAAAATGGGTTTCAATTGAACTATCTTGTAGTTTTTGAATACTTCCAAAATGGTATATTCTATTGCAGAACGAGTTGAGATTATTTCCATATTTTTTGAAAAAAAAAATAGTTTTGTTATATAACTTATGTATGATCTTTTCATTTATCACAAAATGCGACGATTTTTTAAATCTATGTTTAATAACTTACATTGTTATGGTAAAAAGTGGTATTTCCTCGATGATTTTTAATAGCTTATAGTTTATCTAAAATTTTACAGTAACAAATTTGTGGACAATACAATTTTTACTTTTAATTTTTTTTTGACAAAACCTCAAAAGATTGTGAGAAATTCTTGAATAGTCATAATACATGGAACGACAAAACAAATCAGGTAGAGTAAAAATTACATTTCCGGTATCGGCTTTTCCGAGAATAATATTAAAGATTTTTCTATTTTTGCTTCTTCTACTTAAAAGCACTTTACCTAACGGTCTACCCGTTTTGTAACTTAATGCATGTTGATGTTTTCAAAAAAGTATTTCATTCCACTACTTAAAATATTATCAGACACTCTAGAATGTAATTCGGATATCCGGAATGATATAAATGTAAATACCGACAAATAAAACATTGTAGCAGTTGGAAAATGACTAGTAATTCTACTAGACCATTACGTTAGGCTCTTTTTATTTCCATCGATACCACAATGGCAAGAGATCCAGACTGATTTTGTTGTCTTCCTGAAATAAGTACAGTTTGTAACACTGCAAGTCTAAACGTGCCTGAAAGACTTGTAGACTCGATCTCATTATCTTGCACGAAACTCTTTGCGCTTATTAACTTGAGTTTTTTAAAAGTACAACAATTATACTTCCTACTATACTTGATTCTTATAACAAGCTGGGACACTTACACAGTAAATAAGTTTCAAATAAGAACTAGTAACCCCTGGCAAACCGATTTAGACACCAAGAGGTCGGAAATCCCTGATCCAAACTGTTCTATTCAATACAAGTTTAACTTTTTTTTTAAATTTCTTCGGTAATTCATTAAATATGTCTCGTTTAAGATACAACCTGTATAGCGTACATAAGTCTCTTGTAACTCTGTTCAAAGATTAGTAAATGTGCGAGAGATCTCTTAATATCAATTAATTCTGTAATAGCTGATTCGACATATGCACATTACAAAGTCACAAATCGGCTGTTGAACTTCCAACCTTCGATCTCGTTGACCCAACTAGTTTTACTGTGTTGTGGCCTGGTCTGAGATATAATATGCCGGCCGGTCTAAGGGTGTAACGTCTACAGAATTTAATAATAATTAAAATATAAATATAACATAATGTTAAAAAACTTTAAAATCCAAAAAAAAAATTACAATTTTTTAGATAATGTTTTTATCACTTTTTCAAAAGATTACTGATTATATTTATAGTAAAATCGCAATCAGTGCGGGTAATAAAACTGTCGGCACAATCATTTCAGGGGTGGATACCTATTATTATTTTTAATATATAGAGACATTCGGATTACAAATTAAAAACGCAATAAGAAGTAAAGTGCACGACTTTTATTTTAGGAAAGAAATCCTAACACTAGCTAAAATTTCGGATGAAATAAATAAAGATCCATATTTCCATAAAAAGGGCCGAACGAAAATACGGGAAACACTACAGGAATTAAAATTTAAATGGTGAAAATATGATAAAAAAGCGATTTTAATTGATACTGACGAATTTATTTGTTGGAGACGGAGGTACCCAATAAACATTTTCGTTTATATAAAGTTACCATCACTATTTTATAAAACTGCAATTTATATAAGCTAAGCATAGTAATATTTCTGTAACTCTTATAAACCCTTTACAACACTTAAATGGAGCAATTTATTAGAGTTGCGAACACCTTTATTTAGTAACGTTATAAAACCCAAAGTCTATAACTAAAAGTAACGGAAATATTTCCGGTACCTTTATAAAACTTTCTATAAAACTTCTAGGAAGAGGATGTAATGATATTTAGTTTTAATACTGACTTGGTTACTCTTATAAACTTTTCCTATAGAGTTGTTGGTAACCTTACCATTACTAAATTATTTCTTTGTCAAGCTGTCATCTGTGACATTTCCAATATGTGTTTTCTCTTTTTAGCATACATTGTTAGTTCTTGAAAATTCAATAAGTTGTTGACAAACATGCCAAACTATTTATTCTGGTAACCAACACCGCGATAATTGATGAAAACAAATGAATAAGTGAAAAAACCACTAGTGCATTTGTCGCTGTAAAAGTTAAAGCTAACTTTTGCCGCTGTCAAAGTGACAATTGCACTGTGGCGTATGCGATTTTTTATACATGAATTAAATTGTCACTACAATATTTCATGCCGAGGAACTTTTTTTTTTCACTTTTTCTCCAATTTATACGAATCCGGTGAATCTTACAATACTTGACAAGCCGTCGCTCCATTGTGCCTACATTGCACACAAACCAAACGACGAAGACAACATTACGCCTCTTTCAGTCGGAAAAAGCGAGACGTAATCATCCCAATCGTCCAAATAAATCAACACCTCTCGAGTTTCAGGACGTACCGCCTGGAAGATGTAAACATCGCTGGCAAAGACCCAGAGGAAATGCGATCGGTGATTGTGAACACCGTCCTTTCCTTACGTAAAGCAGCAGGCAATCGACTATTCAATTCGGCGCACTGGTTTTAGTTGGGGAAATAATAAACAAGAGTCGTTAAAACTGAAAATACAGCACAACCTAAAACAAAGGAGCAACACACACACACACACACACACACACACACACACTCACATACGAAACTGGTTGTGTAAATTAATTTCGGTAGAAGGTTGAATACGTTGGATCAGCAGGACCGGCACCGAGTACAATAAACCTGCTGACGTACCCTCTTTGTATAATTTTTATTGTCGATTTAGTGTTTAAAATTTGTTTTTAATAATTTTTATGTGAAACCATTTATTGGAAAAAGACAATTTGACGCAATTTTACATTGTTTTCTAATAGAAAAAAATTACGTGATATTTGCCAAGACCCCCCTTTCTCCCAAGTGAGATTCGGCTCGATCCCCTCCCCTCCTGAACACCTCACGTTATTAATGAGTCGTTTAATAATAATTGTAAATAAAAAAACATTTTAATTTCTATATTTAGAGTCCTATAATTCGGTAGGCACAAATACTTTAAATAATTTTTAACTGCTCTATCATCAAGTGTTTCACCCGATTACAAAAATATTTTGATCAACTTTTCTAGTTACTAAATAACTAGACCAATTGGCGACGCACTCGTTTATAAGTGGAACAATTTACGTTTGTCTTTTGGATCTGACGTTAAGTAGTCTGCACGATCATATTGATTCATTAACGACTTCCAGACGGCTGATCGTTGTAATTTTCTACATTCTTACAGTTCTGTATCGCGGATGAAGGTTTACGGACTCACACCTTCACGTTTACGACGGTTTAAACGACGAAATATTAAAGCCTTGAGGATTTTTTAAGTATAAACATTATTAGTAAAAAAAATATTAATTTGTGCCGTAAATTATACAGGCTGTTTCATTAATAATTGTCCATGTAATAACTGGATAAACCTAAGCACCAAATAAGAATATTTAACCTAAAATATACCCCCTGGCCGAGATATAGGGTGTTTCATTATAAACAGCTCGTTGCTTTGACACTTTCCAATATTTTTTGTTCTTACTTGGCAAATAATTATGTTCCATTCTGTGAGTGAAAGAGAGAAAGGTGTAGAACAATGTAGTGGCAATGTCGCTTTCCCCTCTCCGGAGAGTCTATCGAATGTTGACCAAAACCGTGCAAGGGTAGAAGCATCGCGTTCGATCTGTGCTCGATTTGAAAACGATGTAGATTTCTTGAACCGAAATGTTACTATGGATGATACTTGGGTACATTTCTACGATCCAGAAACAAAACTACAATCGATGGAATGGCGACACTCTGGTACTACAAGAACTAAGAAGCTTCGTGTCCAAAAATCTGCTGGAAAAGTTCTTGCTTCAGTTTTTTGGGATTGCCTTGGAGTAATCATGATTGATTTTTTGGATAAGGGTAGAAAAATAACTGGAGGTTACTATTCGACATTACTGACCACTCTACGGGAAAAAATTGAAGAGAAAAGACGCGGAAAGCGATCCAAAGGTGTTTTGTTTTTTCAGGACAACGCCCCTGCACACAAATCTCATGTTGCCATGCAAAAAATTCGTGATTTAGAGTTTGAATTACTAGAACGTAAAAATAACGTTTGAGTACTACTGAAAATTCCTACGAACATGACACCTTATCGCTATAACTTTCTGATCCGAATGTTTTCAACTAACTATCTGTAAAATTCTATAAAAACTACTCTCCAAATGATTAGATCCGATCAGAATAAAAATCTTGAAATTTGTAGTAAGGGGTTTCCGAGATTGATCTGTCGAATGAAAATATCTACTTTCGGTGACTTCCGGTTTACCGGAAGTTGCAGTCAACTTCGTTATTTTAAAAGAAACAACCAGTACATTTTAAACAGTTTATGGTTAATATATTAACTAAATTGTCAATAGTATTACAATGACAAATTCCCGACGATAATTTTACAAACCCATCAACCCTTTTAGGCGCATCCTTTACATTATCGATTCGAAATAAGGATATCTCTCGATCACTCCGATTGTATCCCAATTTACAGCCTTTATTAACAGTCTTCCAAGTCTTTAATCGAATCCTAATCGAGAAAGACTGACGAATTCGACTTCAATGTGCCATCAACGGGAGATCGCGCAGTTGCCGGCGATCTGCCGACAATGAAGTAAGAAGATTGATTTAAATGAGGTCGGTAGAGCCGTAACTAGTAATTTGTGCTAAGAGAACGGCAAACAGGACACAAATGAGTCGGAAAAGAAGAGAAAGAACTGACTTTGTAGCTTACAGGGATAGGTGAAGAAAAAGGAGGTGTATAAATAGTTCAGTAGTGTCGCCCCAGGAGGCTATTTATGAAGTTAACCATGATAATTGGTTAAGAATCCGGATTAGACTTTTGAATTTGTGGCTTCAGTAAATTCCTTTATAAAAAATTCAGCTGATGCTGGAGAAATAGGTATTAGTAGGTTTAAAATGGACACGTATAGTACCCATACAGTACGTACAAAATCTAAATTCTTCACTTGACATTCTGTCGTCTGATTTTAAGACAACGAAATGCATCACAAAGATAATTATTGATTTTTTTCCACTCCTATACTATAAGTTCTTAATTAAATGCCAATTTTCAGTTTCATAATGCTACTCATTATAACACTGTTTTTTCATTATGAAACTGAAAAATTGACCAATACAAATCTAGATTTTTAAATAGCCAAGTAGGCAAACACAATGTTTTATGACATCTTTTGCGTTTGTCAAAATGTTTGATACCTTCCACTTTTTAAAAGAAAGCGACGAAGAGTTTTCATACACACCATCTGAAATCGCTGAAAAGGCGAAATATGTATCCTGTTTCTAGTGGACTTTCAAGAACCCTAAATCAAATTGAAATCCTGATCTCTCTGCACACATTACTCTATTTTAAAAACCCAACTTAACATTAAACATGAAACATATTAGCAAATATCCAAAATTGTAGGCATTTTTAAAAAGAAAGTCCTAAGGATATAGCGGAAAAAAATCTAAAACATGTTTGCCAGAGGAAATTAAAAAATTTATTGGAGAAGCACTAGACCAAAAATACCTAATGATCAAGGTAAATACATATTTAAAGTTATTAATTTTTTTTTACAATAATTGATTACTTATTTTGTATAGCAGTACCTATTAGAAAATTAAAAAAAAGCAATGTTGTAGAAAAAATAGTGTATGCAACTCTCATGTATTGGTTGGTATCGTTGCATAATATACTATTTCCGCCGACCGTGCGTTATTGAACTATATTAATGTACACAAAATAGTTCATTAATGACCCCCTATTAACGGCCGATTTTTTATTAATAACCGATTGTGGTATAGGCAACCAAACTTACAATAATATTAATAAAAAAAGGTATACAACTGACTTCTAGTATAGAATACTTCTAGTTTTTAACTTACACCTATCGTTTTTATTATTTTATATTCTACAAAACGATAATCATTATTTATGTTGAAACATTCAAACAATAATTTAAGAAAAACGAAAACTGACATTTCAACCGGTGACCTCTGTGCCATTTCAGTGTCATGATTTATTTTTGGCAGTACTTACCTACGAAACAAATAAATATTCCCAGTTTTTAGATATTGAAAAAAATGTATTCAAGTTGTACAGTCGACGGAAAAGTTTTGTAATTAACACGAGTATTAAAAGGGCGATAAACAATCTCAACTAACAACGCGCTCGCGCTTAAAATATCTCGATTGTTAATAGACCTTATTAATTATTCTTGTTCGTTGAATAACTATAAAATTCTTAGTTTTAATAAAAATTTTGTTGATGTAACAGTGCTGCCACCATGGGTGTCCATGTAATATTTTTAGGTTTACAAATTAATATTATTAAAAAAATGCATTAATTATTATATTACAAACTTTGTCTCTTATCTGCCAGTTATCTAGTAATAAAAATACAAACTAATGTATCTGTCTGTGTGATTTTTATTCTCTTAACTACGTTTTAAAATTTTTCTAATGGTTACGGTCGATGGGTTTTGTTTCGGTATCTTATTTTTGTTAATTAATTAAAAATGACAAATGTTTCCGTGTTTATAATCCAGTAAAATGAAGATTTGAAATAATATTCTAAACGAAAGCCTGCATTTTGGAATGTAAGTTCGGTTTGACATAAATTTGAAGTATACATATTTAAAAAAAATTTAAAACCACCCCCAAAATTTCTTTTTTGAAAATATCTCGAAAACATACGAAGATATAGAAAAAAGTTTTGAATAAAAAATGTAGATATCAAAATATTTTTTAACATATTTGCAATAAACAAATTCGATTTATATTAAAAAATCGAAAAAAGTAGATTTTTCAACTTTTTTTTGGATCTTATCTACAAAAAGTAGCAAGTCATCTCAGAGAAATATATATTTTTTAATTTATTCATTTTCGGTATAAACATTTTTATTTTTTAATATTTTTTTTTATATTTAAATTCGAAAAAACAATATTTTTTTAATACAATCTCTATAAATTTCTGCATAAGTGACTATTTTTATATCCCCATAAAATCATATTTGTATACCTGAGATTTTACCTATTAAAAAAAATCAATAAATTATAAAAAAATTATTTCTCAGAGATGACATAAATATTATAGGATTAAAAAAAATTACATCTTTTTTAAATATTCGATTCGACTGAGCTATAAATTAAAATTGTTTATTGCAAATATCTCGGCAAATACGTCAAAAATGAATAGAAAAGATTTTAAAAAATATTTTGATATCCACATTTTTTATTTGAAACTTTTTTTCATATCTTCGTATGTTTTCGAGATATTTTCAAAATAAACATACACGTACATTAAAGCTTTACCGTAAATTTTATAAAGATCAAATAACTAGTACAAAAAATAAAAACCAAATTCAAAATTAAAACTTTGGAGGCCTATAACTCTAAAACGAGGGCCTGCATAGAAAAAGTTTATATGAAGTACTAACATTATTTTGGCTCAGATTATACGCTCCTGACTTTTTTCCCATTAGTCCCGGGACACCCTGTATATTGTTGTCTTCAATATTTTCACCTACGACTTCTTTCTTACTAAACCAAAAGACTTAAAATTTTGTATATATTAATTAGAGAATCGATACATCTACCCTATGTGAGGTTAACACTCGTTCTTTGAGGTGGCAACTTTTTTCTCAAAATAAATTGATAGAGGACCAAATTCTAGGCAAAAAATGTAGTATGATTTTTTTTCGAAAAAACAATACTTTCTGAATTATTCACGATTTGAAAAAGTAATGTACATAAAAAATTCAACACATTTATGTTCACACCTATCGCTTGGTATCTCTTTTAAAATAAACAAAATATTCATATTCAAAATTATCTGTCAATTTAAACGTGTCAAGAAATTCTTATGTTTGATAAAAATTGTTTTGCTTTAAACACGAATTAAACGTGATTTTAATGGTTTCCTAGTTAAATTTAATGAAGACATTTGATTTAAATTATGGGAAGTCATTTCTCCGGCCGGTTGATAATTGTTTTTTTATTCATTATGTTTAGAAATCAAAGCTAGAGAGTGTCAAGCTAATTGATTGAATAAATTAATGGTTATTCGAATGTGGGTGTCCTTAGTTACATTTTACTATATTTAAATTGTTGATTGAAATATTAGATGTCCTAATATATAGGGTTTTTATTTTAAAATGTAAAACTTTCAAAATACCAAAACAGTTTTTACCTTGAAAGAAGTTTTTTTAAATATAATTAATTTTTAAATATAACTCCATATTTACTATTTTTTCAATTAAAATACTTTTACTTTCTAGTACCATATCTCGAAAACTCCCAGGACATTTTCTTATTTTGTTTTTGTCACTATTTAGCAAATATGTTCGGTACATCTTCTATCTAAGTTTTCATCTGTCTGTCCAATGTAAACTCGACAAGTACACTTACAAATGACTGACTGTTTCCAATGTTATTGTTCAAATTATATTAAAATGAATCTCTACACATTAAGACTTTTTTTTTGAAACCAGATTAAAGGAAATATTTATATTACAGGCTTTAAATAGGTGTTTTAACAGGAACTAGTATGTCATCGAAAATGTTTAGAGGATATTTGGTACTATAACTATCAATTTTATAAAAATATGTCATAAATATCAACCGATCTCAGGAAGTTTAATGAGAATATTTTTAGACCCGTGTCTGTGTCGCCTTATTTTTATTTTTAGAATTGTTTTTGTTTTATTTACAACTGGAAGAAACTTATCTTTCAACTTTCGATAAAATGAAAATGCCATTAATATACTGGGCAAGCATTTTTTGGTAGATATTCAACAACAACAAAATTAGTCATAATACACGTTGATAGCAATTTTTCTCCAGCATAACTGAATCCTTTTGGGGTCGGCTTTGGTGCTTTCCTTGTCATCCTGTTTGGGTCTGAGAGAACACTTTATAGATCGCTGGATGTTTTTTCTGGCATTTCGCGCAGGTGGATAGTTTGTTTTTTGGTCTTGGACACTCGTTGAGGTGGTGTGGTCCTCCGCACTTGGTGCTGCATATATACAGGTTGGGATAAAGTATGGAACCAAGTGAATATCTTTTAAACGAAAAGAACGGTATTTATGAAAGTTTGCGGGTAAGTGCAATGGAACAAAATGCATCTGATGTAAATTTTTATGTTAGACCGCGGACTGCAACGAACGAAACTGTTCAACAAAATATTGCAATCGATTTAGAAGAATCACCTCAAACTTCCACCACAAATTTGGCACTAAACCATGGTATCAGTCGACGTTCTGTAGGAAAGATATTAAAAAGTGAAAAGTTCAAGAATTGTCAGACGATGATTTTGACCGACGGCTGGAATTTTGCGAACGGCTAATGGACATCTGTAATGTCGACGACAATTTTGCTTCTAACATAGTTTTTTCCGATGAGGCAACTTTTTGTTTAAATGGAACAGTTAATCGCCATAACTCAAGGTATTGGTCAAATGAGAATCCTCATTGGATTCATTAAGCACATACCCATCATCCACAGAAGTTAAATGTTTGGATGGGAATTGTCGAAAATAGGCTTATAGGCCCATTTTTTATCGACGGAAACTTGAATGGTGACAAATATTTGGATGTACTAAATAACAAAATTATTCTTGCTCTTCAACAGAATGGGCAATTACCACAAAATGTTTGGTTTCAACAAGATGGAGCACCTCCCCACTATGATAGACGGGTTAGGGATTTTCTGTATGCGAATTTTCCAAATCGATGGATTGGACGTAGAGGATTCATGCTCGTTCTCCGGATCTTAGCCCATTAGATTTTTTTCTTTGGGGTTATCTAATATCACGTGTTTACGTTAGACGACCAACAAACTTACAGGAGTTGAAACAAAGAATTATTGATGAATGTGAACTAATACGTGGAGAAGTCTTGGAAATGGAAAGAGTGACTCAAGAATTTGTTAATAGGATGGCATATTGTCAGCAAGTAAACGGCGAGCATTTTGAACATTTGAAGTAATTTTGTTTCTCATTATTCTAAAATAATGAAATGTACACCTATTGTACAACTAACAGTGAGTTATTCCTCGTTTTTACAAATTTTTTTACACTAAACTCAGTATGTATGAATTCAAAATAACAAGCTATTTCAAAATATGTAAAATATATAGGGTGTCCCATTTAAATTAAAGAAATTGATGGCATTTCCGGTTAAACCGGAAGTATATTATTAACAAAAAAGTGTACATCAGATGCATTTTGTTCCATTGCACTTAACTGCAAATTTTCATAAATATCGTTCTTTTTGTTTAAAAGATATTTACTTGGTTCCATACTTTATCCCAACCCTGTATATTCTATAATATTTCGAATTGAATTAATTCCAGAGTGAGAATTATTAGTGAACTTAGTATCTAAGTAAGGTTTATGTGTATTACATGGTGTTGCTAGAGAAGTAGTTCTGTTTATTTCAATATTAGTCACTACTCATAGGCTGAGGTTTAAAACAATTTAGACAAAAGGGTTTTTTAATTCCATTTCTAAAAATTAAACCCCAAACCTGCTTATTCATAAAATAAAATTCCATATCATTATCTACCTATGGGAAAAACATTAGTATTAATTCTACGTTAACCGATTATAATTTTAAGATTTTATCAATGTATAAACATCACAATGCTACTCTCAATGCCATCGCCTAGTAATTTATGTTGGCATTCTTTATTTTTTTTTGTTTGTGTACAATATCCGTCGTCCACGTCGTGCCGTCATATACACATCATAGCCCGAGGATGGATGTCATTGAACCAAATTGGTTAAAACCAGTCTAAAGCTCATCATCTACACAGAGCTGTATTACTTTCTTGTACTGTATAAAGCATATCATCACAATGTACAGTGTGGCTCAAATGAAATTAAAATACTCCACTTTAATAACACCATTAACTGAATTGTTTCACTTGTTATAACACTGGCGGCTTTATTATATCCGTAAATATTTTAATATTACAGTAGAAAACTTAGTACCTAACACGTGCGGAAAAGTATTACTACTATTTCAACACTGGATCAAATAGTTCTAAAACGTTTTTTTGTTATTTAAATTTTTAATAAAACTAATATATTTTATATTTTTGTTTCAGGTAAGTTTTTAAATCTCAACTTCGTCTATGTTCAAATTTTAAGGTCTGTATAAATTTATTTTAAACATTTATAGGATTTTGAAAGAATAATCGCTAAAATGGTTTCAAAAAACATTTCCGTAGCTTTCACATACCCATAATAACCCAACTCTGGTCATCATCAGGAAAGAAAATAATAATTTTAACCAAATCTAAAATTAAGTATTATTCAGACCAGGTGTAAAGAAACTACAAGTATTTTGGAACGTTATGAATACTATTAGTTCTTTCGGTGGGCTATTTATTGGTGTTTATCCATAATATACAGCGAGTACCAATCTTACGACAAACTTCGGTATATGGGTTATTTTAAGAGGTATCAAAAAATGTTGTAAATTTGTTGTAAGATTGGTACACCCTGTATGTAATTGATTATACAAAATTAATATAAATTTTAAATCAATTTGAGGTGCTCATCCCACCTGACCTTAATCATTCTCTCAAGTTATACAGGGTAGAACCAATGACATGCTCTACCCGGTAAAATGACTGATTTGCGCTCAGTTGATTTGTGAGCGACGTTGTCGGTTACCAGAATATTGAGTTCGACTGGTCAACAATTTTCAATTCGTGATACTGTTATTGTTGGTTTGTTCGGTCGTTGGTGTATGCATATTGCATTATTTTCTTTTCTTTATTTCATACTTATTACTTCTTAAAACTCTTAGGGTTTACGCGAGCTTATTTCAATTCTGAAATTCAATTTAAAATTGTTTTGACTTGAAAATAATCTCGAAACGGGTACTGTAGCGGATATTTTTAATTAACTAGATAATTCGTTTACTTTGTCGACTTTTTCTTTTTGCAGTTACGAGTGTCCCATTTTTACTTTCTTCTTAATATCGCAATATTGACCGTTCAAAGATTCCAGTCATAGCAAAAACTTCCAGCTCTAATTTTGTTATCATTGCTATTGTAAGCTGATGAGAACTTTGAATATTTTTTTGGCATCAATACCAATTTTTCATTCAAAATATTAATAATATGCAAAATTTTATATAACATATTCAAATTGACGTTAAACTGGTTAACGAAAATTCTTATAATGGATGACTTCCGTTACCCCAAAGTATGCAGCTCCGGTAAAGTAAATTATAATAATTTTCAATAATAACCCAACCCAACCTACCCCTACCAAACCACCTTCGTATTTTTAGTCAATTTTTGAAGAATAAATTATAATGTCTGGTTGACTCGACCTACCTGCACTTCTTAGCGGCGAAAATACATGTCGGATTATCTACCCTTCTTGGTCAGACAGGTAAAAAAGGATGGTTAGCGCCTAAATTACACCCGCCGATATTGTTGTATGAAACGATCCACCTTAAATTACCTAGCCGACATCAATGTTGCAACTGATTCACTAAACAATATTTCAATACATTCAGCTAAAGCAATTGCTAGCTATATTTGGAATGTTCTAAAACTCAGAGCCTTTATTATAAACGAATAAGGTTTATACATTGTTCTCACCCTTTCAATTGACAGCAAATTAAACTTATACAAAATTACTTGAGTAAATTCATATATTTGTACCCAAAAACACGTTCCTTTGTAAAACATCAATAACTCAGTAATCCAGCGATTATAATTCGAAACTTGTATCTGCAGTAAGGTGATTTGGAACTTGAGACACGTCCTCACTCAGTGACACAATGGAACAAAACAGAACCGAATAGATGGGGATGTTCCGACGTAAAACTTCCGGCGTTGACAATATACCATCCCCGAGTACAATCGTGATTTACACTTAATGCCTGGATCGTGGCCAGCTAACAAGTTATTACTAAAATATTATAATTATGAAGATATAGAGGAAGTCAACTTTAATCCATTGTTTACAGTATTATTTGGAATTAAAATAGAAAACAATTTAGAACCAGTGGGGGATTTAACTCCTGCGGGCCCGGGACTAAGTCGAGCGGAGGATCGCTGAAGGACGGAGAAAAACCACATACAACATTTTTCTCTATCACGGGGCCCCCGAAGATAAGCTTAAGCACCAGCTAGCAACCATGTTTAAAGGTCTTAACCGTGACCGAGCAGTTCACACTCTACAATATTTTTTTTAAATTTTCGTTGTACTACTGCATGTGTACAAAAGGGGCAATTATTCCAGCGTGCGCATCAAAACTTATCAACAACAATTCTACAGTTTTGGTGTCCACAATGTTTTTCTGCGAGCAAAACTGTAAAAGATAAAATTTTGATGTTCGATAGGTCTTACCTCCCCAGACAAAAAAAACCGTACACCGATTCCTCTACCTATTGTCATCGATTCGACAAATACGTTTTACCATAAAGACTTATAGCGGAATGCACTTTGTGTTTTACAAGCACTCATCCTTCTAAAAGCTTTTGCGGCGAAACGATTTTGAAAAAAATATCGTTTCTAAAAGGGGTAAAAGCATCCCCCAGTCACAATGCATTTTGTAGGTGTGTTTCATACTCGATGACAAAAACGATTCTGCAATTACTGTAAAATTCTAAATGTGTGCAACGCAACATTACAGATAGAACACTTGAAATCACTAATGCTATTGCACAGGGACGGAGTAGAACATTCCTCATCAAAATACTACATGGAAAATTGAATTTTATTCACCACTCCCAATCGAGGCAACTGTACAGCTGGTCCCAGAGATAATCAATAGGATTGCAAGTTGGCTAAACCATTCGTTAGAATGCGTTTGAAGGGTGCTACATTTTGCCACCAGTTCACACCTTCTATTGTAATTGCTGCATCCTACTAAATTTTTTTGTAGTTTGTAGAAAATTCATCAGACTAATATAACTGGAAATGTTACACTGGAACGGACAATATTCAACAAATTATTACAAGTTTTTTAGAACTTTGTAAAATAGGTATAAGTTTTTCAATTTCTTTTGCAGTTTTGGTGAATCAGGTCCTGCGTATTCCATACACCGGGAGTATTAACTAAACCCTTTTTGCTTTGTACTTGAAACTTAAAATGATTGGATATATATATACTCCTTATATGAAGTCGCCATCAAGGAAGAAATATTATTTTGCATTAAATGATAATAATAATCGCAAACCAGAATGGT
The DNA here is from genome assembly GCA_949126875.1 of Lochmaea capreae. NCBI lineage: Eukaryota > Metazoa > Arthropoda > Insecta > Coleoptera > Chrysomelidae > Lochmaea > Lochmaea capreae. The sequence goes on from OX421404.1 coordinate 25,524,522, forward strand.
TGGTTTTAAAATATCTTGTAGATATACCAACCTCGTTTGACGTTGGAGTGTAATTCAATATCCGGCGGTGCATATTGCACGGGAAGTAGTTGTTGCTCCTTAGTTGGACGGCCACTGTTTTTGAAAAATATGATTTTTCAAAAATTTATAGTGTTGAATATAAATAATAATTCTTTCGACATCTATTAAATAAAGTGCTTTGGTACTTCTGGTCACCTGAAATAAAACTGTTTCATGGATTCTTCAGGAAACACTAATGTCCTGGTTTTCAAATAGAGTTCCTTGTGGCATTACCTACTTATTCTTTTTTCTTATTTTTTTTGGGAATCAAACAATCTTCAAAAAACTGCATATATCAGATATCTTGTGAATGCGACAAATTCTATTTAGGTGAAACATCTAGACCATTGAAAGTCCGAATAAATGAACATAAAAAGAATATCAAAGATAGGGAGTTCTTTAAGTCAGGTATTTGCAAACATGCTTGGGAAGAGGGGCATAAAATTCAATGGGATTCGACAAAAATAATATTGAAAGAGCCCAATAATAAAAGACGAAAAATCAAAGAAAGTGCTTTAATACAACTAAATGCAGATAAATGTGTAGCTAGTATTTCAGCCGAATGTAGTCAAATTTGGTTACCAATGTTAGAAAGAGAAATTTCCAATAATCAATTACCTGCGTTATCAGGATAGCATCATAAGTTTTTATCCAGGTTTTCTTATGATTTATCTTTGGAATGATTGTTAATCGATACACACTTCAATACACAAAATCACAAAACTGAGTTATACATATTTTGAAAACAAAAATAATCATACACAAAAAAAGTAACAACAAACGCGTTTTTATTAACAAGATTTCCAAAATAAGCGAAAAAAAAAACGCTATCCCGATAAAAACCGTTCATGGAACGTGCACTTGACTGGATTCCATTTCTAGTGGACTACATATCGTTAGAATATCATAAAATAAAATATATTTTATTTCACATTTTACCAGAGGTGTGATCTACTATGAATGGACCTTAATAAAATTTGACAACAAAGTTTTGTAGTCTTAAACTTCAAAATATTATTGATTGTCTAGTTGTAAAATTTTTTCGTTGTGTCATATAGGGACCAAAAATTTTTTTCTATACTAGTTAATCTTGACAACGGTAGCTGGAACGCTACCGAAACGTCGAAATAGAAAAAAAAATAAAAAACATTATTGTGGTTTGATTCCCAAAAAAAATAAGAAAAAAGATTTAAAATTGGTTGTATTGCTTTTACGGTTTTGAAAAATGTATTCCATCGATTATTTTTTGACGTTTGTCGAAACCAAATTAGATAATAATTCTCCAGGCCTTTTCTCAATTTTGTTGCACGAAAGTCAACGAAAAGAGTTGTCAAAACAAATATCAAAACTTTTTCTAGAGCAGTAAGGGAATAAATTCTGCATATTATTTTTGTTTATTTAATAATTACAACTGATATTCAATAGATTATTGTGCTTGTATCTTTGTTCTTGCATAAGATACAATACGTGTATGGTAACCATAATAATGATGGTTTTGTCGACACCACACGCCGTTACGTTTGCCAATAGTTGAATACGTTTCTGTGGTCACTGTTTTAGATTGAACTGAAATCCAATAATTTGAAAAAAAAACTATACAAAACAAGAATTGCACTTGAATTCATCTTGATCTTTAATAATATAATCAACTGAAAACAAGACAAAATATTGTATTGGATGACTTTGGTTTCAACAAATTATAATATATATATATATATATATTATATGTTGTAAACTAAATGTTTTTTCTTTTATGTGAGCGTTTCTTTGCCCCTTTTGCGTAATACGTTTGCAATTTTAAACAACCAAAACAACAATTTGAAGTTGTGTACCTTCATACCTTCTGTAAGTTCATTGTGGCATTACTTATTCTTTTTTCTTATTTTTTTTGGAATCAAACCACAATAATGTTTTTTATTTTTTATTTCGACGTTTCGGTAGCGCTCCAGCTACCGTTGTCAAGATTAACTAGTATAGAAATTCTAACGATATGTAGTCCACTAAAAATGGAATCCAGTGAAGTGCACGTTCCAGGAACGGTTTTTATTGGGATAGCGCTGTTTTTCGCTTATTTTGGAAATTTTGTTAGTAAAAACGCGTTTGTTGTTACTTTTTTGTGTATGATTATTTTTGTTTTCAAAATATGTTTAACTCAGTTTGGTGATTTTGTGTATTGAAGTGTGTATCGATTAACAACCATTCCAAAGATAAATCATAAGAAAACCTGGATAAAAACTTATGATGCCATGCTGATAACGCAGGTAATTGATTATTGGAAATTTCTTTTTCTAACATTGGTAACCAAATTTGACTACATTCGGCTGAAATACTAGCTACACATTTATCTGAATTTAGTTGTATTAAAGCACTTTCTTTGATTTTTCGTCTTTTATTATTGGGCTCTTTCAATATTATTTTTGTCGAATCCCATTGAATTTTATGCCCCTCTTCCCAAGCATGTTTGCAAATACCTGACTTAAAGAACTCCCTATCTTTGATATACTTTTTATGTTCATTTATTCGGACTTTCAATGGTCTAGATGTTTCACCTAAATAGAATTTGTCACATTCACAAGATATCTGATATATGCAGTTTTTTTGAAGATTGTTCTTCATTTTTTGGTTTCGTTTTTGTTAGTATAGATCTCAACGTATTGTTAGATTTGAAGCTAGTTCGAATATTGAATTGATTACCAATTTTCTTAATTCTTTCTGATAAACCCTTAACATATACGGTATTGTCAAGTTTTTAAAAATTATGTTAGCTGAATTATTAATATTATTGTTATTGTTATGGGGTATTAACAATGAGCCCTTCTCTATATCCTTAGTTTCTTTATTTACAAATTCTGCCGGGTAATTATTGGCATTTAAAACATTTTTCAGTTGGGGTAAAATCTGATGAAAAAGTGTCTTTGTAACTGGTCTCAAAGACACTTGGAAAACGACCAAAACTTCTCTCTGAAGACACCTCAATCATACCATCATCCCTCTACACGTTATTGTTCTTATCTTATTTTTAACAAACAATAATAAATGCTCTTATTCATTTTACGTCAAAATATAAAAATCTTTTTATGAAAGAAATAACTATAATTTTTATTAAAAACCTACCACGCTTTCTCCTACAACAAAAAAATTAATGTTCACAAAACATTCAATCATACTAGACCAAGGATTACCTAAAGCTATTAAAACAAACAATCATCTTTTCAGTTATACACTAGAATATGCAATTGAGGAAGTCGCCTAACCGTTAGCGCATAACATTAAAATAACGATTATTGAGACGACTACAATTAAGCTGGCCATAAAATTACACTTAGCGAAGATATATCGAATTAGCTAGTTGCCGATTATTTATAGGTGGCGCGATCTCTATCGAGAAACCCATTATCATAATCGATTAATAAAACCTGCGAATAATCTAATTGTAAAGTACCCGATTGACGTTTATCAGAAATTATGACTTGAAGAGGTCCAGACTTGTATCAAAAGCATTGGTGTGCATACAATATCGTTTCAAAGTCATACGCCATAGAACATTTTAAAATATTCCAAACAAATTGAACATTTTTTTTTGGAATGTTCCAAAACAGTCCATAACTTTTGAAAATAGCGTGTGATTGTTTGAACATACTTAGAGTAATAATTTAAACAATAATTAATAGTAAGAAGAAAGATCATTTTAATTTTGAGAACATTCCAAACAATTTAGAACACTTCAAAATGTTCCTAAACATTCTAGATAATTTGACAATCCTGTTTATGAGGTGTATTAAGCATAATATTCCAGTACTAGAACATTCCAAACAGCCTAGAGAACATTCCAAAATGTCCCAAAACATTGTACATACTTTTACAATGCCTTTTATGAAGTTTATTAACTATTGGAATATCTATTATATCAGACAAGATCATTTTAATTTTTAGAACAATCCAAACAATCTAGTATACTTCAAAATGTTCCTAAACATTCTAGATAATTTGACAATACTGTTTATGAGGTGCATTAAGTATGATATTCCAGAACTAGAACATTCCAAACATCCCAGAGAACATTCCAAAATGTCCCAAAACATTGTACATAATTTTACAATGCCTTTTATGAAGTTTATTAACTATTAGAATATCTATTATATCAGACAAGATCATTTTAATTTTTAGAACATTCCAAACAATTCAGAACACTTCAAAATGTTCCTAAACATTCTAGATAATTTGACAATACTGTTTATGAGGTGCATTAAGTATATATTCCAGAACTAGAACATTCCAAACAGCCTAGAGAACATTCCAAAATGTCCCAAAACATTGTACATAATTTTACAATGCCTTTTATGAAGTTTATTAACTATTGGAATATCCATTATATCAGACAAGATCGTTTTAATTTTTAGAACATTCCAAACAATTCAGAACATTTCTAAATGTTCCTAAACATTCTAGATAATTTTACAATGTCCTTTATGAAGTTTATTAACTATTGGAATATTTATTATATCAGAAAAGACTCAGAGCTGGGTAAAGCACTTTTGGAAAGTGCTTCAATTACCAAGCACAAAGCACTTCAATCGAGTGCTTTAGTGTTGAACGTACCAAATACTTTTTATTTTAAAAGTGCTTTCACTGTCAAGCACCAATCATCAAATACTCATAAAGTATTTGAATCCCTTGAAACGTTAAAAATATTTGATAACGCTCCAAACTTAAAGCACTTTGAAAGTGCTTAAAGCCCTTTTAGAGTGCTTGAAGACTTTTAAATGAGCTTTAAAAGTCGTTTTTAAAAAATAGAAGAACTAATTGCAAGAAAACTAGTGATAGTAAGCTATTTTATATTGAAAGAATACGAATACAAAACAAAGTAACATAACAAAACAAAATTCTCTTTGTTTCTTAAAAGACTTGAAAGCCACAAGCCTAAGTGCATTAATTACAAGGCACAAAATAATCTTTTCCAGAAGTAATTGAAGCACATGGCTTAAAGCACCGGATGTGCTCAAAGCACTTTCCAAAAGTGCTTTACCCAGCTCTGAGAAAAGATCATTTTAATTTTTAGAACATTCCAAACAATTTAGAACACTTCAAAATGTTCCTAATCATTCTAGATAATTTGATAATACAGTTTATGATTACCATTATATATTTTATATTAAAATCACTTTGAAATGTAACCACAAGTTTGAAGTTTTGTTTTTATATAAACTATTTAAAGTCTATAAAAATTTTAAAAGTTTCTCAAACATTCTGCAACGTTTCAAATTGGCCTCGATGGAGAGCAGCGACAGTTGAAACCATTAATAACATTCCAGGCGTTGGGAACATTTAAAAACGTCAGTAAAAATTCCTGAAAATTTGAATGCCTCCAGAAAAATTTTATATAAACTTCTTGAAGTTATAATTTTCATTGTCGAGTTTTATTAACATTAAAAAGTGTAATAATCTCATTAGAATTCCAACTTATTTACAACGCAATTTATAAACATTTTGTTGATCTAATCAAAGACATTAAATATATGTTTTCTTGTTTCATTGATATTTTATATAATTTAAAATGCACATAATGTCTTTTCGACTAATTAAAAGACGTCTGTTGTTATGTGTGGAATGTCAATTTTATTATTTTTGTTAATTATTACTTACGTCCTTCAAAACAGTGTCAAAAGGCGTTGTTTACAATATAGGGAGGGGAAAAAAAGATAAAAATTCGGAAATATATTTTAAAATAATTAAAAAAATTAGTCATAAATATTATTTTACCAGCCAAACATTTCAGTATTCATTTCAAATTTTTTTAATGCGTGTGTGTTGACTATTTTCTAATTTTATTCGTATTGAAGATAAGCGGATGCCGACTATACAGAGAGAGAGAATTATACTCGAGCATATACACAACAAAAACACATTTCGATGCTATTTTAAGATTGGTAGTATCCGAAGTCTATTTGCGGGGTCATAGCGTCTAAAGTCGGCGTCTTTACGCCTAATTGCTGTTTAATTTCACAGCGTCGGTATGTTAATCTTCATCGCACTAGACAGGATTCATCAAATTCTAAATGTATTCGCGGTAATCCTTTATTATGCAATATAAATAAATCTTTCGGAATAATTGAAAGATGTATTTTTTTTTTGTTACATTTCCACGTTTTTTTGGTTGAAAAAATATGAAATTTTCCATGTCTTGGCTCAGTAAATGTTTGCGTCAAGGATTAGGAAGGTTGTAAAAAAGGATGTGTTGAAAAAGTGATTTCCAATCAAAGCACTGCGTGAGTGAGTAATGGGGAACCTCGTATGGTTAAATTAAAATGTAAATTTGCATTTAAATTTATTTTTATGTTAAATATGGGTGCAGACACTTGACATTCCCCATAGGGATCTCCACACGAGGTAGGAGTATGTACAATTCATTATGACTCACCCTGTAGACTGGATATTTTCGATCGATGAAAACAATAACTTGGTTATCGAAACGCGCGTCAGATAGTGTAAAGTTTAAGTGCTACTGTCACTTATGCTCGGTAACCACTGTTGCCGGATTTTATTATTTTCACGGAATTGCAGTACAAAAAGGTTCTTTACACTTGCATTTGTTCTAAATAAATCATCCTTTTAGTTAAGACCGATTGAAAAGACTAATAGTTTTCTTTAAGAAAAAGTATACATTGATTTCATGTAAAAAAATTGTATGAAAAATGCCTTAGTAGAGTTTAGTTTCTCTATCATCTCCCAGGTTTTTGGTACGAAGTAGGACACCCTGTATAATTTCATATTAAATTTTATTATAAATTCCAATTCTTATCTTCTACCACGATCGTAAAGAGAAAAAAAACTGAATGCAAATTTGGTCCTGTCTTGTTGAATATAAAAAACCATATGCTTGATCAGAAACAAATAAACATAACTTTAGAAAGAACAACAAAACGTCAACCTTCGTCAGACAGTGGATTTTTACAGAGACGTGGGTAGTATGGAAGTTTTGACATGTAAAAATTTTACAAATTAAAAAATATGTATACAGATACAAACGTAATGAGAAACGGAACATATAGATTTTATGTATTACCGATCTAAATAGTCCACCAACAAAAAATGTCTATAAATTTGCTTCAATAAATATCAAGTATTTAGCTGGACCAGAACTACTATAAGAAACCCCGCCTCTTCTCCTTCCAATATTTGTTAGTTATGTGGTCATGTGCGATTTAGTTAAATTGTAAATAGTATAAGGTATATCTTTTGCAGATGGATCTCTGTACATTTATTTTGTTAGTATGAACCGACGCCACTGTCTATAATGTTTTATTCGTCAGACGAATGGTTGACAGAAGGACGGAGTCATAATCTCCCTAGGCTCATTTTAGTATAGTTGACGTAAAAGGTATAGTGCGAACTTAGAGTTGCCGGCTTTTTGTTTGACTCTAAGCTAAGAGTATACAGTCATATCCCAGTTAATATTATAATTATTTAAAATGCTTACTTAGTTGACGATAAATTCATTTAATGTTATAATTTCAACTAACAATCGTTAATAGTCATTTAATAAACTAGTTTGTTGATGAAGGCGATTAATAAACGAAACTGTTCAAAGCACGAACGAGCGATAGCGAGTGAGTGCCTTTAATAGTTTGACTGAACTATAACAATTTTTGAGAGATGGTTGCAAGTGTTCTCTTTAGTCGGTGGTCTGACATCAAGAAAGTGTGTGTGTTTTTGTCTGGAAATTGTAAGTAAGTATACGTCATCTATACATCTAAGCAAGTAGCGACTAGTGTATACCTTTAAAAAAAATAACCCCCTCCCTAGCTTTGATCCACCTTGGGCTACGCCCTTGTAATTCTAAGACTATCGACAGAATGCAGCATGTAGTTTTGTGTTTGTGTGGTCCTAATGTAAATATTTACAAATTACGTGTATATCACCATAGGATGGCTTCGACTCGAGTAGTTGCTGGCGTTCAATTAGTAAACTGGTTTTCAATAATAACACAAACAATACAAATGATTTGGTAGTGCAATACAAAGCTACAGTTCGATACACTCGGGAGAGTTTGAAAAAATGTGGATATAGAATCAAGTAAATTAAAAATTAAACACGGGATGGAGTGAAAATAGTGGAATGGGAGTTGAAAACAATTTTATGAGATTTGCATCGAAATATGAAAGTAACTGTAGGTGTAGATAACAAAAAGCTACCTAATAATAATAAAAATTGCCGCATCAACCATTGAACTTAGTCCGAACCTGAAATCACACTGAATTTTTTAATTAAACGTTACTGTATGTCAAAATTTTTCGTTATAGTTTCCTATTTTTTAGTTTATTCAGTAGGCGAAAAACAGTTGTGTGTCACACATGCAGGAAACGCTTTAGCATCCCCTAACTACCACTTGTCAACGCTTCGCTACACTCGCTCGTGCATCTAATAATCTTGGGCTGCTAAAGCTCACTTTATGCCCTTGTGACACAACATACTATTAAGTATCCAGTTAATAATAATTGTTCTTTTTGCTATATTTCTTCTGTCGATACACGCTTTCTTTCACCGTACATTTTATGCACCACTGGTCGTATACTACTCAGAATAAGAGGTGTTGCATTAGTTTCTATTTCTCGGTATATAGAAGTAAAAATAATTTGAAAATAAAAAATTTTGAAAGGTTCTGACTGAAATAATATCCCATCAGCACAAAAGTATACAAGCTTTAATTTGTAATACTATAGATCCATATCGCACGTAGACAAAGTCTGAGCAGCCGAGTAAATTACTATATTTTTTCTACGACTTGAGCGGTTAAATTGAAGTGTATATTTTTGGTGCTTAATTTCCAAAAGCCATTAGTACCTGTCCACTCTCTAGTTATATAAAAAAAATACAATCAACTATCCAAACTGACGGGGAACGAATCAAAAACTCATTATTTTTAAAGGTAAAATTAGCATTTTGAGAAAACTTCTTATATCACTGCTGTTGCTACGTAATAAAAGATCACGAATATAAAATGGAAAAAAATATATAGAGGTACCCCCGCCGATTGTGATGGTACTTATGCATGTTGATTCTTGAAAAAAAAAACAGTAGCTACATCCAGTGTCAGCATTGCAGGTATATTTTTTAATTTTCTTTTGAAAATCCGAGTTTGGTAGCTGCACTCACCTCCTATTGAGATTAAACTGGTTTTTTTTTATAAAGAGGTACAGAAAGTTGAATATAAAGGTACATGTAACCTCAAAAATTCGTTTAGTGTGGAATATTTTTACATCGCTTATAACTAATTTGTTTTTGCTTTTTCAATAAAATGTAAAATCATGAAAGATCCCATCCAAGTTGAATACAGGGTGTCCCACTATAAAGTAACACATTTTGACGGCTTATTACTCGAGAATGGAAAAAGATATCGACGTGCCGTTTTTGCTAAACTTCAAATTTTTATGGACATAGTTGTCAAATGTATATTTTTTCCCGAAACCGCCGAAAAAAAAATGTTTATTTTTGAAACGAAATTATCGGTTTATTTTAAATACAACACCCTATATTTTTTAATACCATCTGAAAGTCCCTTTCTTCCCCTTTCCGAAAATGTATACATTATCGGCATATACTTAAGTTTTTAGGGAAAGATTTAATTTTTTATGAAACCATGTCAATAACTTCCAAACGTAAATGATCACATTTTAACAGCTTTCTTTTTATTCCAATATTTGTTAGTTATGTGCGTGAATAAAATGTGATTTAAAAAATTATTATTTGAATTTTCTTTCTCCATCATTTCTTCACACAACTCCATCCGTTTAATATTGTCGTCAGGAAGTAGCTCTTGTGCAGTTGGCACCTTATAGCACCGATACCCATTTCTTTTCAAAATACGTCAAACTGTACTTTGATTTATGTTTACTTCTTCAGCAACTTTAAAGAGACACGTCTTGTCAGAGATTCACTTTAACTTGACCTCGCCGTGATACAACTAATGTTTTGAATAAACTAAATGTATTATTTTGATTTGTACTTAATTTCAATGAATTTACTTTTTTTAAAAAATACCAAAATTTTTCCAAAAATAACATCAGCGGTTCACCCCTCGCCTCTATACCAAAATAGTTGGGAGAGACAACATTGCCTTTTTTACATTTAACTGTTGCGTTTTGGTAGAGGGGACTGATCTGATTGTGAGTTTCACACATAGAACAATTCTTGTCTTTCTCATTCGAGCAGTTCTGTTCATATGATCCTTGTCGTTCTTGTGTGAATCCTATGACTGTATTTTCTATTACTTGTAATATTCTTCATCGATGGTGTATATACGTATAATGTACGAGTATATACGTAAAATAAATACAGGTTTGTAAATATCCATTTCAGATTATCATATTTACTGTATCACTAACGGATTAAATAGTAGAGATAAAACTAGATATAACCGATTGTGTGGTGAGGTTAATTTTAACCGAAAAATGATATTATAGGTACTTCAACTAAAAATACTTATCATCAATACATTGTATTTTATATGGGATACAAAAAATTGAACAAGAAACTTTTAATATTTTTTTCGTTAAATTGTGAATAGCTCTTAGTACTCTCCTGATCTGGCTTCATGTACATTTCATTTTTAATGTGTTAAAAAAATTTGAAAGACCAAAATGCACTCAACCACATGTTTTATCTAATATTGAGTGGAATGTCCTCAAGAAGTTCAGGGAGATTATTGTGGAGAAAACTAGTGTTAGCAATTCCATTTAATGAATGTAGCAGAATATTATGAAAGTTTGAAGGACTGTACTGAAGCGTTAGACAGGTTAAGACCACTGATTCAATTGCTGAAGGACACCATAGAAGATGTAACGGGGGCAGAAAACGGGAAGAGATGGAGCGAGAGAAGCTATTGCTTCACTTCGCAACAGCTCTGGCCAAAAATAAACAAGAAAAGGACAAGGGATATCCTAGAATATAGAAAGGACTCAATTCAGAAGAACACTGGAGTGATCACTAGACACTGGACATTAGGGGCAAGACTCCGGAAAATCAAGGAAAAACTGGATGATCTGTGCATTGAATGCAAGGAAGAGGAAGAGACGGTGGAGCATCTCATGTGTCTGGCAGGTAAGCGCCAGAGATTTGGGGACTAGACGACTTGAGAGTCTAGTAGAGGCAGCAGAGATGGACACCGGAAATTTGAAGAATTTTATAGAAGGATTCAAATGCCTAACATATAAAGGACGAAGGATAGGTAAAAACAGGATGACTCAACACCATGAGCCAAAGGGTATCACTATATGCCTAGGGCCTCTGAGTGGACCGGGCCGGAACGGACCTGGTCGCCCATATAACCTAACCTCAACTTATGAAAGTTTGTGATGAGATCCTATTGAAAAATAAGCCTCATCATCCAATCACAAAACGTAACTCGCTTATTAAGATCTCCAGGTAAAAGAGCTTGAACTAACCTTAGCCTGTCGGGGAACCACTAGTGTTATTTGAATTTTTTTGTAAACGATAAGCGTTGTTGAATACGTGCGAATGAAGAATGATCAGGTGTCGCTCGTTGCGGATATTTTTCAGCATCAAGACGTCTAGCTTTTAGAGAATTGCTGTTTGCCAAACCATACACAAAAGGTTTATCAATCAGATCAGCGTTTGTATACATTGAATAAATGAAACTAAAGTCGGTTCGTTCTCAGGAAAAACCGCACGAAAATGAAATCACGTGAATATTGAATGACTTGGGCAAGTGGATAAACGGGGCACTTATTCCGTTCCGTTAATATAGCTTATAGTTCCCAATGCTTAATATCTAAGCTTTTTAAAAACAGCAGTCTGTCAAGAGTGTCAAGTCTACTGGAATCCAAGCCACGATCCAAGCGGTTCCGCTCATCACTTGCGATGTTGCTGGCAAATTGATAAAAGGCGCTCACAAGGAACAGATGATCCCACGATACTCATATACATCATGGCATTCACGGCTATTGAGTGAACATGGTGATAAATAGAGAAAAAAATCGAATGTCGATTTTCAAGGGTGAAATATCGATTCATTAAATCGATTCTGTACAACATATCGATTTAAAAAATCGATTTATTCCCTTCGAGGAATCGATTTCAGATCGCCATCCCTTGCGCATAGCTTAGCGTAAGGGCTTGTAACTAAGGGGTCCCGGGTTCGAGTCCCGGTTGTTTCGCTTTTTCAATTTTCAGAATATTTAGCTTATACTCAGTGAAATTTCGAACTGATTCTCAAGCTTATTGGAACAAATCTTTTGTCGTGGAAAAAAATTGCAATAGTTCTAAAAATATAAAGTAAATAAACATACCTTATCTGTCAATGTGTCGTTATCTCAATTCGTATTCGGTCAATCAAACCCGCCTAAAGTTAATTCATAAATGCGGCAGATTAATAAGTATTTCTGACCCTTGCAAAACCATCCAAGTAATTATTAAAATGTTATCGTGAACATTTTTTTTTCTATTTTGTTGAAATAAAAAAATTCTACTTTCATTTATCCTTCTTTCTTCGTCCTGTCAGCACCAAAGATTCTGTATAGAGTTTCTGTTTAAAATTAATTCCAATTTTATTTTTAATCTTACAAACTTAAATTGCATTTTTTTTTGTGCTATAATTACGTAGGAATTTCTTCACATGCCCTTTCCGCAGTTCAGATTTCATAAACAAGGGATACGTACTTTATATATGTATTAACACAACACATCGGCAGACATCCGGTTTTGAATTGCTGCTTGATTGTTTTTTTTTTGTTTCGTCAGGTTATTATTATTATTATTATTTAAGGGAAATTATTGTGATAATGGGTCTCGAGAGAAATAATTGTACGCACAAAAAACAACACTTGATACTTAAGTTCGCAGGTAAACGATTACGCCTTCAGGTACCCACAAAACTAATCTGGTGATGATCGTGACATGGCTATCAACCGTGTAATGAGAAATCGGTTAATGAAACGGATTTTAAGTTTTGTTTTTTTTTTCAACCAACAATTATGGTGAAACTAAATTATAATATTATTGAAAATAACGTAAGGTTTATTTAAATATTTTTTGAAAATAACCACCTCTTGTTTGCTGTAGTTACTTTATCCGATTATACATTTTATGTATTTTGGTCGAGTCTAGTGTTGTATGCATGATATTCACCGAGACCTAAAATATCTATTGTGCCCCTGTATCTGTATCTGTAGAGAAGGGAGGATGAGCTTAGGCCACATGTGACCCATTGTACATCCTCCCGAGGAGTTCTCCTCCTAGGTCATCGACCATCTTGTCCTTTCCAGGAAGGTGGACAGGTCGCTAGGAGACATCTCCTTTATATTGGTAGGTGTAGGCCTCACCGAACAGACACTCTCTTATTGACGATAACTCCGGGCATTCGCATAAGGCATAGTATGGAGATGTTTCCTTAGTTGACAGTGACCAGTCAGAAATCCTACTGTTTAACGTAGGTTTTTCCTGGTCATCGCCAAATATTTCTTCGACGCCAGCTTCCCAGTGTCGCCCACGGTAATCCTGGCAAAACTGCATCCTTTGATTCCATCCCATCTCTTCAGGGATTGAGTATGGGTGTAAGGTTTGGCTAGTTCCGCATTATTGTTGAAGTCGTCAGGCCGTAGGTGTCACTGCGTCCAGACGCTAAAGAATCGACAATGCGATTACCTTTACTCCTGTCGTGCCCTTTAACCCTCAAGATAAGTTATCTACCGATGCGTTAGCTAAATCTTGGTGGCACTCTAGTACTAGCCATGATGTAACACGTTGTCTGTTCAAGGCTTCTCTGCTGTCAGTGCTAGAAATTCCTTTTCTGGTTATTGATATACCATCCAGTTCTGTTTGAACCACGCTGGTATTTTTTCCCATTCTCCTTTTAATCCTTAGGCTTAGTGATCTGGAGTAAACTCCACATCCTGAACCTTCTTTGGTTTTTGAGCCGTCTGAATAGATGCTTATTGCATTTGCAGCATTTGACTATATATGTTCTTTTTGCATTTTGTAGGGTTTATTAAACACAAACCTGGGTTCAATTGTGCCCCTTTTGCTCTACTGAAATATTGTTGTGGTCAATTAGTTAATAAGATACAGGGTGTTGACTTTTTTGCAATAAACGAGTTCTGACTCCCTTACTTGGTTCCAAAACTAATAAAAAAGAACATGTTTATTTTCAGTGGCCTTTGTAATCCGAAACAGAATATAATGGTTGGTCTATTCAAAATGAATGATCTAATAATGAAACTGTAAGTTAAAATAATAAAATGTATTTCAATTTTTTAAATAAAAATATTTTCGAAACTTTTTATTTGAAAAATTGATAAAATGTTGTTGGAATAACGTATAAATAAAATAATGGCAGTTGCTATAAGCTGTTTGCAATGTGTCTGAGGCTTCACCAACAAATAATAGAAAATGCAAATAAAGCGGATCGGTAAAACAGTATCTAACCACAATTTTATTGTCAACAAATGACAATGGACGATGATCAATTGGCCAGCAAACACGATTAAACATTTTATTACGGTGTAAACAACATCCTCCAACAAAATGGAAATAATTAGCTTAATTTTATAGCAATTATATGATGTTGTTACTTCATTTTACATTTGATTCGCTAATTATCAATAAGGTTTTAATTATCCGAATTATTTGAAATAGTGAAAACTAGTATTGGAACGCGGCGGTGGAAATTCATTCTAAATATTTCGATAGTTGTTCACGATCAATTTGGTGCTATCGAATTTTGTTCGGTTTAAACACACACACATCATGCTGGATTATTTATTATTATTATTGCTTTATGAGCACACACAAAACTATTGTATTTTTGTCCATCCTGTACCAATTTGTATCAACGTGTGATACATTTTTGGAATCAGCTCAGCTAGAGTAATCCGAAAATTGAGACAAAATGAGGGTGTTCCATTTAAAAAAAATGACGGTGACGTCATTACTCGAAAGTAATTCACCCTGTATATTAGATTATTATTTTAAAATACGGCAAATTAAAATAAAAAATCGACGTGTTTCAGGATTAGTTCTTAAAATGGTCTGTTTAGCTAAAAATGAATTTGTTCCATACTTTACGGACACAGTGTATAACTCAGTTGGTTTTATAATTAGCAGCAATTAAACAAGCCTTTTATTTTTTAAATATTAACTAACCATATTTTTTTATATCCCAAAAATTCGCACTCGTACTGAAACAACAAAAAAAAGACTTTCAATGCCATTCTAAGCGTTCTAAAAGCCGACATTATTATTTCTGTATATCCTGTTCCCTATCCCGCATTCAATATTTATACTTCACTACCGCGGACAATATTTGTTTTTGGCAAAAAGGAGAGACGATTTCAATGCAACCTCATTTCCCTTACTGATTGTGTCTTACATATTGTATACAAAAAAAACTCGACAAGGGAGAGAAAAACGGTGGTGGTGATAACTTTCTTGATTTGATGGGTTTTGAATACAGTGTGAATTGAAATTACCCCGAAATTACAAAAAAAAGTAAAGCTGTCATACTAAAGATAATATAATGAAACGACCTGTACTTTAAAAGTTTATGTTGAAAAAAATGTACACTGTGGGCCGAAATAAAGGAGTACATTTTTTAATTGAAAATATTTTTTTGTTTTTTGAGCGATTTATTTTCTTTTTGCAGGGCTAATAACCTAACATGTCCTCAACATGTCTGTAAATTTGAAAGCAAAAATATGTATAACATTTTAACAAATAACACATTTATGAAAACAGTTTAGTAACTTTAAAACTTGGAGTAAAATATTATGAATGTGGCCACCATTATTTAATAAAAAAAAAATGGTATTTCGCGAATCCGGTAGTTTCAGAAAATTTCCTTTTTACTAAAGTGTTCTGGATAGTTTATCTACCGAAAAAGCATATTAGTACAATTTTAGCTAAGACAGTTTTCATTTGCAACGAGCTCAAATGCACTGTTATATAATTTTTTTTATAAGTCCGACCCTGTACATTATTTTTGTTTTCAAATCTATAGACATGTTGAGGACATGTTAGGTTATTAGCCCTGCAAAAAGAAAATAAATCGCCCAAAAAACAAAAAAAAATCGCCCAAAAAACAAAAAAAAATATTTCCAATTATAAAATGTACTCGTTTATTTTGGTCCACAGTGTATATTATTAGGGTTGTTCATTTTTAGACGATTGTTTTTTTTTCGGTACTACCTGTATATCTGATAATTTATAAAAAAACAAAATATACATCACAGCTTTCTCTCTCTAAATTTTTTGACTAGGCATAATAAATTTATGTACCCTTATTTTTTTTTTTTTTTTTTTATGTTCTGGTTCCCACGAAAAGGAATATCCTGTAATGTTCAGAGAACAATTTTTACAACTCCGCCACTGTGTAATCGTTCATCATTAGCAATGATCGCCTCTCGTACATACACAACACAAACACACAGATGGTCGTTGTTTAAATAGGTGTATTATCGGAAATTATATACATGAAATTTGCTTCAATTAAAACATTTATAAAAAAGCTTCATAAGAAACACATCTGCTTGTTTTGTAATGACAGCCAATAAAAAAAAAAAACACGTTAATATTGTTATTATTTTTGTTACAACTAGTATTACAAATGAAATGATTAGGTTAAATTGGATATACTGTTATTAATACTTTTTTTATAGAAATTATCCAAGAAGTTTCAGTTTAGTATTGTCGAGTTGTCAATATTGTCATTAATTAGCCAGGTTTCATCCAAATAGAAAATATTCTTACAATGGTTGCGATATTTTCGGATTGACCTTAAGTATTCTCGTCTCCAGAAACAATATCCGGCCTATCAATAAGAAAAGATTTTCTGTTCAATTTTTCCCACCGAAAGTTCATTCCTAACCATACTCTAGTTCTTGATGGTTGTGGCAGGTTTTCGTCATTCTGGGCGGCTTGCATAATCTTGTCCAATGTTGGTATTTCTTTTGCGAAATACATACCTACCATGTACTATGCTGCAAATAGCAATATCTAATGGATATACATACCAAATGATAGATTCAATAATAAAAAGAAAACGTTACAAAATGGCAATCGATTTGATCTATCCAAAACAACTAGCAGACAATTCAAATTATTTCTGTTTAACTTATTTAGGAGAAATTTCAAATAAAATTTCAGAAATTATTTCAAATGCTATTCCAACATCTAATGCAGCGTTTAAAACATATAAGAACGTTGGTTCAATTTTAAGTAATGTTAAAGAGAAGAATGAGAAATCTGGTGTCTATAAAATCAACTGCTCTGAATGTGATGCAGTATTATACAGTGTGACCCATTTTGTTTGGAAGCACCCCTATAAAATCCGCATTTTTCAACCGATTTTGATTTAGTCTTTTTTGTTAGATTCAGTATCAAAAACAGAATTTGAGCACAAATTATCATACCATAAGAGCTATTTTCAAGGCACTCTACGTTAATTTTTCTTTGCCAAAAAAGACGAAAGTATATTAGGCATTTTTTTTTCTCAAATATGACTACACCACTGGATTCAGAATCATCACAAATGTAAACTATCAAAATTTCATAAAAAAAGTTTTATTAACAACAAAGTTATCACTACATGAATTTGGAAAAAGTTGTTTTTTAATTAAGTTTTTACTAAGAATGTAGATACATTTTAAAAATGGCAACATGGTAAACAAAAACTAGGACTCAAACATATTGCACTGTAAAAATTCGAAGCCGATACCTTAACCCGTTCTGGAGTTATAGCTTCTGAGAAGAATGTAAAATTGTGCTGATGTGACGAAAATACAAATTAACACCAAATAATACATTTTGATTATTAAACTACTTAATAATAATTGAATTCTACATTTTTGTAGCCTCGACTAGACCTCAGTTAATTTCCACACATTTCTCGTATTGTTTGCGACTATGTCTTAGCGCTTTTTTATTTCATGTGGCGTTATTCCAGCACACGCCTGTCGTATTCCTTCACACAGTTCTGCTCTATTCCTTGGACGTGTCTTATACACTTTTTGTGTCAAAAGCCACCACAGATAAAAATTCAATATAGTTAAATCGGGCGATCTAGGAGGCCATTAGATTAACTCGCTACCGCGACCTATCCAACCATTTGGAAATTTTTCGTTAAGCCGCTGCCTGACAATCCTAGAATAGTGTACAGAACAACCATCTTACTGAAATATCAAATTTCTTTTTTCTGCTAGTGGCAGTTCGTCAATCACTGCGGATAACTCACCTTCCAAAAATTCCATGAAGTTATTGGCATTCATGTTACCCTAAAAAAAGAATGGACCTATTATCCTGTCTTTTAAAATTTCTGCTTCCAATTTTTACAGTGCAATATGTTTGAGTCCTAGTTTTTGTTTACCATGTTGCCATTTTTAAAATGTGTCTACATTCTTAGTAAAAAATTGATTAAAAAACAACTTTTCCAAATTCATGTAGTGATAAGTTTGTTGTTAATAAAACTTTTTTTATAAAATTTTGATAGTTTACATTTGTGATGATTCTGAATCCAGTGGTGTAGTCATATTTGAGAAAAAAAAATGCCTAATATACTTTCGTCTTTTTTGGCAAAGAAAAATTAACGTAGAGGGCCTTGAAAATAGCTATTATGGTATGAAAATTTGTGCTCAAATTCTGTTTTTGATACTGAATCTAACAAAAAAGACTAAATCAAAATCGGTTGAAAAATGCGGATTTTATAGGGGTGCTTCCAAACAAAATGGGTCACACTGTATATTGGTCAATTAAGAAGAAATCTTAATATAACTAAGGTATAGTGAGCATCTTGGAGCCTACAGAAACAAGCACCCTGACAGATCAAATTACGCAAAACATTTGTTAGAACAAAACCACAAACCAAAGTTGAACAATCAAATACAGTTACTACATGACTGTCGGAATTATACTAAACTTAACTTTTTAGAGTCTTTAGAAATAAGAAGGTACTCCAATGATCCTCAGTATACTCTTGTAAAATTAATTAAAATAATATACGTATGTTTTCGTATCGTGTTTAGATTTGACTATTGGTCCATATTTAATGTTTAAGAATTTTTAAAATCACTTAATTCAGTGAGAAACATTTTTAAATAAATGTAGCCTATTCAGAAAAAAATTGATTACTACCCTACCATTATTTGTTACATAACTAAAAATGTTAGTTTTGCATACTTCATAGTTATTAATATAAAGTCCAAACTTTTCTGCTGTGAGGCAGGCCCAGATCCTTTCAGACCTAAATAATAATAAAAAAGTAAATATAGAGATTTTTTATGGCATTTCTAGAGAAGAAACGTCTATTTACAGTCCCATTTACATGAATATTAACGACCAACATAAATTTCATTGTGAGTTGTGTTTTCTGACCTGACCATTGTAAGATGACCTTCATGGAGAAGGGATTTCTCTTCTACCTGCTTGTTCCACCACACAGAGACGTATTCTCACTCTACACTTATCCGCAATGACAAATAAAGTTAACTTTTGTCACGTTAATCACTGTGATGTAGATTTTTTTTTCTTGGGTTCAAGTACACATTTCTTTTAAAGAAAAATATGATCATAAACAAAAATAATTCTAAACTGGTATTTATTACGATATAATTTTAAAATGAATGTACGTATGATCTTCTCTTTTCTTCGGCTTTTAAAATTGTTTTTTGCAGGCTTTCCGATTTTTATGAAATAATGTTTCACTACAACTCAATGTTCACACATCATAATGACTCAATTTTAGTTTATTACGGTCCTGATTTTAATGCATCTTGTGCCTGCCTGTCTTTATATTTTTTTACTGCCTTACAGTTTTGACAAGCAGTTGGTTGTAGTTTTTGTGATGGGGTCCGAAGAGTGAGAATTGGTTAAATTAATTTTGGAAAATAAATTATGAGATCATTCTTTTGTGTATAATTTATTTCCATTTATTAGTTTCGTCATTAGTTTTAATTAAGTATGGCATTATGGTAATAAAAGTTATTTCGATAACATCTCGACTTTTTTTGTAATTTTGTTTTTATTTTCATTACACCAATGTCTATTTGCTATACATTTTTGAAGTCCTGCAGGTTATGTGGTAGAGGAGAAGATCCCTCAAGCGGAATTTCAAGCCATAAGAAAGTTTTCCCAGTTCAATATTGATGAAATATTATCTACTACATTTTTATAGAACTGTCGCTCATGTAGACTAGTCAAAGTTCACAAAATATCCGTAAAATGCCGCAAAAAATACAAAAAACTGGAAAATTCAAAATTGAGTATTTAAAAGGGTTGTGTTTAACATGAGAAAAAGTTTTACAATGTTAGGCATGCAATTTTCCGGAAAATCGTCGAGTGAAAATTTTTGTTTTTGTTTTTTCGATCTAATTGTTTAAATAATAAATATACAGAAAACCTTCCAAATCAAAATTTGTAGCTGATGCATTTATCTACAAATTTTGTCTGAAAAGTTTTTCTATAAATTAAAAAGTTTACGAGATAAAATTAATTTCAGTGGTACCTAGTCAACCGCTCGACTTAATAGTTAATAATTTTGGGCTTATAACATTCTGAAAAAATAAATAAACTCATATAAAATGTAGAGAAAGATCTCAACTTTTAGATAGAAATACTTTCAAATTTGAAAAAGTAGATTTTCTAACTGTAAAATCAGTTTATTTATAAAAAAAACTAGAGCGAAAAAGTCAATAAACAATTATAATTCCCATTTAATTAATACTTATCCCAGCGAAAATTCCTTTTGGATTTAGCATTGCAAACGAGCATAAAACATTATTATTATAAAAGCAATGCCATCAATATTTAGAATTTTAAACAAATGCTTCTTAAAAATCTGTTTTTTTTTGCATGCTTAATTTTACTTGTTTTTTTAGACTTATCTTTTTTCGAAATTAATATAATCCAATGAAACTTTACAACTAAACACTTTGAAGTATCTACTTTCGAAACTACTATACAGTTTTTCTATAAATATCAAATTTCTTAAATAATAGACAATTATTTATAATAAATACCTAAATCAGAGGTCTTTCAGCAAACCTTCTAGAACTTTTTATACCGTTTATGATATCATCTAAAAATTTGTGAACTTTATAATGAACCTATTTAGAAGTGATCGCGATACAAAAGATCACACCTATGGCTCAGGTAAGAAAGAGTCAAAGGGTATCATTATGGGCCTAGGGCCTCTGAGTGGACCGGGGCCGGAACGGACCTGGACGCCCATATAACCTAACCTACGTACCACGGTTTATGACCCCCCCCCAACGTGATCCAGCGTAGTCTTAGATCGAACCCCCCCAAAATAGACTATGTGATTTATGGACCGCCTCGTTCACTCAATTTGGTCCAACTTGTTCAACTTTCATATGTGTCTGTTCAATAAATTGTGAAAATCATCGGTATCCAACGGAAATCGATGATTTCTTTAGTTTTATTATTAAAATAGAACGTTTGATACGCATTAAGTTTATCAGAAGTGCAATACATATTTAACTTCAATCTTTATTTAAACTTATCAAATTATAAACACAAGTTTAATCGCTTTTTCAAATTATCGCCGACTTATCGCGGCTATCAATCCTGTGAAAATGTAATTAAAACCATTAATATCTTTAATAACGATGTGTTTTTCAATATAATCTTCTCGAAAGCCAGATAAAGTTTAATTTTTAATACAGGTTGTCTTATTATTTAATAATAATAGACGTCAAGATAATTCATTGTCTGTCGGGGCATGTAGCCTGAGAAGTAGATGTTGCTTCCTAGTGAACGGTCTGTACACTTTGAAAAGTAATTCACATTTAAACTATTGAAACATAACAATTGCATAATTTTTAGTGAATTTTTGTTTTAATTATTCTCTGTTAATCTAAAGACTAAATTTAAAATAATTTTATTTTTTAATATCGAATTTGTCGTTTATTAATATTATCTAATAAAACATGGGGTCAATATTTGAAGTTTCTTTCCTCTAAAACGAATCGAAAGTGTAAATCTAAGTGTTTCTTGGATTTATTTTTAAATTTTATATGTATATCGAGTCGCTTTTTAAACCCGCTACCGGATTTCATTGTTTATTTTTAAAGTTTTATGTGTATATTTAACACCCGCAGTAGTTACAGAAGGGTCATGAATTCTCTATTTTTAGACAAAAAAGTGTTCGTTGGAGGTAATGCCGCAGATTATTCGCTATCCAATGAAAATATAGCTTCGTTTTATAATGAATTGCTTCTTATACATAACAAGAACATAAACATACACTGTGATTATTTTTATTTAAAAAATGATAATCGTAGCCTCATTTTAATAGACATTCCAGACAGAAGATACACTAATTTTTTCAACTAATTTTCATAAGATTTCAAAAAAAAACAATAACAAAAATCAATAGTAGGTATAGTTCTTCCAAAGTTAATGTGATGACCCATATTTTTAATCCCTTTGAAGGAAAAAGCCGCCCAATGGCGTGCATATAAATTTTTTATAAATTCGAATATTGTGAAATAATGTTAATCTACTATATCAATGTGGATGAAAAAAATTAACCTGCATACAAAATTCATAAAATTTATAATACAATAATAAAGCGCTTTCCTCTAGAACACGGAGTATCTAAAGAACAGTTTTTTGTATCCTCAACCCAACCATATTTTAAAGGTGGGTGTATATCCTCATACAGTTTTAATTATAATATAATTACCATTACTACTATTTTCTTACATATTAAGTTAAAATGTATTTTATTTTATATATTTATTCATGTAATAAAACCGTAAGGATTGTTTGAATAACAAATAAATGAATAAACACTTGACAACATCATGTGTATCAAACCAAGTTTCGTCTAAATAAATTATAGTTCTATTTGAATCACGGTACCCTTTTGTTTTGCGCAAATACTCCTGTCTAAGTTCAGCGATACGCCGAGACTCCATTATTACCATTCGATAATCTAACTTCCTATATTTAAATCCACAATTCAATAATCCCGCGCATCATCTTGGACTGTTGTTTCAAATGGTCTCCAAAATGCCATTCTAATTAATTATATTATAAAACTTACCTTAACGTCTACGAACAAATGAATATTATATTAATATCAATTCACTGACGCGACCTAACCACTACACCTACACTTTCCTATAAATACCTATAACAATTCACTAAACTCACTCAACCAAGAAATAGATATTATATTAAATATTTCATTAAAACAAAATTCACACCCGACTCTGAATGATACTAATGGATTATAAGCCGAACCACAACACAACCCCCCCCGAACACCCTCAAAACCGTAGAATTTTTTCTGCGAAAATCGTCCAACGGATTATACTTCGGTTATTTCGTTATATTACGATGAATACTGCAGTTGATGACTGGTTGTTTCGAAGTCTTTACTGCACGTGCAACTACGTTGCCACCTCTTCAAAATTTTCTTAAATATAGTAACATATAAAAAGTGGTTTTAATTAATTTTTCTTTTTTCAGTAATTTCAAGCGACTTATTTTAATGTTTACTAATAAATCTACATTATGTATTTTTTTTTAAATATTTCCAAACTAGCTTTCTTATAACATCACAAACTAACAGTAAGAGGAACATTTGTGTAGCGAGCCTAACAATTTTAGAAAATATATCTGACAACATGGCCTTATTTTATGGTCATCACACTGACAATAGTTAGAGTATACCTACACATACAATTATTGTAAAGCGTTCGATGAGTTAAAATGCGTATAAACTTCACTTATATATTGTAATATTTTCCCCTGATTCGATTGGTGATCATTACAACTAGGGATGTAACGAATAAAAAACGGTCTTGTTTTTTTTTAAAAAAAAACGTGTTTTTAATAAAAAAAAACAAAAGGTCTTGTTTTTTTTAACACGCATTTTTCTTTTTCAAGTCATTTTGACTATAGAACTGCATTAAACATCTTAGAAATAAAATAAAAAGTTAAGAATAAGGATTAAGTAGTATTGATTATTTATTATTAGCATAATAATATAATAATATTGCATAATCAAAAACAATAATATGGTAATAATACCATATAAGAACAACTGAACTAGGACGTTTAATTTAAGGCTTACTTATCGCTTGTTTGTCCTCGGGCATGAAAAATCAATGTTTCTTAAATATTATTTTACATTCGGAAACGACACTTTTGTAGGGATTTCGGTTCTCTATTGTTAAAGTTACTAATATTTGGTTTTTAATAAAAATTGTAGAAAATGTATTGACATTTGAATTTTTTTCTAAAAGTTAATAAATCTCCCACAGTTTTTATAATAAACCAAAAATTAGTAAGTTAAAAAATAGAGAACCGAAATCCCTACAAAAGTGTCGTATCCGTAACCTTCACTAAATGCATATAGCGCTCAGGAAATACAATATATAAATTGAATTACTCAAATACAAAAATATCAGCGGGCTCAGACAGGCTCATTTTTCCACTGTTGCCATATTGAGTGATTTGTCGCGCTAGGCTACTTTCAAATAAATCAAGCGTGGAAAATATAGTAAAATGGTAGGTACCTAATAATTGATGATTCTTATTTTTGTAACAATCACAATTCGCATATTGGGTAATTTTGCATTTTACGAAAACGGACTATTTTTCACGAAATCTGTTGAAAATATCTGTTTTACATTTTAACTCCAATAAAAGACAGTCAAAATGGTAAAATTAAAAACAAAAAAAACGTTTTTTTTTCATATTTTTTATTCAGTTTAAAAAAAAACCGTTTTTTTACATCTCTAATTACCACGTTCTCTCTGATCGTAGCTCGGGTGGTTTTTGAAAAACTATATCGAAATTCGAGTGAAAAATAATCGATTATTTTCGATTGCTCGAGTGATATTCGTCACGATTATATAATGAATGGACCGATAATAATTATTTTTCATTAATATTGAACGTACAATTATTGTAAGTAATTTTTGAAACATTATCTGTTTTTCAGTTGAGTACCAACTAGTGAATTCTCTCTGTAAAGGACCATTCGGCCAGTCTCGGGAAATAAGTATACACCCCTAAGATGAAACAAAGTGATGACCGCGCACAATTATTCTTTCTCTCTCTTTCATATATCCTTGTCGTACTTGTGTAATCCGAGGCGAGGGTTCCGATGTAATTTACGCAATCTGTATATCGTTATTGGAGCGTTTAAAGGCCGAAATTGCAAAGAAACGGCCGCATATGGCAAAGAGAAAATATTTTTTTCATTATGACAACGCACCGTGTCACAAGTCAATCAAAACAATGGTAAAACTACATGAATTGAACTTCGAATTGCTTCCATATCCATCGTAGTCACCAGATTTGGCTCTCAGCGACTACTGGGTGTTCGCAGACCTAAAAAAAATGCTCGCCGATAAGAAATTTCGCTCGAATGAGTAGGTTATCGCTGATACTGAGGCCTATTTTGAGGCAAAAGATAAATCGTTGTACAAAAGTGATTTTGAAATGTTAGAGCTGTGCTGGAATGATTGCGTTGTTCTTGATGGAAATTACGTTGATGTATAAAACTGTAGTTTGAACAAAAAAAAAAAACGTTTTCTTTGTTGGGGACTTTTAGCCCATGTGTTATATTGTGGTTATCTATACGCCGTAACTGATCGATTCGTAATATCTATTGGCTAATTTTGTTATGAATCATATAATCGGCAATAACTTTTTCGTTGCATTGTAGTTAACGAGTAGTAGAGTTTTTGAAAATTTGGCAAGACGTGTTTGAAACATTATTTACGTTCGAATGACCGAATATTGATTTACGCCGGTCCATAAAATTCGACGAGCGCACCACACTAACGTGTAAAAACAGCTATAATCGTGATCGATAAATAATCAGCCCCGTTAATTCAAAACCGGTCTTTTCGGGTCCAAAGCATCTTTTCCTAGTTCCCTTCTTCGTTTGTTCGTCTCGCTCGCGATGCCGAGCATTCGTTCATGGTCCATGAACTGGTTGGCTTTTGGTCTTCCTTTTTCTTCTTCTTTTTTTTTAACTTCGGTTTTCGACACCTAAATCCGCAGCCAAAGCAACGTTGTCATATTTTTTCATGGCTTTAATCCTGTTTCGAATAAAAAATACGTGGTCGCTTATAAGTCTGTTGGTCCTTATTTAATAAAATCAGTATTTTTATTATTTTAAATTTCAACTATATACTTCTCAAATGTACCTTTGATCTGGTACAGAGTTCCGAAACACGCTGTACAACTAATTTAAAAATATGTTTCTTTGGGCTTGCTACAATCGGTCAAAATTTTATTTAAATATCTTTTCAAAATATAAACCACCCTGTAGTAGTGATATTCCTTAGTACGCCTGTATCACCATCAACACTTCTTAATTCATTCTGCATTAAATTTTTAATCCTATCATTTCTTCTGTTTTTACTTGAAATTGTCTTCTTTGCTAATATATTCTTGCTTACTGTTTTCGTTTTTCACCAACCACACTTCTGACTCTTCCTGAACACCAGTTCGTTATATTGACATGTGACAATTGACAAGGATGGTGTATATCATAGATCTATCCAAAAAACATAAAATTTTGTTAAAATAGGCTTTATCACCTGAAAAATCTCGTCGTGTTGTTCTTTTGGGTAATTCTTACTCTCTTTAGGATCTTTAAACTTTTGTTTTGTTTTTCAGTCTAAATTCACCAACATCTGATTGCGATCTACCATTAACGAGTCAAAGGTACTTTTTGTAGATTTAAGAATTCAGAAGCTTCAAAACATTTTTTTTTTGATCCAATTAGATTTAAATAACTTTTCATAAAAACAGGTTCACCTTTCATCACAATTTCGTCACACCTTCTAACGATTACCCACCTTGTTTAAATAAACATTATCGTCTGTAAATCAATTTTTATTCAGCCACAAATCTGCATAACTCGTTTTCCTTTTGATGTATTTGATTTTTGACACTAAATTTATATTTGTAATTTGACGTTTTTATTCGTACATTACCGGAAACTGTAAAATAAAATAGTTGTTTTCACTACGCCCACTTTAGACATAATCTTTGCTAGTTCTACTCGATTTAAATGGAATAAAATATGGTAATTTCAGCCATTAAACCAGTTGATTTTCTCAAAATCTACATCCAAAGTCGAATCGAAGATTCTTACGCCCGTAATTTTGATGCGCGTAGTTATATTGAATACCAGTCAGCGCAAGCTAGTCTTATTCGAGTTAATATTATTATTAACTCAATAATTATTAATTCTTTATCGCAACATAGGGTTTTGTTGATAAAATATTTATAAAAAAATACGTATTGGAAGCAAACTTATCTCTAGAGCCTTCTCAATAAAAGTAAGGTACTTACCACCCTAAAAAATAGTCCTTTTGTCCCTTGAAAAAACGTTTTCGCCGGGTTTTATATTCCAATAAAATATCTGAAAGACCCTAAAATCGACCAACACTACATTTCAACTAAAATTGAAAAATCAGATTACAATGTATTGACACGTAAAGGGCACAAGGAGAGACCTTATGGTTCAGAAAAACAGGTACAGGTGGAAGTTGGATAAATAAATGGGACGTGTATTGTCAATATCTATGGCAGTGTAATGACATTTCTTCGGGTTCTATTGTAATTATCAGGGATGTTTCTACTGTTAGATTTACTGATATACGATACAAGCCAATTCAAACGGAAATTCTCTGAATTGGCAAACAAAAGGTATCATTTTTTTTGGATGGAACATACAGGGAAAATAAAAATAAAATATTTTTTTCTAATTTTGTCATATAAAGTGACACTTTTTAAAACTGATTGACATTATGAAACGTCTTACTTTTTGTAACTAGTTGCATAAAGTAAAATTTTATGCAATTGTTGACAAAATTAGTGACAAAAAGAATTATTCTATTTATTAAACTGTTAAAATAAATTAATTAATTATTATAAATATTGATAACACAATTATTGCAATTATTCAAATTAATTCCCGACGACATATTTTTTTCATTGCTCGAACTTGCTGTTATTTGGGAAGCGGCGCACATTGCATTAGATGTTTCACCAAATATTTCTTGCGCTATAAGTTTTTTATTATTCATGGAATTTTCAACATATCCCTCCGCAACAGAGGTAGATTTCCAACCTCCATGCCTCTTTAATTTTAAAATATCAGCGCCACTGTCTGCTAGGAAAGTGGCAGAGCTTCTTCTGAAGCAGTGGCCAGGATTTGAAAGACCAACAAATTGTGCAATAACTTTTGGCAGACTGCTAAATGTGTTAATTCCCACAGGATTTCTGGTACATTTTCCATTCGCATATTTTACAAAAAATCTGTTGTGTTTAAGAACCTGGGGACGCAACTTAATATATTTTTTTAATATTTCTACAAGATTCGTATATACAATGTCTCCAGTGGTAATTGCAAACTGCCGTATAACTTTTGTTTTTGAAGGTGGGATATCAACACGAAAATGGTTTCCTTCGTCTATAACATTTTCAACTGGAAGAAATGTTAATTCTGCTTTTCTGCATGCTCCTGCCATTCCAATTATCATTGCAACCTTAGCAATTAAGTATTCTTTGTCATCAGCTTCCACTAAAAATTTGGCAAAATCTTCTTTAATAAAAACTTTTGACTTTTTAGCACTGTACCCGTCCGCTTGCCTTTTAATATATACTACCAAATTTGTATATTTTTTAATATCAATATTCGTTTTCAGATTTAGTTCAGACCTTAACATTGAGTAAAGGGTCCATAATGTGGAAACTTTTAGATATTTCTTACCCTCAAAATATGCAAGTAAAACTTTCTCATTAACATGTTTAATTTTCTTCTCATCACACCACGTAACAAATTTTTCGTATGCCAAATCATAAACTGCCTTTGACTTTTTGGGAATTACTGATAATAGAGCATTACCTACTGCCTCTTCAATATAGCTTGGTAGCTGTTCAGAACTTGAATCACTCATTTTTTAAAAATAAAAATAAAAATATATCAATCTCGCTAAAAACTTTTTTACAAAATGTCAAACTGACAACTAACATGAAGTAACAGCAACAAACTAAATTTATGTTTTCCAAATTTTTATCAATTATATTAAATTTTATTTTTTTATTACTTTCTTCAAAATTAGAAAAAATCTTGTATGCAATACGTTACACAAAATTAGGCATTTCGTAACTGATGGCATAATTAGCTATTTTTTTATTGGTGAACCATTTTACCTATTTAAAGCACGCCTCAGCGTGTTTAAATCGAACTTTCAAAAACGCGCGTTTTTTAAAGTTACCATGGCAACATCAACAACTCGAGAAACGAAGTCTAAATGACAATTTTTTTATTATTGATCTGACAGGAGTACTTTGTAACGTCAAAACCTTTATTCGAACAATATTTAACAATTTCAATTTTTTTTATACGCATCAGAAGATTTTTGCGGTACTAACCACGATTCTGCTTTACTACTTAAAAAATCGATATTAGAATTCATTTTTATGCACTTCGGTGACAACAATAAATCTTAAAGACAAAATGCAAATTAGTTTGTTTTTCTCATTTCCATGACAACGCAAGCATCACGAATTCAACCATTTTACATTATTAGTTCTTATTTCCATTTCTTGTTGTTGTAGTAGTAATAGATACCAGTATATATTTATAATTTCAAAGAGCACCAATAAAAAAAAATAGCGTAAAGTATTCGTGGATAACTGGTCTCTAAAACACTTGCTCTATTTCGAGCACTCCGGCTTCGCCGTCGTGCTCGAAAAATCGCGCGTGTTTTAAAGACCTTAATATCCACTTATACTTTAATATACTATTTTGTTGGATGTTTCGTACACTTTAAAATTATAGTAAATAGATTTGCCAAAATTAGTATTTCTTTATTACTTTCACCATCATTTTTGTGATCTTGTACATTTAGTGAAATGAAAACCTACATGTTGCTGTGACGTGTTGCGCCTTGACTGTATGATGTCAGTGCTGAACTCTATCTACCATGAGCGTGCGATAAAACTTTTAAACAGGATTAATTTGTTTAGGGGGCGTCCATTAATTACGTGAGGCATTTTTGACTTCCCACCCTATTCTGCCTTGGTGAGAGGTAGTTGGATTTTTCTCGACCCTCCCCCCGCCTCCAATCTTACGTGAGGTTTTTAAATATTTGTGTTTTTTAGTGTAAGTACGTTGGATTTACCCCCTTCTCCCCCAAGTGAGATTTGGTGAGTTCGGTTCGATCCCCCCTCCCCGCCTGAAAACCTCACCTCATGTCTGCATATTTATTTTTCTATGCAAATATTTTCATTTACATTTCGGATATTTTTAATATATTTTGTGCTTTTCATTTTAAAACCTTTGCGCGATAAGCGAAAAATTGCACATTGTTGAAATTATAGATGGATTATACGGAGGGGTACGTGGTTATTTAAAGAACAATTTCGAGGGCAATTAAATATGAAAGGTACCTGCAAATTGGCGCGTATTACTCCGAAACCAAACACATTATTTATCATATACAATAATACAGTCGTGACGTTTTAGAGAGGGTTGAGTAAATTATATAGGGGCGAGATATGTGTGTATTAATATTTTGCCAGAAAGTCATCTGGGGTGCGTCACTCAACTTAAACGTTCAATTCATATATTTATTCATGGGTTTCAGCAAGTGTAGTTATTAATATTCTGACTAAATCGAAATTAAATCATTCAATACAGGGGTTGTAAAGGTATATTTTTTAATTTTGTGTCAACAATTAGAAAAAAATTACTTTTGACTCTTGAATTTTCTTGTAGAAATAATAAAATATTGACAGATATGCTGAATTTATCAGACAGTATTAAATAAACAAACGTCCACCTAGTGTAAAATACTCAGTAGCGTGCAAGCAACGTATATAACAATGCATAGCAAAAAATCTTGAAAATAGTTTCAAAAAAAAATTAAAATATTTTGTACGACATTAATAACCTGATCAGGTGTAAAAACGACCAAATTTTGTTCCGAAGTAACACGTAATAGGGCAACATACTTCCGCAACCTTTAATTTTTGACCCTGCGCTTGATTAATTTGTCATTCCATACGCTATTAAAGTGGTTTAAAAACATTTTCAGTTAATATAACATCAAGAAAGGCGAGGAGCTTGAATTTTTTTCTCGCGTACATAATTTTCTTGCGATTACTCCTAAGATAATAATTTAAATTATATGGTGTAAAAGAGTAAAATAAAGTGCAGGAAATGCTTAAAACCAATTTTTTAAAGTTTATCGCGAACAGACAGACAGACATTGCGGAGGACTTTGTTTTTTGTAGCGAGTGATGATGACGACAAAATGAGCTGTTCTGGTATTTGGGATTCCCCCTTTCGTGGTCGGAATTGCACTCACGGTGGATTTGGCTGTTCCTACGAAAATTACATGGTTGCCACTCGTTCGGTCTAATTAACTAATAAATGTCTTGACACCATTGCATTGGCATACGTTGTGTACTTTTTATAAACACGAGCGAATAGATATAATTATTTTAGATCAAACTGAATTATTCAGTTGTTAACAATTAAATTCATCTAATTACCTGTAGAAATGGAATGGAATATCTTTATTCATCCAATAGTTTCATTGCATGAATATATGAGTGTAAAAAAAATTAAAACGACAAATTACCCGTCTGGTGCTAAGTTTAAATTAATCATTACTACTAATAATTAAAAGCGACAAGACGATGAATTTATATTTTCATGCGAGAACGAGATTTTTTACTATTTTTGATAAATCCTTAAATGAATATGTCACGTAACGATAGTTTCAATTAACTAGAAATATTTGTGTCTATATTGCGTGAGAATAAATTGTGAAAATAAATTTTAACCGTTTTACGTTCAATTTTCCTTTATTTTTTTAAATAACTTGAAAATTATTTATTAAAAAATTTTCAAAAATATATTTTTGAAACACTCGCACCAAGACCTTTAATTTGACATGTCACAATGTATAGTTTGAAAAAAAAATTTCTTATTCTCCAATTTGCCCCCCAAAAGAGATACCTATATCCAAAATTCATTTATTTTGTATATAGAGTATCCTAATTTTAATTGGCATGGTATCGGTAAAATTTAGACAAATTATTGTAATTTTTTGAAACCCGGACCTAATACTGGGGATTCCAAAACGTTTGTATTGCATCTATAAATTAAATAGTTTAGATTCACAATTGGTCACGGTAGATGACTCATGCTGAACTTGTACCAAACAGCTGGACTTTTATTATTTGTGTCTATGCGAGTTCCCGGTGCCAGAGTGGTTCAGATTCACTCAGATTAGTCCCGTTAGGTAGCGCTGTAATCGAGTTCACATTGAACTCTTCCTAAATGACTGTACCAATTTTCATATTTTGTGTGTTTCTTTAAGTGAGTCCAAAGATGGTCTGGATTCATAATAGGTCCCGGTAGGTGGTGCTGCGATCGGGTTTGTGATGTTTACATTATATCTGCTTTCTGACAGGACCAGGTATGTCTGGTCCGCTAGTTTTTATTTAATTTTATCAACATTTGCTGTTAATACAAAATAAAGAAAAAAGGTAGCGTCAAAAAATTCTTCTGTCAGTGAGTCATCCAAAGTTCTCCATTACTACCAATACTAGAAAATAGTAAAATTATTTCTATTACATTGTAGGTTCATAAAATAAATCTAATTTAATAAAAACACAAACTGTATACTTTTTAAATAATTATCAAGAAACGTGATGTAGTTTGTTGGATTCAATTTTATTATTATTTTTATCTCTCGAAAGTTCAAGGTTGATATTTTATAGTACATCTGGTGTATGAGTGTCTTTTTACGTTTAAACAAAAAAGAAATGTCATAAAATTGTCATAGTCAGTTGGGGAAAAAATAAAAATTCTTAATAACAGTAAACATTGAAAAGTATTGGACATGATTTTTACATCTGACCAGAAAAAGTTTAGCAGCCTAAAACGTGCCCATGAAATTTATCCAATAATATTAATTATATGAAAATTTAAAGTACTTTAACAACATCACCCTGTAACTCAGTAACGAGCCATATAATAACGAAACTAAATTAATTTTACTATAACCAGAATATCACATTATATCATGCGGGTATTTATGTACAAGGACATTAAAGGGGTAAATAACCAATGAAAATTCATAAATGTCAACATTCTTAGGCATTAACTCTTTCTTATTTTGACGTTAAGTCCTCTTCTATTACCCATAATACTGGGAATTAAAAAATCCACTGATCACGGCTGAACAGATGCAAAGGTCATTTAAAATTTTAAGATCGTGATGGAACTCTGAGTTTGAAGATCGATTAAGTGGATATTTTGGCGATTAAGGATTTGTAAACAACTAGATCTGGATAGTTTATAGTGTTTTTTTTTTATTGGAACTGTGACTGTAAACAATAATTCCGAAACGTTTTAATTTTCTGGTGTTGGAGAAAGATAATGTGATGAAAAAGAAATTCAAGTTTTCCGTGTAGCCTAATCAAAGAACACATAAAGCCTCACAAAAAATACAAAAAACTTGAAAATTTAAAATTGGGTATTTAAAAGGGTGGTGTTAAACATGAGAAAAAGTTTACGATGTTGGACATGCAATTTTCCGGAAAATCGTCGAGTGAAAATGTTTGTTTTTGTTTTTTCGCTCTAATCGTTTAAATAATAAATATACAGAAAAACTTCCAAATCCAAATTTGTAGCTGATGCATTTATCTACAAATTTCGTCTTAAAAGTTTTTCTGTAAATTAAAAAGTTTACGAGATAAAATTAATTTCAGTGGTATTCAATTCGTGGTTACGCGCGAACGGCCCGTGAGCCAAATTTATTAACTGCTCGACTTAAAAGTTAATAATTTTGGGCTTATAATATTCTGAAAAAATAAATAAACTCATGTAAAATGTAAAGAAAGATCTCAACTTTTAGATAGAAATTTGAAAAAGTAGATTTTCCGACTGTAATATCAGCTTATTATAATTCCTAATTAATTAATACTTATCCCAGCGAAAATTCCTTTTGGATTTAGCATTGCAAATGAGCATAAAACATTATTATTATAAAAGCAAAGCCATCAATATTTAGAATTTTAAACGAATGCTTCTTCAAAATCTGTTTTTTTGCATGCTTAATTTTTCTTTTTTAGACTTCATTCAATTATATCTTTTTTCGAAATTAATATAATTCAATGAAACTTTACTACTAAACACTTTGGAGCATCTACTTTCGAAACTACTATATAGTTTTTCTATAAATATCAAATTTTTTAAATAATAGACAATTATTTAAAATAAATACTTAAATCAGAGGTCTGTCAGCAAACCTTCTATAACTTTTTATACCGTTTATGAAATTATCTAAAAATTTGTGAACTTTATAATGAACCTATTAAGAAGTGATCGCGATACAAAAGAACACACCTATGGCTCAGGTAAGAAAGAGAAGGGAGCACAAATAAACGTGAAAAAGTAGGTGAGGGAGCGTGGAAAATCGATGATAATACATTAAAAAGTTGAAAAAAGAAATTTTTTTTTCAATGTATTTGTAGATACCCCATTTTAGAACACATTTCATATGAATTTTTTTTCTAAATGTCATTGTTTATTTACTATCATAAAATTCAAAACATGAAAATTGATGATGTTCAAAAATACTACTATGGAAATTTCGTATATATTTTAAAAACTAATGCAGATACAAAAAAATGTTCAGATACATTTTGTAACTAAATGTATTAGCTACAATTTTTGTTTGAACATTTTTCTGTGTCTTCATTATTTAAACAATTAGAGCGAAAAAGCAAAAACAAGAATTTTCACTCGACGATTTTCCGCATTAGCATTGTAAAGTTTTTCTCATGTTAATCACAACCCTTTTAAATACCCAATTTTGAATTTTGTGTACTTTGACTACGCTAGTGAGCAACATTTGATAATAATCAGTGTGGGCTGAATTTGGATAATAAAGTGGACGAAGAAATACTTCTTAACCATCTTAAAAATGAAGTTTTTTATTCGAAGTGTAAATATAAATATTTTTATTTGTATTTTCCTTCTTTATGAACCAATTTCAATATTACTATAATTATCTCCCCAAGTTTTTTGTACGTAATCCTGAGACACCCTGTAATATTAACCTGCACTTATAATATTTCTCTAAAATTGTAGACCGTCTGAAATGGAACAAAACTACATTGTTTCATAATACATTCAATTTTCGTTATGATAAATGGGCTGATACGATACAGAAGCAGCTGAATCGAAATATAAAATTACAGTCTTTCAAATTTAAAATATAATGAAAGTTTTGAAAATGAATAACCATTTATAACCTTGAAACCGCTTATTATTTTAGATGCATTTTTAAATCTTTGAGTAGATATCAATTTTAAAAATGTGGGTTTAGATATTATGAAAAATATATAATATGCAAGTTGGTAGGAATAAAAAAGAAAGAAAAGATTACTTTTTATGCAAAACGAGATGATCAAATGAGGAGTTATCATAGAGAATCGTGGAAAAAATTACTTGAATTCGGTGGAAAACATTCATGTTGGCAGCCGGAGTTACAAGTCGGATGAAATCGTCGTTACCTTTTTGACATATTTGAATTAGGGAACCATAAGAAACAATCTTTTTCCACAAAAAATATTCTTTTTTCTATACGCATCATAGAAATTTGATAGCTCTTTTGAGTACTCTAATAAACAAAACAAAAAGAGGCTATAGGAATTTTTTTGTGATATTTAATATTTTGTTTTTTTTTACAGTGTAGATGGGGGTAGCTTTAGAAGTCATTAATACTATAGGTTGGTTTTGATTGTTAGCAAACCTACTTAAAAAAAAATTTGATTACATTCCTATATTGCGTATAGAAATTAGAACATTTTTTGTGGAAATTAGAACATTTTTTGTGAAAAATAGAACATTTTTTGTAGAAAATACTTAATTCTCGCGGTTTCCTAATTCAAAGGTAACGGCGATTATATCCAACTCTCAGTTTCAGTGTTGAGCAATCAATTTATTAATATGGTGATAAAAAATGACAGATGATTTGTGAAATAAAGTCATTGTGGATCAAGATGTGCTTTTGGACTAGGTAACGTTGTGTGTGTGTGTCAATAAACATAAAATTGAATCAATATTATAATTAAATAAAATTTTCTGATTCTCTTCCTAAAAGTTAGTTGAAATGAAAACAGAGACAAACTAAATTTACCAGAAACAAAGCATACCGCATTTTATTACATTCTTTTGCAAATTTTCAACGCATTTTCAAAATGCTATGAATATGTAGTAAATAAAACGCAACACGTTATGGATCTAATGAAGTATTTTACATACCAATAAAATGTCTCGTGGCGCCAGTGACTTTTTGTAGTTAAATATAAATAAATTGGTGCAATAACCTCTTCATTTTTTTGTTCAATGGATTAATTAATGGTCGAAGGGGGGATATAATACGCATTTTTTAACTAATAGAGATACGGTTTTGTTGCTGTAATTTCAAATTAATAAATATCCCGACTGATAAAAACAAATGCGTAATTTTTTTATGCTAGATATACTTTTTAACACGTTGAAGACAGTGCCGTAGGTAGGGTAATATATTCTTACAATTTATTTCTTCGAATTCCTAATGATGGTTCCGTGTTGAATAAGTCGAAAGGTTTTTGGGAGAAATTGTGATTTGTACCCACTGGAAAATATAAAGGCAACTTTTTTGAAGAACTCGTAAAGACCAGTGCATGGACCAAATAAAACATATTGATTGATTGGTTAGTTCGGCGTCTTTTACGCTTTTTGTGCTCTTAGTTTTACCGGTAGACCAGTAGCCCTCAACAGTATTTTCACTAGGTCTATCTTGAAGGGTTCTTCTCTATTATATACCATTTGTATGCATTGGTTTCCTTAGGGTACAGTTACCAGCAAATAATTCCGTCACTTTCCTCATCTGGCCCCTGCTGAGGTTTAATATGTTTTTCGTCAGGTTTTTTGATCAGAAATTTGTTGTAATCATGCTTTGGCACGTGGCTCCAGTAAAGCCGAAGTCCCATGCATCCGTTTTCCGATCGCACGATTTCAAAAAAAAGCAGAATGTACGAAAATAGGGCGAGATCATAATGTCTTTCTTCTTCTTTTTTGTGATTTTGGCAGATAGAAACCAAGGAACACGAATTGTTTTTATGTTCCGTGATAGAAACCTTGATAGACGTTATGTTATAACCTCAAAAATTCGATTTAGATTTGACTTGATCGATACTTTTTATAACTCTTTGGATTTGGATAACACTGAAACTTATAATGAATCAGAGGCAAGTGCCAGAGACCCAATTAACTTTAACTTATATTTACTATTTCAAGCTAGGTTAAAAACCGTACGATATCGGACAAAAGTTAAAATAAATTCTACTTATCCGACGTCGTACAACTTCTCAAAATTATTCGGATGAAAATTGGCGCCAAAAAATTTGACCTATAGGAAATCCGTCGGATCATCGTATCGTCGGAAAACGGGTGCATGGGACGCCTGCTTAAAGGCCAAGCCACACCAAACATCCGTCCATCCTGGATGTTCAAAAAAGATCGCTCGCCAGCTTGGCAAACAACGCAACGCAGACCGACATCCGTCCGTCCGCTGGACGTCCAATGGATGGATGTTTTGGAATCGCCGGGAGAGCGATTTTTCCATCGCATCCGCATGGACGTTTCTCCTGCATATGAGCTCTGGGCCCGGTCAACATCGTCACTAGAGCTGCAGTCATCAAGCCACGGGATACTTTTTGACAAATCACTTTTACACCAAGGCACATTAAACGACATTATTTATGCACTGACTGTACTGGTACTGACACAAGTGAACAACATTTTCGTTGATGAAGATATTCATGAAACAACTGTCCACTAGATGGATGCTTTCGGTGTGAATCGGAGCGCTCTGTGGACGTCCGAGGTCGGACGTCCATCCATCGGACGGATGGATGCCGGTGTGGTCCGGCCTTTAGTCTGATGTTTAGTTTGAATCCTCCGAGATGTACAACCACGTGCGGCAGTTTTTGATATCCCAAATACTGGTTCAGAACCAATGAATGCAGTCTCGGACACTAGCTGCCGTTTAATTGATTGAAATTTCCGGAAAAAGTAATGTTTTTCCCATAAAATTGCTTTTATTAAAACATATACGCCATAATTATTGTCAAAATTTCAAGATTTTATGAAAACATTTAGTAAAAATTCAAAAGACAAAGCTGGTACATCATTTAGATGGAATGCAATTGCTCGCAAACAATTTGCTTTGTTAATATTACATATCTAAACACATAATTCTTCCAATCTTACTTTAACTAAACAGTAACAATTCGAATAAAGATAAATTACAATGAAACAGTCTAACGTACTTACAAAAACATTCGAAAATCCTCTTATACGATAGAATGTACTAGAATTTGTATGCATTCACCAACGGTGTGTCGAATTGTTTGAAAAGTGACTTTTCTTTGAATTTTTCGTTAATGTATTTTTGCATTTGTCGGCGTTGACAGAAATATTGGCAAATGGCAACGTCTTGATTATAAATTATATCTTGGACGGAGTTCAAATCTGATATTTTTGTATTTATAAAAACGCAAAATATACTTTCCTTTGTTTGAGGCTGAAACACATTTTACGTCAACTTTTCATTTTTCCGAGTGTTTCTATTTTCTTTGAATGCTCGTTGGTTTATCATTTCGTCAAATAACACTGGCTAACATTTCGTAAATTTATTTTTACGATTTTTTTCTTACCTTTTTTATTTAAACTCAAGTAAAAATCACAGGCTTTCTTACATTTGTGGTATAACCATACCCGAGGATAATCTTGAAAATAGGGTTAGGTTAAAACAACAGCCAAAATTTGAGGAAGAAGATTTTGGTTTTATTTAAATAAGTTGCACAACATTTACAATAATTCCAGCTGAGCAAAATCAACATAAATTACGTCCTATACTGGCTAGGACGAGCTTACACTACTCTTAGCGTTGTTTTTATTAGAGGCTTTTAGTTACCACACTGTAAAGAGCTTCCCTTGAAACACCGTAAGGTAAATTTTGAGTAATTTAACTTCACCGGTGTCTGAGATGTACGTCGTCAAAAATTGTTTATTTTTGAACGTCTCTATATACACGCTCTAATTGACGCTTTATGAACTTCAAATTTGGTAATAATTTTTTTAAATCGACTTTTTGAAGCCTCATAAAAATGTACGCTAATAAAAACACTCCCTTTGTCGACCTTTTTAAAGCACCAAAATTTGAAGTTCATCAAATGTCAATTAAAAGCAATAACTTCAGCTATAGCGATCTTAAGTGGGCTTCACTGTATATGGGTCACAAATTTGACAGATATAACACTTTCGATAATACCGGAAGTGAGCAGCAACTTTGTTATATTAAATAGAATACCCTGTATATTATTTACTTTTTGGATTATTCGTTGAATTTTAATGTCACTTTGTGTAAAACACCCTGTACCTAGAATGTATTCTTTTTGAGATATTAATTTTTTTTTGACAGGTTTATTGAAAATTCTAGGTGAACAGCCCCAAAACCAAAAAAAATTGCTTATCGATTCAATTCTTCCTTGATTCGAACATAATCAATACAAATTTTCTTATGTTTTCGCACACAAAAAAATGAAATTTGGTGTATGTTAAGCAAATCTAAATATTTGCTTTGGAAATGTTTACGAGATACGGAAAAAGCTTGTGATGTAAAAATTGTGTAACCATCAATCATTATCTCATAATCGTTTACGAATATTAAAAAAAATATATACCTATATATATTTGCTTGTTAATAGCATTTCGTATAGTTTACATGGCCTGTCAGGTTTGTATTGATACAGGACCGGATTGTACACCTCAAAATACTTGAACACTTGAATTTTGTTTTATTCACAATTAATAATTATAAATAAAAATTTTTAATTGATAATTTTAGACGAGGGGAATAAGGAAGAAATTTTATACACTGTAAAGTATGGAACAAATTCATTTTTAGCTAAACAGACCATTTTAAGAAATAATCCTGAAACGTCGATTTTTTATTTTAATTCACCGTATTTTAAAATAATAATAATCTAATATACAGGGTGAATTACTTTCGAGTAATGACGTCTCCGTCATTTTTTTTAAATGGAACACCCCCATTTTGTCTCAATTTTCGGATTACTCTAGCTGAGCTGATTCCAAAAATGTATCACATGTTGATTCCAATTGGTACAGGGTGGACAAAAATACAATAGTATTGTGTGTGCTCATAAAGTAATCCTGGAGGTTTTGATGAAAGTTTATGGTTTCAACAGGATGGTGCACCTCCACATTATGCTGTAGATGTTGGAAGGTACCTAGATGGAATTTTTTCGAGCAGGTGGATTGGGAGACGTGGACCTATTGAATGGCCAGCGAGGTCACCGAATCCTTTGGATTATTTTATGTGGGGCCATCTGAAGAATGTTGTGTATCAAACGAAACCAGCAAATATTCAAGAATTAAAAGAGAGAATTCGGACAGCAATAAACAATATTTCTCAAGACACAATAAACAAGGTTCAACAAGAATTTGTACACCGTTTGGGTTACTGTCAAATACAGCAATGGCTGCAGTTTGAACATTTATAAATTCATGTATTTCATCATAATCTGTCCGCTAGACAATAATTATTTTTGATAATATTGTTAATTTAACTAATAAAGAATGTTACGCGTTACTTTATGAGCACACACAAAACTATTGTATTTTTGTCCACCCTGTACCAATTGGAATCAACATGTGATACATTTTTGGAATCAGCTCAGCTAGAGTAATCCGAAAATTGAGACAAAATAGGGGAGTTCCATTTAAAAAAAATGACGGTGACGTCATTACTCGAAAGTAATTCACCCTGTATATTAGAATATTATTTTAAAATACGGTAAATTAAAATCAAAAATCGACGTGTATCAGGATTATTTCTTAAAATGGTCTGTTTAGCTAAAAATGAATTTGTTCCATACTTTACGGACACAGTGTATAATGTATTATCATTATTGTTAGTCCCAAGTTTTTGAAACGATTTCCTGGGACAAACTGTATAGTGACGCTGTAAAGATTGGAATTAAATGTAATACTTTCTTCAAAATTTTCTAATAAGAGTATCAAAAGCACCTAACAATGCGATCTTTCATAATTTTCTAAAATATTTACAGGATGTCATTGAAAAAAATCAATTCATGACAGATAAAGATTATTTCACAATATTTCGTTTACTCGGTATCTAGTCTTAAGGATTTAGTAATAAAAGTATATAAATCGCTCATTGTACAGTAAACAGTAACAGATCCAGATAGTATATATATCAATATTATTTACCTTTCGATTCTATTTAAATTCATTCAACTCAACGCTAAGGTTACTTTTTGTCTTCCTTCATATAATTTGCCATAGCATCATCGTTCATTATACCCTTTATAATAGTTTTTATTTCGCGATTTTCTTTTTTGTATTTGATGCTTGTTTAATCGCATTTAATCTCGTTAACGGCAAAAAGTAACTTTATAATATCCAAGTGTAACTCACGCCAAACGCAACTAAGCATGTCCGATGTTTCAATCAGATGTTTAACAACAGTAGATTTTTAATGACTCTAATATATATGGCACTATCGCCACCGAATACCGATTATTATGGAAATTATCTCACATTTATAACAGTTTTTTTCTTTGCAATTGTAAATGAATCAAAGATGTTTTCACATAACATATTTGTAAAGAATTCACTTACTCCTTTTATCTGGAAAAAGAAGTGAAAACAAATATAATTGAACCCCTTTTCAAATATTTCATCGTTCGCCCATGATAAATGTGGAATTTTACAAATATATTACAGTGTGGCTAGAGTTCCGACTTGTTTTTATGACATATCTAGAAATCCGCTGAAAATGTCATAATTTGCGCAAGCGCGGCGGATTTATTCACTAATAATATACGCTCTCCGTCGCCCAACGGCGGTCAACTCGTGTTTCATGATTAAATTCCGGTCAACGGCGTATTAAAGTTTATTTTTGTAAAAATTCCGTCCGCAATTTGGTTCAGTATTATTTTATTTTAAGGGGAAGGGTGAATGCGATGATTATATTTCCTTCCCCCTCTTCAAATACACAATGTAAGGATATCATCATATATAAATCTGTTTATAATTCCATTTTCGGTGTCGTGTTTTTAATAGTTGACAGTTATTCGAGTCAAATTGCTAAAGGAAACAGTTTAGAATTTGAACAACACAAATTTACCCAATATCAATACAAACCTCGAGTGTAATTCAGTAGGACAATTTAATGAATAAGAAATTTGGAAACATATCAATGCAAACTTTATTTATGAAACATTAAAAATAAACACATTTTTATTTTAATGTACAATTATTAAAAACGCAGTTATTGAAATTCATACTAGGAACAGTGATATCGCTGCGGGTGCCACAGCTAATCGTTTCTGTAGTAGATGTTGAAGTTTTTTCATTTTCCAAAAGAATTGATTGAATAATGCTTGAATGATACTCTTTGTCAACTTGTAAGTATGGTTTTATTGATGATGAATTGCTGTATCCTGTTATTTTTATTAGAGCTTGTTCTTCAATTCCGCTTTTACTTAATTCGCTAACTGCTGCCGCTCGATTTGAGTGATTTGTAATTTTGACACGTTTGACATCTAAACCAATGCGTTGTGCTGAGCGTTTAGTCCATTTGGAAATTTCATTAATTCCAATCGGCAAATTCTTGTACCAACCTTTAGAATTTTTCTTTTTCCAAAAGGGATTTGGTGTAAGAAATACTCTGTCCGAAGTTATAAAAGTGTTTCGTTTTTCCATTAACTTTTTGAATAAACGTATTGGGCAAATATCTTCGTCGAAAATATTAGGCGTGATCCATTTGATGTCACATAATTTATTGTTGCCGCCTTGTCTCGTTTTCGAAAATAGAGGATTATACTCGATACGTCCAGTTTCTTTTCCATTATCTTCAATTTCAGATACGAAATAAGTGGTTTAGCAGTAAGGTGCTTCTCCTCCGCGCCAAGCTAGTTCAAACGCCAAAATGTGATATAATTTCTTTTGAAGTCCTAACGGTTCATTTTCGTTATATAATCTGGCCATTGCAAATACTTCAGATTTATTAAGAGCTGATGCACTACATTTTCTCTTTTCGGGTTGTGCTTGTTGGATTTTACGTTGAGCATTACGTGCAGCTCGTGATGAATTAAACTGAACATCGGTGAAAGGGTTGAATACAATATTAAATTCGTTATAATATTTACTTTGTAGCATTTTAGCGGTGGTGTTCCAAATTGTTTTAACTACCGCTTCTTTGTAGTCTTCTCCGTTACTTTTTCGCATATTAAATGCCCAAACTTGCAATATTACATTCAATTTCTCGATGGAAGTATCTGGCTCAAATGTGTATCTTTTTGCATCGCAAAACGTAGAAAATTGTCGCCAGATTGATGATTGCGTCGCAACTGTATTAGTAGGCACACAGGTATTAACAATTTGACTAATTTCGGCGTTCGTAGACACACCGGAACGACTCATTGTTAGTTCTTGAAAATTCAATAACTTGTTGACAAACATGCCAAACTATTTATTCTGGTAACCAACACCGCGATAATTGATGAACAAATGAATAAGTGAAAAAACCACTAGTGTATTTGTCTCTGTAAAAGTGTAGTTTTACTATTGTGTACGCCTATGTATTTATAATATTTTTCTTTTGTTGTTTCAGGTAAGTCAAACAGGTGCTAATACTAGTTCAGTAGTAAGATTTACGACGAAAACTATTAAGAGTCGGTCAGTGCAAATGTAAGTCTTTTTTTCTTGTCACAGCGCGTAATTTGTTGTGAAATTGCCAATATCCGAATGGATATACACTGCGAAATTAACCAATCGCTTTTCTTATCGATTCCTTTATATTCTGACCTTTTAAAACGTTTTGTTCCATTCTGTTTTTGCTAATAGA
Organism: Lochmaea capreae; assembly: GCA_949126875.1. Lineage (NCBI taxonomy): Eukaryota > Metazoa > Arthropoda > Insecta > Coleoptera > Chrysomelidae > Lochmaea > Lochmaea capreae. Next base: position 25,568,621 of record OX421404.1, read on the forward strand.
GAAAAAAAATATAGAACATTAAATCAGTTGAAATGCTGTAGTTAAGGAAATACACTTTTATGAGTATAAAATTTAACAAGGTTAATGAGCAGAGGTGGACGAAAGTGAAGTAATAAAACGAAACTAATTAATAATAAATTTTTTTCTTTGAGTTTCAATTGAAAATCCAATCGGTGAATAAACGAAAAAGACTGAAAGACAAGAATTCTTTCATTTATAATTAATGTACAGATTTTTTCCGTATTTTATTTATTTAGAAACCTAAAATATCTGTTGTGCCTTCCATTACTAGTCTAGTCTTAGTTATATTTTTATAAGAAATCTTTCTTTGCTATCCAGAAGTTTCCCAAGTGCTGTACCCTGGGTTTATGTATTGCCTCAAACTTTCAGAGTCTTTGATTTCTGGGTCGTTCCCCTACCCAATCTCTTCTATTGTTTTATTTTCAAATAAGCAGTCTATATCAGGTCTATATGGTGGCGTTCGATGCTACTGTATTTTTGGTTGATTTGGCAGCAGCAATTTACTGCCAAGGTTCCGGCTCTGAGCGGGTCCATTGTGCCATTCCTGCTACTTATGCATCCATGAAACCGAGTCCCTCGATCAAGGACTCAATCCTCTTCAGTGGATGCCTGCTTATATCGCCAGAGGTCATAACAGGGACTCCGAAGATTCGCCTGCGTAGCACAGCCCAATGTGGACATACGAGGAGAACATGGTCCGACGTTTCGTCAGCCATGCCGCAACCCCTGCATAGGCGGCTTTCCTCTAAACTTAGATTACAGAGGTGTTTCCTCAGACAGCCGAGCCCTGTTAGGAGTCCAGCTATTTTATATTTTTAACCCAAAAAAATAACCTAAAGACAATTTCCAAAGTAGTTTAACCCTTAATAAATATCACATAATGACTAAATTTGACCAAAGAGTGCGTATATAAGTTAGGTTCTATGTGAGTGGGGCCTTCTCGCTACCTCCACTGCGATTCCCGTTAGGTCTATTGTGGCTCACCCCTAGGGATTACAATTCACCCCACAAGCCTTTGCTTCTGACGAAGTCCATGGTTGTAGTAGTTAGTTTTTTGAAGTCGTTCGGCTCTAAGGTTAGGTCTGAACCAGACTCACCTTCTTCAGGTGGTAATTTAGTCGACAACGTCCTGTAAGCAGTCCCAGTTTGTTCTACTCAATTCCAGGATCTGCTTATTTTTTGTACTAGAAGGGTTGTATATGAACGCCTTCGAGTGAGAGAGCCCAGTCCGTGAAGGTTTTCCTCTCCACCGACTAAATTTGACAAAGGAGTGCGTATATAGTAATCAATCATTCTCAGACGGATTTCTTTTCTCTACTCATCACAATCCATAATTTATTATGTAATTAAAAAAAATATATATATACACATCAACACCGTAATAACAATTACTCAGTACAAGTTACAATTAAATTATAAAAATAATACAAAGTGTATGGTATTGTGTAAAAGCATGCAACCTAAACAAAATCGCGGAAGTATAAGCTTTTTCTTCTATAACCATAACAAATGATATATCATTAAATCAAGATTATATACGAACTAAATGTTCGTTATGCTAGTGTAGCTCTACACGTATATTAAGATGCGACGGCCATTGTGGAGGGCACGTTCCGGTCCCGGCTCATAATTTGTTGATTAATAATTGATTTTGTTGCTCTAGCCATTCCCGAGAAACGCGTGGCACTCTACCGTAATATTATCTTAGAATATGTATGTATGATGGGGTGACATTCACTGAGACCTAAAAGATCTATTGTCCCCTCTTACTTCTACTTAGTTCCTGAGGAACGTCTCAGAGACTAGTAGCTCCTTTAGTCCTATTTTAGGATATTTTCCTGATGAATTTTCAGTTCCTTCTATTGCTTTTGAGCCGTCTGTGTACCATTCTTTCCAAGTCTGGTAATGGTATTTGGATCCCATTCCTTCTTGTTGCTTAATTCTGTAACGAATTTCTTTGAAAACTTATACCTTTTCATCATACCATCTTGCGGCAAGTCCCAGGTTTTTTATTTCTAAGAAGTAAAGTGATTCCCTCTCTACTTAATCTGTATCTTATTCTTTCTGCAACATTTTCCACCACCATATGTAGTGGTGTGAGGGTGAGAATCACTTCCATTGCTGCCGTTGAGCATGTTCTCATTGCTGCTGTAATGCATGTACAGGCTAGTCTTTGAATTTTGGAGAGGTTTTCTTTCGTCGTCCATACTCTAGTTCAGCTACTCCTCGCAATGACTCCGTAAGTGATAATTGGTCTCACTATGGCAGTGTACATCCAGCTCAGGATTTTTGGGCTACAGCCCCAATTTCTCCCTGCCAGATTATTGCACACCGAGGGAGCTAGTGATACTAACCTGGTGGCATATTTCGTTGCTATTTTAATGCTATCAGTTGGTATGATCCATTTTTCTCGGAAAATCCCCCGGTCGTTTAGGTTGGTAACCCTCCTTTTGGGTTATTTGCAATTTTAAGTTACGGTAGCCAACTGTAATATCTCGAGGGCGAGATCTAGCGACACGATCCATGCGGCATATTTTGTTGCTTTAAGGTGGCTTTATCGAAAAATTCCAAAAACAACCCCTACATGTCAAACTCACTCTCGCGAATCAATTATTAAGCAACAAATTTTGAACCTGGGTCCTTCTACAGTCTGCATAGTGAGAAGCTAAACGTAAATTTCCCATGACAGGACCCATTAAACAGGGTTTTATTGTAAACTTGCGATGATACTTAAGATACAAAATCCAATCTTTGTTATTGGAGCAGGCATGTGACGTCATACACGTATGAGTGTTTTCCAAAAACAACCCTAGAGCGCAGGAAGCATAATGATCTCCAGGTCTTCTGTATACACCTTTTTACCATAAATACATTCTACTCTCATCGCACAGCACATTTTTCCAAAAGTTTGGCCTTTGCCTTCGATCGATCGTCTGAAATTTATTTCCACGCTATTTCAATACAAAGCAATTTTTCAAAATTGATATATTACCAACAAATTTTTGGCATCTTCTTTTCTATTTATGCTTTTCTTTAGACCTGTAATTATATCAAACAGAGGGATTTTAAAAACCAACCCCTACTTAATAAAAGTTATCTTGTCTCATTTTACACCAACCTGTTCACGAGAACTCTTTTTTTTTCAACCAACAACGAACCCACCCCACTAATAAAATCATAAATCCGCATATTAATATCTCAATACCCACAATGAGGGGACATGAAAAATATACCACATGCTATTCTCTTCTTCTGCTAAGCCCTTATCCAGCGTGGTGTCAAATTGTTAGATGGGTTATTAAATGGGTATGTTAGTTGGCTCTATTGTTAAACGTAATCGGACTATTTACAAGGGATTAGAGGATCATTTTATCCCCATTATATATTTTCTATTTGGTCAACTTGATTAGCGGAAAACATTTAAGTGGATTTGGAGATTGATTTGCATTTAAACGAGAAGTTCTTTTTTAGACTGAACCTCATTAAGTGATTTTATTTAACAAAATTTTCTTTCCTTAGTCCCATAGAATCGTGGCACATACTAAAGGAGCTGTTAGTCCTTCGCAATTACTAAGATTCTTCTTTATAAACCGATCCTTCAAGTCCACAATTCACTGTCAAGACACTAACTATAATCCTTATTGATCTCATATCTAATACCTTTCTCTACCATTCTACCGTTTTTATCAGTATCTTTTGTACGCTTTCCTCATCCTTTCCGCAATACAACAAAAAGTTGCTGAACTAATTTGGGCATTCTTCATTACTTTATAACCAGATTTGTTTAAAACTTCTTCTCCATGTTGCATTACAACTAAGTTTTGTACATATTTTTTTCACTTTTCTTGCTCTATCATGTACTACTAATGCTTTTTCGCTATACCAAAAGGAAAGATCTGGAGTTATGAAGACATATGATGCTTCTTTTTGGCTGAATCTGACCCTTCATTGTTCTTTTCTTCTGAGTAGACCATACTTTTTAGTACCTATTTAGTTGAAACTATCCGAGAATGCATATTTTTCTGTGAATATAACTATAACATTAGAAACATTAGTGCCTTTTCGACGTCGAACATTTCTTCTTAGAAAACATGCAGATTTCAATTGAAATGGAACCACCATGGCAACGTACCTTGAAGAATAATAGCCCACAGTTGGCCTATCTCATTTTTGACAGTTTTTTCTAGGTATTAGGTGCTGTTATCAGTTTTACGCAACGTTTTCGCTATACCACAGAAAAGATTGGGAAGAATTGTATTGTGAATCAGCCTCTTTTCTCCCATATAGACCAACCTTTTCAGTATTTTGATGAAACTGATAGAGTAGTGGTCGGCAAACTTAGCCAATCGCAAACCAAAAACCTTGAATTGGAATTGGAAGTGAAGAGGTCGCTACAGTCACAATCTTTACATTTCCGTTACTGGAAGACATGTATTGATTGTGATTGAAGTGTACTCTTCAATCCGGGATTAGAGAGTCTCGGACGGACACCACATACCTTGTACGCAATTTCGCCGAAACCGGTCTACAAGTTGTGTTGTACCTTCTAATTGCAAACCAGAAAGGTTGGTTTTTAAAATATCTTGTAGATATACCAACCCCGTTTGACTTTGGGGTGTAATTCAATATCCGGCGGTGCATATGCACGGGAAGTAGCTGTTGCTCCTTAGTTGAACGGCCACTGTTTTTGAAAAATATTATTTTTCAAAAAATTCATAGAGTGTTGAATATTTATAATTATTCCTTTCGACATCTATTGTAGTTTTTAATTTTAGGCCCAGTTCTCATCAATAAGACGACTTCTCAGTTTACTCTTTATAATGTTCATTCTTGAAAAAGATTAAGGGAAAGAACAGCAAACGCGAGTTTTTTTCAGCTGATCGTAAGAGAGGAATGCCACTCCAAGCGTTGAAAATGTTCATGTCTTCCTTCTCCAGGTCATTCAAAGAATACCATTTGTGTTGTGAACTAAGATCACCTTTTTTCTTTCATCGAAAAAATGCTGATTCTAGAGGAACCGGTATCACCCCAGTGCTCTTAAATATAATTGTCTACCAACTTCTGGTAAATTGTGTGGTGGTACTAGTGGTCATTATTTCTATAATTCAAATCCTATTGATTGTCATTTACTAAACCCATTATTGCTACTTGTATAAATTACTAGATGGTAATAAATTTTATTTCAGTCGACAAACAATATAAATTTAAAAAAAAAAACACAACCAGTATAATTAATTTCTTCCATTCATTCTATATTACCAACCGTAAAAGTGTTAAAAACATAATTTTTGTTTAAATAACCAAATCAAAAGCTGAAAAGTTCCATCTGACTTGATAAACAACAACCGATTCGAACTGATTATTCATAGTACGGCTAATATTTCAAAACAAAAACGCCCGTAAGTAGGTACCCTCGCTGTTATAAATCACGATTCCGAGTACTGGTAGTACTGAAGCGACCAACACGACGCGGCTAGTCGATAATTTTCTCACGGCCGTCCTTAACCATCTTCTTAATCCGCCGTTGATTGTAGTCAGCCGTCAGTGTTGCCACATCTACGAAATTTTCAACAAAAATAAAGATAAAGAAAAAGTAATATCATTTTTAAAGGGCAACTTTTATTCGTCGGCCGGAAAACTACCTATGAGTAAAGATACAATCCACGCATCGTTGGGGAATCTTGCATCTGTATTCCTGGCAGAAATCTACGCTATCGACATGTGTGCAATTGAATATCGAAAGGAGGTGTAGAAGCCAAAACATCCTTATACTCTCTGATAGTCAGGTAGCGCTAAAATCTTTAGCTTGTCCCCAGATCAGATCTAGACTGGTCTGGGACTGTCTACAACAACTATTAACTCTGGCTATCCATAATAGAGTTACTTTTAAGTGGGTCCCGGGGCACAAGGGCATTGTAAGATATGAAAAGGCAGACATCCTAGCAAAGTTAGGGTCTAAAACTGCTTCACGTGGTTGTACATCTTGGTGGACTCAAACTAAACATCAGTCGTACTGAAGGCACGTGCCAAATCAGGAACACAGCAAACTTCTGGTCAAAAAACTCTCGTAGACGCTGACTAACAAAATACTATATCTTAGCAGGGGCAAGATAAGGATAGTGACGGATTAACTCACTGGTCACTGTACCCTAAGGAAGCACATGCATACAATCGGCATATATAGGGAGGAACCTATCTGTCGATTGTGCATGGAAGAGAAGGAAACAGCCCCTAACATTATTTCATTGGAGATACAGACTCCTAGGACTAGAACATCCAAGGAAGGATTTCTCCAAGAAGGACCTAGTGAAAAGACAGTTGAGTCTGATAATTGCTACTGGCTCTTCACGTAAACGGCATAACCAAGGGCACAAAAGCATAGAGGCTGAGGTGCTAGGACTCTAATACTCTGACTGGTAGTGCAGAACCAATCAATCAATCATCGAAGATATAATTAAAATTACAGTTAAAGAATTTGAAGCGAAACCGATGCGGGGCGGGTCGCTAGTATTACATAATTAAACCATTGATAGAAATTTTCTTGGACTCTATATACCATCTCATTTCCTAGTATCTTCGTCATGAATATTGTATATCAGTCAGTGTTACATGTACTTTAAAAATAATTACTATTATAAAGTACTTTCTCCAAAAAGGGAATTTATTACAAAGTACAAGGGGTAGCTTCGTAATATTTTATCTTAAATAATTTTGAGTCCGGTGACTGAGGTATTACAGTAATTTCTTAAGAAAATACAACAAAAACTACCTACTTAGTTCGATGGATTAGAAATATTATAATTGTACACGTCGAATTTCCCGAAACTTTAATTTTAATTTATTGACATCGTTGCTCGTCCTCGTCCTTAAACATCTCATTCGTACTGTGTTACTTACCGTAAATTACTATCATCCAATAATTTAAAACTTTTCCAGCTGAGACAACTCGAGTGGTTATTGCATCCAACCTTCATTGATTTTTTTTTTTGTATTCTATTATGGTATGTTGTCAATAACAAGAAAAAATAATTAATTTTTTAACTCGATGGTGCCATCCTAGCGAACGGTCTCACCAGATAATAACCCATCCGAGAAGTGGAACCCACCAGAACCACCTCTTAATCTGACAGGCGCAAGTTCAATTTAACAAGTGGTCCCTCTTGTTCGTATATATAAGATAGTTATAATTTTATGTTACCACATTCTTAGGTGCTAATGCACCATGAGAAGACAATAAAATTACATGATTCACGGTCGAAAACTACCAGACTTGAAGAGCGATGTTGTCTAGTATTTCATTTTTTACGAGACACTCCTTCTGACATTTAAATAGGTACCCTTTAATATTCTCTTTATGATTATTTTTATATTGGAACAATTAAAGGCTCTCTCACTATCTTCTTAACTTAATTATGGTATGTTTGATGTCTATTGAATTTCTTTTGCTTTCAAATCCACCTGGGGTAGTATCTACAAGACATAGCAAAGCTTTGACACAAACTTGTGTCCTAGGATCCTGTATAAAAGGGATTCGGCTCCACAAAGTTTATTTCGGACCCTCTCTTTGCCACCTCCTTTCCTCCTATTTCAGTGTGTCCTGGAATCCACAGTAAGGTGCTGTTGCTTTTGCTCAGATCATTGAATTTTCCTAGGCATTTCCTTACCCTTTTAGAATCCGTTATGCTAGAGGTGCTTGACTATCCGCATAATCGTATCACACCAACATGTGTCATGACCCAGGATTTATGATTTCAGTTCTAAAAAGCGGAGAGGTTTTTTTTAAATGTATAATGTATCTTGTCCTATCTGATGGTTGCCTTTAAGATAAATCCCTACGTTTTACTCTGGGCTTTTCCTCTTCCAATTAATTGGTTCAAGATCTACATAACCTAAAGTGTCTTTTGGTTTTAGTCCTCTGTTACTTTGTCCGATGGTCATTTGATGAACTCTTTAGCCTGTCTCTGTTCAGGGGTTGTTCTCTACCATTCCAGAAACTTAGTTTGCTTCCATTTTTCAATGGCTGCCTTTTTATATGTGTTAGCTACACTGCAGAAGGGTTTGAGGCCAATGCAGGGAGTATTTGCTCCTTCTCAGTTCGTCAGTTTCTTCATTGTCCTTGTGCCTTGGTACCCAGGCCAGAAATAGTCTGTTAGGACTTGCTGGCTCAGATAGGACAACCACAGTAAGAACTATTTTACTTCTATTCCAATCATAAGTCATATTGGTGTCATGTTTACACTCTACATGTTTCTGTAGTTGTGACGGACGCACCGGAATTCGGTCCCGCTACCTGCGGAAGGGACTACCTGTAACGGATTAAATTCGAAGTGTGGTCACACCAGCGAAAATGCGATTTCGGAATTGGGTCCCATGTACCTACTATTTGTTTAATTTGACTTTTATTTTCCTTCACATTTTTTTTTGGCTTAGGACCAACAGTACACACTTATTGTTCTTGTACTGGCATGTTTAAAAATTTACGCTAAATGCGTATCGTCAAAAATAAAAACAGTACGTGAAATAATAACCCAACCAAACCTACCCCTACCAAACCACCTTCGTATTTTTAGTCAATTTTTTTGTAGAATTAATTATAATAATTCTCAATAATAACCCAACCAAACCTACCCCTACCAAACCACCTTCGTATTTCTAGTCAATTTTTGAAGAATAAATTAAAATAATTTTCAATAATAACCCAACCAAACCTACCCCTACCAAACCACCTTCAGAAGAACAATTGCTAAAAATAATCTTTTAATACCCACATGAAATCTACCTGCTTCGACAGCGGACCGAATTACGAAATCACCCTTTCGGATTTGGACAAGGTCCCTGTGAGCAGGTAGCCCTTTTGCTAGGTACCCGGACCGAATTCCGAAACACCGGTTGTGACACAGTGTGATCTTTCTTCTTAACTAGATCTAGCTGTCCTCTATAATAGATATTCTAGTATAAATGGAAAAATTCAAGTACGTTGTTATTGCAACACCGTATTCATCGTAGTAGGAGTATCTCGCGCTCTTTGTTATATCCAGATATTTGAAATGCAGAGGTACTGTTAGGTAGTACCTTGGCGCCGACAACTACGTGAACGACATTAACAATTTCAGTAATTGAATGGGACAATAAAAGATATCAAAAAAAGGTCAGTAGACAATAATGTGACTATAAAATCCGAAAAAGCATTTAAAACTGACCAATGGAAGGTGGTCGTTAGAAAACGAACATTTTTATTGCCGTAGCAATCTAGTTCTACGAGTTGCGATTCTCGTGGTTAATAGAAGTGTCGATCAATAAAAATCGATGATATTCTTTTTTGTTTACACAAAAAGATAAATGATTCAATTTTAATTGAGTTTTATAACTTTTTATAGAAGTAGGAGATTTAATATCTTTGGATGTAAAGTGTCTTTTTGGTTTAGTATTATTTTATTTCAAAGGGAAGGGTGAATGCAAAGATTATATTCCCTTCCCCTTCTTCAAATACACAATGTAGTGATATCATCATATATGAATGTGTTTATAATTCCATTTATTTTCTTGGAAGTCTGATAGCAAATGAAACTCGGCATTCGGGCGGAGTTCTTGAAAAAATAAAGTTTAGTCCACCGTCCAGCCGTCCGCCGCTGGTGCCCTCAGGACGGTGGAAGAGTAGGTATATGTAAAGGAATGTTCCGCCGCGCTTGCGCAAGTTATAGCATTTTCGGCGGATTTCTGTATATTTGGTATAAACTTCCGCCTCAATTTTAAATTCATAGTTCCAAAGGATTGGCACTCTGTATCAAAACACCGATAAAGATTCGATGAAAGAAGAAAAGAGGTTATGTTGTTGTTGTTATTAATTTCAATTTTGTAGGGTTAGTTGTGTCAAAGGTTGTGTTTGTGGAATAATATTATATCTACCTGAAAAAAAACTATCATTCTTGCAATGTTTTTGATTTCATTTACAAGAAATCATTATACTGACAAGATTTTTAACAAAACCCAATGAATTAACAAACAGAATGTCTACTATTTGCCACAGCTATTAAAAAAAAATCACTAAACAATTTTATTAATAAATTAGACACCAAAAAAAATAGGTAAATACTTTAAACAGTGTCATACATTAAAATGTGAGGTTACTAAACCTAACAACTAACAGATAAATGTCAAATTTCTTGTTCTTTTTTATTTTTATCCTGAAATAGTCAAATTTGCATAATGTTTTCTGAATTATTAGTAGATTATTCTCTATCTGTTTAACGATCCCGAATCTTGTCGAACTATAGCCGAGGCGATAGAGATTCGCTTATAGAGTACCACTAACCAAGTATAGCGATTCTTTTCGTTTGCTTATTCTTTATCTCTTTCCTTAAAATACAAATTACAGAGTGCCAGTCCTGGCGGACCTCTATAGTCTCACTGCATCAGATCCGTTAAACTTTTTTACTAATTTATTGACAGTGCGCCTTGTTATGATATTTCTATTAGGGTTTAAATTATTTTAGATCATTCAAATTAAACAAATTCATTCAGTCACATCCATCTAAATGTATTATTTTAACTTTATTGTAAATATAGCTGTAACTCCGAAATGAAGGCAATTGGGTATAGAGAATATAACTTGAAAAATAATCAAGGATTTCAAAGGGCAAAAATTATACAGGATGATCCATTTGAAATGACAAAAATGTAAATACCACCATAATAGCCATTATATCACAAGATCTTATCACATCAAAATCTATAAAACTCGTGCTATCCGTTTCCTAGACAATTGAGACGCTCCATACTTAAAACTCACTCTGTATACTAAACAACATCTTTATTATTTATATTTTTGTGAAATTTTATTATTATACAGTGTGACCCATTTTGTTTGGAAGCACCCCTATAAAATCCGCATTTTTCAACCGATTTTGATTTAGTCTTTTTTGCTAGATTCAGTATCAAAAACAGAATTTGAGCACAAATTTTCATACCATAATAGCTATTTTCAAGGCCCTCTACATTAATTTTTCTTTGCCAAAAAAGACGAAAGTATATTAGGCATTTTTTTTCTCAATTATGACTACACTACTGGATTCAGAACCATCACAAATGTAACCTATCAAAATTTTATAAAAAAAGTTCTATTAACAACAAAGTTATCACTACATGAATTTGGAAAAAGTTGTTTTTTAATCAATTTTTTACTAAGAATGTAGACACATTTTAAAAATGGCAACATGGTAAACAAAAACTAGGACTCAAACATATTGCACTGTAAAAATTCGAAGCCGAAATTGTAAAAGACAGGATAATAGGTCCATTCTTTTTTGAGGGTAACATGAATGCCAATAACTTCATGGAATTCTTGGAAGGAGAGTTATCCGCAGTGATTGACGAACTGCCACTAGCAGAAAGAAGAAATTTGATATTTCAGTAAGATGGTTGTTCTGTACACTATTCTAGGATTGTCAGGCAGCGGCTTAACGAAAAATTTCCAAATGGTTGGATAGGTCGCGGTAGCGAGTTAATCGAATGGCCTCCTAGATCGCCCGATTTAACTATATTGGATTTTTATCTGTGGTGGCTTTTGACACAAAAAGTGTATAAGACACGTCCAAGGAATAGAGCAGAACTGTGTGACAGAATACGACTGGCGTGTGCTGGAATAACGCCACATGAAATAAAAAAAAGCGCTAAGACATAGTCGCAAACGATACGAGAGATGTGTGGAAATTAACGGAGGTCTAGTCGAGGCTACAAAAATGTAGAATTCAATTATTATTAAGTAGTTTAATAATCAAAATGTATTATTTGGTGTTAATTTGTATTTTCGTCACATCAGCACAATTTTACAATACTCTCAGAAGCTATAACTCCAGAACGGGTTAAGGTATCGGCTTCGAATTTTTACAGTGCAATATGTTTGAGTCCTAGTTTCTCTTTACCATGTTGCCATTTTTAAAATGTGTCTACATTCTTAGTAAAAAATTAATTAAAAAACAACTTTTTCCAAATTCATGTAGTGATAACTTTGTTGTTAATAAAACTTTTTTTATAAAATTTTGATAGTTTACATTTGTGATGATTCTGAATCCAGTGGTGTAGTCATATTTGAGAATTAAAAATGCCTAATATACTTTCGTCTTTTTTGGCAAAGAAAAATTAACGTAGAGTGCCTTGAAAATAGCTATTATGGTATGAAAATTTGTGCTCAAATACTGTTTTTGATACTGAATCTAACAAAAAAGACTAAATCAAAATCGGTTAAAAAAATGCGGATTTTATAGGGGTGCTTCCAAACAAAATGGGTCACACTGTATCTTTGATTTCCCATAAAATAAAACAACAGTATCACTAATTGAAAAAAATATATTGTATATCGGCCACAAAGTACCAGCTTGTTACCAGTATCATCATTCTTGAAGTAAAGATCGTGCGATTCGGAATGTATAATCGACGTTCTACCAACGTTAATCTTGAACAGATGAATTCGTTTATAGAAAAAAACCTCTTTATCTCTTCAAAATAGGCAAAACGTCAACCGCACATCTTAGGTTAGTCTGTTAGTTAATAACGTACGTCAAAGGCACGCGCCTTTTTGTCTTTTTTTTATGACTTTTAACTTCAAGAAGATGCCTTGATCGTGTAAGTATCCTACCCATAAATACCGGTTTGTGCATAACTTCACGACGCTCTTGCGCTTTCAGGTATAGATAGCTAACGTCACGTCTGATGGACAAATCATGGAACAGCGACTGATTTCGTAGACAAAGTAATATTTTTCAATGAGCGAGTAAATAATAAATAATAAATCACGTAGCCAATTTTTTTTGGGGGGGGGGTTCGATCTAAGACTAAGCTGGGTCACGTTGGGGGGGAGGGGTCATAAACCGTGGTACGAAGTAGTAATTATTAGTACAGCTTCTTTTACCGAATGAAGACGAAACTTTTTTCAATAGCACTGTTTATCTTAATATTTATTTACTAAACATTGCATTTAAATATTATTAGTTTATTTTCTCTACTAATTTCCAAAGATAGTCGAAATTATTCCGAGATCTCGTTAACTTACATAGGCGTAGTAATCGGATAAAATCTTATTGTCTATTTTAAAATGAAATCAAAAGAGATCCTTATAAAAACCAGCCGTATTTGTTGTATTTCCGAGATAATGTTATGTGTGAACCGACGCTAGATGTAAATTTTATACGTACCCGCGGTACTTTTAAAAGATAAAGTATTGCACAATGTCCGTCATTAACTCCATAATGGACCACATACCTCCTCATTCACAGAACTGGAGGAATTTTATGAGAAGTTGTTTTTGTTGTCGAGAATCGGTGCAAAAAAAAAGAGTAACGACTAAGACTTATTCCGTATGTTTGAATAACTTTATATGATGGGTGTGTGTGCTGATGAGATGGTGGTAAAAACCATTAACTGTACTCCTAATACTCGTAATAATTTAAGTTAAATAGATTAGTAGGTTAGAGCTGAACAATGGCTTTTTACGCCTCGAAAAAAACAAAAAGTAATTCCGAACGAAATGACGTTCTAATGGAGAATTTTGGCAAATTTAAAACTCGCAAATCATAGCCCTATTTTGAAAATCTAGGTTAGGTTAGGTTCTATGTGAGTTGGGCCTTCTCGCCACCTCCACTGCGACCCCCGTGGGGTCTATTGTGGCTCACCCCTAGGGATTACAACTCACCCCACAAGCCTGTGGTTGTATTTGGTGATATTGTTTTGAAGTCCACGTGAAGTTTTGTGAGAGAGAGATCCGAGAGAGAAACCAAGAATCCATTTATTTGCCTCTCCACTGATAGCATTCTATGAGCTGCCCTCCTGGCTTCCTTCTCCAACTGAGTGTGGAGAGGAGCTAGTTGCAGGAGGGCTTCCATAGCTGCCGTTCGTGTGGATGACGTTGCTCCGGTAATGGCCAGGTATGCTGTTCGCTAAAACCTTGCAGCTTTGCTCTAGCTGCCTTTTGCAGACTTTCGGTCCACTAGACAGCTGAGCCATACGTGACCATTCGCTTGACCAATGTTTGATAAATCCAGTAAATCTGTTTGGGGTTCATACCCCAAGATTTTCCACATACCCTTCTGAGATTCCACTATCGGAAACCCTTCAAGTAATGCTTCTGATTTTTTTTTTACCATTTGACTATCCTTTTGCAAATACTCTCCTAAAATTTCAGTTCGAAATTCATTGTTTTGTGGTATTCACAAGACTTTTTATGTTGAAAATGTGTTTTTCGAACATTTCATTACACTATTTGAAAGCGAAATAATGATTTTATTAAAAAACAGACTGTGCCAGTCGATTTTTCGTCCCAAAAAACCCCCGGTTACCAATTTATAGCCAATTTCAAGTCGCAAAATTTTTTTTTTGTAGGAAATTTTGAAGCAAGGGGTAGGTATGGAAATATTTCGCGATTTAAATTGCTCTCTGCTATCTCCCTTAATGCTTGGAAATATCGACTCAAAATTCATATCTGTATGTAAAATGTTCCCCTGAATCCAGTGGAGGAGACTAGAACGTTCTAACTTTCCAATTAGTCGAGTTATGAATACATAAATTTTCAGAAAGTGGATTTTCGAAAATTTTCATTACTTTCATATTTATCAACTATAAAACGGAAACCCTTCAAGTTATGCTTTCGAAAAAATTCTTCCCATTTGACTATATTTTTGCAAAAGGATAAAAAGGATAATTTGGCTTTGTTTGAAAAACTAACCATTCTAAAAGTTTTCATACAATTTTTTTTTTAAATACTTGTTCACATTTTTACTGTTTGCTGTCACATTTCTCGAAAGCCCCTCTTTTTTTTAAACGTTTACCGTTTTCTGTGAGAAAATAAATATTATCTGTAGAAAAAATGAATTAGATAAATCGTGTGCCTAACAACTTCGTGTTTGGGCCCAATTTCAGTTACGTCAACATGGTTTTCTTAGGGTCACGTACAAGTTGTTATGTAAAAAACCACGAAGCATACAAAATAATTGTGGGCGTACTCTTGGGGTTAATAGAGCTTTTTATTTTTAATATATTTTTCACATGTAACTTGGTTTGAAAATCACCTGTAACAATTCAACGATTCCGTTGGCTTACTTGCTAATGAAATATTAAATGTAATTGAAGAATGTTGAGAATTTTCTTACCTAAGAAAATTTGATATATAATAGTACAGTAGCAGTAGCCAGTTTTAACATTTTGAACTCCAACTTTATTTTGTTGCCCTATAAAGTTATTCTTAAACTTAAACCTACGTTATATGGGTCGGGGACACAAAGGCATTGCAGGTAATGAATTGGTGGATCAGTTAGCTAAAGAAGGCTCTAAAGGAGACCTCATAGGTCCGAAGCCGTTCTGAGGAATCCCAAAGGATTGCAATGGAAGTTGACAAAAAATCACCTTCATGCAAAGAGTTTACTGAACAAGGTAGTCAAGGAACTCTCAACAAGGTTATTGAAACTGGATACCCCCAGGAAACATCTACACAAAACGGGGGAAATCATGCGCAGAAAATGCGAGCTAATGTATCTATTTTATTTAATTAGTTCCTAGAGTTTGGAAAAAAGTGATTTTAAAAAAATTTGTCAATTTTTGACTTCTGTTTGACGGATTTTAACATATGCGATGTCATTTGATTAGTTTTAATTATTGACACATGCTGTATCGTTTCAATATTATGAACGGGGAAAAAAAAGTTCAAAGGGAAATATATACAGGATGTCCCACGATGTTTTGAAAACTATTTACATGACATGTTTATTATGAAAATAATTCCATTTTAACTTAATGGAGAGATTTCTTGATGTCGGTAAATATTTCGCTTTTCAATAAAAAATAATTTAATTTGTTACCTTCAAAAAAACTGTAACGCCTATGTACACTATAATTTCGGATAAATTGTACCTCACGTCACGATTTGTACGGGTAGGTAAATATTTTGGATGATTCAGGAATAATTTAACGGGTCTGTAGACTCATGGCGACGTAAACGACTTCAAATTATGTACCTACTTGATGCTCACATTAGCCAATTTATTTAATTCTCTAACAAATACTGTTTCTCACTATGACTCACTAATAGGCAGTGAACAAAATTTAAGCTGCCAAAGTGTATAAAAAACCCCCGGTTACCAATTTATAGCCAATTTCAAGTAGCAAAATTTTTTTTTTGTAGGAAATTTTGAAGCAAGGGGTAGGTATGGAAATATTTCGCGATTTAAATTGCTCTCTGCTATCTCCCTTAATGCTTGGAAATATCGACTCAAAATTCATATCTGTATGTAAAATGTTCCCCTGAATCCAGTGGAGGAGACTAGAACGTTCTATCTTTCCAATTAGTCGAGTTATAAATACATAAATTTTCAGAAAGTGGATTTTCGAAAATTTTCATTACTTTCATATTTATTAACTATAAAACGGAAACCCTTCAAGTTATGCTTTTGAAATTTTTTTTACCATTTGACTATCCTTTTGCAAATACTCACCTAAAATTGCAGTTCGTAATTCATTGTTCTGTGGTATTCACAAGACTTTTTATGTTGAAAATGTGTTTTTTCGAACATTTCATTACACTATTTCAAAGCGAAATAATGATTTTATTAAAAAACTGACTGTGCCAGTCGATTTTTCGTCCCAAAAAACCCCCGGTTACCAATTTATAGCCAATTTCAAGTCGCAAAATTTTTTTTTTTGTAGGAAATTTTGAAGCAAGGGGTAGGTATGGAAATATTTCGCGATTTAAATAGCTCTCTGCTATCTCTCTTAATGCTTGGAAATATCGACTCAAAATTCATATCTGTATGTAAAATGTTCCCCTGAATCCAGTGGAGGAGACTAGAACGTTCTATCTTTCCAATTAGTCGAGTTATGAATACATAAATTTTCAGAAAGTGAATTTTCGAAAATTTTCACTACTTTCATATTTATTAACCGTAAAACGGAAACCCTTCAAGTTATGCTTTTGAAATTTTTTTTACCATTTGACTATCCTTTTGCAAATACTCTCCTAAAATTTCAGGTAGAAATTCATAGTTTTGTGGTATTCACAAGACTTTTTATGTTGAAAATGTGTTTTTTCGAACATTTCATTACACTATTTGAAAGCGAAATAATGATTTTATTAAAAAACTGACTGTGCCAGTCGATTTTTCGTCCCAAAAAACCCCCGGTTACCAATTTATAGCCAATTTCAAGTCGCAAATTTTTTTTTTGTAGGAAATTTTGAGCAAGGGGTAGGTATGGAAATATTTCGCGATTTAAATTGCTCTCTGCTATCTCCCTTAATGCTTGGAAATATCGACTCAAAATTCATATCGGTATGTAAAATGTTCCCCTGAATCCAGTGGAGGATACTAGAACGTTCTATCTTTCCAATTAGTCGAGTTATAAATACATAAATTTTCAGAAAGTGGATTTTCGAACATTTCATTACACTATTTGAAAGCGAAATAATGATTTTATTAAAAAACTGACTGTGCCAGTCGATTTTTCGTCCCAAAAAACCCCCGGTTACCAATTTATAGCCAATTTCAAGTCGCAAAATTTTTTTTTTGTAGGAAATTTTGAAGCAAGGGGTAGGTATGGAAATATTTCGCGATTTAAATTGCTCTCTGCTATCTCCCTTGATGCTTGGAAATATCGACTCAAAATTCATATCTGTATGTAAAATGTTCCCCTGAATCCAGTGGAGGAGACTGGAACGTTCTATCTTTCCAATTAGTCGAGTTATGAATACATAAATTTTCAGAAAGTGAATTTTCGAAAATTTTCACTACTTTCATATTTATTAACCGTAAAACGGAAACCCTTCAAGTTATGCTTTTGAAATTTTTTTTACCATTTGACTATCCTTTTGCAAATACTCTCCTAAAATTTCAGGTAGAAATTCATAGTTTTGTGGTATTCACAAGACTTTTTATGTTGAAAATGTGTTTTTTCGAACATTTCATTACACTATTTGAAAGCGAAATAATGATTTTATTAAAAAACTGACTGTGCCAGTCGATTTTTCGTCCCAAAAAACCCCCGGTTACCAATTTATAGCCAATTTCAAGTCGCAAAATTTTTTTTTTGTAGGAAATTTTGATGCAAGGGGTAGGTATGGAAATATTTCGCGATTTAAATTGCTCTCTGCTATCTCCCTTGATGCTTGGAAATATCGACTCAAAATTCATATCTGTATGTAAAATGTTCCCCTGAATCCAGTGGAGGAGACTGGAACGTTCTATCTTTCCAATTAGTCGAGTTATGAATACATAAATTTTCAGAAAGTGAATTTTCGAAAATTTTCACTACTTTCATATTTATTAACCGTAAAACGGAAACCCTTCAAGTTATGCTTTTGAAATTTTTTTTACCATTTGACTATCCTTTTGCAAATACTCTCCTAAAATTTCAGGTAGAAATTCATAGTTTTGTGGTATTCACAAGACTTTTTATGTTGAAAATGTGTTTTTTCGAACATTTCATTACACTATTTGAAAGCGAAATAATGATTTTATTAAAAAACTGACTGTGCCAGTCGATTTTTCGTCCCAAAAAACCCCCGGTTACCAATTTATAGCCAATTTCAAGTCGCAAAATTTTTTTTTTGTAGGAAATTTTGAAGCAAGGGGTAGGTATGGAAATATTTCGCGATTTAAATAGCTCTCTGCTATCTCCCTTAATGCTTGGAAATATCGACTCAAAATTCATATCTGTATGTAAAATGTTCCCCTGAATCCAGTGGAGGAGACTAGAACGTTCTATCTTTCCAATTAGTCGAGTTATAAATACATAAATTTTCAGAAAGTGGATTTTCGAACATTTCATTACACTATTTCAAAGCGAAATAATGATTTTATGAAAAAACTGACTGTGCCAGTCGATTTTTCGTCCCAAAAAACCCCCGGTTACCAATTTATAGCCAATTTCAAGTCGCAAAATTTTTTTTTTGTAGGAAATTTTGAAGCAAGGGGTAGGTATGGAAATATTTCGCGATTTAAATTGCTCTCTGCTATCTCCCTTAATGCTTGGAAATATCGACTCAAAATTCATATCTGTATGTAAAATGTTCCCCTGAATCCAGTGGAGGAGACTAGAACGTTCTATCTTTCCAATTAGTCGAGTTATAAATACATAAATTTTCAGAAAGTGGATTTTCGAACATTTCATTACACTATTTCAAAGCGAAATAATGATTTTATGAAAAAACTGACTGTGCCAGTCGATTTTTCGTCCCAAAAAACCCCCGGTTACCAATTTATAGCCAATTTCAAGTCGCAAAATTTTTTTTTTGTAGGAAATTTTGAAGCAAGGGGTAGGTATGGAAATATTTCGCGATTTAAATTTGCTCTCTGCTATCTCCCTTAATGCTTGGAAATATCGACTCAAAATTCATATCTGTATGTAAAATGTTCCCCTGAATCCAGTGGAGGAGACTGGAACGTTCTATCTTTCCAATTAGTCGAGTTATGAATACATAAATTTTCAGAAAGTGAATTTTCGAAAATTTTCACTACTTTCATATTTATTAACCGTAAAACGGAAACCCTTCAAGTTATGCTTTTGAAATTTTTTTTACCATTTGACTATCCTTTTGCAAATACTCACCTAAAATTGCAGTTCGAAATTCATTGTTTTGTGGTATTCACAAGACTTTTTATGTTGAAAATGTGTTTTTTCGAACATTTCATTACACTATTTCAAAGCGAAATAATGATTTTATGAAAAAACTGACTGTGCCAGTCGATTTTTCGTCCCAAAAAACCCCCGGTTACCAATTTATAGCCAATTTCAAGTCGCAAAATTTTTTTTTTTTTAGGAAATTTTGAAGCAAGGGGTAGGTATGGAAATATTTCGAGATTTAAATAGCTCTCTGCTGTCTCCCTTAATGCTTGGAAATATCGACTCAAAATTCATATCTGTATGTAAAATGTTCCCCTGAATCCAGTGGAGGAGACTAGAACGTTCTATCTTTCCAATTAGTCGAGTTATGAATACATAAATTTTCAGAAAGTGAATTTTCGAAAATTTTCACTTCTTTCATATTTATTAACCGTAAAACGGAAACCCTTCAAGTTATGCTTTTGAAATTTTTTTTACCATTTGACTATCCTTTTGCAAATACTCACCTTAAATTGCAGTTCGAAATTCATTGTTTTGTGGTATTCACAAGACTTTTTATGTTGAAAATGTGTTTTTTCGAACATTTCATTACACTATTTCAAAGCGAAATAATGATTTTATTAAAAAACTGACTGTGCCAGTCGATTTTTCGTTCCAAAAAACCCCCGGTTACCAATTTATAGCCAATTTCAAGTCGCTTTTTTTTTTTGTAGGAAATTTTTAAGCAAGGGGTAGGTATGGAAATATTTCGCGATTTAAATTGCTCTCTGCTATCTCCCTTAATGCTTGGAAATATCGACTCAAAATTCATATCTGTATGTAAAATGTTCACCTGAATCCAGTGGAGGAGACTAGAACGTTCTATCTTTCCAATTAGTCGAGTTATGAATACATAAAGTTTCAGAAAGTGAATTTTCGAAAATTTTCACTACTTTCATATTTATTAACCGTAAAACG
Source organism: Lochmaea capreae (assembly GCA_949126875.1). NCBI lineage: Eukaryota > Metazoa > Arthropoda > Insecta > Coleoptera > Chrysomelidae > Lochmaea > Lochmaea capreae. The sequence goes on from OX421404.1 coordinate 25,589,198, forward strand.
GAAACCCTTCAAGTTATGCTTTTGAAATTTTTTTTACCATTTGACTATCCTTTTGCAAATACTCACCTAAAATTGCAGTTCGAAATTCATTGTTTTGTGGTATTCACAAGACTTTTTATGTTGAAAATGTGTTTTTTCGAACATTTCATTCATCTATTTCAAAGCGAAATAATAATTTTATTAAAAAACTGACTGTGCCAGTCGATTTTTCGTCCCAAAAAACCCCCGGTTACCAATTTATAGCCAATTTCAAGTCGCAAAATTTTTTTTTTGTAGGAAATTTTTAAGCAAGGGGTAGGTATGGAAATATTTCGCGATTTAAATTGCTCTCTGCTATCTCCCTTAATGCTTGGAAATATCGACTCAAAATTCATATCTGTATGTAAAATGTTCCCCTGAATCCAGTGGAGGAGACTAGAACGTTCTATCTTTCCAATTAGTCGAGTTATGAATACATAAAGTTTCAGAAAGTGAATTTTCGAAAATTTTCACTACTTTCATATTTATTAACCGTAAAACGGAAACCCTTCAAGTTATGCTTTTGAAATTTTTTTTACCATTTGACTATCCTTTTGCAAATACTCACCTAAAATTGCAGTTCGAAATTCATTGTTTTGTGGTATTCACAAGACTTTTTATGTTGAAAATGTGTTTTTTCGAACATTTCATTCATCTATTTCAAAGCGAAATAATAATTTTATTAAAAAACTGACTGTGCCAGTCGATTTTTCGTCCCAAAAAACCCCCGGTTACCAATTTATAGCCAATTTCAAGTCGCAAAATTTTTTTTTTTGTAGGAAATTTTTAAGCAAGGGGTAGGTATGGAAATATTTCGCGATTTAAATTGCTCTCTGCTATCTCCCTTAATGCTTGGAAATATCGACTCAAAATTCATATCTGTATGTAAAATGTTCCCCTGAATCCAGTGGAGGAGACTAGAACGTTCTATCTTTCCAATTAGTCGAGTTATGAATACATAGATTTTCAGAAAGTGGATTTTCAAAAATTTTCACTACTTTCATATTTATTAACCGTAAAACGGAAACCCTTCAAGTTATGCTTTTGAAAATGTTGTTACCATTTGACTATCCTTTTGCAAATACTCTCCTAAAATTTCAGGTAGAATTTCATTGTTTTGTGGTATTCACAAGAATTTTTATGTTGAAAATGTGTTTTTTCGAAAATTTCATTACACTATTTGAAGACGAAATAATGATTTCATTACAAAACAAACAGTGCCAGTCGATTTTTCGTTCCAAAAAACCCCTGGTTACCAATTTATAGCTAATTTCATGTCGCAATTTTTTTTTTTTTGTAGGAACTTTTGAAGCAAGTGTAATGATATTTGCGAAAAAACACATTTTCAACATAAAAAGTCTTGTGTATACCACAAAACTATGAATTTCGAAGTGTATTTCAATTTTAAAAATTAGTAACACCACTGCAATGAATAATCCATCCACTTAAACCATATTGTGTGAAAAGGGTTAAAACTAAATAATATTTGAACATTTTTATTTATTAACAAATGGAATTCAATTGATTATACAGTGTGTCCCAATACTTCGTACCAAAAATGATTGAGAAAAAAATTTATACGAAGTACTATAATTTTTTTAATCTATCCCTATCATGTCTCCAAGTTTCTGGTAGACGTCTAATTTTTATAGCCAATCTAAATTTACTCAAATACTCCAAAAATAGTGAAATAATTCGGTATAAAGATAGTAAAATTTATCATCCAACTCCAACTGAGACCGTTACTTTAAATATGAAACTCGGTAGATGTTAAATAGATAGAAAGAGACCGAAATAGTAAAAATAAAGTAGTGAAACGGTCGCGTGCTGGCTAAAGACGCCATCGAGTGAAACACCGGCAATTTGTAGACGCGGCCTGCTTGACCAGACGATGACTTTTCATCGTAAATCAATTCAGTCTTGCCAACGTTTATTTACTACTGTTTAGATAATTTGTTGATTATAATAGTTATTACACGGTTAGTTAAGATTCAAAAAATAACAACGAAAAAAAAAAGTTTATCTTATATATGGGATAATTATAATTCTATGTTGTTTATTATGTAAAGAATATCGTTTTTTTATGTAATGTATATTTTTAAAGCTTTTGAAGTATAATTTATCCATTAAATTGCAGTAAAAAATTCCAGGTTGATGAAAAATTTTTTTAAAAAAAATATATAGGTATACTAGAGTACCCGACAGACGTTATCCTGTACTAATTCCTTGTCATGTTATATAAATTTCGACAATTTTTTATTTTGATTAAAAAATATTACATTGTTAGATATTTTGGGTAGGAAAATCAGATCAGGATCGTTAATTTTCTGATAGCCTCTACTTTCCTGAATTTTCTTCCAATTTCTCGGTAAACAAATTTGTTCTTATTAATTTGGCTCATTTTACCACAAAACCTCGTATGCAAAATCGTTTAGGACCAATTGTAAATCTAAACTATACAGTTACACTTACTCAAACACACACCAAAAATATCATCAAAAACGGACCAACCGTTCAGGAGAAGTTCAGTATGAACCCGATTGCAGCGCCACCTACCGGGACTAATTGTGAATCTCAACCATTCTTGAATTCACTTGAACATATACAAAAAATGTTATCAAAATCGGAGCGACCGTTTAGGAAGAGTTTATAAACATACACTCAATTTTTCACTAAAAACGATTGAAAATCATCCTTTTTTTTAAATTTCCATCGAACTCTCCTCAAAATCGAGATGTAAGTTGAAAACATTTAGGTACTACCAATGAAATATTTCCCAAGCTACATCGTAAATTAGACAATTAACAACTAATTAATTTTCTAAGGAGTCTAACACACGTTGCGGATAATTAGCCGGATCTGACATACGTTTTAATTGACATATTACGAGACATTAATTAATGAACAAAAAAACATTGAAAAGTAAATATATTTGAATAGTTGAAGATGAAAATGGACCAATAAGCAATTTACAAACATTTCATTCAAGACAAATCTTTAATGGGTTTTACCGTAAACTAGTAAAGTATTTTGATTGGTTAATTACTAAGCAGTGTCAGATTATAACAAAAGGATCGTAAATTATAAAAAATTCGTTATATTTAACACCAAATTAAGGTTATTCAATTTACTGAGGAGTCTCACACACGTTGCGGTTAATTTGCCGGATCTGAAAGACGTTTTAATTGACATATTGGTGATTCCAAATAACTTATATTCAATGTGTATTCTTCACTTGATAACCTTAATACAAGGGGCTTTATCAATTCGGCTCATAACTTCCGAATTAATCTGTATATCTAGGTGCGATTGACTCTACTCGTTTACCAAAATAAATCAAACATAAATTATAATCTCTATAAGCTTTAAGATTTCTCCTGGTGGTAAACCCTGGACAAAATAATTTCTTGTTCGCGTTAAACCGATTCCGTAATTACTGTCATTACAATGTCACTTTTAATAATTCATCTCGAGACAAACTTCCTGTCGACCTCCACGATAAACGTGAATTGCTCAAAATCTTTATTGGTAAAATTTTCGAAATAATTTCAACAAAACACTACCACCCAACTACCAAGCTAAACCACAAAAGTCGTTGGCATCGTATTTTGCCACACTCGAATCCGGTCTCTGTATCTTTATTACGATCGAGAACAATAAATTTGCCGCCTCCCGTAACAACAGTCGCACAATATTGTGGCGGAAATGCGACACACGACAAGGCTCGAGCGTGTCTACTTAAAATTCTTACATTTCATTTTCTCGACTTTTTCCATCAAAACGAACTACAAAATTATTTGGAGCGTAGTTGACCATTCGTACGTCAAGAATAATGAAGAAAACTGATTTATTTGTTTCAAAATATCTTCAATAATAATCTACCCACTTTTGCGCACGCTAGAACAAAGTTAAAGCACTTAGCCTGAACTGTAAATGTTATCGCTAAAAGTCAAACTTAAGTTTATCGACGCAAAATTGTAAAAGTTTAGTAGTATTCGTATTCGTACCTTATCGTAAATAGGATCGTATTGTGGGTGTAATCCTATTCCTTGTGGTATACCTTCATTCAAGGCAAATATTTATGTCTGATGTTCCGATAGTCATTAAAGTACTGAGTATCAGTTGCGATGGGCTGAAACACACAAGGCTAAGACAGTCAAAGATACTCATAAGTCATACGACTAAGTGAGACCAGAAGAATGCTTAGGCTGAAGAAGGAACCTCCGTTCACATACATGGGAAACTATTGGATGTAAGGTCTCCGTTATACAGCCCTATTTTGTTCAGGTGCTCCTTTGTGGGAAAGTGTCCCGTAAGAATCCCCGTTATGGTGAGTAGTATGTTTCTGCTCATGTATGTATGTATGTATGTCTTTTGGGGTAACATTCACTGAGACCTAAAAGATTTATTGTGCCCCCTTACTTCTACTTAGTTCCTTAGGAAAGTCTCAGATACTAGTAGCTCCTTTAGTCCTATTTCCCCGAGGAATTTTAGGATATCTGCAGGCTTCAACTTAGGTAACTGTCCCTCTTCTATCCAGTAGTCTCCCAGGTGCTGTGCCCTAGGATTCTGAATTGCTGTGCAGTTCACAAGTATGTGGATGGAGGATTCTTCTTCTACTCCACAAAACCTACAATCTTCCTCCTCCACTATTTTGAGCTTTTTAAGGTGCCCATTCAGGCGACAATGTCCCGTTAGGATTCCTGTTAAAACTCTTAGTGCAGTTTTGCTTTGACTTATGCATTCATTTGATCTCAACAGGTTGTAGTCACCCAGAAGAATCTTTGATTGCCTTAGCCCTACTAGATCTTTCCAATTGTCGGATCTTCTCTTTTCTTCGGCTTTACCTATTTCTTCCAATATTACATTGGAGCTGATTCCGCAAAAAGGTTCCGGCCCCCAAAAGGGTATTTCAGTTCCCCTCTTCGCTAGTTCATCTGCTATTTCGTTTTCTTCTATTCCAGTGGGTCCTGGAATCCACAGTAAGGTGACTATATTCTTCTCGCCTAGTTCATTAAGTTTGCCTAGGCATTCCCACACCATTTTGGAACTGATTACACAAGAACTCAGTGCTTTAATGGCTGCTTGACTATCAGACATTATGATAATCCTTTGCCTTCTATATCCTTTGTCAATATTGAACTGGGCACACTTTCTTATTGCGTGAATTTCCGCTTGAAAGATACTTGGGGTTTTTCCCAAGCTTTCAGAGTGTTTGGTGCCGGGCCCGTACACTCCTATCCCAGTTCCTTCTATTGCTTTTGAGCCGTCTGTGTACCATTGAATGGCATTCTTTCCAAGTCTGGTATGTTTCTGCTCATTGAGAGCAGTTCTTTCGCTATTCTGGAATTCCATTTTGCTAGCAAAACATACAATGCTTATGTGACAGTTGTGTCTGTCCCAATAATATTCAAGCCTGAGTTGACCTAAGGACTTACATCCGACGAAAATGTGTTCGGCCATTTTCGATTCACACAGTCTTCCAGAGTATAGGCCTTTCTTTGTCCTGCTGTATTATGCCAGACTGTTTCCTTGCTGTCTGACTTTTATTTTTAGACCTTCAGTCTCTTATACATCTTGGACAGCCCACAAAATTGTTCAAGTCCAGCCGGGGGTGTTCGTGAGCCTATCTTAATGTCATTTTGCGGCAAGGTGAGCTTCTAACTGCCAAACTTTAACAAATAAACATCATATTTTCTTTCGGAGCAACAGTACAGGTCATTGTGGTATACCTTCATGTATATATTTTTAACGAAGGCACTGCTTCTTGTTTTAATTTGGTATTACTGCACCACATTTTCGAAGACCATAAATAAATTTAAAAAAAGATGGTATGTTTTAAAAGCATGCGTTCGTCGTAAATACATTCAATTACTTATCGATAAATATGATATCTGAGTGGTGAAGTATTCTTGCAAACTAGCCTAGTCTAGGTAGACATTACTGCAACATCTCAAGTACGCCTTAATGCCATCATAAATCAAGTTAAAGAATGTATTTAGTCCATTAACATAACATCAGTGATCGTGTTCTCAACATTGTTGATATTTATGGCTGTTAATCAAAGTATTAATCTTCCGTGCTCTATCGGAAGGAAGAACGAGATGGGTATATATACTGAGTACTTCTTGTACGAGGTATGCTTAATAATGTTGTTCATGATTTTGATGATAATTAAAAATGTTTACTTGGAAAATGTGATAGTGAAGAGAAGAACACATGAAACATCTGTTTTCTTCGTGTGCACTGTTGAGAATGTGTATGTTAGAGTGTATTGATCACGTGTGGAAATTTTCCTAAATTCTAATTCTCCTTTATCTCAATTATTCTTTGGGCTTTTTCAGATGTTTATGTATGTCGCCACAGCATCTTGATGCCTTGTATGTATGTATGTATTTTGGGGTAACATTCACTGACGAGAGTCTCAGAGACTAGTAGCTCCTTTAGTCCTGTTTCCCGGAGGAATTTTAGGATATCTGCAGGCTTCAACTTGGGTAACTGTCCCTCTTCTATCCAGTAGTCTCCCAGGTACTGTGCCCTATGATTCTGAATTGATGTGCAGTTCGCAAGTATGTGGATGGAGGTTTCTTCTTCCATTCCACAAAATCTACAATCTTCTTCCTCCACTATTTTGAGCTTTTTAAGATGCCCATCCAGGCGACAATGTCCCGTTAGGATTTGCTTTGACTTATGCATTCATTTGATCTCAACAGTTTGTAGTCACCCAGAAGAATCTTTGATTGCTTAAGCCCTACTAGATATTTCCAATGGTCAGATCTTCTATTTTCTTTGGCTTTACCTATTTCTTTCAATATTACATTGAAGCTGATTCCGCAAAAGGGTTCCGGCCCCCAAAAGGGTATTTCAGTCAACCTCTTCGCTAGTTCATCTGCTATTTCGTTTCCTTCTATTCCAGTGTGTCCTGGTTTCCACAGTAAGGTGACTATATTGTTCTCGTCCAGTTCATTAAGTTTGCCTAGGCATTCCCACACCATTTTTGAACTGATTACACAAGAACTCAGCGCTTTAATGGCTGCTTTGCTTTCCATATCCTTTGTCAATATTGAACTTGGCGCACTTTCTTATTGCGTGAATTTCCGCTTGAAAGATACTTGGGGTTTTCCCCAAGCTTTCAGAGTGTTTGGTTCCTGGCCCGTACACTCCTATCTGAGTTCCTTCTATTGCTTTTGAGCCGTCTGTGTACCATTGAATGGCATTCTTCTCAAGTCTGGTAATGGTATTTGGGTCCCATTCCTTCTTGTTGCTTAATTCCGTAACGAAAAGTTATACTTTTTCATCATACCATCTTGTGGCATGTCCCAGGTTGCCTGATTTCTAAGAAGTGAAGAGGTGGTTTTTTTTAATGATTCCCTCTCTACTCTACATCTTGATGCCTTCCTAGACTTACTGTTTTGGCAAACGATTTCGCTATTTTTTTTGTATCAAAGGCAAATCACATCCGTATAGAACATCAGATATAATACCAAACACTCTTATATAATACCAAATTGTATCAGCTTCTTTATACGTTTAGTCATCACTGGAAGCTGGATACTTTCCAGGTTCGCCAACTAGTATAATTTTTCGTCCAATAACCAAGCCTGGCATTGTAAATGAGTGCCAGTAGTTAGTTCTATTGGTATTTTAGCTATTCTTACTTTTCTCGAGTAACTACCTGCTGAGGATTCCTTTATCGAAAGGGGGTATAGAGGTCAAGAGATCTTGTACTCTCAGATAGTCAGACATCAGTGCAATCTTTAGCAAGTCCACAGATCAGATCTAGACTTCGAATTTGAAGCACTCTCATTGGAGAGATTGGCTCCTATTTCTAGAGGGCCCCAGGTAGGATTTCGTCAGGAAGAACCTAGTCAAAAGTCTGTTCAGCCTGAGGTACCTCTGACTGGTGGTGTCGAATTGATGAATCAATCAACAGGTCACTGTTAACTGAATCATCATATCTTAACATGATGAAACATTAGAACGCACAGTTTGTGCTTGTCCAGCAACTGAATATTGGAAGGCCTTAGACCTAGCCTAACCTACAGTGCGTTTAAGTTAGAAGTATAATTCAATTTCTGTCGTTGCATATAGCCAAAGAAGTGGTTGCTTCTTAGTGGACGGTATCATTGACATCTAAATTAATTATGTCTATTAATATTATTTTGTCACGCAAATCATTTTTTAAATTAACGATTATCTCGTTACGTACACGTTTTGAAGAAGAAATAAATATACATAGGTATTAGCAACATGAGAATATATGCCAGAGATATAATAACGTTTAATTGCGGCTTTCAAATCACTTACAGCTCACTAATTATAGGTTGTACGCTACATTAAAAAAAATAATCGTCCGAGCGAGTGATCGCGTTAATTTTATTATACGAGAATTTTAATCGTAAAGTGTTCGGAGCATCAGTCCATCAGTTATAAAATAAAATACGTAAATAGTAAGTTTGTAATAGGCTACTTGTTATCTGTAGGAGTCATAGACCTCTCGTTGTAGTTACGCTCGCTAATTAAAGGAGAATTAATACTAAACGATAATATGGCAATTATTTTGTGATGAAATCTCAGACCATTACCTCAAAACATGGAAATTCTTCCATGGTAAAGTCTGTTAAAAATATTTTTAATGTTAATTAAATAATTAGCATTATAGGTAGAGTTCCGTGAGTTGAGATTTTTTTATTAGAAATTGTTTAAAAGACTAAAGACCGTTCACTACGAAGCAACAACTACTTCTCAGACTATATGCTCCGACGGACTGTGATGCCTTTTGGCATTGCGTAAAAACAAGAATTAAATTCATTGAAATTTATTACTAATTATAAACAATACGTTTATATGTAAACATTAATTATATCATGGTCAAGTCTACACGTTCAATAACAATATGTGATGTTGGTAAGGTGAAGCAACTCTCATGTAATGTTTATACGTCTTGACCTAGGACATACATATATAGTTGGGAACGAGACGAAATAGACGAATTACAATTCAAGTAAAAGTAGTATACAGTGCTATTCAAAAGTCATACATTCACAGAATTCGAGTCTTCTGTCGGGGTCGTCATCCGAAAGGTGGTGCACCATTTTTAACTTGTATGGATGAAATTTATTTTTAGCCAACACTCTCTGTACTGTACTTTCACTTACTTCACAGATAGATGCAACTTTAGTTGAAGAGGAAGTAGGGTTTACTACCATTTCAGCAACTATATCATTTTTTTTATCATCACTAAATGTTGGTCGACCAGATCGTTTGGCATCTTAAACACTACCTGTTGCTTCAAACTTGTGAAGAAGCTCCCTCAAATAAGTTCTCGAGATAGGGCGATCTGGGTATCTCTCTTTAAATAAACGTTCCGCTTCATAGTGATTCTTTCCAGATTCACCAATTATTAAGATAGCTGCTACTTTGACGGCTTGAGTACGTACCATTTTGCCTATGTAAACTCTTAAACGTCTCGTTAAACAATAATAAAATTATATATTTAAGCTATTTAGAAAAACTTTGCAAAGCAACAAATACTATTAAATTGAAAACGTCAATTTTTTGACAACTAAAATGTGAAATAATAATTTTGGTATTTATTTAATTTATCCGTCAAAATTAGTTTAAACCCAAACAAAATTAATATGGCTATGTAGCCAATGTCAATGCCTTTCTAACGAGATGTCACTTGCCATAAGGTCCTATTTGATATTATGGGCCAGAGTGGCACTGTGACGTCATCCAAATTTTATTAATGTAAGTATAGCCGTTCAAAAGATACGAGGGGGGAGGGGAGTTTTGAATAGAACTGTAGAACTAGTAATGTTAAGATGTAAATATAGCTTTGTTAGTGTTAATAAAACAATCTCATAGTTTTACTTCAAGTTGTGAGTGATCCCATAGGACCAGGAGGTTCACATGCTTCAGTGGACTTCCCAACATCACATGGCGATCCTGCCAGGATTTTAATTACACTTCTAAGTTAAACGGACTGGGATATCTGCACGATATAACCAACCATTCTGGTTTGTAAGTGTCTGTTTAGAAGTGTAAGTCAATATCTGTCGGTGCATATAGTCCAAGAAGTAGTTGTTGCTTCTTGGAGAACGGTCTGTACTCTTTGAAAAGTATTTTTTAAAAACTTTGTACGGTATTAAACTATTATCTTTGACATCTATTGATAATACGCTTTATTGAAATGACAATTTTCACAGGAAACTGTAATTATGGTTGGAATAATGAGGAATTATTTAATAAAAATGTAAAAAATTACAGCTTAGGATAAGAAAGATCAATGAAAAATAAAATAACGAGTTATATGGTAATAGATAGTTGATAAATGGATCAAATGAAAATTAGAGATTTGATATGTAAATGACAGAGTGAGGGTTGAAGGCGGGAATCGTTAGTTTGTCTATAGACGTGGCAGTCCTCTTGAATGAAAATGTATATCGTGTAATATAAGAAAGAAATTTGTGTGATGGTTGTACGGGGGTTATTTAAATTTGAGTTATTGTAAAATTTCTTTAAAAAATATACATAATGATGATATGGACCATAGTAGGCTAATTAGTAATATTCACCACAAGGACAAAAAGTACAGTTATAGTATAGTTCAATGTTTGATCATATTAGGATCCTAACTTGTTTTGGTATTGTCATAAATCAAAAAAATACTTCAATAACTTACATTTCCCATTTTATTTTCATTGTTTTCTTGGTGTATCTTGGAAGCATACTTCTACTTATCAGTTAATCACTTAATACAAGATAAAGTAGGAATTTTTGAAAATTTTTGAAAAAAAACTGAAACATTTGGGAAATTAGAAAGGAATGAATATAACATTTTTTTTGTATTATTATAAAATGTTATCTTTCGTTTGGAAGAGAAAAAAATATCCTCACCGATTTTAAACATGACTGCAATCGACTTCCACTAACATATGCTTTTACTTTATCAACATAAAAACAGATAAAGATAAAGCGGGCACCCCTCGTCGAGCGGGGCCTTAAAATGACATTATCTTAATCTGAGGTATGTTTTTGTGAGAAGGGCTGACTCGACCTAGTTCCAGGTACCAAAAGATGGTTGCGATATGACAGAAACAAATTAGAAAATAGGCGCCTTGGGGTTACATTTTTTCACTGGTACGGACTAAGTAAATTTTATGATTTCCAGGATGGAGTGGTGAAAAAAGGAATGTTTTTTTGAGGTTTATAAATGATGAAAAATAAAAAAAGAAACAGTAACAGTTAAAAAGTTTATAAATAATTCTGAGCAGTGTTACTTAAAATAGTTTCTGACATAAAATATCTAAAAAAATTTTGTCAGTTATTTATGTCGTTAAAATGTCAAAATGATTTACAACATTATTTATTCCCGTCAGTGGCGCAGTAACTTCTGTTTTAGATGCTTAGACCAGTAGAAATCATTCGTAGCGCAGTGGTTTCGTAATGGTTTCGGGGTCAAGGTGGTCCGGGTTCGAATCCTGATGATGATTACGCTTTTACACTTTTCCTTTTAAATATGGGATATTATCATGAGATCATGATGTACTGTGGCAAAGAGGGGATGACCGGAAGGGATGTGCGGGGGCGTCAAGATCTCCAGAAGAGCGAGATAGGCAAGTAAGGCGTCAGGCTCACGAACAAATAAGATGAGTACTGCGCGCAATTGCAAAAGCTTATACACGTGTTCGTCGCCCTTTCAGATTTTTTACTTTGAAAGGCATAAATGCTGAATAAAGATTTTCCTCAAAGTAAGTATATTTAATTTCTAAATTTTGAATGAACAAATACGGGAATTTGTTGTGAAACGTTGACTTTTTCGTAGAGAAAATGTACCCGAGTTACACACTATATTTTTTCTACTACTTTTATTATTTGTTTTACATTAATTATGACAATTTCGCTATTCATTATATTGCACTCGACAAGTTTTTTTTTGGACTTTACAAAAAATTTCCTTAAAACGGTCCTGCTTAGTATTCGAGAAAGTCGAGTATCATCTTAAGGGTCAATACTGGTTCAGTTCTGCCAAGGGCGACGATGGAATTATTGTTGGGCAAAAAGTGTTTGGATGATAATTTCGAACTTAAAGTGTTTGAAAGATTTATGGCTACAAAAATATTTATTCAACTTAAGAGAAAAGGGAGAGGACTTGGTGGACTTGGTATCGATAGAAGGATAATGTGAATCCTGTAATAAATGGGCGATGTATAACTTCAATATTCTGGGTCCAAATAATAACAATACAGTTTTTACCAGATGCTCCTGGAGGAGTATAATTCCTAATATACAGGATGTCCAAGGAGTTCGTATCAAAAACTTGAAAATACTTTATATATATATATATAATCAAAATCCCTGTTACCATTTAATGGTGTAGGGTATATTTTATTGTCTATATTGTCAACGATATTTTTCAGTGTCTGTACACAAATTTTGCCCATTCTTTTTTGTTATTTGCTAGTGCCTTGGCCGCTAACCATGTTGTCCCTCTTTTCTTCATTATTTTACAATTACTCCATCCCATGTTTGTTTCGGTCTTCCTCTTTTCCTAGCTCTTTTTATCCTAGATTCCCACACTTGCCTGACAGGCCTATCCTTATTCATTCTTTGGAGATGCCCCCACCAGCTAAGTTGTCTTTTCTCAATGAAATCCAGCAGTGGTTCTATTTCCAGGTCTTCTCTTATTTTTACGTTTCTCATTTTGTCTCTTTTTGTGACACCCCTGACTCTTCTGAGATACTTCATCTCTACAGCCTGAATTTGGCTTTTTTGTCGCTGTGTGAGTACCCATGATTCGCATCCAAATGTAAGGATTGGTCTGAATATGGCTTTATAAACATTCATCTTCGTTTTCTTTGATATTTCTATTTTATTTATAAATGATCTGTTCATTGCGTAGTATGATTTCAAAGTGTTTTGTATTCTATTATTGATTTCAATATCTTGTTTTCCGTTCTCTTGAATTTCCACTCCTAAGTATTTGAAACTTTTCACCTGCTCAATATTTGTTCCATCTATTGCAATATTTATTTTTGTACTGTTGTTACTTATCTGCATCACTTTTGTTTTGGTTCTATTTATGTTCATCCCATTTTCTTTTAGAGTTTTATTCCATATGTCGAAGTTGTGTACTTTATAAAAAAAATTTATTTTACTGAATTCATCACTGATTTTTTCAAAATAGATTGGAATAGGATTTTTCAAAAAAGTCAAAGTGAGAAGGTAGAACACACAAACGCGCTTGCCAATAGCAAATCAGGTGGTTGCATAGCAACAGACCAGATGACCATTCATCAGATTATTCATTTTCAAATAACTAATATTTATAACCGAATATATTAATAACCTCGTGCTGTAACAAACTTATTATTAATTGATATTGTATTATATGGCTATTATAGTCTTTGTAGCAATCATGTTTTTCATTTGATCATGTCTACTGACAGCACTACCTAAGCCTAAAGGTTGTTAATTAATTCAGTATTTTTAAGTGGTTATGCAAGTTTCGCAACACCCTATACATACAATCGTAGAAAAACCAACTCCAATGGCGACCACGAAGTCGCATTTCATGAATAACCAATTCAGACTAGACCGACGATTGCTCTATATGGGTATCGCTGGTCTTTCCTCGCTAACATCCTCCTAGACTTCCTGCCTACATGATTGTTTTCTGGTCGACGGTAAATAGCGAGAAACGCATTTTTTATTATCGTACCGTCCATTATACGCACACGGAAGAAGAAAAAACGCCGGTGCTTTGTTCGTAGTACCATACAAGTATTAAGAGTATCTCACAAAGAGTTTTCTTTCCACCGTTATATCATACCTAGTGATCGATTTCAACTGTTGATGTAAACCAGTCGGATTTTACCCATATTTGAGGTGTATGTGGAAACACGTAACGTTTTTTTTTATGTGAGAAACGAACGGCTCAACTCCTTCGCCCATACACGTCTTTTTTTAATCTAAATCGACGTGTACAGTTTCTATTTTTGTTATAGTAGCATTTCGTCACCCTAATTATCAAACCTCGTAACTCCAAAATCACAAAATTTACAGGAAACACAAAAAACATTCCAAAAAATTTAGATAAGTTGCTATACCAACAAATAGATACTATATTAATAATATTTTTCTACAACACAATTCGCTCACGCCCCTGGATGAAATTAATGCTAAGTAACCCCAACTTCTTTAGGTCGTTAAAATTTTTTATGAAACAGTGGACCGCGTTAATAACTGACCAGTTACTTCGTTATATTATGCCAATTACCGGAGTTGGACTATTCGATTCCCAATCCACCTGTTGCTACGTTGCCAGCTATTCAAAATTTTCTTGAAAATATTAGCATACATAAAGTGGTTTTAATTTTTTTTTTCCAGCAATTTCAAGCGGCCTATTTTAATGCTTACTAATAAATATTAGGTATTTTTTTCAATATTTCCAAACTAGCTTTCTAAGAACATCACGAACCAACGGTTTACTGAAGTAAGGGGAAGATTTGTATAGTGATTCTGACAATTTTAGAAAATAAATCTGACTACATTGCTTTATTTTATTGTCGTTACATTCACATTAGAAACACTATAACTTAAAATTTTACCACATTGAGTTATCTATCAGAAAGTATACTCCTAACGAAGCAGAAATCAATGTAATAAGTGGCTAACTCATCGAGTTCTCCTAGCGACATCTAGATATCGGTGTAAACGAGACATACCATCAAAGCGATTTAAATTTTTGCAAAAAGTAGTTATTGAATTAGATAACTCAATTTAGCAAAATGTTGTTACATTCAGGCGACGAAATGTTTGCAGTAAAAACAGTTTTGGTGGAACTTTCAGGACAATTTTGGAAAGTTTTAGTAGAATTTTTGGGTCATTTTTGTTGGACTTTCTTGTATTCCCTAAAGAGAACTGTACTTCAAGAGCACTTAAACAGTTTGTACCTTAGCATATTATTTTCAATCTGTATATAAATATATTTTTTATCGAAAATTATTAATGAATGTAGTCCGTCTCTGATTTAATACGCGATGGGTTCCATAACCGTCCGTCGCACAATGCAGGTATTTACTATCTGAATTTATAAACCTCTGCCGGCTTTTTTTTGACGCCTGCTAATCAGATAATTATCGGTCTGTTGTGGTATTTACACGAGTGTTGGTCAACAACACACAACACACACTTTACTGGTGGCACTCACTTCATTCAATCTCTACTCCGATGGATATATAAGCCGTGTGCTTAATTGACAATCTTATCGCCAGTTTCCCGGTTCTTTAATGTTTACCGCCAGAAATTACATATTTAGCATCGGATGGGCAATTTGAAAATGGTTTCGATATCTACTACCTATTCTAGCTGTTGGACTAGATGATACACATGGGCGTAGTCGATAAACTTTTTTTACAAAGGATATATTTTCTTTCATTGTGATTTATACGAGGGTGTCTTTTAAAGAAGTCAAAATAATAGCATAAAACTATTAAAACTCTTTACAAATTAGAAAATTACTTTCCAAAGTGAGCGGTCTATCCTTTTTTTCAGATAATTCTTCATGTAAAATTTAATTTATAGTCTATTTCGGAAAGGTATAGGATAATAAAATGGGGAATTCCTTCCAATTCGGCTCAATTTCGGTGTCGGCCATAGGCGTAGGTCTTGAAATAGTATTGTTTCTAATATTAAATTTTCAAGTAATTAGAATTAGGAAAAGAATGTTTTCTGGCCGGAAGTGTCAATATCGAAATATTGTGTAGGGATTACTTAAAAGGAAAAAATAGAATTTTTACCCAAATCTGTGACTTCCTTATTGTAAGCCGTTAATTTTTTGTTGTTGAAAAATTAAGTAATTTTTCTATCGGAACGTGTAGTCGATAGAAAAGTTTACACTGTCTACTTCACTGTATCCGGCGATCATTCCCACGCTTTGTGTGTACAAATGTGTATTTGTTTGATTCGAACTGGTGTTGTACTGGTAGTTAATACCCTATTTTGGGAAAGCAGGTAATTTGCAATCATTAGTAGTATCTTGTAGATATACCTAAACGTTAATTGCATACTAGTCGTCCAAAGAAACAAAGACGAATGCTTTCTAAAATGCGCCAATGATAACACTTCGATTAGAATACCGTTAAATTAATTATTCTTTGTTTTTAAATAACGTGAGATGGGATAGAAACCGATAATTGCTTCGCGGGAGTTCAAAATCGCTTAATATCTTATCGGCGTACCAGACATGTTTTTTTCGGGCTAAATAGGAGACCCTACTGGCTCAAAATGGCATACTCAATGAACTAGGAGGGAACAATATAGTAACCTTACTGTGGATTCCAGGATTAAATTTCGGGGGTGGCTAAATGAAAATGTCTCTCAAATTTTCCGAAAGACGTGCCTGGAAAATTAAAAGTTTTTTCTGATTCCCAAATATTTTCAAGTTTGTTCAATAAATTACTTGAGGATTCTTGAGATTTTGCAAAACGTGAAATATCGTTTTCGGGTATTTCGAGTTCAGGATCAAAATTGTTATCTCGATTTTCTGACAAATGTGATGTGCTGGGGGTCGCGAAAATTGCTTCTCGAGTTGTAATTATTGTAGTTACAGTTTGATTGTCACTTACTTTAAATCATAATTAATGACCATTGGGCTTATTACTTTTTTGTAACCATTATAAATCTCGGGGGGGGGGGCTGCAGCCCCCTGGCACCGCCTCTCTGGGTGCGCTAGGGCACTGGAATAAAAGGAAATGAAATAGCAGATGGACTAGCAAAGAGGGGGCTGAAAGACCATTTTCGATGCCGGAACCCTTTTGCGGTATTGGAAGAAATAGGCAAAGTCGAAGAAAAGAGAAGATCTGACCATTGGAAAGATCTAGTAGGGCTTGGGCAATCCAATATTCTTCTGGGTGACTACAACCTGTTGAAATCAAGTGAATGCATAAGTCAAAGCAAAACTGCACTAAGAGTTTTAACAGGAATCTTAACGGGATATTGTCGCCTGAATGGGCACCTTAAAAAGCTCAAAATAGTGGAGGAAGAAGATTGTAGGTTTTGTGGAATGGAAGATGAAACCTCCATCCACATACTTCAGAATCCTAAGGATTATTGGATAGAAGAGGGATATTTACCTATGTTGAAGCCTGCTGATATCTTGAAATTCCTCAGGGAAATACGAATAAAGGTGCTAGTAGTCTCTGAGACGTTCCTCGGGAACTAAGTAGATCTTTCAGAACTCCCACGGGGCGGTTAATATCAACTACATATTTACATTCGCTGTCATCACGTTAATATATAAAGCTCGACACACAATAAGCTCCTATTCGTAATACTATTTCAGTGTTATTGAGACTGCATTAAAGTTATCTTTTTTTTTTAATTTGTCATTTTACACGATTGCCTAAAAGTTTTTGGTGTCGAACTACTGTGATACGCAATTAAGAATTGTAATTGTATGTCGACCGAACATACCCCCGATCTCTCGTTCCACCCATAGTGCATAAACGATGAGTCTACGGTCACGGGGCGATAATTGCACCCTTTGACTTGACGCTAGGTGTAATTTGGCCAACCATCAACGTTAAGGTAATTAATGTATAGTAATGAGTAGCGAATGCGCCCTTATAGCACCAGTGCAGTGCATTCGTTGGCAATGTATACTTTCGTAGATCAATCAACCTAAACGGCGATATTATCGTTTACGATCAGTGAAGTGTGGTCGTCTTTGAAATTACATACTAGATGCGGATAATGCATGTCTTGAGATACTGTTAAAAAGCAATGGGACAAGGAAATTGGTTAACTAAACTTTGTATTGTTCATTTGAGCAAGATATAAAGGGATACAGTCGACAGAAGCAAAGTTTAAGTTCAAAAATGATAAATATCTTTATTTTTTCAAATGAAACACCCATATTTCTATTCTTTTACTTAATTCTAAGGCCGAAAATAATCGCAGTATATGTTCACTTCCCTATACCCAATACGTAATCTATGATTATCAATCATCTGGTCCTTCGAGCCTGATTATTTTTTACGAGGCCGAGAATTATTTGAAAAAACGTTCTGACGTAATTTCTTGTTGATTTTCCTTTATAATCGTCATAAAAGCAGAAATATTTATATCAAAATGTTGAATTACAAAACTTGCTCGAGCAGTTTATTTTCGTTTAAGATAAATTGGTGTATCTCGTATGTTTGAGTATACGTAATGTCAACAAACTTGGGAAACGCTGACCTTCAATTAGAATTCAAAATGTGCGCGAGTTTGATAAACCGACTCTATACGAATTGCATTTATATACGAATCTACTACTATATGTATATGTATACATGGGCTTAACTAACATTTAACATTCCGCAGTGTACTGCTTGGTCCGTCGTCTGGCAAACAAGATATTTTATTATCATAATTAGCCTTTAAACTAAAACGTAACGTACGGAAAAATTTTAATTCACTGTCGGTATTTTTACTCAGAATATTTTACATAATTCAGTACTGGATGTTCACGTTAAGTAGAGTAACAGCAAACAAAGTACTATATTTTTCTTAAATTCAATTTTTCACTCACTTCGTTTTGTGTAAAGCTGGAAGCCTGAATTTGCTGTTTGAATTTGCAATTTCTTTAATTTTGTCACTGACACCCTTCAACGATAAACAAAATTCTAAAGTACCTTTGGCACGATTGTATGAGGCTTGTCGCCCTGGAAATCTTATACAGATTGCGAAAGGGCTTTTCGAACCGTTCCATTTACACAAGCACGACAAGGAAAATATAAGAAAAACAGCTTGAAAGAGAGAGAAAGAACAACTGTGCGTGACCAGCGAGGGCGTGTATTTAGTTCCAAAGGCCGGCCGAATGTCCACTGCCGCCCCCCCCATTTCAAGCGCTGTTGCCAGAAGCGCAGACCAATTTGTACAAATGGTATTTTTGTCTCGTTGACTCCTTTTCGAGCTCATGCACTATCAGGCAAAACCAAACACCTCCATCTGGCAACTGGCAAAACTGTTTGCATAAAATACATTTAAATTTTTATACTAATGATGTTACATGACAATCATTAGATATCAACTAATTATAACTAATGTCAGCTGGTACTGACCAGAGTTCAATATAACGTGGAAGTTAAAATATAAGAGTTTATATTCGCGTTAAATCTTCAAGCATGTATGTACAGTCTTTTTCAAAAATTATGTTCATTACTGGAAATATTATCATTTTAGTCAGTATTCCAGCCTACACTTTTAAACCCAACATAAAATTCAATTATTTCATAACTACAACAATCAATTGACTAACTGAACGAATTCAGTCGTCCAAAAATATATTTTTTGTTTGCTCTTTTCTTTATTTATTTTAAGCAGTGTATTTATGAATTGTCTCTTCACTTTCAATCAACAACTCACCTCTGTACAGTTACAAAATATATAATAAACGTCTATTAAATAAAATAAATGGTCGATTGGTAGCGACAGCTTTAAAAACAGCATGGCAATCTATTTGTCACTCGCGCTTTTCTCAGCTTTGACAAATCGGTAGCTGGCGTTGCGCATCAGCTTGACGCTTAAACTGCTACTCTGTTGTTTATTTTATGCCAGAACAAACCAAAGTAATGGACGTATTCAAGATTACATCTTGAAATTGTTTCGAGTGTCTCAAGACGTTCGTACATCATTCGGGTTTTAAGTAAACACCGGGATTCAACATCTTAGGTTATTGTTGTAAGTTAGTACAACCCCGAACAACTCTTCTTTTATTATCTATTTAAGAATGATTGACAGCACACATTTTCGCAGAAGAAATGTTTATCAATCATTTAAATACTTAAATACAGTTTCCTGTAAAAAATTGTAATTTTAGTACAAGTGATATTATACAAACCAAAATGGTTGGATATATATTGTATTTCAATGTCCTTCGTGGCATATAGCCAAGGAAGTAGTTGTTGCTTCTTAGTGAACGGTCTGCTCTTTGAAATTTTTAATAATAAACTGTAAATAAGTAAATAACCTACAAAACCAAATGGTTTTTTGTCAATATAGAATTTTGGATTGTGGTTAGATGTGGGGATGGCGCTATTAAAGCATTCTTAACATTTCCTTTACTAAGGATAAAGTATTGATGTGCTTTCAGCATTTTCTCCATTCCAGGATGAAGCTTCTGCATGGATATAAAATAAAAAAATAATAACAATATTATGGCAGACTTGACTCACTCTGTATAACTTTTCCAAAATACGTAATAGTATTCTTTGCTGTAGTTTACATTGAATTTTTTCTTTTTTATTTATTGATTAAGGACAGATCTTCTGTTGAAAACTTCTATCTGAATTACAAAAAGGTTTGTAGAGAAAATAAAAAAAGATGTGCCTTTAGTGTAATGGATAGCTATTTGGTTTCCCACACAAATGTAGGTAAATAGAAAGTGATACGTCCCACTTGAACGTATGTAATATGCAAATCATAATGTATCAGTTCGTGCTGATACTGCTGCAACTACTGCTGGTCAGTCAGACACGTTTCTATTCAAACCGAACATGCTTTCATGACTTCTATAGCTTCTATATTTTCCAATAAGATGTCGATAAATAATATCCGTGGGTATAGCGACGAAAGTGAACTTGAAAAAGTGGAAGAACAGTAAAATAAAAATTTCTATTATAGTTTTATACAGGGTGCTTCTAAATTAATGCGACAAAATTCAGGAATTGATTGCTCGTATGAAATTAACAAAATTTCCTTGCTAATTTCACCCCCGTATAATGTAACAAGAATATTGAAAAAATACCCGTGGTTAGTCCTTTGCGAGTGCATGAAAATTACAGAATTTCAAGTTTCGTGCTTTACTGAAATTTTTGAAAAAAAATAAAACCTTAATTTTAGTCACTACCTTTTAAGGGTGATATCTCGGAATGGCTGAGGAAATTTTCTTGTAGGAAACACCCATCTTAATTTCATACGAGCAATCACCTCCTGAATTTAGATTTTTATTTTCAACTTTCACTTAATTTTATTTTTTATCAAAATATAAAATAACGTGGGTCACTCTTTAATTGCCTAGGGGCTCGTCAAGACATTAAATCAAAAACACAGAAAACTAAGACTCGGGTAGGAAGTGTAGGGTGGGTCAACAATATCAACTATTTTTTATAAACAAAAATGACATTTGATTTAAAATAATCAAACTTAAATCTTCAATATCATTCAAATGGTAAGGTTTACGGAAAAAATATAAGATACTTTTTTTGTAGGGCAATAAATTTCCTACAAAATTTGTCAAAAAAAATTTTCTGTACAATCAATTAATGATGAGGTATGAATTTTTTTCTATTGGACTGAGAAAAAAATAAAAAACTGCGATGCGTAGGATCTTCCTATTAAAATTAAGAGCTCATATTTGGTGCAGCCCATTTTTCCGTATTAGTTGTGAAAAAAAAATGGTTGGTAGGTACATTTACGCCAGACGATCTTAGTTATATTTTTTAACGTTTTCCATCAACCTTTTAACAACTTAATCAATAAATTTTATAAATCACTAGTCGAACATCATAAATTTATAACGAATTCGTTTTTCCATAAAGTAGCTTACTTAGATGGATTTAAATCTTCAACCTCAAAACATCAAAAGATTTTTCCTGTGATTTTTTAAATAATTGAAACAAACGAAAAGACTTAAAGACTTTATCGAAAGTCAAGACGCCGAAATACTCTGAATATTTGAAAAGGGATTTAAAGTGGGCGTTTAAACAAAATCTCCTGTGTGCTTCTTTCTCTTCGTATGTAGTAGCATCAATCCAAAGACGTGCACATTTTTTTTTTCTAAAATGTTTTTACAAATTTATTAATCCTTGAATGCATAATACTGGAAAAAAAATTAGTTACAGAAAAAAGTTTCAAACAAAATTTGTAAGGCTTTAAATTTTACACATTTTTTCCCCAAATTACATTAGGGTAGCTAAAAGATGAGGGTGGTTTTTCAAACTTAAAAAAAATATAATTACTTATTATAAATATTGAGATATTTGCAAATTTTTTTGTTTTTTATTTTGTTAATTTGTTTTTAACAAAGCTATAACAATTTTTTTTTTATTAGAATTTAATTGCCTCGACAACTATGGCCATTGGCACTATACAAGAGTACATGAGAATACACAAAAAAAATGTAGTTATATTAATACAGTCAATGATATTTCATAGTTTGTGGTAGAGGTTAGCTGCTTTGAGGAATTTCAATATCTTCGGAATTTCTGCAGTGCAGTTTAGAAGTTCTTTCAGATTCGGTTTTAGGTCTAGGCGCTGATACATATTGTTGCATATCTGGCAGTCCGTGAGTATATGCTTAACGCTTAAATCAACATTGCAGTAACGGCAGACGGGAAGGTTTTCAGATGACATCAAGTAACCGTGAGTATATCTGGTATGGTTGATCCACAATCCTCTAATAACATCAGCTTCTCTCTCGGCTAAGAAGTCGAGGGGGAGAGAGCCAATGGAAGGTTGTATATCGTTTAGAGCTGTTTTACTTTTTGAATAAGTGTTTGAGGTCTTCTGGGAGCTGGATCGAGGTTGTGGTGATGGTAGTCAGCATTTTTATTGCCAGTAATTCCAATGTGAGATGGGAGCCAGATAAGTCAGACTCTTTTGAACTATTGGATGGTCAGTAAAGATAGTATTAAGTGAATTAATTGAAGAAAGTGAATCGGTACAAATGGCGACATGCTTGGAAGGAGGGGTGAGATATGTTTAAAGGCTTGGAAAATGCTATACAGCTCACCAGTGTGAACACTACATGTTGAGGGCAACCGATAGGAACCTATAAGTTCGTGGTTGGTTGTGACTGAGCAGCAAACACCAAAAGAAGTTTTAGAGGCATCTGTGTAGAGAACTACATATCAAAATTAAAGCTACTCTATCGCATGGATTTAATTTTTTTATTTTATTATTTTGTTTGTTTTTTTAAATTGAACATTTTGTCCGTGCAATTTTTTTTACCTTTCATTTTCAGGCAGGTATTAATTATTTTATGTTTAATATTTTTCTGTGGGTCAATGTTCAATTTATAAAAAAAACAAAAAAAATAATAAAAAAAATTAAATCATACGATAAGGTAGCTTTAATTTGATATTAAAAATTTCAAATTGTTATAAATTTGTTAAAAACAGATTAAATAATATGAAAGTGTGCTGAGTAATTACAATAAAAAAATATAAATATAATTTTTTAGAGCTTAAAAAACCACCCTCAACTTTTAGCCACCCTAATGTTATACGGACCTTTTTGGTATAAAATTTAAACCTCTACAATTTTTGATTGATATTTTCTTCTGCAACTCCAACGGTTTTT
The DNA here is from genome assembly GCA_949126875.1 of Lochmaea capreae. Taxonomy (NCBI): domain Eukaryota; kingdom Metazoa; phylum Arthropoda; class Insecta; order Coleoptera; family Chrysomelidae; genus Lochmaea; species Lochmaea capreae. The sequence continues at coordinate 25,612,568 of OX421404.1, forward strand.
TCGTAATTTCAAAAAAAAACACCTTATCTATTTTTTTTCGATCCATTTCCTTGGGGGTTGAAACATAGTCATTTGTATGCTTCGTTTGTAGTCACTTCAAAGTAAGTTATATAATAGTATATTAAGTACCAAATGTCAAAAACGTTACTTTAGTCTCAAGTGCCTTATAAAACGAGTGACTAATTATGTTTTTGACACTAGGTGCTTACTATACTTTTTCTACGCCCGCAGGATCTCAATTATGTTATATTTTAATTATATTCACAATATGACAGACAATGACTGACGTGTCATTGAAAAATCAAATGACACAGAACTAAATTATTACGGAATATTAAATATAAATTACAGAAGATACACTTGTTGTGACGTTTAAGAAACAAAAGATAAACTGTGACTTTTCGCACTTTAAACACTAGTGTTTAAAGTGACGATTTGCGAATGTCAAACCCGTGTTTTAGATGTTTTAGATTTTTTGTTTTTTGAAACCTCTTCTCATCTGCTTAATGTTTAACAGTCTCTATGTCCTTTTCTTCGTTCCTCCTGTCCGTTTTCTTGTTACTACTTATTAAACAAATCTCTGTCTCCCTTTAAAACCCACTCTTACTGCAAAACTCATCATGATAGAGATTTTTTTATCCAATCTCATATAAGAAATCACAAAATAATCCTGCTTAACATCCTTCTCGCCACAAACATTAAAAAATCCCCCGATTTTCGTGTAATCTACGACCCTGTCACTATAGAATCAAATACAAAATGCATGATGCACTTATCTTTATACATACGGTTCGTTTTAACGTACGCGACATACTTAAATATACGAAGCGAGAGTTTCTTTCCTTTTTGTTCCCTCTTCAGTATAATTCAATTCGGTACTGATAATGGACGAGATGAAAGCTCCACGAGTTCGATTTTAAATACATTGGGGGCGTCCATATAATGTATATGAATTATTGCGTCATTTTAAAGTCCTTTAACGAAAAATGTGACAATAACTTCCAAGAAGAAATTTTTTCATTTATAGAAAGGTAGATGGATGCTTTGATGGTATAAAATCTCATACTATAAAACGCTCTTAAACGAAAAAAATAGATGAAAATAATAATGTTTTTAATTTTTTCTTTTTTTTTTTTCAGGTAAGTCTGCTTAGATTTTAAATACCAAAATGCAGTAAGTAGCACTTTTCGGTAAGTTTCAAACTACATATTGCAGTAGAAAAATTCATTATATACACAGTGACCAATCGAAAATAGAGCAAGAGCATTTAACTCCTCAATGCTGCTACCCTTCACCACAGTTGATTTTTTTCTCACTCTATATTGTAAGCAGCGCATTTTGAGACTGTCTTGAAGGGTGTAAGTAACAAATAGCAAAAAGGTAATATTAATAGTAAAGTCTAACTAAAGTCAGTGTGATGAACCATATTTTTAATCCCCTTGAAGGAAAAAGCCGCCCAATGGCGAGCATATAAATTGTTTATAAATTCAAATATTGTGAAATAATGTTAATCTACTATATCAATTTGAATGAAAAAAATCAGCATGCATACAAAATTCATAAAATTTGTAATACAATAATAACACGTTTTTCTCTAGAACACGGAGTATCTAAAGAACAGTTTTTTGTATCGTCAACCCAACCATACTTGACAACATCATGCGTATCAAACTAAGTTTCGTCTAAATAAATTAAACCTAGTTCTATTTGAATCACGATACCCTTTTATTTTGCGCAAATACTCCTGTCTTAGTTCAACGATACGCCGAGATTCCATTATCACCATTCGATTATCTTACTTCTTATATTTGAATCCACAATTCAATAAAACATTGATAAGTATATTCAGGAATATCCCGCAATTTATCACGAATCAGTTCTAAACTTGGTACTATTACTTTATTAACCGTTGTAAACCCGATTAACGTTAATTCGTGAATTCTCGCGATAACCGCATTATCAGAAATTTCAGAATTTTCTTTTTTCAAACACGCGTACATATTTAAAACAACGCGTTGACACTGAACATGTAAATCTTTGTTCTTAAATTCGGCCCTATCATCGGAATCATTTATTGCTAAGTCATTTGCTATTCTAATTAATTACAAATAAATTATAATCATAAAACTCACCCTAACGTCTACGAACAAATAAATATTATATTGATATCAAATCACTCAACTCCACGAACAAATAATAAATATTATATTGATATCAATTCACTCAAGTCCACGAACAAATAAATATTATATTGATATCAATTCACTAAACTCACTCGACCAAGAAATAGATACTAGATATTTACTACTATTATTTTAAATATTTCTTTAAAACAAAATTCACACACGCCCCTGAATCGACACACAATACTAATATCTCTCTAATATCGCAGGCCACCATCGGAGTTTAATTTTTTTTAGTTACAGTTAGTCCGCCTTAGTAAGTGAGCCGTTACTCCATTATACTATAAACAATAATGTACTTGGTGATTGTATAACGCTGAACACCTGCAATACGTTGCCAGATATACAAAATTTTCTTAAATATAGTAGGCATACAAAAAGTTGTTTTAATTAATTTCTCTTTTTACAGCAATTTCGAGCGAATTTTTTTAATGCTTACTAATAAATGTATTTTTTTTTAAATATTTCCAAACTAGCTTTCTGAGAACATCACGAGCTAACAGTTTACTGAAGTAATGGGAAACATTTGTATAGTGAGCCCAACAATTTTAAAAAATATATCAGACAACATTGCTTTATTTTATGGTCATCACACTGACTTTAGCTAGACTTTACAATTATTACAATTTATGAACATTGGTTACAAAATTTGAATAAATGTTTCCCTGTTTTTTCTCAGTTTTTATGAAATGTTCTGACTCCATAATTTCTCCATCTCTAACCAAGTTTTCTGTTACTCTTGAAGTACTGCAGGAGACTTCTGGCTGTCTGTAGAGTATGGAGGGTGAGTTAGGCCCACAGCACTTAGGCCACATGTTATCCATTGTACATCCTCCCGAGGAGTTGTCTTCTTAGGTCATCGTCCATCATGTCCTTTCCAGGAAGGTGGACAGGTCACTAGAAGACATCTCCTTTATATCGGCAGGTGTAGGCCAACACTCACCGAACACACACTCTCTTATTGACGATAACTCCTGCATAGAGGTGTGTCCACTAGCCCCATTATATGGAGGTGTTTCCTTAATTGACAGTGGCCAGACAGAAATTCTACCGTTAAACGTAGGTTTTTCCTGGTCATCACAAATATTTTTTAGACTCCAGCTTCCCAGGGTCGCTCAGGGTGATCCTGGCAAGACTGCATCCCTTGATTTCATCCCATCTCTTTAGATAAGGTTTAGCTAGTTCCGCAATTGTCGAATTCGTCAGGCCATAGGTGTCACCAGGTCCAAGTTACTTTGTGGCAGTTGATATACCAGCCAGTTCTGTTTGAACCTCGCTGGTGTTTTTTCCCATTCCCCACTTAATCCTTAGGCTTAGTGATCTGGAGTAAAATCCACATCCTGAGCCTTCTTTGGTTTTAGAGCCGTCTGAATATATACGTATTGCATTTGCAGCATCGATTCTGTGTTCTGTTTTATTTGTATTTTGTTAAACACAAACCTGGGTTCAATTGCATCACTGGCCGCCTGCAGCAGAGGTAGATAATCTTTCTTTTCCTGGTGAAAAGGACCATCTCAGTCTTGGGATTGATCTACAATGAGTGTTCCTTGCACCATGTTTCTATTGTGTGTTCAAGATTCTTTGGTTTTTGAGCCGCTCTGGCAGTAATAGCGGACACGACTGCGTCTTACACAAATTTTGAAAAAGTTGCTTGTGAAGTACTAGTTTTTATCATAATGCAATATATTCTTTTTTTATTCAAATTAAGGAATGATATAAAACCCGATTTGCAACTATAAACATGTGGGCGGTTTGAAAGTATGAGCACGTACGATAAAGGTCGTTATCTCCATCAAGTCGTTATCATATCACAGAGAGAGGATTGTGTTTATACATACATACATGCATCGCTAGCTTATTATCCGCCATACAACATAACAACATAAAAAAAAATTTTGTTCCATCGTTTTATTATGCGGAATATTATAATTGCATTGTCGTCGTCTGACTAGGAATTTTCATTTTACATCTTATAACGCCCTGCAAAGATTTTGAAAAATATTTTTCCAAAAACCAGTAACTGGTCTACGAGAGACGTTCCTTCTAATTGCAAACCAATTATATCTTGTAGATAAACCAACCCCGTTTAACTTAGAAGTGTAATTCAATGTCTGTCGGGGTATATAGTAGTTAAAAGGAGCTACTAGTCTCTGATACTTTAGTCAGCAACTAAGTAGAAGTAAGGGGTCACAATACATCTTCTAGGTCTCAGTGAAAATCACCCCAATATCTTCTAACCAGAAAAATAATTTCTGGCAAAAACATAATAATCTGCACTGATAGCAGACAAGCTCTATTAGCCTTGAACAGACAACGTGTTACATCAGGGCTAGTATTAGAGTGCCATCAAGATTTAGCTAGCGCCTCGGTAGATAACAATATTATCCAGAGATGGGTTAAGGGGCAAGAGAGGAGCAAAGGTCTTTAGCCAGGAAAGCGGCTGGACTAAGAATTCTTGGACCCGGCGACACCTACCTACCCACCTACCTCTAAAGAGATGGGATGAAATCAAGGGATGCAGTCTTGCCAGGATCACCCTGAGCGACCCTGGGAAGCTGGAGTCTAAAAAATATTTGTGATGACCAGGAAAAACCTACGTTTAACGGTAGGATTTCTGTCTGGCCACTGTCAATTAAGGAAACACCTCCATATAATGGGGCTAGTGGACACACCTCTATGCAGGAGTTATCGTCAATAAGAGAGTGTGTGTTCGGTGAGTCTTGGACTACACCTGCCGATATAAAGGAGATGTCTCCTAGTGACCTGTCCACATTCCTGGATAGGACAGGATGGACGATGACAATGTACAATGGGTCACATGTTGCCTAAATGCTATGGGCCTAACTCATCCTCCCTACTCTACAACAACACCTCAATATCTTACATACATTTTTTTTCCTTGTAAATTAGTTGAATAAATATTTTTCAAAGAGAATGATCCGATTGAAAGATAATTAAGAATTAATGATTCGTAAAATATGCTGGTGACACAACACACTTTACCAATAATTACAGTTCCCGTTATTTGAAATACCGACCAAAAAGGAGAAAAGTATAGCTTTTGTTAAAGACGTAATTACGCATATTTCCTACTGGGAAAAAGGGTTGGAAAGGGTTAGAAAAAGAGAAGAACGGACACATAAAACACGGAAAGTCGGGAAAAGTATGTTATTAGTAAGAAAAGGGTTGTGCGGGCAATTAGTGAGGACGTGCAGATGAAAAGATGAACGAGTTCGTTCGTAAAAGGCGGGAGGGTATCATTATCAGACTTGTGTCATTATTTTAATAATCAGTTCGATATGTAGTTGAACCGCAACTAAACCCTTTTTACTGTTGGTATTAAAAGATCCAGTGCCGTAGTTGGCAGTACAGCCTTGTTCCAGCTCTAGCTTTGTATCCTATTTTGTCATCAATAATTTGCAAGAACAATTGTGGTCAAACGGAGCTTCAGATCCATCCAAAACTATATAAAAATTAGAAGAACTATCCCCGATTTATGGAAAATAAATGTATCCGCCACCAAACTGTTCAATTTTCACCTCCAATCGCTTCCATGTCTTCCATATTACCCAGATCTTTTACTAGCAACAGTTACCTTATCCAAGATACTTGGAACATAAAGATTGGACAAAAAATATTAAAATTTGATTTTATAGCGAAATAACTAACCCCATATGATAAATACTGAAATCTCTTCGACCAAACTGTTCAATTTTAACCTTCTGTTGCTTCCACGTCCTCCTTATTCTCCAGATTCTTCCCCTAGCCAAAAGGTATGAAAATCTGGTTTTATAGTTAAAAAACCAATTCCATATTTTATATATCTTCAACCAAACTGTTCAATTTGGACTTTTGACTTCTTCCTTGTTCTCCTTATTCTTCAGATCCCTGTCCCAGCCACAATTACTTCTTCCAAAAGAAATAAAATCTTGATTTTTAGAAACAGAACAATCTTCATGTCATGAAAACAATTTTTGTTCACCAAACTTTACAATTTCAACCTCCAATCACTTCCACGTCCTCCCTTTTTTTCAGAGACTTAGCACAAAGACGTTTGGCCAAAAGATATTAGAACTGGGTTTGTAACAAAACAAACAGCCCCACGTGATCAAAAATAAATTTCTCTTCCACCAAACTGTACAATTTGATCAGGAAGATAGGGAGGCTTCCACGGCCTCCCTATCCTCCTGATCTTTCTCCTAGCGACTGCTACTGCTTACAAGAGACTTGTCACAAAAAGTTTTGACAAACATATATTAATAGACGTATCTGTAACGAAAGGACCAGCCCCGTATGATAAATATAAATTTATCTTCCATCAAACTGTTCAATTGCTACCCCTAATGGCTTCTATCTTTGTCCTCCTTATTTTCCAGATCTTTACCATAGCGACTATTACTTATTTCTTCCAAGAGACAAAAGGTTTATGCTACCACTACACTAACACTAAACAGTCTCTGGAGAAGATCACTGGGATATCGAAACGCGCGTAAGGTAGTGTAAAGTGTTAGTGTTGGTGTAGTGATAGCATAAACAGTGTGCCCAGTGTCACCAACGGTTCCAGAATTCCAAAACGTAACCATGTCTAATACATTTTTCTTTTATCGATAACACATTCTGAATTATAATGAAAACACGCCACTGGAGAGCTCGTTAACCCGTTGTTGGTAACCGACCATGAATTAAAGAAATGCACTTGAATAATTAAAACCTGTCTATTGGTAGTGCCGCGACCACGCAACAGATCCCATTCTTAATCTGCCAGTAATTGCCACACAGCTACTACATATTGTATATACTATATTAACTATCTGCGAAGCCGCGGATGTCTCACTAGCTACTAGGTGCATGGCATGGTGCATTTATCAGCTTAGACGGGAACAGACTTACTAGCCAGCCACTCATCTATTAGAATATATCTTAACCCGCGTTGCCAAATCGATAATTATGAAGTATAAACTTGTTGAAATTTAGGCAAAAGATACATTACACAGATTCACTCTATTCTTTTCATTATTCTTGATTTATTCTCGTCATATCCTTCTTTTCTAACTCGATATCTATTATTCGCTAAGTGACAGCATGGGAAGAAATTTATAAAAGAACCATCAGATAAAGTACACCGAAAAAAAAGTACACCGAAACAGCTCTGCACATATTATGCAACTGTGAGACGCTGCGCTGGACCACAGGAGGCAAAAACTATATGGAAGACTCCAAATGACTCCAGAAGACTTCTACAACCAACCAGTAAAGAACCTGTATGAGCTAATACAAGGAACGGATTGGCTGAATAGGCTGTAGTCAGAACATTAGGAGAATCCACAATAAGCCCAAGAGGCTGAGGTGGTGCGGGCGAAGGGACGGCTCCTTTAAAAAAAAAGTGACAGCTGTGAAACTACGGGGCGTGCAGCTTGTCAAACGCAGGAAATGTGACAGGAAGCGTGCAAAAAAGAAAGAGAAAGTATTTGGAGGAGAGAGATAGGTGGTAAGCTGTAAATGTGTTGTAATAATCACATTTTATCATAACAAATGTTCTTCGTGTAGTTACGCGCCTGTGTACCAGAGAGAGAGAGAGAGACATCTTTAAAATGTTTTATCTTTATCTTTTATCATGTTCATCTAGAATTTTCTTTTCGTATTACCATGTATTGGTTTTGCTTTACGTCAATTTTGTTGGGATGACATTATTTGAAAACTAATTAGGCAACACTGTAAGATTTATTTACCACACACATGACATTATCTTCCCAAACGCTCTCTTTTCAAATAATAAGTTGAAACGAACGTTTAACTGAGAGGTCCGTAAACAGGATCCGAGGAATCTAATGCCTTTGATGGTATCTGATAGTATATGTACAAGAAAGCTTGTACCCACTAATTATCCTTGATATAAATGTGAAAATCAAATTTTATGTGTGTATATTTACGATAAAAATTATGAAATACTAAAAAAGATTTCTGTTTGCTTCTCCATTTTTACCGACAGCTTGTTTTTCCTTAGTACCCATTCCGTATAAAACAAATAAATGGAAAATTGCCCAAATGGCTTTCAAACAAGCGATTGGAACCACTAAATCAATGGATCGTACATATTGGCTGTACACAACTTAACAGAACAGAACATTGATGGGTAGGAACCGTATTTAGCTTATACACATGCAGACCATTGGCATACATAGGGATTAACATGACACATTATCTTCTGTCTCATTGGAGATATAAACTCCTAGGACTGGAACGCCCAAGGGAGGATTTCTCCAAGAAAGACTGTTTAGCTTGAGGTGACTCAGACTGGAGGTGCTGAGAACTCGAATCCTCCAACTGCTAATGAAAGTACTGAGATTTACCAAAAATGTTCATATTTTAGGAAGGAAAAATTAAATATTTTGTACAAAAATACTGAAAATATTGAAAATATATATGAAACAAATAATAATTTCAAGTCTGATGGATTCAAAACCACGATAGGATTAAGACAAGAAGGAGAACTAATCCCAAATCCATAAATGATAGGATTGATAAAACAATTAAACTAAATTATGCTATGAATAAAAAGTTTATATATAAAAAAGAAATCTCGGAACAAACAAAGATAAAGGTAAGTATGTAACACCATATATCGACCAGTCTTAACATATGGATGCGAATCGTCGACGCTCACAAAAAAGCAGAAGAGCAAAATGCAAGCTGAGGCAAATGAAGTACCTGAGAAAAACTTTAGGAGTGAACAGAAAGGACTAAATAAGAATTGGGGGTGCAGGCAATATTGAAATGTATAGAACAACGACAACTAAGCTGGCGGGGACACATTCAAAGAATGCACAATATTAGACAAGTTGAAAGAACATATGAAACAAAAATACAAATAAAAAGAAAAAAAGGAAGACCAAGAGAAACATGGAATACAGCAATGGATAAAATTCTACAAGACAGAGGTAAAACATGGGAAGAGGATAAAACGTTAACAAGAAACAGGAAAAAATTCATATATGAAAATTAAATGTAATACAACACCTTAGGGTATAAGGTATATACTGAAAAGAATCAAACTTTTCAAACATTAGCATTATTTTACAAGACAACTTTTTATATCAGTTTGAGCCAGTTCAACCATATGTTTAAATCCTCCGTTTCTTTATATAAAAAAAGTCAAATTTGTGTTAATCCATTTAGCATGTTCATATTCGCTATGTCCACATGTGGTAGCACATTCACATATCACCATGATTTCTTGGTATGTATATCAAGTTTTCTTCGCCTTATACATTCTCGTTCGAATTGTATACAGTTTTATGCACCATAAAAATAGTCTAGACAAATAATATAGTTACTAACTTTGCAGGAAATTCGATAGTTTAAAACAAACAGCCACGTCAACAAGGAGACGAGTATTTTTTAGATTAGTGGGCTATTCGAAATTTCATGCGTTGATGGGAATAATCAATTAACGGTTTTCCAAAACAAACGTATTCTGTAACAACTGCCGAATTTGGTATGTATGTATGTATGATGGGGTGACATTGACTGAGACCTAAAAGATATATTGTACTTCTAATTAATTCCTGAGGAACGTCTCAGAGGCTAGTAGCTCCTTTAGTCCTATTTCCCTGAAGAATTTTAGGATAACTGCAGGCTTCTACTTGTGTAAATGTTCTATCCAATAATCTCCTAGGTGGTGTGTCCTAGGATTCTGAATTGCGGTGCATGTAGATGTAGGTTTCTTTTTCCATGCCACAGAATATACATTTTTCTTCCTCCATTATTTTGAGGATCCCTGTTAAAACTCTTAGTGCAGTTTCACTTTGACTTTTGCATTCATTTGATCTCAACGGGTTGTAACCACCCATCAGAATCTTTGATTGTCTAAGCCCTACTAGATCTTTCCAATGGTCAGATCTTCTCTTTTCTTCGGCTTTGCCTATTTCTTCCAATATTACATTGGGGCTGATACCGCAAGAGGGTTCCGGCCCCCAAAAGGGTATATCTCTCCCCCTCTTTGCTAGCCCATCTGCTATTTCATTTCCTTATATTCCAGTGTGTCCTGGAATCCACAGCAAGGTTATTATACTGTTCTCGCCTAGTTCATTGAATTTGCCTAGACATTCCTACACCATTTTGGAACTGATTATACAAGAGCCCAGTGCTTTAATGGCTACTTGAGTAACCGAAGCCGAATTTGGTATAGTAACGAGCAAAGCAAAACCAAAACAGTCTTCATCTCTTTTCGCTCGAATATTTTTAGTCTTAATCTTGCTTATTCAGGCCCGGTTTATCAATAGCAATTTATCCGTCAGTTAATGCCTTACTACCAGTTATTTTGGAAAGGTCGGTTTATCAACAACAGGATATTTATCTGTCAGTTTCAACTGGCGGATGGTCGATATCTGGAGATTAAGGTCTATTACATAACCTCACTTTATTCGGTAGAGTTGTTTTGTTTTGATTTCGTTGTGGTGTTGTGTCAAATTTACTTGGGTTTTGAGCAAAGTAAAAAATGGAAAGTACTAGTACTACTAGGAAGAGAGGATACGATTTCACAGCAGAGGAGACAAATTTGCTTCTAAAAATTGCAAATTCTTGTTCTGCAAACTGATTCGTTATATAACTCTTCATATTCATGATTGGTAGTTATTAATGGAGTTTGTTCTTGTAACAACCAATGAGATTGCTTACATTCATTCGTCAGCATTGCCAACTTTCATTATCTGTCAGTTAACAAACTAGAGGATACAAACGAGTTGATAAACCGCTTCCAAACAAACTGGAACTTTATCTGCTAGTTACTTTTATCCGATGGATACTTAACTGATTGGCTATTGATAAACAGGGCCTGAGTCTCGTACTTGCCTATTTAACCTGTTACATATATCGTTTAGTTTAGTCTTGCACATTTGGTCTTGGGTTAACACTTGCTCTTGTTTATCCAGCCTTGGTTTTCATGTGGGTCTTGCAAAACCTGAAAATAAACGATGTTCATTAAACCGTATTTCAATAGTTTTTCAAGTTTATCCAATGTACCTAGCGATGAACCATGTACAAATTAAGTATGTATACTTTACTTTCGTGGAAATATAGTAGTTTGTATAACTAGTGCGCAAAGCGTCACTTTTCCCACGAGCGCAGAAGTTTGTGCTATCGAGTGGGAAAAGTGATTTGCGTATAAGTTGTACACAATATTTTTTCTACAACCACATTTTTTAAGTAATTTATATAGTTTTGGATAACTCAAAAGATAAATTATTTTGATCTTGGTTCATAATTCCTTAAATAATGCTTAATAGGTTATTGTTTTTATAATTATTAAATTAAAATAAATAGTTTACTTACTTTTGGTTTAAATTTAAAAATTGTACACCAATAAGAAATTCACTATTAGGTTGGATTGTCAAAAAAAGTTGACAGGTCATAGGTAGCTTTATTGTTTGACATTTCGGTGCGGAAAAGTGCCATAGCGTGTACTTTTCGCATTACTTTTCCAACAGTTATCAAAAGAATTAAGAAAAGGCCTGCTTTGCGTATAAAAATTTGTGTAGAAAAGCGTGTTTTGTCAAGTGGTTGTAGGAAAATTAAATTATTTTCCAAGTTTTAACATAATTAAAGATATTTTCATAAAAATATCGTGCAAGTTAGTAGATATTTTATGTTCTCTTCATGTGTGGTAGGTTTGTATTAGTATAGCTACTTTTTTTTAAAATTCGTTTTTACGTTTTTGTTAATATCTTTATTTCATGGGAATACGTACTTTATGGTATGTTAACGTCACGACTATATAAATAAAAGAACCAATTACCTTGGACTTCGTTTTTTACTCGAAAAGAAATAGAATATTTAATTGCGAATTTGAATAGTCGTTTCTTTTTCTGTCCTCGTAAAATTTAATTATCCAACTATCCATAAGTACACGAATACTTTTTTTAAAATTTAATGTTAACATCAAGCAAAATGAAAATTTAAAAAGATGCAAAATTTTTATGTTTAAATCGAAGTGTGAAAACGCGAAAAAATATAATAACAGTTGCCTGGATATTTTAAAACATTTGAATTCAAAAGTTTGTTTGCAACATGTCAATATGGCTGTTAAAACAAAAAAAAAGCTATATGAAAGCTATTTTGCGGCGTTTACCGTCTATGGAATTGAAAATTTCTCTTTTCAAATTGACTAGAAAGAGTGAGTGTACGACCCGAACACTGTGCTGACAATAATTTTCAAATATATATTTATATATCAACACTATCTGGCACTCGGCTTCGAGATCTTTCTGATCTCAGGTCTCTCCTAACCTCCTCCAACCATTTTTCCCTTGGTCTTTCTCTTTAGCACTCGTTTTACCCATCTATCTTCTGTCATTCTACCATCTCGCTCGCTGTGCTTTAATTATATGGGTTGTACTTGTGTGCTTATACAATTCTGATAGTTCTCTGTTTGTTCTTCTTCTGTACATTGCCTCTTTTTTAATTCCATTTTTTTTAAAAAGGAGTCGTCCTTTCGCCGGCACCACCTCATCCTCTTGGGCTTATTGTGGATTCTCCTAATGTTCTGACTACAGCCTATTCAGCCAATCCGTTCCCTGTATTAGCTCATACAGGTTCTTTACTGGTTGGTTGTAGAAGTCTTCTGGAGTAATTTGGGGTCTTCCATATAATTTTTGCCTCATGTGGTCCAGCGTCTCACAGTTGCATAATATGTGCAGAGCTGTTTCGGTGTCCTTTTTGCATCTTCTGCATGTAAGGTCTCCGTTATACAGCCCTATTTTGTTCAGTTGCTCCTTTGTGGGAAAGTGTCCCGTAAGAAGCCCCTTTATGGTGCGTAGTTTGTTGAGAGCAGTTCTTTCGCTATTTTTTCTGATGGTTCTTTTATAAATTTCTTCCCATGTGTTTGCCTGGGCGTATTCTTCCAGTGTTTTTCTTTTACCCACCCTTTTAACCATGACCTAGTGGAGCATCTGGGAATGCCCACAGATGGTTCGGGTCCGTTCATCAGTGTTGACGATCCTGCTCTTGCAAGTTCGTCAGCTTTTTCATTGCCAGCGATCTTTTTGTGTCCTTGGACCCACTCCAGTGTTACACTGTTCCGAGTCGCCAGTCTTCTAAGCTCTTCGCCGCATTCCCATATCAGCCGAGATGTTACCTTAGAGCTCTGAAGTGCTTTAAGGGTAGCTTGACTGTCACTTTAATTCAATAGTTTTTCATAATGAAAATTTGGTCTATTGTCGATCTACCTGTTTTAAAACCTCCTTGGTATTCTCCTACATTTTCTTTGTAGTATTTGTCCAATCGATTTTTTAGTATCTTTGTCAGAACTTTATGTTACATCTAAAAGTGCTATTTCGCGGTAGTTATTGCATTCTTCATTGGGACCTTTTTTACGGATTTGAATGAATATTGCCTTGTTCCAATTTTCAGGGATCTTATCTTCTCGCCATGCTTGTTTCAACAACTTCCATATTCTCTCAGTTAATTGTTCCCATACATATTTTAAAATTTCTATTGAAATATTGTCTCCTGCACTCTTATTATTCTTCATCTGTTTTAAACATTCTGTCACCTCCTCTTTTTTTGTGACCGTTATCTTCCTCTTCACAATTTTCTTCCTCCATTATAATTTCCTCTTAGTTCTTCGTCACCAAATAGACTATCATAAACTCGTTTGCTATAAAAGTAGGAAAACTTACATTTATGATATCGTGGGAAAATTTGACCGATGTCCGATGCACGTTTCTGAAAAAAAAAAAGATAATAAATCAAATATTTAACATGCCCAGTGCACCCTTAAAAAAACCGAATCCGTTAAAGACAGCCCAAAGTCCTATTAATCTCTCTTCGATCGTCATTAAGGTTTCCTTAATGTGTTTTTCATTGAAAATTTATTACTTTGATTGAACACTTGGATTGAAATTAATGTAAGCAACACACGAAAGACGATGACCACCACAGGTGCTTCATAAATATGTCTCTATCTTTAGCCTTAATTCTTTTTTTTTTTGTTTGGCATTGTCTACAATATTAAAATATCAGTAAGTAATATTGGGAAAGTGGGTAGCATTTTCATCCTCCCTAGCGGTAGTGGTAAACAAAATATTGCGTTACCATACCAACGAACAATAACTCATTAGAAGTGTCAGTGTGAAGTTTGACGTCAAAAAAGTAAACCAGAGTTACGCAATAAATTAAAAGAAAAAATATGTCCACCGAAATTGTGAAAATCGAAACATTGGAGTATCGAGCCATCATCAAGTACCTGTATTTAAAAGGGTTAAGAGGTAAGCAGATTTACGAAGATATGCTTAGTACCCTTGGTGATCAATGTCCTTCGTATGCGACAGTGAAAAATTGGACTGCAAGCTTCAAAAGAGGTAAATTTTCCATAGAAGATGATGACCGATCGGGAAGTCCAGTTTCTGTGTCAGTCCCCGAAAATATCGATGCAGTTCATGACATGATTTGATCATATCGTCGAATTGGACTAAAACGGATATCTGAAGCACTGAATATTTCGAACGCGTTCATCATATAGTTCACGTCAATTTGGACATGAGAAAAATTGCTGCAAAATGGATCCCCAAATGTTTGAATGTTGACCAAAACCGTGCAAGGGTAGAAGCATCGCGTTCGATTTGTGCTCGATTTGAAAACGATGTAGACTTCTTAAACCGAATTTTTACTATGGATGAGACTTGGGTACATTTCTACGATCCAGAAACAAAGCAACAATCGATGGAATGGCGACATTCTGGTTCTCCAAGACCTAAGAAGTTTCGTGTCCAAAAATCTGCAGGAAAAGTTCTTGCTTCAGTTTTTTAGGATTGCCATGGAGTAATCATGATTGATTTTTTGAATAAGGGTAGAACAATAACTGGAGATTACTATTCGACATTACTGATCACTATACGGGAAAAAATTGAAGAGAAAAGACGCGGAAAGCTATTCAACGGTGTTTTGTTTTTGCAGGACAACGCCCCTGCACACAGATCTCGTAATTTAGAGTTTGAATTACTAGAACACCCCCCTTATTCACCAGATTTGGCTCCGTCCAACTATCATCTCTTTCTTCAACTGAAAAAAAGTTTAAAAGGTCGTAAATTTTCTTCCAACAAGGATAATTTATTTTTATCATTTCATCTTGTACTCAATACCGAGATCGGGTTAATATACAGTTTGTAATATAGGTAATAGATAGACTGTTTAAAACATATATCAATGAAATCTTCAAAGGAAATATGTCAGACGCATACTAATGATGATTTACCTTGGCCATTATAACGTATAACTGGATAAAATATGCGAGAGTGCATCGCTATGCTATCGGTTGTCCTATAAAAAAAATAAAAATCCATCATCAACGGACAGTCTGGATTTCGAAATCATCATTCTTGTGAAACTTCGATACAATTTGTGTGTTCGATATGGGGAGGGGCAATAAATGAAAATAATGCCGTGCTTAGTGTATTTGTTACGTTTGAATCTGTCAATCGGAAGCAATTTATTGATAAATTGAGGTATTATGGCATAACTTGGAAACTATTTAACAAATCGTCATCATGTAACAGGAATTAATAACATTTGCTCCCGTAAAGTGGAAAGTTATTACGGTGTACCGCAGGGTAGTGTATTAAGACCATTACTATTTATCTTTTATGTTAATGATCTATGTCATATTTATTTGTTTAGGTGAAGAGAGTAGTTTTCTTTTCGGACTGTCTTTTTACAAGGTCCTTCTTGTAGAAATCCTTCCCTGGGCTTGCTAATCCCAAAAGTTTTATTATATAATCACTCGTATGTATTAGACAAGTGAGCTACCGATACCTATTGTTTTATATCGAAGGAAATTGGTAAAGCGTATTCTAACAAACGCCCAACCAATTTAGAACACTCGCAGTAGCGTGCGATTACATTTTAGTTTAGTAATAAACAAAGTTATAAACAATAGCAAACCTGGTACTCTTTAAAAATAGTATTGGTAAAAATGAATATAAAAAAAACAAGCAACAGAAAACAATTCTGAACCTATAATTAATTAAATTTAAGTTGGGACATAATTTTTGGTTAAAATTACAACGTTTTGTCAGTGAAATATTCAACATGTTTCCGCTTATCTATTAATACTTAAAATCATATTTATACAACTAAACAAAATTCTTATAAATAATTAATATCCAACGACGAGTGGTATATACGGAAAAGTAGGCATTTGGGCAACGCAAAGCAAAAGGATTCCCCGGGGACGCTTCGCACTGTGTCACCGCTAATCTGCAGAGGTAGTACGAGTGTGGACGCAGCCAGTCGGGATCAAAGGGAATAGGCGATGGGGATTCCCCAAGGAAGTCGGGCTCGGCTGCTTTCTAGATATATATATGTTCGCTGTTTCTAACGATAATCTGCATCATTTTACAGCGATGATGGAAAAAATAAAAGAAGGGAATATTTTTTTGATATACAAAGGGGGATATGTCAGAAAATTTCTATTAATTATTTTATTTAAATAATAACCAAAACAAATTTCATGCAAAATTCTCATTTCTCCCTGTATATTAGTAGGAGCAGACACTTTTCCGTCTACACAAAGATACATTTAATACTTAGACATGACAGAATAATCCAGTAAATAAAGGCACCAACCTGTTCATCTCATTATTGTCGGACTTTTTTTTTGCAACTTGTAGGTATTCACGGGTAGATTACTCTCTGAAAATATGTCCTCCGCGGGATTTGCGGAAGGGGCTGGAAAATGGCCCATGATCCCGAAAATTCAGTTTTTGGACGATATCTCCCGAAATATGCTACTTAGAGAAGTGGGGTTTTGCTAGAAATGAAGTACAGTTCATTACCTACAAAAATGGTCCATATCATTTTTGTCCCTGGATCAATATTTCTTGCTAAAAAAGGCTTGCAAAAATTTTCCGGAAAACTAAAAAACTTAGCCAAACATTTTAAAAACCATCGAAAAGAGGACATTTTCAGCTTTCCAATGGTGTGCATTAAAGACCGATATTGCCAATCATTGTTTATCAATTTGCGGTAGACCCGAGAATTTTCAGAAAACTCCGGAAATAAAAAAAAACGTCCCAAGAAAAGCATGTTGTTTATGAAAATACACAAAAATTATTTATTCATTCTTTCGGAATACATTCACCACCTATCAAAGTCCCATTATCCAAAAAGTTTCGGTAAAACTACGCTTAATAAAAAAAATATGAACGGACTGATAAGGGCGGTCAAAAAATATTCAGGAAAAATAAAGTTTGGCCAGTTTTTTCAATATTCCTGGAAAATAGAAAAAACTAAAAAGTTACACGATGTTATAGGTACAGGTCCCTCCTTTCATAAGCACTTTGAATCATGAAAAAAGATTCATTTTTACTCAAGTTATGGGCCAATTTGCCCGCCCTCCCATGCCTACATTCACGGAGCGTGCTCCCGGAGACGCCGCGCAGCAGCTCGAAATCCAAGGTACGCTTGGGCCCGTTTATCTCGAAAACTTTTGACAAAAATGATAATGATCATTTTTGTAGATAATAAACTGCTCTCCATTCCTAGCAAAACCCCACTTCAAGTGTCATATTTCCGGAGATATCGGCGGTAAACTCAATTTTTGGGATTATTGGCCATTTTTCAGCCACTTCCGCAAATTTCGCGGAGGACATATTTTCAGAGAGTAAACTACCAGTGAATACCTACAAGTTGCAAAAAAAAGTACGACAATAACGAGATGGACAGGTTGGGGGGTTTCTCGGTCTTTATTTACTGGACTAGAAACTTTATGTTCGAAATAAATTTGAAACTCTCGATCCTATCCTGGTTAGCTTTGCATTTAAATTTGATTTGCAGAGTTACTCTTTTAACCAATTTTAAGTGAAAGTTCGTGTCTTGTAATTGAGAAATTGTAAATTCTACCATAAAGTTTATAAATAGTTTTGTAATGTGAAACATATGCTAGAATTTGTATAATTATTCGCAATATGACATGGTTTTTGGCACTGTCAGTAGTTAACACTGTGTTTATTTTAAAATATCTTTAATAGTAATTGAGATAAAGCGGAAAAAAAGTGAATTGATTCATTGAGAGGTGATAAAAGATACTCTAGTTAAATGCCTTTTCAATTTTAAAACAAATAAAAATAGAAATTATAAGTTCACAAAGTTATCTTGGCACTTGAAACTCAGATTTGCAGAAATACATCATCTGTGAAAATTTCAACTGTCTTACTATGACGGTTCATGTGATACACCCGGGTGACAGACGGACAGACAGACTGACTGACAGCGTAGTCTAAGTAATAGGGTCCGTTTTTCACCCTTTAGGTAGAGAACCCTAAAAAGAAGAATTATTTGATATTTATTGAATTTGCTAATAAAACTTGGCCAAATAAAAGAATAGAATTCGTTACTGAATAGGAACGGATGTAGTTTTTTTTAAGATTACATTTTTCTCCGTCTCTGTCTGGTGTTTTGTAAATTGCGCTTCGTATTCTCCCACATGCCCACGCTTGCCAACTTGTCCAACGATGCCAAATGTATCTTGAGATAAAAACTATACAGTATTGTTTGACGTCTTCCGCAAATTCTTTAATTTAGAGCAGTCCCTTAATCCTTTCACCAATCAGGCAGTAGTTTGACGAATATGACCTTGAAAGATGTTCTCTTCCTTAGTTTCTAAGTGATTTTTCACTATACCTTGTTTTTAAACTAGGAGCAGCATTTTAGGAAACCTCAATCACATCTGACCAATCACTAGGCAGCAGAAATGCCAACTTAAATTCAAATCGCTCTTCTTAGTTCAAAAACAAGGTATAGGTTTGTCCATTATTTTTTGTCTTGTTGTCTACTTTACTGTAAATCTGATATAATTTATGACTACTTTATATCGTTTAAGCATAAAAGGGACCTCTAAATTGGAGCCTTGACTCTATTTTTTCTAGATACCAGGTTTTTTGGAAAGGTAAACGGTTGTATTTCAGAAGATACAACTTCTGGTAAAAAAAATTCTTATAACTAAATCCGCCTAAAGAAAAAAGCTGTAAATTATTTTTAGTTCTCTAATTTTACCGCAAGGTGGCGTAATTAGCAATGCTAACATACATTTAAACCACTTTTAAAATAACTGCTAGGGGAGACTGGGAATGCCAATTTAATATTTATTGAAAACCTAGGTTTTCAATACAGTAATTATTAAAAATAAATATATACTTAGTAGTAAAAAATAAGGAATCTATAAAAATAATTCCTCTACGTCAACACTTTTGTTTTGCTTCGGCAACGTCGCCTAAGACTAAACGACCATTTAATGAATGACCTTGCTTATTACTTACATCCCCTCCCCCTCTTGTATATATGTTTAATGTCCCATAAATTGCGTCTTTATACTGCCAGCTTGCCGGACGTTTCTAGCATTAATTTGCTGCTTTTTAAGAATGTGTCATATGGGCATTACCCGTTGACACACGAGAAGTTTTATTGATGTCGACTTGGCTGAAACCAAAGATAGACGAGTCAAAACATAGATCTTTAAGACTAATGGCCTGTGTTTCATCTTTAATCGCTTTTAAAAGAAAAAAATTGTTAGTTGCGATAATAAAATAAAAGTGAATTGGTTTTATTTATTTGAGTTTTATAAATTCTGCGATATTATCTATAAATTTATTATAATGGAATTGACATTTAGATGACAGAAAAGAAGTATAGGATAAAAATGTTCCTATTGACGTTGTAAGTTTTTCTACTTTTGTAAAAGAAACAAGGCCGTCTTTAAGTAAGCATATGCCGATGCAGTTGATTTTGGACAAGCCTTACCTTTGGTGAGCATTCATTAATATTTAATAAAAATGTTCTAAGAAACTATCAAAACTTACCTTAAATGATACATTATCATTTTTCATAGTGTCGTTCATCTTCCGTTAACAATATTATTACAGATTCAGAGTTATCTTACACGTCTACTTGACACTACGACCTGCCTTATACCGTCCTAATTCCAAATAGAGCAGACAGCTGTTAGTACACTGATGGCTCAAAAACACCCTCAGGCTCTGGTACAGGTGTATACGGGCGCAGACTCTCTAGCTCCTATGCAACTGTATTTCAGACGAAAATTTACGACATGTGTAGAGAGATTAGAGCGAACCAATCACAAACATAGAGCAATAAACATTCTCTCGGACAGCCAAGCGGCTTTGAAAACACTTAGCTCTTACCGTGTAACGTCAAAATTGGTATTAGACTGCCAAAAAAAGACTCACCTCAATAGGAGAACTCAATAGAGTACCGCTGGTCTGGATCCCTGGCTACTATGACATGGATGGCAATGAGAAGGGAGGGTGCCGCACGGGTTTTTATCGGACCAGAACCTACAATTGGCATCGCAATAAGTTTTGCCAAACAAACACTAAACACCTGCAAGAATAGCTTTAGACTTCTGGTATAATATTCCAGGATTGTTTCATTCAAAGGCTTTTATACATCCTTCGAAGAATGTATCCAAACAAATGTTAGGCTATATCAGGCATGACCGACAGTGTCTAACAGGTCGTTGTCATCTGAATCATCATATGTCTGTCGGAAAATTTGACTTATCTTTGTCTGGGAGATGATGAAACAGCAGAGCGTATAATTTGTGCCCGCCCCGCTGCGGCTCGAATAAGGTATGTGATGTTTGGCAGGGAGAGCCTCGCCATATTGTTCTGTGATTTGTGTCATTCATAACCTTCTGGGATCAATTTTTAACGTCGTTTGCTTTGAAACTTGATTTCTTAGAGGGCACGTACCGTCTCACTTCACTACTCACCATTTCAATTGAGCTCTGTTCATAGTGATGAGGCTGAAGTCTTAAGATGTGAACATCTACTTGAACTGTATCTGATACACTTTTTAAATGTTACTATACTTTCGTTATTGAATTCTAAAATTCATAAATCTATAGCTAGGTAAAGATTTTCTGGTTATCGCCTTTGTTATTTTAACAAAACCATCACAAACGCAACAATTGTTGATAATTTCATTAATTTCGAACGAAATTATAACCCTATTGTAGTAAACCGTTCAACCTTCTTCAATTTCCTTTTTCCACAATACTCTTAAAAAACTTTTACCACCTAACCTGTGTAAATTGCGTTATTTCTTTTTGGCCGTTATAGATTGACTCCTTTGTACTGTTGATTTATTTTAGAATTGACATTGATTGATTGCAATGAAAGGAAAATGTATCAGTAGTTTGTATTCGAAGTCTATAATATTTTATAGGAATGAATGAGACGCGGCTATTAATCAAACTTGGTGAAACCATCAATTTTCACCACAAATCGAAGATGATTATTTTGTTGGACGGGTTAATAAAAATGATTGGATAATTGCTGGAAAATCGGGGGGGATTTAATCACTCATTTTCGACAGAAGCGTACAAGAATAGGAAAATCAAACAAAACCTTTTTGGTGGATAACTTTTTTTAATCTTTTTTGGATTATTATTAAAAACAAGCTGAATGTTTTATTCTTTATTAATTCTTATGCAATTTTTTTAGCCAGTATATGTCACATTTGATTATTTTCCCCAATATTTACAATATATCTAATACAACCAATCACGAATTTGGAAATAAAAAAGTTTTTTATCGGTTACCAGTCGACCGATATGACATGATTCCATAATTTTGGTTATAACTGTATAACCGTTATACCTATCTCTCTCTAGTCAACGTCATTAGATTCACCATGAAATTTTCTACAAAAATGCGATTTTTTGCTTCTCAAATATCCCTATTTTACGTTTTATAATGTCCCAAAATCACTCTTCTATTTTTTAACAATATGCTTATATTAGCTTCACTGGTATGTATGTTTGTAATGCAACCTTTAAACTCGATTTTCCTACAACCGCTATGCAAAACACGCTTTTCTATACGCAAAGCAGGCCTTTTCTTAATTCTTTTGATAACTGTTGGAAAATTAATGCGAAAAGTAAACGCTATGGCACTTTTCCGCACCGAAATATCAAACAAAGCTACCTATGACCTGTCAACTTTTTTTGACAATTCAACATATTTATTATACTTAGTGAATTTCTGGGTGTAAAAATTTTAAATTCAAACTAAAAATAAGTAAACTATTTATTTGATTATTTATTTATTCATTATTCACTATTAAACATACACTCAACTGATTTTTCTATATTAAATTTTCATTTTGTATGTTCTTTCTGTTCAAAGTTTTAATAAAATACCTAAGTATATAAATTTCTGTTTTTATTTCATTAATAAATGTGGTTGTAGAAAAAATATTGTGTACAACTTGTACGCAAATCACTTTTCCCACTCGCTAGATTTACGGCTCGTGCCACAAACTTCTGCGCTTGTGGGAAAAGTGACGCTTTGCGCACTAGTTGTACAAACTACTATTTTACCCACTTTAAACGCTCAGATTAATTGGAAGGTGCTCTCTTTAGTCGGTGGTCTGACATCAAGAAAGTGTGTGTGTTTTTGTGTGGAAATTGTAAGTAAGTTTACATATATTTATCAGCAATTATCTATTTGGACGAAACTCGGTATGATACACAGGATACGGTTAAGAAAGGATGGACTGATGGGTCAAAATACAAATAAAATATAGAATTATGTTTGGTAAGTAGACGAAAATAATATTAATACCTTTCAGAGTTTAGCTCCGTAACATAACTTAATGGGGATATACGATTAGATAGCTGCACTATATCTTTTACGCCAACTATAATAGCACCCCACGCTATTACCATTAATGACATTAACTTTTGTCGTTAATCATTTAATTCTTAAATTAAGGATTCTTTTTTAGTTCGTATTTTTTAATATTTTTAAAATATAATTTATTTAGAATATTTGCTTGATTTTTTCGAGAGTTTCCCGATATTTCCTCTCCGCCTCTGTATGCTAGACTGCTGCTTTCTTGTAAATTATAAAACTCTGAGTTGAAGGTAATGAATGAATGGTGCACGGTATTAAAAGAAAGAAACTCGGGACCTTGTCTTTCGACTCAATTACACGTAAGAGGAGTTTTTTGTTTAACTATACCGAGACTGTAATTGTACGGAATAATGGTAAATCGTCGCAAATGCTTATTTTAATTTGTCACGGCGATTTTTATCATCAGAATTAGACTTGACGCTGACAAATTTTAATGATTACAATCCAACGAATCATTACTGAATGCTGATCATTTTAGAGGAATGAAAATAAATATTCGCTCGGTATGATAAGCATGCTTTCGTAATTAAATGTCGTTTTGATATTTCCAATAATGAAATTCATTGATTTATTGAGCTCCATTAAATAAAATACTTGTTATTCTATATTAACGTTTTTTTTTCTTCAAATATTAATCAAATTTCCACCTAATCAATGCATAATTTACGCAATATTGGGTAGTTCCATGCTTTCTTTTGCCGTACCACTTGTGTAGTGTGCCAGGAGGAAAGAGAGCCCTTGATTTGTGTACACTGTTTATTAACTTAATATTTCAGAGGTTTCACAATACTAAACTCTACACTTGTACTTACAAATAACGTGAACAGAACTAGAGATGAGTTTTAACTGCAATTTTATTGTAGAGTTTAGTATTGTGAAACCTCTGTAATATTAAGTTAATAAACAGTGTACACAAATCAAGGGCTCTCTTTCCTCCTCCCAGCACACTAAAAAATTAGGCGTCAGAAGTGGGATTTTGATACTGTAACAAAAATAAATTGAGCTTTAAAACATAATTATCGATACTCTTATCAAAGGCGACCTGAGAAATTATTAAGCACACGTGTTCGACTGTTTATCTTAATATTTATTGACTAAAAAACACTAATTTCCAAAGATGGTCGAAATTATTCCAAGATCTTGTTAACTTACATAGTAAGTAGTAATGGGGACATTTCACTTGTCGTAAACTAGGTACTCAGAATAAGAGCTGTACAATAAATTGTACATCTAGTTTTTATTTCTCAGATAGGTCTTTTTGATATTCGACATCATTCAGAGTTTTCTCTTTATTTTGTACTTCATACAGTTTTTAGTAACATTTCATTTATTTTATCCCATCATTAAGACATTTTTATATGAAATCTTTATTATTATCATAAACGTACCAATACCTACATAAAACATTAGTTACCATTATTTAATACGTTAGTTACGAAAGCATAATACGTTAGATACCAAATAATTCTAGAACTAGTTTTAATGAACATGTAAAACAATATTTTGATAGTTTTCAAATTTGATAGATACACCTTTGCCTTTAGCGTCCACGATCTTAGGTATGTCCTCTGAAGCCTGATTAATGACCGAGCAAGCACCCCAGTGCCTAATCCACTGCCGGAAACACCGCCGATTTAAATTATGCGAGCAATGGAAACTTTTTTGGTCACACTTTCTTCTAAGTACAAATGTTGGAACAAGCCAATCATGTAAGTTATCAATTACAGGCAAGTTTGACTCGGCATTCTCATCGCTCTCTACGTACGAAATTCAAATCAAGATCTTCCTCAAAGCGTTCTATAATATACTCCATCGTATCAAGCTCGCACAAAAATTCACTGTCTCGTTTTTGTTTAGTACTTTTTTTACTTTTAGTCTTTAGTCTTTAGTCTTAGATCGAACCCCCCCCCTACGTTATCAATTTTCAAAACTGCCGATATTCTTTTCAAGTTCAACCTTATGGTGTTGGCTGCAGCTAATATATCGTCAGGAATATCAAAATTTTGCATGATTTGAATGACTTTTTGAAATGCCAAAATGAAATAACATAAAACCTTGATGAATCGAATAAAGCTTTGATTACACCGTCTCCTATCAATGTCCTCAACGATTTATAATAGTAATAATAATAATAGTAATAATTATATTGTTATATTCAAAGCTATAATACAGGGTGTCCCACTATAAAGTAACACATTTTGACGGCTTATCACTCGAGAATGGAAAACGATATCGACGTGCAGTTTTCGCTAAACTTCTTATCTTTCCTTCAAGTTTTTATTGACATAGTTGCCAAATGTATATTTTTTCCCGAAAGCGCCGAAAAAAAATGACCATTTTTGAAACGAAATTATCGGTTTATTTTAAATACAACACCCTATATTTTTTTAAACCATCTGAAAGTCCCTTTCTTCCTCTTTCCAAAAATGTATATATTATCGGCATTTACTCAAGTTTTTAGGGAAAGATTTAATTTTTTATGAAACCATGTCAATAACTTCCAAACATAAATTATCACATTTTAACAGCTTGCAAGTCTCAGAAGTCGTCTAAAATTTTCGTAAGAAAGTTACTTTTGTTAATTAATAAAAGTGACCAGGATAAGATTCAGAGCCATTTTTGACAGAAATACACCTATACACGAAAATCGATATTAACTTGGGTACAACAATTTACAGAATCGGGAAAACTAGAAATAAAGAAAACATTTAAAACAAACATTTTTATTTACATATAAGAACAAGGAACCAAACATAACTTCATGAAACACATAAAAAAAAAAATTAAATTTAATAAATAATTTGTTGTTTGTGACCTCCATCTGCCTCTCTACATAATCCTAATCTCATCCAAAAATTACTGAACGCATTTTGCAGCGTTTCTGGTGGTATGGTATTAAAAACATTTACTATGTTATTTCTTAACTCCTGAAGGTTTGTAGGGATTAAGTTATAGTAACTTTCTTACGAAAATTTTAGACGACTTTTGAGACTTGCAAACGGTGTCATAAAAAATTTAAACATCTCTAAGAATTTCAGTGAAAGCCGCTCATTAATCCCTTGTCTCATTTTCGAGTTATAACGTTTCCAAGCTGTTAAAATGTGATAATTTACGTTTGGAAGTTATTGACATGGTTTCATAAAAAATTAAATCTTTCCCTAAAAACTTGAGTAAATGCCGATAATATATACATTTTTGGAAAGAGGAAGAAAGGGACTTTCAGATGGTTTAAAAAAATATAGGGTGTTGTATTTAAAATAAACCGATAATTTCGTTTCAAAAATGGTCATTTTTTTTCGGCGCTTTCGGGAAAAAATATACATTTGGCAACTATGTCAATAAAAATTTGAAGGAAATATAAGAAGTTTAGCGAAAACTGCACGTCGATATCTTTTTCCATTCTCGAGTAATAAGCCGTCAAAATGTGTTACTTTATAGTGGGACACCCTGTATTGTTAATGTTGTTTCATTTGACAAAACAAATTCCAAACTAAACTAACATTATCACGTGTTGTTAATCTTTAAATAAATTGAAGACATGCTTATTGAATATTTGATGCACGCGTATAAACTGTTTTCGATAGTCGACCCTGGTCCGTCTTTTGAAATATTCAGAATGTGGACACCGTGTTTTGGATCATTATCTCTGGCTGCATTTTCGGTTTTGTTAGACCGGAACGGAAATTGAATTCAGTAAATTGGTCTTCAAGGACGGGATAATTTTTTTTTTTTTTTTTTTCGAATAATCGATTCTATCATCCGTATGACAGGAATTTTATTACAAAATTACATTCGTTCAAGTGGTTTGTGGTTGATGAATCATATACAGTGTGGATCAATAAAAAATTCCTTTATTATTACGACGGTTTTCTTTTATATTTTGTATATAGAGATAGAAAAAAATCAGTGGATAACTTTATTTATTTTTTAAAGTATTTTCCACGAAGATAAATGCATTTTGAATCTTTTGGAACCAATTCTGGAAGCAGTTTTTCTACTTTCTGTAACATTGAAACCTTTGGCCACGCAGGTCATTCCTAATTTTTGGAAAAGTGAAAAACTGATTCATCTTGGAACAGCCGACTGACGATTATTATTGAGTTGATAAGAGTAAATCGTGGTTTCTTCACTACTGACGATACTGTATATATTTTTCGAGTTTCCTTTGTTAAACCGGTTTAGATTCTATCGACAAAAATTGGCTTCGACCAAAAACTGTAGTTGGTAGCAAATTTTTCAACGATAAACATCATTATTTATTAAACGTGATGTATATTAAACCTTGACAATATTCGATTCCCAAACACTGACCTAACCTTAGAAGAATTCGCATTGAAATTAGACCACCGGTATCTTTCGATTTTACAGCCGTATTATTCAAAACAAATACAATTTAGCTGGCAAAGCCTTTTTTATTATTTTCTCTCACACACAAGTAAACTTTTGTTTGTGTAACGGAAATCCTAAGATTCAACATAAATTATTATTATTATTATGCCTCTGCCATAAATGTCCAATCCCTGCCTTTTCAAAAACTACATGGACTAGCAATTTTTTTTTCGAGAAACCCATAACAATAACATTATGATTCCGATAGGACTTAACACATAGACGTACGTTTCCGATCAATATTTTTTTTTAGTTAAATGGCAACCTCTTGGTTGTGTCGTTTATGCAAAGAGACCAGTAGCCCTTATCATGCTCAACAGTCCTTCTTGGAGAAATCCTCCCTTGCATGTTCTAGCCCTAGGAGTCTATATCTCCAATGAGTTGATGCGTCACAATAGAAGATAATGTGAGAGGCTGGTTCCTTCTCTTCCATGCACAACTGACAGATAAGTTCCTCCCTATATATGCCTTAGGGTACAGAGTCCGGTGAGTAAACCCGTCACTATCCTTATCAAACGGCAACTTAGACAGGCTTGGTTTCTGTAATTGGTCTGTTCAGAACTGTACCCTGCACTGATAGTTCTTTCTGTTGTACGTCAATTCAAGTTAAATTATCACTCCCTATAAAATCCGTGAAAGGGTAAGTGTCTTGAGGGCACTAAGGATTTTGGTTAAGGACCTGATCCCCTGCCTGTCCAGCAAGACTTCTGCATCCAGTTCCGAAGGTCGTTTGTGCAAAAACTTGGCTATTCCTAGGCCTGGTATATAACTCCTTTGCTTTGCAGTCCCATCTGATCTGATGTAGTAATGTTTGCCAGATTCAAAGGGATACCCAGTCTGTGCCTATAAACTGGGACTGACTGATAAATAATAAGAGTACAACCAGTTGAAAAGAAAGAAGTACTCTACCGATGAGTACTTATTTTACTCGAACAGTTTTAAAAAGAAAAACCACAGAACTTGTTGGAACGGTTAACCACGACTACTATTGAATCTTCATCATCTCACCCAAATCTATTAACACCCCTATTTACCCTCAACAAGATACTCCCCTGGTCTAACAAAAAAAATTAGAAATCCGCACAGTTTGCTACAAAAACATTTCGTGAAACCAACCACATGGAGAGAGACTCGAGTCTTTTCTGCCGTTAAAGACTCGATCCTTCCAAGAATTTCGATGGTACGACCATCAATCAATTTGACTTGATATTGTTATCTCTGTCTGCAGCATATTAAGAAGTGGTAGAACACTTGTTTGCATTTTAATTTTACCAGGAAATCGAGTGTGACCGTATATTTGAAGGAAAAAATATGTTAATTTGTTTCATTCATGGTTGTATTTTTCTAAAATTAACAATTTTTTTTTTTTCATAATGGCATCCTGTTTGAAGTACATAATTAATGTACACGTCTGGAAAGTAGCTCACCTACCTCACTGGAATTATTATGTTTTAATGTATTTGATGCACATAATTTTTGTTCAGTTAATGTTTAAAATAATTATTCATTAGAGCTTTCATTCATTAGCCGACAACTGGTATAAAATTAATGCTGTGTTGTGTATGGTTTGTTAATTTAAATAATTGAACATTTTTTATCCACGTTGTTTTTGTAATTATAAATTATTAGTTTGGTTGTTATCAATTACAAACATAATAATTTTGTTTGCTCTATTTATATTGTCTACTTTTGAATTTGTTAATTTGAACAGTTTGTAGGATTTTACAATTGAAAAACTTTGAGGAAATTTTAAATAAGCTAAAAAAAGGCGATTTTTAAAAGTTTTTATTTAAATGCGCGGAAACGGGTGCTGATAAAAATCAAATTCGTGAAAATTCCATTCTTAGAGACCCTAGAGATGAGTCCCTCAGAGTTTCATCAAAATCTAAAATGGTGCAGCAACCATTTTTTTTAATTTTAGACGATTTCAAATGGAATGACTCTAAGGTATTAAAAAATAACTTTTTGAAAAAAACGAAAAATGTAATTGTGTTAAAAGTGGTCGCTCTACAACTTCTATTCCGAAATATTTCAGGTATTTTTACTGGACTAATATTATTATTATACTTTTACTCCTATTTAATTATACAGTGCGTTGAACTTCTTGCGATTTTAACAGAAATTTGCTTATAACCTCTCGAATACCCTGAATATCATATTTTTTTCATTCGAAAAATCAACTTTGATCTGGCATCGAGTAATGAAACTCCCTGTAATTAATTTTTATTCAGTAATATAGACATTTCTTAACTTTAAAACGGTAGGGAAGTTATATTTCTAAGAATAGGTATAAATAGTTTTTATCTTTACTTTTCTTCATTAACGGCTGACATTTTTACAAACACTTTATTGTACAAAGCAAAAACAATAACTGTGTGACGCGCTACGATACTGATAAGGTTCGATGCAATTGGCGTTTGTCAAAATTTTACCACCAATAGCAGCCGAATAGGCAGAGCACTATTACTCTGTCTCTTTTAGTTCGCAATTTCTGAGACATCAAGTTAGTTGGCGAATACTGTACTGAGATTTATCACACTAATAAATAACCCTGTATTTTTCAATTAAAAATAGTGTGATCTTGTGGGGAAAAGATAAATAGGCCGTTTTTGTTATACATTTGGTATGGTATATTTAAAAAAACTCTCTTGGAATTATTTTGGAAAGAAATTCGCTGGTATTTTTTTCCGTTCAAATTTAGATGGAAAACAACGGAAAACTACCGTTAAATTGGCTATACAGATCGAACGGTTCCTTTTATATCCTTTTCTAAATTGAATTATCTAACTAGCGAAGGTAATTTAATTTCCCAACTTTTTTATCCACATTATTCGACCAGTTGCTTTTCATTTCTTTATTGGTTAATGTTAAGGGCAATTTAATGCTACGTATAGATTGATTTAGGGCGAGATTTTATCCCTTTTTGTTTCAAACTAAAAGAAAATGGAATCTAAATGCAAAGCGGCCGCGGTGAAATTTTATAATTCTCAATGAGCAATGTTTTTACTGCAATATATGGCTGCAACAGAGTATCCTACAATATTGTCAGCAATAACAGCCAAGAATCTAGTAGTGTATCAAATATTTCTGGAGTAATTCTGCAGAAGGTCCTAAAATTATTACTGTCTTCACTTCGAAGCTCCAGCTAACAACGAACACATTCGGTCGATTTGGTGTTGGTTTGCATTGGAACTTGGTGTGTACGCGGCTTTACTTCATGTTCTTCAAATTATTGCCGAACCTCCAGAAACGAGTACCAGAAAAAATGATCAACAAGTAAATGCTAGTCACAAAACTGTTTGGAATGTTTTAAAAGATCCATATCATACCCAACGTGTTCAGCATTTGCTACCTAATGACTATCCGCTCCATATACAGTATTGCCAATGGATTTTAAGAAAAATTGCGATCCCAATTTTGCTACCACTGTTTTGCCTCCTTCTCTAGACATGGCATTATGAGTTTTCATAAGAAAAGTTTATGTTTATAGGAATTTTTTGTCTTAAAATTGCCTACAATATTATTTCAGATTACTTTCCGATTTTTTTCAAGTAAAAAGTCTTATTTTAGTCGAAGCATATATCCCAATTAGAAACATCTCAATTATGGCGTTTCTTCCGGTCTTGTCGCCCGCACGAGTTGCCGAAAACTTCAAAGGAAGCCGCCGACATCTTTAACATATTTCAGTTGTCCACATTGTAACAGTGTTTGATTTATTTTTGGGACTCGTTATGTTTTTTTTGTCATGTTACCCTCCAATTACATGTATTATTATTTCGTTTCTAAGAAAGGCGTTGTGTGGTTAGGTGAAGGTTGCGGACAAAAATTATAGGTTCTTAGATAAATAATTCGTCTTGTTAACGATATGGTAAAGGTGAGGAAAGACCACCATAAGGCTTTATTATAGGTTGATATACAAAAAAAAAATTGAGTATTGCAAGTTTAATTACTAGTCAACATACTTAAATGATGAATTTAAAAAAAAATCTGTCTTAGAGGGAATAAAAAATATAACTTACCGACCCCGAAAAACAATAACATTCAACAGAGTCTTTGAGCCTTTGAATGACCAAATATAAGCATTCTTCGTACTGTCACTGTAGCTCAACTCGTTGACTTTTCGGAGACAATGTTTTTGAAAAATACTTTCCAAAGAAGTACTTAGAAGTTTCAATGTCTGTCGTGGCATATAGCAAGAGAAGTAGTTGTTGCTTCTTAGTAAACGGTCTGTTTTTTGAAAAGTAATCTTTGACATCTAATAATAATTTAAATAGCGCATCTCTATGAACTTCTTTTTACAATATTTATCATTTAAATTTATTTATTCATCGATTTTTACATAGTATCAGTGTTTCAATTTTTCATTTAAATATTTTTACAAGCACGAAAAACTTTACCAATCTCTTTTGCTAATAGGAATTTTTACAAAGAAATATAGGTACCTGAACTAAATCGAAATCTTCACTATCCATCTAAATGAAATGGGTGGGCAGTAAAGATAAAGTCGAAAACAAAAAACCGTGGGTACCCTTTTGTGGATATTTTACAGGTGTTGTGACACGTAACGTCGTTCGATAGCATTTTTGTGGTCGGTATTTAGAACCGCAGTTAATGGTTTTAAGAAAATGAACCCCATCGAAATAAAAATGGTTGAATTGAATTTGTTGAATAACACAGCAAAAAAAATCTCTAATATTATAGCATAAAAAGTATACGTTTATTTTCAAATTAACAATAATTATCTTTTGTATGTTCTTTTTGTTTATTTTTTTTCGGAAATTAAGCCACAATATTTTTTAAATTTTTATTTCCAATAATAATTAAGTTTTTCAAATGTTTCGTCTCTATCTGACACTACGAAATAATTCAACAAAAATAATTATTAATAATTGTTAATATTTAAAAAAAAAATGAAAATATACAGGGTGAATAAATATTTCGAATAAAAATCATTTTCACATTTATTAACCCCGTATATATTTTCTTCCATGCTGCACCGTGTATATGGTATAATTAACTATTTTAAAAACTTGCATCACAATCTTCTATCCAACAAGATGTTAGTTTTTTCGTCAGCAGAATACCAACATAGTAGCAGAAACATTCATTACGCTTGGAATATTTTACGTATTTGGACTTGATTCGCTCGTTTCTCATTGAAAATTCAAATTGGGAACATTCTAAGCACTTCAATAGTGGTATATTAGGTAAAAGATTGCTTGTTAGACTATACTGAGTGTAAAAATATAAATCAATTCCAACATATTCGTGTACAAATTTAAAATGGCACTTGTAACAAGGCGTGCTTTAGTTGTTACGAACCAACGATCTCACATACAAATGTCCTTTTTATAATTTTCATTTGAAACAGTCACTGTAGATTTATTTACAACAAATGTTTGGAATATCAACTACAAGAAGATTTCAACAAATGATACGAGAATTTAGACTATAAATCTTGAGAGTACCTATACATTTTTTTCGGTCGAATAATTTTTTAGTCTTCATATTTTTGCGTTACCTTTTGAATTAGGGAACCGCATTTCCAAAAAAATGTTTTATTTTCTATACGCATCATAGAAATTTGATGAAACTTTTCGTGAGTACTCTAATTACCATAAAAAACATTCAATATCAACTGCTGCTAAAGACGCTACCATCTACACTGTAAAAAAATTGACTAGGTATTAAATTTTACAAAAAATGTTGTAAAATCTAGAGGAATCGTAAAAATTTGAAAAAACTTTTTCTAAGTATTCTAATAAACAAAACAAACATTCAGTATCAACGGCTGCTAAAGACGCCACCATCTACATTGTAAAAAAAATTGACTAAGTATTAAATTTTACAAAAAATGTTGTAGAATCTAGAGGAATCGTAAAAATTTGATAAAACTTTTTCTGCGTACTCTAATAAACAAAACAAACATTTCGTATCAACTGCTGCTAAAGACGCTACCATCTACACTGTAAAAAAATTGAGTAGGTATTAATTTTTACAAAAAATGTTGTAAAATCTAGAGGCATCGTAAAAATTTGATAAAACTTTGTCTGCGTACTCTAATAAACAAAACAAACATTTCGTATCAACTGCTGCTAAAGACGCTACCATCTACACTGTAAAAAAAATTGAGTAGGTATTAATTTTTACAAAAAATGTTGTAAAATCTAGAGGAATTGTAAAAATTTGATATAAAACTTTTTCTGAGTACTCTAATAAACAAAACAAACATTAAGTATCAACGGCTGCTAAAGTTGCCATCATCTACACTGTAAAAAAAATGACAAAGTATTAAATTTTTACAAAAAATGCTGTAGAATCTAGAGGAATCGTAAAAATTTGATAACTTTTTCTGAGTACTCTAATAAACAAAACAAACGTTCAGTATAAATAACGAAATATAAATTTTACAAAAAAAACTTTTTACGACGTAGATGGCGGTGGGTTTTGCAGACTTAATACTGAATGTTTCTTTCTCAAAAAATCGAATTTCTATGACCTGCAACAATTTTTATAAAATTTAATATTTTTCCATTTTTTTTACAGCGTAGATTTTGGCGGCTTTAGCAGCCGTTGATAATGAATGCTTTTTTTTTGTTATTATAGCAATCAAATTTCTTTTCTTTAAAAATAATAATTGCTAATTGTTGTTCCCTAATTCAAAAGGTAACGACAACAAATCCTTTTGTTCTCTCTTTTGTAACCCTCATAGTTTTCTCCTGATTGGTTCTCTAGTTTTTTTTATTTCTTCCGTCCACCAGAATATTTGTCTTTTACTTTTATCTTTCTTATATCATTTACCACAAATTATGAAGCGGTACTGAATATTTAAATCCAAATTTTAAAACTAGAATGACAAAACACAAACCTATGATAACTAAAAATAAGATTCTAACTACTAAAACTAAAATTATATACTGCGAAATGCTGCTCCTACTGTCGATGTTAGATACCCGTTGAAAGATACCAAACATTTATGGGTGGCCAATGTGGTTCTACCTTTCACATAATTAGTGGTAAAACGATCGCATCTTCTAACAACCTAATAACTTACATTTTATTTTTTTGTTCTATCAAGATGAATTTTTAACGCAATTATAAAGATATTAACACCTGACCGAAAATTAACACCTTCTGAATTTCATTCATACTTATTCATGTCGAGAATGAGATGTGTAACATTTATATATTATACAGTGTGATCCAGTGTATGACATTTGATGAACTTCAAATTTCGTGGTTTAAAAAGGTCATTAGGATAAAATATAGATGTAGAGTTTATGCAAAAGATCTTATCTCAGTGTGGTAAGGTCAATCGACCACCTTTTAATCTAATTTACCGGGAAAAATAGGCCTGAACAAGTAAGATTATTTTAAAATAAGTAAATATTATTATACACAATTTCATTGACCAATTTTCCAAAAAAAAACGTTTTTATACTTCTCCAACTTTTAACATAAATCACTAAGCTATTTAAATACTTGATAGCATACAAGTAAACAATACGAAATGGAATTGGCTAATTAAGATATGCAAATATATACCTACATTTACCTTGAGGTGTTTCTTTAATTGATAAATGCCAACTGTGATTTTACAAACAACTCCTAATAAGTTGTATAAAACTGTTTTGTGAAATATTGGGACAAAAAATAGTGGTACGGACTATCAGATTGGAAAATAGAAAGTAAAATATTAAAGGAATTTACTTTTATGCGTATGCCCAGTTAAACATTTGTTATCGCGAAATAGGCGTATAATATTTTGCAAAATTTTCACAAACCTCATTAAATTTTGTTAAAACAGCTGTACTTTTTTTAGCTAACAACTAATAACATTTTGATAACTCGTTATATTTTTATACCCTGTAGAAAATTATATTCTATAAACCTGTAGTATGCTTAGTCATTTTACCCTCATTTGTAAAATCAGTTATGCTGGTAGCGGATTCTGACCATTATCGAAAACCATTTCAGAAGATTTATATTTACAAAATACATTTATGAAATTCTATTGAAAAAAGGGACTAACAATAGGTTCTACCTGCACAGTTTTAAATAAACAACCCTCCCTATCAGAATGTTACGTTATTCTTATAATACGAAACTATTGTATGGCTTATGAAACTGTTTATTCACAAGTTATTGGGGAGTTATTTTTGAGTGATATTGGTAGGTACTTGACAATTTGGATATTAATTTAAAAGTAGGTTGATGGAGACTTGGTACAAGATATCATTGAGGATGAAGTTACTATTAATAAATCTGTTAAAATTAGCAATATATTTGTAAATAAAATTCTAAAAATTTCCATTTTTTACCAATTTTATTATAGAAGTGCTTAAAATGCGAAGAGCATTATCTTCTAACATAAAATTTGAAGGAGCCTTTCGTTTGAATTTTGTTTAGACTCTAGCTAAAGTCAGTGTGATGACCATAAAATAAAGCAATGTTGTCAGATATATTTTCTAAAATTGTTAGGCTCGCTACACAAATGTTCCTCTTACTTCAGTAAACTGTTAGTTCGTGATGTTATAAGAAAGCTAGTTTGGAAATATTTTTAAAAAAATACATAATGTAAATTTATTAGTAAACATTAAAATGAGTCGCTTGAAATTACTGAAAAAAGAAAAATTAATTAAAACCACTTTTTATATGTTACTATATTTAAGAAAATTTTGAAGAGTTGGCAACGTATTGCACGTGCAGTCAAGACTTCGAAACAACCAATCATCAATTGCAGTATTCATCGCAATATAACGAAATAACCGAAGTATACTCCGTTTGACGTTTTTGGCAGAAAAAAGTCTACGGTCTTGAGGGTGTTCGGGGGAGGTGTGTGGTTCGGCTTATAATCCATTAGTATCATTCAGTGTCGGGTGTGAATTTTGTTTTAAAGAAATATTTAATATAATATATATTTCTTGGTTGAGTGAGTTTAGTGAATTGTTATAGGTATTTATAGGAAAGTGTAGGTGATCTAGTGTAGAAAGGTATCATTAATATAAAACCTTTTTGATGGTGTAGTGGTTAGGTCGCGTCAGTGAATTCATATCAATATAATATTCATTTGTTCGTTGACGTTAGGGTAAGTTTTATAATATAATTAATTAGAATGGCATTTTGGAGACCATTTGAAACAACAGTCCAAGATGATGCGCGGGATTATTGAATTGTGGATTTAAATATACGAAGTTAGATAATCGAATGGTAATAATGGAGTCTCGGCGTATCGCTGAACTTAGACAGGAGTATTTGCGCTAAACAAAAGGGTACCGTGATTCAAATAGAACTATAATTTATTTAGACGAAACTTGGTTTGATACACATGATGTTGTCAAGTGTTTATTCATTTATTTGTTATTCAAACAATCCTTACGTTTTTATTACATGAATAAATATATAAAATAAAATACATTTTAACTTAATATGTAAGAAAATACTAGTAATGGTAATTATATTATAATTAAAACTGTATGAGGATATACACCCACCTTTAAAATATGGTTGGGTTGACGATACAAAAAACTGTTCTTTAGATACATGGAACTCTCATCTACACAGCAGAGCAAAAAGAGCATATGTGGCTTATGAACAGTGTCGGAGAACAGTGGGACGCACATGGGGGCTGTCACCCCGAGTGGTCTCCTGGATCTACACTGCAATAATAAGACCTATGTTAACGTATGGAGCAATTGCATGGGGACCGAAGGTTCTACAAGCAGCGGCCATTCAAAAACTATATCAAATACAGCGAATGGCCTGTTTAAACATAACAGGAGCCATGAGAACAACACCAACCGCAGCAATGGAGCTTATTACTGGTCTGACCCCTCTGGACCTGTATGTCAAGGAGGTTGCGTTGATGGCCATGGTACGATTGCGCAAGGCTGGTGTAAACCCCGAAGTAGGAGTGGGCAATTTGCGGTTAAGCCTATGGCAGGAAGCGCTTACTGCGCTACCTCTGCTGCAGGCAGCCAATGATGCAATTAAACCCAGATTTTTGTTTAATAAACCCTACAAAATACAAATAAAACACAACACAGAGCCAGATGCTGCAGATGCAATACGCATTTATACAGATGGTTCAAAAATGAATGAAGGCTCAGGATGTGGAGTTTACTCGAGAGCACTAAGCCTAAGGATCAAGTGGGGAATGGGAAACAATACCAGCGTAGTTCAAACAGAACTGGCTGGTATCTCAATTGCCACAAAAGAACTAATCAGAAAAGGAATTTCTGACAAAAACATAATAATCTGCACTGATAGTAGACAAGCCCTATTAGCCTTGAACAGACAACGTGTTATATCAAGACTAGTACTAGAGTGCCACCAAGATTTAGCTAACGCCTCGGCAGATAACAATATTATCCTGAGGTGGGTTAAAGGGCACGACAGGAGTAAAGGAAATCGCATTGCTGATTCTCTAGCCAGGGAAGCCGCTGGACTGAAAATTCTTGGACCCAGTGACACCTACGGCCTGACGAATTCGACAATTGCGGAACTAGCCAAACGTTACACCCATGCTCAATCCCTTGAGAGATGGGAGGCAATCAAAGGATGCAGTTTTGCCAGGATCACCCTGGGCGACCCTGGGAAGATGGCGCCGAAAAAATACTTGGCGATGACCAGAAGAAACCTACGTATAACAGTGGGATTCCTGACTGGCCACTGTCAACTAAGGAAACACCTCCATACTATGGGGCTAGTGGACACATCTCTATGCAGGATGTGTGAACAGGAAGATGAGACTGTCAGGCATGTCCTATGCGAGTGTCCGGAGTTATCGTCGATAAGAGAGTGTGTGTTCGGTGAGTCTTGGCCTACACCTGCCGATATAAAGGAGATGTCTCCTGGTGACCTGTTCACCTTCCTGAGAAGGACAGGATGGACGATGACCTAGGAGGACAACTCCTCGGGAGGATGTACAATGGGTCATATGTGGCCTAAGTGCTGTGAGCCTACACTCACCCTCCCTACTCTACAGATACAGACAGACAGATACTCCGTGTTCTAGAGGAAAGCGCTTTATTATTGTATCACAAATTTTATGAATTTTGTATGCAGGTTAATTTTTTTCATTCAAATTGATATAGTAGATTAACATTATTTCACAATATTCGAATTTATAAAAAATTTATATGCACGCCATTGGGCGGCTTTTTCCTTCAAAGGGATTAAAAATATGGGTCATCACATTAACTTTGGAAGAACTTTACAATTCATTCCATCCTCTTCGTTCAGTGTATATCGAACCATATTTCGGACTGTTTAGAATGTTCTCAAAAGGAACGGGTACCACTGTTTCAGAGTACCAGAGCTTTTTTTCCCGAAGGCAACTGGAGTTTTGTACAAAACTGTAAGTCGCGGTTGAATGGTAGCTTATAATACCGAACACAACATTGATGATTAGGAACCGCTGTAGCGCAGGGCTTAGCGTAAGGGCTTGTAACTTAGGTCCCGGTGGTTTCGCTTTTTCAATTTTCAGAATATTTAGCTTATAAAACTGTGCCACGAAGATTGACAATAATATGCGGAACCATCTACAACGTCCCAAAACAGAATAAGTAATCCGATGAAAGACTTAAAATGCGATACAGCTTTACACAGAACAAAATAAAACATTAATTCCATTACGTGATGTGGTATTATTTTCCATCGGTAGTAATTCTATTACAACTTAATAAAGTTGAATGAAACTACTTGTAATAAAACGTGATTGAGCGAAAGTATATTAGCAACCTTGGAAGGATCGTTAAAAAAAAGCCGACCTTTTCTATGTACAAGTTCAAGTATGTTACGCGCTTGTAGACGGTTGTTGTGAAAGTACCGCTGATACTATTGTGTTTTATATAAACAAGCTAAATACGGCGTTATTTTGTAGTGTGCTTTCTCGCCTTAAAAAGTAAATAAAATAATATTATAGAATGGGTGTGTGCGAAATAAATGTACGCCTTCTAACAATAAAAAAAAAGAAATTGTTTACTATATTCGATCTAAAAGAAAATCGACCCATTTTAAAAGTTAATAACGATAATAAAATACCAAAATGTTCTTTAAGCATAAGCCTATATTTTGATACGAGGATGTATTGATATCTAGTTTGCCTAGACCAGTTCCATGCATAAACAAAATATTGCGTTACCATAGCAAGGAACAATAACGTATTAGAAGTGTCAGTGTAAAGTTTGACGTCAAAAAAGTAAACCAGAGCTACGCAATAAATTAAAAGGAAAAAGATGTCCACCGAAATTGTGAAAATCGAAAAATTGGAGTATCGAGCCATCATCAAGTACCTGTATTTAAAAGGGTTAAGAGGTAAGCAGATTTACGAAGATATGCTTATATTTCCTTGGTGATCAATGTCCTTCGTATGCGACCGTGAAAAATTGGGCTGCAAGCTTCAAAAGAGGTAAATTTTCCATTGAAGATGATGACCGATCGGGAAGGCCAGTTCCTGTGTCAGTCCCCTAAAATATCGATGCAGTTCATGACATGATTTTATCAGACCGTCGAATTGGGCTAAAACGGATATCTGAAGCACTGAATATTTCATACGAACGCGTTCATTATATAGTTCACGTCAATTTGGACATGAGAAACATTGCTGCAAAATGTATCCCCAAATGTTTGAATGTTGACCAAAAGCGTGCAAGGGTAGAAGCATCGCGTTCGATCTGTGCTCGATTTGAAAACGATGTAGACTTCTTAAACCGAATTGTTACTATGGATGAGACTTGGGTACATTTCTACGGTCCAGAAACAAAGCAACAATCGATGGAATGGCGACACTCTGGTTCTCCAAGACCTAAGAAGTTTCGTGTCCAAAAATCTGCTGGAAAAGTTCTTGCTTCAGTTTTTTGGGATTGCCATGGAGAGATTTTTTTGGATAAGAGTAGAACAATAACTGGATATTACTATTCGCCATTACTGACCACTCTACGGGAAAAAATTAAAAAGAAAATACGCGGAAAGCTATCCAAAGGTGTTTGGTTTTTGCAGGACAACGCACCTGCACACAAATCTCATGTTGCCAAGCAAAACATTCGTAATTTAGGGTTTGAATTACTAGAACACCCCCCTTATTCACCAGATTTGGCCCCGTCCGACTATCATCTCTTTCCTCAACTGAAAAAAGTTTAAAAGGTCGTAAATTTTCTTCCAAAGAGGAGGTAATAAAAGCTGTGGAGGTCTGGTTTGCAGAGCAAGAAGAAACATTTTTCTTGAAAGGGTAGAGACGTTGCAGGTTCGCTGTAATAAATGTATCCAATTAAGAGGAGAATATGTTGGGTAATAAAATATTTTGACATTGAAATTTTGTTTGGTTGTATAGTAGGCTAAGAATTTTTCAATATATCTTCGTATATCCTATAGTAGTTGCTGTATGCTAAGGTGTTTCAAATTTTGGTTAAAAAAAAATGTATGGAAGTTCACTAAATATTTAAAATGGTTCAAACAAGTTAACCGTCACAAATAAGTGGGCTGTTTAATACAAAGTAATGAGTAATAATAATAATAATGATATAATTACAAAGGATCTCGTTCTTTTTCAAAGAAATACCATAAAACAGGTTAAATGTAAATATTCTGACACAATTGGATACTCGTACAGAGCAATCCTGGAGTCAGATGACATTATTAAATTTCTGACAGAAGCTCCTGATGACGTCTATTTGTTTATGAAGGTTATTGCTATTTTTGGTATGCATGGAGCGTCTAGATCCGATGAATTGTACAAGTTAGATGTGTTTAATGTGGACGACAGAAAATCGGTGATAGTCGATTCATTATCTGATACAAAAACCAAGCAG
The DNA here is from genome assembly GCA_949126875.1 of Lochmaea capreae. Taxonomy (NCBI): domain Eukaryota; kingdom Metazoa; phylum Arthropoda; class Insecta; order Coleoptera; family Chrysomelidae; genus Lochmaea; species Lochmaea capreae. The sequence continues at coordinate 25,653,659 of OX421404.1, forward strand.
GATAGGTCGGTTTGTATTACTGACAAGAAAAGTGGAGTGGGTTTATTGGAAATTGTGAGAAAGTACATTGGCTTGCTCCCCAAAAACGTACTTCACAGTAAGATTTTGTGAATTACCGACAGCAAAAGTGCATTACTCAACCGGTGGGGATTAACATTATATACAGATTGCGTAAATTACTTTGGAACCCTGGCCTCGGATTACACAAGTACGACAAGGATATATGAAAGAGAGAGAAAGAATAATTGTGCGCGGTCATCACTTTGTTTCATCTTAGGGGTGTATACTTATTTCCCGAGACTGGCCGAATGGTCCTTTACAGAGAGAATTCACTAGTTGGTGGTATAACGGTGGTATTCAGTATGCTCCCAACATGGAAGGAGTGAGAGTGTTAAAAAAATAAAATCGTTAAAAGGTAAATATAATTTTAATGAATTGAGTGCTCAAATAAACCACCTTCCTGTGCCAGACAATAACCAAATCTGTAATATAGATTTGATCTCATATCTCTAAGATTATTTGGCGTAATGCTGGCACAAACGTGCTGTATTTTCACCCTCGAAAAAAAGTCAACGATAACGAGACAAAAATATCATTTGTACAAATTAATCTGCGCTTCTGGCAACAGCGGTTAAAATAGGGGGGCAATGAGCATTCGGCCAGTCACGGGAAATAAGTATACACCCCTAAGGTGAAACAAAGTACACGCCTTAATGACCGCGCATAATTATTCTTTCTCTCTCTTTCAGCTGTTTTTCTGTCGTACTTGTGTAATCCGGACGGTTCGGATGTAATTAACGCAATCTGTATAAGATACCCGAGAAGATTCAGAAATGTACACGGGGCATTGTTTCCGTCGTAAGTGTATGGAAATCGTCATTCGTTTGCAGAGTCTTACATTGAACAGTTAGTATGCAATAAGATTGCTATATCCAAGCTGAAAAGCAAACCAGTACCTCGGTTTAAGTGTCTAAGCAAACGAGTACAAGTTGTGGTGTTCCAAAAATAAATTTTTCTAATAATGTTTATTGTAGAATTACACTTTTTGTTAATCCTTCGAATTTTAATTGAATAAAAAAATTAAAACATTGTATCTACCTATCTTTGCTGTTAAAGTGTTACTTTATCTACTCAGAAGAGTTGCTATAAACAACATTTTAATTTTAGCCGTAGAAAAAACTAATTTTGTTTTTCCCCGTATATTGTTTATAAATCCTTATTTTGAAATTTAATTAATGTGTAGTAACCCGGGATTAATTTCCTTCAATGTGTTCAAAAAATCATCAACTTCGGGCCAAGAATTAAAATCAGGTGCACCTGGGTGTAATTTGAATTTAATTTGATTAACGAAGTGGTATCGCTTGATCCAACACTGTTCTCAAACCGTCTAGATTTTGACAAAGGCCAACAGGGCCTTTTCTTATTACTACTTGGCTTGAAGATGACTTTGTTTGGTGCGGTAGATAAAAAACTGAATTAATCGATTTCTTGTTTTACAAAGATATTTGTGGTTAGGTAAACTGATAAATAAATGAGATTTTTGACTCTCAAGTACCTACCAGTTTTTTTTTATGAAGCATCGTTAGTAAAATTGATCTTTTGTTTTATTTCTTTTTTTCTGTTACCAATATCTGATTGCTTTGGTGTTTTTCGGGCTTTCCAAAAAAATTTAATGGAATAATAGAAGGTATTTAAAAAAAAATCGGGTAAAAATAATAAACAGAAAGGTTATTTAACTTTTTTCACGACCTTCCCGCCCCTCCGTTGGTGTCAACAATACGATTTAAATAAGGAGAGTGTTCATAACAAAAAGTAGAGAAAAATGTATCTTAAAAATTTTTTTTTTAGACCTACCAGAAAATGTACACTTTCTGGACAATTTTTCGTCCAGATCAAGACCGGAAAATGGACGTGAGAGACCGGAAAAAGCTTTATAATACAATCTACCTTGATTTCGTTACTATGACAACAACGTTTCGATATATTGTCGAGTGATGACAGTTCGTTGATTTTTAATTTGTCGTTCATGTCAAACTTAATTCGCGAGAGCGCAAATTTAACAATAATATGAATTCAGATTTTGATTTATCCGATAAAGAATTAAATGTATATCGAAGTGTCTGTCTTAAAAAAAATATTGTACGTCACGCACCCGGAAGGGCACAATAGATCTTTTAGGTCTCAGTGAATGTTACCCCAAAATACATACATACATACATACACGCACCCGGAAATTAGTGTTTTTCAGGTCTTTCCAAGCTTCTGCTTTCCAGTCTTGTAACGTAAATTACTATTGATTTGTTTTGTTTACGGCGTCGCACCCGGTATATAGATGGTGTTGAAATACTTTTAAAAATTCTATATTCGGAGTGTTGCTGTAGAAACCACTTTTCATGGACTAAGTTCAATTCGGTGCGGTTAAATATCCACAATGATTGGATTTTACTCTAATTTGTGTCCCTAATAAATTTTGTAAATATCCAGGAAAGTCTCATGAACCTCTTATTACGAGTATGTAACATAGCAAGGATACCAAAGGAAATATTTTTGTCAATTGGAGGATCCAATTCTTTTTTCCTAAATTTTCTACCGGTTCAGAAAATTTTATTTACTTACGAAAATATTTTATTTCAGTGGTTTTTACACATTCCTTTGTCTTTGTCTTTGTTTTTTATATAAATTCTTGGATTTAAAAATAAAATTAAGCGTATTTTATATATTTTTGCTGAAATTTTTACTAATTTTAAATTTTCCTTTTCAGGTAAGTTTCACTATTATCTGGGGTTTCTGGTAAGAAAGATTTATTTAATAAAATATATACATTTACATTCTACAATCTAGTTTTGTCTTCTACACAACAAAAATCATTTGTTTTTATATAAATTCTTTGAAAAGTAATAACAATAATTGAAAATTTAATAATTGCAATGCACATAAACGGTACAATTTGGACCCAAATTTAAAGTGCTTGTACTAATGACATCCACCCATTCAATAAGTTTGCCTTTCCGGTACACTCTCTCCTACACCAAAAAGAATCTAAACAAGAAAATAAACTTTCGATAAATCGTTACATCCGCACCGAAAAAAAAAGCACACAGTCGGCTGGCGTCAGTTCATCGCAGACATTTGTTAATCTACTTGTTTTCCGTCTACCGGTACCAATAGGATTATCTTGGTTATAATAGTCTACCTCGTGTTTAAAAGAACCTACCTATTTAGAAGTCTAAACTCGGCCATGACGATAAATAAACCGATAAAAATGTATCCAGAAAGTTTTCTGTAATAGAGATGGACGAGTCCTGTTATTTTTGCGCTTATTATTGTATAGTATAGTTGTGAGTAAAACTAATTTGCATTGTTTCACAATAAATTAACAGTATGTAGGTCTCTTTGAGTATTAAAAAGCCGAAATGATAAAAAAAGCCATAAATCATTTCTAGTCTTGACCTACTCACAAGCGAACAATTGATTCTCATTGGTGCAATGCTGCTTCCGATTGGTCTATGAACAATTTACTTGAATTGTTAATCCACATGGACTGTGAACGTCCCAGGGTGGGCTTAGTTCAATTCTGTTATTTACCAGATATTGTGTTCTTAGATGTTGTAGATTCTATATTGTATTTGTATTTTGACCCATCAGTCCATCCTTTCTTAACTGTATCATGTGTATCATACCGAGTTTCGTCCAAATAGATAATTGCTAATAAATATATGTATACTTACTTACAATTTCCACACAAAAACACACCTTCTTGATGTCAGACCACCGACTAAAGAGAACACCTGCAAACCCTCTCAAAAATAGTTATAGTTCAGTCAAACTCTTAAAGGCACTCACTCGCTATCGCTCGTTCGTGCTTTAAACAGTTTCATTTATTAATCGCCTTCATTAACAAACTAGTTTATTAAATAACTATTAACAATTATCAGTTGAAATTATAACATTAAATGAATTTATCGTCAACTAAGTAAGCATTTTAAATAATTATAATATTGACTGGGCTATGACGGTATATTCTTAGTCTTAGAGTCAAACAAAAAGCCGGCAACTTTAAGTTCGCACTATACCTCTTACGTCAACTATACATTGTTTTAAATTATTACTATTATTTTTTAGAGGACCATAATCTAAACATCCCTTTTCTGAATAAAAAATCTAATTTTGCTTTTCTATAATGTGTATAAATCCTGCCTCATGCGAATCTGTTGGTAACAACAAACCGCTATGCATGTTTTTGCCGCGAAAATATAGAGGTGGGATTCCTATATAGTCGGTGAAAAACTTACCAGAACTGTAAAGAAAATTTCTAATTTCTTTAAAATATATTAGTCCATTAAATAAAGGCACCAACCTGTTCATATCATTATTGTCGGACTTTTTTTTTGCAACTTGTAGGTATTCATATGTAGATTACTCTCTGAAAATATGTCCTCCGCGGGATTTGCGGAAGGGGCTGGAAAATGGCCCATGATCCCGAAAATTCAGTTTTTGGCCGATATCTCCCGAAATATGCTACTTAGAGAAGTGGGGTTTTGCTAGAAATGAAGTACAGTTCATTACCTACAAAAATGGTCCCCATCATTTTTGACCCTGGATCAATATTTCTTGCAAAAAAAGGCTTGCAAAAATTTTCCGGAAAACTAAAAAACTTAGCCAAAAATTTTAAAAACCATCGAAAAGAGGACATTTTCAGCTTTCCATCGGTGTGCATTAAAGACCGATATTGCCAATCATTGTTTATCAATTTGCCGTAGACCCGAGAATTTTCAGAAAACTCCGGAAATAAAAAAAAAAGTCCCAAGAAAAACATGTTTATAAAAATACACAAAAATTATTTATTCATTCTTTCGGAATACATTCACCACCTATCAAAGTCCCATTATCCAAAAGGTTTCGGTAAAACTACGCTTAATTTAAAAAATATGAACGGATTGATAAGGGCGGTCAAATATTCAGGAAAAATAAAATTTGGCGAGTTTTTTTAACATTCCTGGAAAATAAAAAAAACGAAAAAGTTACACGATGTGATAGGTACAGGTCCCTCCTTCCATATGCACTTTGAATCATGAAAAAAGATTCATTTTTACTCAAGTTATGGGCCAATTTGCCCGCCCTCCCATGCCTACATTCACGGAGCGTGCTCCCGGAGACGCCGCGCAGCAGCTCGAAATCCAAGGTACGCTTTTAAACTTTTGACAAAAATGATAAGGATCATTTTTGTAGATAATAAACTGCTCTCCATTCCTAGCAAAACCCGATTTCCGGAGATATCGGCGGAAAACTCAATTTTTGGGATTATTGGTCATTTTTCAGCAAATTTCGCGGAGGACATATTTTCAGAGAGTAATCTACCCGTGAATACCTACAAGTTGCAAAAAAAAAAGTCCGACAATAATGAGATGAACAGGTTGGGGGGTTTCTCGGTCTTCATTTACTGGACTATATTTAATCATTAAAGCTTTAATGAAAAAAATGATCTAGTCTAGCAGGGACATCCTTCGTATTATTTTTTTTTCATAATCCTTTTCGAACGCGATCTGGTTAATCTCATATATTTTTTTTTAATTCCAAAGGATTGCGTGAAGCAATCGGCTTCGGATGTTTTTTTAATACACACTGAAAGTCGAGAATCGACTACAGGGAAAAGAAAATGAAAAAGTTAAAGGATGACGATTAAGAAATTCTCCCCGAGGCGGAATAGGGGCCTTACTGAGGTTTCTTTCCGACGGGAATCTAAGCTGATATTCGAGATTTCTTTCAGCGGTAACACACAATCCCTGGGAATTCCTTCAATATTAATCTGACGGTATTATGGTATTAGTGTCAGATTTTTTCTGTTTACGTGATGATTTTACGAAATTTTAGATCAACGTCGTTTAATCTATATATAAAAATCCCATATGTCACTTTGACACTGGTAAAAGGGGTCAATTAATATTAATTTACCACGTGCCCAAATCGGCCGGATACGAAATGCCTCCCGAAAAAGGGTTTCTTACCTGTCGCTAAAAGGGTCACATACGAATTGCCTCCTAAGCTCTAAATAAATTACCAGCTTCTAATCTTTGTACGAAGGTGAGACGTTGCCAAACTTTCGTCCTTTTATAGAATTTCGTTAATAACTCAATATTAACCATTATTTTTTGGTTTTAATATTTTGATTATTTTGATCAAAAACATAAAGACATGATAAGTATTTTATACATTTATTAAAACAAATCATCAGCAGAAACTTACAAAATTACATAATATTATCATCGCAGAAAATTTAAAAACACCAATTTTTAAGAAAATTACGACTCAAACAATAAAATTCAGTCTGCAGACTGAACTATTCAATTTTATATACAAATCATCAGAAGAAATTTACAAACTTACAAATTATTTTTCCTAAATTTGTATGACACTAGTTTCACAAATTCTAATTTATTTATTGTACCTTCTCTTAATTGTAATATTTTTTCATTTACAAAATTGATTTTTGCTGTACTTTCCTCAACAATTCTTTTTGGTACCGAGACAGAATTTATTTTAATATAGGTATTTATTTGAAATTGTAAAATAATCTCAATAAAATTATTTATATTTGGATGAGGGCAGTAGAAAGACGAGTTATACTTGGAATGGAAACTTTCACATGGGTTTGTGGTTCTTTCTAAAGATGAAGAGTGCTCAGCCCAGAGATGTGGCGGAAATTTCGAATTTTCCGATATATAATTATCCACAAGATAATCACAAAACTGAGTGACCCTTTCATCGACTGGTTTAATTTCGGACAAATCTATTGCAAAAAAATCGCCAACTTCTTCAGGATCTAAGAATGATAGGCCAAAAATATATGACAGAAAATGGGTAATTTCACTTGAGTCAGCACCTTTTTTCTGGTATTCTGGAGCTAAGCCCAGTGCTTGAAGCTTTCTATACCAAGCCTGACCCAAATGAAAACGACATCCACGAAGATCTGCTTCAGGGAATGCCTTACGGATACCATTATGTATAGAAATTTCAAAGTCTGAAGTTATTACTTTAGGGGATACAGGGCAATTGAGTTTAATACATTCTTCTATGATATATTTAAACACGAGATAATAAGAAGATGACTTTTTATCTTCAAGTAAACAGAAGACGAGAGGAATATAATGTCCATTTTTTAAGCCATGTATAGTGAACAATTGGGTGAAAAAGCGAGGACAGTACTCAAAAGTTCCGTCGACATACCAATTGGAAACAGTCGAAAGAAAAGAAAGATTTGAAGAACAGGATAATATAACAATGTGATTATCTTTGTCATTTTTAATTATAAAATTTTCGTTCCTATTTGTAATAATCGAAGTTGAATCGATAGCAATATGAAATTCAGATATACTTTTAGGAAGTTTAATTAAAGAATTAGTTGTTCTAGCGTAATATAAATTCTGTCTCACCCTATAGATATCGTTGGTAGTAAATGTCTCTATATTCGTCTTCTTAAGTTCTTTACATATGAGCTTCATTGGTTTTTCGTTGATATCTTCCACGGCTGCTCTTTTTATCGAATTGCTTACGGCTTTCCTATTGGACACTTCGGCAGACAACTTCTCGTGATTGTGATCTAATATCGACTCAATTATCGAATTGTCACATCCCTGCGTTTTCACAAATGCTTTGCAGGTTTTCTTAGTACATGTCCATCGCTTTACCGTATCTTTGGCCAACATTTTTTGAAAACCGAATGTGAAACCATCAATTGATATTAAAGGTTTGCCCTTTTGACTCGAACACATCGTTGATTCCATTATTTCGAATATTATAACTTAATCCACTTAAACACAATTTGAACTTAAAATTGACAAACTGATACAAGCTTTAAATCGACAAAACTGAGACAAGAACTAATAAACTTGAAGTATTTATACAAAAATTAAGTGATCACATAATTATAGAAAGAATATTTATTATAAACAACTAATTACCAGATTTAGTAGGTGCAAACTACCCTATTCATGGAATAGATTAGAGATTAGAATCGTGTTAGATCAAAACAATTAGAATACTTAGTGTAGGTACATCGGCTTTATTTTTAATGGTAAACAATTTTATTTTCTAAACAAAAATGTACACTGATTAAGTAATCACATCATTATAGAAAGGATATTTATTATAAACAACTATAAACAATTGGAATACTAAGTGTACTTCGGCTTTGTTTTTAATTGTAAACAATTTTATTTTCTAAACAAAAATGTCGTACTCTGAAATATTTTGTTAACAGATTTTATGTACAGTGCATAAGAATTAGAAAAATAAAAATAGATATATATTTACCTATTCAAATTATAATTTGGCAACATTGTGTCATTATACAAAGATTAAGCACACAAAATATTACCATAAATGATTAAGGACCCGGAGGCATTTCGATTGTACCCGGGAGGCATTTCATCTATGAAAATAGGTACCTGAAAAAACGGGAGGCATTTCGATAACACCGCCCAAATCTAGTAACATTTTGTTCAATATATTTTATGTAAATAAATAATAGAAAAAGAAAAAAATATGCAATTTAAAATATGAGAATTGATAAAAAAATTGATGAGAATTCATGAAAAATGCTTTTTCCCAACATAAAATTCATGAAATTTGCTATTTCAAACATGAATATCGATGAAAAATGCTTTTTCCCAATGAAAAATTCATCAAAGCTGCAATTTTAAAAATGAAAATTGATGAAAAATGATTTTTCACAGATAAAATTCATGACAACTGCTATTTAAAACATGAAGATTGATGAAAAGTGCCTTTCCAATGGAAAGTTCATGAAAACTGAAACCTTAAACATGAAAATTGATAAAAAAATTTTTTTAATGAAAAATTCATGAAAACTGCTATTTTAAACATGGAAACTGATGAAAAGTGCTTTTCCAATTGAAAATTCATAAAAACCGAAACCTCAAACATAAAAATTAATAAAAAATGTTTTTTTCAATGAAAAATTCATAAAAACAGCTATTTTTAAACATAAAAATAGGTGAAAAATGCTTTTTCTCAATGGAAAATTAATGAAAACTGCTATTTCAAACATGAAAAATCCTTTTTTTCAATGAAAAATTCATAAAAACTGCAATTTTAAACGTGAAAATTGATGAAAAATACTTTTTACAATGTAAAATTGATGAAAACTTCTATTTCAAACATGAAAATTGATGAAAAATGTTATGAACTGAACCCCTGTATAATCGCAAGTTAACAATCATGATTTATAAACTCAATATTTTGTACAGGGCAATTATTCCTCCGTTTGAATTGCATGTTGTGTACCGTAATCTTATCGAAAATTGCAAGAAATTAACAAGACGAACAGAAAAAAAAACAAATCGAGTTAACAAGCAAGAAAAAAAGCAACAAAAACCGTCGTCGAGCTGTGAACAATAACAACCATCAAAATCAGTAACCGTGATGAGAAAAGTATCAATTTCGTCCTGTTGCCAAATTGCCCGTAGCGCCTCGAAACCAGATATTATTTGACCGTGATTGGCGCGATGAGCTATTCGTGGGTCACGTCTCTATCGGTCCATTGCTGACCGATTGGCTAATCATCCGTACACATTTGTACACTATCGGATCACTTTCGCACCCTTGAATACTGTGCTTGACGGCGAATCGCATTGTAAGCTAGTCGACCGCATTGCCTTTCTTTGCTCCTCATTATTTTACAGGATCGTATCGCTATCCCTACAAAAATATAAAAAACTTCGATATAGAAAGAGTGTTCCACATCTACTACGTCTATTTCTTGGCATCAATCAGAAGCAAATTATACTGGATATTTTTTGACATAAGTGAATATACCCTGGCCCACCTGCGACAAAAATTCTTTTTAAAGAATTTTTGTCTCGCGCAATTTTTACAGAGATTTTACACAAAAATGTCAAAAAATATTCACCTCTTGTGATATAACTAGTGAAAATATAACTACTCCGTTGACACCATTGTCCCCACCTGGCGGTAGTAGTAGTTTTGTGTTTCTACGAGAATAAAAGTTTCTTGAATAGTACCCCCCCTTGGAGTTTAAAAAAAGTTTATTCAAGTGCCTTAAATATACCAAAAGGCAACTACTACTAATTTAGCCAGGCGAATCTTGGCCAAGACAAACTCAAGCCAAGGTTCCGGCACTGAGGCCACTGGCTTATGCTTATGTCCCCAGCGGCCATAACAGGGACTCCGAAGATATGCCTGCGTAGCACAGCCCAATGTGGACATACAAGGATAACATGGTCCGACGTTTCGTCAGCTCTGCCGCAACCCCTGCATAGGGGGCTTTCCTCTAAACCTAGGTTACAGAGATGTTTCCTCAGACAGCAGTGCCCTGTTAGGAGTTCTGCTATCTTTTTTAACCTACTCCTTGGTAGTTCCAGAGCAGCTCTAGCAGCATGTCCATCAGTCCATCCCCTCAATAGGAGCTTGGACTGCCTGAGACCCTGTAGAGCCCTCCAGAGAGCAAGGTGCTGGTTTCTCAACCAGTTCCTCGTCTCCTTACGTATTGTTTGTTTTGTGAGGCCCAAGGTCGGACACAGCCAGCGCAGGTATATTCATTTCAACTAATCTTAGTAATAAACGTTATCAATTACGGATAATCTGTTCTGTATTTCTCGATTGAGATTTGGATTTGATAGTATGCGTGTTTTTAGTTAATATCATTTTTATAACTGTGTCACAGTTCCCTTCGACTTTTTTGATGCGTTTTTCTGTACGCCTAACGAGAGCAAAGACACAGAAGTATGGTTTTTCCGTGCTTAGTTTTTGGTTGTATTTAATTTTTATGCTGTAAGAATGGCTTAAAGATGCTGTACACCTTGCACTGATCATGGTGAAGCTATAAAGAAACCAGTTATTTTTTAAAACAATGTACTTTGTCTTATCCTATTGATACACCACTGCACAGCCCTTGAATTATAATACTGAAGTAATAGATGACGTGCGTACGGGGACGGCAGGAATCGTCTAGAATTATGCTAATTGCTCGCGTATTGGCTTATCAGAGAGATTTTTTTTCGTGATCCGACGTCGTTTTTTTATGTCATTAATGGATATCACTCGTGGCTAAATGTAAATCATTTATTTAATCACTACGAAACGAGAGTGTAGTATTATTTCGTAATATTTGGTTCATAGGGGGTATAATTTATTTGTAGAAATGTCCATTTACCATGGGCGTATAATACAATGTTGAATAGGGATCCAACTGCCATTCGAATACGATAAAAACATTTTAATTAAGGTGTCAATTTATTTGCAATAATTTCTAGATCATGGGTGTGCTATAACATTTTTAAAAAGGATCCGATAAATTTTTTTTGTGGTTCATTTATTGGTAATAAAGTTTTTTTAAGGGATACATTTACTTGTAAACATTACTATATCATGGACTTGAGATAAAATTTTAAAAGGGGCTTAATTTATACCAATTCCCATTTACCATAGGCGTACGATGAAATTTTTTTAAGGGGTTCTTTATTCGTGTTTTCAATTCTGTCTACTTAACTTCCTATCCCTTTTTTTAGGTAATTTGAATGAAATAACCGGTTGGCTTTTGTAGATTATTTTTCCCAAACTATCTATTAGTCTCAGTTGCTTAAAATTTGTTAATAAGTAACAATAACAATTACTTTTAAATCGGGAAAAAAATCTAAGCCCCATTAAAAAAAATTATGTCTAAAACCCGAATGGATATTTAAGGTGGGACCGTTCAAGATGTATAATCAGCTTATCCCAAATCATTTCAAAAATAGATTTCAACAATCGTAAATCTCATCGTCATCTAATTGGGTTTAAGACCATCATCTTGCCAGATGAGAAAGCAAAAAATATAAATCCAACGAAAAACGAGGTGTCCTGTTGTCAGGTTGAAATTCTTATTAAACTATTTGTTTGTTTTTTTAATTTGTTAACACCTCGCAGTTGAAAATAATTTGAAATAGTTTTGAATAAAATATATAATTTGAGTGGATAGGTTATTTATGAACCAGCCTGTAGAAAAACCTCAACATCTCAAGCACCTATTAATCCAGATGTATAATTATTAATTAATTTCTATACATATGTATTCGCCTAATCTTTTTTTAAACGAGACCTAAAACTGTTGTTAAGTGCCCATCTTATTACATTAAGGATACGAGATATCTTCAAATGCTCGTTAAAATAGCCATTTCTGAGGATTCTCTAAGTCGTATCTCGTCTGACCGCATGTAAGAAGCGCGTGGGTGGCCGAAGTATCTTCACGTTTAGGGATTGTGTCATTTTGTATTATCGGATAAACTTTGTAAAATTATCCTGCTCAACCGAAAATGAATAGAGGTGGAAACTGGCATTGGAACGACATCTGTGAAGAATGTAAAGTAACAGAAATTGAGCTTATATTAATTTATTAAAAAATGATCTGCTTATTAACTTAAATTGTGGAGTGGCTTATGAATATTTTAAAAATGTTAATGAACTGTTTAATTGCTCCAAAATAATATGTTTTTAAAACGTCAAAAAAATAAAATATTGTTCATACAATCTGTCGGCGAGATAAAGAAATCTACAGATTGCGAAAGGGCTTTTCGAACCGTACGACTTACACAAGCACGACAAGGAAAATATGAGAAAAACAGCTTGAAAGAGAGAGAAAGAACAACTGTGCGTGGCCAGCGAGGGCGTGTATTTAGTTCTAGAGGCCGGCCGAATGTCCACTGCCCCCCATTTCAACCGCTGTTGCCAGAAACGCAGACTAATTTGTACAAAAGATATTTTTGTCTCGTCATCGTTGACTCCTTTTCGAGCTCATGCACTATTAGGCAAAATCAAACACCTTCAGTGACTAGTAGCTCCTTTAGTCCTATTTCCCGGAGGAATTTTAGAATATCTGCAGGCTCAGGTGTATTCAGTAATCTTTGAAGTGAATTTTGGATAGACCAATCGGAAGGTACATTGCAATTGTTCGCTTCTGGGTAGGTCAACACTCGAAATTATTTATGACTTGCGATTTCTGTACTGCCTTTTTCCGATGAATAGCAGTTTCACTGATAACTGTAATAATGGATTTTTTTGAAACTTTTGTCAATTTTGTATCATTTTTTGCGCAGATATCGACTAGAATATACCAAATTTCTTTCTGTCTATTGTGTCAAGTGACAGTGACAGTTCTGCCTCATTGCGGAGTTTTTAACATGGGAATCTCCATAAGAAAATCGCGAAAAAAGCTTAGGTTCATTCTGTCAAAACTGTCTCAAAAAGTGGGGGGCGTAAATTACATGGGTAATTGCATGCGCAATTAGGCAGAACTGTCATAGTACAGTTACTGTGTAAAATCTCTACCCTCCATAAATTTCAAAACCTTTGGTAAAAAATTTTACATACAACAATCAAACAACTTTTATATTCACTGCGACATGGAATCAAGCAGAATAAATAAATAAACTTTGACATTGTTTATGTTGGCATAGAATAATACGTCCGTTTACTCTTCTAGTATATTCATTGTTCGGAGCCTATAACAATATCTTAGCCATAATTTTAATTATTACCGACAAAATAGTTAACAAAATCTCAATCACAGCAACATCTAAGAACACAATGTCTCGTAAATAACAGAAATGAACTAAACCCACCCTGAGACGTTAACAGTCCATGTGGACTAGCAATTCAAGTAAATTTTTCATAAACCAATCTTCGGTATCATCTGTTTTTCCTACATCTCAGGGCAATGTGAAACTGAATGTGCGGTGAAGAAGTTCGATTGAGCTTGTTAACAAACATATCACAACTTATCCAGTACTGGCTCTTCACCTAAACTTTTCTTGTTATAGCCTTTATAGAGGTCGAAACATATCAAATAAAAGAGGCGTTTTGGCCCTGCAAGTCTGAGTAAAAGAGGCTGTTAACTTATCCAGGGCCCAAAAACAACTTTCATTATGAAAATAGTCGAAAAGTTTGTAAAAAATTCTAAAATGTTTTCATTCCTCTTCCTTATTTCCTCTAAATACGAACCTGTTTTTTGCTCACTGGACCGTTTTTCTTTGTTGACATTATTGACCAAAGAAATTCGGGCGTTATAAATAGAAAACGTACACTTTGTAAATTCCTTTATTGGGATTCTCAAAGGACTTACTGTAAGGATTACGTTATTTATAATCACGATTATCAGGATTATTTGAGGACCTACTAATAGGCAAGTATTTAAATCGGCATATTTAACAAAAATTCTATAGCCTATTTGAAAATGATTGAAAAACGTAAACTGTTTAAAGGCAAAGCCACACCAAACATCCATCCATCCATCGGATGTTCAAAAAAGATCGCTCGCCAGAGTTGCCAACTTTATTATAATGAAAATAGCATTGCTTGTGAAAATAATCGCCGAAATCGTTAGGTGTTTTAGAGCGAGCGAAGCGACTAAAAAGCGCGCCGCAGAAGAAAATTTTGAAAATCGGCGATTTTTTTTTCGAATCCGCGATTTTTCTGAATGATAAAAATGACATATTCTAGTAATTTTGCACTTATCATGCGATCTATATTTATATGAAAATTTTTCTTGGTACTTACGTTCCTGCCATTGTTTCCTATATGTCTTTTTGTAGTTCGAGCTCATGTTTTCGTTATTTTAAATTTTTATTCAAAATGAGTAATGAATTTCAAAATACAAGGACAACTGACAAATCAAACAAACGTCAATTCAGTGTCAATACTGTCAATTGTCTGTATTGATAATAGTGGTTAACCATGGATTAACCGGAAATGTTCTGTATGGGAAATGCACGATTCACAATAGAATAGTAATTTTCTCAGAAAGTAAATCCGCCCAAAATAGCCGGAGAGAATAACGAATGTCGCCCAAAAAATATCCCTTAGCCGAATCATAAATAGAACCGCCTCTCAAGAAAAATAATAGCCCAAATGGCGATTAATCGCCCGGGTTGGCAACCCTGTCGCTCGCCAGCTTGGTAAATAGCGCAACCATGGAGACTAGATATAAGGAGCACAAACTCTGTATATAAAAAGTGTCCATCGAAATTAGGAAGATTGTGGTGGCGCTGGGGAGGCTAGCGATTAAAATCATGTTTGACGTGTTAAATTTTAGGTTATGTAAATGGAGGGTTTGTTAATTTTCATTCGGTTACCTTTTATGTTTGGTTTTAGCAAATTTCAAGGAAAAAATAAGTATTTCCCGTAGCTGGTGCTATGTTTGGTTAAAGGTAAGTTTCTTCAATATCGTTATATAGGCAATTGTGTTGCAAAATAGTAATGAAAACAATAAACCTAACCCGAGAGTCCTACATCAACCACTTACTGTTGCTCGAAAATAAGACAGGGGCTGGGGTGTGTAATTTTTTTATTTTTAACTTCACTTCTAGTTGGACAACTTAAATAAACACTATTTTCATTTTTTGTTAGGTTAAATTGTTCAGCAAACTTCACTCTGTAATTTTAATCGCTAGCTACTCTCGCGCCATCTACTATTTGTACCTTACCGCTGGTCACTTTTTCGAGATTTTTCCTATACAAGTTTGTGCTCCTTATATCTAGTCTCCATGAGCGCAACACAGACCGACATCCGTCCGTCCGCTGGACGTTTAAAACGTCCAATGGATGGATGTTTTGGAATCGCCGGGGGAGCGATTTTTCCTTAGCATCCGCATGGACGTTTCTCATGCACATGAGCTCCACTCGGTATCATACAAAACTACCCTAGTCCACATGGTTTCTCTGAAAACATATTCGTGCGCTCCGTGGACGTCCGAAGTCGCACGACCATCCATCGGACGGATGGATGCCGGTGTGGCTCGGCTTTGAGGCAGGTCTGTAGGACATTGTTAATTTTACGACAATCGAGATTCCAAAAATAGTTCCCAAATATTGGACTGTCTATCGGCAGATGAATTAATGTTTCTTCTCCTGTGCAACGCTTCTTGGGAATGAACGACAGAAATTCACTAATATTGTTTTTATTAATATTGATTATGGACATTGTTTTCCATTTATGCATAACAATACTTTCCACAGTGGATAATTCCCCAATAAATGTATTATTTATATTTTCTATCATTATTTATTCCCTTTCCAATTGGAAAAATTAATAACCTACTTAAATATTAAAAAATAGGATCAAAGCGAGTTGTCCTGTCATTTATCGACGTCGGATTTTACTGTCACTATTAAAATTGTTTTTGATAGTCATCATTAAGAAATTTAATGTGTCTTTCTGGACATTTTTCGAATAATAACGCATTTGGAAGCTTTGTGAATAAATACGAGTCTAAGTAGATACGTATTTCAGTCGGCTTTTATCATGTAAAGTAATACCATGTTTTGAATTTCAAATTACTTAAAGGTAAATCCACAACTGCGCTGGAAATTGGTGAACTATTCTTTTGTAAAATATGAATTTTTATCCTTGCAAAATTTTCTTAGATCCGCACATGTGTTACCAGTTCTCATTAGGTTTCATAATTAGAACATATTTTATTGGGATTTTAATGATCGATATTTTCTTTTATCTGGCATGCTTCAAGTTCCTTCGGGCTTGTTTAATAGTTGTTAATTCTTCTCATTAGCGCATTCAGGTTCAAGACAACTGTACAGGCTGTCCAGAAAGTCTCTTGTCAAACCTGTTAGTTTATGCTCATCACCAATTTACCTTTATCCAAAATTTCTTCCTAAGGAAGCCCAAACAAGAGCAAATTTTTTTTTTTAAATACGAGGGTTTTCTTTTATATTTTGCCCGATGTGGTGCTTCATAAACCAACTTGTCAACGCATTCCAAAAGTTACCAATGCCGGCGTTTGGAGTCTACAGGGGGTCAAAGTTTGATATTTTGACGATTTTTCAAAAAATCCGGAATTTCATTTTATTATTTTCATCGTATCGATCTGAATTTTATAATGGAATAGTCCACAATATGTGCATCAAAAAGTGCAAATGACAAAAGTTTCTTGAATCAAAATTGGCGGGTTAAACTTTGTTTTTGGTAATTTTTATCGAACTTTTTTCAATAAAATATCCAGATCCATATGCAGTTGATGTTACTTCAGTACATAAAAGGACGATCATATTTTGAATTTGAACCAACCATACAACTTTAAATATTTGGAAGATACTGGATATATTTTCAATTTCGGAAAAATGTATCTCTTTGTATAATCAGCTTGCACCAATATATTTAGCTGAATTTTTGAAACTATGTAGCTAATACAAATGTGTCAACGTCTGTTGTTATTAATCTGAATCCAAATAAAGTTGCGGCGATGGGGAAAAAAATATGGAGAAGCTATGTTTCGGAATCATTTTGAAATTATTTCTAAAATCATCCAGGTCTTTTTTTTTTAGTTTCTGACATAATGAAGATGAGTCTTTCTTGATAAAAAAGTTCCACAGTACCTATTTCGCAAATGCCTACCTTCAGCACGTGATCAAGAAGGTAGAGGCAACCTTCATGATTGCCAGACGCACTTACGGCACTAAATGCCACGGCTTGAATTATACAGCGGTTTGAAGTATAATATTTATTCGTTTCCTCGAATAATCCTTTTTAACAGAAAACTAATAAATATAATAAGAATAATTATTTTGGAAAACAAACATTTTTTTTACTAGCTGCAACCTTTATATGTTCATGAATTCTCATTTCTGATATTTTGTCATTTAAATATCTCGACATTTGTCTAGGAAACAATATAATTTTCCGTATGTGTAGTTGGTGTTTGCAGTTTTTGGACACCCTGTCGTCCCTGACGTCAAAACAATTTTCACTGCTTCAATTTGTCACCCAAAAATGCCCACTTCGTAAACTATTAAATTATAACTTCCTTTATTGCTGTTTGTAAAAGAAATCGGTTTATATAATTTTTCGAACACCTGGTTGGACTTGTTTAATTAAATGCAAGACTCTGTGTACTGTGAAACCGCGTGTCACGCCTTTAGACCGTTTACATTCGTCATATTTATCCATTCTTATTGTAACAATAACGCCTACTGGATTTCCTGGTCTGGTCGCTACTCAGATTTATCGCTTTCGATTGTTTCAGTGTTTGTCATTACTTCCAGGATCGGGTTCAATTATACCTCAGTAACAGTCATTATACAAAATATCTTCTTCACCTTTAGTCTACCAAAAAATGAATAAACAAACTATGGCCGATTTCACGTCGATTCAACGAGCAAAAAAAAAATCGATGTCTCTGATTTTTCTGAAACTTTGAGACCATATTACATTTTTCTTTTTTGAAAAAAAAAACGTTTTTGGGGCCCTGTAGTGCCCTGTCAAAGTATACATCGTAAAGCCGTTTTTTCTAAAACAAAAAACTACCTTTTGCTTAAAATGGTCGCCATTTTGGCCCAAATAATCGTATTGGAACCGTTTTTTTTTCAAAATGTGTGTAATTGAATCAGCTTTATCATGCCTTTTCCGGATTTCCAATATATTGGAACATTTTTCCGGAAAATCGGAAAAACTACAAAAAGTGCTTTTTTTCAAAATGCGATTTCTCGAAAACGCCCACTTTGATTAAAGCGAATTTTCGATATGTTATTATCGAATATATAAGCTATCTTTTAGGCCAAACCGCAATATGCCATCTTTTTTTTCAAGAGATACAACCTTGCAAACACAAAATGTCATATTTTCACGTAGATTTTGGCTTCTAGCGCTTTTCAGGTACTCCCTAAGGTAAATTCAATACAAAAATTTGCATTTTACAATAAAATTAGACAGTATATTTGTCGGATTTTTTAGTATCGTCAGTAACGTCAATTGGAACGCTACTGAAACGTTAAAAATAATAATATTTATTACAATTCTCAACCAATTGGTTGAGAATCGAAATGATTCTTAGATAGTGGATTACTATATATTCTGCTCCTTCGA
Organism: Lochmaea capreae; assembly: GCA_949126875.1. Classification (NCBI taxonomy): domain Eukaryota; kingdom Metazoa; phylum Arthropoda; class Insecta; order Coleoptera; family Chrysomelidae; genus Lochmaea; species Lochmaea capreae. The sequence goes on from OX421404.1 coordinate 25,672,545, forward strand.
GCCCGATATGTACTTTTTGCTGTTGATATGATTATATCGTTTTGGAAGTCCTTTAAATCATTTCTAATGAAAGTTCCACATTTGCTAATTAATAAACTTCTAATGGTGATGAGGCAAATGTTCTTTATCGCAAACAATTTATTCTAAAATAAAAAGAAAAGAAAAAGATTTCTTATTTTGTTCTGTAGTTGATTCTAAAGTGATTCGAGTCCTATCCTGGATTCCTCTTTCGTTCTCGCTGAAACACCAAAGGGAAAAATTACTTTGTAGATTGGGAGCTACTGAATACGATTAAAACCTACGAAGGTTTCGTGGTTTACGGCGACCAGATCGCAAAAGTACAACGTTTTCAAATAAATTCAACCTCGGGATGTTTGTTGGTAGCCGTTAACGTAGAAAAGTGGGAGGTTGACACTTTTACTGAAGGTGTTTCTAATATATAGTTACTTTGGTTAGTGTGTTGTTAGTTCCAAGTACTTAATTCTTCTAAATTTATTAATATTTGCCCACTTATTTTCAAATACAGTCGAAGAAGTATCCCAAGTAAATGTAGAAGTCAAAATAATAGGAGACTATTAAAACGCCTTACAAATTAGAAAATTACTTTCCAAAGGATAGACTGTTCACCAGGAAGCAACATCTACTTCTCGGGCTGTATGCCCCGCAGACTATGACTTACACTTCCAAGTTAAACGGGGTTGGTATATATGCAATATAGAACCAACCATTGTGGTTTATAATGTGTTTTCGTTTTGAACAACAACTCTGCTCATTTTCAATTTTAAACAGTTTTAATCTTCCTAGTTCTTTCTTTTAGCAAAGAATACAGTAACTAACGACTAACTTAATGTTTTGGTAACAAAAATGTATGACCTTGAGAGCCCGACGTTGACAGATACATGTCGCAGCCTACTAGTTTATTAGCCATTCAATCAACAGCCTAGTCTCTTTACTAAACAGCGTCGTTCAACTAGCGACCTGAATGTAATTCAACCGTAGCGTTTTTTACAACATTTAATACACTGGCTGGCTAATGCTTAGGCCATTCGTACGATAGGGAGACAGACAGAAGAAACAAGATGAAACTTTCCTTGATACTTGGAGGAAAATGAATAAAGAAGATATACAGAAGGGGAAGGAAACATAACTATTCCATTCACCCTTCCCCTTCTATATAGCTTCTTCAATCATTTTCCTTGTCCTTCTCGATAAATTATCCAATGATAAAGAGAGCTACTCTCAAATTTGTTGTTTGTCGACGCCATATTGACAGTTTGGAGAGTTTCCGCGCAAGTGGAACTATATTGAAATGAACAGGTTACGCAAGTTTTGAAACATCATTGATCCAAGACCTTTGCCTAGCTGTTTGATCAAATGGTTGAATATCATTCAGGCTGCTAGTTGAACGGAGCTATTTAATAAAGACAGACACGTGTTTTTTCTTTGTTCCAAAAAACGTTTTTGCGCCATGTCTAAGTCAAAGCCGTTATTTCGAAAACTAAAAACGTTTTGCATAAAATGATCGCCATTTCGGTCCAAATAATCGTATCGGAACCGTTTTTTTTTTCTCTAAATGTGCATAATTCAATCAGCTTTATCATGCCTTTTCCGGATCTCTAATATCTTGGAAAATTTTTCCGGAAAATCGAAAAAACCAAAAACGCGACTTTCCGATATGTTATTCTCGAATATATAAGCTATCTTTTGGGCCAAACCGCAATATGCCAAGTTTTTTCATTTCAGAGATACAACCTTGCAAACAAACATTTTTTCACGTAGTTTTTGGCTTCTATAGCTTTTCAGGTACGCCCTATGGTAAATTCAAAAGCGTTAGATGGTTTTGTATTTGCAATAGCGACGCCGCGTTGAAAAAACAAACTACTTAGAAAGACGATGTTGAGTACAGGTTTTGTTCAGTTTTTTCGTAAAAGTTCGATCTCATCATCTACCCTCAAAGATTTTTTTTTGTAAGTCATAAATTTAAAACCGAAATAATAAAAGACGTACGTTTTCACTGTAGTGAATATATTTACTCGCAAGCTGGTTACTAACTATAACTAACTTAAAGCTCTTCATGGCTATAATAAGTACGGACTCTTTATAATTCTCCTGACCCACACACATGCATCCATCGCAATTACAGGTTTATTAATCAATCTTCGAGTTCCTCTTTTATCTGTTACACTTGATAGAACGACAGAACGACTCGACGTGAGATACGATAATTGAATTATTTTTTAAAATGACAGAAATGGTAGATTGGCCGTATGCCATTTAATTCACGAATACAACATTTCGCTATTACAAACTAGATTTCGAAAAACCGGTTTTGATTGCTGTTAGGTGCGCTTTATAATGGTGCGAATATAAATAAATAAATAAATCATTGTGTGAAACTAAGCTAAGATTACATTGTTGCCGTTTCGGTGTTGTGTGTATTATGCGAATGTATTATAAAAAAAAATATTTGTCTAATCTCGTTCATTGCTTACCATATCCAGCTAAATTAGGATGGGTTGGAAGCATGCAGTCAGGAAGGAATGTTGGTGTGGTACACAGACGGATCTAAGACTGACATTGGGACAGGTGCTGGAGTCCATGGTGTTAGACCCAGGTGCAATATCCACGCATCGTTGAGGAATCTTGCTTCTGTATTCCAGGCATAAATCTACGCTATCGCTATGTGTTTGCAACTGAATATCGAAAGGGGGTATAGGGGCCAAAAGATCCTTATACTCTCTGATTGTTGAGCCTGATAAGGGCTACTGGTCTCTTCACATAAACGGCACAACTAAGAGCACAAAAAGCCTGAAGCCTGAGAACTCTAAGCCTTTGACTGGTGTGCTGAACCAACCAACCAACCAACCAATCAATCAATACCTTTCATTTGAAACTTGAGATCTTAAATTTCCATTTAATTTTGTTCCACATCATTTCTATTGGGTTCAGTTGACAGTGATAAGGCGGAAGTCTAAAGATGTGACAGTATTGTTCATCAATGTATTTTTCAGCAACGAACTCAATTTTTTTTTTGTCATGAATGTTGCTGGAGAGCCCCTACTTAATGTTCCGAGACAGTAAATCATTTTTTAAACTCTTACTTTTTATACTCATCTCACGAAATAAATTTTTTTCTTTCGTTATAAAAATACATTATACTCTAGTACACATTGAGCTCGAAACAATTTCATCCGATGTGATGAAATGTTCCACAGAAAAGAATAAAAATAGTCAATACAGTAATCTCACAACATTCTATTACCTTCAGCGGTTGTTTGGACATGTCGTATTTATCATCAACTGCCCACTGAGCGGTAATAAACGGCAGTAAAACGGCAATTATCTATTCGAGCAATTAGTCGTACAGAACGGTCCTAAATTGGTACCTTGAGGCACTGTTTGGACGACTTTCATGTTAAAAACAATAGCTTTTCTGATTCTGCTAATCACGTTTAACCAATGTTGCCATTATAAATAATAATAATAAATGTTTGTATCGTTTTAGATATTAATTATTAAATATAATCAGTGGCGTATATAGAATAATATTTTCGAGGAAAAGCGAACTAAAACACTGCAATAAGTGCAATAACAACGCCACTCCCAACTCTCCCGAAAGTTTTACTGCTGGTGGATCAATCAATGCGTTTTACCACATACCACGTGGCTATCATGCAGTGTACATTTGTTTTAGTTCATATTATACCTCTTGACTTTGAATCAACTTGGCTTTTTCAAATGTTCTCTCTCTCAGTACAGTTGATTGTCTTACCACTGCTAATTCTTTTCAATGGTCCGATATTTGACATACTGTGCACATTACTTGAAGTTAACCTATTTGAAGACTGATAGGAACTCAGGAGTGACCGTTTGTGTTAAAAAATAAGTTTTTAATTTCAGTTAATGTAGTTCTGTGTTGAAGCTTGAAAAAAAGACAGTAATAACCTTAATGAGAAAATCTTGAATGAGATAACAGCAAAATCAACAGGAAGTGATGTTATATGGTTACCACGACTTTAAACAACGCCGAAACGGTATATTTTCAGTTCCTAAATAAACTCTTCTATTTAAGAAGTACTTACGAAGCGTCTATAGAGCCTCTCATATCTTTGTTTGAATTTTGAAGTAAGGTATAGTTTGTACGAAGTCAGTTAGAACAAGCCAAAAAATTAATATTATAAATTATATAAAAGAGTTGTAAAAGGTGAAATTTTGGGACGGTGTTGTTTTTGGGGTCCTGTATTTCCGAGCGCCGATCAAAATAATCTACAGGGTGGTTCTTAATAACCCATAAAAGTGTAAATTCAATCAAAAATTATTTTATTCTCTTGTATCTGTAGAGTAGGGAGGGGACCAAAGTCGTGAAGGTCGTCCAAAATCAGTTGTTCTGCCACAAAACATCGATGCTGTGCATGAACTGATAAAGCAAGATCGACATGTGACATATCGCGAGATAGAGGCATCTTTGGGCATTAGTATGACAAACATCAATAAGATATTGCATGAACATTTAGCTGTTAAAAAGATTTGTTCGCGTTGGATCCCGCATAATTTGACAAAAGCTCAAAAGGATGCTCGTGTCAATTGGTGCAAAGAAATGCTCAAGAAATACAATCGCGGTGTATCAAAAGCTGTGTATAACATCTACACAGGTGACGAATCTTGGATCTATGCATATGAGCCCGAAACAAAACAGCAATCCACTGTATGGGTCTTCCAAGACGAACCCAATCCGACAAAAGTGGTTCGTGCGCGAAGCACCTCGAAGCAAATGATCGCCTGTTTCTTCGGAACAACTGGACATGTGGCTGTCGTGCCGTTAGAGCAACGTAGAACGGTGAATTCTGAATGGTACACAACCATTTGTTTGCCAGAAGTGCTTCGTGAAATACGAAAAAACAACCGGCAACGAGGGATCATTCTTTATCATGACAATGCCAGTTCTCACACATCGGCTCCGTACAGCCCTGATTTGGCACCAAATGACTTCTTTTTATTTCCGCATATCAAGAATAAATTACGTGGCCAAAGTTTTTCGGCGCCTGAAGAAGCTGTTGATGCATTCAAAAACCATGTTTTGGAGGTACCTCAATCGGAATGGAAAAAGTGTTACGAAAATTGGTTCGAGCGCATGCAAAAGTGTATTGATCATCATGGAGAATACTTCGAAAAACAATAAAGCCATTTTTAATAATAAATTACTGTCTTTTCATTATTAGGCTCAAAATATAAATAGCAGCCTATGTAACACGTTGTCTGTTCAAAGCTAGTAGAGTTTGTCTGCTATCAGTGCAGATTATTCTCTTGTATACTAGTATCATATGAAATTTTTGACTAAAAGGAAAAACAATTTAAAAATAAAAATATTCATTATATTTTCCAAAGGTCGCATCCAATATGAACGCTACCGATTGGACGGTCTTCCGTTATACGTCCGACCTTACAGTCATTTTTGCTAACCGAATAGACTAACGATATACCATTAAAAATCCGGATGAAATTCTTCTCGGATAGAAATTTTCTTTTTATTTCGTTAAAAAAGACGTCGCCGTCCGGTCCATCCATATTCCAAGGATCTCTCGACGCTGGAATTTGCATGCAATAACTCTGGAACGGCTGGTTATTGCGTTCCCTGGATAATGAAATACTATCGGACCCCGGGACTAGTGGGAGTTCGAGGCTGACCCGCCCCCTATCGTATATTCGCCTCTCCCTTAGGACCCCTCACTCGCTCCGATCTCGGGGTCTTTATGCTCTTAAGAACCCGTGTAACGAAAAACCTTCCCAGAATCTTACAATAAGATTTGCAAGGATCGTATTTTGCATCAAGCAGCATTTTATATTGCTAGGGGGAAAAGACGGTTGAATTTTGAACGACGTAGGGGATGGTTTAAAGTGTTGTATATGCACGAGGGTGGATTTACGAGGATGTAACAAATGTTTAACGTAATTTTATTAAACATGCATGCTAGGATAAAACATTTTATAAACTTTCTAACACGACTTCAGTTTGCACACTACTGAGTGTTTTACACTGGTTGGGCGTTTGCTCCAATAGCCGTCGATATGCAATAATCGATATTAGGGTCAATTCTATAAGAAGTGGTTAAAAATTAACGGCATTATTAGGCTCAAAACATGAATAGCAGCCTATGTAAAAAAGTCGTTCGCCCTTTTTTATGGGTCCACTATAAGAATTCCATAATAATATATTATTCAGTTTGATTGCATAATAAAAATGATGGTATTTTGAGTCTCGCGTAAACTAAATTTAATCAAAATGATAAATTTAATAAAAGTGAGGCCTCGCACTAGCTCAAGTCTAAACAAACAAACATTAATAACGGCGTTGTAAATCTTGGAAGATTATTTATGTTTCTTCTCACACGTTTTTAGTTCTCTGGCGCTTTTGTATACACACATTAGGCAACTTTTGTATGTGTACTCTAGACTTACGGTAAATTAAAGACTTTCAGAAAAACAGTAGCAGTAGATCAAAGGAAATCAGCGTCAGTCGTAGCATTTCATTCATGAACTTATAATAAAATGTCGATAGAGGGAGCGGGAGGAGTCGTTGAACTTTTAATCTAAATTATTTTCCATCACAAAAATGTTTCTTTTCAGTGATATTATTATTAACAATAATATAAAAATTACTAATAATTCATCATATAGTTCACGTCAATTTGGACATGAGAAAAATTGCTGCAAAATGGATCCTCAAATGTTTGAATGTTGACCAAAAGCGTGCAAGGGTAGAAGCATCGCGTTCGATCTGTGCTCGATTTGAAAACGATGTAGACTTCTTAAACCGAATTGTTACTATTGATGAGACGTGAGTACATTTCTACGATCCAGAAACAAAGCAACAATCGATGGAATGGCGACACTCTGGTTCTCCAAGACCTAAGAATTTTCGTGTCCAAAAATCTGCTGGAAAAGTTCTTGCTTCAGTATTTTGGGATTGCCATGGAGTAATCATGATTGATTTTTTGGATAAGGGTAGAACAATAACTGGAGATTACTATTCGACATTACTGACCACTCTACGGGAAAAAATTGAAGAGAGAAGACGCGGAAAGCTATCCAAAGGTGTTTTGTTTTTGCAGGACAACGCCCCTGCACACAAATCTCATGTTGCCATGCAAAAAATTCGTGATTTAGGGTTTGAATTACTAAAACACCCCCCTTATTCACCAGATTTGGCTCCATCCGACTATCATCTCTTTCCTCAACTGAAAAAAAGTTTGAAAGGTCGTAAATTTTCTTCCAACGAGGAGGTAATAAAAGCTGTGGAGGTCTGGTTTGCAGAGCAAGAAGAAACATTTTTTTTTGAAAGGTGTAGAGACGTTGCAGGTTCGCTGTAATAAATGTATCCAATTAAGAGGAGAATATGATGGGCAATAAAATATTTTGACATTGAAATTTTGTTTGGTTCTATAGTAGGCTAAGAATTTTTCAATATATCCTCGTAAAGCAAGGTAAAGATGGATAAATAATTAGTATCCATTTAAAAACAAAAATTTATCGGGCAAATAGTAACAATATCTAACTAACATGAATGGGCTCGTTTCATGGGTATGAATTAAAAAGTGAAATCATATCAGAAGGATTAAGAATAACATATCTTTTTCTACAAAAACGATATTTATCTCAAAACGTTATAAATATCGACGAAAATTGAATTTAAAATAATTTTCTCAGATTTAAATAAATCGATGTAAGCTGACCAATGGCAGAAGCCCTTGTTGTTGCCAGATTGAAAGTACGTTCAGTTGATGAATCTTACTTGAGTACACCAATGTCCCAAAAATTATATTAAATCCGGAGATCAATAAACAAACAAAACGAAAATAAACCACACCCAATCTAAACAAAACAGTTGTAGGTTATGGTATTTGTTATTGTTTTGGGAGGCACTCGAACTCCCTTAAAAAGAAGAATTAGCGATCCGGAACTAAATGGAGTTCCGAATTCTTTGGAATTCTGGGGTACCGCAATTTGTGGGTGTGTGTTACATTACATTACAACCTAAAATATAAATGGGCCGTTGGCTCTGCCAGTGCCAAAAAAGTGAGGATCTCTATCTTGGACACGTTGTTTCCTCCCCAAAGAATTAGTTTTGCGGGAAGTTTTGTATCGTCATTCAGATCACGGTCTAGAGACAGGAAGAAACCTCTTCAGGAAAAACAAACTTAAATCTCAGGACCTAATACATTTTAAAAGTCAATGAAAAAATTTATAAAAGTTGATATAAATAACGTTCGGTCAAAAAATTGGTAAACAAAAATAGTTTTATTAATTTTGTCACCTTTTGTATCTGTTTTTTTTTCATGTTGTAACGGTAATGGTAAAGAAATAAAACAATAAGAGCGAATGCAGTGAGAGCTCCTCTTCGTCAACTAATAAAATTTCCACAGATGCGTCGCTAGTGGATTATATTATGTTATTTATAAAGCCTTTGAAATTCGCCGCTTCGATACGAAAACTGGAAACTCCGAGTAGCGCGCGCGGCATGCCAGAGCGTCCATTCAGTAGAAAGTTGTATTAGTTTGAAGTTAACTTTTCGATTTAAACTATTAATTGCAGAATACTAGATAATATTTTTTCATATTTTTTTGAAATATTCCTTATTTTCATCTTTGCAAATGTTGATCTTCAATTTTATCGAACACAGCGATATTCCTTGTCCCGGCAACCTCTTTTTCAGATAAAAATCTATTTTCCTTTCATTATAATCCTTCCAGAACTCGCAGGAAGCTCAGTTACATCCTACTATACTGATTGACCGACACCTTCCAGCTCCTGTCATGACCCGGAGGCACTAGGAAATGTCTTTGAGTCTGGCAAAAAGAACTACTGTTGTAGATCAAATGATCTGCAAAACAAAGCAGTTATTAAAACACGGAGCTCTTGTTGAACCAGTTCTAAAATGGTATGGGAATGTCAAGGAAAACTGAATGATCAAAGCGAAAAAAAATCGTCACCTTACTATGGGAGTCCAAGGTATATTGGAATAGAAGGAAATTAAATAGCAAAGCGAGGAGGAACTGAAACATCCTTTTGGAGGCGCCCCATTACGGTATTAACGCCAATGTAATATTGGAAGGAATAAAAAAAAATAACTAAAAAACTACAATCCGGTAAGAAGACACCTCAGAAAGCTGATGTTTTGACATATGTCCCTAACAGGTCACCTCAGAACTATTGGAGCAAAAGGAATGTAGTTTCTGTGGAATAGAAGAAGAAACCTCCATAGCAGTGCATAATCGTATAGGGAACTGAAGCCTGTAGATATCTCAATATTCTTTCAGGTTCTACTGGAATGAGCTATCAAGCTTAAAACAAGCCAAATGACCTTGAAAATTGAAAGTAGTAGCATGGCTGAACTTGGACAGGAAGGAAATTATCACAGCAGGTGAAACCATCATCTGTCCAGAACAGGGAACAATGCACAGTATTGTCTCAGTACTCAGTTCCGAACAGACCACTCATAAAAACCCTACTGTTCACTAGGTGTCTAATATGGGACTTTACTATCGCTTTTTCCTGTCCAGTTGGTAGGAACTATTCTGAAGTGATTTTGCTTTTCTTGTTTCATGAACATATTGATAATTGATAATAAAATCACCTCGTAAAAATATATTGTCCTTTAATGACATGCAATAATAATATTCGAACTTTTGTCACATAAATCACAGAGAATCGTTCAAAAAAAAACTTTGTGGTTAAAAAGAAACATCGGAACATATTTCACACATTGTTGGCTACACTGTCGTAAGAATTCCCGAAGAACGGAAACGGTTTTCAACTAGTAACAACAAACAAGAATTTCGAGTTATTTTTGGTTGTGTATATGGGTGTTCCGTCAAAATGAATTATAAAATATTTGATTTAGTACCGCCAAGACAGTTTAGTGTTCGCTTTTATAATGAAATTACTGTGGAATTTATTCAGTGGTGTAGTTGTTAGTTTATAAACATGGTTAAACAAATAAGAATTCATGTATATACAGTATTGTTAGTGGTGGTGAGTCCTAGATTTACTCTTATGAACCCTAAAATATACTTCAGTCGACTGTTTGGGTGCTCTAAGATGAACCAAAGTTCTCTAGGTGTTTCAAAAAATATGGGTGGCGACATTTGTCTCAAAAGTGGGTCATGTGTATTATATACTTGACCAGACGTCCCCTTTTAAACGAGACTATCCCTTTTTGCAATTATAAGTCCCGGTGTTCCCCCGAAATAAACTTTGGGACGCAAAATTGTCCCGTTTTCAGAAACCGCGCGAAAATTTTAGTAGTTATAATGGACATATTTTATTGAGCAGATTTAAAAAAGGTCCCCGCATGGAAAGACGTTAAAAAATCTCTAGATTAATTGATAAGGAATATATTGAAGATACAAAAGTTTTTGACGAATTTACATTATTTTCTAACTGCATTTCATCGCAAAATGTAACCGAATGGAATAATCAATAGATTCTTACTTAAAATCATCACCAGCTAAAGTTTCCTCTGATAAATATAAATATTTTGGGTGTGTTTTTCAATTAGTAACTTTTTCTGAATAAATAACTTTGAAAAAGTGTTTTTTTCCATTAGCTGGTTGGTATAGTTTACGTAAAAGTTATAGTGCGAACTTAATGTGTCCGGTTTTTTGTTTGATTCTAAGACTAAGAGTATACCGTCATAGCCCAGTCAATATTATAATTATTTAAAATGCTTACTTAGTTGACGATAAAAGTTATTCAATAAACTAATTTGTTAATGAAGGCGATTAATAAACGAAATTGTTTAAAGCACGAACGAGCGATAGCGACTGAGTGCCTTTAATAGTTTGACTGAACTATAACTATTTTTGAGAGAGGGTTTGCAGGTGTTCTCTTTAGTCGGTGGTCTGGCATCAAGAAAGTGTGTGTTTTTGTGTGGAAATTGTATGTAAGTATACATATATATATTAGGGTGTGTCATTTTTAGGCGATATTTTTTTTACTGGTATACCAGAAAATCTGGTAGTATATAAAAAATAAAAAATTATGCTGTTGGGCTAAATGGTTTAAGTCCAATAGCGGCTTAGCTCATCAAAAAATTCGATTTCCCATTTAAATAACACAGGAAATATTTTTTTTGGTTTCAAGTCGATTTTTTAATATCAAAAAAAAAATTTTTCAAAAAGCCTTTTGATGGCTTTTGTAGGAAATTAAATTCTCTACAAAAATATCTCTTTGGTCGAAGAATGTAGACCCACTAGTTTCGGAGTTACAGCCCGTCAAAAGGTAACATTTGAAAAAATACACTAAATTCCATTTAATCTTCAATTTATTAATCTTTCATGAATAATTTAGTTCTATTGTAAATTGTTAAGCAATAATCTAAGTTAAATTATTTTTAATTAATACTTATAATTACAAAAAATTTCATTTTTTTACTCTTCTAAAAAAATGTATAACTCCGAAACTAGTGTGTCTACATTCTTCGACCAAAGAGATATTTTTGTAGAGAATTTAATTTCCTACAAAAGCCATCAGAAGGTTTTTTGGAAAATTTTTTTTTTGATATTAAAAAATCGAAACCAAAAAAAAATATTTCGTGTGTTATTTAAATGGCAAATCGAATTTTTTGATCAGCTAAGCAGATATTGGACTCAAACCCTTTAGCCCAACGGCATAATTTTTTATTTTTTTTATACTACCAGATTTTCTGGTATACCAGTAAAAAAAAATATCGCCTAAAAATGACACACCCTAATATATATACAGAATTGGTTCCAAAAATGCAGATCTCTTCGTGTTTGAAAGTTATCTACTATTTTTTCTAGCTCTGTATGCAAAATATCAAAGACAAACCCATCGTTTTTTTTTAATCAAAAATGTATTTAAAAGCATTTTAAAATAGCTTCATTTCCATTTCCATTTTATAAAACGACAGAATGCATTGTAGCGTTCTTCACTAACTATTAAATACCTCGTTTATCACTATTCTTCGACATTTATTTTCCTAGCCATCTTCGTTAAAATCCCGTGCCAATTGGCGCTGGCCTGGCTTTGATTTCGATCTCGATACATCCGTACCAATTTTTCACTATTAATTACTTCATAACAAATGAGTAAATCTTACGAAGAAGCATTCATCTACGGCTTTTGGAAGCTTACCAGCATTAAATGTCCATAATAATTAGCTGAAGCTTGGTAGTTAGGGACTTTTTTTTTGTACGATGCTGCATTTGTGTGGGTTTTTATAATTGCCATCTCTTGGACGGAAACCGAAAGGCATACATTAACGTTAAATTGTGATATTTTTGGACAAGAAAATATTTTGCTTTATCCAATTAAAATCAATTTATACGAGGGTTGCTCCGAGTCAGTCGTCACCGAGATGTTGATCGATGAAGATGTGACTTTAGCTTGTGCATGTGTCTTAATTTTATACCATGTAAGTACCTTACCAAGGAGGAGGCGTTGGTGGACCCGCAGATTTCTTGAAGAAGGTGTCCACGATGTCATTTTCACTGAATAACTGTACTACAAAATAACAAGAAAGCATTGAACAACTGAATCTGTCAAAGACTGAGTTCAGACTTCAGACTAAACAGCAGGTGGTTGTTTCTCGTCTCATGCCTCTCGACCCGTCCACACTTGCAGACTTGAGACAAAATACTTGTATCTTGTGTCCGTGTGTTCCATTTCGTTGACAACATTGAATTTTGTCTCCAGAAACACAAATTGTGTATGCCGATTGGATGCAGACTGTATGTGGACTGTCTGGAGACTGTATGCAGATTGTATGCAGACTGTCTCCAAACATCGCCATATACAAAAAGGTACAGTCTGCATACAATGTATCCGGATACAAATCTGCCAGTGTGGACAAGGCTTAACAGATATAATTGATAATGTATCCAATATATATATATTTAATGGAGGTGTGCCCTCATTGCCCTATTTATGCAACGTTTGCAATATGGTGGGATTGTTTTTATTAGCAAAATATAGTTGTGTGCTACTATAGTGAGAATGGGGTGATATAATTGATCTATAGGCCAGCCTTGTGAATTGAGACTTTTAAACGGACAGGTCTCAAACTAAAGTTAACCAAACACTTGACAGTTAATTTTGACATTTGATATTAATTGACAGGCGTTAACTAACTATGTTGTTATAACAACACTTAAAATACAACCCTTATACTAAAATTTTTATTACTAATCAGTAATGTTTTTGTGAAACCTTGATCCGAAATGAAATATATAATCAACTAAATAAAGTACCACTCAAAATAAGACATCTAAATCTAACAAATACTCCATTTAACACAATTTATATAAAAAAAACATGACATTAATGACTTCAGGTTTATTCGTGACCAGCTTTCGTTTAATATCCGACAACTTTTTAGTTAATAGAACAGCTAAGGCCTTTGTTGTCGTGTGTATTTCAAAGGCGTGTAAATGCAACAATAAATTTAACAGTTAAAGTCCATAATAATTAGGCTCTCAGAGCCTTTTTCATCTCGTTAAAGCCGGTTTCAGTTCATTTTTTTCTTTAATATTAGAACGTGTATTTTGTTGTGTGGGTTTTGATAATTATAGGTCCGAACGGAAGCGTGGAAAGAGGCGAGCGCCTTCTATATACGGTCCGTTCTTATCTCGAAAAGTGACCTGACAGAGGCGTGACGTAGAGAAGCTTTTTTAGAAGAATTCAATAAAAGCTAAATTGACTTTCAGTATGTTTAGAGTAGTTTATAAACAAAAATTTCGTTTTGAATGTAGGAAATTATTCAAAAAATGCAATAAACAGACAAAAAAAAATTGAACACAAGCAAAAATTATTTTTTTTTTCATTTTACGTCCAATCGTAGAAAAAAATGTTGCTCCTAACACACGCGGTAAGTGTCTTCGGCACTAGAAAATAATTGAAAACACTTTGTCATTACATTTTTGTCAGAAAAAAATTAGAAATGCTGGAGTTTCAGCTAAATTTCAAGATGTACGCATATTTCCCGATCTCTCCTAAAATAGAGACGGTTAAAAAAATGTTTACGTTTCAAATTAAATTGAATTTAATTAATATTTATTTTTTCTGTTCCAGGTAAGCATCAATAGTTATAGGAACAATTTTGTGGTAAGAAATTTAATACTTTTTAACAATATATCCCATTGTTTATATTATTGTTATTGAAATACAGACGTTCTTAATTCATGCGAAAAAATATGTCACAAATGACGGATTCTGTGGGGAAGATTTTTCTCAGTCACATTAGATTCTTCCGAATGGTATACAGTAGCTTTTGTACCTTTTTCTATTTGTTTATGATGGAATTAGTTTGGGATACCCTGTATGCCTGTAGTAAACGGAACTAAAATTATAGTAGACTCCGTTTTACATAAGAAGCCACGTGAAGTTACAGTCGTATGCGCGAACTTGTCAAAACCAGCCCCATATTGTAAAATTGACATTCGACTTCAAATCAGTAGCGAACGTTTTCACTATTCTGTCAAATTATCTCAGTGAGCTGGTTTGTGTGGTTAGGTTAACCGTTGCGTCATGGTTTGGAATACAAGTCGAGGAATATTGACTGGTTAACTTATAATTAACCCAGTTTGTGTGGTTAAGTTCGAACAAAAATGGCTTATGTTTTAGTTTTTTCTCGATTTACAAGCTAAACACCAACTGTGTTCAAAATTTAAAGCTTGTACGTCTGCTAGTAGTAGTATAAAGTATATTTCACAATATTTCGTTGACTCGGTAACTGCTTTAATAATAAAAGTTTATAAATCCCTCATTGTACAGTAAACAATAACAGTAGTAGTAGTCGGTAAAATTTAAATATTATTTTACTAGCCAAACATTTCAGTTGTAAAAAAATCATACTATTGGGCATTATCTTTTCGCTTTTCGATACGTTGTTGGGTTTTTCTCTTGATTCAATCTTGTTTACTTAAAACGAAACATCTTGGAATGGAGTATACCTCTAACTAAAACTTCACTTTAATTTGTGGAATATTTTATAGGCATTACCATTTTAACATGTAGATTTAAAATAAGAGGTGTAAAAGATTCCAATTAGTTAGAATTTCAGTTCAACTAGTGGCGCATAAACGTCAGGAGGTGTACGGATTTTAGATTCTACCGTCGCAGACGGGAGCAAGGTTAACTGTGGGTGGGAGTCAAGACCATTTAAAAATGTTTCCGATTGCGCTTATTATATTCTTCTGTTAAAAAAAATTAAATATGAAATAATAATATAAATTGATAACAAAAAATTTAGAAATACATTAACTTTGCCATTTCCTTGTTCGGCGAACGCCGAACGGGGTGAAATTCTGGCATTGTGATATAATTTCAACATACTATAGAATATTAATTTCACCGAGAGCGAGAGATGCTTGTACAAACTTAGATCTCGCCGATACGAATAAAAGCAATTAATCATACCTATTAACATCTTGTAAAGTGTCAGTAAGAATGCGTCTAGTTAAGAAAAGCCGCCGCTTCTGTTTTCTTGATTATGTCCAGTATCTGGTACCTAGTTACTTTTATTATTTATTTTGTATTGAATAAATGAGAGCTCGTGTACCAACGGACAATTTGCAAATAAATAATTCATATGATCTTTTATTGAAAATATCCTAAAGTAAATAGTAGATCCGATCCAGTAATTTATTATATAAAACGCAACAAAGAAACCTTGTTAGTTCCGAGAAGTTATCCTCAGGCGTTTGAATCTTCTTTGGACCGAATTCAGCGACGTTACTTGGGGATTTTTAACGGGAAAATAATAATGAATCAATAATCATATATAAGGTTGACGACAATTTTACGTACTTATTTTTACTATAAAGCAAATAACCGAAAAAGTCTGGCAAGAAAAGAAAAAAAAATATATAGCATTTATTGACCACCAAGAAGAAAGCTATGGAATATTCTTAAAAAACTAATGCTAACTCAGTTATAACCAAAAATCTACAATCGTCAACATTTAAAGACAAGGAGGCAGTTTAAGCCCAACTTTATTCATTACCAATATGGACGAAATAATAAAGAAAGACAAAAGAAAGACAAAAGAAAGACAAACATGGAATAAAACTATTTCAGAAATATTTAAAAATAAAGGGAAAACGTGACTGGAAGCAAAAAAATGGCATAAAACTGAAAAAATTGGAAAAGCTTTATAAGCATTTAGTTAAAGACACATACCCTGACACCAATTATTTTTCTTCTATTTTTGACGTAAAGTTCTTTTGGCCCGTAAATACTTAACGGTGAGAGAATGGAGTCAACCAAAGGGTTGACTGGGCGACAGCGTCTGTATTTCTGACTGAGTGGTGAAGATTCCCAATAGAACAGATATTTTGTTGTCTTTTTCACTGCAGTCACAGAGCAGCCAAGCAAAACAGAGACAAAATATGTGTTCTCCCGGAAAGCTCTACTCCCCAGTCAAAAATTCAGCCCTAGGGAAAAGGTGATACATCCAGGTTATCCTGGGGACATCATCTGGTTCACTGATGGTTATCCTGGGGACATTATATGGTTCACTATTGGTTCTAAAGCAGACCATGGTACAATCGGACCTAGAAAGAGAATGTTGAGGAGATGAGGCAAACACTTAACTTTTCATCCGCTGTGGTCACTATGATACGGCGCGGTGTGAGAATGGAGTCAACCACAAGGGTTCACTGGGCGAGTGAAAATTATTGTCCCATCCAGGGAAAAGGTGATGCATCCTGAGGACATCATCTGATGGTTCTAGAGCAGACCATGGTACAATCTGACCTAGAAAGAGAATGTTCTTTAGCCTTAGTTGATATAGAGGGTGTTTTTAATTTCAGGAGGTGAGCATAAATATATTAAGTTTTGATTTTGATGATATTACATATTATTATTAGAATAAAGAATTAGTTATAAATTTAACGTCATTAAGGTCAGAAGAACTAACCGAAGTTTAAATTTAAATATGTATTATTTAAAATAATTTTGAAGGTTATTGAATACAAGAAGTAACTTTCTAGAAGAGTTTCTATTAACAACAACATTATGATGGGTCTTTTCTATGACAGAATTGTCTCAACTCATCCCATGTCGATGTATCACCGCTAAAATTGATCCTCCAAAATAATGACACAATTTAGTTTAAAAAAAAAAAACTAAAAAGATCAAGAAATAAAAAAAAAGAATCAAGAAAACCGACTATATTTCAAGCCATTGTCGACAACTGCCTCTTTTACTGAAAATACAAAAATGGTATATCGAATTAAACTTCTCCGAGAACATTTTCCATAGCCTCTTGATCTTTCCATTGGCCTCGTCCAACTCTCTACCGGCATAGTAGAGCACTACACTTATCCTTCGAGTCATTCGACCCGAAAATTCTAAAATAACGTTTGCTTGCGTGCACCCGATATTCTCCCAAAAAGTTCGCAAAGAACAAAATAAACTGGCAAAATCTTCTCTTCGACGTATTCCGACAGTCGTTAGACCCGTCTTTGAAATTTTAAACCTTCCAGTATTTAACTGTTTTGATGAAATTATTATATTTTATTTATAAATCCGATTTAAAATATAAGTGTAACTTTTTTAGTCAATATTGAAATATAATTGTCACATATTCCGTCGTTTGCATAAAATAAGCCAAAAGAGAAAAAATCAATTATACAATTTAAATTTATTTATTTATTTCATTCTCATCCCACTTAATTCTCAATCTCTTGAGAATAGAAAAGACTCAAACTCGTCCTGATACGTAGTGAAGCTACCTGCTCGACACAGAAATAGAAAAAAATTGATATTCACGATAATATTTTAATATTACTTGTATCCTGTATTGTTTAATATCAATAATTTTCCTTATATTGTTTCTGTTTCCGTCGGTTGACATATTATCTTGTTACAAATGCTGCATCTTTCGAACTGTACTATCGACGTCTTCTCCCCACGTTACTTCTGCTCTTTCTCCCTTTTCGAATGTATTTTCTAAGTTGGAGGTTATTTTACAGAGTGACGAACTCGGCTAACGCGTGTCAAGATGGCGGCGTTATTTGTTTATGTTAAACGATGAGAAAAGGGCGGAATCTTTATCCCTTTCAGACGGCACAGAATTGCGATTTCGTACGAGTAATAAACGAGCGTAGGAAGGTGTATAGGCGAATTGGAAAATTCGAATTGTGAATGTTTTTTTTAGAAAATGTATTAATTAAGGGAATTAGGGAATATACAGGGTGTCTAGAAACTCTTCTGTCAAACGCAAACTACAGATATAGCACGGTCGCTCTTAGAAACTCATAGCAATAAGGAGTTCAGATAAAGAGCAAAAACTAATTTTAAAAAAGGGACACGAAACAGTGGTCTGTATTACCCAAAAAATCGCCGAGATCAAGTGTGTGATTAAAAATTGTAAAAGTGTAAGAATCAAAAGTGTGAGTGAGTTTACAAACAATTATGAATAGTAAACAAAGTGTAATAACAAACAATCAGTGATAGTAAATAAACTCGGATAACAAGTAAAAAAACTTTAAGTGAATATAAATAAACATGACAAACAACTAAGTTATCGTAGACAATTTTTAAAGACAATGGACATTCATTAATTTATAAACATATGTAACCGTAGGTTAGTGACATTATTTAATAATCATCTATTTTTAGGAGATTTGTAAATTCATTTCATTAGGGGGAAATGAAGCTCAACGGAATTTATTCTTTTGTAAAAGGGGAAGGTGTGATGTCTTTTGGTCAATATAATAAGTTAACAATAATATTTAAATAAAAGACACAAATTCCGTTTAAGCTAATTTCACTAAATCATAAGAACGTTGGAATCATTACATAAATAGATGTCAAGTTCAAAGCGTGAAATAAACCATAAATAACATTATTTATATTTACTTAGGATGAACTTGACTTGTCGTATAAATATGCAAACGATAGTGTTTTAAGGAGACTCTTAATATTATGTTAAAATAAGAATATCACGATTCATAAGTAACAATTAGTATAATGTATAGTAGTAGTTTAAGTAATAAATAAAACGTATCCCAGTGCTACAGGTAGTTGTTTTATTCCTGTAAGATGACCCTCCAAGGGACCAGCAACACCACCTAGTCAGAGGCCCTTCCACACCTATAATACAAAAGTATCAAAGGATAATAACATCCATTGTGCTTCTAATGTTGAATATTTTATAATTGTCCTCTTACAGAATTGATTCTGATGATACACGAAATGGTAAGTCATTAATGATGATCAGAAACAAAAGAGGGAAAACGTTCGAGCCTTGTGGTACACCAGACCAAAAATTACAAAGCCCATACTTCTCACTCTTTACCGCCAAAAGTTTCAATATCGTAGTTTACGTTGACAGAGTCGGTATTTTAATAGATACCATCAAAAATTTGTCACATTTTCAAAAAATATCTAACGTTTAATTCATTTCATAAATGGAAAAAAATACTGGCAGTTAATTATAGGCATTAGTTTAATTCTCACAAATGTCAGCTATTCCCATACTTCTGCCTTATTTTCTATCCTTAAGATAACTATCAGTTGCAATAACGCCATTTTTCAAATTAACTTTTTAAAAACCATAAACATCAACCGCATTACTCGTACAAAAAAAATATATCAATAATCGATCACAGATAAATTTTTTTATCTTCTTTTTTATCTCTCTCGAAATTCAGTATATGAGATTCTTTCGGAGCATAAGCGGTTGTGTATTATGATCGGCATTTCAACCGAAGTTATTAATAAATGCCTTTAATTCAACGACTTACAGAAAGTCTCACAAAAACTGGTTATCATAAAATACGAAACAGCGTCACGGACACCGTTCGTTAGTTTTCAACTTTTTTTTTCACCTTATCGCAGGATATCGATCATTATAAAAGTGATTTATGAAATGACAACAGAACCTGGTCTAAATATCACTACTATTGATAATTTTCCGAGAAACGTACGCCTCTGAGATATTTGCAGGTGCTTGCTTGATGAATGGGTTAAATAGTGGCAGTAACTGGGGGGCAGAAACAGTCAATGTGTAGTTACGGCGTCCAATATTGACGCGATTCCTTTGACACTTTGTCCAAAAACTGTCACGCTTCGAATACGTATTAACATTAACACAGCTATTTCGTCTAACCCACAAGCAACACCCACTACATCTCTTCAGGACGAGACCATTAGCTTTAAGGCTTCCAGGGGCTGCCCACAAGGCGGAGTACGTACTATCTCCCCTACTATGGTCACTCTTGATGGATAACTTGCTTAGCGCTCTCGAAAGAAGAGGGGTAGAACTGCAAGCGTATGCAGACGACCTTGTCATCTTGGCAAGGACCAAGTCAGGAAGGGTAGCATATAATATCCTCCAAAAGACATTGGACGATGTCCACAGTTGGTGTCAGAGGGAACAGATGTTTGTTAACCCTGGTAAAACTAATAATTCCCTTCACTATGAAAATAAAGTTTCCTACAATGGTGAGGTTATTCCATTTGCAGCGGAAGTAAAATATTTGGGGATTATCCTAGAAATGAAACTTACTTGGAACGCTCAGTTGGAAAAAGTTATCCATAAGGCCTGACTATCCTTGTGGACATGTCGTAGGATCTGTGGAAAATCTTGTGGCTTGGGACCCAAACAAATCTATTGGATATATGTGATGATCGTTAGACCAATGATCACATATGGAGCTATTGCCTGGTGGCCAAAAACTTTACAGCAAAGCTCTCTGGTTTACAGAGACAGGCTTGCCTGGCAATTACTGGTGCTTTCAGCTCCACACCGTCAGCAGCCATGGAAATCCTTCTGGACCTACCTCCTCTCCATACATTTTTGGAAAGAGAGGCATACAAAATTGCGCATATTTCTAAATGCACAAATCAGGCTTAAACAGAACGAAGCAGAATGCTAGTGGACACTGAAAGTCACAGTATTCTGGGAATGACCTCTGACATAATGCCTCCAACAGTAAACTACGACCTGCCTTATACCGTCCTAATTCCAAATAGAGATGAATGGGTCCTCCGTAAGGATGAACTATTAAGACTATTAAAACACCCTCAGGCTCTGGTGCGGGTGTATACGGGCGCAGACCTAGGACAGACATTTCAACCTCTCTAGGATTTACGCCATTGTTTCATGTGTGAAGAGATTGGAGCAAGCCAATCTCATACATAGAACAATAAACATTTTCTTGGACAGCCAAGTGGCTTTGAAAGCACTTAGCTCTCACTTTGTAACGTTGAAATTGGTTTTAGACTGCCAAAAAAGACTCCTCAATAAAGTATTGCTGGTCTGGATCCCTGGCCATTCTGGCATGGAAGGAAACGAGAAGGCAGACTCTCTTGAAAGGAACAGTGCCGCACGAGTTTCTATCGGACCAGAACCTACAATTGGCATCGCAATAAGTTTTGCCAAACAAACACTGAATACCTGGACGGCAAGAAGAGCTTTAGACTTCTGGCATAATTTACCAGGATTGATTCATTCAAAGGCTTTCATACATCCTTCGAAGAATGTCTCCAAACAAATGTTAGACTATAGCAGGCATGACCTACGCTGTCTAACAGGCCACTGTCTTCTGGATCATCATATGCTAAAACTTGGACTGTCGGAAGATGCGACCTGCCGTCTTTGTCTGGAAGATGATGAAACAGCAGAGCATATAATTTGTGCCTGCCCCGCCGCGGCTCTAATCAGGTATCTGATGTTTGGCAGGGATTCTCTCTCGCCCTTGGACCTGAAATATCATCCATCAAATAAACTAATCGGCTTTGTTAAGAAGCTGAATTTGTTTGGTGAAATCTGAATAGGTGTGAGCCACAATAGCAGTGGAGGGCATTATAGATCCACTCACTATAAACCTAACCTACCCACAAGCGAACAATTGATTCTTATTGGTGCAATGTAGCTTCCGATTCGTCTATGCAAAATGTACTTGAATTGTTAATCCACATGGAGTGTTAACGTCCCAGGGTGGGTTTAGTTCATTTCTGTTATTTACGAGATATTGTGTTCTTAGATGTTGCTGTGATTGAGATTTTGTTTTATTGACTAATACTATTTTGTTGGTAATAATAATAAATATTGCTTTTTGGCGACCATTTGAAGAGGAAGATTTTCTTACAGGCTCCGAATAATTAATATACTAGAAGAGTAAACAGATGTAGTATTCTATGCCAATATAATCAATGTCAAATTTTGCTTGATACTCTGTATATCTTCACAATTTTTCTGAAAGCCTTTTTCCTAAAATGAAAAAAATTAGTATTTTTTTTGTCTACTATTTTACACTTCTCCATACCCCTTGTCTGCAATCGCTTAAACTTCCATCTATTAGAAAATACCATTTTAAACCTGTTCAGTTTTTTATGTGCCGTGATAATAAGTTACAGTCGTCCAGCACGTTCACGTAGGCTCCATTAAACGAACAACCATTAAAAACGATTCGGCGAACGGAACCAGCTTTGATTGACACTTTACTGCGTTAGCTCTGATGTAACGAAACCGGTGCTAAATTCGTCACTACTTAATTTTCCGAAAAATAAAAAGCCAGTGGGAGTTTCAAAAAGGTAATTCGCAAAAATGAAAGGGTGCAGTTGGAACAAAAGGATTTGATTTTGATACCATTATAGATCACGAAGCGAGAGTGCAGTATATCAATAGATAAATTCGGCATATTTTGGCTCAAAATTCATTGTTAAATCGAATCATACGTCATCGGTTATTGATAGATAGTGTTCCTCCGTCACTGAAGTGATTTTTGGATAGTTTATTCATTCAATCATTCGATTGGGTTATGCTCAACAGCCCAGGTACTTGAACTGAATCTTTGTACCATTTCCCTTGTTATCTATTTCCATTCAAGAAGCTTTGTGTAGGACACTAGGTTAACTGGAGGGTTTTTCAGTATTTGTAATGGTTCTATTATTTCCTTTCCAAAGTGCTTCCATCTGAGTCCATGTAAGCCAAATCTGGTGAATAAGGGGGGTGTTCGAGTAATTCAAACCCTAAATCAGGAATTTTTTGCATGGTAACATGA
The DNA here is from genome assembly GCA_949126875.1 of Lochmaea capreae. Taxonomy (NCBI): domain Eukaryota; kingdom Metazoa; phylum Arthropoda; class Insecta; order Coleoptera; family Chrysomelidae; genus Lochmaea; species Lochmaea capreae. Next base: position 25,695,578 of record OX421404.1, read on the forward strand.
GATTTGTGTGCAGGGGCGTTGTCCTGTAAAAACAAAACACCTTTGGATAGCTTTCCGCGTCTTTTCTCCTTAATTTTTTCCCGTAGAGTGTCAGTAATGTCGAATAGTAATCTCCAGTTATTGTTCTACCCTTATCCAAAAAATCAATCATGATTACTCCATGGCAATCTCAAAAAACTGAAGCAAGAACTTTTCCAGCAGATTTTGAACACGAAGCTTCTTAGGTCTTGGAGAACCAGATTATCGCCATTCCATCGATTGTTGCTTTGTTTCTGGATCGTAGAAATGTACCCAAGTCTCATCCATAGTAACAATTCGGTTTAAGTAGTCTACATCGTTTTCAAATCGAGCACAAATCGGACTCGATGCTTCTACCCTTGCACGCTTTTGGTCAACATTCAAACATTTGGGGATCCATTTTGCAGCAATTTTTCTCATGTCCAAATTGACGTGAACTATATGATGAACGCGTTCGTATGAAATATTCAGTGCTTCAGATACTTGCCTTCCCGATCGGTCATCATCTTCAATGGAAAATTTACCTCTTTTGAAGCTTGCAGTCCAATTTTTCACGGTCGCATACGAAGGACATTGATCACCAAGGGTATTAAGCATATCTTCGTAAATCTGCTTACCTCTTAACCCTTTTAAATACAGGTACTTGATGATGGCTCGATACTCCAATGTTTCGATTTTCACAATTTCGGTGGACATCTTTTTTCTTTTAATTTATTGCGTAACTCTGGTTAACTTTTTTGACGTCAAAAATACTACGATTTTTAAGATTTTTACACATAAACTTTTAATCCAACGGATTTTTTTCCGAAACACCTTATTATTTAATCCCATAGCATTTATACCTTATCAATTTTAATTCTCACTTATAGATAACTATTTGCTTTATTTTCTTTCTAAGTCTTGCTTTTTATCAGATTCTAGATATGTTAAAACATTTACGATTCGCGTTTTTAAATCAATATCGTCTTCCTTATGGAACATAAAAATGTACCTAAAAGAAACGAATTTTAAATAGTGCGGTGTAGGAACATTTTAAATACAATTTAAGACATTTTTTGTTGTTGGATGCTTTGGGAATTCTTAGGATTCTATTCCGGATCTGTGCGGCATCTAGAGAAGCCCACATTGGTAAGATAATTTTAATTTTTCCACACTGTTCCGTTTTAAACGAGATATTTTAAGCAACTACACGTTTCTTTTCACCTATTTAGAATTCTAGGTAGTGTGTTATGTGTTAAAGAGTGTCTTTTTACCAAGAAAATGTTAAACGAAGTCTTCTGTTTACGATTTTGACTTTCAATATGATTTCTGCTTCCTTTACACAAGTAAAAAAATGACTTGATTTATGATTGACTGTATATTATGAAATTTGGTAGTCGTTTAACTCCAGCGGAATTGCCAAGGCTTTCAAATCCTTATAGAGCTGTAAATTTTCATTGATCCAGGCTGCCACACCGCTCACAATTTTCATAACATTTTTCTTTCGCTTATACCTATGTGTATCATATCCATTGCAAATAGACATTGTCCAAATATAGCCTTACCTTCAACTCAGTTTGTGATATTTTCATCAATAATCCCATAATCGGTTAATATATTCTATTCATAGTCATCTTTCGTCTTTCGTTGAATAAAAACGTTATACATAGTAAGCCAAAAATGTTTTGGAGATACTGGTACTGCACTTATGACTACTAATGAAATGAAATTATTTATAAGGGTATTCCAAAAGGATTGAAAGCGAGAGGTCCAAAAGAATTTAGAGTAGGTACGATCTTGTAGTTGTGAAATCCTTGAACTGAAGCTTCTATGTCAGTGTAAGAACAAGTAAAAAAATGTTAACATTACCAATTTTAAGAGACTCTATTGCGTTGAGGAAATTTAAAATAACTATGGAATATTAACGTTGTATTATATTTTAAGTGCACATAAAAATAATCAAAACGGCCTCTATATATCAGAACCAAATCAAAACTCACCCCTGCATAAATTTTACTCTGATAGAATCCCTATAACATTGTCTACCGTCATCATGTATGATCTTTTACCCGTAAAATTTCGAGTATATCCCCGAATCTTCATGTTCTTCCGTTGACGAGTTTTTAATCAGTCGATCCCTGTTAAAACAGTGGCGTCACCAATAAATATTACTAGCGACAACAAAGTTGTATATAGATTTCAATATTTTCTGTTTATCAGAAGGTTTAAACTAAAGATTGAATGTGAAATAAAAATACATTGAAATTGCATTAACATCTAACGTTTATAACGAAATTTGTTATTAATCTCGTAAAATAAATCCTGTACGTACCACTGAAGGGGTTGTAGTAACCCTCGTATCTAGTCCAGCGCCACTGCATTCATGCAAACTTCGTAATTTCTCCTGTCCTATCATCAACCCCTTACCAATTGCACAAATTGATTTCGGTCCAAGGGTTGCCCCTATTAAGGGTTGCTAATAGCTAGGGCTGCACTACTGTCGTAGCGAGATCGGTCACATGTATCCGATGAATATGTGTACTTAGGAATTATTATATCATAACCGGTATAAAGCGGACCACCGAAATATCGCCGAATTTTTCGATAATATGAATTTATCAAGGTGATTTGGCCAACTGGAAATTATGGATTGTTGGGGTTGTTTAAAGTCAGATGCACAAGTGGTTGCTGTAAATATATTTAATGGTTGGGCCATTGTGTCGAATTATTGTTTAATGCACTTCAGTTTAGTGAAAGAACGGCAGGTTTGTATAGTTAGGTATCGTGGTGGTTTTGTGGATTTATAGGAAAAGAAAAACATACATGGGTTTAATAGGGTGCGGAATTATTAATGTTATATCTATTATGTTGAATATAAAAGGTGGTTTATTCATTAGATTGTATTGAAATAACTTTTGAATGAGATTTAATAAATTAATTGTTCCATCTCTTACAATGGGAAATAATTATAAGATAAAACCATTAATTAATAAATAAACAAGTGACTAAGAGTCACATAAATAAAGCCATATGAAAAACTAGGTGATGTGAAATGTGAATTACTAAGCCACATGAAAAAAATAGTCGCATGAGAAACTGGGTTATATGGAACAGATAAAGATGAAAAACAGGCTCATATAAATAAACGAAGACAGATCAAAATCTGGGTCATGTGAAACACAAAGTTACATAATCATCTGGGTCATATGAAACACAAAGTCACATGAACATATGGGTCATATGAAACACAAAGTCAAATGAAAGACAGAATCACAGGAAAATCAGAGCCACATAAAAAAAGTCACATGAAAAACTGGGTTATATGAAATAGAAATTGTAAATTATTAAGCCACATGAAACAAATAGTCACATGAGAAACTGGGTTATATAGAACACAAAGTAATATACAGAAGCAGGGTCATATAAATGAACAAAGACAGATGAAAATCTAGGTCATGTGAAACACAAAGTCACATAAATAAAGTCACATGAAAAAAATAATCGCATGAAAAATTGGGTTATATGGAACACAGATAAAAATGAAAAACAGGCTCATATAAATAAACGAAGACAGATGAAAAATTGTTTCATGTGAAACACAAAGTTGCATGATCATCTGAGTCATATGAAACACAAAGTCACATGAAAGACAGAATCACAGGAAAATCAGAGTAACATAAAAAAAGTCACATGAAAAACTGGGTTATATGAAAAAGAAAGTTATGTGAATTACTAAGCTACATGTAAGAAATAATCACATGAGAAACTGGGTTATATAGAACACAAAGTAAGATACAGAAACGGGGTCATATAAATAAACAAAGACAGATGAAAATCTAGGTCATGTGAAACACAAAGTTACATGAACATCTGGGTCGTATGACATACAAAGTCACATAAACATCTGGCTCATATGAAACACAAAGTCACTTGAAACACAGAATTACAGGAAAATCAGAGTCGCATAAAAAAAGTCACATGAAAAACTGGGTTATATGAAACACAAAATCACATGAAAAACGGAGGTTTCTAGAATTATTTCTACATTTGGACTGGTCACGATATAATTCGCGACTCAATTCGTAAATCCCTTCAAAAAATCACTCTGAATTTCAACTTTACATATACCCCGTAAAAATTATACCTGATTAATAGAAAAATGAGGGTTATCCGAGAAATCCTAAAGCCTAGTGAAGTATTATGGGCCAAGTTATTATAACTGCTATCCGAATTTGAATGTCTATTTTAATACACTTGAAGTGATAGCGGTACGGTTATTATATAGCGGTGACAGTAGTGGCTTAATCTATGTCGTATATGGAGCGGAGAGAGTTGTTCGTTCCAGACAGAATTTACGCTTGGTCGAGACCAATTCATAGCCAGAATTTATCCTATCAATTTCTGCTCGTTGAACTGGCAAAGAGCCGTGCCGTCCCCGTTTTCATTCCCCCTACCTCCCTCTATCCGTTCATTAAAGTTGCGGGATGGAAGAAGAGAGACAAAAGATCGGAATTATTTCAAATTTACATGAAGAGAAAACTCTACTTATAATTTGTAAAATTAAGGTGTAGTTATTCACTAACTCACCAATGTGTCCTTCTGACATGTCAGTTCCAAATTAATTTTCTCTTCTACACAATTAAGATCCCAATTCTTATTACTTACCACATCTCTCTTCTCCTGCTTCTTTTTATTCATTAACCAGTTTTCATTGCTGTTTTTCATGTGACTTTTTGTGAGTCTGTCCTTCCTGTTTCATATGACTCTGCTTTTCATGTGACTACGTGTGTTATTACCCAGTTTTCCATGTGACTCTCTTTTAGCTTCGACTACTACAATTTAGAGAGATCATATTCTAAAACCAGACAACATTAGAATAAACTACAAGCTCGAATAAAGAACATCTGATGTATACTTGTTGTATTGTCACTTGTCATTTCATGTAGACTTACTAAATATTTTATACCTCCTTGTCTTATTCCGTTCCTGGTGACAGCATCCGTCGAGCCGGTTCCATCGCCATCTTGTTCGCTTCCGTTTCGTTCCCGCCGTGATTTTACATGTTGTTGTGTTTGTTTAATCAAGCTTGAACTAGTCTACCTTGGGGGGAAAATATTTCATAATTGAACATCGAAAAATAATCGTTTAATAGAGCGATATTGAATACTTCATTGATCTCGGTTATAATAATAATTAATTTATATTTTGAATGTGGACGATAAGAGCAGTGACAGTTAATGTTCCGTCATAATAGTTTTTTAATATTTACCGAATCTATTATATCTGAGGCTCGTTAAACGAGACTGACCAATTTGGAAGTGGGATAGAGTAAGGGCTTCGAAGTATACAAATAGCGGTTAGAATTGTAGGAAGGAGTACGAACGGCTTCGTCAGTTTGTGTTAACCAAACAAAGGCCGATAGCGACAGTAGTGTAATATAGGAAGTTGAGTAAACGTTACATGTGTATCATGTCATCGCTGCTTTTAATCCAAACAAACAAAACGAGAGGCAAAAGCCGGAACGAACTCATGTACATGCACACACGATGGAATCGACCATCAAATGCAGGGATGAAATTCGGTGCTTTACAACTATGATTTACACTGAGAAATATGTAGATTTAATTTTTTTCCCCGCAATGATTTTGTATTTGGAGACTTTTTTTTAAATTCTATGTGACTCTTCTTTAAGCGTTTCTGTGTTTCACACGACTCTGTTTTACACGCTATTCTGTTTTTCATGTGACTGTTTTTCATATGACTTTCTGTTCCATATAATCCAGATTTTCATGTGACGGTTTTTGCTCGGGACCTTTTTTAGTATGATCTTGTTATTTATGTGACTTTGTGTTTCGTATAATCCAGTTTTTCATGTGACTTTGTGCTTCATATGATCTAGATTGTCATGTTACCCTAATTTTCATGTGACTGTTTTTTCATGTGACTGTTTTTTTATGTGACTGTTTTTCATATGACGGTTTTTGTTACGACTTTTTTGCGTGACTATGTTTCATATGACTCAGTTTCATGCGATGCTGTTTTTTGGATTTATATGACCCAGTTTTTCATGTGATTTCTCTGTTTAATATGACTCAGTTTTTCATGATACCCTGATTTACATGTGACTGTTTTTTCATGTGACAATTATGTCATTATGTTTTTCACGTAACTTTGTGTTCTGTATGAACCAGATTTTCAGGTGACCCTGTTTTCCTTTGTGACCCATAATCATCAAAACTAAATTTTAGTGAAAAAAAAACACTCTAAAGAAATAAACAAAAGGATTATAGTAAAAACAAGATAGAAAAACTAAAAATTTCACACACTGTTTGTTTACTAGTGAAACGTGTTTCTCAGTGTACGTCAAACACACGTCTGATTGAAAAAAAATCTCCCCGTGCGATGTCCCATATGTCGTTTCCTTTGTACCAGGAGATTATCCATAATTACGCTTTTTAAACATAGAGTATGTCCATTATAGAGCAGTTCCATTGTAAAGTAGGTCCATTGTCGCAATTGTGGGAATATCGGGCCATCGAAGGGGTGATCGCACAGATCACCGACAGATAAGATAAACATGTCGCTGATAGGAACAATGACTTACTAAGTTTGGGAAGTTGTATTACAAACCCCACTTTATGCATACACAGGATTAATATGTTTAAACAACGTCATTTCAAAAATATTATTTGTCCATATTGTGACAACGTATCACTGTAAATAGTGTCTTTATCTGTTCATGTTCATTTTGAAAACAGCTGAGAAAAACATTCAAATAACCAAAATGTATTCCAAAATAATTAACAATATAGAAACAAAACTATAACCAGCAAAAGTTTTGAGAAATTTCTTAGCACCGGTAGCATTTATGCTAGTAAGAATGTCAGTCAAGTTGGTGTCTAAGTTCGAACATCGTCTAAACGTTATATAAATAACCTTTTCCCTAATTTAAATCCCACTGTATCCTTTCATCATCCTTTAAAAAGAGTATGTAACCTTCTTCTTCAAGTGGGTGATTAAAATCAGCAGCAAGATAAGTTTCTACAAAAAAATTTCCTCTATCCCATTGACTGCGCCAGTTAAGTTTAATGTTTTATATATTTTGTATCGGTAGTAACTATGGAATATCGATGTTTTGACTGTATAATTTAGGTAATAAAGGTATTAATTTAAATTTTCTAACATAAAAACACACTTCAATAATATACAGTTATGATATATACCGATTTTACATAAAAAAAAACTACGATGGTATCACGATATAATAATTTATTACTATTTTAGTACCTAGACTTTAAATTTATTGCTTCTTGTCTTTGAAAAAGCATGTGTGGCGATCTTTAACGACCTAACATTTTACAGCTTTTATAAAATTTAATTTACGACATTGAAAATTAATGTTATTGGTAAACGTTATGTCGGAGTTTGAAAATTATGTATTTGTCTGTGAAATAGTTCCCGATTGTATCCAAAACTGGTGTGTGACTTACGGAAATGTTAAAAACTATCATTTTTGCAAAATATTTTTAGTGATATTTTAGATAATTTGTCACTAGATATAAATAATTTAAAAAAAACTTGATATTTAATGAAAAAAGTAATGAAAATTCTAAAATACTATTTATAACTATTTCGATATTGATAAATATAAATATAAATGACAGAAGTTACATTCTAGAATTTTAATTAATTTTTTAATTAAATAGTGGAATTAAATTTAAAAAATGTCCTTAGTTTATGCCAATCAAATTTATACGGATTATTTTATAAGGGGACAAATATTTTCTTTGTCCGAAAGTCGTTTATTAAAATAATTATAAATAGTAATTCGGAGGGGGGCATTTAGAACACTTAATTTCTGTTTGCCCAGTTTTTTTTCCCCGGCAATATTTTATCAAGGCTGATTGTAACTACGCTAGTGAAATCCCACCTCTATTTATTTATTGACCTCTGGTTATCAGTAAGAAATATTATTTTGTTAACTTTGTTGCCTATCTAGTGGGCCGATATTTTGCGTTTATTTTTAAACAATATAAAATATACAGGTTTTCAAGATAAAAATTTTATAAATCAACCGTTGAAAGAGTGAGTTGGTAAAATATTAAATATATTGAATTTAAAAAATATTTCGGGCCGAATATTTTTCAAAATTGTTTGATAATAACCATCCCGATTATTCCCTTGGTAAATTGCACGTTATACTACGACTAACCCCGAAAAGATTTATCAGAATATATTCATCTCTTTCGAGCTGGAAACCTTCGAAATTGTTCTCCAAACGAAACGGCAGACCGCGCCCGGAAGGCCAATAAGCAATGAAAAGTATCTAATAACAAGATTCCCACTTTGAAGTTATTTTAATCAGATGGGTAATTATCTTGTGCTTCGACGATCTTATAGGACTAGAAGGTGATAAAGAGAACCAAAACAGAGACGTAATTTTCAAAAACAATACAATATTTTATAGTGAGGGTTATAATATCAGGACGACAATCCGTCCGAAAACTGTGAGAGAATAAACCTGGACTGGAGACAACGATGATATCTACCTTGTACTGATGAGGCGCAAATACGCTGAAACCGCACTACAAGTGATAGTGTTCTAATTACAAACCAGAATGGTTGGTTATATCGTGAAGATATTCCAACCCCGTTTGACTTGGAACTGTAATTCAATATCTAGTCAGCATTCTCACCATCATCCTCGTCGTTTCCCGACTGCGACATAGTGACAGTTTGCCCGAAGGGCTTTTAAGGAATAGTTTAGTCCTGGGGTTTTATAATGCCTGGTTGCTGATCCATTGGTGGACGCTCTCCTTAGTGAGGTTTTTTTGCAATTCCACAGGAAAGTTCTGGCCCTATCATGACCTCAGACGTTCCCTGCTTGGCTCATTCATCGGCCTTTTTAAATGTTAATAATAGAGAAAGAAAATAGGGGTATTTCTGCAACTCTATTTTTTTTGCTTTTTAATTAAACCTAGAGCATTCTCTAACTCTGTCGATTTTAATTTTATATCTCGTACCTCGATCCAGATTTATCATCATTCAAAATGATCCCTTTTGTTAATAGATGACTTGAGATAAACAATTTTAATTCGAAATGCATTCATCATATTCCATACCGGAATTGAACATACCTAAATGCATATATCGGCGAATATATAAATATTCCTTCCTATATTCAAACACCTCCCAGTGTGTGTTCTCTCTTTACATATCTACGCCGCTCGGTTGTAATCCGGCCTGTTATATGGATGGATATATTTCCTGGATTGGGTAAACAATTCGCGCAATGTGTAATATCAGGGGTATTTGAATTCCTGGAAGTCGTAACTATTCGGGCGGGGCGATCGGACGGAATTTCATCAGTTCCAGCTACCGGAAAGCTTCCCTAACTTGCTACAGGATTGGATCCACCGGATTCGGAAAACTTTAAATGACTTTTCTTATTATTCTTTTCAATTTCAATACCTATCTAGATCAGGCCTGTCTAAAATTAACGAAGTATGTACTATGTAATTTTAATGGGATGAAAAAACAGTAAATTGTCCCTAAATTCGGCAAATAATTATCCGTATTGCCATTCTGTGAGTGAAAGAGAGAAAGCTATAGAACAACAAAGAGACAATGTCGCATTCCCCTCTCCGGAGAGTGTATCGAGACCAAACGAGTCTAGAGTGGTGGGTGTTTCATATAGGGGAAGGAAAGGAAAGGAAAGGAAAGGAAAGGAAAGGAAAGGAAAGGAAAGGAAAGGAAAGGAAAGGAAAGGAAAGGAAAGGAAAGGAAAGGAAAGGAAAGGAAAGGAAAGGAAAGGAAAGGAAAGAATATTTGTGGCTCTGAACTTCTCAACGTGAAAGCAAGGATATTAAATCGAAATACACAAATAGTGATAATTAGTGAGAAACCTACCACACCATTATCGTTTGCAGTAAGAGAAAATCAGTCGTAAGAGAGGAATAAAATTTGATTGGTCTGTTTTACGGTCGATCTAGTAAAACTAACAATTACGTCAGTGAAGCGCGACAAAAGTTTTTTAACATCGACTGCTGGAGATTGAAATTATCCATTTTTAAATTGTAGAAATTATAATTATCAGTTGAGGCTTTTGAAAACATTGCATTTTCTCAACATAATTCAACTTGAATGATTTGAAACTAAACTTGAATTGAGAATTGAGAAGTCCTTTGATTGATATCGCACAGAGTATACTTCCAAAACAAAAATGGAAATGCATTAAACCTTCTGAGACGTCAATTGAGAAGTAGGGTCAGTAGCGTGCTTGAATTGAACTTAGTACAGAGGATTTATTAGATGCGTTCTTTTATACTGATATTTCAGTTTATGTGATATGAGATAAAGTGATACGTAAATACGACGCATGCATGAAGTAGAAACAACATAAAAACATATTACCTACTTTCGCACCCTGTACCTCTCGAAGGGAAATATTTAATAAAGTTATTCTTTCCTTAATCCCATTCACTCAAAACCAAAGAAAATAAGGTTATGTCGTTTAAAACCCAAACAAATCAAATATGTCTTCATCACCTCTACTTTATTTCCGATTCAAGTCTAATTCATACCCCAGCACAGCACGGTTGAGATTTAATGAGATCTTAGTTAAAGAGATCATCATTGACTCTTTCTCGTATGTCAGAAGTGTCAAACTTCATAATATAATTGTTAAATTTTACGTACAAATACCAATATTCAAAACATAAATATCTGTTTTATGTGGAATATAAAAAAATATCTACAGTACTGACAGTATTCAACTGGCTTTTGCTATACTTAATCCTTTTTCAATAATTTTTAAAAAAATTTATCAGTTCTTGTTTAGTTTTCCCATTTCATTTAAAGTTCGAATTATTAAAGCTTTGTCGAACTCTTATGAATACAAACAACGGATTATTTCAAGCCGTTTGGATCAGAATTACAGGAATATTATAATGGTAGAGACAACAAAAATCTACCTACCGGTCTTCGGAGACAACTCGAATCCTCCGAAAAAAAAACTATAATGGACGCTAATGATTTTTTCTATAATTCCCCTGATTGTCGACGAAGATGTCTTCTTCGTCCAATTATTGGACGAGATTTCATTAATTGTAGGTATGGCATCGTTGGGCAGTTAATACTACCCATTCCCCGAGATTTAATGCTTCTAAGAAAGATTTACAGAATACAAGTACCATCCTAGCAGCCGTTAAGTTTATTTTATTGTTGGAAATTGATGGGCATTGCTTTATTGATTGCTGGTGGTATTCAGAGATGGACTCGACGAAAAACAATACGAACTAGCCTCGGTATTGTTTGAATTGTTGTTTCCAAAGGGTTTCTATCGTTACCTAGCTACACTCCAACCGGTATCTCGTGAAATGAGGTGACGATGCGCTGTAACAAATTTGAAAGTTGGGATACAGCAAAGCCAATCGTGCGGTAGACGTTATGCAGCTCGATATTTTTACACTGTTGCATTGTTTCATTTACTAGCGTTATTTAAAGTTGATTTTGTTGTGATCTTACGTTTTGTATTTGTGTGTGACGAGATCGCAATAAAATATGGACATAAAATTTTAAGATTACCTCCACATTACCCAGATCTTAATCCAATTGAGCTGGTCTGGGCCAGCTTAAAATCGTATGTAGCATCAAAAAAAATTACATTCAATATAAATAATGTAAAAGAGTTATGTGAACAATCCCACTTTCCCTCCTACTGAGTGGCAAAGCCGATGCAACCATGCAAAAAAATGGGAGCAACAATTTTTGGTTCAAGAAGCAACAATCGAAAATAATATGGAAACATTTGTCATCACTTTATGAGACAGTGATTCGGAATGGGATTCTTCTGATGATGAAGAATCAGATACCAGTTTACCTGTACCTACTGTCATTACTAGGAAATTAGATAGATAAAGTGAAATGTATAAAACTTCTTAAATATTTATTTATAAATACAATGTGACAACCAGATTGTTTTGATTGATTGATCTTTTGTTTACATTTAACTTATCCGACCACTCCTATCTTATCTGGTTAGAATTACCTAAAAATAATGCTAAGAGCAGAAATTGGTATTAAATAATCTCGATTTGTTATAGATATTTATCTGGATTGATTTTCGGAGTAACGGTTTTCGAAAATGTATTTATATACATGGCGTTTACTAGATCTTCAAAATCGCATCATACGAGGCTATAATGATATCCACAATATCTTCTCTCTCCTCTTTTATACTTACATTTTCTTTAGTCAAAATTATGGCCTTTTTGTTTTTAAAAAGCAATCAGGTGACTAAATTTACTTAAGTCGACAATTTTTTAATGAACAACGTGCTTCGTAACATTGAAGACTTTTTCGTCATTAATTTTTTTTTTAAATATTCTAAAATAGCTATTTAAGATATTAGTGTTAAAAGTAACATTTTATTTTTTGAATGAAGCGAGTAGAGCAATTTCACGAACAAAACAAAACTTACTTTTAACACAAATATCATACACATTTTTTTGTACAACTCCCATTTTGATAATAAATTAAAAGTATTTCAAGAAAATCACATTTTGACGTCTATTGTCAATTAATTATTTTTTTGACGTTTTAACAATAATTCTCATTTCCTGGGAACTGACCATGTTTGATGACAACATTGGTTACAGTTCACGCTTTTCATTAAAATGTCTTGCTGGTGTTTAATATTTATCTCGCATAATGAGGGATAGTATTGATGAATCGTGTATTCCTGATGATATTGAAGAGGCTGCAAAAAGAACGACGTTCGGGTAAACTGCAGTTGCGTGCGGGAAAGTATCACTTTCCGCACTTGTTAGGAAAATAACCATTTTCGTGCGCACGATTCTCACCACTTTCCTTGTGATACCAACTTTCTTTATTTGCAGATATTTTTCTTATAAACATCAAGATTTATCAGCAACTGCTTTATTAGCTAAATTTTCAGTTTCTGGAGGTGAATAATTCATTTTACAATGCTTGATGAACTTTTCAATAAACGCCGTGTAACATTCTAAAGATGTATCACACAATAATGATTTTATCCTGCTATCAAGTACATAAAGCTAGACAATATTATTTTTCTCCAAATGACATTAAAAGCGGCCTTTTAATGACACTTGGCAGGCTTAGAAGTTGTACTTTTAATGCCTAGGCAGAAAAAGTCCACTTTTACTGCCTAGGCAGAAAAAGTTCATTGCTAGGCAACCTTCCAAGTAATAATTTAAATCAAACTGGTTATTCAAATTGACAATGAGAAAAGTCAAAATGATGCTGATGATAATAATTTAAATATGAAAAAGTCGATTTTGCGTGGAATTGGAACAAATTTGGAGAAAAAATTATATGTTTCACACGGCAGAAAAGCAGATTTAATGCCTAGTAAAACAAATAACTATTTTCTCCAAATGACATTAAAAGCGGCCTTTTAATGACACTTGGCAGGCTTGGAAGTTGTACTTTTACTGCCTAGACAGAAAAAGTCCACTTTTACTGCCTAGGCAGAAAAAGTTCGTTGCTAGGCAACCTTCCAAGTAATAATTTAAATCAAACTGGTTATTAAAATTGACAATGACATTAAGAAAAGTCAAAATGATGCTGATGATAATAATTTAAATAAGAAAAAGTCGATTTTGCGTGGAATTGGAACAAATTTGAAGAAAAAATTATATGTTTCACACGGCAGAAAAGCAGATTTAATGCCTAGTAAAACAAATAACTATTTTCCCCAAATGACATTAAAAGCGGCCTTTTAATGACACTTGGCAGGCTTGGAAGTTGTACTTTTACTGCCTAGACAGAAAAAGTCCACTTTTACTGCCTAGGCAGAAAAAGTTCGTTGCTAGGCAACCTTCCAAGTAATAATTTAAATCAAACTGGTTATTAAAATTGACAATGACATTAAGAAAAGTCAAAATGATGCTGATGATAATAATTTAAATAAGAAAAAGTCGATTTTGCGTGGAATTGGAACAAATTTGAAGAAAAAATTATATGTTTCACACGGCAGAAAAGCAGATTTAATGCCTAGTAAAACAAATAACTATTTTCTCCAAATGACATTAAAAGCGGCCTTTTAATGACACTTGGCAGGCTTGGAAGTTGTACTTTTAATGTCTAGGCAGAAAAAGTCCACTTTTACTGCCTAGGCAGAAAAAGTTCGTTGCTAGGCAACCTTCCAAGTAATAATTTAAATCAAGCTGGTTATTAAAATTGATAATGACATTAAGAAAAGTCAAAATGATGCTGATGATAATAATTTAAATATGAAAAAGTCGATTTTGCGTGGAATTGGAACAAATTTGAAGAAAAAATTATATGTTTCACAAGGCAGAAAAGCAGATTTAATGCCTTGGCTGGTTTCATAGCCTCGCTACGCTCGGCTATGAAACACCAGCCGCGGCATTAAATCTTGCTAGCTTTTATGCCTAGTAAAACAAATAACTATTGTTTGCACATGATATAATTTACTTACTCCCATCTACTTTGGTGGTTATTAAAAAGTTTCCTATTTTCGTGTTAAGCGATTCAAAGAGAAATTCGTTTATTTCCAAAAAGGTGCAATGAAAAGTCAATTATACCCTACAATAAACTAAAGCCGAAAATCGCCCGAAGGAATTACCGCAAATATTCCCGTAATTTCCAACGAGCAAACCTCTTCATCGTCATTTTGTTTTAGATATATAATATTTATTATAACATAGAGGTAGTGAATTAGACAGATCAGGTAGCCCGTAGTTCTGGCGTGTCTCGGAGCAGTATACGAAAACTGTCAGTTGCAGATTCTCTTTGAAGTTCGGACGCCGGGGGCGTCCATGGCGTCGTTTTCCTTTGCCTCCAATACCGACTGTACGATGAGGATGGTTTCCATCGGGGAAACGAGTTTTTCCAGTTATAATGAGTATTACAAATACAGCCGATATGTATATATATATACATATATATTCAGCGGATATAAAAGGATAAATACCTGAAGACAAGTTAATATAGAATGCAAATTTTTTTTATTTTAATTTCCTTTCATCATAATAAATCTTTCTATTAACTCTACGCTAACTAAAACTTAATTCGAAAAACAATTATTTGAAGTAAAGATAAAGAACATTTCAGAATATTTCGTCGCAACTTTATAAACCTCGCATCTTACAGTAAACACTCGGTAAAAATTAGATACTAAAACAGTGGATTTTTGTCTTGAATTAATCATGTTGGCAAAAGTCAAAACGAAATATCTTGGAATCAAGTATACTTCATTCTGTCTTATATTCTAACTATAAAATAAATTAGATTAGATGTGGTGGCCATTCAGCTTTTTCACTGCGATCTTTTTGAACCTAATGGGCCTCTAAGCCTAGATTACATTCTTCAGTCCAACTCTCTCATTCATTCGATTTGCCATCATTGTCTCCTCCCTTTTAAAAAGTTCCAAAGGAGGAAGTCCAGTCCAATAAGGGCTTCCATTGGCTTGTTTTTATATTGCAGTTAAAGTCCAACTCTTTTTATGAATCTAATAAGCCTCGTGTACTTTCTGATAAGGCGCCGAGCTCAATAGCTCAATTCGCTGTCACATGTAACAGTTTTTCGTTTGTTTTGTATAAAAGATGGATTGTTGGAAAGTTTGATAAAAAATATAAATATCATTTTTATTGTGTACATGTATAGAATTTTTTTATTTTACTTGGAAAGAGGGAAAGGGAAAAACGGAATAATTTTCAAAGGATAAATATAATATCTATGTCGAAAAGTTTTAATGAGTCAGTTAATTTGGTTGTTTGAAATTTGTTTAGGATGTTTTTGATGTTTAAGCAGGTCGTTTTATTGAACAATAAAAGTATTTGAAGGATATTTGTGTTATATTCCAAAAAAAATTTAGTTTTACTTATTTTTTTTTCTTTTACAGGTAAGTCAACAAAACACATACAGTTGGTAAGAAGTCTTATTTTTATTAAATTGTAAACAATAAAAATTAACAATTGAATAGATTTATACTGCGTTTCCGTATTGATAGCACGTTGTGTATGCAAATCCCTGTTTAACTGTACTGACTGGTTCTTCTTTTAATGGAATGTATTTAATTAAAGGAACGACATCCGGACTATTTACCCCAGCGAGCATTGAATTATACTTTAACGACAAACTTTTGGTTTCTAGTTAGAAAAGGGCTTATCACTGATAGACCGATATTGGCGTAGTTGCGCCATCTTTAGTGTAAAGCAGATGATTACCGTAGCATCACTAAGAAAAAATTATGATCGAAATAAATTTAAATCACATTCAGAACTCGTTTATTACAAAAAACTCAACTCCCCGTATCTCATTAACGACAAAACTTATTACTCGTACTTTTCGTCCTAAAATTAAATGACGAAAATAATTTTTTGAAACACCTTGTATATGATAAAAACAGATGCCACCCCAAATGCGAAACGCTTAATATTGTTTAGCCATTTTTTAATATAATATTTATTATTATTTTCTTAATGATGAAATAAAACAATTTAATTTGTATAAATCTTCATTATACAGGGTTGGGGTAAAGTATGGAACCAAGTAAATATCTTTTAAACGAAAAGAATGAAATGTACAACTAACAGTGAGTTATTCCTCGTTTTCACAAAAATGTTTTCACACCAAACTCAGTATGTATGAATTCAAAATAACAAACTCTTTCAAAATCTGTAAAAATATATAGGGTGTCCTATTTAAATTAAAGAAGTTGATGGCATTTCCGGTTAAACCGGAAGTATATTATTAACAAAAAAAATGTACATCAGACGCATTTTGTTCCATTGCACTTACCTGCAAATTTTCATAAATATCGTTCTTTTCGTTTAAAAGATATTTACTTCCATACTTTATTTCGCTAACACAGTAGCTTCTTCAAACGAGTGGAGGTATATTGAACTTAGTTCAAATATAATGAAGATTTAAACAAATTAAATTGTTTTATTTCATCCTTAAGTATGGATCTTCATCAAGTAAAGGCCTCATCTATTCAATATTATTTTCTTACTTCAATTCAGTGTCGTACTTTACACTTCATTTTGGAATATAACGAGACAGAATCAAGAAAAGTCAACGGAAAAGAGACGAAAAAAAAACACTTAACTAGATTAAGATTCGATAAGTTATCAAAGCTCCTTCAATCGTGTAAAAATCTATTTTTCCGAAGGATTCGAGGGTACATACCCGACAGGATACGCCGGAAAAGGAAATAAGGAGATTTGTCCAGCCGAAGACCTTAAATGGATTAGAGCAGTGAGCGTAAGGACGAGCAATCGGGATAATGGGCCGGACACTTATCCTAGATTTGAGGAGAAAAGCGGGAAATGTTGGGAAAGCGAACCGGGATGTGGTCAGAAGGAAGGGGCCCTGAGTGTGTTTACCTTTGCCAATCACTTTCGATCACTTCGATTATATTGACCTCGACTTATCTCAATAGCAAATATTGGGGTTAACCTTTAAATTAATTGTTAATTTTATATATTTTTAAATGGTTCAAAAGGTTTTTAATACTTTTTATTTTAATATGTTTAAATAAGAGACCCGCCCCGACTTCTCTCGTTGACGGTGACTTTGCATAGAGCTTGGAAGAAGTAGGAAGTTCGCTAACACCGTAGCATTTTTCCTATCAGAATTTGTATACTCGTAATTTCCCAAATTGGATGGTTCAGCAAGCCATAATCCTTTACAAACAATCAAATATTATCTAATTATAATATTCAACCTTCGTTTTGGCCAAGTTGAATACACAAATTTACTAACAGTAACTGTAATTCCACTAGACATTCCAGAAAATTTGAAGTTTGACCATAAAATTTCCAATATCACACTCGTGATCTTGTCAAATTAAACGTGTGGACAAATGAGTATGGTCACAGCCGTGACAGCTTGTAATATTTCTTGTTTTAAGCAGAGCACTGTGTCGGGGCATTCTTGAAATTATAACCGGACGTGCCCATTTTGTCATCAACTAGAAATATTCGTTTTAAATATAGACAGCGATAGATATGCTAGTGACTATGCAAGATCAAGTTATCGAAAAAGTACGACGCGTCTATATGAATTTAGATGAAATTGTACATTGACATGCACACACGTCTACTGGCGTCGTGTAGGGTCTTGTAGAGTGTGGCTAGTGGGTATTGACCTTGAATTAAATGGGAGAATGTACGCATTCGCACACATTTTCGTCACATGGAGTGATATGATTGCCGTGAATTTCGGCCTTTTCAGTTTGTGACATTTTTGCTGAGCTGCTACTAGAACTGGTATGATTTTCGGATACGGTCCTGTTAGTGGAACATCGGTTTTCTGTTAAAATTTCTCTGTTGGCACGCCGTCCTCTATTATCCTCCAGTCTACATCATCTCGTCTTTTATTTGTTTCCTGGGCAACACTAACAGAACACAGATGTTTGGGTGACTAATTAAAAAGCGCGACGCATTCAGCGCTACACAAAATGATAAACGACGCGTCATTCTCGCTAATTTCTACGGCCCGAGAACAATACTCCAAAAAAAAAAGAGAAAAAATAAAAAAGAAAAAAATTTTCATCCCCGACGTGCACTAGAACAAAGCGGGGCTCTAATTAGGGCGCATTGTCGAGAGGGTTATATTTTAAAAGAACAAGTCTTCAACTCGAGTGTGTTGTAGAATTTACCTCGCTCACTCTTTCTAATGACTTAACTGAATTCATTACACGAGGCCTTACAGGCCCTACTCGACGGCATGGCTCTTGTGACGACTGTAATGTCCCCTTTTACGCAATACTCTACGAATTAATTCTTTAGCAATTTTTCTGCAAATGGGATTATTAAAAATTGTGGTAATTAAAAAAAATCTATACTAGTTGTCAGCGTCTTTGGCTTAATTTCATTTTACTTATTTGGAAAATAACCAATATATACCAATATAGTGTACCATAATATTTTCATCCAATTGGGTTCGTTGTATACACTATTCACCAACTAACTTGATGTCCTAAATGCTTTCTAGGGAGCTATTGACGCCGCCCATCCGATAACAGTAAACAGTGCCGTGCAAGTTCTGAGGATACGCTTTCTGTTACAAATTAACACAACTTGTACAATTAATAAAGTAAAGTCCGTCCAGAAATATATGATCCTAACTTAATAAATAATATTTAATTATTTGTTATAATTATTGGTATATTGATTTTAAAATAAACGAATCTGCTTTATACCTGGATTCTGAGTAAATAAAATAATATTTCAACAATAAGGTACCCATTAAAACATGTTATTTATCTAATTGAAGATTATAACACTCTATATATCACTTGACGAGTTTGTCCTTCAGTACATTTACGATTTTCTTCATTAACGGCTGACATTTTTACAAACACTTTATTGTACAAAGCAGAAACAATAACTGTGTGACGCTACGCTACTGAAAATCGTAACACCTGATAAGTTTCGATGCAATTGGCGTTTGTCAAAATTTTACCACCAATAGCAATCGAGTAGGATTCAAATAAGCTTCAGATAAACTTGCCAAACTTTAGCTTATAGTAGTCACAGAAAATTACATAAATACCAGCTGAAACCTTTTAAATTTAACAATTACTTGCCTTATCTTTATACTCCCGGAAATTTATTTTGGGAACTTCACGTGCGGAAGCTGTGTTTACTGGTAATCAGGAACAATATGTCACAGGGACTTTCTTCTTACTCAAGAACTTTCTTAAACATGTTGGATCTCAACGGAACTTCCTTATTCGGAAATTGTCTTACTCTGGAACTTCGTGTCTTAGGAACTCTGTGTCCTAGGAACTTGGTTGGTTAGGTTACTGTGTCACACGGCTGGGGGAAGTAACGATATCGCGGAGCAGAAAAAATGTCTTATATATATACTTTGGCTCTCGTTTTCTCGGCTCATAATGATCGTATTAAAAAAAAATTTTTTTTCAAAATTAGTGGTTTTTGGAGACGTATCTTTTTATAATTTTAAGTTTTTTTATCATAATATTTCATCTCGGAAATATTTGATGTTTGTGTTCCCGAACTATTGTTGTTTTCCATTTGCTTTATATGATTTTCATCGTAAATTTTGTTTTTCACTTTTAGTAGATGATATTTTTAATTTCCTTTGGTACGTTATCATTTTTATTTCCTTTTTTCTTACAATTCCCATCTTATTGCCGACAAAAATCATTATTTAAATGCCATACCTTGTATATATTTATAATTTAAAATGAAAAATATTCACACCCAAAATATAGTAGGTTTGTCATATTTTAATAACAGTGGAAGCTACAGCGACAAAGTTTTCCTATATACAAATTAAGCAAATAATACGACAATGCTGTTCGTCGATAATGAAAAAGAAGCAAACCGATAATTAATATCCTTAGGAAACTGAAATCTTGCAAAAGGATGGCACAATAGCAACGAGTAAGGCGATACGTTTAGTCACGCGCGTTCCTTTGATTTGCATGCCTTTCTAAACTAGACCAATTATATACACGTCTCTATCTGTCCGCTTTGCTTTGAAGCACCCGATCGAATCTCTGCTATCATTCGCGTTATTTACTAGGACCGGCCTTAACAAATTCATCCATTCTCTATTATTTGTTTATGACGGAATTAGTTTGGGATACCCTGTATGTCTATATCTAGTAAGCGGGACTAAAATTGTGGAACGTTTTGGTTTTTTTTTATCTATAAGCTATACACTGTGTATTTGATGCTTCGTACAACTCGACTAAATTCATTTCAACCGTGAGATTCGTATGCGCGTAGATCACGCGTACGACAATGTCGGCAGCTACCAGTACTAGACAGAACGTTGCACTGTAAAGTTCCATTTGAACTAATAGTGGTACAGTCCGTGTAGGAATTTTAATATGGAATTTAAGTCGCTTGTAAAACACAAGATTTTGAGTGCACAAAGTCGTGAAATAGTGCATAATGTTTTTAAATTCATCACATTGGAGGCACAACCAAATTCTCAGGATTTTATTTAGGAAATATTTAACTAAGTAAAATTTTTCCGCCGAGTGTACATGCGTTTATTCCGCGGGACTGACATCTCTCCCTCTCGCTTCTTTGTTTGCGCATCTCAACGTTGAAATGAATTTGGTCGAGGTGTAGTAGTATAAAGTATATTTCGCGATATTTCGTTGACTGCCCTTAAGGATTTAATAATAAAAAATTTAGATACTAAAACCAAATATTTCAGTTGTAAAATAATTATACTAATATGCATTATATTTTCGAAGAAACCGAGTGCGATACGATACTATGCTTCTGTTATCGAATTAATGACTAACTGTTGTGGGGTTTTCTCGTGTAAAGTTGAAAGGAAATATCTTGGAATGGAGTATACCTTGGAATTTTGATCTAGTTTTATCCATAACTAGGATAAGATAAGATAAATATGGGGCTTATGTGCTTCTAGAAGCCTCTCCACTACAACCTTTGTGTGCCCTCCTGTTTATTCTATAGTTCCTTGTCTAGTCCCGTCCTTATTACTAGACTTCGAATGGCAAACCTCAGGTCCTCCATATACTGGGAGGGTTGTAGCTTTTCCACGCCTATCATTGAAAACCTCAGCCTGGCCAGGCAGATTTCAGTGTACTGAGGTTTCCTCATTTTATTGGAAAAACCTGCATATGGTTGTGTCTACCAATCTGATGTTATTCATGTGTTTGTTAAGTCTACATTATCCTGTCAGGAGAATTGGCCTGTCTCATTCTTGGCGTCTTGCTTCACAGTGGTCGAAAATGTCCTAAAAGGTAGTATGGCGGTACCTTTTTTTAATCGTGTGTGCCCACTGATGAAAATGAAAAATGTTCCGTATCAAAATCCCATTCATCCAATTAAATTACAATCATATATTTAGTATTTGTTGTCCTTAAACCAGCTCTGAACGTTCACCACACTTTTATTTATACATTTCGTTACGTATCGTTAACGCGTGGAGGAAACACACTAGTTTGGCGGCGGCAACGTTGGTGGCGGTGGTCCTTGTGAATTTACCATTCTGTTTGACAACGATGTCGGCGAATCCCGCAACTCGAAAATTAGAAACGTCACAGTAATTATCACATCTAAGGCTAATAGGGTGGACCTATTTTCCTACTAAAATCATTAGTATTAAAGGTCAGTGGCTTTAAAAATGCAAATATTGGATAATTAATTGATTTTTTAGACGACCGTGCATTTTTGAGCTATTTAGGACTAACCTTAAAAAGACAGCTCTCAAAGTTTCATGATATTCTAAGAGTTACGCTACTTTTAATATTGTCAAAACCATGGATCAAAAACAATTTCTTGATGGGAAAAAATACCGTTCAAGCGAAGCAATGGATTGAAAAGTGTTACCCATCAGAAACAACAATAAAACGATGGTTTGCTGACTTGGCCGAAGTTGCAAAAAGACGTCCGCATATGACAGAGAAAAAAATTTTGTTTCATCAAGACAACGCACCGTGTCACAAGTCAATCAAAACAATGGTAAAACCACATGAATTGAACTTCGAATTGTCACACATCCACCGTATCCATATTTGGCTCCCAGCAACTACTGGCTATTCGCAGACCTAAAAAAAACGCCCGCCGGTAAAACACTGAGGCCTATTTTGAGGCAAAAGATAAATCGTTCTACAAAAGTGGTATTGAAATGTTAGAATGATTGCGTTGATCTTGATGAAAATAAGGTTGATGAATAAAACGTGTTTTCTTTTCAGCCCATGTGTTATATTTTACATCTGCATAAGTACTTCAGTCAGTACTCAACACTCAGCACAAGCTGACATTATCAAATTCGGGTCAGTAATAATTACAGCCCCAACTACACTCCAACCGGTATCTCGTGAAATGAGGTGACGATGCGCCGTAACAAATTTGAAAGTGGGGATCCAGCAAAGCCAATCGTGCGGTAGACGTTATGCAGTGGGCAGCTCGATATTGGCTGAATACGTTCTCTCTCTGCGTACTGGAAGCTCCGCCTTGTCACGAGATAACAGTTTAACTGTACTTGTCTTAACTAAAACTTACCTAGTGGATTATTAACTACTTAATGACTCTAATATTTAATTAATTAATGTTTAACAACTCACGGACCGCTTGGACATACGATTACATTTTTTCAGCTCTTAGAAAAAAAATACAACGTCGCAAAAATGTCAATCTACGTAATGATGTTTATCGAGAAGACTTTTATTTTATAGTTTTACATAAAATTTATCAAATTATCCACCTAAATAATATTAAGTAAAAAAAAAACTAGAATCTGAGAGAAATTTAATTAACTCCAAGTCGCAAACTGTATATTTTTGTAAAGAATCTGGATCTTTAAAACGAGAAAACGAAAGCAAATTGAAAAGTGACTCGTTAGTATTATCTCTGAGATGTATAAAATAATTTACCCTACCACATATTTAATGAGATTATTGCAGAAAAACTCGTGGAACTGCTAATTATATAAGGATTAAAGAGTATGATTTATTTTTATTGGTTTGAAATCTTGATAATTTACATCTATACATCTTATGTAGAACGCAATAGTCACCGGTCCTATGAGTCCACAGAAGTTTTGGTTAGAGTCCGACCACAATAACTTTGGGACACCACGTGATTCAACGTAGGGCCGCCTCGAATGCGATACCGATCTCTGACTGGCTGCGGCTTCGAGCCAGCGGCGGAGCAACGGGCGCTTTATTTTATGTAGCTTCTTCGTTTTCATTTACACATTACAATCAGCTGATGACTCAGATATATAAGATTATATTTATGATAAGTTTAAATCGACATGTTAGATACATTTGTGAAAGTGTTTAGGTTTGAAATATATTAACTTTAGATTAGGTAAATTGTTTTTTCCTCAAACGTCAGTAAATCTGTCATTTTTCGACTGTGTAGGCGACCGTAAAGTTTCACTTTTCCTCCGCCGGAGCTTTAGTTTTCACTTTCCCGCCAGCGGAGGGAAAAGTGTTATCATAGCAACATAGATAGAAACAAGAAAACAAGCGTCAACAACTCAAGATTTATATATTTGAAATGAATTCTTAACAATAAATTTAATATCAAAATTACATTTTCATATGCTAGTGAGTAACGCCACTGGCTGATACGCCACACCCACGATCACGTGGTGTCCCAAAGTTATTGTGGTCGGACTCTACAACAAGTAATTGGAGCTACGATTATTATTCATATGACTTGAATAATGTCAGCTTGTACCGACCTTTCAATAATACGAACTCCACGACTATACTTCCTAACTACGATATTATTTCTTTTTTTTATTCATTTTTGCGCGAACATTTTTCATTTCCACTAATGATGCGGTAAGTCTTATTGCTCATAATTGAGCTTCTGTTCATTTTCGTATCGTTATTATTACGCTTGACGCAGCCACAGAAACGCGTCTTCTGTCCCTCTTTACTTGTTGATGTAACAGTGAATGCACGCAATTTTTCCTTTCGACAGCTATCAAAGGGCGCTTTGTGTACAGAACGTTAATTAATTTTTGGAAAAAAAAAACGTTATTCGAGACCAAACCGCATCAATATGGATTTTTCGAAAGACACAAGTGGCTCATTTTAAAGACGAACGAGATATAATGCAGTCGAGATGAAAGATTCACTGTTAAATGTTCGTTAATTAGAATATGGGATGGAACTTTTATAATATGTCAGTTTAATTGCATGTTGTAAGAAGAAATATGTTGTTGCTGATTAATATTAATTAATTTTTTTTCTCCGATTGACATTAAACGTTAGCTTTAGTGACGTTTATCTATCATAGAACGGTATTTTTTCTCATCAAGTGTAAATTTAAAACACGAAATTATTTTTGATCCATTGTTTTGAAGATATTAACAGTAGCGTCACTCTAATGGCCGGTTTTATAAGCTCGGGTTACCCCTGCCCCGAGAGTTAACTCTGTGACCGGTGGGTAATACAGCGTTTTATAACCCTGCCCCATCATTTGGCTCGGGTTAACTCTCGAGTTAGCGATTGTCATGCGCAAAATGCTAAAATATCAAGAAAAGGAAGGTTATGTTAAAAACATATATATATATATATATATATAAATAATATTATATGATAGTTATATTTTCAATGTGATGAAGTGAGAGATTTATTTGAAATTTTTGAAAACTTCTTAACAGATGTAAAACCGTCCCTAATACAAAAAAAATTTGAAAAAAATGAGGTTATAGGTTTTGTTGTACCCGACTCATAGAAGAAAACACTGTTTTATGGCCCGACTTTTTCTTCTTTCATATATTTTTACAGTAATACGCCAGTGATCTTTGCATTTTAACCCGAGAATTAACCCTCGGGGTAACTCGAGATATTTAACTCTACTTTATAAAGCCGGTCATTAGCACAATAACTCATAATAGAATATCATGAAATTTTGACAGCTGTATTTTTAAGATTAGTACTAACTGAAAAACAGGCGATTGCAAGCGCCATCTATGCGTCAGGTCCGAGACTTTTTAGCCCATGTGTTGTAATATGAAGAATATTTCGAGAAAAAAATAAAACGTTTAATCTTGAACACACAATAGAAACATGGTGCAAGGAACACTCATTGTATATCAATCCCAAGAAGACTGAGATGGTCGATGACCTAGGAAGACTCCTCGGGAGGAAGTGCTGTGGGTCTAACTCACCATCCTTACTCTACAGATACAGAATCTTGAACACACGAAAACAAAAGAAAATAATAAGATCAGCTCACGTATCGAGCTCTACCTATTATCATCCAATATGAAAGAATTTTATTTAAATACTACACGAAAGTGTGCTTCTAATTAAATTCTACCGAAACTTTGATTGGCCTCTATTTTCGATAAAAACAATCAAACGATTTCCGTTCGCGATCTCAGCCATCAAAATCAAATATTTGCCCGGTTCTTTCAACAAAAAAAAAAAAAAAATTCACCGGTGGCCCTAAATTAAAATCCGAGGCGTGAGCAATTGAACAAAATTGATGAGTCACTTGCAAAATAGAAGATCTGCAATGATGAGGGTGGGAAGGAGGTTGGGGGGTCGTCACAGCGGGCGGGGGGTGAGTCGTCGCGACGCGGGGAAACGAGAGAAGGCGGCGAGATCAAAGGAAACCGCCCCCCATATCAGATCGGGCCGGGGGGTGGGCGCCATTACAACATCTCAATGCTCATTTAGACATTCCGGCTACGTTTATAATCGTTCTCCATGGCCGACTGCGATGTTAATGTAGCTACGGACTTGCCCATTAGACTCTTTATTTAGAATAAAAATGTTTTAATAATAATTATCTTCTGAATTAAACAAAGAGGATTTAACTTGAAGACGTGGAATATAAATAGTTGATATTGACAGTAATGTCTGTGGTATGTATTTATGTAGAATGGGGTGACATTCACTGAGACCTAAAAGATCTATTGTACCCCCTTACTTCTACTTAGTTTCTGAGGAACCTCTCAGAGACTAGTAGCTCCTTTAGTCCTATTTCCCTCTAGGATATCTGTAGGCTTCAACCTAGGTAAATGTCTCTCTTCTATCCAAAAATCTCCTAGGTGCTGTACTCTAGGATTCTGAATTGTGGTGCTACTTCCAATATTACATTGGGACTGATACTGCTAGAGGGTTCCGGCCCCCAAAAGTGTCTTTCAGTCCCCCTCTTTGCTATTTCATTTCCTACTATTCCAGTGTGTTCTGGAATCCACAATAAGGTTACTATATTGTTCCCGCCTAGTTCATTGAATATGCCTAGCCATTCCTACACCATTTTGGAACTGATTACACAAGAGCCTTAATGTCAAATATTGACAAGTGAGTTAAAAATCATAATAGTTGATGCTGGAATTTTCGTTAATGACGCTTGACATTACCACATTCAATGAGACATTATTGAACATTGTTTATAATTTACTTGGTATCAGCAGATTCTTCCGTTCAGTTACACTAGAGTTGCATATGATCATCACAAACGAAATAAGATAGGTTTGGACAAGAAGATGAGGAAATTTTGCTGTTACCAATCCGGCAATTTTACCAATATCCCATAGGTCTGGATCCAATAAAATTCTATCATACTGCTCTTAATTTTTGAAATGTTTTTGATTATTATACTGTTTTGAAAGAAAATATTATCATTGGCTAATCCACCACTGGACCCCGATGCATATCTCTCTGTGCTCAAATAGGATACCCTTGGGAACTTCTGTTATCATCTCTCTCTTTCTTGTATACGTTTGGGACTTAGTTAATATTATATAATAATAGTTCACGGAAAATTAACGAAGAATGTTATTTATAATATAACCAAGTGCGAAATTTATATTTCGTTTAAATTCATTTAAAAATGCGAGATAACAATTTTATTCTTTGTGGAAGATGCATTGTCCAATTTCCCTATTTTAAATTATCAAAGGAATATTTTGAAAATTAGCGATTAAATGACTGGAGAAAACAGAGAGTGGAGTTACCTTTACTTTTCTGCCGCTAGAGGACTATCGATTATGTGCAATTATTATATTATTATGTGTTACCTGATAAAATATTGTCTAATTGAGCGATTTTTGTTTGTTTTCAAGTGTATTTGACAGGCTTTGTGTGTTATCGAGGGCTCTTGTGTGTGTTTTACTGTAATTGGGATTATTGTAATTTTGGTTGTGTTATTGGATGAGTGTTCTCTGTCGTTTTTGTGAGCAATTGTTGTGTATTATTGAATAACATAATGTTCAATTGCAGGATTTCTGTTGTTTTTACGAGTATATATATGTGTTATTGAGTGTGTTTTTGGTGGAATTGAGAGATTTTGAATGTTATTCAGTGTATATGTTTTTCATTAAAGGTTTGGTGTGATATTATGTGCAATTGTTGGTTATTTGATGTAATAACGTTTGATTGTTTGTTCTCAGTCGTTTTGTGTGTAATTGTTGTATTCTTGTGTTTTTTTTCGTGTTTTGTGTGTTATTGAATAAAACTTGGTATATAATTCCACAGTTTCTGTTGTTTCTATACATCTAATTTTGTGTTTTTTGATGGAATTGAACGTTGCTTTTGTGTTCTATTATGTGCTGTTGCTAGTTCTTGTGTGTTATTATTGGCAATTATGCTTTATTTGTCGTAATATAGTGTTATTGTGTGTGTTTTCCATTTAAAGTGGGACCGTTTGTAAATTTTTCAGGGGTTTTGTGTGATATTGAATAAATTAATGTTCAAATCCACGATTTCTGTTGTTTTCACGAATATATGTGTTATTGTGTATGTTTTTAGTGGAATTGAGAGATTTTGAACGTTTTTCAGTGTAACTGTTTTTCATTTAATGTTTCGGTGTGATATTATGTGCAATTGTGTGTTATTGGATGTAATAACGTTTGATTGTGTGTTCTCAGTCGATTTTTGTGTTTTTTTTCTTGTATAATTGTTGGTTTTGTGTGTTTTTGAATAAAATATGGTCCAATTCTACGGTTTTTGTTGTTTCTATATATTTAAGTTAGTGTTTTTTAGAGGAATTGATAGATTTTGATTGTGGTTGAGTAATTTGTGTTTTATTGAATGTTGGTATGTACTATTTTGTCGTAACATAGTGTTATTGTATGTGATTTCCATTTAAAATTGAGAGCTTTTGTAAATTGTTCAGGGTTTTTGTTTGTATTTCTGTTATTTTAATGAATATTTGAGTATTATTTTGTGTTAACATCATAAATTGACTCTTCTACTAGAAAGCTTGTTAAATAACTGTACGCTGTAAGTTCATCATTCTCTTATGTCATCACGAAATTATTTCCAAAGAGTTATCTTTAGATAAAGAACAACAGATTTATAAGCCAGACACGTAATAGCTTAAAAGATTAAAGTTATCTTAGAGTAACCTAATTTTTGTCCATGGCAGCCGAACAATCTGTTGTTTGATTTTCTGTACACTATTTAATTAACATTTAATGTCTATTAAAGATCAAAAGAAATTTTCCTGACAAGCGCATTAATAAACTCATAATTACACTCTGTTTTATACGCTTCAGAACATGACACAATTCATTTCAAAATAATAATTTCGTTAATAACTTAATCTAAAAACTAATTTTCCTCCGGTGTTTCTCCGTTAAGGACGTAAACGGAAATTCGATTTTGTGATAATTCCATTTTGATTTATTCGAAACTGTACCAAACAACAGGTGCGTAGAAAAATATTTTTTCCAAATTTTACATTTTTATTTTTCTCGTTCTCGTTCTTCTCATCTTTATTTAATATTCACATAATAACTTTCTCCATCTTTGTCTGTACAAGTGAGATTAATGGTTTTCATTCGCATGTCTTTTCTTTAAACGTTTGTAGTTAATGGCTTGTCGATAACTTCATTGCACATAGGTGACGTCACTAACGCAATGGCGGGCTATTCAAATGGTTAAAAATTTGAATTTTTAAATTAATATATTTTAAAGTGTAGCTCAAATTACGGTATAAAAATGAGCTCAATGGGTTGGGTTTGATTAATTCTAACTGTTGATAAAGAAAAAACATGAGGTTAATTTTTTGTTGCACACTCCATTATGTCAAATAAAAAGTGAAATACATTATTGTCCATTCGTTGTGGTCGTTCGTTACAACCACTCCTCTTAATTTTCCAAATAATTTCCGAAATCACAGAACAGTCAGTAGCAGCAATAAATTAACCAAACCTTTAATTATATCAATCCCGATGTAAGTTCGTTTTTTTTTTAGCGAAAAATACGGAATTCTCTATCCACTATAATTTCCCTAATTTGAGTGGTTACGTCCAACTATCCGCTGTTGCCACAGTTCGAAATATATCTTAGGAACTCCCTAAATATATAAAGTTTGACTTTTTAATCCTAAATTTACTGGAAATATGTTTCCACGTGAGATCAAGAGTTGGATTCCCCACGGCTGGCCAAATATTGCATGAGCTCTGACGATCTGGACTACCTGCTTGAGGCGATTCAAGAGGTAGTGCGTTCAGTGTTCATACTGGAGACACGTGCCAAAACAGGAACACAGCAAACTCCTGGTCAAAAAATCCTCGGAGACGCTGACTAATGAAATGCTAAACCTTAGCAGGGGCCTGATAAGAATAGTGACGGGTTTACTCACTGGTCACTGTACCCTAAGGAAGCACATACATACAAACGGCATATATAGGAAGGAATCTATCTGTCGGTTGTGCATGGAAGAGGAGGAAACAGCCTCTCACATTATCTTCAATTGTGAAGCATTATCTCATTGGAGATATAGACTCCTAGGACTAGAATATCCAAGGGAGGAGTTCTCCAAGAAGGACCTAGTGAAAAGACTGATGAGGACTACTGGTCTCTCCATATAAACGGAAGTACCAAGAGCATAAAAAGCCTAACGGCTGAAGTGCCGAGGACTCTAAGCTTCTGACTGGTGATGCTGAACCAATCAACCAATCACGTTCAGTGTGTGACCAGTAAGCATCAGTGATCCATGTAAATTTGGCACTCTGTACTAATATTAATTAAAAAATCAATCAGAAGAAAAATATAATGAAGAAATCCGATTGACTGAAATCAGGACATAACTTGATAGGTTCATTATACTACTAAATTGGAGTACAAATATTGGATAACATTACAACATTAGAGGTAACCGTTTTTCCCTTGCATAATAAATTGAAATCCAAGTGGAATTTTTTTCGTGTACTTCCAATTTTTCCCACATTTTAAAACATTTACTTGATATAATTTTACCATCTTTTCCAGCGTAGTTTGTTAATTACGTATCTACTTTAGCTCATTCCACATATCTTTGGACCATTTCCTACATTTTCCATTTCTAAGAATTTTTACATCTGTTCCTTTCTTGAGTTGTCATTTTTTAAATGATGAAAGTATCCATTATAATCATTATTATTTATTTCTATCTCACACAAAGTAAGATTTTCATTATCCTCCTTATACGTGGAGCATGTCGCCGTAGGCTTTTCCTACCCCTTTAGA
Organism: Lochmaea capreae; assembly: GCA_949126875.1. Taxonomy (NCBI): domain Eukaryota; kingdom Metazoa; phylum Arthropoda; class Insecta; order Coleoptera; family Chrysomelidae; genus Lochmaea; species Lochmaea capreae. The sequence continues at coordinate 25,726,536 of OX421404.1, forward strand.
CGCAGAACGATCATAGTTAATGACTAACAAGCATATGTATATACACATATTTTATTAAGATTTAATATCTGAAACATGGCAACGTCGGTAGATACTGTTGAAGTTTTTGTGTATCAAGAACGTCTCTCTAGATTTACCCAAAACATGCATAAATCCGTCCGTTGTCGAGAGTCGTGCTGCTTATAGTTGTTATAGCGTGAATCAGTTGGGCGGGGTGGCCTAATGCGCTAATTATTTCAGCCACACCTCGACGTTACACGCGATATCCCTATTAAACCTTATTATTTGCTATTAAACCTCTCTTCACTTTGCTTTGCTTTACTGATGTTAAGACAGCGGCCCAAAGACCACTCTCTCTCTCTCTACAACTAATTTTCTACAAGTTAGCAACTTGTTAATGGACACAATTGATAGATGAGATTATTTAAGATGAAAATATAATGATGTGATGACATTTAATATAATTTCAATTTTTGAAGATAACTGTGATTAAATAATAAAAAGAAGAAATTGATAATGAACGCTAAAAAATCATTACATTCAATTAAAAGTTAACTTCTTTGGTTCTTTATACAACTGTCTAAAAACGACGATAATCCCACTGCAGATAAACTGTCAGCTAGACAGATCTTAAGGCTTTAAATTCAATTCGAGGATAATCAAAGTAGTAAGACAACGGGGTATAGTATTCGCCAATTAACTTGATGTCCCAGAAATTACTAACTAAGAGAGACAGAGTACCTACTCGTCTGCTTTTGGTGGTAAAATTTTGACAAACGCCAATTGCATCGAACCTTATCAGGTGTTAAGATTTTCAGTAGCGTAGCGCGTCACACAGTTATTGTTTCTGCTTTGTACAATAAAGTGTTTGTAAAAATGTCAGCCGTTAATGAAGAAAATCGTAAATGTACTGAAGGACAAACTCGTCAAGTGATATATAGAGTGTTATAATCTTCAATTAGATAAATAACATGTTATTGTAATGGGTACCATATTGTTAAAATATTATTTATGTACTCAGAATTCAGGTATAAAGCAGATCCGTTTCTATTAAAATCAATATACCAATAATTATAACAAATAATTAAATATTATTCATTAAGTCATATCATATATTTCCGGGCGGACTTTACTTTATTAATTGTACAAGTCGTGTTAATTTGTAACAGAAAGCGTATCCTCAGAACTTGCACGGCACTGTTTACAGTTATCGGATGGGCGGCGTCAATAGCTCCCTAGAAAGCATTTAGGACATCAAGTTGGTTGGCGAATACTGTACTTATATCCACATTTTCAATTCATTTCTTTGGATTGAATAAATTGGATTCTTTGGATTGATTGATTCGGCACCACCAGTCAGAGGCTTCGATTCCTCGGCACCTTTAGGTTTTTAGTGCTCTAGGTTCTACCGTTAATATGTGATGTTTATCAGTCTTTTCACTAGGTCCTTCTACGAGAAATCCTGCTTTGGCGCTCTCCAATGAGACATTCAAAGATAATGTCTTCCATGCACAGCCGACAGATAGGTTCATCTATATTTGACAATTATTATATGCATGTGTTTTCTTAAAGCGCTTCCACACTATGCCGCTGTTTGCCAATTGGTATGTCCATGGCAACCATTTTCAAGATCTTATTTTCCTGCCGCTGAAGTTGCTGCAACTCTTATACTATTTTTTAGCTGTAAAACTAGGTTTTAGTACTTGAATGGTATCTTATCTTTGCTAAAATAAGTACCTACGCTAAAAATGTCTAGTAAGCGTATCGTGGCACCCACGTAAAAACGGTCCAGACTTCTGTATAATTTAGCGGTCTTGGTAAAAGCAAAAAAGGTAATAAATTCCAACAAATACCAACAACGCACGGTATTCCGAATATTCCAACAAACCAATCAACCCGAGCCTGTACTCATACAATTCACATCGACGTATGCCATAAATAAACAAAGGAAAAAAATAATGAAAAACGATCGGGTGGTAAAAATACTTTTTCTTCTGACTACCTAAACTAAGGTTAGCCACAACAAACGGTGGCAGAGTCGCTTCTTCAACTCTTGAACAAAAAAAGAACCCAACGTGCAATCCGAACATACTTCTCGACATGCGATTTAATATTTCGACAATGAAAATAAAAATCATTGGCTTTATTTTTCTTTCAGTAGTGCCTAATCAGCATACAATGGGACTAGTCTACCATGGTTCGGTTATAAATAACTTTTAAGTCGTCTTTGAATTACAGTGGCGTACAAAATTCAAATTAATTGCCACAACTCGACTTATCGAGCAGAGTTGGAGCTTAAAACTTTTAAAATTTTTTTAGGTTCCTTGGAAACTGTTCGAACTGTCCTTAGTCTACGGGACGTTGCCGCCTGAACAGGCACTTGAAAAAGCTCAAAATAGTGGAGAAAGAAGAAACCTCCATCCACAAACGAATCCCAGGGCACAGTACCTAGTAGATTATTGGATAGAAGAGGGACATTCACCTAAGTTGAAGCCTGCAGATATCCTAGAGGGAAATAGGACTAAAGGAGCTACTAGTCTCTGAGACGTTCCTCAGGAACTAAGTAGATCTTTTAGGTCTCAGTAAATGTCACCCCATCATACTTACATCCAAAGTCTGCTTATTTTTTACTGTTTCCTCATGTTTACTGTATTTTTTTTTAATTGGTTATTTAACGTCGGTCTATTTCTGCAACTGAGGCTAATCACCGACGCCGGGAGCACTCTACCCCTAACCGGAAACCCACTGGTGTTCCAGCCAGTGGTAGGGTTCTTTATCGAGCCCAACATCCATGGACTCGGGACCTCGGTTTTACGTCTCCTCCGAAAGCCGGCATACCTACATTATACCTCGTGCTCATTGGTATAATGCCTGCGAGCTGTGATATGCTACTCCGCTGCAGGCTGTATGGGCTATTTATACGACGGTCTTCCCTAGTATGGTCACCCATCCAAGTACTAACCGTGCTCGACACTGCTTCACTGTAATTATCGCATCAGAGGCGTTTCACTACAGTGCTGGGCCGACGCCCTTTACTGTATTAATTGGTAATAGTGATACCCTGCTTAAAATTCTTTCATTTCAATTTTACTTTCAACTAAATTTTCTTTCCCGTATATAACTTATATTAAAATGTCTCTCAACAAACTATATATTAATTATACCCTATATCTAGATTCGTATCGCCCCTCCCTATACAAATTTGCTAAAAGCTCATCGTAACATCCTTCATCATTGATATATACAGGAGAGGAAAGGACACAGGGTAAAGTCCATTGTCATGACACAATGACGCGTTTTTATGCATCCCCTGTTGACATAAGGTTAAGGCATTATGTCCTGTCAATAAGGGCCTTTATTCAGCCTATTATGCCTGTTTATTCGTAATTCCGCTTCAACTATATCTCAGTTTATCATCTTTTTTTTTAATACCATGTCGAAAGGGGGAAACGTATTACGTAACTGGTGCGTAATGGATTTTATTTTTTTAATAAAACGCATATTTAATTCTAATATCTTTATACAAGATGAATATAAGTGGCGCAGTCGATTAGCTTATCCGTATGTAAATTTACGAAGTTGACAAACATTTTGCAATTATAATTTTCCAAGTTGGTGACACCGAATTTCATCTTTTTACCAGAAAGTGAGCAACCTACACGTATAATCGTGTTCTTGTCGATCCAAGCTAAAATTCTTTGTCTTCCGAATTTTCACTTTCCCTTGAGACACCAAACCAACACCCCTTCCGCTTTCGAGTCCTCCATCACTTCGGCTGCTTCATTACGGCGGCCATTTGCATTTAACGAGAGAACTAGCGAGTTAAAAGAAGCTTGTGCCTGTTTAAAATGCAAATTTTCTCGGCTGCTAGATGATGATGATGACAATATCGATCAAAAAATCGCTCTGTATAACATGAGTTCGAGTACTGTTTATTATTAAATTGACTTTACATGATAAAACAGTTAAAATGTTGCTGGTATTAAAAAACCGATTTAATCAGAAAATATAAATAATTATTGTTTAATTTTCATTATTATTAGATTACAAGGTTGGGTACTATGTACTTCTGTATGGTGAGGGTGAGTTTGGGCCACAGCACTTAGGCCACATGTGACCCGAGGAGTTGTTTTCCTAGGTCATCGACCATCCTGTCCTTTCCAGGAAGGTGGACAGGTCACTAGGAGACAACTCCTTTATATCGGCAGGTGTTGTAGGCCAAGACTCGCCGAACACACTCTCTCTTATTGACGATAATACTATGTACTTATTTATGACACAATAAAATAACTAATGGCACAGATTGATTCATTTTCCTAAAACATAACACATTTCCGATAGCTCCAGTATCACTAAAAATAGTTTGAACTGAAGAACGCCATCTATCGGAAATTTCGTGAACTATAGATAAGAACAGCGCCATCTATCGGAAATTTCGTGAACTATAGATAAGAACAGCGCCATCTATCGGAAATTTCGTGAACTATAGATAAGAACAGCGCCATCTATCGGAAATTTCGTGAACTATAGATAAGAACAGCGCCATCTATCCGAAATCCCGTGAACTATAGATAAGAACAGCGCCATCTATCGGAAATTTCGTGAACTATAGATAAGAACAGCGCCATCTATCGGAAATTTCGTGAACTAACTTATCTATAGTTCACGGGATTTCGGATAGATGGCGCTGTTCTTATCTATAGTTCACGGGATTTCGGATAGATGGCGCTGTTCTTATCTGTAGTTCACGAGAATTCCGGTAGATGGCGCTGTTCTTATATGTAGTTCACGAGATTTCAGACAGATGGCGCTGTTCTTATTTTTAGTTCAAGGGAATTCAGGTAGATGGCGCTGTTCTTATCTGTAGTTCACGCGATTTCAGATAGATGGCGCTGATATTTTCTCTAGTTCACGGGATTTCTTATAGCAGTGATTTATAACGATTTTCGACCGAGGTCTACGTTTTCTCAATGGGCTTACTAATAATAAAAATTCATCATTTTTTTGTTTATGGTTTATTTCAAAATTATTACATATATGTAAATGGCGAGGATTGTTTTTCTAAAGCCATTTTATGTGAATGAAACAAATTCATTTGTACACTAATATACAGAGATATATCTACTTAATAGTACATTATTAAACGAGCAATTTATGATAGCCATTATTCACGCAGGGTGACGTTTGCGTCCCGAGTCGTAGGCAAGGGGCGCAAGTCACCCGAGAGAACAATGGCCATAAATTGCTAGTTGAATACTATACTTTGTCCACGACCCTTGATTTCTTTATTAAATAAAAGTTAAGTAAATAATGCGAGTGTAGAACGGAAAGTAATAAGTATGTCAAATAATGTGACATATAGAGATGTGCTATACTCTCTCTAGTGAATTATCCGAAATACACTCTAGTAGATATATGGGTACCGTATACCTTTTGTTAGGAGGTAAAATATTGACTTATTATTAAGTGGTCGTGGACAAAATTATATTACACTTACGTAACTAATAGTATTTTTCTTTTAATATCAAAATACGAAAGAAACAACATATTCGCCTTAATTCTCAAATCAGTATTAATTGCTTTGTCCGGAAATTAGAGAAATCTGTCATTCGAAATATACATTGAGCTTCTAGTTTTAATCACAAAACCTAAAAATAAATACAACAAATTTTAAGCATAAGTGCCATACGACAGAGATGTTCTACAATGTACACGCTGTCAAAAGACTTCGGTCCAAGTTGCCAACCCAAAATTTTGGAATTTTTTACCACTGGGGAATTTCAGAACGAATTTGTCATATTTTAGGTTCGCGTTGTTTATAAACTGATCATTGGCTTTTCAAATCCTATAGCTGAATCCAAATATTGAATTATGTAAAGATCATGTCCGATAGGCTTAAATTTATGGTGGACCTACTGATTAATCTATCAATCAATATCCTCATTGGGTAAGAGAAATCAGGTCCTCCAACAAATTTCATCCAATCGGATATTTGGATTCAATTATCTGTTTTGAAGAGCCGAGGCTCAGTTTACATATATTTATAAACAACGCTAACCTAAAAATGACAAATTTTGTTCTGAAATTTCCCTTCCCCAGTGATTTTTGGGTTGGCCCCATTGCTGGCGAACAGTGTATTGACAGATATAGGTTAGGGTCGGTTTATAATAATAATAAAAGCCTTTTATTTATTACCAAACTATTGTCCACATTATAGTATCACCAGTTTAATACTTGTTGCACAAGAAATGTGATACAGGTCAAACTTATCTCCACAGCAGGAAAGACACAGAAAGTCATGTCAGTTTCAATCGGTATTAGCAGTTTTCTGTATCAGCATTGATCTAAGCAACTTAACTCCTCATGACTGTCTTGCTGTAGACGCAACTTGGCTGATAGATTAATGAAATGATAAATGAAGATTATTACCGGAGTATAGCGCAATAATCAATTGACATTGACATTGACAGGTCGACAGTACGACCTATCCACCTGGGTCGAAAGTTCTATATCAAAAATGACGTCTTTTAAACAGATAGAAGAGAAATGCGTGTATGAAACATCTCTGTCTTACAATTAAGGCATTTTACAAAATCGATATTACAGTTACTTTTAAAAAACCCTGTTAAATTCAGTCTAGTACATATTGTCCAATAAAAAAGTGTCTCTATATGTATTTTCTTTATCTAATTTCAATCTCCGCAAACTCAGTAAAATTCCGAACTGATTCTCAAGCTTGTTGGAACGAACCTAGTATCTACCTCGAATAACATAGGCATTTGTTGTTTTCGAAATTCAGCAACTGAACTGGTTTCGAAAAAAAATAACTAAAAATTGAATACATATTTTGAAAAATTAAAATTTTTGGATTCCCCGCATCAAATTAGAATTTTTAAAAATATGACAGTCGAAATGTTAAGTGACGTTTCAAATATTTTTGAAATATTGGTGCAATTCTATGAATTTTGTGTTTGAATTTCGAAAAATTGCTTGTTGTTAGTACGTATACATCAAAACTTACATTACGATTAATTATTAAAATAAATCATTTCTTCAAGGTATGTACTAAATTTAGTAGATTGTCATATGTCGTTAGAGACACTTTTTTTGTTAAACATATGTCTTACCCTGATCCGTATCTGGATCTCTCTGATAGTGGGAACCTTGAGTAACGCCCTCTTGAGAATGCGCTCTACCTAATCTATGCAACCTCACCATTTGCGCGGCTGCGGCAACGCTGTAAGCTGGTGGTTGTCTTCTGCCAGGACCTACGAAATATAAATAATAATATAAATGGAGAGTTTAATGATATTTTAGTTAGAATGTCGACACATTTCAACATGAAACTATCATATACTAAGTAGTGCCAATAAGGCACTTGGCATTTATACAATTTGGTGTTGGTGGAACTGCTTCTAGGCTTTTTAACCTTTGCAGAACTGTACCAGCATATTTGTCCCAATGGTTATGCAGAAGGGTTGTAAGACCAATGATATCCTAAGAATCAGTAGTATGGTGGAAGAAGATATTACAAGTAGGTGCTTTAACGTTGTTAAGTAGCACACAAAGGCTTGCTTGCCTGTGTATTACGGGGGCAATAAAAACTGGAACCCTTCTGCGACGTTACATAATTGGCAATAAACATAGCCACAAGAATTTGCGAGACAAAGAAATTTTCTTAAAGGGTTCAGTCTCGAGACTGGTGGGCTATATAAAAAGTGTAGGGCGGGAGAATGTAATCTAGGTTCAGAGGACCACAATAGATCTGGAAAGGTGGTCAAATCTATCGATCTATCCGTTTTTATAGAAACGACACAAAATCAATCCTTTGGCAGTGGTGGATGAAAAGGGTACGTGCACCACCAATCGCCAAGATATACACAGAAATGAAATCGCACGTAATTCAGTCATAGCATGAAAAATATTTTTATTGTGCCCTCTCTTTTCCATAACTCACGTTACTCCAGTGTCTTTTTGAGGTAATAATACTGGGGATCTATGTTATATTGTAAAATCACAATTATTAATAACAATCATGGAATGTTAAACGAAAATATATAATGCAGCAGAAAATCTAAAATAGCATAAAGCCAAAGAGGCAGTAATGGATATAAAAGTGTTTCATCATAGAGTTCACATTTCCTGTAAATAGGTTCACTAACTTTGCACAAAACGGTTTCGGACCTATGAAGTCTCCTCTAGAGCCTTCTTTAGCTTTAGCTTGTCAGGCATTTCATTACCTGCAATCCCCCCAGCCTGCTGAGTGATTCTTTACAGTTTTTTACCAGTCTAGACCTAGTTGTTGGGTTGTTGATAGCTTTAAGCAGAGCCTGGCTGTCAGTGAATATTTTTATTTTTTGTCCGGTGTATCCTCTTCTGATGTTTTCATCAATACAGGCTATAGCGACAATCGTCTCTGCTTGAAACACAGTCGTATATCGGCCAAGGCTAAAGATTATTCTCTTTCTAGCTCCTTTTATACCAGCCCCAGTGCTATGGTTTGTTTTGGAACCATCAGTGCACCAGATGGTATCTCGAGAATTTTACAACGATACTATGTTCTATTTTTTGTATGACATTGAAACTGTGTCATGATGTGTCTTCAGTTGTAGCTTAATTTAGATGAGCCAATAAAAATAGCGGTGCTAAATATTAAATTTGAAGATTTCAAAAATTTACAAACTTTTAAGGGATTTTATACTGATAGAGTTAGCAAGTTAATGACCTATTCAAAATATGACATCATGCGATATAGTAGCGGAAGGAATATTCCAAATTTTGTCTAGATCGCTCAATCTTTCGAACGGATCGGGAGTCGTAGACAGGAATTTTCATGGAAAATCATGAATAAACTCGATACGGTGTTCGAAGGTGTAATTTTTTTCTTGGAAAATATTTGATAATATTAAAATGGTATAGCTTTTCAAATTTGTTTGGAAATTAATAGATTGTTGATTTAAATGTTAATACATAGTTGGCGGCTGTCAACAAATATCAAATGTCAAAACTAACCTTCATGTTTAGTTTACTTCACGCCAAAGTTTCAGACCGCTCCGTGTACACTCCAACTGGTATCTCGTGTAATGAGGTGACGATGCGCCGTAACAAATTTGAAAGTGGGGATCCAGCATAGCGTAGCAATACGTTCTCTCTCTGCGTACTGGAAGCTCCGCCTTGTCACGAGATACCAGTTTACAGCTGTACCTAAACTGCGAAAGATAAAATGGGTTAGATAAACATAAAATCTCATCTAGTATCTGTAGTTTGCGTATGGCGGCAAAGTTTCTGGACCCTCTGTATATTTATTTTCTTTTTTTATGCAGTTATTCATATTTATATATTTTTATTTGCATCTTTAACAACTCGTTTTTTTTTAATGGTGTTAATAATCCTATTTATTATCTTCATCAGAACAAAAATATCCCGAGGCAATCTATTAGTTCATAATACCTTTGTTTTCAAAACAGTTTATGGAATTTTTTATCGTTGCCATTACTTGGATTTAATGCCTTAATTTACATACTGATGGTATTAGAAGCGTGTTTCGTGTTGATTCAACATTATTCCGTGTAATATTTCCTATTAGTATTAATAACGATTTTATTGGTTTTATTATTAATAATAAAATATCTTAATTGTTTTCAAAAATATCTACCCCTTTCTTTTTATAGATTTAACAGATAACTTAACATTTGGTTGAAAAAGAAATCCAATCATTGACCCCATATTACAGCACTCTAATGTTAAAAACTGGAGCTCTATAATTTTCTTTTAAATCCCTTGCTGATCGCTTATCCATAAGTGCCCCTATGGTCTGCAAAGTCCAAGTGTAATGCATGTATAGCGTATCAAACAGATTATCTATATCATAAACACATATATAGGCATATCGGCCGTAATCTGGTACGGTATATAGAGACATGTAATTTACCCAATTGCTGGAGGGCGATCTTTATATAATGCAAGTATAAGAGGGGTCACTGGCTATTTTTCTAATGCTCATACCAATGGATCAAAGGAAACGTTCCTTTGGACGTGTGCTGAAAAGATACGCCCTTTCATTTTGACAGCTGAAAGAGTCGATTCTCTGATAAGGTACATAACATTTCTTTAGTTGTTGTTTATTTTCATATATTAATGAGAAATACATTTAAAATTATTATTTGATCATAAAATACAAAGGAGATGGAGAAATAGGTGCCTAATCACGATAAAAATATTCATACGAAAACAATACGTGCAAGAAAAATTATAACCACCACTTTAGTCATGGAAAATATGCTTCTTCAGTTGGTGTTTGAAGTAGAAGATTTTGACTTCATGAGGCAGGAAAAGATTCGGATTTAAGACTAAGAAATGTTAGGTAAAGATGTCTAGAAATGACACACAATTGTCTTCGAGATAAAGGTATCTAAAGAGCTGTTGATAACCTAGCACTTCCTCAAAAATGCCTCACCCTTACAATGGCAGATTTGAACTAAAGTATTTGAGCCCGCACAGACAGACGGCGGTCAGGTGTTCCGAGTTCGGCGTTCACAGTTCCGCGTTCTTTGTAAGGGCGGGTCTACACTATGCGTATTCAGCAGATACGTAGAGTTGTTGCGTACACATTGTACAGATTTTCGGCGTCTATGTGCGGCTACGAGGTCTGTTAAAACATGTGGCGCGAGTGCTATGAAACGTGGGGGCAGCAGAACAAACCACGTTTCTAGCTAAAAAGTAACATAATAATTTTGTAATAAATCTATTCAACAGTAAAAAAACCAACGGAAATAATTACTGTATCAAGTGAAGAGCTTTATACGAAAAAAAGAAGATGATTTAAGCCTGAGATAACCTTCTTTGTGTGCGATTTTCGGTAATCTTGAAGTAATCTCTTTCCTTCCGGAGGAGAGGAAGCAATACAAAAATCCGCAGCACGCGGCCTCCATTGTTCCCAAATAACTTATGCACGTAGAAAATTAAAACAAAAACACAGTGGCGTATCGTCGAAATTAAACGCTGAATGAAATAAAATTGTTGGAATATGGAATTTTTGACCTAGTTTCGTTTATTGTAATATTTTAGAATTGAAAATGGAAGCAAAGTTTTCCGAAAGCTTGATAACGTATAAAAGAGTTCACTTTAGTAAAAAATAATTCGTTTGTGTATAGTTGTGAGTAAAATTAATTTGCACCGTTTCACAATTTGTTGGCGAGATAAAGAAATCTGTCAGCAGAAGCAGAAGCAGAACCGGTTTCAGGTAGGTTTTTTATTACTACAGGATTCCGACACACTAGCGATTTCTGCACTCTCTTTTTCCGATGAATAGAAATTATTTTACCGATAATTGTGATAATGGATTTTTTTGAAACTTTTGTCAATTATGTATTCTTTCAGCAGCTCCATACTTTGACCCATTATTTTCTTGTTCCAGTTGCCTGTACATATTTTGTATCATTTTTTGGGTAGATAGCGACTAGAACATACCAAATTTCTTTCTGTCCTATCCTGGGACGTTCACAGTCCATGTGGACTAACAATTCAAGTAAATGTTGGATAGACCAATCGGAACCTACATTGCACCAATAAGAATGAATAGATCGCTTGTGGGCGCTGGTCAAGACTCGAAATGGTTTACGGCTTTTTTTATCTTTTCGGCTTTTCAATCCATTCCGCATAGGTACTGTTATTTTATTGTGAAACAGTGCAAACTAATTCTACTCAACTATATTTGGCTGCTTTTCTCGTGAATGAAGAAACATATCACATTTTTTTGTGTATAAAGACTTTTTCTTAGTTTTATTGTATAAATATATACAAATATTTATAATTTTTTGTAGTTCTACCACTGTGTATGTAGAAAATTAAAACAAGGATATCTTTTCTTCGTCCTGCAGTCCCGTTTCGTCTGTCCGTCCACTCCGTCGGCCATATTGTATCGTTGACTGATTAAAAAAGCAATTGCGCTCGGCGTGTATGCATATTTCGGCTTTAGAAAATTTGTGAATTTTTAATCGGACCGGTGATTAGTCCTGCCTGATGGCTTAGCGTAATCTTCCAGAGGCTTCGGGGAAGAAAATACATAGAGAGGGAAACGGGGATACTAGGAATATTGCGTAGCTGGTACACCAGGACCGACTTCTTATTTTACCAGTTGTATTTGGGGCACTATTAAAATGATATTTGCGTTTATATTCTGACTAATCATCTAATTAGTCTTTAATCACTATAACTTAATCTTATTTGTCCTTTTTTGTATTAATTAATTGTTTTTTAATACGTTTTTGTTAATGTATTTTATCGTATTAAAAAAATAAAATGACTATAATCAAAAAAGTGCTTTATCAGATACGTCAATTTCCAAAAAATCAGAAACAATATTTGTCAAGATTATAAACAACCTCAACGTACCAAAAAAACTGATACAACTCAGTAAAATGACTCTTGAAAACACAAAATAGAAGATTAAAATTAACCAAAACTTATCAAACAGTTTTAAGACAAATGCTGTCCACTACGTTGTTCAATATGATACTAGAATGGATAGTGCTAAGAAGCTCGGGGACACTGAAAACAAAAACGACGCAATTGCTGGCCTACGCAGACGATCGGAACATCAGAAACATCAGAAAAAGAGCTAAAAATAGCATGCAAAGCTTTTGTAGAGACGGCAGAGATAGCGAGCTTGAGAGTAAATGCAGAGAAGCCAAAGTTTTTGAAAATGACAACCCCACAAAGAAGCGAAACAAAGAACCATTTTGTAGTAGAGCTGAACGAACAGAGATCAATAGAACTCGAACAAGTCCAAAGCTATATATCTATCTAGGTACAGTTATTAAGGAGGATGGCGATGAAGATATGAACATAGAAACAAGACTAACAAAAGGAAGGAAACAGGCAGGAGCCTAAATAAAATAATAACTTCAAAGAAGGTAGCTAGAAAGACCAAGCTACATCTATACAAAACAGTTATTAGACCAACGGCACTATAATATGGTAGTGAAACTTTGATATTGAGTAAAGAAGAGGAAAATACTCAGAAGGATATTAGGAGGGAAAAAAGAAGAAGGGGTATGGAAAATCATAACAAACCAAGAAATAAGAGGTATATTTGGAGAACAATAAATGAGCAGCGTAATAAGATCAAAAAGACTTGAATGGCTAGGTCATATACAGCGGATGCCAGACACCAGAATGACAAAATGATTGACATAAACATAGAAGGAACGCGGAAACGAGGAAGACCAAAAAAAAGGTGGTATAATGAAGCCATTGAAGACCTAAAAGAAGGAGGAATACCGGACTAGAAGACGAAAGCGAGAGATAGAAAACAATGGAAGGAAATTATCCTGTGTGTAGCATTATATATATAATTTTCGTCCCCCTGTGACAGAATTATTACCCAGTACCCTATTTTATTTAATATAAATTTTATTACTTTGTTATACCTATTCAACAATTTTAATTATATTGTTATATTGTTTATATAAAGCTTAGAAATTACATCTGAAAATGTGTTTACAGTTAATCATGTTACTTCAGTTCAAGGAAAAACAATTATTCAATGTAGAATGTCTCTGAGTCGTTTAATAATTAATAAAATAATATCCATACCCACACAATACCTACTTATTTGAAAATGTTAGTATGCAAAATGATTTTTTTCTAGATATATTGTACTTCAAGCTGGAAATGAGGATGGTATTTTCAATGCAACAGAAAGTGTGTTATCAAAACTTATTGCTAGCTGAAATAAGTTAGGTTCATATCACATTCAATTTTTTGTAATTATCTGTTGTATAACTAGCTTTAGCCAAATAAAAAGAAGAATATTAGATAAAGCTTTATTTGACGTTTACTAGATTCTCATATTATTTTAACTGTTTGACAGCTATGACGTGCAAGTACATTTATAATAAATCAAGTATATGTACTTCTTTATTTTTGTAACCAAAATTTATATATAAATTTTGCAATCTGTAGCAATTTTTCTTGTGCGCATGTGCTGACGTTTGCACACCTTCCAAATTGCCATTGGGTACAAAACTATTAAAATTTCTCATGCGATCTATTAATTTCTGCCCGTATATCTTTTAAATGAAAGTGACTCAGAGGTTATTCCATAAATTTAAATATAAAACTCATTATTTACCTATTTCAAACCTCACCTGCTATAGGCTAAACAACATTAATTATAAATCAAGCCTTATTGGTAAACAATGCAGGCACGGCGTCAAATCCATCTTTGAAATTATAAACATTGTTTAAAATTGATAAAAGCACATATTTCTCCACAGCTTAAGTCGTTGTATATACAGGGTGTTTCTAAATTCATGTGACAAAATTCAGGAGGTGATTGTGCGTATGAAATTAAGGTGGGTCTTTCCTATAACAAAATTTCCTCAGCCCACCCCTTTCCGAGATATCACCTTTAAAATGTGGTGACTAAATTGAGTTTTTTTTTTTAATTTCAGTGAAGCTAGAAACTTGAAAATCTGTAATTTTCGTGCACTCGCAAAGTACTAACCAAGGGTACTTTTTCAATATTCCTGTTACATTATACAGGGATAAAATTAGCAACCTTTACATTATTTCATATCAAAACATTTTTTCGAGATAAAGTTTTATGAAATAAAATTTAGAAACACCCTGTATACACGCAATTTGGATGTGTCGACAATATTCTTTACGGAACACTACACTAACATTAGACACTTTGACGCGCGTTTCGATAACCAGTTACTCATTTTGTTAATTTTTTGTTAAATCAAACCACAATCTTTTTTATATGGAACGCTACCGAAACGATGAATTAAAAATAATTAATACCGCACAAGGAGCATACAAAGGGTAACATTACTTAGTTTATCTTCGTGAAAACGATAACTTAGTTATTGAATTGAGCGTCAGATGTTGGTCTAGTGGTAGTGTAACTGTATTATGTGAAAATAGGTATTTTATTTAAAACAATAATTAACTGATCCTTTCTTTTTTTTGCAGGTAAGCTCATGTCTTCATTTTAATGTAAATTGATGTTCAAATGGGGTAAGTTTATATTTCCAATTAAAGCTACATCTGGGGATTACCAGAATGTCGTCATAAAAAAATTTGAGTTTTACAAATTTTGAAAAAATATTGGGTGGATAATATAGGTAGGTACTTACTGTTTTATTGAAAACAGGCGACATCTGTGGGCTACAAGCCGATAACGTGGGTGGTTTCCAACCAAGTTTCCACCAGAAAATCAGTATGGCTCTTTCTGAAAATAAAAAAAATCTATGAATATTTATTGTTAATTTTTAATATTAACATTATTTAGAATACTAAAATATTATGGCAACGCTGCAGCATAATTATCCGCTCCAACTTTTGAGGGTGTGGTACTTGATCAGACTGCATTTCCTATGTATGTATGTATGTATTGAGGAATTTTAGGATATCTGCAGGCTTCAACTTGGGAGATTATTCTCCTAGGTGCTGTGCCCTAGGATTCTATTCGCATTTGCATTTCCTATAACATCATCTGGGAAATATCTTTCATCATGTCAAATACTAGACAATAGTTGGTTAGCAATCCCAACATAATTGTTAAAATAATCTGTTCTAAGTTTTTTTCACCCCAAACCTTCTCTGTTCTATGTTTTTTTCACTTATAATTGCACAAGTGGTTTGTATTTTATCGGGTAAATTTGGGTTGTTTAATGAGAAACTGTTTCCTAGCAATTTGACGAGAATAACTGTCAACTATTAAAAACACGACACCGAAGGTGGAGTGTTTTTAGGCTGACAGTTATTCGAGTCAAATTGCTAAAGGAAACAGTTTAGAGTTTGAACAACACAAATTTACCCAGTATCAATACAAACCTCGAGGGTAATTCGGCAGGACAATTTAATGAATGAGAAATTTGGAAACATATCAATGCAAACTTTATTTATGAAACATTAAAAATAAACACATTTTTATTTTAATGTACAATTATTAAAAACGCAGTTATTGAAATTCATACTAGGAACAGTGATATCGCTGCGGGTGCCACAGCTAATCGTTTCTGTAGTAGATGTTGAAGTTTTTTCATTTTCTAAACGAATTGATTGAATAATGCTTGAATGATACTCTTTGTCAACTTGCAAGTATGGTTTTATTGATGATGAATTGCTGTGTCCTGCGATAATTGATGAACAAATGAATAAGTGAAAAAACCACTAGTGTATTTGTCGCTGTAAAAGTTAAAGCTAACTTTTGCCGCTGTCAAAGTGACAATTGCACTGTGGCATATGCGATTTTTTATACATGAATTAAATTGTCACCCCAAACATTTTCGGTATCTTCACCAAATCGTCTTTTAAACATTATCACAACCAATGATTTTAATAATTTGATTCTTTCGTGATAAAGACTGAAGGAATTCTCGACCGAATCAGACTATTCTAAAGCCAGCCAAAGTGTCGCGAATAAACCGCATACCGAAAAGTTCTTTTGACGAGCTTTTTGGAGGATAGAAAACAATCTCAAAGTGTTAGACCTCTACAGGGTTCCTATTCTTCCAACTGAACGCGGAAGTCTTTTTCCACGTCACTATCCTTATCTTGCCCCTACCAAGGTTTAGTATTTCGTTAGTCAGCGTCTCCGAAGGTTTTTTGACCAGGAGTTTCTGTGTTCCTGTTTTGGCACGTGTTTCCAGTACGACTGATGTTTAGTTTGAGTCCACCGAGATGTACAACCACGTGCAGTAGTTTTAGATATCCTAAATACTCGTTCAGGACCAGTGAATGCAGTCTCAGACCCTACCGTGTGCCTTTTCATTTCCTAAAATGCCATTGTGCCCCGGGACCCATTTAAGAGTAACTCTATTATGGTTAGCCAGGGTTAATAGTTTTTGTAGACACTCCGAGACCAGTCTAGATATCATCTGATGACATGCTAAAGATTTTAGTACTGCATGACTATCAGAAAGTATAAGCATCTTTTGGAATCTATTGAAAATGTTTGAGAAACACTGATTTACATGAAACAGTAATTCTGTTTATAAATTTTCCACATTATAAACAATACGAATAACAATCCTTATTGTTTCTATTGTAATAGGTAATAAAAATGAACGCGATAAATTTTATAATATTTCTTCTAACCATTACGGTGCTGCACTTAATAGATAGAGTGGGAGCCCCATTATCATATTAATACAACCTCGTTTTTTCGAAATAGACCGGTTTTAGTATCACCTTGGCTTAATATCTCTTTACCAGCGTAAAAGTATTTAGTCTACAGATTTCTTCGTGTCACATCAGTCGCTATTTGAGAATCTGAAGAAATATGTTGAAATTAGTATTGTGTGTGGGTATATTGGCCGTAGCTTACGCTGAGAGATCTGCGGTGGTGTATTTGTTCGATCCTACAGGAAAAAGCGGAGTTACTGGAAATGTCACTTTTACCGAAACTGCTGACGGTACTCATGTTAATGGAGAAATAAGTGGATTGACACCGGGAAAACACGGTTTTCACGTTCATGAATTGGGAAATATCGCCCCTGGTTGCACAGGTAAGAAAAAAATGTATAATAGTTACTAATAGACCGGTAGCCCATGACACATTATTTCAAATGGAAGCTCACATGTCATGGGCGACCAGTTTATAAAGTAAACTCTGCTGCGTATACACTTTCGCAGAACTTATCTACGTCAAATAAATGCAGTTTCTATATATAATTATTATATAATAATTATTATTTTTAATACTTTTATAAAAATAGGTACCGAACGCCATTGGTACGTTTTTGACAGATATCCGCCATGTTTTCTCGCCCCTTCCGATGCCGCGTAGCTTTAGATAAACTTGCCAAACTATACCTACCAAGTTTTATAACAAAAATCCTCTTTTTTTTCAACTAATCTGATATTTATAATATTATAATCAACAAATCGGAGCAGCACCCAAATAAAAACGTAGTTATAGTCGAGGGCTATAAAATGGGGGAGTACTGGAAAGATTTGCTTTCTCTTGGATAGTTTAAAGACAATTTAAGGTTGGTTGAATTCACTTTTAAAAATAAAATTCACGCGACACTAATACAGACAGTGCACGAGATATGGGGTTGCTTAGTCGACAAGAATTAAATTTTTTTAATAAAAATAAACAATTTTATAAATTAGGTAAATAAATAATAATTATTATATAATAATTGAGTAAATAGAAGTATTTTAAAATAATTTACATTGTTTAACACAATCTTCTATAGGGTATTAAGAAATAATTAATCAAATATTGCAGATATCAATTAGTATTTCTTAGAATGCTTATTTATTCATGTTAATTTGCATAATTTATTAATAAATCGTTAATTATTTTGTAAGTTTTGCATAAAATTATTTCCAAGCATTTTTAATATCTCGACTGAGAATGTATAAACAATAAATGGAAAATTTGTTGGTCGATATCAACAAATTTTTCCGAGTAATCAAAATTATTCAAAAATTAATTTTTATTTAACTGATTGTAGACTTAGCAAGAATAAATTTAAAGCTACCGGGTGTTCCATTATAATTTTGAAAATGCTTCTAAATATATAAGCCTGGTAAAATTTTTTATTAAGATATACGTATTCAAGATACAGGGTATTCCAAAAAAATTTACAAACATTTTTTGTGATTATGAAATTTTATCCTGTTTGTACCGAGTAGTTTCGAACATAACTTATTTGAGGTTCAAATTTTACTTGTCATGGTCCCACATATCGAAATTAATTAATATCATCACCAATTTTTGTTTTTCCCCTTTTAAAATCTCATCATAGGTTCATTATTTAATGGACATTAATTAACCAGTTGTTAATGTAACGTATATATATTGTATGTATATATTTTATATATACTGCCAGAATTCGTTTTAAATATTTGAAAATTACTGCCTCTCCTATTCGATATCAATTAAATCAAAATGTAATATTATTGTTTTAATTACACCGTAGTTGGAAATAATTATGTTCTGTGTATTATATTTTAAACCGATCTGTAATAAATATTTGGATCTTTTTCCACGTTCGGGAGTAGAAATCAGTTTCTATGACATCAAAATTAAAACATAATGAAAAACGTTCTCCATAATGTAAACTCCCTTGGGAATAATCGACTACTGTTTTTTAATTTTGATGTCATAAAAACTGATTTCTACTCCCGACCGTGGAAAAAATAGTATATACTATTCGGGAGAAATGCTATTTTGTCCTCAGTGAATTGTAGTCCTCTGGCTTCAAATTACACCTCTGGCCAAAATAACGCTTTTCTCTCCCTTGTAGTACAATGTACTATTTTGTTTAAATTTACTCTGCCCATCAGATATAATAATCATATTATTTAAATGACGAATAAATTGAAATTGTCTTTTATTATATTCGGTTGCAATTTTGACATTTCAAAATATATTTTATTTGCTTTAGCTTTTATAGAGTAAAAAAAATTGTTTTTCAAAGTTTTCCCAATGAAGAAAAGGACACCAGTCAGTTCCTCGCATCTACCTGAGTTAATCCCTTTTCGAACGGAGGGTAGGATTAAGACAGGTCTGCAGTTCCTCACAGTCTGCAGTTCCTCACATTCGTGAGTTTTCAATAATAACCCAACCAAAACCACCCTACCTTACCCCCTACCCTAATCCGAATCGAAAAATTGAATTGTGTAATTGACAGATTATTATAATAATTTTCAATAATAACCCAACCAAAACCACCCTACCTTACCCCCTACCCTAATCCGAATCGAAAAATTGAATTGTGTAATTGACAGATTATTATGATAATTTTCAATAATAACCCAACCAAAACCACCCTACCTTACCCCCTACCCTAATCCGAATCGAAAAATTCTTCGTATTTTTAGTCAATTTTTGAAAAAAACAATAAGAAAATAAAAATAAAAATATCTGTCATTGTGGACCTTGCTACCTGATACCTAATCCCTTACCCTTCGTATGCTGCGAGGAACTGAACACAAATTTTGTACCTACCTGTTAATGTGCGAGGAACTAGATAACTCCGGAAGAAAAATGCATCTTTTCTCCTCCTTATTATTATAACGCATTTTGACACTGTTTTGAAGGACAAGTAACAATTACCAAAAACGTATCGATTGTCCTTGACTACGGGTTGTAAGTAACATTATTTACAAAATTTGGATAAATGTTTTCTCATTTTTCCTCAATTTGTATCTCACTCCATAATTTCTCCATCTCTAACCAAGTTCTCTGTTACTCTTGAAGTACTCCAAGAGACTTCTGGCTTCGTTATATTGTATAAAATTTTATTTGCAACTTCCTTTTTACTGTTGACATCAACTCCAGTATTTGCTAATAAAGTGGGCGACGTTTTTCTAAGAGACTGTCCAGTAGGTATACTCCTTAAAGTTCTCAATGTTCAGATAGATTTAGCAATTTTACTTGGAATTGAAAAAATCGAGTGTTTCCCGACAGGCTGGTTTAAGCACTTTCGATAATAAATTGTCAGCTTGATAAAATAACAATGCTTATGACGCTGTCCATAATTTCATGCGAAAAGTATCGACTTAAATTAATAAAAATCCAAGAATAAATTATGTTGGGAGGAATATATTTACTTGTCTAGAACATATATCTATTTTATTTTTAGTATTAAGGACATCAATTATCTTCTAATTGGTCTTTATCATCGCCCATTTGCATTGTCATCAAAATGTACTAATTACTGTTATAAAACAACATCGTTATTGATAACGTTGGTAACGATAAAGTGTTGTTGAAATTAGAATTTTTATAATGGTTTGGAATATGTCCTACTTTCCATCATCTCCTGAATTAATCTAATCCTAAAAGACTTCGATGTCCTGTTCAAGCATAAAGGTACAGGTAAACTGGTATCTCGTGACAAGGCGGAGCTTCCAGTACGCAGAGAAAGAACGTATTCGGGTGCATAACTGCATAACGTCTACCCCACTTTCAAAATTGTTACGGCGCATCGTCACCTCATTTCACGAGATACCGGTTGGAGTGTACATATGTCCATGTCCAATTGGTCGATATGTATTTGTAAAAATTTTCTACTATCACAAGCGTACGATAAAATATTTGAAAGAGGGTTATATCACTTGTAAAAGTGCGCTTTTTTAAAAAAGGGTTTTATTTATTACTGTTTTAATTGTTACGCAGCAGAATTTATTGATAATTTAGTTTTTGTGTATCTATCTTTCATTTTATTTTTTACACGCAGGCGCTGGATCTCATTTCAAGCCAAATAAAAAAACTCACGGAGCTCCCGAAGACAACGTCCGTCACGTAGGAGATTTGGGAAATATCGAAGCTGGTAGTGATGGTCTCGCTCCTCTTAACTTCTTTGATAAACAAATAGTACTAAGCGGAATATCCAGCATCGTTGGTAGAACTATAGTAGTTCACGAGAAGATCGATGATCTTGGTAAAGGTGGAAATGATGAATCTCTTAAAACCGGAAATGCTGGAGGAAGATTAGCATGCGGTGTTGTTGGAATTATTTCATCTTAAGGGAAAAATGACTGTGTATTATTTTTAATAGTTAATAAAAATTTACTAGTGTTGTATTTTGGATCCTTCAAATAAACAATTTCCTTTTTACTACTTGAAACCATTAAAATCCGTTGAATTTCAAATTATCGATAAGATAATTTTAAAAAAATCTATTAAATTTAAGGACATTGCGTATTGAGTTATGAATTGCGGTTTTCCGATTAGATTAAAATAAGCTCAATCGGAAATGTAAATTTTTTTCACTTCTGGGATAACGGTAGAGTTCCTGTGGAATATGGTCATTTTCTTGAAATATTTTTTTATCGGGATCTAAGTCTTTTCCTGTTAACCACAGGACTGGATCCTTTATTGTTTAGAGATTTACATGTTTTTAAAAAGTTGAATAAAATTAATACATGATATTTACTATTACTGAAGAAACTAATAAAATCAAAAAAATTCAATTAAAAATATTATCAAAATATAACCTTTTCTTTTGGAAAAAGTTCCTTGTGTTTAACTTAAATTATTAGTTGGACTCTTGACCTCATTAGTACGAGGATATATTGAAAAATTCTTAGCCTACTATAGAACCAAACAAAATTTCAATGTCAAAATATTTTATTACACAACATATTCTCCTCTTAATTGGATACATTTATTACAGCGAACCTGCAACGTCTCTAGACCTTTCAAAAAAATGTTTCTTCTTGCTCTGCAAACCAGACCTCCACAGCTTTTATTACCTCCTCGTTGGAAGAAAATGTACGACCTTTTAAACTTTTTTTCAGTTGAGGAAAGAGATGATAGTAGGACGGAGCCAAATCTGGTGAATAAGGGGGGTGTTCTAGTAATTCAAGCCCTAAATTACGAATTTTTTGCATGGCAACATGAGATTTGTGTGCAGGGGCGTTGTCCTGCAAAAACAAAACACCTTTGGATAGCTTTCCGCGTCTTTTCTCTTTAATTTTTTCTCGTAGAGTGGTCAGTAATGTCGAGTAGTAATCTCCAGTTATTGTTCTACCCTTATCCAAAAAATCAATCATGATTACTCCATGACAATCCCAAAAAACTGAAGCAAGAAATTTTCCAGCTGATTTTTGGACACGAAACTTCTTAGGTCTTGGAGAACCAGAATGTTGCCATTCTATCGATTGTTGCTTTGTTTCTGGATCGTAGAAATGTATCCAAGTCTCTTCCATAGTAACAATTTGGTTTAAGAAGTCTACATCGTTATCAAATCGAGCACAGATCGAACGCGATGCTTCTACCCTTGCACGCTTTTGGTCAACATTCAAACATTTGGGGATCCATTTTGCACAATTTTTCTCATGTCCAAATTGACATGAACTATATGATGACCGCGTTCGTATGAAATATTCAGTGCTTCAAATATCCCAATTCGTCGCTCTGATAAAATCATGTCATAAACTGCATCGATATTTTCGGGGACTGACACAGAAACTGGCCTTCCCAATCGGTCATCATCTTCAATGGAAAATTTACCTCTTTTGAAGCTTGCAGTCCAATTTTTCACTGTCGCATACGAAGGACATTGATCACCAGGGGTATTAAGCATATCTTCGTAAATCTGCTTACCGCTTAACCCTTTTAAATACAGGTACTTGATGATGGCTCGATACTCCAATTTTTCGATTTTCACAATTTCGGTGGACATCTTTTTTCTTTTAATTTATAGCGTAACTCTGGTTTACTTTTTTGACGTCAAACTTCACACTGACACTTCTAATGAGTTATTGTTCGTTGCTACGGTAACGCAATATTTTGTTTATGCATGGAACTGGTCATCAATACATCCTCGTAGTCCCTCCACTCGACTCCATTTTATATGAAAACCATTGTGTAATTCCTTACTAAGGGAGGCATGATTCCTTTTACAGTCATCTAAATCTTCATATAGTAAGACCTCCTAGAAGGTCGGAATATCCGACATGCCTGTTTCGTCCAGAAAAAGATGAAACAGCAGAGCATATTCTTTGTGAGGCTCGAATCAGGTATCTTATATTTGGCAGAGTCTCTTAGACCTAGAATCTCATGGGTTTTGTTGAGAAGCTGAATTTGTTTGGTGAAGTATGAATAGGTGTAATCAACAATAGACTCTAGTGAGGCGCAGTGGAGAGCCAAACACCACAAACCTAACCTACACCTCTTTCTCTCTAGAGTCTAGAGTCTTCTTATCTGGTTGGTGTAGCCAAGGTGCTGAATGGTCTCAATATTCATTCTTTTCGTGACACTTGGCAAACTTGGTAATTGTCTGGCTAACAGGGTCTATTTTTAAGTCCCAATTAAAGTCACTGTTTGAGCTTCGATAAAAATAATGCACAAATGTTTAATTATTATAACTTCAACTTTTATATAAATAAATAAGTTATTTTTTTGTTTACGCTCCATAGCTAGATGAAAGTTCTCCAATTTCATTATTTTTATGTTTTTTTCGTGAAATACTGTGCAGGCAAAACTTTTCTCAAGGTTTGTTGCTTTTAGGCAATTTCGCTCATGAAAATCAACAAACTTTCATACCGTTCGAAAATTTTGCCTCCAAAATGTTTTCTCTTGTAACATTATGTATGAAAATACTGTTCCAAAATCAATAAAAAAAAATTTGTTTGGTAAGCTTCTGCCTAAATTGCATATTTTCCAAAAAATAAAACTTTTTACAAAATTAATGTATTAGAAAAATGATATTTAATGAAATATTTCACTATTTCTAGTCCGACGCTGTTACTAAACAACTTCTTTATCACCTTATCCTTGTTGTAGAAAATATATATAACGTGACTAGAATAATCGACATTCAGTTGGTAAAAAAAATTGCAATAAGTAAATCAATAGCATTCCAACAGCCATAAAAAAAATGTTCAAATTGATATTATTATGTGCTGTCTTAGTGACACTAGTCAACAGCCAAAGATCTGCAGTTGCCTATTTAGCCGATCCAGAAGGTAAAACTGGCGTCATTGGTAATGTTACTTTCTACGAAACCGTTTTTGGTGTTTTTGTAACTGGAGAAGTAAATGGATTGACTCCTGGAAAGCACGGTTTTCATGTACACCAATATGGAAACATCAGTCCCGGTTGTAAAGGTATAAAAATTGTTTTTTTTTTTGGAAGGAATTACAATATTTTTATTGTCTGATTTTAATTTTCAGTCGGTAATTTTTTTTTAAATAAAATGTGATTTTTCATAATTTTAGAAACTATACATATATTTTTTCATGGGCTCAGTGTGTAGAAATTTATCTTTTCAAAATTATATTCATATAAAATTCCCAAAATTTTTTTTATTTGATTTTTTAGAATAAAAAAATTATTTTCGATATTTTAAAAAAATTTCCAGCGAGCTTAAACTAATGAGTTTATCACCTCAACCAGATTCTGTTTTAGAAAAAATAAAATTATTTTATAAAAATTTGAGGAAATGTCCTCATCCCCACTTAACACAAAGATATATTAAAAACTGACTAATTATTCTATCTTATATTTAAATTAGAATAAAAATTATATCAAAATGATTTATTTTCAAAATATTTGTATATGATTTTTATCATTCTTAATTTTTCAAATTATTTTAATTTATTTTGGCAAATAAAATTACATTAATTATACAAAACTATTTAAAACATATATATATATTATTTGTGAAGAAAACTAAAATTGATAGTTTCATACATTTTTTTATAAAAGCTTTTGCCAACCCCCTTATTATAACAAAATCCTGAAAAACTTTTTTGAATCTTTTGAAACTATACGTATATTTTTCAGCTTTTTTAAATTTTTTAATTAAAATAATTTTTCATGGGCCCAGTCTGTAGGAACGTATCTTTTCAATATTATATTTATATAGAACTCCCCAAATTTTTTTTATTCGGTTTTTTAGAATAAAAAAATTATTTTAGATATTTCAAAAAAAATTAAACTAATGTGTTACTACAACAAAATTCCGAAAAACTTTTTTAATGTAATTTTAATTATTTTATCTTATATTTAAAATTAGAAAATTATATTGAATCAATTTTTTTCCAATTATTTGTAATTTTGGTCCACTTTTTTTTTATTAAAAATTGTGCAAACTCAAATTCAAGCAAGATTTCAATTAAGCCATTGGTATTATTTTGTGCAAATTATGTGCAATAAATGTCATGCAAGGTTGTTTCATTTAATTGTTCAGCTTATATAATTTTTGCTGACAAATTAATTTCCTTATTCCTCATTCCTATTAGCGTATCATCCAAAGGAATTCGTCAAAGAAAATATTTAACCCTCTAATAATTTTTATTTTGGAAACGAACCAAACTGTAATTGAGCAATAATTTGCACAAAATAATAGCAGTGGTTGCATTGAAATCGGATGATAATTAAAATAATTGCACAAAATTATCGATACCTTTTTCTTAGCAATAAAAACTAACCGAATTCAGTATCCACATTTATTGCTAGTCGATAATTACTTTATATATTTTTGTATTTAGCAATGGGAAGTCATTTCAACCCCTTCAATTTAACCCACGCTGGTCCACAAGACAAAGTTCGCCATGTGGGTGATCTTGGTAACATCGAAGCGGATTTCAACGGAACCGCTTATGTGAATATTTTCGATCGAGTTATTGCTCTACGTGGTTTCGATGATATTATCGGTAGAGGAGTTGTGGTCCATAATACGACCGATGATCTTGGACATGGTGGTGATGCTGAATCACTCAAAACGGGAAATGCCGGGTCAAGATTGGCGTGCGGTGTGGTTGGTAAAAATTTCTAATTTATAGTTTTCCTGTATTTAATATGCCTATTATATAATTTTTTTTTATAAAATTGGACTCAAATTAGATATAGTTAATAAAAATTTTATAGTGAAGTCTGTGTTTCTTTGTAAAAAAAACATTAAAAAGTATATTTTAATATACAACAGAACGACTCATCAGAGAACAACCTGGACCTCCATTCAGCAACCCAACTGACACCTTCATTAGCCCATGTCAATCGGGCATGCATATGAATTTGTGTTAATGGAACTATTCTTATCTTATCAACTATTATATAAAAAAATCCAGCAAGATAAGGTAGTGAACATTCAATATATTACAGACAAAACCTTCCTAATGATAATTTTCAACATAAATCCAATTTTCATGATCTTGAATAACCCAGTGGAGCGGTTCACTGAATATAATTAATTTATTTTTCGTTATTTCCATCTCTTTCTTTGCATTTTAATAATAATAATTTTATTGCTTATGAAACAATGTTACTAGGGTACAAATATAATATAAGTAAGGGTTGAAATAGTAAATACAATTCCTTGGGATTATTCAAGTTAGACAATTGAATAGTACTTTTGTGTTCTGCTTTAAAATTCATGTACGCTTGTTTCGTATCTGCAGGAAAATGTTCGCTTCTACAAATTTGCATTTTAATCACTGATAAACTTATTTTTCACCTTCATAATTATTCATAACACTGACATTTCTTATAAAAACCTCCTGTCTCGAAATATTGTTATTATATATAATTTGTTTTGTGAAAGTAGAAGTTAACAACAATATTATGATCAAGCTACTATTATTTGTTGGCGTACTGGTAGTGGCAAAAGCCCAAAATAAAGCAGTAGTATATCTTACCGAACCACACGGAACCAACCAGGTGAGCGGAAATGTCACTTTTTTAGCTGCTGACGGTGGGGTCTACATAGCTGGAAGAATCGTAGGCTTATGTCCTGGCTCGCATGGATTCCATGTGCATGAATTTGGAAATATAGCAGCAGGATGTGGAGGTATATAAAAATAATATAATTATTAATTTTTCCATTTGTACAAAATTTATTACCTCTCTAAAATTCATGTTTACTCTACAAATGTTTTCTCTGCTGTCAAAATTGTTATCAGAATTCCATTTTGATGGTGTAGCTAATTTCGTTAATGGACCTTCTACTGCTGATCCAACTAGAGATTTGAGATTATAGTCCAAGTGGTGGGTAATTTGCTTATTCCCTACGACATATCTACGCAGTCGCACTGGTATAGGACGTGTTCTGCAGTTACGTGCACTTAGCTTCGGCTGTCAAACCTCATTAGGTTTGCGTGCATATCAAGGTCACTTACTAATGTTTTTACAGTTAATTTTGGGAAATTTCCTCTGTCTAGGTGATGCCTTTTGGCCCAATATAATAAAAAATATTTAAAATAAGAATTAAAAATTAAATTCCCTTGATCTTATTTCAACAAAACGTTCGAACATTTCATTATTATATAAATATAAGGTTATTGTCAAGTTCAAGCGTGGTGCAAGACAAAAACAATTATATGTTTAACTGTTTTGCTCGAACTTGACCGGTTATATAAATATACATTCAGTATTGATCGAAAGGGAAGTCGATTC
Source organism: Lochmaea capreae (assembly GCA_949126875.1). Lineage (NCBI taxonomy): Eukaryota > Metazoa > Arthropoda > Insecta > Coleoptera > Chrysomelidae > Lochmaea > Lochmaea capreae. The sequence continues at coordinate 25,754,413 of OX421404.1, forward strand.
GGAATACTTGAAGAAGACTATTCTATATAGTTGAATAGTCACCTACTAGTAATTATTAACCATTACGTATAAGTATGCTATACGGCTAGGTACTTATGCATAGTATTAGTTTAGTAAGTAATGTAATGTATTTAGTAAATAAATCAAACATATCCCAGTGCTAGAAGTAGTTGTTTCATTCCTCTTGAGATGATCATCCAAGTGACCCGCAACACCACCTATTCAGAGGCCCTTCCACACCTATAATCTACCAAAGTATCCATCGACGATACATCCATTACAATATTTCACCAATCTAAAGATTTCTGTGCCACCCACTTTATTGTCGATTTTACGACATTGCAGAGGAGTTCCGCTCCGATGAATGGCATTGATGCTCCTTGTCCCTTATTTATGGAAAAAACATTAATCTCCTGAGCAGATTGTAACCTGGGCATGGACTACTAACCATATTCGGCCCGAGGGTCCAAAAAAACCTATTGAAGACGTTAACCCTTGGTATTTCATTTACCAATTGTTTTTTTAGACCAAGTAATAAAAATTTGATGAAAGTCTGACTTTTGGAAGTCAGTTTGCATTTTGCAACCTTCTTACTAATAAATATTGTTTGATAAGATTTCTTGTTTTGTATTTAGCCACTGGAAGTCATTTTAATCCTTATCATATGAACCACGGAGGTCCCGATTCAAAGCAACGCCATGTTGGAGATCTCGGCAACATTGTAGCTGGTTCCAATGGTATTGCAGTTATCAATATTTTCGACAAAGTTATAGCTTTAACAGGAACAAATAATATTATCGGTAGAGGACTTGTTGTTCACGCTGGAGTTGATGATCTTGGATTGGGTGGAGATGCAGAGTCCTTAAAAACCGGAAATGCTGGAGCTAGATTAGCTTGTGGTGTTGTAGGAATCAATTCGTAGTTATTAATTTTAAATATTAAATATACTTATTGTTTGTTGCAAATTTAAATTATGTATTGTCAAAAATATAAAGGAATATAAATAAATATTTTATATTGTTAATCAAAATGCTTTGATTATTCTCACTACTTTTTTTTCTTTTTCACTGCCAATGTTCCTTCTAGTTTAGCTCTTAGCAAACATTTTTACAGATAAGCGCTTTTGACTTATTAATACCAAATTTAATGTTAGATTTCTGCAATTCCAGATTTTTAAAAGTACAAATTTATAATTGCTGATAGAAACTAACAAATCTTTTATCAAACTTAATTTTCAATCAACTCAATACCGATGAAATAACATCTGAAGGAAATCAATTATTAATCGTAATTTAGAAAAAAAATAAGATTAGATTAAATTTAATCTCAACTAAACCTTCACTACTACCAGTTTCCCTCTATTTCACTTATCGGTCTTTTAATATTGAAGCTTCACGTCGAATTGTTGCTACACTAAATCAGGCAAATTTATTTTTATCATTTGCCTGACAAATTAATATTGTTCAAAGAAGTTGATAACAATATGTCGAGTTTAGCAAATAAGAATAAGTAAATATTGTTGTTGTTATTGTTATCGATAAATTTAACATTCGTCCTTGACATTTTTAATTTGTGTTTCCCTGTAAACATTATAGTTTTTTTTTAAATTCTTCTGTTGTCTTGTTTGGGCTACAACGATAACCAACTGCTGGGAAGCTCTTTAAAGGCACAGCCACCAGCCACTTTTTCAACTCTAAGAAAAGATAATAAACGTAAATGAAATATCAGATGGACTAGCAAAGAGGAGGACTGAAAGACTTTATTGGGGACCGGAACCCCTTTTGCGGTATCAGCCCCAATGTAATGTGGGAAGAAATAGGCAAAGCCTAAGAAAACAGGAGATCTGACCATTGGAAAGATCTAGTAGGGCTTAGACAAGCTAATAATCTGATGGATGACTACAACCCGTTTAGATCAAATGAATGCAAACTCAAAGTAAAACTGCATTAAGAGTTTTAACGGGACATTGCCGCCTGAACGGGCACCTGAAAAAGCTGAAAAGAGTGGAGGAAGAAGAAGAATGTAGATTCTGTGCCATGGAAGAAGAAACCTCCATCCACATACTTGCGAATCGCACAGTAATTCAGAATCCTAGGACATAGGAGATTATTGGATAGAAAAGGGACATTTACCTTGTAGCATGCAGATATTCTAAAATTCCTCAGGGAAATAGGACTAAAGGAGCTACTAGTCTCTGATACCTCATATAGAATTTATAATTGTATTTGTACAATAATTAAGAAAAGCGATTTCTTTTTAATCCCAAGCTTTTCCGTGGACGGTCCTGGCTAGGCGGTCGCCTCTACATCACCCTCTCCGATTACCATGGAAACAGCTTCGGGCAGGATATGGAAATGAATTGAATGGGAATGCATGCCACTACACTGTGTTCTCTCCCATTCTCTCATCCCTTTTCTCCTCTCTTTTCTGTGTACACAATTTCAGAAAGACCAGTTATTGTGGATAATAAATGCAAGAAATTGTGACGGCAAACGAAATTCTTTTAGCGGATTTTTTTCTTTTGAGATAAATATTGGGATACCAAAAATTTGACACATTTTCAAAAGTGTTTATCTCGTTAACTACTCATTTGATTTTGATGATGTATGCAAACTACACCAGAGGTGTATATCTTCAATTTGTACTGGACTGATTTCGATCAAATTTTATGTATGAATATAATTTCCCTGAATGGTTAGGTTCACAATTGGTCCCGGTAGGTGGCGCTTTAACTTCTGTTAAACGGATTTTGATGAAATTTTGTGAGTGTGTTTAAGGAAGTACCTGAATAGTTTAGATTCACAATTGGTCTCAGTAGGTGGCGTTACAATCGGGTTCACGTTGAAATCTTTTTTAACAACATGACCGATTTTGATAAATTTTGCACAGGAAAGTTTTTTGGTACGGGCAATCCAAAAAATTGGTTAAATTCTCAAAAAAAAAGTATCCAGGAAACGTACAGAAAATTTCAGGAAAATAGAATTTGTAGGGGAAAACTTATATTTATAATTTAATTTATAGGTAAAAGGTTTTTCTCAACGACTGGCCTAGTACGTTACACGTTTTCCCTTTTTACTTTTACGACGTTTTAGCATAATTCCCTCCATGTAATTAGCATGTAGAGGCATGGCGATGACGCTTTTTAAATTTTCCATGTAAAAAAAAGAAAGCAAAGGGAATTCCAGAGCGGCAAATGGTGGATGAAGTTTGCTCTGTAGACTGAATATTTAAACGTAAGTGCAAAACGGTTTCATAACAACTAATTTCCCTTCCATTTTATCTTGATAATATTGGCCGATTATATAGTTGTCTTTACCAACAATTCACCAAAAAAAAAACACACAAACTGAAAAGTAACTTTGATATCGGTGCCAGGAATTTCTGGAAATCAGATTGCTGATGGTCCCGCTAAAGAAGTAGCAAGTGGAAGTAGTCCGAAAATGGGAAAAGAAACTTGGTGTAACCTGCTGGAAAGCTTATTATGAAATCTGGTGCTAGAGCTTGTTAAGGTTCCAGAATTAGATCAAAAACTGATAGTAGGTATTCATAAACATACAGAATATCTTATATGTCGCAGTGTGGTGAGGCTAACCGGACCAATCGACCACTTCGAAATCTGCAATCTACAACGTACCTAAATCTGTTGAAAATTAATATTTTTGCTAGTGCTATAACGAACCCCAAGTCAATCTCCTCTCTCAAAATATGACCTTGTCTTATATCCTATAATATCTTTACTTGGTAAATTGGGAAAAACCCCAAGTATCTTTCAAGCGGAAATTCACGCAATAAGAAAGTGTGCCCAGTTCAATATTGACAAAGGATTATCATAATGTCTGATAGTCAAGCAGCCATTAAAGCGCTGAGTTCTTGTGTAATCAGTTCCAAAATGGTGTGGGAATGCCTAGGCAAACTTAATGAACTAGGCGAGAACAATATAGTCACCTTACTGTGAATTCCAGGACACACTGGAATAGAAGGAAACGAAATAGCAGATGAACTAGCGAAGAGGGGGACTGAAATACCCTTTTGGGGGCCGGAACCTTTTTGCGGAATCAGCTCCAATGTAATATTGGAAGAAATAGGTAAAGCCGAAGAAAAGAGAAGATCTGACAATTGGAAAAATCTAGTAGGGCTTAGGCAATCAAAGATTCTTCTGGGTGACTACAACCTGTTGAGATCAAATGAGCATAAGTCAAAGCAAAACTGCACTAAGAGTTTTAACAGGAATCCTAACGGGACATTGTCGCCTGAATGGGCACCTTAAAAAGCTCAAAATAGTGGAGGAAGAAGATTGTAGGTTTTGTGGAATGGAAGAAGAATCCTCCATCCACATACTTGCGAGCTGCACAGCAATTCAGAATCCTAGGGCACAGCACCTGGGAGACTACTGGATAGAAGAGGGACAGTTACCTAAGTTGAAGCCTGCAGATATCCTAAAATTCCTCGGGGAAATAGGACTAAAGGAGCTACTAGTCTCCGAGACTTTCCACTCCTTATTTGCGCCACAACTATTTAATATATTTGTCACCTCTTGCCAAAGCCCTTGTGCGTCTTTCTGGGTGAACTCATTTGAAAATTTCCCGGAAACTAGGTTTGGATGGTTTTTCATGAATTCTAATAATATTTGTTTTTGTTCTATGGACGCATTAGTAGTTTTTTTATTTTTATAATTAGGGGATTCATCTGAGATAATTATATTTATCGTATCAAAATAATAGAAACTTAACCTAAGTTACGATCTAACCATAGATTGTCTTTGGATCTAACCATAATCTGATGACAGTGATGACACGGAACTACTAAATAATCTAGAAATTGCGATGTTGTCAACTTCATTTTACCACGCGAATGAAAATGTTCGCACATCTCTACGAAGAGAGGTCAAGAATACCATTTTCAGAAAGTGTTCGCAAATTGTCCATTCGTAACCATGCGCATTCGTACAATTGCGAAGGATGTCAAGAATAGCGACCCAGAAGAATCTTAGATTGCCTAAGCCCTACTAGATCTTTCCAATGGTCAGATCTTCTCTTTTCTTCGGCTTTTCGTATTTCTTCCAATATTACATTAGAGCTGATTCCGCAAAAAGGTTCCGGCCCCCAAAAGGGTATTTCATCTTATAAATATGACTACAACATTAATAATTTTCTCTTGTACCAATCAACTTAGATAAGTAACTTCCTGAATATCATTGTCACTGTTCAACACGTCACGTAATATCTTCCAAAATAATGAAGACATTTAACAAACATTTTTTTTGATGTGTAACGGTTCCAAATTAACTGTTATCAATTCGTCCAACTCTATACAACAATATTGTTTTTCTTTCTTGAACTTCGGAACTGACAGAATTTGATGATCACGTCATCAGCCATCACGTAGTAGCTGCGCTGATTACCTACATTATTCTCTTTTGATTTTGAAATACACACGGCTACTAATTATTTTTCTAATTATGCAGGTGTTTGACAACACCCGCGACGGATAGGAAATTTAAAACGACTAATGGATTAGAGATTTCAGCACTGGCAAAAAAAAGGTTAAAAGTATATAGGGGTGTTCGCTTTGTTAGAACCATTTAGTAGCCATATTGTGTTACTTTCTGATGTTAACTGGAAAAAGTGTAATTTTAAAAATCATTATTAGTGAAACGCAACAGAATATTGAAGGATTGTCTGTAAAAAAATTAGTATTTCGTTGGATACCGCATGTGTTGACGGAAGAACAGGAAGCAAGAGTCAAAAAAAGTACTGCCAGTGGTGATGAATCTTGGATTTACTCCCATGAACCCGAAATTAAACGTCAGTTGGCTGTTTGGATGTTCGAAGATGATCCAGAACCGACGAAAGTTATACGTTCTCGAAGTGTTTCCAAAAAGATGGTGGCGACATTTGTCTCAAAAGCAAGTCATGTAGCAACAATTACTCTCCAAGATCGAAGAACTGTTACTACTGACTGTGGTGTACATACCGATTTGTTTGCCGAAAGTAATTGCTAAGTTTCGAAAAACCAGTCTTCGATTTGGTCAGCACAGGCTGTTTGCTTTGTTGGCTAAGCAATTGGTAAATATTCTTAATAAAAATCCTAGTAGAAAGTGGATGGTGCTATCATACAAAAGACATCACAACGTATAGATATGTTTTGGACATTCAAATTTTTTTTCGTAATTTGTTATAAACAGTTGAAACCAAAAAACGTTTACTACTTTTTCTTAATTATCCGATCATGTCCCTCGACCCCTCAGTTTGTTAGTATTTTACATTTTTGCTTTACATACCATTGAGATTGATCATTTCTTTTTCTTTATGGACCTCTACATATCTATCTTCAATACAGATACGACGAAACATAACAAATTACTGAAAAACATTATACCATCTGCTCTATTGATTGGCCTATTCCAAGCTCTATAACCTCACTTGCCCCAAGGTCAAACGAGTGTTCAAATTGTCATACTATTTGTTTAACTTTTTTTTACACTCTGTGACATTTATATTTGAAACAAAGCTGCACAAGGTGTAAAAACATCAGTAAACTTTCAAATAAACATTTTTATTTTGAGATTTGAGCATCTACTGAAAAGGCCCATTGCAGAACACGTTTTCGTCTGCAATTGTTTTTGGACTAACAAATTTAGAAATAAATGAAAATGTTCTAAAACTGGCAATACAACAACAAAACAACTAGAAAGATTAAACAAGATTAAAATTTGTTAACATTTTAAGGTAGTTGTCCTCTTTTTCAACGGTAAATTTCCTGAATTTATCAATACCTCCTCCCGTTACATTTTTCCTTGCCAGACGGATAATAACGACTGAACACAATCCTAAATCGAAAGAAAGAAAACTCCTCATAATATATCCTCTTGCGACTCAACTCCTACTTTACGCATGTGCTTAAAATCTAGCTGGACCAATGAACTGGGTCGATGTTTCTCCGACGACGCGCCGCCGGGTATTTCGAGCGCCCCGGCGCTCAGCACCGCCCATGCCCATGTGTAGATGAAGTTATAGTTGGCGTCGACGTTGGTAGGACGCCTTTTGATCTCTCACCGTAACTGCGAGAATAATCGGAGGGATGTTAAATTCATTTTAGAAGAATAAATTACATCAATAAGAGGGAATATACAGAGTGAGTTTTAAGTATGGAACGCCTCAATTATCTCGGAAACGGGTCGCACGAATTTTAGAGGTTTTGATATGCAAGGATCTTTTGATATAGCCGATATTATGGTGGGATTTACAGATCTTTCCTTTTTTCTGGAATATTAATTAATTTTCATGTAATGTTCCCTATACATGAATTCAATAATTTACCACAAAAACTGAATCTTTTTCAATAAGGGAAACTTCAATGGTCTGGCGTATTTAGATTTATTAGAAAATAGTACAAATTATTAAAATATCTTGGTGGTGCTTGTATATTTTTAAATGAGTGACCCTCATATATTTCTTCCTTGAGAATTTAAATCAATAATTCTAGGAGAGAAATGGGTACAGTGTAATTCACGATTAATTATAGTCAAGTAGTTTTAATTGTTTATGTTTTTAATTGTAATAATTAGTTATAAAACAGCTGGTCGTTGGACTTACATTTAACACGTTGAACGACAGATCTTAATTTGGAGATCTTAATGCATCTAATTATTTTGAGGTTTTGGTCGATTGAGTTCGTCTCTATGACAATTTTTATAAAATTTTACAATCAGTTTTAAATGAAGCTCGATGACAAAAAGTTACAACCATCTTCAGGATATCTCAAAACATTTATAATAAAAAATCAATCTCCAAGTATACTGAACTTATACAGTACGAAACATTAAGCTATCCCAAAAAACTGACACTTTTGAAAAATTCTCAATAATTTTTGTGTAATTCATTTATTTTTATTTTAAACGTGATAATTACTTGACCTTGAAGAGACACGTCAACTTGACCTCGCCGTGATACAACTAATGTTTTAAATAAACTAAACATAATATTTTGGTTTGTAATTCATTTCAATGAATTTAGTTCTTGTTTTTATTTAATTCCAAAAGGTATCACAGATCTCATTGCTGCTCCTATATGATATTCTACATATTTGACGAGTATTTGCGGTCAAAGATCAAAGCTTTTTGAATAAGGAAGTGAAATTTCACACGCAATATATCATTAAACACAAAATAGAAATCTCTTTATATGATGTTTCTTTTTTTGTTATTGTACTGGCCTATTGTATGGATTCGCATTTGCATCAATAAACAAAAGCCTAGACAGGAAACAGGGCTTGAACTCGAGCTCGTACAACTCGGAGCAGAAACGAGCAGTTGAAACGGACGGAACAGGAGCCAGGCAAATAAATTTGTGCAATGTTTATTCATAAATGCACCACTTCCATATTTAACTAAACCTTTTTTTACATTTAGAATGCCCCAATTACATAAAAGGATGAAGAGGGAACTCTATTCATACCTGTTTTAAAATTAGATTGTGTGTTTTAAACAAATATTTGATTTGAAAAGTTTATTTTTGTTGAAAATTAAAATGAAGAATTTTACTACATTCAAAAAAATTTAAGTTTCACGATATACATAAAAAAAGGGTAGAGTTAGATTAGTTTTTTTGGTGAGTATATTCAGGCGACCACTGCGACTCGCAAGAGCCTATTATGGATCTGAGGGCGTGAAAGAGACTATGCCAAACATCATAAACCTGATTCAAAGCATATGCTCTGCTGTTTCATCATTTTCCAGACAAATATGCCGCGTCGGATCTTCTGACAGCCAAGTCTTATCGTGCGACAGTGGTCTTTGAATGAACCAATCATGATAAATTTTGCCAGAAGTCTAAAACTCTTCTTGAGGTACGTTTTCCTCCACATTCGCCAGTCGCTAGTAGCCGCGAAAAAGTAGCGACGACTTATTCGCCAAGACACGCGTTACTGAGTAGCCAAATTAAGTCGCTATTCGCTCAGTCGCCAGACCTCTCTGGGAGCAGACAAGCGACTGATTCGTGACGATTTTTCTGGTAGGATAGTGTTTTAAAGGTTATGTTGTATTATTAATTTTAAACATTGGCAATACCTTTTCCCGCTTTCTTTTAGACTCTAGTGCTAATTAAAGAAGCAGATTTTCATTTTGAGCCTGATAATGTAGAAGCATTAAAATCACTCTTTGTTTAGAAATACTAATTTTATTATTATAGGTGTAGCAGAAAATTATAATAATACAATAATTATTAATATAAAAGCAACTGCTATATTTAACAGGAACCGATCGGAGGAAAACATCTCTGCAAAATTCTTCGACGAATATAATCGTTGCTACTTTAGTCGCAGTCGTTAGCGACCTGCGAATGTGGAGGAAAACGTACCTTAAGAAACCAGATATTCTATGTTTCTTTGGTAAAACTTAGCGAGATGCCAATCGCAGGATCCGGGTCGATAAAACCAACTCCCTTACAAAGGCTTCTGCCGATTTATACCAGAATTGCCAAAGATCTATACCAGAGACAATTTGCTGTGTCTTTCTATTGAAGAGTTTGGTACCAGCATCGACTGTACATGGTACTAGACTGGAATTGATTTTTTTTTGTTAGTTAATTTTTATTTTTTCGACTTCCATACCAAAAAAATTTTTTCTTATTTAAAATAACATCCCCACAAAACAGATGTTCTTTTATAATTTATGCATATTGTAACAACAATATTATCTGAATATGATGAATGACTGATGACATATTTTATAAACAACATTTACTTTCGATAAATCGAGATATAAAAATGAATAGTATTTATGACACGGACGGAAACCAATGACTACAAATATTTGTTTTAGATGAAATTTTTCATTCTTGTTTGCCTCGATGTATGGGATTTGTTTGACAACAGGATCAACAAACTTTATTAAATATAAAAAGTACGCCAAAGAAGAAAAAAAACATGTGTTGTAACGTAGTACTTTGTGTTATTTAATTCAGTGGCGGTTACAGGAATCGATGCCTCAACGACATTTTCCGCTGAAACTAAAATTGAAAATGTTTCTACTCTTGAGCTCTTCCCCGTTCGTGGACACACTGTACTGTACGGATAAAAGAATACTTGAATTATAACCCCCGTTTTTGTTCATTGAAATATCCTCCACATTCCTGACATTCCTTAAATCTTTGTTAGCCATATTGAATTCTGGAATTTGCTATTTGTATAACAAGAGAGGAAAGTGCTATTTTTTCTCCCGAGGATGCAGTAGCGGAGGGCAGTAATCATTCAAGGGAGAAAGAGGCACTTTACCCCCATGTTATACATATGATTTTTCCGCCTTTCGCAAATAACAAGTCATTTAAATAAATTTATTTATCAAACTAACAAACAAAATTAATTAAATAACTAAAACTATAGTATATTCATAATGAAGAGAGAGTAATAAAAATGCAAATTTGGATAAATTTTGTACTGAGTGATCAATCACTTTTTCTTCTCTTTTAAAATTTTTCTAATGTACCTCAGGTAAAAATCCTTTATTTTTATATACCTCGCCCTGTTCGACCGGAGAATACAATAGAACCCAAAACCGAGAACAATAGAAGGCAAGGGATAAACTATTCTCATAGGCGCCGCAATTGGGGGAAACTTACATTTCAAGTACTGTGGTATATAGGTATTAGTAAAGAAAATAGTAAATATATAAAAAGCTCTATGAAATTACTTTTTCTAATTTTGACATATAAAGTGACTCTTTTTAAACCTGACTGACATTATGAAACGTCTTACTTTTTGTAACTAGTTGCATAAAGTAAAATTTTATGCAATTGGTGACGAAAAATGTATTTCAAAATTAGTGACAAAAAGAATTATTCTATTTATTAAAATGTTATAATACAAGTTAAAAACATACATTATGAATTAATTAATTATTATAAATATTGATAACACAATTATTGCAATTATTCAAATTAATTTCCGACGACATATTTTTTTCATTGCTCGAGCTTGCTGTTATTTGGGAAGCGGCGCACATTGCATTAGATGTTTCACCAAATATTTCTTGCGCTATAAGTTTTTTATTATTCATGGAATTTTCAACATATCCCTCCGCAACAGAGGTAGATTTCCAACCTCCATGCCTCTTTGATTTTAAAATATCAGCGCCACTGTCTGCTAGGAAAGTGGCAGAGCTTCTTCTGAAGCAGTGGCCAGTATATAGAACAGGATTTGAAAGACCAAGAAATTGTGCAATAACTTTCGGCAGACTGCTAAATGTGTTAATTCCCACAGGATTTCTGGTACATTTTCCATTCGCATATTTTACAAAAAATCTGTTGTGTTTAACTTAATATATTTTCTTAATATTTCAACAAGATTCGTATTTTCAATGTCTCCAGTGGTAATTGCAAACGGCCTTATAACTTTTGTTTTTGAAGGTGGGATATCAACACGACACTGGCTTCCTTCGTCTATACCATTTTCAACTGGAAGAAATATTAATTCTGCTTTTCTGCATGCTCCTGCCATTCCAATTATCATTGCAACCATAGCCATTAAGTATTCTTTGTCATCAGCTTCCACTAAAAATTTGGTAAAATCTTCTTTAATAAAACTTTTTAGCACTGTTCCCGTCCGCTTGCCTTTTAATATATATGCTACCAAATTTGTATATTTTTTAATATCAATATTCCTCTTCAGATTTAGTTCAGACCTTAACATTGAGTAAAGTGTCCATAATGTGGAAACTTTTAGATCTTTCTTAACCTCAAAATAGCGAGTAAAACTTTCTCATTAACATGTTTAATTTTTTTCTCATCACACCACGTAACAAATTTTTCGTATGCCAAATCATAAACTGCCTTTGATTTTTTGGGAATTACTGATAATAGAGCATTACCTGCTGCCTCTTAAATATCGCTTGGTAGCTCTTCAGAACTTGAATCACTCATTTTTTAAAAATAAAACTAAAAATATATCAATCTCGCTAAAAACCTTCCGTCTAGACTTTTTTACAAAATGTCAAACTGACAACTAACATGAAATAACAGCAACAAACTAAATTTATATTTTCCAAATTTTTATCAATTATATTAAATTTAATTTTTTTATTACTTTCTTCAAAATTAGAAAAAATCTTGTATGCAATACGTTACGAAATGAAATTTTGTGTAACTTGTGAGTTTTTGCGAAACTCACTTCGTTCGTTCCGCAAAAATATTAGTAAGTTACGTTACTTTATGTACACACTGTATATATCCGTGCGCTTTTGGTTTATTTTATAAAATTACTACAAATCGATGAAATCTTAAAAGAGAAATGTGGGCCATAGTAGTAGAAGTGTTTCGGAACAATTAAAAAAGGTTTGGTGTCTCTCTCGCTCCAAAGTCAGAGTTCTCTTTGAAGCTTCTGAGTCTCTCGCAGTTAACTGTAGGAGTTGCCAATGTCACCTACCGTTTGGTCTAGACTAAATTTTTTGCTTGCTCCTATTGCGGTTTGAAATTCATAAGCGTAACTAAAGGGGCAAATAAAATAAGTTTTTTGTCAGAAATTTCAAGTACAGTTCAAATTTTGTGTACAGCGCGAGCGTAAACTGTGGAGGAAGTGTGGAATATGTTTTTGACGTATACATTTTTATACACATTGCATTAAAGGAAGGAGATTGCCGAAAACTATTAAACTTATGGCTATAATTACTCCTAGATATCAAAAATACGATTGAATTGAATAAGCGAATTTTATTTTTTGTTTGTTGCCACTGTATGTTTTCATTATATTTTTTATATAAATTCCCGTTGGTTACGCCCATGTGAAACTTACTTTTTCGACTTCAACTCAAGAATAATGACATTTTATCTCTTTCAATATAGAGATACAGTTATTATTTTTAATAGGATACGAAAAGATCGAGATGTCGACGTTTTTTTTTTAAAACATCTTGCTTTGTATATTGAGATGGTCTTTTATTCTAAAATTTCCAGATATGTTCGTTTAATGAACAGAAAAAGTTTATAAAGGATTAAAAAAGAAATCCTTAAACATTCCACTACATCTAACCTATTTTTGTGACATCCCGAATTAAATAAACCAAAATAATTGTGAAAATATTACTGTTAAACAATATGTTTTTTTATGTCATTAATATATATTTTTTTGTTTCAGGCCGGAAAGATGGGACTTGGCCCCACAGGTCACATGCCTTTCTTCTGCCATAATGGGGATCCGCTATCGCAACCGCCACCAGCCCACATGGGAATCCCACCGTACCAGTTGGATAGCAAGGGGGCGGCATCCATGGGTGAGTACGGAGGCTCACCTCAGCCGCAGCCCCTTAGCCCAGCCGAATGGAGACGACTCGGGCCGCTGCTCGCCGCCACAGGTATCTTTGAGAGACTTACCACCCCGCTTTGAATTTTTATTTGTTGGAGGGTGGTAATATTTTAGTGGTGGAGGGCAGTAGCCTGTAGATTTTTTTAGTTGGGGAACTGTAGAATTTTTAATTTTTGTAGTAAGAATAACCTTCAGAAATCAATGTTTTGAGGTCGATTAGTTCGAAGCTTCAATTCTTAGAGGACACGTACCGTTTTATTTCACTCTGCACCATTTCTAAATTTATAGTTTAGTTTTACAACCTAGATTTACAGCCTTGAATTGCAACCTAGAATTTTTGGCACAAATTTCAAAATTTTGGCAGTAAACCAAAAAATGTATACGAGAAACCTAAAATTTTTGGCAGGAATATCAAAATTTTGCCGAGAAATTTAAATTTTTTTGCGGAAATTTCAAAACTTAGGCGGGAAAACAAGGATTTTTTGCGCGAAACCCATAATTTAGGCAGGAAACCTAAAATTTTTGGCGGAAATTTCAAAATTTGGACGGGAATTTCAAGATTTAGTTGGAAAACCTAGAGTTTTGGGCGCAAAACCTAGAATTTTTGGCGATTTTTTGGCCTAGGCTTGAAAAAAGCCTAGCGGCCTAACAAAAATGCAAAATTTTCTTTTTTTCGCGCGCCCAAATCTGTAAAAACACTAGCACTCGCAAAAAAGAAGCCTTGAATTTTTTCTGAAGCCTATGCTTCGATAAATAGCCTAGCGGCCTAACCAAAAAACTAAATTTTCGCTTTTTTCGCGCTCACAAACATGTAGAAACCTTAGCAATAGCAAAAAAAGAATTTTTTATTCGAATCCTAGAATTTTTTCTGTTGTTCTTTATATCTCTGTATCTCTTTAACGGAGAATTTTCAATTGCTAGGGATTTTTTAAAGTAAGGTATGTTTACAGATTATCGCCATAAGACGAAAAATTTAAGTTTAATGGGATAGAGAGGGACAATTAAGGGCCGTGATATTAAACAATAGTTATTTAAGTACCGATGTCGCAAAACTGTATATTATAGCTAGAGAGTTTTTCGCCAAGGTGCATATTAATACGTCAAATGTCATTTTTTTTGTAAAGGTCGACGACAATAGTTTTAAAAGTATTTTTTCGTTTTATTTGACTTCACATAATCTTTATAGCAAGGTTAGTTTATGAATACCATTTGAATTTAGTGTAGAAAGGTTTTTGAAAAAAGAAACATGCAATTTTCCGTTAAAAATCATATTTAAACGGTTATGATCCAACAGGTGTTGTTCGTTAAGGACCTTAAAAGTTTTAAGAACAAATTAGGCTACAGTGAGAGTTACAGTGAAAAAAAAAGAGAAATAATCATCAGCAGAAGCTTTATCCTTCGTGAAGAGGCGGTGGCATCAGGTCATAGTTATTGAAGTGGCTGCCATTATCCTAATTATCCTTGGTCGTTTGCATATCTCGCTCCTTCTCAAAGGGATCGTGGAGTTGGAGGTGTTTTCATAATTCGACACTCGGAACCGGGATCCTTTGAACTTCCAGAATCTAATTTTGTTTTGCCTCTTCTTCTTGTTGAATCTTAGCCATAGGCGTCGGGATCGTAAAAAAAAAGTGTTGAATTACTAGGAAAAGTACGGGAAAGGAAGTATTCATAATTCTTTGTATTTCCTACTAAGGAACTAAATCTAGTAAAAAAATATTAGACCCTTATTAATTTTTTGTCGTTTGTCCTTATTATACCTAACAAATTTCTACTTTTTTTTTTGTATACACCGCTAAATACGTAAATGACCATACACTTAAAAAAAAACAACGATATGAAAAATGAGTTATTCACAAGTGTTTTGCTATCTAGCCTGAAGCCAATCAGCAGATCCGTGATCGCGTGTTTTGAAAGTGCCAATTAGAAATGTAAATATGGTCGAACAGGCGTTACATGCCCATTCTACGGGTAAGTCAGTCAATCGGATCTGTCATCAAGTTCTCTCCAGTTGGGCTGTTATTTTCCCATTTTGTTGCGTACATGCAAAATTCTTTGTTATCCAATTATATAAATATTACATCTTGTTGCCAACTCTACTTTCCGAACTGTGAAGAAATTATATAGTGGATAATAGTACATTATTAAACGAGCAATTTATGATAGCCATTATTCACGCAGGGTGACGTTTGCGTCCCGAGCCGTAGGCGAGGGGCGCAAATCACCCGAGTGAATAATGGCCATAAATTGCGAGTAGAATACTATACTTTGTCCACGACCCTTGATTTCTTTATTAAATAAGGCGAGTGTAGAACGGCATTTTCAACATAAAAAGTATTTTGAATGCAACAAAACTATGAATTTTTAAACCGAAAAACCAAATTCTCGAACAAAAAACTACGAGTAACTTCTATAATTCAATAGTTACAACGTTGTAATTATCACCAATCGATTCAGAGGAAGATTTTACATATACGAGTGAATTTTGAATCGATATTTGCAAGTATTAAGAGAGAAAAATTCAAATGGTGTAATATTTCCATTCCCTTTGCTCAAAATTTGCAACAAACTTTTTTTTGTGACAGAAAAAATGCTCGGGAAGTCGTTGTTTCTTCTTAGTTGAACGGTCATTGTTTTTGAAAGGACCCTTTTTCATCATAAAGGGTCTTGCAAATACCACAAATCTATGAATATTGAACTGAAGTTTTAGGAGAATACTCTCAAAAGACCAATCAACTGTTGAAAAAAATTCACAAAACCATAACCTGGAGGATAAATCGTCAAAGTAAAATCATTGGGACAAAAAATAACGCGTCACTCCTATTCAGTTAAAAATATATCTCGATATGATTCATACTAATTCGATTTAAGTAAAAAACATATTTGAAGTTGGTGAATTGGTACAAATTCAAAATTAGGCCAGTAGGGGACTATTCAAAACCGAAAAACCTGCCAAGAATCCTTTGAAAAAAGTTTGCCAGTGACCGCTAGGAAGAGTAAATATTATTGAAAATTCGCGCAACATTCTCAACTCAAATTAGAAACTTTAATAGCCACGTGACCACATTCTACGAATCCCAATTATATTTTTGGCTGTCAAGTAACAATGACAAAAATTGTGCACTCCACCCGTAATTAACGAGCTCTCCATTGGACACGTGCTAGGGTCGGGGAGATATCGACGCCGACATGCGGTGTACCGTCGCCAATTTGGATAAAAATGTTCCTACATAAAAGGGATACACAAAAAATAATCAAAAATTGTTAATGAATTGGTGATGTATTCATAAGCACGTATATTGTACATGGGCGTTTTAATTCGTGTTGTTGCTTTTTTTGTTTTCGTTTTGCGGAAAACCTAGTGTCAATTTGTTGGGGTGGGATTATAAGCATCTTTTTTTGTTCTATTTAACTTATGGTATAAAAAACTTTCCCATTTTATCTTCTTTATATTTCATATATATGTTTTCTTATTTCCCTTTCCATCGTTTCGTTCGTTTTGTCATGCTATTCTATTTATTATTCGTTTTACAGAAAACCCATTTATCCATTTACCAAAACACCTCAAATATTTCATTAAGGTAGTGCCAAATGACTCTGGCAACAGTTTCACTCGAAATAAAAACATTCTCGGATATTCTGATGCACATACCACATTCCATGCACATTTAAATTTCGCGCGCGTTCCAATCTTAATTACATCGACGCCACATGTTAAACAACAAGATAAAAAGTAAATTTTTCCTAATTTCAAGCTGTTAAGTTGGTGGAAATGTCTTTTTGTCGTGTAGTGTTCAATAGTGATTACAATATTCACAAGAGGGTGGATATCTCAAAGCTATTAGGTACCCATGTGGGAGAATGTTGGGGGAATGTATTGTGGGCTGGATGATCTGGAGTTTGATATTGGATCTGTAGAGTTATTGCCAGGTTTTTAATCTTTGTTTCAATTGAACAGGCTTCTTTTGCAGCTTGGTCTGCCTTCTCGTTTCTCTTAATTCCCACAAGAGGGTACCATTTGAGTATAATGTGTGCTTTGTTGACTGAATTGAGGATAGTGAGTCCGTGCACAATAGTAGGGTCTGGTGGGGTGGAAATTTACTTTGAAGTGCCTTGAGTATTCCATTTATTTCTGCAGTGTAGATGTTACAGGTTCTGGGGAATCGGTATATACTTATATCAGGTTCTGCTGTAAAGAGCACAGCCAACATTCTGCTTATATTTGGAAGGGTCGATAAAAATGGTAATATCGTTATTGGTGAGCTTGTTAAAGTAGACGACTGGGTGTTTCTTTTTTATGAAAGCAGGTTAGGTAGGTGTTCTCAGCAAACTGGTTTCATAACGTCTGGAAATTGACTGAATGGGATTTAGTAACTTTAATACTAGATCTTTTAGAGTTCCACATATTCTAGTGTAGTTCAATGTTTAAGGCATTAATATCTTCTTTTTGGTAATCTGTAGCTATTTAAAAATCTAGCTGGCTTAATAATGTACCAATAAACCATGTTTCATTAAAATCTGATCGTCTACTCACACATTTCCACCACTTAACTCCCTAAATATAAATCGTTATCCTGCATACGGCCAACGTCTTTCGAAAACGTATCAATTACAAATAAATCCAGCAAATAATTAATAGTAAATCCGAATTGGCAATGAAATAAATTTCACCCGTCGCGTGGTTCCCGCATTTCCCCAAGAACCAGTGAATACATATGTATGTTACGCACGCATACGTACTCTCGAATAGGTCGCATAAAGGGGTCGTGAAGGGCAGCGAATAGGGGTTGTCATTATTCACAACACGTGCCTACTAGTCACTCATGTGGTTTTAATGACTAACCAAATATCTGTACTTGACAATAATGCAAATATACATACTTGTAATATTTTAATAGTCAATTAGTGTTTTTTTTTTCGGTTTATTATATATTATTATTTTTCATTGTACCTACGAAATTTAGAATAAAAGACGACGAGAATATTTATTGTATTCTTTACTTTTTCAAGGTCATATTTAACGAGGTTCTAATATCACCAATAAACGGCACGTCAACGTTTACGGGTTCTTAAGTCGGGTACACAGTGGCGAACTGCAACGGTTGCTGCAACAAACTTTAGTTGGCACGCTGACGACGGACTACCCAGAAACCAACTGTGATTTTCTTTGTGTTCGTGACAAAAACCGACAACTGGTGGTTGCTTACGAACCATTCGAAGCATGTTCGCGCACATGCTGTGACATGCGTCTACACTGTGAATTTTGGTTGAAGCAACCGTTGCAGTTCGCTAGTGAGTACAGAAATCAGTAGTACATAACAGTAGTGAAACTGGTAGACACCCTAATGACATGACAAAGGTTATAGTTCATGCACGATGGTTGCCTTTCTTGCTCATTTTAGTCGAGTAGTTCGTCAATATCTTTACACTACGAATGGAAATCGAAGGATAGGACGGGGGGTCTTGAAAGGACGCTAGCTCCCTTAGGAGGAACTTTTAGATAAAGGTAAATAAGTTAGATGGACTTTTAATGAGTATCCTGCCAAACGGAAACTACAGTTACTAGAGGTGATTTTAAGTCGATTTAGCTAAAATTACCTTGATCCGAAAATGCTTCCTAAGGGAGCTGCAGCCCTTTGAATAATATTCCGTATGGAAGACTTGGTGTCTTCTGGTGCTAACCTCAGGATTATTTTCGATTTCAATCAAAATATCGTCTTCATATTCCATTGTCACATCAGGTCGTCTACCAGTTTAGGTATTTTTAGGTACTACTGAGCCACTTTCTCTTATTCTTTGGTGTACGGCTACAAATGTTGCGCGAGTAGGATGCCTTCCGTTTGGCAATTTTTCCGCATATCTTCGCTCTTCTGCACGAGCGTTACATTGTACTTCCCCATAAACTAAATGCATATCAGCGTATTCTTCTTTCGAAAAATAAACCATTTTGATCAAATTAACTATTATTTTTTACCTTTCACACACAATAACAATTATAATTTATTGTTTAGAATCAAAATAATTTGGCACATTGTCAGATTTTGTTGATTTTTCAAAGCCAACTTGATATTACAGATACAATTTTATAATCCAATATGATTTTATGTAAGAAACACAAAAAGTTTAAATTTATTTTTCTCGAAAACGGTTCATGATATCGATTTGAAAGAAGAGAACATTTTTTATGGAAATTATCTTGAGTTTTCCAAATTCGGTGTCGGATACATAAAAAACTTGAAAATAAATTTTTTTTTAATAAAAATACCTGTTTCCCCCCCGACTGACACGCTTGTGATGGTTCTGAAAAAAAAATTATTTACAGCGAACGACTGGTTTATAACTGTTTATTGATTATACCAAGTTTGAATATTTTAAGTACCGGTATTTTTGAATAATTTGAAGAAAACTCATATGAGCACGTCTTCTTCAAAGGACTGTAGCTCCCTTAGGAAGCATTTTCGGATTAAGGTAATTTGAGCTAAATCGACTTAAAATCACCTCTAGTAACTGTAGTTTCCGTTTGGCAGGAGAGTTTCTGGACACTCTGTATACCGGTAAAAAAAATTATTGTAAGTGATGGGATGAACAATATCGAATAACAAAACGTATTTAGGGAAACATCATTAAAATGAAACAAAGTAATTGTCGGTTGTGGATATATAGAAGGGTTGGTAGTAGAATATAATATCAATACACATGAGACACTTTTCCCTCTGTGTTAATCGATACTTTTCATCTTGAAATTGAAGCAGACTCGAGTATTAACATATCCGCTGATTAAGGCACAGTATTGTAATGGGTTTTTTCGTTTAAAGATGCGATAGTTCCATCAAAAACGTGCTATGTAATAGATAATTTTGAATTTGTTGATAAATACGTTGAAATAATTGCTTGGTACGTAGAAAAAACCGTTTACACGATAAGATGTATTACAAAGAGATGGAAATCGATCCCAAAATGGGAATGCCATCGTATGAGATTCTTTCCAAGTACTGTACAGGCAGATAGGCATAAAAGGAAGGACCTCCAATTAGTACAGTCATGACCTGCCGAGGAAGGAGTAGGAATACAGGACTATGCAAGGAGAAAGCCATTGTCATATACTCCGACAACCAAGAAGTTATAAAAACAATCAGCTAGTTCAATCCAGTTGACTTTCAAACTTGTTTGTTACTTTTTGTAAACCTTAGAAGAGCTGGGCAGTCAAATTAGACTGTCCTGGGTACCCGCTAGAAGCTGTTGTTGTATGGAGAAAATGCTGCAAAAAACCCATAGCAGTACTTGGACAAAAAGCAGTTTCGAAAATGTTGGAACAAGGCCTCAAAAACAGTGGTACTCATATTGGGCTGCATGGATCTAGACTAACAGATAATAATTCCTTATAAAGTTATTTTGAGATTAATGCCTTTAACTTTATTAGTACCTAAATTATTTTGGAACGTCTATTTTTTTAACTGTCTGCTTTCTACAAAAACCTGGCTATTAATAGTCAAATATTAATGAAAAAAAAAATGGAATGTTAATTTTGGAACCCCCTGTATAAACAGGTTTTTTTTCTCCAAAGTGACTGCTTGTTACAAAAACCGGACAAATAATCGTAACGTAAAAAGGCTTTAAAAACCTTTTTACGATTTGTGTAATTAAACTTGACATTCAGTACATCTGTCGTTTCCCTAAAAAAAGTCCCCATTTGAAAAGAAAACCAACCATGTTTAACAACTCAATAAGTATGCATACCTCATCTCAAAAAAAACCATACACGTAGGCATGCCAAAAAACCTTTTTCGAATTCTCGTAGTTGGGTAATTTATTGGTAATTCGTCTAATTCATTTGGGGTCGTAAAAATTCAGTTAGTGCTTTTTTGACTCCTCGTTTTATGGTCAAAACTGGTTTCTGTGTTTGTCATTGTGCCTTACTGATTTTAAAAACAGCGATGCCAAATCAGTGAACCGAAACAAAACAAATAGCGTAGTCAAAGTACACAAAATATGCGTAAAATGCCGCAAAAAATAAAAAAAAACTTGAAAATTCAAAATTGAGTATTTAAAAGGGTTGTGATTAACATGAGAAAAACTTTACGATGCTAGACATGCGATTTTCCGGAAAATCGTCGAGTGAAAATTTTTGTTTTTGTTTTTTTCGCTCTAATTGTTTAAATAGTTGCACATAACTTTGTAATTTTTAATGAAAGACCCTGTATATTTTTCAATTTTAGAAATATTTACGTTATTCTGACATTCTGATTCCATAGGCGACTTGGTAAATTAATTTTTTGTGACAAAAATGTATAAAGCTGATTTATTTGAAAACTGCAGGAGATAGGTATAGGGAATAGTAATAAATATCGATAGTGGGCAACGTATTCTTCTAAAATAAATAATCACATACAGGGTGTCCCATTTGAAAAAAAGGAATTACGCGAAGATTGTGGATTCCGTTTTTATTCCAATTTTGCCAGCACCCTGTATAATAAAAAAGGTAACTTCACAGTGGTACGTGGTAAATAGTTTCTAAGAAATTTAAACTTTTATTCAAATTACATTAGAGGATATTGAATTTTGTGTACATGGTAAAAAAGTGTAATTTTCATATAAAAACATTACAACTCAAAAACGGTTCAAAATAGGTATAGGGAAGTATCAACAAAAAATGTTCAGAATAACTTAAATATTTCTAAGATTGAAAAATATACAGGGTCTTTCATTAAAAATTACAAAGTTATGTGCAACTTCCGCTATAACCGGAAGTAGAATGGTGACGGCAATATTTTTAATAAATAGCTCATTATCGAAAACCCCTTCATGCCAATTTTAATAATTCAGATACCTTTAGTTCTCGAGCAATTTCTAATTGACCGTTTATCTGCCGCACCCTGTATATACCCTATAAATCACATTAAAATTTGTTTTGCATCAAAATGTTTCCTCTGTCCGAAACTAGTACATGCCCAAAAATCAAATTTAAGTGACAACAGCCGGACATATTTATTTTCTTTCTAAAGTTGGTGCTGCATTTATATGATTACCAGCATTTGAAAACAATTTTGCTTCTTACAAACATAATAATAAAACAAAGTTGAATTATTGATACTACTAACAGTTCCCCCTAACTTTAGTGCCTTAATCTTACCCGATTTGGTTCAATTTAACAAACAGCGCAGTCAGCAAGATAAATTCTAACGCCACCACTAGTAAAATTACATTTTTGTGAAATATTTTTTCATTCATAAATTAAACCTTAGGACATACTGTATACTTTATTTCGTATCGTTTGATGAATGCCGCAATCTATTACGCAATCACAAATGACGGGATGTCGTTTACAATATCGACTTCTAATAAATCAAAAATAATTAACAATAAATCTTAGAATGGCAAAATGAAAAAAAATGTCTACCTAGTTTCCGGAGCTCCCACGTAATGTATGGCATAACTAGGGTATCGCATTAGCATATTTTTTTCTTCGGAACAAAATCATGCTCTAATAAATTTCTTAGATAAACGTTTTAAATAAAGTAATTTACAGAAAAGTCAATATTAGCGATAATTATTTGATGATAGGGTAACCCATCAGTTCAAATTACTATAATAATAAATGTCCTGCCGAAACCCCCAATTGTTATTCTCCGTCCTCTATTCATAATAATATCCGTTGCTCAGATCAACAAGTTCCTGAAGGACCCATTCAAACTAAGATCAATTGGACCATGCCCATTGAATCTATTGTATTGGTCCCTATTGGACGTTTAAATGATAAAAGAACGGAGAAAGCGAAGGGAAAGGGGATACAAAAAAAAAGAAAAATTTATTTAAAATAATGAAATACACTCACCGGCAAAAAAACTCGGCCACATAACATGTATTTTCTTTATTTTTGTATTTATAACATTTCAACACTGTAAAATTTAGGTGAATTGGGCTTGCCGTGAAAAAAAAAATAAAAAAAAAATATTCTGGTGCTTGACATCATTAACATAGTACTGAAGATAATTTTTTGTCAGCAGTGTTCCTATGACTTGACTATAAAAAAATAATAACTCTATTCTCTTGCGGTTATATACCTGTTTTCAATATCACATCCATAGAAATCATATCAATCTTCATTTTTATATTACATTTGTATGTATGTATGTATGTATTTTGGGGTAACATTCACTGAGACCTAAAAGATCTATTGTGCCCCCTTACTTCTACTTAGTTTCTGAGGAGAGTCTCAGATACTAGTAGCTCCTTTAGTCCTATTTCCCGGAGGAATTTTAGGATATCTGCAGGCCTCAACTTAGGTAACTGTCCCTCTTCTATCCAGTAGTCTCCCAGGTACTGTGCCCTAGGATTCTGAAATACTGTGCAGTTCGCAAGTATGTGGATAGAGGTTTCTTCTTCCATTCCACAGAATCTACAATCTACAATCTTCTTCCTCCACTATTTTGAGCTTTTTAAGGTGTCCATTCAGGCGACAATGTCCCGTTAGGATTCCTGTTAAAACTCTTAGTGCAGTTTTGCTTTGACTTATGCATTCATTTGATCTCAACAGGTTGTAGTCACCCAGAAGAATCTTTGATTGCCTAACCCCTACTAGATCTTTCCAATTGTCAGATCTTCTCTTTTCTTCGGCTTTACCTATTTCTTCCAATATTATATTGGAGCTGATTCCGCAAAAGGGTTGCGGCCCCCAAAAGGGTATTTCAGTCCCCCTCTTCGCTAGTTCATCTGCTATTTCGTTTCCTTCTATTCCAGTGTGTCCTGGAATCCACAGTAAGGTGACTATATTGTTCTCGCCTAGTTCATTAAGTTTGCCTAGGCATTCCCACACCATTTTGGAACTGATTACACAAGAACTCAGCGCTTTAATGGCTGCTTGACTATCAGACATTATGATAATCCTTTGCTTTCTATATCTTTTGTCAATATTGAACTGGGCACACTTTCTTATTGCGTGAATTTCCGCTTGAAAGATACTTGGGGTTTTTCCCAAGCTTTCAGAGTGTTTGGTTCCGGGCCCGTACACTCCTATCCCAGTTCCTTCTATTGCTTTTGAGCCGTCTGTGTACCACTGAATGGCATTCTTTCCAAGTCTGGAAATGGTATTTGGATCCCATTCCTTCTTGTTGCTTAATTCCGTAACGAATTTCTTTGAAAAATTATACTTTTTCATCATACCATCCTTATATTACATTTAGTAAACTTAATATGCGTGACCTTGATTATTCAACAAGTTCATCGTCGTTCATTTACTTTTTAATTATTTGTAGCCAAAAAGGTTTCTCAACTTCTAGTCGTTTGAAAATCTGTTTATTAGTCGAGTCTGCAAACTGAAGCAGGCGAGACAATAGACAGTTATTCGCCGAGGTACATATTACATTTTTTCGTCGATCTTTATAAAAAATTACTAATTTCAGAATGAAAAACTATTGTTGAAGGCAATTATTTTTCATCCGCAAACTCTTTCATCTATTCTTAATTACTATAAACACCATGTTTTTATTTACACGTAAAATCTAGCGAATTTCGTAAATAATTAAATGACAGCCGTAGTGACCACATTGGACGAAAAGATTTTTCATTAAGAAATTACGTAAAATGCCAATTTTTGTAAAAGTCGACGAAAAAATCTCTTTTAATAGATTTACGCTAATCTGCGAAGTTTATTTGATATAATATCCCATGGAGAGTAAAATTTTGAACGCCCTCTGCGTGTATGACCCCTTATGTTAAAAAAAACTGATATCAATCTCTAAATATAGAATGTTGTCAGTCCCTCGCTTTTGAATGCCAAGCAGAAATCAATAGATGATAGATGTCGAAACTCTGCTTTTTGAAATCAACTTTAGGAGATTTGTCTCATCAGTTCCATTTTTCTTTTATTTTTCGGTATGTTTCAGCAAATTCTGATACGAAAATGTTTTAGATAAGTAAAAAGTGATTTTACAAATACGGTAGGGAAAAGATGAAAAGAACGTATTAGAGGGTGGAAAAAAAATGGAAATCGGCGAATTAAGATTCCGCATGTATGCTTTTGCGTATAAATGTATTTAAAGAAAAATGAAACACGCGTGAGTGGGAAAATATAAATATTTAATTTATATACGCCGTGAATCGTGATTTAAGGGTTGGAAAACAAAAAACTTCAAATAATCTATAATATCACAAGTATTAATTGCAATTTGCAACTCGAGTCACTGCCATGACCCAAAGACAAATTGAGCACTGAGAAAAATTAAAAAGAAAACTCTTTTAAAGGCCAAAAACAAGTTGCTTTGAAAAAATAAAACTATTTCGTGCGGAAAGGATGAAACACAGAACTAGGCGAGAACAACATTGTGTTCCTACTACTAAGGAAATGAAAAAGCATATGAACTATAACGTGAACTATAATATGAACTATAATAGTAAAGAGACAGACAAAGCTGAAAAAAGAGTAGATCTAATCATTGAAAATATTTAGTAGGGCTCACATAACATATTGGCTGTAAAGTTCCGGGCATTAAAGAGAAAACACGTTTTTTTTTGTTCAAAATTACATTCATTCTCCGTTAATTCCGACATTTTACTCGGTTTGTTTTCTAAAACTGCCAAGCCAAATCTAATAATATATTTATTAGTTATTTCATAAAAGCTACATAACAGCTTCCAATGTAATATTTATATAATTATTTTATAGCTGTGTCTGTAACTACAATTTTCAATGGCAATAAAATTGAGGCATTTGCTGCTTTAATAAATTGTTTTTATAAGCAGCTAAAAGTGTTTATAACAATAGTTTTATAATGTATTTATACCTAATTTATAAATGCTACCAAATCTCTTAAAACAGTGTAATAAAAAAAACTAAATTAACAATAAATGTCTTATGAATCTCTTATATAATACGTACAAAATTGCTTTATAAATATTATATAATTGTGTTGTCAAATTGTTTTTGTGATAAATTTATGAAACAATTTTGTAACGAAAAGCTAAACTGGCTCTAATGGAAGCTTTATATAACAAGCTGCATTCTTGAAAGCAACAATAAATCAACATTAAAATAAAATTGTTATATAAGCCAAAAATTATAAAACAACTTTGCTAATTGGGACAGCTGAATTATTTTATATAAGCTGCGAAATGGAATTTAAATATATGCCAATAATTTCGGGGGTGGTCCATACCCCCCGGACTCCCCCTTGGCTAAGCCACTGATGCAAATTATTGAGTGTTGATTGACCCTTGAAAATGATCATTTATAAAGGATTTTTTACCTGACGAATTAGTCAGACTTTATGTAGGTACTCCCTTACTATAATTTTTTTTTCTCGTTTTAAAGCTTTACCTTAGCGACAAATTTTAATAAAGTAGTAATTACACGCGGGTTATGAATCAATAAACTACACTTTACCGTACCGACTGAGCTTGAAGCAATCTCTTTTGTCGAAGAATATAAAATGAACAGTCAACTACTGAATGATTATTCCCGATACATGAATCCTTAATCCGAAACTGATTAGAAGGACAATCTCGACGATGAGACAGAAATGGTAGGGAAACCATCACACGACTCAGTTTTGTATTAAATACGAAGACTGAATTTTTTAATATTGATTTTTACCATTTACAGATCGAAGAAAATACAATAATTGTATAACGTTGATTCAATATCCTGTTCGGTAACATCAGGATACAAATATGATTATAAATACAAACATGTATGTGGGATATTGATTTATACTACTTGAAAAGTTTAATAGTATATTGTGTCACAAGGGCAGAAAATGAGCTTTTGCCCATTTAAATTTTAATTCATGTAGCTTTTCCTGTAGTTTCGTTCGGCCCATTTTAGGGAAAAATGTTTCATCTTGCTCTGCAAACCAGACCTCCACAGCTTTTATTACCTCCTCGTTGGAAGAAAATGTACGACCTTTTAAACTTTTTTTCAGTTGAAGAAAGAGATGATAGTCGGACGGAGCCAAATCTGGTGAATAAGGGGGGTGTTCTAGTAATTCAAACCATAAATCACGAATTTTTTGCATGGCAACATGAGATTTGTGTGCAGGGGCGTTGTCCTGCAAAAACAAAACACCTTTGGATAGCTTTCCGCGTCTTTTCTCTTTAATTTTTTCCCGTAGAGTGGACAGTAATGTCGAATAGTAATCTCCAGTTATTATTCTACCCTTATCCAAAAAATCAATCATGATTACTCCATGACAATCCCAAAAAACTGAAGCAAAAACTTTTCCAGCTGATTTTTGGACACGAAACTTCTTAGGTCTTTGAGAACCAGAGTGTCGCCATTCCATCGATTGTTGCTTTGTTTCTGGATCGTGAAAATGAACCAAAGTCTCTTCCATAATAACAATTCGGTTTAAGAAGTCTACATCGTTTTCAAATCGAGCACAGATCGAACGCGATGCTTCTACCCTTGCACGTTTTTGGTCAACATTCAAACATTTGGGGATCCATTTTGCAGCAATTTTTCTCATGTCCAAATTGACGTGAACTATATTATGAACGCGTTCGTATGAAATATTCAGTGCTTCAGATATCCGTTTTAGCCCAATTCGACTCGATATTTTCGGGGACCGACACAGAAACTGGCCTTCCCGATTGGTCATCATCTTCAATGGAAAATTTACCTCTTTTGAAGCTTGCAGTTCAATTTTTCACGGTCGCATACGAAGGACATTGATCACCAAAGGTATTAAGCATATCTTCGTAAATCTGCTTACCTCTTAACCCTTTTAAATACAGGTACTTGATGATGGCTCGATACTCCAATTTTTCTATTTTCACAATTTCGGTGGACATCTTTTTTCTTTTAATTTATTGCGTGACTCTGGTTTACTTTTTTGACGCCAAACTTCACACTGACACTTCTATTAAGTCATTGTTCGTTGCTATTGTAACGCAATATTTTGTTTATGCATGGAACTGGTCTAAGCTAACTAGATATCAATACATCCTCGTAATAATCACAATAATTACTTTATAACAGTTATCAAGCGAGCAAGTTCTTTCTAAATTCACTAAATGAATAAATAAAATTGTTTCTACAATATTAATATAGGCATTCAATAATAGTCGTAATAAATATTTCAGTAATCCGAACGTCTCTATACCTTAAAAATAATAATAGGTACCCACCCCTGAAATGACTTTTCCGACAGTTTTATTACCCGCACTGATTGCGATTTTACTATAGTTGGTAGTTAAGGGCTGCTGAAGTGTTTCTTGCATGTGTGACACTGTTCTGACGGTTGATTAAAAAAATTTACGTGAAACGTCAAAGTGACAGAGGGTGCAAAAATCGTGGCGTTAAGAATTTTCCGTCCTTAGTTTGCTAAACAATACTTTCGGCCTTTTTTTCGTGTTTATATAACTGATTTTCCGATGAGGTTACAAGGACAGAAAATGAGCCTTAGCAGCCCAAGACTATTAGATGCACGAGCGAGTTGATACAGTGTGTCCAAAGTTTGCAAAACATCTTGAAGATAAAAGAAAATTATTGAATTATAAAAATTAGAAAATAAAAACATACATTTCCTGCTTGGAGATGACACACACACACAACACAACATTAATTTTCCCCGTCTATAGATAATAGTTGCATGTTTTGAAAACTGCAAACGTTATGACATGCATTGAAGTAAAATATATGGTAGTTAAAAAAGTGGGCGGTCGCCAACCCCACAAAGCGGTAATTTTGACGTGAATGCGAATGCCTGGGAGGCATAACGAAATTCTCATTTTCATTGACTACTATTTAGCGTAATGACATGTATATCAGGAAATTATTTATTGCTTATTTAATACATTTAGTTGTATTATTTACGACTCGTTTTCTTTATTTCAATCATTTCAAATTTAAACCATTATTTTGTAATAATCGCGAATAAAGCCAAACTAACGTCCTATTGTTTTCAAGGTTATTGTTAATTTCTAGTGCTTAGCACTATTTCTCCAATTGTTCGCCCTCTGGCTTCGATTGAATAACTAACCGTAACGTGATTGTAAATCTTTCGGAACAAGTTATTTTGACATTATTCCATCACCATCTCAAACTCCACTTTATGAGTAGGTACTAGAAGTTTTTCTGTTCACATTTTCATAATCAAACCGTCGTATTTCGTAAACTTGTTAAAATATCTTAAACTGACAGTAAAAGAATTGAAATGTTATAGAAGATTGGTGTACCTAGGCGATAGGATGCGGACTCGACAAGAGGTATAGTTCTTCCAAAGTTAATGTAATGACCCATATTTTTAATCCCTTTGAAGGAAAAAGCCGCCCAATGGCGTGCATATAAACAGTTTTTTGTATCGTCAACCCAACCATACTTGACAACATCATGCGTATCAAACCAAGTTTCTAAATAAATTATACCTAGTTCTATTTGAATCACGATACCCTTTTATTTTGCGCAAATACTCCTGTCTAAGTTCAGCGATACGCCGAGATTCTATTATTATCATTCGATTATCTAACTTCTTATATTTAAATCCACAATTCAATAATCCCGCGCATTATCTTGGACTGTCGTTTCAAATGGTCTCCAAAATGCCATTCTGATTAATTATATTATAAAACTTACCCTAACGTCTGCGAACAAATAAATATTGTATTAATATCAATTCACTGACGCCACTTAATCACTACACCGTCAAATAGGTATTATATTAATGATACTTTTCTACACTAGATCACCTACACTTTCCCATAAATACCTATAACAATTCACTAAACTCACTCAACCAAGAAATCTATATTATAATAAATATTTCTTTAAAATAAAATTCACACCCGACACTAAATGTATGATTATAAGCCGAACCACAACACAACCCCCCCGAACACCCTCAAGACCGTAGAATTTTTTCAGAGAAAGTAGTCAAAGGGAGTATACTTGGGTTATTTCGAAAGACAAATGTATGCTTAATGCACTTGTAATTTTGTCGGCTGGGGATTTGGATATTGTGAAGTCTTCAGTTTCAAATATTTTTAAAAAAGCAAATACCATCCTCATACAGTACTTCTCACCCATGAGTTGGCTGAAGATTACTGTAATCGCAGCATCACTAGATTTCGCTATACCAGAAAATGTCCAGATC
The DNA here is from genome assembly GCA_949126875.1 of Lochmaea capreae. NCBI lineage: Eukaryota > Metazoa > Arthropoda > Insecta > Coleoptera > Chrysomelidae > Lochmaea > Lochmaea capreae. The sequence continues at coordinate 25,784,787 of OX421404.1, forward strand.
GATGGATCGAAGGGAGCAGTGGAATAGCCCGCTAGATCACCCGATCTTACCAAATTAGACTTCTTTTTATAGGGTTATTTAAATTCTAAAGTCTACACTCTCACAATAAACTCAAATCCTGTCTTTAAAGTATAACATTTATTTGATGATATTCTTTGAAGTATACTATATTCATTTTTTAGAATGGCACTATCCTGGTAATTAATTTTTTTTGTTCTATTTTGGCTGTCCAGCTGTTTTGTGTTTATTTGACAAAGCTTGATGTGATTCGAATTCTAGTATAGTCTCTATGATTTCAGTTGGGCAACCAACAAATAATGTTAAAGGACCAAAATCACCGAAAGGCGGTCGTTTTGAAGCTCTCTTTCATAAGACTCTACTTTTTCTAGGTGAGAACAATATAGTAACCTTACTGTGGATTCCAGGACACACTGGAATGGAAGGAAATGAAATAGCAGATGGACTGGCAAAGAGGGGTACTGAAAGACCCTTTTGGGGCAGGAAAATATGACCATTGGAAAGATCTAGTAGGGCTTAGACAATCAAATATTCTGATAGGTGGCTACAACCCGTTGAGATCAAATGAATGCATAAGTCAAAGTAAAACTGCACTAAGAGTTCCTCAGGAACTAAGTAGAAGTAAGGGAGCACAATAGACCTTTTAGGTCTCAGTGAATATCACCCCATCATACATACATACATACATACATACAACGTAGAATTTAAATGAGAATATTTAAATGTGAATTTAGTTAAAAATTTACATCTAAAGACTTAGTCCCTAGTTACCCATTTCTTTACATTTATAGTATTGTCTTCATTTACGAACACACGCTTCGTCCCACGGGAAATTGTAATTGGGTAGTATTGCATTTGTAATTTAATTGTTCATTATACCGTGTATGCGCGATCCGTTGTTGAATTTATCTTAAACCGGCCGTCTAAGTGTTTTCTCATTATCTTCGAAGTCAGGTTTGGTTTGGCCCATATACATAAAATTATCCTACAATTTATGAAAAAAATTCTTTAAAAAAGGCAGTTTAAATCAACTGTAAGCCTGAAACTGCTATGAGAAACAAAGAGAGACCTTTCAACAACAATATCAAGATCATTAAAACGAAAAGACTTGCTGTAGGTATGCTAAAAGGACCAAAATAATTTACTTCTCTCTAGTGTGAAAAACACTGACAGCTAAAGTCGTCACCAGGACGCTGTCTTCAAGGATTCTTGTACCTATTGCTATGTAATCTAAATGTAGGACCTGCTAATCATACTAGAAGCAGTGGATAATAGAGAGATTCTCTCTATTGTAGCATTTACCCGATGGATGAAGTCAAAAGACTCACATACAGGTTTCGATCGTACTTAACTGGAACCAATAGTAAAATGTTCTCTCAGAACCGAACAAACTAACTTTGATGTGAGAACACAGTGGCATCGAGAATAACGATAAAATTGACAAACTAGCCAGAGAGGTCTTATCAACTCCAAATATTGGTCCAGAGCCAGCGCATAGGGCTACTCAATCTGACATCCGAGGATGCATGATCAAACGAGAGCAAAGACAAAAGTTGGAGTGGAGTCCATCTCATGCAAACGTCCATTAAAGAATTATATAATGAATGAGCAGAAATCAAATCGGTACAATACCGGTCCTATCTGGACATAGTCCTATGAGATAAATTGGGACTGTACTACGTAGAACTTTCCTATAGAGAATGTGGTAAAGGGAGTGAAACACTTTCAGAATGCGAGGCATTAGACCGAAAAAAACTGGAAATATTCGGGCAGTTTCCCGAAGAATAAAATAGTCAACCGGTGGAGAATTTGTAAAGACTGGCTAAAGGTACGCCAAGTTCTAATTAGAGCAAAAATCACAAATTTTCCGGAAACTGTACTAATTAGAATAGAATAGTTGTTTAATTCGGCACTACCAGTGCTTGGTGATCCAGCTTTGGCACTTGGTTACGTCTGATGTTTTGTTTGAATCCACCGAGATGAAGTTTTTGATATCCTACAATTATATAATATAATATTATTCATCAAAAAGCCGTCTCTTTAACATTAAATCAGAATATGTTAATCCGGTCCTGCGTTATGATTGTACTCTTTTTCAGGCGGCCGCCTCGTCAGTATGTAAAAGAAAGACAGTGGCCGTTTTTCGAGTACTTTTACGGCTTCTGTTGCAAAAATAGCCAATCAGCCATTTCAATTAGTCGAAACTCCCTTTTGAGACGTGAAAGTGTCACGTTGGAACTCGAAACGTGGTCGTTGGGAGCCATACAGAGTGTTGGAGTATTCGTTGTCGACGTACACATTTAAATTTTTGTTTAATTAGTAAGAATAACTAACAGTTAGTATTAATTAGCACCAACAAATGAATTGTTTTAAAGATAGGTAATGTTATTGTTAACGACTACAGATAGAAACATGTTTTGTATTGCCTATTCTTGTCGGTCTATGTCCAGGGTTTCTTCGTTTCCTTTCCGTATTTTTTTTTACCTTAAATTATTACCTCCAAAACTATAAACTATTTAGGGTAACGCCATTGGCGCATTATTTTCATTCATCAAACTCGGCTTTCTGTTGTATCCCAAATAGGGTGATTATAATTTAGAACGAAGGGGGGGTGTCTCTGTTATTAGGAAAAAAAGTGAACAGAACATGGTAATGGTGAATAAATTACGGCTATTGTCAAACCACAAATTTCCAAATTTTATGAAAAAATCTCGATTTGTATTTTTAATATTAATAACACAAAACTTTTCTGCATGTGATTAATGTTTTGTTGTTTATTACAGGGCTCACACGACCCCCCATGTACCCTTTCTCGGCTGGACAATATCCATATCCGATGCTCAGTCCAGAAATGTCACAGGTGGCAAGTTGGTAAGTAAACATATAATTCTTTTTTGGATGTTTTAACACTAGTTATTATTATAGTTTTGTAGAATTGTATAATAAAAACGATAGGTAAGTTAAAAACTAGAAATATTCTATATTAGAAGTCAGGTTTTCTCCTTTTTTTGTTAATATTATTGTATGTTTGGTTGCCTATACCATTAATGAATGATTTTGCGTACATTACGATCGGCGGATAAATTAGTTTGTCTAATTTTAGACCATGCAGCGTATTTGAAAAGTCACAGGTGGCAAATTGTTAGTACGTCTTTTCATTTATTCCCTTTAATCAGAAAATCTCGTATCGCCCGTCTCTATTTCCAGTGTTTGCTCCTTTTTTTCCGTAATCGGCTTTGTCGTACACTCTTTAATTGCGAGCAAATGGGATTTGGTCCGGCCACAAAGAGTCCACTATTCCATGAAAAAATCTCTCGGGAAAGGGGTGTTATCGCGCCCTGGAAAAAGTGGATTCGTGACGAAATAAAAAATAACGCGACGAGGGGATGGCAAAAATTCCGAGATGTTTATTTTTATCGAAGAGAAAATCACGTACGGGAACAGTGTCACTGTGAAATAATAAATTGTATTTTCGAGAGAATCGGGGTTATGCGTGAGTTGAAACTGAAATACTTCTATGCTGGTTGGAATTGTTTTTATGGGAAATACTAATTTTTTAAGGAATATTTGACGTATTTAATAATAAAGTAATTGGGTCACTTTAGCTCTTCTTTGGTTTTAGCAACCATGTAGGCATGTTGCCATGTTGTCACAGTTTACTGAAGTGAGGAGAACTTTTGAAGTAATTTTAGAACATAATATATCTGACAACTTTGTTTTGACATTTAGAAATAGTATAAATATATGTAATTTTTTTTCTGTTTTAGGCACACTCCCAGTATGTATCCCTTATCGCCAGGTGCGGGATTTCGAAGTCCTTACCCCAGCACGTTACCGATCTCTACGAGCAGTCTGCCCAGCGATTTCTACAGATTCTCGCCAACCGGGTTGATACAACCTCATCCTGGTCTATCACCCCACCCGCCTCATCTCTCGTCTCACCCCGCAATCGTTACCCCTGGACCCAAACAGGAACTACCTGATCTTAACCACAGGTAAGACTCTTTAAAATTATTCATTTTACATGATTAGAGTGTACTATAGACAATTCCTAGCTTCGAAAACGAATGCTGTGTCGTATCTATCGATATATGAACGTTATTTATACATTTTTCGTCCTATTTCCAGCTACACTTTAGCCTCTTGAGCTTTTTATGTCTTATATAAAAGCATAAATAGATTCGTATTGTACAATACCAAAAAAATTCCCTATTTGAATTCTGAACAGCACGACAATGTTGCTGGAGGTATTTTCTGTTGTTGATAATGAAATAATTGATTTAGATGCTGCTATCAAAGAGAGTGTATGGCCAGGAATGGGGACAATTCATTTAAGGACAACTATAGGTATTTAATTTATTTTTATATTTTGAATGTGGAAAGTGAATGATAGAAATCATTTCCAATTGTTTATATCATGAATTCTGAAAAAGGAAATAATAATTTAAGTACTGTTTATGATAAAAGAAAATGACGCAAAAGTCACGAAAAAACAATAGAATTAAGTATGACACAGGGACGGCTCGAACTATTTTAATAAATTTTGGTTCGTGATATAACCGATCTATTATTTACATTGTTGTCAGATCTTCCGTTTTTTCTGGAACTTTGTTATCTCGATTGGATAACTATATATATTTTTCTTCACCCATTGGCGTATATATCTTGAATTTACCTATGAACCCAGAAATTATGGCATTTATAGGAAACATGACATGGATAAAATTTCTTAAGAATTCTAAAAATGGAAAAATATATTGTGTGATCTATTTGAGATAACAATTGTCATCATATTTCCAAAAAAAAACGTAGGATCTGACAGCCAGCAGGCGTTTCATACATAAAACTCACTACTTGACAGGAATCCAGGTGTATTTTTTCGGGGTCCATTTTTTACAAGCCAATTTCCGGTTACCGTATATGCCATACACAATTAATCGTTAAGCATTCTATTACACCCTTTGCTCTTCGCCTCGAGACCAAAAATGCCAATTTCGCTTTGCGTTCTAATTTCCTTTTTGGTAATCCGTTGAAAAAAAAAAAAAAACGAATCCAATAATTCCTATACACACGTACAAAACAAAAGAGTGGCATCAGCATCGCAGCAAGTAATCGTAGCCGCTCGTGGTGGTGGCACTAATTGCCGCCTGGCGGTAATCCTAGTCGGGGGCGGCCATGCGAGAAATGAGATCCAAGATTGGTTATCGACATCGCGGCCATTGGTCAGCTCGTTGCCCGGCAACCGCATCTCGTTTCGTCGTTATTTCGTATAATACCGTCGCCGCAACGACACCCGTGTTGATGTTAAAACGTTTCGTACTACGGAGGCGGCACAGATGCCGGCGATTTTGGATTTTTGCTCACTTTTACCGCCGCAAACTTCCTGGACCGTCGTCAGAACACAATTTATGTAGTTCTTTCTTGAATTTAGGATTCGACGCATAAAGTCGAAACATATTACAACAGATTACATCCACATGTTTCCTAGACCATTTTGAGCAGTGAATTCAAATTTCTGAGTCATTTAATTGACATATTATATGCAGAATATTTTCTAGAACAAATTTCTGAGTCATTTAATTGACATATATGCAGAATATTTTCTAGAACAAATTTCTGAGTCATTTAATTGACATATATGCAGAATATTTTCTAAAACGAATTTCTGAGTCATTTAATTGACATATATGCAGAATATTTTCTAGGACAAATTTCTGAGTCATTTAATTGAAGTATATTGGAGATATAACAAGAGGTTTTAAATACCTAAAATCTTCTCTAGTTATTAAAGTTAGATTTTAGTTGCCAACCGACACTTCGTTAGTGAGAAATATTCAGTTACGGATACGTTTTACATCATTTTGATGTTTCTTGGCTGTATTGTTCATTCATCTGGTTTAGAACGTTCTCGGATATATTAAAAAGGCATTTTTGAGGATCGGAATTTAAAATTATCTTGTAAACTTGGTTAAATGAGGATTAAAGGCAATTAAAAAAATCCCATCGTATGAAATTAACACCCCTCGTAAGCAATTAAAATTTTCCGAATACGGGTCTGCTTACATTTCGTATTTCGTTTTTGTTTGGTTTTCATTTGCTCCGTATTTGTTCAGATCCGCGTGTCGGTTTTATATATGTGGATGTGTTCGATGATTCTCTTTCTATCTCTTTCAAGTATGTATTCGGTAATTTCTTTTTGCCGTCTCTCTCGCCCGATTCGTTCTTTGCTTTGGAGCAATAATTGCAAATTACAATCTGACGTGGTCCGCTTCGAATTATACCAATCGGCATTGGAGTATCTGCATTTTATTTACAAGGGTTTTTTTTAGATGAAGCTAACTATCGGCCCGTCCCAGCAAAAATCAAAAAGAAAAACCGTCCAAGTGCGAGTCAGACCCACGCACGAAGGGTTCCGCACCATTATCTATGATAATATAACTAAATATTCTATTAATTAAGCTGAATACTGCGCCAGGATGTTGTTTTTAACAATCCCGTTTGTTGTATGTGAGCCCCCATTTATTTGATTCTGTTTTAAGTATTTGTTGTTATAGCGGCAACAGAAATAAATGATCTGTGAAAATTTCAACTCTCTAACTATCACGATTCACGAGATACAGACGGTTGACAGACGGGCGGACAGCGGAGTCTTAGTAATAGGGTAATTTTTTACCCTATGGGTATGGAACCCTAAAAAACTCATGTAAACATCGCAAGACTGTTTACTTATAGCGACCCGCCCCGCTAATTTTTCTCTCGGTAACACCTTCTCATTTTTCTTGTTTTTCGCATTTTAATACTTGATGCCCTGGTGCACTATAATTAACTTTTGTCCTTTAGACATAGGATAATTATTAATAACAGCTTTCGTTGTATAAAAAATTCATCTTATAAATTAATCTTTTCGATGTGATAAATCATGTGCGACGAATAATACCTTTCTTCCTGTTGACGCCACTGAATCAGCTTCCGCACACTTCTCTAATACTTTTTTTTATTTTTTTTTTGTTCGCTTTCGTCTGCCTCTCTGAGAATCTGTAATGAGGCCTTTTGATGTCGAAATTTCACGTTAACCGGGGCGTTTATAACTTTTTTATTTTATTTTATTTGTTTTTACTGTGCCAAGAGTGTTTGGACCGTCAGAAGCCATGATTGCGACGGTTATAATTGCCGTGCTACGATTTCGCTGTATATAGAGTAATTCATTTTCTGGACTGGGTTAGAATCTACCTATTACAACATCCTGTAGGACTAAATTAATGAAAAATATTAAATATATTAAAATTAGCACAAATTGTCTTTTTCTTGTTATATCTGATTTTCTTAACAAAATCATCAGCTACTCTAAACAGTTTCCAAAATATTCTTCGATCAAGAACCCCCAATTTCCCTACAGATTGTTCATGAATAATTATCCCTCATCCCTTAATAAACATTATTTTCTTTGTTACCAAAAATACCTAATAATAACAAAGGAAAAGGGGACAACTTCCGTGCGGACTGCTCTGTATATATTTAAACGTTTAGTGACTCCTTCTTGCGTTAGTTTCTAGTGACTTTCACAAAGTAATTTTAAAGAAATATGCAACTATCCTAAAGGTATGTGCATATGTGACAATCCTTAATATTTACGAATGCATAGTTGTATTGTTTGCAAATGGCAGTTATCAATTCAAATGAGACGATTTCACTTGTACCAATTATCTTCATGTAAGAAAAAAAAATGCATTGACTCAGATATTCCTGTATGTTAAAAGATTTGCGTAGCAGAATTATATTTATACCATAATAATGATACAAGCTAATGATTTGCTGAAAAAAAATTAAAAAGTAAAGTGATAAGAAGTAAATAGAAGTAATCTCTTAAATTTAGATTAATTTCACAAAACTCACTTGAATCCCTTGCACCCTGAAAGTACAGGTTTTACTGGAGATAACCTTGGCTGTCCGAAAATTGCCCGTCTTCTGCGGGCTAATGACTGTATATGTTTAGCCGTTTTTGTCTGTAGGAAAGGTCTCCTTTGTACAACCCCATTTTTGTGCAAGTGTCTACTCATTGTATTCTGATCACTGAGATTGTGTGTAGACCTAAATGCTGCCTTAGAACGTTTTGAAACACCTCAAAGTACCTCTGAAACTTGCCCTTGTAGATTAGATTACAAAGGGATGGCATTACCAAACTACATCTATATTTTAGTTCAAAAGATTCTGAGAAAGCGTATTGTACGTTTTGGAGGCGTTGGAGGACAATATTCCTGCAATTGAAGCTCCAAGAGCAATTGAGCGAAAGGTTGTAACCTTTTTGCATGTCTTTCTCCTGGAGTATTTTTTCAGAAGGCTGCACTAAGCTTATTTTCCTATTTTCGAGTTCGGGACCCAAAAAAAAGGAGTACAAACTTCTTTCTCCTTTCCTTTGCGCTATCGACAGGTGTTTGGAATTGAATATCGAAAGGGGGTATAGAGGCGAAAAGATCCTTATACTCTCTGATAGTCAGGCAGCACTAAAATCTTTAGCATGTCCCCAGATCAGATCTAGACTGGTCTGGGACTGTCTACAAAAACGAATAACCCTGGCTAACCATAATATAGTTACTCTTTTGTGGGTCCCGGGGCACAAGGGCATTGTAGGAAATGAAAAAGCAGACATCCCAACAAAGCTAGGGTCTGAGACTGCATTCACTGGTCCTGAACCAGTATTTGGGGTATCTAAAACTGCTACAGGTGGTTGTACATCTCGGTGGACTCAAACTAAATATCATTCGTACTGGAGACACATGCCAATACAGGAACACGGCAAACACCTGGTCAAAAAACCATCGGAGACGCTGACTAACGAAATATTAAACCTTAGCAGGGGCAAGATAAGGATAGTGACGGGTTAACTCACTGGTCACTGTACCCCAAAGAAGCACCTGCATACAATTGGCATATAAAGGGAGGAACCTATCTGTCGGTTGTGCCTCTCACATTATCTTCGATTGAGAAACATTATCTCATTGGAGATATAGACTCCTAGGACTAGAATATCCAAGGGAGGATTTCTCCAAGAAGGATCTAGTGAAAAGACTTGAGCCTCATAAGGGCCAGTGGTCTCTTCACATAAATGGCACAACCAAGAGCACAAAAAGCTTAAAGGCTGAAGTGTCGAGGACTCTAAGCCTCTGACTGGCGGTGCTGAACCAACCAACCAATCAAACCTTCCCCTGCGAGACCACCAGCAATCTCGGAGTGCTTTCTAGTGCCCCTGATATCCTACTATTTGGACCTGTTACCCGTATTCCTACTCCTCGTTGTATTTTTGTAATAAACAGCATTCATAAAAAATGTACAGCTTTTGTAAAAGAACTACATGTGGAGAAAAATTACTCTTACACCTTACATAGAGAATTGTTTGGGACTGCAAATTCATAAAGGCAAACAATCTTAGTCTTACATAGATTCCCTAGTCCTATATTCAGGACCAGAACTTTTTTGGAATATATTTGGGCTTTACATTGAAAAAAAGCCTCTTAACAATGACAGACGGATCAAGAAATTAGAGAGCATATGTAAGTTTTATTTTTGTATAAAATAACATCCCGTTTCATGTTGTTTTTAATTTAAATTCGACACTACCTTGTCGAAATAATTGCTTACATTGCAGACACTTAATTCCAAAGAAAATATTACAACAGATCCTGTTAAATAAACTCCAAGAGTTCGTATTTCAGCTGCAAATACAACGCTCGTCCCATCTACATTCGAAGAGTGGAAATTCGAATCCTCGTAATGTAGTTCGCTGCATTCTCTCTGTCTCCCTATTTTCGGTTCTCTTTTTCCAACCCTTGTAATTCTACTACCCTCCGAACGGGGTCGAATATCGCTCTAAAAGTAAAATGTACAAAAAAAATGTCGGGAACGTTCCAGTTAGATGGATCAATAGATTGAGAAACTGGAAGCTACGGGATTATAAAATGAAAAATATGAGCAGATACTTTTGTGAGGATTTGGTCCTAGTTATATTTCTGTAGAAAATAATAAATAACTTAGTAATATATAGGGTGTTTACTTTACATACTGAATTTTCGTATAGGAACAAAAATCCTTGAAGCGCTTGGTTACTAAGTTAAAGAAAAGCTTCAAATGTAAAATAAAAATTTATCATAAATCAAAAACGGCTTTATATACAGAGTGTCCGAGGAGCTTCAACCGAAAAAATGGAAGATGGTTAAACACGGCATACTCTTTCCAAACTAAATGTGAAGACATGAGGTTGTCAATTTTCTAAAATTGCTAAGCTCACTATACAAATGTTTTCCTTATTTCACTAAAATGTTAATTCATGACGTTCTTAGAAAGATAGTTTGGAAATATTTAAAAAAATACTTCTATTAGTTACAATTAAAATAAAAGGAGAAGTAAAGTGGTATTTTGTATTGGCACCAACTAAGTCGTTAGATATTTCTTCACATTGACTTTAGAAAGAGTATTATAGTACTTCATGTAAAATGTGTGCCTTATTAACTTACTTTAAAGGATAAATATTATTTTTGTTTCAATTTTTAGCAAAAAAAGCACATTAACATTAACAAGAGATACTATTCGATAAATTGTATACGGGATAAGGAACAGAAAATTGAAATGAAAACAGTTAAAATATTTAAATTAAGATGTTTTATGGCAAGTCGGACATGAATTATTAAATAAAATGATTATTCACTTGGCCATAGCACGGCATCTGGCGAAAACTACGCAAGTATGATCTACTTTAGCATGGCAGCAGTGGCGTAGCGTGGGTCTTCGCTGCCCGGGGCCGACTGGAAATCCGTAAATTCGCCCTTTTTTTTACATATTTCTTTGAAGTTTAAATATTTTAAAGCTTATTACAGTTTCCTGTAATATTGTCGTATTTAATAAAGCGATTTATCAACAGATGTCGAAGAATAATTATTGAAAACATTTTGAAAAATAATATGCATATAGCATACCACTGTTTTTGAAAAATATTATTTTTCAAAATGGTATGAAGTGTTGTTATAAATAATTATTCTTCGACATCTGTTTAAATATTGCAACATACATCTATGGAAGGTAATGGTGAAAGGAACCCACAGGAAGTTAAGAAAAAAAAGTGTTATTGTTTTGTTCGATTGAATAAGTCAGTACCGGGCGCACCCTTGCTCCCTTTCTTATGCCCCATGCTGCCCCCTTCTAGTTACGCCACTGCATGGAATGTGGTTAATGTTGCTTTTTCGGTTGTAGAGTAGTGAATATTTTTATTAAAATAAGTAGAAAAGCAAATGGACTGGTATTTACAACAACGTAATGACCACAAATCTATTCATGGGAAAATTTTACCTATATAAGTCTACATTTCCAAGCATTAAGTGGGGCTTAACGGAGAAAATTGCAAATTTCGAAAAACTTTCACATCTACCCATTTGTTTAAAATTTCAAAAAATAAAATTTTTGTGACAAAAAATTATAAAAATTCGTAAAAAGGGATATTTGGGATGGGAAATCGACTAGTTACAACCCTGATCTAACTATCTTCTATAAGTTCCTTGTGGCATTACTTGTTATTTTTTCTTATTTTCTTGGGAATCAAACCACAATAATGTTTTTTTTATTTTTTTATTTCAACGTTTCGGTAGCGTTCCAGCTACCGTTGTCAAGATTAACTAATAATGAATAAATGAAAAATTTTTGGTCCCTATCTGACACAACGAAAAAAATTTGACAACTAGACAATCAATAATATTTTGAAGTTTAAGACTACAAAACTTTGTTGTCAAATTTTATTAAGGTCCATTCATAGTAGATCACACCTCTGGTAAAATGAGAAATAAAATATTTTATTTCATGACATTCTAACGATATGTAGTCCACTAGAAATGGAATCCAGTGAAGTGCACGTTCCAGGAACGGTTTTTATTGGGATAGCGCTTTTTTCTTGCTTATTTTGGAAATTTTGTTAATATAAACGCGTTTGTTGTTACTTTTTTGTGTATGATTATTTTGTTTTCAAAATATGTATAACTCAGTTTGGTGATTTTGTGTATTGAAGTGTGTATCGATTAACACCCATTCCAAAGATAAATCATAAGAAAACCTGGATAAAAACTTATGATGCTATCCTGATAACGCCGGTAATTGATTATTGGAAATTTCTCTTTCTAACATTGGTAACCAAATTTGACTACATTCGGCTGAAATACTAGCTACACATTTATCTGAATTTAGTTGTATTAAAGCACTTTCTTTGATTTTTCGTCTTTTATTAATGGGCTCTTTCAATATTATTTTTGTCGAATCCCATTGAATTTTATGCCCCTCTTCCCAAGCATGTTTGCAAATACCTGACTTAAAGAACTCCCTATCTTTGATATACTTTTTATGTTCATTTATTCGGACTTTCAATGGTCTAGATGTTTCACCTAAATAGAATTTGTCGCATTCACAAGATATCTGATATATGCAGTTTTTTGAAGATTGTTCTTCATTTTTTGGCTTCGTTTTTGTTAGAATAGATCTCAACGTATTGTTAGATTTGAAGCTAGTTCGAATATTGAATTGATTACCAATTTTCTTAATTCTTTCTGATAAACCCTTAACATACGGTATTGTCAAGTTTTTAAAAATTATGTTAGCTGAATTATTAATATTATTGTTATTGTTATGGGGTATTAACAATGAGCCCTTCTCTATATTCCTAACTTCTTTATTTACAAATTCTGCCGGGTAATTATTGGCATTTAAAACATTTTTCGCCACATACCATGATGAGGGACTAGGAATTAAACACAAAATTCCTCAAAATAAAATAAAGTTTCTAGGTTATCACTATTCACACTTTGTGTCAAAAAATATGTCCAGAATGACAACGCGGGATAATTAAGGATATAATATTTTTAGTAAAACACCCTATATCTCGGTAAAGAGAAATGTTTTAGGTTAAATTTTCAAGTTTTGTTTCTTCTATTTTAAATGAATCATCCTGTATAAACAATTGTGGTTTCGTCCCTCGAAATTTTCACCTCAAAGGATAAGGAAGTAATTTATAACGGGATTTTAAGTATTAAATAATTAAAAACCGTAATTAATCAAAAAACAATTTTGAGTTTTGAGCGAGAGATGTATAGCGTCGAGACGCCCCGGCAGATGAATCGCAGGATCAATCTATCAAAATGTAACGACGCGACAGTTAACGAGCATACCTATATCTGTCTCACTCTAACAAGTAACAACACTATCGGGCCTATTGGACATTTCGAACGCTCCTCTGTCGCACTGTTTGTTAAAATATTTCCTCGAGATCCACCCGACCATCGTAATATTTGACCTGTGAGATATCACCTTAATTTCTGAGCAATAATATCTCTTTTCCCGGGATCAGAAGACTGTGCTAGTCAGTCGATTTTCGTGTTTTCCGGGGTGAAATACCCACGTGCAAGTCCGCAATTTTGATTCGTACCCAAACAAAGGACGAGTCGCTACAGCCATTCATATTGATTTTCTGTGATAAAGTGCTACATAAAAACTTGTTGATATTTCCTCTCGCCAATTTTCTTTATATTATACAATTCCGGTTGTTGTTTAAAATCGTTTAATAAAAATGACCCGTTTTATAATAAATAATAAGTGATATTTTTTAATTCTTCCATTTATTATGGAAATTCCCGACGAACCGTTGAATCTTACACTGAAAAAAATGCCGATAGCGATCGTAGCACCGTTTTCGATTATCGAAACCAACAACAAATTCATCAATAACCACAAAACTAACACGACGGATTTAAATAAATGCGAAGATCTACCGGAAGATTTATCTTTAAAAAAAAATAACGAAGAGTGTTTAGATTTGACGAAAAATAACAATCATACAGAGCAATTGAGAAAGTATCTCTACAAGAACGAAGAAACGAGAAATTCTTACGAAAAAAACACCTTCAACGACTATTATAACAATAAATTATCCCACCGAGACAATCCGCAAAATGTTTATAACAATTTGGACAATAACTTTTTATCAATGTGGTATATTAATTCCTTTTTGAATCAACAAAATCCGTATTTTAGTACGCCGAGGCCGTATCAACCGAAACCTAATACAGATCCTAACTCGAATAAAATTTTAAATAATCTTTTAGATAAAAAAACTGATTCTTCATATAAATTTCCTTCTAGCTTCGATGCGTTAATTAAAAATGAAATGCAAAGTGATAGTGATGATAAAGATACAAATAAAGGGTAAGAAATATTATTTATCATATACGATAATTATACAGGGTGATTAAGTATTACAGTACACTTCAATATTTTGAATATTTTAAAAGGTTGGCTGTATCTTCCAAACTAAAATGTTTACAAAGAGGCAAAAGAGTTTAAGAATAGATTCCAGTGGTGTTTGAAAAAGTTGGGGGGTAAAAATGGTGCTGACCCCCTCTGAAAATAAAAAAAAATTAAATTTAAATTTTCAAATAAATCTTTTTTTGTATGCACTTTTGTTTTATGAAAATATTTGATATCGTTAAAATATGTATACGTTCAATTAATGATAAACAACACGATTTTCATTTCTGCGCAAGACAGTTGGCAAACTTCACGTGGCTTCTTCTTATATGATGGTCTACAGCTGCATGACAGATAATGACAGTTATAGATAGTTATGTGATAAAAAGTTAAACTATCTACATAAGTACAGTCAGTTAGTGGACAAGGTATTATTCCAAAATATTTAAATTACATACAGGATGTCCTAAATGAAGGAAATTAATTACACCAATTTTTGTTATTAATGATTGCTTATATTCAATTTTTGTCATCGGACTGTATAATAAAAATAATAATTTTATATTGTAAATGATACAGCGCAGTACATAATACCTAAAAAGTATAAGCTTTTATCCAAATTACATGGTGAGATATTAAATTTTATGTACATAGTGAGTAAAAAAAAATATAGTGATCATATAAAAAAATTACTCAAGAACGGTTAAAGACCATTCACGAAAATTATTTAAAATAACGTAAATATTTCTAAAATAAAAATATATACAGGGTGACCTTTTAAAAAGAAACGAAATTATGGACTACTAACAATATTTCCGTTAAATAGTTCACCTTTGGATATCCGATTTTAGCAATTTTCACTTTTCAGACACCTTTTGTATATGTTGTAGCTAAGAATTTGCCATTTTATAAAATTGCAGCTTGATGTCTTGTACTCAACTACTCAGTTTCGTTGTAAAATCCAATTTTCCACAAGTAATACTTAACCAAAGTATGTAGCTTGTAATGATCCTCAGCAGATTCCTTTTAATGTTTGATTCTCTCCAAACAGTCAGCCTTGAATCAGTGTTTGTGAGTCCAAACGTTCATTAAACGATAATAACTACATTGTATATGTTATGAGTGACTGGAAAATTTTAGGTTCTATGTATGTATGTACATCAGGGTCGTTCATTCGATTGGTTTGTGCTCCACAGCCCATGCACTTGCACTGAATCTTTGTATCATTTCCCATGTTATTTACACGGTTCCAGATTTATGAATTGTCCTTTAGAGCCTTCTTTAGCTAAGTGGTCAGCCATTTCATCACCTGCAACTCCCTCATGTGCAGGCACCCATATTAGACAATTCGTTGTCTCTGTCCAGCCTGTTGAGGGAATCTTTGAGGTGAAATTCACACAGAATTTTCAATATGAAGGGTCTGCACCTGTCAATTTTTTATTGAAAAATTTAATATCTCGATGAGTTTAAAGTGACATTAAAATTTAATGTAGAATCCGAAAAATTTATAATATACAGGGTTAAAATAACAAAAGTAGCCAATGGTAAAAGCTCTTCCAAGTAGCACTTTTCTTTTTAAATATCAGTGAAAGACAGATTCATAGGATTCAGTGAAAGACAGATTCATAGTATTTATTGTTAAATTTCCACAAATCCTTTGTCGTTTACAATAATATTTTTAATTAATTTTTTTTTCACATCCTGTATTTTAAATTAAATTATATTATTAACATTAGATGCAATTGTTATTAATTTGATTTGTCAATAATGTTTTTAATTAATTATATTTATTATAAAACAAACAATTCTATCTCGCGTACTATTTAAACGACTTTATCACATATTACGTAATTGGCTAACTCCCACTCTGTAAACGGAAAACAACGGGATGCCAGTAAAATCGTTGCGAACGTTTTCAAAGGCGGCATAGCTTGCGGTGCCCCCCTTTGATCGAAATAGTTGTTAAAGAGCATGCGCATTCTAACTGTAGGTTCTTTCTCGATCCATAACGGTTAGCAAATATATATACGCGTCAGTGTTTTGTGAAAACGACGGCTGCAGTCGATGTTAAATTTAAATTCTGTGTTTATTTTGTTGGAAAAGAAAGAAATTTGTGATGATATATTTAAAATATTGAAACAGGTAAATCTTTTTTTAAATATTATTAGAATATTTTCGCGGCTCTATCAAAGACTTGAAATTGATGTGGCAGAGAATCAGTGACGTAGGACATTTTAATATAAAATTAGTTTCGTTATTTATATTCCTGATTCATGTGAATGTCCATTCAGTCAGTGACGTATTCGAAAGGGGGTCTTGAAATAAAATGTATTTATTTTAATTTTAGATTTACTATTCAAAGTTTTCTTTATAGTTTTGGGAACACCGTTTATATATACCAAGTGGCTCTTTAAAAAGAATTAAATCGTCTGAAATTGGGGTTCTCCGTACAGAGAAGTATAACTTTATGTATATTAGAAAAAAAATGTTTGACAACGGATAACAGGTATGTAATTTGATATTTCCTGTTTTTAACGTAGATTATTAAACTTCTATAACTGCAAAGAATGTAAAAAAAATAAAATATTTGAAATAAAAAAGTAGTTTTATTTATCTTATAAGAATTCTACAGCTGTTTATTATATTTAAAAATATTTTTAGCCTAATACATCCTTTTTTATTAGAGTGGAAAAAGTGGAAACGATACATAGAAAAATTACCAATGGAAGCTACTCAAGCAGATTACCTTTTTTTTACAAAACTGTATAAATGCAATAAACCTTCCTACGATTGTGTTGTTTTTAATTTATTTAAAACAATGTACTTAGTCTTAAGTTTATTCAGTTTTTACCGGATGCTAATGAAATATTTGGTAATTTTAGGTCGCAAGTAGACCATAAAAACAATATAGATGGTAAGAATAATCAGGATAGCAATGAAAAGAAGAAGCCTCATATAAAGAAACCCCTCAACGCCTTTATGTTATATATGAAGGAAATGAGAGCCAAAGTTGTCGCAGAATGTACATTAAAAGAAAGTGCTGCTATCAATCAAATATTAGGAAGACGGGTAAGATTTTTTTATTTATTTAATAACCGAGATAATATTTCGATTGAATGATACTTCTATAACCAGAATTTTTATAGCTAAAGCTGAAGAAAAATTTTTAATTTTAATAACCCCTTTTAAAATTGTTTTTCGTACTTCATTCGTTATTCGATGAGGAAACAAAATACTGATAAATATTTATTATCACTTTCTGTCGGTTTTGTTGGGATAAAAAATTTGTATAAATAAAATTACAGACAATGATGGTGTAGTGAAATTTTTTCGGGAAAATTAATTGAAAACCAAAATTATTATGTGAAAGATAGATGATACCATTTGAAAGATGAGCTAATGGAATAAAACAATTGGTTTCCCATTTTGATAACGTTTTTCCAAAATCAGTTGTCAAAGTTAAAGCACGTGCTCATGGCCCTTGCCGCCCTTTTCCTTTGATTTATCAACAGATGTCGAAAGAATAATTATTTAAATTCAACACTCTATTAATTTTTGAAAAATAATATTTTTCAAAAACAGGGACGGACATACATTGTACTGATGAGGCGCAAATACGCCGAAACCGGTCTACAAGTTGTGTTGTCCCTTCTAATTGCAAACCAGAATGGTTCGTTTTAAAATATCTTGTAGATATACCAACCCCGTTTGACTTTGGAGTGTAATTCAATATTCGGCGGTGCATATTGCACGGGAAGTAGTTGTTGCGCCTTAGTTGAACGGCCACTGTTTTTGAAAAATATCATTTTTCAAAAGTTTATAGGGTGTTGAATATAAATAATTATTCTTTCGATTTTGGAAAAACTTTATAATCGCTTAGTTTCAAAATTATATATTTTAATTGACCATTAGTATCCTTAGTTAACAGATATACATTCAAATACAGTAGAATCTCGATAGCTCGAATGTCAAGGGAAATGCTAAAAAATTCGAAATTAACTGATCAAATTTTGACATAAAAAGGAGCAATAGGCATAATGACTGATTTTGAAAAACTGCTCCACGATGTTTGTACGCATAAGCAAAATCCAAAAAGATGTTGTTTCTTGAAAAAATAGAGGGTTTTGAAGGAGAAATTGAAGTTTTTAAAATACAATTCAAATTTCTTACCAAAACGCTAGAAACGATATGCAAAAGGTTGACGTCACACGTTTGTAATCGGTGTTTTAGCTAAGATGGCGGATTGTCATATTTTGTATTTATTTTTTTTCCTAGTAACTGTCATCATGTCTATTTATGAACTAGGAGTGGTTTTTGTAATTCGAGTTATGGAGATTTAAAATGCACTATTAACACCACGCAGGGAAAAACATTTTGTTCGAGTCTAAATAATTCGAGATATATGTAGTATATTTTGGGATAAATCGCTTTGCTAAATTCTGGTTTAAGAAGTGTGTGTATATCTTGAACCGAATAATCAAATCTGTAATTATCAATTTGTAAGTACCTGCCAAAATAAATGTGAAGAACTTGTTTATTTGGTAACAGCCATATCATCCTAAAGCTTTCGATTACGAATCGAGACACCAAGCTATTTGTGATTTGCTAGAGCAGGGATTTCTGTGTGGATCTCTAACTTGGAAAATAAAACAACTAATAATATGAGTGAACCACTATAGACCTTTATCGGTCGCTGATGAAATCAGAACAACCTGCTCGTACTAACTTTTGAACATAACTTAGATTCGCTTAGAACATATCACAAATTGGATAATAGGGAGCTACAGACGATGCGATTAAGCAAAAGAAACAGCTGAACACTGTAAAAGGCTAAGTTGTCTCAAGGACTAAGTGAAACAAAGCAACAGTTTTTGACACACTGGTTAGACAGGGAACACCAACTCGAATGAGACGACACAAGGACACCTCCATACAGAGTTTACTGAACAAGGTAGACAAGGAACTCTCAACCAAGCTATTGAAACTGAGTAAGAGACATTTGAAGACAGTTACCGATCTGGTGACTGCACCTTAAGGAAACATCTGCACAATATGGGCAAAGTTAGTGAATCTACGTGCAGGAAATGCGAACTCTATGATGAAACACCTACTCAATCTGCTTCTGCGAGAACTTACATGGACTCAGACGGAAGCACTTTGGAGAGGATAACCATTACAACTACTGAACATTCCTCCAGTCAAACTAGTGGCCTACATAGAACACACAAAGCTTCTGGAATGGAAGTAGATAACATGGAAAATGGTACACAGATTCAGTTCAAGTGCCTGGGCTGTTGAATGACACATTTTACGAGCAAGAAAAAAAAACAGTAGTTAACTTTTAAACACCTATGTCTTTCAAAGCATTCTCCAAGAAGACTGCATCTCCTGGAGACTGAAACCTTTGACCACGCAGTTAATTCTTAATTTTTGAAAAAGTAAAAAAAGTCGTTAGGACTTAGGTCGGGACTATATGGAGGGTGGTCCAAAAATGCTTTAAAAACTTTATTGTTTTTCATGAACTGTCTTGGTGGAGGATGAATCGTCGTTGTGTAATATATGGAAGTTTAAGAACACTTTTGGTCCTTTTTAATGACATGATGGAACGTTATTTATTTAAAATATTTATTGATAATACGAGGTACATTGTTTTTTTTACGGATTTGATTATTATTTAAAAATGAGTGTGTGTGTAAGTAAAATGGAATGAATATGTTAGTGGCACTCGCTGAGCCGAGAAGAACAAGCCAAGTATTACGAAAAGGCGCGCCAGGAGCGTCAATTACACATGCAGCTGTACCCGGGCTGGAGCGCTAGGGACAATTACGGTTACGGCACCAAGAAGAAGAAGCGAAAGAAAGAGCGAACACCTATCGAGTCGGGAGGTAGTTATCATACGCGCAACCTACTTTGTAGAATGCCCATCCAAATTTTTTTGATTGTCTCGCACACCGAAAAGTAAAGAAATCGTCCTCTACGCAGGATGCGTTAATTTGTATTTTTGAATAGACATCGAGGACGATTTCTTGGTTTCTGTGCGCCTGACTGACGTTTTTTTGAAACGCTAGGGACTAACAAAACTGCACTCGACTACTTTTAAATACTAATCGCAGCTGGTTTTTAAAAATATCAGAGAAAAGGTGTTTCGAATTTTCTTCTTTTGGTATTTTTATTGCCCGGTCCCATCACAGTTTAACATTCGTTTGAGAACCTGAGGTGCTTTCTTGGTAATCAATGTGTCAAGTTAAAAATGCCGATTTGCGCAATGTCATTTTAGATAATATTAGATGTTTTCCAACGGTCTGTTTTCGAATAACGCTTACCGAGAGGTTCAGTTTTAAATATCGTTTATCAGCGAATTTGTGTTTTCGAAAACAGAGCCGTTGTTGGCTGCCAGTTATTGTTTACAAACGTAGAAGATAATGGTACCGGTCAAGACATAGCTAAAGACGATACATTCATCTGTTTACAATCGCAGATAAGGTACTGAGAACTGCAGTTTATTTTAAATAAAAAGTATGGTTAACGATTCAATTTTTTTGTATCCATATTTTAAAATAATCGATGGAACATTAAACATTTTCTGACAAAAAAAATTGCTTCAACAGTTTTTCTTCCAACCATTTCACCAACATCTCTCTGCATAAACGTTTTTGACTACAAGTTGAGTTTAAAAGTGCCTCCTGGTATTCTACCAACAGGTTGCTTTGCTGGATGCCTATTTAAAATTTTCCAAAAGGTACCTATGACTTAAAATCCAACGTATTACCAGCTTTTCTTCCAACCATTTCACCAACTTCTCTCTTCATAAACGTTTTTGCCTACAAGTTGAGCTTAAAAGTGTCTCCTGGTCTTCTACCAACATTCTGCTTTGCTGACTGCATATTTAAAATTTCCCAAAAGGTACGACTTAAAATCCAACGCATTACCAGTTTTTCTTCCAACCATTTCACCAACATCTCTCTTTATAAACGTTTTTGCCTACAAGTTGAGCTTAAAAGTGTCGGTCTTTTACCAACAGTCTGCTCTGCTGACTGCATATTTAAAATTTCCCGAAAGATACGACTTAAAATCCAACGCTTTACCAGTTTTTCTTCCAACCTTTTCACCAACTCCTCTCTTCATAAAGTTCTCTGACTTCCAAGTTAAATTTAAAAGTGTCTTCTGGTCTGCTACCAACAGTCTCCTTTGCTGTCTGTCTATTTAAAATTGCCCAAAAGGTACGACGCACAATTTGGTACTTGCTGGCAGATATTTCAAAAGGAAGGAACAAAATGCATATATTTTTCTATTTGCTTCCATAAAATAGTGCCTACCATTTGTCTCTTTTTATTAAATTACTATTAAAGCATGACAGTCAAATTGACATTTTCGTGTACAAAAACATTGATACATAAAAAATTGATCTTCTTAACTTTTTACATGCCGATTCTTTATCTTCGTTTGTACTTACACGGATAAAAGTAATAAAATTTTACATTATTTTTGGCCAAGTCTTGACCTGTATAATACCCAGTTGTATTGTCTACAATAACTCTACAACTGGGCCTATATATATATATATACCAAATTTGTGGCTTAGATAGTTGTTTCAGTTTAACAATATTTTGAATTTTTGTTTTTAAAATTGTGTGTACCAAAAATTTTAAATAAAAATTGTTTTATCACTCATCAAATTAACGCACTTACACTATCGGCTTATTTTGTGTTTAAAAAATTAAGTAAAAGATCTCAAAACAAGTTGGGTGCTGGCCATCGAAATTGTGTCATTTCTTTAAAAATTACTTATCAAGCGTATCTTTGTTTTTCTTTGAACCAGCTCATATAGGACTACTTTTGAGTATCCTTCATCGTTTTTACACTCACAGCAGACAATGTTTGAGTGATGTATTCCTTTGCATTTTAACTCACTGACTCCCCTTTTCAGCAATTCAAATATCTTTATTTTTCCTAATGATGAAAATTTTGTTTATTTACATTTCAAAACATTGTTCATATTCACGTGTGAGAACATTTTGTATAGATCTGTACTGGGACATTATAGAATTCTAGCGGTCGCTTTCTACAGTAGATTATTCCAGTCGACAGCAGTAGAAAGTCTCACTCTGTAAACTGTCGACAACCCTTCTGTTATTCCGTTTGAAATATATTGAAGTTTTTATGAAGAAATTGTCTACAAAAGACGTGGGAATAGAGTCGATAATAGAATTCTATAGTGTGCAGAGTCCCAGGCCTGATTATTTTCAATGTCTACTAAACTTTTTCTGTTAAATGAAACACAACCTCAAATACAATTTTTTTAGTAAATATCTAAATTACAATTGGAAATTTGTCAATAAGGAAAAAAATTACTTATAGCTTGTTATTTTTATGACATTTTTTTCAACTATAAAAAGTCAATATATTTATGAGTGATAAAACAGTGCCTGTAGAATATAATTATTGTACCAAAGGTTCTAATATACGTAAATTAACTCTACTACTTCTAACAGTGCATGTAAACAATATGGCGTTCTTGACGGCAAAATATTTACCTAGTTGTGCACTTCAGTCGAACTTCGCCAGATGCCGTTTCTGGCGGAGCTTAAACGGATGTTATCTGAAAGATCGATCCCACCTTTGCTCCGGTGCTCTGACCGATGTGCATACTTTCGGACTCGAGCAGAATGGGTCGGTGGCGGCCAAAATGTAAAAAAAGTTTTAATTAAATCCGTGTATAATTATTATAAAGCTTAGGGGCGGCCGGCATGGCGTAATTCTTGCGCGCTTCTTGGTGCCCTGCCGGTACGAAAAATTGCTGACTCTGTTTTGTTTAGTGGCATGCGCTGGGTAGGGAGGAGCAGGCCAAATACTATGAGCTGGCTCGTCGCGAACGTCAGCTGCACATGCAGCTCTATCCCGATTGGTCATCACGCGCCAACGCCACTCGCGGCAAGAAGAGGAAGCGTAAACAAGACCCTGCCGATGGAGGTAGCCACCCCTCGCAATTTACTAGTATATTATAATTACTTTTACATTTTACTTCTATTCCTGTCAAAAATAACTCGCCGAATGCTGATAAAATAACTTTTTACATATTATATTTGTCACTATTTAGGAAGTTATTATTGCTAGGAACATTTAACCTACTTCCAATCATCAACTTGGCCGACCAAATACACTAAAGTTACATTGAAGAATAACTTTTTAACAAAAATGGTTCCATTCGGAAGATTACTAGTCATTAAAACGTGAAGCTACTAAGACAGAAGATGACATAACCTCACTATTGAATTATGTCATATAAAATACTTTTGCTTCTAATATTAGGTTATTATAATATATTTATAGTCAATTGTTAACAGAATAAAGTCAAAAATGATTTTACATATGTTAATAGTTCCAATAAATATTATAATACTGTTAACATGTGTAATTGTTGGTGATAATATGCACATAAAAGTTGAATTTTGAGTGTAATATTATGCAATTTATAAAATATTTGTTGTTCATATTTGGACAAAAGGTTTGTCGATTTCTTCTATGAAACTTTCAATCATTTCTCCTTTGTTTTTGTTTTTTTTTGAGAAATGTATTCAATATCTTAGTTCTGCATGCATTTTATTACGCTATCCTGCTTATAAATGTATATTCTTAGACACTTTTTTTTTGGTAGACGTAATAAATTCTGAAAATATTTCTCAAAAACCATTAAAGAACATTCAATAAAACCGTTCAAACTTTTTGTCATGTGTTCAGATGGTTTATTTCACTCAAAAAAATCTTTAGGGAATTCGTCTTATTATGTTGGCATTCGTATCAAACAAAACAATGAATCTCTAAAGCATTATATGAGTGAAATAGGTTTTTTGGCCAAGTTGATAAGAGGAAGTACCTACTTGAGTAATTTGCGAGTCGTACCTATTATATCTATATCTATTATTTGCATGTTAATTGGGGTAAACGGTGTTTTTTTTTGGCCGGCCGGTACCTATTCTGCCGAGGGTCTAGCGGACCTACCTTTTGTTGGTTGAACTACGTCGTATGCACGATTGTCAGCCGCCTGCATGTCCCCTTAAGTAGTACATTTTATCCCAATAAGGATCCCCTAGCATGTTTCTATCCTATTTTTATTTCTTCTCATAGATTTCCTTCCGTCTCTTTGTTAGACCCTAATTCATAGGTAGGTCCTTAAACATTCTTTTACTGTCAAATGTCAAATACAAAAATTAACTTTACCACTATTAATAATATAAAATGAGTTTTAAAATTGAAAATTTTTGACAGTACAAGTTTGGAAAAGGACCCCCAATTTGAATGAATAACTAGTTTTAAGGGATCTCACTAAAAGGTAAAAAAAATAGCCACAGACATAAAGAGAGAACGTGACATTTAAATTGGAACCGATTCAAAGTTTTAATGAATTGATCGAAATCGAAAAATCCTTTTAGTGTACGATGTTGTCTGATAAACTGTTATTCATCACATCTCAGGTTGAAATTACAATTCATTAACACATACCAGTGCCCTATTTCATTCTTATGGTTATACATTGGTTTACGATGAAACACAGATACCATCTTGATCTATAATAATAATTAGCAGTTCATATTCAACCTGGGATCAAATTGAGTATTCGTAGTTTTAGCTTTTTACGAAGGATTTAAAAACACTGCTTTAAACAAATCCTACCAATAAAAAACCAAAATGTTCTAATAACCATAATTCAGCAGAATTTAATTCAATACAATCACATCTGGTTTTCGAACAAAAATAAGCATAATGTTTAGGTTGAAAAATGATAAGTGTATATTTTTGAACACTTTCTGGTATCTTTCTTTGACATCTTTAGTTCAGTCTAACTGTAGCATTTCCTCTATTTCCATAAACTTGCAGGAAATTTCGAATTCAGAGATTTATCAGTCGTGCAACAATATTCCCTCCGATGACATATACCTCTTTCTGTCTATTATAGGATCAGCATATATCCTGTAGGAGGTAGTAGGTGATCTCAAGACAATAGGAATTGAACACTGGGAAGAGAAAACTCAGGACAGGAAGCTATGGCTACAAATAGTAGAAAAAATATAAAAAAAGTAAATATGGTCTGATCCATCATTACGAAAGGATCTAGAAAGCTCGTAAGAGCGGCGCTACTCCTACGGGAGTGTTAAGCCACTACATATATATCCTGTAGGTTCTTGGATTTACTGTAACTTATTTTGTCGATGAATATACTCTAGTTTCCCGCATATTTCACCTACATCTTGAGTAAACCCGTGTTGGACTATCTTTTATCTAGTTATTATCAGGCTTAACAGACTTTTCACCAGGTCTTTCTTGGATGAATCCTCTGTAGGTGCTCTAGTTCTAGGAGTCTGTACATGTGTTTCCTTCAAGAAGTGAGTTGATGATAACATTCGAGATTCTGGAATGACTGTAGTTGTTGGTTCCTCCATGTCAATTCCTATCCTGTACATGTATGCTTTCGCAAGAGGTGGAAGATTGAGTGATTCTTCCATTGCCGTAGTCGGGTTGCTTCTCATCGTAGAGACAGGCAAGCCTCTAAAGCTTTGATAGCTCCAGTTCGATTTTCCTTTGATGTATTTTTGGCCACCAGACTTCGGATTGGATAAGGCTTTACCACGAAATTTACAATGAAATATTGATTCAGTGAAACATTTATCTGTTGAAAAACATGATGTGATTGATCACGATTTTGAAATAAGAAATTGATAATAGGAAATGATACAAGTAAAAAACAATTGTTGGCTAAACACTTTAATAGTATATTAACGACTGGTAATAGTTTTATTTATTGGTAACTATAAATATAAATTACCTTATACAGAGTCGTTTTATTGTATTTACAACATGCAGTTAATTATGTTACACTAAAAAACTCTGAAGGTTGGAAGTTCTTTACCAAAAAAATATTGCAAAAGCTAAAATCTTGTAATAAAGAGTAATTAAATTTACTTCTACATGCAGTACAACTATTGCAAAATACGCTCAAGATTGATATTTAAAGATTTTAATTACATTATGGTAATTGCCATGTTTTTAAATACTCGTAAAATTCCGAACCATGAAAGTAGTAGTAGTATTTTTTTTTTAAATTTAAATTCTCGTTCATTCCAAAAAGGTTGAACACTGAAAGTTTTACTACTTGTAAGAAGATAACTGTGCACTCATTATCTACGATGTAATTATCATCATTATTAGGTATCTTCTTAAAACTAGTTAATTTTAGCCAATGAAAACTGATATTTATTTTATTAAGATTATTTTTTCACTATAAATTTTCTAGTTTTATAATTGCTGGATAAAGAAATGAATCACTTTTCATTTTCTGTGATTAGAATGAAAAATCCTTCCAGAAAAAAAATATGAAAAAGGAATGTTTGGAGACATCTAGTGAACCATAAACAGAGAACATTCAAGAAATACCATGA
Organism: Lochmaea capreae; assembly: GCA_949126875.1. Lineage (NCBI taxonomy): Eukaryota > Metazoa > Arthropoda > Insecta > Coleoptera > Chrysomelidae > Lochmaea > Lochmaea capreae. The sequence continues at coordinate 25,811,510 of OX421404.1, forward strand.
ATGTGGAGAGTGAGTCTCAATCTTTCATGAGAGCGATAGGGACACCTTATCATGCCGTTTCATCATATTCCAGGCAAAGAGGGCTTGTCAAACTACATGAGTCTCTTGGATAACATTGGTCATGCCTGCTGTAGTTCGAAACTTCTTTGTTGATATTCTTCGAAGGATGTATAAAGTCCTTCGAATGAACCAATCCTCGTAACTTATGCTAGTGGAAAACTATTCTTGCATTCTTGCTTATTTGCAAAAACTAACGAGGCCAAAACATGGAGAAAAGCAGTGGAGACCAGTAGAGAACTTCTGATCAAGATGGAGTTAAGTTGTTCAATTCTACAGTTTAAAAAAAAAATACCGTTTTTGAAACCATTTGTCATTTTCTCCTCTATTTTAATTGTCGTAAATGTATCTTTTTCTTGCTTTTCCAATGACATCAAAGCAAGGCGACAGAAGTGTAGAGGAACTGATGAAGTTTTGTAGTCAAAATCAAAATCAGAGAATAAACCAAACGGTCATTAGACCAACTGTTCTGTATGGTCGGGTCTTTGAACAAAAACGATCAAGAACGGCTTGATGCAAAAATTAGAGAAAAATTGGGCTTAATTAACAAGGAATTAATAGAGTTCCCCCATAACATCGGCAATGAGATCAAAACTAACCAAATGCATCGGTCATGTATCAGAACTTCCTGATACATAGCAACAGATTTGAAAAGGAGGAATTGTAACCAAAAAAAAGGAGAAGACCTAAGAAAAGAAAAAGAAAAGAAAATCTTAGCACACAACACACTTATAGTGTGGTGAATCTATTGATTGATTGATTGACTTCTCTCATGTTTTTTATTACATAATAATACCTCATTATAATTGTTATTTCACAATAATATTTATTAAACAATTATAGTAAATTTGCAATTATCACTGAAATAACAGTTGTTGGTTTTAGTTGGCTAACCGTGCATGTCCATTATACAGTAGCTCTAACAAGATATCTTTAACTTCATGCATTTAATAAAATTACATACCATAAAGTGTATACGGAGTTAAAAATATTTATGTAAGAGATACGTTTTTTTTTAAATTTTTTTTATTTATTTTTAATAAATATCTATAATTGTTGTCTATTTTATGTAAATTAGGTAATAGTATGAAGAAATGCAGGGCAAGGTATGGATTAGATCAGCAAAGTCAATGGTGCAAACCATGCAGGTGAGATTTCTTCAAATTATAAGTAATTTAGAATTGCACGCCTTTTGTTCTTTATTTTTGTGGGTATTTTTATTTCTACTTTGTAACCAAAGTGTGTAAACATTTTTAGTGAAAGATAAAAAGGTCCATTTTATCTAAAAACTACAGATGCTTTTAAGATACAGATACTAACGTTAGGAGAAAGTGAACTTCATCTTTCTTTCCACTTAAACCGTCCATGTTTTTGTCAAATCCAAAGTGACACCTTGACTTCTATAAGGATCTATAAGTAAATATATTTCTGTACAATAAGCAGAATTGATGTAATTTAGGCTCAGGAATGACTCAAATATGCTAGAGATTAATATAAAAGAAGCATCTATGTTTCCAGAAGTAAAATTAAAGATAAATTCCAAGTGTAATAGTTTTTATTCTGCAATTTTACAAATTGTAAAATGAGCTAAAAGAGATGGTATAACATTAATAAAAATATTAATCATAGCCAAGGCCACTATTTTGTCAACAAAACATACCAAACAAAAATATGTAAAGTTTCATTTAGATGTGAAACACATAGCGATTCAGAATCCTAGGGCACAATATCTAGGAGACTACTGATTATAAGAAGGATATTTACCTAAACTAAAGCTTACAGATGTCTTAAAATTCCTCTGTGAAAGAAGTCTAAAGGGGCTACTAGTCTCTGATACCTTTCTCATGAACTAAAAAAAAGAAAGGAGGAACAATATTTTAGGTCTCAGTGAATCTCACCCCAATATACATACGTACATAAATAGATGCAAAACAAAATTTTGGATTACAAAAAACCTAGTAACTAATATTGATATCGTTGAGGCATCGTCGATATTTGTTGCTTGGATATTATCCTACTTTTAGACTAAAAACAAATATTAGAAGATTTTAAATGAATTGTTCAAAGAATTAGTAAATGGACCTTTGAAAACAACACTTTGGTTATAATTTCCGGAATTTCCGCATATGGGTAGACACAGTTGTTTGTTTAAATTTCAACTAGAGCCTGTATGTAAAACTTTATTTCTTGGTGTTACTTTATCTATGTGGAAAGACTGTTGTTTTTTTCATTATTTTATACTTGTTATTATTTGGAAGACACTTTGTTACATGTTTTTTATTTCTCTAATACTGTGTATGCCAAAAATTTCCCATCATATGAGAAACTGAAATCAGTATTCGAGTGGTGAAAATGGTGTTCTCATATAATGCGATTGTTTTGACACACGCTGTGTTTAAGTGACATCAGAAAATGTGTCTTCCCACAAAGAAAAGGACAAAATTGGCTTAGTTTTTTAATGCACAAGTACACTGCTGTTGAATAGAACAATTGTTTTAAGTGCAAGGGGCTTAAGATTACCGAAATTTTTTCAGATTTTCGAATAAAAATAGACACATTTTCTGATGATAATTGACATTGCACTTGATATATATATGTAGTTTTTATTCTAAATGTTACTTTTACTTTTTTCTGTTGTACAGTGCGATCCTTAACCTACTTCATTTTTTTTAACTGTTTGTGTATAGAGGGTTACATATACATTCGTCAGTAGACAAAGGCTATTACGAATCAGGAGTTTAATGAAAATATAGTTCAACCTATTCAACAATAAAATATATTCATTATTGTTTATTTGTGAATAATTAATCTTTGAATGGAGCTAACAACTTGAAGTGAAGGAAAAAGCAGAAAATCTTGCAGAATGTTGAAGAATCCCTGGGATACTGCTGGAAACCTAAACTGAAACATCTAGATATCTTTAGGTTTCTTCAAGGAATAGGATTTAAAAAACTTTCATCAGGAACTGGCCCAATAGATCTTTAAGTCTACATCTACATACATAGTTAAAAAGGAGTGTTGGAAAGTCATAAAATAACTAGTAAGTCAGATCAACCAACCCAACACATGATCAGTAACAAGCCAGACAGCTTGTTGGAAATATTGACATAAGATGGACTAATATCTCATGAACTCTATTGGATAGGAAACAAGTCTTAATAAGAAGAACACTAAAAGTAGCTAATCAGAGAGTTGATGTTGGATGGTAAACACTTTGTATCCGAAAAAAATTGATTAGATCAAAGTGAAATGGGACAAATATTTTGATTCTTTAGCCGCATTCTAGAGAGTTAAAAATAAAGATTATGTATTGTAAACTAAAAAATGTATTAACCACAAAAAAAAATCTATTAGTGTTAAATTCGAAGTACGTTTAGGATCGCCTCGATATATTTGTCTTGTTTGTGAATGGTCTCTCTCATACGCTCATACCGAGTGTTTTTGCATTACTGTGAATGTATGTTAATCTACTTTTATTATATTTACTGTGATTTTTATAACGCCCCCTTGTACATTTAACGATTGTTTAGTCCTGAGAATAGTTCCGTTGGAGGAGGAAGTTCGACTGTCCACGGCAATCTGTTGCACACCGCCGGAAGTGCTGCCACCACGCAATCACCTCAGGAACCAACTTACGTGAATCTATAGCAAAACGTTGGTTAGTCAACAGCAGTGTTGGTGTTTTTATTTCGATGTTAGATAGAACTTTTTATTTTTAGTCGATTTGATTTTATGTTGTATTTTTTTTTTTAGTTTTTTTAACAACAACGATTACATATTTTCTAGAATATTCCGATACTCATCCACTTACTAGTTTAACAAAGTAGAAATTTTCTGATTAAAAAAAAAACGTTCTGAAAATCATTCATTCAATGTTTCATATTAGCAAGTTAATTTTTATAACGATCCCTATTAGTTTTTGTCCGCTAGATGGCGCGAAGTTTGATAAATTTTAATGATTATGCTATAAAGTTTTTAAATTCAAACTCCGCGTCTCGCGATACTAGCGCCAAGTATCGAATAGTTTTCAAACTATGTCACATTCTGTCAAATTCAAACTTCGCCCGATTCAAGCGTTTCTGCTCCATCTAGCCATTGTTCTCAGAGTTGTGTATCTATACTTTCTGGTATCGTTGGCCTTAAGCGATCTATAACATCTTTTGAGTATACCCAACATCTATTATATTAGTCCAAGAGATTTAGGCTTCTGAGAAAGCCTATAAACCGTTTTGGAGCTAGTTCTGTACCTGATCAGGCTAAGTAGAACATGAGTTTTGATAGCATGACTCCAGAGAATATATTCACTGAGCGAGAAAAAATAAAAATATTCACTGACAGCCAGGCTCTGCTTAAAGCTATTAATAACCCAACAACTAGGTCTAGACTGGTAAAAAACTGTAAAGAATCCCTCAACAGAATTTGCATGTTCCACTGTCTACTTCGTCCATCTTACTAAGATGTTATCTGTGTGATTACTTTATCAGATTTGTGAAGTTCCTAGAGCAATTTAGCGGAGTGAACCAAAGGTCTTTGGCCTGGAGTATTTTTCCAGTAGGCTCGACTAAGTTCCTTTTCCTCTTCTCGATATTTTTCCACGATATGGCTTTTTGAGAAACCATCAGCAATCTCATTTCCGACAATTCCTGTATGCCCTGTTACCCACAACAAAGTCACTTTGTAGCCGGAACATTTTAAAAGTGTACCAACTTTTTCCACAAAAATTTCATTTCTTGTAAAAATGACGACCGAAATAGCTTCACAGGTTATAGTTATATATATAACATTTTCAAATAAATACTTTACACCAATATTTCTATTTTTTAAATTTGAAAATATGGAAAATTTTGGAAAATATTTAACGTATCAAAATTTTTAGTGAACTAACTAAATAATACTACAGTTTTCAGTAACACCAATCAATTAAACAGTTCACATAAAATGTTGATGTGATTATGTTTAAGTTAAATTTTATTTTTGCGCAAAAAAATCACCAGCATGTCCAGAATTTAATAAAATATGATTCTTTTTATTTTGAACAGCCCTGCATGGCCGATATTTTGTGTTCACCAGCATGTAGTTTAAATAAGTTTTCAAAAATATGATAACGTAAACTTTTGTAGGCGAAAGAAAAAGTGTATACGATATATGGAGGCAGGAGATGGAAACGATGGTAACCAATCAGATGACAATTTAGGTAGCTGCGGAAGTATGGGTGATGCCCATACGCCACCTGACGACGACAACGAGAGCCTGAACCAATCGATGTCGAGTCCGGGCGGACTGTCAGCCCTAAGCAGCCTAACAAGCCCTGGTGGCATGGTGATGCCTAGTCCTTCGACGAGCGTAGCCAGTCCGTCTGTCAGCGTAGCCAGCCCATATATGCTTCAGAGCCCTTTGACTCCACACGAAGCGTTCGATGTCAAAGTTCCTCTACCGCCAGTGTCGCATCATCATCAACCTACGCGAAATCCAGTAGGGACTAACCCCCACGATATAAACAATCCGCTTAGTGTCAATCAGTTGACGGGACAGTGCGTCAGAAACGATAATTCCGATGCCAACGGTAACAAAGAGACACGGTCGATTATTAGCGTCACGTAGCCTCTAGTTATTAAACAAGAAAATCCGGATTCTTAACCCGATTACTTTGCTAATTGATATTTTGGACCGATTTGAAATATGTCGTTGATATATTCGTGACGCTTACGCATATAATTGACGAACATTCAAATAAGTCCGTAATATCATTTAGCAAAGTTGTCAAGTTAAAGATGAAAGATGTATATAAAACCACCTGTGATTTTACAAACTGTAGCGTTGTCAAAGAGATGGTGGATATTTGTGTGTAATGTCGTGCAGTACGTCGGTGCGATCTCAATGGAACTTTAGTGCTGCAATTTTTTTTACTATGTAACATAAATGTCATTTGCCAAAATCACCTCTATATATATTATATAGAAAATTATATTACAAATTTCCGATTTTTTTTTAAAAATATTTTTAGTTATTTATAATGGACTGCTATAGTGAAAGAATAAAAACGTTGTATGGAACGAAATAATGTAAAATTTGTGTTTTTTTGTATTAAGATTAGTTACAGAGTGTATATTGTTTGAAAAAATATATCAATACACGTTGAAAATTAAGTACAGTTTTTTTTTATTTACAGGATGTTAATTTTAAAAATTTCCAATATAACTAGAGCGATTTCATCACAAGTTGGACACCCATGGCTTTGAACTTCTCATTTTTGTCTTTCCTAAGCCTATATTTCTTCCGATTGTCCAAAAATCATTTGTTTTGGGCTCTGTATACTACCACTGCCTTCATATTTCTGTTAAATGTATCTAAAGCTTCGATCATTAAACAGACTAAACATGAATAACCCACAATTCCGACAACACACTTTTCTTTGCCTTTAAGTCGACCACTTTTGCATTTTTTTGACAACAACAACAAAATAAACAAAGTTTCAAATTACTTCACAAAACTAACAATAGTTCAATACAAAGGAACATCTTTCGACCAACGTGAACATTTAAATTTATCTAATTCTAAAATAATTATTAAAGGACATATATTAAAGAAACACACAAAAATTGAAGTGATTAGATGATTATCACTTTTAAATAATATGATATGACAACATCGAATATTTACGTTGGTTACCAGACGTTTTGCTTTGTTTTTGTACCAAATATTTTATTTGAGTCTCAAAATATGTTAATTTTGTGGAACAATACGAAAGAAAATGCAAAAGTGATGTTTACAATACATCGAGATGTCGGATTCAAAACAAACAATGTTGCTCTTCATCTAGTAAATCCCAAAAACTTCAAAGAACCGTTTTCAAGCTCCTTAAAACATATCCCTCAGTTTTAAGCCAATTTTATTTAAATAATTCCCATTTTTTCAGTCTTCAATGTTTTCATTTAGAATTTGCAAAGGATTTTGCTTAATCCTTTGTTGAATGTACAACATTTTGTATTTAACGTGTCTACAGATCTCTAAATGGCTTATTGAAAAAACACTCGATAATAATGTGTAGCTCATCTACTGCAATTTCCTTTATTTTGATTGTCGTTATAATATTTTTGTGCAATTAAAATTTAAACATGTTCCATCAACGTAAGATATTTTATTCTTTCATTAAATATATTTTCATTTGGATGATGCAGCTTGAAAATACTTATTTCTAAATTTATTATTTTTTGCACTTTTTTTGTAGATTTCTACTAAAATTGGTTGCTATCTCGAACAGTTTCATAGTTTCCTAATATTCAAATTAAAATTTCCACTTTCGGCAGCTACTGGTCAACATGAACATAAATTCGTTGTGGATGTAAACTTCTACTCTTAGTTTTCATTCTGTATCATTTAACCTATTGGAAACCATTGAAATTGTGCGTATTTGTTACAGTGATACGATTTTGAAAATGTTTCAACTTGGCTGCATCGTCCGAACTATTTATCACACCGGTTGGTTCAAAAAGTGCAATTTCAGTGTTATATTTTTCTAGATGTCAATTCTAGATATTTTTTTGGTTGAATCTAACCGGTTTGAGTGAACAACTTTTCAGTGCCACGTAATTTTTTTCCGCAAATATATTTGCTCAAATTCATAAGTTAGAAGGTTGTTTAAGTTTTTTTTTTGTCTAAAAAGATTTTTTTTTTAAAGTTTGTTGCTAAATTTAGGGGACTTGATAATTACCAACGAATATGTTTCAATTAAAAAAGGAATCCTTTGTAAAATTTATATTTATACTTCGGGGTTTAGGAACAAACTTGACTATATATTTTTTAAAAATAGTGACAATATTTCCTGAAAAAATTTTTATTTTCACTTACCAGAATTTGAGAATTCTAGAAATTAGATGTATATTGCTAAAAAAAGATTGTAATTACTATGTACATAGGAAAAAATGTTATATCAGAAAACTTATTATCTTGTAAAATTTGCTTTTTTTGACTTTTCAAATTTTATTTGTTAAATTGTGGCGAGCCATACAAACAATTTTTTATGAGAATGACTATTTTTTAGGTTTACCCGATAGTGTTTTATGTTTTTTTTTGTCGGAAGAGCATTTCTCAGTAATTTTTTTTTGTTAAAAACTCTTCGAGCCTCACTTAAATCGACTAATTCATTTTACAAATCTCTAGCATATTTTTTGAATATTTTGATGGCAAAAAAAATAATTTTCGTTGAACTACTTGAATACAAAAATGCTTCTTTTGACGACATTTTGAAGTAAAATAAATTTATGAATAAATATCCCACCCACACGAGCCGCGTATGAATACAATAAAAAAAACTGGGACATTCCAAGGAATAAATGTACAAAAATATATTATTTGGCAGGAATCCATTTTTAAATCGATATTACAGGCCATCTATAAAGAGCTCTAGCTCCCACAGGAAACAATTTTTGATAAGGTTATTAACATAAAATGAGCTCTAGATTTTGCAGTTTTTTTTCATCAAAGTAGTATATTATTGGATACCCTGTATTAAAGTATAATTTTAATTGTTGCCAATGGAGAATTCATCATATATTGAAATATACTTCTTCAGAGTACCTAACCACAACCTTTTTTTGATTCTTAACAGTATTTTTCAGGAACGTCTAAATGTAGTTCTCTTCTCCGACGTTGCCTAAGGTTAATTTGTCGAGAAGGGCAGGGAAAATGAATGAAGAAGCTATACAGAAGGGGAAGGGTGAATAACCATTCCATTCACCCTTCCCCATCTTTATAGCTTCCTCAATCATTTTCCTTGCCCTTTTCGATAAATTAACATTGAGACTACGCTTGGCAAGGTTGGTGAAGAGAGCTACATTTAGACGCTCCTGTATTTTTCTCCAAGTGACATTAAAAATAGCTTTTTAATAACACTTGACAGGCAGAAAAGAAGATTCAATGCCTACTGGTTTCCTAGCCTCAGATATGAAACACCAGCCGCAACATTATGCATGTTAAAACAAATAACTATTTTTGAATTAAGTAATAATTTATATAGCGAGTGCATTTTTATTTTTATACCAGAGAAATGCTCTTCATTTAAAGAAATGTTCATTTTTAAGTTTCTTTTTCAATGAAATGTCTGAATAGCTTTATTATTGTGCAAATATTTCTTGACATTGCAATATTTTAATAGAAAAAAACTTATGTAAATAAATTTTTTGACAACACGGTTAAAAAAACTGTTTCTTCTTTTTTTTTTTCTTCGGAAAACGCTTTTTTCTTCGACCTTTACCAAAAATTATATTTTACCTACTAATTTTTGGGTGAAAAATCGTGTATTTTTGACGACACGGCACGATACGAGACTGGCTGTGACAATAACTGTCATTTGCTGTTGTCAAATTAATTATGTACGAAACCCGCTAGATTTTACATGTGATTAAGACCGTCGTGTGAATATTACTGTTCATAATAAACAAGAATAGATAGTTGTAGATGAAACTTATCTTTTCCACATCGGACGAAAAATACTTGCCTTCAAAAATAATTGATTTTTCATTCGAAAATTGGTAATTTTTTTGTAAAGATCGACGAGAAAATGTAATATGCACCTCGGCGAACAACTGTTTATTGTCTCGCCTCCTCGCTAATATCGGCTACGCCTCGACTATCAATTCGCAGACTCGACTATAATAGACAGTTTTTCGTCTTTGGTACATAAATAACTATTTCGTGTTCAATTTTATGTTATTTTTTTAATATGAAAAGAGATGTGATATTTTATACTATTTAAAATGAACATTATGTTTGGCTTCCCTCAGGATTTTGCATTTATTGAGTTTTTCAATAAAACCAACCACCATTCAAACAAACCTGGTTTTATCAATCAACAACCACTACATTGCTACACCTGTACTTACACAGAATAAACCACGTTAAATATTGTTTACTAAGTGCTGGAAAATTGGAATGAAACATTGGATTCAGTCTTAAACTTTTAACTACTATTTCTTGTTTTTTTTTTAATTTCAGTACCATCTACTTATGTTATCTCCCCACCTATTTAGATTTTCATAACTTCTATTTGATAAATATTTTTAAAACTTGAAAAAATATTGGTATCAAGTCAGTGAGGCTGGGAAAATTATGATCAACAAAATAAATGAACCCAATGAAATCGCTTCAAACCTAATTTCTTATGGGGAGAATGTCATGTCCCGATTAAAGCTTTCATTTTGGATCAGTGGCGGATCTAGGATGTTCTCATGGGGGGGGGGGGCTTGATTGACAATAGGGAATATCAAAAACTCAAAAATTTTACATTTTCAGATTAAAAAAATATAAATATAAAAAACAATAATAAGTAATAAAATGTTTTTTGTATTTATTATATAATATAATATCTATACATATTATATACCAATAAATTAATAATTATTAATTTATCGATAAATATAATGTATTTTATTGGTCCAGTTCCAATTTGGCATTTCCAAACGACGAGGCTTTTTTTTACAAAAGGTAACAATTATTTCATTAATGTCAACCTCGCGTGATGAGTTTATATTCGCTAATGCTAACCCATTCAGCCTTACCTCACCCATTGTACTTCGAAGGTAAGTTTTGAGCCTCCTTGAAACGGAAAAGCTCCGCTCCGCGGTAGCTGTTATTACCAGTAATACCATGGGGTAATACAATGAATACATGAAGTAACGTTCTTAAATTTGGAAAAAATAAATGATGACATTCTTTTAGAGCATCCAGAGCAGTTTTTGGAATTGCTTGATGACTCTACCACTTCTGCCTCCAAATTTTAAGCTCATAACTGATCCGGGCATATCTATTTCGTATAAGGCAGATGCTTCAAGTATTTGTGCATCTTCATATTTGTGAAGATATACTGGAATTAAGCCTTCGAGTGCAACAACATTGCATATGCCATCAAAACGGGATTCAATTTGAGCAATTATATGATTCATAAATGGTATAAATAGGTTGATTCTGTAATATTCTTCTGTACTTGATGATCCGATATTGCTTCTCTCAGTTTGCCGTTTACATATTCGAGGCACAGAAATGGTCGCACCAATTTCACTGGCAAGGCTGTTAAAAAAATCCAAAATTGTTCGATTCATAATCAAGCCAAAGAGTTACTCTCTGCTTAAACTGCGGAGTGCAATACGAACAATTAGATATCCACGTGTTTACGTTGTTTACGCCTATTAGCAAGCGGTGTTGCCGGCATTATTTTCTTGTAGATATAGGGAGAAAAGTAATATGGTATTATTAAATAAGTACCATGTTTTCTCTTAGGACGTTTTTAATTTATGGCGGCTGTTATTTAGTGGGTCACACGGGAGGTGGCTTGGGGGGTGCTAAAGCCCCTGTAGCCACCTCCATAGATCCGCCACTGTTTTGGATCAATATAAAACTATGTGTGTTTGAATGGTGGTTTATATTCGATTTTGGAACATCAACTGCCTTTATGAAAATTTGTAAATTACACCCCGTTTTAAAGAGATTAACTGTGCCATATTCCAATTTGGGGAGTAATAAACAAATCGATTGACAGTTAAGAACAAATTGTGACTGCTTAGTTTTACGAAACTACGTTTTAAGTTTTGGATAAGTGCAATGTAAAATAATTTGAAAATAAGAGTATTTTTTTTTCAAAACGAAAGATCGACATGCCTAAACAACAAAATGACGTAATATTTCACTACTATTTACTATAAAAAAAAATAATAATTTGAAATTTCAAAGCTCCTTATATTTATTAATGTTTTCCTCGACATAAATTAGCTTGGCTAATTTTTTTCTTTCTCATTTTCATCCTTTTCTACCTGGTGAGTCCATTTTCAGCCGGGCTTTCCCAGCTACTAGTTTGGTCAATTTTCTTATTGTAATCGAAAAATAGTGAAAATTTCATAAAAAGCTTTTTCTTTTTTGTTATGTTAACTGCTTACCCCTTCTCTGTTTAGTGGAATGATCAAATGACTAGTGCCCTTTTTGTTTTTTTTCCAAACTCTTTAAGTCCCGAGTATTTTCTCCAAAGTATGTTGATTTTTTCCACCCTATTTTATCTTAGTCTATATAAAATCATCATTAAAGCTAATTTGATATCCTCAGCCTAAACTCTATAGGGTCAATTGTAGGTAGACCTATAAGATCATTTTAACCCGTAATCCAGATATTCTTCAAGTTATAAGAGGCTTCAGGAGTGAAATATTACATTTTTAGAGACATACGATATCTAAATGAATTGAAACAATGCTTTCGTGTTGAAGAAAGCACAACTGACTCGCCCAGAGTTTGTTTAGATAAAGACCAGCTATACATCAGGCATATTTCTTTTTTTTTTTTCGATTATAGAATAAAATATTTAAGCATTTGTCGTGCCATTTCTAATACAAATTACATAATTAAAAATTGAATAGATGAGGCTTTTACTTGATGAAGATCCATACTGACGCGATCAAATAAATCAATTTAATTTATTATATTTGAACGTTGTTCAACTTAAGCTTGTGACACGTTTCGCTAACACAGTAGCTTTATCAAACTGGTGACGGTAAAATGAGAATTTTTTAATTTGTACAGTGCATTAATATGGAATTATAAGGATTTTGAAAAAAGAATTGGAAAATGTTAAATTGGAAATAAAATGCAAAAAAGGTTTACCTGGAAATTCATTTACAACAATCCCTCCTTACATAAAGGTCGTTAAGGTCCGGGTAAACCTTTTCAAATTAAGAACTTTATTTTCAATTGAAAATTTTCTCATTCTTTTGCCACTATCTTTAAAAGTACTCATTAATGCAAAGTATAAATTGAAAATTTTTCATATTACCCTCACCAATTTGATAAAGCTGCTGTGCTAGAGAAAAGCGTCACAAGTTTAAGTTGAACAAAGGTTCAAATATGATGAAGATTTAAACAAATTAAATTGTTTTATTTCATTGTGTACTTAATTAAACAAAAAATAAACGTCATTTAAATAAGGTGTTGTTAGTTTTTCTTCACATTCGATAAATAAAAAACAGAAAAACAGAAATAATAAATTGTTTGGTACAACAAATTTAGCTCAAATATTTTTTCAATACTGATAGTATTTCGATATCTAAATTCAAGTAACTCTTTTATGCCTGTTATTTAGTTTGTTCTGAAAATTGTACATTTCGGGTCGAGGTATTTTGAATACCATTCTCAAATGTATGAATGAATTTATAGAGTAAATGATTATACATATATAAATACATTTAGAAATTAATATTTTAGATGTTAAATAATGTCTTTGTAAGTAGCAACTGTTCGTAACATCGTATAGGTTAGGATCATTCAATACAAAACTTCAAATAATTTTGTTTTTGTTTAATTTATTGCCCTTATTATCTTAAATTTTAATAAAATTCCACAATATTTGGATAACCAGCAGTGGTGGCTCCTCGAAGAAGGCTAAGGAGGCTCAGCAAATAGCACCATAAATATTTTGTTGATTATTCTTCATTTTATTTAATGTTTATCTAATAATTTTCAAATTTTACAATTAATTCCCCGATTTCACTAGTTATTTTTGAATCTAACAATAGTGCCCTGAGGCTAGATTCTACAAATATTTCAATACCGAAGCACGTGCTGCTCAACACAGTTGACGTTTTTTCGACCAGTCCAATTGCTAATACCGTAAAAAATAGCGGAAATGGCAACACTTCCAGGAGGCTTGCCTCTAGCGGTCGCGATGATACACGAACAAGGCACATCGTGTTGCGTAGGTTCGTGGGTGCTTATTCGAATGTTTTTCAAAAGAGTTTCCCAATATACTTTTAGATAACTTAGTGCTAATTGCTAAAATATAAATTTTTTGATAAAATTGCACTGCACAATGAATTTATTATGCGTTGTATACTTGGATAAATATATTTTAGGTCAGTACGACAGTCACGCCGGGTTTAACCCCAGTTTTATAAACTGCGCAAAGGTTAGATTAATTGGCTGAATAGAGTATATTTTTACAAAAACGTTTTACGTCCAGCCTCCTCTCTTAAAAAGTTCACGAGCCGCCACTGATAACCAGATGGACACTTTAGGAGTTTGTAGATGCTTTGCAGTCTCAACTCATCCCAATTGCATTTATGGACATAGAGTTGAAAAAAATCATTTACAGTACTTGAAAAAACTTAACGCATTGATGGGAGATGAAAACCGATCTAGTGTGGTAAAAGTCGACAAATGTATCTTGGCAATTCCAAATCCGATGCACAAAGACAAACGGGCCACACCCAAAAAAGTTCAGCCCGTGCTAGTGTTGCATCCAGTTAACATCGTGATTTTCCATAGGCGTAGTTAAATTTTTAAATCAACTCAAATTGATGAAAGAACAAACAACAGAAAGGGATCCCGCGAAATTAATTATATTGAAAATGTTTTGACAGTTCCGAGAACCAATCAAATTTCATCATTTTTTATGAACAATTTCACCCAATCATGTCAACATTACACTGATAACAGATTATGGGCTATTTTCAGGTTGCTATGAACACATATATTGATTTATTTCGGTTTTGAAGTTTCAAATATTTAATATTTCGAAAAGTTCACGATTTTTTTCTACAGTTAGCAAAAAATTTTCTATCCGAATAACCCTCGGACATTGATAAATGCTCAAAAATTTTATGACAACTTTCTCAAGCTTTTGAAAGATGTCATAAAATTTTTTCAAACAATTATCAATGTCCTTGGGTTATTACTACTGAAAATGGTAATATTTCGATAGTTTTACATTTTGAAGACGTCGAAGAAACTTAACTAACCAATATACTTTCGAACACGTGTCGTTTTGTTTATATCATCTGTAATATACGACCAAGCTTGAAAAGAGCACAGGACAAGTTTAGGGTTTTTGAAAAGTGAAGTGGACTATCTGGGAATTAGATTATTTTGGAATGTTTAGTCTATGTATAGCCGTTGTACTGAAACCAGTAAATTTGGATAGTTACAGTATCACCGAGTTTTATTATTATTATAGCTTACCTTCCCAATCTTACATTACATTTACATCAGAAAAAGTTGATTATTATAGGTCCCTATAAGATGTTCTACAATATTTTTAGGGAAAACCATGAAATAGCGTGCGCCAAAAACGTTTCAGCTGTCATTCCCAGGTTTATTTGATTTATGTTTTGTCACCTTTCAGTGTTATCATTTTGAACATCGCCTTGAACGCATTTTTGTTGATAATTTTCCAAAATCATATTGAACCAAGGAACATTAATTGACTTGGAAGGTCAACATACTCATCTTTACGACACCGACAGTTCAAGAACAAGCAAGCAAAGCAAAATACTTGGTCAACAATTGCAAGCGTAATGCCGGGTCCAGACCAAGCAGACCAAACAAAAACATTCATGTTTCGCGACAAAGTGGCGACAAATCGAAAACATTTGTGAGACATTTCTGCGACAATTTTGTTTTGTTTGCAAATTTTCAAGTCCTGTCTCAGGTCGGTAAAGATCAAAATGTCTGTGTTTTGTCTGTGTATTTGACAAGTTGTCGGCGCAGTGTGGACGCGTTTGCAAGTTAAGCAGTAGGAGAAGGAGAATGTACAATTTTATCAAAATTAAGTGTGTTTTCCTGTTGTTGTGTAGTGATTATTAAATACTAGTGTATTTTTCTAAACATGTCGGGGGACAAAAAATACACAAAATAAATAGAACTTTACAGGGAGCATCCGATATTATGGGAACCTAAAAATAAAGACTACAAAAACAACGCCACATGGTTAACCAACACTAATCGCAACAACAACGTCACCAATTGAATTTTGTTTTTGTATTTTGTCGTTCTGGTGTGGACAGTTTGTCTCAATTTTGTTTTGTCTTTTGAAGAGAAATTTCGTCGCCAGTTTGTCGTGTTTTTGTTTCAGAATTGTGATTTCGTTTTGTCTGCTTGGTCTGGACCCGGCATAATAGACTGCTGAAGTAATGAAAATAATCTATTATTTCTCATTATTGACACCTTTTATTTCGACCAACCACTAAATTTCAATATTTATTAGGATTAAGGCTGTAAAACATACTGATTGACAGCAGCAAAAGAATGACATAATACAAGCGTCTCTTTTTTGATCACATGGGTTGATATTTATAAGTTACGAACTATACGTTTCCATAGTAACCAAAGTAATTTTATCACGAATTTCAAAGCTCCATTCAAGTATTCGCGATTTTTTCAAAATTAATTAATATCTGTAGAATTTTAAACGATTTGTGGAAAAATAGTATGTTTACCTCGTATGAAAAGCCACTTTCCTGGCTATCTGTGAATAGTGATCGTTGAAAATATATTCGATCCAATAAAAGATTAATTTATATAATTGAAAACTTCAATAATTTTTATTTTGTTTATAACGGGTGTGTCTAGAAAGCTAGAGGTTAAATCAATTTCATTAAATGTAACAATTGCTGTTAGTTTGCGACATAATAATATAATAGAATCTTGAAAGGTTAGATAAAACCATTTTAAATTGATATTACAACACCATACTGGTAGTGTAACGCAGTGGCGGTTCTAATGAATTTAAAAGAGTATTTCGTTTAAAAAAAAACGATTCTTCAAGAGAAGGAAATTTCTAATAAAAAATTCCCAGCTCCTGGAGCTCTATCACTATGATTTATAATTTTTATTCAACGCTGAAAATGGGTCTTCACGAGTCATTTTGGGTATGCAACAGCAAACAGGTTACATTAAATAATTTTTTTAAGATATTAATTGTTAATTTCAAAATTTGAAAATATTATACTGTATTCGGAACACTTCAAACAATTTATTACCGTTGGAGAAAAATCTTAAAAAAAATTTTTCATCAAGTTAGGTAATTGTTAATTAACAAATTGTTCTTCTATATTGTAAACTAAAAAAAATATTTAAATAATTGTCGTAAAAATGTTTCGCTTTGTGGATCCCTTCCTATACAGGGTGTGGCGCGACAAGTTTTGATTAAAAGTAATGGCGGATACAGTTATGTTAAAAATCTGAAATTACGAAGCTGTAGGTTTTGGATGACGCTGAGTTCAAATATAATGTTGTCCTGAATGTGGCACTTCCGGTTATACCGGAAATAGACGTCAACTTTGTTATTTTAAATAGAACCTAATATTTTTTATTTTATTTTCGAATTCTACATGAAATTTTAGATAAAATTTGTGAACAATGTCCTATACCAAAAATGAAGTATTTTCGAGATATTTCGTTTTTTTTCAGAATTTTGAAAAAATCCTAGTCCACATTAAATAACGATATCTCCATTAATATCGAAGCTAGTAACGTGAAATTGTAACCAATAAACAACAAGGGCTTGCCCGTTAACTCCATATGTCCAACTCATTGATATTTCATACAGGATGTTTTAAACTTAGCCGCCAACATGCACAATTTAAATCATTTATAAGTTGCTTACTTTAAATAGAACACCCTGTATTTTATTACATTTGCCGATGTATTTTTTTAAGCCAATTCGTGTGGTATGGGTATTCCCTATACCTAAATCCAACCACTTTTGAGATATTTCATTATTTTAGTTAAAACATAACAACACTTAATGATTTCAACATTAGTAAAGGGTAGGCCATGGCTGTCAAAGATTTGATAGTTAGAAGGTTTTTATTTTGACAGTTCACATTTGTATTTTATAGTAAATAATGGCAAATGTAGGATTTAGTAATGATGATTTTTTAAATCTTATTATTATTTACGGTGAGTGTAATAGAATTGTTGAACGGACTTGCCGTGTTTTTGCAGAAAGATATCCATATCGACCAAATGCAACTGGTGATATTGTAAGAAGATTGCTTAAAAACTGCCGTCAGTTTGGTCAATTTAAGCCAAAAATTAATAAAAATAAACCACTAGTGGACAATGACATCAACGAAATTAATGTTTTGGGTTATTTTACGGCCTCTCCAAATGCCTCCATTAGAGATTGTGAGAGAGATCTTACTTTGTCGACGAGAACAATTCATCGCATTTTAAAAAAACACAAATGGAAACCATTTTCTTATAATTTGGTGCAACACTTACAATTATGTGATCTTCCTCGAAGGGTAGAATTCTGTGAATGGTTTTTAATGAAGACCCAAGAGGATGAAAACTTCATAAACAAAGTTATATGGTGTGATGAAGCAAAGTTTAGCAAAAATGGATTATTTAATCGACATAACTCCCATTTTTGGTCTAATGAAAATCCACATGTTAGTAGAGAACGTTATTTCCAAGATAGTTGGAGTTTTAATGTTTTTTGTGCAATAAAAGACGATAAAATTTTAGCATTACAATTTTATGATGAAAATTTAAATGGTGAAAGATATTGCCACATTTTAGAAGCAGCTATACGACCGGCGTTACATGCTTTAAGAAATGGAGAGGCGGCTTCAGCTTGGTATCAGCAAGATGGAGCACCTCCTCATAACTTTGGGCCTGTTGCTCAGCATCTTTACGACATGTTTGATGATAGATGGATTGCCAATCGGGGTCCGTTTCGTTGGCCAGCTCGCTCTCCTGACTTGGCTCCTTTAGATTTTGGCATTTGGGGTTACATTAAAAATCAGGTATTTTCCATTCCTGTTACGACAAAGGAAGATATGATGCAGAGAGTCTTACTTGCTTTTAATTCTCTAACACCCGACCATATTTCCAGAATTACAAGACATAACCTAATGAAAAGGATTCATAAATGTTTAGAAGTAGATGGTGCTAATTTTGAACACTTACTATAAAACTTTATTTGTTTAATATTACATTTAGCTATTTTTTTTGTACGTTATCTAATTAAATTAATACAAAATACCTTGTCAACGTTTTTGATGATATCCACAATTAATAATCCTTTCATGCTGTTGGTTACTTTTCAGAAGTAATAATATGAAAAAATAATAAAATATCACCTTAAATCATGGAAATCATGGCCTACCCTTTACTAATGTTGAAATCATTAAGTGTTGTTATGTTTTAACTAAAATAATGAAATATCTCAAAAGTGGTTGGATTTAGGTATAGGGAATACCCATACCACACGAATTGGCTTAAAAAAATACATCGGCAAATGTAATAAAATACAGGGTGTTCTATTTAAAGTAAGCAACTTATAAATGATTTAAATTGTGCATGTTGGCGGCTAAGTTTAAAACATCCTGTATGAAATATCAATGAGTTGGACATATGGAGTTAACGGGCAAGCCCTTGTTGTTTATTGGTTACAATTTCACGTTACTAGCTTCGATATTAATGGAGATATCGTTATTTAATGTGGACTAGGATTTTTTCAAAATTCTGAAAAAAAACGAAATATCTCGAAAATACTTCATTTTTGGTATAGGACATTGTTCACAAATTTTATCTAAAATTTCATGTAGAATTCGAAAATAAAATAAAAAATATTAGGTTCTATTTAAAATAACAAAGTTGACGTCTATTTCCGGTATAACCGGAAGTGCCACATTCAGGACAACATTATATTTGAACTCAGCGTCATCCAAAACCTACAGCTTCGTAATTTCAGATTTTTAACATAACTGTATCCGCCATTACTTTTAATCAAAACTTGTCGCGCCACACCCTGTATACATACTTAACAAGATCACGTCAAAAAATTTTAAGAGTGTGACGCTATACAGTGTGTACATAACGTAACGTAACTCGCTAATATTTCGATTTCCGTTAGGTTTACAAAAAAAAAATGTTGAATAAAAGTTTTTCCAAATAATCCAAACCAACTGCATAAGTCGATTAGAAGTATACAGGGTGAACCGTTGCTACAAAATAACTTATTAACATATTTTTTTAAATAGTACACCATGTATATATTTTCAGTTTTTCATAATCTATTAAATTACAAATACAACCGTCAAGACCGCATAATTCTACCTTTAATAATTGCAAAGTTACATTGGTTTGAAAAATTGTTTGTGTTAAAAATATTAGTAGGTTTTTCTGTCATTAATATGAATTAATAAAGTTTTAGTTTACCCGCTAAAAATTTTCAGAAAGTTTCCCGATCAAATTTTAAATTTCCCTCCCAAATATTAGGTTTTCCGCCAAAAGTTTCGGCGGAAAGTCTGGAATTTTTATCGGAAAACCTGAAATTTAATCGGGAAACTTGAAATCCTTAACGCGAAACCTGAAATTTAATCGGGAAACTTGAAATTCTTAACGGAAAACCTGAAATTTAATCGGGAAACTTGAAATCCTTAAGAGGAAACCTGAAATTTAATCGGGAAGCTTGAAATCCTTAACGGGAAACCTGAAATTTGATCGGGAAACTTGAAATTTTTAACGGGAAACCTGGAATTTTGAGCGGAAAACCTGAAATCCTTAACGGGAAACCTGAAAGTTGATCGGGAAACTTGAAATTTTTAACGGGAAACCTGGAATTTTGAGCGGAAAACCTGAAATTTAATCGGGAAACTTGAAGTCCTTAACGGGAAACCTGAAATTTAATCGGGAAACTTGAAATTCTTAACGGGAAACCTGGAATTTTGAGCGGAAAACCTGAAATTTAATCGGGAAACTTGAAATTTAATCGGGAAACTTGAAATTCTTAACGGTAACCTGGAATTTAATCGGGAAACTTGAAATCCTTAACGGGAAACCTGAAATTTAATTGGGAAACTTGAAATTCTCAACGGGAAACCTGGAATTTTGAGCGGAAAACCTGAAATTTAATCGGGAAACTTGTAATCCTTAACGGGAAACCTGAAATTTAATCGGGAAACTTGAAATTCTTAACGGGTAACCTGAAATTTAATCGGGAAACTTGAAATTCTTAACGGGAAACCTGACATTTTGAGCGGAAAACCTGAAATTTTATCGGGAAACTTGAAATCCTTAACGGGAAACCTGAAATTTAATCGGGAAACTTGAAATCCTTAACGGGAAACCTGAAATTTAATCGGGAAACTTGAAATCCTTAACGGGAAACCTGAAATTTAATCGGGAAGCTTAAAATTTTTAACTTAATTAATTAATAATAATGACAGAAAAACCTGCTTCTTTTATGAAATTAACAATTTTTTTATAATTTTATATTTAAACCACTGTAACACTTTGGAATTATTAAAGGTAGAATTATACGATCTTGACGGTTGTATTTGTAATTTAATAGATTATGAAAAACTGAAAATATATACATGTTGTACTATTTAATAAAATACCTTAATAAGTTATTTTGGAGCAACGGTGCACCCTGTATACTTCTAATCGACTTATGCAGTTGGTTTGGATTATTTGGAAAAACTTTTATTCAACATTTTTTTTTTGTAAACCTAACGGAAATCAAAATATTAGCGAGTTACGTTACGTTATGTACACACTGTATATTACACCAAAAGCTTATGGAACGCTATCATATAGGTAACCTCCTTGTTGGCAAAATGTTATCGCAATCAGAAGGACAAAAAAAATTAATTTTCATTATAAGATAACAATTTGATAACAAACTTCAATAATTTCACTTACCCAACTGTAGTTCAAAATAGCTCTGGTTCCTACAGCACCTGCAACAATAATAAAATTAGAGCTCCTTGTTTGGTTTTCTCATTACGCCGCCTATATACAAGTGCACACTTGGAGTGATGCATACAATTATTCTTTGACGTTTGATTAAATAAATCAGATGAGAAGAATAATTGCATTGAGAATTTTACCAGCTTCGTTGCCCCAATTTCTAAATAAGTCAAGCGTATAGTAAATAATTTATAGATCTTTTGTTAGTTTGATTTAATATCACGTTAATTTTGAATAAATAACTTTAACAAATAAACAGTATACGAGGGGTATGAAATAATATAATAAAGTTACCGGATCTGATGTAAAAGACTTTAAAACTGAATGTTTTTTGTATTTAATTGCTAAACGGTTTATTTAATCAGTTTAAATCTTTAAGTATTTTTGAACAGATCCACAATATTGCCAGAAATCAGAGACGGGCTAGACCTGATTATTAAAAATGTCTCCGGACTTTTTGAAATAATGACATTGTAAAGAACTTTTCACCTCATAGTAATACTACAAATAGAGTCCGCAAGTCATTCACAAAACTATCCGAAAAGACGGCTAGCATTCTATCGCCATACATATATGTACAGATTGCGTAAATTACATCGGAACCGTCCGGATTACACAAGTACGACAGAAAAACAGCTGAAAGAGAGAGAAAGAATAATTATGCGCGGTCATTAAGGCGTGTACTTTGTTTCACCTTAGGAGTGTATACTTATTTCCCGAGACTGGCCGAATGCTCATTGCCCCCCTATTTTAACCGCTGTTGCCAGAAGCGCAGATTAATTTGTACAAATGATATTTTTGTCTCGTTATCGTTGACTTTTTTTCGAGGGTGAAAATACAGCACGTTTGTGCCAACGTTACGCCAAATAATCTTAGAGATATGAGATCAAATCTTTATCACAGATTTGGTTATTGTCTGGCACAGGAAAGTGGTTTATTTGAGCACTTAATTCATTAAAATTATGTTTACCTTTAGAATGGATTTTTATTTTTATTTTTTCAGGAAGTTTATATTTTATGTTTAGAATAGGTGTAGGTACTTACCTACTTATTTTATTTTTTCAATTTAATTTATTAATGGAAGGGATTTTTAGTTTATTAATTATGGTTCTCTCAAGAAATGCTGTTTTATTTTCAAGTTACAATGGCTAAAATAATATCCTATTGTAGTTAGAAATTGTCAACTTGGTCTGAAATGATCATGTTGTGTTTCAGGAAGATGTTTCAATATTTCGTAGCTTATTCTATCAGGTCCTGGCGCAGACTTTTTTGTTTTGATTAACGCTTTGTCCAGCTCTTCCAGAGATATTGATAAGTTGTATGGATCACTAGAGAAAGACTCAACGTTTATTGCAATTTCCATTTCTGACTTTCTTTCTCGAAAATGCATACAATAGTTGTTCGTGTCACTAACTTTACTAAATTGTTCACCCAAAAGTTCAGCAATATCAGAGTCATCAATGATTTCATCGTCGGATTCAGATCTTGGGTAGCTATAGTTTGGCAAGTTTATCTGAAGCTACGCGGCATCGGTAAGGGGCGAGGAAACATGGCGGATATTTGTCATAACTGTACCAATGGCGTACGGAACCTATTTTATAAAAGTATTAAAAATAATAATTATATATAGAAACTGAGTTTTTCTTTGCTTTAAAGGTAAGGTATTTTTCAAAACACGGTATTTATTAAAAACAAATAATGTTAAGAATCGTACTTGAATTCAATATGGATACGAAATAGTTAAAAATCTGACACTGACAATACCAACGCCACCGGATAATCAAAGTCAGTCAATTGACAAAGTTAGAAGGAAGAACACACGCACGAGCTTGCCAATAGGAAGTCAGGTGGTTGCTAAGCAACGACAGCCTTTCGATAAATTTCACCAATTGAGTTAGTTCGGAGGCCGTGGAAATTATAGTTTTCGCACAACGCTACCAGAGCTCGAAGAAGCCCATAACAAATTTGAAAAGTGTTCATCTTTTAATATTCATAAATTGAAAAAATAATGTTAATGGACAAAATCCAAGGAAACAAGCACATTAAAGAATTAACGTTTAATCATATTATTATTATTAGAAAGTCCATTTTCTAATTATTATCACAACATACTTAGCACTTTAGCTTTTTCATAGTTAAACGTGGTTTTCGATTGCATTCCTTTCACGGCTTCAGATAAACTTGCCAAACTATAATAGTGTTAAAAGTCCTAGCCATAAATTGATTTCACCTTCCTCCAGCTGAGGTGTTTGAGTTTATAGAAAAGACATAACTTTCCCATGACGACTTTTTACTTGGCGTCGAGTTTTGCTCTGAACCCTTTAAATTCGATAAGCTTTTGCTTGTGTAGGTCTTCGGCGAAAATGATTAAAGGCAGTTTTTATTTTTATTTTACATCCTTTGCGATATTTATATTCTAGTCGTAGAAAAAGTACAGTACACAACACGAGCTGCAACATATTTTTCCTCGCATGTAAAATGCTATTTACAATCGTTTTGTCATACTTGTAACTAAGATACGTCTACGTATTGTTGTGTTGAAATATTCCAAAAAATGTTTATGAGAAACATAATCCTGTAAAAAGAAATGGTAATAAAAAAGCTTTGCGTATTTTGTTCAGATAACGATCGACGTGTTGTAGCCATAGTTAACACCTCACGGTTTATAAATATAAAATTTTATGCTCTTTCTGTACAAACGATAGTTAATTCTGTTTTGACGACGTAAGGAATCCTGTAACATAAGCTAAAATATGTGCTAGATTATTGATGCAACTACTTCCATCACATCACAGTAACAACCAGTGGTGGGTGAATCAATACCAATCGTATGAAGAGAAGAGAGGAGACTTATCTTTTGCATACAGAGCTAGAAAAATATTTTTAAACACTATTTTTTTTTCAAAATATTCTCCACGAAAAGAATCAATTCTGGAAGCAGCTAGTTCACTCGCTTGTTGGGTTTTGAAGACGTTGAATGCATCTTCTGGAGACCACGAAGATCATACTTAATTTTTGGAAAAGTTAAAAAGTCGTTAGGTCTTAGGTCGGGGTTGTATGGAGAACGGTCCAACAACAACAATGGCGATGGCAATGACGAGCAGAGTTGGATAATAATTGATCGTTGATTGTCGTATGCACCAATTCTATTAATAGATGGCAGCGGAAAATTCTGACTTATCGAACTGCCCTTGTATGTTTTAAATAAATTAAAAATAAAATAAACGTTACAGTATTGATATTCCTTTAATTTTGGATGACGCCAATGGTCGTTATGTTCGTAAAAAAGCGTGTTTATTTATTACGCATCTAAAATCAACTAATTTCACAAGTTTGCGGTTTTGTCTGATTAATGTTTAGACGAATATATACATTAAAGCAGGATAATTATCTTGTTGATGGTAATTTATAAAAATTAGGAAAATTTTAGGCGCCACATCGCCAGGACTGTAATAGGATTTTTTTAAATTATTTTTATGAAGAAACTTATTATCATTCGGGTATTTAAAAGCTGTTTGGTGCTGCTGAAATCTCATTAACACTTTGGGACATGTGCTTTGGATAATCATTTTCATTTTTAACCGACTGGTAGATAAATGTGAAGATGTTTTTTACCCGAAATTTGAAACACCCTGTAGGATACAGCAACTGCAATAGATAGTGTCAATTGCTGTCAAAATGTAGCTCTATACTTTATGAACATTTTGATTTTTTATTCATGTTATTGTCTTTGTTTTTAAAAAAGTTACATGCGTTTGAAGTAAATCCAGCTCGCTGTAGCACTGATCTCAATCCTATTAAGAAATATTTAGCAAAACATCGGGTTTGGATTTATTTTAGAGTACTTATAATTAATAGCACTGCTTAATTTCAACTTATAAACCGAATGGGTGGAAATCATAACCTACTAAATAGGGTATGCGGTGAATTTATCGAAAACAATTTATCGAATGACAATTGACCGAATGCAATTTATCGAATAGGTGAATTTATCGAATGACAATTTGACCGTTTGACCGAACGCTAACCCTAATTACGGCAGGTACCTAATGGTGATAAAATACGAAGGTGGTTTGGTAGGGGTAGGTTTGGTTGGGTTATTATTGAAAATTATTATAATTTATTCTTCAAAAATTGACTAAAAATACGAAGGTGGTTTGGTAGGGGTAGGTTTGGTTGGGTTATTATTGGAAATTATTATAATTTATTCTTCAAAAATTGACTAAAAATACGAAGGTGGTTTGGTAGGGGTAGGTTTGGTTGGGTTATTATTGGAAATTATTATAATTTATTCTTCAAAAATTGACTAAAAATACGAAGGTGGTTTGGTAGGGGTAGGTTTGGTTGGGTTATTATTGGAAATTATTATAATTTATTCTTCAAAAATTGACTAAAAATACGAAGGTGGTTTGGTAGGGGTAGGTTTGGTTGGGTTATTATTGAAAATTATTATAATTTACTTTACAAAAATTGTCATTCGATAAATTCACCTATTCGATAAATTATTTATTCGATAAATTGTTTTTCGATAAATTGTTTTTCGATAAATTGTATTCGGTCAAATTGTCATTCGATAAATTGTTTTCGATCAATTCACCTAGATCCACTAAATAGAGGAGTATGAGAAAATAAGAAAAATAACTCGAATTTATGTCGAGTGCTTCGCTTTGTTTATTCTTCGGTTTTTATTGATTCCAATATGTAAATCAATTCATTTTTTCATTTTCGTTGTACCACTGCATGTGTACAAAAGGGGGAATTATTGCAGCGAGCGCAACGAAACTGTATCCCGGCGTAATGGTGGGGTTCAATAAGCTAACGAACTTGAAATTTCTTCATTCTGAGGAGAGTATGAGAAAATCGTTTTTCTCTAAATGTGTGGTTTTTGAAAGCTTATGTTTTTATAATTCTAAACGGTATAGTAAATCTTAAAAACAGCTTTAAAAAATAATCTTTTTTAGTGTAAATCAAATTTTGAAAATGTTGCTTGTATGGTTAATCAAACTACAACTCTTATTCTTTCGATTACAACAAATCGTATATCAAAATTGTTAATGTTCATAAAATGAACAACGATTGAAAAATATCTATTTATATAACCAGTTATGAAACGCATCATTTTGTGTAACGAGTGAAATATTTGCGGGGCAAGCGAGGTCCCGTAAAACGACACGAGCTACACAAAAAAGCTTTTCTTAACGTGTTTCATACAAGATTTTATCTAATTTTGACAAAAAGAAAATTTAATTTATTTTATGCGAGTCCTTTTGACAAAAAGAAAATTTAATTTATGTTATGTGTTTTTTAACAATTTTTAATTAATTTTTCTGATTTGAAAACAGCTTTTTTTGATTCCTACAAGTTATGCAACCAATATTACACAAGACAATACTTTTATTTTATACATTAATTTCAGACTTTTCTTTATTATTTTACCATTAATATTAAATTAAAATCGAAAATAGCTAATAATGCATAAAATAAAAAGTAAATTGTTCTAGTTGTTCTTATTGTTAGTAGTTCTCTTCAGTTCTAGTTGTTGTTATTTTTCTATAATATGACATTAAACTTTCTTTTCTCTCTTGTTTTTATTAACTGGTGATAAAATTAATTTTTCATCACCAGTTACATACAGTTTTGAAAAATGTCACTTTATATGTCAAAATT
Organism: Lochmaea capreae; assembly: GCA_949126875.1. NCBI lineage: Eukaryota > Metazoa > Arthropoda > Insecta > Coleoptera > Chrysomelidae > Lochmaea > Lochmaea capreae. The sequence goes on from OX421404.1 coordinate 25,838,750, forward strand.
AGATAAATATACAGGGTGGGACAATCTTCTGACATCGGAGGATTACATCGTTGTGGTAAGAGATAAAACTTTCAAGTTTTGTGTGAGCCAATACAGTTACTGAGGTCACATTTTGAAAATATTTTCCATTCCACAGGGTGTTCCAAAACCTCGTAGCAGCACAAACTTCCATTTTTTTAAATGAAACGTACTATATTTTGTTCAAGAATCGAAAAGATCTCACCGAGAGCGTTACAAAAATATAGCATTCTAATATATTATTTTAAAAAGATATGGCCAATTATTGGCAAAAAAGACCTCCTCTTTAACACTCTACAAAACAGTAAATCAAAATAAATCAACAGGTCTTCGTATTCACTTGTCATTCACATATCATTGGCTGTGCTCAGTATTAATTACTTTTTTTTATCTGTGGCTTCTTTAATACAGGGTGAAACAAAACGCAAATCAAGCAATATCTCAAAATTTTTAAATGAATCACCCTATAAGTCTTTTTACAATTTGTTAGTACAATTAATAATCTTTCAAACGATGTAGTGCATTTAGGGTATAAGTTAATGGAAAATCGTAAATATTTTATGATAATGGTCAAAAACAAGTATTTCACGTACACGAATTAAATGGTATTAAATTTTTACATGTAGATGTCAGAAGTTTGCCCCACCCTGTATATAAAGTCATTTTGTGCATACTATTCTTTGAATCTACTTTTAACATGTTATAGGAATAAGATTACCTACAATTTTGATGCCTACAACTTTTTTGTACCGGCAAAACTGAAAGCATAAAATATTCCAATTTCGAGTGCTCTACGCTGTGCTTGCAAACTGCGTCGCAAGCTCCAGAGGAAAGTGATTGGGGTCGTTAAGTTCTCGATTAGGGACATAATATTTAATCTCGGAAAAATTTGATGTTTATGTCCTAATATGCGATTATCTAGTTGTCGAACTTTTTAGGAAAAAAAAGTTGATAATAGCCTTCAACCAAGTCGAATCGAAATAGTTTTTGTTTTTAATTTTTCCCTGCCCACCCTGTATATACCTACTACTAACATTTTATTTTTACAAAGTTAGATTCGGAACCACTTCCCTAGTTCATTATATGCTAATTCTTTTAGTTCCCATACGACTCGGTAAAAGAAGTCTCACAGCCCGACAGCCACCAGTCAGTGGGTGTTGTGCACTGTTCTGCTTAGTGTTCACCACTTCTCACTTCTCAACATCCATACAAATATTCATCTCACGACTCACGAACATTTCGAGATTTCAAATCGCAGTCAAGTGGCAGAATAGCCGCAGATACCGCTACAAGTCGGTATCGTTCGATAAGAAATTTTCACGCGAAGAGCTCCAAGAGTGTCGAAAGTAACTACGGTGACGATGGCCACGCGCACGTGGTGTTAGTGATTAAGTGGACGTCGATTAGTGTTTTATTTTTATTGGAAGTGATGAACTAGGTGATTTCGAAGTTAAATACTCCCGTTCGGAGATGATGTCGAATGCTGTTATCCCGTTGATGGGATGTTTCGTCTTCTTCGTTTACGCCACGGTAATTCTTTTTAAATTTTAATAACAACAGCTAATTTTTTCGTTGAAAGATTTTTCCAATCGTTTAGTTTGATACAGTACAGTGTGAGTTTATAATTTGGAGCTCAGTAAATTTAAATATGAAATGTATAAAACACTTTTACTAAACTAAACATCAACTTTAAAGATTACGTTTCGGTACAGCTTTAAACTAAGAGGTTTGAAACTTTGGCAAGTTTACTAAACATGACTGTTTATTTTGATATTTGTTGACAGACTCTATAAAAGTTGTTGTATGCCACACATAAAAGATAATATTATATTTTGTATGTTGTATTGTAAATTCATAACAGTTAACGAAGTAATTTTTGATCTGCAACCAAATTTGTATCTGTATTAAGAAGAGAATTATAGAAAATGCCGTGGTTTATTTACATTATTCTGTTCACTTCTATTTTAAGTATAACACCCTGTATGCTACATAAAATTCTCGTTATTGTCGGGCCGTAAAATCCCATCCAGCAGTTTGTTACAGTAAACATTTGACGAGATAACGTCTATTTCAACTTCTCGACAAAAATCACGCCTCATTTTGCGGCATACCCACAACTGATTACCATCTTAAGTACAAAGGCAATAAAATATTTTAAAATACATTTACTTGCTGCAATTTGTAAAAAAAAACCAATTGCCTACGACGGCCGTAAAGTTCTTGTAAAACTCGAGGATGACGTTTAATTTCAATACCACGTCAAACTGGAATTTTTGTAGTTTAAGTAATTTAGGGTGTTTGGGAAAAAAATCGTTTATGGCATTGTATACAGTGTGGAACAGACCAATGGAATAAATTGGATAAAGAATAAATTAAAGGAACAATTAGGAAAATAGAACAGAAGTTTCGCGAGCTTGGTCATGTAAGACAGATAAAAAAATATACCAATGCAGTAAGTGATGATACGATATCGGATATTATGCTTGAGTTTCAAGAAAACCCATATCAATTTTTCGAATATTAAAGGAAAGTAAAAACTCAGGAGCTCATGGAAGACGATTTCGATAGAAGAACGTATTTTTGTGAACAAATGATGGCAATTAGAAGATGTTTTGTTTTCTGATGAGAGCACATTTACACTTCACGGGATAAATATTTAGAGCTGCTCCAAAATAATGTCGTGCCAACTTTGACGAACTTATATCCTGATCCAGCAAACCCACAAGTTCCTGCCAATACTATATATTAAGGTTTCAGCAAGATGGAGCACCGCCCCATTACCAAATCAATGTTTAGCAGTACCTGAACCAAATTTTTCTAAATCGGTGGATAGGGAGTCGCGGATCGATAGAATGGCCAGCAGGATCTCCTGATCTGACGCCATTGGACTACTTTTTGTGGGGATATGTTAAAAGTATTGTATACAAAACTAAAACCCTTAGCTTAGATGACTTAAAAAGACGAACCCTACACACCCTATAATTTTTTTTTAATTCGCATTTAAGAATATAAATCGACGTGTCCCAGCGTTGACTGTTCCACACTGTATAAATAAATATACATAATAATATATTAATATCGTGTTTGTTTATAAATTGTAATGTAATAATAAAGCATTTTCGATACTTATGAACGAACAGTTTAGTTTAATAATTCAATATTTTGAAATTGATATTTAAAAGGAAGGCATCTTCCAAACTAAAATGTTTACAAAGAAATTCAAAGAGACAAAAAAGTTTGAGAACAGACGTTCAATTCCAGTGGCGTTCCAAGTTTTATTAAATGTTAACCCTCAAAAAAAGTTGGGGGGTCAAAAGTATACTGAAAATCCATAATAAAAAAAACGCTACTACTTCCAATACACCCTGTATATTTATTGTTACCTCTACTATAATTTTTTAATTAAAAAGTATAAACGGCCAGGAAGTAAGACACAATAAGTGTTTTTAACTATCATTTATATTATCTTTCCTGTTCTTTATCAAATTCTTCATCAACGTTTTTCCTCCTTTGTATTCGTAAAAGTTTCTTTAGAGTATAGTCCATATATATATAAGCGTTGGTTACTTCAAGCCTCATTTCCTGAAGCTTCGGTAAATTATCTGTCACCAGAGAAATCATACTTTTATTCTGGGAAGTCTGGTAATAACTTGTAATTTCAGTTTATTGTTTGTTTCATGGAAATAGTCTCCATGATTGTAAATTAAAATTATCTGAACAGGGAAGCAATAAAAAGTATTCATCCAAATGTCTTTGGAAGCTGCAGGAAAAGTAATATTGATAAATGACAAGTAGTGGTCCGTATAATACGAAACAGGTTTCATAAAATCTGAAAACCGCTAGTAACCGCCAGTCCTGGATTTATAAATAGGCCGTAAAGGGGCGGCAGATTTCAAAAAAGGGTCACTTGAATTCAGAGGATAAAAGTCAAACACGTTAATTGGTTTTATCATGGTTTTTTAACGGGATAGGGCCGGCAGGAAGCCTAAATCCGCCACTGGTAACCGCATTGAATTTCTCAGCGATATACAGACCATATTCTTAGTTTGACGCCACTGTAAGTGTTCATTGGAGAGTCTATTCTAGCCAGACAGCTTGGCCCCGATGCGGCGCTTGGTAGTTCTAAGAATATACCTCGTTATTGTTAGAGCACCGAAAAAAGGACTGCTGGTCTATTCACCATATCTTCTAAAATATCGATTTCATTGCTCATAAATTAAATATTGCGCCTGTGGCTTACAGAGTGGGGTCTAAATTATAGTTAGATGTATTTTTTACAAAGAAAGCTTCACAAGAAAATATTTTTTAGTATTTTTTATAAATTTACTGAATAATATTTATAATAAATGAAAAAAAGTTTTTCTATTATGGTTTATTTAGACGGATAAAATATAAATAAAAAGAATAATATAATCTTGAACATTTTTACTAGGCAATCTTGTCAAATAAAATTTAAAATGGCCAAGGGCGAACAAAAATATGGTTTTTGTGTTGCTATTTTGTAGATTTCGAATCAGTTTTTATGCCTCCATAAAAACATTCATTTTTAGTTAGTTTAGTTTCATTACTATATCTCTATAGAGCTCGTCAAACTTATGCATGGGATGAGGGTATGCACTCAATAAAATGTTGAACTCTCTCTTGACCTAGCTGCTCTTATTCATCTATGGAATCTTCCTCTACATGTTGTAGAGTTTCTCAAGTACTTTTCCTACTAAGACAAAAACTCCATTGATTAAAGTAGATCCTACTTTCAACACAAGGTCAAATTCAGAATGTTTGTAGGCATGTAAACTTATGACAGCCACCAATTAACTATTTATATTCATATCCAGGAGTTAACCCATTTCCCAAATGTGGTTAAAACCACAGAAGGCTTTCAATGAAACACAAATTCCTTCTATGGAACAACTTCTTTCAATTTTCTACACCGAAGAGAAGATTTCAGTTGAACCAAGACAACTTTAAATCTTTTAGTTGTAGTTAATGCTTGGAAATATCGATTCAAAATTCATACCTATATGAAAAATGTTCCCCTGAATCAGATAGTGGATTTTCGAATATTTTCACTACTTTCATATTTATTATTCAAAAAAGGAAACCCTTCAAGTGAGGCTGTTGAAAATTTTTTTCCCACTGGATCATTCTCTTACAAATACTCTCCTGGAATTTCAGTTCGAAATTCAAAGTTTTGTGTTATTCACAACACTTTTTATGTTGAAAATGCGTTTTTTCCAAAATTTTATTACACTATTTGAATGCGAAAGAATGATTTTATCAAAAAACAGACTGTGGCATTCATTTTCCCGTATCAAAAAACCCCCGATTACCAATTTAAAGCCAATTTCATGACGCAAAATATTTTTTTTGGTTCTAAATTTTGAAGCAAGGGAATGGAAATATTACGCGATTTGAATTGCTCCTGCTATCTCCCTTAATTCTTGGAAATATTGACTTAAAATTCATATTTGTATGTAAAACGTTCCCCTGAATCCAGTAGAGGAGACTAGAACGTTCTACCTCTCCAATTAGTCGAGTTATGAATACATGAAGTTTCAAAAAGTGGATTTTCGAATATTTCCACTACTTTCACATTTATTGTTCACATGGCGAAACCCCTTCAAGTGAGGCTCTTTGAAAATTTTTTCCCACTGGATCATTCTCTTACAAATACTCTCCTGAAATTTCAGTTCGAAATTCATAAGTTTGTGATATTTACAAGACTTTTTATGTTGAAAATGCGTTTTTTCCAAAATTTTATTACACTATTTGAATGCGAAAGAATGATTTTATCAAAAAACCCCACTACACTACAAAACGATAGTATTTTAGATAATTTCAAGATATTTTACTAAAGTAAATTGAATATGACATGAGCTTTCACAGCAATATGACCGACCTGTCAGTGACACCATTCTGTAATGGTCTATCGGATTCATAGATCGGATTTGCAGTGGCGTTGCCGCGGTGAAAAACAATCTGCTTAGATAGACGATTTTGAGTACAAGTTTTGTCAATGTTTCCGTATGAGTTCTATCTGCTTATCTAGCCTCCATGCTCAATACTGTCAATTCAGTCAGCCTGGATGTGATCACACTTATTTTTTTTGTTATTGTTATTTTATTATTGGGGTAATTAAAAAATTGTAGAGTTTAACCTGTGAATATAAATATCTTGGTCTAAAACTTCGACGATTCCTAATCAATTGTTATTTTTTAAAAATAATAAAATAGATTGTTATGTGATATCCCAATCCATACTTAGGTTCCCACTACTCATCAAAGACAATGAATTAATTAAGTAACTGTCAATTCGAACTCAAGGACGAATGGTTAATTCACCGGAGAATCATACATAGATTTCCCTCTATCCGCTGAACAACCCACCCTGTATGAATTTACCACTGCTCGTAAAAATTTGACATACCCCAATGTCAATTAATCGTTGAAAAAAAAAATGTCAAAATGTAATGTATTTCAGATTGTATGATAAGTGCAATTTTCAAAATTTTTGGTGACTTTCTAACATGTAAAGTTATTTGACATGGAAAGCGTGAAAAATGAGTTACAGTTTTACTCCAAATTTGCAAGACCTTTAATTTTTTCTTTGCCGGAAGCTAAAGATCGAGTTTTGGCTGCATCATGGGTCAAAAAGATCAAAGAAGACGAAAATAGTGGGGACAAATTAAAAACAGACTACATAAAACTATTACTTTTCGCGTTACAAAGAAGAAAATTGGTAGGAATTTTTACTGATGATCCCACAAATTATGAAAAACTTGAAGAATTTCCAGATGAGTATGATCTCAATACAATGGCACAAGAACTTATTGAAGTGGAACAAAAGGAGAGACGTTCTAATATAAGAAGACAACTACAAGGTCAGATGGGTGATTTTCCTCCTTACACCACTGATATTTCAACTGATCTTCGAGAATACGTGGCTGCACAAGACATTCCAGGTTTTGGTGTACATTGCTACTACGCCATATCTAAGGAACCAATAACAAGTTGGCAAAATTCTGAAAAAGGAATATTTCCTAAAGCAGCTAAAAGTGCTGTAAATACAAACAGTCCTCTTCCGCCAGGAAGTAGATCTCCTGATACATGTATTTCATGTCCTGGACCTGAAAGTAAAGAACCTTGCTCGCCAGGATCTCCTTCAGCAGATAGATTAGAATCAGATAAGAGAAAGAAAAAGTCAAAAAACAAGCTGGGTAATATGCCTCCGGTGAAACCATTAGTTGCTGGTCCGCAACTAGAAGAAGACGAAACCAGAAAACCACCAACATGGAGTTCCAACTTAATAGACGTAGTAGAAAGACCTAGATCTGCAACAGGAGCCATTCCGAAAGTGAGATCGGATAAGCAAATTCGTAAAAAGAAAGGTCAGTTAGGAGATCTTGATTCGGATATAGAAGAAGACTACAACGAAATGGAGAGAGCCTTAAAAGATTTCCAAAGAGGCGAGATTCGAGAGCAGAGAAGAAAACGGGAAAAACGAAGTAGGGCAGACGATTTAGATTTGGAAGAATCATCCGATGATAGAGAAGACGAAGAAAATGCTAACGTGGAATATGATTTGGAAAACTTTGCGGATTTAAATGAAACGGAGTACGAGCAAGAACTCAAGGAAGATTCACTTCTCGTCCAGTATTTCCGGGATACTATAAATAAACGAATAGTACAAAAGGAAAAAGATAGTTTGAAAGACGTTATTAGAGGAACAATACCGGCTCAAGCTGGCATTCCTTTAACAACACCAAAGCCATCTGTAAGTCCAAAACGATTAAAAACCATCCCCCCGATCTATGCATTCGATGAACCGCTAACAAGAGATACCACAAAAGAAACAGATACAGGTAGTCCAAAACCAACCTGCTCCTATGCATGTAGCGGTAGAGATCCCGATATGGATAAAATATTCCAAGAGGCTTCTGCTATCGCCGAACTATTAAATGACGATCTAGAACCCGATTACAATGCTAGTGCTACACAAACTCAACAATACCAAGAAGAAAAAACTGATGAACCACTTCCACCAGAACCTCAAGCTCCACCAACTGAACCCATACAACGATTATCCAAAGGTTCATCAGCTGCTCATAAAATATTTGCCGATGTCATACCTCCTTTAATTGAACACCTACAGCCAGGACCTACCGAAGAACCTCAATATACTTCAGAAATGTTAATTGAAAACGAAGCTATGGATATGCCCATGTCCCCAGTATCAAACCAAGAGGACAATTACATAGATTCATTATTTGAAAGAGATAGAAAAACTGCTAATACGCTTAAAAATATTTCACATATAGTATCAGATATAAAACAAGACGAATCAACCTCATTTATGCCTAGTTCGACACCTTTTGAAATGGGTCCAATGCCTGGTTCTAAAATATGCAGTGACCAACAATCACTGTCCCAATCCAGACAACCCGGATCTCAATTTCAACAATCTCCACCAAAATTACCTGAAGGAGGTTTAACAAAAGTCACGCAATCATCTACTAGAATAACAACTTCAATACCAGTAGGAGAAAGTGGAAGAGTACCATCACCAGGAGATGATACAATGTTTGATTTTGCGAAAGGTTACGTTCCCCCTCAATATATGTCACCTACTGGAATAGGTTCAGAATCTCCTCCACAGTTTATGTCACCTGGACGAGGTGAGGCCCCTTCTTTAAGAATACAGACAACCCCTTCCCGTCGTCCAGACATACCTCCAACTACATTGCCAGGTGAACAACGTATATGTCCTACAGCAAAACGTAGACTGAACTTCAGTGGTGTTGATAATGCCACTTTTCTGGAAGAAATGATAGCGAGACAGAAAGATTTACCATTCGTTCCTCAAAGCCAACAAAGTCCATCAGATAGACGTAGAATGCAGATTCATGGTATGGATAATGATACTTTTATAGCAGAAGCTATGGCAAGGCAGAAAAATTTACCTCCACTACCTCCTGATTACGCACCTCAAAGAACACCTCCTCGAACAACAGGTAGTCCAATCCAGTGGCAATCTCCTGAATGGCCAAAGCAAACAACACCAATTTTCTCTCAAAGTTCTTCGCCTTCACAAATGCTAAGTAGAGAACAAACCCCACCCTTCTTTGATTCTCCAAAAACTCCAGTTTCACCTCCGTTCACAGCACCCTATTCACCATCCGCTAATTTATTCGACACATCAATGGGTGAGCAGTATTTCTCTCCTCCTCCTTTAAGTTCAAGTAGATCACCTGGCAGGCAACAAACTCCTCCTTCCTATGCATCTCCAAAATCACAAGTAACACCCCCGTTCGTTGCACCGGACTTTACTTCCGGTAATTTATTTGACACTTCAATGGGTGATGTATATTTTTCGCCACCACCCGCATCTCCGGAAATGTCACCTAGAATACAATCTCCAGCTAAAAGTTTTCAGCCTTGCAATGCGCAAAGAAATATTAGGGGTAGCCCGCAAAATGTGAGTGATGTACAGCAACCAAACAGGAGATCACCACCACAAACCGTTTCCACCTCTCCACCCCAACTAGACGAATTTGGTTTACCCCCTGTTGTGCAGGTATCGAAATTGCCAAAGTATCAGTCACCGGAACAAAGAGCTACCACGTCTTCAAGAACTTCACCAACAGCTGGACAAGGTACAAGTATATGTACATCAGTAAGTCGTAGCATGCAGGGTATGTATACAGAATCTATGGCGCAACAACAAAATTTACCTCCCGATTATTCATCCCAAAGAACACCTCCTCGAACAGGTGGCGATGTCCAGTGGCAATCTCCTGAACGGCCAAAGCAAACAACACCAATTTTTTCTCAAAGAGTTTCTCCTTCACAAATGCTTAGTAGAGAACAAACTCCTATTTTCTTTGATTCTCCAAAAACTCCAGTTTCACCTCCGTTCACGGCACCCTATTCCCCAACCGCTAATTTATTTGACACATCAATGGGTGAGCAGTATTTCTCTCCTCCTCCTCTAAGTTCAAGTAGATCACCTGGAAGGCAACAAACTCCTCCTTCCTATGCATCTCCAAAATCTCAAGTAACACCACCGTTCGTCGCACCGGACTCTACTTATGGTAATTTATTTGATACTTCAATGGGTGATCTATATTATTCACCACCCCCCGCATCTCCAGAAATGTCACCCAGAATGCAATCTCCAGGGCAACGTTTTCAGCCTTGCAAGGCTCAAAGAAATATTAGGGGTAGTCCGCAAAATGTGAGCGATGTCCAGCAATCAAGAAGGAGATCGCCACCTCAACTAGATGAATTTGGTTTACCACCTGTTGCACAGGTATCGCCATTACCAAAGTTTGAAGCTGACCGGTTTTATGAACGGCATCCTGACCTTCAGTCCCCTGGACGTAGAGCTGACTCTTCAAGAACTTCACCAACAGCTGGACAAGCTAAAAGTATATGTCCATCAGTAAGACGTAGAATACCGCTTTTTGGTACGGATACTGATACCTTTATAGCAGAAACGATGGAGAGACTGCCAAATTTACCTCCACTACCTCCCGAATACGAATCCCAAAATATGCGAACACCTACTCAAAGGAAATCACCAGAAATGCCGTGGCTAAGAACACCCCCTAACTATAGTAATGCAGACATGCTTGATGCAATGAATACCCCTCCTTTCTATGATTCTCCACAAGCTCAAACTCCTGGTTCGTCAGGTAATCAATATTTCTCACCGCCACCTGCATCTCCGGACATGTCACCTGGAATGCGACAAATGTTGAATCAGTTACCACAAGCCCAAAGTTTTCTTCGCTGTAAGGCAGATAATGGAGCAAAAAAATCGAGCAGGAGAGGGGGACCACCACTGCCGACAATAGCTGGCTCTCCACCTACTGCAAATCAATCTGGTTCACGTACTCCTGGTCGAGGGACTCCTAATAATCGACGCCCAAGTCTAAATGATTCCGATTATCAGTCATGTCCAGGTTCTCAAGATAGTCGATTTGGTTCCAAATGAGGAGATTCAGGAACGTCAAAGTAGAACATGTTTTCAAATCTACAGTTACCAGTTGATGTCCATGTTCACAATAATAATAACACAAAAATGTATCAGAATAAATCGATTGAACCATGGTTGTTGTTTTTTTACTTTATTTAACTAAAATTTTGAAGATAAAGTTAGCGAAAACGTTATTAAATATATATTTGTCTTTTTCTGATTGAAATTATTGAGAGCTCCCAAACTAATCCGGAGCAGTTTGGGGCTTCTAATAAAACAAAGTAAGATTTGAAGTATTAAACATTTTTTAAATGTCAAAACACAAAATTTTTTGTGCAGGATGCTATTCAATTGATTGAGTTAAAAAGATGATGGGGAAGATTTTTTCTAATTAATGAAAACGAAATCTATTAAAAATGTCCGATGAAGTTGAGTTCACGGCAGTACCAATCGATCAAGAATTGGAATACATCGATAGCCTTTTCGCAGGAGATGAAGGAACAGCTGAAATGCTTAAAAAACTGATCAATAACAATTCAGGTGGAAAAAATCAGTATCAAACGATACCTTCTACTGTAGGGCAAGTTTCTCGAATACCTAGACCAGAGCAAGGATCCAGAATGATTCAACAAGTAACAAATAAACCACCACAATCGACTTCACTAGGAAATTCATCTGAAGTGCGTCGACCTTCGAAAATACCTAGATTCGGAAATGAAATTAGTGAGATTCAGAGAATGAAAAACCAAACTTCAGCGAGGATGCCACAAATACCTTCAAATAAAACTGTAACTTCTAGCGCAGGTAAAGTAATTTCACATTCAGATGATCAAAAAACCTCTACAGTAACATACCAAACAAATGCTTATGATATGGGCAGAAGGATACCACCAATAAATGTTGACAGAAGCATAAGAGAAATTCCTCAACCAATTTCTAAAAGATGCAGCGCAAATTATGTGAAAAAAACCAGAGACCTTTCACAATTTGTTACATCTTTACCACCAGAAGCTCCCTCACTTTACACGAAAGTGCCTGATACACGATCTTTTACAGCACCTGGTTTAAAACGTGATTACCATTTAGATTCTTCTATTTCATCACCAGGTAGACCAACTGGTCAACGAACTCTTACAATGTCTCCTAGATCGCAACAAATGCCACAAGCACAAAATTGTTCAAGTAAGATTGCATATCCAGACCCAAATAAATTAAATCGTGGTCCTCAGACGTCCAGAAAATCTACACATCCACCCACAATGCCAACTATACCTGGCTCGCCTCCTTCGGGGGGTAGAATCGGGATGCCATCAGGTATTCAACAATCTTTTGATCACCCAAGATATGTTTCACCAAATATTTCTTTGGTTCCAAGCTGTCCAGAAGCACCATATACGCGAAATGTTCAAGATCTCAGACCCCCGCCAAGTAAGGTAGCTAGCGTTCGTGCGGGTGCTTTAAAACCACCTGGTTCAGACAGTCGTCGTGGTCTTGTTGGTTCAAGTTATCGTGATCGTACAGCTGGTTTACCTATTCCAGTAAGTCAACCAAAATCGGGTAGAGGAGCCCGTCCAACTTCAACTTTACGACCTGAATCACCTTGTTGCTCAGGACCAGGTAATTCCTTTAATGTTCGAAGTAACATACCTCGGATTACTATGGGAGAACAAGGTACCCATGCTCCTAAGCCAATTACTGCTTCACAACGACCCTCGACGTTTCGATCCTCAAACTAGCCAGATGACTCGATTTCCATGTGGAGGAAATTTGGCTTGATGTGTTTAATGTTAATTCTCATCTTTGATGCAACAATTAATTGTTCAGAAAATGGTTATTTTTTGTAAGTGAGGTATTTCAGGCATTTTAAAAATAAACAGAAAAAAAAAATGGATGTAATTACAATAAATTCAAATTATATTACGCCAAATAAACGATTTTCAAATGTTTCATTGATATCCAAAGAATAAAAATTTACTATAATAGCTCTTTTTGAAACATCCCGTACGTTCTAAGAATTTCCAAGGTGCTGGGGCCAAGCTGTCTGGTCGACTCTCAAGCTACAGGCCCTTTCATCCTCGAGAATACAGCGGTGTACGTTTTGAATTATATCTTTATAATGGTCCATTGTATAGCGAGTTTTATTTTCGTTTTTATGGCATTTTTCAAGAGTTATAAAAGAAGAACAGCATGGGAAATATTTGCCATCTCAGAGGATGTACTCGAGGGAATTTTGTTGTAAGAAAATGATTTCCGTTATTTTTAATAATTCTTTATTTATTCGTATATGACAATATTTTACTTTAAATCACCTGATTTACTGTCTACTGTCACGTTATATTGTAGTAAGTGAAGTTAGTTTGAGTTTTTCTTCTTTCATTTATTGGGTAATAACTAGGGGATAATTTGCCCAGCTTAAACAGGGGAAACAATCTGGTCTTCTCTTTGAGAATGTTGGTAAGGCTTTTTGTTGGGAAAAAAAGAATGGGTTAGTTACCGCCTAACCCTCAATGCGTATCATAGGCGTACAATTTAATTTTTAATTAATTTTATTTCCTTACCATAAGCGTGCGATAAACAATTTTTTATAATGGGTTTATTTATTTATTTATATTTAAAAATCTTTATACGCTGGACGTATGATAAAATTTTTAAAGAAGGTTAATAAGTAACAATTTCCATTTACCATATGCGTACTATATAATATTTGTAAAGTCTAACTAAAGTCAGTGAGATGACCATAAAATAAAGGAATGTTGTCAGATATATTTTCTAAAATTGTTGGGCTCACTATACAAATGTTTCCCATTACTTCAGTAAACTCGTGATGTTCTCAGAAAGCTAGTTTGGAAATATTTTAAAAAAAATACATAATATAAATTTATTAGTAAGCATTAGAAAAAGTCGCTCGAAATTGCTGTAAAAAGAGAAATTAATTAAAACAACTTTTTGTATGCCTACTATATTTAAGAAAATTTTGTATATCTGGCAACGCATTGCAGGTGTTCAGCGTTATACAATCATCAAGTAGGTACATTATTGTTTATATTACAATGGAGTAACGGGTCACTTACTAAGGCGGACTAACTGTAACTAAAAAAAATTAAACTCCGAGGGTGGCCTGCGATATTAGAGAGATATTAGTATTGTGTGTCGATTCAGGGGCGTGTGTGAATTTTGTTTTAAAGAAATATTTAAAATAATAGTAGTAAATATCTAGTATCTATTTCTTGGTCGAGTGAGTTTAGTGAATTGATATCAATATAATATTTATTTGTTCGAGGACTTGAGTGAATTGATATCAATATAATATTTATTATTTGTTCGTGGAGTTGAGTGAATTGATATCAATATAATATTTATTTGTTCGTAGACGTTAGGGTGAGTTTTATGATTATAATTTATTTGTAATTAATTAGAATAGCATTTTGGAGAACCGACAGTCCAAGATGATGCGCGGGAATCTAATAATTTGGTGCCACAAACAAATGCAAATGACTTAGCAATAAATGATACCGATGATAGGGCCGAATTTAAGAACAAAGATTTACATGTTTAGTGTCAACGCGTTGTTTTAAATATGTACGCGTGTTTGAAAAAAGAAAATTCTGAAATTTTTGGTAATGCGGTTATCGCGAGAATTCACGAATTAACGTTAATCGGGTTTACAACGATTTATAAAGTAATAGTACCAAGTTTAGAACTGATTCGTTATAAATTGCGGGATATTCCTGAATATACTTATCAGTGTTTTATTGAATTGTGGATTCAAATATAAGAAGTTAGATAATCGAATGGTGATAATGGAATCTCGGCGTATCGCTGAACTTAGACAGGAGTATTTGCGCAAAATAAAAGGGTACCGTGATTCTTGGTTTGATACACATGTTGTTGTAAAGTATGGTTGGGTTGACGATACAAAAAACTGTTCTTTAGATACTCCGTGTTCTAGAGGAAAACGTGTTATTATTGTATTACAAATTTTATGAATTTTGTATGCAGGCTGATTTTTTTCATTCAAATTGATACAGTAGATTAACATTATTTCACAATATTTGAATTTATAAAAAAATTTATATGCACAACATTGGGCGGCTTTTTCCTTCAAGGGGATTAAAAATATGGTTCATTACACTGACTTTAGTTAGACTTTAAGTGATCTATTTATTAGTAAAAATGTGTTATATTATCATCGATATACCAAATAGTATATTACACTCCAAGGGCCGAAAGTTGAATTTTCGGCCCTGCGCGTCATGATGCTCCGAAGCGAATTTCGGCCCTGCGCGTCATGATGCTCCGAGGCGAAGCCGAGGGCATCATGACGCGCAGGGCCGAAATTCGCCGAGGGCATCATGACGCGCAGGACCGAGATTTCAACTTTCGGCCCGTGGAGTGTATACTATTTTTCTTCATAGCCGGTCGGAGTTACGAGTATAAATACGCATGAGAAACTCTTTCCTCCCGCTGTTATAGAGGAAACGCGTGTACTTTTCACAGGGAGTAAATGTTGAACTTTCGTCCCTGCTATGAGGGACGAAAGTGCGTACTTTCGACCGAGGTATGAAGAAAAAGTCATGATGCCTTCGGCGAATTTCGGCCCTTGGAGTGTAATATACTATTAGTAAGGTTGTGTAACAATCTCCACAGGTGCGATAAAAAATATTGCGGGGCCAATATATGAGTAAAAATGTCTATATCACGTGCGTACGATGAAATTTTCAGTATTAACGGCTGCTGAAGCCGCAGCAAACTACACTGCTAAATATTAGATTTTTCAAAAATTGTTGGATATTCTATACGAATTATATTTGATTAAAATTTCTCAAAAAATGTACTTAAAAAAGTTCTCTTCTTATAGATAACAGGAGAATCTTCGTAGTATTAAAATAGCATGGTAAAATTTCAAAAACCATGGAGGATAACTTGTCCGGTTTTTTTTTTGTTTAAATACCTACGTAAATCTCGGTAACTTTTATAAATTTTTTTCTACCTGAAAAGTTCTGTCGTCTAATATCCAATTTTCATTCTTTTTATTTTTATACTTTATCTTTTAACATCTTATAAGTATCGATTGCGAATGATTTATTTTTAAAAACTAATCGAAAAACAGGTATTTAATTACAGTTTTTAATGCAACACTAAAAATACCGAATTCTTAATTAACGTTTCGGAGTTTTAATAGTTTTAAAATTGAAGGTGATCGAAGAAACTTACAGAGTGCCTCAAAAAGTAATTTGAAATATGTTTGTGGCCGGATAGTTATTCAATTTTAAGATGAAAAGTTCCTATAAACATGTGTGAGTAGTTATTAGTACAAATACCTTACAATTTTCGACTTTCACGTTTATTTTAGTTCAAAATATATCGTTGGTTTCTACTGTCATAAATAATCTATCCACTTAAGCCTCATTCGGTAGTCCCGATAATATTTAAAAAGCAATCAATATTCATTAACTCCTTGAAAACGTAGATATTATTTAATAATATATTAAATGATATTTAATGATTAGGTGTTTATGTCACTCGTCTGCGGCTCGCACCTTCGTGAATATTAGCCATTTACATGCGAATCGAATACTATATTTTTTCCACCACTATTAATCATATGTTTATAAATGAATTTATTTTTTTTTCTTCTCCAATTATATTATAGGCTTTCGTATATAATTTTCTCGACTTTTCTGGTTACAAATTTAAGGATACGGGTAACAATCCCAATAAACATTTTCGTTTATATAATAGTAACCGTAAAGTTACCATCACTATTTTATAAAACTGCAATTTATATAAGCTAAGCATAGTAATATTTCTGTAACTCTTATAAACCCTTTACAACACTTAAAAGGAGCAATTTATAAGAGATGCGAACACCTTTATTTAGTAACGTTATAAAACGCCTAAGTCTATAACCAAAAGTAACGGAAATATTTCCGGTACCTTTATAAAACTTTCTATAAAACTTCTAGGAAGTTATTACTGACTTGGTTACTCTTATAAACTTTTCCTATAGAGTTGTTGGTAACCTTACCATTACTAAATTATTTCTTTGTCAAGCTGTCATCTGTCATATTTCCAATATGTGTTTTCTCTTTGGTTATTATATTGTTTCTTTTAATTAATTCCACAATTTTAAACATCAGGCAGTATAGTAATTCATTTTTGCCTCCATGTTTATATGATATTAAGATGGATGATGTGATATATTATGTGCACTTTAATACTTGTCACATCATTTCCACACATAAGGTTAGGGGCCATCCATAAAGTACGTCACACGAATTTTAGGACTTTTGAACCCCTCCCCCCGTCCTTGTCACAGGTTGTCACATTTTTATAACCCCCCCCTCCTGATGTGACGTCACACATTTTTTAAATTTATGTATGTATTTAAAAATAATCGAGAGAAAACAGCTCTAGAAGTTAAATGACGTTGCATGAGAGATTATCGCATAGCGAGAATGCTAAATTATTAATAAATATAGATCAATTTCGTAAATTTATAAACTTTTTAATTCACATCCAAACTTTGCGTCTTAGTATTTTAAATTTCAACATGTGACGTCACAAAAGTATTTACCCCCCCATGCCCCTTGTCACACGATGTCACACTTCGGTGATACCCTCCCTCCCCATTAACGTGTGACGTACTTTATGGATGGCCCCTTAGACCAAAATTATATTGCCAATCATTTTTTACTAAAAATGTTAGCAAGGCACTTCTAAAAAGTTCATTGGCCTTTGAAATATGGGTTATTAAAAAAGTTGTTAAATTTTAAAAAATAATTATTCTAATTTTTTAAAATTTGTTCATAAAAAAAGTTGTTAAATTTTAAAAAATAATTATTCTAATTTTTTAAAATTTGTTCATAAAACAGAATCAATCATATGTTCTTATAATATAATGTAAAATGAGAGTCCAATCTAAATTCAGTTTTCCAAAATTTTGTTAAATATTTAATTTTCTATTCCTGTTTATATCTGCGTTTTAGAAAATTATCATGGCGGATAGAGCCTACACCCTTATAAAAATTACTGTCGGTAACACTATAAAACTTAAAGTAACACTATATATCAATAAATGGTGATTCTATAAAACTAAGTCTACTATAAATTATTAAGTGTTCGTTGAGTGTCACAGCACACCACAAGTGATGGTTAGAGAACTGTTGGTGGTAATATTCAACGGTAAAGAAGAAAAAGAAGAGAACGAAAGTGGTGCTTTTTAATTTAGCAGAAGATGCTGGCACTACTTGTGTTATTCTGGTGGAACGCCTAGAAACTTTTCGGCAAAATGTACTGCTGTACTTGATTTTTTTCCAGCTATTAATCATAGTTTTATTCACAATTTTCTTACACAGTTAATAACCACTCCTATTTTAGGTTAACTTTTTACTGAAAACACAAAGAGAAAACATCAGTTACCCAAAGTTTCATAACGTATTTATAAAAGAACTTGTTACTAAAAGTTTCATAACGTATTTATAGAAGAACTTAAGTATCTGAAGTTTTAAAAAGGTAAACAACGATGCTATTATAAAACTCAGAAACCATTAGTTTTATTACAGAAGTAACGACAAACCTTATATAAATTTGTTATATAAATTGAGGTAACGATTACTTCAAGTTTTATAACACAGTGATATAAATAGTTACAACACTTCATTATAAATCTAGAACTTACAATAATGGCATAAAACCCTAATAAACCTAATTTACTATAAGTGTTGCAATAAAACTACAAAATTTCCTTATATAATTGTGTAACCTTTATAAATACTTTATAAAAATATCAGTTATTATAAGTCTTGAAAATTGTTTATTGCCATCAGCTATGAATGATTTAAAACGTCACTTTCTTAGTTTTGATATTTTCATACGCGCTATATACAACCACTTTATTAATGAATTAGTATGTCTTTGTAGCGGAGTGGTTTAGAGGAGGTAGCGGAGTAGTGAATAAAGTACGTTATTATACTTTAAGAAGCACATGTAAAATGTGAATATTATCAAATAGTCGTGGACAAACACGAACCTCTGTGTAAACGAATTCTCTAACCTTAGGGCAATTGAAAATAAATTATCAGTTATTAAAATCATTAATAATTTATTACAGACATGCATGACTATTAAAATCGGAAAAACAAAATATTGTTTTCATAAAATCTTACATGAATATTTGTTGCATCATCCAAGATTCAGAACAGCAAATACAACCTCAGCAGTTTGTCAAAATTATTTCATTTGTTTATTATATTTTCATTTTAGTCTTAGACATGTTCTCCTTTTTTTTTTTAATTATTAAGATCTATAATAAAAACCATATTTTTTATAATTTTCTAATTTTTTCCTAAGAACGTCAAACATTAACTTATCGCTTTACGTTTAAAAGCAGATCCGGGTATGCTCCAAAAAAAATTATTTAAATAATATTTACATTGGCGCAATTTCGATATTAAGCGTATATACATAATGTGTGAATTTTAAGTGTATATTTTTAAAGGAAACAGTGAGAAATCTTTGATTAAAAATAAACAAAATCGTAAAAAGTAGAGCGTGAAAATTTATTTGTCCAAAAGAACATTTTTAAACAGTTTTTTTTTAATATCGATTATTTTATTGACGCAAATGCCGACTTAAATTAACCATTAATTCAGAAAAACAAGCCGACTATGAATCCATCCAATTTATTGATTTAAGGCCGCTTAACATGGTCCAATACAACCTGCAATGCAATGCAAGACGCAAAATTAATATCTACAATTCGATGCAATTGCAATTTTTTCGGTTTGGTGCGAGTTCCATTGCATGCAAGGCGCAAATCTAGGGAGAAATCTAGTTTCTTTAGTGTTACCAACCAACTAACTATCTTCATTTGAAATAAATACGGGGTTGGGATAAAGTATGGAACCAAGTAAATATCTTTTAAACGAAAAGAACGATATTTATGAAAATTTGCAGGTTAGTGCAATGGAACAAAATGCATCAGATGTACATTTTTTTGTTAATAATATACTTCCGGTTTAACCGGAAATGCCATCAACTTCTTTAATTTAAATGGGGATATTTTTACAGATTTTGAAAGAGCTTGTTATTTTGATTTCATACATACTGAGTTAAGTGTAAAAAAATTTGTAAAAATGAGGAATATAGCACTTTAATCAACCTCCTTTGAGTTTTTTGCATTAGAGCAAAAAGCTATTTAGATAAACTAATTGATGTTGTTTGTATGCATAGTAATAAATAAACGAGTACTGTTTAGTACGTCTTTTGTTCTCCAAGTGTCAAATTCTAATTGTCGGAAATAAATTTTACAATTTAGAATGGTTCAATTAAGTGAAAAAGAGCGTATTGAAATTTTAATGATGATCGGTTATGGTGATTGTGTTAGAACTCATGAAGAAGTGTGTCATATTTTTAATAATTTGCATCCGGAGAGAAATCCTATATCACGCTCAACAGTAACTAAAACATTACAACGTTTTAATACAACTGGGATGGTAAAAAATTTTCTAAAACCTCGAAGACCGCGGACTGCAACAAACGAAACTGTTAAACAAAATATTGCAATCGATTTAGAAGAATCACCTCAAACTTCCATCACAAATTTGGCACTAAACCATGGTATCAGTCGACGTTCTATAGGAAAGATATTAAAAAGTGAAAAGTATCATCCGTATAAGGTACAGTTTATTCAAGAATTGTCAGACGATGATTTTGACCGACGGCTGGAATTTTGCTTCTAGCATAGTTTTTTCAGATGAGACAACTTTTTGTTTAAATGGAACAGTTAATCGTCATAACTCAAGGTATTGGTCAAATGAGAATCCTCATTGAATTCATGAAGCACATACCCAACATCCACAGAAGTTAAATGTTTGGATGGGAATTGTCGAAAATGGGCTTATAGGTCCATTTTTTATCGACGGAAACTTGAATGGTGACAAGTATTTGAATCTACTAAATAACGAAATTATTCCTGCACTTCAACAGAATGGGCAATTACCACAAAATGTTTGGTTTCAACAAGATGGAGCACCTCCCCACTATGATAGACGGGTTAGTGATTTTCTGGATGCGAATTTTCCAAATCGATGGATTGGACGTAGAGGATTCGTAGAGTGGCCTGCTCGTTCTCCGGATCTTAGCCCGTTAGATTTTTTCGTTGGGGTTATCTAAAATCACGTGTTCACGTTAGACGACCAACAAACTTACAGGAATTGAGACAAAAAATTATTGATGAATGTGAACTAATACGTGAAGTCTTGGAAAGAGTGACTAAAAAATGTGTTAATAGGATGGCATATTGTCAGCAAGTAAACGGCGAGCATTATTCTAAAATAATTAAATGTACACCTATTGTACAACTAACGGTGAGTTATTCCTCGTGTTTACAAATTTTTTTACACTAAACTCAGTATGTATGAATTCAAAAAAACAAGCTCTTTCAAAATCTGTGAAAATATATAGGGTGTCCCATTTAAATTAAAGAAGTTGATGGCATTTCCGGTTAAACCGGAAGTATATTATTAACAAAAAAATGTACATCGGATGCATTTTGTTCCATTGCACTTACCAACAAATTTTCATAAATATCGTTTATTTCGTTTAAAATATATTTACTTGGTTCCATACTTTATCCCAACCCCGTATATTAACGTGTATCCTGACCACTAGATCCTAATCACGATAATACAAGTATATAAATAATATGTATAATCTCATAGCATAACGCAACGCAATAGATTAAGACTTCACCCATGCAATTATTTATCCCCAATAGAAAAACCGGAAACCAAAGTTGACATTTGCCGCTATACGCGATATTATCTCGGTGAGATGACAAATGATCGTCAATTAGGTGAAATAAGCACACCATGCGATGCTCATTTGCTTTATGTAAAGAGCAATAAAATCGTAATAAATAAACCTACTACGATTTATACGAGACTTGACTGAAAAGTTATTACCAAACGAAAAAAAAATTTTTTTCAGCGATACGGTGGTGCTTTTTATGGCAGCATTTAAAAAAGGTTTTTTGTACAGTTTGCCTCATAAAAGTACAATAATTATTATACGCTCTCATCTCTCAGATCTTAAAAATTACAGTGGGACTGTCAGTATATCCACTAGTCCCAACCAAGATACAATAACATGACAAAATATAAATTAGTACCAAGTGACTAAAACTACCGAGGGGATGATGTCAGTGGCGAAAGTGAGCTTGTTTTTTATCATTTTTATTTTAATAATATACACTATTACATTTTTATCATTATATTCTTAGTTATTCAACAAAATCAAGGATGATACTCGAATTGGATGTTTCTTTTAGAAGTTATGACAGTTGTAAAAATGCTAATAACATGTCCTGTTTGTAACGTGAACGAGATGGAAACTATTTTTCATATTTTGTTTGAGTGTCCGATATATACAAGCATGAAACAAAACATATCCTGTCTGCAAAATTTGGAAACATTTGTAAATGCTCTACAAAATATAAACCTATCTGAGGGAAATATATGGAATATTCTCAAATTAAGGTCATTTATACTACACTATGGACCAAAATAAACGAGTATA
This sequence comes from Lochmaea capreae, assembly GCA_949126875.1. Classification (NCBI taxonomy): domain Eukaryota; kingdom Metazoa; phylum Arthropoda; class Insecta; order Coleoptera; family Chrysomelidae; genus Lochmaea; species Lochmaea capreae. The sequence goes on from OX421404.1 coordinate 25,861,325, forward strand.
TTTTTAATTGAAAATATTTTTTTTGTTTCTTGGGCGATTTTTTTCTTTTTGCCTAACATGTCCTCAACATGACTATAAATTTGAAAACAAAAATAATATAGAGGGTCGGATTTATGAAAAAAATTATATAACAGTGTATTTGAGCTCGTTGCAAATGAAAACTGTCTAAGCTAAAATTGTACTAATATGCTTTTTCGGTAGATAAACTATCCAGAACACTTCAGTAGAAAGGAAATTTTCTGAAATTACCGGATTCGCGAAATAACATTTTTTTCATTAAATAATGGTGGTCACATTTATAATATTTTACTTTAAGTTTTAAAGTTACTAAACTGTTTTCATAAATAGGTTATTTGTTAAAATGTTATTTAATAAAAAATGTTATTTCGCGAATCCGGTAATTTCGGAAAATTTCCTTTTTACTGAAGTGTTCTGGACAGTTTATCTACCGAAAAAGATATTAGTACAATTTTAGCTAAGACAGTTTTCATTTGCAACGAGCTCAAATGCAGTGTTATATAATTTTTTTTATAAGTCCGACCCTGTACATTATTTTTGCTTTTAAATTTACAGTCATGTTGAGGACATGTTAGGTTATTAACCCTGCAAAAAGAAAATAAATCCCTCAAAAAACAAAAAAAATATTTTCAATTAAAAAATTTATTTCGGCCCACAGTGTAGATGAATATTGTATTTATTTTACTTTTTTTTTATTACAAACTGTCTTGTACACTAAAATTTTTTTGTACATTATCACACACTAACCTTGCTGTAAACATTGTTTTCTATAATCAATACAGTTATTATTATTATTATTACCAAGAAAAATGTCGCCAAGCGAAGACGAAGACCAAATCAAATTTTTAATACTACGACTCCAAGTTGTCGATATTTTCTGGTAGAAGCGGCAACGTCTCTAACATAATTATTTTTCGTGATATACAGTGTGACCCATTTTGTTTGGAAGCACCCCTATAAAATCCGCATTTTTCAACCGATTTTGATTTAGTCTTTTTTGTTAGATTCAGTATCAAAAACAGTATTTGGGCACAAATTTTCATACCATAATAGCTATTTTCAAGGCCCTCTACGTTCATTTTTCTTTGCCAAAAAAGACGAAAGTATATTAGGCATTTTTTTTTCTCAAATATGACTACACAACTGGATTCAGAATCATCACAAATGTAAACTATCAAAATTTTATAAAAAAAGTTTTATTAACAACAAAGTTATCACTACATGAATTTGGAAAAAGTTGTTTTTTAATTAATTTTTTACTAAGAATGTAGACACATTTTAAAAATGGCAACATGGTAAACAAAAACTAAATAACTTCATGGAATTCTTGGAAGGTGAGTTATTCGCAGTGATTGACGAACTGCCACTAGCAGAAAGAAGAAATTTGATATTTCAGTAAGATGGTTGTTCTGTACACTATTCTAGGATTGTCAGGCAGCGGCTTAACGAAAAATTTCCAAATGGTTGGATAGGTCGCGGTAGCGAGTTAATCGAATGGCCTCCTAGATCGCCCGATTTAACTATATTGGATTTTTATCTGTGGAGGCTTTTGACACAAAAAGTGTATAAGACACGTCCAAGCAGAAGTGTGTGACAGAATACGACAGGCGTGTGCTGGAATAACGCCACATGAAATAAAAAAAGCGCTAAGACATAGTCGCAAACGATACGAGAAATGTGTGGAAATTAACGGAGGTTTAGTCGAGGCTACAAAAATGTAGAATTCAATTATTATTAAGTAGTTTAATAATCAAAATGTATTATTTGGTGTTAATTTGTATTTTCGTCACATCAGCACAATTTTACATTACTCTCAGAAGCTATAACTCCAGAACGGGTTAAGGTATCGGGTTCGAATTTTTACAGTGCAATATGTTTGAGTCCTAGTTTTTGTTTACCATGTTGCCATTTTTAAAATGTGTCTACATTCTTAGTAAAAAATGTATTAAAAAACAACTTTTTCCAAATTCATCTAGTGATAACTTTGTTGTTAATGAAACTTTTTTTATAAAATTTTGATAGTTTACATTTGTGATGATTCTAAATTCAGTGGTGTAGTCATATCTGAGAAAAAAAAATGCCTAATATACTTTCGTCTTTTTTGGCAAAGAAAAATTAACGTAGAGTGCCTTGAAAATAGCTATTATGGTATGAAAATTTGTGCTCAAATTCTGTTTTTGATACTGAATCTAACAAAAAAGACTAAATCAAAATCGGTTGAAAAATGCGGATTTTATAGGGGTGCTTCCAAACAAAATGGGTCACACTGTATGTTTTCGCGTGGGTAATTTCATTGTAACAATTTTTACTATTGTTTCCTCGTGGTTCGTGAAAAATTGCCTTTAATGTTGTTACCAATAAAAATATAATTTTAAAATTAACAACTAGTTGATATTGTTAATAACCACCACACTATTATAACAGGAAACACTGTTATGTGGATGACCTGTAAATTTCTATTAGATTGGTGGTGTAGGCGGATGCTTATTATGACGTTAACTAACTAAACTATTTGATATTTTAATAAATCAAAATTATAATTGATGAGAGTAAAATTTTATAAGTAGAATCCCACACTAAGTATATTTAGAACTGCATCTGTTTTAGTTGCTAAGGGTTTTTAAAAGTCTAAAAAATTTCAGCAAAAAAATGTCAGTTCTATCCAATGACTGGATTTTTAGATACAGGGTGTTAAAAAAATGTCTTTAATCATTATAATGTAGCCAAATTACATAATTTAACTTCTAAAATCGAAGTATTGTTACTCACAGGGTGATTCATTGTTGCACAAACATTCTTTTTCGAAAAAATTATGTCCTTGTAGATGATATAAAGTTCGCGTTAAAAATACTAGTTAGTCCATTTGAAGAAACTCAAATCAGCTGAAGGATTTTTCAAAGTGGACAAAGGAATGCAGCAGTTCATTAGATATGTATCTCGGCAATGTGCGAAACATGTATATACGAGGATATATTGAAAAATTCTTAGCCTACTATAGAACCAAACAAAATTTCAAAATATTTTATTACCCAACATATTCTCCTCTTAATTGGATACATTCATTACAGCGAACCCGCAACGTTTCTAGACCTTTAAAAAAATGTTTCTTCATGCTCTGCAAACCAGACCTCCACAGCTTTTATTAACTCCTCGTTGGAAGAAAATTTACGACCTTTTAAACTTTTTTTCTGTTGAGGAAAGAGATGATAGTCGGACGGAGCCAAATCTGGTGAATAAGGGGGGTGTTCTAGTGATTCAAACCCTAAATCACGAATTTTTTGCATGGCAGCATGAGATTTGTGTGCAGGGGCGTTATCCTGCAAAAACAAAACACCTTTGGATAGCTTTTCGCGTCTTTTATCTTTAATTTTTTCCCGTAGAGTGGTCAGTAATGTCGAATAGTAATCTCCAGTTATTGTTCTACCCTTATCCAAAAAATCAATCATGATTACTCCATGGCAATCCCAAAAAACTGAAGCAAGAAGAAACTTCTTAGGTCTTGGAGAACCAGAGTGTCGCCATTCCATCGATTGTTGCTTTGTTTCTGGATAGTAGAAATGTACCCAAGTCTCACCCTTAGTAACAATTCGGTTTAAGAAGTCTACATCGTTTTCAAATCGAGCACAGATCGAACGCGATGCTTCTACCCTTGCACGTTTTTGGTCAACATTCAAACATTTGGGAATCCATTTTGCAGGAATTTTTCTCATGTCCAAATTGACGTGAACTATATTATGAACGCGTTCGTATGAAATATTCAGTGCTTCAGATATCCGTTTTAGCCCAATTCGACGGTCTGATAAAATCATGTCATGAACTGCATCGATATTTTCGAGGACTGACACAGAACTGGCCTTCCCGATCGGTCATCATCTTCAATGGAAAATTTACCTCTTTTGAAGCTTGCAGTCCAATTTTTCAAGGTCGCATACGAAGGACATCTGCTTACCTCTTAACCCTTTTAAATACAGGTACTTGATGATGGCTCGACCAATCAAAATTACCGATCTAATGGAAACAGAAATATGGGGTTAAAATTGCCAAAATTGGCACCATAGATGAGAAAACTTCGAATGGCTGGAGGAGTGGGTGGATGATTGTCGTTACCCTTTAAATTAGGGAACTGCAAAAAACACAAATTTGATAAAACTTTTTCTGAATACTATAAAGAATACTATAAGTTTTTATCCAGGTTTTCTTATGATTTATCTTTGGAATGGTTGTTAATCGATACACACTTCAATACACAAAATCACCAAACTGAGTTATACATATTTTGAAAACAAAAATAATCATACACAAAAAAGTAACAACAAACGCGTTTTTATTAACAAAATTTCCAAAATAAGCTAAAAAAAGCGCTATCCCAATAAAAACCGTTCCTGGAACGTGCACTTCACTGGATTCCATTTCTAGTGGACTACATATCGTTAGAATGTCATAAAATAAAATATTTTATTTCACATTTTACCAGAGGTGTGATTTACTATGAATGGACCTTAATAAAATTTGACAACAAAGTTTTGTAGTCTTAAACTTCAAAATATTATTGATTGTCTAGTTGTCAAATTTTTTCGTTGTGTCAGATAGGGACCAAAAATTATTTCTATATTAGTTCATCTTGACAACGGTAGCTGGAACGCTACCGAAACGTCGAAATAAAAAATAAAAAAACATTATTGTGGTTTGATTCCCAAAAAAATAAGAAAAAAGAATAAACTTTCACTTCTATAGATTTGTCTGTTTTGTGGTATAGTCAAGGTATCCTATCACGATACCAAAGTACCTATGCCTGGTATAGTTTTGAGTAAAATTAGTTTGCACTGTTTCACAATTTGTCGGCGAGACAAAAAAATCTGTAAGCAGAAGCAGAACACATTTTTTATTATTGCAGGATCCCGACGCACTAGTGATTTATGTATTCCCTTTTTTCGATAAATGACAGAAAAAATTGCCAATTATGACACCAGTTGATATCCCTATTAAGTCGCTTCTGCAGGGTGTTTAAAATTTCGAATACTTTCCAATTTATCTCTGCATCAAAATTTCAAGCACAATATTGTTACAAAAGACCTAGACATTTTAAAAACAATTTTTGATGGTTTTCGAATTTCAGAAATGCCCCGACATTTCGTGATTTTATGGAAAAAGAAATATAAATTGATTTTTAATAAACTACAAAATGCTCAAAGACAATCTTGAATTTATTCAATTGAATTTTGTATTAATCATATTTCGAAAAAAACACGACCATACACGTTCTCAGAAATTTAAAAAAAGGATCCAAATTATAAATTCGGTTTTCGTAGTATCCACTGTTTATATTAAAATTTATATGTATATAAAATCTCTACGTAGAAATCGATTTAGCCAGAAATTTATTTTTTAGGCTAAAAAAAAATAGTTTCCCAGAGGCATCGAAAAGAAATTTATTGTCTCAACGTATTCAGTTGATGCAGTGATTTTTATTTTAAAAATTACAGTTTAACGCTAGTAAACATTTATTTCCTGACATCAAATCCAATCAGAGTACAAGATCTTCGACTTATTTTAATATGTCATATTAGATGAAAGAGAATTTTGTAAAGGAAACCAAAAAACTCAAAATATATATACACGTAAAGTATGGAACAAATTAATTTTTAGCTAAACAGACCATTTTAAGAAATAATCCTGAAACACGTCGATTTTTGATTTTAATTTACCGTATTTTAAAATAATAATCTAATATACAGAGTGAATTACTTTCGAGTAATGACGTTACCGTTAAATGGAACACCCCCATTTTGTCTAAATTTTCTGATTACTCTAGCTGAGCTGATTCCAAAAATGTATCACATATTGATTCCAATTGGTACAGGGTGGACAAAAATACAATAGTTTTGTGAGTGCTCATAAAGTAATCCTGGAGGTTTTGAGGAACGTTTATGGTTTCAACAGGATGGTGCACCTCCACATTATGCTGTAGATGTTAGAAGGTACCTAGATGAATTTTTTCTGAACAGGTGGATTGGTAGACGTGGACCTATTGAATGGCCAGCGAGGTCACCAGATTTCAATCATTTGGATTATTTTATGTGGGGCTATCTGAAGAATGTTGTGTATCAAACGAAACCAGCAAATATTCAAGAATTAAAAGAGAGAATTCGGACAGCAATAAACAAAATTTCTCAAGACACAATAAACAAGGTTCAACAAGAATTTGTACACCGTTTGGGTTACTGTCAAATACAGCGCAGTTCGAACATTTATAAAGTCATGTATTTCATCATATTCTGTCCGCTAGACAATAAGTATTTTTGATAATATTGTTAATTTAACTAATAAAGAATGTTACGCGTTACTTTATGAGCACACACAAAACTATTGTATTTTTGTCCATCCTGTACCAATTGGAATCAACATGTGATACATTTTTGGAATCAGTTCAGCTAGAGTAATCCGAAAATTGAGACAAAATGGGGGTGTTTCGTTAAAAAAAATGACGGTGAAAGTAATTCACCCTGTATATTAGAATATTATTTTAAAATACGGTAAATTAAAATCAAAAACCGACGTGTTTCAGGATTATTTCTTAAAATGGCCTGTTTAGCTAAAAATGAATTTGTTCCATACTTTACGGACACAGTGTATACAGCGTGTCCACGGATGGGGTTTCCTGTAGGTGGAAAAAGTTTAAATATTAGTTTTAGTGAAAAATGTCATTCTTGATAAAAAGTTTTGCTTGTTCTGGAACCCCATATAATGAAATAAAATTTAAGTTTTTCAAAACCCGTCTCATTTTATAATCAGTTTTATGAAAACCGTATGAACAAAGTATGCACAAAGTTCGAAAATAATGTATTAAACTATTGATTGTCGTTTACGATGCACCAAGTAACTGTCAACTTTTATAAATAATTTTCAAATTGTCATTCTTTAATAAATATTTGACAATAATGTTAACTATTCAACAAAGAGTATATCATATTAAGTGTTGTGGTATTGGGGAAGTTTCGTACCAGTATGTAATTGCAAAATTTCACGAAATATATCCGGATGTTACATTACGCGGTGTGGATTAAAAAAATTAATAAAGAAGTTTGATGAGACAGGATCTGTTCAAGACAAAAATAAATTGAAAAAGGCGTAAGTTAAGGAGGATGATGCAGCTAGTGCACTAGGTATGCATTTGTTAAGGGAAAATTCCAAGTTGAGTCTACCAAAAACGGCCATGGAGGTTGGTTTTTGCAAGTCACTTACAGAAAATATTTAAGCAAAACAAAATTCATCCATTCAAACCGAAATTTATTCATACCTTACAAAATTTTGATTGTGACACAAGGTTAGATTTTTGTGCGATGATTGGTGAAAAACTTATGCATGACCGATTCTTTCACAATAATATTTTGTTTTCTGATGAAGCAACGTTTACAACAAACGGAGTTGTTTCTTTCCAAAATTGTCTATATTGGGCTGAAAACCCGAGCTACAGGATTATCTGTAACGAGGTGCAATTCTGTAAGCAAATGTTAAATTTTAACGTATGGTTAAAAATTAGACAATCTTCTAACTCCATTTTACTTTTCTGTACGCATAATAATCTTTAAAATATGAACGGAAAACTCTTAATTCGACACCATATCTTGTAAAATTCAAATCCTAATCTTGACTATGTATAGATTAAAACATTTCTTATAGCGTAAACTTCGTCAAATATAACGGCTTGCCGTTAAGTTTTAACCCCTTCTTATAGAATTCACCCTATAGTCTATTTGCTAAAAAAGTTAATGTTTCATGTGCGGTTTTACCGGATCGAATAATCGGACCGTATTTTCTGGAAGATACATTAAATCAGGAGGTAATATTTAAACATTTTTCACCTCTAGTGTCCGAGGTCACGCTGTATAACTAGAATAATTTTTTTTCAACTAAATAATTGTAATAACAAAGTTGATAATTATACATAATTTTCTTAAAATTTTGGTTTTATTCACCAAATGTTACAACCAGAACGACCATGGTTTGCCCCCCCCTAATTTTGATCCTGGGTACGCCGTTGTACAGATAATAACCATTTTTCTCATACTCGAGTAATTAAAAACAAGACGCCAAAAAAGGAGCATCAGCACCCGCAGCTATGGAAACAAATTCCAGCATCTTACACACTCAAATTGGTAATGGGTCGGTCAAACAGCTTCGGCAAAAGTGAAATTTTTTTTATAGTTTTATAAGTAAAATACTGGATTTCCTTATTGAACGCACTGTACACCGTTATTGCCAATGGACAAATCGCATTCATATCGGATATGTTTTAACTTACCCTTCGTTGTACAGAGTGTTCGTAACACACTATCCATAGATGGATTTGTAACGAGAATTGTTATAAGGAAGGTTGTTTGTCAGTAAATTTAAATTTATTTCCGAAAGGTATCTAGAACTGATACATTTGCAGAGAAAGTGGCATATCTGAGGTTTACGGAAAAAAGTGTTGATATTATTATAATTAATTATTTTAAGATAAAGTGAGAAAAGTTTAATAAATACAGGGTGATTGATTAGTGTGATAAAGTTCAGTGCCTCTTTTGTCCTTTGAGATATCAATTTGAAAATTTGAGGGTTTATGGCCATCATCAGTCTTCACATTTTTAAATTATTTACAATCTTACAAGGTATTCCAGAATGCTGCTCCATATCGAAGTTACATTTTTTTAAATAAAACACCCTATATTTTATCGCATATTTGGAATCAGCTTGACCTCCCCATCACAATAATATAGGGTTGTGATGTGTTCTACGGGGTATTTAAGAAGTTATAACCCATTTTCCATAAAAATCGTAACAAGTTCAATACCCTGTACATTTTAAGAGAAATTCAAGAATGAAAATCTGTTGCGGCCAAAGTGTTCGAATAGTAGTAAAAATTCTGGAATATTATTTATTTCGTTAATATTCATTGAATCTAATACAGGGTGAATCAAAATACGAATACATTATTTTCTCCGTTTTTTCAAATGGATCACCCTGTATTTTATGAGAGTATCGAAAAGTACTATCAACATACTTCTTTTTTTATACAGCATTCCCTATACCTTAAATTGTTAGTTCTTGAGATACTTTGATTTTTCTATGCAAAACATTGATACCTAACAAGTACGGAAAAGTATCATTTTCCGCACTTGTTAGGTAAACTACTATTTCAAATATTTATGATGCGTACAGAAAAAAGGACATATTGGAAAATAATAACTTCCCGCAGTTCCCTAATTGAAAATTTAACGACGATCGCTTTTTGTAATAAATTTATATTAATTCAATTTTTAGTTTAAGTTTTTTAAACTTTTATTCATCAAAACTGCTTTCCACTAAAATGATCTTCATTTTATCTTATAAAACTATTATATTCAATAAGATTCAAAAGAAAAATCTGTTTGTTTCTCTTGGAATAATGTCTATAACGTATCGTAAAGTTAGTTAATATCTCGTAAATTTCTAAATATATCGCAATAATACTATGCGTCGCTAATAAACAAATATTTTATTGCGGTCATAGCAATAAAACCGCTTAATAAAATTGCAAATTAGCATAAATACAAAGATATAAAAACAATAACAATAACTTAAAACAGGAGGGAGGTCAATTTTTAAATTCATGTGAATCTCTAGAGAAGAATTCCAGAAAATAAAATTTAGGTAACGATGCCAATGAGTTTATGGATTTAACCTCAGTTGTTGATGAAACATGAAATTTCAAGAAATCTCCCTACACCGAAAGGTAGAAGGGAATTTGATTATTCAGGCTGTTTTCAAATGACACTATATCTAATTATTTAATAATTAATTGTGAGCAGGGTGTGATTGATTTGTCAAAAACTGATATTTGACAATAACGTGACATGGCAGTAGGTACAATCTTGTACACCCTGTATTTCGAAAAATAAATAGGCTGAACCCCTCAATCCTTATATCATTTTGTCCAATTTTACGAGAGGTATCTACATGCAAACGTTGTAAGTGTCATTTGAAAACACCCTGTATATATACAGGATGATTGATTAGTGTGATAAAGTTCAGTGCCTTCTTTGTCCTTTGAGATATCAATTTGAAAATTTGAGGGTTTATAGCCATCATCAGTCTCCACATTTTAAAATTATTTACAATCGTATAGGGTGTTCCAGAATGCTGTGCCATATCAAAGTTGCATTTTTTTAAATGAAACACCCTATATTTTATCGCATATTTGGAATCAGCTTGACCTCTCCATTACAATAATATAGGGTTGTGATGTGTTCTACGGAGTACTTAAAAAGTTATAAACAATTTTCCATAAAAATCGTAACAAATTCAATACCCTGTACAATGTAAGAGAAATTCAAGAATAAAAATCTGTTGCGGCCAAAGCATTTGAATAGTAGTAAAAATCCTGGAAAATTATTTATTTCGTTAATATTCATTGAATCTGATACAGGGTGAATCAAAATAAGAATACATTATTTTCTCGGTTTTTTCAAATGGATCACCCTGTATTTTATGAGAGTATCGAAAAGTACTATCAACATACTTCTTTTTTTATATAGCATTCCCTATACCTAAGATTATTAGTTCTTGAGATATTTTGATTTTTCTATGCAAAACATTGATTATATCAAAAAAATATGGTCCTACTAAATATTCACCAACAATACCTCCCCACACAGTCAACGACCATCTAGTTTGACTGTGTGTCACTATGTGATATGGATTAGTTTATGAATAATAGTGAAAGTTGTGCCTATTAACACAACCATTTTCATGAAACGTGGCTCCTTACACTTCTGTCACAGAAGTTTTTGTTTTGTAGGTTGCCGCCTTTCAGGAAAACGTTCATGGTATTCTCTTGCTGATAGTATGGCGTTTTTATTGCATTCTCCCAATATCCAGATCATATCAATCATTTCATCATTAGTGATATTCATTTTTGCCCTAGTTCAAATTCTTCAAAACACCAAAAAATATACCAAACCGCTAAATCAAAAAACTCTAATGTACCTACTGCCACGTCATGCTATTGTCAAATATCAGTTTTTGACAAATCAATCACACCCAACTCACAATTAATTATTAAATAATTAGATATAATCAATGTTTTGCGTAGAAAAATCAAAATATCTCAAGAACTAACAATTTAAAGTATAGGGAATGCTTTATAAAAACAGAAGTATGTTGATAGTACTTTTCGCTACTCTCATAAAATACAGGGTGATCCATTTGATAATGTATTCGTATTTTGATTCACCCTGTATCAGATTTAATGAAAATTAACGAAATAAATAATTTTCCAGAATGTTTACTACTATTCAAATGCTTTGGCCGTAACAGATTTTCATTCCTGAATTTCTCTTACAATGTACAGGGTATTGAACTTGTTACGATTTTTATGGAAAATTGGTTATAACTTCTTAAATACCCCGTAGAACACATCACAACCCTATATTATTGTGACGGGGACGTCAAACCGATTCCAAATATGCGATAAAATATAGGATGTTTCATTTAAAAAAATGTAACTTTGATATGGCGCAGCATTCTGGAACACCCTGTGAGATTGTAAATAATTTAAAAATGTGAAGACTGATGATGGCCATAAACCCTCAAATTGATATATCAAAGGACAAAGGAGGCACTGAACTTTATCACACTAATCAATCACCCTGTATATATTAATTATTTTTGAAAACGTTGAATTTAAAATATATTAATAATTGATAATTATTATTATTCTCGACAACGGTAGCTGGAGCGCTACCGAAACGTTGAATTAAAAATATAAAAAATATTGTGGTTTGATTACCCAAAAAATTTACAAAATAAAAATATGTAGTATTATTTTTGAATATTAATTATCGAGCCTACACAATGATGATTAAGTGGATGGGTTGTTTATGGCAGTAGAAACAAATGGTATATTTTGAACCTAATATCTACCTACTATTTCCGTTTATCAAGGAAAGACCCTGTATAATTAAATTTAAAATTGTTGTTATTTTTCTCATTTTATTTTGTCATGACGTCAATGGCAATATCATTAATCTTGAAGTCTAGCTAGATGAAAGGGGAAATCGGCAATAATTGTAAATTTGCCTAATTTTATTATAATTGTTAGAAAATCGAAAAAAAGTTACTAATACCTACTTACATTATCATATTACTATCTTTTACTACTACCAATACCCTCACTAACAAAATTTTCGATAATCAGCAATCATAAATGTAAAAAAAACATCAAGGGCGAAGGGCAAGATATAACCTACCTATATAAACGATGGTATATATGACAGTGAGTGCATGGTGGTGTAGGTACATGGTACAGGTGTGAAAGGTATTGTATTCGAACACCTGTTCACAATAGCGGTTGTCGGAATGTTGTAGACGACTATGAACACCTGGGCCACGATATTGAAGTTCTTGTGTGCAAGATACCTATGATCGTTCTTTCTTGGTTCTTCTTCAGCCGATATGGCGGTGCGATAGATGAAGTTGATAAGGTTATTAGGGGAGAGAAGTGTCCAATATATTTAATTATTTAATAATAGTTTTATATACACTCTGTATATATATTTTAAAAGGATCATTAATATTTCAGAAATGTACCGTGCTAGAAATAAATGCCGAGGCATTTACACAAAACCTATAAGCTCATAATGACATATTGACAAATAAATACTTACTTGAGAACAATTTAAAAAAATCTGGTAGTTCCTGCACATGTAATTTATGTTATCGAAAAAGAACTTGACATCATAAATGCTCCAATTCCAATGAATTCCGCTACCCTAAACAGAAAATTTCAGCACAACTCAATGCGAAACTGACGGAAATTGCACCAATGTTTTCAGCTCATAGCCACTCTACGTTGTTTATCTTGTAAAAGCAGTTATTTGGCAAAGCAGATTATAAATAATTATTCACCACTAAGTTACACCAATTACACATCACAAATCACACACATATCCTATTAGAAACAATGTGCAAAGCAAAATGATTATTTAAAAAGAAAAAAGAACAAGTAATAATAACCATGTAAATAATATAAATATCACGTGAATGCACTGAAGACTAGATTGTTTTCATTGTTAGGTTAGGTTAGGATATTCTTTATTGTGTTTGATTTATTTTTTAACTAAGTTGGTAATTCTGCAATACAGTTAGACCACCACACCATCTACAAAGAATATCTACCTCAACCTCAGCACTTTCCAATATCTGATGCGTACGATAATTATGTAATCTTATTTTTAATAAATTATACAAAATTGAATATTGATTCACAAATACTTACCTAGTTACTTCAAACCAGAGAAAGTTTGAAAAATGTCTTTTGATCTAGGTACCTACTTTGTATATTAATATATGGCAAAGAGATAATAAATCAAATTTCAATCGAATCATAAAAAGAAAATAAAACGACTTACATGCAACTAAGTCCACTTAATATCAGTACATTAAAACAGAAAGAGTAAGAAAACTATATTTTGATGTACCTGATTATTGAATTTTAAATAAAATGTTGGTTAAAATCATGAAAACAAAAACTTACCGGCAAGTAGGTCGGCTAATATATGTCCATATTACACCAGAAAGTTCAAAATCACAAATAAAATGTTTTCTTTTAATCTAATTAGTAAAATTATCACCCGTTAAATCACTTCATTTTAAAAATCGACTTAAAAGCACGACGTAACCACGAACCGACTGTTCCGATCGACGTTAGAATAAGGAGAAACAAAGGTACTGAATATAGGAATAGGTTTTTATGGAATGACTAAGTAAACAACCTAAAAAAACTATATTACTGATAGTTGGCGTATTTCGATGGAAGTTTTTTTATTCAACTATTTTAAATAATACATTTTACTTTGTAGTGGTTTTAGGAGGTATACAGGTTGTCCTGTATATATGTTGCTGTTAATTTATCAAGTTTGATATTATTTCCACACAATAATTTTGTTAAATGTATACAGTTATTATATTAATAGGATAAATTGATAGTTTTTAGATGTATAATTGGATTTTTAATTATTCAAAATAGCATTATACAAACACTAGCAGATATTAATGTTATAAATGAAACTAACTGTTTCTAATTAATTTCACTATTTAATGAAAAAATATGAAAAATCAAAGATATTATATTGATAATGATTTCGATATTGATATCTATCTCTGACTATTGAAAATTTGTGAATAGTATGTGTGGACAGTGGCGGATTAACGTAGGGGCCCCGTGATTTAGAAAAAATGTTATTTGAGGTTTTTCTCCGTTCTTAAGTGGGCTCCCGCTCGACTTAGTCCCGGGCTTAACAGGTGTTAAATCCCCCACTGTGTGTGGAATATTATAAAGTTAGGTTAACTTATTTTCAATGAGAAATTGTCTTGTTGGATGTCTTAGGGCGATATATATTTGTTTATATTTATTAATGTTATAGAATATTATTGTTAAATTGTGTATTCACGTCATAATGCTACTAGTCTTTGAGACGTTCCTGAGGAACTAAGTAGAAGTAAGGGGACACAATAGATATTTTAGGTCTCAGTGAATGTCACACCATTATACATACATACTTACAGCAGAAAATGACACATGAAATGAGAAATCAACTTTATTTGAGAATAAATGAATAAATGTTTGCCCTGAAAAGGCGAAAATTACCTATTCTTGAGCTTTAAACCATAAAAACAATAAACTTGGTAAATAAAATAAAAGTTTATTAAAAAATAAAGCATATTTGTTTAATTCTATAATAATGAATTACACTTCTAAATTAAACGGGGCTAGGATATCTGCACGATATAACCAACCAGTCTGGTTTGTAATTAGACCGGTTTCGGTGCTTCATCAGTTCAAGATACAAAAGTGCTTAAAGTACTATTATGGTTTATTTACGATAAATTAACTCCAATGTTAAAATGTCATATACGTGGAAATGTTATTGTCACTTTGACATCGATAAAAAAGGTGCATCCTTTTTTATCGGATAAAAACTTCTCTTCCTCAATATCTAGTAAGCGGACGTCACTTTTACACAACGACAATGAGTCGCAAGTTTGGTTACTTATAGATTCACAGCAATTAAGTGTTGGCAAAACTGCAAAAACTGTCAATTAGTCTGTCAGATTTTTGAATTTTAAACATATAGTGCTTTTATTTTGAATCGGTGTGGTAATTATTTAACTTTGTTGTACTAATAAAGATAATTATTGTTGTTGTTCATCCATATATTCTGTCGTTAATTTATCTTGCCAAAAAACACTCGAGCTTTTCTTTTATCAGATAAATTTCTCTTTAACTCAAAGTTTTGCCAATCACTTTTGCTCGAAAAACTGACATTAGATAAAATCGCTCCACCTTCGGTGTCGCGATTTTATCATGTCAGTTTTTCTCGTAAAATTAGTGATTGGCAAAACTGTTTCGTTGCAAAGAGAAATTTATCCGATAAAAAAAAAGCTCTTGTGTCTTTACTGTTGATAAAAAGACGATGACGTTGCAAAACAAAATTTTCTGATGTTGCCAGCATGTAGATTTTTTCTTTATTCAAAGGAAGCTGGAGCAGTCAATGTGACAGTTCTTGTTTTTTATTCGCCTGTACCTCGTAAGGCATAAATTGAAGGTGTTTATTTATAAATAAAAGGCTTGTATTATATTCTTAAATTTATTTAATATGAGTAGGTATATATTTTTGTGAAAGGTGTGGATAAAATACAAAAAATAGTAATCATTCTATATCTCAATAGAGGAGTTCAGTCTAAGGTCAGTGTGGCCAACAAAAACTGGTTTTTCTGACAATAATGACAGTTAATGTCTACCATTCAAAACATAAGATTTTTGCAGGTTTTTTATCATTACGAACATCTAAATGGCTTTATTAAAACAATGAATACACCCCGAAGCGTGAATCTTAAAATTTAAAATGACGTTTTAGCTGAATACTCAACGCATCAATATGGCCAATATTTCTATGAACTTTTAGAAATACTCCATTCCATTTCTGTCATTATGTCACTAGTTATGTCAGATGTCACTGGAAAAAGCAATTAGAAGAATTAAGAGATACAACTAACTAGAACTAGAAAAGTCTAATTGAAAATAAACATGAACGATTAAACGAATGTCAATAAAAACAAATAAAACTGACATCTGACATAACTAGTGACAGAATAACAGAAATGAAATGGTGACATACCAAAAGTTTCTGGAATTATTGGTCATTGATGCGTTGATTATCCAGCTAAAACGTCATTTTAAATTTTGAGATTCACGCTTCGGGGGTGTATTCATTGTTTTGATAAAGCAATATAGATGTTCACAATGTTAAAAAACATGCAAAACCTTATGTTTTGAATGGTAGACATTAACTGTCATTCTTGTCAGAAAAACCAGTTTTTGTTGGCTATACTGACCTTAGACTGAACTCCTCTATTAACATTTGATTATTCATAACGAACGACAAACTCTAGAACCATCTTCAAGAACACTGGAAGAAATAAATCATCTTGAGGAAATTGAAATATAAATTTTATTCAATATATAAAAGAATATCACCTAACCTATAATATAACCTAACCTATAATATAACCTAACCAATCATTAAAAACACCCAACTGAATAAATTTAAATATAATCTATAATATGTATTGATAATAATTAAAGTAAATGGTATTACTCACGTCTCTTACAGCAGTAAGCAATCCCCATTGTGGCATTCTCCTCAAAAATAAGGATATAATCATCTCTCGACATTTACTGCTCTATTTCTTGGGCATTTTAATGCCTTTAAGCACACACTGCAGATTTGACTAATTAATTAGTAACGAAAATAACTATTTTCCCAACATTGAAGAAATAATTAATTCAGGAGCACCAGAAAAACCTGTAAATACGATGATCGATGTCAATTAACAAGGAATGAAATACTGAACATAACCTCAATTGTGTCAGAACTACTGAATTTTTCCAAATGATTTGACAACGTCTTGAAGTTTTGCCAACCCGTAAGCAGAAAATTGCCCTGGCCATTAAGTATAAATTATTGTATTTACGGTTGGTAAATTTATATTTATTCCGATATGCAGGAAAGTAACTAAAAATGACATGATCGGCTTTTTATCGTAAATAAACCATATACACATTATTTACAAATAATGACTATATACATCAAATTCTAATACCCAAAAATTAATCGCTGTTCAGAAATTTTTTAATTTGCTCCCATTTCCCCTAAATGTATTCTCCTTCTACGATACTTTGGCCAATTCTCACCCGACAAAAGGATCGATTTCAAGGCACCCACTTGTTAGGAAAAGAAGACAGTATTTTTCTTTTATTTAATAAATCATGTAAGTCGATTGTTTCCATGAAACCCATGACATTGAGTATAATCGCTATACAAGGTGGACTAACTTTTGATATAATTACATGTACATTTGTTCACATAAACATTAATCGCTTTCTGATTGGTTATCTAAATAATATAAATTCGTCAATAAAAGTTTGCTGTAACCATAGAGATACTACAGATAGAGGCAACAAGCCAGCTCGAAACCGGATAGCATGTAAGAGAGAGATAGAAAATGAGAGATTCAGACTGTCTTTCTTTAATGGCGTGTATATTGTAGAAACAGACAAAGACAGAAAAATCTCGCATACGACAAAAAATGTCACTGTTTTGAGGATAGGCCCCCTCATCGTTTGCCTCTTTCTCTTTCACCTGAGTTCATACGGACATTCCCACTTTCACAGCGGCCTATGGCTTGTTGCCTCTATCTGTAGTAGAGTCCGTTTCAATAAAGAAGAAGCCACCTGAAGTTGGCGTACCGACCTGCGCATAAGTCAAAATCTGTCGAGCGACCGTTCCATGCCATTGGCGTTACAAGCGATGTTTCATGCCGACAGCAATTAAATTGTTGACTTCTGAGGTTGTGTTTGAAACAATCATTTTCTGTCGAATATTTTTCATTTTTGAATATTTTAAGACGTTCTGCTAGTTTATTTGTGAGTGCTGTGTGTTTTATTTGATCTAAAACCATGCCTCCTACAAAACTGGTTGGTGTTAAAAGAAAAGTTATCCACAGTGAAGGCCGACAGATTCTTGAAAACGTTGCAACTTTTATGGAGTCTGAAGCTGAACATGGAATCCAAATTCCTTTAAAAAATCATCGGTAAGTCAAATAAGAAAGTATAATAATCCAATATATTACTCATGGCATTCAGATTGTTGTAAAATATATGGAAGAGTATACATTACTTCAAAAATAATTGAATTCTGCTAATAATTCATATAGTCTGCTGCACTTAGCAGTTATTTATATGGTTCTAATACTTCTAATTTTCTGTTACCCTACAAAATGTGAAAACGTTACGCTACTGATTTAGATTAAAATATCAATTTTTAAATATGGCGCTGGTTTTGACATCAAGGTCGCGCATCGACTGCAACTTCAGGTGGCTTCTTCTTTATTGAAACGAACTCTACCTCTATGCCTGTAACATGGTATACAGAAGGGTACCTATCAAGTACCCTTCGTAGTTGACAGCTATAGCTTCGTACTGGGATATTACCAGAGACAACCAAGAGACGGCCAAGTACATGAGTATTATTGTTTGATTGGTAAATAAAATAGTCCTGCTAACTCTATTCTTGTTTAGCTCATAAGTTTATATATATATAAAGTGGCTAGACACCCTTTGTGGGGTTGCGCCGCACAAATGCTTTCTAGATCCGGTTTCTGGGGTGGATCAATTCCCATCTTTTTATAATTTTCTCGCTAATTTTTTTCCATAGTATCCTATCCCTCGTTTTTTCCTTCCATCTAACGATTCCTATCCTTCTCAAGTCCTCCTCCACTTCCTTCAGTCACTTAGATCTGGGTCTTCCTTGCCTTGCCTTGCCACAAAACTAGTGATGTCGCGTTGAATAGGTGTACTGTCATCTATACTCGCTTTTAATATATGCTTTAAAGTCTGCACGTTCTGCGAGTCCATAATTAACTATCGTAACGAAATTTTTGAAAAGGTTATGTATGGTTATGTTTATTTTATCATTAGATCAAATCACTGCGCAGAATCTTGAACTAAATATTGTTCAATAAATTGGAACAGTCTTAAATAGCTTAAAACAGTTGGCCAATATTTCACTCAAATCTATTCCAAATATTGTTCCAAAACTTGAACTAAATATTGCACGAAAAATTGTCTAATCTAAAATGACCTTAACAATTGTAAAAATAAAACAAAAATAAACGAGATGGCTTACGCGCGGTTTTTTAAATTCCCTAAGAATCGCGAGCGTCATGTTCACTCACTGTATAGTCCAGTGGACCAATTCATTATTGTAGAACATGAACTTGGCCGTCTCTGAGATTACACCTCTTCAATCTTGCAATGCGCGAAAGAAAACAACAAAAGAACTGTTTGCAGATCCATAATATTTATCATGTCAGGCAGTCAGACGGCACTCAATGCTATCCCAATTCACCCTGAGTAATGGTATTATACTTTTTCAATTAAAACATTTTTTTGTCCTCGTATATTCTATTTTTTTTTACTATAAATTACCTTTACCGAATAAAAACATTTTTACAGTCACTGCAACGTTGTATTTTTGGGACAAGTCAGTTATTCATCTCCAACTGGGAAGTTGTTTGACTTCTCTGTTGACCCCTAAAAGAAAAGAAGATCCGAATCGTGGGATCCTTTGCATAAAAAAACATTGTGTGTGTATATAGGTATATGTGTGTGAAGTGGTTTATGCTCGAGGCCAGATGGTCTCTTTATTCTTTTCTTCTTTTAAATACCTATGCTGATTTTCTGGTGGTCGAAGTCGGATCTCTTTTTTTAAGAATAAAAGGTCTGGGAAACAGAAAAGTTTTATTCAGAAAAAAATCTTTTTTATTTAAAATCGAACCTATTCATTATTTAAGAATGTAAAACAATATTATATAATAAATACTAGAACACAATACACTTATATACAGACGGCTCAAAAACCAAAGGCTCAGGATGTGGAATTTACTCCAGATCACTAAGCCTAAGGATTAAGTGGGAAATGGGAAAAAAACACCAGCGTGGTTCAAGCAGAACTGGCTGGTATCTCAATTGCCACAAAGGAACTAACCAGAAAAGGAATTTCTGGCAACTGATAGCTGACAAGCTCTAGTAGCCTTGAACAGACAACGTGTTACATCAGGGCTAGTATTTGAGTGCCATCGAGATTTCGCTAACCCCTCGGTAGATAACAATATTATCCTGAGGTGGGTTTGGGGTCACGACAGGAGCAAAGGTAACCGGATTGCTGATTCTTTAGCCAGAGAAGCGGCTGGACTAAAAATTCTTGCACCCGGTGAAACTTACGGCCTGGCGAATTCCAAAAATTGCGAAACTAGCTAAACGTTACACCCATACTCAATCTCCAAAGAGATGGGATGAAATCAAGTGATGTAGGATCACTCTGGGAAGCTGGGGTCGAAAAAATATTTGGCGATGACCAGGAAAAACTTACCAGTAACGGTAGGATTTCTGACTGGCCACTTTCAATTAAGGAAACACCTCCATACAATAGGGCTAGTGGAAACACCTCTATGCAGGATGTTTGAACAGGAGGCGAGTGCCCGGAGTTATCGTCAATAAGAGAGTATGTGTTCGGTGAGTCTTGGCCTACCGATATAAAGGAGATGTCTCCTAGTGACCTGTCCAACTTCCTGGAAAGGACAGGAAGACAACTCCTCGGGAGGATGTACAATGGGTCACTTGTGCCCTAAGTGCTGTGGGCCTAGCTCACCCTCCCTACTCACAGATACTGGGTATATTGATTTTAATTAGAATATGCTGATTCACTGTCAACTATCAAAAACAATAAAACAGTGGTACACCGGTAAACAAAAATTTGAAATATTGAAATTAGTTAAAAACTTAATCCTTAATTGTACTTCAACCCAGCTTTTATCTATTTCCACAAATTTATCTGTTTTCAACAGTGGCGTAGCTAGGGGGACAAGGGCCCTAGTGCATAGAGAAAGAATCGGGCCCTCCTACCCTCTTTCCGCGTAGTTTGAACTTATATTGGCCTCCAAAATTATTGATAGGAATAAGAATAGGAAACAGTGAGTTGAACTTATCCCTAGTAGGCTAAATCCATACGTAGTCGCTATTAGAATCTCCATGTGTTTAATAGAAGAAAAAGGGAATAAATAAACACCGACGCACCTGACAATATAGAATATTTATTATACAGATGAGATTAATTAAAGGAAAAAACGATTTTTAACAGAATTCCCCGTCCAATTAACAATCTCTTGCGCGCTTTAATTTTTGCGAATTCGCCTATAATTTCATTCAAATACAAATTTGATTTTCTATTGCAATTAACGAGAAATGTCGGAGGCGATCTTGTCGAATGCTGTTTCTTAAATAATATACACTTTCGTAAGGTCAAATTCGAGCACATTCGACCACGTCTCCATCAATTGAGGTAGGATCAGATGGTGATGCGTCGTATCATTGGCGAATATTAAATATATTTTTTTTTTTTCAAAGCTGAGGTTAGAGGGCCCTCTGGTGCACTGCACCACCTGGCCCTATGATAGCTACGCCACTGGTTTTCAAATATAATGAAAATATATTTGTATCTGAAACAGAGTTATTTCATTGATCAAATATACTCGTATTACAACCACTTTATCATTTTAAATCTTGACGTATTAAACGCCACTTTTATGGAAGGAAACGGTACTTCCCAATTTAACAGTTTATAGTTTGCGTGAAGCTGTGGGAGGTGAATAAAACAACTGACGCATTCATGGCACATTCCATAAATCAAAATAACCATAATAGATTCTATTTACTGGTTAAATTAGAGATTAAATGTATAGAAACGAGACATCCTTATCAACTATTTCTGTAATTGCGACTGTTACACCATATATTATAGATTATTATGTGCAATATTGAAGTTTTTTTTTAAGCGAGCGCATAGAAAAGTTCACGTTAGCTGAAATCTTAGCCATTCCTGTAATAGGGCGTGTCCACTAACTGACAAGTTGACACTATTGACAGTCGCACTGAGGATAAACGATTATTTGGACGGATTTTAGATTTGTAATTTGATTGTTTTGTATAGATTTAATGAACGTCGAAGAAAACAACAAATTAAAATTAAATAAACTCGAACAATATTAAAATAACTATTATAAGAACAACGTGGTGTAAAAAGGCCGCTTGACATGGTGCAATACAACGTGCAATTCAATGCAAAACGCAAGATTTTTTGATCAAAGCAAGCGCAATTCAGACCCAGCTGATTAGTTTCTGCAATTCGATGCAATCGCAATTTTATCGGTTTGGTGCCATTTCTATTGTATGCAAGGCGCAATTCTAGGGAGAAATCTAGTTTCTTTTGTATTACCAACCGACTATAGTTCATTTAAAAACCAGGAGGAGTAATTTGAACAGGTAAAAGTTACCAGATTAGTTACTAAAGGGTGTGTTCCAAGAAAGCAGTCAACAGTCGTGTTCCAAATCTATTAAATATGCCTTGATGGACGAAGAAATCAGCCACGCCACCAACTATTTGAGACATTTTGGATTTAGCATGAATATTTATGGTTCTTCATCCAATATATTATATTTGTTTACACACATTTATTGTACATTGTTTTTCTGAGAGTCCTAAATAACTGCGTTTACATTGTTTTGCCGGCCTAATAAGCGAAGAGCTCTACTCGAAGTAGAAGGATCCATAATTGCAGATATTCAATACAATTGCTTACTGAAGGTTTTAAAGGAACAGTTTTAACGAAATAGAGTGGAAACTAAGTAAAAATAATAAAATAACAACAGCGGATGCAATAACAAAAATAAGCTTATTTATCTGTCAGAACTTTTAAAAAATGGAAATTAATAAATCATCAGCTGATGTCAATGCTACGAAGTGTTGTGTGAAACTGGGCGGAATCTGACCAATCAGAGGTCTACAGAATTGCCAACTTAAATTCAAATTACTCCCCCTGGTTTTTAAATGAGGTATAACTACTTCCAATCGAATGATACCTATCAGCTGATTGTGGTGACTGATGTTTTGACATTTGTGATTTGATAATTGACAGTGATTTGTTTCTCTGAGCTTTTCTCACTGTCGCTATCTTCATTTTAAATAATAATAAACTTTTCAATAGATTATTTTTTGAGTTTTTTACACACTTTTTTCTTTCTACTATTGGTTGGGTTGGCGGCAATGTTGCAATGAAAGAGAATTGCAAGATGTCAAACAAGCATTCAAGATTCATCATTTGCAATATAATTACCTTGCGCGTTGTATTTCACCATGTCAAGCGGCCTTAAAGAGCGCCTGTTTATGGACTTGCCCTAGCCCCAACTGTGAATTTCGTTGTTTCCAACTAAATATAAGTATTTTATTGTCTTAAAAATTTAATAACCAATCAAAATTATCTCTAAAAATGCAGTTGCAACATATTTTCGAATAAAATAAATCAGCAAGTCTACAGGAATCATTTTTATCTTAAAATTGTTTTTCGACATGACCGTTACAAAACATTCAACATCACATTAATAGGTTTCCAGATTAATATTTCAATAAACGATTTTCTAATTATACACCAAGTTGTTGATATTGATAAGGAGTGGAATTAATTAATTCAATCCATACTTATGCAATGTATATTTATGTAAATTACGTATAATTAATTATTAGTTTAAATGCGCAAAAATAGAAAATTGTACTTAAACTTATTTGGCAAAATTTATGGAAAAATACCAATCAAATACTATCAAAAATGACACGAATGACAGTCGCCCTGAGGATGGGCCTTTTCAGTAATTTTTTTTAATTTGATAAAAAAGTGTTTTGAGCTGGATTTCTATCCTAAAAAGATTATAAAAAGTGCGGAAAGCCAGCACGAGTTTTGAACGTGATGTCACTCTTCCTTCCTTCGTGACGTCAAAGAACCTACGACCTTGAAAACGACAGATCGTTATTTCAGTAGCACTTGTAAGGTTTGCTTCCCTGGTTTTTGAATTTTGACATCTTATCTAACCTTGCAATCGATATTGATATTCTCTTTTTTATTCCTGTTGTTTGGATTATTTATTTTTATTCCGCTTACGTGTTTCCAAAATGTTCAAAGAGAGCTTTGTACCCCCTTGCACAAATAACAATATAAATTGCACAAGCAAAATATTCGTTTACGTTCCACGAGATAAACACAGACAAAAATCATTGTTCGAAAAAGCGGAGGTTCAAAAGAAGTTGACCAAAACCAGGAACATACAGCGGACAGATCGAAACGTGAACGGCCAGAAGTACCGCCAGCGAAATGCGCACGAAAATCTCTGTATTTACCCCTTAGTCCGCATTATCACCCGACTCGTATAAACAGTTTGCCTTTCTGTTTTCCGAATACTTTCTCTGTCTAACACTGACTCTGATTTCACGCAGCTCGAAGTTCTCCCACCGTTCACGTCTCGATCTATCCGCTGTAAGTTATTATTTATAACTAACCGTTTTGTTTCAATATCCCTGACTTCTGCTTATAAATAATCTAAATTTGACATGTAAAATTCGTCCACCTATGCTAAAATTAACTTTTGGCAGATTTGAAAATCCTGTCTCCATTTCTTCCAATAATATACACAAACAACTCAAAAGTATAACATTATTCGAAAAGTAAAACAATAGGGCATGTCCACCAACTGACAATTTGACACTAATGACAGTCGTCTTGAGGAAGAATAATTATTTGGACAGATTTTAAATTTGCAATTTTGTTGTTTTGTATTGATTTAATGATTTTTTTATTGTAAACGGTCAGATATAGCTTTTAAAATACCTAAGCAATTGAAACAACGTCAAAAAAGCACCAAATCAAAATTAAATGAACTGAAACCAGATCAAAACAACTATTGAAATCCACCACTTGTGCAAAGAACGCTTATATGGTTGGGTTTGTGGGGAGGGAATCTTGAGGCGAACTCGGAAATAAATAACGGAACTATAATTGATTTATTTTTCAGGAAACATGTAACCCAAAAGCATGTCAACGAGATGGAGACAATCAAAAACCAGTTTGCGGCTCAGATGGTCTTACTTACCCTACGAGATGTATTTTCGAAAAAGCTCGTTGTCAAAATAAGAACGTAACTCTAGAAAAAAGAGGACCTTGTAAAAAACTTCGACCATGTTCTGAATGGAGTAGTTTTAATCTGCAGAATCCTGTATATAATAATACGTAAGTTTTCAGTTCAAATCAAATAACTTTCAGCGTTATTTTGATAACATTATCTATAAGGTTTTACCAACCAAAGTTTTTAACTTTGTGGTCGTTGAATATAATGATTCAGTGAGGCATGATGACGTTTTACAAATATAATTTAAATTTCGCGTTAAAACCCTAGAATAGTAATGGCGTCCATCTCGGTACTTGTTAGCTTGCAAGATGAAGATAGAATTTTGTATTTTGGTTCTTTTTAGCTTCACGCCAAAATGTCGACCGGATGGCACATACGATTCCGCCCAATGTCATCTCGGTGCGAATTTTTGCTGGTGCGTCACTCCGGAAGGGATACCGTTACCGTACACTTCATCAAAACGAAGAAATGATAATAAACCACCGAAATGTGGAAGAAAGAAATCTACCAGAAGGAGATCATCTACGGGTCAACAAAAACAACAGAAAAATAGAATATGTAAACGATCAGATAAATCTATGATGAATCATAATTTAATAGATAGTTTTCATACGGAATTCACACGGTAAGGATTTATTTAAGTTCATTAGTTTTACATGTTCCTATTAAATATGTCTCTAGTTTTCGGAGAGCATCAGCCTCCTTTGCCTTTTATATTTTTTGACGTCACGAGGCATTCGTTAAAAACTGCCTCGATAAGTATTTTGTGCTGGCAGCATTGTTAAGTTGGCAACAAGAACGTTACTGACTCTGTGAATTACCCATAATAAAATATTCTAAATAAAATAGTATCCGAACTATTTTTAATAAATCCTGTGTCCTTTAAAGCCTACAAGAATAAAATTTCCGCTTGTAAAATGCTTTGGGGTTTTCCCAGCATAACAGTTGAAGTTTTTGTGTTTCTCCAGCCCATTCATTATGAATTTTGTTCATTATAATCTTTATTTAATATATTATTATTTACTAAACCTATATTTGCAGAGATTCAGGAAGGAACGATAGTGATAACGTCGTTATTACCTGGAAATTCCAAACGTTGGACCAAAACAGCGATAATATTTTAGATAGATTCGAATATAGGGATTTAAGAAGAGTGGTTAGAAAAATAGTGAAACCTAAAAAATGTGCCAGACATTTTCCTAGATCTTGCGATCTTAATAAAGATGGTAAAATTAGTCTGCAAGAATGGGACAACTGTCTTACAAGAGGAGCAAGGATGGATTTGGACGGTAAGTGTTTAATTTTCAATGTAATGGGATTGATGTTAGTTTAGGAACGTTAGAAATTTTTTTTGAAGGTTGCTGTCTTTTTATTTAATGTTATTATGGTTACAGTTAACATTTTTAAAATACCATTCCAGAACACATGATTTTGACAGATCGGCTATATTGTTCTGGAGGGCAACCAATCAGTTGGAGTTGAACCTTGTGTGTTTTAAGGCAGTTTGTTGTCAGACAGACTTTGTAGAACAATATGAATGTTATATATATTTTGTTTAAGTAATAAAAACTACAAATAGCGCATTGGGCAGTCAGTAAACTGTCTCTGATTTGAATTAAATAAAAATTAAAATGTCAGACGACAAAAAAGCAATCAACAGATGGAAGATTGGGAAATTTTAATACAGATTTTACAATGGAATGATAAACAACAGTAATAAAAAGACAGAAACCTTTAGATATTCGTAGAAAGACCTAAACCTTGCCTGCATGACCAATTGGCTACTTTGTATTTTTTCAAATAATACACACACTCTAAATCAACCCATCTCTTTCAAGATACATTTCTTGAAGAGCGAGACTTTCATGAGTCCGACCACAATAACTTTGGAACACCACGTGGTCGCGGGTGTGGCGTATCAGCCAGTGGCGTTACTCACTAGCATATGAAAATGTACTGCTACCCAATTTTTGACTAATGCCAATATTCTTGCCCTTTAACAGAATAAGTGAATAAAAATTGAAATAAGAAAGACTTCAGGCTCTTCAAGATTCAATTGTCTACAAGGACAATTACATTTTTTTAAAAATAGGTCACAAGCGGATGACACTTAATATTGTACAGGAATAGAAACAAGATTGCTAAAAAGAACGAAATAATATATATATCACTTGCCTATGGTTTTTAAAAGGAATTTGAACACCTTCCTCTGCTTCTTTTTGTATAAATGCCCGATCTATAATTTCCTTTGTTTGAATATGCAAAGCTTTTCCTTGTTTCACTCTCTTGGGATAAATTCACTATTCGCAACAACAAAATCGCGCAAGAAGACCGAAAGCAAAGTACTGTCTGGTCTGCTGTCAACACTGAAATGAAAACGAAGAAGCTACATAAAATAAAGCCCCCGCTGCTCCGCCGCTGGTTCGAAATCGCAGTCGGAGATCGGCATCGCATTCGAGGCGGCCCTACGTTGAATCGCGTGGTGTCTCAAAGTTATTGTGGTCGGACTCTACCTCCGGTCTCTTCTGATAAATCCTAATCGTCATTCACTTCTACATGTCTCTTTAGTAGGCTTCTCTCCTGTTCTGTTTTCCTATTATTCATGTGTGCACTGCCTCTACAAAGTTATTTCTATGGTTTTTTCGGCAAAAAATGACATAATAATAGAGTAGTTTCATTTGTTATAGCCATCACCAAATGAAATCCCAGCTAATCTTTCTGTGGATGGGGCAGGATTTCATTGAGTTCCTTACCTGGTCTTGTTGTTAGTATTTTTGTATTGCATGAAATTGTTTGAATATAGCTCCAAGGTATTAGCATTAAATAATATGACATGACAGCATAGAGATTTCAAACAAAAAATTCACTTTTTATTATTTTATTTAAGAATGGGTGTAAATAGCATTATATTTTTTTAAGCTTAACTCAACGCTCGCTAGAATAAATAACCCGGGAAGTAGTTATTTCTTCTTCTAAAAACGTTTAAAAAAAATATCAATATCTTATTGGTTTTAAACCTCTATGTTGCATAAAAATAGGTTAAGCTCGTACCAAATTAATTTAATCGCTTTGTTAACTCCTATAGACGAGACACTAACCTAGTTAGGTTTAGCATTCGCGTACTTTGTTTTGAACTTAAATAGTCTCTTTGCGTGTGTTCTTGTCGCTGAATCCAGATGGGCGCAGCCAGAACACATCCAACGACAGTGATGGAGACGACAACGACAATAACGATTATTCAGAAGATCCTTATGGACCTGGAAAGTCAACGCCACCAGAAGGTGAGTCCATGAATGTATTTTATTTACAACCATATATGTAATGCTGTCATTACTAACGTCATTGAAGGTTGGGAAGTGTCACTTCCCGCCCTCATTTCATCGATTCTAGATAAATAGTTTTTATATTTAAAAAAATAACATATTTTTTTACAAATTTTATAATACCTATTTAATGGCAAACAATAAAAAACAACAATGAACTAAAATACAACAAACTACTTATTGATATTAATCGTTGTAAGCGTTTATTGAAATATTTAGGCCTGTACCAGCGCTGGATCCTCCAACAGTTGTCTCTTTGGGCGACAAATTAATTTCATTTTGAATGACTGAGGTTTGTGAACTACTTGCAATAGCTACAGAAGACATGGCACATTGGGACAGCATAGTGGTAGTTTTCGTTTCATTCGCTATTGAGCCATCCACATAACCTTCTGCCACAGTACTTGATTTCCATCCTCCCAGCCTTTTTAATTGGAGTACACTTGCACCACTGTTGGCAAGTAACGAAGCGGCGGTTCTTCTAAGTGCGTGTCCTGTGAAGCCTTTCCAGTTCTCTAAATTCAAAAAAGTAGCAATTTTTTGGGGAAAATTAGCTATTGTATTGTGTCCAATTGGTTGATTTCTTGCTATTCCTCCTCTGAACTGAACAAAAAATCTATTGTTTTCTATGTTTTTTCTCAAATTTATGTAGTCTCGAATAATCTTCACCCATACTGGATCAGTAATGAGAAATTATCTATTTGTATGTGTTTTAGAATCTGGAATCTGGAAACCGAAATTTTTTCTTCAAAAAAAGCAACATCCAACAATTTTATTTTCACTAATTCGTCCGTCCGACAAGCTCCAGATACGCCTATTATTATTGCTACCTAAAACAATAAGAAAAATGAATACCATCATACCAGTATACTTGTATTAGCTCAAACACGTTTGTTTTTTTTAAATACTTATTTAAAGAATCACAAATAATAACTTACCTTCGTCGATAGAAGATTGTTTGGAGCTTTATTTAAAAAATCCTCTATATTCTTCCTCGAAAATACGTTCGATTTCTTGGACCTAAAGCCCACATTTTGTCGTTTTAGGAAGGCTAGCAGTTTCCCATGTTTCGAAATATCAGTTTTTTCTTCAATTTCTAGCATAGTTCGAATCATACTGTACATTGCCCACAAAATAGACGGCTTCTTTTGTCTGGTATGTTCTCCAAAATATGCCAGGAGTATAGTTCTTCCAAAGTTAATCTGATGACCCATATTTTTAATCCCTTTGAAGGAAAAAGCCGCCCAATGGCGTGCATATAAATTTTTTATAAATTCGAATATTGTGAAATAATGTTAATCTACTATATCAATTTGAATAAAAAAGATTAACCAAAATTCATAAAATTTGTAACACAATAATAACGCGTTTTCCTCTAGAACACGGAGTATCTAAAGAATAGTTTTTTGTATCGTCAACCCAACCATATTTTAAAGGTGGGTGTATATCCTCATACAGTTTTAATTATAATATATTTACCATTACTACTATTTTCTTACATATTAAGTTAAAATGTATTTTATTTTATATATTTATTCATGTAATAAAACCGTAAGGATTGTTTGAATAACAAATAAATGAATAAACACTTGACAACATCATGTGTATCAAACCAAGTTTCGTCTAAATAAATTATAGTTCTATTTGAATCACGGTACCCTTTTATTTTGCGCAAATACTCCTAAGTTCAGCGATACGCCGAGATTCCATTATTACCATTCGATTATCTAACTTCTTATATTTAAATCCACAATTTAATAAAACCGCGCATCATCTTGGACTGTTGTTTGAAATGGTCTCCAAAATGCCATTCTAATTAATTATATTATAAAACTCACCCCAACGTCTACGAACAAATGAATATTATATTAATATCAATTCAGTGACGCGACCTAACCACTACACCATCAAAAAGGTATTATATGAATGATACCTTTCTACACTAGATCACCTACACTTTCCTATAAATACCTATAACAATTCACTAAACTCACTCAACCAAGAAATAGATATTATATTAAATATTTCTTTAAAACAAAATTCACACCCGACACTGAATGATACTAATGGATTATAAGCCGAACCACAACACAACCCTCCCGAACTCCCTCAAGACCGTAGAATTTTTTCTGCGAAAATCGTCCAACGGATTATACTTCGGTTATTTCGTTATATTACGATGAATACTGCAGTTGATGACTGGTTGTTTCGAAGTCTTTACTGCACGTGCGACTACGTTGCCATCTCTTCAAAATTTTCTTAAATATAATAACATATAAAAAGTGGTTTTAATTAATTTTTATTTTTTCAGTAATTTCAAGCGACTTATTTTAATGTTTACTAATAAATTTACATTATGTATTTTTTTAAAAATATTTCCAAACTAGCTTTCTTATAACATCACGAACTAACAGTTTACTGAAGTAAGAGGAACATTTGTGTAGCGAGCCTAACAATTTTAGAAAATATATCTGACAACATTGCTTTATTTTATGGTCATTACACTCACAATAGTTAGAGTATACACTTTCGGAACCGATATTTTTAACCTTTTTTTCTTCGCACCACTTCCTATATAATTCAATGGCTTTTAGATACCGAAGCTTACGTTTCTCTGGTACCAAGCCCTGGGCTGCTGCGTGAGCAGCCTGTCGTACTTCTGGTGGGGTACAATCCATAAATTCTTCGTCATGGTTTTCAATTTATTATTCGCGAATTTAATATCCAACTTTATCTGACATTTATTGACATTTACTCATATTGGTGACAATTGTATACCCCGTAATCATGGTAACAATATATCTACTTGATTATTCTGAGAAAACCGCGTTCTTGGTAATTTGTCGTTAAATGTAATATTTTAGGAATGTTCAGAACGAAACAGAGATTTATTAATTTTGATCGAAATATGATGGTTGTAAATAAAATAGTATACAAACCTCGGTAGGAAGTGATTCATTCCTGTCATTGCTAGCCTCGACGCTTTGCGTCTCGGTTAACTAACTGATCTCACGACAGGAATGAATCACTTCCCACCTCGGTGTGTAATATACTATTATTAGGAATAGTTTTATCTTGAGAGGGGATAGTTGGACTTGAAAGCCACCTTTATAGATGTCACATATTTCTAAGTCCATAAAAACACTCAACTACTGAAATACTTAAACACATTAAAGTTGCTAAAAGCTTTAGCTGCCAATTTTTTGTAAACTTCAAAGTATAAACTGGCGCTAAAGTGTCAAAGATTATTCCGCACTCATAGTGCGAGAGGGACAATTAAGCTAATTAGTTATTAAAAAGGGTGGACACATGAAAAAACCTAGCCTAGATATTCTTGATTTTCGGTTGGAAGCATGCTGATATTGACAGACCTAGAACTGATAGAGAATCTGGTACTAAGCATAGGTGAAATGTCTTCGCATCTTTGAGGAGATTTGCATCCTTATTCCAGACGGAAATCTACCTTATTAACTCTAATCCATTGTTAAATACCTTTTCCTCTATACAACCTGTAGACTCATAATTTTTTATAACAGTTCTAGGAAGTGTCGAAGAAGATTCTCTAGAAGTAACGGAAGATCCAACTGATTGCTTATCTGATAGAAAAACGGCTTTAGCAGAAGCGTACCAGTCGTATGTACCTGAATGTACACCAGATGGCAGATATCAAAAAGTACGTTAAAATATTGTTTTTTTTCTTTCTATGGATGTTTGTTCCGTGAAATAGATATTGAGTAACAAATCAGTTTACATTACTTGTTCTATTTCATTTTATAAATATACCGTGAGTTCCTACAACCCTGACTCAATTTAATTATTAACAGATAATTCTAAATTGATATTTTAGGTACAATGCTATAAATCTGCTGGATACTGTTGGTGTGTAAATGAAGACACGGGGAAAAATATTCCGGGTACGTCAGTGAAGAATAGCACTCCGAATTGCGATCACTTGAAAACGAATACAAAAATTATGAAAGGATGTCCTGACGATAAGAAATTCATATTCCTGAAAGAACTTATACAGTTTCTTTACAACAAAATGTCCGAGATTACCAATGGTACAAATACTAGGTATGATTTTTATTATTACGTATATTCTTACGTAACATGATTTGTTGTTTGAAAGAAGTTACAGATGATTATAAAATTTTCAAGAGTTGTGTGCTTTTTTGCTCGGATGCTCTACTCCTCCTCCTTGAATTTGTTTTCCTCACACCCACTCCGTAGAGTAACGGAAAGTATCCTTTACCAGTACTTGCTCTTCTCCAGTTGGCTGTTGTATTCTTCGGGTACTAGCAAATGCTGTCCGAATACTACCTGACTTTTGCAGTCTAATGCTTCACCAGTATATGTTTGGCCTCTTCTATCACTTGTACAGCCCCATTTTGTACAAGTCTTCTCTTATGTGAACTTAATAAAGAATATAACATGCGCATATTTCTTCGCAGCGTAATGTGACACAGTTTTGGTGCAAAGTGATCCTGCAGAGCGCAGTACAGTCGCCGCAGTTTTTCTCAGAAGATCGCACGGCTTGAAAACCACTAAATTCTTTAGTTAAGGCAAATTCTCCATGAGTTTTTCTTCTTTTCATGTACAAGCTTGTCACTGACTTTTTATTATCCATCTGGGAGAAAAGGATATCATTTCGAACTCGACCTTGTCTTCTGAATCAGATTCAGAACTAAATAGAGAATCAATCAGCAGTTGTCATTTTTCAGAAATGTCCAAGCTTCAACGTGAAAACTACAATCGTATTTTTTGTACGGTCTCGCCGTGACTAGCTACCCTCACCACCTGTTGTGTCTTTATTTTGCGCCGAACCCGCGCTAGCAGTTTTCTCCCGCCATAAACTCGCCGTGACTCACGCTGCGTCACCTCATTTTGCGGCGGGACTTATTCGAGTGTGACCAGTAACAAAGCCGTTATTTATTTTCTGTTGGAGTATAATATTTAATCACAGTAAATCTTTTCTGTTCCACTCTAACTGAACCAGAAGTGACATAGAACATGTAGTAGTTCTATTCAATTAACCTTTATATAGTTATTCTAATGTTAATGTAATAACCCATATTTTTCTCATGGATGAAATTAATGCTAAGTAACCTTCAACCAGCAACTTCTTTAAGTCGTTAACATTTTTTATGATACAGTGGACCGCGTTAATAACTGACCAGTTACTTCGTTATATTATGCCAATTACTGGAGTTGAACTATTCGATTTCCAATCCACCTGCTGCTACGTTGCCAGCTATTCAAAATTTTCTTAAAAATAGTAGCATACATAAAGTGGCTTTAATTAATTTTTCTTTTTCCGGCATTTTCAAGCAGCTTATTTTAATGCTTACTGATAAATTCATATTAGGTATATTTTTTAATATTTCCAAACTAGCTTTTTAAGAACATCACGAACTAACGGTTTACTGAATTAAGGAGAACATTTGTATAGTGATCCTGACAATTTTAGAAAATAAATCTGACTACATTGCTTTATTTTATTGTCGTTACATTCACATTAGAAACACTATACCTTTTATCTTTTTGAATTATTATAAATCTGTTATTTTTTCAGTAGCTTTAACAACCTTGCCTGGAAGAAAGAAGAACAGGTCGCGACGTGGAGTTTTGTTATCTTCGATAAAAATAAAAACAAAATGCTGGAAAGAAACGAATGGAAAGCATTCAAGGATATGGTGGGGGGTGTAAAGGGGTTAAGGAAATGCGGCAAAAAATTGCCGAGGTACTGTGATAGCAACAAAGACAGACAAATTAGTATGACAGAATGGTTGGAGTGTCTTAGCGTAAAACAAGGTAAGTTTTCAACTATTCTCATTGGCCCAGTGGCGGATTAACGTAGGGGCTAACCGGGGCTTAAGCCCCGGGGGGGCCCCGTGATACAGAAAATATGTTATTTGAGGTTTTTATCCGCCCTTAAGTAGGCCCCCGCAAGAGTTAAATCCCGCCCTTTAAAAATATAAAAATTCTTCACATGTAAACTTAGACTGGATCCACATGTATCCGTTTACACGTTCGTAAATGGTTCGTAACCGTTGTGACGTTGAAACGTGCGTGATTTTGTTCCCTAAAATTTAATTGGTTGATATTGATCACGTGGTATACAACGGATACGTATCACGGATGCATGTGGATCCAGCCTTAGTGATTCCTTTACTCAAGCAAAATTTGGCAGGTTTTTGTTTCATTGATCTTTGTCTTGTCAGAGACAACGCTGTGTGCAAGTGCAAAATTATAGTTCGTAATACACCACTGGTCCACTGTGTTGTAAGGTGCGAGTAGATGGCGGTACAGTTCCTGAACAAAGTTTGTATTCGACAAAGAACACTTGTCATTCTCTCATACATACACTAGCTGCGTCCGTTATTTGAATCCGATCAATCTTTTTAGTTTTAAATCTAGAGGTAGGCGAGGTAAATCCGAGCTGTTCGGAATATTTTGACCGACGAGAAAGATTAATCTGTTTATCTGTCATGTTGTGAGGTTATATTGTAGTCATTAGATAAATCAAGTACTGTTTTTCTTGATTACCTTTTGTGTTTTTATACAAACAGTTAATTTTTATTCAGGTATCCATTCTACATGTATTTTGCAAAAATGACCAATATTGACTTGGAAGTTAGTTTATATCTATGGTTGGTGGTCGGACCGTTCGGTAATAGCAGTTTGCTCAGATTAATCTGTGCCCACGTGACCAATAATCCGTAGCTTCTGCGATGGAAATACCGAACGTAGCTATTATACGCGCCATCAGTTGTCATATGCCAAGTTTTTGGATGCAAACAATCAATTTTGGCTATTCTATTTACAAGTGTTTTAGAAATATATTTGCCGTATTATTGTATTAATAATATATAACGATTCAAAAAGATATGAATATTATGATATAATTATTATTACTTAACTAATTTAACACACTTATGAAAGTTTGTTTGCATTCAAAAACTTGACATATGACATTAGTGACGTTTTCGCTAAATGCGTGTATTGTTGAAGGTTGTCTACCATACTGAGGGTCACTTCGAATATATTTTGTAGTATAACATAGGATCTTTGTTTCTTCAGGTGTCAGTGGAAGCAGTATTCCCAGTTTACATGCATCACCGAGAGCGGGAAAAACAAATCCGCTCAGTATGTTAAAAGACGATTAAAATTACGAACAAAAAATAGTGTTAAGTGAATTTAACAGTGAATTGCGAGAAAGTAATCTTTTATAAAATTTGATTATGAGAATCTGTTGATATGACAAAATTAATGTAAGTGATAATCAGCTCACTTCCTGTTCTTGGTAATAACTGTTTGAGGATAATAATAATATTTTTTCATGACTCATAAGTACAGGAAATGAATCCTAATATTATTTCTGTGGCTGAAGAAAACACCTAAGTAGTTGTAAAAATAGATTCGATTAAAAAAATTGTTTATACAATGATTACTTGTTCGGTAAACCCCAGTGGACATAAAGACTGGTTAATACTTACCAATTAAACTGGCTGTAATGCCTTCTTCTCGATTTTTGTGATTGTAGTTTAATGTATATACAGCTTTTATTATTTTATTCTTTTGTAGTACTAGTGGAACAAATTTATTTAAAAAAAATATCCCAAAGAACAATTGTTTAATAGAACAAGATAAAATTATAGATCCGGTATGGAACGACAGATTCGATCTAAAGAACATAAAACATTCTTTCCAACAGACAATCAGTGCTGCGTTTCGGATTATTCTCAAATTTTATTTTTGATCATGCGCGTATTTGAGTCAATCTGAAACTAATCCGCAACAGATCAAGTTCTTTTGCGCTTGCGTGTGATTTACAGTTCCTGACAAATACACAAACAGTTTTCAAACCGTTTTTGTTGTTGGCAACGTGAAAATGCACCTGCGCATGCTCATAACAATCACAGATAGTTTCGAACTCATATTTGAACGAACGTTTAGTTTATTTGAAATGTGAGAGATGCAATACATTCATATTATATAAATTTGGTTGAATATCATATATCCAATAAAAAGTTTTATGGATTTGGAAAGAAAGAAGTAGGGAATTTTGTTTCTGTAATATTTTTTTCCTGCAAATAAACTGTTCGGTGTCATCTGTCACTTTATAAATTTCAATCTCTGGTAAACATAGGAATTGCTTTTTTTTTAAATAAATTTGTTCACCACATTCAAAAAGATGCTGATTTTATATGTATATATTATAAAATAGATAGAAAGTACTTGTGTATGTTTTAAATGTGTTAAATTATTGAATTATTATAAATAAAACAAATATCAGTTTTGTGCGAATATATGAAAGCTTTATTGAAGAACTCTTGAGAAATATGAATACGTTTGAAAAGAACATTACATTTTTGTGAAGTTATTTCACATTTTATTGATTTTTCTTGACATCTACACATGAATAAATGTGTCTTTTGTGTTGTTTTGGTCTGATTTGGTAGAGTGAGTATTTTTATACAGAAAAAAAAACTTCTTCAAACCTACAATCTAGGTGTATATCACTGAAAGTGTAAAAACCGATATTATATCACATTAACATTGCTCTACAAAGTCTGTCTGACAACCAACTGACTTACACCACATGTCAAATAACACAAACTTCATGACCAGTTGATCGGGGGACCCAGTATTGCTCAGTGCAATATGACCGACCTGTCAAAGTCAGGTGTTCTGGAATATGGTCTATTGTCAGCCACATAAAACCTGCAAACTGCTTATGTCAGTAACAACATTTTTGCTCGTTGTGCCACGGTTTCTGAAACCACAAGGACGTCATACCAGCGCTTTATAGAGCTGTCAAAATATAAAAATAGCAGTTAGTTATTTTTGAATTGCCAATCCACTACGACAAAAGCAACTAGAATTCGTGGCGTTGTCGGGCGAACATTTCATGCGAGTAAATGCGCATTCGTTTCTATATTTTCGAATGAATCGATTTTATATTGTTTTAAGGGTATTCAGTATCGCTTCATTTCTGTTAAGTACTACTTACGTTTAAAATTGTTTTAAACACGTTTATCCCTTTTGAAATTTTGTTTATTTTCAAAGTAATACTCAATATCAACATTGCATTGCGTAATTTTGGCATATTTGTGATGATATAGGTCTTCCTCTTATCACGTAATGCAAGGTAAAACATTTATTTTTTGAAAATAAACTACTTTATTCGAAAATTCGCATTTATTTATAAAATTTTCATTTTAAGTTATGTCAAAAATCCAAAATAGATTTGTAGATCATTCCACTATACAGTGCTAGACATTTTGGCAAATTAATCAATACAATGACTT
Source organism: Lochmaea capreae (assembly GCA_949126875.1). Taxonomy (NCBI): domain Eukaryota; kingdom Metazoa; phylum Arthropoda; class Insecta; order Coleoptera; family Chrysomelidae; genus Lochmaea; species Lochmaea capreae. The sequence continues at coordinate 25,899,130 of OX421404.1, forward strand.
GTTATACTCTTTCAAAAGTCAACATAAAGAGATATTTTTAATTCCATTGATGGCAAACGCCGCCCATTTACATTGAACCCGTATGAATACGACTAAGATTCCAGCTGACGTGAAATTTCTGTCTGCTAGTTAATATCAAATAGTTGAAAGACTTATACGAGCTACAAAAATGTCTAAAACACTTTACATATGAAATAAAATAACTAATTTTCTACAAAATATGTCTTTGTTAAAGTATTTTAAATATAAATAAACAGTTTTTGTTACAAATTGATGTTTCAATACCTTCCTTTTAAAAATCCCTTAAAACCAACGCAAATCTAATAGGCAATTTCTGTAAAGTACAGTAGAAACGCCGAAGCTTTACGGCCACGTGACTATACGTCATTAACGATATCAATAGGCGATTTTTGGCGAGTTACTGGTAATAAAAATTTAAAACCGTTAAAATTTTTGCCCTAAACGGAATGTTATATCGGTGACATCGATAATAACTTAAGTTACACTGGTAAAAACGTGGGTAGATAACTGGCAGTGGTTCTAACTCTCTCTCTTATTTTGAAACGTAAATGTCTGTTGATCTAAATTCAGAAATACAATCGTCAGGAAATAACTTTTGGAGAGGCAAATCAGAGATTATTATTTATCTCTGGTTCAGATGTTCTTCTTTGGGTGCATGAGGATATTTACAACCAATTATCGTAGCCGCTTCATTTTAGCGAGTGTATGACCGCAAACAACCGCTAACCGAGTTATAATTAGTAGCTCGCTAAAAATCGCCTATTATGACAGTAAAAATAAACATTATGACTAATATCCCAAAGGTACGTAGAAATTAAATATAATTTATTACACAACATAATAAAAAATGAATCAAATTTATTCAATTATAATAAAAATTCGTAAAAATTACAAATTAACTTTGTTTTGATCTATGACATTCCCAATACATTCTTTGAGTCGTTGATTTTGTAGGTTATCAATTTTGTTACGAATATCCGTCATTTTTTTAATTTTAAAATTTCCAAATTCTAACGGTAAGTTTAGTTCATTATATAATGAACTGATTTTATCGATGGCTGCATCTTCTTTTTTCGCATAGTTTTCCTTCATAATTTCCTTTTGGTTATCGTTACCTTTTTCCAAAGCACTTACAGCTAACCACGAACAGTAACCATTTTGAATGTTTATGTGTTTGGGCTTTTGGCTGAAAGAATCCATAAAATCGTTCTAAAAATAATAATAAATATACCTATCATCGTTTTATTTTCCAATGCTTGGGAAAATTCATTCAAAATTCCTAATTCTCGAATTGTAGTAATAATAATAATAGTCTTAAGTCCTCTTTCCAGTTCGCAATTCTTCTTACAATGTATTGCAGCAACTTTGACCTTGCAAAGTCTTGCTTGCAACTATTGACAATAATTGTTTTGCATTTCACACTGATTATTGCAATTTTCAATGTGTATACTAGCTATTTGGTAAAAGAGCTTAAAACGGCAAGAGACTTGCCAAACTATCCTTTACTGCGCATGCTTTCGATAAAGAATATTGCATGCTGCAAGAAAAATTGCGAACTGTAAAGCGGGCTTTAGAACGTATAAACCCCTTTACCTCAACTTTTCTATACGCTGCAATTTCATTGAAAATCTCCTTGGCTTGTGCTAAATTACAAACATCCTTTGCTCCTGTCACGTACAAAGCAGATAAAAGAGGCAGTCGATAACACACTGACGCTATTTTATGTTTAGCTATTCTTTCTATCAAATCCATACTAAAAGCTTTAAAATCTTTGCTAATCATTTCAAGATTCAATCCACGAGAAGATTCAATACCAACGTCATGGAATAATTCGAAAAAAAGTCGATAATTAGGGTGGTTTCTAAAATATTGTGTTATTAACGAATAAATGCAGTTTTGTAGAAGGATAGTGTCATTTGCCACTAGCAATCCTGCATCTGCTTGATTGTGATAAGTTATATAATTATTTCTGATTTCTATATCATTAATTATATCGCCTGATATATATATTATGGATTGTAGCTAAAACATAAATTAAATAGCGAAATATTATTACATTATACACACCGAACAATTAATATCATGTTATGTGAGATACAGGTTGATTTTTATTTCTCATATTCCTAAAATTTGGTTTATAGAATATAATTAATTCAAATTATTTTACCTCGACGATATGCAACACTTTATACAATAATTTGATCAAATTATTTGACCTTGATGGTATGCAACACTTCAATCTCATCAAGTTATTTGATGTAATTAACAAATATCAAATTTCGCTGCTAGGATCGCTATAAAAATAACAATTCTTACCATTTCTCCCAACCATCCCAGTAAATAAACCAAATTTACATTTTCTTCTGTTATTTCGCCTGTTTCCAAAGCCTTGTAACACATCAAAGTTGTGCATGGGATTTGTTTCTCTCCCACATGCGAGGGGTAGTCGATAAGTCTAATGAGTTTCATTTTAAGCTCGGGGAAGTACTGGCATATTGAATGCTCTGTCAAATCTTTTGCAAATTGTGGGAAATATTTATTTGCTGAGGACTGTATATCTTCGAGAGATGCATCTAACTGCAAACTTGACGATGCTTGCCTATTAAATGTAAATATTTATTATATTCGAGGTAAAAGTTTATTTTTTTGTTAGGGAGATATTTTGAATGAAGAAGTATGCAACAACAAAGAAAAAAAAGTGCAGCTTATAAAATTAGTTTTGCATACCTGATAATATATTGTTATTTACTTTTACATAATTCCCCCACAGGTTCTTTTGTGATTTGAAATACAACTTAGAAATTCTTCCGAACATACTCACTACTATAATAATCTATTACACTTATATAAAACTTTTAATTGCTTAATCTAAGCGCATTTATATCTGCCATTAATATTACAGCAAATTTTTAAAATTAATTAAGTATTAAAACACTTTAATAAAATTAATGAACGTGCTAGTGTATTTACTGCATATTCCATAAGTAAAAAATATTTTAAAGAACATCTAAGAGTTAACAGACGCCAACGTATTACAGCTTATATAATTGACCCTTGTGACCTTTAAAACCAACACATTACTGCTTTTACCAATATGAACTAAAGGGATATAAGCGATATGGAAATATCAACAATTTTGGTACAAATATAGTGGCCTATTTTGGTTATTAACTCTAACCAAATTGACTAAAATATTTTTGTTAGCAATTAAAAGGAATTAAATATTTAACAGACCGGCTACGGCAGAGTTGCGCCATCGTCAGTTTAAGGTAGGTATAGTTGACGTAAATGGTATAGTGTGCGAAATTAAAGTTGTCGGCTTTTTGTTTGACTCTAAGACTAAGAGTATACCGTCATAGCCCAGTCAATAGTATAATTATTTAAAATGCTTACTTAGGTACTTGACGATGAATTCATTTAATGTTATAATTTCAACTATTAATCGTTAATAGTTATTTAATAAACTAGTTTGTTAATGAAGACGATTAATAAATGAAACTGTTTAAAGCACGAACGAACGATATAGCGAGTAAGTGCCTTTAATAGTTAGACTGAACTATAACTATTTTTGAGGGATGGTTGCAGGTGTTCTCTTTAGTCGGTGGTCTGACATCTAGAAAGAGTGTGTGTTTTTGTGTGGAAATTGTAAGTAAGTATACATATATTTATTAGCAATTAACTATTTGGACGAAACTCGGTATGATACACACGATACGGTTAAGAAAGGATGGACTGATGGGTCAAAATACAAATACAATATCGAATTATGTTTGGTAAGTAGACGAAAATAATATAAATACCTTTCAGAGTTTAGCTCCGCAACATAACTTAAACGATATACGATATTAGATAGCTGGGCACTATATCTTTTACGTCAACTATAAATGCTAGATACTTACCTGAAATTATTGTTTATTTTAACATATTTCTGACACAATTTCTTCTGCACATCCAAACAAAACTTAGTACTTCTTCCCAACATGTCCACTAGTCATATGAAACTTTTTTAATGTCACGGTCGGTAAATCTCATTTGCATGCATAATATTAATGGTTTGTTTTTTTCGGTACCAAACAAGATTTTAATTTGCAACCAAAGACTTCAGCGTCTGAGATTGCGTTTATTTTTGTATATTACTCATTTTACTAATATGCTAGTGTATATCTATATATTATGTATATTTATTTACTAACATGGTTTCAAAATATTTATAAGATATGTAAAAATTTGTAATTTCCGGTCTTCATTTATGTCTGAACAAATAATTTCAAACTCCACGAGCCGCTACTGTATTCAGTTTTATAAGATAATAACTTAATTAATTATTAGTTTTCGCAATATAATGGCAAGTGGTGCCACTTAAAACAAGATAGGCAACCAAACAAACGAAAGTTAAAACCAGTACTTATTTTTGATTTTTCGGTTGTAGATAAAATGTTGTACTTTAGACGCGAGTTTAATTATGACTATAAACACTCGTGTGATTAAAACCAAATCAATCTTATTAAAAAATTTAATATAATAGCAGCAAAATCTCTATTAAAAATTAATAAAATATATCGAAGGTTACATTATTTTTGAATGTTTTGTTTGTTGATATATTGCAATCGACTACCTACCTATCTGTCTGGGTAAAAAATAACGATAGGCGAGTTCAACTTCAAATTAGGAATAAAGATTAGTTTTTTATGTTAAAACGAGGTGATTAAGTTATAGTCAGAGAATCAACTCTGGTTCTCAGTTAGAAGTCGAAAAATAGTATAGAATTTTTACATCTCTTTGCGGAAAAGTAACAATATCAAAAAAAGTACACACATTTGTCACACAGTAACTTCTATATTGATAATACCAAATTTAGGCGACCGCGTGTGTCATGTCCATTATAACAAAGCGGCAAACTAATTATAATTATTAAAGAATTATTATACAAAAGAAATATACCTACACATATTTGGAACATTCAGTATCATAAATATCAATAACAGCTACAATTAATAATAACATAACAATTAGCATGCCACACGTTAGTGTCAGTTACAACAATTATAGCGTATATGTCAAACTTTGCCTTTATCGCCCTGCCAATATATACTCTCAACAATTCAAATAAATTAAACGTCAACTTAAAGCAAGACGCGTGTATGATATATTGTGTTAAAATTCTTTCATTATTATTATTATATTATCATGGACTCAAAAAAGCCAAAATTTTTACCAAAGAACAATTTTCAAAATTTTTGATGGAAGCACCAGATAAGACATATCATCTAATAAAAGTAGCAACTATTTTTGGGTTAGCCGGCGCATGTCGTCGTGATGAACTCACAAAAATCACCACTAAATGATATTACGGAAAGAGAGGGCCTTTTGATTGAGAAAATACCAGACTCGAAGAATCACACCAGCAGAAGTTCTGTCATTTCAAATGATGAAAACCCAACACTTACTCCTCACAACAGATTTTTCGTAAACTACAGAAGGTGCCTCTGTACCGTCCAATGTGTTGGCGTGAATAGCTTCGGTAAATATCCGTCCGAAATTGCAGCTTTTCTGAAACTTCCTAACCCCGAATTATATACGGGCCACAGTTTTCGGCTACCATATTGGTAGATAATGGAGAAGGTATTACCAGTATAAAAAGATTGGGAGGTTGGAAATCGACAGCCGTGGCAGAAGGGTATTTAGAAGAATCAACGGAAATGCGGAGAAAATGTCTAGCAAAATATTATCCACAGACAAAAAACATGCATATGGGACAATTTTGTCACAACCAGTCTCTCGACACAAGAAATCGAAGCAGCAAATAGATTCACCAACCGATCTTATTGAACCAAAAAAACTAATAGCATCAGCGATCAACTTACAGAATGCATCAAATTGCCAATTTATTATTAATACTAATCATAAGTAGTAGAATAGATTGTAATGTCTCTTTATGCTTTAATAAAAATTCAATATGTTGTTTCTTTATTTTTACATGTTCCGCACGCTCGTAGAAAAAGTAGCGATCCTCGTGCGGAAAAGTGGAACTTTCCGCATTAGTTAGGTAATACACTATAACGTTCAACGCATAGAATCAATTTTTTTTTTCATTGGCATCAATTGGAAGGATAGAAATAAAAACAAAAATGTCAAAAATAATTTATTAAAACTTAAATAAAACGATGATTTTACTGTTGAAATATTTTATTGCTACGCTGTGCTAACAATATCTTTTTTAATTCCATGACTAGCATACATTTTTGCTACTTCTCTCCTAGTTTTCACCAATATCCTGTGTCCTCTACAATCCAAGTCTTCAATATAACATTTATCTCTACAGCACTTTTTGCACAACCTATAAGAACATTTTGAACCCTAAAAAATCATACAATATAAGGATGTTGTTTTATTTTGCGCTAAAAGGTATTACCAAAGGGTTAACACAATTTGAACATTTTTCTGTAGGTCTGTCCGAGATATTATCGGATTTTTCAGGTCTTCTGTTTATTCTTCGAAGCCTTTTCATCTTCTTTCTACTGATAGTATTTCCTTCAGAATCTTCGTACTGCCTTTTGCTTTCTGATTTCTAAAAACAAACACTAACTTAACGATCTTTAAACAAATCGTTATTCTAAAAGTAATTAATATAAATCCTGGAAATAAAGATACCGTAAATATTTTTTTATACCTACACAATCATTTTTATTTTCTTCTACTTTCTTTATATGATTCTCAGGACTTTCCCTTACATACGATTGACATAGCCAAGGAGGAAAAATTATATTTTGATTTCCTTCTTCAGTAGTTCTGTCCCATATTTTCAAACCAACATGATACGGTTCATACATTTCCCTAATTTCCCTCACTATATCTCTAAATTGTTCCATGGTATTTGCAGCTCCTAATCTAATTCTTAAATTGTTGTTTGTAGAAATTGATAAACTGGAAAATAAAGTTAGAATATTAACAGAACTAGAATTTAAATTATAATCAGAAATTACGCCTCCAGTTTTGTTTAAACTCAGATACTTTGTGAAGTTTTATATTTTTAATTTTTAAGGACTTACATGTGTTGAAACAATTTAAACAAATGCCCTCTTATGTAGGATAATGGACATGGATACTTTTCTGCTAAGTTTAAATATTCTTCTGCTGGTATCCAAGCTGGGGGATTTTCCCCCATAAAAATGGCTGGGTTGTATAAATTTCCTTCTGCTGTCATTACACCAACTGCACCAGTTTCTTCTAAACATTTATATACATCTTGAAGACATTGAATATTTCCATTTGATATTACTGGAATATTTACAGCTTCCCTAAAAGTAATAAATTACATTGTTAAAAGTTAGTAAAGTTAATATAAATATCTAATTAATACCTTACTGCCTTCACGTAACTCCAATCAGCAATTCCAGTAAAAGGTCCTTTCTGTTCTCTTGTTCGACCATGTACAGTTAACATTTTGCAACCTGCTGATTCTAGCATTTTAGCATATTGTATGGTTTTTTCTTTACTTTCTAGTCTTCTTATTTTACATGTTACAGGTACTTTCAGATTCTTACTTAAGGTACTGACTACAAAATGAAATTCCTTAAGTAATTTTTGAAAATTAAATATTCAATCCTATTGATCGTTTTATGTAGTACTTACCAATACTTTCCAATAAAGACCATTCTTCTTGCAAAAAAGCACCATAATGACCTCTTTTTGCTATTGCTTGTGGACACCCTAAATTAATGTCTATAGCTGAAACATATTCTTGGGCTAATAACGCAGCCTCTAGCAGTATTTCTGGGTCGTTTCCACAAAACTACAACAAAAACAAAATAGTAAAGATTTTGAAATGAGTTAGATAACAGATTGCTTTGTTCAATATTGCTACCGATTTCTTACCTTACCTGAGCAATTAATGGTCTATCTTCCTCGCAAGAAGCCAATGCCTCTTTTCTGTATTTAGAATCTTTAGTAAATATAGCACTATGTAACATTGGTGTGTAACAAAGTTCGGCCCCATACTTTCGACTTAATAATCTCCATGCCAATTCACTGGCATCTACCATAGGAGCAACAATTTTTACTGGAGAACCAAGGACATCTTTCCATAAATCCATTTTAAAAGGTGTTATTAATAAATAATATTTATACAAATTTTCAACTTAACCTCTTAACTCTTACTCTGACAGCCCTATACATAAAAATATTTTTATGTATATGTGACAGCCACACTTTTTCTTCTTCCTTTTTTTATTTTTTCATTTCTTTGGCCTTATCATTCTCAGTAAGCGGCTAGCTAATTTTACAACGTACATTGATTATTAACCCTTACATAATAAATTATATCTATTATAGTAACTTACTTTTAAGATCAGTTCTGCAGGTCTTCAAAGAGTTTTTAAGAAAACTTGAGTTGAACTTCACCCATTTTTAGACTTAATTTACGCAATTCCATGATTGTTGTTCTAAAAGAGCAGTTATTCATTCGTTTGAGGGCGTTACGCAATTATAAAGGTGACAGCAGCAGCCCAACGTGATAAAATCAAAAACGATTCTAGGTAAACACCTTTGTGATATCTACACAGTAAAACATTAAACATATATTTCTGAATGACTTCTTTGTTTGTAAAATCCTTATGTATTGTTATGAATGGTATAAAGAAAATGGTATTCCCCAATATCTGGATAAAATCAGTAAAAGCACTAGCGGGATATGTTACATTATAGAGTAGCCTAATATAAATTATAGTTTGCACGATACGAAGTCAGTTGGGCAGCCCACAGATTTATAACTATTACACGTGCTGAAAAATCCCGGGCCTGACACATAATTGCACATATTGCAACCACCTGTTTTTCAGTTAGTACTAACCCTAAAAAGACAGCTGTCAAAATTCTATTCTAACTGTTTTGCTGCTCAGGTTATTGCAGCCTAAATAACCCCATTCTTGCTTCTCCCATTATCACGGGCCTGACACATAATTGCACATATTGCAACCACATGTTTTTCAGTTAGTACTAACCCTAAAAAGACAGCTGTCAAAATTCTATTCTAACTGTTTTGCTGCTCAGGTTATTGCAGCCTAAATAACCCCATTCTTGCTTCTCCCATTATCACGGGCCTGACACATAATTGCACATATTGCAACCACATGTTTTTCAGTTAGTACTAACCCTAAAAAGACAGCTGTCAAAATTCTATTCTAACTGTTTTGCTGCTCAGGTTATTGCAGCCTAAATAACCCCATTCTTGCTTCTCCCATTATCACGGGCCTGACACATAATTGCACATATTGCAACCACCTGTTTTTCAGTTAGTACTAACCCTAAAAAGACAGCTGTCAAAATTCTACTCTAACTGTTTTGCTGCTCAGGTTATTGCAGCCTAAATAACCCCATTCTTGCTTCTCCCATTATCACGATGTGCAATGGAGGAAGGCCAAATAAAGCCTCTAGTGCTGTCGTTGGCGTGCTTCTCATGCACCCTGAAATACTGAGACAAGCAAGTCTTTGCACCTTACCTAGTCTCGTCATTGCATTCATTTGTATTGTCTTTGTCCACCAGACCAAAGACGCATAATATGTTATTATGGGTTTAACCACTACACTGTATATCCAGTGTATCATGCGCTGACTTAACCCCCATGTTTTCCACAAGTTCGCCTTGCCATCATTAATGTGGTCTCCGATCTTGTGGGTACTTTTTCCAGTTGTTTGGACCATGTTAATGTTGAGTCAATAATTACCCCGAGATATTTAACATCCATCACCATTTGAATCTCCGTACGTTGAAGGGATAGTGGTCCCATTCCCACCAAGTCCCTTCTTCTGGTATAAGACACTATGTTTGATTTGGTGGGACTTATATTTAAATCCACCTCTTCTGTCCACTTTGCTACTACGTTCAGAGCCTATGCAACAGGCGCTCTCTGACAGTAGTATTCAATTTGCCTTGTGATATGATGACCAGATCATCCGCATATCCTGAAACAGTATGGTGCACCTTTTTGAGTCTCCTATCAGTCCGTCCATTACAAGGTTACATATTAGAGGAGACAGGACTCCTCATTGAGGACACCCCCTTGAAACTCGGGCTGATAATGTTTCACCCATCAAGGTTGAAAAAATCACTCGGTCTTTCAGCATGCATTCTATACATCTGCAGCTTGTTTCGTCAGTTTGTTTTTGACGAATTGCCCTCGTGATTACTTCGTGTTGTCGAAAGTACCCTCGATATCAAGGAAGCCTGCGGATACTTACATAAGTATATGGAACAAATCAAAATTTATTAAACCAAAATGGCGTTAGAGTGGAGTAGAAAACTTCAATATTTTTTCCTTAATTATATGAAACAGGGGATATTACCTCTCTTAATTAAACATCCGGTACAACACTCGCTATCGAGAATCTTAAGTATAACCAAAATCTTCTAAATATTATAATTATTTCTGTTTTCTTAATTTGGAATTTTGCAGTGTATCAAAACCTAATAGGAAATTATTTCAGATCAAGATTAAGAAGAAGGGGGTATATATATACCGGTGGCGAAAATATCTTCAACCAGAAAGAAAAAACTACATCATGTTGTTATACATTTTCGTATATTATAATTACTGAAAAATTAAAATTTGTATTTGTAGAATTTTCAATTGAAATGTTAAAAGCGTTTAAGTTGATTTTAATGTTTTTTGAAATTTTCGGATATTTGAATAAAGCTACTTTGTTTATTTTTCCAAACATAGTGCCTGTGAGTGCTTTTCCACCGAGCTTAAATAATGTGTTTACAGCAGATTTACTAGACAGTTACTTTATTGGGGTAAGTAGAGTATTCGTTGTTTTGCTGAAAAAAGGATGAAAATATGCAGAAATATTTAATGTAACACATGGGCTAAAACGTCCCTGGCCTGACCTGATACTTTCAAGGTGTCGTTGCACTGTGTTAGGATTCATATGGAAAACATTTTTGACATACCTATATTTTAGAAAAAACTAATATTTGCCATCAACTTCTTTAATTCAAATGGGACACCCTATATATTTTTACAGATTTTGAAAGAGCTTGTTATTTTGAATTCATACATCCTGAGTTTAGTGTAAAAAAATTTGTAAAAACGAGGAATATTATAGCACTTTAATCAACCACTTTTGAGTTTTTGGCATTAGAGCAAAAAGCTATTTAGATAAACTAATTGATGTTGTTTGTATGCATAGTAATAAATAAACGAGTACTGTTTAGTACGTCTTTTGTTCTCCAAGTGTCAAATTCTAATTGACGGAAATAAATTTTACAATTTAGAATGGTCCAATTAAGTGAAAAAGAGCGTATTGAAATTTTTATGATGATCGGTTATGGTGATCGTGTTAGAACTCATGAAGAAGTGTATCATATTTTTAATAATTTGCATCCGGAGAGAAATCACGCTCAACAGTAACTAAAACATTACAACGTTTTAATACAACTGGGATGGTAAAAGATTTGCTAAAACCTGGAAGACCGCGGACTGCAACGAACGAAACTGTTAAACAAAATATTGTAATCGATTTAGAAGAATCACCTCAAACTTCCACCACAAATTTGGCACTAAACCATGGTATCAGTCGACGTTTTGTAGGAAAGATATTAAAAAGTGAAAAGTATCATCCGTATAAGGTACAGTTGGTTCAAGAATTGTCAGACGATTATTTTGACCGACTGCTGGAATTTTGCGAACGGCTAATGGACATCTGTAATGTCGACGACAATTTTGCTTCTAACATAGTTTTTTCCGATGAGGCAACTTTTTGTTTAAATGGAACAGTTAATCGCCACAGAAGTTAAATGTTTGGATGGGAATTGTCGAAAATAGGCTTATAGGCCCATTTTTTTTCGACAGAAACTTGAATGGTGACAAGTATTTGGATCTACTAAATAACAAAATTATTCTTGCACTTCAACAGAATGGGAAATTACCACAAAATGTTTGGTTTCAACAAGATGGAGCACCTACCCACTATGATAGACGGGTTAGGGATTTTCTGGATGCGAATTTTCCAAATCGATGGATTGGACGTAGATGATTCATAGAGTGGCCTGCTCGTTCTCCGGATCTTAGCCCGTTAGATTTTTTTCTTTGGGGTTATCTAAAATCACGTGTTTACGTTAGACGACCAACAAACTTACAGGAATTGAGACAAATAATTATTGATGAATGTGAACTAATACGTGGAGAAGTCTTGGAAAGAGTGACTGAAGAATTTGTTAATAGGATGGCATATTGTTAGCAAGTAAACGGCGAGCATTTTGAACATTTGACGTAATTTTGTTTCTCATTATTCTAAAATAATGAAATGTACACCTATTGTACAACTAACAACCTCGTTTTTACAAATTTTTTTACACTAAACTCAGTATGTATGAATTCAAAATAACAAGCTCTTTCAAAATGTGTAAAAATATATAGGGTGTCCCATTTAAATTCAAGAAGTTGATGGCATTTCCGGTTAAACCGGAAGTATGTTATTAACAAAAAAATGTACATCAGATGCATTTTGTTCCATTGCACTTACCTGCAAATTTTCATAAATATCGTTCTTTTCGTTTAAAAGATATTTACTTGGTTCCATACTTTATCCCAACCCCGTATAAATAACAATCCTTTATTAAATACAAAAATATTTTTCAGGATCAGAAAAATGAAGAAGAACTCAACATAATGTCCCATATTCAGAATGTTGATTACGACAAATTTAATAATAGATTATATTTTGACCTGAATATGCAAGAACAAACAGTTCTTATAATAAGAGCTGTTCAAGAAAGGAACAAGAGATTGTCTACTTGTAAGTATTACATATTTAAATACAAAAAACTAGAACTGTTGATATTAATTGCATAGCATTACTTCACGCCATATTTTATAAAATGTAAGTGTTTTATTTTTATACACATAAAAAATCGATTTTCTTAAAATACGCCTTTTTCTGACGTCACTAGTATAAATTGAAGCTAGGTACAAATTTTGACATGGAACAAAATAATCATACGATAGTCTAGTCACCTAGGGCCTTTTCGTAAACTCGCTTCAGTTATCTCCAGTAAAAGATAAGGCAAAAGCGCGTTGATTTGAGGTAACAAATGGTTAAGACCTTAGACTATTAAACTGTGTGTTTTATAGTCTAAGGTTAAGACACTCACTGTCATAATTTCACACATTTTTTAGGTTCACTCACTGACTCTTTCTTCTCATTTTTTTCAGTTTATTTCCACTGAATCCTTAAACATAGTCAATAAAAGGGAATATAATTCTTATTTTAATAATTTTAATTTAAATGAAATGAGATTTGTCTAAAAAATCGAAAGGAAGAAGCTACATACAATAACAGTCTCTTAAACATTTGTCATCCCAAATTTACGAGATGTTGCCATATCTTTAACTGTAGCTTACTGAAGCGAGTTTCCGAAAAGGCCCATAAATTGTAGGAGAAAATAAGAAGTTTAGGCTAGAGTGACAGCAAGTTATTTGCATTTTCTTGTGGTTTCACTTTGGTTTATATTTTATTTGTGATTAGTTTGTTTGTATACTTTGTTTATTTTCCCTAAATATGTATTTTACTTATACTAAATTTATCTTGACAACAAAAATAGTTTGTTGAAGTTTTTAGAAAAGGCTCTAACAGCTCCAAACCAAATTTTTTTTATTTCATCTGTGATCCGCAAAGTATAGAAATTTTGTTTGGTATTCTTCATGTATTAGTACAATATGGTAAAAAACACGTTCCAAATACTAAATCTATTATAATCCATAAAATTCTGACACTATATAACACAACACACAAATAAAAACTGGAAATAATGCATCAAATTTAGCAAATAAATTACAATAATAAATGTCAAAATAACTGGAACTAGAACATAGAACAACAAACTGAGGCTAGGGACAACTTCACATTTACACTAGTGACGTATCTGCAATATATGTTGCATAATTACAGTACATTTTTATTTCCATTTTATTTTGTTAATCCGAATGTTGTATTGATAACACACTCGTATACAGGATGTCCCACGACGTTTTTTCAGTCTGAAAAACTGTTCACATGTTTCATTCGATTCCCGAGTTCCCCTCTTATGCAATATTTTGGTAGCTATTAAACAGTTTAAACTGATACTAATATATATTATAAAAAGTCTTCCAGTTTTCTTATCATTTCCGGTCTCGTAACTAAAACATTTTTATTTAAATGAGACAACCAGTTACTTAGAAGTTTTAGTTTATGTCACACCTCGTTTTTTATTACAAATTTTATATTTATCACGACAAGAACAATATATTTTAGGTTTTCTAGTATATTAATTCATCCTGGATTGTTTTTTATTCCTGTTAGATTAAAAATTAAAGTGGATGAATCTCCTCGATAACTGGCAGATGCAAACTATCAAAATCAGTTCTAAAATTTCTTTAAAAACCATGTTTAGATCGGTCTTAAAATGCTTCAATATATTTCTTGATACACAGCTAGTACAGTATGTTGCCTATCCTGTATTGAACAGGCACCAAATAAATTGATAGTTTCAACCCTTACACTGTGAAATTCATATATATCAATGTTTAAAAATACTCATTATTTTTATTTTACAATATTTTTTATGTTTTACAATCAAATACAGTTACTACATGACTGTCAGAATTATAGTAAACATAACTTTTTAGAGTCTTTAGAAATAAGAAGGTACTCCAATGATTCTCAGTATACTCTTGTAAATTAGCAAATAGATACTTTACAATCTCCTTTGTTAGACTGTTTGACCGATATATTTTAATGTGTTTCCACCTATCTTTTGTAAATTCTGCTCATCGCGAAAATATGTACCTTTTAACTTGGCTAATAATACACTTGTTTACTTTATTTAATTTCACTATCTATATGATACCTATTACTATCCTAACCTAAAAGTATTCCTTCCATTTTCTTAGTTACATAATAAACAATGTTTTCATTCCACCCCTTGTAAATGATGTATAAACATCGAAACCGGTCGGGTCCAAGTTTTTTGTAAAACATAAAAAATATTGTGAGATAAAAATAATGAGAGGCACCAAAACTTGTCATATGAACATGTGAAAATGTAACTATTTTTTTGGATCTCAACTGATTTCACGTTGAAGCAAAACATAATAAAATATTTACATAAACTTGTTAGGTTCTACTTCGCAAAAAGGATTCGTATTTTAATCGAGAAAACCCTCCCGAATTTCTAAAGTAGTTAGAATAATGGTTAATCACGTAAGATTAACGATTTAATTACATCACAAATAAATGTTTTAGAATTTCGTTACCTAACTCCTATATTAAATGGGCACTAGGTAATTATACCTAATTCATGAATATATTTATACTGATGAAGGTTTATGTAATCGTTTGAATCCTTACAACAGTTCCAGATGCATATTTAATATCAATTATAATTTTCTCCTTTGATCCTTTCGGTATGGAAATGTATATTTTTCTTCCTTGTAATTATTCTATGGATTGACAACATTTTCCACTCCCTTTGCTTTTTTTCCACATTATTTCTTGTTCTGTCTTGTGATATTTTTCAAATCAATTGCCCAAACAGCACACGTCATCTTAAAGACGTCTTATTTATGTTCATTGTAAGTCTGGACGCCTAAAGACTTAAAACAGACATGCTAAAGATGTATTTTCAAAGATGTCTATAAGATGTCCATTTCATGACGTCTTCAGAATGTCTTTCAAATGCCATGGCCAGATGTTTCAAACAGAAACTTATAAAAAATAGATGATAAGAAAAAAAAATGTCTAAAATCCTTGGTGATTTTCGTTTCTCAAACCAATAACAATAACGGCCGTTTTCATAACAAGTGCTTAAAGTTCACTTTAGCTAAAGTAACTTTATAACTTTTAACTTCACTTAAAGCTGAATGATTTTCATAACATTTCTGTTCTGTTCCTTTAAGTAAAGTGTGATTTTACGTTTATCAAGAGAAGTTGGTATCAGTGACTATGACAGTTTCGAGATTTTTTCAATTGAAGTAGGGTTATGTTTATGTTCGTATTATATTTTTATATTAGTGTTTAAGCTTTCTTCGGATTTTCAACTTGAAATAAGTGTTATGGGTGAAGTAAATAGAAAAAGAGTTAGGGGTACAAATTTTACAACAGAAGAAGAATTGAATTTGGTGAAAATAGCTGAAAAAAATAAATCGATTATTGAGTACACAAACTCTCAATGTGTTGTCTTATATGATGTAACAATTGCTGAACAGCAGGTTTGCTTAACCTGAATCTTTGGTAAAATTCTTCATCTGACCAATTATCAAAATCTGTTATTCTCTGTTTATATATTTTTGGTTTCATAATGATGAATATTTCCTTATCACTGTCGCTCTCGTTGCTGCTATCCTCAAAGACTGATGACTCGGTATCTATTTCCATCTCAAGAGAATTTGTCCAAAATAGGTAGGTACTGACACAACGAACTGAAAACAGTCTTAAATTTTGAGGTTAAAGTCGTCTAAAGTCGCGACTCTGTCCACTTTAACTTAAAGTCGACTTGAAGTTATAAAGACTGTTATGAAATCGATTTTATTTAAAGTTTGCTTTAAAACTTAAAGTAGTGTCAAAGTTTGTTATGAAAACGGCCGTAAAAGCTGAAATGTAAAGTATTTTCATAAATGTATATTTGACATAAGACGTCTAATAATTTTCTTGATCAAAACAAGCAGGAAGAAAGTACACAGAGTCCTTCAAAGAACAACTTCTCTACCCTTTTAGTATTCAATGCGTACAATCCTGAAGATCATCCACACCGATTGGCTCTCTGCCAATGGATTTTGGATCACGACGAACCTGATTTTTCATGAATATTGATTTCGGCATGTTTTACGCACTATGGTTATTTTATTAGCATTAACAGCCATATTTGGCCCCTCGAAAACATAACAACAATTTTCTGTAAACATGTGGGCTGGTATTTAATTATTGCGTAGTATAATAAGTACAAACAATTTTTTTGCTCTAAAGCCCAAACGGCTCATTAAACAAAAATGCTTGTTTTGATGTCCCCTATAACCCCTTAAATATTGTCGGTATCTTTTCAGTTCTCCCCGTATTTTTAAAATTTGTAATGTTATTTTTCATATTTTTTTTAAAAAGAATATATATGTTGAGTTCTTTAGATACGGGTTTTATAGACGTTACCTTTTGTAACATCCGATGTCTTCAAGACGTCTTGAAGATGCCTTTCTGGCGAAAACAGACATTCCTAAGACGTCCTGTATGTCGAAATACATCTTATAGACGTCTTTACGATATCTTTGTGCTGTTTGGGTGGATATTTATTGATTATATTAATAATTAAACTTCTTTTTAGATTTCTCGTACTGCCCTTTCAAAGTATGTAAATTTGGAGCAAGAAGAAAAACCAGAAAGCTTTTAAACCAACTAAGTTAAAATCTTGCTACATCTCACCAAAAAGTGGGTAATTAAATGGACGCCCCTTAACCTTTTTTTATACCTAAATATAGTGTGTGGAAGTGGAGGTAATACTTCTTACATTTCACAAAACATATATTTCTGATAAAAATATCTGCATGACTAGCAGATCCGTAATGGAGAAAAACATTGTTAAGGTTGGAGTTCAGGGAAAATAGAAAATTATTGGAAACGGATCTACAAGTTATGCAAAAGTTTGGTAAAATACCTATAAGAATTTTTATTGGTAAAATTTAAAACCTGTTGTCTGGTATAGATGATATTATGTGTATGTAGACGACATAATTGCAATATATTTATTTATAAACAAACCATAAGGATGAGCATGTCCTTCAGCAAACGTTGTGTTACGTAAAATATATCAATTACTGATGCTCAAGGTCATAATTAGTCTTAAGTGTAGTCCTAAAATTCCTCGGGGAAATAGGACTAAAGGAGCTACTAGTCTCTGAGACTTTCCTCAGGAACTAAGTAGAAGTAAGGGGGCACAATAGATCTTTTAGGTCTCAGTGAATGTTACCCCAAAAGACATACATACATACATACATACATAAGTGTAGTTTAAAAATAAAAGCATCTGTATTTTTAAATAATTTAAATAATGAAGAAAAATCTTTAAAATTTGTAATTAAAATAACAATTTTTAAATATTCTTATCAGTAAAACATCCACAAGATATGAAAGAAGTTAGTCCAACACACAAAAAATTAAAATTCTACAAGCGCAAAACCGTGAGTAGTAAAATAATAATACAAAGGAGCCAAAAACATTTGTTCCTTCAATAACCTGTGCTAGGCAAATAGAATACGCGCATTTAGTACGCGTCATCAATTGTCATATGTCAAGTTTTTGGATGCAAACAATTAATTTTGTCTATTCTATTTACAAGTGTTTTAGAAATATATATTTGCCGTATTATTGTATTAATAATATATAACGATTCAAAAAGATATGAATATTATGATATAATTATTATTACTTAACTAATTTAACACACTTATGAAAGTTTGTTTGCATTCAAAAACTTGACATATGACATTAGTGACGTTTTCACTAAATGAGCGAGAAGTTGGTAACTTTTCTGGTGGATTTTGTCGCACCAACCAAAAATTTATATTGGCTGCTACGCTCTGACATTGCTGTCACAAGATTTCTTCTACGTTTCCTTCTCGTAGAGCAGCACAGGCCATAATACTAATTATTGTTACTAAAACAATGCCCTCAATGTTTTCCTCATCCATTCTGTTAACTTCAAGACTTGATTCTTGAGAAACTACTCCTATTTGCTTTATTTTCACCCGCTAATTTTTTCACACTGTGAGGCTATGAAATATTAAAATAGCTGTTGGCATGAAACATCGTGTATAACGTCAATGGCATGAAACGGTCGTTACCAGGCAACAAAGATAAACAAGACCGATTTTGATTTCTGCGCAAGACAGTAGGCAAACTTCACGTGGCTTCTTCCTATGTGAAAACGGAGTCTAGGATATTATGTATTAATATATAATATTAAGTGTAAGTTAAGGAATAATTCTTGTGAGCTATCATTTTGAGAACTGTGGCTTTCAATGTCTATATTTATAATTTGTTTGTATGTGACATAATAAAAAAGTTTTAAAATCAGTTTTTATGTAGTTTTTATTTATTTTAGCGTTTTCTCCCCTGCATATAAATTACAGGATACGTATATAAGGTAACTAGATTTGTATGCTAATCCTCCTCTAGCATATTCCATGCTCTAGCTATTTTTATTATTTGTTTTTAGTGTTCACTATAACCACGAATAATCCAGTCATCTTAGTAAAAAAATCGAGCCCATCAAAAACGGTTCGACCTTTAAAAAAACGTGTCGTATAAAATTTGTAGAGAAATTTATAGAATTAAATCTTGATAGATCCAGTAATCATACTAAAAAAGACATTTAGTCTTGTGAAATAATAAATTTCCAGCATTTAATCATAAAAAAATCATTCCAATTACTGTATAGTCTTATATTTTGACATTTTATGCTCTTCCAATCGTACGCTAGTGCATTATTAACTAACAAACTACAAATTGCTGCAACACTATTTTTGAATCTTATTATTGTAAATAAATAAAGTTAATGCAAGTGTGTTAGTTTACTGTTTGCTACGTTTTAATATTATGGTCAATCTGCAACTGGCATACATCGACTGATAGGTACCAAAATAAACCGTCTGCGCATGCGGATCGTATGAATAACTCAAAACTTTTGGGAGGTTTATTTCCCGTCTAATACTGTTGATTAGTGCGTCGGGATATGTTTGGTTTCTTCTGAATAATAAATCAACAAGAGGTTTTTATTTGAAAAGAGCAGTTTATTGTTAAAAAACAAGTTACAACACATTATATAGACTCAGTTTAACTTGTTCTTTTTACAAGATATATCTTAAGCCATATTTTTGCGATCTAGCGTCTTAAAGCGGATTAAAGCGATTCATTTTCGCGAATAAGTAATGACGTCACGCTTAAAAACGCTTGAAGCGGAAACTGGCGTGGTCGGGAGGGCGCCAGAAAACTTTGAAGCGGTAATTGACAGCA
This sequence comes from Lochmaea capreae, assembly GCA_949126875.1. NCBI lineage: Eukaryota > Metazoa > Arthropoda > Insecta > Coleoptera > Chrysomelidae > Lochmaea > Lochmaea capreae. The sequence continues at coordinate 25,919,188 of OX421404.1, forward strand.
TTGAGAGAATAAATTGATAGAGAGTGGACCAATGGTGTAGCTATTTTTTGTTTGGCAATAATATCATGAATTTATCAACAAACTCATAGATAACAAAAAATTGTATTTGAAATTTTTTTTCCAAACATTTATATCTCTGCGGGGTCGTTGCGAGGTATCAAAGAACGATTTTGGATTGTCTGAAGGAATGTATAAAGTTGACCTTAATGGTATAATGTTGGAAGTAGACCAGGAAACCTTTTTATTATTAAAAAGGAAGTACTGCTTAAACTCCAATATTTTATTTGATAGTTGATGGAAAGTTTTATTTAGGTATAGGTAATATTATTTTGCTTATTAGAGATTAAGAATTTCAGAAAGAAAAAAATAAACAAGTACAGTATATGTGTCATGAGAGAAATTTCAATCCTCGAACACATAAATGAATAGGTACTATATATACAATAAAATATTTCTCCTGTATAAGCCGGGTAAATTATTCCCTGTTAAAGAAAAAGAAGAAGTTAACAGATATTCCTAAGTCTCTTCTTCTTTCCGTGAATCGCAGAAATATATAAAGGTAAAATATCCCTTCTAATACATGTTAATTGTGTCGATATATACACTGCTCGCCAAAACGATACTGAAAATAGAATTCACAATAACAATTTTCTTGTAAATTCTTAGAATATCCTAAAAAATTGAATTTATGAATATTTTCTAGAGCTTTTCTACTTTCCCTGTGTACAGAAAATATCAAAAAGAATAGAAAAACGTTTCTTAAAATAATCTATACTTATATTTTTAAATAGGGCGGACAGTGTATATTGAATTCACATAGATGTGTATATTATCTCTGGATGACAAACACTTGTTTATGACGAACGGTGTGACTAATGAATAAATTTTAAATCGCTCGCTTTCAGTAACGAATTAATTGTTGAATCGGACGGTCGTGTCGGGAGTGTATATTCGTAATTTACGGGAATTTAACTGTGTTTTCGAATTTTCGGGAGTGTACCTTTATTCGAAATTATTTTCGGTAGTGAAACTGTGTGTGTGTCTTCGGAATTTTCGATAGTGTACCTATAAGTGTATAGTTCGAATTTTTGGTGGTGATTTCCAAGGATTATAATAATTCTATATATAAGGTAAGTCTTTATTTTATTAAATGGTACCTACTTATTATATACTAGCACTAAATAAATACTGTATTTCTTCATTTTCAATATATTTTTTTCAAAATAAGACATAGGTAAACTATATTTATTTCTTTACTTTACCAATATATTATCCTTTCTCTAGTAGCAAAATAAATGAAAACAGTTTATTTAACAAGTTTTTATAATATTTTGGATCTTTTATGAATAATTTTTATACCGATTCATAATTTATCAACAAATTGAATACCTATTACTTTTGAAATAGTTTAGAACATTATTCATATCAATAGAGCAAGTTATATACTTTTCGAATCATTTTAGTTATTGTACAGTTGAGCATATATTTCATAAAATTTTTTCTTTATTTATCTATTTTCCAAAAACTTATAGGGTATAGCTTTTGTTGTTTCTTATATTTTCCCAATATATTATCCTCTCTCTATTTTTCATTTCTACTAGTACTAGCAATAAATAACTACACTGTATTTAAAATATTTTGGATCTTTTACGAATAATTTTTATACAAAAAGTTTAACCGATTAAAAATTTATCAACAAATTTAGTAAGTAAGTACTTATTTCATTTTAAAATAGTTAAAAACATTCATCAATAGAATAAGTTATATACTGCATGTAAATAATTGCCTACTGCTGATTATTAACATACAGGGTGTACCAATCTTACAACAAACTTCAATATGTGGGTTATTTTAAGAGATTTCAAAAAATGTTATCAACAAAAATAGTAGATGTCTTTAAGGTCCATATTTTGACATTATATCGAACTATACAGAGTGCTGCATAACTCCGTTACAAACCAAACATGATTTTTTAAATGAGAACCCCCGTTTATTATACCGAATTCGGATTGCTCACATTTTTTGAAGCTTTTGATATAAGGTTTTGCTACGTTATACAAAGTCCTTCAAAAGCTATGAACACGTTTAGGTGAAAATCGTAGGTAAATCATCAACGCTCTGTAGCTTGTTGAACGTTGGAGGAAAAAATTTTATTTAGTTTCGTAATATATGCAATATCTCCGTATTTTATTAAATTTTGATTATTTTCTTTTTTGTATACAGGGTGGACGGAATGTTAGTTTATATATTTAGTTGTGGAGATGTGGCTATTATCACATTCTTGGCATTCCCTTCACTGGGTTTAATATATTAATTTGATTTCAGCGTTGTCTTCAGTCCAGGATTATGCTCTTAGAGCTTCTGGACGAATAATATCCACCTTGTACTGATGAGAGGCGCAAATACGCCGCAAGTGATATTATTCCTTCTAATTTATAAACCAGAATGGTTGGTTCTATATTTTCATATACCAACCCCGTTTAACTTGGAAGTGTAATTCATTATTGTCTGGCGGGCCATATTGCCCGAGAAGTAGATGTTGCTTCCTGGTGAACGCTATATCCTTTGGAAATTAATTTTCTAATTTGTAAAACGTTTTAATAGTATTAAGTACACTATTATTTTGGCGTCTATTTGATATTCCGTTTTTATAATTCCTGACTTGGAATGAAAATGTACAAACATGAACAAATGAATTCAAACACTTTGCCATTAAAGACAAACTTCTGGTAGGGTGCAGCTGATAGAAAACATCCTGAGTCGGTGGGGAATATTTTCTGTCGGTTGTAGATTTTTTGACCGATTGATTATATTTTCTACTGGCTGGGGTCATCTTCCAGCCATGGGGGACAATTTTCCATCTACGCAAGGCAACTTTCAGCCTTAATTCCTTAACTTTTCAAAAGACCTACCTAAGTAATCGATGTCTTACCTCAGTTTTCTAAATATTGTCCCCCATTTCTTTCACAAGTTGGCTATTTTTCAAAAGACATAGGTAAGCTATGTCGTTCCTCATTTTCCTAAATATTGTCATGCCTTTCTTTTTTTAACAGACATCGGTAAGCTTTTTATTTTACCTGTCAAGGACGCCACATGTAACACATGGTTGCCTACGATTGACTTTTTCCTTCACGGATGCACGCAGTACCACACTGTGGGAAAGTGCTCGTTCCTAGGATGTCGGTCAGTCTCGTTTGCAAAGCGGGCGGTCATCCAGATGGGGCGAGTGCGCTTGAGTGTTTTCCGTTTGTTGAATGGGTATGGATTAACAAGTTGGGGAAATTGTTGTCCAGTATGGGCTATCAAAATATCGTAGAAGCCAAAGGTGATACATGGCTATTTGACAGTTTTTTAAAAATATTTTTAAATATTGTACTACCTTTCTTCTACAAGCTGCTTATTTTTTCAAAACACATAGGTAAGCTATGTCGTTCCTCATATTCCTAAGTATTGTCCTCTCTTTCTTCTACAAGCTGGTTATTTTTTCAAAACACATAGGAAAGCTATGTCGTTTCTTATTTTTCTAAATATTGTCCTGCCTTTCTTTCACAAGTTGGTTCTTTTCTAAGCAGATATTGCTAAGCATTTTATTTTACTTGTCAAGGACGCCACATGTAACCGCTTGTGTGCTTACGATTGACTTTTTCCTTCACGGATGCACGCAGTACCACACTGTGGGAAAGTGCTCGTTCACTAGGTTGTCGGTCAGTCTCGTTTGCAAAGCGGGCGGTCATCCCGATGGGGCGAGTGCGCTTAAGTGTTTTCCGTTTGTTGAATGGATATGGGTTAACAAGTTGGGGAAATTGTTGCCCAGTATGGGCTATCAAAATATCGTAGAAGCCAAAGCAGTTACATGCAAAATGGCGATTGGAAGGATTCTGACTAACTACTAACAATTTTTTTCAGCGCTTCCTTTTCAGCATACTAACACTCTCTTACAGGCTTCAAGATTCCATCGGATTTTTGTTGAATTTTTTAATTCTGTTTGATTTTCTGTTCTAGATATTTTACCAGGGATGATGGATACGCTCTTCAGAATTTATTTGGAATACTTGCTGATAGGCCTATCTCAGAAATAATCAAAAATTTTTAGATAATTTTTCATTCATTAATATAAATTAATTTAATTTTTTTTCAGCGCTTCCTTTTCAGCATACTAACACTCTGTTACAGGCTTCAAGATTCCATCGGATTTTTGTTGAATTTTTTAATTCTGTTTGATTTTCTGTTCTAGATATTTTACCAGCGATGGATATATACTCTTCAGAATTTATTTGGAATATATCGATATATTTAAACTTGCTGATAGGCCTATCTTATAAATAATTAAAATTTTGGATACTTTTTTTTTTATCAATTAAATTTTTTGTTCCAGAATTTTTTTTCAGGAAACGATTTTTTAGGTTACAAAAGTTAATACTTATTTTTGACTTTTTCAATTTGGAGCTACCGATTTTTTTTCCAGCACTATTAATAATTCAAAATTTCTATTCTGATTCATTATATTATATTTGGTAAAGTATTCTTTGCATGTTTATTTTCTTAACTGCATGGGTTCAATATTTGCATGCTCAAGCTTGAGTGTAGTAGGGGTTGGTGATGTTAATTTTAAAATATCTTTTTACTGTGTAATTTATGTTTGATATTTTTGGTTAAAATATTGTAACAAATGTATTTTATAGATGTTATAATATTTTGTTGATATTCGATTTTTTATAATTGTTGATTTAGAATGTATTTGTTCCTGATTGTATATTTTTTATTACTGCACTTTGTCAGTAAAGACAAACTTCTGGCAGGGTGCAGCCGGTAGAAAACATCCTGTAAGCCGGTGGGGAATATTTTCCGTCGGTTGTAGATTTGTTGACCGATTGATTATATTTTCTACTGGCTAGTGATATCTTCCAACCATGGAGGACAAGCGTTCATCTACTAGGAGCAGCTCCAGCCACAATTTTAGTTATATTTGTTTATAAATATAATGCTTTGTGTATTTTGTTAGGTTAGGTTTAAATATTGACGGTAGCATTTCTACCCCTTCGACGGCACCGAAGCGATTTTCCCTTTGTGTGTAGTATCCTTATTAGTACGTACACCTTTTGTATAAATTTCAACCAGTCTTCCTGTTTATTTCATTATCATATGTCAGAATATCGCTAGATATTTCCATTTTTGCGAGGTTAAGCGTGACGTCACAATTATGACGTCACGCTTAAGCTACACTGTTAATCCGCTTAAAGGCGCTAGATCGCAAAAATATGGCTTTAATGTCGAAGTGATAGGAGTAAGTCAACTGTCATCGATAGTCATGATCACAGGCTTGCCAATATGAAGTTTATCATTAATACCAACATTATAATATATAATCGTACAAACTAAGAATATGTTATATAGTCAAATGCAGTCTTATCATGCGGGTCATACGATTCAACAAAGACATACTCACAGTTTTTGTTTTCTTTTATTGCGTTTAATCATAACTTCCAAATAAAATCCGTAAGATGAATGACAGACATACTTATGCAATTTTGACGGGAGAAAAAAAGATATGTATTGAGTTTTCAGCGATTCTAAAAAGTCTTTCACCAGCTAAGTTTTTATTTAAATATGTCAGTTTTGTGACTTTGACATTTCAAAGTGACAATATGAATAATAAAAAGCAATTTTCCGGTTTTTTGCTTCCTCAAGCAAAAAAAATGGTACTTAATCTGATAGATTATTCCAAGAATGAAAGTAAAAGTGGACATTCGTCAACCAGTGTGCAGAAAACTGTAGCGAAAGCACTGGGAATTAGTTTAAAGACTGCGCAGAAAATTGTGCATGAAAGAAAGCATAATATAATACTAAAAAATGCATTTCTGCAAAAATAAAAATACCAGGTACGTCTGTGTAGCTATCTTCATGTTAGTTAAAATAATAAAACCATCATTCTTTTCTCCGGGCATTTTGTAATCTCACATTTTGGTAACCTCTGTGTTTTCTGATTTGATACATATGGTATGGTACCTTTGGACCCGCACGATAAGAGCGCTTTTAACTATACCTACAATTTCTGCAAAATTTTCATGGTGAATTTCAGAATACCTACCTAGTTTTCGGCGTTCTAAGCTAGGTTTAACTATAGCCATTTTTCTTTGACGTAACGGTTTGTGAAAACCCTGAAATAAACAAACCCTAACCTCAAATAAGATAACTATTCTGTCAAACTATCTCAGTCAGCTTTTTTTTGTGGTTGGTTAACTGTTACGTCTTGATTTGGAATACAAGTCGAGGAATATTGACTGGTTAACTTATAGTTAGCCCGATTTGTGTGGTCAAGTTCAAAGAAAAATGGCTAATGTGTTATTAGTTTACAGTTTGGTTATCCACCTATTAAATTTCCATTGAACTTAAAATTAAACAATATACTATTTATATACTGGTGTATCTGACTAAACCCAGTGTTTATTCCACAAGTGTCAGAGCCTACACGGAACAGTATTAAAGATCAGCTGGATAGCCAGCGATGGGTTCACTAGATACATTCAGTCTGAACGATGCCACTACACGGCATCGTAACAAAAAAATTCGTGCACTTTTCATGTCGCGTGCCACGATCATTTAAGGAAGAAGGTATGGATAAATTCCCCTAAATGCTGGTAACTAAATTCATTCATTTTTCTTCCATGTAGTTTAAATTCCATGAATGAAGAAACTGAATTAGAATGATGGGACGCTATAAAATTAGCAAAAGACAATTCAAAAGTAGTGACTTTCAATGATGTCTTTCCTAAGACGTTTTAAATATATCTGATTCTCGCATCCTAAATACGTCTTAAAGACATCGTAAATTTGTAAACAAATAAAATTTTAATAAAAATAGTATTGGATTCTATGTAATAATCTTCTATTTGAGGTTAATTAGCCAACTAACAAATTAAAGCTATGTTTAATATTTGTTTACATTAAAGATGTGAAAATTAAATTGTGTGGACTTTTTTGGGTCCGCACGTAGTAAGGGTTTCTTGAACTATCGGTTGGCAACTCTGTTTCTATGACTTATGTCCTTGTGCTGGTGACAAGTGACATAAGCATTTTGTTTTGTTTCCATTGATGTTAAATAAATTATTATAAATGCGTGGGAATGCTAATACTGATATTTTAACGTTTAAGTTTAATTTGCTCGTAGACGAGAAATTTAAATTTGTGAAATTGTTAACTTAAAAGCCTTGGTAAATTTGCTGAACTTATATCTCGCAATTCAAGGTTAAGTGTTTAACACCACTTTTGGTAATCTCAAGAGTACTTTTTATTCAAAGACATCACGTCAACCAACTCCAATAGATAGGTATCCCCAAACCCAGGAACACATGACGTCCATTTCATGCCTTTTGGAAGTATGTATGAGACCAAAAATGGATCTTAAAGACGTCATTATTTCTAACATCCAACCTATAAGCGACGTCTTTCAGACATACTTACATGGACGTCTTTAAGACGTAGTTAACGTCTAAGAAAGATATCTTCAAGACGTCTTATAGATGTCTTTTTGCTATCTGGGAAAGAAGAGATTTCTGGCTCAAATTAAGGAGACATCTACCGACCTATTTCGTACAGCAATTTCAATTGACAACCAGACATTAAAACGCTGGTTAAGACACCTGTCAAAACTTCTAGTGGTTTTAATATTATTCTTACTCTGACCTATGTATCATTTCTTCTCATCTGGTTGCAGTTTCCCAGTTTCCTTAGCTCTACTAGATTCTGGATAATGGAGGAATTGGCTGCCTCTGCTTTACTTCGGTAAAGCAAAAGTTTAACTGTGGTAAAACATTTTTACCACATCCTGCAGAACACGTTGCAGTAGAAAGTCGAATTTACTACCATCTTATGTAATTCATTGCGCTGCTTCCAGCGCGCTCCAGATCGATACTCTTTCGTGCTTTGACGTCGAGAGGTGCTTTTAGCCCTTTGTCATGACACCGCTTCCAGTATGCACGTGACAGAACAAGGTTTCACATTGACCACGCGGCGCCTCCGCCATGGACTCGTCGTCGTTATCTTCGTGGGTTTCCTGCGATGTTAAACACGGGAAACGGTAAAGGAAATTTGGGAGACGGCGGTAGCGTGATCCAATCTACCAGGCTCCGCCGTCAGCACGGCCTCCAACTGCCGTTGCATCCCCTGCAGGTGAGAAACCAGTCACTCCCTGAAGATGATATCCAGCTTTTTTGCACTGTTTGAGCTTTGCAGTATTTGGCAGGGTAATTAATTTTTTTTAAAATCTAGATTGCACAATTTAATGACACCCTGCTGGCGTGAACGTGGTAGCCAACTGAAGATACTTATTTTTGCACTATGTAATTATTGAAAGTTGAAAAAAAATGCTTCAAGCACCGTTGTATGCTGCCGCTAATGCTTATTATTTACATAATACCCACAATATGCTGTAGGCCTGTAGGTAAGTCGCTTTGCTGAGCTAATTGCCGCCATTTTAAAGAATTATATATCATGAACGAATATCACAACAAACTGTTTCAAGTTTAAGCTCTTGAGGTCCTTGGCAACTACGTATCTGCTTAGCACACCTACACTTTTGATTGGACATAAAACTCAGTATTATTATGTCTTAATAAAACGTATGTACTATAGCCTAGTCAAAGTACACATAAAACCTCACAAAAAATACAAAAAACTTGAAAATTGGGTATTTAAAAGGGTTGTGTTTAAAAACTTTACGATGCTAGGCATGCGATTTGCCGGAAAATCGTCGAGTGAAAATTTTTGTTTTTGTTTTTTTTTTTGTTTAAATAATAAATATCCAGAAAAACTTCCAAATCAAAATTTGTAGATGATGCATTTATCTACAAATTTTGTCTGAAAAGTTTTTCTGTAAATTAAAAAGTTTACGAGATAAAATTAATTTCAGTGGTATTCAATTCGTGGTTACGCGCGAACGACCTGTGAGCCAAATTTATTAACCGCTCGACTTAAAAGTTAAAAATTTTGGTCTTATAACTTTCTGAAAAAATAAATAAACTTATGTAAAATGTAAAGAAAGATCTCAACTTTTAGATAGAAATACTTTCAACTTTGAAAAAGTAGATTTTCTGACTGTAATATTATAATTCCTATTTAATTAATACTTATCCCAGCGAAAATTCCTTTTGGATTTAGCATTGCAAATGAGCATAAAACATTATTATTATAAAAGTAAAGCCATCAATATTTAGAATTTTAAACGAATGCTTCTTAAAAATCAGTTTTTTTTGCATGCTTAATTTTACTTGTTTTTTTTTTAGACTTCATTCAATTATATCTTTTTTCGAAATTAATATAATTCAATGAAACTTTACTACTAAATACTTTGAAGCATCTACTTTCGAAACTACTACACAGTTTTTCTATAAATATCAAATTTTTTAAATAATAGACAATTATTTAAAATAAATACTTGTATGTATGTACTTGAGACCTAAAAGATCTATTGTGCCCCCTTACTTCTACTTAGTTTCTGAGGAGAGTCTCAGATACTAGTAGCTCCTTTAGTCCTATTTCCCGGAGGAATTTTAGGATATCTGCAGGCCTCAACTTAGGTAACTGTCCCTCTTCTATCCAGTAGTCTCCCAGGTACTGTGCCCTAGGATTCTGAAATACTGTGCAGTTCGCAAGTATGTGGATGGAGGTTTCTTCTTCCATTCCACAAAATCTACAATCTTCTTCCTCCACTATTTTCAGCTTTTTAAGGTGTCCATTCAGGCGACAATGTCCCGTTAGGATTCCTGTTAAAACTCTTAGTGCAGTTTTGCTTTGACTTATGCATTCATTTGATCTCAACAGGTTGTAGTCACCCAGAAGAATCTTTGATTGCCTAAGCCCTACTAGATCTTTCCAATTGTCAGATCTTCTCTTTTCTTCGGCTTTACCTATTTCTTCCAATATTACATTGGAGCTGATTCCGCAAAAAGGTTCCGGCCCCCAAAAGGGTATTTCACTCCCCCTCTTTGCTAGTTCATCTGCTATTTCGTTTCCTTCTATTCCAGTGTGTCCTGGAATCCACAGTAAGGTGACTATATTGTTCTCGCCTAGTTCATTAAGTTTGCCTAGGCATTCCCACACCATTTTGGAACTGATTACACAGGAACTCAGCGCTTTAATGGCTGCTTGACTATCAGACATTATGATAATCCTTTGCCTTCTATATCCTTTGTCAATATTGAACTGGGCACACTTTCTTATTGCGTGAATTTCCGCTTGAAAGATACTCGGGGTTTTTCCCAAGCTTTCAGAGTGTTTGGTTCCTGGCCCGTACACTCCTATCCCAGTTCCTTCTATTGCTTTTGAGCCGTCTGTGTACCATTGAATGGCATTCTTTCCAAGTCTGGTAATGGTATTTGGATCCCATTCCTTCTTGTTGCTTAATTCCGTAACGAATTTCTTTGAAAAGTTATACTTTTTCATCATACCATCTTGTGGCATGTCCCAGGTTGTCTGATTTCTAAGAAGTGAAGAGGTGGTTTTCTTTTTAATGATTCCCTCTCTACTTAGTCTGTATCTTGTTCTTTCTGCAACACTCTCCACCACCATATGTAATGGTGTGAGGTTGAGAATCACTTCCATTGCTGCCGTTGGGCATGTACTCATTCCTCCTGTTATGCATATACAGGCTAGTCTTTGAATTTTAGAGAGGTTTTCTCTCGTCGTCAAGAGGCTAGTTCTACTACTCCACGCAATGGCTCCATAAGTGATAATTGGTCTCACTATGGCAGTGTACATCCAGCTCAGGATTTTTGGGTTACAACCCCAGTTTCTCCCTGCCAGATTCCTGCACACCATTAGAGCCATTTTTGCTTTGTATGTAATCTCCTTCTCGTGTTTGTTCCACAGGAGTTTGCTGTCTAGAGTCAAACCTAGATACTTGACTTCTTGTCTCCATTCAACGTCGTTCCCATCAAGTTTAATGGTTTTGAGGTTGAGTTTTCTTTTCTTAGTGAAGGCTATCAAGATGGTTTTGGTGGGGTTGATGCTGAGTCCCACTTGCCTACACCAGCTATTTGTATAGTTCAGACCCTTTTGTACGATGTCACAAAGGGTGTTTTCAAATTTTCCCCTGGCTGCTATGACAATATCATCGGCATATCCTTGGCAGGATATTCCGAGGTCCGTCAAACCACACAGGAGTTCGTCAACCGTCAGACTCCACATTAATGGGGATGCTACTCCTCCCTGTGGGCATCCTCTGGTTGTGCAGATGGAGACAATGTCTTTGCTCGTTCTCGTCTCTGCTACTCTGGTGGTGAGCAGTTCCGACATCCATTTGGAATAAATACTTAAATCAGAGGTCTGTCAGCAACCTTCTATAACTTTTTATACCGTTTATGATATTATCTAAAAATTTGTGAACTTTATTATGAACCTATTTAGAAGTGATCGCGATACAAAAGAACCCACCTATGGCTCAGGTAAGAAAGACAAGGGAGCACAAATAAAGGTGAAAAAGCAGGTGAGAGAGCGTGGAAAATCGATGATAATACATTAAAAAATTTTAAAAAAAATTATTTTTTTCAATGCATTTGTAGATACCCCATTTTAGAACACATTTCATATGTATTATATAAAATAAAGCTCCCTCTTTTATTACGAAAGTGGTAAATTCAAACTAGTTTAGTTAAATGCAGTATTGTTATACAAAAATACAAAAGAACACACATAGTTATCGATAAAAGTCCAATTTAGGCTTAATAACAGAGTGTAACGGAATTCAAACCGCTTGATTGATGAGGTTATTTACCCGATCCTTAAACCCATTTATTACCCAGTTGATAAAATATACGATAAATTTTGTTCCGTAAATAATACCTACTATCACCTCATAGTGTTTAAAAAATTATCGCAAAACTCACATTTTTCGATTTATTTACTATACACCATGAAAAAAATTATGAAATGAATACGAGTTGTTTTAATAGTAATTAAATGCGAGTTGCATACACTATTTTTTCTTCTTACAATGCACAAATTTAAAGAGCTTGCTAGTAAACTGCACGGTGCTGTTAAACATTGATTTAAGATTAACACTCTGTATAATAGTTCGAAGGTTTATCCAATTTACTTGTTGAATAATACAGCCATTAATAATTTCTAGTTAATGAATCAAAGATATTAAAGGACATGTTGCATACTAAGACTAATTAATTGTCATTATTTGGATGTGTTCCAAATAAAGCCGTTCTCTTTGATTAATTACAAGCTATTTGTATCAGGGTTAGAAAAAAAAGGGTTATTTTTGGAAGATATATGGAGAAAATTTAGTCAGAACAGGACTAAATGAACTAAACTAACTGAACTAACGTATGTATATGTATGCGTGATAGGGTGACATTCACTGAGACCTAAAACATCTATTGTGGTGTGCCGCCTTATTTCTACTTTGTTCCTGAGGAAAGTCTCCTTTAGTCTCCTTTAGTCCTATTTCACTAAGGAATTTTAGGATATCTGCAGGCTTCAACTTAGGTAAAGTCCCTCTTCTATCCAACAGTTTTCTGTTCATGATTATCCAGAATGGATCGAGAAGCAATATAATTTTTGTCTATTTGGATTGATTTTGGTGCACAATGAATAGGAGTTAATAATTTCGGTAAAAATTCAGAACACCATATTATGTTGGTTTTGTGGCTCTCATCAGAGCACAATATCAAACACATTCTGGAAACATCGTGTCTACCTTCCAGGCACATGCAAAGCACATTTTGTACTCATAATGGACACACATTTTGCTCAAGTTAGAAACAAAATAGACAGATTGTGGACTCATCAAGGTTCAATTTCAGGTATATATTGGAAACGAAAGACACAATCCAGAAACATTTTCGAAACAAAATTGTTACATTTCAGACTCACTATTAGATGAATTTCAGACCATAATCAGTACACATTTCAATCACCATTTTGGTCACATTTCCCACTTTTGATGGTCCAAAAGTCGACAATGTGTCGTGTCCAAATTACAGTGACACTTCGCCCAAAATGAGTCAGAAATTGTTACTTGGGCACACAACAGCTCAATGCTTTAATGGCTGCTTGACTATTATGATAATATTTTGCCTTCTATATCCTTTGTCAATATTGAACTGGGCACACTTTCTTACGGAGTGAATTTCTGCTTGAAAAATACTTATGGTTTTCCCAAACTATCACAGTGTTTGGTTCCTGGCCCGTACACTCCTATCCCAGTTTCTTCTATTGCTTTTTAACAGTCTGTGTACCATTGAATGGCATTCTTCCCAAGTCTGGTAATGGTATTTGGATCCTATTCCTTCTTGTTGCTTAATTCCGTAACGAATTTCTTTGAAAAGTTTTACCTTTTCTTCATATCTTTTGTAAGTTTTCCTCGTGTAATATTCGACGTACTGTTGCAGTTGAAACCAAAACATCAGAAGCATTCAAAAGACGCTGTTGTCAAATTAATTATTTTAAATATTGGGCGTTAAATACGAAATCATTAAATGTGTGTATTTTTACCAAGGAAGCTAAATTCCCCAAGCGTTTGCGATGGTTTAAGAAAATAACTATTTTATTAGTTCAGCGGGTGCCCCAGTTATCCAGAGTTCTGACCCTAAGCGTTAATGAATTATTTATGTCTTCGAAAGTGACATTACGGAGTCTTCACTTCAAAGGTCTATTATGTAATAATATTCTACATTTAGCAGAAACTGTATAGGATATAATAATATGCAAGGTGGATGTCTGTCATTTCTTGTTGTGGTTTTACAATGCCGATAATTAATAGGGTTACTATAAATAGAGGAGAAAGAAACTTGTGTTCATGGAGACTGTATAAGAAGAGCTACTCATACGGAAAAATTGACAAAACCTGTCCTTAAAATCGTGTATCTAAGCAGTTTGTTTTTTCACCGCGGCGTCGCACATTGCAAATACGATAAGTAACCTTAGTTTTTATAAATGACAGCAACCAAATGGGGCATGTCCACGTGACGTCATGCCCTGAGGAATCTGACATGGAATATACAACATCTGATAATAAACAAGCGTTCTTTGCTCAACACGTGGTTCTTAATAGTTATTTGATTTAGTGCTTTTTTCGACGTTGTTTTAGTACAAAGTGGAAACTAAGTAAAAATAATAAAATAACAACAGCGGATGCAATGACAAAAATAAGCATATTCAGAATTGTCAAAATTGGAAATTAATAAATTATCAGCTTATGTCAGTGCTACGAAGTGTTGTGTGAAACTGGGCGGAATCTGACCAATCAGAGGTCTACATTTGTTATTTATCGAATTTATTTTATAATAGGCTTTAGAATATAGCCAAAGGGTGTGTTTTTAATTCTCCCAATTTTTCTTTTAAACACTTATACTCATTATAACTGAGCTGAGCCTTTAAATGTCTTAAAAAATTCCATACAGAAGACACGACAATAGGTATTCGTATTTTTCACCCCTTAAAAGTATAAACACATTCAGCAGCACAGAATGCAACTAATTATTTCACCACCAAACGATCACAGTTTTCGATATTTCTTAACACGGGGACAAAACGGATTTCTTACTCATAAATTTTTTCTGTTCCCTAACCTCACTTACCTAACACTCTGTCAAATGAGCTAGCAACCAATAAAATACCATGAACTGATAGTGTATGCAAGGCTCATGATTGGATGTTATTGTTCTGCAGTCAGAAGTGTTTGGTATGGTATTGACACTGGCGCCCTCTACGATTACCAAAAATTGAAATACATGGAGTTCGATCTCCGTAAATATTCTCCATGCTTGTGTGTATCGTAGGTATAATTTATTACTGCTATGTCACTTCTAATCAAAAGATTGCCTGACTAAAAAACAAATATTGATCTCGGATGTGTCACTAACTTTGGTCACGATTTATGGAGGATAATCTACTAAACTAACGGTGCTTAGAAATTTTATTAATAGATTTGTTGATTGAGATAAAAGTGATTGATTCTGGATCCAATTTAGTTACTAAACCATCCCACAAATAATGAAATAGGACTAAAGGAGCTACTATAATAGTCTCTGAGACGTTCCTGCGAAACTAAGTAGAAGTAAGGGGACACAATAAATATTTTAGGTCTCAGTGAATGTCACGCCATCATACATACATCCCATAATAATAATCCTGATTTGATACTATTTATTTGCGTAATATGTAAAAACATATTTATTTGTATCTTTTCCAGCTTTCCGGTTGGCTAGCATTAGCTATCCTCTCGGGAGGATCATTCTTAATACTAATTCCGGCTTTGCCGATTCACGCCCAACCACCTGTCCTTGCAGTACTATCTTTATTGCTGTTGCTCCATCTTGTGACCCATCTGGGTGCTGCATTGATCGATCCTGCCGAAGCCGCGTTAAGAGAAAGAGAGCCGGTACCAGTACCACAACTTGACAGGTAAGTACTTTCAATAACAAATATCTGAATTTTAAAAGTTGGCTAGAGGGCAAGCCATATACAGATTGCGTACCCTCGCCTCGGATTACACAAGTACGACAAGGATATATGAAAGAGAGAGAAAGAATAATTGTGCGCGGTCATCACTTTGTTTCATCTTAGGGGTGTATACTTATTTCCCGAGACTGGCCGAATGGTCCTTTACAGAGAGAATTCACTAGTTGGTGGTATTCAGTATGCTCCCAACATGGAAGGAGTGAGGGTGTTAAAGAAATAAAAAATACAATCGTTATTACGTAACCTGTACATCTTAAAATTTATTTTTGTCAACATGATCATTTCAGACCAAGTTGACAATTTCTAACTACAATAGGATATTATTTTAGCCATTGTAACTTGAAAATAAAACAGCATTTCTTGAGAGAACCATAATTAATAAACTAAAAATTTCCTTCCATTAATAAATTAAATTGAAAAAATAAAATAAGTAGGTACCTACACCTATTCTAAACATAAAATATAAACTTCCTGAAAAAATAAAAATAAAAATCCATTCTAAAGGTAAACTTAATTTTAATGAATTAAGTGCTCAAATAAACCACCTTCCTGTGCCAGACAATAACCAAATCTGTGATAAAGATTTGATCTCATATCTCTAAGATTATTTGGCGTAATGCTGGCACAAACGTGCTGTATTTTCACCCTCGAAAAAAAGTCAACAATAACGAGACAAAAATATCATTTGTACAAATTAATCTGCGCTTCTGGCAACAGCGGTTAAAATAGGGAGGCAATGAGCATTCGGCCAGTCTCGGGAAATAAGTGTACACCCCTAAGGTGAAACAAAGTACACGACTTAATGACCGCGCATAATTATTCTTTCTCTCTCTTTCAGCTGTTTTTCTGTCGTACTTGTGTAATCCGGACGGTTCGGATGTAATTTACGCAATCTGTATAGCCAGTCTGATTCATTAAAATAGTTTCTTTTTACAAATTTCCTTTGATATCGAATTTCCTCAAAAGCACAGTAACTTTTAGAAAGATAAATCTAAAGAACCAACATTTATCTCAGTATCACACAAAAGCATATGAAAGCGGCGCTTAAACCGTTTCGCAGAAACTTTTCAAAGAAGAATAGAAACTAATATTTGTAGAGATTACAAAAACAAAACTGAACGTTTCACTTTTATTTGTTAGTCGACGAATACAAAAAACTGTTAGGTACGTACTTTGAAAAAATAATTAACTTCATTATAAACAAAAACATGTGGAAGACGACCCAGGTGGAGACCACGAAAAACCTGGGATGATGCAGTAGCGGAAATTCTGAGAGATCGGGGATTAAACTGGCAGGAGGCGAAGCTAAAGGCTGGAAATAAACGGGAATGGGCTAAATTTGTACATACATACAGATTGCGAAAGGGCTTTTCGAACCAAACGATTTACACAAGCACGACAAGGAAACTATGAGAAAAACAGCTTGAAAGAGAGAGAAAGAACAACTGTGCGTGGCCAGCGAGGGCGTGTATTTAGTTCCAGAGGCCGGACGAATGTCCACTGCCCCCCCATTTCAACTGCTGTTGCCAGAAGCGCAGACTAATTTGTACAAATGATATTTTTGTCTCGTCATCGTTGACTCCTTTTCGAGCTCATGTACTATTAGGCAAAACCAAACACCTTCATCTGGCAACAGTGTCATTTTCAAATACAATGGCATGCGCTTCCAACGTGATCAACGTTTGTAGCGAAAAGACCTAGGAATATCAATTTAAATGTGAATTCTCTCTGTAAAGTACACTGTTGCCGGATGGAGGTGTTTGGTTTTGCCTAATAGTGCATGGACCCGAAAAGGAGAGAAAATAAATGAAAACCAATTTTAACATATCTTAGTTAGATCTACAAATAAATTGTTACAAAAGTCTCATCTTTTGTATGGCATTTAACGGCAGAAGTGGTCCGCCATTAACCGATAAAGACGTAATGGCGTAGCTTAATTCAGACATAGAAGACGTACCTTTCCGGTCAGTGATATCCACATAAAATTAGAGTGTCTTTGATACATTCAGGAAAGTATGACGTAACGAGAAACATTCGTCACTTACTGTATTATTCGTTGTTTACCTATAAACAATGAAAACTAAATAGAATCTGTGCCCTTCAGCACAATATGCCCGATCTGTCAGTGACGTAATTCTGGCATCGTCTATAGGACATGTACACCAACTGACAAGTTGTCACTAATGACAGAGGTCCGGAGGATTTGTAATTTGGTTGTTTTGTATTGATTTAATCATCCTTTTTATTATAAACAGTCATATATAGCTTTTAAAATATCCAAGCAATTATCTGTTTGTTTATAATTGAAAAGATCATTACAAAACAACCAATCTAAAATCTAGACAAACAATTGTTTATCCTCAGGGCTACTGTCGTTAGTGTCAACTTGTCAGTAATAAATCAAAGAAAAAAACAGACGAAACAAAATACTAGTAACATAAATTTGAGTCTAATATCAAAAACTTCAGATCCTAAGCTCTGTGTTTTATTAACGATTGATAATAAAAACATATGGCAACAATAACTTTTATAATCAGGAAGTCGATATCAACAATCTAAATTTCAAAACAATATCACGCAAAGCAATTTCTTACAAGTTTAGTATCGCATCGTTTTTTTATTGAGTTTTTAATTAAAACTTTTTTATTGATTTCAGGACAAAATACGCTCACGTGATCGAAAGCGGCAACTGTCACTTGTGTCTAATTTTAATCAGCGGTCCTAGAACAAAACACTGCAGTTCTTGCAACAAGTGCGTGGCACGTTTCGACCATCATTGTAAGTGGTTGAATCATTGTATTGGCGCTAGAAACTACGCTCTTTTTGTAATGTGTGTTTCGACGGCGGTCGCAGCTGCTGCGGTCGTTACGGCACTGGCCGTCGCTCAGTTGGTGTTACACCATTCGTCGTGGTATTGGAGTAACCAACAAGAGGAGGGAGATTCAAGCGCTGACAAAAAGGTAAGCATCCAAATAATAACGAAAAACAAACATAAAAATAAAACTACCTTTTTGCCTCCATATTATTACTTAACTATACCGCAGTATAGGCAACACGGCATACACCATTCACCAAAGCACTATTAATAGGCGATAAGAATTTACACAGGCATTAATAGTATATTACGTAACAAGAGTTGTAAGTAACCCATTACGCAAGAAGGTGAAAAAGTAAATTTCACGAGTGCGTAATGGGATTACAGCTCTTGTAACGTACTATACTTTTCCTACGCCCATCTATTTTCTTCTCAGTGCACATAATTTCATCTTTTTCACTACTAACAGACATATTCGTAGGTAAAGTTGAGAAAATGTTCGGATACTATAATTTGTTACAAAAATTGACAGCATAAATGACATGACGTTTATTTCCATATCAAGAAAAAGCAAATTATTTTTTAAAATTGTATAATGTGTTGCCGACATTTAGGGGCATCACTCTTTTAATCTAAAATGGATTTCACTAATGCTAAGAGCTTATATGTTTTTCAATTGATTAAAAGTATGTAAATAAACCAAATAAAGTAGTAAGTACGTAAATAAAAATTTGATTGCAATTCGATTCAACAAAGAAATTTAAGTTAACTTATCTAAACGCACGTGTATGTTATGAGATTTTCATTACGTGCATGTTATTGTTAAATGTCACTTAAAAGGAATGTCTACAGTGCGATTTTTGACGTTTACGGACATGGGCGTAGAAAAAATATTTATCGAAGGTATTTTATGTTGACATTTCTGTATAAGATTATTTTATTTATTTTTCAGGACTCAATTATACCTGATGTAAACTCAACAACTTCCCTGCCTCCGTCCTCTCTGCCGTCCAGTGACGCTGCTTTTCTGGCAGTTGTAGCAGCCCTAGGTCTTCTGGCAGCCATTACAGCTGGTCTATTGCTACATCTATGCTTTTTTCACATTTACATCTCATTTTTGGGTCTCACTACCTATGAATATATTCGAAATCAAAGACAGAACCCAGTTCCTGCTACCAGCCCACCTCAAGAAGAAGAACAGGTAGGTACCTTACCTTGTTAGCTATTTGTTTTAAACTGTTAACCAACTACTATGTCTAGCCAAATGGGGTTCGCCTAAAATTGCCTGAATGCATTGACGACTCCATCAAAGAATACACCAACTGACTCTTTAGACGAAGAGCAGTGCATTCTCAGGGTCTATTCTCAAACAGTTTCATTTTTTGTCGCATGCGAGATTGTATATTTGTTTGTACACGAGTATCTGATAATGTTTATATTTTATTTGTGCTTCTTCAAGTATAATGACGTATATTATACACCAGTGAATAATAGGTGTGGATAATGAACAGGTCAAACGACACGGATAAATAGAGCCTATTCTAATTAATCTAGAATAAGGTAGATACATCCTCGGCAAACAAAGCTCAGTAAAAGTTCATAATCTATTTTGTTTGCGTTATTTTAGATAACTAGCAACCCGAATCTTAGACATCGACCTATAAACTTAGGTTGCGGAGAACAAAAAACGAAAACCACTTTCTTTACGTGTACCGTTTTGGAAGAGACGTTTTCAAATGGTAATCTAGAACCAACTCCAACGCCTCCTAGTACTCCACAGGATTGCCAATTATGTGTTATGTCTAGTAACTCTGTAGGTAAGTTGGTTTACCGAAATTTTATCCGAGATAATATTATTTACAAATCTAAATATTTGCCTCAGCTCCCGAAATCAAACCAGTTCAACTGAAGAAAGTTAAAAAAAAGTGGAACTGCTGTGTATCAGTACCAGATAGTCCAGACGATCCCCATAGTCCTTCAGAACCAAAGTGTCTTATATCATTGTGTAAGCACAAAGCTAAAAGCAAGAATTTGCCTGCTTTGGAAGGGAGACCTCACAGGACTCATGGACATTGGTCGAGTGCTAAATTAAGAATGATATTTAGGGTGCTAGGTAAGTCAACCAGCTTAAATTAAATTTGTATGTATAAAATTTTTCGCACTAGGTAACTTAGGACACAACAAACGGAATCCTAGTCAACCTGCACAACTAGCTAGAAACAACCAAGTGGTGCCTAATTCCGACCAAATTCACTCCTCCCAACCCATCCAAACTATTAACAATCTAGTTCCTGTAACCTATCCGGAAGTAACCAGAAGAGCCAATACTTTACCGGCCCTTCCGGCCCCTCCCCGTCGAAGACTTATAAGCGAGACCGAGCTGGCAAACGCGCTTTCGGTGTTACAACAGCAGCAACAACGCTGCGGACCTAGGAGGTCTCTTTATCGTAGGAGAAGAAGAAGCGTCGTCCATAGACCCAAAACTCCAGCGCTCTCTCCTATTAGAGAAAGTGGACTCTCCAATCCTGCGTCTCCGTCCCGGCAGACTTGCGCCGTATCCACTTTGAGTGGTACTACGGGTAATCGTCCTTTTTAAAGTGTGAGCTGGAGAAAATATTCGAATGGTCAAATTTATAAAAAATCATTAGTTCTAACTTAATCTTTACTTATATTTGCTATTTTGAGTTTACTCTCCTGGGAGCTCTCACTTCTTTTAGTGAAAAGGCTGTCATATATCTTTAATTGAGTCAGATGTCTATTGTCATAATGATCCGTCAATACCTTTTCTGTTTTAGTCTTTAGCACAGTACAAAATGAGATAAACATAGCCTGGTAAAATGACAACTGACAACATATACGATAAATCCAATTGCGTTTGCGCACTACCTTGGTTTTAGTTCTAGAAATTAAGCTTGCGTTCCGAATGAAGATCCCTTTAAAATGTAGGCCGTAAGGTTGGCTACAGTTTGTCAAAATTGCATATGGCCATATAAACAACAGTTACTGACAGTTACAAAACTGATGAAATAGAACTTAGTTAGCAGTTTCCTAATTTAATTGATTTTTTTTTAAAAGATAATGGATCCACAGAATGAAATAATTGATGTAGTACTGGAAGAGTTTGTGTCATCTTCGAGTAGCTCTAGTCAATCAGATTCCGATGATCATTGTTTACTTGGTCGCCATATGCAATTTCGACCAACTTTAGCCAACCTTACGGCCTAAATTTTAAAGGGACCTTCATTCGGAACGGAACCTTAAAAACTTAGGTACTTTCAAGGTCGGGTCTTGGGACTATGTTAATCTATATAGTGTAACCTATATCATTTAACTTTTTAGGATTAAGGATTTTTTATAAACTCACGATTACTCAATTCTTACAACGTTTAAACTTTGTTAATAATTTGAATCGACATGACAATGTATAGTGAACAGAATGTTTACAACAAAAGTACAAAGAAAAGTAACCATTCTAATATTTTCAACCAATGCATCGGTGTATAAAAACCATATCGCTTACTGTGGTGTCTATTCAATAGTATTGCAGTTAATAAAAATGGTTGTAGAATTTTGCGTAATTAACTAAACGCCTTAAATAAATATTCAACAATAAATATTTACTTCCAACACAACCTCAAATGTCAATAATAAAATAGCTGTCGGCATGAATATCCGTTTGTAACGCCAATGACATGAAACGGTCGTTACCAGTCAACATAGATAAATAAGACCGATTTCGATTTCTGCGCAAGACAGTTGGCAAACTTCACGTGGCTTCTTCCTATGTGAAAACGGAGTCTGTATGTTACAAAATTCTATTGAATAGACCGTTATATAATATGCGATATTGTAAGAAATGTTATGTGTATGAAAAATAGTTTCACTCAACTACATTAAGTCTGAAGGAACTTTTGTTGCAAAAAGTATGTAGAGTGATGTTTTGAAGCAGAAAAAATGAAGTGAAATTATTATTTCCTTAAATTTTATAATGACATACAATACAAAGTTAATAGAGTGGTGGCATAAAATGCAATGTGTGTGGTGTAAAAGAGTAAAAGAATGTAATATCTCAAAACTAGTGCACTTATATAACTTTACAGTTTATCATCCCTGAGTATACTTAGTATATAGTTTTATCTTAAAAACGTTTTTTAAATCCTTTCGCCATAAAATACAATCTACATATCTATTAAATAATACATTTTTAACTATTCAACCTAATAAATATGGATATTTATATCGATCAGTTTTTGACATAAAAATGACAACCTTTTACTGTCGTAATTCCATACACACGACACTCAGACTGAATCCGCTTCTTGAAAATGAAATTATTGGGCTTAAGGAAAAACTGATGGGTATATTTTTTCTTTTTTACGTATCAAGATTTTATAAAAATCAAATACTACATAAAATAGATATTTTTAATGACTCAGATCTAGATAAATATTGCATAGAAAGTTTTAAAATAGTGTTGAAATTTAAAAACTTGAGTATCAAGTAGTTTAAACTTATTTATAAACTTGCCTACACTCTATTAACTATTGTAAAATTTGATATTGTACTTACATGTTTTGTGAAGTGTTACAATATTTATTGACAATTTAAGCCTTTTTCACTTACACAATAAAATCTACCAGTTATAAAGCATTATCCGTTTTATAATATTTGCATCTTAATTCGTAATAATGGATGAGGGTCTACAGAACACGTATACCGGTAAAGAACAAATATTTGGTCATAGAGTCTCAAACTTTCAATTTAATTATCATTAACAGCCAAAGTGTTTTTTAAATAATTTATCATGTTCTTTTAATAAAGGAATATTTAAATAATGCCATCCTTTATTTATTAAAATGCGACTTACCTTAGTTTAAACCCATATGAATTAAATATTAAATGAAAATTGTGAGTATATAACAGGAAATAGTAAATATCGTAACACAACTGAAGAAATAACATTTATTAATTGTATAAAACAGACATGTTTTTATATATTTGAATAATTTGTTACTTGATCAAATTATATCAATGTTTTTGTGTGCATTGAATTGTTAATAAAATTATATTTATTACAAAAGTTTTTCCTTTATTACCAGACTATTTTCTAGCTGATGTCAACATTAACAAGCGATATTTTCATTGATGCGTTAAGGCCCGGACACACGGAACCGCACCGTGCACGATCCATGGTTTGTGGAAAATAGATGCTGTTCTTCCTCCACAGAGTGACGATCAACACTGGGGCACAGTACGATATAGTGTGTAGCAGTAGCAGCATACATAGAGTAAGCACGAGTGTCGTTGCCGGATTGCAGCTTGTAGACTATGTTGATAGTATTTGTGTAGATGTACAGTCTTTGACAACAAATCTACTGTTACCGTGGAAATGAACCAAAACTTTGTTGTACCAGAATTCCTTTAAAAACTATGTGAACAGTTACATCGAAAAAAATAAACAGAAAAACTACACAAACGAAACAGAGGAGTGAATACCACGTGTAAACACTTCAGAGATTATCATCGTAATTGCTGCAAATTCTTTTCACAATATTCACATTCACTTATGCAACATTGGTACATGTGAACAGTGGTGTAGGTTGTCTACTTTCAGATAGCAGCTATAAACAATGAAATGACAATATTGGCACTTATAATGTTAATATCACCATCATACAGAAACGACACCTTTGCTCATAATTAAAAACAGGATCTAATATTAGGTACTGGTACTGTAATTTCATTGCTAAAGTGAAAATAGACAACCTCCGCCACTTTTCACACATATAAGTGCATAAGTGAATATGAACATTATTGTGAATTGATTTTGATTATTTGGTGATAATTTCGAAAGTGTTCCCACGTGGCTTTCGCTCCACTCTTTCCATTTGTGTAGTTTTTCTGTTTATTTGCAATACTACTGTTCACATATTTTTTAGGTTCAGTTATTCAAACTCTTTCTCGCAGTGTAAGTTGTTTCAACAGTTTTTTCAGTGCGTCATCTTCACAGTAAAATTGGGAACAATGTATTTTTTATAGAAATGTCAATATGAGTCTCTTCTGAGTGATTCTGTGTTATTGCCAAACGTAACCCAATTTTAGAATTTCCTTACTGCAAATGAAGTAACTTTTTCATTAACGTGTTACTGCAAAAGAAAGTGGCCAGTGGCCAGTGGCATAGCTATCATAGGGTCAGGTGGTGCAGTGCACCAGGGCCCCGGAGCTCAGGGGGCCCTCTAACCTCAGCTTTGAAAACAAAAATAATTATTTAATATTCGCGAATGATACGACGCAGGCTTGGATGTGAGAGAAATTATAGACGAATTCGCAAAAATTAAAGCGCGCAAGAGATTGTGAATTGGACGGGGAATTCTGTTGAAAATCGTTTTTTCCCTTAATTAATCTCATCTGTATAATAAATATTCTTTATTGTCATGTGCGTCGTTGTTTATTTATTCCCTTTTTCTTCTATTAAACACATGGAGATTCTAATAGAGACGACGTATGGATTTAGCCTACTATAGGGATAAGTTCAACTCACTGTTTCCTATTCTTATTTCTATCAATAATTTTGAAGGCCAATATAAGTTCAAACTACGCGGAAAGAGGGGAGAAGGGCCCGATTCTTTCCCTATGCACCAGGGCCCTTGTCCCCCTAGCTACGCCACTGAAAGTGGCTATAATCTGTTTACAATAGTTTCTATCCAAATTGAATTGTGCACATATTTGAATTATATATTCCAGTAAATTCCAGCTCCTCTTTCTTCTGCTGTCTTAATCCACCAGTATACCACCTGGGTCCAGATTTTCTATCGGGTCCCTGATGGTAAGCCAGATCATTAACAAGTATAATTG
This sequence comes from Lochmaea capreae, assembly GCA_949126875.1. Taxonomy (NCBI): domain Eukaryota; kingdom Metazoa; phylum Arthropoda; class Insecta; order Coleoptera; family Chrysomelidae; genus Lochmaea; species Lochmaea capreae. The sequence continues at coordinate 25,944,326 of OX421404.1, forward strand.
TTTGATTGGAAACCTTTCCCGGTCTATTTGTATGTTTTCCCCTGCCGTCTTCGGGGCTTACCCCCTTCAGAACCAAAGAATTATGTAGATATTGAACTCTCCTAGCTGTAATTCCGTGAATGGCTATAAATGCCTTGTAGTAAACGGAAACGTCTTTGAAGGAATATTTATCTTTCACAGGGGTTGAAGGTCGGCACCTTTTTACCGGAAGTAACGTAATTAGAGCGCAAAGATAGTTGTCCTGATAATCTTTTGTACTAATATTGTTAAACTCAGTAAAAATGCGTTTTCTTTAGAGTTTCTACTACAACATCAAAACACTTGAAACGTTTACATTCACAGTTGTTAAACCTGTTTCATGAGATGCCAGACGAAAGTTTTTCATAACGTCCTTCCTTTTTTTGGTTGACTTTTCCGGTTCAATTCGTATACAACCGTCGTCACTTTCACTCGACAAACTCTCCATTGTGAGAACAGTATGTTTAACAATGCGTTTTATAAAATTAACAAGAATGAACTGATAGCGGCTACGAATACTGCTGCGTTCAGTGCAGAAAACAGACTGATAAAAAGAGAACGCAGGTAAGATTAAACATCCGGCGAGGTGGAACCTCATCGTTCTTCTTTTGGCGCGCGGAAGTCTCATCGTTCTTCCACGTTATCGCCTATTTTCAAATGCGATTTTTGGGCGAATCTAATTGTTTTCCCCCTGCAACGTTTGGTGCGTTAAAAGTTCAAGTTATAAGCACAAATGGACCCTCATCGTTTTTCTACTGGACCCTTCAATTTGATTCGCTCGTAAGCTAACCATATTTTGTGTAATAATAAAACTGTTTTAATCATAGAGATACTACAGATAGAGGCAAAAAGCCAGCTCGAAACCCGTCAGCATGTAAGAGAGAGATAGAAAGTCAGAGGTTTAGGCTGTCTTTTTCTAATAGCGCGCATGTTATATATAGGTACAGACAAAGACAGAAAAACTTCGGATCGTCTGTCTCTTTCTCTCTCACTGGAGTTCGGGCGGACATTCCCACTTACACCGTGGCCTATGGCTTGTTGCCTCTATCTGTAGTATCTCTATGGTTTTAATTGAGCTGCAATAGAGAAAGTGGATAATAAAATAAAACACACACATAGTTTCTCAACATAGTTTACTGTTAAGCACCAAAAAAAGCACATTTATAAACATTTATAAAAGATGAAGAAAACATTATATTTATATAAAAAGATTTAAAAGTAGAATGAAAATGCCCTACACCCTCTCAATATATAAACTTAAAAATTAAACTTGATAAAACAACGAATTTTTTTCAACTCTTACAATAAAGCTCTGTGATATATTTTCAACAATTAAGGCCACCTAACTAAATCATTAAATAGGTATGTATGTATATAATATTGAACAAATATAAAAGTTCTTTTTTTATATATATAGTTTTGAAAGAACGTCGACAACCTGAGTGAATTGGACTTTCTTTAACCGTAACATATCAGCTGTATGAAAACGTACTTTAAATCACTTGAAGCCTCGTCCTGCAAATTTACAAAATAGTGTACACTGAGAAAACTATCCAACTCAATAAATATAATAAATTTGAACATAGACGAACTTATATATAAGCATTTTTTAGTCTCAATACAATTCCTTTATTATAATTTGTACATTTCAGAAGGCAACTCTTAGTTTTTTTTTTCAAATTCTTCAAAAGCAAAATATAAGTTAGACTATTTTCAAATTAAGAATATGATGGATCTCAGTGTATGCGTGATTCACAGCAAACATCAACAATTGAGTTTAATCTAATGGCAGTATGACGAAAGCTAGTATGTATTTATTTATATTTTAATGTGAAGGCGTACATTTGTATCTAAGATTACAGTTACAGTGCTTTTTGGTTTATTGTGGAAATTAGTCCAAAATGGCCAAAAGGACTCTCTTGTAATCTCCAGAAGTATCGCCCTGGAAAGGATAGGAATGTCAGTTAAATACATGCAACGCCACAGTAAATACTTAAGCATAGATACCAACATACTTAGCAAGTAATCTCTAGCGAAAATACTTTTTTTTCTACTCCTGTATGTGTATATTTTTTTGTAAAAAAAATACCACCCCCTCCCCATTATTTTATCCGCCTAGTTCGAGTGTCTTTTAATTTTGCCTAATTTAACCATCTGTCAACAATGTCAAAATTATTATTTCATATTTAGTGCAAATTATCGCCTAGTTAAACTTAAAAATTTAAAAAAGACAAAGAAGAAAAATCTTTGCAACGGATAATATTTTGGGGGCATAAGTACTTAATGCGATCTACAAAGGACGGGAAGTGAACAACAAAGGACGCGAAGTGATCAATAAATTATTAGAGATCATCTACAAAGTACGCGAAGTGATGAGCAAAGGACGAGAAGTGATGAGCAAAGGACAAGAGGAGACGAGCAAAGGACGAGAAGTGATGAACAAAGGATGAGAAGTGGTGAGCAAAGGACGAGAGGAGATGAGCAAAGGAAGAGAAGTGATGAACAAAGGATGAGAAGTGATGAACAAAGGATGAGAAGTGGTGAGCAAAGGACGAGAAGTGATGAGCAAAGGACGAGAAGTGATAAAAAAAGTAGGCAAAGTAATCAACAAAGAACTAGAAAGGATGCGAAGTAATCTATAAAAAGTGATAAAGGAATGAAGAGAAATGGTCTACAAAGGACCATAACTGATATACAAACGACGTGAAGTGATCGCCTATGAACGAGAAGTGATATACAAAGGAAGCAAAGTGGTCTGATCAAAAACGGACTCAAAGTGACCTAAAAATATTCAAAAATGTCTATACAGTACACAACGTGAAGAGCAAAGGATGAGAAGTGATGATCAAAGGACGAGAAGTGATCAACAAAGTACGCAAAGTAATCAACAAAGAACTACATTGGATGCGAAATAATCTATAAAAAGTGATAAAGGAAGGAAGAGAAATGGTCTACAAAGGACCATAACTGATATACAAAGGACGCGAAGTGATCTCCTATGAACGAGAAGTGATATACAAAGGAAGCAAAGTGGTCTGATCAAAAACGGACTCAAAGTGACCTAAAAAGATTCAAAAATATCTATAAAGTACGCGAAGTGAAGAGCAAAAGATGAGAAGTGATGAGCAAAGGATGAGAAGTGATGAGCAAAGGATGAGAAGTAATGAGCAAAGGATGAGAAGTGATGAGCAAAGGATGAGAAGTGATGAGCAAAGGACGAGAAGTGATCAACAAAGAACAAAGGATGTGAAATAATCTATAAAAGACGAGAAGAGAGAAGTGATAAAGGAAGGAAGGGAAATGGTCTACAAAGGACCATAACTGATATACAAAGGACGCGAAGTGATCGCCTATTAACGAGAAGTGATATACAAAGAAAGCAAAGTGGTCTGATCAAAAAGAACTCAGTGACCTAAAAAGGAGACAGTAACCTAAAAAGATCTACAAAGGACGAGAAGTAATATACATTTAACGCGAAGTGATCTACAAAGGACACTACGAAAGAGAAACTGATCAAAAAGGACTCAGTGACCTAAAAAGGAGACAGTAACCTAAAAAGATCTACAAAGGACGCGAAGTAATATACATTTAACGCGAAGTGATCTACAAAGAACACTACGAAAGAGAAACTTATTCAACGTATTGTTTTTTAAATCTCTGAAATATATGGTTGTATAGTGTTTGGAGTGAAATGTAATCATCAAACCGTCTAATTGCACAAATTACATTTTTCTACGTATAAGTCATGATATAATAACAGAAGTTAGTGTGAAAGTGAAGATCCTCATCTTCTAACTTTTAATTGTAAAAATTCTGTGACCGTGGCGTTACATCATTTACCAAAGTATTTACAGCGAATGCTGTGTAAGCGAAGCACGTTCTATACCTAGAGTTTGTCGGCTTCTACGTAGTCCTATGATTGAAGTTATGACAGAAGTTTGTTTGACACAAAGTAGAGTTCTTCTTAATATACCATGTGGACGCTATTCATAGGTTTCTTATCGATATTTTTTGGTGGTCGACTAAATTTTGTAGTAGGTAAATTTAATACTTCATCTAATGTTATTCTTACAAATAAAATTACCTGTTTTGTTGGTTTTCATAGCTAAGCAGTAATCCAAATGTCAAAAACATTTCCGCCGCAAACATTTTCTGTATATTGTAATTTGGAAAAATGATACAAACGTCATAAAGCATTCGCAATGAAATGTAAGCATATAAGCTGGGTTTGTAAAATTTAAACATCCGCAATTTAAGATTTAAGATAAGATTAGAACCAAAGCGGGATATGCGGCATTTTATACAATTTTTAAGGTTATGTTTACCAGTCGATTGTTTTCGTGTAACCTTTTCCCCAAAATAAGATTCGATGTTTCTTGCTACTCGTTGGTTGAAATTACCTCTTCACGTCCAAGACAGAGAATATATTTGTATAGTTTTTAAAATTAACCACGTCCCAATAAATAATATTATTATTATTAATTCAAAGTTCGATCTATGAATTTATTGCACCCATAAACGTAGAGATTACCTGCTAATATACTACAAATAAAAGCTAAACTTATCACCTTTATACATAAAACGAATATGAATCATTATTTTTTAACCTTCACCAAATTTTAGTAAAATTAGTCACTCGACTCGATACAAAGAATTATTACACCGTGGAGGTTAACTAAATAGATGTTTTTTTTATAAACAACAGGAAGTTAATAATAAATTATGTCTTGAAACTTTATCAAAACTTTTTTAGGGTAAAGGTATAATTCTAAAATATTTTTGTAATGATTTAATCCCAAAACCTCCAATGCATCTCTGGTCTGGTGGCCAAAGATTAGACAAACCTCTGCGATGCTAAAACTAAGCAAGGTCCAAAGACTTGCATGCATAGGCATAACAGGGGCAATGAGGACTACTCCTACAGCGGCGCTGGAAACAATGCTAGACCTTCAGGGCAACTCTAACCCGACTGGATAAATCATCAGATCATGACATGGCACATGGGAAAGGACACACAGAAATAAGGCACGTGGAAAATACCAACAGACCACATGACCGCCAGATATATCTTTCGCAAGAACTTCGAGATTGTCATCAAAGATCGAAAGGAGCTTGAGGAAGAGAACGCACCACCACTCAGAAGAGCGAATGAACTGATCTGGTACACAGACGGAATGAGCTCGGCACCGGAGCGGGTATATACAGCAAGTCGAGCAAATATGAAGGAATCGTCTCGCTTGGTAAATATGCCTCGGTATTTCAAGCAGAGGTCTTGCATGTGCAAGGGCAAATAACATAAGAGCCTACAACAGGCAGATCAGGATCTACAATGACAGTCAAGCTGCCCTTAAAGCACTTCAGAGCTCTAGGGTAACATCTCGGCTGGTATGGGAATGCGGCGAAGAACTTAGAAGACTGACGACTCGGAACAGTGTAACACTGGAGAAGGTCCCAGGTCACAAAGGAATCGCTGGCAATGAAAAAGCTGACGAACTGACAAGAGCAGGATCGTCAACCCTGATGAACGGACCCGAACCATCTGTGGGCATTCCCGGATGCTCCACTAGGTCATGGTTAAAAGGGTGGGTAAAAGAACAACACAAAAAACTCTGGAAGAATACGCATGGGAAGAAATTCATAAAAAACCATCAGAAAAAGAAGCGAAAAAACTGCTCTCAAACTACGCACCATAACGGGGCTTCTTACGGGACACTTTCCCACAAAGGAGCACCTGAACGAAATAGGGCTGTAAACACCCTCTTTTTGCAAGTTAGTCAGCTTTTTCATTGTCGATACCCTGGTGACCCGGTACCCAGGTCAGCTTGACGTTATTCCGTTTGGCTAACGTCTGGCTTGAGATTGCCTTAAGTGCCGCCTGACTATCTGATTGCCTTCGGCAGCTCTCCTATTGTTTTCTCTCGCGCATTGCAAGATTGCATATACCTATGCTTGGTTTTTTGGAGTATACTCCCGCCCCAACGCCATTTACAGTTTTAGACCATCATTAATCAGTTGGGACAATTTAAGCAAATTACAAGCAATGAAGTCATTATATAATATCCCATCACCGAATTTGGAAAAATCTACTTTATTGGTTAATACATTTTGATGGATCTGGAAATTTAGAGGAATCTTTAAAAAAATATTGTACATAGCTAAAAAGATTATAAGCTGTAAGATAATGATTTTAAATACAAATGTATAGAATTTAAGCAATGATTTATTTATTATCTCCTTGTGTGTTCCCTATTTCCGTTTTTTTTTGCTTTTTGTAACACCGGCATAATAACTTTTTCTAGCTTCGGCATAACAATTTTTTCTAACGCTGCTTTTAGTTTGATGTGATCTAAATTATTTTTCGAATAAACAAGACCACGTGCAACTTCGATGTTTTTTTTGCCGCCCCCAATTTTAAATCGGTCAAACCTGCATGTTCTGAATTTTTCTTTTTCTTGTGAATAAAATTATTGGCTTATATCAAGCTGTTTCTTTTAAAAGGTTATACAAGGAGATAATAAACTTAGTAAAAATGTATATTTGGTGATATTTACCTGTACCCAGCTTTCTAAAGTCTTTCCGTATTTGTCCAGGAAAGCTTGTTTGATATCCGCCAAATCAATTTCAGATCTAGAGACGATTATACGAATTAAAGTCTTGTCGTTTGTTCCCAATCCAGACATTGAGTCGTGGAGACGTTCAGCAAAATAACCAACTTTGCTCTTTACGCATTTCACTAAAATTTATTTTAAAAAATATTAAATTTTGTCCACAGTTTATTATAAGAAATTTATATTTACCAATTCCTAATAATCCCTTTTCAACATTTCCAGAGAATTCTTTTTTAATTGATTGTTCAATGTCTTTGCCTGTTAGCCTTTCGTATTCGGCAAAAGTGGCCCTCAATTGTTGGTAACTTCTTGTGATAAGGATGGAATTAAAGATGGATTCTTCTGTGCCCCACTTGCCTTCACCGGCTTCGATTAAAGCTTCGGCGTCAGCCAAAGCTTGTTGTTCATTCACTCCTTGATTTTCATCCCTGTTGGCCTGAAAACAAACAAAAAAACTTAAAAACTAAACAAGTGGATTTAGGTATATTTAGAGTTGAAGTTAAAATGGCAATAATGTTGTAAAATCATTTTAACGACATAGTATAAATAAAGAACGAGCAAAAATAATAACATTTTATTGAATTCAAAAAGTGATTTTGATATCATGGTTAATATATATTAAAAAAATTACTTACTTGTACCAAAGAAACACACAGTCTCTTGAAATGACCGGAAGTATCTCCTTTTAAGTCTTTTTCTAAGGGTTTACCATACACTGAAAAAAAGTATTTATTTAATCTATGAATTAATGAATGAAATTTGAGATTTTATTACACAGTTAGTCAATATCTCGTCTTCGTAACTTAAATTTTGTTCTAACCAATGACGTATTAATATACAGGGCGTGTTTTTAAAGTAAGTTTCCTCGTATTTGTAGTATTTTCATTATCTTTATTATACTGGATTTGGTATTTAATTTTGCAAATATAAAAATAAATTGTTCAATTTTTATCTTAATCTATGAATTACATGTTGTTTAACTTATATATTTTCTTAATAATTACAAAGTATACGTCGACACAGAAAAGGTTTTCCACATGGAAAATTTAAGATTCAACTCAACTTTTTAATAATTTTAATGTTCTGTGACAAACACGGACGTGTAGCGTAAATATATTAAATTTTGAAAATTAGGTGGGGTCCAAATTAGAAAATAAAAAAACTGTTTCAAGTGACATATCAAATTAAGGAGCTTTCTACGATGGTCTCGAAAATTATTTTTTTATAATTTTAAAATAAATAGCTTTGAAGATATTTGAGAAAGTAGATAAATATTGACATTTCCCAAAATTACCAGGTTTAAAATTTTGAAAAAAATACAGAAAATTTTTCTATACGTATATATTACAGAAAAACTTAAGTCCAAGGCTCATATTAATTCAAATACAAAGACTACCTCTATTATTTGCAAAATTAAAATAGAATCACTGTTATTTTTATCGATAAAAAAATTTGAAAAAATCGTCCATTGATGTGTCTTGATCAGACGCACTAACGACTGGGTTATCAAGGAGGAAATAACTGATATCAATATTTAACTATATAACGTTATACGGGGTTGGGAAAAAGTATGGAACCAAGTAAATATCTTTTAAACGAAAAGAACGATATTTATGAAAATTTGCAGGTAAGTGCAATGGAACAAAATGCATCTGATGTACATTTTTTTGTTAATAATATACTTCCGGTTTAACCGGAAAGGCCATCAACTTCTTTAATTTAAACGGGACACCTTATATATTTTTACAGATTTTGAAAGAGTTTGTTATTTTGATTTCATACATACTGAGTTTAGTGTAAACAATTTTGTAAAAATGAGGAATATAGCACTTTAATCAACCTCCTTTGAGTTTTTTGCATTAGAGCAAAAAACTATTTAGATAAACTAATTGATGTTGTTTGTATGCATAGTAATAAATAAACGAGTACTGTTTAGTACGTCTTTTGTTCTCCAAGTGTCAAATTCTAATTGACGGAAATAAATTTTACAATTTAGAATGGTTCAATTAAGTGAAAAAGAACGTATTGAAATTTTAATGATGATCGGTTATGGTGATCGTGTTAGAACTCATGAAGAAGTGTGTCATATTTTTAATAATTTGCATCCGGAAAGAAATCCTATATCACGCTCAACAGTAACTAAAACATTACAACGTTTTAATACAACTGGGATGGTAAAAAAATTGCTTAAACCTGGAAGACCGCGGACTGCAACGAACGAATCTGTTAAACAAAATATTGCAATCGATTTAGAAGAATCACCTCAACTTAATTCCACCACAAATTTGGCACTAAACCATGGTATCAGTCGACGTTCTGTAGGAAAGATATTAAAAAGTGAAAAGTATCATCCGTATAAGGTACAGTTGGTTCAAGAATTGTCCGACGATGATTTTGACCGACGGCTGGAATTTTGCGAACGGCTAATGGACATCTGTAATGTCGACGACAATTTTGCTTCTAACATAGTTTTTTCCGATGAGAAAACTTTTTGTTTAAATGGAACAGTTAATCGCCATAACTCAAGGTATTGGTCAAATGAGAATCCTCATTGGATTCATGAAGCACATACCCAGCATCAACAGAAATTAAATGTTTGGATGGGAATTGTCGAAAATAGGCTTATAGTTCCATTTTTTATCGACGAAAACTTGAATGGTGGCAAGTATTTGGATCTACTAAATAACGAAATTATTCCTGCACTTCAACAGAATGGGCAATTACCACAAAATGTTTGGTTTCAACAAGATGGAGCACCTCCCCACTATGATAGACGGGTTAGGGATTTTCTGGATGCGAATTTTCCAAATCGATGGATTGGACGTAGAGGATTCATAGAGTGGCCTGCTCGTTCTCCGGATCTTAGCCCGTTAGATTGCTTTCTTTGGGGTTATCTAAAATCACGTGTTTACGCTAGACGACCAACAAACTTACAGGAATTGAGACAAAGAATTATTGATGAATGTGAACTAATACGTGGAGAAGTCTTGGAAAGAGTGACTCAAGAATTTGTTAATAGGATGGCATATTGTCAGCAAGTAAACGGCGAGCATTTTGAACATTTGAAGTAATTTTGTTTCTCATTATTCTAAAATAATGAAATGTACACCTATTGTACAACTAACAACCTCGTTTTTACATTTTTTTTTACACTAAACTCAGTATGTATGAATTCAAAATAACAAGATCTTTCAAAATCTGTAAAAATATATAGGGTCCCATTTAAATTAAAGAAGTTGCTGGCATTTCCGGTTAAACCGGAAGTATATTATCAACAAAACAATGTACATCAGATGCATTTTGTTCCATTGCACTTACCTGCAAGTTTTCATAAATATCGTTCTTTTCGTTTAAAAGATATTTACTCGGTTCCATACTTTATCCCAACCCTGTATATTCTGATGATATGAATAAACATTCTTTGTTAACCAGCGGAACTATTTCAAACTGACTTTGCAGGTGTTCTCTTTAGTCGGTGGTCTGACATCAAGAAAGTGTGTGTGTTTTTGTGTGGAAATTGTAAGTAAGTATACCTATATTTATTAGCAATTATCTATTTTGACGAAACTCGGTATGATACACACGATACGGTTAAGAAAGGATGGACTGATGGGTCAAAATACAAATACAATATAGAATTATGTTTGGTAAGTAGACGAAGATTATATAAATACCTTCAGAGTTTAGCTACGCAACGCAACTTAAAGGGGATATATGATTAGATAGCTGGCACTATATCTTTTACGTCAACTATAACTTTTAGTGGTGTAAGTTAGGCTTTTGAAACTACGCCTCGTGGTTATAACCACGCTTATTTTGCATTATTATCATGTGTCACTTTTTATCGTCTATAACAACAAGTTGAATATTTTTCCAACAGTTACTACCTAAACCTTATCGAGAACATTGTATAGTACGATATGTTGGATTTTAATTAACTTAATTAATTTAATACTTAATTTGATTCCCCGAGGTCAACGTTACGTGTTATTTTTGTAGATAAAAATATAAATAACCCACCTTAAAATATGCTGCTATGTTTCCATTTATAAATTTGTTACCACATGATGAATTTCGGGTTTGTTTTTATTGGAAAAAAAAATTAAACATTTGAAACACGTTTTCTGTTGGTGGAATTGATTTGGGATAATTATATTATATACCTACGAAGTAAACAAAGTCGCAAGAACATTTTCTTGAAGAAATCCTTTGAGTAAAACTATACAAAAATATTTACTTTTCAATTTTTTTGGTACCCCTTTTAAAATTTTTCCCATAGCCAACGAACACGTGTTTTAGCTTTTTCAATTAATTTTCATCTAACACAAGCCGACGACACTGGTACTTCTGCCATGATTTCTTATGACTCAACAAATTTTCCTTTCATTTTATTGATTTTATCAACATGGCTTCATTTTTAAAATTAGCATTACTTTTGGATAATCATTTTTCAAAGAACAATCATAAAATTGTGTACAGATCGTAAAAATAATGTTTATTCAATATATGATTTATTTGGAATTTTCTTATCAGTCATTTTAATCGTTATTAGAAAATGACACACGTTGAAAATTCTTCTGTGGATGATAGGGGGCATTCATTACGTAAGGGTCACAAGGGGGGGGGGTCAAAAAATATCTACATGCCCTATCTGGGGGGGGGGCAAAACTTATTTATATATATGAAAATATTATTACTTTAATCTTCATTATGTACATATTTTTTACGTATGTTGTTTTATTTTTAACTAAGGATTGTATTTGAACTTAATTAAGTGCTTTAAGGACTGCCGAGAGAAGTGTAAACACAAATCAAATGAGCCCATTTTATACAATTTTTCGTTCGCCTATGGTAAATGGATTTTTTTTTCTAATATATTAACCTTCTTTAAAAATTTCGTGATACGTCCATGAAAATTGGTATTTTAACAAATAAATTGATCCCATATGAAAATTCAAACATACGTCGAAGATAGATGGATATTTTTACAAATAAATTGACAAAAATGGTACGTCCATGGTAGAGAATCATAGTTAATGAAAATAAGAACCAAAGGAAGGGGGTAATACCAAAGAATCTTAGTTGTTTTTTGTCGTTTAAACATCTTTGTTTTGAAAACAAAAATTGATTAGGTACCTAATTATTTTTATAGCATTTCTATTCGTTTAAAAGTTTCCATAGACACTAAAACTAACTGCGAGATATTTTTTTGTAGGTATAAATATTTGTTAAACAAATTTTACTATACCTACACAAAATTACATCACAAAATGTTGTAATGTAAGTAATTCTTTCAGCGTAACAACCTTGACTTAAAAATGTTTTGAAATCGGCAACTATTAGCAATCACCTCCCGAAATAAATTCACATAACGCTAATAACATCGGAACTAATAGTCAACAGCGTCAGCTATAAAATGTATACAGTGTGTATCAATGAAATGGAATCAAAATTAAATGCTTCCGTATATGATGGAAAGAGATTGAAAATTCGCTCGAAGGGAAAGAGAAAAAATACAACGACGATACTTATACTAATAGTCAACTGTAACATGTATACAGTGTGTATCAATGAAATGGAATCAAAATTAAATACTTCCGTATATGATGGAAAGAGATTGAAAATTCGCTCATAGAGAAAGAGAAAAAAGACAGCGCCGATACTTATACTAATAGTCAACTGTAAAATGTATACAGTGTGTATCAATGAAATGGAATCAAAATTAATGTATATGAAGGAAAGAGATTGAGAATTCGCTCGAAGGGAAAGAGAAAAAATATAGTAGCGCTGTTTATATGATTATTAAAAGTATATACTTACATTGTTCATAAAATTGTGCAATTGTACGTATACCATAGTTCGAAAGAGTGCACAAAATTTCGATGATCGCTTCTTCGTCGGTACCCAGTCCAGCTACGGCATCGTGAAGTTCTTTGGCATAAAATTGTGGCAGTGGAGTCATAAGGGCTACCATAACATCTTCGAATTTGCCGCCTAATTCGCTTTTCAATTCAGATACAAGATCTTTACCGTAGGATGTTTTGAAGGTTTCGGCGATTTCAAGACGTTGGACGATACCTCTACGCGCTAAGACATCGATGATGGCTTTCTCGTCAGTGCCGAAACCTTTCATAGCCTTCTTTAGTGTGGCGGAATCGGCCACAGGGTCGAAGGGGTCTGCTGGGTAGACAGTGGGCGTACACTGAAAGAGATAAAAAAAATATTGTAGATTTAAATATTTATGTTTTTGTTTGAAAGAGCTTTAAGGCAGGTTTTAAGCAATTTTGGTTTGTAAAAAAGGTTTTAAAATTTACATTTTTTTCTCATTTCTTGTTGTTGATAAATACTTTGAATTTACCAAACTGTAGTTACGTATTTGTTAAACACTTTTGTAGGTATGTATATAATTTCAATATAACCTACAAGTCATTGACTCTGCAAATATTAACGCACCTTATAAGATGAAAATATTCATAATCAATGTAGACAATTTAAATTCCTCCGGCCCACTTGTCTCTCGGTCTGGACACGACAAATTCGAAGACTACTGAACTGATTTTCGTACAGTTTCTAACCAATAGATTTATAAGTAAGGTTGAAGTGTATAATTTATTTCCAAAAAAATAATAAATCCCTTTTAAAAATTCTCAAATGTATTCAATAGAAAAGAAGAACACGAATTCCGGGTCAGTTCCCGGAGTTTTCAAAGAATAATCTTAACGAAGTGGTATTGAATCAACTTAAGAAATTTTGTTGGTTTCAAGTTTTCAAACCGCACCTTTAAATTAATAATTGTTCCAAATTTAGAATCACGTTTTTAGATAACGCACTCGCGGATATTTTTTCAACCATAAAAAAATGATTGCTATTGTTCGTGCTGTAGTGAAAACAATAATACTGGGTGTTTCTTGGAATTATGGAGATACGTATAGTTGGTATACAGGAAGGAACCGGACATCAGAATGTAAAAAAATGGAACCCTAACTGAGAGGATGTAATTTTAAAGTTGTTTTTAAAAATATATATAATTTAATAATCCCCTAATTTAAAATTTTGAAAAAAAATACAGAAAAAAGTTCCTTTCTTATAGATAACAAAAAAATCTAGATTTTAAAAAACATTGCGGTTTTTATTGCAGTTGCATATACACGGTTATTGATTAGTGTGATCAAGTTCAGTGCCTTCTTTGTCCTTTGAGATATCAATTTGAAAATTTTAGGTCTTATAGCCATCATCAGTCTCCATATTTTAAAATTATTTACAATCTTACCAGAATGCTGTGCCATATCAAAGTTACATTTTTTTAAATGAAACACCCTATATTTTATCGCATATTTGGAATCAGCTTGACCTCCCCATTACAATAATATAGGGTTATGATGTGTTCTACGGAGTATTTAAAAAGTTATAACCAATTTTCCATAAAAATCGTAACAAGTTCAATACCCTGTACAATGTAAGAGAAATTCTAGAATAAAAATCTGTTGCGGCCAAAGCATTTGAATAGTAGTAAAAATCCTGGAAAATTACTTATTTCGTTAATATTCATTGAATCTGATACAGGGTGAATCAAAATAAAAATACATTATTTTCTCGGTTTTTTTCAAATGGATCACTCTGTATTTTATGTGAGAATCGAAAAGTACTACCAACATACTTTTTTTTATACAGCATTTCCTATACCTAAAATTATTAGTTCTTGAGATATTTTGATTTTTCTATGCAAAACATTGATTATATCAAAAAAATATGGTCCTACTACATATTCACCAACAATACCTCCCCACACATTCAACGACCATCTAGTTTGACTGTGTGTCACTATGTGATATGGATTAGTTTATGAATAATAGTGAAAGTTGTGCCTATTACCTAACACAACCATTTTTATGAAACATGGCTCCTTACACTTTTGAGTGGGTTTTCAGTAACTGCCAGCAAAACATTAATTTCATTTTCTTCTGTCACAGAAGTTTTTGTTTTGTAGGTTTCCGTCTTTCAGGAAAACGTTCATGGTATTCTCTTGCTGATAGTAAGGCGTTTTTATTGCATTCTCCCAATATCCAGATCGTATCAATCATTTCATCACTAGTGAAATTCATTTTTGCCCTAGTTCAAATTCTTCCAAACACCAAAAAATATACCAAACCGCTAAATCAAAAAACACTAATGTACCTACTGCCACGTCATGTTATTGTCAAATATCAGTTTTTGACAAATCAATCACACCCAACTCACAATTATTAATTATTAAATAATTAGATATAATCAATGTTTTGCATAGAAAAATCAAAATATCTCAAGAACTAACAATTTAAGGTATAGGGAACGCTCTATAAAAAAAGAAGTATGTTGATAGTACTTTTCGATACTCTCATCAAATACAGGGTGATCCATTTAAAAAAACGAAGAAAATAATGTATTCGTATTTTGATTCACCCAGTATTAGATTTAATGAAAATTAACGAAATAAATAATTTTCCAGAATTTGTACTACTATTCGAACACTTTGGCCGCAACAGATTTTCATTCTTGAATTTCTCTTACAATGTACAGGGTATTGAAAAATTGTTACGATTTTTATGGAAAATTGGTTATAACTTCTTAAATACTAGTTTGTCAATAATACAAAATCTCTTTTTAATCCTCAAAGAGACCTTACCGCATTTTATTGTGAAACAGTGCACACTAATTTTACTCACAACTATACATGAAACGAAATATTACATTATAATTTGAAAATAAACTTTTTTTGTTTTGATGATCGTATAATACCCGTAACTACTTCACAGGAAATTGTTGGAACGTTGATAAGAAATAACTTAGCAAAGATAAAATTCAGTTGAAAAACAGGAAAATACTTATTTATCTGTATATTACAAAACAAAAATAGAAATGTGACTTTAGAACTTAAAACAAGCAAAATGTTTTTAAAACATTACAGGTGTGGAAATTATAGTGATGTAAGTATTTAAGACTCAATTTTTTTATGCTTTTTCTAGAGATTATATCAGGTGAGAGGAGTTCATGCATAAAAAATACTGAAAATATTAAATTCATTGAAATTAAACAAATCTGATTCATCTGTTAAGATTACATACCCTGTGTTCGTAAAGTATGGAACAAATTCATTTTTAGCTAAACAGGCCATTTTAAGAAATAATCCTGAAACACGTCGATTTTTGATTTCAATTTACCGTATTTTAAAATAATATTCTAATATACAGGGTGAATTACTTTCGAGTAATGACGTCACAGTCATTTTTTTTAAATGGAACACATGCTGATTCCAATTGGTACAGGGTGGACAAAAATACAATAGTTTTGTGTGTGCTCATAAAGTAACGCGTAACATTCTTTATTAGTTAAATTAACAATATTATCAAAAATACTTATTGTCTAGCGGACAGAATATGATGAAATACATGACTTTATAAATGTTCGAACTACAGCCCTTGCTGTATTTGACAGTAACCCAAACGGTGTACAAATTCTTGTTGAACCTTGTTTATTGTGTCTTGAGAAATATTGTTTACTGCTGTCCGAATTCTCTCTTTCAACTCTTGAATATTTGCCGGTTTCGTTTGATACACAATATTCTTCAGATGACCCCACAAAAAATAATCCAAATGATTGAAATCTGGTGACCTCGCTGGCCATTCAATACGTCCACGTCTACCAATCCACCTGTTCGGAAAAATTTCATCTAGGTACCTTCTAAGACTTACAGCATAATGTGGAGGTGCACCATCCTGTTGAAATCATAAACTTTCATCAAAACCTCCAGGATTACTTTATGAGCACACACAAAACTATTGTATTTTTGTCCACCCTGTACCAATTGGAATCGACATTTTTGGAATCAGCTCAGCTAGAGTAATCCAAAAATTGAGACAAAATGGGGGTGTTCCATTTAAAAAAAATGACGGTGACGTCATTACTGGAAAGTAATTCACCCTGTATATTAGATTATTATTTTAAAATACGGTAAATTAAAATCAAAAATCTGCGTGCTTCATGATTATTTCATGAAATGGTCTGTTTAGCTAAAAAAGAATTTGTTCCATACTTTACAATTTTACCAGTTCTATCACTCTATTGATTCATACATCGTTAAAAGGACGTTAAAAACAACATTAAAAGTTTCAGTTTTCAAGGAAATTCATTTTGTTGTATAATATACTTTTTCTAGTCATACTGGCGCTAGTAGGACAGAAAAAGCCCTAGTCTCGCTAACCTAGATCGATAAAGCGGGTCAAAAAGAATTATCATAGGCGTGGCTCACACTTTATTACGAATTTAACAAGATTGAGTGCTGGGAAAAACGAATTATGGGAATTAACACCTTGTTTGCTCTTATATTATTCCTAAAGTATTTGATACGTCGTATTTCCGTTACGAATGCCATTCGGCAACGGAATGTATGTCAATGCCAATATTTACCCGTCAGATTGGATACATTTTTTTAATGTGAAATCTTCTTTCGACGCGTTGAGCGATTCAGGTAGGGACAAACTTTGTGGGTTGGCGTTTCATTGTCACCGAAAAACCGTCACCAATATAGTAATTTTTTATTTTTTTTTTATATTCTGTTGTGAATTTTTGTTTTTATATTCAATCTATTTTTAAACTGTCGCTTTGTCCATAAAATTCTAAAATTTTTCATGGCAAAAAAGCTTATCTTTGTCTAATGTGAGTGTTAAACTCTTTTTGGATGTATAACGATATTTTAATAGGGGTTTAATTTATGTGTACACCGGTTCGTTCCAACTGGCAATAGAATCGTTCTAGGTATCTTTCGCGCAAGGGATGTATTTCTTTCACGCTCCTACTAGTACCGTTCTCAGGACGGCACAAAAACTACCTTGTGGAAGTGATGATAAAGTGTGACCATCCCTAATTCGAGATTGCACACTATACAGTACTCGAAACGATTCCTGAACGGTTCCTAAATGCCAGTTGGAACTTAGTCACCAAAACAAAGAGGATTGTAAACCAAAAGAGGGGCGCCCATGGTGATACAGAACCCTCTTTGATTATCTACTCTAGTTTATCCTAACGCACTTACGATGAACTAGTTTTGCCGGATTTTAATAGAACAAACTAGTTTGTCTTACGGTTTGGCCTGTAACATATATACAAATTTATATCCTCCCAGTGTAGCTACAAGTTATTTTATTTGTTTTCTACTGAAATGACATTTCCTTACAGTTGTTGGTCTTCTACATAAATTATTGAAAACAATAATTCTAATGAAACGGTATTCACTGCCTCAACCAGTCCTGGAGGAGTCCCAGAAATGGAAAATTCATTATCACTTTTCATTTTACTTTCGAGAACAACAGCAATTAAATTTATACGCGTCAAGTTTGACAATTCAACTTTAATACGTTTCCATAGTAACCCAAGTAATATTATTACGAGTTTCAAAGAACCATTTATTTGTGAATAATATTTTTTCAAGATTCATCAATAGCGTAGTCAAAGTACACAAAATATCCGTAAAATGCCGCAAATAATACAAAAAGCTTGAAAATTCAAAATTGAGTATTTAAAAGGGTTGTGATTAACATGAGAAAAACTTTAGGATGCTAGGCATGCAGTTTTCCGGAAAATCGTCGAGTGAAAATTTTTGTTTTTTCACTCTAATTGTTTAAATAATGAAAACACAGAAAAATGTTCAAATCAAAAATTGTAGCTAATACATTTATCTACAAAATTTGTCTGAACATTTTTTTTGTATCTGCATTAGTTTTTAAAGGTATTTTTGAACATCATCAATTTTCATGTTTTTAATTTCACGATAGTAAATAAACAATGACATTTAGAAAAAAAATTTTCATATGAAATGTGTTCTAAAATGGGGTATCTACATATACATTAAAAAAATTTTCTTATTTTAACTTTTTAATGTATTATCATCGATTTTCCACGCTCTCTCACCTGCTTTTTCACCTTTATTTGTGCTCCCTTCTCTTTCTTACCTGAGCCATAGGTGTGTTCTTTTGTATCTCGATCACTTCTAAATAGGTTCATTATAAAGTTCACAAATTTTTAATTAATAGCATAAACGGTATAAAAAGTTATAGAAGGTTTGCTGGCAGACCTCTGATTTAAGTATTTATTTTAAATAATTGTCTATTATTTAAAAAATTTGATATTTATAGAAAAACTGTATAGTAGTTTCGAAAGTAGATGCTTCAAAGTGTTTAGTAGTAAAGTTTCATTGAATTATATTAATTTCGAAAAAAGATATAATTGAATGAAGTCTAAAAAAAAAACAAGTAAAATTAAGCATGCAAAAAAAAACAGATTTTTAAGAAGGATTCGTTTAAAATTCTAAATATTGATGGCTTTGGTTTTATAATAATAATGTTTTATGCTCATTTGCAATGCTAAATCCAAAAGGAATTTTCGCTGGGATAAGTATTAATTAAATAGGAATTATAATAAACTGATATTACAGTCAGAAAATCTACTTTTTCAAATTTGAAAGTATTTCTATCTAAAAGTTGAGATCTTTCTTAATTTACAGAAAAACTTTTTAGACAAAATTTGTAGATAAATGCATCAGCTACAAATTTTGATTTGGAAGTTTTTCTGTATATTTATTATTTAAACAATTAGAGCGAAAAAACAAAAACAAAAATTTTCACTCGACGTTTTCCGGAAAATCGCATGCCTAGCATTGTAAAGTTTTTCTCATGTTAAACACAACCCTTTTAAATACCCAATTTTTAATTTTCAAGTTTTTTGTATGTTTTGTGTACTTTGACTAGGCTAAAATATCTGTCGAATTTTAAACGATTTGTGGAAAAATAGTATGTTTACCTCGTAGGAAAAGCCACATTCCTGGACTCTGTGTTGCTATCTTCACAGTCGTCCAGGAATGTTATGCTTTTCCTACTCGGTAAACAATCTACTATCCTCTTTTATTACAATATTAACCTTCTTGTTTCTCCCACATTAAAATTTAAATTGTAATTCTTCTCACACCGTTAGAAGTGGCTCAATATCCCATTAATTATTACAAGCGGTATGACGTAAGATATAGTCAAGTTGTAAACTGACCAAGATTGAAGAAGCGAGAAGGAGAGTGCTAAAAATAATTGAATCGCTTGGTAGGAACGTCCGAAGGTTGATTCGAGATTGAATGAGTCATAGAACTCTGCTCTGCGTGGAAATATTCAATGTATAACCAAATAGAATCAAAAGTGAAACACAAAGAATGTTGTTTTGTTGTATTATTATGTCAATGATTATTTTAAATATGAGGCATCGTAGTTTTATTTGTTCAAGGAAAGAATAAAAATTTATTTAAAAAGTATGAATTAAAACTAGATTCACTGAATGTGTATTTTTAGTCCAAATTTTTAGAAAGCTGTAGTTAAGCTGACTAATTAGGTATATACAGGGTTGGGATAAAGTATGGAACCAAGTAAATATATTTTAAACGAAAAGAACGATATTTATGAAAATTTGCAGGTAAGTGCATCTGATGTACATTTTTTTGTTAATAATATACTTCCGGTTTAACCGGAAATACCATCAACTTCTTTAATATAAATGGGACACCCTATATATTTTTACAGATTTTGAAAGAGCTTGTTATTTTGAATTCATACATACTGAGTTTAGTGTAAAAAAATTTGTAAAAACGAGGTTGTTAGTTGTACAATAGGTGTACATTTCATTATTTTAGAATAATGAGAAACAAAATTACTTCAAATGTTCAAAATGCACGCCGTTTACTTGCTAACAATATGCCATCCTATTAACAAATTCTTGAGTCACTCTTTCCAAGACTTCTCCACGTATTAGTTCACATTCATCAATAATTCTTTGTCTCAATTCCTGTAAGTTTGTTGGTCATCTAACGTAAACACGTGATTTTAGATAACCCCAAAGAAAAAAATCTAACGGGCTAAGATCCGGAGAACGAGCAGGCCACTCTATGAATCCTCTGTCCAATCCATTGATTTGGAAAATTCACATCCAGAAAATCCCTAGCCCGTCTATCATAGTAGGGAGGTGCTCCATCTTGTTGAAACCAAACATTTTGTGGTAATTGCCCATTCTGTTGAAGTGCAGGAATAATTTCGTTATTTAGTAGATCCAAATACTTGTCACCATTCAAGTTTTCGTCGATAAAAAATGGACCTATAAGCTTATTTTCGACAATTCCCATCCAAACATTTAGCTTCTGTGGATGCTGGGTACCTATGTGCTTCATGAATCCAATGAGGATTCTCATTTGACCAATACCTTAAGTTATGGCGATTAACTGTTCCATTTAAACAAAAAGTTGCCTCATCGGAAAAAACTATGTTAGAAGCAAAATTGTCGTCGACATTACAGATGTCCATTAGCCGTTCGCAAAATTCCAGCCGTCGGTCAAAATCATCGTCTGACAATTCTTGAACCATCTGTACCTTATACGGATGATACTTTTCACTTTTTAATATCTTTCCTACAGAACGTCGACTGATACCATGGTTTAGTGACAAATTTGTGGTGGAAGTTTGAGGTGATTCTTCTAAATCGATTGCAATATTTTGTTTAACAGTTTCGTTCGTTGCAGTCTGAGGTCTTCCAGGTTTTAACAAATTTTTACCATCCCAGTTGTATTAAAACGTTGTAATGTTTTAGTTACAGTTGAGCGTGATATAGGATTTCTCTCCGGATGCAAATTATTAAAAATATGATACACTTCTTCATGAGTTTTAACATGTACGTCAGATGCATTTTGTTCCATTGCACTTACCTGCAAATTTTCATAAATATCGTTCTTTTCGGTTAAAAGATATTTACTTGGTTCCATACTTTATCCCAACCCTGTATAACTTGAAAATCTATTACTTCATTAAACTATAAAATGTAGTCAGAGAAATACCACAGGTCGTTTTTGCTTTTAAAAGAAGTGAATAGATTTTTGCACGTCGTAAATTAATATTAATTGACAATGAATTGAACTTGAATTGTCAGAATAATTTTAAACTGTCTCAATCATTCTACTTGAATAAATGTTGATCTTGTTTGCAAATTTGAATCGTTTGCTGTAATCGAAGAAGACAAAACATATATTCAAAAAATTGTCTCTAGATTGCAGTTACGTGACGGTCACAAGAAGCAAACTTTATTTTGGTAAAGAAAAGTTTTAAATATAAGAAAGTTTTTCATTATATCTGTTTCTAATATCAAAATTAAAAAAAATCAGGATATAGGTAATAATTTTAAGTCTCTTCTCGACCATTTGTCAAATTTATCTATAACAATATCTATTTTATTCCCGTATATCGATTCTTGCATATAAAACATCAGTGTTTGCAATGATATGTAAAATTATTTAGAGAATGAGTTAAACTTATGTTGATTGCAAGATTCTCATTTTTTTAGGTTATATCTTTATGGAAATTATCTGCTCATGTTTGGTGTAATACACACCTAAACTAACGTATGAAACTTTCGTATTTTTGCTGTCAAGTTTAATTGAATTGATTGGCTTGAGTGCATTAAGTGAGAAATAGCACTTTGCAATGTACCTTATTGAAACGTTCCAGATATGTATTTGACGTTTGATATAAGTTCCTAAGACGTTTCCAAAAATCCTACTGGCAACGTTTTAAAGAGGTGTTAAAAATAACGTTCCTAATACGTCTATTAAACGTTAAAAAACGTTTCCGGGACGTCTTTTTGAACGCCCTGACACAAAACGTTCAAATAACGTTTAAAAACGGACAAAAACGTTTTTGGTACGTAGAGTATGTTATAGGTAAACATTCAAAAAACGTTACGGAGACGTATTCGTGTTATTAGGGAAGTCAGTGACCGAACTAACTGCAGAGGCGAAGATATCACCAAAAGCTGTATGGAGAACAAAAAAATGAAAACTCTGTACCTATGATGCCGAATTAAAAAGAAGAAATTACTTAAATAAAAACTAGATACAGCGAGTTACCTCTCTTAACCAGACACCCGGTGCTACAACTCTTATTTCAAGTAGTTTACAAGGAAAACACCTTTATGATTAACCCTGTATAATACCTACTATTTTAAATAAATTGATATGAAAGCGCCTATGCCGTGTTATACTGACCATTAAAGGTACAGGAAATGTGTGCTAGAATTAATAGTATCAGTGTACAAATTTCCAACATTTTGAGTGACTACAAAAACGGATAAAGAAATTTCTAATCTAGGTACTTGACGATTGTAAATCTCATAAGAACTAATTATTTCCTTATTTCAATTTCCTACAATAGGTACTAGTGATAAGACAAGAATTAATGGCTTGATTAAGTTCAAACTACTGAAGTTTCGAAAATTTCAAGATTTTAAACTTCCGTCCCGTTGGTCGTGATTCACCCTATATAGTAAATTACTTTTACTTTTAAAATGGACATGGCATTAAAAACCATTGTTTGTCACAAAACAATTTATTTACAAGATTATTAAAATATAGCAAAGCTAATAGTATAGTTTCATTGTGAAAAAGTAGCTAAAAGCTGTAGGCTACAGCTAATGCATTTTGAAAACATTTAAGCTATGGTTCAATGAGAAAAGTAGCTGTAGCTACAGTTGAAGCTACTTTATCCAATTTTTGTAATAGTAATAAATAATTTTATGTCAAAAAATGCATTGATGGAGAAATATTTTCTACTATTCCTCCATAATAACAGTTACTCCCACGTTTCCCGGTCAAATTTATTAAGACAGTAAGTAGTAGCTTTGGCTACTTTTCTCACCACAGGCCTCCATTTTAATATCCTTCAGTTACTCGATCCTTTTAACTACCCGAGTAACTAAATTTGCGCTGGCTTTACTTTTATATGATTAACGTTATATATACTTACTTCTTCGTAACTCTGATGTCTTTTTCTGGGCACCGGCATATGCGGTTTTAATAAGTTTTCCCAAAAAAATATTCTACTCCAAAAACACATCTTATATTCCAACAATCGAAGCCGTGTCTTACTTTTGAGTACGATCAGCAATGCTAAGATTCATAAAAACTTTGGAATATTTAAATATAACTACATGTTATTCACCCGACTTGGTACCCTTTGATTTTATCATCTAATTCCACAGTTGGACAAGAATTTTGTAATAATGTGCCTTTAGTATAATTATTTAATGCTACCTGTAGGATTTAACCTTCAATTTTTGAAAAATTGTCATTTATGTAATGAAGTATGTGCTAATTATTTAAATATGTTAACTATATTATCACCAGTATGTAATTTTAAGTTAAAAAATATTTTTAAATATACAACCAAGAAGGAACAGTGAAAGAAAATAATAAATAGAAATAGCAAATGGATTTTTCCGTCTGATCAACAAGTTAAAACTGGTGTTAATTATGAGCGATAGAAAAATTGTTGCTCCTAAGACGTGCGAAAAGTTACTAAACTAGAAACCTACTTTTTGGGAACCTCTTTTTTAATTCCTTAATCAATTAATAGTTTTTGAATCATTATTTTTAGAAGCTTTATCATGCATTTAAAACCCGCAATATTCATGATTTTTAACGTTATAAACTTTCTTTCTATGTCAAATGAAATATTTGGTTTTCAGAAAGATTCCCTAAAAATATCACTATAATATGTACGATAATATTTTTCATAAAATTTAAAAAATAAACTTACTTTGAAAGGATAATACTGCTGGGTCATTTTGCTTGAGTTACTTGTGACTAGAACGTAAAAAATATCAAATATCACTAAATAATAAATAACAAACAGGTATACTAGTTACTACTTAAAGCGTTATTGATGAACTGACTCATGAGACCATGAAGAGTGCAGATATATTGGAATGAATGAGACCTCCAAAACATGACATCATAGTTTTAAATAATTATTACACTATATATACCTAGTGAATAACATATTTACGAAGAATTTGAAACCAGATAAGTTATTTGATTCATTCTTAATTGCCACCTCGTTTTAGTTAATCATAACAAGAATTAATCATATTTGTATAATAAAAGTATCTAATCGTAGCCGATTACATATTTTTATGTAGAGAAATTTATACTGCAAGCCGGTATTTCTATTTATAAAACAGCTCTAAATTTAACTGAATCTTGAGAAAAAAAGAATTATTTTTTTTTCAAATAAACTTTTTGTAATAATTAATTATTTAATTCCAATACTTTTAACGAAACGAAAATCAATAGCAGCCCGGAAGGCAGGTGCAACAAAGTTGCTACATGACCAAGTTTTAATCATAATACCTAATTATTACAAGCTGATAGATTATTGTTTTTAATAGTATCAAATTCACTATTTTAATGAAATTAATAACGAAAAGCGATTAATAAAACTTACAATTTAGAGATGAATATTATAACTTGAGTCACACCCACTAAGTTCTATGTCACAAATGCCGCTACTACTGCTACTACAGATCTACAGAAATTCTCTTTACATTCTCTTATCGTAGAAAACCGGCTTCGGTGTTGAAATGGACGGTGTTCAAATTATATTTTGAGCATTACGTTCGTGTGTTTTACGATCTATATTATTATTTAAAAGCCAGCCGTAAATGTCAATAGGCTGCTGTTATAATTTTTTTAGTTCATTTTATACCGGGTATTCTAAAAATACGATATATAAAAAGGAACCATCAATGTCGAGGTCATGTCAGAGGTACCTTAACAATATAAAATTCAGAGATTATGCATTTATTACGTCTGTATCGTCTGACATGTCAACTAATATTAGATCTTATTCATATCAATAGTATTCACCAGTGGCGTAGCGAGGGTTTTTGCCGCCCGGAAATTCGCCCCCCTGTTATTTTAATTATTTTATTCAACGGATCTACTGTACATCATGCAGAAAGTCAAGATAAACTAGGTACCACTGCAAATATTGGGTACAAATATCAAAAAAACACATTGAACTTCTCAGAATATGCTTTTTGCTCACTATTTTTCACAATAGCTATACAGGGTGTGGCGCGACAAGTTTTGATTAAAAGTAATGGCGGATACAGTTATGTTAAAAATCTGAAATTACGTAGCTGTAGGTTTTGGATGACGCTGAGTTCAAATATAATGTTGTCCTGAATGTGGCACTTCCGGTTATACCGGAAATAGACGTCAACTTTGTTATTTTAAATAGAACCTAATATTTTTTATTTTATTTTCGAATTCTACATGAAATTTTAGATAAAATTTGTGAACAATGTCCTATACCAAAAATGAAGTATTTTCGAGATATTTCGTTTTTTTTCAGAATTTTGAAAAAATCCTAGTCCACATTAAATAACGATATCTCCATTAATATCGAAGCTAGTAACGTGAAATTGTAACCAATAAACAACAAGGGCTTGCCCGTTAACTCCATATGTCCAACTCATTGATATTTCATACAGGATGTTTTAAACTTAGCCGCCAACATGCACAATTTAAATCATTTATAAGTTGCTTACTTTAAATAGACCACCCTGTATTTTATTACATTTGCCGATGTATTTTTTTAAGCCAATTCGTGTGGTATGGGTATTCCCTATACCTAAATCCAACCACTTTTGAGATATTTCATTATTTTAGTTAAAACATAACAACACTTAATGATTTCAACATTAGTAAAGGGTAGGCCATGGCTGTCAAAGATTTGATAGTTAGAAGGTTTTTATTTTGACAGTTCACATTTGTATTTTATAGTAAATAATGGCAAATGTAGGATTTAGTAATGATGATTTTTTAAATCTTATTATTATTTACGGTGAGTGTAATAGAATTGTTGAACGGACTTGCCGTGTTTTTGCAGAAAGATATCCATATCGACCAAATGCAACTGGTGATATTGTAAGAAGATTGCTTAAAAACTGCCGTCAGTTTGGTCAATTTAAGCCAAAAATTAATAAAAATAAACCACTAGTGGACAATGACATCAACGAAATTAATGTTTTGGGTTATTTTACGGCCTCTCCAAATGCCTCCATTAGAGATTGTGAGAGAGATCTTACTTTGTCGACGAGAACAATTCATCGCATTTTAAAAAAACACAAATGGAAACCATTTTCTTATAATTTGGTGCAACACTTACAATTATGTGATCTTCCTCGAAGGGTAGAATTCTGTGAATGGTTTTTAATGAAGACCCAAGAGGATGAAAACTTCATAAACAAAGTTATATGGTGTGATGAAGCAAAGTTTAGCAAAAATGGATTATTTAATCGACATAACTCCCATTTTTGGTCTAATGAAAATCCACATGTTAGTAGAGAACGTTATTTCCAAGATAGTTGGAGTTTTAATGTTTTTTGTGCAATAAAAGACGATAAAATTTTAGCATTACAATTTTATGATGAAAATTTAAATGGTGAAAGATATTGCCACATTTTAGAAGCAGCTATACGACCGGCGTTACATGCTTTAAGAAATGGAGAGGCGGCTTCAGCTTGGTATCAGCAAGATGGAGCACCTCCTCATAACTTTGGGCCTGTTGCTCAGCATCTTTACGACATGTTTGATGATAGATGGATTGCCAATCGGGGTCCGTTTCGTTGGCCAGCTCGCTCTCCTGACTTGGCTCCTTTAGATTTTGGCATTTGGGGTTACATTAAAAATCAGGTATTTTCCATTCCTGTTACGACAAAGGAAGATATGATGCAGAGAGTCTTACTTGCTTTTAATTCTCTAACACCCGACCATATTTCCAGAATTACAAGACATAACCTAATGAAAAGGATTCATAAATGTTTAGAAGTAGATGGTGCTAATTTTGAACACTTACTATAAAACTTTATTTGTTTAATATTACATTTAGCTATTTTTTTTGTACGTTATCTAATTAAATTAATATAAAATACCTTGTCAACGTTTTTGATGATATCCACAATTAATAATCCTTTCATGCTGTTGGTTACTTTTCAGAAGTAATAATATGAAAAAATAATAAAATATCACCTTAAATCATGGAAATCATGGCCTACCCTTTACTAATGTTGAAATCATTAAGTGTTGTTATGTTTTAACTAAAATAATGAAATATCTCAAAAGTGGTTGGATTTAGGTATAGGGAATACCCATACCACACGAATTGGCTTAAAAAAATACATCGGCAAATGTAATAAAATACAGGGTGTTCTATTTAAAGTAAGCAACTTATAAATGATTTAAATTGTGCATGTTGGCGGCTAAGTTTAAAACATCCTGTATGAAATATCAATGAGTTGGACATATGGAGTTAACGGGCAAGCCCTTGTTGTTTATTGGTTACAATTTCACGTTACTAGCTTCGATATTAATGGAGATATCGTTATTTAATGTGGACTAGGATTTTTTCAAAATTCTGAAAAAAAACGAAATATCTCGAAAATACTTCATTTTTGGTATAGGACATTGTTCACAAATTTTATCTAAAATTTCATGTAGAATTCGAAAATAAAATAAAAAATATTAGGTTCTATTTAAAATAACAAAGTTGACGTCTATTTCCGGTATAACCGGAAGTGCCACATTCAGGACAACATTATATTTGAACTCAGCGTCATCCAAAACCTACAGCTTCGTAATTTCAGATTTTTAACATAACTGTATCCGCCATTACTTTTAATCAAAACTTGTCGCGCCACACCCTGTATATGAGGTTAGTTTCATAGCTTTCTGAATTTTTGAATTTCTCTCGCTGCAATTTTGGATGCAGCACTATTTACCCGTCAACTGTCATTATGGTTTGTGCCTTTTTTTATCTCTGGTTTGTACAGACATACAAAACCTAGTCAATTTTAACAAAAATGGAAAAAGGTGAACTTTGTGTGCAGGTTAAATCCTTACTTTTGCATAAAATACATCACTGAATCCAAAATAATGCTTATAATAAATACCTAGGTACTTTGTGGAATTTGCACCATCAATTTCAATGATTATAAGTGATATGGCAATTCAACTGCATGGAAAAAACTAGTACCAAATTGAAGTGCACACTAGTAGTTTGTATTTTATATCTTCTGACTCATCCTATATTAGTCGCTATAATTGATGATGCAAAATGCACACATATACTTATAGTTCATATATAGAATCGATGTTGTAAACGAACAAATCTATAAAGTATTTCATCAACGATTTTATGAAGAAATATATTATCTTTAATTTACGCAAAATAAATATTTAGCAGTCAAGTCGAGGTCTTAATTTTATAAAGTGGTAATTGTATAAATAGATGATACATAACTGTAACAACTACGTAGGTAAAGTTTATCCAAAATCAATTGCAGAAGCGACGAATACGTGTTCGTAAACCTTGCCGACGTTTTTCTTTGACCGTCAAAAGTTCATTTATTAAAAAAAAATTTATTTTCACCATTGCTTTTACAGATCGTGTCAACTACTACATATGCAACCCAAAATACATAATTGTGTTAAGTACCGGCTCCGCCCAAATTATCATTTTTATCAATCAACATAATTGGGTCAAAAGTAAGGAAAATAGATACAAAATTTGGAAAATGAGGCAGATTTATTGATTCAGCACAACCAGTCAGAGGGTAGGAGTCCTCGGCACCATGTGGCAGATACTAACCTAAATTTCGACCGCGCCAAGTACAGAACATACGCTTTCAATAAAACAGACAGCTGGTGGAGCGTGTACCATTTCCCATATTATCTACTTCCATTCCAGAAGCTTCGCGTCTTTTATATAGGCCACTAGTTTGACTGGAGGAATTTTTCAGTATTTGTAATGGTTGTATGATTTCCTCTCCAAAGTGCTTCCGTCTAAGTCCTTGTAAGTTTGTGTTTCATCATAGAGCTCACATTTTCTGCACATAGGTCTACCTTGATCAGTAAACTCTTTGAATGGAGGTCTCCATGTGTCGTCCCTTGCCATCAGCTTGTTAAGGGTTTATTTGCAGTGAATATTTCAATTTTTTCTCCGGTACATCTTCTTATATAGTTTTACGATTATTAATCAATCGAAAAGTTCATTATGTACAGGTTGTGATTAAATAAAAATTTTCCATTATGATTTTATTCATTTATTTCAACAATAACCGTCAAATGTCTCGTTATAAATTACAATTTGAAGATTTTTTAATCGTTTAATTGAAGTTGAAGCATCCAAAATCTCTCAATATCCAAAAAATTTCTAATAAAGTAAAAGTTGTCAAAGGTTGGGATAAATTACGTCTTTTAAACTAGAACACTTTGGGTATCATGAAAACAAACGACCTTGAAAACTGTATTTTTAATCATGCTGAATACAAAACAATATAAGATTTCAAACTCTCTTTATATATTACTGCGATGCGACACTTTTATTAATATATAAAATCCTCCAATCAATCTAAAAACATTTCGACAAAATTGTGGTACTAATTAATCTTCCAAAAAGAAATACTGCCCGGCCCGTTTTTGTTCGACATCTTTAACAGACTCTAGCTTGTTGATCCTTGGTCGAAAATTGTTTGGATCGCGTCTAAAGGTGATGCCCAGAAGTTCCAAAAACCGATTCATGCCGGCCAGGAGAGTTTGTGGAGTATGAGCCGTGGTTTTTATAGAGGGGGAACCCTCGAACACGATGACGCGGTCAGCTAAGTAAGTCGCCATTATGAAATCGTGCTCGACTACGAATCCAGTTTTCTTAGCGTGGATGATGAATCTAAAAAAAAATATAGCTCAGTCTTTTCCTTGATAATAGTTATTTGTTTTACTAGGCAGAAAATAACAATATTTAATGCTGCGTGTGAAATTCCACTTGATGTTGATTTAGGCAGCAAAAATACACCTTTCATGCCTGCTCAGAGTCATTTTAATGTCATTTGGAGAAAAATGTAAATTATTTCAAAGTATGTACAAAAAAAATAAGATATTATAATGTAGTTTGTCTTACCGTTTAATAACTTTAGCTGCAACTAAACGCTGTTCAGAGTCCAGGTAGGCACTAGGTTCGTCAATGAGGTATACATCAGCAGGTTTCCCTAAACAAAGTGTCAACGCAACTCTTTGCAATTCTCCTCCTGACAGATTTTGCACTTCTTGGTCAATTATGTCTTCTATTTTTAGTGGTTTCATTACGTCAGCTATGAACTGAAATAAATTCAATAATAATGAAAATTAATTAAATTGAAAAGTTAATAAATCACCTGAGGATGAATATATGCATCCCGAATTTTTTCGTGTAATAGTTGTCTAACCAATCCTTGAGATTTGGGGCTAATCTTTTGAGGTTTGTAGCTTATATGAAGTTGTGGTAAATCACCTTGAAAAAATAATGAAATGTAAATATTTAAAATAGGAGGCATCCCATGGTTTAGTGAAAGTTTCCAATGAAATGCTATAATGATACATTTAGGCAACACTTAATACTTCAACTTATTAACCCCTAAAAATATTTATTTACCTGATCCGCTGTCAGGTTCCAAATTTCCTGCGAGCATTCTGATGAAAGTGGTTTTTCCAGTTCCATTTTCACCGAGTAAAACCAAGATTTCCGAATCCGAAAACTGACCCTGAACAACTTTCAATTCAAAATTACCCATAGTTTTTGTCATAGCTGGGTATTCGTAGTGGTTCATACGTTTTATTTCCTCTTCATTAGCAGATTCTGCTACTTTGAAAACCAAAGATTCATCTCGGAATCGAAGATTTTCTGTTGGAACGAAACCATCAAGGAAAATGTTGATGCCTGAAAGAAAAAGTACAATACTGAAAAGACAATTTGCTGTAATAAATGAGAATGTGTTTAGTTTAATCATGAACCTTCTGGTGAACTATGGTGAAATGTGATGAAATATGTTACAAGCACTATTTAAGTTTAAGCAAACAAACCTTCACGAACTGAGAAAGGCATAGTAACTACTCCATATGCTCCAGGTACTCCATACAAACAGCAAATGAAATCTGAGAGATAATCCAGAACACTCAAATCATGTTCTACTACAATAATAAACCTATAATGGAACAAAATAGAAATAAATTTGAATACAATTAATAAGTTCCTATTTGTTGTAATGTGAATGAATAGCAATGTTTTACGATATCACTCACTTGCTTGGATGAAGCAATGATCGGATAGTCCTGGCAGCATTTAAACGTTGTTTGACATCTAAATAAGATGATGGTTCATCAAACATGAAAATATCTCCATCTTGGATGCACACCATAGCACAAGCAAAACGCTGAAGCTCTCCTCCGGACAGTGCAGATATTTCACGTTCTTTTATAAAATTTAAATCTAAAACCATTTGATATGTATAATAAAGTAGAATAATCATATCTTCTTGTACTTACCCAACATAGTACAAATTTGATTCAAATTATCTAATTCACTTTTTTTGTCCAAAAGTTGACTAACAGTACCTTTCACAGCTTTAGGAATTTGATCAACATATTGTGGCTTAATTAAAGCTTTTAAATCATCCTCTAAAATTTTTGTAAAATAGTTTTGCAGCTCACTACCTCTGAAGTGACTCAAAATTTCAGTCCAATCAGGAGGATCCTAAAACAAAATTATATTACATATGACATTATAAAGGAAAAATTATTATATTACCATAAATCTCCCTAAATTTGGTTTTTGTTTACCAGCAAGAATCTTTAATGCTGTGGATTTTCCAATACCATTAGTACCTACAAGCCCTAATACTTCACCAGGACGAGGAATAGGTAATCTGTGTAGCTTAAAAGAATTTTTCCCATAGCGATGAGTAGTTTCTTTTTGCAAATTACTAGGTAAATTAATAATAGCAATTGCTTCAAAAGGACATTTCTAAAAAAAAGTATTTCAACTCAAAGTTACCACTACTAAAGTAATTCAACAAACCTTGACGCAAATACCACAACCTATGCATAATTCTTCAGATATCGTAGCGATTTTACTATTGGGGGTAACTTCAATACAAAGTTTTCCAAGTCGAACTACAGGGCATGACTTTTTACACTCCTGCCTACATCTCTTGGGTTTACACTTGTCTACATTAACAATGGCAATACGAGTAAGTTTGTCTGACTCCTCCAGTCCTTTTCGCTTGGACATTTTTTCTATAACAGGGAAACAATATGTTAGTGATACATTCTAACCTCAAAGAAAAGTATAATTGGACTTTGATATTTAATAAAGCTCTAATACACTTGTATTTTATTGCAAATAAATGAATATTACATTAATTACCTACCTGTCTTTCAATTTCCTTTTAAATAGAAAACAAGACTCAAAACGTCACCACCTAACAACTTGCCATGAGGAAAGGATGGAAAAAGAGTAACGGAGAACGAATTTAAGACTTGAAGTTAGCTCTATGAAGAGATGTCAAAAAATATTCTTCCTTTATTTTTCTTCGCAAACCACCTAACAAGCGTTTGAACTACTTTCTTTATTATAAAAATACTGAATCCATTTACAACAATCGTGTGATTCGATTTGGAAATGAAATGACTGAAATGAGACATTCCCAATAATCAATATTTCTCCAGTCGATATAAGAATGCTCAAAAAACATAGCTTAAGATCTTTGTATTGAGTTGTATATATCTATCAATTAACATTACTCTATGGTTCTTGGCTGTCTACCTCCGAGATAACATACCTATGATCCCTGTCGCCTGTCAGTTTCCTTAAAATATCCAATTTTGGTTAGGTCTTATTTTTTAGATAATTTAGAAAATATGGCCAAAGTCGACATGGAATTAAAAAAGGTGAGTAATTTTCCATTTTACCAACAACATTTTCATAAATATATTTCAGGCTTTTACCGAATTACAAGAAAAACAGCTAGAAACTTCACAGAAGTTAAGGATATCCGATATTCAAATAGAAACTCTAAAAAGAACAAAACAACATGCATCAATTACAGAAAGGTAATATTGAACACTTACAATTAATAAAGTTGTAACTTGCCATATAAATCGAAATTTCCTCTACTTTGTGTTATAGAGAAATTAATTCCTTGGATGAAAGCACCAGAACCTACGAATCAGTAGGAAGAATGTTTTTATTAACTCCCGTTGCAACAGTAAAAGAAAATTTAAAAATCAAACAAAACACAGCAGAAGAGAAGATTAAAGTAATAGAGAATAATAAAACATACTTAGAAAACTCCCTTAAAGAAGCAACAAATAGTTTACGCGAACTAGTGCAAAGTAAAAAGGAATCTTAAACATTTTTAATTTTATTTATTGTATCACATTTGTACCAACAATTTATAAAACCACAAAATAAAACTTTTTATTTGAACTAGTGTTTGTATAATTCTACAATTTAATTATTGTAGTATCACTGATCAATTGTGTATCCTTCTGTAATTGTTAAAATACTCCTTCTATGAAGTGCAGAATCTGTTAGGATTAAGATTTCTCCTTCATTTCAATATCTAATAAAACATTTTTTTTTCTTCCATATATTTAATTTGTTGCATTTTAATGGATTAAAAAATTGATATAAAAAATACATTTTCAAAATTATTCAAATTTAGTACTCAATTCTCTCATAGTCTCCTCAAAAAGCAAAGGGTCTGATTCTGGAGTATGTTCAACACTGACAGGTTTATTAAGAAGCTTGAATATTCCAGTTCCTATTGCAGCAGGCATTCCCATAATAATATTCTCGGATACACCACTAATTTTATCACTTTGACCGTAATACGCAGCATCGAATAAGTGATCTGCAGTTTTTTCAAACTGAAAATAAACAAAATGTACTGATTCTAATAACAAGTTTTGTAGGATTTTAGCACTTACAGACGCTAAATTTAGAACGGATTGTTTCATTTTAGACAACCCTTGTCGAGTAATACCTAAAACTTCACCAGTGTGTGTCATTTGTGCTGCCAACAACATCATATGTCTATAGTCAACACTCATACCGTGATTCTCCATCACCATTTTAATTTCTGACATAATTGTTTCTCTGGAATTGAAAAAAAAAATGAGAATAAGCGAAATAAGTTTCCTACAATAAAATATTGTTTACCTAGCAGCTTCAATTCCAAGTGTATTATAAACTTCCATAATATTGTTAGAAACAGTTTTTTTACCGTCTACACCATAAGTGGCCATAACTTCACGTAGATTATTTCCTTCTACACAAAGACTGTAAACTGGCCTACCACTTTTATCTTCTCGAGCGATAACTGCTCTATTAACAGTTGGCAAACCCTAGAATAAAGAATAGATAATATAAGTTTTATATTATTAAAATGTTAGATAAAGTACATATTTATAGACAGCTCACCTTAATAACAACATTCGGTATCAGTTCTTTTAACTCACTAAGAGCAAAATTCAACCTTCTAGAATGCTTACTCCTATTTGGATGAACGGTTATTATTGTATCACTTTCTACACATACGTCGGCTGGTTTTAATTTTAATTTTGAAGTACATATACTGAAATTAAACATATGTATAATAAATATATTTCAAGAACGTTCAAAGTATGTTGAAGATCTCCAAAATGTGACAGTTTTCAAAGCCGAGGATATTTGTTATATGCTTACAATGTTCGAAAAACATAAAAAACCAAACATTGAGTTTAAAGAGACACCCAAAGAAACAAAATTTCTACTTCCTAAAGATATAGGTGGCACAATTATAATTGATGAATGAAAACTTACCTATATCGAATAGTTTCTGCATTAACTTCTAATTTTAATAACTTTATCCTTTCGTAGTTCAACTGAATCAATAAAAACGCACTTGATTTGGTATAAATATCATCAATAAAAGTCGATATCTGAAAATAAGAAAGAAATTTAATACCAATTTAAACTTAAAAAAACCATACCAACCTCTCCTAAAGTAGTTCTTTCAATTCTTCCTTTTACTTCTCGCGCAAACCACGGATCTGAGTCGTTCACTAAACTAGCCGTTATGATAGGGGTACTTATATTCTTGCTTGCATTAATAATTTCTTTTATTCTAAAAAATCAGAATAGTTGGTGTTAAATATCTTGTAAATATACCAACCCCGTTTGACTTTGAAGTGAATTCAATAGCCGACCGTGCCTATAGCCCGGGAAGTAGTTGTTGCTTCTTATTTGAACAGTAACTGTTTTTGAAAAATATTTTTCAAAACTTAGAATAATAAAATTATAATAATTCTGCAAATACAACACTTACCTAGGAACACCCTGAGTGATATTCATACTAGCAACACCGGCGAAATGGAAAGTTTTCAATGTCATCTGTGTACCAGGTTCTCCAATACTTTGGGCAGCTAAAGCACCAACAGCAGTACCTGGCTCAATTATTGATCTGGTATATTTTTGTCCGCAAGTTTCTAAAAACGTTACCAGCTGACTGCAAGTCAGACGTTCTATTTCTTTAGCTACTGGGCTGCTGCCGAATTTTTTTGTTATTTTTTCCACCCTTTTCGCTACTGTATTCATGAAGTTACTAAAAAAATTATATGACTAACTGTTACTTAAAAAAATAATAATTTTCTCACATTAGTTCGTTTCTAAAATCCTTACTACATTCTTCAAGAGCGTTGGTAGCTATAAAAGCTTGTGTTGCTCTTCGAATTTGATCGGCATCTAAAGGTACTTCTTGTCTGTAAGGACATTTCGCCTTGATATGATCCAATACCCTTTCAAAGTCAACAGGACAATCTTTACCTGCAATAGACAACGAACGTTACGAATAAACTTACAAAAATAAAAGTAATATTTTTAGTACCTTCCATATAAGTTGGGTCTAAGCCATCACAACCATAGTTAAATTGAATAATATCTCTTTCCGCATTTCTAACTGACCCATCGTAATGAACTACTAGATCTTCTAAAGCCTACAATAATAAAAAGAAAACTAAATGAACGAATTAAACTAATTTTAAAATGACTTTTTGATGGTTTCACTTTGACGATTTATAAAATGGAAACTAATCAGTTATCAGTGGATATTTTTATTTTATATTTTTGATGTATTCCCCTCTTACCTTAACTAATCTCCTTTGCATATAACCAGTCTCTGCAGTTTTTACAGCAGTATCTACTAATCCTTCTCTACCGCCCATTGTATGGAAAAAAAATTCTGTAGGAGTCAATCCTGTGTAAAAACTATTTTCTACGAACCCTTTTGCTTCTGGAGTTTTGGCTGTAATTTAGCAATTGTATTATTCATTTATACTCTTATACATAATATAATTTGTTCATTTAAACACTTAAAATTTCACTCAAGAGGTTAGACAAAAATATGTTTTGTGAAATAAAACAATAAACTTGGTTTACTTACAATAATGTTCAAAATGTGGTAGGGACCGATCATCAAATCCGTTAGGTACCCTTTTTCCATTTAAAGCTTGTTGACCCACACAAGCGATCATCTGAGAAATATTAATGAAAGAACCTAAAACAAGCAATAAAAAAATTAGAAATAGGGATAAAAGGGATCAAGCAAACTTATTTATTTATTATTATTATATAAATTGACAAGATGTAATTGTAGGTCAAACGTACCAACATCCATAATGAATATGCACATGGAAAAATCATACCTTTTGATCCTGAAAGTGCCATGATGAGGGGGCTATTTGTAGAATGAAGTTCAGCTACACAAGCTTGACCGGCGTGTTCTCTTATAACAGATAGTTCTTTTAATATTACAGCTTCTAACGATTCTTCTACAGTACAACCTGGTTGAGTTTGCAGTTTTCCTTCATTCATCTGCTTGATAAATTCTTGACACTTTGCATACCTGAAAAGTAAAATATTTTTTTATTCCTTCAAAATGTGAATGTTAAATATTTACCCTTCGCTAAGAAGTTTGTTCTTTCTTTTAATCAGATTTTCTCCGGGCGTCACATCTCCTATTCCAATTGAAAATCCAGTATTCATTAAATAATTCGAAGCTAGTCTAGCTAAAAATTAATTGGAATATTAAAGCTGCCTTTCGTATTTTTTGACAACGTAGTTTCTTACCTAACCTCCACATAGCAGTTATGGCATATTCTTTACCAAAATCTCTTAAAATTACATAAAAAATATTGCCACCCTTTCCTCCACTACCGAGATGACCCTTATCCAAAGTTCCTGCTATCAACTCTGAATTTCTTATAAGAACGTAAGAATCTTTTACACACATTTCTCTGTTTCTTGTGTAAGATTTACCTTTAGCTTCCAGATTAGCTTTCACTGCATACTTTTTGTGGGGGCGGAAAATTAAACTGCAAATTTGTTTTCCAGACCATAAAGGAACAGGCTGAAACAGTAAAAAAATATATTGATTCACGTCTTCTACTATTGAGGAAACTATTTACCTTTATAATACAAGGAGTGGGTAAATCTATATTCATATGAGTATCGTTGCCAGCTAAAAGAGTTGCTGCTAACTGGGTAGCATGAGCAAAGTCCAAAAATGTATCTTTCTTAGTTAACAAATAACCTCCAGTCAAGAAATCTTGGGTGGCTGCTATTAGAAGCTCTCCATTCCTGGGTGTTACCAAATTGCTTTTATTCTAAAACCACAAATTATTCATTAACGTACAAATAAGATAGTGAAATGGGTGGGTTTTTATTTTTTATTACTTACCCCCATCAATATAAGAGCTTCAGCTTTAGCTTCCTCTGTCTGTGGTAAATGCAAATTCATTTCATCACCGTCAAAATCAGCATTGTAAGGGTTACAAACGCATTCGTTAAATCTAAATGTTCTATTATTGTGAATTTTTGCCCTATGTGCCATAATTGACAGTTTATGTAAACTAGGTTGCCGATTAAAAAGAACCACATCATTATCATGAAGATGTCTTTCAACCATATCCCCCAACTGAAATTAATTATTTATTTATTCAACGGTCATACCGTTTTCATACAAAATTATATAACAACATTATAACAGGATTTTAATAATGGTTTCATTTTGTCCATTAATTATTTATTATTAGAATTAGTAAATAGTTTAAGATATAATATTAAATCGCATACAAGGTGCATACCTTCAATTCTTGTGCTAATTTTTCTCGATTACCATACTTCAAAAACTTTTTAAATTGGGATCCTTTTTGTTGTACATAATTAGCTCCAGGCCATTTGTCTGGACCGTTTATAACCAACTTTCTCATAACATCAATATTGGCATGGATAACTCTTTCGGGAAAAGTTAAAATTTTGGCAATGTGTTTAGGAACACCCACTTGATCAATTTCTAGATTTGGATCTGGAGAAATCACTGTTCTGGAAGAGAAATCTACTCTTTTGCCAGATAGATTACCCCTAAATCTTCCTTGTTTACCTTTCAGACGCTGAACTAAACCTCGACCTGGTTTTTTTGGCTAAAAATTAAACACAAACTGAAAGTGGACGTTTATTATTTATTTCTTAGTGTAGCAGGGCAAAAAAAATTAAATTTTTCTTACCATCATAGCTAAAGGTACTCCTGATAACTCACTATTAATATAAAGAGCAGACTGAAGTTGTAAGAAATCCCATCCTTCTTGGTACATATTTACAGAAGCACCTGATTGTTTATGTTTTTTGATAACATCATTAATAAATATTATTTCAGATTGTTTCATTGTTAAATCATCTTCATTTCTGAAAAATAATATACATAACACTCCAGTTTACAAAGAAAATGCAATATATTACGTTCCAGCTTTTAAGTCTGATATAACAGAAGGTCTTATGCTGACTGGTGGGACTAGCATTCTTGTAAAAATTAAATCTTTTGGTTGGGACCTAAAAAAAGAATGCATTAACTTAAAGTTGGTAGTTTCTGCATAAAAGTCTTACCTTTTTGGGTCCATGGCTAGTAACAAGATATCATTATCTGGAATTCTTTCAAACAGTTTTAAAACATCAATGGGAGTAAGAATTTCAGAAATGGGATTTCCTGTAAGAGCTGATCTAATATCCGAGTTGCTTTCTATGGCAACTGCAAAATCTTGTAGCTGATCATTCAGTAATTGTTGTTTATCTTTATCTCTGTTTCTTTCATGAACTATCTTTAGTACTGAGTTGCCAGTACTAGCTTTAGCTGTCATTTTCTTAACAAATCCGTTTTGTTCTTTGCAGTTCAGACATTTTGTAGTTTTTTTACACCTATCAATGATTTTCTTTCTTATAGTTTTCTTGGTCATATAACTAAGATGGGGGTTTGATAGTCTAATCCGATAGAGATGTTTATCTGATTCATCCAAAAGAACATGGGCACATTTTTTACAAATCGATTGTAAAATGCAAATAATACTACGAAAATAACCAACATGAAACACCGGCAGTTCTAAATCAATGTAACCAAAGTGACCAACACATTCATTAATGTTTTTTCCACAAGTTTGGCAAGGTGATTCTTTTGAGTTTGTTCCCTAAAACAGACCAATATTTGTAGCTTATTATATAGGGGTGAGTACAACAACTTACCAGTCTTTTGTCAAGAACACCATATGGGACAGGAGTCCTTTGCACATCTTGATTGTACAAATTTTTAGCTACCACATGTATATGAGACTGCTGTTGCATACTTTGTGCACTTTCCACTCCAAAAGTGACATGGGAACTACAAAAATAATATGAAAAGCCATGGAGTGAAAAATGTTTGCTTATAACTTACATTTTTCTAGCCACATCCGTTTCACGATACTGTTCTTTGGGCATTGTGAAAATAAAAACAAATAAAAATTGAGCCGATAGATCCTATTCTTACTATTAGTTACTTAAGCTTAATTATATATTTTATCAATTTTTAATTCACATTTCATTAATTTTAAAAAATATGTTGACAGCAAAATGAAATAGAGGTTAAGTACCTCTACTTTTTTTAAATAAACTTATTATTATGATAATTTTCCATACTTTACAAATTCGCTGTTAAAATGATTCATTATTAATTAATTTTGCTCCACCAGACCCAATATCGGCAATATCTTTTTGATTTACAATATGCGTGTGCAAAGTATATGATATTCTAATCTGTGCAATAAAAGCTGCTGTGCTGAGTTGTCCAGACCAGAGCTCTTAAAAAAAAGGAGAAGGAAGTAGTCCTATCCTAACTCCATATTTGTCTGTAACTAAGGACTAGTTGCTTGAAAGCCCTCCTATTAGAATTAATTCTTACTATCAGATACTTAAGCTTAATTATATATTTTAACAGTTTTTCAATTTACGTTTCATTAATTTTTAAAATTAAGTTGACATGACAATAAAATAGAGGTTAAGTACCTCTACTTTTGTTAAATACACTGATGGTTATGATCATTATCCATACTTCACAAATTTGCTGTTAAAATGATTTATTATCAATTAATTCTACTCCACCTGACCCAATATCTTTTAGATTTATAATATGCATGTGCAAAGTATATAATTTTTTAATCGGTGCTAAAAAAGCTGCTTTGCTGAGCTGTGCAGACCAGAGCTCTTAAAAAAAAGAAGAAGTAAGTAGTCCTATCTCCATATTTTTTTGTAATTACATTAGATGTTTTCTAATGTATCGGCTGTTATGAGAATTGGATATTTAATGTCGTGGATATTGTACATATACATTTTACAATAGTATCTACAAGAATGTGTTGTTTTATGTGAAAATACTGGAATTAATCATGGCAATGGAATCAAAAACAACTAGCAAGACTAGTTGCTTGAAAGCCCTCTTATTACGTGCTTGGAGAGAAAGATGGTCAGATTTGCAATGGGGTATAAACATAAAAACTGTTCTTCCTCGAGGAGTAAGTGGGGACGTATACAATTTAGCAGATTGTATTTTGCAACAAGCTGTAGTTGGAGCTGGAGCAAACCAATTAGTTCTCAGTTATTTAAGACATTCCTTGAGTGCTCAGCTTGTATCTCATGCGGCTGTTCTACAAAGATTGAGCAAATATAGCCAGTTAAGCAAAGTTCATTGTGTTTTTAGGTAAAGCTAGAAAATACATATATTATTTAGGATACTCAAAATTTGTTTATGCTTTCAGTCTTCTTGAATTTCTAGAGGGAATGCTACCAGGTATTACTGTTAGCTGTGGTAAGCCAGAAGAAACTGTATTAGCTACAGCTGTCTTATCAGTAGCCTTATGGTTATTGAATATCTTACAACACTGTCAATCTGATACAATTATTATAAAGAAAACAACAGAATTACTAGAAATGATATTAACAGATGATTTCTATATATCCATGATGTGTCTTGCCAGATACAATGATCCAGGTAAAATAATATTAATATGTAATTGCCATTTACAATTCTTACAATTATATTTTTATAATACCAAGATAATGATAAACATTATTTATATTTTTCTAGATTTATTCACTGAAACGAACAGAAAGTGTGTGGAACTGGAAACAATTTTAAAGGAACAAGATGAAGTACTTCTGTATGTAAGAAAACTAGCCAATATAGATGTTACTATCTTACAGCTGCCAATAAAAACTGAAAATTGGCCAGGCTCTTTAATACAATGTTGGCTAGAAGTAAAACTGACTGGAAATCCTGGTACTTCAACTACTGTTTTGGCTCAGCAGCTTCAAATTTTTAAAACATTGAAAGGATTTAGCAGTGCTAGATTATATGCTGAATTAATGAGAGGTAGTTTGATGTCTCTTTACAACGTCAGGAAAACTACACATGAAAGTCAATGGGGTGCATTTGCCTTTTTAAAAGTACCTCATATTCTACTAGAATTAGCAGGAAGTTCAGATAGTGCTAGTATAGTGACTGCACTAGAGCTTATGCTACAACATAGTCCTTTATTGGATGCCATGGATGCTAACAGCTCTTGCTCTAATTTTGAATGTTTATTAGATGAATTATCGAAAAATAAATTATTGTCTGAACCACAAGTTAAGATGTTTTTGGAAAAGAGAAAAACACCACCATCCTTGAAAATGGATTCAGGACCTGGGAATAATATGCCAACTTATTGGCATATATGTGCTGAAAGCACTTTGACTGGTATTTTGAAAACACTTTCTTCAGATTATCAAAAAATACAGGTACAAATATTATATATTTTTATTCAACCAGTGTGTCAAATACCATTAAATTCAATTGATTTTCCCATTTATCTTAAGACTTTCTATTCAAGTTGCCATTATTTCAGGATGCCCTTTTAAAAATGTTACATCAAGTTCTTGCTGGAAATAGCTATGAGTTAATACTAGCTGTAGCAACAGTGCAAGACAAACTGGGCACTTTGGTAAACAGACTGATTAAGTTTAATGAGTGTTCAAAATCAGCAGGCGAAGCCAAATCTCAACTGTTTGATATAACGTTTGTTATGCTGGTAACTATAGTTCAAAATTATGGTGCAACAGCAGTATTAGATTCTGATGGTGAGTCGTTATTTGAACAATGGGTGAGGTCGTGTATGGTGGAAAGACACAAACCAAAAGCTGCAGATCAGATACTAAGATTAGGTGATCCTATTATTATACAATCACTACTAGAACAGTTTAATTCAGGCGAATCAGACTTCAAACCGGGAGTTAAATGGCAAGAGATTCTTTTTAACATACCCGGTGTTATGCATGAAGTTCTGGTAGCATGGGAACAAGGTGCTCTTGTAGCTCAAGATGTGAAAAGAATTCTTGACGCAGTCAGAGGTAAAATGTGTTGTTTACCGATAG
Organism: Lochmaea capreae; assembly: GCA_949126875.1. NCBI lineage: Eukaryota > Metazoa > Arthropoda > Insecta > Coleoptera > Chrysomelidae > Lochmaea > Lochmaea capreae. The sequence goes on from OX421404.1 coordinate 25,987,467, forward strand.
TAGCAGCTGCATGGTTGTGTTCTTATATGAGAACAGCCCCACAAGAGACACTGCTCAAACCTATTAATATGGTGCAACAGCTTCTAAATTTGAATATTACTGCAACAGAAGAGGATAATTTGAATGACAGGTGAGAATTTTGTCTGTAGCCTGATTGCTATTATGTTGATTCAATAACGAGAAAAAACTGTTTTTTTTTCAAATATTTTGTATTTTAGGTGGCAATTGACTTGTGAGATTATCAAAAAGATGCAAAGAGATGTGCAGTTACCATTACCGATAAAAACTGGTCATTATTTAGTTTCTAGACAACCTGCAACTGAACAATTAGGACAAGCTTGGAAACTGGGTATATATTAATAATTTTTTGTAGATAACAATTTTTTTTTCTCTTCCAGTATCATAATATTTATTGTGTATTAATGATTATTTGTTTACAGGCATATCTAGAGGTTGGTTCGACAACAACTCAGCTGCTGCTCTTCACTGTCTATTAGAAACAGCTGGTACTAGGTGGCTAGTGTCTGCGGTTATTCAAGAATTGGTAAAACTTCGGTATAGAGATCAACTTCAAAGAGGTATAGATTTAGCGCTAGCTATGTTCCATGTGGACATCGTGGGATGTACTCAGCAGCTGTTATCACATGTTTTACCACAGTTGTTGTATAATGATGTGCAGGCGGATGGTTTGATGGAACCGCAATTGCCGGCGTTGGCTTATGTTACTAGTTATTGTGTTTTTACTGCATGGGATGCACTATCGTCAGAGGTGAGTTTTGTTTATTTTAAATTTCGTTATTGAATTTGTATAACTATTTTTTCATTGAGTGTTAATTTTTATGATCATGTTGATTTTTGAAAAGTTAATTCTATTAACATTTTGTCATTGTGTTTAGAACTTCGTAAACTTGTGGAATTAACGTATTTTCTTGATTTGAACTTATTATTTTTTGTTGGCAGTGAATAACAAAAAAACCCAATTATATAAAACCAATTTATTATTTATAATAAATGAATATGTACAAAAATCAGTATTTACAAAATATATACAACTTTACAAAATGTGTAATCTTCTTTTTCAAACTATGTAAAGTGTAGAAATATTATTCAAACTATTATTTTGATATTTTATCAATTAAGTATCCCAAATTTTCTATTTTATTTATTTTATCTCTTAGATTTTGATGTGATAGCATTAGAATTTTAAACTTAACTACTCATTTCCTCAGTGGAATTAACATTATATATCTTTCAAGTTTTTATTTTTTGAAAATGTTTGGAGGAAAAAAAAATCCAAATTAAAAAAAAACAATTTATTAATGGTAATACAGAATATAATAAATATATGTACAAAAATCAGTCTTTACAAAATAAATACAACTTTATAAAATATTTAACAATGGAATTTGATTATATTTAATCAACTTCTTCAATTGTTGGACCTCCTTGTCGTCCTCCAAATCCACCAGCTTGTTGACCACATCCACCGGGCATCCCTCCTGAATCCTGGTTACCATTTTGTTGTCCTTGATACAATTTGGCCATAATGGGACTACATACTTTGGTTAAATCTTTTTGTTTCTCTTCATACTCTTCTTTTTCAGCTAAAGTGTTGCTGTCTAACCATTTTAAGCAACTCTCACATTGATTTTCAATTGTTGATTTATCTTCGGGCGTCAACTTGTCACCATTGTCTTGAATAGCTTGTTTCAGTTGGAAAATGTATCCTTCCAATTGATTTCTAGCTGCGATTTTCTGTCTTTGTCGTTCGTCTTCTTCTTTATACTTTTCAGCATCAGAAACCATTCGGTCAATGTCTTTTTGTGAGAGACGTCCTTTATCATTCTTGATTGTGATATTTCGGGAATTTCCAGAGCTTGAATCTTTAGCAGTGACATTTAATATGCCATTTGCATCTAAATCGAAAGTAACTTCAATTTTTGGAACTCCACGTGGTGCAGGAGGAATGCCGGTTAAATCAAATGTTCCCAGCATATTATTATCTTTAGTCATGGCTCTTTCTCCTTCGAATACTTGAATAGAGACTGCTGGTTGATTATCTGCGTACGTTGTGAATGTCTCCCAAGCAGCATTTGGACGTTGCGAGATAGTTATATAACGTTGGGCTAGACAACCCAACGTTGGCATCCAACGTTGTAATGACGACGTCACGACCCAAATTTGCACCTAAATGGGGAATAGAAATTCGAGTCGTTACGACGTCGGCACTGACTTTGAATGTCTTATGTATTCAACCAAATCCAACGTTGAGTAACGTCGCGCAAACCAACTTCGTTTTAGGTATTGGATTTGTGACTTTCCCACAACTAATAGTATAATTTAAGTAATTTATTTTGGAAGAAATGTGGAAGTCTTTGAAACTCGACCAAAGATGGAAGTATTTTCAACTAACAATCTGATTCTTAGTTTAAGTCATGTAAATTATGAACAGTATAATATACATATTTTTATTACCAGCAAAACAAAAATCTTAAACGAAGTTCAATTTTTTGATAAACCACGGCCAATATTGTGGCAAAAAACAAACGGGCCTCAAGAATTTTTAGGAAAAAGCGAAAAAAAAAATTATGCCATTTATTATTTTTCTTGATATGGCTGCATTTATATTTAAAAATAGTATACAAAGTCTCCAGTAACACAAATGCTGGTCTCAAAACTTTTAAAAGTTCATTAGAATATGTTTTTTTTTAAATAAATTCATCGTGAATCAAACAATGGCGGCCAAATCAGTTATCAGTTACATGCCAACATGGTGGATTTTGTTAAGCGACCTAATCTATACCAGAATACTACCTATTTGGACAGGAACACCTTTTTTCCACACCTAATTGCGACCTTTTCCGACTTTCCTTTTCATCAGACGATTAGTAAACGTTCAAATGACGGTATGTGAATACAACGTCTGTTGAAAGTTGGCTCGACGGCCCAATGACTAAATATTCCAACTACCGCAAGGCCAACCTAGCGGACGTTGCTTAAAGCGACGAAAAGACGACCAGCCAAGTCATTTTTTAAAATCATAACCTCGCTTCTAACCTAAAAATGGATCATTTTTTAAAGGTGGTAATTATTCGATTTAAAAACGGCTTGGGTTCCTTGGTTTACAAATTCTTTCAGGACACAGGCTACTCTACAAACTAGTTAAGGTATATATCATTTTAGAACTATGTCAATAGATAAAACCATTTGGAGGTAAACACGAAAACAAACCTGTGTCAAAGCGGAATATACTTAACACTGTTAAATGTTTATGTTTGTCTCATAATAGTTTCTAGAAAGGTTTACAGTTACTGAATAATATATAAGACTTACTAAATTAAAAACACCATCAGGGACAAAAACAACTATTCCAAACTCACTTGATGGTTATTTGGTAAATCTATAAGGCCAGCTAAGTTGTATATATAGATCTTTTTCTGTGAAATGTCAATGAATGTCTAAACGGCTCGTGTTTTGTTTTCTTAATTCGGACATGTTTATATTTTATCAGACAAAAATCTATAATTATTACATAAATAAAAAATGAGGTTAGGTTGTAGATTGTGCCATTGACATATAAAGATTATATTATTATGTCAATGGATTGTGCGAATATTTGAACTACTTTTAAACGTCCGCCCGTAGGTCAAATAATAGGAACATAAAGTTTTAGGCGTGTTTTTATGACCAAAATTGTAACATGCGGATCTAAACGTTCTTAGAACGTCGCCTTGTTCCAGATTAGTCCAAAGACACAAAAAAGGTAAAAATGAACGTTGAGCGAACGTTGTCTGTCTAACAAAAAATAACGTTCGATTTGCTGACGTCGAGTAGTCGTTGACCCGATCGACTTCGAAGTTCCAACGTCGGATTAAGTTATGAACTGACGTTATCGGTGAACGTTGATGCAAACAACTAAATAATACCCAAAACCAACGTTGATTTAAGTAATCATTAAGTCGGAAGTCAGAATAATGCTGCTTGGGCTGCGTTTGTTTACATGGAATTCGTGCATTTCTTTCGATTATGTTCGTCATAACACCACCTGCTGTCTCAATTCCCATAGATAGAGGAGTTACGTCGACCAATAAGACATCTTGGATTTTTGAATCAGATTCCCCACTCAAAACGGCAGCTTGAACAGCGGCACCATATGCTACAGCTTCATCTGGATTGATCGATAAGTTCAAAGATTTTCCATTAAAGTAATTTTGAAGAAGTTGTTGAACTTTGGGAATTCTTGTAGATCCTCCAACAAGTACTATATCATGAATTTGTCCTTTATCCATTTTAGCGTCGTTTAAAGCCTTTTCAACTGGTTGTAACGTTCCTCTGAATAAATCGGAACAGAGTTCTTCAAATCTTGCTCTGCTTATTTTTGTATAAAAATCAATACCTTCAAAGAGGGCGTCGATTTCAATAGTGGCTTCAGAACTAGATGATAATGTACGTTTAGCTCTTTCTGCAGCAGTTCTTAGCCTTCGAAGTGCTCTTGGATTGCTCTTCAGATCTTTTTTGAATTTTCTTTTAAATTCTTCAGCAAAAAGATTGACTAACCTGTTATCGAAGTCTTCTCCACCAAGATGGGTATCACCAGCTGTAGCTCTCACTTCAAACAAGGAACCTTCATCTATTGTTAAAATAGATACATCAAAAGTACCTCCTCCCAAATCGAATATAAGGACATTCTTTTCGCCTTTTAAATTTTTATCTAATCCATATGCCAATGCTGCAGCTGTCGGTTCATTAATAATTCGTAAAACATTCAAACCAGCAATGGCACCTGCATCTTTTGTAGCTTGTCTTTGTGAATCGTTGAAATAAGCTGGTACTGTAATTACGGCATCTTTAACTGTGGTTCCTAAATAAGCGTCTGCAGATTCTTTCATTTTTGTAAGTACCATAGAACTTACTTCTTCAGGAGCAAATGTTTTTCTTTCTCCTTTATAATCTACTTGAATTTTTGGTTTTCCACTATCATTAACTACTTTGAATGGCCAGTGTTTCATGTCTTCTTGAATTTTTGGATCATCGTATTTTCTCCCAATGAGACGTTTTGCATCAAAAACTGTATTGCTGGGATTCATAGCGACTTGATTTTTCGCCGCGTCTCCCAAAAGACGCTCTGTATCGGTGAAAGCCACATAACTTGGTGTTGTTCTATTTCCTTGGTCGTTGGCAATTATTTCAACTTTTCCGTGCTGCCACACACCAACACAGGAGTATGTGGTACCCAAATCAATACCAATTGCCGGTGCTTTAACCATTTTCTTGATTTTAATTCACTCACAAATACTTTTACTTCACGTAATTTACAATAGGTTTGCTAACAGTCGAGCAAATAATTCACTTGAATTACTGTAACTTGCTTGTTCACTATTCGCTTTATTTGAATATACTGAACTACCGCCAAGGTGAATCGCTTTTATATAAACCGTAAAATCGACTCGAATGTTCCCGAATATTCTTCGAGCCTTCTCGAACAATAGAAACGCTGATGTCGATCAGGAAATTTCTAGATTCGACGGTGCTGGGTTCGGATTAATTGCACAAATAACTTTTTGGATTATATATAGACAATTTATTCAGTACATGGAATAATTTAATAACCATTGACTTATATAAGTTTATGTTAATAACTAATAAAAATAATAATCATGGTTTAATAAATTTAAAAGAGTTTATTATTTCTAACAATTTTATTGTTTTAATTTGACATTTTAATTTAAGTTTAAATGATAATTTTAAAAATTACTTCGTTATTTGATTTGTATAAATTTAAAGAAAATAATTAAAATAAACTGTGTGTGTCACCTCAGGTTTTTGCGTCAATTAAAAAATGAATAGTTTACATTTTTTATATAAATTCAAAAATATTAGTCCTATAAAAAATTATTCTTATTGAAGGTTATTTATATACAAATGTCACGATATAACAAATAAAAAAAATTGCCACCGCAACCCGTACTCGAACCTTACTCCTACAATTCTTATTTCTCTCAGCCAGACCCATTAACCACTTTGCTATAAAGATAATAATTTATCATAGAAGCTGTTGCATGACGTTTAAAGTAATACTTTTAGCCTACACTCGATTTTACTCCTCATATAATTTTCATACCGCGGATTAAAAATGAAAATTGAGGAGGTAGACTCCAAAATAACCGGCTGTATAAACACATAAAATTTACGTTGAATATTTTTTAATTCTAGATAAGATTAATGCAATTGATGCTCCCGAATAATCTTCGAAGCTCCTCGAACAATGGAAATGGTGACCGTCGAAAGATCCACAAACATCTAGAACGGTCCAAGCAGGGCTCTGATCAATTGCACTAATCTTATTTCGAATTAAAAAAAATTTTCAACCTAAGTTTTATCTCTTAAAAAAATGGATTGTGTATCACTGACCTTTTAGGTTTGTTTATAGACAATAATTAATATTTATTGGACAATATCACAAAACCAGAACGTAAAATACAGACTATTTCACTAGAGTAAATTGATAACTGACAAAATTTGAAGGTTTTGAACTGGCAATTTTTTGTCTTGTCGCGGCAATTTTTTGACGTTTAATATATCAAATCTATGTGTATAAAATTCTCTCGTAAAATAGTCATGTCGAATACCACTCAATTAAAAATTTTGTAAGGTAAAATTTTTCTCTTGTCGTATTCAAGTTTGTTGCTTTTAGGTAATTTTGCTCATGACATTTAATCCAAAACCACTCGCCTGGCGGCTCGTGGTTTTGTTAAAAATGTCATTCGCAAAATTGCCAAGCAACAAACTTTCATGACAATCGAAAAACTTTGCCGACAAAATTTTCACTCTCGTGGTATTATATATGATAAAACAGAAACTTTATTTTGTAAAAATTTAGAAATATAAAACATTGAAAATCTTCTAGAATACATTATATTCCTAGTCACTCTTAAACCCTTAAGATACTGATCTTTGACAAACAACTAATAGTATGATATAATTTTATTACATTTATTTTCATATTTTAAATACATTTGTTGCGACCTTACAAAAAAATGACGTACTAAGTTCCAAATAAAAATGAGATTATTTTTGAAGGCACGTACTTTTCGTCCGCACACGCATTTCGTTCGCTAAAACGTTAACATATCCAAATACCCGAAACTTATTGCACTTTTGAAAAAAACAAAACGTTGGGTAAAAAGCGGATAAATCTAGAGATGAAATAAACATATTTATTCGCGATGCCCCAGATGAGACTTATCTTTCGCCTTGGTAATTGGTAATTGGTAATTTTTTGTAAAGGTCGACGAAAAAATATAATATGAACCTCGGCGATGAACTGTCTAGTGTCCGTCTACTTGCTAGCCGAGGTGCAGGCTCCACTATTATAGACAGTTTTTCGTACTTGGAACATAAATAACTATTTTAAATTTATTTACATTTAATCCATACCCATATCCCTTTTTTTTCAATCAAGTAAAATTAAATGGCTGACTAAATTTCAAAATTTATATTTATTATAACTTGAATTGAAATAGATCCTAACGTCAAATGTTAAATCAATAAAATTATTAAAAATTATAAACTCAAAACGTGGTTTTAAGTTTATTCAAACACAATTATTTCATATATACGAAATAATTTGTCTATATTTAATCCAAAAAGTTATTTGTGCAATTAATACGAACCCAGCACCGTCGCCTCTAGAAGTTTCCGTTTGATTTGCACGTTTTATTGTTCGAGATGCTTCGAAGAATATTCGGGAACATTCGAGTCGATTTTACGGTTTATATAAAAGCGATTCAGTTTGGCGGTAGTTCAGTATATTCAAATAAAGCGAATAGTAAACAAGCAAGTAACAGTGAATTATTTGCTCGACTGTTAGCAAACTTATTGTAAAAGTGAAGTAAAAGTATTTGTGAGTGAATTAAAATCAAGAAAATGGTTAAAGCACCGGCGATTGGTATTGATTTGGGTACCACATACTCCTGTGTTGGTGTGTGGCAACACGGAAAAGTTGAAATAATTGCCAACGACCAAGGAAATAGAACAACACCAAGTTATGTGGCTTTCACCGATACAGAGCGTCTTTTGGGAGACGCGGCGAAAAATCAAGTCGCTATGAATCCCAGCAATACAGTTTTTGATGCAAAACGTCTCATTGGAAGAAAATTCGATGATCCAAAAATTCAAGAAGACATGAAACACTGGCCATTCAAAGTAGTTAATGATTGTGGAAAACCAAAAATTCAAGTAGACTACAAAGGAGAAAGAAAAACATTTGCTCCTGAAGAAGTAAGTTCTATGGTACTTACAAAAATGAAAGAATCTGCGGATGCTTATTTAGGAACCACAGTTAAAGATGCCGTAATTACAGTACCAGCTTATTTCAACGATTCACAAAGACAAGCTACCAAAGATGCAGGTGCCATTGCTGGTTTGAATGTTTTACGAATTATCAATGAACCGACAGCTGCAGCATTGGCATATGGATTAGATAAAAATTTAAAAGGCGAAAAGAATGTCCTTATATTCGATTTGGGAGGAGGTACTTTTGATGTATCTATTTTAACAATAGATGAAGGTTCCTTGTTTGAAGTGAGAGCTACAGCTGGTGATACACATCTTGGTGGAGAAGACTTCGATAACAGGTTAGTCAGTCATTTTGCTGAAGAATTTAAAAGGAAATTCAAAAAAGATCTGAAGAGCAATCCAAGAGCACTTCGAAGGCTAAGAACTGCTGCTGAAAGAGCTAAACGTACATTATCATCTAGTTCTGAAGCCACCATTGAAATCGACGCCCTCTTTGAAGGTATTGATTTTTATACAAAAATAAGCAGGGCAAGATTTGAAGAACTCTGCTCCGATTTATTCAGAGGAACGTTACAACCAGTTGAAAAAGCTTTAAACGACGCTAAAATGGATAAAGGACAAATTCATGATATAGTACTTGTTGGAGGATCTACAAGAATTCCCAAAGTTCAACAACTTCTTCAAAATTACTTTAATGGAAAATCTTTGAACTTATCGATCAATCCAGATGAAGCTGTAGCATATGGTGCCGCTGTTCAAGCTGCCGTTTTGAGTGGAGAATCTGATTCAAAAATCCAAGATGTCTTATTGGTCGACGTAACTCCTCTATCTATGGGAATTGAGACAGCAGGTGGTGTTATGACGAACATAATCGAAAGAAATGCAAGAATTCCATGTAAACAAACGCAGACATTCACAACGTACGCAGATAACCAACCAGCAGTCACTATTCAAGTATTCGAAGGAGAAAGAGCCATGACCAAAGATAATAATATGCTGGGAACATTTGATTTAACCGGTATTCCTCCTGCACCACGTGGAGTTCCAAAAATTGAAGTTACTTTCGATTTAGACGCAAACGGCATATTAAATGTTTCTGCTAAAGAATCAAGCTCTGGAAATTCCCGAAATATCACAATCAAGAATGATAAAGGGCGTCTCTCACAAAAAGACATTGACCGAATGGTTTCTGAAGCTGAAAAGTATAAAGAAGAAGACGAACGACAAAGACAGAAAATCGCAGCTAGAAATCAATTGGAAGGATACATTTTCCAACTGAAACAAGCTATTCAAGACAATGGAGACAAGTTAACGCCCGAAGATAAATCAACAATTGAAAATCAATGTGAGAGTTGCTTAAAATGGTTAGACAGCAACACATTAGCTGAAAAAGAAGAGTATGAAGAGAAACAAAAAGATTTAACTAAAGTATGTAGTCCCATTATGGCCAAAATGTATCAAGGACAACAAAATGGTAACCAATATCCAGGAGGGATGCCCGGTGGATGTGGTCAACAAGCTGGTGGATTTGGAGGACGACAAGGAGGTCCAACAATTGAAGAAATTGATTAAATATAATCAAATTCCATTGTTAAATATTTTATAAAGTTGTATTTATTTTGTAAAGACTGATTTTTGTACATATTTATTTATTATATTCTGTATTATGAATAATAAATTGTTTTTTATAATTTGGGTTTTTTTTTTCTCCTACAACTATTTTAAAAAAATAACTTGAAAAATAATATAATGTTAGTTCCACTCGGAATTGAATAAGTTGAAAACTCTGATACTATCACATTAATATAAAAGTGATAAAATAAATAAAATAGAAAAGTTGTAATACTTAATTGTTAAAATTATCAAAATAATATTTCAACACCTTATACAGTTGGAAAAAGTAGAAATATTTTAGTTATTTTAAATCTAGTCAAAATTATATCTCGTATAACATTTTGATTGTACCACTGTTACCTTTACAAAAAAATGTCCACACTTTTCTTCCTATAACATTCTATGTTGTATTTTACGTTACAGGATGTTGATACTGAACCTCCTGTTGCCAAAATTAGTCGTTTATCAGACACAAAAGAAGAAGAATCAAAACCTTTGGAACAATTAATAACCTCACTACGTCAACTTCTACACATGTTCGAAGGAGTTATCCAAGAAGGCTCTATCACTCAACAAACATACTTTGCTTTCTATTTAATAAAATCACTCGTAGAAGTTAAAGTACCGTCAGCTAGTGCCGTTTTAGGCGCAATTCCACCATCTTTGATATCAGATTTATTGAAAACAATGCCCGAATTGTTCAGTTATCCACTTCTATTACATGTTCATGACGTTTCGAGTACTTCGGGAAGAATAAACATGGCTAAAGATCTGTGTATTTTAAGGAACTATTATTTAAAAAATGTAAAAGATTACTGACAACAGATCTATTTCTAATAAACAAACAATGTAGATCTTAAAAGTGACCTTAGAAATAGTGTAAGTATAATTTGTCATAAGTAAAATTACACTGTTTAAATGTGTCGCACTGTACAGAAATGGAAAATTATATTTTCCTCTTCTTATAAAAGATAATTCCTCAATATTCTGTCTAATATATTTGTCAGAGTTTTTAACTTTTTACGATTTGCCGTTAGAACCTCATAATTTCAATAACTGCATTTCCAAAACAACAACAAACAACTCAAATTATATTATACAGACTGCGAAAAGTCTATTCGCGCCATACGATTTTCACAAGTACGACAAGGAAAATATAAGCAAAACTACTTGAAAGAGAGAGAAGAATAATTGGGCGCTCAGCGTGTGTTCAGTTCCAGCTACCAAAAACAGTTGGGGATGTGTTCACTACCACCTTACTTTAACCGCTGTTGCCAGAAGCGCAGATTAATTTGTACAAATGATATTTTTGTCTCGTTATCGTTAAATTTTTTTCGAACTCATGCACTATTAGGTAAAACTAAACACTTTCATCCGGCAACAGTGTCCTTTAGAGAGATAATTCACTTTTAAACCTTTACACGCCCATCGCTTAGCGCAAAATTATTCTTTTACCTCTCTTTCAGTTTTGCTCATATTTTCCTTGTCGTATTTTTGTAAATCGTATGGCGCGAATAGACTTTTCGCAATCTGTATATAATGCTACACACAGGTCTTTTAGGCCCATAGCTTTGTGACAATTTCCTTCCATTGTTTTCTATCTCTTGCTTTCGCCTTTCAGTCCGGTATTCCTCCCTCTTTTAGGTCTTCAATGTCTTCATTATACCACTTTTTTTTTGGATCTCCTCGTTTCCGCGTTCCTTCTATGTCTATGTCAGTAATATTTCTGTCATTCTGGTGTCTGGCATCCGCTGCATATGATCATAACCATCCAAGTCTTTTTGCTCTCATTATGCTGCTCATTTCTTGTTCTCCAAATAAACCTCTTATTTTTCCGTACCCCTTCTTTTTTGCCTCCTAATATCCTTCTAAGTATTTTCCTTTCCCATATGTTTACTTTATTTTCCTCTTCTTTACTCAATATCCAAGTCTCACTACCGAATAGTGTCGTTGGTCTAATAACTCTTTTGTGTAGATGTAATTTGGTCTTTCTAGCTACCTTCTTTATTATTTTATTTAGGCTCCTGCCTGTTTACTTCCTTTTGTTAGTCTTCTTTCTATGTTCACCTCCTCATCACCATCCTCCTTAATAACTATATCTAGATAGATATAGTTTTGGACTTGTTCGATTCCATTGCCCGTTCAGCTCTACTACAAGATTTCTCTTTGTTTCTCTTCTTTGTGGGGTTGTCATTTTCAAAAACTTTGACTTCTCTGCATTTACTCTCAAGCTCGCTATCTCTGCTGTCTCTACAAAAGCTTTGCATGCTCTTTTCAGTTCTTTTTCTGATGTTTATAACATTACTATAGTTTGGCAAACCTATCTGAAGCTTCGCGGTGTCGGTAACGGGTGAGGAAACAAAGACGATAGCAAGTAAGCTGGTTGCATAGCAACGGGCTGTTTTGACCAATTGAGTTCGTTCGGAATACGCGGTAATATGATTTTCGCGCTGCGTTGCCGGATTAAAAGGAACCCAAAACAACTTTGGAAAAATGTTTACCTTTTAACATTCAGTATTTGAAAATCTTGTTAATAGACCAAATCCAATAAAACAAACACATAAAAGCACTAACGTATAATCATTATTAATACGTTGATAATCTATTTTCAAATAATTACTAATACATACAGAGCACTTTAACTTTTTATAGTTGAACTTGGCAACATCGAATGTTTACGGACGCATTCCTTTCATAGCTTCAAATATGTTTGCCAAACTATACATCGTCTGCGTAAGCCGGCAATTGCGTCAAATTACTTTTGTCAAATGTCAGTTTTGTCACTCTCGTTTGTAAATGCGAATACGCTTTTAGTTACTTCTGTATAAATTTAAATATTGAATTGAATTTATTTATTTTTGCAGTTCGCGATAGGAATGTAACATCGACGATGCAGTTTTCCTACACGCATTTAAAGAAATTGGAGTGAAGATAAATGGTCGATGATGTAAAAAAGTGTAGTATATACTAGGAATACGTTTTGGTAAAAATTCGGCTTTTAAGAAGCTGTGGATTAAAATGAATAAAGAAACTTAATTTTTTAATTGTTGGTTTTGCCTTATTTATCCTAAAAAGATAAGTTTTATTTTTCTTTACGATGTTAGGAAAACTACACATGAAAGTACGTGGAGTGCATTTGCATTTTAAAAAGTACCTCATATTCTACTAGAAGTAGCAGGAAGTTTAGATAGTGCTAGTATAGTTTGAATGTTTTTTGGTTGAAGTATGTATGTATTTTGGTGTACCATTCACTGAGACCTAAAATATCTATTGTGCCCCCTTACTTCTACTTAGTTTCTGAGGAGAGTTTCAGATACTAGTAGCTTCTTTTGTCCTATTTCCCTGAGGAATTTTAGGATATCAGCAGGCTTCAGCTTAGGCATTGTAAATGTCCCTCTTCTATCCAATAATCTCCTGGGTGCTGTGCCCTAGGATTCGGAATTGCTGTGCAATTTGCAAGTATGTGGATGAAGGATGGAGAATCTACATTCTTCTTCCTCCACTATTTTGAGCTTTTTCAGGTGCCCGTTCAATCGGCAATATCCCGTTAGGATCCCTGTTAAAACTCTTAGTGTAGTTTAACTTTGACTTATGCATTCATTTGATCTCAACGGGTTGCAGTCACCCATCAGAATCTTTGATTGTCTAAGCCCTACTAGATCTTTCCAATGGTCAGATCTTCGGCTTTGCCTATTACTTCCAATATTACATTTGGGCTGATAGCTGAAGTATCGAAACATAAATTATTGTCTGAACCACAAGTTAAGATATTTTTGGAAAAGAGAAAAACACCACCATCTTTGAAAATGGATTCAAGGCCTGGGAATAATATGCCAACTTATTGGCATATATGTGTTCAGGCGAATCAGACTTCAAACCGGGAGTTAAATGGCAAGAGATTCTTTTTAACATACCCGGTGTTATGCACGAAGTTCTGGTAGCATGGGAACAAGGTGCTCTTGTAGCTCAAGATGTGAAAAGAATTCTTGATGCAGTCAGAGTAAATGTGTATAGTAGCAGCTGCATGGTTGTGTTCTTATATGAGAACAGCCCCACAAGAGACACTGCTGAAACCTATTAATATGGTGCAACAGCTTCTAAATTTGAATATTACTGCCACAGAAGAGGATAATTTGAATGACAGGTGAGAATTTTGTCTGTAGCCTGATTGCTATTATGTTGATTCAATAACAACAAAAAACTGTTTTTTTTTTCAAATATTTTGCATTTTAGGTGGCAATTGACTTGTGAGATTATCAAAAAGATGCAAAAATATGTGCAGTTACCATTACCAATAAAAACTGGTGATTATTTAGTTTCTAGACAACCTGCAACTGAAGGACAAGCTTGGAAACTGGGTATATATTAATAATTTTGTGTAGATAACAATTTTTTTTCTCTTCTAGTATTGTAATTTTTATTGTGCATTAATGATTTATTGTGTAGAGACATATCGAGAGGTTGGTTCGACAACAACTCCAGCTGCTACTCTTCACTGTCTTCTAGAAACAGCTGGTACTAGGTGGCTAGTATCTGCGGTTATTCAAGAATTGGTGAAACTTCGGTATAGAGATCAACTGCAAAGAGGTATAGATTTAGCGCTAGCTATGTTCCATGTGGACATCGTGGGATGTACTCAGCAGCTGTTATCACATGTTTTACCACAGTTGCTGTATAATGATGTGCAGGCGGATGGTTTGATGGAACCGCAATTGCCGGCGTTGGCTTATGTTACAAGTTATTGTGTTTTTACTGCATGGGATGCACTATCGTTAGAGGTGAGTTTTGATTATTTTAAATTTCGTTATTGAATTTGTATAACTATTTTTTCATTGAGTGTTAATTTTTATGATCATGTTGATTTTTGAAAAGTTAATTCAATTAACATTTTTTCATTGTTTTTAGAACTTCGTAAACTTGTTGAATTAACGTATTTTTCTTGATTTACTTTTTAAATTTGTTGATTATTTTGTTATTGGTAAAAATCCAAATTATAAAACACACTTTATTATTTGTGATAAACAATATAAGTAAATATGTACAAAATAAATACAAGAAATATTTAATCTTCTTTTCCAAACTGTGTAAAGTGTTATAAATTATTATTTTGACAAATTCATCAATTAAGAATCCCAAATTTTCTATTTTATTTATTTTATCTCTTAGATTTTGATGTGATAGCATCAGAGTTTTCAACTTATTCAGTTCCCAAGTGGAACTAACATAATATATTTTCCAAGTTATTATTTTTTGAAAATAGTTGTAGGAGAAAAAAAGCCCAAATTATAAAAAACAATTTATTATTCATAATACAGAATATAATAAATAAATATGTACATAAATCAGTCTTTACAAAATAAATACAACTTTATAAAATATTTAACAATGGAATTTGATTATATTTAATCAACTTCTTCAATTGTTGGACCTCCTTGTCGTCCTCCAAATCCACCAGCTTGTTGACCACATCCACCGGGCATCCCTCCTGGATATTGGTTACCATTTTGTTGTCCTTGATACATTTTGGCCATAATGGGACTGCATACTTTGGTTAAATCTTTTTGTTTCTCTTCATACTCTTCTTTTTCAGCTAAAGTGTTGCTGTCTAACCATTTTAAGCAACTCTCACATTGATTTTCAATTGTTGATTTATCTTCGGGCGTTAACTTGTCTCCATTGTCTTGAATAGCTTGTTTCAGTTGGAAAATGTATCCTTCCAATTGATTTCTAGCTGCGATTTTCTGTCTTTGTCGTTCGTCTTCTTCTTTATACTTTTCAGCTTCAGAAACCATTCGGTCAATGTCTTTTTGTGAGAGACGACCTTTATCATTCTTGATTGTGATATTTCGGGAATTTCCAGAGCTTGAATCTTTAGCAGTGACATTTAATATGCCGTTTGCGTCTAAATCGAAAGTAACTTCAATTTTTGGAACTCCACGTGGTGCAGGAGGAATGCCGGTTAAATCAAATGTTCCCAGCATATTATTATCTTTAGTCATGGCTCTTTCTCCTTCAAATACTTGAATAGAGACTGCTGGTTGATTATCTGCGTACGTTGTGAATGTCTGCGTTTGTTTACATGGAATTCTTGCATTTCTTTCGATTATCTTCGTCATAACACCACCTGCTGTCTCAATGCCCATGGATAGAGGAGTTACGTCGACCAATAAGACATCTTGGATTTTTGAATCAGATTCCCCACTCAAAACGGCAGCTTGAACAGCGGCACCATATGCTACAGCTTCATCTGGATTGATCGATAAGTTCAAAGATTTTCCATTAAAGTAATTTTGAAGGAGTTGTTGAACTTTGGGAATTCTTGTAGATCCTCCAACAAGTACTATATCATGAATTTGTCCTTTATCCATTTTAGCGTCGTTTAAAGCCTTTTCAACTGGTTGTAACGTTCCTCTGAATAAATCGGAACAGAGTTCTTCAAATCTTGCTCTGCTTATTTTTGTATAAAAATCAATACCTTCAAAGAGGGCGTCGATTTCAATTGTGGCTTCAGAACTAGATGATAAAGTACGTTTAGCTCTTTCAGCAGCAGTTCTTAGCCTTCGAAGTGCTCTTGGATTGCTCTTCAGATCTTTTTTGAATTTCCTTTTAAATTCTTCAGCAAAATGAGTGACTAACCTGTTATCGAAGTCCTCTCCACCAAGATGGGTATCACCAGCTGTAGCTCTCACTTCAAACAAGGAGCCTTCATCTATTGTTAAAATGGATACATCAAAAGTACCTCCTCCCAAATCGAATATAAGGACATTCTTTTCGCCCTTTTATCTAATCCATATGCCAATGCTGCAGCTGTCGGTTCATTGATAATGCGTAAAACATTCAAACCAGCAATGGCACCTGCATCTTTTGTAGCTTGTCTTTGTGAATCGTTGAAATAAGCTGGTACTGTAATTACGGCATCTTTAACTGTGGTTCCTAAATAAGCGTCTGCAGATTCTTTCATTTTTGTAAGTACCATAGAACTTACTTCTTCAGGAGCAAATGTTTTTCTTTCTCCTTTGTAGTCTACTTGAATTTTTGGTTTTCCACAATCATTAACTACTTTGAATGGCCAGTGTTTCATGTCTTCTTGAATTTTTGGATCATCGTATTTTCTTCCAATGAGACGTTTTGCATCAAATACTGTATTGCTGGGATTCATAGCGACTTGATTTTTCGCCGCGTCTCCCAAAAGACGCTCTGTATCGGTGAAAGCCACATAACTTGGTGTTGTTCTATTTCCTTGGTCGTTGGCAATTATTTCAACTTTTCCGTGCTGCCACACACCAACACAGGAGTATGTGGTACCCAAATCAATACCAATTGCCGGTGCTTTAACCATTTTTTTGATTTTAATTCACTCACAAATACTTTTACTTCACGTAATTTACAATAGGTTTGCTAACAGTCGAGCAAATAATTCACTTGAATTACTGTAACTTGCTTGTTTATTGTTCGCTTTATTTGAATATACTGAACTACCGCCAAGCTGAATTGCTTTTATATAAACCGTAAAATCGACTCGAATGTTCCCGAATATTCTTCGAAGCTCCACGAACAATGGAAATGGTGACCGTCGAAAGATCCACAAATATCTCGAACGGTCCAAGCAGGGCTCTGATCAATTGCACTAATTTTATTTAGAATTGAAAAATATTCAGTGAAATATTTATCTATTTAAAAAATGGATAAAAATGGATTGTGTATCACTGACCTTTTAGGGTGCTTGTAACCAAAAGGTCACGGGACCAAGTGTTAAACTACGGTAAACCATTAATCAATGGTTAAGCCATTTTTCGTTGTAACACGAATTGTAGATCAAGGTTTACGTAACCAATGGATTTCAGTTGACATTTCAAACTTTCGTTTTCGTTATTGTCATTTATATTTAGTAATTTAGTTTCATGGTGTGTGTTTTAGAGTTTTCTTCATTGTATTTTGTGCGAGAAATAAACGTTGTGTATTGTATGTATGTATGTATTGACTTGAATTTTTTTATAATAAATAAAGTTATTTTGTTTCAGTTTATTAGTTTTAACTTCTTTTATATAATGGGTAAGTTTGTAGGGGCTCTGGGAATAATTTCCAGCTCGTACAACTCACGAAAGTCTACATCATCTGGAGTTCCTGTAAATTAGCTCTTTCTTCTTCCAAATTCCCCATTTTGTTTATAACAATTCGTACTAATTGTTGGACGGGATAAATATATCTGTATATAAATTATTTTTTTAATTATTAATGGAAATTAAAAATAACTATAAAACGTCAAATTAAAACAGATAATCAGACAGAACAAGTAAAATTACATTGTTCCGTGTTTGACCATAGGTTAACTCTCTGAGATCTGATGGTTAGGTTAGGTTAGGTTAACCAGTTGGTGAACGTCTAAAATCTCGTGTTACAACAACCTTTTGAAGTTAACCAATGGTTAACTATAACAATGGTTTAACCTACCAAGCTACAACACACCCTTAGGATTGTTTTCAGACAATAACAAATATTTATTGGACAATATCACAAAATCAGAACATAAAATACAGATACAGATACTATAATAGACAGTTTTTCGTACTTGGAACATACATAACTTTAAATTTATTTACAATGTATGATATAGAGTATAGACAATATTTATAATCATTTCATTTAATCCATACAGTCTCTTATTTCTATTTTCTTTCAATCAAGTAAAATTAAATGACAGAGTAAATTTCAAAATTTATATTTATTTACCACCTAATTGAAATAGATGGTAATGTCAAAGGTTAAATCAATAAAATTGTTAGAAATTATAAACTCAACACGGTTTTAAACTTATTCAAACACAATTATTATTTTTATTAAATTATTTCATAAATACGAAATAAATTGTCTATATTTAATCCAAAAAGTTATTTGTGCAATTAATCCGAACCCAGCACCGACGGCTCGAGAAGTTTCTGTTTGATTTGCACGTTTCGTTGTTCGAGATGCTTCGAAGAATATTCGGGAACATTCGAGTCGATTTTACGGTTTATATAAAAGCGATTCAGTTTGGCGGTAGTTCAGTATATTCAAATAAAGCGAATAGTAAACAAGCAAGTTACAGTGAATTATTTGCTCGACTGTTAGCAAACTTATTGTAAATTTAGTGAAGTAAAAGTATTTGTGAGTGAATTAAAATCAAGAAAATGGTTAAAGCACCGGCGATTGGTATTGATTTGGGTACCACATACTCCTGTGTTGGTGTGTGGCAGCACGGAAAAGTTGAAATAATTGCCAACGACCAAGGAAATAGAACAACACCAAGTTATGTGGCTTTCACCGATACAGAGCGTCTTTTGGGAGACGCGGCGAAAAATCAAGTCGCTATGAATCCCAGCAATACAGTTTTTGATGCAAAACGTCTCATTGGAAGAAAATACGATGATCCAAAAATTCAAGAAGACATGAAACACTGGCCATTCAAAGTAGTTAATGATTGTGGAAAACCAAAAATTCAAGTAGATTATAAAGGAGAAAGAAAAACATTTGCTCCTGAAGAAGTAAGTTCTATGGTACTTACAAAAATGAAAGAATCTGCGGACGCTTATTTAGGAACCACAGTTAAAGATGCCGTAATTACAGTACCAGCTTATTTCAACGATTCACAAAGACAAGCTACAAAAGATGCAGGTGCCATTGCTGGTTTGAATGTTTTACGAATTATCAATGAACCGACAGCTGCAGCATTGGCATATGGATTAGATAAAAATTTAAAAGGCGAAAAGAATGTCCTTATATTCGATTTGGGAGGAGGTACTTTTGATGTATCCATTTTAACAATAGATGAAGGTTCCTTGTTTGAAGTGAGAGCTACAGCTGGTGATACCCATCTTGGTGGAGAAGACTTCGATAACAGGTTAGTCACTCATTTTGCTGAAGAATTTAAAAGGAAATTCAAAAAAGATCTGAAGAGCAATCCAAGAGCACTTCGAAGGCTAAGAACTGCTGCTGAAAGAGCTAAACGTACATTATCATCTAGCTCTGAAGCCACCATTGAAATCGACGCCCTCTTTGAAGGTATTGATTTTTATACAAAAATAAGCAGGGCAAGATTTGAAGAACTCTGTTCTGATTTATTCAGAGGAACATTACAGCCCGTTGAAAAAGCTTTAAACGACGCTAAAATGGATAAAGGACAAATTCATGATATAGTACTTGTTGGAGGATCTACAAGAATTCCCAAAGTTCAACAACTTCTTCAAAATTACTTTAATGGAAAATCTTTGAACTTATCGATCAATCCAGATGAAGCTGTAGCTTATGGTGCCGCTGTTCAAGCTGCCGTTTTGAGTGGAGAATCTGATTCAAAAATCCAAGATGTCTTATTGGTCGACGTAACTCCTCTATCCATGGGCATTGAGACAGCAGGTGGTGTTATGACGAAGATAATCGAGAGAAATGCAAGAATTCCATGTAAACAAACGCAGACATTTACAACGTACGCAGATAACCAACCAGCAGTCACTATTCAGGTATTCGAAGGAGAAAGAGCTATGACCAAAGATAATAATATGCTGGGAACATTTGATTTAACCGGCATTCCTCCTGCACCACGTGGAGTTCCAAAAATTGAAGTTACTTTCGATTTAGACGCAAACGGCATATTAAATGTCTCTGCTAAAGATTCAAGCTCTGGAAATTCCCGAAATATCACAATCAAAAATGATAAAGGGCGTCTCTCACAAAAAGACATTGACCGAATGGTTTCTGAAGCTGAAAAGTATAAAGAAGAAGATGAACGACAAAGACAGAAAATCGCAGCTAGAAATCAATTTGAAGGATACATTTTCCAACTGAAACAAGCTATTCAAGACAATGGTGACAAGTTGACGCCCGAAGATAAATCAACAATTGAAAATCAATGTGAGAGTTGCTTAAAATGGTTAGACAGCAACACTTTAGCTGAAAAAGAAGAGTATGAAGAGAAACAAAAAGATTTAACCAAAGTATGTAGTCCCATTATGGCCAAATTGTATCAAGGACAACAAAATGGTAACCAATATCCAGGAGGGATGCCCGGTGGATGTGGTCAACAAGCTGGTGGATTTGGAGGACGACAAGGAGGTCCAACAATTGAAGAAGTTGATTAAATATGATCAAATTTCATTGTTAAATATTTTATAAAGTTGTATTTATTTTGTAAAGACTGATTTTTGTACATATTTATTTGTTATATTCTGTATTATGAATAATAAATTGTTTTTTATAATTTGGGCTTTTTTTCTCCTACAACTATTTTAAACAATAATAACTTGGAAAATATATGATGTTAGTTCCACTCAGGAATTGAATAAGTTGAAAACTCTGATACTATTTCTTTAATACAAATACCTACCTATGTGTTAAAATACCTAAATAAAATAGAAAATTTGGGAGACTTAATTGTTAAAATTATCAAAATAATATTTCAACACTTTACATAGTTAGAAAAAGAAGAAATATTTTAGTTATTTTAAATAGTCAACATTTTTTTTTCAATAACCAAAAACCTGAGAGCTACCTATTTCAAAAGTCAAAAATTTTTGGTGAACTCCCAAAAAATACTTTAAAGTTGCAATAAAATATTTGTTAAAAAAATAATGTATGAAAAAACTATAAAATTTCATGTATCTTTTTCGAATTGAAATTGATTTTATTCCTTATATAAAAGCTGACGTAGGCACAGTTAATTAAATTTCAATTTAGATAATACGCTTTTATGAAATCGTATATTGTGCGCCATGTATGTAAGCATGCGCTAGGTTCATCTGTTTCTCTCGTCTCCACCAACGAGAAATCATTAAATGCTAGACATTTATAAATGCATGTTGCCAGATTGTACAAAATATCGCGCAGCAGGGTGTAACTTATAATGACATTAAAGCTAATAAGAAATAACAAGGAAATATTTTGTTTTTACGTACATTTTTTGCTCGGAGCTGATTAAAATACTATTTGATTATAAAAATTATTTGATTACGGATTACGTTTAACATTCCCAAATCCATTCAATTCTTAAAAACAGCCTTCATCGCTTTTCAGAACGATACAAATGTTCTGTCTGCACTTTTCCACGACATCTCCGTTAATGGGTTCTGTCTAATAAATAAAGTAAAGTTATATCTTTGTTAATGAATCTTATCTAATAAATATAATAGGCTAGAAATATTACATAGTATAACATGACGATGATTACTAATTCTCGGAAATTAGCTATTTTTAATTTTTGGCGAAGTCGTCGGGATCATGGGAACAAATTTTAAAACAATCTGACAACATAGCAGATTATTTCCACTTCCTCATGCTGACCATTCAAACTCTCGACGCAATCGCATTACGACCGTTATGATTTGACAGGAAACCTGTTCAGTTTTTAATTGTTTGGTCTCGTAGTGGTATTTATTTATCAATGATTGAATCGAAGAAAAGGTACCGAGCGGTGACTGTTGATCAGAAACAAAACGAATTTTACACGAAAGATGAATTAAACTCTTCGTTCGGTTTAACTAAAATCGTTGTGTAGGTGTCGACGGACAAAATTTTCATGTATTTCGCGGAAATTAAATCGAAATATAGATAATAGTATTAGTAGGTCATTAAAGTGTATGTGCCACCCCCGATGAATAAAAAGCATGTGAAAAGTGACATGGATTCAGGTCTGGGTAGCGATGAAGACCGGCGAAGTCGGACTAAAGAACAAAAACAACTTCACAATCAACAACTCCTCAGTGGTTGTTTTATTGATGCTGCCAGTTTGTCAGATGACTCGGAGGTTGTTGACCAAAGAAGGAACGATGAACGCAGACAAGGTGCTTTACTGTTTCAGACTTCAGTACCCCATTTTTCCATGGTACAAATCCCTCATGATGAGAATTTTTCCTTTTCATCAAATAACTTAAATATTCCCCAATTTCCAGAAACTAGTACCCCTTACAACTCTATTGTGCAACTAGATTCTGATGAAGCAGCTAGAAAGACTCCCTTAGGTTTTTATGTTGATCTAAACGATGTCACTGAAACCCCAGCATCTTTGCCTAATCCTTCTGTAAAAAAAAATATATTCTCCATGGTTATAGATTTTGAAGGTCCCAAAAAAGAAAAACCAGTAAAACTAACTTCATCTCTGATTTCTTTCCGAAAACCCAAACCTACAAATAAGTCTAATCTCCTTGGTAAAAGTAGTGGTAGTTTATCTTCTAGTGTTAGTTCGATAAACTCAAATAGAGATTCTAGCTCTGTAGCTGGAACTAGCCGACAATCAGAAGAACTTGAAATCAGATCTAATGGCAAGGGAGTTAGTATTGAAGTACTGAGTGCTTCGCTTATTAAAAATCTTTCTGTTTCTTCAAAATCTTCTAGTAGTAGTGAGAATGTTCCAGAAAAAATTAGTGATGATAATGATAAAGATTCTGCTAAAGAATCTATTGATGAGGACCACCTTGAATGTGATAGTATACCTGGAAATGATAAAAATGGATTGGATATTTTAAATGGGTATAGTACAAGAAATGAAGAGGAAAATCCAAAGCCAGACAATACCAAACTTCTAATTCAAAATACAGGAATCAATAATGATATACAGGTGAGTGCTTGTTGTTATTACATTTATTAATATAAAATATTTGAAGATCCACACACACTTGATGTTGAGATTATCTAATAACTCACAGCTCACTTAAATTCACAATAATATTAATGAACAATTAGGTACAATTAAAGCCAAGGTTTTCTTGAATTGAATAAATAAAAAATTTTGGTCAACTAAGGATTTTCAATGATAGGATACTTTAAATACATATTACAAATTCCAAAGGTAGAATTATTGTAGCTTTTGTATGAGTAAAAATTGGTTTTTTGTTAATTTTTTTGGGAAATCAAAACACAATCTTTTTATAGTTTTAATTTTCAGCTATTATTATCAAGAGTAACTAGATTTTTTCTAAAATTCTGACACTACAAAAAATTTGCTGTCGATTTTTTTAAGTTCCATTCACATATCATTAGTAAAATGTGAAATAAAAAATTGTATTGTATGACATTCTAACAATATAGTCTACTAGGAATGGGTTTCAAAATGTTCCATGTAAATATTTGATAAAATTGGTGAGAGGCAAGACCAAACATAATTTTAATAATTCTATTATTGTTGTTATGTTCAATTTGGCCTGTTTTGTAAGTGTCTGATCAATTTCTAATAATCAATAATCTATTAAGTACCTGCCTTATCAAGATAGTATCATAAGTTTTTATCGAGGTACTACTTAGTTATTGAATTTACTGTTTTAGGAATCTACTCATATTCCTATTTTAAATGAAAACTCCAAATTGATAATCATTTCGTTAATATTTTACATATGGAATTAATTATCAATTTAGAGTTTTCATACATTTTTTATTATTAAACTGAAATGAATTAGAAACTTTTAGTTTCATTTAAAATAGAAACATTATTTATAATTTTGATCCTCTTTTTAACATTGAGCCTCTTATCATAACTGTAATCAATATATTTATTTATGATATTGTGCCTATTTGTAAGCCTCTTGAAAAAAATTCATTTGATGAGATTATTAATCTTATCTTATCTAGACAATTGCATCTTTCTGACTGTACCAGATTTCAATATAATAATTTAATTACTCTTGGAAACAAGATAATATATTATTTTTAATGTATTTGTTACTTTCCTATTTGAACAAGTAATATTTGATGTTTTTTACAAATATTTGAAGTAGATTATAGGAATTTGATGGAAAAAAAACTATTATTCTAAATAATTGGGGGTAGTGGTATCTAATTGGGTCATTTAGTAACAATTCTTTATTTAAGAACCAAAAAAAAAATGTTCCAATCACATGAGAAATAACCAGAATAGCTACTGGCTCTGAAATACAAGCATATCCATTGCCAACCTTTATTGACAATTTTTTTGCTTATTCTTTCACTTATTTGTAATATCCTTTAGTACTTACGTGGTACACCTTGTAGAATAATAACACGTTGCACTTTTATTAATATTCTAATACCTTCACCTTTGGTACTAGCGGTATAGGTACATATGAATATCACAGACTTAGATCATCATTATGTCATCTTTTTGTATATACTTTCAATACTTTTTATTTTACAATAGATAGTTATAAAATCATTACGAAGAATATATTGTCTACAAGAAAACAATAAATATTTATTTTTAATATTATTTTATTGTTATTAAGTTGTTTGAGGAAAATAAAATAAAATAAAACCATATTGACGTGTCGCTTCCCGTTTAGGAGCTTTTTCAAAATATTCATTAGAAATAATCAACTGAAATATTTATAATTGTCACTATAGAATTTGGTTAGTTACGTATACAAAACCAAGAAAACAAATAAAATAAAGAATATGCATTTTTATTTATAAGTTAACAACAAAATATAATAAAATATACGAGGAGCCTTAAAAAAATTGATTTTGAGACAAAAGTAAATATCTTGTTCACTTTTCTGAGTTTCCTAAAAATATTCGCATATTAAATTTTTCATTAAGCGCGTTTTAAAGTCCCATAAAATTGTTTTTAACTACTTGCAAGTTCTGGAGCTATATATAAATCAAAGGAGCTGAGAAATTACGATGGATAAAATCATCTTTATGTTTCTGTAAGAAAAAATTCTCATGTATTTTAACAGAAACACAATATGACCGAGGTTAATTACTGTCGTAACGGTTTTATGATTGTCGTATAATGTAGAAAGTAAAAACATAAACGGGAATATAATATTATTTAAATAGAAAGCCAATACGGGGGGTAGTAGATTTATTCCTTCGATATAACGCTTCATGGAATAATGGGATAGGTATGCTAAAAACTATGAATATTGAACGCAAAATTTTTAAATTATGGCAACACTGAATAGTGACAAATGACACAACGGTACGTCAAATGTCAGATCTGTCAATGTAGCCGTCGTGTATCAGCCTGTGTTTGATTAAGAGAGGTAATCTGCTGTATCTCAGAAACCATTTATCGTTCAGCTTAGAGAAAAAAAGATGTGCTACAAGCTCGTGTATTAGAAACTGCTGGAAATTATTTTCCACTCAACCGCTAGAGGGTGTTCGCAATAGTAATACAAAATAATAATATTTCTATAATAAATGTACCATTACAGTACAATATATTATTTTACGGGAGTACTTTTTTCTCTATCTTGTGAAATAATTGGTAGGGGTGAGTGGGAAAGCTGACTCGATAAAACTGTTATAACTTTTGTTCCGTTTTATAGATTTTGACAAACTTAGAATCATTTGAAATGGAATTGCAATGCCTAATAAAATAAATCATCGTTTTATTCCAGTGATTTCCCTTTCGAATGATACTAAGTATGTAAAAATCTATAAACGTTTTATTGAGTCAGATTTCCCACTCAATCCTACCAGTTATTTTACAAGATAGAGGAAAAAATATTGGAGGAATAAAATCATAATTATAATTAACAACAATTCTTAGATAATTAATTTGTATTCATAGAAGACGTTCAGAAAACAAAAGATTTATCTACTAGGTATGTATACGTACAGCTAGTTGTACGGGTATGTAATATTAAGCAAGTACAACAAATACGTTCGAAGATCGGTAAGATTTATGAATTCTAATGAAAAAAATTTAAATATTTGTTACATTAAAGTTTGGTTTATGTAGATGCGAATCACGGAACACGGACGCTACTCTTATTGTTGAGACTCGTGGAGGTAATTTGTGCTTAAAATGGTCTTTGCTGCAAATTGTTAGATAAAACGGATGAAAAAAAATTCAATTTTTGTCATAGGCGACCTATGTTGTTGGTCCTCTAACCACTTCTGAAAATTTTAGGTACCTCTTCGACCACCAGCTTCCCATCTGTAAGTTTGGTTTATTTTAAGGTCGATATAAAACGTTCTGATGCATAGTTGTGAGTAAAATTGATTTGCACCGTTTCACAAGTTGTCGGCGAGATAAAAAAAATCTGTAAGCAGAAGCAGAACTGGTTTCAGACAGATTTTTCATTATTACAGGATCGCGTCGCACTAGCGCTTTCTGTACTCTCTTTTCCCGATAAATATCAGTGTTACAAGTGTCAGTGTGAAGTTTCACGTCAAAAAAAGTAAACCAGAGTTACGCAATAAATCATCAAGTACCTACCTGTATTTAAAAGGGTTAAGAGGTAAGCAGATTTACGAAGATATGCTTAATACCCTTGGTGATCAATGTCCTTCGGATACGACCGTGAAAAATTGGACTGCAAGCTTCAAAAGAGGTAAATTTTCCATTGAAGATGATGACCGATCGGGAAGGCCCGTTTCTGTGTCAATCCCCGAAAATATCGATGCAGTTCATGACATGATTTTATCAGACCGTCGAATTGGGCTAAAACGGATATCTGAAGCACTGAATATTTCATACGAACGCGTTCATCATATAGTTCACGTCAATTTGGACATGAAAAAAATTGCTGCAAAGTGGATCCCCAAATGTTTGAATATTGACCAAAAGCGTGCAAGGGTAGAAGCATCGCGTTCGATTTGAAAACGATGTAGACTTCTTAAACCGAATTGTTACTATGGATGAGACTTGGGTACATTTCTACGATCCAGAAACAAAGCAACAATCGATGGAATGGCGACACTCTGGTTCTCCAAGACCTAAGAAGTTTCGTGTCCAAAAAACTGCTGGAAAAGTTCTTACTTCAGTTTTTTGGGATTGCCATGGAGTAATCATGATTGTTTTTTTGGATAAGGGTAGAATAATAACTGGAGATTACTATTTGACATTACTGACGACTCTACGGGAAAAAATTAAAGAGAAAAGACGCGGAAAGCTATCCAAAGGTGTTTTGTTTTTGCAGGACAACGCCCCAGCACACAAATCTCATGTTTTGAATTACTAGATCACCCCCCTTATTCTCCAGATTTGGCTCCGTCCGACTATCATCTCTTTCCTCAACTGAAAAAAAGTTGAAAAGGTCGTAAATTTTCTTCCAACGAGGAGGTAATAAAAGCTGTGGAAGTCTGGTTTGCAGAGCAAGAAGAAACATTTTTTTTGGAAGGTCTAGAGACGTTGCCGGTTCTCTGTAATAAATGTATCCAGTTAAGAGGAGAATATGTTGAGTAATAAAATATTTTGACATTGAAATTTTGTTCAGTTCTATAGTAGGCTAAGAAGTTTCCAATATCTCCTCGTATTTGGATAAAAGTAACGCCTTCAGAATTATGTGGGGTTAGGTTAGATTTGATTAAAATTCTCTATATATAAGCGGGATGACAATTTGACACTATCCTTCCTAATTTAGATAAGAGGTGCCCAAACTTTTTTTAAATTTCCGACCTCTTGGCACGTTTTACGGTTTTGGATTGACTCCAACCTTACCTAATATTGAATTTTTCCAAATTTTTCAACTTTAAATGTGTTTTTGACAGTTGGCATAGTGCTACTCAATATAAAAGATTTAAATTTCTAGCCCTAGCTGCAGTGAACCCCCATTTGTTGTCCAATTACATGAACTTCTTGCAGATCGTTATCGGGGGTCTATAAAAACCACTTTTGGTACCACTGGTTTAGATTAAAGTAAAAAATAATTTACGTTGGTAATTTATTGTGGATAATTGTTTAGAAAGTAAAAGGAAGTATAGATATCTACCAAGGTATTACTTTGTATACTTCCTCGAGATGCTACCGATAATCAAAACATTAATACAATTAAACAAATCATGCGTTATTGAAAAATAAAAAGATCGAAATTCAGCCATGGCCGAATAGACCACGAACGGATATCTACAAATATGGATAATCATTAAACAGAATTTTTTTCCAAACACAATGATACGAATTATGTCATCACAAACTCGCATGAATGCACGGCCTTCGATCTTAACTGCCAGTAATTTACTCGAATGGGAACCTTTGCCATTTTTTAATGGTAATTCGTATTTTTCACACTGAAAATGAGATTACGATCTAAAATGAATTTAAATAGAATTTTTTTTTCAACTGAATTTACGAGGTTTACTAAAATAAGTTTCAATTGCTAGAATATTTAAATAAGATTTTTTTGCTTCCACGGGGAGGGCAGTTGCTCTCCCTGCCCTGTAGCACTATATATAAAGGTCCATTAACTTCAGCGGTAGGCTCTTGGAGGTCCATACGAAACAAACTCTTCTGCGACAATCTACCTCGTCCAACTGCCTTTTTCGCATGGACTATCTGAGTGCCAACACTATTTACAGTTTTAATATTAACAACTTAACCTTTCCATGGCTTGGTTGACGACTTGCCTCCATCTCACCTTGTCCTTTGTCTTACCTTTCCAATTTCTGATTTTAAGTCTTTGTAGATCCTCTTCAACCTCCGTTTTCCATCTTGTTCTGAGTCTACCTCTTTTTCGCCTTCCTCCTATTGAACTATATATATCAATAGTTTCAGTAGCCTTCCTGTTCCCGTTCTTTCTATATGTCCTAACCATCTTAGTCTTTGAGATTTTATCATTCCAATAATACTCGGATCTTTATATAGTTCTTCGAGCTCTTTGTTTGTCCTCCTTATCTAAATTCCAATTAGTAATTTTCCTCTAAATATTTTCCTCAGTACTTTTTTTTCCCATTTGATTATCCTTTTGCAAATACTCTCCTGTAATTTCAATCCAAAATTCATAGTTTTGTGGTATTTACAAGTCTTTTTATGTTGAAAATGTGTTTTTTCGAAAATTTCATTACACCATTTGAAAGCGAAAGAATGATTTTATCAAAAAACTGACTGTGGCATCTATTTTCCCGTATCAAAAAACCCCCAGTTACGAATTTAGAGCCAATTTCATGTCGCAAAATTTTTTTTTCGTAGGTAATTTTGAAGCAAGGGGTAGGTATGGAAATATTTCGCGATTTAAATTGCTCTCTGCTATCTCCTTTAATGCTTGGAAATATCGACTTAAAATTCATATCTGTATGTAAAATGTTCCCCTGAATCCAGTGGAGGAGACTAGAACATTCTACCTCTCCAATTAATTGAGTTATGAATACATGAAGTTTCAGAAAGTGGAATTTCGAATATTCTCACTACTTTCACATTTATTATTATTATTAGACTGAAACCCTTCAAGTTATGCTTCTGAAAAATTTTTTCCCACTTGATTATCCTTTTGCAAATGCTCTCCTGTAATTTCAATCCTAAATTCATAGTTTTGTGGTATTTACAAGTCTTTTTATGTTGAAAATGTGTTTTTTCGAAAATTTCATTACACCATTTGAAAGCGAAAGAATGATTTTATCAAAAAACTGACTGTGGCATCTATTTTCCCGTATCAAAAAACCCCCAGTTACGAATTTAGAGCCAATTTCATGTCGCAAAATTTTTTTGTCGTAGGAAATTTTGAAGCAAGTGGTAGGTATGGAAATATTTCGCGATTTAAATTGCTCTGTGGTATCTCCCTTAATGCTTGGAAATATCGACTCAAAATTCATATCTGTATGTAAAATGTTCCCCTGAATCCAGTGGAGGAGACTAGAACGTTCTATCTCCAATTAATTGAGTTATGAATACATGAAGTTTCAGAAAGTGGAATTTCGAATATTCTCACTACTTTCACATTTATTATTCTAAGACGGAAACCCTTCAAGTTATGATTTTGAAAAAAATTTTTCCCACTTGATTATCTTTTTGCAAATGCTCTCCTGTAATTTCAGTCCAAAATTCATAGTTTTGTGGTATTTACAAGACTTTTTATGTTGAAAATGTGTTTTTTCGAAAATTTCATTACACTATTTGAAAGCGAAAGAATCTTTTTATCAAAAAACTGACTGTGGCATCTATTTTCCCGTATCAAAAAACCCCCAGTTACGAATTTGAAACCAATTTCATGTCGCAAAATTTTTTTGTCCTAGGAAATTTTGAAGCAAGGGGTAGGTATGGATATATTTCGCGATTTAAATTGCTCTCTGCTATCTCCCTTAATGCTTGGAAATATCGACTCAAAATTCATATCTGTATGTAAAATGTTCCCCTGAATCCAGTGGAGGAGACTAGAACGTTCTATCTCTCCAATTAATTGAGTTATGAATACGTGAAGTTTCGGAAAGTGGATTTTCGAATATTTTCACTACTTTCACATTTATTATTATAAGACGGAAACCTTTTAAGTTATGCTTTTGAAAAATTTTTTTCCCACTTGATTATCCTTTTGCAAATGCTCTCCTGTAATTTCAATCCAAAATTCATAGTTTTGTGGTATTTACAAGTCTTTTTATGTTGAAAATGTGTTTTTTCGAAAATTTCATTACACCATTTGAAAGCGAAAGAATCATTTTATCAAAAAACTGACTGTGGCATCTATTTTCCCGTATCAAAAAACCCCCAGTTACGAATTTAGAGCCAATTTCATGTCGCAAATTTTTTTTTTCGTAGGAAATTTTGAAGCAAGGGGTAGGTATGGAAATATTTCGCGATTTAAATTGCTCTCTGGTATCTCCTTTAATGCTTGGAAATATCGACTCAAAATTTATATTTGTATGTAAAATATTCCCCTGAATCCAGTGGAGGAGACTAGAACGTTCTATCTCTCCATTTAATTGAGTTATGAATACATGAAGTTTCAGAAAGTGGATTTTCGAATATTTTCACTACTTTCACATTTATTATTATAAGACGGAAACCCTTCAAGTAATGCTTTTGAAATTTTTTTTCCCATTTGATTATCTTTTTGCAAACACTCTCTTGTAATTTCAGTCCAAAATTTATAGTTTTGTGGTATTTACAAGACTTTTTATGTTGAAAATGAGTTTTTTGGAAAATTTCATTCCACTATTTGAATGCGATTTTATCAAAAATCTGACTGTGGCATCTATTTTCCCGTATCAAAAAACCCCCAGTTACGAATTTGAAGCCAATTTCATGTCGCAAAATTTTTTTGTCCTAGGAAATTTTGAAGCAAGGGGTAGGTATGGAAATATTTCGCGATTTAAATTGCTCTCTGCTATCTCCTTTAATGCTTGGAAATATCGACTCAAAATTCATATCTGTATGTAAAATGTTCCGCTGAATCCAGTGGAGGAGACTAGAACGTTCTATCTCTCCAATTAGTAGAGTTATTAATACATGAAGTTACAGAATGTGGATTTTCGAAAATTCTACTACTTCCACATTTATTATTCATAAGACGGAAACCCTTCAAGTTACGCTCCTGAAAATTTTTTTCTGATTTGATTATCCTTTTGCAAATACTCTCCTGTAATTTCAGTCCAAAATTCATAGTTTTGTGGTATTTACAAGACTTTTTATGTTGAAAATGAGTTTTTTCGAAAATTTCATTCCACTATTTGAATGCGAAATAATGATTTTATCAAAAAACTGACTGTGGTATCTATTTTTCCGTATCAAAAAACCCCCAGTTACGAATTTAGAGCCAATTTCATGTCGCAAAATTTTTTTTTCGTAGGAAATTTTGAAGCAAGGGGTAGGTATGGAAATATTTCGCGATTTAAATTGCTCTCTGCTATCTCCTTTAATGCTTGGAAATATCGACTCAAAATTTATATTTGTATGTAAAATATTCCCCTGAATCCAGTGGAGGAGACTAGAACGTTCTATCTCTCCAATTAATTGAGTTATGAATACATAAAGTTTCAGAAAGTGGATTTTCGAAAATTAAAGATAATGAAAAAAACTTGTTTTAATTTGAATGCAGCTGAAAGTGTCACACACAAATTTAAATTTCGACGTTTCGTTTCTCTCAAAACCATCATCAACTTCTATTTTCGGTAGTCTAAATATTCTGATTATATTTAATGTAATCTGAAATTAGGTTACATATTTCAACAGGACTTTATCATCCTAGAAGCAGTATGAAAGAAACAATTCTTTATGGTTTTCAGTAAACTTGTTACCGCTTTGTCAGCCGCTTACATTAAAGACCTACCTAATCTGGTAGCTTTAATGTGGTTTCAAAATTTCCATCTATCATTATTATATTAATTACGAGGGAGTGCTAGAAGAAGAACGAAAACAAAGTTCTATGAACTTGCCGGTAAAAAGTTATTGACCGACATCGTACGACAAGTAATCATAAGAATTAATTGATAGTAATAAATAATATAGCATAATATTCTTAAACTGACAGGCGATAGAATTTTTTTTCTGAATATTTCAAAGCACACTATTAGAACGTATTCTACCGTGTCAAATTGAAGAGCGAGTACAAGTTCACGTTCACGAGTTAGATCGGCTTGAAAAAAAAATTGTTGACTATTATAATTATTATTTTCTAAGAAAAAAAACCATATATACAGAGTGAGATTATCTTGGTGTGCAAATATCTTGTAATATGTCCGATATTATGACGGAATTTACATTGTTGTCATGTAAACGACCACCCGAACACCTGGTGCGCCCTAACCTGGCTCTGAACGTCATCTCCGTGGGCTTTCCAGACTCAATTGCAAAAGACCAACCAAAAATCTTTACTGGGGGTTTTTCGGGTTACTGAATTCAATTATGGCACCGACGAACACCCCACAGACACCTGGTGCGTCCTACCCTGGCTCTGAACGTCTTCCCCGGGGAGAGTTACCCATGAATGCATGTATGAAATTATGGGACGATTTTTGGTTGGTCTTTTTCAATTGTGTCTGGAAAACCCACGTGGATGACCTTCAGGGCCAGGTTAGGGCGCACCAGGTGTTCGGATGGTCGTTTTCAACATGAAATTCGGATTCAGCGCACACAAAAAGCCCCCATAACGATTTACGGTTCGTTATTGTCGATATTTCCTGAAAAATTCACGAAGATGACGTCCGCGTCCAGGTTGGGGACCACCAGGTGTCCGTGGGGTGTTCGCCGGGACACCAGACAGGTCTGCAGTTCCTCACAGTCTGCAGTTCCTCACATTCGTGAGTTTTCAATAATAACCCAACCAAAACCACCCTACCTTACCCCCTACCCTAATCCGAATCGAAAAATTGAATTGTGTAATTGACAGATTATTATAATAATTTTCAATAATAACCCAACCAAAACCACCCTACCTTACCCCCTACCCTAATCCGAATCGAAAAATTGAATTGTGTAATTGACAGATTATTATGATAATTTTCAATAATAACCCAACCAAAACCACCCTACCTTACCCCCTACCCTAATCCGAATCGAAAAATTCTTCGTATTTTTAGTCAATTTTTGAAAAAAACAATAAGAAAATAAAAATAAAAATATCTGTCATTGTGGACCTTGCTACCTGATACCTAATCCCTTACCCTTCGTATGCTGCGAGGAACTGAACACAAATTTTGTACCTACCTGTTAATGTGCGAGGAACTAGATAACTCCGGTTCGCCGAGTACCCGGCTTGAGCCAATTCTGCCTCTTATTTACGAAGTTGTTAAATTTGCCAAAAGCCTCTCAAAAGATGCATTTTTTGCTGCAGCAATGCAACTTCCGGTTTGTAATAGGTAAAAATGATATAAATAATTTTTGCAAACGAATGCAAAAAACCGCATTCCGATACGTCCTATCCTAAAAGATTTCCTATCATAATGCTTCATTGCCTCGACTATACCTATACTTTTCGAGATTAAATTTTTTTAATTAAAAATCGACAGGTGTAGACTATTAAAAGTTCTGAACAACCGAATACCAAAAAAAAAAATTATTTCCTATTATCTTCAAACATACATAGACATTTTTCAAACTCGACATCGGTCATTAACAGTAATTAAATCCACTGAACTGACCTATTTATGTTTTTTAAATAAAGAATTTTTAGAATAGGAATAAAACAAAATTAAAAATTCACAGTTAGTTTCCGCAACACCTATTTTTTAGCACTAACAGTATTTCCAATGAAAACAATACGTGACTCACCGACTTTTGGCTGGTCGTCTTCAAAAAATTAGTACTTGGAAGTATTGTCATAATTTTTTGAGTTTTACTTGCGGTTCTTACTTCTAGACTAGTGGACCGCGACTTTTATAGTATAGACGATTATTGACTTTTGTTTTTATATCCAACAATAAATATTTACAGTAACTATTTTAACTTGAAAAACAAAACAGAGACTGTCGAAAACAAAAATATCAATATTTTTTCTACCTTCAACAATTTTGGTATCATTTACGGGGTTACTACTAATTTAGTCAGTCGAACGATGGTCAAGACAAACTCAAGCCAAGGTTCCGGCACTGATGCCACTGGCGGGCCCATTGTGCCATTCCTGCTACTTATGCATCCATGAAGCCGAGTCCCTCGATCAAGGACTCAATCCTCTTTAGTGGATGCCTGCTTATGTCCCCAGAGGCCATAATAGGGACTCGGCTGCGTAGCACAGCCCAATGTGAACATACGAGAAGAACATGTTCCGATGTTTCGTCAGCCATGTCGCATAGGCTTTCCTCTAAAACTAGGTTACAGAGGTGACAGCAGTGCCCTGTTAGGAGTCTTGCTATCTTTTTTAACCTACTCCTTGGTAGTTCTAGAACAGCTCTAGCATGTTCATCAGTCCATCCCCTCAATAGGAGCTTGGACTGCCCGAGACCCTGTAGAGCCCTCCAGTGAGCAAGATGCTGGTTTCTCAACCCGTTCCTCGTCTCCTTTGTTTTGTTTTGTGAGGCCCAAGGTCGGGCCCGGGCCGCTAAAAGGAGTAGTCGCCCCTTCCACAGCCAGCGCGTCCGCCCCTTCATTGCCTTCAAAACCAGAGTGGGCCGGAATCCATTCTAGCTACACTGAGTTCCGTCTTGCTAGGTCAGCAAGGCGTTCACGACATTCAGCAGCAAGCCCTGAGTTAATTGCCTTAATTGCCTCCTGACTGTCGGTGTATATGGTTATGCGTAGATCCGTATAACCTATGTCTAGGTATATTTGCGCACATTCCAAGATAGCGTATACCTCAGTCTGATATGCAGACACACCCTTACCCAATGGAACACAGACTTGTGTCCTTGGGTTCCTGGAGTAAATTCCAGCCCCCGCCCCATCGCTGGAGCATGAACCATATGTGTACCAGTGAGGCTGTGAATTTCCCTCCCTTTCCCAGAATTCTCTATTCCGGATCTTCACCCTATTTATGGGGCTAGATAAAACGGAAAGTTTACCCCACATACTAAGAATCGTTTGTACATAGCTTAGACATGTTTTGAAGTTAGTGGTGCTATGTCGAATAGTTGTTTTTTTTTATTGATTTTTTTTTTGTATATTATTCTTTATTGTCATTTTTATTTTTACATAAAATTTACTATATCCATCTGGACATCGGAAATTTGAAGAACTTTATAGGAGGATGGAAATGCCTAAGACAAGGAATTAAAGAAAAGATATAAAGGACTAAGGATAGGTAAAAACAGGACGGCTTAACACCATGAGCCAAAGGGTATCACTATGGACCTAGGACCTCTGAGTGGACCGGGGACGGAAAGCAGGTTTTGTAAAGAACGACGTTTACTACATTTTAAGAGATTTTAGCTAATCTTTATATTAAGAATAATATTTTTCGTTAAAACTAATAAAAATAATTTTTCTCTTGGACATACGTGAACACACTGTAGAAATTAATATGTACTTCTTATAAAATAAAAATTAATGCATACCGAGTCGTGTCAGTATAAAATGACTCATTTGCAATCAAACAATGAAGATTATGTAAATTTTTAAGTTCATAACGCATGTAACAAACCTCCTAGTACACTTTGCATTTGTCATAAGAGGCCAAGACCCTACTATGAAAATTTAAAACACGTTTTGAATCCTTTTGTCGTTGAAGATGGGAACAAACGATTCAAATTATGTCCTTGAACCTATAAGCATCACAAAAGCTTCTTTCCACATCCTCAGATGTACTTTTTCTAAAGTCACGGCGCCTCTGGCTGGAACAACAACTAATAGTGTAAATCATTTTAACGACATTTAAATAACTATTCAACTTGGTTGGTGCAAATGCAAAATACTGTAATTGGATCATTTTAGTGGCTCTTTAGTTTTAAAAGCCATGTTGCCGGCTCTTAAAAATTTTCTTAATTATAGTAATATACATAAAGTTGTTTCAAGGTTATCTACAATGTTTTATCGGTCCAAAAAGACTATAACATTGTTTTGGTCTTTTTACCTCACAAGCGTCCACACTAAACATTCGATTTTTTTTTTATTTTCGATAAATTGTTAGTCATTTTTAATGCATTTTCTCGTTCTATTCGAAGATTTGACTTCATCATTATTAATACATTAGTACTGGTACAACCATCACTTCCGAACTATTAAAATTATCATAGCGTCGTCGAACACTTATTTAGAGTTATCGTAAGGAATGTATTTACAATATATTTTTTTTAAATATGGTCAGGATATTAACAATGCATACTATCGCACCTAGTGGCCTATTAAAGATAGACATGCTCGGAACGTGTTAACAATTGCATTATTGTTGTTTTGTGTTTTTGTTCGTGTGCTTAGTCTAAATGGAAACCACTTGTTGTGTAGAGGTTAGTATTGTATATATATATATGTATTTTCGATCGAAATTCCCAGGAACTTTAGAAAGCCGCCAAAAATTTAGTCGAAATAACAGAAGTTATCAATTTTCCTTTCCAAAGTAATCTTAAATATTGTTGGGTGAAATATCGTTAATGAGATACAGGATGCTCAATGTTTTAATTATGATTAGAAGCAATTACATTGCGATAAACATAAAAAAAGTACATTTCAGAGCAAATGTTCACTTCCAGCTAAAATATAATACGTCTAAAGGCTTACTGTAGAGTAGAGCTTAAAATGTAAGGCTCCCCTAAAAATAGAACCCTTTTACCGAGTCAACTGGAGATCGGCTTAGCTAAGAAGCCATGCAATTTGGCAACAATGCACATTCTAGGAAATGTTTAGTTTAATTTAAGTGATTGGTAACAATTTTTCGACTTCATATGCCATTACTGTCATAAATAACCTACTTTTAGTTCGGCATCTAGCCCGTAGCGCCTTTCCAGAGCGAAGCAGTAAGCTCTAACATCTTTGAAAGGGTTGTGGTTTTTTGCTGATAGCCGGAAAGGAAGATTCCTGTAATTATAGGATATTTGGCATGGAATGATGGTCCTCTGCCATGGGGGGGGGGGTTACAAACAAATATTTATTAATTACTTTGGTTTATAAACTATAACATAATTTTAACTAATTCACACTTCCACAACAAACTAGAAACACGAAGTACATGAACTGTAAAATGGTATAACACGATAACGCAAGGCATGCGTAAATATCTAGAATAACTACAGTTCTCATTAAATCCGAAATTTTAGTGCTGCTCCGGCCCTCCAAGTGGCACTATCCTCGCACGTTTAGAGTGCCCATACCCTGGTCTAATCGATTGGTTCAACACCACTCGTCAGAGGCTTAAGCCGGTCCCAGACACAACGTGTATTTGGCGAATAGGCCAATATTTATCATTTGCACGAATGTTTGCTTGATCTCCCACACGGTGCCGTAGTATAGCAAAGGTACAGGTAGTTTACTTCGAACAACTACGGCATCCTTTACTTCGTGCTAGTTTCCGACCAGCGCCGGGAAAATTACGAACGACGAATATTTGCCAAAGTTGACTTCCCACACGATACGCAAATAAGTCCGAATACCAAATGTTTGTCAAATACACGTAGTGTCTGGGACCGGCTTTAGAGTCCTCGGCACCCCTGCCTTTAAGCTTTTTGTGTCGTTTATGTGAAGAGACCATGCCCCGGGACCTACTTAAGAGTAACTATTATGGTTAACCCCTGGTCTAAGGGGCCATTCACTAATTACGTAAGGAACATTTTGGCAATTTTTGACCCTACCTCCATGTAAGGGCAGATAAGATTTTTCGAATCATCCCTCCAACCGTGCCACAAATGTTGCAAGTGGATTTGTTGATAAAAGATGTAACTGATAGGACTTATCAAAAGGGGAACATCTATATTTTGGTTATAAATTTCATGTTGGCAAAGCTGCTTTCGCAAAGATACGTACTTCCTAGTGTAAAGCTAGTTGGGATATCGTTCTTCCGCTGAAGTCACTATGATATGGCAGGGTACGAGAATGTCAATGACAATAACTGTCATTTGCTGTTGTCAAATTGATTATTTACGAAATCCGCTAGATTTTACGTATGAATAAAGGTGAATTTCCACAGGTGACGGATCTGTGGAAATTCACCTTAAGACCGTTGTGTGAATTTTTTGAAAAGGTCGACGAAAAAAATGTAATCACCTCGGCGAATAACTGTCTATTGTCTCGCCTACAGCTACGCCTCGACTATAAATTTGCAGACTCGACCGTAATAGACAGTTTTTCGTACATAAATAACTATTTTACAATTTACCAAGAACTTATTATTATTCACGCTCTCGGAAAAATTATTTTAAATTATACTTTTATTAGCTGATATGAGAATAATAATAATAAAAATAATACTAATTAATATAAATATGAAAGTTAATGTTCCCATAACATCAATATCGGATATCATTGCTTTCATTATTGCTAGTGACAAATGTTTTAATCACTTTTACGGCAATTCTGAAAACAAAGTTCAATAATCTTAAAATGTTCATACTGCTTTACCCTGGCACGGTATCAAATAGGTCAGACTGTACGTGGAGTCATACAATTTTGTAGGACACTTTTAATTTTTCCATTTGTCCTGAATCTTATAAGCAAAATGATACTAAACACATCATGAACAAGAGTAAACTAATTTTGATTCGGTATAGTTGTGAGTAAAATTAGTTTGCACTGTTTCACAATAAAATAACAGTATGCGGAAAGGTTTTACTCACAACTATACACAAAAATAGGGATTATAATAAACTGATATTACAGTATTTCTATCTAAAAGTTGAGATCTTTCTTCACATTTTACATAAGTTTATTTATTTTTTCAGAATGCTATAAGCCCAAAATTATTAACTTTTAAGTCGAGCGGTTAATAAATTTGGCTCACGGGCCGTTCGCGCGTAACCACGAATTGAACACCACTGAAATTAATTTTATCTCGTAAACTTTTTAATTTACAGAAAAACTTTTCAGACAAAATTTGTAGATAAATGCATCGGCTACAAATTTTGATTTGGAAGTTTTTCTGTATATTTATTATTTAAACAATTAGAGCGAAAAGACAAAAACAAAAATTTTCACTCGACGTTTTCCGGAAAATCGCATGCCTAACATCGTTAAGTTAAACACAACCCTTTTAAATACCCTATTTTTAATTTTCAAGTTTTTTGTATTTTTTGTGAGGTTTTATGTGTAATTTAACTGGCTATGAGCAGAGGAAATTTTGTCATAGATAAGTCCGTTTTATACGTCCTGATTTTTTTCTATTTCCCCTGGTAAATCAACTAAATATTTTCTATCATTAAGTTATGAGATAAGCGTAATTTAAACATGAAACACTATGGAGGAATTGAAGGATTCATGAAAGTAGCAAACGGTAATAAGAAAATCTAGGTACAAAATTATACTGTAAGTTCACCGTGTATATATGTAAAATTTTATAACAAGCTATATTTAACGATGCCTAAATTTGGAAAACGAAAGAACCCTTCTGATTAATTTCGGTCAACGTCCCCATAGAATAACGTTTATAAAACGTCCCTGAGACTTTGGACTGCGCCCATAACCTTGAGTTGGCGGTCTTGTGCTCGTGGGTAGGTTTAATAATAGTTCCTCGGGTTGCTATTGTTAAAAAACAAGCTTGATTTTCTCGATAAGAATAATCACTTTCCACCACCTGAAAATCCGAAATTCGAAACACACGCAAGGACGTAGGCGGGTGAAGGGAATGAAATTACTGAAAAAAGAAAAATTAATTAAAACCACTTTTTATATGTTACTATATTTAAGAAAATTTTGAAGAGATGGAAACGTAGTTGCACGTGCAGTAAATACTTCGAAACAACCAGTCATCAACTGCAGTATTCATCGTAATATAACGAAAAAACCGAACTATACTCCGTTTGACGTTTTTGGCAGAAAAAATTCTACGGTCTTGAGGGTGTTAGGGGGGGTTGTGTT
This sequence comes from Lochmaea capreae, assembly GCA_949126875.1. NCBI lineage: Eukaryota > Metazoa > Arthropoda > Insecta > Coleoptera > Chrysomelidae > Lochmaea > Lochmaea capreae. Next base: position 26,028,403 of record OX421404.1, read on the forward strand.
GTGGTTCGGCTTATAATCCATTAGTATCATTCAGTGTCGGGTGTGAATTTTGTTTTAAAGAAATATTTAATATAATATCTATTTCTTGGTTGAGTGAGTTTATTGAATTGTTATAGGTATTTATAGGAAAGTGTAGGTGATCTAGTGTAGAGACGTATCATTAATATAATACCTTTTTGATGGTGTAGTTGTTAGGTCGCGTCAGTGAATTGATATTAATATAATATTCATTTGTTCGTAGACGTTAGGATAAGTTTTATATTATAATTAATTAGAATGGCATTTTGGAGACCATTTGAAACAACAGTCCAAGATGATGCGCGGGATTATTGAATTGTGGATTTAAATATAAGAAGTTAGATAATCGAATGGTAATAATGGAATCTCGGCGTATCGCTGAACTTAGACAGGAGTATTTGCGCAAAATAAAAGGGTACCGTGATTCAAATAGAACTATAATTTATTTAGACGAAACTTGGTTTGATACGCATGATGTTGTCAAGTGTTTATTCATTTATTTGTTATTCAAACAATTCTTACGGTTTTATTACATGAATAAATATATAAAATAAAATACATTTTAACTTAATATGTAAGAAAATAGTAGTAATGGTAATTATATTATAATTAAAACTGTATGAGGATATACACCCACCTTTAAAATATGGTTGGGTTGACGATAGAAAAAACTGTTCTCTAGATACTACGTGTTCTAGAGGAAAACGCGTTATTATTGTATTACAAATTTTATGAATTTTGTATGCAGGTTAATTTTTTTCATTCAAATTGATATAGTAGATTAACATTATTTCACAATATTCGAATTTATAAAAAATTTATATGCACGCCATTGCTTTTTCCTTCAAAAGGATTAAAAATATGGGTCATCACATTAACTTTGGAAGATCTATAAATCAAGTTAGAACTGGGTATTTCCGGATGGATCATACCATTAGAAAATCAATTTTTTGCACGCTAGAGTACCTATCACTTTTTTTATTATGTTATCTTTTTTATTTTATCGTTTATTATCTCGAAATGTACTTTAAACAAAACAACGGATGGTCTATCTTGTTTAAAAACATTCTGTAATTAAAGTTTTAATCTAAATTTGCGTAATACAGTCAATAAATCAAATGATAAATTACAATGCTGTAACATTTTATATTTACCTCGTCATCTGATACGCTTTGATCAATCAAATAATAAATACAATAAAAAAAAAAGTAATAAATAATTGGAAATTACAACTCTATAAAAATCCTCGAATACGTCTATACCAGAGGATCCCAAACTTTTTTGTGTCAGAGATCCCTTGTGTTAAAAACTTAAATTAAAAACACATATGAATTTAAATTCATACAAAAAATTTTATATCTATTATATAAAATAAAGGTAACATAAAATAATTGAATGTTTTTAATTTTGTAAGGTTTAATCTTAAATCTCCTCGGCTAATGTTTCTTTTTCTCGTTAGGAGATTGGTAACAGCAATGAACCTCCTTTTTACTAGTTATGATGATGCTAAGAAATGCGTATATCCTTATGTGCAGGTTTTTACAAGTTCTAAATCTATTGCGACCACAAAACGAATGCCTACATCCTACAACTTACACAATTTTATAAACACTATCACTATCGTGGACCCCCAAATTTTTTTTTCGCTGACGTAGACCACTTGCAGGTTGTCATAGACTCCTGGGAGTCGATATAGACCAGTTTGGGAATCACTGGTCTATATATTAAAATGTTCCTTTAAATTGTCTTAAAAAAAGGTCAATTTAAAAATAAAATGTTTAGTTTTTAATTTGGCAACGTTGTTTTGACATCACGTACTTAATAAGCTTTAAAATTAGGATTACCAGAAGAAAAGAGGTTAATGGCCATCAAAAAAGACAATGTTTCTGTACGCGATCGTTTAATACAAGTTTATTTAATACCAACATTAGAACGTGTCATTTTATTATTCCCAGTTTCCTGTAAAAAGATAATAGTTTAATACTATTCTAACGCCTTACAAGGTTTTTGAAAAATAATTTTCAAAGAACAAAGATTAAGAAGCAACAACTACTTCTCGGGCTGTATGCCCCGACAATCATTGAATTACACTTCTAAGTTAAAAAATATATTCAAACCAAAAGATGTTATGTCATTTTAAATGCTTATACTAGAATATTTGGCATAACGTATTTCAGTTCTGATGAAAAAAACGGCGACTTCTATCACAGCGCTCACATTTGACAAAACATGAGTTCAGCAGGAAATTTCTGATCGCTCCGGTAGCGCTACGTTGAGATGAATATTTAGACCAACGGGTCTTCTGAGATTGACGGAATTCAGCCATATATTTTCTCTGTAATTTATTTGATTTGAAATATTTATTTTTTCACCTTATTTTGACTTTAATATCGAAAAAGCATCCTAATTTTCAATCGAAAATTTACCCCTCAATATATCAGCTTTTTTCAAAAAGTTGGTGTGCTTTCTGTTCGTTGAAATCTCTACTTTCCGATGGTGTGAACAAAAAATATATTACTATAGTAAATCTTCTCAGAAAAAATATTGTAATGGTAAATTTTCGATTGAAAATTAGGGTGCTTTTTCGATACTAAGTCTAAATAAGGTGAAAAAATAAATATTTTAAATCAAATAAATTACAGTGTATTTGGGACATAAAAAGGAAAGTTTTCACCAAATTTCGTGACAAAAAATATTGTTTTGTAGAAGATAAAAATAATAAACCAAGAACTTGGTTTTTAAAATCTTCCACATACATTTTGAGGTTATGTGAAAAAAGTTTGAATACAAAAGTTGTAGTTCTTTTTATTACCTACAACTTTGCCATTTGACTTTTTTCCATAGGACTTGTAGTTTTGCCAGAAATCGAAACAAACCGTTTTTTACCCTTAAAAACTCACCCCCTTCCCCTCAGATCACCCGTAAATTATTTTTCCTTTCATTTTTATAAGTCTCCTCCTTTTCCAATGGGTTTCATCCTACTATAATTTTTTTTTGTTTCAAAAATTATCGACCCTGGTCTATATTGTTTTTTTTATTTTGTTTTCAATTTTTTCAGATCCTTGAACTTAATTTTCTTCTAAGTAGTAAAGTATCAATATTACATTAAAACAACTTCTACCTAACCAATACGTACACATTACACGTCGAAGTGTAAATTATATACATACAACCACAACCTACTTGTATAGATAAGAAACTGCTGCCAGTTCCTCGCGCACATCGTCCAGTTATTTTTTTTTTTTAGATACTACCAGTATAATTCCATCTAATGTACATAAATAAAAGTGATGCGGTTGAATGCTGTTATCGAAAAACCAAAATAAAACTTTCAGATTTACAATTTCATTATTAATTTGTTTAGTTTAGTTTTCAAATGAATGGAAGGTTGAAATATGGCTGTTTTGTTACAGACTTGCCCGCAATTCGTGAAGCTCTCCGATTTGGAATGTCAGAAACCGAAAGTCGACATGAATTTTACGCCCAGGATGAGCAGGTAAGGATTATTGACATGTCTGGGAGGATAATAACTTTTTATTGATTTTATCATATATCATATGAGGTCAGATATACAGTGTGTCCCATCGAAATGTTATTTACAAAAATTACAAAGGGCGGTAGTAAAATGATATTTGAGACTAATTTTTTAATTATTTTATTATTTATTTGTGCATGATAAATGGTGGACCACAGTATCTATACATATTTTATTTATTATGCCCTGTTTATATTTACATTTAATGGGATTAAAATATCATAAAAAGAATTTTTCATTATATTAGCTTTGGAGCAGTTTAGTTCTCGTTACTTTTATAACTAAAAAAACATTTTTTTAAATTCTACTCAGGAAATTTTTAATTTACAGCAAATTTTTTGACTGACCGTCTTAAAATAAGTGACTACTATTGATTTTTTGCAAAATAATTCAAAAACTTGTGGTTTTCTACTGCTATTGAAATTCTAGTATAGTTTAAAATATTTTTTTGATTGATCCTTCTTCGAATATAAATATTTAATTTATTATTAAGCAATTAGTCAATCGTTTATATATGTTTATTTAACTTCATATTATATCAGTAGAATTTTTCTCAGTATACATACGAGCACCGCAGAATTTTTTTAAACGCAATTCTTATCGCAAAACTGTTGATTAGACCAAATCAAAACGCATTAATTACGTGTTATGTTGAAAAGAAAATAATTTTTTCATGGTTCAAGAAGGTTCAAAATGTTTTTATTTCCTGAAAAAAAAAAGGTTTCTACAGGGACTAGTCCAAATTACAGTTTGAAGAATTTAGTTTGTTTGAAATTAAAATTTAAATATATTATTAAATAAATTTTGTGCAACTTTTTTGTTTTTGAAACTATCAAAATTCTCTGGCTTACATAGGCTATAAGAAACCGTTAACATATTATTTGTACAACGTTTCGTTTTAATAGCACCACCTTCAACTCTATTTTTTCAAATAGGGACCTACATTTTTATTTTTTATTGCCAATTGTTGCAGTGCCCTAACAACAAATCTATTTTTTATTCAATCTGGTCCAAATTCGACCAATCGATTTACAGTATTGTCGTACCTGAGCTCCGTATAGTGTAGACTCTTTTATGACGTCAAAAAAAGTTATTTAATAATTACAAATAAAAAAACCATTTATAATTCCTAACTTTAGAGCCCTATACTTCGTTAACAAGGGGCGTAAGAAAAAAATTTGATATTAACTATTTTTGGTACGGAGTCCTGGGATATACAGATTGCGTAAATTACATCGGAACCCTCGCCTCGTATACACAAGTACGACAAGGATATATGAAAGAGAGAGAAAGAATCACTTTGTTTCATCTTAGGGGTGTATGCTTATTTCCCGAGACTGGCCGAATGGTCCTTTACAGAGAGAATTCACTAGTTGGTGGTATAACGGTGGTATTCAGTATGCTCCCAACATGGAAAGAGTGAGGGTGTTGAAGAAATAAAAAAATACAATCGTTATTACGTAACCTGTACATCTTAAAATTCATTTTTGTCAACATGAACATTTCAGACCAAGTTGACAATTTCTAACTACAATAGGATACTATTTTAGCCATTGTAACTTGAAAATAAAACAGCATTTCTTGAGAGAACCATAATTAATAAACTAAAAATCCCTTTCATTAATAAATTAAATTGAAAAAATAAAATAAGTAGGTAGGTACCTACACCTATTCTAAATATAAAACATAAACTTCCTGAAAAAATAAAAATAAAAATCCATTCGAAAGGTAAAGATAATTTTAATGAATTAAGTGCTCAAATAAACCACCTTCCTGTGCCAGACAATAACCAAATCTGTGATAAAGATTTGATCTAAGGTGAAACAAAGTACACGTTTTAATGACCGCGCATAAGTATTCTTTCTCTCTCTTTCAACTGTTTTTCTGTCGTACTTGTGTAATCCGGACGGTTCCGATGTAATTTACGCAATCTGTATATTTCAAAAATTCCAACACACAACATATTTTTTTGTTGCAGATCCATCCCGGAAAGCTCATGGGTGGAAAGCCCCCTTCTGATGTCACATTCCGTAGGATACAGGAGTGCCCCACATCCTCTGGAACCTGAACATAGCGATAATAACTCGGATTCTGAAAATATAGCGATTAAAGAAGAGTCCTATTCGCATCCTAAAAAAAGCGTTAGGAAATTAGGAACGGATCTTCTAAGAATGTTTTTGGAAGAAATCGGACCGGATGTCGTCGTAGAAGTCGACGGGCATAAATTAAAGGCGCACAAGTGTATTTTGGCATCGAGGTGTCAATATTTTGCTGCCTTACTAAGTGGAAATTGGTTGCAGAAAAACGGGAACCTGATTTCTTTGGAGGTGAGTAGTTTATTTATTTTTATTTTGGTAATTATACCGGGTGTCCCAGACTAATTTATTCAGGCTATATCTCTTAAACGAATAGAGATTTTCGAAACTGTTCCATTTCTAATACACTTTAATATGTCGTAGAAAAAATCATCCCTTAGTTATAACCCCAATCTAATGTAAATAATATTAATTTGTTAATTGTTATTTTTATTAATTTTTTTCATGTAATTTTTATTTTTATTGTTCCTTTAAGCTTTAAGGGTTTCTTGATTAATTTAACAAAAATAAACTGATATTTTTTTGATTATTTTCGAACTCATTTTATTTTTGGAAAATTTGTTGAATAGACCACATCCAAAATTATAAAAAAATGTACAGGGTGCTATTAAAAAGTTAGGGGTTAAACTAAGGGATGGTTTTTTCTACAACAAATTAAAGTGTATTACGAATGGAACAGATCAGTTTTTGTCCCATTTGAGAATCTCTATTTGTTTAAGAGATATAGCCTGAATAAATTAGTCTGGGACACCCGGTATAGAGCAAGGTGTACAGCTCAAAGCTGCTTCGTATTTTTTTTCGTATTACTTTGCGTCATTAACAAATTATTTCCCATGTAATATTATGGTGGGGGCCACACAAATAATAAAAAAGTTTTTTAAATTATTTTTATTGGGTTTTTAATAACATTATTTATTAATAAAAATTTCATGCATCGGTAGTACATATTTACCCTAATTGTTTGTGTCTGGAAAATTTAAATTGCAAAACAATTTCCGAAAAAATATTGTGCTTTGAGACAAAAATATCCTAGAGCCATCTCTGGTAATTACCATTAATTATCTCTAAGTAGAATAGTGAATACAATTTAAATAAAGTTTTGAAAAAAAAAAAAATAATATTCAGACAAGCTGAAGGACGTTTTTACTTTTATTTAATAGGTGTTAATTTTTAGCAATGACTCACGATTAATGTGTAGTCAACTTTAAGGTCAACCGATCGAAACAAGTCATGAAAAAAAATTAAGTCTGAAAAATGAGTAAATAAATAATTTATCATTATAAATATTATGTATTACTCAATATTATTACTTAATTAGAACACATTGTTTACTTCTTGTTTGCACATATTTTCAGTAAAACAGTATTCAATGGTAATATTTTTAAAAACAAAGCGAACGCGAGACAATCAACTTTTACAGTTTCCTGTAATATTGTCGTATTCAATAAAGCGTTTTACCAACAGATGTCGAACAATAATTATTTTTATTCCAACGCTACTGTCACAATCTTTACTTTTCCGTTACTGGAAGACATGTACGGGATTAGAGATTCTCCGACGGATAACATATATCTTGTACTGATGAGGCGCAAATACGCCGAAACCGGTCTACAAATTGTGTTGTCCCTTCTAATTGCAAACCAGAATAGTTGGTTTTAAAATATCTTGTAGATGTACCAACTTCGTTTGACTTTGAAGTGTAATTCAATATCCGTCGGTGCATATAGCACGGGAAGTAGTTGTTGCTTCTTAGTTGAACGGTCAACCCGCTGTATCTGAGAAACTGTTTATCGTACATCGTATCACAAAGTCGCATACGAACTGGAAATTAGTACCACAACATTTAAATATTTGTAATCATTAGATCATTTTACGTGAGTTTATTCCTGTACTTTTTCTTCTATCTTGTAAAATAACTGGTAGGGGTGAGTGGGGAAAGCTGACTCAATAAAACCGTTATAACTTTTGATCCGCTTTATGGATTTTGAACTAATAAAATTTGCCTAATAAAATATTATATTCGTTTCATTCCACTGGGTTTAACGATCGCTAGTTGATGGTGATTGAATAATTGTTTTGTTTTCTGGGAAATTTAAAATGCAATGCTATGTTTTTTAATCATTTACCTACTTACTTGATTTAATGGAAATTAAAAAAAAATCCGGTAGCTGTGTTGTAAATTCCGAAATCATGGAAGATGGTGTTGGCGATAGGATGCGGAAAGTGTGCACACTATTTCATGAAATGCACTCAGACATCCGCAAATTTAAAAAATAATAGGGGTGTTTCATTAAAAAAAAACTGGTGCTCAAAGGTTAAACTATACTTAAATATTCTTTTAAAAAATAGGAAGTTAAAAATTAAAAATCAACTTGTTACGGAGTCTTTTAAAAAACATAGGTAAACTATGTCGTTCCTCATATTTTCTTAATGTCCATCCACACTTCAGTACTGGGATTTTCGGATGAGGCAACGTTTTATTGAAAAAACTGTTGACATCATCACTGATTTAAAAAATAAGGAATTAAAATAAAAAATCGCCCTGTTTCGGGATTTGTCCTTATTAATATTTATCTAACTCAGAAGTCTCGCAAACTTTTTTACCAAAGGGCCAAATTGTAAACTCTACAAGGCCAGGCGGGCCAACAAGATTTGGAAGGATACGAAGGTCCTCGTCCGTCTTTTTTATTTTTAAGTAGGTGAAAAAAAACGTATGAAGTTTCAATTAGCTTTTTCTTGATTGTCATGTTTTGACTGTCTGACATATGACATCTATGGAGTTGCCTTTGTCCAACTATGTCAGTCCATTTAGGCTCAAGCTATAGCACACACTATACGTTTCTGAGACTGAGCGATACTGACGACTGACGGCGGGTGGGCCGGGATATGACTCACCCCAGGTGGATGTGACCACAACGCGACAGGGCAGGGGAAATGGGAGTCATTTCGGCAAACATCGCTCATGTCAACGCGGGACGTATAAAAACACCACGCGGGCCGTAGTTTGGAGATCCCTGATCTAACTAATAAAGAATTGATTTTGACTTGAAAATATTCATGCTTTTTGCTTCTCAATTCCATATTAAAATTCTCTCGTAGAAATTCCTTTTCAACATTTATTTTATTGTCGACAAATTGAACACTTAATTCATTAAATCCAACGACTCTCGTTTTCTCTCATTGACTCGTGGTATTGCTAATGAATCAATTAGGTGACGAATAAAAATGGAGAAGCCAGAGAAGGTTTTTTTTTACATATATTTGTTCTATGTTGAAGTAGGTCAAGCACATACTAGCGCGATATTATTATAGACTTATCGATGATAATTGTCAATAAATACTTTCCTAGTTTAAGATCTTGTCTATATTGATATATCGTGGAGAAATCGATATAAAAACTGATCAACTGTGAGAATTGGAAGTAATTAAAAATGGTGCTTAGGGCGGTTCGATAGTGCCGATTCTGTTTGATTAAATATATGCGTTTGAAATTTTTTTTTCAAAGGAGAAAACAGTAGATAATATTAGTTACTTTCTCTGGACATCGAAAAATATATAGTATACAGGGTGTTTTCAAATGACACTTACAACGTTTGCATGTCGATGCCTCTCGTAAAATTGGATAAAATGACATAAGGAAAAATTAAAGAAAAATATTTTTTTTTATTTATAAAAACATTAAATATCTTAATAACCACAAATTTTTTGATATGTAAAGGTTTTGTGTATTGTTCACGTAAAAACCATTGAGTAATACAAAATAAAATGAAAATAGCTTCAAATGCCAGTGGCGTAAAAAATGGGATGGGAAAGGTGACATATTCTTCCAAATGTACACCACTGGATCAAGAATTGAAACATGTTTTTCCATCAAAATATGCCCTTTTACATTTAAAAACAACCTGCCAAATGTCAAATCAATATATTCATCCATCTTAAAGTTACCAAATTAAAACGTTTAATTTTACATTACTTCAAAGCCCTGTTTTTCGAAAAGTAAATAGGCTGGACCCCTCATTCCTTATATCATTTTGTCCACTTTTACGTGAGGTATCTACATGCAAACGTTGTAAGTGTCATTTGAAAACACCCAGTATATGTTATACTTATAGTCTAGAAGCCATGTACCTTCTACACCTGCACTCAATTCCAATTTGAGGGATTGTTTTCTGATAGTAAAGGGTTCTCGAACACGCGGATTCCTTTATCATTACTCATATTTTCTAAATATTACCTAGCTTTTTACAAGTGGGTACTTTTCAGAAGAAACAGGCGAGCTATGTCATCCCTCATATTCTCTAAATATTATCCAGCCCTTCGTTTGCATGGAGGTAAGCTATGTCGTTTCTCATATTTTCTAAATGTTATATCCCCTTTTCTTTACAAGTATGAACTTATATCAAAAGTCTCGTAGGCTATTCTATTCACCACATTTTCTAAATAGTATCCAACCTTTTGTCTACTAGTAGATACTTTATGCAAATGAAAGGTGAAGTATGTCGTTCCTCATCTTTTCTAAATATTATCTAGCCTTACGGTTACATGTAGATAAGCTATGTCGTCCCTCATATTGTCTAAATATTATCTTGACTTTCCTTTATAAGTATGTACTTATTTCAAAAGACAGGTAAGCTATTCTATTCCACATATTTTTAAAATATCATCCGGTCTTTCTTCTGATACTAGGTACTTTTTGCAAAAGACATAGGTAAGCTATGTTATTTCTCATATTTTCTAAATGTTATCAAGATTTTCTTTTACAAATAGGTAACATTTCAGAAAACTTAGATAAGCTATGTCATTCCTCATATTTTCTAACTGTTATCTCGCCTTTCCTTCATAAGTAGGTACTTATTTCAAAATTCTCGTAGGCTATTCTATTCACCATATTTTCTAAATATTATCCAGCCTTTTTTCTTCTAGTAGATACTTTATGCATGAAAGGTAAAGTATGTCGTTCCTCTTATTTTCTAAATACTATCCAGCCTTACATGTAGATAAGCTATGTCGTTCCTCATATTTTCTAAATATTATCTCCACTTTCTTTTATAAGTATGTACTTATTCCAAAAAACAGGTAAGCTACTCTATTGCGTATATTTTTTAAATATTATATAGTAATATACAGGCAGACAAAAAATATTAAATATCTCAAATTGAGAAAAATCCACCCTGACAACAACTTTAACAGCAGACATTTTGTAATTGCTTCGTTTGCAACAAATTACAATAGGATTTTTTATTCTTATCGATAGTTTCGATATATAAAATTACTATTAACTCATTTATTTTCCAAAAGCGGATTTATGTTATTGATTGCAAAATAATACTACGTAACCCAGTATCGAATATAAATAACGATTTGTTTCTTAAAATACGAATAAAAACATAAACATTATATTATAAAAGCAGGTGGATTGTCTGTTGTATATCAAAAGTAAAAGTATTGCGTCGACTTTAATTATCTCCAACCTAAACGTATAAAAGTAAAATCTGGCCTATTTTATGTGAAATTTCAATGTTTATTTTCAGAGTGCGTCTGTAAAAACAGCCCACAATTTTCCTTGAGAATGTATTAGTATTTATTCCAGAACAAGCACGATCCAATTTATTCAACAGTTGAAAATTTACAAAATAGTGAAACTATTTCGAAAAAAAAAAATAAATACAAAGTTGAGAAAATCATTATTTTTATCTTGCCCGCATCTATTGCATCGAATTCCTAGATACCCTGTACAGATTCGACATCATTCTACTTATGTTAATTATTTCAATAATGCTTAGATAAAGATAGAAAGTTATTTAAATATTAAATTTATCTGTAGAATAGAATAGAATTTAATTAGTACTGTTCGCCGACGATGTCGACTATTGACCTTAAACTTGACATTTAAGTTAGTCAAAAAGGCAACAAACTTTTCGTGGCACTTGGAAAATGCGCGAGATGAAAGATAGAAATTCTAAATCAGAGGCTCCCAAACTTTTTTGTGTCGGAGACCCCTTGCCATGTTTTTCGGTTTTTGGTAGACCCCCTACTTATTGATATTGATTTCTTGTAAATATCTATATTTTTAAAAATATTCTCTTAACACTTTCCTTCTCAAAATTCAGGAAACGAATAGACGTATTTGTCTCACATTCAGATTCATAGAGTGACGAATTGAACAAGTCAGTGCAAGTTCGCGAAGCTCTGAGACAAAAATTTTTACTACGCGTTTTCTTGGAACAAGATAATACTGGTATATCTTTATGTACAGTTTTTCACAAGTTCAAAATGTATTGCGACCACAAAGCGAATACCTACAACCTACAACTTACACACTTTCATAAACATTATAACATTATTTTTACTTCATAGGTACTTTCATAAATAATGTACGTCTTTATATTATAAGATATTATAATGCAAGTAAATAGGTACTATCAGTGAATGTTGAGGACCACTATCGTGGACCCCCATATTTTTTTTCGCTGACGTAGACTCCTTGCAGGTTGTTATAGACCCCTGGGGGTCGATATAGACCACTTTGGGAATCACTGTTCTAGACCATCGATAATTATCGATAGTTTTCGATAGTCTGCAAGGCTGGTAATTTTAAATAATTTACGAGTACCTACAGGTTATAGGTAATGTTATGCTAACTTTATTTTGAAAAATTTAAAATAATGAAACATTTTTATTTGAAAAAAGGATCATATCCACATTTTTTGACATTAAAAAACAATTGAGGTGACATGTGACAGGACAGACAGGTGACGTTTAGTGAGACATTAAAATGTTAAAACACAAAATATGCCACAAAACGACAAAGTCGGAGATAAAACACGAATACAGATACTTCGTCTTCTTTTTTCCTCATTTGTTCATATCAAAACAGGTTTCGATATGGTGTGTGTCCGCGCATATACCACTATCGAATACTATCGATAACTTTCGAAAACTATCGATTGTGTTCGATAGTCATAAACATCGATAACTATCGATAGCGCTATCGATAGTTCTCGACCTCTCGACCATTCAATATTACATAATTGTTCACAAGGGTTGTACATATATATTTATACCGCCAGCAAGTGTGCATCTCGACAATTTATATACGTATGTATTATTATATTTAAGACAATAGCATTTCTAAATTTACAGTGTTGCAAATTAAATTAATTCTAAAAACATTAAAAACGTCTGCTGTGAATAAATTAACTAGAAAATATCATATTCTCTTAAATACTCCAAAAATAACCTGTCATTCCAGTGACTCAGTGGTTTTATCTTATTACAGAATGTATTTTTAACTGTCTTTAACTATAGATTGAGTCACCCTAGAATGTACATTATTTTAAATTCGGTCTGACATTAATGGGTAAGAATTTTCAGTTTTTTTTTTAATTTTTACAATTCCTAAAACTACAATGCTGGTAATCATCAACGAATTTTATGAAGACTGATATGCTTTTGTATGAAGGAAAACAGGGAGGTGTTAGTAGATTTTTGTAGAGGGGTTTAAAAACTGTAGCTCCATTGTCAGGGCAATTTTTTTGTCTGTGAAAAAAATGGTCAAAAGACGAAAATGATAGAAAAAATGAGAAAAAGGAAAGTGGTAAAAATGAAAAAAGGGGGAAAGGTGGATAAAGTGGAGAAACTGGAAAAAAGTGGAAGACAATGGGTAGAGGCGGAAATAAAATTTGAAAACAAAGGTTGATCTCGATGTTTGGCACTGACCAGTCTCAAGGTTGACATATTTACACGCCAACTGTCACTCTACTCTACCTCTAAGTTGTTATCGTTGATATAGGTATGGCTATAATTCAATAGGTCTTGAGACGATCTTTCATAACAACATCTATTTTGTAGACCATTTGAAACGACAGTTAAAGATGCTCTATAGTTTGGCAAATTTATCTGAAGCCGTGAAAGGATGCAGTCGAAAACATTCGATATTGCTACGTTTAACTAAGAAAAAGATAAAGTGCTAAGTATGTAGTGGTAATAATTAGAAAATGGACTTTTTAATATTAATATGATTAAACGTTAATTCTTGAATGTGCTTGTTTCGTTGGATTTTGTCTATTAACATTATTTTTTTGAATTTATGAATATTAAAAGATGAACACTTTTCCAAATTTGTTATGGGCTTCTTCAAGCTCTGGCAGCGTTGTGCGAAAACCATAATTTTCACGCCCTCCGAACTAACTCAATTGGTGAAATTTATCGAAAGGCCTTCGTTGCTTAGGGACCAGCTGACTTTCTATTGGCAAGCGCGTGCGTGTGTTCTTCCCTCTCACTTTGTCAAATGACTGACATTGATTATCCAGTAACGTTGGTGTTGTCAGTGTCAGATTTTTAACTATTTTGTATCCATATTGAATTCAAGTACGATTCTTAACATTATTAGTTTTTAATAAATACGGTGTTTTGACAAATACTTTATCTTTAAAGCAAAGCAAAAATCAGTTTCTATATATAATTATTATATAATAATAATTATTATTTTTAATACTTTTATAAAAATAGGTACCGTACGCCATTGGTACGTTTTTGACAGATATCCGCCATGTTTCCTCTCCCCTTACCGATGCTGCGTAGCTTCAGATAAACTATATCCATTTCTCTTTGTCTGTTTCCTTCGTAATCCCTTCACCTAAGGTTATATAAATCAGTTTATAAATAAAAATCTTGAAATTGCTACCATTTCTATCTACACCCCAACCGTGCTTGAAACCTCCTATGATATAATTCCGGACGATTTATATCAGACCACGAAACATCGCATTAAAAATAATTCTCATATTTTGAATTTAATTTATTGCAGATACGCGTGCTCTACATATTTTCGTACCATTTCCTAGAAAAACTATTTTTACAGTCTTGAGTTATTATAAGCATTAATTTTGTTTTGAAATTGGTGACTACGATTCAAAAGAATGGATATTAAGTACTATAATTTTTTATGAGATTTTTTTTACTTCTTTAGCATCTGTAAAGGTGTCTACAAGATTTCTCATTATCGCAGCTCAAGCCAACCGTCGCCACAATGTAAAAAAACAAAAAATCGCTCACTGTGGAAAACTATATAAAACTAAAACTAAAGTTATACCTACTTAACGAACTTTTGGCATAACCAATCGGTCAAATTTGATCCAATGGTAAGGGACTGTCTATAAATCACGTAGCTCCATTTTTAACCCCCCATGTTTCTTACCATACCTTTCGGCCTCCCCCCCTAAGAAACTACGTAGCCAAAATCAAATAATTTATTACATTTAAAAAAATAATAATAGTAGACTTCCAATATCATCTTTATTGCTCGAAGATATCGTTCAGTAGAAATGGTGAAACAAGCCAATCATGTAAGTTTGACTCATCTACTGGAATATTTACGAAATTCAAATCAAGATCTTCTTCCTCAAATTATTCAATACATCATAGAAAAAACGCTAGAAGAAAGAAAGGTCTGTTCTACAATCTTCCTAGATGTAGCACAGGCTTTCGACAAAGTATGGCACGAAGGACTCAAGTACAAAATGAGACATCTCCTGCCAAAACAGTACTCACAACTTCTAATTTCTTACATATCAAACAGAGTCTTCAGAATAAAACAGGAAGAAGCTTATTCCGAACTGAGAGAAATCAAAGCGGGAGTGCCACAGGGAAGTGTATTAGGACCAGTCCTATACCTTCTATATACTAGTGATATCCCTGATTTTGGGCATAACACTGAGCTACTTTCGCTGACGACACAGCCATCTTAGCAGTCGGAAATAGTCATGACGAAGCTACAGCCAAATTACAAACGACCATAAACCAGATTCAAATATGGATTAAAAGATGGAGAATTAAGCTTAACGAAACAAAATCAGTGCACATAAATTTTACTAACAAAAGAGGACAATCAGTGCCAATTAGACTCAATAATGCTCAGGTACCTTATGCCAACACAGCTAAATACCTTGGCATTACATTAGATGCGGGGCTACGCTGGAAACCCCATGTCAAAAAGAAAAGAGAAGAATTAGGGCTCCGATTTAGGGACGAAATTCCACTCTGTCTATATTCAATAAATTGCTGTATATAAGCAAATCCTGAAACCTGTATGGACTTATGGAATTCAGCTTTGGAGCTGTACCAAAGAAAGCAACACCCAAATCATACAGAGGAATATCACCAATGCTCCTTGGTACTGCCGAAACAGTGACCTCCATCGGGACTTGGAGATTGACACTGTTAACCAGATGGTCACTAAGTTTGCAAAGAGTCATGAACAGCGACTCCTAGAACATGTGAATCTTGATGCCATCCAGCTCCTCGACAACACCAACCAGATGAGAAGACTCAAGAGGACTAAGCCCTTTGAGTTAGTTCAGTAGATAAGTGTCAGTGTAAAGCAGAGTATAGTGCAGTGCTTACACACTAGTGTTAGTGTCTATTTGTATTAGAGTCTAATAGGCTCCATCGTATCAAGCTCATTGATTACTTTAAAATTTAAAAAAGCTACGTACCACGGTTTATGCCCCCCCCCCCCAACGTGACCCAGCCAAGTCCTAGATCGAACCCCCCCCCAAATTGGCTACGTGATTTATGGACATCCCCTATCTACAAGTGTTTCGCAGAGTGTAGATTATATAGAATACATAAATGAGGAGTTGACTGACATCAATTGTTCGTAACTCCTACTTCTTTAAGATGTTAACCTTATTACATACATCTTTGTGGCAGATCGTATATAAAAAATTATACCGTTCGAGACAATTGACATCATAATATATAATTAATTTCGTAGTTTTTTCAAATTTGATTCATAGAATATAAATCAATTTTTTTTGATAAACTTATTAACATTTTTTTCAATGTAGGAGGTCGAAAAAAAAAGCCGAATTGGTTTACATACAATTATTACGCCTTGTTTTTTTTTCATCTCATCGTGGGTTCGATGAGTAATGATTGTATTTGTTATATCTTGTCATCTATAATTTGTAGTATTATATTCAATAATTTAATTGTACACCCAAGGTAGATAGATATTTTTACAAGAGCAAGACTAAAATATTTCCCCTGTATATGCTGGTAAATTATATAATAAATAAATAAAAAAGAACCTAACATCACACACCATAATTTATAATTTTGAATAAGAAATAGTATTTTGGTTGAAAAACGTTTTTCCTCCAAGATTTATTAAAATTTCAAATTCTCTCGCCTCTCTATAGCGTGGGTAGATTCATTCATATTAAAGTCAATGCAGAACTTTCTACAATACATTATCGTAAAATATAATTTATATGTACAAAAACCTTTTTTGGGATTATAATTTTGTCGGAGGCAGCTAGTGAGTGAAAATAAAAAAATTATTTTTTAATTAAGAAAGTTAACTTCTAAAATTGGTTAAGTTGTAAAAGTAGTTAGTCTAGAAGCGACAGATAAATTTATTGAATGTAGATATAATATGTGCGAGAAAGCCGAGTGATTAATGATAAATATACTTTTACTAATTTTTTTTTATTGATTGAAATCGTTTAAATATACATTAAGACAAATTGGTAAAGAAAGAAAAGTGTTTATATAACAAATTACCGTCGTAAATACAAGAAATGTATAAAGGGTGTGACAGATAATTCATCGATTAGAAACATCTCGAGAACTGATAGTTAAAATTGATAAGATGGGTTTTCTTAGTGAAAATATTTTTTTCCTACGATCACTACCCAAAGTAGGCTTTTGCACACTCAAATCTATCCGTAAAGTTGATGTTTTCCGTGATCTGTCATAATTTGACATTATTTCCGCTCTAGAGCGTACTTTTTCGCTCACCTGTTTTCATTTACAATAAACTAAAGAAAGATAGTAAATAATAGGTATATTAAAACAAAATGTAGGGCAGTCTGAATATTTTAGTTGAAATATTAATATTTGAAGATATTTCGAACGAAATTAAACCTTATATAACAGTCAGAAGGTAGGCAATACATTATACACCTAGATGCAATAGTGATTGCATATTTAAGTACCTACCTACTAGTTTATAAAAAAGTTGTCTGTTTATAAATAGCTATTTCAAAAATGGATAGTGACAGTGAATTTTCAAGCATTTTGCCAAAAATATTACTCTTAATCTTCTGCCAACTGTATCTGATATTGCAGAAAAAGATTCAGAAGATATTACCCTACCTCCGACTTCTTCAAGTCCTGTGATAAATATTAAAGATTGCCAAAACTGTACATTCAACTTTAATATTGTAGGCGATAAATAAAAGTAACAAGTAATTGTTACATGTTTTCAACATCACATTCTAATAAAGTGTTTTTTTTTTAATTATTTGTCTAAAAATAATGTGATCGTAGAAAAAATCTTGTGCGCAATTCGGCATATTGCCCGCGCGACGCGTTGCCTCAAGCGTCAAAGTATCACTTTCCGCTCTTAATACACAAATAGCTATTATACTTCTGATTATACCGAAAGTTATACCCACAATTGACACAGAACAGTATTTCAAGGACACATTTTTACCAGAAAACTTTTCAAACAAAACAATAACAATCTAAAAAGATGCTTAAAAAGGTTTTTTGTTGCAGGGTTTTTCATACGAATCTGTCTACTTCTCCCTATGTCACATCTATAGTGGCGCCGCCCACGTCCCTGATTCTATCAGCTTAGTTGAACTGGCCTCTTTGTCTGACATGTTAGGATTAGAGGGTCTTAAGGAAGTTGTAGAACACGCATTGAAACAAAGACACTGTCATAATTTCCACAAACCGTGTGCAGGATGTTGCACGGGAGTTTTGGAGGTATTACCATTATCGGCAGCTTACGGATTGGATGATTTATATCGAAGGTAAATGACATTTATTAAAAACTACTCAACGTCCGTTTTTTTTTGTATATTTGTTCTATTTGCGAAACAATTTTAGATTACAGCGCCGCGGTGGAGATATCTTCTACTGCAATGTACAGTATTCTGAGGTTTTAATTATTTTAACGGTCTTATTTTATAAATATACACAAAATTTGATTGATAATGGATTATTTTCTATTCAAAACCGATTTAAGTATAGGCAACCAAAACATACGGGTCTTTCTACGCCATTATTTAAACGATTTAAGTATAGGCAACCAAACCTACGGGTCTTTCTCCGCCATGATTATTTTCTATTCATAAACGATTTAAGTATAGGCAACCAAACATGCGGGTCTTCGTACGCCATGATTATTTTTTCTTTACGGTATTGAAAAATACAGATTTGTTCTATAGTTGTTTGCAATGGATAACTCAACATTTTGTACGAGTATGGCCCAGCAGAGCATTTGCAAGTCTGCCCAGAGAATTGAGAGAAAAGTGTTACCAACAACACGTAGTTCATATGAATGCAGATAAAGTCTTGGAAACCATTTTAGCTTGCGATAAGGTAAGATGTCAAAAATATGCGTTTAAAAAAATTCTATTGTTACAAATTTTCAATCTCCATCCTAAATCAAAAAATAACTTAAAATTTTGACCCCATGTTTTATTAGGTAATATTAATAAGTGACATGGGATATTCATAAATAAAATTATTTTAAATTTAGTCTAGATTAACAGAAAAATATGAAATCAAAAATTTACTAAAAGTATGCAACCTATACTGCAGATACGTCACTAGTTTAATTGTGAAGTTGCCGATAGTTTTCTTTGCTGTTCCATGTTTCTGCTTCTTGTTCTGTCTCTTTCATTGGGATGTTTGAGATTGTTAAAGACAAAAATGTTGACATCTGACATTTATTACTCTTTTGTTTACCTAGTTCAATTTCAATTTTAACCATTTTATTAATAAAACATGAAACTTGAACTAATCAAAAATTTAAACCAAGATGAAAAGCAAACGCAAACAACTCGCTAAACTTCTTCTTTTCTTCTTCAATTTGGGTACCTACCCCCTCTTATGATTATTCTGATCCATGTCAAAATATGTGACTAGCTTCAACTTATACCAGTGACGTCAAATTATAAGAGGCTGATTTTATAGAATTTTTAAAAAAGAAGATTTTAAATGGGGATAAAAATAAAACAACACTATTAAATTTGATAAAATACGGTTCTACCTAATTTGTTTCCTTAGAATTAACGATCTGCTAATCATTAACAAGAATCTAATTTTAATTAAACACCCTATTCTTTGAAACATTAAAATATTTCTAATGAAACTGGAAGTTTACGAGTACTTGCGTGGCATTTCCAAATACACTGGCTCTAATCTATTCTACTAGTCAAAAATAAATACAATTCTATATTTGTGCAACTTTAAATTGTTGATTGATTTCTGTAGATTCTTGCAACACTTCCGGCAATGCGTTGGGCCGAGCCCGTCAGCCAGCTAGTTTTACAATTAACCGACGCCAGTCACTTGTATCATCGTCAACATTTCTCGGCAGTTTTGGGTTCGCAATACCTTTTGGGATTAGAGACAGGCTTGGGTTTCGGTGTATGTCAAATAGAAGACCAAATGGTAGCAGCTGCTAAAAATCTGGGAGTTGAACAAGCTTGTCGTAGCTATGCCAGGTGATAACATGTTTTTAATATTAAATTTATTAGCAGCTCAGTAATAATTTTTATATATTTAGGTGTTGTAAAATGTTGGACCAAAAGTGGAGTAGACCGTTTGCTGATATGTTGAATAAAGTAAAACTGCAGCTAGAGCAATGTCTTGTCAGCCAAGCGGATAGATTAATAAGAAGCAACGCTTGGCTTAGATTGGATACTGCCTTAAGGTACGTCTAATCGTAAAACAGCTGCTTAAGATACTCACTGTACATTTTTTTTCAGAACACGTATAAAAGAACTAACACCTCACTTGGAACCGACCAGTCGTTTACCTCGTTCCACGATGTTTCGCAATAAAAAACCTCCTAACCTAAAACCGAACGTCCAAAACCCCGCCTTAAGTTCCTCGGATTCTTCTCGCAACTCCAGTCCTGGCGTTAATCAACAAGTTCGATTAAACGGAACTAACGGTAGTCCTTCCTTGCGTCGCAGTCTTCTTTTGGCTGCGAAAGCACCCCAAGTCCCTCCGAGTCCCTCCATACACCGTAGAAGTACTTTGACTCAACCAACTGCCGCGAGCGCCGCCAAATCCGCGAAAGGACCTATCAAAGCTGTATCCAAAACTACTGTAGGTAGAGATAGAAATGGTAAGTTTGAATCTTTATTTTATTTTCCCCGCTCAGCTTCGGAAATCCTTAGCAGGTCTCTAGATCAGATCTACAAAAACTCTAAACCTCGGCCAACCACTGTAGAATGTGCTCTGTACTCTTATGACCACTATATACCTGAAAATGTTTTATATTTATTATATCTTAGTAGTTAATATCAAACCGCCTCTTCAAGTACCAGCACCTAAACCATCCACGTCCAAAAGATCTTCCACAACAGTTTCCCGAAACTCCAGCATGGGCAAGAAAGACGCACCTTCGTCTTTGGCAGCCAAAAGACCCGATAGTAGATCGAGTTCACCTTTAAAAAGTGACAGTCGTAATAGTTCACCGAGAAAACTTGACAGCAGAGTTACGTCACCGATAAAAGCTAACGTACGAAGTCCTTCGCCCTTTAAGGATTCCGGTAATTCGCCACGAAGGGTAACGAAAGGAACGCAGGCAGCGAAGCCTACCCCAGTACCGACAATGCAGAGGTCGACAACGTTTTTAAAAGAAGAACCCACTGTTATCGGTAAGGTTTTGTAATATAAGCATTCCTGTTAGGTGAGACTTTGGAGAATGTGAGGTGATAAATGTCGCGGTTCTACCAATTAAAACAAAAATAGATTATAATAGGAAGTTTTTGTTTTCTTATATCTCGAACAAGTGTGGACATTCTACGAATTCAAAGTAGACACTTGAGTAAATATTTTTTGTTTTCATTAATTGAAATGTTGTCGACAGTAGTTCTTTTGCGCTTCTCTTGATAAATATTGGAGGGATATTTAAATTTCACAAGTTACTTGGCAGATAAGCAAAAAAAAAAGAAAAATTTAAGGATGACTTGCAATTGTATTGAAATAATACATTTACTTATTTCAAAACTGTCAAATTCCACATCTGTCGTTCGTCTGACAACACTGGGTATAACGGAAAGATCCGTAACTTAGCCCGTATTGTAGAGCTGTCAACGTATCGGTTCTGTGTATGCTAAGTTTGATACGAATGGAATTTTGACTTGACTTTAAGTGTCTATCGGAACTATATAGTTTTAATGGCAACCTTTTACTTCAAAACGGTTCAATAACTGTCAGTATTCTTTTTAAAAATTTAAATTTCAGGATATGGACCGATAATAAAAACACTTTAGCTCATTCTCGGGGTCTCCCTACTAGTCTCTACATTCCTAGTCTCTTTTATTTGTTTTTATTTTTGATCTCGTTAGGATTTACAAATTGTAGTAATGTTAATGTTTGTGATATTTCTTTTGGATTTTTAACATATATTTTGTACATAACACTGGTTTTCTTTTATTTTGTAACGTTTACCAAGAGAAGTGTCATATTTTTGATTCCGATTATATAAGCCTAATCAAATGAAAAAGTCTGCAAGAGAGACTATAACTTCTGCAATTGATTTTAGACTTTACCTATTTTCTTTCACTGTTCCTTAACCATAAAAAACTACTTTTATTAAGAACTATTTATGTTACTTCGTCCAATATCAATTTAATTCAAACTATTGCCTTCCACGCTACCCGCACTTCAACCTTCCTGTCTTTTTGAGTTCCTTTTTTTATGTCTACAAACCTTTACTTGTTCAGTAATCAAATGCATGATAAAACATTGAACGCTCAGTATATTATGAAATATTCAATATAGAAACCTGAACTTCTTTATTGTTGAGAAGATTTTTCATTTCCTATTTCTTATCAACTTTCTTCCTGCACTTAATAGGCTTTATTCCTCCTTCAGAACTACTCCAGTAATGTTTTACCAGTCACTAAAGATGTGTGTTGCGCCACAGTAGCATCGATTAGAGCTGGAAGTTGAATTCTAACACTTTTGTTTAAAGCTTAACCTATCCCACTCCCAATAAACACTGAAACTGACACTTTATTGAGGTTATGAGATGTCAAGCTCATATTTATAACACCATGTTCTGCTAATCAGTCACTAGTAAAGGTTTCTACTTTACCTACGTGTGGTGCGGCTAATTTGAATGTTAAGAAATACCTTTTCTTTCCATATACATACGTTTTAGGCAATTTCAATATTGAAATTGTAGCAATCTCTAGCGAAAGGGAGGAGCGTCTAAATGTAGTACTCTTTACCAACGTTGCCAAGTGTAGTCCTAAACTGAAAGGGCGCCATCGAGTATCTCCGGTGGCGCTCGGCTTTCATGCGAAGCGCGCACGGTTCTAAACCTTTTAACCTTCTATACGATATCATTAATGTGTGCAGAGATTAGCCCAGCGTAAGTGTGCTGGGCTCCTAACACAGAGGTACCAGGTTCGAGTCGTGTCCGAGTCAAGATATTTTTATTTTCTTATTGTTTTTTTCAAAAATTGACTAAAAATACGAAGAATTTTTCGATTCGGATTAGGGTAGGGGGTAAGGTAGGGTGGTTTTGGTTAGGTTATTATTGAAAATTATTATAATAAGGGGCCATCCATAAAGTACGTCACACGTTAATGGGGAGGGAGGGTATCACCGAAGTGTGACATCGTGTGACAAGGGGCATGGGGGGGTCAATACTTTTGTGACGTCACATGTTAAAATTTAAAATACTAAAACACAAAGTTTGGATGTGAATTAAAAATTTTAAAAATTTACGAAATTGATCTATATTTATTAAAAATGTTGATTTTATTAGATTATTTTTTAATAAAAATAAGTAAAAAATGAAAATAGCTGTTTTCTCTCGATTATTTTTAAATACATACATAAATGTAAAAAATGTGTGACGTCACATCAGGAGGGGGGGGTTATAAAAATGTGACAACCTGTGACAAGGACGGGGGGAGGGGTTCAAAAGTCCTAAAATTCGTGTGACGTACTTTATGGATGGCCCCTAATCTGTCAATTACACAATTCAATTTTTCGATTCGGATTAGGGTAGGGGGTAAGGTAGGGTGGTTTTGGTTAGGTTATTATTGAAAATTATTATAATAATCTGTCAATTACACAATTCAATTTTTCGATTAGGGAAAATGTATCTATGCATTCGTGAGTTTTCCTTTTTGTATGATAATTCTGTATTGTAAACTCGAACAATTTTCAGTACGTTTTGCTAAACATAATTTTAAAAATGACAAATATTGATTTCTTAACACATTGCTTTTTAATCAACTGTGATAAATATCATTATTAAAATATTTTTACTTTCCAAAACACAAACGTTTTAGTTTAGGACTACACTTGGCAACGTTGGTAAAGAGTACTACATTTAGACGATCCTGCGAAAGGGAATCAACTGTCATTAGTGTCAACTTGTCAGTTGGTGGACACGCCCTATTTTTAATTACATTTGTTTTCTAAAATAGTTCTGACAGCAACTTCTGTGTGTACAGATGTAAATTTGGTAATTTTTTGGCCATTGAATAGAAACCAGTGGCGTAGCTAGGGGGACAAGGGCCCTGGTGCAACGTAGGTGCACTCAAGTCTTCCAAACAATCCAATCATTAACTACAGTATTTATCGTAATTTAACGAAATAACCGAAGTATACTCACTTTGACCACTTTCTCATAAAAACTTTTATTGTCTTGAGGGTGTTCGGATTATAATCCAGTAGTTACATTCAGTGTCGGGTGTGAATTTTGTTTTAAATAAATATTTATAATATTTATTTCTTGGTTGAGTGAGTTTAGTGAATTGTTATAGGTATAGGAAAGGTTATTCTATTTTATTATTATTTTTTAAAAGCTGAGGTTAGGGGCCCTGGCCCTATGATAGCTACGCCACTGAAAGAAACGTTTCATTTAGAGCTTCAGAATAGCTTAAGATATATCGATAGAGGTTTAATCTTCATTGTGGAACTATTATGAATTTGAAAATGCTTTCCTTGAGTTGGAAAAATGTCTTTTGGTTATATGATTGGAAAATTATTAAAAAAAGAATACCTCTCTTGGCAAATGTATTCTAATTTAAAGTGCTTTTTGATTAGATGGGAAAAAATATCATGTTTCCATAAAAAAAAGTTGCTACTAACAGTGTTTTTATAATAGGCATTTTTACTAAACAAACTGGATTATTTATTCATAAAATAGAATTTAGTTTCTAAAGTATACTTCACATTGTTTTTATTTTGAAATTCTAATATATACAGTTGGTTCTAATTTAAGTTTATGGGGTAATCTGAGATATAGCAACCAGTGGAAAAATATGAGCAAAATAATTTTTAGAACGCAGCGAACAGATTTTTTGAATTCACCTCAAGAGTTGGAATGTAAACAAAATTTGTATTCTCATTTCATTATTCAAACTAAAGAAAACAGTTTTAAAATGTCATATGCTTCATTATTTTACATTACTTTATCACTAACTTATAACTTTTTATAGGGCAAGTCCACGTGACAGTCACTCTGATGATAAACAATCGTTCTATGCACAACACGTGGTTCTTAATAGTTATTTTGATAGTGTTTTAATGTTGATTTGGTGCTTTCTTCGACGTTGTTTCAATACCTTAGGGATTTTAAAAGCCATATCCGACCGTTTTTAATAAAAAGGTTCATCAAATCAATACAAAACAACCAAATTACAAATCTAAAATGATTGTTTATCCTCAGGACGACTGTCATTAGTGTCAACTTGTCAGTTAGTGGACACGCCCTTTTCTTAATTACATTTGTCTTCTAACCTTACTTCTCATTAGTGAAGGTTTCTAATTTACCTTCGTGTAGCGCGGCCAATTTAAATGTTAAAGAAATACCTTTTCTTTCCATATGCATCCGTTTTAGGCAATTTCAATATTGGAATGGTAGCAATCTCTAGTCATTAGTGGACACGCCCTATTCTTAATTACATTTGTCTTCTAACCTTACCTCTCATTAGTGAAGGTTTCTACTTCACCTTCGTGTAGCGCGGCCAATTTAAATGTTAAAGGAATACAAAAAATGTTCAACTGATGTTGTTTGTTGATGATATTTTTTGTTTATTGATTGTACAAACATTTTTTTAATCACTAGGTACATACCTAGCCATGGTTGCTTATTTCACGATTCCTTTAACACAAACAAACTCGCCTTCTTGAAAAGAATTCAATATTTGTCGGTTTTATGAAAGCCTTTTCTGATTGTGATTAATCGTAACAAATATTTAGGCTTAAGTGCCATCGATGAAAACTACAGTTTTCGCAATTTTTTTATTCGGTACTTCAGTCTTTTAAATAAGAAGCGACGGTTCGTTGTCATATTTATGTCATACTAGTTCATTATTGTGTTTTTATTGCTTAGTTACCCACTATCTATTGTCGTACTTTATGGCCCGCGCGGGTATAAAGAGAAATTATTTTTTGTTTAACTTATTTAATAACCTTTATTAATAAAATTACAAACGGAATATAGTAATATGCGATGAACATTATTTTGACGAATTAACATAAAATGCTACCTGATCAACTTTGTTGGGATGAACACGACCATTGTTATATATATAAACCGGATTTTTTAGAATACTGATTTGTATTGCAATAACGAACTAGTATGGCATAAAAGTTTGTATGTACCGCGGGCATAAACAGATGTGTATACCCTCGGACGACTTACGTAAGACGTCGCCCTCAGGGCATAAACATCTATTTATACCCTTGGTACATAAATAACTATTAAAAGGTGAAGTACTGAAAACACCGTTTTAAATAGAAAAATTTTAAATATATGTAAATATAGCAATTGATATTTATACTTCTAAAAATAAGGTTTGTATGTACAGACGAAAAAAAAAACTGAAGCGTTATTTTTGGTTATACAAGAAACATATTCCTACGTAAAAAGTTTTCTGCGCATATTAAATTGTTGGTAATTATCGCTATGATGAAAAATTAGTTCTCAATTCCTTACTCTCCAACTTAATTGCAAGGATTTTATTTTTTATTCAAAATTCTACTTATATAATATGCCACATCTCTTTGCATCATTTACTTGTTCTATCGTTATTTTCCCAGTAAATAGATGCAAATGTATCAATACATAGCTTCCCAACAGATCCAAAATTATACAAAGTGGCAAAATATTTTAAAAATTGGGAAACTAATTTCCAAATACATGTCGGGGTGTACCAGACATTGCTTAGAAACAGATTATAAAGACAATTTCACTCATTTTTATAAAATATTTTGATGTTCAATGTTATTTAATGCTTTGAATACAGTATTCGCCAACTAACTTGATGTCCTAAATGCTTCCTAGGGAGCTATTGACGCCGCTCATCCGATAACTGTAAACAGTGCCGTGCAAGTTCTGAGGATACGCTTTCTGTTACAAATCAACACAACTTGTACAATTAATAAAGTAAATTCCACCCGGAAATATATTAGGATCATATATATATGATCCTGACTTAATAAATAATATTTAATTCTTTGTTATAATTATTGGTATATTGATTTTAATAGAAACGAATCTGCTTTATACCTGAATTCTGAGTAAATAAAATGAGCTGTGCTAACTTGCTTGTGATGGCTTGCTAGCTTACCTGTTGCCTGGGATGTTTTAATTTTCACGTTTATTAAGGTATCTTCATCACTTTTTAATGTCTTAAAATAATTAAACACTCTATGTATCAATTGACGAGTTTGTCCTTCAGTACATTTACGATTTTCTTCATTAACGGCTGACATTTTTACAAACACTTTATTGTACAAAGCAGAAACAATAACTGTGTGACGCTACGCTACTGAAAATCTTAACACCTGTTAAGGTTCGATACAATTGGCGTTTGTCAATATTTTACCACCAATAGCAGCCGAGCACGCAGGGCACTATTACTCTTTCTCTCTTAGTTGGTAATTTCTGGGACAACAAGTTAGTTGGCGAATACTGTACCTGTTCGTCTTCCACCATGCCGATTTCTATCCCTAATGTATACAAAAATGTCCAAACTAATTTTAACAAGCACCATCTCTTACAAAACACCTTTATTGAATCAAATGTACAGAGGCAAACAGAAATGGATACGTTTGTTTTTTTCCCAATTCCACTGACAGCTTTGACTTATACCCACTATCGGAGAAATTTCCGCGAATATACCAGAAGCGTCTAAATGTAGCTTTCTTCACCGACGTTGCCTAAGTTTATTTTATCGAGCAGGGCAAGGAAAACGAATGAAGAAGCTATACAGAAGTGGAAGGGTGAATAACCATCATTCACCCTTGCCCATCTTTACAGCTTCCACAATCATTTTTCTTGCCCCTTTTCGATAAATTAACCTTAGGACTACGCTTGGCAACGTTGGTGAAGAGAGCTACATTTAGACGCTCCTGAATATACCTTTGTACTTGGCTTATGACAGCAAGCAGGATTGATGACTTCTGATTGGTCGCACCAGAAACCACTACATTTAAAAATGCGAATTCTTGCTTCTTGTGGTTAGGCAGTTTGAAGGTTCAGAAGGCTTTACTAATGCTTGCTAATAAATCTAGTGCAAAATTTTCTATGTAGGAGTCTGTATGTTCTTAATCAACTTTGTGCAATTGGGATGTTGACTGTATGCAAATAAAAAACATATTTTCAACGTTAAGTTTGATGAAAAAATATTTTTTTCGACTGATATTTCGAAATTCGCTTTGAAAACTAAACAATCAACATCCCTATTATGGATAAAAGGAGGAAAACTACAGATTGCGAAAAGTCTATTCGCTCCACACGATTTATACAAGTACGACAAGGAAAATATAAGCAAAACTACTTGAAAGAGAGAGAAGAATAATTGTGCGCTCAGCGATGGGCGTGTGTTGAGTTCCAGCTACCAAAAACAGTTGGGGGTGTGTTCAGTGCCACCTTACTTTAACCGCTGTTGCCAGAAGCGCAGATTAATTTGTACAAATGATATTTTTGTCTCGTTATGCACTATTAGGTAAAACTAAACACTTTCATCAGGCAACAGGTAAAACTAAACACTTTCATCAGGCAACAGTATCCTTTACAGAGAGAATTCACTTTTACACTCCCATCGCTTAGCGCACAATTATTCTTCACTCTCTCTCTTTCAAGTAGTTTTGCTCATATTTTCCTTGTCGTACTTGTGTAAATCGTATGGCGCGAATAGACTTTTCGCAATCTGTATATTCACCTTCCAGTAAGTAGCACACATCTAGGACAGAGATAATTTTTCAGAATTATGAATCGAAGAGACTGGCTAAAGATATTACCTTCATTACTTTCCACTTTTTACAACTGATTTTCGTGTTTTCAATAATAAAGTTAGCGAATCCTCAACTGCTACCCATGAAGGACTATTTTGTCCCTGCAAACAATGTATCTGCCCTACTGTTTCATTATGTTCCAGACATGGATGGCTGGTTCTCCTGACTGTCCACGTTGAATTCTTACCTTTTTTTGTTCGGTTGAAGTTTCCTAGTTTGAGACCCTGTTAATATCATTCAACCATTTGGTACGCTTTGCAAACATACTTTCTATACACAAATTAGTAAAACAAATGGTTTTATAATATTTGCTGCGAAAAACGTGATAGAGAGTTCTATACACAATAAATGTAGCCATCCTAACGAATCAAAAATGATTGATAAACGTAAGACAAACAGAAGTGTCAGTTTTTAATAGCTACAGGCGGTCAAAATTACCTTGAACACTGGCTTTGACACGCCTACTGATGCGCAATGGTAATCGTTTAGTCTCATAGTTCACAATATATTTGGCTTGCAGTATTATTGTTTGTGTTTCCCAAATATTACCGTCTCTTATTCTTCTTCCGTTGTCATACCTGGATGTATTGATAACTAGCAACTGTTAAAATGCTTCAAACTAAACGGGCCTCTATATTTTTCGGGAATATAATGTCAATTGGATACTTTTGCGCCCTTCTTTTATTCGTTACGTTGGCTGCATTTGCCTTGTATAAATCTCGTCTGTACAAATTTGTTAAAAACGTTTAGTGATAACCTTGTAATTGATTATCAAAAAATGTATGTGGTGATGCGATTCGATTCCTCATGCAATATTTTGTAAATTATAGCAAAAATAATGAGATTTCTTGCATCAAAATTTCGTAAGTCGAAAGCTTCGTTTCTACCTTATTTTAGCCATAAATTAGATTTTTAAATGTAGACATTATCGAGGTCTCATTATTTCTTGTTGTACAAGATTAATATATTTGTATTTATTCCATTCGGGATTCTTTATGAAGAATGTCTAATGTTTTGTTTGTTGTACAGTAAAATAAATTGAATATTTTTAGCAGTTTTTTTGTTTTATTTCAAAAAAGAAGCATGAACAGCCGACAGAAATGAAAACAAATAAACGAATCCCTTTTAAAAATCATATCGTACGTTCATGGTATTTGTACACTTTTAGAAAATTAATCCCTGAAAAAAATTTATCGTACGCCTATATTATACAAATTTTTACTTATAAATAAAACACCTCTGGAAAAATTTATTGTACGCCTATGAAAGAATAAATCACCTTAAAATTTTCATCGTACGCCTATGGTAGGTGAATTTTCAGTTCATCAATGATCCCTTTATAAAATTTCCATCGTACGCCTATGAAAGAATAAATCTCTTTAAAATTTTCATCGTACGCCTATGGTATGTAAATTTTTAATTCATTAATGAAACCCTTTCTAAATTTCCATTGTACGCCCATGACTGATTACAAATTTCTACACCTCTTAAAATTTTTATAGCACGCCAATGAGAGTAAAAATTTCTACAAATAATTAATTCCTTGAAAATATTATATCGTACGCCTATGGTATGGAGATTTTTACAAATAAATGAACCCCTTATAAAAACATCCCTGTCAGTTTCTTTTTAATTCATTAATGAACCCCTTTTTAAATTCCCATCGTACGCCCATGCCTGAATAAAAATTTCTACAAAATAATGGACCTCTTAAAATTTTTATCGCACGCCAATGAGTAAAAATTTCTACAAATAAATGAGCCCCCTTATAAAAACATCGTTTCCAAGTTTCTTTCTAATTCATTAATGAACCCCTTTTTAAATTTCCATCGTACGCCCATACCTGAATAAAAATTTCTACAAATAATTAATTCCTTGAAAATATTTTATCGCACGCCTATGATATGTAGATTTTTACAAATAAATGAGCCCCCTTATAAAAACATCCCTTTCCAAGTTTCATGGTACTCCCATGCTAAAATAAAAATTTCTACTAACTTATGAACCCACGGTGGAACAAAAAATACAAAGGAACCAACCCCCTACGAAAATTTTATCGTACGCCCATGCCATATGTAAATTTGCTAATAAATTGGCCCGTTAGAAAAATGTGTCTTACCCACATGATACTGTCGAGGCGCAACACGTCACTCTAAGATGTCGGTGACGCTCCAAAAATAGTTCAACACGACCAAACAGAAGTTATTACTTGAAAAAAAAATACCTATTTATTTAGAAACTGTAATAATTACAGGATAAATAAATATAATCGCAAATAATTTTATATTCTAATATCTATCGTAGGTACAATAAGTTACGAGTCAAAACTAAAACTTTCTTAGCCTAATCACAGTTATTACACTTTTTTTTTATTACTCAAATTCTTAAAAAATATTTTAATTAATCTAGAAACATGTAAGACATGTTGAAGAGAGACGGCATATCCATTGATAATTTAATAAAATGATCTATTAGAGACGCACAGGAATGCATCTGAAGAATACTGAAACATTGAGAGTTTCCCAACCATCCTTCAACCTAGTAAGCTAAAAGAAATATTATAGTTAGTACAACATTTATACACTCTGTATATTTTTGAATCACGATTATAATTTGTTATTGACTGTCTTTTTGGTATTGACAGCACAACTCATTTCTATATAAAATTGTTGGGTGATAATCTAAGCGTTTTTGCATTAGAAATACGTTCAAACTGTTACCAGGTTCATGT
This sequence comes from Lochmaea capreae, assembly GCA_949126875.1. Lineage (NCBI taxonomy): Eukaryota > Metazoa > Arthropoda > Insecta > Coleoptera > Chrysomelidae > Lochmaea > Lochmaea capreae. The sequence continues at coordinate 26,060,090 of OX421404.1, forward strand.
AGCATGAATACAATAAAAAGACCTCCACGAGTAGCATAAAGCAAATTCGAAAAATTTATTTCAACCACTAGCTGCGATTTTCCGTATCATAATTAAGAATTTTATTTGGTTTAAGTCAACAACATTCAATAACGATTTTACATCGGAACTGACTTTAAATAAAGCTAGGAAAATAAATTAATTAATATTCACTATACAATGTAAAACTACCAGCGGAACCAGTTTAGTTATACTCATCTTACTTCTAGGAATTAGGAAAATTACAGTTAACAATTTGTTCTGTCAATACCAAAAATACTTGCTTTGTATAAAAGAGTGTTGAAATTTGAAGTTACTTTGTGCAATGAAAAAGGGGGTACACATATTATTCTTCAAATTTCGATATAATCTCGCACGGCGAAGCGCACAGACAAAATAATGGACTTTTGTCTGTTCTCCCACCATGCAAAAAAATCAACTGTAGAATTGAAATTATCTCAAATAACAAAAAAAATTGTACATACAAAAAATAACAAATCAGTAAATTCAAAACTTACGTGCTGCTCTATTTGCAAAATCGTTAGTAGGTCCACCTCCCATCCGATTTCCGGGACCTACTCCCATTCCATTACCCCCCATTCTACCTCCACCGGCGCTACCACCCATACCAGGACCTCCACTGAATCTAGTAACTCTACCAGTACTAGTATCTCTTAAAATAATAATACACAATAATTAGTATAGTTGACGGAAAAGATACAGTGCGAGCTTAAAGTTGTCGGCTTTTTGTTTGACTCTAATGCCCGGTTGCAAGAACGCTTATTAAAGATGATGAATGATTAACGGCTAATCAATGAAATAATAACTCGTTAATTATTCAAATCAACCATCATTTACACAATCAAAATGCAACGGATAGGTACCTGCAATGATGAACAATTAATCGACCATTATTTTTTTCGTGAAATCGGGTTCCCATTGATGGTTCATAATTTTTTAATCAACCATCATATGATGAGAGATTTGATTAGCGTTCTTGCAACCGGGCATAAGAGTACACCGTCAATATTATAATTATTTAAAATGCTTACTTAATTGACGATAAATTCGTTTAATGTTATAATTTCAACTAATAATCGTTTGTCTGAACTATAACTATTTTTGAGAGAGGGTTTGCAGGTGTTCTCTTTAGTCGGTGGTCTGACATCAATAAAGTGTGTGTGTTTTTGTGTGGAAATTATATATTTATTAGCAATTATCTATTTGGACGAAACTTTGTATGATACACACGATACGGTTAAGAAAGGATGGACTGATTGGTAAAAATACAATATAGAATTATGTTTGGTAAGTAGACGAAAATAATATTAATACCTTTCAGAGTTTAGCTCCGCAACATAACTTAAAGGGGATATACGATTAGATAGCTGGCACTATATCTTTTACGTCAACTATACCAAAACAATTAAGATAGTCACCAGTCATCATTTTTTATGTAGAAATTTTTTTACACACAAAGAATTTCAATTTAATTTAGCATCACAATCCAACCCCAAGTAATATGGTTATTTCTCGAGGGCAACCAATGTGCTTTTACACATTGAAATATACAGTAATAAAATTAACTTACCTAGACCTAAAGCCACCGCCTCCACTACTATCACCTCCCAGTCCTCCTCCTCCTCCTCCTCGACCACCTAAACGACCGCCTCCAGTAGCTCCAAGGGAACGACCACCAGCGCTCCCACCGGATCTACTTGGTCCACTTCTAAGACCACCTCCACCTCCTCCTCGACCACCACCACCACGACCACCTCCTCCCATGCGATCTCTGCCGCCGAATTTGCCGAAACCTCCACTTTTAGCGAAGCCGGCAGGCCGATTGGCGATATCTGCAAGTTTCGGGTTTATGACCTGAAAGCATAAAAGTAATTAAAACGTTTTAAATCCTCAGCTTAATGTAAATTACCTGGTTAGCTTCCTTCAAGACTGAAAGAAGATCTCTTGCTTGTCTTGAATTGGATGGGGTAAAGAAAGCGTAGGAAGTACCGGTAGTGTCTGATCTTCCGGTTCTACCTATTCTATGGATGTAGTCCTCGGAAGAATTTGGATAGTCAAAGTTTACAACGTATTTTATTCCATCCACATCTAATTAATACAAATACGGATTAGAAGCGGTATAAGAAGTATATTTCATTTTGATTATAAATTTTGTTAAAAGCAACGGTTTGTGTAGTTAAAAAAAGTGGTGAAATTTTAATAAAATATAATAGAAGTTGTGGAAATCTTGGTTAAAATTATATTTTAACAAATAAAATTTTTATAACCAAAACACCCTATAATGTTGCACAATTCCGACACCCAGGTAATAAACGGTCCATTATCTTGGCTCTAATTATGTGCAAAACAAAATGTAAAAAACTCAAAACTTCATATTAATCGCCAACAAAACCGTTGAAGAGATTTTAATTACAAAAAACCATATATAACTATTGATATTGTTACTAAACAGTTTTAAAAACCAAAATATTCATTTTTTTTTAATAATTTCCCATAACAATGAATTTTTACACGCCAACGCTATCGCTGGTCTGAAAACATCGATAATATAGTCTTTTTGAAAATGATTGATACATTTTATATAACTACGTATATATCATAAAACAGTGTCGGAGAGGAAATATATATCAATAATTCAAATATTTTATGGAAATAAGCTGATCAAAGAAGTAATTTATCTAGATCTGACTCCTGTGGAAACGAGACATGCTGGTCTGAAAATATAGTCTATTTGAAAATGACTGATGGCATAAATTTATAGAACTACATAAAAATCGTAAAACAGCGTTGGGAGGGTAAAATTGTAATTGTAGCCCAAGAATTTTGAGGTGGCCAATAATCACTAGCAGAACGGGGAACCTCTCTAGAATTCGAGTACTAACCTGTATTTGGTTTACAGAAGCAGAAATTAATGATGGAAATACAGATACACTCTAAGTAGAGGGAAACATCGAACAAAAACCCTTCCCTCGCCAAAAAAAAGTCATCAGAATTGGAGTGCAGCAGATGGTTCTAAACAATGGAAAGCATTGGAATAGGAATGAAATTTGGAGGGGGGAGTAGAAACCAACTGTAAGAGGTGGATATAATGAAATCCCCACAATTATTTTTTCAACATCAGGAGTAGGATCGTAAAATAATCGCTGAGCCAACCTTTTCAATTGCTTTAAATCATTTTCAAACGGACTATAGCGTATTAGCAGCCTTTAAATAAAAAATTTTACCAAATAGAAAAATTTCATAAGAAAACGAATATTACAACTATCCTATTTTACCGGGTGACCCATTATATTTTCCGGTATTGCTAAAGCTTCAACTTTTTAACGAATAACGACAGATAAATGCGGTTTTCATTGACATACTTCACTTTGATTCAAAGTTTTTCGGTGAAAACTACATGTATCTGTCTTTGATCCTTCAACATTTATAAACTGTAGTAATACCGGTAAACATAATGGGACACTCAGTATATTTCCGACCTAAAAATAAACATTTAACCTAATCGAAAACAAAAATAATAATAATAACTAAATTATAACAAGAATACTAACCATAAAAGTGAATTTAAATCCATGTCGCTCTGAAGTTTTTAACAATTCAGTGTTAACAGCTATAGTAGCAATCGTAAGTTGGCTGCTGCAGTGTTGGGAGAGTGACGCGTACAATTTCTTGATAAACTTTTTTTTATTATAATTGAAAATAATCAACATTCAGGTACGCGTCGACGTCAAATTCCTTTTTTTTTTATTCACTGCAGGACCGACAGGATGACATTTTTTTTTCTGATTTGAAACGCAGCTCGGCCGATATTATTAAAACTTCCAGGTATGTCGACTGAGCCGAGCTACTTGCAACGGGGCACTTTCATTACACTTCTGGCTCAAAATTATATCAATGGTGTGTGAGGATTCGAAAGATTTTGCACGAATATTGTTAATTTTAATTAAAATGGAAAATAATTAAAAATTCCCCCCAAAAAATCACGAATTAGATAGAAAAGTTCAAAAAAACCAAAACTTCCTGGGTTTAATCAAATAAATGTCTTTCGGAAGGAAGGTATTAAGTCAAATGTCACTAAACTAACCAAACTACTGAAGTTTATACATATGGGAATCCCGAAAAATGTGAGTATGATTCTTCATTCTCGATACTGTCTGTAAAAGCAAACCTTCTAAATTTTAGGTAAACTGTTAAATATAAACGAATGCAACCCTAAAAAAGCCAGAAGTGCGCCACTAGTTCAGAATGTTTGAAGTTGAAAGTGACCGAGTGCCCCAGTAGTGCCATATCCCCATCGGTCTTCTGATCCACTTCAAAGTGGGGTGCAGACAGCCAGAGGCACCGCAAGAAACAGAATTGCATCCTTTAAGTAAGAACACAACAAAGGCGTATCATTAGCAAAACGTTTCATATTTTATATCGAATTGCTATGTACGCTCATCCTGCATGTGCCTCTGAAACAAAGGATAAACCAGACTGATTAATCAAGTGTCAAAATAAAGTAGATTAAATAAATATAAAGTTTTATAAAGCGCAATATTTTGTTCAGGAGTAAACGTAACAAAAGGTATATTAGTAAGTCTACGTGGTATTTACAATGTTTCCCTCAATGTTCTCATGTCTATAAAACGCAGAAACTCTTCTGTCAATCTCTATCAACAGCATATTTATTCAGCGTGGCCACCTAAATGGTTGGCCTTCGAAGAACTGAGTTATACAAAGAGCTAACCTTCATGAACAATGTATGTATACTGGGGTGACATTCACTGATAACTAAAAGATTTATCATGCCTATCATGAACAATGTAAGACATTTTAAAAGTTGAGAAACAAACGAATTTCCTTTACCTTTTCAAGGATGTGCAATATGTCTTAAAATGTGTAAATAAAAAGTAAAAGGTAACTTTCTTCTATAAAACTAGTAAGCTTACATCTTTATAGATAGCAGATACAAATCGCAAAGTTTGTAATTCAGTAAAAAGAGGCATAAAAACAGAACAAGGAGAAAACCAAGGAAAAGTGGCATGAGAACATGAAAAATGTTAAGGAAAGCCTCGGTATTTCAAGCAGAGGTTTATGCAATACTTGCATGTGCAAGGGCAAATCAGGATCTACAGTGACAGTCAGGCTGCCTTTAAAGCACTTCAGAGCTCTAAGGTAACATCTCGGCTGGTATGGGAATGCGACCAAGAACTTAGAAGACTGGCGACTCGGAACAGTGGGTCCCAGGTCACAAAGGAATCGCTGGCAATGAAAAAGCTGACGAACTTGCAAGAGCAGGATCGTCAACCCTGATGAACGGACCCGAACCATCTGTGGGCATTCCCAGATGCTCCACTAGGTCATGGTTAAAAGAAAAACACTGGAAGAATACGCCCAGGCAAACACATGGGAAGAAATTTATAAAAGAACCATCAGAAAAAATAGCGAAAGAACTGCTCTCAATGAGCAGGAACAAACTACGCACCATAACGGGGCTTCTTACAGGACACTTTCCCACAAAGGAGCACCTGAACAAATAGGGCTGTATACATGCAGGAGATGCAAAAAGGACACCGAAACAGCTCTGCACATATTATGCAACTGTGAGACGCTGGACCACAGGGGGGCAAAAACTGTATGGAAGACCCAAATAACTCCAGAAGAGTTCTACAACCAACCAGTAAAGAACCTGTATGAACTGATACAGGGAACAAATTGGCTGTAGTCAGAAGATTAGGAGAGTCCACAATAAGCCAAAGAGGCTGAGGTGGTGCCGGCGAAGGGACAAAAAAATTTCTTCTATAAAGCTAGTTACATCTTTATAGATATCAGATACAAATCACAAACTTTGTCATTCAGTAAAAAAAAAGGCATAAAAACAGAACCAGGGGAAGACCAAGGAAAAAGTGGGATGACAACATGAAAAAAATTATGGAAAGCAGGGCACGAAACTTGACAAGAAACAAGAATACATGTCAAGTAGAACATTTACATATGAGTCAACTGAATCTACTTTTAATAGAAACTAGACACACAGTCAATTTATTTTTCATATTTTAAACATTGAATAGTTATAACCACATACTTTATATCTACCACTTTTGCAATGGATCAATTGTTAAATTTTTTCAAAATGAAATTTCTATTTCCAAATACAACTGAGTATTCAAAATTAATGCAGATAAGCAGGATAAAGACTATAAATTGGTAAAAATGGATAACAAATTTTACAGATTACCCTTATATAATTCGAATTTTTGAAAACTAGGGTTGTTTCACATAAGTCACTTTTTGTACTTGATTAGCAAATATCACCCTAACTGTTAAATTATATTGTAGGTAACTATAGGTTTAAAATATAAATTATTAGTTTCCGAGACATTAGTACCATTTGACAAAAATTGAATGGAATCTAGAATATAGAAAAAAAATATTTTGGATGTCAGGAAATGAAAAAGTATCTAAAAATCGACCACCAACATATTGTGTAAGATACATTTGGAGAAAAGTAAGTTTTATTATTAATTTATAGCAAAAAAACCCACTAGCTTTTAAACCTATTTTGCCTTAAACATTAGCATTTCAACGTTTTCTATATTGATTCTTGGATCCCCATTTTATATATTAAAATATACTTAAACAAATATATTAATAAACATTAAAAAACCCCACCAAACCAGTCTGGAAATCCCACGAAAAAGTGCTACTATAGACAACAGTACCCAAATTTTAGCACTGAAGTTAATAAATGCAAAATTTCAAAACTAAACATGGCTCTATTCCGAACACCATTTAAAATCAAGTTTATACTGAATTTAATGCTTACCTAGTCCCCTAGCGGCTACATCAGTAGCAACTAAAATGGTAGATTTGCCATTTCTGAATTCATTAAGTACAAAGTCACGTTCTTGTTGACTTTTATCTCCATGCATGCAGCATGCGGGCCAGCCAAACCTTTTTATCGCCCTTGTTATTGCTTCTGCTTTCTTTTTGGTTTCGACAAAGATTAAAATTTTGGAATCGGGTTCACTATTATTGCCTATTTCTTGTAAAAGTTGGTTTAGTCTATAACAATACAAGTTTCAATTATGAAATTTTAATATCGAGACAAAATTTGGAATTACTTTGAGAAAAAAGATATGAGACAAACAGTAAGCTTTGTGGACAGACAAAATAAAAGACAAGAAAATAAAAATACTGAACATAGAAAATGTATATAAAGAATATTAATATGTATAAAGAAAAAATTGAATAAAAAAAATAAGAACAACGGATTATGAATTGTACAAAGAGAAAAGGAAGAAACCAGGGAAAATAAATTGGCAAAAAAAACGAACAAAGAAAGATAAATAAAGAGAAGACCTTCTCATATAAGCAACACTCAAGAATTATTGAGAAGAGACAAATAAGCAGGCGAGGATATTTGTGAAGAAATAATGACACCAGAGCAGTTAAAAAAAGTGAAAAAAAATGGAGAGCAAGACAAACATAAGACAGAATTATGGCATATTGGAAGAGAAAGAAAAAAACAAATTTATACACAAATAAAACTTTAGCTTAACTGTATGATTTATAAAATTCACAAGTACGTAATAAAAATATTCTGTACTCACTTATATTCTTTTTCAAATTCTTGGCAAACGTCAACAATCTGGAGGATATTATGATTTGCAGACAGCTGTAGGGATCCAATATTAACTTGAACATAACTTTTTAGGAAATCCATAGCCAGTTTCCTCACTTCTTTTGGCCAAGTAGCTGACCACATTAAAGTTTGTCTATCAGGTCTAATTTGTTCCAAAATTTTACGAATTTGAGGTTCAAAACCCATATCCAACATCCTATCAGCTTCGTCAAGGACTAAGTAAGTACACCTTTCCAGATTTGTTGTTCCCTTTTCGAGAAAATCAATTAGTCGTCCTGGTGTAGCTATACATATCTCGACTCCTCTTTCTAAATCACGTGCTTGTGGACCTTTTGGAGCCCCACCGAATATACAAGTGTTCCTAACGTAGGAAGAGCTTCCAAAATCACTGGCTACTTGTTGAATTTGTTGGGCCAATTCTCTAGTTGGAGCTAAAACAAGCGCTATGGGACCATCTCCTCTACTGATAGGTGGTTGATTATTAATATGTACTATTGCTGGGAGTATGTAAGCCAGAGTTTTACCAGAACCTGTTTGTGCAATGCCAACTAAATCCATTCCACTTAAAGCTATCGGCCAGCCTTGAGCTTGAATAGGTGTCGGTTGATCATATCCTTGATTTGCAACTTCTTTCATAACATAATCTGGGAACACTGCTTCATCAAAGTGTTGTATGGGGTTGGGGGCATCTCCATCAATGGTTATTTCTTTTGCTCTACGATACTGTTCAACTTCAAATGGTGACCTATTGGCTACTGAGGGATGAGGAACATAAAAATCTTTTTTAAAAGGCCTAAGTTGTATATTGTCCCATTGGGGTCTATAAAGGCGGTTGCCTTGGGTGCCTCTACTGCCACCTCCTCGGGCGCCGCCGCCACCGCCAAACCGACCTCCTCCGCTTGCGCCTCCTCCATTACGAAAACCTCCTCCTCCTCCCCCGCCGCCACTTCTGAATCCACCACTTCCTCCACCTCCGCTTCGAAAACCACCACTTCGGAATCCTCCACTATCATTTGAGCGAAAGTTGCTTCCACCATCATTACCACGGAAGGCACCGCCACCTCCAGTATTGTTTCGACCTCCGCCATTTGAAAAGTTATCACGACCTCTGAAAGAACTACCTGTATTTTCAGCACCAGCCCCAGCTTGTCTTCCAAAAGACCTAGACAAAACGTAATCACTAATCAATTTTAAACTTTCTGTTTTTCAATTATATATTGATGTAAGGGACTGAAGTTGACCACAGATCAGCAAACCACCTACAGTATTTCTGTCACTGAGCAAAATAAAATTACCGAAGATTCCAGTAATTATTATGTATCACAGTTCAGTGAATAAACAAATCACAAATAAGGGAATACAAATCTGCAAATTTAGTATTTATAACTCAAGGTTTGGTTACAAAACTCCAAGATAAAAAGATAGTGTACGTAATTCTAATGATGATTGCGTATTCTGGGTAGCCATTTTATTATATTCTAATTATTAACACTGAACAAAAATATATGGTAAATAAAATCGACAAAACATTCTAAAAATATACTCACATTTTATAATTATCCGATGCACTCTAAAAACTAGTCGTTATTCTAGATTTTTCCGTTGATTGACTTCAAGGGTACAGATTACAGATCGCCACTAGCGTCAGTCAATAATCAATTATAATCTAATTTGCTTTAGTCTGTCCGTCATTCAACTACACATAAAAAAATCATTACAACTAATGAAAGAGAAATAAATAAGTAAAAAAATTGTATTACCTTGTCCTCAAACAGCTTTTGTAGTATAAAATATCCAATTTTAATTACTAATTATAGTTGACGTGTATCCTACTACCAAAAGATGGCAGAAAGATGGAAAACTAAACGGAAAACGGAAGTACAGCCTACGTTCGTTTTAAAATACTAGGTGAATGAAATCAAACTAAAGAGAGGATAGACAATTCAATATGTTAGACGAAGATGCCCAACGTCTTTTATGTCAAAACGTGGAGCTACGTTCATACTTCTGACACGAGCTAAAGGAGAATCACTCCGATCCGGAGCTGAATGTGTTCGAACTGTTCCATTCAATAAAGAGCAAAGTGTTCATTAATCAAACATGTCAAAATGATCTTTTTCTCCAACAAATACTAGGATCACGTTCATAAATATCTAGAGATAAGTAACCTATTACTTATCTCTGTAAATATCATTTGGTATTTGTACTGAACGTTAAATTGCAGTTCTGAATATGGAGCAGAAAACTGTAAAATTACAGGAATCTTTTTGTCCGACCCTTGTCCAAAGTCCTTAGTATTAACCCGACATCTAAAGATGACGCCACATGTAAGTTAATTTCTCCATACATGCGTACCTAGCAAATGATTTTCAGTAATTTGTTATAAAATTCAAAACGAAAAAAAAGTGCCTTTAGTTTTTTTCATATAATTTACTGGGGCAATCTCAATGGTATATATGGATAAATCGTAGGTAATTGAAATAAGAACAAATTGATGGGTAGAGCTACTTGATCGGATAATTAGGAATTGAAGAAATTCGAAAAAACAGGAGTGAGTAATTTTTTTGAAATTTCATATCGTTGTCATTTTTCAATTTTAAGAGCTGAAATTTTGTACAAAAAGAAGTTCTTCATATGGTTTTTTATATGCAGAGTAGAGACAAAATTCAGTACCTAGGTCCAAACTGTCAAAAATTTAGCGGCCTAATTTTTGTAAAAAAATAGAGGTTATAGGTATTTGCCAGATTTAAAATCGTTTTTGGTGTTGAAAATAATTTTTATTTTTTCCCACTTTTACAACTTTTTTCATGACAATCTTTAGAACTTTTCGAAGTAAACCCTCTTTCACAATGGGCACAAACGTACGGTCTTTCACCTGTGTGAATTCTCATATGAATTTTAAGAGTGCTTGATTGAGTGAAAGACTTCTCACAATCGCTACATTTATAAGGCCTCTTTCCTAAAATTGAAATAAAAAAATAATTATGGTAACTAAACTGCTCCACAAAAGTTAAAAAAGTTCGCAAATATTGGATTTATCTTGAAAATTATTAAGGTATTGTCTGTAATATATTGAATGTCGATCTTCACCAGTAGACCATTCCAGATTGACGTCACTGACAGATCTGCTATATTATTTTCATTGTTTACTGGTAAACAACGGATAATACTTAGTTAGAGTTTAATAGTTATTTATAACGGACAAGAGTATTAATAAGGGCTATTAACAATCGAGATATTTTAACGTTAATGATTGAGATTGTTAATCGCCCTTTTAATACTCGTGTTAGTTACAAAACTTTTCCGTTGACTGTACAACTTGAATCCTTTTTTTCAATATTTAAAAACCAAGAATATTTATTTAATGAATAGGTAAGTACTGTCAAAAATAAATCTTGACATTGAAATGTCACAGAGCTCACCGATTGAAATGTCAATGTTTTCGTTTTTCTTAAATTCTTTTTTGAATGTTTTAACATTAATAATGATTATAGTTTTGTAGAATAATATAATAAGAACGATAGGTAAGTTAAAAACTAGAAGTCAGTTTCATACCTTCTTTGTTAATATTATTGTATGTTTGGTTGCCTATACCACAATCGGTTATTAATAGAAAATCGGTATTTAATATGGGTCATTAATGACCTATTTGGAGTAAAAAGTGAATTTTTTCCGATTTCCGGCTGTTTTAACTTTAAACCTGTTCACAAAAGACAGGCAAACAAGGTTCCAGCACAATATGGTCGACCTGTCAAAGTCATGTGTTCTGAAATGGTTTGTTAGGCAGACTAGCGACCTGTCAAATAAAATTCAATATGGCGTCCCAAGGTAAACAAAAATGTGGTTTTTGGTCTTTTGGAGAAAGGTAATTTTATTTGGAGCTAAGGATTGTCTTGTGTCTTTATAATAATAATAAACAATAATGTTGGACCAACTTTTGATTAAGTTGTGCCTATATAAAAAAAAAAAACATTTTGTCGAGAAAGAGTGGATCGACAACGAGGGTCTGTAGTACTTATTGAAATAGTGGTTTTAAAGCGAGTAAATTGAAATTAAGAGCGAGAAAGATTGGATCGACAACGAGGGTCTGTAGTAGTTATTGAAATAGTGGTTTTAAAGACAGTAAATTGAAATGAAGAGCGAGAAAGAGTGGATCGACAACGAGGGACTTTAGTAGTTATTGAAAAAGTGGTTTTAAAGCGAGTAAATTGAAATTAAAAGCTGGAAAGAGTGGATCGACAACGAGGGTCTGTAGTAGTTATTGAAATAGTGGTTTTAAAGCCAGTAAATTGAAATTAAGAGCGAGACAGAGTGGATCGACAACGAGGGTCTGTAGTAGTTATTGAAATAGTGGTTTTAAAGCGAGTAAATTGAAATTAAGAGCGAGAAAGAGTGGATCGACAACTAGGGTCTGTATTAGTTATTGAAATAGTGGTTTTAAAGCCAGTAAATTGAAATTAAGAGCGAGAAAGAGTGGATCGACAACGAAGGACTGTAGTTGTTAATGAAAAAGTGGTTTTAAAGCGAGTAAATCGAAATTAAGAGCGGGAAAGGGTGTATCGACAACGAGGGACTGTAGTAGTTATTGAAAAAGTGGTTTTAAAGCGAGTAAATTGAAAGTAAGAGCGAGAAAGAGTGGATCGACAACGAGGGACTGTAGTAGTTATTGAAAAAGTGGTTTTAAAGCGAGTAAATTGAAAGTAAGAGGGAGAAAGAGTGGATCGACAACGAGAGACTGTAGTAGTTATTGAAAAAGTGGTTTTAAAGCGAGTAAATTGAAATTAAAAGCTGGAAAGAGTGGATCGACAACGAGGGTCTGTAGTAGTTATTGAAATAGTGGTTTTAAAGCCAGTAAATTGAAATTAAGAGCGAGACAGAGTGGATCGACAACGAGGGTCTGTAGTAGTTATTGAAATAGTGGTTTTAAAGCGAGTAAATTGAAATTAAGAGCGAGAAAGAGTGGATCGACAACTAGGGTCTGTATTAGTTATTGAAATAGTGGTTTTAAAGCCAGTAAATTGAAATTAAGAGCGAGAAAGAGTGGATCGACAACGAAGGACTGTAGTTGTTAATGAAAAAGTGGTTTTAAAGCGAGTAAATCGAAATTAAGAGCGGGAAAGGGTGTATCGACAACGAGGGACTGTAGTAGTTATTGAAAAAGTGGTTTTAAAGCGAGTAAATTGAAAGTAAGAGCGAGAAAGAGTGGATCGACAACGAGGGACTGTAGTAGTTATTGAAAAAGTGGTTTTAAAGAGAGTAAATTGAAATTAAGAGCGAGAAAGAGTGGATCGACAACGAGGGACTTTAGTAGTTATTGAAAAAGTGGTTTTAAAGAGAGTAAATTGAAATTAAGAGCGAGAAAGAGTGGATCGACAACGAGGGACTTTAGTAGTTATTGAAATAGTGGTTTTAAAGCGAGTAAATTGAAATTAAGAGCGAGAAAGAGTGGATCGACAACGAGGGACTTTAGTAGTTATTGAAAAAGTGGTTTTAAAGAGAGTAAATTGAAATTAAGAGCGAGAAAGAGTGGATCGACAACGAGAGACTGTAGTGGTTATTGAAAAAGTACATTGGTACTATCCGTCACTCTCAACTAATTGACTTTTCACTTACGTATTATAACATTTTTGTGATCCTAGTAGAGGAGAATCCAAAAATGGAATAATGTATAGGGTGGTCCATTTAAAAAATTGGGTAGGGGTGACCATAACTAATTAATCTTACCTGTGTGAGTCACCATATGTTGATTAAGGCTATAATTAGTGCCAAAGTTTTTCTGACAAATACTACATGTTTTCCTGTTCTTTGTATGCAGAATTTCATGGCGTTTCATCGAGTTCAAATTAGTGAATTCCTTTCCGCAAGTACTACACGTATATATCTTATTCGATTCGACGTGAATTTTTTCCATGTGTTTTTCAAAATTTTCCGGAAGCGGAAATGTCATATTGCACTCATCGCATTTATACTTTTTCAATTTTGACGAATCCATGGGATGGCTTTTCTTTATATGTCCAATTATACTTCTTTGATTATCGAAAAGTTGTCCGCAATATTTGCAGTTGAAAGCGTTCGTCTTCAAATGGAATTGTTTGTGGTCTTTAAACCATATTTTCGAGTAAAATTGTTTTTTACAATAATCGCAATTATAAACTGTTTGCCGATGTCGTTTATGAACGTGTTCGATTAACATTATCATAGATTTCGTCCTGTATTTCTTACACAACGCACAAATGATAGTTTGCTTGTCTGGCGAATGTCTAATATTGTGTTTACTCAAATGAACAGCACTTACAAAACCCTTCTTACACAAATTACAATAAAACTCGCGCGGCTTATGAAAAGTATAAACGTGGATGTAATAAGACCTAACATCGGTTGAAGTTCTCGAACAAACGGGACATTTTATGTATAACTGAGTTTCTAGAGCGTTTTCCAGCTGTTCCAAATTTTCTCTTTGTCGTTTATGGTAAGCGTAATGTTCTAATAAGGCCGCTTTATCGTCTTTTTTTTCGGAGCAGAGTAAACACAGCCAGGTTATATGCTTTTCCGTTTTCTTTTGATCTGTTAACTCAACATCTAGAGATTTATATTTCAAATTACATTCAGCTGAATAGTCAAATGGATTAATATATGTGCGCGTTTCTATTTGTTTCGAGACAATAATTTTAGTAGGATTTTTTGTATTCACTGGCGAACTAGAAACTGCAGTTTTTGTTGGTGGGTTAACTAAAGTTAACGTTGGTCTAAATTGAATGTTATTAACCGTAGGAGATACAAATCTATTGTTCAACATTCCAGACTGTGTTTGTATTAAATTTGGAAGGGTAAATAAAGGAGGAGTAGAAGGTCTTAGTTGTAAGTTATTCAGTAACATCATTGGAGCTGGATTTAAATTTGGCGCAAACAGTGGTCGTAATTGTTGTTGGTTGTTGGCCATTCTTAACTGTATCGGTCTTACGTTTGACGTAGGTCTTAGCACTGGCTGATTGTTAGCTTGAACTGGAACTTTAAGAAGTAGCCATGATTTTGGAGCTGCCGGTGAAGTTGTGAAAGGAACAAGTATACTTTTCATAAGTGGACCATTCCTTAAAAAAAAACATAATAAATATGTAAAAAAATGTATTAATTATTATTATAGACACTGTTTTAGTGGTAGTTTTTTGGATGTAAGAAAATATACACAGTAAACATACTTTTATTAAGAGATCTACTTCAATATAACATGGAAATAACAATTTGTGCCACATTTTTTAGGTACAGAAAAATAGATTTTATAAACAGAAACCTTTTTAACCAAATTTAAATTAATATAACGTTTTTACGATCGCCATGAGAGTTTTTATTATGTTGGCTAACACGAAATCCCCTACTTTTGTTGTCATGTGTCATATCAATAGAGTTCAGCCACAGAGTACACCATCTAACACAAGGCGAAAGAAAGTAGTTTTCGTGATCGCAAATTTGTGTGCACATGCGTGAATTAATTAGTTTATCTGTCAATGTCAAGTCGTCACTTAGATGGTGTACTCTGTGGTTCAGCCTAAGGTCAGTGTGGCCAACAAAAACTGTTTTTTTTTTGACAAGAATGACAGTTAATGTCTACCATTCAAAACATGAGATTTTTGCAGGTTTTTATCATTGCGAACATATATATTAGTTTATTAATAGCCACTACTTGCATCGTCATTATAACAGTGGTTTAAAATTTAACTATTAGTTAACTTTGAATTTTGGCTTGCATTGCGATTTAAGCCACGGTTAAACTCTTCTAAGGGCCGGTTGTAGATGTCACAGGTGAACGTTAGTTTAACTGAACTGCCAGTCAACTTTGAACCGAGTTCATTTTGGTTTTCGTTGTAGAGTGCAAGATTTTCGTTCATTTTGATTGAGATAATGAATTATCAGATATTCAACCTCACTTTTTGAGGTTAACTAAACGTCAAATGACAAAACCCTCTTGAACCGCCTTTGAACGCTCTTCGAGGACCGTTCACGTAAACTTCTATTTGAACCACAGATCAGTAGTACCTGACGTACTTACAACAAAAATTTGCAATTAAACTCGGTTCAACGCAGAACCACAGTTGAACTATGCATTTACAACCGGGCCTAAGCCACTGATTTTGGAGGCTTAAATCGTATATAAACCACAGTAGTATAAATTCTAACCTAAAAAACACACAAAACTGATGTGTCTAACTTCAAAAAAGTACTCTGTGCGCTAGTATTCCGAGTTAGTTTCTAAAAAATGGATTTTTGGGTAGACGACATATTCCTTGAGGATGATTGGATATAATTGATATGAGTTTTCCACGAAGGGTATATGATAGAGCCAACCGCTTCCACAACATGGATAATCTAACCTTTTTCAAGAGATTTCGTCTCTTGAAACCAACCGTTCTTGGCATATTAGAAAGAATTGAGGAGGATCTGGAGTTTCCTTATGATTTGTAAGTGCACCAAACCAGAACAATAATTTTACAAAACCTAGGTTTTGGTCACATTTAAAAGGGTGTGTTTCAGAAACATTTGGTGAGAAATTTGATGTTCGCACCCGTTTCGCGCTGGTGGAGGTTGAATCCATTATTACTTACGCCTACCCTTGTTCTCCAGAAATTAGGAACACTTTATTTCGCTAACCTGAAGCAAAAACTTCACAAAAATAGGAAATACCAGCAACTGCCAAAAAAATAATATGCGAAATGAAAATAAATAATTTTTCTAACCTCAAAATATCATTGTCTGACTGAGACTGAAGTTAGGTGTTAGTACCAACCGATTGCAATTTAGCAAAACTTCCCCAGATTGATTACGGTGCAAGTGATTGTAATTTAATCGATTGTTTAAATTTTAACAGTCTGTTATTTCAAACAGTGAGTTAGCGAATGTGGTGCAAGTGGGCATTAAACAATAAATAAATCTTAAAATTTGAAATGACGTTTTGGCTTAATGATCAACGCATCGATGGGCAATAATTCTAGAAACTTTTGGCATGTCACCATCTCATTTCTGTTGCTAGTTATGTTGGATGTCACTGGAGAAAGCAATCAGAAGAATAAAGAGATACAACTAACTAGAACTACTACAAAAGTCTAATTGAAAATAAACATAAACGATTGAATGAAAATCATCAAAAACAAATAAAACTGACATCTGACATAACTAGTGCAGAATAACAGAAATGAAATGGTGACATGCCAAAAGTTTCTAAAGTTATTGGCCATTGAAGCGTTGGTGATTTAGCTAAAGCGTCAATTTAAACGTTAAGATTTACGCTTCTTGCAATATAGATGCTCGCAATGATAAAAAGCCCGCAAAAATGTTTTGAATGGTAGACATCAACTGTCATTCTTGTCAGAAAAACCACTTTTTGTTGGTCATACTGACCTTAGACTGAACTCATCTATTATAAGCATTTTTCGTAGAGCAATCACAAACGGTTGGAAACAGTGCACATGAGTCGAGCAGTTTTCAACCGTTTGTGATTGCTCTACGAACAAATCTTATAATAATTATGTTTGTTTTTGTTAAAACCACAGAACTAAACTTAACACTAATTCCGTGGATAAAACTAAGAAAATGTAGGTCCGAAAAATGAAATGAACAATCTCATTTGACATAAAATTAACATTTGAAACACAGCATATATATTTTGGACGAAAAATAGCGATTTTATCACTGGTAAACTCTATAGACCGGTATGACACATGTAGGCTTCGTTATTTCGAATGGCAGCCGTTTTTGAAATTAATGAAAAAACTTTTTCGGTTTCAAACTATTTATTACACCTTCTTTGGTGAGTATCTCTAACAGTCTTAGAAATAAATCCTTTATTACAACTTTTACACGGATAAGGACGTTCTCCAGTATGCGTCCTTAGATGTAAATTCAACGGGGGCTTTTGCGCGAAAGATTTGTCACAATATTGACATTTATAAGGTTTTTCCCCCGTGTGTGTTCTTATATGTATCTTAAGTCCTGGCCAGGTCGAAAACTGTTTGCCGCACGTACTACAAATGTGTTTTTTGTCTTTATGCCTTCTTAAATGTGTAAGCAAACCAGTTTGCTTATCGAAGCATTTCCCGCAAATATTACAAAGAAAACTTTCTTTGTTCACACTGTGTATTAAGAGTAGATGATTTTCTAAGCATTTTTTTAACGGAAACGTTTGTTTACAATCGAAACATTTAAATTTCGTATAATTAGGTTTTGTTGTTGTTTCCGTATTAGGTGTATTGTTAATAACGTTGTTTATGTGAGATTTGACAGCTAGGGAGTTTCTTAAATACGAATTATTACAGTCTTTGGGTATATTTTGAGATTTGAGGTGGAATATTTGATGGTTATCATACCAGTCTTTAGAAGTGAACGTTTGTTCGCAGTAACCGCAAAAAAATTTATCCGTAATATGCTTTAGTTCGATGTGTTCTATTAATTCCTCGTTAGAAGCTGTTGAAAATTTTTTGCAGGCGGCGCAAATCATCGTGTCGCGATCTCCGCTGTGTTGTATGGCGTTGTGTACTGTCAAAAAAACGTAATTTGCCAAACCGTATTTACAAATATTGCAATAAAATTCTTTGGGTCCGTGTTTCAAGATGACGTGTCTTTTGAATTTTTCAGTATCGTCAAATTTAAATTCACACGCTGGACAAGCGAAAGAATTATCTTCATTTTTATCTTCGTCTATGTCGTCTTTCAAGTTATCGGTAATTTTTTTGTGATTTTCGTAGTGGTCTATTAAAGCGTCTTTGCTGGTACGTTTTTCGGAACAAAGTAAACACTTTAAAATTTTATTTTTCGATAATCTTTTTGCTCTTCGATGAATTATGGCGTTGTTAAAGATTGAGTTTTGCTCAATTTGCGCGTAATCGAAAGGGTTTTTGTAACATTTTAAAACTGGGTTCTGGATGTTTTTGGTTTCTATATTAATCGGTGTGTTTAAAATTTTTTTTTGTGGATCAATGTCAAATTTTGTCAATGCCTTAAGGTTCTCGAGCTTTTTAGAAAGAGTTTGAAAGGTTTTTATTTCATTTTTAACGTTGGTTACTTTTCGGGTTAAAATAAACCGATACGTTGGTGTAGGTTTACTAGCCAGTATCGATGCATTGGTTCTTCTTAAGCTTTGGTTAAACAATTTCGTTTTATGGGTTAACGGAGGTAAGTTCAGGTTTACTTGGTTAAGCCTAAAAAATATATTTATTAGTATATAGAATAATTTTCGTAAATGTTAACATTTCTAAGAAAATTTTTTAAAACAAAAGTCAATATTTCTTTACGCTTACTAATTTCAAGACAACGAAAAAAAACTGTTAAGAAAGATTGTATACAGTGCTATTCAAAAGTCCCCTCCCCAACCCTCGTATCTTTTGAACGGCTACACTTACATTAATAAAATTTGGAGGGTGCAAATAAAGTGTTGTAAACTTCTCTATGAATGGTAACAGGTGACGTAATAGTAATAGATGACCACTCTGGCCAATAATTTTAAATAGGACCTTATGGCAAGTGATATCTCGTTTGAAAGGCATTGACATTGGCTACATAGCCATATTAATTTTGTTTGGGTTTAAACTAATTTTGACGGATAAATTAAATAAATACCAAAATTATTATTTCACATTTAAATATTGAAGATATTTCAGTCCGCCTCTGGTTAGTTGTCAAAAAAATTGACGTTTTTAATTTAATAGTATTTGTTGCTTTGCAAAGTTTTTCTAAATAGCTTGAATATTTAATTTTATTATTGTTTAACGAGACGTTTAAGAGTTAACATAGGCAAAATGGTACGTACTCAAGCCGACAAAGTAGCAGCTATCTTAATAATTGGTGCATCTAGAAAGAATCTCCATGAAGCGGAACGTTTATTTAATGAGAGATACCCAGATCGCCCTATCTCGAGAACTTATTTGAGAAAGCTTCTTCATAAGTTTGAAGCAACAGGTAGTGTTCAAGATGCCAAACGATCTGGTCGTCCAACTTTTAGTGATGATAAGAAAATTGATATAGTTGCTGAAATGGTAGTAAACCCTACTTCCTCTTCAACTAAAGTTGCGTCTATCTGTGAAGAAAGTAAAAGTACAGTACAGAGAGTGTTGGCTAAAAATAAATTTCATCCATACAAGTTAAAAATGGTGCACCACCTTTCGGATGACGACCCCGATAGAAGATTCGAATTCTGTGAATGTATGACAAATAAAATTAGTACTTTTTGCCTCAATTGAAATGTGAATACACAAAATGTAAGGTATTGGAGTGACACAAATCCTCACACCTTTAGTGAACAACATACCCAATTTCCAGAAAAAGTCAATGTTTGGGCAGGTATTTTGGGAAACCACATAGTTGGTCCTGTTTTCCTAAATTCAAATTTAAGCGGTGAAGTGTATCTGGAGATGTTACAAAATGCAATTGAGCCGTTAATTCTTGAAGATAATCTAGATGAATTCGGCCATCTGGAAATAACATTTCAGCAAGATCGTGCTCCTGCTCATTATTATGGTGCAGTAAGACGTTACCTGGATGAAGAATATCGAGGTAGATGGATCGGCCGGCGAGGTCCTATAGAATGGCCACCTCGGTCACCAGATCTGACACCATTAGATTTTTTTCTATGGGGGTACTTGAAATCCAAGGTTTATACTACGGCACCAGTTAGCATTGGCGTTTTGAAAGAAAGAATTATTGAAGAATGCAATGCAATTTCAGCTGACACATTCGAACGAGTACTACAAGAGTTTACTAATAGGATGTATTACTGTCAGGAAGTAGACGGAGCACATTTCGAACACTTGCTATAAAAATCCATTGTTGATATTTGATTAATTAAATTTAAAAAAATAATTTCAATAAATTTGGTATTTATTTAATGTATCCGTCAAAATTAGTTTAAACCCAAACAAAATTAATATGTCAATGCCTTTCAAACGAGATATCACTTGCCATAAGGTCCTATTTAAAATTATTGGCCAGAGTGGCACTGTGACGTCATCTATTACTATTACGTCACCTGTTACCATTCGTAGAGAAGTTTACAACACTTTATTTTCACACTCCAAGTTTTATTAATGTAATTGTAGCCGTTCAAAAGATACGAGGGGGGCAGGGGACTTTTGAATAGCACTGTATATTAGTACGAGGGTTGCTTATAACAACATAGTAAGAGCCTGTCGGCATTTCAAAAACCATAACTCAAAAAATGTGCAAAAAAATTATTTCCTCGTTTATACCGCATCTATGACGGAAGAACAGAAAGCAATTAGAGTCATTTTGATGAAAAAAAACTCTAATATGTGAATTTCAGCACTGAGCTTTCGTGTAATCAATTCCAAAATGGTGTGGGAATGCCTAGGCAAACTCAATGACCTAGGCGAGAAGAATATAGTCACCTTACTGTGGATTCCAGGACACACTGGAATAGAGGGAAATGAAATAGCAAAGAAGGGGACTAAAACACCCTTTTGCAGAATCAGCTTCAATGTAATATTGGAAGAAATGGGCAAAGCCGATGAAAAGAGAAGATCTGACCATTGGAAAGATCTAGTAGGGCTTAGACAATTTAAAGATTTTGATGGGTGGTTACAACCCGTCGAGATCAAATGAATGCATAAGTCTAAGTAAAACTGCACTAAGAGTTTTAACAGGGATCCTAACGGGAGTTTGTCGCCTGGCACAGCAATTCAGAATCCTAGGAGATTACTGGAAAAAAGAGGGATATTTACCAAAGTTAAAGCATTTAGATATCCTAAAATTTGTCCGGGATATAAAGGAGCTACTAGTCTCTGAAACTTTCCTCAAGAACTAAGTAGAATAGCGAATCTCAACTGGTGCACTGATGGCTCTAAAACAGACTTTGGAGTAGGAGCCGGATTATATGGGGTAGAAGAGAAGATCACGATCTCTCTAAGACTAGGGAAACATGCCACTGTCTTTCAGGCAGAGGTAATAGCGGTGGAATGCCTTGTAGACGAATTGACGAGACAGGAGGTGGATAACCAAAGAGTCGTCATCTACTCCGACAGCCAAGCAACACTAAAGGCGATAAGCTCATATCGGACAACGTCAAGTCTGGTGTGGGAGTGTCGCAAGGAACTCAACAGACTAGGTAGTCATAATAGAGTGATCCTAGCCTGGGTGCGTCACCAAGGAATAAAAGGCAATGAAAAGGCCGTTGAATTAGCCAAGCATGGAGCATCTGAGGTCATGATAGGGCCAGAACCTTCCTGTGGAATTGCAAAAAACCTCACGAAGGAGAGGAAAGGAGGGCATCCACCAATGGATAAACAACCAGGCGGTGCGATGGTGGCATAAAACTCCAGGACAAAGGCACGCTAAACGTCACTCACTAGATTAATACATTATTTTCGAACTTTGTGCAAAAATTCATAAGGTTTTCATAAAACTGGCTAAAATGAGACGGGTTTTGAAAAACTTGAATTTTATTCCATTTTATGAGGTTTCAGAACAAGCAAAACCTTTTATCAAGAATGACATTTTTCACTAAAACTAATATTTAAACATTTTTAACCTATAGAATACCCCATCCATGGACACGCTGTATAAGAGAGCTTTTATTTATTAAAAAAATATGAAATGAAGTTTTTTATTTAAAAAAAATACCCCCTTAAAATTTTTATTATTTATTCTCTCACATTTTTACCTAAAATATAATTAAATAACTATATTTATAATAAATAATCTACATCAGACATTATTCCCAGTGAATTTTATTTAATAAATTTAAAATCTATCCAAAAACAGCATAACACTGCTGCCTGAGGTTTTTTCTGTTGCTAACCTTTTTTACAATGACTGTGTACAGAACTAAAGAGTGACTAACTATGATTCTGCGCATGAATTGGTCATAGCTAGCGAGAATGTACTTGTACCAGCTTAGTAGGTATGTTTGCGCGAATTAAGTACAATGTTGGTTTTAGAAAAATTACTGTAATCGTGAAAAACTATGCAGTGACAAATTAATAAGTGTTGAAGACTATTTTAAAAAGGCTTTTAGAAGAAAAATAGAGTTTTCACTTATGGTAAACCACAAATTAGTAAGTTTTCCAAAACGTATGATCATATCAAATTTTAAGTTACCGTTTGTTAGTTTTTATATAACATTTATCAGAATAATTCACCTAATATCGTCATATTTTTATTTTTAATGGTAGTATCCCTTTTTTATAGACTTTGGTTGAATTGGCGTTGGTGAGTTCATGGAAATTTTGAGGTATTTTTTTTGTTAATCAGTAGAAAAAAACTGGTAGAGATGGGGAACATTTTATAGCATTGGGGAAGAGTTATTTTTCAGAATAACTCACCTAATATCGTCATATTTAATGTAATATTTTTATTTTTAATGGTATCCATTTTTTATAGACTTTGGTTGAATTGGCGTTGGTGAGTCCCCGCATACATCGTTCGAGAGGCAATTTTGAGGTGTTTTTTTGTTAATCAGTAAAAAAAATTGGTAGAGATGGGAAATAGCATTGGGGAAGAGTTATTTTTCAGAATAATTCACCTAATATCGTCATATTTAATGTAGTATTTTTATTTTTAATGGTAGAGATGGGGAACATTTTATAGCATTGGAGAAGAGTTATTTTTCAGAATAACACCTAATATCGTCATATTAATTGTAATATTTTTATTTAATGTAATATTTTTATTTTTAATGGTAGAGATGGGGAACATTTTATAGCATTGGAGAAGAGTTATTTTTCAGAATAACACCTAATATCGTCATATTTATTGTAATATTTTTATTTAATGTAATATTTTTATTTTTAATGGTATTATCCCTTTTTTATAGACTTTGGTTGAATTGACGTTGGTGAGTTCCTGCATACATCGTACTAGAGGCAATTTTGAGGTAAGTTTTTTTGTTAATCAGTAGAAATAAAATTGGTAGAGATGGGGAACATTTTATAGCATTGGGGAAGAGTTATTTTTCAGAATAACTCACCTAATATCATCATATTTATTGTAATATTTTTATTTTTAATGGTAGAGATGGGGAACATTTTATAGCATTGGAGAAGAGTTATTTTTCAGAATAACTCACCTAATATCGTCATATTTAATGTAATATTTTTATTTTTAATGGTATTATCCCTTTTTTATAGACTTTGGTTGAATTGACGTTGGTGAGTTCCTGCATACATCGTACTAGAGGCAATTTTGAGGTAAGTTTTTTTGTTAATCAGTAGAAAAAAATTGGTAGAGATGGGGAACATTTTATAGCATTGGGGAAGAGTTATTTTTCAGAATAACTCACCTAATATCGTCATATTTAATGTAATATTTTTATTTTTAATGGTAGAGATGGGGAACATTTTATAGCATTGGGGAAGAGTTATTTTTCAGAATAACTCACCTAATATCGTCATATTTATTGTAATATTTTTATTTAATGTAATATTTTTATTTTTAATGGTATTATCCCTTTTTTATAGACTTTGGTTGAATTGACGTTGGTGAGTTCCTGCATACATCGTACTAGAGGCAATTTTGAGGTAAGTTTTTTTGTTAATCAGTAGAAATAAAATTGGTAGAGATGGGAAATAGCATTGGGGAAGAGTTATTTTTCAGAATAACTCACCTAATATCGTCATATTTAATGTAATAATTTTATTTTTAATGGTAGAGATGGGGAACATTTTATAGCATTGGAGAAGAGTTATCTTTCAGAATAACTCACCCAATATCATCATATTTAATGTAATATTTCCATTTTCAATGGTATTATCCCTCTTTTATAGACTTTGGTTGAATTGACGTGGTGAGTTCCTGCATACATCGTACTAGAGGCAATTTTGAGGTACGTTTTTTTGTTAATCAGTAGAAAAAAATTGGTGGAGATGGGGAACATTTTATAGCATTGGGGAAGGGTTATTTATTTTATATAACATGTTAACAAAATACATTGGGTTGATCTATTAATATCTACAGGTTGTCCGTTAAAAAACGTTCAATTGCTTATTAAAACTATTTTATTTAAATATGTATTATACAATGATTTACAATCGATTGAAATGAACTTATAAAAGAAAGTTAAATATTAACAATAGGTGATATTTTTTTATTTTTATAAAAACTAAGAATGTTGTTACGAGAGCGCCAGGAAGAATTTTTTATTGTACATTTTAAGTAAAAAAGGGGTCCCTAATATTTAAAAATTAATTTTACTATTTTTTGATGATTTTATAATTTTTTCGGTTGTTTTGGGAGAAAATTTTTCAATAAGTACTTTATAATTGGTAATTTTATGATTTAGTTTCTATTTTTTCGATATTTTCAGTAAGTATTTCTACGAGAGGTACAGAAAAAGAATTTGATAGTGTTATGAATTTTTCAAAAATCCTATTTTCAGCTTAAGTCTTGTAAATAGCAGAAAACTATGAATATTACCTTGAAATTTTAGGGAGATTACTCTCAAAATGTTGGGAATACATTCCGTTGTCTTCATTTTATTTCTCTTAATAATAACTTAATTATTTTCTATATAGAGATTGCGTACTGGCAAGTTAGGACTCAAACATCAAATGTTTCCCTAATAATTTTCCTAAATTTTCGAATAAACTCCGCTGGAGCTTGCGACACAGCTTGAGATTTCTTTCAGTCCTCCCACCCCCCAAAAAAAGTTGAAAAAGTTGTCGACATCAAAATAAAAGGTATATATTTTTTTCAACCCTTAATTTTCCAAAAATTGTTAAACAATTCGAAATTTTGTTTATTTGGGCGGCAAGTATAATAAAAATGACAATATAAGAGAATATTTCCAAAAAGGCTAGCGTTTTAAAAATTTTGAAAATTCAAAATGGTGTACTGAACAATTTTTGATTTTTTTTTTAAAACTGTGTTATTTTTAAAGTCCTATCCTTTTAAAATTCGGAACGGAAGTTGAAGTTAATTTTTTAATAATCAAAATATTTTTTTTTTAGTTTAAGCTTTAAAAAAATATGTAAATAGAATTTTTATAATTTTACTTTTATGGTATGTATCAAACACCACTCTTACGCTGTCGATTGCAACAAACCGCATCTCAAAATTGTTAATATTCATGAAGTCAGTCTGCGTGGCCACTATTTATAATTTTTAAAATTTGAAAATGCCAGCTTTTTTGAAAATATTTTCTCTATATTATATAAGCATATTGATTTTCTCATTTTCATTATACTTGCCGCTTAAATAAACAAAATTTCAAATTGTTTAACAATTTTTGAACAATTGTAGCAAAACTGAAGAAATATTATCAATTTTTCCTCTTTTATTCAAATCTACGGTCAAAAATATTGACACATGTTATAAGTTTTAGAATTCGAAAAAAATAGAAAAAAAAATATTTTCACAATTTTTTCGTGCTTAGTCAAGAGAAATAAATTTAAAATTGATTATATAACTATTTGAAGCGTTTTATTTATTCAAATATACTACCTATTAAATAAACTAATATACAGGGTGTTTCTAAATTCATGACACAAAATTAAATGTTATTAATAATACGAATATCCCCTGTACATAATTCTATTAAAAGTAACTAAGTTGAACCAATTATACATAAATAACTAATGTAGGCTATACACGATACGGTTTACCGGAAAAGTCTACCTGTGCCTGAGAAGGTCAACCGGACGTCGAATGAGGACGCACTGGCTTTGTTAGGCCTCGTATTAATTTTGAAGAAAAAATAATCAAAAACAGTTAAAAGAAAGAGTAAAAAGTGGTGTGAACATTGGTTATTGAAAAAGGGAACTTTCTAACATTGCTTCTCAAATTATTTATTTTTCACACAATTACTGCTTTGTTCACTTCTGGCTCAAGTTTTTCTATGAGCAAATTATAAGCAGCTTATTTTTTGTCTCAATTACGATACTCTTTGAATTGGGAATTTGGGAAAATTATTAGGGGCCGATATATTTTCGATTAGAGACTATGGTGTCGGAAACATTTGATGTTATGTTTGTTTCAAAAAGTACATAGAGTATTGGAATGCAATAATCCTTTAACTATCAGATGTTTCTTGGATAATAGAGAGTTGTACTCAAAGTTTACAAAATATTTTACTGTTTGGTGGGTAAGGAAATGATTTAATTTTACAGTACATTATTTTGTAGCACATAATTTGTTTTCTTTTATAAACTTTACGTCAATTTTGAATAAAACTCTTTAATATCCGATAAACACCTGTTAGTTTTGGGAATTATTGCATTCCAATACTCTATGTACTTTTTGAAACAAACTATAGGTAGATTTTTCAACCTAACTTCCCCGTGATAATAATAATTGTACCCATTTTGACAGATGTTTTTCTAGATATAGAAAAAAAATATTTACAGCTCTACTATTTCATCTCTAGACGCTAAACTTTTTTTATCGTGTATCGTTAAGTGTAAAGTAAATTTATTTTCACGCGAAAACGTTTCACCACAAACACTACAAAGATAATTTTTCGGCCAATGCAAACATCTATTATGTCTAATAAGATTTTTTTCATGACGAAACGCCACGTCGCAAATATCACACTTGTATATTACGAATTTGAACGTTTCACAATGTTCTTTTTCGTTAATTCTATCCTCTTTTTCCAAAGGATCTGTACAATTTTTCGATTTATCTTCGCTATAATGAGACAAATCAGATTCTTTCGCTTTTTCGAGATCTGTTTTATTTTTTTTTGAAGTTAAATCTGAATGGACGAAAGGATTGACATTTTCTTCTGTTTCTTTAGTAGTTTTAGTTTGTTTTGGCATCAGAATTATATGTTTGGGAATTTCAGGTGTTAACGTCTTTTTCATTATGTCAAGTGGATCTACGAAACGGAATTGTGGAGTATTTGTTGCAGGCACTGTTAAAAGTGGCGTTGCTGTTTGAGCTTGATTAGTTTGCATAGTACTACGTTTACTAGTTTTTTCTGTATCTGGCAATCGGACTTTCATGTAATTCACATATTTAACAGTTTGCGCTTCTTCGTTGCTTAAAGGAACTATAAAACTATAACCGTTTCTAACGACCTTTTTGTATATTTTGGAGTGTACTATAGGTGGACGTGGAGGTTGTTTGGAAAACGTTCGTGGTACGACAAATTGAAAACCATCTCTTACTACTGTTTGATAGGATGTGGAGGTTTTTATGTTTAGCGAAGGTGTTGAATTTGATTGGACATAAATATTTGGTAACGGAGCTGGACTGTTGTAGATTTGGAACGGTTTTATATCTTCTATATCTGTATTTTCGATTTTAATATTTTCATCGTAAATATTGTTGGGTGGTTTGTAACTGAAAATAAATTTTTATTAGAAATACTTCAAACCATAAGAAATATATGCAATTTTTGTAGGTACCTACTTTAAATATTGTTTTTTTTTGGATTGGAAACCTTAATTTTTCTTCACATCATTCTCGCACCCTAATTTCCCTAGCACTTCTTATTTCTCGAAGGAACCATTCATATTCTGCTCTACAGGGTATGTCACGACGAGCTTACATTACCTACATATTACCCAGTTGTAGTTTTTAATTGACATTTTATTAACTTAAAATTAGGTGTTTTGAAAAGGTCAACAAAGGGATTATTTTTACTTATTAACATCAGTAGCGTACATTTTTAGTAGGCTTCAAAACGCGGATTTTTCCAAAAAGATTATTGGGAATTTTTTTTTATTGGACTTTTTGTTACCACGCTGTAAAGAATATTCCTTGAAACACCCAGAGGTAAATTTTGAGTAATGAAACTTTACCGGTGTCTGAGATGTACGTCGTCAAAAATTGTTTTCAAATATTCATAAGACAACCACTCTATTAATTGTCTTTTACTGACTACCAAAATTTGGAGTTCACAAAACGTCAATTAGCATGTATACAGAGACGTTCAAAAATATAAAAAAACAATTTTACATTACTCAAAATCCACA
The DNA here is from genome assembly GCA_949126875.1 of Lochmaea capreae. Taxonomy (NCBI): domain Eukaryota; kingdom Metazoa; phylum Arthropoda; class Insecta; order Coleoptera; family Chrysomelidae; genus Lochmaea; species Lochmaea capreae. The sequence goes on from OX421404.1 coordinate 26,088,668, forward strand.
TTTAGTTGTTTCAAGGGTTACTCTTTACAGTGTGGTAAGCAAAAGTCCAATAAAAAAAATCAAATAGGCAGTATTGAGGACAGAAGTGAAAATAAAACCAAAAGAACCTGTTTTAAAATGTTTTTCTTACTTCCATAGCAAATGGGAATTTTATCAAATAAATGAACCCGCTCGAAGAATGTTGTTGCTCATGATATAGAGTTTTTACAAACAAATTAATCCCTTTTAAAAATTTTATCGTACGCCTATGATGGGAAAAAGTATCCAAATAAATTAATCCCTTATATACATTTTATCGCACTTCCATGAAAAATGCATATTTTCACAAAAAATTAACCCTTTTCAAAAATTTTATCATACGCCTATGATGGGAGGAAATTTGTCCAAATAAATTGAAAATTTTTATCGTACGTCCATGGTAAATGGGAATTTTTACAATTCGATGATTTCCTTCCACAATTTTTATCTTTCGTCCATGGTAGATAGAAAGTTTTGCAAGTAAATGTTTCCCTTTTAAAAATTTAATGGTACTCCTACAGTAAAAGGAAATTTGCACACAAAAATAAGACCCTTCCCAAAAATTTTATTGTACGAATAAATTAACCCTCTTAAAAAATTCTATCGTACGCCAATGGTAAATGGGAATTTTTACAAATCAAATTTTATCTTACTTTTATGGTAGATAGAAATTTTTGCAAATAAATGTTTCCCTTTTAAAAATGTAATGGTACTCCCAAGGTAAATGGAAATGTTCACACAAAAATAAACCCCTTCTCAAAAATGTTATCATACGCTTGTGTTGGGAGGAAATAAATTGACTCCCTTAAAAAATTCTATCGTACGCCAATGGTAGATAGAAATTTTTGCAAATAAATGTTTCCTTTTTAAAAATTGTATGGTACTGATAAATGGAAATTTTCACACAAAAATGAACACCTTTTCAAAAATTTCATCGTACGCCCAAATTTTTTATTGCATAACATGGAAAGCCTGACAATGACGCCCGACGGTGACGCGAGTTCAATGTTTTTAATGCCACTCTGTATAAAATACCCTGTACCTAAAATATATTATATATTTCGAGATATTAATTTTTTTTATAAAAAATTGACAGGTGCAGATCTTTTTATACAAAATTCTAGGTGAACAGCCCCAATGCCCAAAAAATCTTAAATCACATTTCCGGTAATCGGTGACATGACAAAAACTGCTTTATTGTATACAGGGTTCGCAAAAAAGTGATAAAAAGTTTAATTTCTTTATAAGCAACTATAGCATTTTTTTCCTCTTATTCAAATCTACAGTAAAAAATATTTACAGTTTTGGAATGACATTATCATATACTTCCTGTTCGTGCTTGATCCTTCTACAATACCCTGTGGAAATTGCAAGAGAAATAAAATCAAAATTGATTATTTAACTATTTTAATTGACAGTTAACTATAATGTTTTATTTATAGAAATAAAACTAACTATTCAATAAACTAATATCCATCAAATTTCTAAACCCCTGTTTAAATAGATCGTACGTTTTATTCATTACATTCATTGGTCGAATATTTCATATTTTTTATCAATATTGGTAAAGTTCGTTCAGAGATAATTCGTATTTAGTACTAAGCATATAATCGTTCGCTTAAATCTTAAAATATTTGGTTTGCTCAATTTTTATCTAAATGGTATTAATAACTAAGCTGGTACGAAATATCTCTGAACTAACTATACAAAAATAGCTAATGTACGCCATACACGCTACGGTCTACCTGCGGTAGACCGGTATTACTTTGCATCTACAATAGAAACTTTTAAAGATTTCCTGTACAATTTTTAGTATGCATATTTAGTGCCCCTTTAGAAGTAAATCCAGCATTACAAATCTGGCAAATATACGGTCGTTCTCCAGTGTGAGTTCTTAAGTGAATCCTTAGCGGCGCCCCCTGGCTGAAACACCGACCGCAATACTCGCAAGAGTACGGTTTCTCTCCACTGTGAACTCTTTCGTGCATCACCAAATAATCTTTTTTGGTAAAACTCTTCGCGCAATACGTACAAGTGTACGGCTTAAATCCAGTATGGACCCTATAGTGAACTCTAAGTTTATTTTTTTGAGCAAATCCCTTACCGCAAGTATCGCAAAGATGCTTCTTAGCGTGCGGAAGACTATTTTTAACGTGCTTATCTTCAAAATGCTTTTCGAAAGTGTTCAACTTACTGAAAACTTTATTGCAAATAGAACATTGATTAGGAAGTAGTTGCCCGTCGATGCCGACTCTGTGGGCGCGTAATTGGTGGCTTAAAAGATATCTGGAGTAGGTAAACATTTTTGAACAAACTATACAAGTGAACGGCTTGATGCCCAAGTGTTCGTTGTTATGTTCTCTGTACAAAACCAGATCGTTGAAGCCTTTTCCGCAAGTTTCGCATATGTAGTTGAATTTTTTAAGGTGAGTGTAGTTTACGTGTACTAAGAATCCGGTTCTTTTTAACGTAGTGTATGGACACAAAGGACAACGGAATTTATTTTCGGGATCGTGCGTGTAATTGTGAGTACCGAAGTCGTACAATTTGGTAAACTTTTCATCGCAAATTGTACAAGCGTATATAACTTTATGAGTTTTAATGTGCGTTTCGACTTCTTCTTTTGCCGTATACTCAGCAGAGCAAGTACCGCAAACGTAAAGATCCTGTATCGGGTCGTACTGGTACGTGTGTTCTTCTTCTTGATCTTCTTTGATGTGACATTCTTTTTTGTGGTCGGATAGACTTCGTTTGCTGGGGCATACTTCCTTGCATTTTTTGCACGGCCATAGTTTTAGGATGTTGTACTGCGATCTGGTGTAAGTTGATTTGTTTACGTGGGAATATTTTTTGAATCTCTTTTTCGTAGCCGGTCCGTAATCGCTGTCGTCTTCAGCGTCTGAGTTTTCGCTGTAAGAGAATTTTTGGATTTTTAGTTTTCGGACGGGTCTTTTGTTTCTGGATCGTTTGTTTTCTTTTTCTGACCTAAAATAAAGTGTGTACGTTAGTAAAGTGAGTGATTTTTCATCGACATTAGAGAGATATCGGTAACCCAAATAGCGTCAGGCCGTATTACCGCATATGATATTTTGACATTTAATCTATGCGCGAGTCGATTCTTTAAATAACGTTACCGACTAGCGTAATTTACGGGGCATAACGACAGGCGGTATTTGAAATAGCGCTTAATAATTGACATGCCGGTCATGCGCAGAATTTTTCTATGCTGAAGTTAGAGGTCATCCATGTTAAAGGTTATGTAAATGTTTGTTGTTGTCACGTTGTTGTGTATACTGAGAAACTCACTGTTTCATTTTCATTCGTTTTTTTTTCAATTTTTGGGTGTGGTAAAACATGGCTCTCCTCAAAGAGTTTATTAATTTAAACCCTTTAAACATACAGATTGTAACTGGAAAAAAGTTTTTATTTAATAAGAACTTTAAAAGATCACTTCTTTCGTACATTGCGCAGGTGAAAGGTCGCTTCCGATAACTGTTAACCCTTAACCACCGTCGTGTGGTCATACTGACCGCGCGAGATTTTCATTGGTCTGCATTTTCTCCTTTTCGTACAATAGAGATTTCAGCGTCACAGTACCTCCAATCCACCTACTCATCAGTGTGTTTCCAGAAGTAGGAGGCGACAAGTACATTTGTGGTCCAGCTAAGTAAATTTGAATTTCGTTGCCGGTCACTGTGACCACACAACGGCGTTACATCAAGAAGAAGTGTAAGGTTAAAACACGAAATTGTTTTTGATCCATTGTTTTGAAAGATTAAAAGTAGCGTCAGTCTTAGCACAATAACTCACGAACTAAAAATAGAATATCATGAAATTTTGACCTCTGGTTTTTTGAGGTTGGTGCTAACTAAAAAACAGACAAACGCAATAAAGCTAGCGCCATCTATGTATCAGACCCGGGACTCTTCAACCATGCGTTAAATATGGAGAGTTCAAACTTTTATATTATTTTATTTTTCCAACAATATTTTCAGTATATTTTAGAAAATAATCTATCTTATCCATATAGTTGAACATCTATTAATTTTTTTTTAAATTAATAATAAAACCAAGCATCTTCAGGTAATAAATGTATTCTCTATCAAATTTACAGTTTGTATATATAAAAAATTTAAAATAAATCTTTCCAACATCTCATCGAGTACAATTCTTACAATGCATGTTCAAAGCTCCTCTAGACGTAAACCCAGACTTACAAAATTGACAAATATACGGTCTTTCCCCGGTGTGTGTTCTCTGATGGATCCTAAGTGGCGCCCCCTGGCTAAAGCATTTTCCGCAATATTCACAAGAATACGGTTTCTCACCGCTGTGTATCCTTTCGTGCATTACCAAATAATCCTTTTTCGTGAAACTCTTTGAACAATAAGAGCAACTGTACGGTTTAAATCCGGTATGGACTCTATAATGGATCTTAAGTTTACTTTTTTGGGCGAAACCTTTACCGCAAGTATCACAAAGATGTCTCTTATCGTGAGGTAGATTGTTTTTGATATGCTTGACTTCGAAATGTTTCTCCAAAGTGCTCGTTTTGCCGAAAACTTTGTTGCAAACGGAACATTGATTTGGGAGCAACTGCCCGACGATACCCACTCTGTGCGAACGTATTTGATGCGTCAACAAATATCTGGAGTAAGTGAACATTTTGTCGCAAACTACGCAAGCAAATGGTTTAACTCCTAAATGTTCATTATGGTGTTCTTTGTATAAAACCATATCGTTGAAACCTTTACCGCAAGTTTCACATACGTAGTTGTATTTTTTCAAGTGTGTAAAATTGATATGAACCGAAAAACCTGTCCGTCTAAAAGTTGTATAAGGACAAATTGGACAACGGAAAAGTTGTTCTGGATCGTGAGTGTAGTTATGGGTACCGAAATCGTAAAGTTTTTTAAATTTTTTTTTACAAATCGAACATTCGTACTGTTCTGAGTGTGTTTTAACATGTTTTTCAACTTCTTCCTCAGCGGTAAACTCAGCTGAACATGTATTGCATATGTAGAGCTCTTGATCTTCGTCGAATTGATAGGTGTGCTCTTCAGGTTCTTCTTTAAGGTGATACTCCTTTTTATGGGCAGCTAGATCTTTTTTTGTAGAACATATTTCACAGCATTTTTTACAAGGCCACTGTTTTTGTAAGTTGTAGGGTCTTCTTTTTGTAGATTTCGATGTTCCGGTAGATTTTCGTTTTGTTTTGGCAGCAGGTTCGTAGTCGTTGTCATCATATTCTTCAAATTCATCGTCTTCTTCGTCACTTTGTTTTCGTATGTCAATAATGACTTTGTTTCCTTTTCTTAATTGTCTGGTAGGATATTCGTACTCGTCGTCAGAGTGTTTATATTCTTTTTTCATAGTATTTTTAATTTTTCGCTTAGTTTTCTTCATGTTCTTCCTAAAATTAAATTTTGTCAGTTTTGTACAAAATACTGACCGGCAAACAAAGTCGACACATTTTCTACCACTTATTTGATTTTGATGATTTTTTTGTGAACTATAGTTCTATGCAATACTGTAGTTGAAATTTTGATGTAGAATTAAATTTGTATATATATATATATGGGATGAGCAGATGTAAAGATGTTTTTTATCCGAAGTTTAAAACATCCTTTAGAAAGCAGCAACTGTAATAAAAGGTGTCAACTGGTCTTAAAATGTAGTACAACGCTATAGCTAAGTCTAGACCGGTAAAAAACTGAAAATATTCCCTTAATACAAGAGACAACAAGAAGATTTTTTCTTGGTATACCACATTACTACTGTATACCTACTATGTCGTTTTCGATTTGCGTTAAAAAGAAAGGTCTAAGGTGCCAATGGAGTACCGTTGACTTCGACAATGCCATTAAAAATATTCAATGAGCTTAATAATTGCAAGTAGACTCTATGGGATACCGCCAAGTACTTTGGGATCATGTGAAGGGTAGGACTCTAGTTGTGCTTAAAGAGGTCAGAAGATAAACAGTTTTTTCTGAATAACAGAAAGACTGGGCAGAGTGCAATACGAACCGTACCAGAAGTATGGGACTAAAGCAATTAAATTTTGTCAGTTTTGTACAAAATACTGACCGGCAAACAAAATCGACACATTTTCTACCACTTATTTGATTTTGATGATTTTTTTGTGAACTATAGTTCTATGCAATACTGTAGTTGAAATTTTGATGTAATTAAATTTGTATATATATATATATGGGATGAGCAGATGTAAAGATGTTTTTTATCCGAAGTTTAAAACATCCTTTAGAAAGCAGCAACTGTAATAAAAGGTGTCAACTGGTCTTAAAATGTAGTACAACGCTATAGCTAAGTCTAGACCGGTAAAAAACTGAAAATATTCCCTTAATACAAGAGACAACAAGAAGATTTTTTCTTGGTATACCACATTACTACTGTATACCTACTATGTCGTTTTCGATTTGCGTTAAAAAGAAAGGTCTAAGGTGCCAATGGAGTACCGTTGACTTCGACAATGCCATTAAAAATATTCAATGAGCTTAATAATTGCAAGTAGACTCTATGGGATACCGCCAAGTACTTTGGGATCATGTGAAGGGTAGGACTCTAGTTGTGCTTAAAGAGGTCAGAAGATAAACAGTTTTTTCTGAATAACAGAAAGACTGGGCAGAGTGCAATACGAACCGTACCAGAAGTATGGGACTAAAGCATACACAGCGCCGGAGTCGAGTATAGTATCACTTCTGTATCTGTAGAGTTAGGAGGGTGAGTTAGTCCATAGTACTTAGGCCACATCTGACCCATTGTACATCCTCCCGAGCAGTTGTCTTCCTAGGTCATTGTCCATCATGTCCTTTCCAGGAAGGTGGACAGGTCTTTAGGAAACATCCTTTATATCGGCAGGTATAGGCCAAAACTCACCGAACACACACTCTCTTATTGACGATAACTCCGGGCACTCGCATAAGACATGCCTGGCAGATTCATCTTAATGTTCACACATCCTGCATAGAGGTGTGTCAACTAGCCCCATTGTATGGAGGTGTTTCCTTAATTGACAGTGGCCAGTCAGAAATCCTACCTTTAAACATAGGTTTTTCCTGGTCATCACCAAATATGTTTTCGACTCCAGCTTCCCAGGATTGCCCAGGGTGATCCTGGTAAGACTGCATCCCTTGATTTCATCCCATCTCTTTACTAGTTCCACAATTGTTGAATTTGTCAGGCCGTAGGTGTCGCCGGGTCCAAGAATTCTTAGTCCAGCCGCTTCCCTGGCTAAAGAGTCAGCAATGCGGTTACCTTTGCTCCTGTCGTGCCCCTTAACCCACCTCAGGATAATATTGTTATCTACAGAAGCGTTAGCTAAATCTAGATGGCACTCTAATACTAGCCCTGATGTATCACTTTTTCTCCTTTCTTTTTGTTGTCATCTTTATTACATTTTTCAAAACGTTGCAGTTAATATTTATTCTTGTAGTCTATGGTTTATTCGGTTATTGTTTATGCAGAAAGTAGAGAATAATTTTAAATTTGGACCTAAATCTCCTTGTGAATGGACGAAAAGTTTGACTATTCTGCGCATAGTACGGTCGAGATAATAATGATAAGTATGTCTGATACATGCAAGAATAAATGGTCTATAGTGTCTCTAGTGTGGGCACCGGGACATGGAGTGATTGTAGTTAATGAATTGGTGGACCAGTTAGCTAATGAAGGCTCTAAAGGAGACTTCATAGGTCTGGAACCGTTCTACGGAAGAGGCTAGATAAAGAACACCAACTCAAATAGAGGTAGACATAAATGTTTTTGACAGTCAGTGTAGTTAAAAAAACTTACATACTTTGCCAATATTTCACTTATTTGTTTAGAAAAATAATATATTTTTATTTATACTCTGCTGTACCACCACTCCTATTTTAACAAATATTTAAATAATTTCAATACTATATTCATATTACAAGACATTTTTATTAGAATCTTAACAATATTTTACACTTTATGCCATCTATGTTTGTCTATAGTAAACAAAATAGTCACAAAATTTCAACAGATCCCTAGCTAACATAATTCTGTATAGTTCTCTGTTAAGTACTACCACTTACTCGTAGTTCTTCTACATGGTTTTTCTAACCTAAATACTGCTCTGTACAATCCATAAACCATTTATTCCCATATAATTTAAACAAAAGTTTCAGAATCGGTATTAATTCCCAAACTGTCTTGAAACACCTTACTATCGATTTCCATATCTTCGATAATAACTTCTTCATCTTCGATACCGATGTCAGATTCTTTTTCTCTGTAAATTCTTGTTTTGTAAACCAATTTTTTCGGTCTCTTTTTACTCTTGGAACTTCTTTGAATTCCAGTCTTACTGACCTCGTTTCGTCTAGTTGAGTTTTTCAAAACCATTTTAAAGAAATTTTCGCATTGATCCAAAGTGAAATCGTTATCCGACAATTGAACAAGTTGGAAGAATATACCGATAACGTTTTTAAACATTTTGAACGGGATTTTTTCTCTTTGTTCCCGCGATCCCCCTGCCCAAGAGCACAGTGTCATAAATTGCCTGGTGAAAAAGAAGTCCACTAGCTTGTAGCAATTATCTATACCACTGCCATTTCCCTTAGTTCCGCATATGAAACCCATTCTAAAAACGAGGTCTTCTACTGCTGCTTTATCTTGTAATCTACCCTCTAACTCTACTAGCTCTTCCAGCGTCCCTATAGGTTTTAAAGGATCTGTTGTTATCAGTTCTTGAGTTGGTCCTGTTGGAAAATTATCAGTAGGTTGAGTTAAAGGTGAAAGTGAACGCGAGGTTCCTAATAGTTGTTCAAAAAGTTGATCGTGTTTAGTTTGTTTATTTATAATTGTTTCTAAGCTTTGCAAAATTATGTTTTGATTTGATAGTAATTTGTCCAATTTAGTTTCTTGGCTCATTGCAAGGGCTTTCCATTTTTCTGGATCGATTTTGTTCTGATTTGGATCGCAGTTGGTTTGTGGGAACGGAAAAAAATTATCTGATTTCTTAGCAGTATCTGGCGGCTTTGATCTTAATATATTGTTGTCTTCTTGTGGTTTTTTTTGTTGTTCATGTTGAAATTGCCTAAAATAAATCGAATTTAATATTTATATACAAAAAATTATTTTTAAACACGAAGTTTAAAACTAAACCAATGACAATTTGTATTCCACCATCTGTATCTTGGATCCAGGTGTGGTCAGCACAAGCTTGCCTTATTCGAGTTCGTTTTATAATAATTAATGATCATCCTACATAATCTTGTTCAAATCCATTATACTTAAGAATCACTTTGACTACATATTAATATTTAATAGCTGTGGAACTACTGTGATGTGGGAGATGTGAGATAAAGTTCAGTGCCTCCTTTGTCCTTTGAGAAAATTTGAGGGTTTATAGCCATTATCAGTCTCCACATTTTAAAATTATTTACAATCTTACAGGGTGTTCGAGAATGCTGTGCCATATCAAAGTAACATTTTTTTAAAAGAAACACCCTATATTTCATCGCATATTTGGAATCAGATTGACCTCCCCATTACTATGATATAGGGTTGTGATGTGTTCTACGGAGTATTTAAAAAGTTATAACCAATTTTGTATAAAAATCGTAACAAGTTCAATACCCTGTACAATGTAAGAGAAATTCTAGAATAAAAATCTGTTGCGGCCAAAGCATTTGAATAGTAGTAAAAATCCTGGAAAATTATTTATTGCGTTAATATTCATTGAAACTGATACAGGGTGAATCAAAATAAGAATACATTATTTTCTCGGTTTTTTCAAATGGATATTGTATTTTATGTGAGAATCGAAAAGTACCACCAACATACATCTTTTTTTATATAGCATTCCCTATACCTAAAATTATTAGTTCTTGAGATATTTTGATTTTTCTATGCAAAACATTGATTAAGTATATCAAAAAAATATGGTCCTACTACATATTCACCAAAAATACCTCCCCACACATTCAACGACCATCTAGTTTGACTGTGTGTCACTATGTGATATGGATTAGTTTATGAATAATAGTGAAAGTTGTGCCTATTAACACAATCATTTTTATGAAACGTGGCTCCTTACACTTGTGTGTGGGTTTTCAGTAACTGCCAGCAAAACATTAATTTCATTTTCTTCTGCCACTGAAGTTTTTGTTTTGTAGGTTGCCGCCTTTCAGGAAAACGTTCATGGTATTCTCCTGCTCATAGTATGGCGTTTTTATTGCATTCTCCCAATATCCAGATCATATCAATAATTTCATCACTAGTGAAATTCATTTTTGCCCTAGTTCAAATTCTTCAAAACACCAAAAAATGTACCAAACCGCTTACTCAAAAAACACTAATGTACCTACTGCCATGTCATATTATTGTCAAATATCAGTTTTTGACAAATCAATCACACCCAACTCACAATTAATTATTAAATAATTAGATATAATCAATGTTTTGCGTAGAAAAATCAAAATATCTCAATCTCAAGAACTATTAACAATTTAAGGTATAGGGAATGCTTTATAAAAACAGAAGTATGTTGATAGTACTTTTCGATACTCTCATTTGAAAAAACGGAGAAAATAATGTATTCGTATTTTGATTCACCCAGTATTAGATTCAATGAATATTAACGAAATAAATAATTTTCCAGAATTTTTACTACCATTCGAACACTTTGGCCGCAACAGATTTTCATTCTTGAATTTCTCTTACAATGTACAGGGTCTTGAACTTGTTACGATTTTTATGGAAAATTGGTTATAACTTTTTAAATACATTACAACCTTATATTATTGTGATGGGGAGGTCAAGCTGATTCCAAATATGCGATAAAATATAGGGTGTTTCATTTAAAAAAATGTAACTTTGATATGGCGCAGCATTTTGGATTGTGAACAATTTAAAAATGTGAAGACTGGTGATGGCCATAAGCCCTCAAATTTTTAAATTGATATCTCAAAGGACAAAGGTGGCACTGAACTTTATCACACTAATCAATCACCCTGTATATTTAAGAGAATTACATTTTTTTATTAGATTCACTTTCATTCAGTACTTGTCACACTTTGATTAGCTGATATTACTCAGTGATATATTAACCCCTTCTGAATTCTCTCTGAAATTAATTTTTACATTTTTTCGATAATTTTCTGTAACAACTTAAATAAACAGAAATATATGAGTCTGTAGGTACATTTATGTATCAACATCTAGCGCAATTATGGACATACCTACATGTATCAGTGTAAACTAAAAACTCAGTTTTTAATGCTTTCAGCATTATATTGCAACACAAATTATATAATGACAAGAAACTTACCTGTAACCAATTATATGAAATATTTTTTTTTGCTCAACATAGGGCAAGTCCACGTGACTTCTTGTGACAAGCGTTCCTTGCCCCGTGATTCTCAATAGTTATTTTGATCTGGTTTGAGTTCATTTGGTTTTGATTTGGAGCTTTTTTCGACGTTATTTTAAAAGGATTATTAGATCAATACAAAACAACCAAATTACAAATATAAAAACTATCCAAATAATTGTTTATCCTCAGGGCGACTGTCATTAGTGCCAACTTCTCAGTTGGTGGACATGTCCTATAGGTTGAAACCTAATTTAATTATGCAGTGGAAAGAGTGACAAAATTAGTTTTGTTTACTTCTCTATCACACTATAATAACTCATGGTGTTTTTTTAAAAATAAGTCCGGAAGCTACAGTAGCCCCTGAATTTTCGATCTTTTGACAGGCACTTTTTATATGCAGAGATTGTGTTCCCTTAAGTCTTGTCAAGATTAGAGATGATCAAAAAATCCCCCCAGACAAGAGTTAATCTAAATTTGAAAGCAAAAAATTGGAAACGTACTTTGGTTGACTTGAAGCTCAAAAAGAGTTTTCTTCTGTTCAAAGATGTGCCGTTCAGTAAATAATTTAGTGACATCTTGCTTTTTATTTCGAAAAATAGCAATATAAGGGCCATAAAAATGGTTTCCAATATTAACAATAACATAATGATATCTCAAGTAATCACATGACTAACTTGATTAATTCCGCTGTAAAGAATAGCGATCGAATTTGTATAAAGGAACATCTTCTAGTTCCTTCTTCCCTTCCTTTATCTATTTCCTTCATTTCAAATGAAACATATTAGATCAAAGGGATCTTCAATATTGTTTTATAATATGAAGTGTTGACTGCCAAAAATTAAAGTAATATTTTGACAAAAACTGACTTTTGAGTGACAGAGTAACAGGGCTAGTGGCAACTTTCATCTAACAACTGTCTGATTACATTTCGGAGGATATATAAAAGTCTTCGAATGAAGCGATCCTGGAAAATTTGTCCAGAAGTATAAAACTATTCTTGCAGTCCAGATATTCAATATTTATTTTGCAAAATTAGATGAGATTCCAATGGTTATCTACACCAAAATGACCAGGGACTCAGATCAGAGACAGCTGAGTTTTTCTATTGAGGAGACTCTTCTTTTGAAGTACTTGAAATTGGAACAAGATCAGGGGATGTCAGTAGTTGAAATAATAAACTACATAAACTATAACTGTATATTTTCTATTAATTATAATAATTTGTATATAATAAATTACAATCCTGCCATTCCATTTTTTAATTAAATATTTGATTTTGATAAGATATCATACCTATAAATAATATTTTTTTCTACATCCTGAAGAGTAGCAACAAACAAAAATTAATTTCGACTTCATTGGTAGGAATTTTAAAATATATTTTCTTTTAGTCCGACTCTTTGCCCCTTAATCTGTACCTGAGTTCGCAAGAGTGGTTTATAACGCTAGAAGTGTGCATTCAATTTTGATTCATCTTGTATAAAGTACTATCGTTATATTTAGTATCACTAAATTTTTGTTACAAACTCATGAGACACCCTGTATTTTGAAATATATTTAAATTTATTCCTTCAATCAAAAATTGTGCGGAATACTTCAAAATCAATTGAAATTTTTTAGTTTGTAGGGGATTTTTCAAATATAAATTTATATATTTTTCAGATTTTTCCACTTTTATAAAAAAAAAATTAACTTTCTCTTCAGGCTGTTGATACGTCTATTTAAAAATATATACATGTTCAACATTTTAAAATATTCATTATAATATATTAAACAAATTAAAAATAAAAAATAATTTTTTTCTAAAGAAATCTTAGGGTATCGAACAAAAACTAAACAAAGGATTAATCAGAATACTTTTAGTGAATCTCTAAAAATGTCCATCTTCAATTGCTTTGTAAAGTTTTTATCCAGATTTTATATAACACATGTAAAATAAAAAAGTGATGCAATACAGCTAAATTATAATAAAGTATCACAAATACATTTTAAAATTCATCCAATTTTCATGTATTCAAATATGTATTTGGGCCAGGAACGCGTTTATATACATGTACAAGTACCATCTCAGTGAAATTGATTTATTGTATCTACCTAGCGTGAATCTACATAAAATACAAATTTATATTGCTTACTAATAAAAAACATTCTTTGTAAACTAATTTTAATTTCTTCTTGCACATCGGCAACGTTGAAAACTCGTCCGTTTAAAGAATTTATATACGAGGATTCTACCAAAAGTAAAATGAAAAATGCATCAATTTAGGAAGCATGTTAAAAATTGGCTTCTTAAATTGGCTTAGTAAAAAAATAGCCCAATTTCACTGAAGCAGTTCTTGTACATTATTTCAAATTTTTACTAAAAATTAAAACAAAAAAGTATAGAATAGAGCTGACTCTATATACAATCAACCAATAACAATGCTTTTACAAAAATTATGATTTTGTAATAAAAAAATTCACTTAAACTAGCTGAGGTTTAAAAAAAATTTTTTTTTTGGTACTTTGAATCATTATCTATTTATAGAGGTATACACCCAAAAAAAATGTGATATGGATTGAGAAGGAAGGTGCAATGTAAGTATATTAGTAGCAGGCATTAAAGTACTGAGTGCTTGTGTAATCAGTTCCATAATGGTATGGGAATGCCTAAGTAGACTCAATTAACTAGGCAAGAACAATATCGTGGATTCCAGGACAAACTAAAATAGAAGTGAAATAGCAGATGAACTAGCAAAGAGGGGAACTGAATCTCCCTTTTGGGGACCAGAATCATTTTGCGGTTTCAGCTCCTATGTAATATTGGAAGATCTGACAATTCGAAATGTATATTAAGGTTTAGGCAATCAAAGATACTTCTGGGTGACTACAGCCTGTAGAGAGCAAATGAATGCCTAAGTCAGAGTAAAACTGTACTAAGAGTTTGAATGGGCGCAAGAGTAAGCTCAAAATAGTGGAGGAAGAAGAATGCGAATTGCACAGTGATTCAGAATCCTAGGGTACAACACCTAGGAGACTACGAAGGATAGGTACCTAAACTGAAGCCTGCAGACGTCCTAAAATTCCTCCGGGAAATAGGAGCAGGTCTGTAACTTGATCAGGCTCTAAGTAGACCTGTTCCAGGTATGAATAGCAAAGCCATCTTCAGGAAATGGTGATTATACCATGATCTTGGTAAGCTACAGAGGACTTTCAAGTATTGTTATCAAGGACTTATACAGCGGGCATACTGATCAATTGGTATCAAGTCGTGTCAAGTGATACTTGAAATGCTCGTCACACTAAGCAAGCATCACAATTTTTCAATTTGACTTTCAACAGCTGTATTTTTATATCTTTTCGAGCTAATAAGTAAGTTCACTGATATGACGCATGTATAAACTGACTTAATCAGATTTTTTTTGAAAACCTTTGTTGGTTCAGTCTACTAATATTTACTATCAACATTGTATATTGGATTCCGTCAGCTCTAAACTAAGGTGCGAACTTAGAAAAATAGGGTTCATTTTGTGACAAGGTTAGATACAATAAAAAAAATTTGATTAGATGTATACAATTTATCAATCACTTCCGGGAGATCAGTGTGATATTGCAATATGAATATCCTCTCTGTAACCTACTGCTGGGACCAGGATACACTGGAATAAAAGGAGTGGGTGAACTGAAACCCCCAGGTAAAGATACTATTGGGAAACTTGAGAATGGATGAGCTTAGGTTTTGACAAGTTCTCAAGCAGGTTAGTTCTGACTGAATGGATATCTCAAAAAGCTCAAACTAGTGGAGAAAAGAATGTAGGTTTTGTGGTTCTCTATTCATAGTGCGAATACTTGAACCCAATGAAAATTTTAATTTACAACTCCATGTTATGGCCTCAAATAGAGCCAACAGAGTCATCTAAAGTGCTCAAGACAGAGTTGGAATGTCCCCGTGGAGATTGACTCCTCAATTTCAAATTTCGGACATACCACTTAGAAGATATGACGATATAAATTATTGGAAACTACGATCGGATGATATCAAAAGAATAGATGAGGCAGAGTAAGGATACACTAAAGGTTTTGACAAGTGTTCGAGCAGGTCACTTCTGCCTGAATGGCTAAAACTAGTGGAGAAGAGTATGTAGATTCTGTGGTTCTCTATTCATAGTGCGAATCCTTGAACACGTTGATGATTTTGATTTACAATTTAGACAACTCCATGTTATGGCCTCAAATAGCAGAGTCAGAATAACAGAGTAATCTAAAGTGCCCAAGACAGAGTTGGAATGTCCTCGTGTTCAAGCATGTCACTTCTGCCTGAATGGTGGAGAAGAGTATGTAGATTCTGTGGTTCTCTATTCATAGTGCGAATCCTTGAACACGTTGATGATTTTGATTTACAATTTAGACAACTCCATGTTATGGCCTCAAATAGCAGAGTCAGAATAACAGAGTAATCTAAAGTGCCCAAGACAGAGTTGGAATGTCCTCGTGTTCAAGCATGTCACTTCTGCCTGAATGGTTTGCTCAAAAAGCTCAAACTATTGGAGAAGAAACAATGAAGGTTTTGTATACTCAGTGTGACCGATTCAAAATGTTAATTTATATTCAATACATGGACGACTTCATATTTTGGCTTGAAATAGAGCCATCTAGAGACAGAATTGGAATGTGGTCGCGGAGGTTGTCTATAAATATCGAAATGGATCGAAGTGTGCCAGGCTTGAAAGAATCTCCAGATGCTGCAGAGGAGTAAGGACAGAACACTTTATAGGGAGCTGTCATTATTATGGATGACGAAAGGTATTTTACTATGTCCCATTCGAAAATGATGGTTTTCACTATTCAAATATTAACAATTGTCCAAACGAGGTCAAATATAAGCCGACAAGATTTGTTGTTCGGATGTGCTACTTCTGAAGGAGGAATTTCAAGCGAGAATCGAATATGTGAAAGAGGGGACAGTCAACTGATCTCATAATTGCATTTTTCATCACTTTAGTTCAAAAATACAATAAAAAAAGCGTTTTTAGAACATCAGTCTGTAACCTTGTCACATAACCTAAAATCTACATATCTTAAAACTAAAATTAATTACAAAAAAAAATTACATTACAGCTATTCCGTTGCAAATTTTCAGATGCAAATTCAAAGAACCCCTAGAAATATATCCGCCATTACAAATCTGACATATATAAGGTCTTTCACCGGTATGTCCCCGAACGTGAATCCTTAGAGAGGCAGCTTGGTTGAAACATTTCCCGCAGTACATACAAGGATAAGGTTTCTCTCCCGTATGGACTCGTTCGTGCATAATGAGATAATCCTTTTTCGTAAATCGTTTTTCGCAATATCTACAAGCGAACGGTTTATCTCCAGTATGTATCCTATAATGAATTTTTAATTTATCAGAAGTTCCGAATCCCTTTCCGCACATGTCGCATAGATGGCGCTTCTCGGGCTTTTCAGCGGGATTAGCACTATGTTTTGTTGTAATATGTTTCAACAAGGTGGTTACTTTACTAAACACTTTTAGACAAATGCTGCATTGGGTTTTATGTAAGGTACCTTCGATGTGAACCGTGTGGTACCTCGTTTGATGTATCAGCATGTACCTCGAATAAACAAAACACTTATTACATACGACACAAACGAATGGTTTGATACCTAAATGTTCGTTGTTATGTTCTTTGAATATAACGGAATCGTTGAATCCTTTCCCGCAAGTGGGACAAGTGTAATAGAACTTGTGGTAGTGGACTCTGTTTATGTGGGTCTGTAGACAGGTTCTTCTGAGTGTGTTGTAGCTACATAAAGGACACGTGTACGTATCGTCTGCACTGTGGATTTTCATATGAAGGGCGAACTTGTAAGCTTTCGTCGCGGTGTGTTGACATACGTCACAGGTGTAGAATTCTTCGTGGATTTTCGAGATGTGTTCTTCTACTTCTTTTTGGCTTTGGTATTCCGCTGAGCAGGTGGAACAAGTGTATATTTCTTGTTCTTCGTCGAATTTAAAAGTGTGTTGTATTTCTTTGTTTTCTTCGGGGTGGTAGGTCTTCGTGTGGTCTGTTAGTTCGCGTCTCGACATGAATTCCTCTAAGCATCTTCGACAAGTCCAAACTTTGTGTTCTTGTCTTTTGACTCTAACTTTGGAGGATCTCGGTTTCGGCGGTTTCTTTTCCTTGGGACATTTGTTTTTCTTTTTCTTATACCCAGGTGGAGTGTAATCTTCATCGCTAAATTCTTCTTCTGTAAATTCGTCGTCCTCTTCTATTTTTATTTTTACTTTCCTGGGAGCTAATTCTTTAGCTTTTCTTGAAGGCGGGGTAATATTATCGACTACGAATATCTTGTCGTCCACTTTCATCTCGACCTCCACCGCTGGAAAAAACTTGTCGTCCACTTTCATATCGACCTCCTCCGAAGGATAAAATTTCTCCTCCACCTTCATCTCGACCTCCAACGGCGGGATAAATCTAAAAAAGAAGTAAATTCAATGAATCAACGGCCTTCTAAACTTTCTTTAGAAGTTTCTTACATACTTTTTCGTATAATGGCACCAAATGTTTTTAGAGAACTCAAACACAACACTCAGCACGAAATTCAGGCTGAATCATCATTTTTTTTCAACAAAAATACCAAAACAATTATAGCTTCAAGTTAAGTGAATCCATAGTCAACAGGATCCAGGACAAATTTAAACCTGAACTGCTGTAAAATCACGAATATACATGTTTTCAGGTAGTTGTCATTTAAATTTTTGTGAATCATAGATGGGAGTGCATCTTATGTCATTTTAAACCATTGTAAGATTTAAAATTGACACCCTGTATAGGTATATTTTAATTGTATTTTGGGGACTTACGAGGAGGAGGAGAACCAGTTTGTTATGTAATTTATTATACAAAAAAATACAAAAAGCCATAGCAATGTTGAAGATTTCAACTTTCCAACTTTAGTCATCTTTATCTCAGAAACGGGTAATTCTATAATAAAATTCTCGTAAATAAATTAAAATCGCATGAGATTATAATATTATATTGCAAATAAATATTTATACCAAAATTATAATTTTAACACAAAGTACAACAATAGTCAAGTTATGTATTCCACTAAAAATTATATTAAAACTAAATATACTAGAATAGATTGCATCAATTTTTTTTACATAGATGTATCCGTACTGTATAAAGTTATTAAAATAAAACATTATAATTATTAAGAGTTTTAGCAAATTTCAAATTTCTGTGATGCATTTTTCGGTTGAATGATCAAGAAACTCCTTCTACGCAAATTTAAGACATGCTGTATAGTTTGGCAAGTTTATCAGAAGCCGTGAAAGGGATACAGTCGAAAACATTGAAAAAAATAAAGTGCTAAGTATGTAGTGATAATTATGGGCTCTTCAAGCTCTGGCAGAGTTGTGCGAAAACCATAATTTTCACGCCCTCCGAACTAACTCAATTGGTGAAATTTATCGAAAGGCATTCGTTGCTTAGCGACCAGCTAACTTCCTATTGGCAAGCGCGTGCGTGTGTTCTTCCCTCTAACTTTGTCAATTGACTGACGTTGATTATCCAGTGGCGTTGGTATTGTCAGTGTCAGATTTTGAACTATTTCGTATCCATATTGAATTCAAGTACCATTCTTAACATTATTTGTTTTTAACAAATACCTTACCTTTAAAGCAAAGCAAAAATGAGTTTCTATATATAATTATTATTATTTTCAATACTTTTATAAAAATAGGTACTGTACGCCATTGGTACGTTTTTGACAGATATCCGCCATGTTTCCTCGCCCCTTACCGATACCGCGTAGCTTCAGATAAACTTACCAAACTATATATATAATATAATCAACAAGTTCAAATTGGTATTAAAAAAATGTTATTCTGTTAAGTACCTATATACGGAATGTCCAGTTAAATTTGCAGCAAATGAGAAACGTTCTTATTTTCAATATTACGAAAAAAAAAAAGTTATTCTTCATAAAAAGCTTTTAGATGGTTTTTGAAAAATAATTTTCAAAATTCAGTGACCGTTCAGTAAAAGGCAACGACTTTTTTTCGGGTTATATGCCCCGACAGACATTGAATACACTTCTAAGTTAAACGGTTTCGGCGTATTTGCGCCTCATCAGGACAAGGTAGATATCATCCGTCCAGAAGCTATGAGAGCATAATCCTGTACTGGAGACAATGCTGAAATTATATCAATACATTCACTTCAGTAAAGGAAATACTAAGAATGCGATAACAAAACCATCTCGGTTTTGTAGTTATTTGCTCAATTACAGTTTTCTGTAAAAATTGTACTATTTTAGTAATCAATAGACGTCAAAGATTATACACTCACCGGCAAAAAACTTGGCCATCTAAAAATGTTGCTGAAGTTCGTTGGCCAAGAACTTTCGTAATTTTACATCGTAATTATATTACATACATTCTTTGGTATTGAGACAAACTCCAGAAAAGTTTCCAAAAATGTTGATAGTTTATTTATACAGGGTGAAAAAAAACCATGTCTTTGTAGTCCAATTTCTTAACACCCTGTGGAACAGTTCGATAAATTTGTAGAGTTTACGCTTAGTTTATTACAAAGATTATCCTTCTCGCCATCTTTCAGTTTTTATGTCACTTTGATATCTTGATTTCTTTTGAAGATACACGTATTCAAATAAAAGCCTGCAATTGTTTTAGGGAAAAAAATTAATTTATATAATTTTGACATATAAAGTGACATTTTTCAAAACTGACTTCCGTTAGCAAACGTCACATTTTTTGTAACCAGTTACATAATGAAAAATATTATGTAACTGGTGATGAAAAATTAATTTTATCACCAGTTAATAAAAACAAGAGAGAAAAGAAGAAAGTTTAATGTCATATTATAGAAAAATAACAACAACTAGAACTGAAGAGAACTACTAACAATAAGAACAACTAGAACAATTTACTTTTTATTTTATGCATTAGCTATTTTCGAATTTAATTTAATATTAATGGTAAAATAATAAGGAAAAGTCTGAAATTAATGTATAAAATAAAAGTATTGTCTTGTGTAATATTGGTTGCATAGCTTGTAGGAATCAAAAAGTGCTTTTTTCAAATCAGAAAAATTAATTAAAAATTGTTAAAAAACACATAAAATGAATTAAATTTTCTTTTTGTCAAAATTAGATAAAATCTTGTATGAAACGTATTAAATGCTTTATTGATAGGTAAATAAAATTTTCTTTTTGTCAAAATTATTTTTGAAAACTTTCTGGAGTTTGTTTTAATACCAAAGAATGTATCTACAATTTGATCTAGAAACAATTGAAATCACGAACAACGAACTTCATCAACATTTTAGGTGGCCGAGTTTTTTGCCGGTGATTGTAGTTTTTGGAGCTTTATTAACATCAATTTCAATTTCTAGCCACAATTGACCCAACGGGGGTCGCAGTGGAGAAGGCCCCACTCACATAGAACCTAACATCAATTTCAACTAACTTTTTGCTAAAACTCCTTTCTATAAATTAAAGAATATATTATAACGATTATGAATAAACTTAAAATTGTTATTTGAGGAAATTACAATACGGAATTCAAACAGCTTCGAATATGCGCATTAAGAGCACCTTTAGAAACGCATCCGGTTTCGCAGTGGGGGCATTTATAAGGCCTCTCTCCAGTATGCGATCTCATGTGAATCCTAAGAGGAGCCCCTTGATTAAACGACCTGCCGCAATAATCGCATATATAGGGTTTCTCACCATTATGGATACGTTCGTGCATGATAAGATAATCTTTTTTAATAAAACTCTTACTGCAGTAGACGCAAGAGTAAGGTTTTTCTCCAGTATGTTTTCTGTAATGGATTTTTAGTTTATCCGTTCTGGAAAATCCTTGTCCGCATACGTCGCAGAGATGCTTCTTCTCGTGCGGACCTTCGTGGTAAGTCAAATGCTTAGTCAGCATGTGCTTGACTAGCGTCTCGCTTCTAGCGTACATTTTCGGACACATGTGGCATTGAGTTTTAGAATCTTTATCTAAAACGCTAACTCTATGATTGCGGATTTGATGAGCTACTAGATAACGGGAATAAATGAATTCTCTGTTACAAACTATACAAACGAACGGTTTAACTCCCAAATGGAAATTTTCATGTTCTTTGAAAGTTGTGGCGTCGTTGAAGCATTTTCCGCACGTACGGCACTGGAAGTCGTACTTTCTAAAGTGCATTCGGGTAATGTGGGTCAGCATAGCTGATTTTCTACTTGCTGTATGCGGACACATGGGACAAGGGAAATTATTATCCTCTCTGTGTTGTTGCATGTGTACAGAGAAGTTCAAGGCACCTAAGAAATTTGTTTGACAAATTTGACAATCGTATTTTTCGTCGTGAGATTCGCAATGCTTTTCAACTTCTTCTTTAGTTTGAAATTCGGCAGAGCAGTTGTTACAAGTGAAGAATTCCAGTACCTCGTCGTAGGTGTATTTTTTGTTTAAATCTTCTTTGAAAACATCGTCGATATCATCGTGTACTAGTTTTCTGTGGTCGAACATATTCTTTCGCGAGTCGAATTCTTCGAAGCAAATTTTACATACCCAAGCTCTCGCTTTGTGATTCGGTTTTACTTTTGGAATATATTTTGCCGGTGCTGATTTTCTAGGTCTTCTTGTGACGGTTGATTTTCCGGCTTTAGTTTTACCTTTTTTGGTTAATTTCGATTTTCTTTGTCTCGATTTTGGAGCTTCGTAATTTGAGTCTTCGTCCATTTCGGTTTTAATCGGCCTAAAACATAAAACAATGTTGTGTCTGGTGGGAAAAATATATTTATACTAACATTCGATCGTTTCAACTTACCACAATTTATTTAAAAAAAATTAAATACATTTTTTAATTTTATTAAAACTTGAATTTTTTTCAAATTTACTTTATTTATTAAATAATTATACAAAATAAAACTAAATGGTAAATTTTTTTATATAGTATGCTCCATTTAATATACAGAGTAGAAATAAATGCTTGCAACCCACATCTCGTCGTCAGAACTTGTGTATACTCTATTCCAAGATTTTTCGTTTCAACTTTACAAAATCATGATTGATTTAAGACCAAAACTCACAACAATACCACCCCGAAAAGTTAATGCCTAATATTATGATTTATTTTATAACTGGAATGTTTGGCTGATAAAATAAAATTTAGTTTCAGTATTTAAATTCTACCTAAAATTCCTGCCCAAACATTTTCAGGATATTCTGTATGTTCTTCCTTCCTTTAATATTAAAAAAAATGAAGTGTGGCTAACGTTGAACAGTGGGGCTGCTTTTCGACCAGAATTATGTGGGTCTGCATTGGCAGCTACCTTTTTTATCTGTCTCACATGACCAAGCTCGCGAAACTGCTTTTCTATTTTGCTAATTGTTCCTTCGGATACGGGCGGCAAATTTTCTTTTTTTAAAGTTAATTTTTGTAATAAATATATAAACAGTCAAACTAGTTGTACATAAATTATGTCTGGAATTTTCTGAAGAATCAAAAAAAAAAAAATAATATACAACTCGACCAAATTCATTTCAACCGTGAGATTCGGATGCGCGTAGATCACGCGTACGACAATGTCGGCAGCTACCAGTTCTAGGCAGAGCGTTGCACTGTAAAGATCCATTTGAACTGATAGTGGTACAGTCCGCGTAGGAGTGCACAAAGTCGTGAAATAGTGGAGAATGTTTTTAAATGTATGGCATTGGAGGCACAAGAGTTATTAGTTCCTTCAGCGAAAATACAGGAAAGGGTTGCACAAGCAGTCGGAATAATATAAATTGAAATCCACTTTTTTACACAGTTAATAACTAAAATGGAATTTATCACCCAATTCTCAGGATTTTTTAGGAAATATTTAATTAAGTAAACTGTTTCCACCGAGTGTACATGCGTTTATTCCGCGGGACTGAGATATCTCCCACTCGCTTCTTTGTTTACGCATCTATCAGAGTTGAAATAAATTTGGTCGAGGTGTACAATATAAAATAAAAAAGTTGGTATTGGCCTATATAAATTTTTTTAAATGCGCTTTTAAAAATACAAATCGTTTTTCCCAAAAGCCCACATTTACTGTATAGTTTAGGCTATTTCAAATGATTTAACTTCATAATTCAGCAACATTTTTATTACAAATTCCTTTTAAATCTACAATAATGAAAATAATATGAGGTACCTACAATTCTTATACCCCTCTACAAATCTTTATCATAACCCAAAATCAACGATATAATGTTCCCCTACGTCATCCAAATTGACGTTTTCAGAATCGTCCAAATAAAACCCTAAAATAGCAGCTTCTTCTTGCGGTTCATCCGATTTCTTCCCTTGGTGAGCTTTCCAATGTTTCTTCCAATATTTAAACGCGGAAAACGCTTTTCCGCACAAATCACAGCAGTATTTCTTCTCGCCGGTGTGAATCCTCATATGTAATTTGAGGTTATAACTATTAGCAATTACTTTATGACAGACTGGACATTCCACTGTCAGATTTTCACCGATCTGATGCATGATGCTTCTATGCCGCGTGAGACTCTTTAAAAAAGTAAATTCCCTTCCACACAATTCGCATTTAAAAGGTTCGTCGACGCCGAAAAGTTCTTTTCGATGATTAAGCGACATGTGTCCGTGGAGGTATCTTTTTACGGAAAATTTCTTATCGCAAAATTGACAGGAATATTTTTTTATATCCAAATGCATTTCCATGTGAGAATCCAGCATACACTGCACCAGAAATCCTTTACCGCATATATCACAGTAATAATTGAATTTTCCTTGATGCCGAAGGATGTGTCCTTTTATTGATGGTTTCCTGGCAGTTTTAAACGAACAATGCGTACACGAATAACACTTGTCGTGAGTGTAATTGTGGTAAACGTAATCTAAAGCGTCTTTAAAGACCAAAACGCATTTTTTACAGGGGTAGTTATAAGTTACATGTTCCTTTTTGTGCAGTTGTAGGTCCTCGTAAGTCTTAAAGCTTTTATTGCAAAGATCGCAATCTTGTTTGCCGTGTGTCGAAGAATGTTTTACGAGATTTTTAACTAATTTCCCGCAAATGCTACAAAGTCCTAATTTTTTGGACCATCTTGATTGTTTTTCATTATCATCTTCGTTTACTATTTCGACTATATCTTCGAATTCAATTTTTTGTCCATTTATATAAAAGTACTTTGAAGAATCTGAATCGGAAAAATATCCATGTTCTTCTTTTAGTTTCATGTATTCGTCTACATCGGTATCTTCGTCGATTACTATTATAATTTCCTCTGAATTATTTTTCCTAAAATTATATTAAATTAATAAAAAAATAAATAGAAATGAAATAATAATAATAAGAAAAAAAGAAATGAAACACAGAAGTCGTTTTAAAAATCTTCTAATTGTTCTAATAAATACAAAAAAAATAATACTAGTTTTAGCCGATACATTTCATATTATATCTCCTACTAGCTGCATACGTATGAGTTTATAGTAAACAAAAAATTGAAGCCAGACTGTAATTTCTATTAATTTTAATGAATATCCCAGGCATTCCCAAAAATTTAGAAGAGTGGCTATAAAAATACTAATAGTACTTCATCACCCAGTAGTAGAAACAATACAAGTATATTTTTATAAATCTGGACAGTTCGGTGTGCAGTACAATACAAAATTCATTTAGAAGTGAAAAAAACCAGATATAAAAAATAATTTAATTAGCAACCATTGGGCTTAGTCCGTATCTGAGTTTTCAAAAGTTAAAAATTTGATCTACAATTTTCAACTTTACAAGCTTATAGTTTGTTAACCGATGGATGAATACAAACATTTTATATAAAGTACTATCACTATGTTTAGCTACTTTATCACCCCTAGTTAAGTACAGGTATATTTACAGTGTGAAGAACTATATCTGTCATTTTCAAATAGTCTATAACACTCTTCTTCTGGCTACAATTGTTTTGATGACCATAATTTTCAAAACTAAAAGAAAAAATAATATTTTCTTTCGAGAAGTTTATAAAAACTCTCGTTCCTAGAATGTTAAAAGCATACCACCTGACCTGAGGCATGTTCAGTTTGAGATCAATGTTAATAGAGATCCTAACTCGATTGTATTAAAATCGAGTACATTGGGCCTAAACAGTATCAACGCTTTAAAATTTCAAAAAGAAAGCGTTAACTTTTTCAACAACCATCACCTACACGAGATAAAAAAACAACATTGGAATGTATAAAATAAAAAAGTAATACCCATAAAAACCAATTCCTTTGGTAAAAGTTAATTCCAGTTAATTTATTGTAAACATTTACCTAGATATATATACAAGTTATAGTAATACATATTTGGTAAGTAAATAAATAGTTATAGTAAAGTCAAATTATTAATTTTACCATAAAATTAATTAGGAGCATAGAAAATTTTGCCAGATGCAATATAATGAGTGTTTAAAGTGGTTATTTCTAAATAGGAAAAAGATAGAAGCATGCCTAAGTGAGAGATTCTCAAGGTATACCATTGTTTACCTCTATGAAACATTTTTTTGTTAAGCAAGTCATGCGATTCTAGTGGTGAACTAAACAAGGATTATAACTTTTCACTTTAGAGGAAATAAGTTCTATGAAAAATAGGCCTAATTTTAGATATTTTACTAGAAATATTTGTTGCTCAGAGGATACACAAATCAACTGACAGCCTTTGCAGCTTTACAAACATAAATTTTAAATAAAATAAAGCTGCACAAGATCATTAAAAATTATAGCAGCAAAAAATCGACATTCAGTACTTCGTCTTCTTCCTTATTACTACATTTCCAGTATTATTGAACTTATTTGGCATAAGCTGAAAGGGTGTTGGTATATATTCTTCAGACTACATAGCTCTGGAAACATGGAATTTTTTCCCATCTTAAAAGATGTTTGTAAACTTCAAAATTCGGTTTGTTTTTCACTAATTGATATAATTTAATGGTAGAATTAATAGTTTAACAGAAGAATATTATATCATAGACTGAATTAAGTATATTATATCTATAATTACGTTTACAACATAAATAAACATTTTTCGATTAAGTATATTATATTACATTTTTAGGTACTTGGAAATATATACACAAATATCAAAGCAGGACAGAAAAATGCATTCGTATTAAGTGTTATTTGCCATATATATACAGTGTGTACATAAAGTAACATAACTTGCTAATATTTTGATTTTGGTTTGGTTTACAAACAAGTTTTTTCAAATAATCCAGACCATCTGCATTTAACTCGATTAGAAGTTTACAGGGTGCACCGTTGCTCCAAAATAACTTATCAACATGTTTTTTAAATAGTACAGTTTTTTATAATCTATTAATTACAAATACATCCGTCAAGATACCATAATTATACCTTCAATAATTCCAAAGTTACATTGGTTTGAGTATAAAATTATAAAAAATTTATTTATGTCAAAAAATTAGTAGGTTTTTCTGTCATTGATATTAATCAATTAGGTTTTAGATTTCTCGTAAAGTTTTCCGCAAAAATTTCAGGTTTCCCGTTAACAATTTCAAGTTTCCCGTTAAGTATTTCAAGGTTCCCGGCCATATTTCAAGTTTCCGCCCAAATTTAAGGTTTTCCGCGAATCTTTAGCGGGAAGCCTGAAATTTTTAGCGGAAAACCTGAATTTTTGGCGGAAAACCTGGAATTTTTGGCGGAAAACCTAAAACTTGTATTAATTAATATTAATGACAGAAAAACCTACTAATTTTTTGACATTACAATTTTTTAATAATCTTAGATACAAACCAATGTAACTTTGGTAGAATTATGCGGTCTTGACGGTTGTATTTGTAATTTAATATTTTATGAAAAACTGAAAATATATACATGGTGTACTATTTAAAAAAATTTGTTAATAAGTTATTCTGGAGCAACGGTGCACCCTGTATACTTCTAGTCGACTTGTGCAGATGGTCTGGATTGTTTGAAAAAACTTTTATCCAACTTTTTTTCTGTAAACCTAACGGAAATCGAAATATTAGCAAGTTACGTTACTTTATGAACACACTGTATAACTTGATCTGTTTAGCTTTGATACGTGATAATAAATAATAATAAAATGGCATTTTTACAACAATAAATCGCTAGTTTCTATATAAAATACGTCAAATTCATGATTACTAATTAAACTTTCAGGTTACCTATTTTTTTTTCTACCTTAGTCCTACTTTCGACACTCACCGCTAGATCGCACTACAGCACGATCCAAGTAGTTCGTTTTCCGTGTGTAAAAGAGACATTTTAGGTCTTTTTTGGCTATTCTTTATTACTGAAGTAAAATAGACGATTTACTGTTGCATATTTGCGGCTATTAAAACTATTTTCAAATTTAATATTTAACAGGAACAATAAATAAGGAACATAAAAAAAATAATTAAGAACGAATCTATATGACTAGTATGTAATTATCAAATAAGTAGGTATATTGAAAAATAATAAACAGGGTGGTACGGATGATAATTTCAAGTTCCATTCGCATATTTCTAATATACTTTCAAAATATTTATCAAATATGCCACAAATGTGGTCCCCTCTAGATAATACATCGAAAAGAATATCATATTATGATTTTCCATACCTTAAAATTCCTTTCAGATATCAAAAATCTTGCAATTTACTTTGCCACCCTTTATCTTTTTTAGTATGCAATTTGTGTCAGTACGTAATAAATTAAGGTCCAGAATCTTTCGTTTCAGTTTGGACCACCCTGTATATTTTCAATATTTTAGAATGCAATAAATTTTTGGAATATTATTATTCTATTAAGTACCACATTTAGATAAACACTTTCTAATTGTTTTTAAGAATAACATTTTCTATCAAAATTCGATAATTATTTTGTTTATAATAACAAAAATTGTTAACCTACATTTAGATTGATAAACAATCTTTACTATTAATTGTTATACATTATTTGGTATAAATATGTCGGCATCAGCATTTTCAATTAAGTTGGACAAACATTATTATTAATAATACCCAGTGAAATTTTTTAAAAACAGATGCAGTATGAAAGAAATTTTCATATAAAATCGGAAAGATACAAAAACTATTACTAAACGCTTTTAGAGCTGAGCAGGTGATGAATCTTACTACACTGAAAAATGTATGCTTTATGAACATTTTGGTATTTTTCTGATGGCCAGTGTAGATCAATCCAAATATTTGCCAGTATATGAGTTTTATTTTGACTAGAAATAACTGTTTGTTTGAAGTAACACTTTTAGCGCACCCCTCTCAAAAATGTACTCCGCGTGGTCGCAATCCCGTTATACGGGGTGGTCACTATTTCAATGCACCTCACGGATCTAGGTGAATTGATCGAAAACAATTTATCGAATGACAATTGACCGAATACAATTTATCGAATAGGTGAATTTATCGAATGACAATTTTTGTAAAGTAAATTATAATAATTTTCAATAATAACCCAACCAAACCTACCCCTACCAAACCACCTTCGTATTTTTAGTTAATTTTTGAAGAATAAATTATAATAATTTCCAATAATAACCCAACCAAACCTATCCCTACCAAACCACCTTCGTATTTTTAGTCAATTTTTGAAGAATAAATTATAATAATTTTCAATAATAACCCAACCAAACCTACCCCTACCAAACCACCTTCGTATTTTATCACCATTAGGTACCTACCATCTATTCGATAAATTCACCTATTCGATAAATTGCATTCGGTCAATTGTCATTCGATAAATTGTTTTCGATAAATTCACCGCATACCGCACCTCACAGGTATCTCATGATCCTGAACCATCAGTTATAGAATCGATGAGAATTTTCAGGAGTAATTTAGTGATCATCGAAAATTTCAAGTAGCAGGGACGGTTCTAGAAATATTTGCAAAAATGAAAATTTTCCAATTTCTGTTTAAATTGGTACTATTTTTCATATAACTAAATTGCGAACAAAGGACAAAAACAAATCAGAATAAGGCATCAAAATTCACTTTTAGAATGTATTTCCACAATGCTTAGCTTATGTTTAAATAAAATCATTAAAAAGTGGCCAACCATTTATGTGACTACACTGAAATATGCCGGTATCGGCTGTTGCTACGCAAAACGAGGAGAAAAAGAGGATCTGTTTATTATGAACATGAGAACATTGAGGGAGACAAATACCCTAGGGTTGGAAGTATCAAAACAGGCATAAGGATGGCCAGAATGGAAGAAATTTTTCCGGCAAAACAAGTATATCAGTGCGTATTGTTAGGAGATGGAACCAAAATTGATGGTTAGGGATCCGAAATACCAGAATTTATGTATCAGGGGAGAATGGGAAAAGGGGTCTGATGATTGGGCACTTTAAATTCCCCGTTAAGAAAGTTTTGGTGTTAACAAACGAATAAAACGGTTGGCAGATAAAAAACAAAGTTTTTTGGTATAGCGACTCGAGCAGTAGAACGAATAAATATTAGCACCATTCAATAAAATCATTTAAAAAAAAAGGCCAACCATTTTTGTGACTACACTGAAATATGCCGGTATCGGCTGTTGCTAGGCAAAACGAGGAGAAAGAGGGGAAAAAAGGATCTGTTTATTATAAACATGAAAACATTGAGGAAGACAAATACCCTAGGATTGGAATTGTCAAAATAGGCATATCCTTGACCTGACATCATGGCCAGATTGGAAGGAATTTTTCCGGCAAAACTTAAATATATCAGTACGTATTGTTAGGAGATCGAGTCAAGATTGGGGTTAGGGATCCGAAATACCAGAATTTATGTATCAGGGGAGAATGGGAAAAGGGGGCTGATGATTGGGTACTTTAAATTCCCCGTTAAGAAAGTTTTGGTGTTAACAAACGAATAAAAGGGTTGGCAGATAAAAAACAAACAGTCGAGCAGTGGGATGAAGTAGCGCATTTATGTTTTCTTCAATATTATCACCATAACAGTTAATAGTAATTGAAATATCTTAATCTACCACTGAAATAGTACCATTATAATATATTTTTTACCAATCAACTTTTAATATCTACAGGAAATATTTCTAAACACCATCCGCTCGGGTCTCTAAAAGAATCTAATAATCATCACCCCTAACCATCAAACCCTTACACGACTTCAAATGAATGTTCAACATAGCCTTGGCTACGAAAGCCTTGGTACAAAATTGACAAGCGTAAGGCCGTTCTCCCGTATGTCCACGCATATGAATCACCAAACTGGATCGTTGCGAAAATGCTTTGGTGCAATAATCGCATATATACGGTCGTTCGCCGGTATGTATGCGGGTATGCTCGACCAGTATAGGTTTTTTCGTAAAAGATTTATCACAGTACAAACAGCTGTACGGTTTGTAACCGGTATGTATACGAATGTGGAACTTTAGTTTTTCTTTGCTGGAAAGCATTTTCCCGCAAATATCGCATATGGAAAAGTTGCCGGTGTGCGAGTTCATGTGTAGTTTGAGACTGTTCTTGTGCTGATACTGCTTCTTGCAGATGACGCATTCGTGCAGTCTGGGAAAATTCATGTCATCCTTGTGCAAGTTGATCTTGTGGGCGTGTAAGTACCTGGAGTAGAGGAAGCATTTTCCGCAAAACTCGCAATCGAACGGTTTTAACCCCGTGTGGTAGTTGTCGTGTTCTTGGAACCAAGGTAGGATTTGGAAGCCTTTTTTGCAAGCATCGCACCAATACTTGAGAGTATCTTCGTGATTGTTTATATGATCCGTTATTTGATTTATCTCCGGAGTACGAAACTCGCACATTAAACAGTTGAAAATTTCTTCTTCGGAATGAATTCTCAGGTGGATGATGTGGTCTAGAATTTTTTTCTGGGACGCGTTGCATATTTCGCAGTAGAAGTAGTTGTTGTGCGTTTCGATGTGGTCTTTGACGGCACTGTGCGTGCGGAATTCCTTACCGCAAATTTCACACGGATGTACTTCATTGGAAAACCTGCTTTGACGAAGCCTTTTCCCTGGATGGTGTTCTTTGTAATGTTGTTTAAGTTCTTGGGGAAATCTTTCGGTGGTATCTTGTTTTTCTTTGTAGCATAAAGGGCATCTGAATTTCTTTTCTTGTTCCATTGGCATTAGAGCATTGAATTCTTCTTCGGAGAGTGGTACTATCACAGGTAGTTCGACAGAGTCAGTGGGTTCTTCTTTGATTTCTTTTTTTATTTGCACAATTCCATTTTCTGTAATATCGACTCCTTCTTCTTTTTTAATAATATTAACGGTTTGTGTCTGGACGTTTTGCAGTTGTTCTGCGGTGTCGGATTTTTTATTTTT
The DNA here is from genome assembly GCA_949126875.1 of Lochmaea capreae. Classification (NCBI taxonomy): domain Eukaryota; kingdom Metazoa; phylum Arthropoda; class Insecta; order Coleoptera; family Chrysomelidae; genus Lochmaea; species Lochmaea capreae. The sequence goes on from OX421404.1 coordinate 26,120,358, forward strand.
AGTAGATTTCTTCTTCACAGAATCCGAATTAAGAGATTTGTTTCCTCTTTTTTTTCTTTTAGGTTTGTCGTCTGCCCAAGATGGATCCTTTACTTCTTCAATGACAACCTTTTTGCGAGTCTTTTTCGGTCTGCCCCTTTTCGGTTTTATTATCTCCCCGGAAATTACACCTTCTTCAGTACCTTCGATTTTTATTTTTATCTTTTTTACTTTCTGCGTTTTGGTCGGTCCTTGTGGGGGCGGCGTTTCATTTATTGTAACAATCGGTGTGAAAAACGCCATTGGAAATCTGAAAATAATAGATTAGTATAAACAATATATCCAATGGTTTCGCCAAAAGCAATTTTTCTCTGAATTTACGGAATCCAAAAATACCTGTACCATTTTATAAATCCCCTAAAAATAAATGGTATACTGCACTGAACTAGAAAATATACGGCAATAATTTCATTAAATAGTTCACCCTTATAAACCCCATCAACTATCTGCCGCACCCTGTATATTTATTTTTATCTTTACCGCTTTTTATCTCGACAAACGAGACTAGTAGGAAAAAAGTGATGGAAAAAACAAGCATGTTTTTCTTACCTACATATTTCTACATTTTCACCTTTAATTTCTATACAGAGTGTCCTAAAATAATCTTTCTGATAGAGGTAGAATATTTTGGACATCGTTGAAGCTAGAACGTTCAAATCTAAAGCAATTAAAAGAAAACAAACGCAGTACTAGCAGTTTGTTACTTTTTATTGTAACCAAGAGGGTTATCCACCATATAACCCTGATTTGGTCCCATCTTTTCTATATACTGACAATTTGCACTGTTGACAATTGACCGTAAATTCAAAGAAATATTGCTTAAGATGTATGTAATGCAATGTTTTGAAATTTTATTAAATATAAAACAAAAACATGTCCCTTTTTTAAAATAACTGGTTAAAATGTAACGTTTTAGATACAAGCGTTCTGTAAAAAAGTGTGTAGTTTTGAAAAGATAAAATTGTACCATTCTATTTTCCAGTACTCTACTAAATCTAATACATAAGTAATTTAGACAATGCACCCATATTAAGATTTGAAAATAAGAAGGAATGTTAATAAGAAATGGATTTAATAGAAACAAAAATATGACAAATAGGAGAATATTCAAAAATTTTAATTCAAATTTTTTGGGGCAAATCAAAATGTATTTAAAATAAAGTTAGCATTTATGTAGAAAAAGATTTATAAAATTGGGTTGTTGACTGAAAGAAAACATGAGAGAAAAGATGTGAGAAAGGCTTCATACCAAATAACTGGTATTCACATTTAATATAGAAGATCCTAAGCATTTTTCAATTTTTATTTATCAAATTTCATTGTGAAGCTTGAAAATCAGTAGTATTTCTCTCACTATCACCGTGGTGTGTCTTCCTAAAGAAGTATTTAAAATTTGAAAGCATTATCAGAAAACCTTTTTCCGCATCCACATAAAACTCCGGTTTCCACACCATAAAAAAATAACTTGCTAATTAACAAATTTTTTTTTTGGAAAACCAACACACTACCTATTTTATTTCCTGAAAACCCCCAACTAAAATTCAAAGTTGAAAAAATATATATAATTTTAATATACTTGGGAATAATCAATTTGTACATTATATAAAGTTGATTTTGCCAATTTGAATTGGAAAGGTTGAAGAAAAAAATAGGAATGAGCTTTCAAAAACCAAATTAATACGAAATATATTAAAGTTCACCAAAATTTAAATGTAATAAAAAGAGAAATAATTGATTTGGGCATAAAAAAATCAATAAATTGGTTATAAAAACCAAAACCATCTTTAAATTAAGGAAGTAGAGATGCTGTATCTTCAACTTGGAGCAATACATTTTATAAACAACATCTAGCTATATCAATAATTATCAACTCCAGATCTGTCTTTCTTGTTTTCAATAAATCTTACAAAAAGGATTTAGATTCTTATCTGTTATCATAGAATCAGTGGTATTCAGATAAAATTCTCATCTAATTATTGTAGAATTTTATTGTGCAAAAATACAACTAAATACAGCTAAAGGCATTTTAAAAAATTGACAGGCAGTGTGTCGGATAAACAGTAATAACCAATCTAAAGATGTAATTTAGGACGCCCAGATAATTTTTAAAAAAGAACATGTTTTTTGGTAAATTTACTTCTAAAGCCAAATTTATAATACAATACAAAAATACCTACTTGTAACAAAAATTCACAAAACAACTGATGACACTAAAAATAATATTAAAAGAATTAGGAAGCAGTTTATGTAGTCACTCACTCGATATTGAGAGGTTTGGTAAAAGTCTATTTAGTTTTGTTGGACATACTAGTAAAATCTTAGTGATACAAATACATCCACAAAACAACCGTAAAAATTTTTATATGGGTTATTGCATAGCGATTTTACATTTGTTTACCCCTGGAGCATTAGTATACAGATTATAGTCCAAAATTGTACCACAAAAATGGATATTAAGTAAAAACACAATAAAAAAAAAACAGTGTTGGAATTTAAACAAATCATTCACACAACAGTACAAACACATTTTAGGGCATAGTATAAAAGTTATAAGTGATTTAAAATAAGATACAAATTTTGCATTTATTTCATGGTCAAAACCAAAATAAAATAACTGTGTACCATTTTTGTCAGGTGAATATGGTATAATAATATATGTAACAAAAAACTTCAACACTAGTATTATTTCTAGCACATACCTGTTAGTACAGAGACTTCCAAAGTTTTAAAAATTATAATTACCTTTTATTTTGCCACTATTACAACTTAATTTCCACATATTGGTGCAACACTGGCTGACGATATGAATGAGCATTCGAAGAATATTATATAAACACATCAATAATTTTTTTAAATATCCGTATAGATGTAATTAACCACAGTTATAAAATATCCGAGAAAATACCTAATCTTAAATTCTAGAAAAGTCAAAACTGCCTTTGCCTTGGTCTGTTTCAACTACTATGGCAATTCATCATACTTTTTATATTAATACAATTCACAACATACAAATAATATTTTTTTAAATAATATCTCAAGAGTATTTAGGAAACATATTAGGATAGAATTGTTTAATTTGTTATTAAAAATAAAGAGGGAGACAATGGTTATAAATTACATTTCATTTACAAAACAGTTCTTTTCTAAAAACATCTGGTGCCTTACGACTTTTATAGCATATATAATGATAACGTGTGTATTATGCAGCTTCATTAACAATGTGAAATAATATGTTTAGTTCATACTCCTTCATAACAGATTTTTGTAAAATTTGTAGACTCTATGTTTTAAAATGAGACCAAAAGAATCCATTATTCTATGTATATTATGTACTCTTCTTATATAAGCCATAAATAAAGCAGACATATTCAGTTGTAAATATTTAAGAAGCAATCATAACATTGCAAATGTCTTAAAAAATAAGCATATAACAAAAAGGCATGCTGAAATAATTAGAACTGTTCCAAAAAAAGGTACCTATAATGATCATCTACGGTATTCTTTTTAATTTGAAATCAATTTCATTTTGGCAACTTTTCAAATACAAAACTGACTGTAATCTTTGATTGAAATTGTACTACAACCTGAATGTTTGTTGATAAGTCAACAAAAAACATTTATTTTGTCCCAGTTTTTATAGAAAGTACCTATTTGGCATTACATGAAACTGTATTATACACTGTTATATTGTGGTACACACCATAATACTACGAAATTAAAATTGTATTAATATGATTGTTTTGTATCCAAAACATTTGTTTTATAATAAAAGAAAGAAAGAAAATTGTATTAAAAATTAAAATAAATAATATATGGTTCTTAAGCATGCTGAAATATGTTCAATAATATCATATGAACGATATCCATAAATAGATTATAAATTAATATTCTCAGGAAGTCACATGTTCATCTAATTTTAAAAATTGCTTGGTTATAATGTAAACAATTAATTTTTTTTTAAATATTTTAGTTATTACAATGATACATTTCAATAAAAATTGAGATCTTGCATTGTTTAAGTTTATTGTATCAAGTACTGATTTACATACTACTCAAGTGAATCTAGTAAAAAAAAACAACACAATCCTCATCATTGTATTCTCAATTTAAAATGAATAATTCAGGTATTACACAATTCTGAAGGTTCACTGAATCTTAGTAATATCTATGTAATTGGATTATTAAGTAAGTAACCTAACAATAAATAGAAGTTGTTTCATTTTATTAAGCCATTCTGCTTTATTCATTAAGAGAAGTAAGTATAATTCCATTAATTAATGAAAATTGTACCTAACTATTAATAATGCATTATAATGCATACCTACTTTCTAGTATGGTAAGATTAAATTAAAACATAATTAATATTAACAGACTAGAAGTAAGACACAAAAGAACGTTTAAAAAATCAATAAGGAACATTACCTAAAATCTGTGAATATTCTTTCATAAATACCATATTTAATGGGGATTCTAAGCAATTTATTATTCAAATCTAGTTACGTCAAATGTCATTTAATGTAAATAAGACTGCTAAGATTGTTTATTATATTTATAAAATTAATTTAATAATACGAGTTGTACTCAAAATGTTTTGGGGTATTATCCTTTTTTTTTCAAAAGATCGAAGACATTGCGCATGTGCTTAACGCACACATGGAATCAGTATTCTTTATTATCGTTCATAGGAGACTAGAGAAAATTTAAATAAAACAAATCAATTTAGTAAAAACTTACTCTTTTTCGTCCGTCTCTGCCATTGGAAAAAATTTCTTTACCAAACGCCGAAATAACACCACCACCAAGATTAAATTAGGTTAAAATTCACAAAATAATAAATATTGTTTTTTCACACACACAAACAACGCAACACCCTGTGTATCGCCATCTTGAAACGCGTCATCGTTTTTAATGGCTTGCACAAGCGCATCTCCGATACCCCAAGCATGCGCCGGAACGCACTACATCAAGATTTATGGAGAGAGGTAAACTCATAGGTCAAACCAAACGATTTCATTAAAATGACGTCACTTGTACACAAATAATGGATGAATTTTAGGAAGAATAATTAACAAAATTGTAAAACGTTTTTATTTTTAGATACACTAAAAGTATTTAAATTTATATATATAATAAAATAAGTAACTTTGTAATTAAGTATTTAAAATAGGTAAAATCTGTCTTAACATTTCATAACTAACAATAAACTCCCACATTTTCTACTAATATAATTATAGTTATTGTGTATCATCAACAAAATAAACAATAGGCGTACATTAAAAAAAATCAGTATACAGGGTGGCCACATAAAAAACGTTGTCAGATTTACATATTTCCATTTTTTTACATGATATAAAATTTGTTTGTTGATGATGCCCAATAATATTCTAGCTGCAATATATCATTTTATAGGAAAAAAATAACCAACAAATCTAAATAACCCTTAAAATATATTTTTTAAATATAGAAAAAGGCAGATATATCACTCGATAATATCTGAACAGTAATATAATGTCGATCGTAATCAAATTAAAATTTTTTAATGCCAACCGAGATCCATGTAACATGTAAATAAGATTCTACTGTAGGGAGTGGGGATTAAAATTAAGATCTAGAGGTGGAGAACTATCGATAGTTTTGACTATCGAAAAATATCGATATTTTTTTTCAACTATCGATAGTATTCGATAGTTTACTTTACTGCCCATTACTGCAAAATGCTTTTATATAAATATCATAGAGATAGAATCTCTATGATAAATATAAATATAATTTTATAAAAATTCTTCCTCTTCTTTTTTAAGTGGTCGCCTAAATTGTTAACCGTGGTTAATTTCAAACAATTTTTAACTTAGCGTTAATTAACGCTAAAAACTGGTTATTAACATTACCCATCACTGATTAGTGGGCTAAAGTTAGGTTAGAGAAGATCTCTGCGACGAAATACGCCTCTCCTGCTATATAATGTATGTGTCGACTATTAGTGTAACAGAAAATTTATTATTTTGTGGCCCAGTCCAAGATTATCTATGGTCCGGTCACTTCGTCATTTCACTTGTCAGTCTTGTCACTTGTCTACTTATGTACAGCTTCTACCTTGTGTATAATAGCTTTGTTCCCGAAGCGATTTACTAATTTGTTATAAACAGACTGAGTTTGCGCAGTTTAAAATAAGAAACAATTATTATTAACTGCGCAAACTCAATATGTTCGTCACAGTTAGGAACTCGCTTTGGGAACAAACCTATTATCTCTGGCTTGTACTTTGTACTTGCTAATCACAACAAGTAATAGAATTATTTTGTATAACTATTTCTCTGACAGAAGATTCTGACTAAAATCCAAAAATGTTGTTCTTGGCTTTCACAAAGTATTTATGCTTTCTAAAATATTGGTAAAATTAAAGATTCTTTTATATATGCCTAATACCCAAATAATTTATAATCCTATTCTGCAGAATGCAGATTAATTAATTTTCTCACTATCGATAATTATCGATAGTTGTGACTCGATAGTTCTCCACCTCTATTAAGATCGTAGCGCCGCGGTGGCGATAACTAAACGATATTGTTGTACATTCGTCCAAAAAACAACATTATAATATCCAAGGCAAGGAAGCACAGATACAAATAATTTGGGAAGACCAAATTATAGAAACATTCAAATCTGACAATGACTAAAAATGGAAGAAGGCAAGAAAAATCAATACCTGATTGCACAAAAATGATCTTGTCTAATGTTACGAGCGTAGAACTGATCAACCCCAACATTATTTATGTAGGACGAGATTTCAATGTTGCCAGATTGTTCAAAACTTTAAAGTGTTTATGATGAAAGATGAAATCTGATAATCATCTTACTCGGTTCAACGTTATTGGGTTAAATTTTTTGTATATATCTAAAAAAATGGATTAAAAGTGTTTGATTTGTAAGAAACACAATGAAATATCGGTGATTTAATAGATACAGTTAGCAAAGGCAGTTTCATATCTACCCACTAACACAGAATCGATAGGTTTTGAAATCTCCACAAGAAATACATGGCAAAAAATAAAACTACTCTCGTGAAAATTAAAGAGTAGTGATAACCACGTGAGAACACTTTGGAGATTATCACCAAAATGGCGATATCAGTTCACATCAACTTATGCAACTTTTGTACGTGTGGTACGTGGCGCGGGCTGCCTACTTTCCATACAACAACGTTAAACAATAAAGTTACAATATAAGAATATTAAAAATAACAAAGATGTAGCTTCTGTATGAGTGGATTAATCTATGATTTTTGATAAATATATCTATAAATAAATTTTGATAATCTACAATTTATTATTTGCATAGACCCTGATTTCTCCGAAATTGATTTCCTTTGTAAATACGAAAGTATATTATAGTGCCAAGCCTTGAACTTTTTCAACAAGAAAACCTAGAACGACTAATTCATAACAAGGTTACCATGGTTACAGATAACTGTTAAATTACAAGCTCTTCCTTGGAGCATGCGTAATCACATTAGAATCGTTGACAGTAGACAATTCATTTTAATGTATGACTTCCAGTCAGTCTCACCTGTCATTGTATTTATTTGTGATTGGTTGTGCGCAAGTGGGCAAGTGAAAACGTATTTATTAACAGTTTTCAATATTTTCAACTGCAACTATTTGCCCGATCTGTCTAATGTCTTGTAAATTGGTCTTTACTTTTTAAAATACGTCAATACAATAACAAAAACGAAAATATACACGTTCTACATGGGTGTTATATGCCCTATAACATCGACGTGTTGCCGGGGATCAAGAAAAGCATCAGAAAGAGAAAACTTATGTTCCATCTCCGAAACTTCCGAACCGGGAGTCATCGGAGTCATGGGAGTGGAGCTTGATGCATAAAATGAATGATAAGGCAAGGGCATAGCTTCCGGAATTAAAATTTGGGAATTATTACAACAACTTCTTATGTGGCTTTCCAGAGCAGTTTTGGAAATGAAACCTTTACTGCATATGGGACAAATATTCGGCCTTTCTCCTGTATGCGTTCTCTCATGGATGCGCAATGGCGTTCTTTGTGTAAACGCTTTTGTGCAATACTTACACACGTACGGTTTTTCACCCGTATGTACTCGGGTGTGTTCGATGAGTTGTTCCTTTTTCGAAAAATGTTTAGGACACGTCAGACACCCGTAGGGTTTGTAACCAGTATGAGTGCGGTGGTGGAATTTTAATTTTTCTCTACTCGATAATTGTTTGCCGCAAATATCGCACAATACAGAAGTATCTACGCCGGTTTCGTTATGATTTTTGAGGTTATGTCTGCGCAAACCCGACGCAGAAGCGTAGTGTTTGTTGCAAATATTACAGTCGAATTTAACTAATGGGCTACCTGTTAAGATTTCATAATGTGATGTTCGTCTATGTGATGCTAAGAACCAAGAAAACATGAAATGTTTGCCGCATATTTCGCACTGAAACGGTTTTTCGCCGGTGTGGAAGTACTTGTGTTCCAAAGCGTGCGTACTAACAGTAAACGCTTTATTACATATTTCGCATTTGTATTTGGTTGCGCCTTCGTGTGCTCTAACGTGCATTTCAAGGTGGTATTTTGAGGCGTTTCGATATGAACACAGATGGCAGTGGTATTTGCCGTCTTCGCTATGAACTATGGAATGTAGTGCGAATGCCACATTATTTTTGTACGTTTGTTCACATATATCGCATATGATTGGTTCGTCTAATTCGGCGACTGGAGGGTGATCTTCACTAATGCGTTGTTTTCGCTTTCTTTCCTTCTTTTCTCTCTTTTCTTTCTTGTCTTTCTTCTCCTTTTTATCTTTCTTTGGTTTCTTTAACTTTGTACCGTCTTTCAAGGACTTTTTTTCTTTTTTTATTTGCTCTTTCAGTTCTCTTCTTTCTTTTCGCAGTTGTTCTTTGAGCAGCTTGGACTTTTTTATTTTTTCTTCCTTTGGTATCCATTCGGTTTCGGAATCAAAATCGTCCTCTTCTGTTTCTAATTTTATTTCAGGGGCAATATTTAGCCTAAAAACATAAAATATTAGTATAAAAAATGAAAATAAAGCCTCAACGGGCTCAATTTATACACTCACCCTATTAAAAAAAAATATAAAAATATAATGTTACAATTTTTAGTTTAGTTTTGCGAACATTCTGGTTCATTTGATCAGAGACAAAGTTGAAATTAGGTTTGGTAGGCAACACTTTATACACATGATATGATATTTAAAATTTAGGTTAGACTTTTCATTTGCAGTGAGCTAAAATGCATCTTTAGAGAAAAATATGTGTGAGACCGGTCCTGGCTTCTTATTAAGGACGTATTGGGTTATTATTCCTGCGAAAAGAAAATAAATCGCACTAACAATAAGAATTAAAAACTCTATTCCTTTTCTTATAATAATAAAAAGTATTTAATTTAAAATTCTTTAATATATAAGAACTATAAAAATATAAAATGTATTTGAGGTACTTATTTACATTCTAAAATTGTTTATCAAACTAATATAAAAGTTTTTAAAACTATTTAAACACAAAATTAAAGAAAATTGATTCAAAAAACTTTTTTCTATGAAAGTATGGTAGAATTTATGGAGCTGGTGGGAATAGATTTGTTCCAACAAGCTTGAGAATCAGTTCGGAATTTTACTAAGTTTGCTTAGATTGAAATTATGGTCGCTAATTTCAATCTACGCAAACTCAATAAAATTCCGAACTGATTCTCAAGCTTGTTGGAACAAACCTAATAATAAACCAAAGAAATATTGTTAATCGTAACTCCTACCATGAATAAGAAAGTTAAACTATGGTAATTGTATACTTTTCAGCAAATTTCAATGAATTCCGTTATGTCAAACATCAAATTGATGCCAATAAAAACATCAAATCGGACAAACCCACAATTGATCACAGTTTTTTTTACTCATTGAGCAATTACTTAAAACAAAATATACAATATTAATTAACACAAAATTGATAACCAAATTTTAGGTAAATCGTTTGTGGTACCTAAAAAATATTACTTTGTAAAGAACTCATTTTTTAGTCTTTCTTTTTCATTTTACCGTTTATCTGTGTTTACAACTTTTGGCACATACTCTATGTATGCTAACCAAAGATATATAAAATCAAAAATATGTGGCAAAACAATTCCAAAATTATTTAGTGTAATTTATATTGTTCTACCAATTATTTTGACAAATAAATCATTTTTTTACACAAGTAAGAGCATGTCCAGATTGAGCAGCTTTCGAAATAAACCCTTTTCCGCAAATAGGACAACTATAAGGCCTCTCCCCTGTATGCGTTTTAATATGATACCTAAAAGGTGCTCTATGTCCAAAATTTTTCCCACAATAACTACAAGTAAAAGGTTTTTCTCCTGTATGTACCCTTTCGTGTTCCTTAAGCTGATCCTTTTTTGGAAACCTTCTTGGGCAAGAAACACACGCGAACGGTCTATCTCCAGTGTGAGTTCGCAAATGGTATTTTAACTTTTCTTTTGAAGCTATTTTCTTGCCACATATATCACATATTACTGACCAGTCCGCTCCTGTATCGTTATGATTGCTGTACATGTGGCGTTGAAGACCAGGCAATGATTCGTAATGTTTGTTGCATACCTAGAAGGCAAGACAGATTTTATTTTATAAAGAAAATCAATACAAGAAAAGTACGTTTATTGATGGTTTAAAGCGGTTTTAGAGTTATCTAAGCTAAACAGGTTTACATTTACTCACCTTACAATCATATTTTGCCAACGGTTTTCCAAAAATAGCTTCATAATGTGCGGATCGTCTGTGTTTGGTTAAAATTCTTGAAAACATAAAATGACTACCGCATATGTCGCATTGAAAAGGCTTCTCCCCGGTATGGAAGTACCGATGTTCCTTAGCATGGGTACTAATATTAAAAGGTTTATTACAAATCTCACATCGGTACTTGGAAGATCCTTCATGAGCTCTAATATGGGCTTCTAGACGGTATTTAGAGTTATTCGTGTACTCACAAAAATGACAAGAATATTTTCGGTCTTTGTTATGATCTATGGAATGTAAGGCATATTCAACGTTTGTGTAGAATTCAGTGTTACAATAAAAGCACATTAGAGGAATTTCGAGTTTTAATGGGTGTATGGAGGATTTTGCTGTATTCTTTTTTATTTTTTCTGTTTTGTTTATCCTTTTATTCGTCCTACGGTTTTTTCGAGGTTTCCTAAAAAATGTGTAATTAAAATTTAAAATTCATTACAGCATAATATCCCATTTTGCTTAAAGTTCTGGGATTTATATTGTTTAAAAATGACTAAAATATTAAGGACATCTTCCTAGATTTATCTGTTGACGACTTCATATTGTGGTTCTCTTAAATGTCTTTTTATTCAAATAAATCTAGTTCTACCATATAATTCCAATCATCCCATGTCACATCAATTAGCTGCCTGCTTATGTCTCCAGAGGCCATAACAGGGACTGCGATGATTCGCCTGCGTAGCACAGTCCAATGTGGACATACGAGGAGAACATGGTTCGACGTTTCTCTAAACCTAGGTTACAGAGGTGTTTCCGCAGACAGACTCTTTTTTAACCTACTCCTTGGAAGTTCTAGAGCAGGTCTAACATGTCCATCAGTCCATCCCCTCAATAGGAGCTTGGACTGCCTGAGACCCCTTAGAGCCCTCCAGTGAGCAAGGCGTTGGTTTCTCAACCAGTTCCTCGTTGTTTGTTTTGTGAGGCCCAAGGTCGGGCCCGGGCCGTTAAAAGGAGTAGCCGCCCCTTCCACGGCCAGCGCGTCCGCCCCTTCATTGCCAACAAAACTAGAGTGGGCCGGAATCCATTCTAGCCACACTGTGTTCCGCCTTGCTAGGTTAGCAAGGCGTTCACGACATTCAGCAGCAAGCCCTGAGTTGATGGTATATCCACTCAGTGCCTTAATTGCCGCCTCATGGACTAGTAGCTCTTTTAGTCCTATTTCCCTGAGGAATTTTAGTATATCTGCAGGCTCCAACTTCTCTACCCAATAATCTCCTAGATGCTGTGCCCTAGCATTCTGAAATATCGTGGAATTCGCAAGAATGTGGATGGAGGTTACTTCTTCCATGCCACAGGATCTACATTCTTCTTCCTCCACTATTTTGAGCTTTTTCAGGTGTCCATTCAGGTGACAATGTCCCGTTAGGATCCCACTGAACAGTTACCAGTATATACAAAAAAAATCAGACAAATCCTAGTACGCAAAACATCTACTTGACACCAAACATTCATTACTACCTAACACAGAACTAGAAGTACTTCATATTTGTGATAAGAAAAAAAAAACTAGATTTTTTTGAAGAATTAGAAATTAGAAGACGCTTAAGAGACCTACAAAATAAAGCAATCGCAAACTACACATACTAGAAGTAGTTTTATGGATACCTTGTATAAATTCCAGACGAACTGGTGTCCGATAGTTTTATTGAATTTTTAGTGTTTCAGTAGTGTACCATTTTTGTCGCTAGGTAGCTTCGAAGCTGAAAAAAAGTTACTTACCCTTTTTTTATTAGCCGTCCTCATACCAGGATCTCAGAAGCATGTTGATTTATTGTCCATGTTTTCGTCTAACCACCTAGTTCTTTCTGACATTATTAATAAACCCTTTACTGTATAGAGGGCGTTTCAATAAAAAGAATGAATACCAGACTTACCTGAACCAATCTGTATATTTAAATTTTTGTTCGGAGAACGTGAAATCTTCAAAAACTGACGTGTCCGACAAATAATTGGGTACCACACTGTATGTAAAGAAAGTTATACTTTGTATCATCATTTTGTTATTTATTTTAGCTCTTCCCTATATAAAAATATTGTTTTTCAATATTATTTAGTTTAATCCGACTCTGTTGTGATTTATTGCTTTATAAAGATTATCGGGTGTATACAATGAGGTTTAAGTGAGTTATTTATGGCAACTATATATTTTGTATTAAACTAAAACAATATTATCTAATTTATTTAAATATATTTATCACAGATGATTCAACCTAATAAAAAATACTGTATTAATAGTTATGTTTTAAACTTTAAGATCAATACACCTTTTATTGCATTTAAACCATTAAACCGTAACGATTTTGAATGTAGATATCGAATAATAGATTTATACTATTAACGCTTAACAAAGTTTTGAAAATATTTTCAAAAACTTGAACGTTCACTTAGAACAAACAACTACTTCTCGGGCTATGTATGTATGTATCTTTGTATGATATTAACTGAGACCTAAAAGATCTACTGTGTCCCCTTACTTCTTCTTAGTTCCTGAGGAACGTCTCAGAGACTAGTAGTTCTTTTAGTCCTATTTCCCTTAGGAATTTTAGGATATCTGCAAGCTTCAACGTAGGTAAATGTCTTCCTTCTATCCAATAATCTCCTAGATGCTGTGCCCTAGGACTCCGAATTACTGTGCGGCGACAATGTCCTGTTAGGATCCCTGTTAAAACTCTTAGTGCAGTTTTACTTTGACTTAAGCATTCATTTGATCAGAATCTTTGATTGTCTAAGCCTTACTAGATCTTTCCAATGCTCAGATCTTCTATTTTCTTCGGCTTTGTATATAATCTCCTTTTCGTGTTTGTTCCACAAAAGTTTACTATCTAGAGTCAAACCTAGATACTTGACTTCTTGTCTCTATTCTCCCATCAAGTTTAATGGTTTTGATGTTCATTCTTTTCTTAATGAAGGCTATTAAGAAGGTTTTGGTGGGGTTGATGCTAAGTCCCACTTGCCTACACCAGCTGTTTGTATAGTTTAGACCCTTTTGTTCGATGTCTGTCGGGACATATACCCCGAGACATAGTTGTTTCTTCTAAATGAACGTTCATACTTTTGAAAATATTTTCAAAACGCGCTTTACTAAAAACGAAGAGAGAAATTAAATCATAATATAGCCTTATTACAAACTCTAGTATGACTATTCATTGCGGGTTTGGATATAAAACCTTTCCCGCAAATTCTACATACGTTAGGCTTTTCGCCAGTATGAGTTTTTTTGTGGTACCATAAAGGAGCGCGATGAGAAAACGTTTTCCCGCAAATTTTACAAGAAAAAGGTTTCTCTCCGGTGTGTACAGGCATATGAGCCTGAAGGAAATCCTTTTTGGCAAACTTTTTGTTACATATCAAACAAGAAAACGGTTTGTCTCCGCTATGTATCCTTAAATGAAACTTCAATTTATCCTTGTTTTTAATTTTTTTACCACAAACATCGCACATCACAGAACGATCGATTCCAGAATCATCGTGTTTGCTGAACATGTGTCTTTGTAAACCCGGATACGACTCGTAATGTTTCCCGCATATTTTACAGTCATATTTAACCAAAGGTTTACCCGTTAAGACTGAATAATGAGACAACCGTCTATGAGCACTTAACAATCTACTGTACATGAAACGTTTCCCGCATATTTCGCACGGAAAAGGTTTTTCTCCCGAGTGAAAGTGCACGTGTTCTAAAGCGTGTGTACCTATCTTAAAAGGCTTTTCGCAAATTTCGCATTTATATAGATTTGAGCCTTCGTGACATCGGATATGTTTTTCAAAGCGATATACAGATTTAAGTTTAAAATCGCATAAGTGACATTGATACTCGTTGTTTTTATTATGTTCTATGGAATGTAACGCGAAATCTACGTTGTTAGAAAAATTTTTAGAGCATATTTTACATTCTAAGGCTTGGTTCAAAATCACTGGTTCTACTACAGGTTTTTTTGGAGTGTTTCTACTGGACGTTTTAGTGATTTTTTTGCGTCTGCTGTTTAGCTTCTTCCTACAAAAAAAAATTGTATTATTAATAAAGATTATAATATGTTATTACTACTTACTCATTATAAATTTCCGGAATTTATGATCCGGACAGACAGGTTTATTCCAGCTCGATCAATAGAACCGATATAAGCATTGTATGAGGGAGACGCTTGGCGGAATTGACATGCTTATATCGTCGAAAATGTTGTGTTAGTTCAAAATAGAGTTTGCGCTAATTTGAACAAACCTTATTTATAGTACAGACATCACCGTATCACAACCCAGCACTTTAATAATATCATCTTCTACAAGTACCACGACAGACCCACTCACCGCAAACCTAACCTTCTTCCACAACACTCGTCCGACACTCTGTACAGTGCAGGGATTCATTCATTAATTCGATTGGGTTGTGCTCAAGATCCCATTACTTGAACTGAATATTTGTACCAGTTCCCATGTTATTTACTTCCATTCCAGAAGCTTTGTGTCTTCAATGTACGCCACTAGTTTGCCTGAAGGGATTTTCAGTAGTTGTAATGGTTGTATCATTTCCTCTCCAAAGTGCTGAGTCCATGTAAGTTCTCGCAGAAGAAGAGTATGTTAGTAGGTGTTTCATCATGAAGATCACATTTCCTTGTTCAGTAAACTCTTTGTATGAAGGTACTCTTGTGTCGACCTCCATTTGAGTTGGTGTTCCCTATCTAGCAAGTTCCCGATTTCCCCTCTTATGCAAAGTGCAGGGATTATCTAGGGATTTGGATATTGGAAAATCTTTAGTATAAAGCAAATTACCATCCTTATAAAGTACCTCTCATGGCAGAACCAAATTTAAGTTTTCATTTTTATTTATACAGTCATCTTTTATTGACTCCGGTCAGCACAAGCTGACCTTATTCGAGATAGTTTTATAATTTATAATTAATTGTCGTCGAATATAATCTTGATATACGAGGTTGAAATAATAAAACTTTTCATAAATAATAGTTTAATTCAAACAACGGATTACACTCTAAGGTACCAAAATATAAAGTATTTTCAAATAAAAACAAAAAGTACATACATCATTCAATTACATAATCTCAATTTTTTTTTTAAATAGGTAACTTATTTATACTATACACACTAACTAATATTTTTCAACTCACAAATGACAAGAGTTGATTCCAATAAATATAAAGTGTCTGTTATTATACGTATAAAAATAAAAAGACTATTTGTCAAGATAAAACAGTACGGCCAGTCATAGAACAACAAAACCTAGTAAAGTCTAACTAAAGTCAGTGTGATGAACCATAATTTTTAATCCCCTTGTAGGAAAAAGCCGCCCAATGGCGTGCATATAAATTTTTTATAAATTCAAATATTGTGAAATAATGTTAATCTACTATATCAATTTAAATGAAAAAAATCAGCCTGCATACAAAATTCATAAAAATTGGAATACAATAATAACACGTTTTCCTCTAGAACACGGAGTATCTAAATAACAGTTTTTTGTATCGTCAACCCAACCATACTTGACAACATCATGCGTATCAAACCAAGTTTCGTCTAAATAAATTATACCTAGCTCTATTTTAATCATGATACCCTTTTATTTTGCGCAAATCCTCCTGTCTAAGTTCAGCGATACGCCGAGATTCCATTATCACCATTCGATTATCTAACTTCTTATATTTGAATCCACAATTCTAAAAACATTGATAAGTATATTCAGGAATATCCCGCAATTTCAATTTATCACGAATCAGTTCTAAACTTGGTACTATTATTCGTGAATTCTTGCGATAACCGCATTATCAGAAATTTCAGAATTTTCTTTTTTCAAACACGCGTACATATTTAAAACAACGCGTTGACACTGAACATGTAAATCTTTGTAATCTTTGTATAATCATCGGTATCATTTATTGCTAAGTCATTTGCATTTGTTTGTGGCGCCAAATTATTAGATTCCCGCGCATCATCTTGGACTGTCGTTTCTCCAAAATGCTATTCTAATTAATTACAAATAAATTATAATCATAAACGTCTACGAACAAATAAATATTATATTGATATCAATTCACTCAACTCCACGAACAAATAATAAATATTATATTGTTATCAATTCACTAAACTCACTCGACCAAGAAATAGATACTAGATATGTATTGCTATTATTTTAAATATTTCTTTAAAACAAAATTCACACACGCCCCTGAATCGACACACAATACTAATATCTCTCTAATATCGCAGGCCACCCTCGGAGTTTAATTTTTTTTAGTTACAGTTACTCCGCCTTAGTAAATGACCCGTTACTCCATTATAATATCAACAATAATGTACTTGATGATTGTATAACGCTGAACACCTGCAATGCGTTGCGAGATATACAAAATTTTCTTAAATATAGTAGGCATACAAAAAGTTGTTTTAATTAATTTCTCTTTTTACAGTATAGTGAGCCCAACAATTTTAGAAAATATATCTGACAACATTGCTTTATTTTATGGTCATCACACTGACTTTAGTTAGACTTTAGGAGCTTAGAGGTAGACAGATGTGATAGGAGTTGTCATCTATTTGTAAGTCTACATCAAACCATTCAGGGCAAACGACATATTGACGGCACAAAGATATTCTCAGTTGAATCGAGGACGTTTAAAGTTCCCTGTTTTTGTGTACGTATACACCTGTGAGCGAGAAGCGGCTGGACTAAGAATTGATGGGATGAAATCAACGGATGCAGTCTTACCAGGATCACCCTGGGCGACCCTGGGAAGCTGGAGTCGAAAAAATATTTGGCGATGACCAGGAAAAACCTACGTTTAATGGTAGGATTTCTGACTGGCCACTGTCAATTAAGGAAACACCTCCATACAATGGGGCTACTGAACACACCTGTGTGAACAGAAAGATGAATCTGTTAGGCATGTCTTATGCGAGTGCCTGGAGTTATTGTCAATAAGAGAGTGTGTGTTCGGTGAATCTTGGCCTACAGCTGCTATAAAGGAGATTTCTCCTAGTGACCTGTCCACCTTCCTGGAAATGACAGGATGGACGATGACCTAGGAAGACAACTTCTCGGGAGGATGTACAATGGATAACATGTGACCCAAGTGCTGTGGGCCTAACTCACCCTCCCCACTCTACAGATACACCTGTGAGAACCCATTTTATGATTTTCGCGATACGATGCGACCTTATCCGATCCGCTTAGTGCACACTTACGCTAACAGATTCATTTTTTTCACCACCCACGATGTTATATCTTATTATTTGAATCAATCCAAAGTTCTTCCATGTTATATTTTTGTATATTTCCGCTTCTGTCCTCGTATAGGATAGTATCAATAATTTTTCTACCATCAAGCTTTTTAGAGATAACAAATTAGCCTGGTAAGAGACAACAAAGTGTCGCTAATATGGGAGGGGATTGCAGGTAATGAAATAAATGACCAGTTAGCTCTGAACGATACTTCATAGGTCCGGAACCGTTTTGTGGAATCACAAAAGATTGCATAAGAGGGGAAATGGGGAACTGGCTAGATAGGGGACACCAACTCAAATGGAGGTCGACACAAGGGCACCTCCATAAAAAGAGTTTACTGAACAAGGTAGACAAGGAACTCTCAACCAGGCTATTGAAACTTTGTAAGAGTTATTTGAAGACAGTTACCGACCTAGTGACTGGACACTGCACCCTGAAGAGATATTTGCACAAAATGGACAAAGTTAGTGAACCTTTGTGCAGGAAATGTGATCTTCATGATGAAACAGCTACTCACCTACTCTGCTTCTGCGAGAACTTACATGGACTCACACGGAAGCACTTTGGAGAGGAAACTATACAACCATTACAACTACTGAAAATTCCTCCAGTCAAACTAGTGGCCTTCATAGAAGACACAAAGCTTCTGGAATGGAAGTATATAACATGGGAAATGGTACAAGGATTCAGTTCAAGTGCCTGGGCTGATGTGCACAACCCAACCGAATGAATGAATAGCCTGGCTTTTGTTATATCTACTATATGTTTTATATAGACTGTTTTTCTCAAAAACATTTGTGCAGTTGACAGTTTTGTGAATAAATCTCAACAATTTAGGAGTCGTTTTAAATAAAAAAATTAATTAAATTACAGTTTATATACAACAATCATTTATTATCTACCTATATTTTTGCGCACACACGGTTTCCCAAAATTCATATGTATACTGATACTAAAATTTTCTATAATTCAATAAATATTTAGGTGATTTATTTGAAAAAACAATATTACTAAGTAATAATGAAGTTCTGAACGAGCTACATTACATCATGATGTTTTTAACAACCTTTTTAATTGGATTTATCAACACTAGACGCTAACCTAAGATAATTTCCTCCCCCAGTCACGTCACGTCAAATGTCACGCACGTAGCGACATCACACGTCACATCAAATGTCACGCATGTGAGATAGTTCTTTCAGTTGACACTAGCATTTTGGGAAACCTCTCATAAAAATTTTCTCTAAAAAATACGCTATAATAAGATTATATAAACAGTTTTTCACAAATTTTATTTGTTTATTATGGGATATTCATTAAACAATTTTACTGGAAACATACAACTTTTCATGTGAATCCGCATATTAGCCCTAGAGATGAATCCTTTTCCGCAAACGCTGCAAATAAAAGATCTCTCTCCGGTGTGTGTTTTGATGTGATACCGATAGGGAGCGCCGTGGGCGAATTTCTTACCACAGTACATACATACATATGGTTTTTCACCAGTATGAACTCTCATATGAGCTCTGAGAATATCTTTGGAAATAAACTTTCTAGGACAAATCGTACACGGGAAAGGTCTGTCACCTGTATGAGTTCTTAAATGCTGACCTAATTTGCCTTTACAAGACAATCTCATACCGCAAATGTCACAAATAACCGAAGTGTCAACGCCATATTCTTTATGATTATACGAATAATGCCCTTTTAGAGCGGTGGAATTTTTGTAAGCTTTATCGCAAAGATGGCATTTGTAAATTTGTATATTTTTCTCATCGGCATGCACCAGCTTTTTATGAGTTTCCAAGTAAACGTTTCGAACGTCTTTGCCGCATATTTCGCACTGGACGAAACTTTTAGCGTTGTGAGTTTTCGAATGTTTATAAGCGCACCTTTTGATTTTGAAAATTTTGCCGCATTTTTCGCATTTCCAAAGATCGTGGCTGCGTATGTGGTTTTTAAAAACGGATTTTTTGTCTTTTGTAAAGCTGCACATGTGACATGAGTACTTGTTATCATCGGAATGAGATATCGAGTGCATTCCAAGATCGATGTGTGTTTGGAAAGATTGTCCGCAACTCTTACAAGTAACTGGTTCCGGTGTTTCGTTTAGATTAACGAATTTTTCGATTTTTATTGAATCCAATTTGATATTTCTTCCTCTTCTCTTCTTTTTTTCCGGTTTTTGTTCTTCTTTATCGTCTTCTTCCTCTTCGGAATCTGATAATCTACTAATGTCAGATTTGTCAACTTCCTCCGATTTCACGGATATTTCAACTGCCGTATCTTTATCTTTATCTACATTATTTCGTTTTCTTTTTTTCACTGGTTTCTTCTTTTCCAAATCCGTAAGGGAGTCTATCGATTTTTTTCTGTAACTCCTTTTCTTTTTAGGAGGTTCTATCGGGAACCAATCGTTGTCGTCGGACACTGTATCGGTATCGCTTTTTTCTTTTTTTAATTTCTTCGTTATTTTCAGTCTTTTAGTTTTATTCTTCGATCTAAAAATGAGTAAATTAGTTTCTTACAATTTAAATGAGGGCGGGACTATGGAGGGTAGATACAAAAAGAACAGACTTGTATAGGAGCCATGTTGGTCCAGCAGTAAGCAGTAATAGTTCAAAAACCTACCAGGCACGGCGCTAGCATAGGAAAGATTTATGAAAGAGTAAAGAGCGACAAGTTAGTTAACCTATATTTCTATATGTAGAATATTCCCCTGAATCGATTGCTGAAGACTAGAACGTTCCATCTTTCTAATTAGTCGAGTTATGAGTATTTTTGGTTTTAGAGAGTGGATTTTCGAAAATTCCATTACGTTATTTGAAGGCGAAAGAATGATTTTATTAAAAAACAGACTGTGCCAATCAATTTTTCGTCCCCAAAAACTCCCGTTTACCAATTTATAGCCAATTTCATGTCGCAAAATTTTTTATTAGTAGGAAATTTTGAGGCAAGGGTAGGTATGGAAATACTTCGAGATTAAAATTGCTCCCTGCTATCTCCCTTAATGCTTGGAAATATCAACTCAAAATTCATATCCATATGTATAATGTTCCCCTGAATCGAATGGCGGAGACTAGAACATTATATCTCTCCAATTAGTCGAGTTATGGATACATAAAGTTTCAGAAAGTGGATTTTCGAATATTTTCACGATTTAAATTGCTGACTGTTTTTCCCATTAATGCTTGGAAATATCAACTCAAAATTCATATCTATATGTAAAATGTTCCCCTGAATCGATTGCTGAAGACTAGAACGTTCCATCTTTCTAATTAGTCGAGTTATGAGTATTTTTGGTTTCAGAGAGTGGATTTTCGAAAATTTCATCACGTTATTTGAAAGCGAAAGAATGATTTTATTAAAAAACAGTCTGTGCCAATCAATTTTTCGTCACCAAAAACCACCGTTTACCAATTTATAGCCAATTTCATGTCGCAAAATTTTTTATTAGTAAAAAATTTTGAAGCAAGGGGTAGGTATGGAAATATTTCGAGATTAAAATTGCTCTCTGCTATCTCCCTTAATGCTTGGAAATATCAACTCAAAATTCATATCTGTATGTAAAATGTCCCCCTGAATCGAATGGCGGAGACTAGAACGTTATATCTCTCCAATTAGTCGAGTTATGGATACATAAAGTTTCAGAAAGTGGATTTTCGAATATTTTCACGATTTAAATTGCTCACTTTTTTCCTCTTAATGCTTGGTAATATCAACTCAAAATTCATATCTCCGTTTCACATAAGAATAAGACACCTGAAGTTTGCCAACTGTCTTGCGCATAAATCAAAATCGGTCTTGTTTATGTGTTTATGCCATAGGCGTTATAAACGATTATTTCATCGAACATCGCCAATAGTTAATTAAATTGAGTAAATTAAAAGTATAAATATTTTTTCTACTTCCGTCACTAAAACCGCATCTAAAATACAGGTTTGGCATTCGCAAAACGTCACTTTAAACACTAGTGTTTTAAGTGCAAAAAGTCAGGTTTCGTTTATCTTTTGTTTCTTAAACGTCACATCAAGTGTATCTTGTGTAATTTATATTTAATATTCCGTAATAATTTTGTAGTTGTGTGTCATTTGATTTTTCAATGACACGTCAGTTATTATCTGTCACCTTGTGAATATAATTAAAATATAACATAATTAAGATTCTGCGGGTGTAGAAAAAATATAGTGAGCACCTAGTGTCAAAATCATCTTTAGTCACTCGTTTCATTAAAACATACTGACAAGTTCACGCATACGCAACTTCAGGTGGGTTCTTCTACGTGAATAGTGTTTATTTACAATAATGTGAGAAGTTGTCCAAATTAACGTGAAAATAAAAGAAAGAAAGATACACCCCTGTCTCTTTTATAAAATATTAACGAAAGCCCGGCCACATGACGGTGTGGTTGTTATACTGTAAGTAATGGTCCAAACTAAAATGGAAGATACTTCAAAATATCACGATCTGACGTAACTGGAAAATTTACCTTGATCGGCATCGATAATAATAGTTATACTATTTGTTGAATTGTAATATCTTGTGTAGATGATAATTTAATGCCTTTCGTCAAGCTCTTTTTATATACAGATTGCGTAAATTACATCGGAACCCTCGCCTCGGATTACACAAGTACGACAAGGATATATGAAAGAGAGAGAAAGAATAATTGTGCGCGGTGATCACTTTGTTTCATCTTAGGGGTGTATACTTATTTCCCGAGACTGGCCGAATGGTCCTTTACAGAGAGAATTCACTAGTTGGTGGTATAACGGTGGTATTCAGTATGCTTCCAACATGAAAGGAGTGTTATTACGTAACCTGTACATCTTAAAATTCATTTTTGTCAACATGATCATTTCAGACCAAGTTGACAATTTCTAACTACAATAGGTTATTATTTTAGCCATTGTAACTTGAAAATAAAACAGCATTTCTTGAGAGAACCATAATTAATAAACTAAAAATCTCTTCCATTAATAAATTAAATTGAAAAAATAAAATAAGTAGGTAGGTACCTACACCTATTCTAAACATAAAATATAAACTTCCTGAAAAAATAAAAATAAAAATCCATTCTAAAGGTAAACATAATTTTAATGAATTAAGTGCTCAAATAAACCACCTTCCTGTGCCAGTCAATAACCAAATCTGTGATAAAGATTTGATCTCATATCTCTAAGATTATTTGGCGTAATGCTGGCACAAACGTGCTGTATTTTCACCCTCGAAAAAAAGTCAACGATAACGAGACAAAAATATCATTTGTATAAATTAATCTGCGCTTCTGGCAACAGCGGTTAAAACAGGGGGGCAATGAGCATTCGGCCAATCTCGGGAAATAAGTATACACCCCTAAGGTGAAAAAAAGTACACGCCTTAATGACCGCGCATAATTATTCTTTCTCTCTCTTTCAGCTGTTTTTCTGTCGTACTTGTGTAACCCGGACGATTCCGATGTAATTTACGCAATCTGTATAGTTGGTGCTCCTTGAGTCCAATTAAAATAAAACACAACTCATATATACATATTTCTAGATCTTTATTGCCTACTGCTCAATACATTTTTCTACAAATTTAAGTTGACTATGAGAATGTGAAATCCTCCAGGACTTGTTGTTTTTATTTTTGGGAACTATTTCTTATGATTAGAGTCTCTTCGAAATGGCATGTAGTAAGTTTTGTTCCATTTACGTACCATCATTCGCTTAAGAAATAATGCCTGGAGTAATTAGACTGGGACACCTTGTATATTTAGAAAACCGGACTGAAATTGAGGTATGTTCTGGTTTTTCCTTGCTTCATATATTCACTACCCAATTGTGTTCAGAATTTGAACCATAGAATTTTGATGATCAGTGAGTTTTAAGTTTCAATTAATAGTTCTTAAACTACAGGCTCAAATTGGATGAAATTTGGGAATTCACCAAGTTATATCATACTCTCATAGTCACAAAATTCAGGCTTCTCGCATTATCAATAACGAAAATACAGGGGAATTGAGGAGTTAAAAACGTAGAGATACTACAGATAGAGGCAACAAGCCATAGGCCTGAACCTCTGACTTTTTATCTCTCTCTTACATGCTGACGGATTTCGAGCTGGCTTGTTGCCTCTATCTGTAGTTTCTCTATGGATAAACATTTTCTGAATGGCTGCGGTTGATCTAGATACTCAAATCTCTATTTCATTGATGTTTTCTGATACAGATGACAACTTAGAGGAAGTAATAAGACCATGTGCTCACATATATTTTATTAACAAAAAATTGTAAGATATGTATGTATATCGAGTGAAAAAGAAAAATTAATTTTTACAAATTAAAATTTGCCTACATTATTCAATATTTAAATAAGTAGAAAACATTTAAATTTTTTGACTTATGAGAAAAGAGAGCTGTCAGTATTTGGTTACTTCCATCTGTAAAACATGTCAAAACATTCTAAGATTCCGTACTTGGTGAATGTTTACAAATTTAATCTAAATGTGATGTTTACTGTAAAAAATTTTTTTAATGATTCTACTTGTTTTTATTGTATAGAGAGCGACATATTTAGCTAATTAACTTAATTGTTATTATCAATACTAATATCCATAGGAAAATGTTGTTTGTTGAATTTTGTAACAAATTTTTCTTTCTTTCTCATGAAAAATAAACAATATTTCTGATCAATTTCAATCTATAAACCAAAAGTACAGCTCAAGCTGCGTTAGAGTCAATATTATACCCACAATAACTCCTGTATGTAAAAAACTTAAACCTGTGCAAACCAGCCAATTACTGACACAGAAAGATATTGGTAGAGGTACTGCAAATAGAATATTAAATCGCAAAGAGAAACATAAGTACACATAACTACCATAACCCACAAAACTAGGATGCCATTGAACCGTCTGACCTTATATATAGTAAACTTCTAACCCAATAATGCCCGGTTTTATAAACTCGAGTTACCTCTGCCCCGAGAGTTAACACGGTGACCGATGGGTAATACAGCGTATTATAAAGCAGGGCTACCCCACCATTTGGCTCGGGTTAACTCTCGAGTTTAGCGGTAGTCATGTTCAAAATGCTAAAATTGTGAAGCAATGGAAGGTTATGTCAAAAACATAGAAAATAAATGTACTTATACATATTATTATATCCGATATATATTTTTCCTATGGTCAAAAATTACACGGGTCAACACCAAATTTGACTTTTACTGCAAACCATAAAATTTCGATATTTTAGATGGTAATTAGACGAAAAAAAATACATGGCATGAAACAGTTTGCTTTTGTGTTTAGGAGAACTTAAATAAATTGACCACATATGAAACAAAATGCATCAGCATCGTATTTACACTTTCGTGACATTTTAAGTTTTTCTGGGCTTGTACAAAACACCTGATCGTTGTTTATGACTCGAGTGCCATCTAGGTGGCACTGTGTAAACGTAAACACTCCACTCTCATAGCGCGGTTTTTTTGAAAGTATTAAAATTAATTAAAATTTATAAAAAAATTGAAAAATGAGTATTATTACTATAACTATCACAAAAGCAAACTTTATATCAAAAAAAGGTATTTTATTTTAATTTTTGTGAACAATTAACCGGAAAGACCTAGTATAAACGTTAGGACAAAGAACGAAATTTTTTTTGTAGAGTTGTGTTATTTAGTACTGTTTTTTTATTGGATAATTTAAAAATTAATATATATATTATCCAAAACTGTATTGATATTTGTGGCACTGTTTTATGGATGAAGTGGGAGATTTATTTGAAATTTTTGAAGACTTCCTAACAGAGATTATTCAAGTAGTTAAGGTACTTCGAGATCCTAGGGTTTTTAGAGATAGAATAGAGACTAGATTACTGGAATTGATTGCTGAATTCATAAAAGAAAAAACTGTTCTGTGGCCCGACTTCCTCTATCTTTATATATTTTTACAGTGATCTTTGCATTTTAACCCGAGAGTTAACCCTCGGGGTAACTCGAGATATTTAACTCTACTTTATAAAACCGGGTATAAACGAATCAACCAGAGGTATTGGAGAGTGTCAAACTTAACCTGTTATGCATATTGCAGTGGCATGTTTTTACATAACTGTGCTGCCCACTTTCATGCTAACAGAATGTACGAGGTATGTTTTTTAAGTAAGTACCGTTTTGCGATTCCGCTGCCGCAGCGCTACGGTCGGCGTTCCGCGCATGCGCGCTGGTTACTTACATCTCTTGTCTATGCACTGACGCCATTACAGTCTGATTCTTCATTGTATACGTTGTTTACTGAGTGTTTAAGATGCCTCCGACAATAGTGAGTCCCGCCGATTGTGAAGTACGGGCTGTTATACGATTTCTTAGTGCTAAAGGCGTGAAACCGATCGATATTCATCGTGAGATCTGTGAAGTTTACGGACAAAACATTATGAGAGATGGAATGGTAAGGAAATGGGTGAGAGCATTTAAAGATGGCCGCACAAATGTGCATGATGAAGAACGGAGTTTCTAGAGTTTCAATGGGATCTAGATCATCCTCCATACAGCACTGATCTGGCGCCCAGCGACTACCATTTGTTCCTGCACTTGAAGAAACACCTGGGCGGTCAGCGTCTTCAAGAGTGTGGTTAACAAGTCAGGCGGCAGAATTTTATGAGGAGGGTATTCAAAAACTGGTGCCACGTTATGACAAGTGCCTCAATATTCACGGAAATTATGTAGAAAAGTAGATTAAGGTACAGGCTTTCATGTAAAAATAAAATTATTGCGATATCTTTGCTCGTCTTTTTTTAATTCCAAAACAGTACTTACTTAAAAAACATGCCTCGTATTACAGCGTTTGATTACAAAATTCAGCAAAACTTGATCCTAACGGTCAATTTATACACATTTCAAATTATCTAAATCGCAAATTTTCTCTATTTTTCATCTTATCTGAGTAGTGCAACTCTTTAGATGAATTTTCATATTAGCCTTAGAAATAAACCCTTTATTACACAAGGGACAAGTGTGTTTCTTTTCGCCAGTATGCGTTTTGATGTGATATCTATAAGGAGCGCTATGCGCAAATTTCTTACCGCAAAATTTACATTCGTACGGCTTTTCTCCAGTGTGCACTCTCATATGTGCGGCGAGAATATCTTTGGCAATGAATTTCTTAGGGCAAAGGTCACAACCGAAAGGTTTGTCACCTGTGTGAGTTCGTAGATGTTGTGGTAGTTTACCTTTACAAGACAATCGCATTCCGCAAATATCGCAAACTACAGAAACATCTATGCCTAATTCTTTGTGAAAAGCCGAGTAGTGTTGTCTTAAGCTACTGGGGTTTTGGTATTCTTTATCGCATATAGGACATTTGGTGATGAAGTTGGATCTTTCGTTACTGTGTAAAATCCTTTTGTGAATAGAGAGACATTGTTTTTTTAAATGTTTACCGCATATTTCGCATTGTACGGGGTTTTGTACGGTGTGTGATTGAGAGTGTTTGTACGCGCAAAGTCTACTTTTTAAAATCCTGTTACATTTTTCACATTTATATAAATCGTGGCTTTTTACGTGAACTTTAAAAGTTTTTTTATTATCTTTTCGGTAATCGCACATGTGACAGGAATAGAAACCGTCGTCGTTGTGCACCGTGGAATGGAGACCGAATTCGATATGTGTCAAAAATGCTTTAGAACAATGTGTACATATAAGAGGCTTCGATACTTCGTTTAAGTTTATGAATTTTTCCAGCACTAATTCAGGTGATTTTCGTCTACCTCGTTTTTTATTCGATGATTTCGGTTCTTCGAATTCAAAGTCGGGATCGTCTTTGATGAATGTATCCCAATTATCTTCGACAGAGACGAAGTTACTCTGGATCTTTTTTTTACGTTTTCGTGTTATTACTTTGGATCTAAAAAAAATACAGTTGTAATATATTTATTGCCGTTTAATACAAAAACTAAAAAAAAACTTTTAAATTTTAAAATATATTCGCAAGATTTACAAATTTTCTACCAAAAACGGTGAACACAAGTTAGAAAGTGAATAAAAAACCTTCTAAAAAGCTTTATCTAGCCCACTCCCCCCAAATATTATGTCTATGCCTACATACAGTATCCCCAAATAAAAACCAAAAACATTCAATAAATGGGATGTGCTCAACCGCCCAGGCACTTGAACTGAATCCCCATAGAGGAAAGTACCACGGGGCCAAACTTGCCCCAGATATGTAAAACTCTGGGCCAAGCTTGTAAGCCAGGATTGGCCCGGTCTTGGTAGAAGTATAGAGTGATAACCATGGACCAGGCTCGGTTGCCAAGACTGCGCCATGCTTAAATGCCAGGACTGGAACATGCCCAATTCCCAGGACTGTTACGACATTTAATGTTAAAATATTTAGATTATTTGTTCAACAGTTTTTCACTTAACGTCTTGTCACTTCTTCACTATTATGCTGTGAAAAACTATATCTATGCAGCATCACCTGGAAGTTAGTCATCATTATTTGTTTTCAAACAACCACTGCTACTACTTTTTGAATCATTTGAATCATTATCACTTGTACTGATAGAATCATTATTATTATCATTATCCAAATTATTATTAAACGCTTGTCGATTACACGAGTCTATGCTACTAAGATCGTTAACTTCACTCACAAAGCTGATGTTTGCTTTTGGATTATTTAAACTTTGCTCGTTAACAACTGTATTAGTTTTTTTATTTAAAACTTTTTCCGCTTTGTTTAACGCACGCCACCTTTGAACTCTAAGATACCAGCAGACATGGTTACTTTAAGTAGTGGATAACTGAAGCTCAGATTGACCTGACAAGTATGGCTGGCGATGGGGCGCTAAACGAAAATACTCGAATCACGCTGTATGTAACCGAACGGCATAAGCTAGATGTGTCCCCATTAAACGGCTACGGTTTGGTTACCCAGTCTTGGCCCAAGCTTGGATAATCATTCAAGGCTGGGTTAAACAGTCTTGGTCCAAGCTTGGATTCCCAATATATGGCCAAGGATGGGTTACCCAGTCTTGGCACAAGCTCGGACAAAGCTGGGTTAAAGAGCCTGGCCCATGCATAGGGCAGTACAGGTACGCCGAAGTTAGGTTTCCCAGTACTGGCCCAGGCTTGGCCCCTTTGTCAATTCTGGGGGTTTCCTACATGGATATTTGTACCATTTCCCATGGTATTTACTTCCATTATAGAAGCTTCGTGTCTTTTGATACTTTTAGACGTAATAAATTATCGATATCAATTTTTTTGTATTTTTGGCATTCAATATCATTATTAGATTACTAAACGATCTTTTATATTTTGTATCTAGTAATAAAACCAGATAAATTTCAAACACTATAATTGTATCCTCCACGAAGAGAAATTCATTTTTGTATCCTTTGGAACCAATTCTGGAAGCAGTTAGACCACTTGTTTGTTGGTACATTCAATATAGAGTTTTTGAAGGCATTGACTGTATCTTTTGGGGACCACGCAACAATTCGATTTTTTTCTTGCTTTAAAAACTAAATTGTTTTCGAGCTATGTGGGAAGTTGAATTGTCTTGGTGAAGGATCATTCTTCATTGGCACTTCCGGCAAACAAATCGATATATACCAATCAGCATTGTTGCTACCATCTTTTTGGAGACTTAAAAAAAGGCATGAAAGGCATGGATGCTTTCTGCTCCTTTGTTTGTCAACAACCTATATTTTTACATCAAGGAATTGGATTTCCTTGATTTTTTTTACAATAAATTTAGTAGTCAAGTTCAGAAAGTGAAATCTAAGTTATTATTGTCTTATTATTATTATTGTTATTATTATCATTACTATTATTGAGACAAAAAAGGGAAGATATTGAAGTTTTTTCAGTTTCTTTTTTTTTTGAGCACAGGGTAAGGTTTTATTTTTGTACTCAAAGCTCAAGAAAGATAATTAATTTATTGTGGATTGAGTAAAGTTAATAATTGGGTTAATATTATTTGTTCATGTAGTTCATTTTCCATCCCGTTCGCATGCAATCATTCTCAAGAAATGGGGACAACATTAAAGTATGCCAAGGGCTCATTTTTGGGGGAAGTGATAGTGGCTCTGACCCCGAGAGTTGTTAAGAAAAAGAGCATTTTCATGACTACCATTAGTGGCCTTGATCATTTCGCGAGTGCGAAATAGTATGGTGGCGCCATCTACAATTGATACTTGAAGCCGTAACCATAGGAATTGGTTTATTTGCAGGCCCCTCACCCCAGATTTTAATAGGGAAGCGAAGAATTTTAAGTTTCGGAAAACGGTGAATTTTGAACCGCCGTTTTTGCAAAAAGTAGTGGGGTAGCGAAAAAAAATCATAAGGACAACTTTTGTAGGTAATAAATTGCTCTTCATTTTTTGACTGAACAAAAATTGTCTGAGGGTCATATTTCGGCAGATACCTGATATTTTGGGAATTTAATGTACCTATGGATACCTGAAAATAAAAAATAAAAATTTTCCCGCCGGACCAGATGCCCAGGTTGACGGGTTTTTTGGCATTTATTTATTGGACTACTTTAGATTTTGTAAATTTGGGAGTACATGTACATTTCGGGTTATTCTTTGAGAAACTCTATCATAATATTTTTTTGTTCACTAGTTACTTTTTTTTAACTATTCATTTTTTAATGGACACAATAGACAAACGACAAAACCAACAACACAACTAAAAATACCGCGAAGCAAAAAAAGGTTAGGTCGAAATTGAAAACATCTTCTTCGTATTTGGTTAAAATGCATGGCAAAAGTTTACTTATACTGTCAAAATTATGTACGTTTTGATTGGCAGTACATTTTTGAGAACTTAGACAACACTGTTTCATTTTTCCCTCACCAATTTCTATTCCCTGATTTCAAGAATACTGCTTTTTGAAATCGAGTGAAATTTTGTGAGAATAGAAATGTCAACAGTTCCCTGGGAAGTCAAAATTTCAGGGAATTTCAAGAAGCGTGTACCTTGTTCCTCCTTGAGGAAGAAATTGAATGGTGTATAGGGGACATAATAATAAGTAAGTATTCAATTTTTTAAACAAGTGCTGGACAAACAACCAAATTTTGTTTCTGCCTACGTTTCAAGTGCAAAAAAAAGAATTCTCCATACCAACGTGAATTGTCAACAGATATCGTGCTTCATGTGAAAAATAATTTCGCAAACATTTTCTCGAATAATTTCATTTTAGTTGGGAATTATTGGGAATAAAACAGTAAGATCTTTTTTTTTTAAATTTAATAATAAAAAACGTAAAATATATTTAAAAAACGTTTCTATACATAATAAAAATTTCATTTAACGTTAGGCCGGCAATTTTTCATGTGATTTCTCATAGGAGCTTTCAAAATAAACCCTTTATTACAAATCGGACAGTGATGGTCCTTTTCCCCAGTATGAGTTTTAACGTGATACCTGTAAGGAGCGCCGTGTGCGAATCTTTTACCGCAATATTTACAAACGTACGGTTTTTCACCGGTATGAACCCTTAAATGCGCTACCAAAATATCTTTAGAAATAAATTTCATCGGACAAGTCGAACAAGCGAAAGGACGATCTCCCGTATGAGTCCGTAAATGTTGAGCTAGAGTCGCTTTGCAAGATAAACGCATCCCGCAAATATCGCAAACTACAGACATGTCAATACCCATCTCTTTATGAAACGCTGAATAATGTTGACGTAAGCTACCTGAGTTCTGGTACTCTTTACCACAAATCGGACATTTTGCCAAAGTTTTATTATCAGAATGAAGAGATCTTTTATGTAAGTACAAACATTGCTTTTTGAGGTGTTTTCCGCAGAGTTCGCATTGTACAGTGGTAGGGGTTTGATGGGATTTAACGTGTTTATCAGCTGAAAATTTAGTTTTTAATATTTTCC
The DNA here is from genome assembly GCA_949126875.1 of Lochmaea capreae. Classification (NCBI taxonomy): domain Eukaryota; kingdom Metazoa; phylum Arthropoda; class Insecta; order Coleoptera; family Chrysomelidae; genus Lochmaea; species Lochmaea capreae. Next base: position 26,152,319 of record OX421404.1, read on the forward strand.
CACATTTTTCGCACTTGAAAACGTCGTGAGTTTTAACATGTTTCTTAAAAGTTTGTTTAATATCTATGGAATAGTCGCATAAGTGACAGGAATATAATCCGTCTTCGCTGTGTATTCTGGAATGGTAGCCGAATTCTACGTGTGTCAGGAAGGCTTTAGAACACATCTTGCATATTAAAGGTTTTGTAATTTCATTTAGATTTATTATTTGGTCTAAATTGTACTCTTGCTCGGGTTTGTGCTGTCGTTTTTGCCTTGGAGGTTTATTTTTTACTTTAGAACTGAAATCTGGGTCTTGCGATCGCTGAGTGCTTTTTCGTTTGGTTCTTTTTTGTTTCGATCTGAAAAAAATTTACTATAACAATGTTCCAGCAGAAATAAATATACAGGATGCAGTAGGTGAACCGTGGTTTAAAAAGATCTCGAGAACTGAATTTTTTTATATTGTGTCTAATGATGTAACAACTCGAACAGAGTTCAGGGGTTCAGGGTATTCTATTTAAAAAATGAGGTTGTTGTTTTGTCACACCTTTCTATAACACTTTGTGTAATTTATGAACGGTATTCTGAAAACTACATTATTTTTTTTTAGTAGCTCAAATAAACGTTTTATCTGCCGTACCCTGTGTAATATTTATGTCTAATTGTCTACTTACCCTGTATTGAAATCCAGCGAAATTATTTTTGTCCAGTGTTTTGAAAAAATTCTTTTCACCCAAAAGAATAATTGAATGGCAAACATTAATATCACGATTAACTGGCCTATTCTGTATCCAAGTGGCAGTCAAGCAACTCTAGGTAGTCACTTTTTAACCACTTTCAATAAAATTCTGGTGACTACTAGTGGTTAAGAAGAATGATTAGTCACTTTTATCGTGTAAATCGACCCTACTTTTTCACTAACAAGTCTGATAACTGAGAAAAGTGAGGTTAGAAGAATATTTTGTTATTAGTGTTCATGATATAGTCTCCATGGTTCAAATGTTCAAAGATAAAGATAAGTTTAGTGAGATGGTGACGCCTTGATAAAATTAGAGGGTGTTTCTTTTCGAAGCTAAATCTAAAATTTGACAATCTCCCACCAACTCTTAAGCCAGAGTTCTTCCTTCCGCCACATTTCTACCTTTCTCTGACAGATGCTAGCGTTAACAACCACAAATATTGTGGTTGCTCAGAAACAACTGTAAATTAACTTTCGTAACCACTGGTTGACTCTACAGAATACCAATTGAAGATAAGTAGCAACCTAACAACTGACCTTGCTCTAAACCACTTGTTCAGTAGCAACTTTGCGATACAGAATGGCCTTGAAATAGACTAAATCGACTATAATACTTATTTGAAATATACATTTATTATAATTAAACAGAATTCAACTTATATCAATATTTTAATAATTATTTTATATCTTCGACTAAACTAAACGGTTTTGAACAAATAAGGAATGGTACTGTATTAAAAAGCAAATTTACAGACTTTCTTATGAGATTCCAAGTTATGTTTGGCTATAAATCTTTTATCACAATGGGGACATTCGAGATACTGCTCTTTATGCATCTTTCCATGATAAAAAAGACCTAGAAACAGTATCACAAAAAAAATGTTAGTTATTTGGATGGAAATGCAGTTGTTCAGCTGTTTCAATAACATTGCCAGAAACTAAAACCAAAATATTCCGAAATTTCACTGTTAAACGTGAACCATATGTTGTCGTAGAAAAAGTATAGTATAAAACACTCACAAAATTGCTCTTTATGGCAAACTTTCATACTAGTACAAAATATGCAATCAGTTTGTGCTTGATACTATTTCATGTTACCAAAGGTTTAAGATATAGTAAAAGTTACGAATATTTCTAGTTACGTCATAACTCATAAACACCATAATCAAATTAATAAGACAGTTTTCACCAGCGGCGCATCATTTTTAGAGGGTTCGGCATGAATTTCTGGTGATCTAATTGTGAGAGAAAATAAATGAAAACCAAATTTAACATATCATAGTTAGACTACAATTTGAAATTCTACAATTGTTACAAAACTCACCTCTAGAATGGCATTTAACGGTAAAAGTGGTCCGCCATTAGCCCTTTCCTTTTGGAAATATTCATGTAATTTTCTAATTTACTTTCTAATTTACTTTTGTCCAAAGGAGAGTCAAAGTAACTTTGCCGCTCTAGAGCGCCAATAGATCATTCCACGACACCTGACTTTGACAGGTCGGCCATATTTTTCTGGAGGACAACTCTACTGTTGTTCTCTCAAGATCCTAACTACGTATTCTGGAGGGGGATTGAAATGAAACAGGGAACAATGTCAAATTTCCTAACTAATCATAAACTGAATTTTTTGACACAACGCGCGTATTTGAATGTCACATGAATTTCTATAAGTTTTTAATTTGAAATTTTTAATCGTTATTGTGAAAAATAGCAACCCAGTGTTGAAGTGATAATAATAATTATGCCATAATATACCGATCGTTGAACGTTTACCATCATTGCTTATAAAGTATAAAAAGTGAGGTTAATGGTCTACAAAGTCAAAAAAATTCACAAAACTGTCAAATTACTCTAAGCTCCCAGGCTGATGCCATCAATTGACCCAGTATCAGCATGAGAGAGTCAACCTTTTATTGACCCTTTCCAAATACGTCATCGTGACGAATTTCTGTCACCGGACAACCTTCACACTAAATTCATATAACCTCAAACCGAAAAATACAACACGATAACATCCCTAACAATTTCTATTTCCACCCATCTTTTTGAAAGATGTCCGTGATCAGCTGACAACAGCTGGCGAGAGATAAAAATTTCACAAGTAACACATGGCGCAGTCAGCAAACTGTATCTGAATTGAATTTAATAATAAAAAAAATGTCAGGCGACGAAAAAAGCAATCAACAGAGGAGTTATGTTATTCAAGAGCAACAGATTCAGGTGTACAGAGAGATTAATTAAATAGTGGCCTCGCTTGGTTAATACAACCGGAAATAGAAAAAAAGATACCTTGTCTCTTGCTCTCCGCATTTCACACTTTGGCATTTTAGAATATATCAAGAACTTACTAATTAAAGTCTAACTATCATCCGTTGTTTTCCAGTATAGAATATCACATGTGCCTTCCAGAACAATATGGCCGACTTGTCAGTGGCGTAATTCTGGAATGGTCTATAAAGTAAAATTATGACATAAAGCAGAATACGTCTAATTTCCAGTTAGATTTGGATTTTCCAAAGACTTCTTTGGATAGCGATTCATCAAAAAATATCATTATATTAATTCTTATCTAACCAGATTCATTATCACGGTATGACCAAGAGATATAGTGGTACCGACAACACCGCTTTGCATCACTATATCTCTTGATAGTACTATACAGCGATTTTATGCTAAGTAGCCCGGGCGAGTGACTAGTATGAAGAACGCACCTGATCTATGCTTGTATTTCTTTCCGCAAACATTACAATGAAACGGAGTATCTCCGGTATGTACAGGCATGTGATAATCCAGCAAAGTCTTTGTTCGGAATTGTTTAGGACAAGCTGAGCACAGGAACAATTTCACATCATTATGACAAATTCTCCTGTGACTTAACAATCCTCCATTGTTATAAGTGCCATATCCACACAATTCACAAACAAAAGTTTTTTTTATACCAAACTCTTCGTGCTTTTCGGCGTAATGTCTTCTTAAATGTAGAGTTCGAGAATAGTATTTGTCGCAAACGGAACATTTCATTTTGTAATTCTGAGCTGCGTGTAAAGATGTTCTGTGATGCTGGTAGTCTTTTCTTTGTATTGGTAGATCGCACATGATGCAGTTGATTAGTTCACGTTGGCGCTCGTGGTATGCTTTGTGATGGACGAATTGTTGATGGTTGTTGAATGTCAAAGAGCATTCCTCGCATTGTAACTCTATTATTACAATCCTACAAATTTCGTTTGGCTCTCTTTCGAACAAATCGATAGTTCTGGAAAACAATCAAAGGAATTTATGCAGGAAAAATATTTTGGGTTGGCAACTTGGGCCGAAGTCCCCCATTCGACACCACCAGTCAGAGGCTTCGATTCACCAATAGCCCTTATCAGGCTCAACAGTACCCAAAAGAGGGTTTCTTGGAGGAAATGTTGAAGAATGTTTACAAAACAGTGACGTCACGCGCTTCTGATTGGTGTTTAAGCTAAGATGGCGGATTTTTATTTTTGTATTTATATTTCTACCAAATATAATGTAGAAATAAATGATTTCATTCAGAAACTAGTTTTGACCCACAGAAGATACAAGAAACTAGATAAAACTGTTACATTATTTGAAGTCGAATGTCAATTTAACAATATGGCACTGAATATCTTCTGTATGTTCCTTGTGGTGCATTCATTATTCTTTTAATTTCTCAACAAATAACAAAAAGAGTAATATGGCACTGTTTTTGACAAGAAGTTCGCGCATACGACTACAACTTCAAGTGGGTTCTTACGTGCAGCCGAGTCTAGCACTTAAGATAAAAAATAATACTCACCCCTCCATTTTTATGTAAAGTTGCACTATTCTATTGAAGTCTAATGTTAACAGTACGTATTAGTAAGAATATAGATACAAAAATGTCAATATTTTTGACGTTTTGATGCTGCTACGTCATTGGTTTATTTACAAACATTCGCCCATCTTAGGATGGGCGATATGAATTCAAGCTGGAAGTATAGATCTGTGATCCGTCAGATGTTCAACTAGAGCACTTTTTGTGGAAAAACATTAACAATTATTTATGGGTCCCTTTGTTATTTAAAATAAATGTTTTCTAACATCAACCCCAGTATTGCTACAAAAGAATTGGCCCATAATTAACAAAAACAATCATAAAACTCAAATGAGTACAAACATGTGTCAAATTTTTTAATTCTTCTCTTTTACTCTTGACTAAAAGTACTTTTACTTTTCAGTTTGCATCCATTTTTAAGAAACAAATTAAATAAAACAACATATTATTATTATTTATTCCCAACATTACATATTTTAACATGAACCCTCATGTTGCTTTTAGAAGTGAACAGTTTATAACAGACAGGGCAACTGTGCTCTTGAACTCCAGCGTGAGTCTTTAAATGATATTCTAAGCCACTTTTATATCTGTAACTCTTACCGCACATCTTACAAACAAATGGTTTGATACCAGTGTGCTTGGACATGTGATAATTTAAAGACATTTTAAATGAAAATCTTTTCGGGCACTGTTCGCAAGAGTAACGTTTCTCACCAAAATGCGTTTGTCTGTGTCTCCTTAGTAATTGGTTATTGGGGCATTCTTTACCACACAATTCACATATTTTGGAAATATTAACGCCGAATTCTTTATGTTGTGCGGCGTAGTGTCTTTGTAAACTGTCTTTGTCGAAATATTCTTTGGAACAAACTGAACATTTAACCGATCTTGAAGATTTTCCTTGGTGGTCCGCTAATTTATGCTGTTTTAAGAGATGTTTTAACATCTCTTTTCCGCAAAATCTACAGTTTCTCGTCTTGGGATATTTATGGAGTTTAATATGCTTAAAAGCAGATTGTTTTGACTTGAACGGTATATTACATTTTCGACACACATATTTGTTGTGTTTTGTGATATGTCCTTTAAAGCAGTTTACTTTATTTGTTTCGAAATTACATAAGTGGCATCGGTACAATTTTTTTTGGTGATGTATCGAAGAATGTAGACCAATATCTAAATTTGTTGACAAATTTTTGTTACAAATTGTACACGATGAAGGTTCTTGAAGTTCTGCTGTATTCGAGATGTATTCTGTAAATAATTTTTCATCAAATGTAAATTTATGGTTAATGTCAGTCTTTGGATTATCCAGGATTTTGATGGTTTTTGAAGATTTATTGTTTGAACTGAAATTTAAAATGTTAATTAATTGTTTAAAAAATGACGTGGTTATTAACCAAAGGTTATAAAATAAAAATATGGCAAGATCTTTAGCTCACAAAAATCGATTATTAGTAGATGAGCAAAGCGGGCATCACTATAGATATAGGGAAAACAATGTGTTAGAGAGAGACTGTGTCAGGCGATAAAGAGTTAGGTGAGAGGGGACAACAGTCTGGTGACGTCACCTTAGATTGATATTTGTGAGCGCTTTTTGTGATATACCGGGGCTGCTTGAAAGTAACGTAGGATGTATGAGTAATATTTATGATATACAGGGCTGCCTAAACTGAGATACCAGAGTTTGCTTAAGTAACATACGGTGTATAAGTGATATATACAAAATGCCTCAATTGATGTCACAAATATCAATCTAAGTTGACATCACCAGGCTGCTGTATCGCAAACCGCCGAGTTCTGCCTTCTCTTACCTAACTCTTTCTCTCTCTCTCTCTCTCTCTCTAACACATTGTTTTCCCTATATCTATAGTGATGCCCGCTTTGCTCATCTACAATTATTCTTTTTCTACAAATATACTGAAAATATTGTTGGACATGACGAAAATAAAATACTGTAAAAGCTTGAACAAACTGCTTATATTTATATTAGGAAAATTGTCTTGTGATTTGGAATTTAATAACTGACGTAGGGAGCAATACTTCGGAATGAATAGGATACATTCTTGTAGGAAATTTGACGCTCTACAAAAAAGAGCTCCTATAATGTTTCGATATTTTCACTACTTTCAAAGTTATTCAAGGTTAAAGTTGAATTAGTAATAAATTTTGCCATTTTTTCAATTTTTCCACGCAATAACCAAGTTTATGAAAAAATTTTATAGGACATTTTTTGTAGAGCGTTTTATTGGCTAAAATTTAACTTTATCAAAGTTTTTTATATTTTTTATGGGTCGCTATACGCATCAATCAATATTTTCAGTATATTTAAAGAAAAACAATAATAGCATTTATAAAGGAAGGGTTGAATCAACAAACATAATTAAATATTAAAATTTTATTTCACATATGTCACAATTTTCAGTTGTACGCCTTAATATAATAATTTGTAGACGTATAAACCTCTCATCTCTTTTCAAGCTGCATAATCAGCTATTCTGGCCAATCAGTATATCTAGTTTAATATTAATTTTAAAAATATACACATTAAATCTTATTGAGGAGTTATTACAAAGCAAATGGTACAAAGAAAACTACCATTTATCTTTGCAATCTTTAAAATTATCTTTCATATACTGTAATAAAGCAGTATACATCTTCCCAAATTGGATCTAATATCCTGAACATAGTCATCAGGATACAAAGCTGTTTAGAAGATGCTTTAAGTCTGTATTAAACAGACTAGATGAGTACTGGTAACAAACATTGTTTGAAGCCAACATCTCGAAGACTAGAACTTGTTTATCTGTGAAACGATGTATTGTAACCACTTTTGTATTTTTCTCTTCACAACAGATCACGATTAGCATTCGATATAAGCGGTGTTCACACGTTTACTGAAAAATACCGAAACCTTCACAGATTTACAAGCTGTTTATGAACATTCACTCACAAAGTTTTGTACAATGTTGGATTCAGTCAATTTGACTGTTTAGTGTTTACACTTCTATACTCTATTCAAATTTCATTTACGGCGCGTCAAAAAAATCCCAACCTGAATAGAGCTTAGTAGATTCAAGCCTACAGCTCATCCATTATAAAAACCGTTTCCCACGTGACAAAGAGTCGGTACAGAGATTGGCAACAGTTATGACAGATGTCATAGAAAGCGGTTTTTATACTGTACTAGCTATATATAAATTCCCACAACTTTATTCACAGTATATTTAAGAATAAATTATTAACAAATTATCTACAAGACACTTAAAACTTCACTTTTCCGGTAGCAAGTATATCGCAAGTTTTTATATGTAACCTCCAATTAGCCTTAGAGATAAAACCTTTTCCACAAATAGTACAAGAATAGTTTTTCTCGCCGGTATGCGTTTTAATGTGATACCGATAGGGAGCGTTTTGTCCGAAACCTTTACCGCAATACGAACACTTATACGGTTTTTCTCCTGTATGCACTACCATATGGGAACGTAGAGTATCTATAGCTCTAAACTTTTTATGACAGACCTCACAACTATGTGGTTTATCTCCCGTATGGATTGTCAAGTGCTTCATCAGCTTACTCTTACTTGATATTCTTTTGCCGCATATGTCACACACTACCGAAACGTCTATACCGAGCTCTCTATGATTCGCTGAAATGTGTTTTCTCACGCTAGAAGTGTACCTAAAAAAATTATGTATTACAAGTTTGTTTTTTTCGATTTTTAAGCAATTTTTAAGCTCAATTGATTACACTCAAACCCTTATAATAGACCATTTCAGATTGACATCACTGACAGGTCGGCCATATTGTACTGGGTCCTCATGTTATATTCTATTCCGTTTTCATTGTTTACTGGTAAACAACGGATGAAAATTAGAGTTTGTTCAAATTGATTTCAGGCGGAGAACTGGTAATAATTTGAAGGGAACTGGAATGTGGAGAGCAAGAGATAAGGTCTCTTTTTATCGATTTCCGGATGTCTTAACCAAGCGAGGTGACTATTTAATTGATCTCTCTGTGCATTTGAATATGTTGATCATGAATTGCATAACTCCTCTTTTGATTTTTATGTTGTCTAACATTTTAATTATTACAGTTTGCTGACTGCGCCATGTGTTATTCGTAAAGTTTTGATTATTTAAATAAAATATATTTTACATTCATTGTTCTACAAAGTCTGTCTGAAAACCAACTGACTTACACCACATGTCAAAACACACAAACTTCTAATCCAACTGATCGGGGGACCCAGCACAATATGAGTCAGGTTAGAGCGGTGTAGACATAGGTATTCTCGTCCGTCATTTTGGTGCCTTGTGGTACGTTGACGTTGTTGTTGTGTTGATCAATTATTTGGCATGAGATTCGGTATTTCTACTCAGAGACGTAGCCAGCATCCATTCGTTGGACTTTCTCATTTTTCTGGTGTTAATAGTCTGAAGGAAAGTTGGTAAAATAAAATGTTCTGTTCAATATCAAAAACTTTTCAACACAATATGTCAACTCGACACATCACAAAACAATAAAATTTAGGCACCAAAATGGCGGATGAGAATACTCATCTCTTTAGTGCCTTGTCAGGTATTCTGGAATGGTCTATTTACAGTAGAAACGACAACAGGATGGCCACAGAGTTATAACGTTCCTTCGTCAGGTGACCTTGACTACGTATAACGTGCCACTGGCAGAATATCTGGTGTATATTTTTGACATATTTATAACTTATTATTATATTTGTCTCAAGACAAGCTGTTTTAATAAAAAACTACTTATACATTACCTGTAAGCTTTATTACATATGGGACAATAGTGCTTCTGATGAGTCATTTCATCGGTATGTACGATTTTCATATGAGTCTTCAACGATTGGCTTTGTAAACTTTTCCCACACATCTCGCATTGTACTTTGTTATTTTCCATATGTCTTTCGCCATGTTTATACGCCGAATGTCGTTTTTTAAAAATCTTTTCGCATATTTTACATTTAAACACACTATGTTGCAGCATGTGTGCTTTAATTTGTTTCTTTTCTTCAGTTTTAAAATCACAAAAGTGGCATGTAAAGTGATTGTCGTTGTTGTGTTTCGCTGAATGGTATGCGTATTCTCTGTTTGTTTGGAAAGTTTCGTCGCAAATCGGACATACTAAAGGATTTGGGAGTTCGTCTAAGTTTATTATGTTGGGATTGCTGTCTTTCTGTAATAATCTTTGTATTTCTCTTAGTGAAGGTTTTTCTACTTTTTGTTCTCGCTTTTTACGCACTTTTTCTTTTTTTAATTTCGGTTTATCTTCTTCTGTGAAACCGTCATATTTGTCGTTTTCAATTTCTATTTTTATATTCTTGTTTAGTGGTTTTTCTATTTTTTTCACGGGTAGTTTGTCAATTTTTTTATTCGGCTTTTTATTTTTCCTACAAAATAATTTATTTAATACATTGACTAAAGTAAATAAAACAATAATTGGAAATATTCGTATTTATTAAAACCTGAAAAACTTCTTCTTTACTTGTTAACACCATCCCATAATACACAAATCACAAAAAAGTTACCGAATACCGGTGGACAAGCCTGGAGCCCTACTTAATATCACGTTTGTCAATCTAACATTGCAACACCCTGTATAGGAGCCCGTAGCGAATTCTCAATTTAACTCCCTTTCATTTTATAGGTTAGTTTCAAGATAAAACTTTTTCAGATTATTTTTATAGTAAATTAAAAGGTTCATAAATTTACCATGCCTGACACATAGTGGCGATAGTTTTACTGCAATCGCTTGTTTTTCAGTTAGAACTAACCTTAAAAAGACAGCTGTGTCAAAATTTCATGAAATTCTATTTATTAGTTTGTGAGTTATTGTGCAAAGAAAGCCGCTACTTTTAATATTTTCAAAACAATGGATCAGAAACAATTTCATGTTTTAATTTTACACTAGTTCTCTGCTCTGTTCAAAGTGGGTGCAGCGTTTGCTCAGTGTTGACCAAAAACAAGAACGTGTTGATGCTTCTGAGCAGTATTTGACCATGTTTAAACGTAGAAAACCGGAATTTTTGCGTTGATATGTGACAATGGATGAAATATGGATCCATCATTTCACACCGGAATCAAAACGATCGTCATCTGAATGGAAAGCAACTGGAGAACCTCGTCCAAAGCGCCCGAAAGCACAACAATCGGCTGAAAAGGTTGTGGACTTGGTATTTTGGGATGTACGTGAAGTATTATTCATCGACTATCTTGAAAAGGGAAATACCATCAACAGTGAAAACTATAAAGCGTTATTGGAGCGTTTGAAGACCGAAATTGCAAATAAACGTCCGCATATGGCCAAGAAAACAATTTTGTTTCATCAAGTCAATCAAAACAATGGCAAAACTACGTGAATTGAATTTCGAATTGCTCCCACATCCACCGTATTCACCAGATTTGGCTCCCAGTGACTACTGACTGTTCGAAGACCTGAAAAAATGCTCTCCGGTAAGAAATTTCGATCGAATAAAGAGGTTATCGCTGACACTGAGGTATATTTTGAGGCAAAAGATACATCGTTCTACAAAAGTGGTATTATAAAACGTGTTTTCTCTGTTAGGCCCGGGACTTTTCAGCCCATGTGTTATGTATATCGACCACACCCGTGAATATTTCGTTAGGTTACTAGAGCATATTATATGAGGGTGAAATTATTAAATTTAACACAGCCATAAGCTTTTTTTATAGTCAACATTTTTATTTTATCATTGTGGGTTTTTAGGACAAATAAATTTTGGGGCAAAATAAAATGTAGTTTTTTTAATAAAAAAATATATTGCATTCACTATTACGAGTATTTTTGTACAAAAAAAAACGTTTGTTATCGAGTCTAGTTACTATATTACAATCAGAACATATTATATATTTATTTATATTTACTATAACTGTTAGTCCAGTAAATAAAGGCACCAACCTGTTCATCTCATTATTGTCGGACTTTTTTTTGCAACTTGTAGGTATTCATGTAGATTACTCTCTGAAAATATGTCCTCCGCGGGATTTGCGGAAAGGGCTGGAAAATGGCCCATGATCCCGAAAATTCAGTTTTTGGCCGATATCTCCCGAAATATGCTACTTAGGGAAGTGGGGTTTTACCAGAAATGAAGTACAGTTCATTACCTACAAAAATGGTCCCCATCATTTTTGTCCCTGGATCAATATTTCTTGCGAAAATTTTCCGGAAAACTAAAAAACTTAGCCAAAAATTTTAAAAACCATCGAAAAGAGGACATTTTCAGCTTTCCAATGGTGTGCATTAAAGACCGATATTGCCAATCATTGTTTATCAATTTGCGGTAGACACGAGAATTTTCAGAAAACTCCGGAATTCAAAAAAAAAACGTCCCAAGAAAAACATGTTGTTTATAAAAATACACAAAAATTATTTATTCATTCTTTCGGAATACATTCATCACCTATCAAAGTCCCATTATCCAAAAGGTTTCGGTAAAACTACGCTTAATTTAAAAAATATGAACCGATTGATAAGGGCGGTCAAATATTCAGGAAAAATAAAGTTTGCCCAGTTTTTTCAATATTTCTGGAAAATAAAAAAAACGAAAAAGTTACACGAGGTTATAGGTACAGGTCCCTCCTTTCATATGCACTTTGAATCATGAAAAAATATTCATTTTTACTCAAGTTATGGGCCAATTTGCCCGCCCTCTCATGTCTACATTCACGGAGCGTGCTCCCGGAGACGCCGCGCAGCAGCTCGAAATCCAAGGTACGCTTGGACCCGTTTATCTCGAAAACGGTTAAACTTTTGACAAAAATGATAAGGGTCATTTTTGTAGATAATAAACTGCTCTCCATTTCTGGCAAAACCCCATTTCTCTAAGTGTCATATTTCCGGAGATATCGGCGGAAAACTCAATTTTTGGGATTATTGGCCATTTTTCAGCCCCTTCCGCAAATTTCGCGGAGGACATATTTTCAGAGAGTAATCTACCCGTGAATACCTACAAGTTGCAAAAAAAAAGTCCGACAATAATGAGATGAACAGGTTGGGGGGTTTCTCGGTCTTTATTTACTGGACTACTGCCTTATTTCGAGTATTGTATGGTATCAAAGTGATGTCAAATTATATACAGTGTGTTTCAAGAAGCTGGATACAAATATGGTTGAAAATTATTTATCTCACAAATATTCCAAATAAAGAGGAAGGAATGGAATATTTTTTCTCTCTTTTTATGATGAATTAAAAATTTGAATTTTAACTTGCTTCAAGGCAAATTGTTTTCTTTTGTATTTTCAAGACTTTTACCTCAGTTATTGTTCCATCTGTATTCAGTCAACTGTAATCAGAGCTTGGATCGTTACTAAAAAAAGTAACGAAATTCTAAAAATGCATAACATTGTTATAATATGTAGGTACACTCAATGTTGCTGTTAATGTAAGGGAGCTAGTGGCAAAATCATGTGAATTTGCTCACAATGCAAATATACAGCGTATAACAAAAATGTGTGCAATAAATTTAATAGCTTCTGAGGTCAAAAATAAGTTGACTTAAGCTAATAACTTTCTTATACACAGTAGAGGTGACAAACTATCGATAGAGGTCACCATCGATTCACTATCGATCGGAAAAATAAACTTATCTATAATTCCAAAAGTTAACCCGGTAGAGAATCATCTATCTACAATCAAAGTTCAGAGACATCTGGTAAACTGACTCATTTACCAAATTATTCTGACTGGAGTATTTTGAGATATTGTTATTAAGATGTTCAAAATTCACAATTCAGATTAAAAAACAAACATAAGTAAGGTTATATCTTCTTCTTTTTCTTGTTCTATATCTTTTTCAGTTTGTTTTTAATGATTGGACACTCTTGGACAGCCCAAATCCTACGGCTACGGCTACGGCCGGTCAAGTCTGGTTTTCTTACTATCGAAAAATATCGATTGTGTTAGTTAATGGAAAGTAACGTTTTTTTTCCATCACTCTGACTGTAATTTAAAATTTTGTTATGAATAATGACTAGAGGTAAACTTGGTGCAGATGGAGCTAGTAGGGGTATTGGTATGATTGAGGCTGGTCGTCTTCAAAAAGAAGTTGCGTCATTTTGAGGGTTCTCCGTAGATAACCAGCCAATGGAAAGTGAAAGAAAGTCCTAGAAGTGGACTGATCGTTATCTGACTGACCACAATAACTTTGGGACACCACGTGATTCAACGTAGGGCCGCCTCGAATGCGATGCCGAGCTGACTGGCTGCGGCTTGGAGCCAGCGGCGGAGTAACGGGCGCTTTTCGGTACTGATTTTTTGATTGTTTGATAAAATTATGCAGACGTAGTACATTGCGGGTTAATAACCATACCAACATTATCTACACTCACAACTTCTTTTTTAATAAAACAACTTTTCAAATGTATCCTCATATTTCCTTTAGAAATAAATCCTCTACCGCAAATTGGACAGCTGCAGGATTTTTCTCCTGTATGAGTTTTCAGATGGTACCTGTAAGGGGCACCCTGAGCAAACTCCTTTCCGCAATACATGCAAATATAGGGTTTCTCTCCAGTATGGACTCGCATATGCGACGTCATAAGATCTTTGGTTATAAATTTTCTAGAGCAAATAGGACAAGGGAAGGGTTTATCACCGGTGTGGGTACGTAAATGTTGTCTTAGTTTGCTTTTGCACGAAAGGCTTTTACCGCAAACGTCGCATATAACTGTATAATCTACCCCTAATTCTCTGTGTTGACTAGAATAATGCATTTTTAAACCGCTTTTGTACAAATAAGATTTGAGGCAAATTTTGCATTGGTGTTTGAATAAAGGACCGTCAGTGACGATTTCCATGTGGATGTTGGCCATGTGTGTCGTCAAGCCCCATTCGGAGTTTAATTGTTTGCCGCAAATTTTACATTCGAAATATTTTTCCCAGCTATGCGAATGATTCAATGCTGTTGATTCTCTTTTGTAGATCCTGTTGCATATCTCGCATTTGAATCTCTTGTGGGACAGTACGTGTTTTTCGAAAGATTTCTTTTTCAAGACTTTTTTGTTACAAATGTGGCAAGAGTAGAAGCCGTTGCTTTCGTGGGTTTTGGAGTGGAATGCGAAATCCAAGAGGTTTTCGAATGTTGCTTCGCACGAAGGGCACGTTCTTGGTTCGTCGTTGTCGAATAAGTTTTGGATTTTGTTTTCTTTTTCTTTGGTTAATTTTATAGTTTTTGGTCTTTTAGATGATTGTTTTAGTTTGGGTTTTGATTGTTTGGATAAACTATTTTTCGTTTTTTTGTATTTTCTTCTGGTTTTTTTGTACCTAAAATTATTATTTCGATTAATACAAAGACAATACAAATGAAAATTAAAAACAAATCGTATCATTATAATAGCTCGAAGACGAGTTTCATATAAATTATTCACATCCAAAAAGTAGTACGATTACCAGAAAAATATGTTTGTCACAAAACTGTTTGGAATGTTCCAAACGAAAATTTATTGTATCCATATCATATCCAACAATTGCTACATAATTGCTATCTTCTCTGTTTGCAGTCTTGCCAATGGATTGCAAAACAATACCAATTTTATTTACAGATGAAACCCACTTCTCAAGACATGGCATACATAATAAATGTAAATTCACAAGTCACTGTTGTCCAGCACTCCTTTTTCGGTCAAAGTTTGGATTGGAATTATCGACGATGTATGTATGTTTGTATGTATGATGGGGTGACATTCACTGATACCTAAAAGATCTATTGTGTCCCCTTACTTTCACTTGGTTCCTTTAGTCCAATGCTGTCCCCTAGGATTAATTATCGACGATTATTTATTAGGACCATTTTTCCTTGAACTGAGATAAATATTTTCATTTCCTAAAAAATGAAATTCCAGTCTAGTTATCCAGACCGTTGAGTAGGACAAAAATATCCACACCCATGGCCCCCAAGGTTTCCTCTGGTTTTCCTCTGGATCTTTGTGTGTGGGGATATTCAAAATCACTCGTTTACTATAAGACGTCGGGTAGAGTTGCACATTTTGAACATTTACTCTGAAATGTACTAATTTTATGTCCCCTCTTTACCAATTGGCAAAGTCAGCGACTGTAAAAACGTCTTCCTTTGAAGGAGACTTCAGCGATTTTCATTGGCACACGGCTGGCTTATTGGCACGTGCCAACGATCGCGTCTACATCGAATCGGCATAGTATGGACGCGACTTTACAATGATACTGTATACTTCTTGTATGTATTTTATTTATTTTTATGAAAATATTTACATTTTTAAACATTAGCCTTCTGTTTTACTTAAGGTTGGAATAAAGGACATGTTTGTGATAAATTATTTATTTATTTACAATAAAATTATAAAAGTTTGTGTTATACAAAAACTTTACATTTTTACACCATTTTAACAAAATATTCTTATATACAGTCTCAGCAAATATTTATATTCCATCAAGTAGAATCTCATATAGAAGATATACACAAAATTGTGTAAGTCTAAGAGAGAACACCAATTTTCCACTACTCGAAACACCCACTGATATTTCTCTTCCACTCATAGAGTGGCTTTACAGAATTTACTTATTTGCCGAATCTGTATAAAACGTTACCATAATAAAAACCGCAAAACCAATTAATTCAAAAATAATATCTACCATTTAAATTTAGACCAATTTTTACATTATTTTCAAAGAATTTTCAATAATTTTATAATATCTGTCAAATACTCACTATATCCGTCAATATACATATTGCGAAAAGTCTATATGCGCCATACGATTTACACAAGTACGACAAGGAAAATATAAGCAAAACTACTTGAAGGAGAGAGAATAATAACTGTGACACTGTTGCCGGATTAAAGTGTTTAGTTTTACCTATAGTGCATGAGCTAGAAAAAAAGTTAACGATAACTAGACAAAAGTATCATTTGTACAAATTAGTCTTCGCCTCTGGCAACAGCGGTTAAAATAGGGAGGCACTGAACACACCCCAACTGTTTTTGGTAGCTGGAATCACCCTCTCTTTCAAGTAGTTTTGCTCATATTTTTCTTGTTGTCGTATGGCACGAATAGACTTTTCGCAATCTGTATATTTGTCTATTGTCGGCTTTTAGACCAGAAAATATAAACCGAAAATGACCATTTTGCACGGCTGACATTGTTAAAACGTCAATTAATTTTTTTTTCCCCGGGAAAAATAGGAAAGATGCGATGAACATTATTCGCTTTAGTAGGTCTGATTTTTTGTGTACAGGTAGTGTAAACGATGTACAAGATGACATGACGAAAAAATTAACCGTACTATAGCGAACAAAGCAACAAGAAGGAATGGGATCCAAATACCATTACCAGACTTAAGAAGAATGCCATTAAATGGTACACAGACGGTTCAAAAGCAATAGAAGGAACTGGGATAGGAGTGTAAGGGCCAGGAACCAAACACTCTGAAAGCTTGGGAAAAACCCCAAGCATCTTTCAAGCGGAAATTCACGCTATAAGAAAGTGTGCCCTGTTGAATATTGACAAAGGATATAAGCAGTTATTTAAGACATACATACATAGCGAACAATGTTCATCGCCCTATATTCCTTGTCCAATAGTAAATATATCAACATAACTTTTTTACAACCATTAGTGAAAATTTTTTTCTCCCCAACACTAAATGGATATATTAAAAGACATTTTAAATGCACCACAGTAATAGTGTTTTGTACCTTTTAACAACCTTGCGAGTCCAAGAGTGAACTAAAGTATTTTCAAGGTCATTTCCTTCCTGAAAGCAAGCTTACCAAAAATACATATCGATTTGGCTATTCCAAGCCTATCATCCCATTTGAAAATTAACCTAATCATACCTTATGATCAGAATCGATTATTTGATAAGCTTTCTATATGGAAGAAAATCAATTTGAGAAATCTGGAATTAGTGTCTAGCTAATAAAATCAATCCCTGATAGCAGCACAGCACGTTTTAGTATGAATCTTAAGATTACTATTAGAAATGAAGGCTTTACCACAAATTGTACAATTGTACCTACGGTCCCCGGTGTGAATTTTAATATGGTATCTATAAGGTGCAGACTGACCGAACCTTTTTCCACAAAAAGAGCACACGTACGGTTTTTCACCAGTATGGACTCTCATGTGCGACGTTAACAAACATTTAGTAGCAAAATGCCTGACGCATATCGAACAAGGAAACGGCTTTTGTCCAGTATGTGTGCGCATGTGTCTGGTAAGTCTAGTTCTATTCGATATTCTTTTACCGCAAACCTCACAAATTACCGTTAAATCGACTCCCATCTCGCGATGCATGCTGGAATAATGTCTTCTTAAGCCCGTTTCAGATTCGTAATGTTTTTTACAAAGAGGACAGTCGAATTTGACTAGAGGTTTTCCGGTTATAATTTCGTGGTGAATTGTATTTAAATGAGTGTCTAAACTTTTTGAATTTGCGAGATGTTTACCGCAAATTTCGCACGGGTACATTTTTTCGCCGGTATGGCTGTAGGAGTGTTTTAACGCCGCTCGGGATTTCCGGAAGATTTTGCTACAAATTATACATTTGTAACCTGCGTGACCGTTGATGTGTCTTTTTATACGGAACTTTGTAGCTACGGAGAATCCGCATAGATGGCAGCTGTGTATTTTGGCTTCGCTGTGATTTCTAGAATGTAGCGCTAGTTCTAGGTGGCTGTTGAATGCTTTTTCGCAATTTGGACATAAAAGTGGTTTGTCAAGTTTTAATATGTCGATTAGTTTCATCATTTTTTCGTCTATTTCTGGTTCTGGCAATGTTATTGGTGCTTTTTTCTTCAATTTTTTCTTGTTATTATTAAAACTAAAAAAAATTAGAGTTATATACAAAATTTCAGGGTTAAATCATTATTATTATTACTCTAGCTGAATTAATTTTGAAAAAAAAGGATATGACAAAAAAAGGCTTTTCGAAAAGGCAAAATACCTACGGTGATACACATAGATTCAAAGATTTGCATCACCCAATATCTCCAAAATTAGTTTTTTCTTCACCAAGAATGGACTGGATACTAATAAATTGATTAGTTTCAAGTAAAAAAAACATTTTGTTCAAATTTTTTTGTTGGATACTATATCTTTGGACTGCACTTGAACTGAATCTTTCATTCCAGAAGCTTCGTGTCTTCTATGTGGGCCATTAGTTTGATTGGAGAGATTTTTAGTAGTTGTTATTGTTTCCTCTCCTTGTAAATTCCCACAGAAGCGGAGTATGTGAGTAGGTGTTTCACAATAGAGTTCACATTTGCCCATTCCGTTCAGATGCTTCCTCATGGTGGAGTGTCCAATCACCAGGTCGGTATCTGTCTTCAAATGTGTCTTACACAGTTTCATCAGCCTGGATGAAAGTTCCTTGTCTACCTTATTCATTAAACTCTTTGTATGGAGGTGTTTTTTTGTCAGCCTCCATTTGAGTTGGTGTTCCTAGATCAAAGGTTTGTGGCTAATAAAGTTGGTAGATCGAAAAAGAAACAAATTCTCTTCGTGATAGACTTAGGAGCGGTAGAAGGTGTGTTAGCAATGAACGGCAAAACCGCTGTATCAACTTGGCGATTTAGAGAAACCTTACCATGACATTACCAGCACTTCAAAGAGGTATGAACAGTATTGGTCTCTTCATTTCGGAGACCCGTAGAGGAGGTAGCGATATGTTTTGGGATGGGATTATGTTCAACGACCGCACAGAATTAATTTCAAGTTCAGAGAACAATGACTGGTGATAAATACATCAGGGCGATTCTACATACACACGTGAGACTATCAGCTTTCGTTTTTATGAACGATGACGCCCATCCTTATTGCACCAGAGCATGGAATGGAATCTGGTTAACAGTATGGGTAGGCATCTATAGTCCGTTGTGCGTTTTAAAATTGACATGCTGTATAGAGGAAAATATCAAATAAGAGTTTGGATTAAGTGAAAACCAAGTGTTAGTTATAAAAGCTCATATATTTACAATTTTCAAATAAATATTTCTATTTCAAATGTACAGGATGCAGCAACTACAATAAAAGATGTCAACTGGTACCACAATGTAGCACCACGCATTATGAACATGTTGTTTTTCTGTTATTAACGCTTTTAACGAATGATTTGGCTAACTTACAGCCCCGATCTCAATCCTATTGCTATTGCTGTACTTCGGCTTTGATATTGGATTGATCGCAATTTTTCATATGAATTTTCATATTGCTCAACGAAATAAACCCTTTTTTACAAATAAGACAAACGTGAGATCTTTCACCAGTGTGAGTTTTAATATGATACCTATAAGGAGCCAATTGCGCGAACTTTTTCCCGCAAAACGTACAAGTAAAAGGTTTTTCGCCGGTATGGATCCTCTCGTGAATTTTCAATTCTTGCTTTTTCGAAAAACTTTTTTTACAAACTTGGCATTCATGCGGTTTGTAACCGGAGTGTACTCTTAAGTGGTATTTTAATTTGTTTCTGGTAGCGATAGTTTTTCCACAAATATCACATACGACTGAATAGTCGTAGCCTAATTCTTTGTGACTCGAAGAGTAATGCCGTACCAATCCCGAATGGCTTTCGTAATGTTTGTTGCAAACTTTACAATCGTATTTTTGTAGAGGTTTGCCTGTGATGATTTCGTAGTGGGTATTGCGTCTGTGAGCTGTTAGACTTTTGGTGTAAGGAAAATGCTTTCCGCATATTTCGCACTGGAACGGTTTTTCCCCTGTATGAAAATATTTATGTTCCACTGCGTCTTTACTTTGCTTAAAAGTTTTGGTACAAATGGGACATTTATATTTGTTAATTCCTTCGTGCTCACGCATATGCAGATCAAACGGTGTTTTGGAAATATTGGAATAATCGCAGATGTGACAAGAGTATGTACCATCTGAAGTATGTTCTTTGGAATGGAAGGCAAAGTCTAAATTATTTTTAAATTCTTTTAAACAGAATTTACATGTTAAAGGTTCATCTAAATCTATCGGTTTTGCTATAAGCATTGGATCTTTGGTATAAACTGCTCGGGGTTTTCTCTCGCGTTGTTGACTGTCTCCGTTTTCTTTAAATTTTTTCTTTACGTATTTTCGTTTTTTTCGTACACTGAAACAAACTCTTTATTAATATTTACAGAGATAATAGGGTTTGAAACTTACTACCGATCAAACAATAACTGAAATTACAAGAAGAAAAAATTGAACTTTGTTGCTTCAAATCAATTTATTAATCATTAAGGTATGCTCACACTCGTGTCAAGACAGAATTGTCTTCCCTTTTCGGCGTTACCTATTTCTTCCAATACTGGAGTTGATAAGGCAAAAATATTCCGGCCTCCAAAAGGATTTTTCAGTCACCCCCTTTGGTACTTCATCTGCTATTTAATTTCTTTCTCTTCCAGTTTGTACTGGAACCCACAGTAGCGTAACGATATTGTTTTCTCCTAGTTCATCGGGTTTATCTAGTAGTCTAGTTGAAAAACGTGTTAATACTTGATAAAGCTCATAAAAATATGAGTCATGACGTATAGAAAAATGTATCGAAAGTATGTAATAGCACATAAAAAATTGCAATTGTTATTAACAAATTGTAATGAAAAAATCTATCTTTAGTTTTTTGTTAATAACTCAAAAACTATGAGTATACACTGTGTCCGTAAAGTATGGAACAAATTCATTTTTAGCTAAACAGGCCATTTTATAAGAAATAATCCTGAAACACGTCGATTTTTGATTTTAATTTACCGTATTTTAAAATAATATTCTAATACCATACTTATTTCCCGAGACTGGCCGAATGCTCATTGCCCCCCTATTTTAACCGCTGTTGCCAGAAGCGCAGATTAATTTGTACAAATGATATTTTTGTCTCGTTATCGTTGACTTTTTTTCGAGGGTGAAAATACAGCACGTTCGTGCCAGCATTACGCCAAATAATCTTAGAGATATGAGATCAAATCTTTATCACAGATTTGGTTATTGTCTGGCACAGGAAGGTGGTTTATTTGAGCACTTAATTCATTAAAATTATGTTTACCTTTAGAATGGATTTTTATTACCTACCTACTTATTTTATTTTTTCAATTTAATTTATTAATGGAAGGGATTTTTAGTTTATTAATTATGGTTCTCTCAAGAAATGCTGTTTTATTTTCAAGTTACAATGGCTAAAATAATATCCTATTGTAGTTAGAAATTGTCAACTTGGTCTGAAATGATCATGTTGACAAAAATGAATTTTAAGATGTACAGGTTACGTAATAACGATTGTATTTTTTTATTTCCTTGACACCCTCACTCCTTCCATGTTGGGAGCATACTAAATACCACCAACTAGTGAATTCTCTCTGTAAAGGACCATTCGGCCAGTCTCGGGAAATAAGTATACACCCCTAAGATGAAACAAAGTGATGACCGCGCACAATTATTCTTTCTCTCTCTTTCATACATCCTTGTAGTACTTGTGTAATCCGAGGCGAGGGTTCCGATGTAATTTACGCAATCTGTATAATTCGGGAAAGATGATTGAAAATAAAACTAACCAAATTTTTCGAATTTTATGTATTGCATTATCAAGTAATCTTTTCAGACTTGTGACAATTCTTTACATGATGCTTTAAATTTCCCCCGGAAATATACCCTTTCCCGCATACAACGCAACTAAAAGGCTTTTCGCCGGTATGCAACTTTAAATGATAGTTGAAAGAGGAGTTGTGAGCGAACATTTTTCCGCAGAATCTGCAAGTATATCGTTTCTCTCCAGTATGCACGGACTGATGCTGTTTCAATTCAGCAGATCGTGAAAAAGTTTTAGAACATAATTTACAAGAATACGGTTTTTCCGCACTATGCGTCGGCTTGTGAAGGTTCAATTTCGCTTTGCTTGAAAAGTTCATTCCGCAAATTTCACATAAAGCAGGCCTGAACTTGTACAATTCCTTGTGATGTCGAAAATTGTGATGCGCCAATCCGGCTTCGTTGCTGTAATGTTTATTACACAATTTGCAATCAAATTTTTCTTGCTTCTGTCCAGTAAGAGTTTCGTAGTGTATTTTATTTTTGTGGTTTTTCGCCGAAGCTGAAGAACAGAATCCTTTTCCACATATGTCGCATTCGAAGGGTTTTTTATTTTCGTGGACGTATCGGTGTTCGTAGGCTATTCTAAGTGTAGGAAACTGCCTTAGACATAAAGGGCATTGGTACTTTTTTATACCTTCGTGGTCGCGTATATGTTTTTCCAGCATCGACTTTTTATGGATAGTATACTCCGCACAAATATGGCAATCGTATAGTTCTTTTTTATTGTGCTCTATCGAATGGTATCCGAAATCTATATTATTGGTGAAGGTTTTATTGCATTGTTTACATTCTAATGGTGTTTCTAATTTGGCAGGTTTTACTATGTAGTTTTCGTGGTCCTCTTCAGGGATTTTGGAAAGAATCCCTCGCACACCATTTCTTCGTGTCATTATATTTAAACTAGTTTTCACTATTTCTCTTTTCCGGGTATCTCTAAAACAAATGAGGTTAGATTGTCTTAGAGATCAATTAGTCCAAGAAAATAGACCTTAAAATACAAAAGAAAATATGGAAAATAATACAAAAAATAGAATTATACCCCGTAAGGAATTAGACCTTTAAAAGTGAAGTGAGGCGACATCAAGACATCAGTGGCGATTCGTGGAGTTTGACAGTAGGTGGGCAGAAAAAATTAAAAACCAGAAATTACAAATTTTCTTATACCTACAATTTGAAACTTTGTCACTAGTCTCGCTACCCGCCTAAACCTGTTGTACAAACATGGTTCAGTAGCAGTTCTACTAAACCTATATTTGCAAGTGTTGGTAGAACTTATTTCGAACTGACGCATGCGTATGAAGTAAATTGGTGAAAATGTTTGTCAAAAGAAGAAGTCACATAACTAATTTTGCATATGGGGGGATTGTTCGTACCTATTAGCCACAAAGCGAACGGTTTTTTTAGAAATCTTTTAATAAACTCATAATCCCTCCAACATTTATACGCTCTCTATACACCCGAGGTCTTCTCGGGTGTTGTACGATTTCAATAAGTTCCAAAAAATCCTCATCATCGGTTAAAATATCCATATTTGACTTTGATAAACTTTTAATTTGAAAATAAATTAAGTACAGGTTATGTTTGCATGATAACAATTTATGTTTCGTGCTTAAGCTTACATTAAAGCTGCCCTCTTGAATGCTTTACTAAGCTTAAGGTTTAAATCAAGTTCAACCGTAAGCTTACTTTGTACAACAGCAATCTGATGCTGAACCTGAGTTCACACTTGAGCCTTCACTAAGCTACAATTGTACAACCGGGCCTTAGGGTCGGTTGTACAATCAAAGCTTAAGTACAGACTTAGATAAGCAACCCTTAACTCTAAACTCAGCTTAATAAACATTGATAGTTGATAGTTAATAGTTGATAGTCAAGATTAACTATAGTAAAGAAATAATTTTTGGTCCCTATCTGACACAACGAAAAAATTTGACATTATTGTGGTTTGATTCCCAAAAAATAAGAGAAAAAATAATATTCTGTTTTTTATTTTGCTAAACCTAGTTATACCACAGATAATTTAGAATAGGTTAAGTGTGATAGAAACGGTATAAAAGTGGCCAGATCTGTATATTCAAACCAGTGAAAGTAACTGGGTGCTAAATCTGGAGAATAAGGTGTACATAGAAATCGTATTAGTGTTTTACACATTGGAGCAGATAATCCTCATGTACAAACGTTTATGCAAGATAGACTTTTGATATCCATAATGTGTAGATATTTAATTAAAAAAAAAACGAAAAAAATAATAAATTTAATCAATAAAAACAGACATATTTTTCAATTTTGTATAGTTTTATCAATATTTTTGGGCCCACGGCAAGTTTTCAAGTGAATCCGCAAATTCCCCGCTGAAATATACTTCTTCCCGCATATCATACAGCTCTTGTCCTTTTCTCCTGTGTGGATTTTTATATGATACCGATGCGCAGAGTCATGAGCAAACTTTTTCCCACAATAAGAACAAGTATACTTTTTTTCCCCTGTATGAGTCCGTTCGTGTATATTTCTACTACTTGTAATAGCGAACGTTCTAGAGCAGTACCTACAAGAATACGGTCTATCGCCTGTATGAGTGCGCAAGTGTCGTAACATATCGCTGCGACTTCTGAAAGACTGCGCGCCACAAAATTCGCAAAGTTTATTATAGTGGTGTTGATTGTGCGAATTGAATTTGTGTTTAATTAATAGTGCTGTACTAGCGAAGGCTTCATTGCAAATAGTACATCTGAATGATGTAAACGTAGATGAGGAATCAGAAACAATTTTTGGATGGAATTTTCTTTTATGCGTCACTACAGATCCAGAGTGGTGGAATCCTTTTCCACAAATATCACATTCGAAAGGTATTTGGCCGTTGTGCAGAAACTGATGTTCATAAGCAACAACCAATCTTACGAACTGCTTCTCACAAATGGGACATTTAAACATTTTTTTACCTTCGTGGTCTAGTACGTGAAGTTCTAAGGCGCTTTTGCTTTTTATTTGCAAGTCGCAAATGTGACAGGAGTAAATTTTATTTTTGCTATGTTCACGAGAATGTAGTGCGAAGACTACGTTGTTTTTGAAATATTTGCTACAAGTTTCACAATTTAAGGGGATGTCTAATTCGGCGGGTTTAACTAGGTATTTTTCGATGTCTAATTTTACGTTCCCGAAGTAATTTTTTCCTTTTTTTCTTTGAAGTTTCCTAAAAAATAGTTTTATTTACGTCATATTCAAACAAGTGAATTGTAAATGATCCAATGACGTATGAAAGATAGACCAGCCTTCACACATCATTACCTACACAATGTTTTGGTCGCAACATAAATCAGGGAAAGTACAACGAGCAGTAGCGTATATTTCGAAAGGGTTCATTTAAACTATGTTATGAAAACTATTTTTAGACTAAGTGATGTACGTTATTATAAGTGGAAATTATATCGAAGATCAACAAGTTTTGCACTACAGATTATAAACATGTTAATATAATATTATTAATATTTTCAATTTTATTAATGTTAAGGAACTAACATTAACAAACATAATTCACTTTAGTGAATTTTGAATCATAATTCACTCTAATAGATATATGGGCATCATATACCTTTTGTTAGGAGGTGAAATATTGACTTATGTGGTCCTGGACAAACAATATTATTATGAAAACCAATGTTGAATCCCTCGTCTTATACCCAGACTACGCTCATGCTTCTATAACCTTACCGTGAAATGACAGATTATCATTCTTATTCCAAGTATTTTCACACACCATACATTTTCACCATCACAAATGTCTTAAAAGCACCTTAATATACAAATATCAATCAGAAACCAAATAAAAACACAATTATAATAAAAATATTATTGACAAAATTCTCCAAAATGACAGAAGTAGTTCGATGTTGCCAAGCTAAAATTTTTTAAACTATTTTACTTATGGCATAAATAGAATATGAAAAATTCTAACCGAAAAAAAATAGTGAGCTGGACCGAGGGATGGTCATACCTATTTTAAGTGCTTTCCACAGAAAATGCTGCTAAAATCTTAAATATATTCATCAATTACGATTTTTGTTATACGAGATTTGGCATCATGTAAGAAGAGTCTTGTCTTAAATGTGTTGGGGACAACCAAAATGTAAACAAGGCTTGTCTATCTTTAATACGTCATTGAAATGATCTCATCATGAATATTATTCCAAAATAACTCATCTTGATACACCAATTTAATATTTTAACACAAATATTAACAATTTTACAGTAAAAACGCTTCAAAAACCTATACTATTTCATTTTAAATAACGTTTTTCCTTAACTATGAAGTAAAACAATAAAATTTTTTGTTTAAACCTTCATTGCAATTGAACTATGTTCAAATACAACTTAGAAACTTCCTGTACGATTGTTGTGAATGAATTTCCAGGTAAACCTGTTTAATACTTTAGTTAATCCCATATTTTTTGCTTTTTATTTCCAAGTAAATAGATTATAATACTTTTATCCGTAAAATTCCTTATCAATGCACTGTATATAAATTAAAAACTTTTCATGATACCTCCATTCGTTTGAGAAAGCTACTGTGTAGCGAAACGCGTCACAAGTTGTATTTGAACATAGTTCAATTGTAATGAAGGTTTAAACAAAAAATTTTATTGTTTTATTTCATAGTTAAGTATGAATCTTCATCAAGTAAAAGCCTCATCTATTCAACGTTTTTCCTTTTGAACTGTTTTAAATATTCCCTTGATCTATGATAGAACCTAATTTGATGTAGTTATTCGCTAGTATTAGTTGGTAACGACATTACTCAAGGTCAATTCACCCGTATTTTGCTTCGAGGTTGATTCATATCTTTTTTGCTGTGTTGCAATTAATACGGTACATCCACTGCATCATGCGGGTCTATATCTCGGTGAAAGCAAAGTCTTGGTCAAAAAAACCTTAGAGTCGCTGAACCAACAAAATATTAAACAGAAGTGGGAGTCAAATAAAGAAAGTGACAGAATTACTCTCAGATCGATACACAATAAGGACCTACTTCTCGGTTGTGTATAGAAGAGGAGGAAGTAGCCTCATAAATTACCTTCGAATGCGCAGCATTGTCTTATTGGAGATATTGATTGATTGTCTTCAGGCTTTTTGTGCTTTTGGTTGTGCCGTTTATGTGAAGAGACCAGTAGCCATTATATTATCCGGCTCAACAGTCTTTTCACTAGGTCCTTCTTGGAGAAATCCTCCTTTGGATGTTCTAGTCCTAGGAGTATATATCTCCAATGAGATAATGCTTTACAATCTAAGATTTTGTGAGAGACTGTTTCCTCCTCTTCCATGCACAACCGACAGATAGGTTCCTCCCTATATATGCCGATTGTATGCTTCCTTAGGGTACAGTGACCGGTGAGTAAACCCGTCACTATCCTTATCTGGCTAAGGTTTAGTATTTCATTAGTCAGTGTCTCCGAGGAGTTTGCTGTATTCCAGTTTTGGCACGTCTCTCCAGTACGACTGATGTTTGGTTTGCGTCCACTAGCATGTACAACCAAATATTGGTTTAGGACCAGTAAATGCAGTCTCAGATCCTAGCTTTGCTAGGATATCTGCCATTTCATTTCCTACAATGCCCTTGCGCCCCAGGACCCACTTAAGAGTAACTCTATTGAGGTTAGCCAGGGTTATTAGTTTTTGTAGACAGTCCCAGACCAGTCTTGGAGATATAGACAAGAACGCTGTAGGGGAAGAGGGAAATTGTAAAAGGGCTATTAAGTCTAATAAGCACAACTCTCATAATCAGTGTAACCAAGAGTCCAAAAGGCTTGCGAACTTTGACATGCCTGTTCTGATAGACACTGCATTTTCAAATGGCTATCCTGCTTCTGATGGTACCTTTGCAATATTTGCTCTTAACCTTCATATTTCACTTAATATTGCTATTAAAATGACCGCTAACGTTTACAGATTGTACCGTTCGAAGCTTACAACCTTTAACGTGGTTTTTCCAAGAACTTTTTGCGATAAAAGACTTACTGCAGTGTCCGCACACGTGTGGACGTAAACCGATATGATTTTTAATGTGATACCTATAAGGTGAATGTTGTTTAAAAGCTTTACCGCAAAATTTACAGACATACGGTTTTTCTCCCGTATGCGTTCGCATGTGAATCTTCAATTGAACTTCTCTAGCGAAAGATTTACTACAAATCAAACATTTGAAAATATTTCCTAGATGAGCTTTTTGATGGGATTTTAATTTTTCCCTGCAAGACAGTATTTTACCGCAAATGTCACAAATGACAGAAGGATCCACGTTTCTATGTTTAAGATGTTTGTGTCGGTATAAACCGGACGGAAATTTATAAGTTATGTTACATTCTTTACACTCGAATGATTTGGATTTGTGATGAAGTCCGCGTTTATGCGACGAAAGATGTTTTTGAAATTCGAAATGTTTACCGCATATTTCGCATTGGTAGTGACTACCGCCTTTGTGGCAACTTCCGTGATCTCTAAGTTCGCTTTTGCCGTTGAAGTATTCCCCGCATGTTTCGCATTTGTACCTCAAACAACCGTCGTGGGTTCTAATGTGAGTTTCTATTGTGTATTTGGTTTTTAATGCGGTATTGCACAAATGGCAGTAATAAGTACTGTCTTCGCGATGGTTAACTGAGTGGATGGCGAAAGATAGATTCGTTTTGAAAGCTTCTTGACAGTATTCACATTTAATGGGTTCATCGAGGGTTGGTGGTTCGTTTCTCTCTTTTCTTGGATTTTTTACTAATTTGTTATCTTTTTCTTGTAATTCGGATGGTTGTGAACTTGATATATTTTTTGAATTACCTTTCTTTAATGTCACAGGTTTGGTTTTTCGTTTCCTAAAAGATAATAAACGATTAAAAGTCATATACTTTATTCGGAGATCTCCTGAATTGTATGTAGGTATTTTATTCTTATAAATGTATAAACAGAATAGTTTTAAGGACTCTCTCAACTCCTCACATTTTATAAAAACAGATTTTTTCAAAAAACGCCTATGAAGGGCCTCATCAAGGTAGATGAATCCCGCAAAACAATTTTTGGAAATTATAATTTATTTCATTATTACATAAAAACCTTTTTTTTTATTCAATATAGCCATTTAAATTTAGTGAACGTTTCCTTTCCGAGCATTTTTATAATGATTTTTGTTCAAAATAGCATTTTGATGCATTTAATCGTTAATTTTTATTATTTGGAGGACAATAGCAATTTAAATTGATTTTGTTGTTTAAAATATGAGTTTTCTTGCATTTTGTTGTTTAAAATAGTAATTTACATTATTTTTGTTGTTTAAAATAGTAATTTACATGATTTTTGTTGTTTAAAATAGCAATTTACACGGATTTTGTTGTTTAAAATAACAATTTACATGAATTTTCTTGTTTCATGAATTTTTTTGTTCAAAATAGCAATTTATATGGATTTTATTGGTTAAAATATCAGTTTTCATATTTGTTTTTGTTTAAAATAGCAATTTACATGATTTTTGTTGTTTATAATAGCAATTTACATGAATTTTGTTGTTTAAAATAGCAGTTTTCATAAATTTTGTTGTTAAAAATAACAATTTACATGAATTTTTTTGTTTAAAATAGCAATTTAGATGGATTTCATTGGTTAAAATAGCAGTTTTCATATTTTTTTCTTTAAAATAGGAATTTACATGAATTTTGTTGTTTAAAATAGCAGTTTTCATATATTTTTTTTGTTTAAAATAGGAATTTACATGAATTTTTTTTTTAAATAGCAATTTACATGAAATTTGTTGTTGAAAATAGCAACTTTCATAATTTTTTTTGTTGAAAATTACAGTTTACATAAATTTCCCAGTTTAAAATAGCAGTTTTCATAAATTTTGTTGTTTAAATTAACAATTTTAATGAATTTTCTTGTTTAAAATAGCAGTTTTTATATTTTTTTTCGTTTAAAATAGCTAGTTACATTAAATTTTTTGTATAAAATAGCAATTTACATTAATTTTGTTGTTTAAAATAGCAGTTTTCATAATTTTTTGTTTAAAATAGCAATTTATATCAATTTTGTTGTTTAAAATAACAGTTTTCATAATTTTTTGTTTAAAATAGCAATTTACATGAATTTTTTTGTTTAAAATAGCAATTTAAATGCATTTTCTTGTAAAAATAAAATAGCACTTTTGTTAAATAGTTTAAAGAATCGGTTCCAAAAATACCTACATATCATTCAGTTTGTCCTTACAGCGGAACACCAACTTACCTGACTCTAAAATGAAATTAAACAACATTTAAATTTAATTTGGCTTGTTTCAGGATATTATGATGATCAGAATTAATTTTAAAAGTAAAAAAATATATATTTTTTCATCATAACTACCATATTTTAACTTTAAAGTTGTTCATTAAATACAAAGTGTCACAAGAGTTTGTACTATATTACAGAACCTAAAAATATTAATGGTACTTTATATAAAATTGAAATTATTTTTGGTCCCTGAGAAATTTCTTTGGACAAAAACAAAGGATACAAAGGGAGTTTTAAATACAGCAGAAAGCATTATTTTTACAATTTAATTAAAAGGTAATACTTCAAGTTAACTTCAATACAAATTATCAATTTAAAATAGAAATAAAAAAAAATAAAAATTCTAATATAATACAGTAAAAATATTTATTTTACAAAAAAATTCTTATTAAAACAAAAATTTAATCAAATGAGAGTGTTTTCATTATAATTGGCACTAATCTATGTGTTTACAATATATAATATATTTTACACCCAAAATTGTTTGTGGCTCGATAAGTAACCGCTAGATTAAAATTATTATTGCGTCTATTTTGAATTCTGGTAGAAAAATTATTCAAACAATCGACAGCTTGTAGACGATATTCAAAATAACGGTATACCATACACTAAATTTTTTATTAACCTAATCTTAACTACAGCTAAGTATGAATATTCAATGGGTTACTGAATTCCTTCATTGCACAGCCAATTTAAAACTAAAATTTTACAATTAGCTATGATTTATTTCAACAAATCAAATTTTTTGAGCCATAGTTTAAAGTCAATTTTTGTAACAGGCGATTTAGAAAGCTTAGAAAAATTGATTGAAGACAAATAAATTATTCAAATTAGTAGCAACTAATAGGCTCAAAAAACTTTATATATGTATACAGGGTGCGGCAATTAATACGTCGTTAAAAAAGACCTTCAGAGCTTGAAGTGTCTGAATAGTGGGAAATGTTTTAATGGGGATCTCTAAGGCTAAGCTCACACCGAAAGCAACACATAGGGACATTGCGTTGAAGCTGGTTATTGCTGGAAAATGTTTCTATAAGATAAGTATAGGAAACTATTGACAAACAGGGTATTCCATTAAAAAAATGAAGTTATAACCGGAAGTAAAGAGAAAATGGCTATAGTTTAACCCCCAGTTCTCGAAATTTTTCCAATAGACGGTTTATCTACCGCACCCAATATAATGAGTAAAGAAATGTGAACGTTTATACAATTTAAAATAAATTTGACAAATAAATTTTCATTGTACCCTTCTTAAAATTTTAAAAATAAATAAAATATGTCAAGTTTGTCTTTTAATAACAGCAAGGAATGTCAAAATCTTATGTTGGGAAAATTGCACGAATCTAACACTAATTTAATGTCACACACATTTCGATCTAAACATTCAAATCTCCTGGAAACCGTACGTTTTATAAAGACTACGGATTGTTAACCACTGGACACAATTCACCCCTGGAGTTCTGTGTGTGGTGTAGATTCATTTATACATTCAAAACATGTACATGGATTGTACATAATCAATCACCACCTACGCTTGAAAAGTTTGGGATACGTACGAAACGAGGCAGGGTACTGGCACGTCAATAAGCTCAGGCTTCTGGGAGATGTCCCTGTTCTGGCTCGAGCGCAGGTACTCCTTCGTAACCCCCTTATATCGGATCGATGCATAACCATATACACCGACAGTCAGGCGGCAATCAAGGCCCTGAGTGGATATACCATCAACTCAGGGCTTGCTGCTGAATGTCCTTTTAACCGCCCGGGCCCGACCTTGGGCCTCACAAAACAAACAATCTGTAAGGAGACGAGGAAATGATTGAGAAACCAACAGCTTGCTCACTGGAGGGATCTACAGGGTCTCAGGCAGTCCAAGCTCCTATTGAGGGGATGGACTGATGGACATTCTAGAGCTGCTCTAGAACTACCAAGGAGTAGGTTAAAAAAGATAGCAGGACTCCTAACAGGGCACTGCTGTCTGAAGAAACACCTCTGTAGCCTAGGTTTAGAGGAAAATCCCCTATGCAGGGGTTGCGGCATGGCTGTTCCCTGTTCCCTGTTATGGCCTCTGGGGACACAAGCAGGCATCCACTGAAGTGAATTGAGTCCTTCATCGAGGGACTCGGCTTCATGGATGCATAAGTAGCAGGAATGGCACAATGGGCTCGCCAGTGGCCTCAGTGCCGGAACCTTGGCTTGAGTTTGTCTTGGCCGAGGTTTGCCTGACTAACTCGTCTACCCATTTGAAGAAATTAATAATGTCCTTTTCTTTCTTTCCAGGTGAAAATGGAGGGGAAATGTTGATGGAGATACCAATAATGGTAAGTACTGTAAGAAGTATAATAAAAGATATATAACATAAATATTTATACAGTGTTGGGCAAATATCTCGGAAATAAAAAATTCCAGGCCCAATATGTTTGTACCAGTAACAAAATGCTTCATGATTTGGGCCGAAAATAATTTACAGGGTATTTTATTATTAATTTTAAAATCGAAATTAGTTACGCAATTTACTGTAAAACCTTCTGGTACAATCAACTTAATAATCGACACCAAGAAACGTTCATAATTCTTATTGTTGTTAATTTTTCAATAAAATTTAAAATCAATTACCGAAATAAAAACGTTGGGCAATTATATACACATACATACTTCTAAATTTTATTAATTATAATTTACTTACTTCTAAGTAGTTTCTTTTATCTTTATTTCTAACGTTATCTATAAAGAACTCACAATAATATGTGATGCTATACATTTTCAAATATCAATTTTCACCTGTGTCATTAATTAGACATGTCGGAAAAATAAGAATGAAAAGGGATTTGTTTTCGCTCACAAAGAACATTTTTGGTGATTATCAATTCATTTAAAATAACTTAAAAATTGGTTTATTAGATATACTTACATGTGAAAATAGTTACTTACTATCTAGGTAATCTTAACTAAAATAGGGCATACAGAAAAAATTCGGGGAATTGAGAAAAGTCTATTGAACGAAAAATGGTTGTCATAATTATTGTTAAATTGATAAAATTTCACACATATTTCTACAGACTGTCGTTTTATAAACAAACAAAATGTATTGGTTATTGTTAAAACTAGAATAAATAAGATAAATTTGAAGTTTTAAAAAAGATTTGTTCGAAGTGCAATCAAAAACGGTTGGAAATGCAGATAATCTCTACGCATGAGTTGTCCAGTTTCCAAGAGTTTGTGATTGCACTACCAACAAACCTAATGGGATTCCGCAAATTTTAAGAGTGACACCTACTGAGTTCTGCAATCTACAAAATGTTTTACCAATACCCCCTTTTAAATTTTTATTAGTTGTAGTAAAATCATATTTAACTCACTCAATTTCCCAGTGTTTATTAAATTATTATTTTCTCCATTATTGTTCTTACAGCATCAACAAAATATATCACTAATGGTAGGTCATTATCTCATTATTTAAATAAAAACAAAACAAAAGTATTTGCTTTGAAAATAGTATCAACTGAGCATTGTAAAATTCTAAAAAATATAAAACCACTGCTATTTTTAAAACGGTTTTACAGAAATACAACTTTCCTCCAACAGATGTTTGATTAGCACTGTCCGTTCTTCAAATGTGGATCAAAAAGTTGGACACATTGTCCATATTTTAGGGTATATGAAGATGAGAATATATTTTCCAGCTTACTACAGAGCAAAAGTTCATAAAACTAAGAAATCTAAGATGGTTCAGTATGAAAAGTATCATCAGGAGGAATAAAAATGTTAGAAGGATTATTGTTCAAACTAGAAAACTGAGTATTTATATAATGATTGAAGGAAACATTAAAGCTAGATGTAGGACAGCTAAATAATAGAGTATTCCATTTAGAACAACAACAAGAAAATTTAAAATCTAATATAATTAGAACTGAAATAGTTAATTTATAAAGAAGAGCTTTAGCCAGTGATACTGAAATTGAAGGCACGACCTCATCTGCTTCTATAACCGAACCAAGCATCAGTGGAAGCTTGGCAGCAACCGTTTTGCAGTTCCTTCCACAAGACGTGCCCAATTAAGCTTTAGAGGCAACAGCACTTAAAGCAGGTATTCAAAAGTCTTCAATCAAAAATCTAATGAAAGCCTTCAGGAATTCGAGGCTAATATAAAAAGATTGTTGTATATCCAGGCACCCAAAGATTTTCTAGAGCAAATCGACACAAAGAAAATTGTTGATGGAAATGCAACAAGCTAAGGCAGCAGAAAGTAAATTGAGAAAAATAATAGTGCAAGAAAAACGAAGAAGTTACTTTAGCAATCCACAAACTTCTCTCTCACAAATCTTGAATATACTCCAGACTATATTGTATTCCAATAAAGACCTACATTCCGTTTTACAAAAGCACTAAAAACTTAAATATACTATTTGACAAACATTACTATTTAAGGCTTGAAGCAATTTTTAACGTGGCTTTTCATACCAGCATTAGAAATGAATCCTTTATTACAAAGAGGACAAATATAATTCTTTTCCCCAGTGTGAGTTTTGATATGGTATCTATAAGGCGACCTTTGTCCGAATGTTTTTCCGCAATATTTGCAAACGTACGGTTTTTCCCCAGTATGCACTCTAGAATGTTCGATAAGAAGATCCCTCATAGCGAACCTCTTCGGACACATCAAACACGCATAAGGTTTATCCCCACTGTGGACCCTTAAATGGTATTTCAACCTGCCCATACAAGATATTTTTTTACCACAAATCTCGCATATAACCGAGAGATCCGGTTGTATGTTTTTATGTTTTATGTTGGTATGACTCGTTAGTCCTGTCGAAGACTCGAACTCTTTATCGCAGTATTCGCAGCGGAACTTCTCCCTAGGTTTTCCGGTTAAAATTTGAGAATGAGTCTTGATACGATGATTAGCGAGTCCTCTAGAATACATAAAATGTTTACCGCAAATCTCACACTGGAAAGGCTTTTCGCCTGTATGGAAATTCCTATGTTCGTCGGCATGGCTGCCGCATCTAAAAGCTTTTTGACAGATTTCGCATTTGTATTTGGTACTACCTTCGTGTAATCGAACGTGGATTTCGAAACGGTCTTTTCGTAAGTTTGTAAAACGACACAAGTGACATGAATATTTAGCTTCTTTGCTGTGTTCTATGGAATGAAGAGCGAAGTCTAAGTTGGTGTGGAAGTACTGGTCGCATTCTTTACATTTAATTGGTTCTTCCAATTTAACTGGATCCGGGAGAGGCAGTTTTTTATATTCTTTTCCGTTGAGGTCTCGCTTTCTAATTTTCGGTTTCCGTCCAGTGGCTGGCCGGCCACGTTTTTTCGGGCTAAAACATAAACATTTTAATAGAATGTTTCAATACAACAAAAAAGTTAGTACTTTAATGGTAGCCACGACTATTAAAGCGTTGCTATAGCATGAGAGTTGGAAATTTCGATATCTTCTCTAACACAATACCTTAGGCAATGTTCTATTTTTGAGAGACTTGACTCTACTAGAGGTCACCAAGGTAGTACGAATAATACCACATTGATTCAGTCTTGTGATGTTTTTAACGGATATGTTTGGTCAATATACCCTGTATATTATTTTTATTAGTGATGAGCAAAGCAGGCACCAATACTTGATCCTGCATATTCAGTCTTGGTATGGCTAAAATACTTGTAATCTTGGTATTGCATACTATATTCTCATAATATCTTATTTAAAATGTTGTAATGTTTAGTTCAGTCTTGCACTTTGGCCTTGGTCTTGATTTCTCAGTCTTGGTTTTGTTCTTGTTCTTGTTAACCGGTCTTGGTCTGGCTAGTGTACATATGATCTTGCAAAATCGCAAGACCAAGACACACATTTTGCTCATCACTAGTTTAGATATTTGGAACACATTTTTCTCAATCACCCAATTGAACAAGTTACTAATAATAATAAATATTCGAAAGAAAACAAAGCAGCCATGAAAGAAATGGTTTGGAAAAAACTGAAACCACCCCAACAGTTAGAAGGCTTGCTGAATATTTCGCCACTTCATGTCAAGGTGAATGCAGATAAGTCACCAATAGATTGACAGAGGGCAAGCACCCATAGACTTGGTAAAATAAGCCACTCCACTACAAAATTTGCAGATCTATTGCGAGTACCGTCCTGTTATTCTCCTGTTGTCTAGACCCGTCCTTATTACTAGATTTCGAATGCCAAACCTGAGGTCTTCCATATATTGGGGGGGGTTCTCGTTTTTCCTCCCCTTATCGTCGAAAATGTCAGGCTTGTCAGGTTTTCGCAATAGCACACAATAGTATTTGTGCTGAGATTTCCACATTTTCTTTCCAATAGACATCGTAAGATGTATACGGAGCTATACAAATATGTCATCAGATTATATGCTTTCCAAATATAGATTCGAAACTTTTTTAAAAGCTTAAAGCAGGCAGGGAGGCATGGAAGAAAAAACCTCCCACCCAGGAAGGTATATAGCAAAGCGAAAGACAAGAATCTCACGTCTCACATCATTGTCCAGGAGCTGTTGGGCAAGAATTTATGGAAGTGACCTTTGCCGTATACTCCAATAGTCAAGTGGCTATAAAAGCTTTCAGCTACATGCAGTTGAATTCCAA
Organism: Lochmaea capreae; assembly: GCA_949126875.1. NCBI lineage: Eukaryota > Metazoa > Arthropoda > Insecta > Coleoptera > Chrysomelidae > Lochmaea > Lochmaea capreae. The sequence goes on from OX421404.1 coordinate 26,189,345, forward strand.
ACTAGTTTGGGACTGCTTGGAGAGGTTACAAGTGCTGGGTAGTCAATAGATTGTCCTTAGTCTGGGTACCAGGCTGCTGCTCAGATCGCAAGATCAAGGAAGAGGCTTATTGGTGCAGAACATTTCTGTGGTTAAGCGAAAGAGCTGCAAAACACAAATAGCAATTCTTTTGAAAAAGAGCAGTCTCGAGTATGGCGAAGAAAGGTGCCTGGAACGAGACAGAATAAATATTTCATCAAAGAATCATCGCCATAATTCACGGGGTACCTACTTAGCAAGAATAGGCGAGCAACCGGGATTGGTTGGGCTCCTGACAGGGCACTATCATTTTTATAAATGAACTAGTTGTCAAAGATATCGTAATTTCACTATTTTCGTTTGACTTAAATTATTACACTTACTTGTCGTGTCTTCTAATATGTATCTCCATTCGATCTCTTCGTATATTTTTGTAATTCGAACATAAATGACATCTATATTTATTATCCGAACTATGTTTAATAGAATGTACAGCAAAGTCTACATCATAATCGAAATGTTTATCGCATTGATTGCAATAGATTGGTTCGTCTCGTTTTATTAATTCAGGAAGAGGAGAGGGATCTCTTTTTGGTTTGAGCTTAGATTTCCTTTCGGATAAATCTTTGAGTTTTCTTCTTTTCTTTGGCCTACAATATTAATTTTGGTTAATATTTATTTATGTGAGTAGGGGAATTATAAAAATTGTCTTACAAATACAAACGGTGCTTGGTGGTTTTATTTTTCTAGTGTGTAACTGTTTCACTAGTTCTTCTTATTTTATATCTGGTAAAGGTTACTATTTAATAAGTTAAACATTATAATTATTTGGATATTTATTTATTTTCGATTGCTGCTAGCTGGAACTGTATAAAAAATTGTACAAAATGAGCGTCTAAAACCCGCTAGGAATATGGATATATGTGAGACATTTTTTTAATTTAAAATGAGAGTTTGTGAACATGTAAATTTATAATGATAATCAACTAGTGTTACATAATAAGAAATTTAATAGCGTTTGACTAAGAAGTGTAATTCAGTGTTCGTCGGGGCCAATAGCGCGGAGAGTAGTTGATTCTTCTTGTTTGAACGGTAACTGTCTTTGGAAAATATTTTTCAAAACTTTGTAAAGTGTTATATTATAATATATCTCTTAATATTCAGGAGGTGATTGCCAGTATGAAAGTATTAAGGGTTTGTCCTTTGACAAAATTTCCTCCTTCCACTGCCATCCTCTTGGAAACGCTATCATAAATTACACTTAGCTAAGTTCTCCACAAAAATAAACCTTAACCTTATTGTCACTCTCCAACTTTAATGATTATTGACAGTTGAGTTGACAGTTATCACAATAATTATTCATTAATTGTAATATGCAAAGGTTGAAAAAGTTTTATTTACGAAAGCATTACAAAAAATACGTTTTCTATCACTGAATTTTATTCATGAAAATAAAGAATGGACCTCGTAAAATTTTATCATTTTTGAAAATTACAAAAAGCTAATTTTCTATTGTCATCACTTTTTCCCACCCTTTTTTTTTAAATAATCACTGTAGTCCATGTCGTTTGTTGTAATATTTAGGATTCATTTTATAATTAGTAAACGAATCTTCAATTTAATGTTTTCTGAATCCCCTTCAAATATTTTCATGTATATTGATTCCAGGGGCTTCTTCCGTACGTCTCTTTGAATTTGACGGATATTCCATACCAATTTACTTAACGGTTTTTCTCTTTCTGCCAACTTTTTTTATGAACTTTTTCGTGCGTCTTTAATGGTGTCCTTTGTGCAAAACCCTTGCCGCAAAGTTTACAAACATACGGTCTTTCCCCCGTATGCGTACGGATGTGTTCAACGAGTTGATCTTTTTTCGAAAACGTTTTTGGACAAACGTGACAACCGTGCGGTTTGTATCCAGTGTGTATACGTAAGTGAAATTTTAATCTTTCACGATTAGCAAGTTTCTTTCCGCATTTTTCACAAATTACCGATAGATCTATATCGTTTGATTTGTGTATTTTTATATTGTGTGTTCTTAAGCCGCTTGCTGACCGGTAATGCTTGTTGCATTTGAGGCAGTCGAATTTAACTAGAGGTTTTCCTGAAAATAATAAACATAAACAAATATTAAACGTATTTTAAGACAAAAAATAGAAAATTGTCAACAGGATTTGGCCAAGTGGAATGGTAAAGTAGTTTATAATGAACGAAAAAAAAGGCGTGAGCAAAGTTGTTGTGGGGGGGGGAAGGAACCATGACAGACGAAAAAATACCGATCTCAAAACATAAATAAGGAATTTAAATCTACTCGCGGTGGGTTGTTGCTTCACGATCAAACATTACCATTTTAACTTACTTTCTACTCACCCGTTACTATTTCATAGTGAAAACTTTTCATGTGAGCCGTTAATCGCCAGGAAAACATAAAATTCTTTCCGCAAACATCACATTGGAACGGTCTTTCGCCAGTATGGAAATTCTTATGTTCAACGGCGTGTTTGTGAACCATAAAAGCTTTATTACAAATTTCACATTTAAATTTCGTTGTACCTTCGTGCGTCCTTATGTGAATACCAATTTGATATCTACAAAAATAATTTATACAATAATATGACAATTAAAACAAATTTAATTATCAAATTCAACAGCTTCCAAATTTTGTTTAGATCATGACACATTTGGTGTTGGAAGTATATAGAAACTGGTTTTAAACTCAGATATAAACAAAAGCAGTTAAGGCTGGGTCACACTAACCGCACCGTGTATCGACCGGACTTTGTCCTATTTAAGCCCCAATAAATAATTAGTAAGTATTACTAAATAATAAAATGACAAATTATATAAGAATCACAGTAAAAAGCGGGACACCAGGGAGGTATTAAACACCCTGTATGCGGTTTAAGGAATGAGGTGAAAGCTACATTCAGCTAACCACAAAAAGCAAATTTTTGAAAGGAGAAAGTTTTAAATGAAAAATCTTGTTAAAAAAATAACATATTAGTTAATTAGTGCTACAACCTTTAAAGATAATATCTTGAAAAACAATAAAACCATTTCCGGTAGGAGTTCATTTCTATTCTACAGGGTGGTTCATAAGGATTAGTTTATGAATATCTCTTCAATTTTCTATTTTATACAAAAATAACGTAAAAAATAATTCACCCCGTTTAGTAATGTGTTCATGAACTAAAAAATTTGTATGGCAGTTGTTTGAAAAAACATATTTACTTGTAAGAAGTTCGATATTCGCATAAGTGGCACAAGTATTTATCATCTTTACTGTGAACTATAGAATGATATGCAAAATCTACGTTAGTTTTGAATTTTTCTTTACATTCCTCGCATTGTAGTGGTTGGTCCAGTTCTAAAGGCGGTGGGTGATGTCGATGTTTTCTGGTTAATTCCGTTTCTTCTTTGCTTCGTTTTTTGGTAAATTTACTACGTCTTTTTGTTTGTTTTGCTTCACTTTTGTTTGATTGAATTGAACTAAAAAAATTGTGGAATAAATATTACGCAATTTTATTTAAAAAAACTGTAACTTACTTCGCTATAATATCACAAAAACATCATTTTTCTATAATAAATGTACCCTTATAGTACCACAAAATTTAAATATTCGTAATCATTATAAATTTAATCCAGTACTTTTTCCTCTATCTTGTAAAATAACTGGTAGGGGTGAGTGGGAAAGCTGGCTCAATAACATTCTTATAACTTTTGTTCCGCTCTATGGATTTTGGAAAATTTAGTATCATTTAAAAGGGAATTCAATGCCTAATGAAATATATCAATAAATCAATAAATATATTTCATATTTCACCATAATTTATTAAATAACTTTGCTTAATATAATATGTACAATAAATATTATTACATATAAATTAAATTCAGTCACTGTCCATAAATCTGTTTTTGAAATTGTAAGCATATTTTCCTCAATATTTGTACTCCCACCATTGATCTAACGCACTTACAGAACAGTTAAGGATATGATAGGCGGAGGAAACAAAAAATATACTGTAAAAGTAAGATATCTACAACTTCCTAAATAATTATATATTTCACCCTGGCCAATAGACATGATGACTGATATTTTTAAAACTGTCCCAGGACGCATACACTTGCTTTTAAAGTTCGGACGATGTATAAAATGTCAAATTATGTTTACAAAAGTGTTACGTCATTTGCTTCTAATCGGTGTTTGAGTTAAGATGGCGAATTATTATTCTGTATTGCAAATGTGTCGTGAAAGTAAGTGATTTCTGTGTGTTATTGGTAAAACCTGGACTATTCAAAAACCTCCCACTCAAACTATTGGCCCATATAGAACAAACGAAGCTTCTAGAATGGATTTAAATAATATGGGAAATGGTACAAAGATGCTGACCTGTTGAGCACAGCCCAAACAAATGAAGTGATTTCTGTCAAATCTCATTATGGCTATTATTGACATCTTCAGTTGCCGAGATATCTTTAATTGACTTTGAGAGATACTGTTAACAATATTTTAGAAACCCTTCAATTCAATATATCTCTGGTCTATTAACCAGTAAATGTCATTCGTGCGGAATTGCACAGTTTAACGTGGTATTCCAATTCAACTTTAGATTTAAAAACAAATTTACAAAAGGTACAAGCATTTCCAGGTCTATCAACATTATGGGTTTTCTCGTGTGTTTTTAAAGGGGTTCTTTGTGCGAACCCTTTACCGCACAGTTTACAAACATACGGTCTCTCCCCCGTATGCGTACGGATGTGTTCGATAAGTTGGTCTTTTTTAGAGAAATTTTTCGGGCAAATATGACATGCGTATGGTTTGTAACCGGTGTGTATTCGTAGATGAAATTTTAGTCGTTTTTTGTTGGCAAGTTTTTTGCCGCATATTTCGCAAATTACTGTCAAGTCGATTTCATCAGCTTTGTGGATCTTGATTATGTGCGTTCGAAGACCTTCTGCTGATTTGTAATGTTTCTTGCATTCTACACAATCGAACTTCACAAGAGGTTTTCCTAAAAAATGAATTAGATACAAAAACAAATTAAAAAAATTCCATTCTCAGTAGATCATATCCTTGGTAGAATATGAAATAAAGTATGACATTCTAGGTCTACTAGGAATGGGCCTCTCTTCCCATGAAAATACCTGACTTAAAGAACTCTCAACTTTAATATACTTTTTGTGTTCATTTATTCTGATTTTCAATGGTCTAGATGTTTCGCCTAAATAAAAATTCTCGCATTCACAGAATATCTGATATATTATGCAGTTTTTTTATCATTGTTCTTAATTTTTTGGTTTAGTTTTTGTTAGTATAGATCTCAATGTATTGTTAGATTTAAATAAAGTTAGTTCGAATATTGAATTGATTACCAATTTTCTTAATTCTTTCTGATAAACCCTTAACATAAAATTAACAAAAAGAATTACTTTGATTCAAAAAATAAATAGATATTGGTTGATTGGGTGGTCAGGTATTTGGCTAGCAAAATTTTATACAACTAAATTTCAGAGAAACTATCCAAAATTGTTTGGATGGTTTCATGTATTGGGGTTCATTACTTTTAAGACACTTTTCAGTTTGATATTGGAAGGTTGTCGGCAATGAATAAGAGTCTGAGATGTTTTAAGTACAGTAAGCATCAGTTAAACCAGATTGTGGCAATGGAAACTATTTTCCATCTACCGCCTATTGCTCTGCATGTTGAGACGGAAGCAAGAATGGAAGAGGTTTAGAGGCCAAAAGATCCTTACACTTTCAGACAGTCAGATATCTTTAGTATGTCATCAGATTATATCTAGACTGGTCTGGGACTGTCTACAAAAACTATTAATACTGGAAATCATAATAGAGTAACTCTTAAGTAGTTCCCGGGGCACAAGGGTACTGTAGGCAGTGAAACGGTACTGAAACTGTATTCACTTGTCCTGAATCAGTATTTAGAATATCAAAAACTGATGCACATTATCTTAGAATGTGAAGCACTGTCTCATTATGAGATATAGACTCCTAGGACCAGAGTACTTAAGGGAGGATTTTTCCAAGAAGTACCTAGTGATAAAACTGTTAAACTTGAGCAGAAAAAGCCTAAAAGCGGAGGTCCAGAAGCCTCTGACTGGTGGTGCCGAATCAATCAACCAACCAGAAGAATCAGTGTTATACGTACCAGTTAAAACTTCATAGTGGTAACTTCTTCTATGGGACGCCAATCGAGAAGAAAACATGAAATACCTTCCACAGATCTCACACTGAAAAGGCATCTCACCGGTATGGAAATTTTTATGTTCTTCCGCTTGCTTCTGGCCCATAAAACCCTTTCCGCAAGTTTCGCATTTGAATTTATTGGTTCCTTCGTGGGTTCTAACGTGTATTCCAATTTTATATTTATAAGAATTTTTGTAGTTACACAAATGACATGTGTACTTCTTATCCGTGCTATGGACTAGAGAGTGGAAAGCGAAGTCGACGTTATTGTTAAAAGAAGCTGTACAATCATCACATTGTAGTGGATCTTCTAGGAGTAGAGGAGGTGGATGTGGAGCTGATTTTCTGGAATTTAAACTTTGTTTTTTGGCAGTTTCATTACGTTTTCTTCTTTGTGGTTCCAAGGAGTTTCTTTTTTTAGATTTTTTCCTAGAACTGAAAAAATGGATTAGATAAATGTAGTTGAAGTTGTGAGGTACTTACTTCGTCACCTATCAATAACAAAAATTATTTTATTCATAATATACAGGTTGTTTTATTAAAACAGAAATTTTTAAACGGCCCTCTATACTCTAGACACAGATTTGAGTTAGTTTTTATGTCTCTTTTTGTTCACATGATAAATATGTGTTTCTAGGAGCCTCTCCTATTGTGTATGCCCTCCTGTTACTCTAGAGTTCCTTGTATAGGCCCGTCCTTATTACTAGACTTCGAATAGCAAACCTCAGGTCCTCCATATACAGAGAGGGTTGTGGTTTTTTCTCCCCCATCATTGAAAACCTCAGCCTAGTCAGGCCTTCGCAGTAGCGCAGTGTGTCTGCCAATCCAATGTTATTCGTGTGTTTGTTAAGTCTACAATGCCCTGTCAGGAGCCCAACCAGGATCCTGATTGTTTTCCTATTCTGGCTCAGTAGATACTCCGTGAATTTTGTCGAGGGTTCCTTGAGGAACTCTTTGGCCTGCCTAATTCTTGACGCCTTGTTCCACCATTCTCGAGCCTGGTTTTTTGTCTAAGTACTGCTATTTGTTTTTGCTGCGCCTTCGCTATGCCAATGGGAGCACTTTGTGCCCCTTTACGGGTTAGTGAGTTTGCCTCTTCATTACCCTTTTGATCTGAGTGGCATTCACGAGGTATAGTCCATTGTATATTTTGAAAATTGACACACTATGGTATATCTACAGTAAAAACATGTCAAGTATAAAAAAATTGTATATGTACGACAGTAAATGATGAAAACATTAATAAATATTGAAATTTATTTGTGAACGAATGTGTGGTTACAATTCTCAATTCATAAACGATTCTAATCTAGTTAATATACAAATAAAATCTCAACAATCATTGCGCATTATAATCAATAGAAAAAAAATCAGTCTCAAATATAAATACAATTCATTTATTACAATTAAAAATGTAAAATGCCTTCGACTTAATAAAAATGTACTCATTATTGACAAACATGTCAATATCTTAATAAATAAAATAAGAAGCACTTGCCGATGAATTGAATTTCCAGGCTCACAATGTTTGTCGGGGTAATGATGGGGCACTACTTTTAATACAGCACTGCTTCCAATTATTATGTCACACTTTTTGACAAAGTAGTGGTGCATTCAAAGTTTTTGCACGGAAAATAAAAATTAAACCAGTGGCTCTACACTAAAATTTACCCAGTGGTAACAAAAAAATTAATTAAACACATCAAAGTTTGTCAATATTAATTAATAATTATTAAATATAGTAGAACCATAAAATCAGATTTGTTGGTTACATTATAGAATTATTGAGTTTTCAATTTGTTACATTATGAAAATTAGGGTGTTTCATTTTTGGGCGGTCATACCTAAAAATAATTTATAAAAAAAAAATTAAGTCAAACACAGGAAAAATTTCTGCTCGATTTTTCGGTATTAAAATTTTTTTTTTTAGAACAAGGGAGTATGAAACTTTTGTGGGAAATTAAATTTGCAACAAAAAAGCAATTTTCGAATGTTAATAAGCAAATATTAATGTTACCAACAATTCAGAAATGAAAGAAAAAAATTTAATTTCAGGAATTCTAATGATTTATACATATTTATTTACTAATATATAATAACAATTTTATAACTTTACTATTGTAAATAATATTTACTGAAATATTAAAAATTTCCAATTACTATTAACTTTCACCTTTCCATCTCTACAAATCAAAAACTGTTGATTGTAGAGTGTTTCCTCAAAGAAACTTTTTTGTAGCAAATTTAATTCGCCTAAAATTTAAACACCCTAATGAAAATGCTTGTTAGACAAAAACGTTAATTACAAAAAGAAGAAATTTTATGTGTGCAAAACAAAAATGTACATATTACACTATCGAGTTTTTCAGGATACAATAGAACGCAACATTCTAACACATACTGTCCACATCTTAGATTTTAAAAACCATGAATTCAATATGGGTATATGCGAAATATTCAGTGATGGTACAAATAAGTGAGACAAATTTGCTGAGACGTATTTAGGATGCAGCAAATTATATTTTGTACATCGTAACTATGGACTAATAAAAAAGAAGAGACGGAGCCAGACGGTACGACTCAATGTGCGAGAGAAGATAATAGAACTGACGAGAGCAAGCAGATCTATATTATGTCAAACGGACAGGCGGCACTCAAGGCAATTTCAAGTCGGAAAGTAATGTCTAGACTAGTATGGGATTGCATCAAAAAGCTGAGGATGATAAACAAAAGAAAAAACGTCAAACAGGTCACGAGAGTATTGAGAGTCGGACGAACGAAAGCAAAGTTTCTCTAGAGCAGCTTGAAGACCTATTCACACTATACCGTACCGTCACTGAGCGGATTTAGGCTTCTTGCCGCCCTAGTTTGAGCCAAAACACGTCAAGTTACACGATTTTTTTTTCGATCACCTCAAACTTTTTCCTGCCACCTCTACTCATGCTCTAATATGTTTTATTGAATAGTTAAAGGCCTACATTAAAGAAAAAAATCATGCCCGACCCTGCCAGGCTGCGGAAACATTTTTTATCAAAGATTTTTTTCCAAAAGCGGCTAGAATGTCGCGGTTAACTTAATCGTCAATGTTCTCAATGATTCGGTACAGGCTCGCTTCGATCCGCCCTCGGATTAGCATAAAGACATAGGGGGTGAATTTCTTTTGGCGGAACAATATAGTTAAAATTAAGAAGGCCAAATGCAGTTTTGATTTCTTCATATTTTATTATATACCTACAAAATTTCCTTGCTGCTTTCTAGTTCAACGCATTTTTAAAACATTTTAAAATACACAGTATAGTCGAGGCAATGAACTAGTAAAAAGGCTAAAAGTTGGAAAACTAGTTGTAGTCGACGGATCGGAATGCGGTTTTCGGCATTCTCTTCCAAAAAATATTTTGTAAAAAATGTGACTGGTCATTTCCGACGTGAAATTCGGATTTAACGCACCACAAAAGGCACCTATTCCGATTTTCGGGTGGTTTTTGTCACTCTTCACAGGAAAATTCCCGGAGATGACGTCCGCGCCAAGGGTCCAAGGTGCCCGCGGGGTGTTCGCCAATGTCATATTTGGATTCAGCGAGCCAAAAAAACCCCCCATAACGATTTTCGGTTCGTCTTTTTCGATCGTGCATGGAAACCCCTCGGAGAAGATGTTCAGCGTGAGGTTTCGGTGCACCGTGAAATTCGGATTCAGCGCCCCAAAAAACCCCCCATGACGAATTTCAGTTCGCCTTTTTTGATTGTGTCAGGAAACGCCCCGGAGATGACGTTTAGGGTCAGGTTCTGGTGCACTAGGTGTCCGGGGGTCGTTTTCGACGTGAAATTCGGATTCAACGCCCCACAAAACGCCCCTATTATGCTTTTTGAGTGGTTTTTGGCACTCCTCTCAGCAAAATTCTCGGAGATGACATCCGCGCCCACGGTCCAGCGCACCAGGTGCCCGTGGGGTGTTCGCCGATGCCAGATTTGGATTCAGCGACTCAAAAAACTCCCGGGCGTTGAGTTTCTCTTCTTTCTCGCGTGATTTGTGGGAGAGTCCCACGGAGACGACGTTCTTCGGCGCGTTCCCGAGCTTCAGGTGTTCGGGGGGTCAATTTGAACATCATATTCGTGATCAGCGACCTCCAAAACCCCCGAGGACCCGATCTGGGCCAGTTCTGACACTTATTTACCAAGTTTTAAAATCTTCCAAACGGCCTCCCAAACAATGCATTTTTGGCTGCAGCAATGCAATTTTTCGTTTGCTGCAAAATCTAGCCAGTCACATTTTTTACAAATATTTTTTGGAAGAGAATGCCGAAAACCGCATTCCGATCCGTCCACTACAACTAGTTTTCCAACTTTTTTAGTTCATTGCCTCGACTAATAAACAGTAAACCTACTTTGAGTAAATGTTACTAAATCTGTGATTGAAATAAGTACAAATAAAGGTAGCTCTAGGTTGGCGGTTCGATTTTATGATTTAAACCGTACGCAGTGGCGAATGGTAGCTGCGCAGCAAAAGGTAACTGACCGGCAAAGCACACTTTAATGTGGTTTTCGAGCTCTACCTTAGATCTGAGTACCAGACCGCATAGAGTGCAAGAGCTCCCAGGGCGATCGACGTTATGGGTTCTTTCGTGGGTTTTCAAAGGCGTTCGCTGCGCAAAACCTTTACCGCATAGCTTACACACGTACGGTTTTTCGCCGGTATGCGTACGAATGTGTTCTATGAGTTGGTCTTTTTTGGAAAAACTTTTTGGGCATACGTGACAAGCGTGAGGTTTGTAGCCGGTGTGAGTGCGTAGATGGAATTTAAGTTTTTCCTTGCTGGAAAGGCGTTTTCCACATATTTCGCATATGACGGATAAATCTATTTCGCTCGATTTGTGCTTTTTTATGTTGTGTCTTCGAAGACCGCTCGCCGACTCGTAGTGTTTGTTACATTCAACGCAGTCGAATTTCACCAAAGGTTTTCCTGAAAAAAAAAAGAATTTAGGTCAATTTACAAAAATTCGATGCTCGGTACTACGAAATACAGGGAAGACCACCTGAGAGAAGGGTAAGATTTGCCTAAGCTAGAGCCTACAGGGAATAGGACTAAAGGAACACTAGTCTCTCAGACTTTCTTCAGAAACTGAGAAGAAGAAGACAATAACCTAGGACTCTAAGTCCTTGTTTAAAGATCCGGGGACAAAACTGAGGATGTTTTCAAATCTAACGGAAAAAATTATCTCCGATCAGATAGAGGGTTTACTGGAACGACAGGTTTAAGGCAAGCATTTATCAAGCTGAAAGCAAAAGCCTTTCAGGAGACTGCAGGCTAAGCTATCATCAGTGCTGAATAAGGTTGGTCTAAAGCACCGAGTCTCGAGGTGAATCATTATGTGCTACTGCTGAGAGAGTCTGACCACATACTCCAGAAGCTGTATTTCAGCACCCTGAGGATTTAGAAAGAGTTATTCCTAGTATAAATTGAACTTAAAGGGGTAAACTAACTTGACACAATAGACACTAACCTACCATCAGTGCTGAACAAGGCTGGTCGAAAACACCGAGTCTCGTCACTGCCTAGAAGAAGGTGAATCATTCAGTGCTACTGCTGAGCCAGTCTGGCCACATACTCCAGGAGCTGTATTTGAGCTCCCAGAGGAGTTAGAAAGTTGCATTCCTAGTAGAAATTGAACTTAAATGGGTAAACTAACTTGAGACAAAATAGACACTATTGTCGCAGTGTACTGTTGGGGCAGCACTCTCAGATAACTTTCAAGACTAGGACTTCTTCATATTGAGGTGGTTTCAAGGGAAAAAAATATCAATCTTACCTGTTAAAATTTCGTAATGCGACGTTCTTCTGTGAGACGCCAAGTGCCAAGAAAACATGAAATGCTTGCCGCATATCTCGCACTGAAACGGTTTTTCTCCAGTGTGGAAATTTTTGTGTTCCAAGGCGTGCGTACTAATAGTAAAAGCTTTATCACATATTTCGCATTTATACTTTGTAGTACCTTCGTGGGCTCTTACATGCATCTCCATGTGATATTTGGAACTGTTGCGATAGTTACATAAATGACATGTATATTTCCCGTCATCGCTATGACTTAATGAATGAAATGCAAAATCTACATTATTGTTGTAAGATATATCACAAGTATCGCATTGTATAGGTTCTGGTAGTTCCATTGGTGGGGGGTGGTGTAATACGATCTTTTTCGGGTTTTGATTTTTGCGTCTAGATTTTTCGGGTTGTTCTTTATCGGTTTTTGGTAAATTTTTACTGCCCTTTTTACGACCCCTTTTAGATTTAACGACAACTACTTTATTCTCTTCTTCCGCGAAACTAGGGTCTTCTTTTTCTTCTTTTATTTCCACTTCTTCATTTTTTATGCAGTCTAAGAGTCCGACATTTTTTGACTCTTTTTTTACTTTTTGTTTTCGTCTTGTCAGTGTTTTTGATTTTCTAAAATAAAAAGTATATTAGTAAAGTACAAAAAAATGTTGTCAATATTTTTCTTGAGATGCTAGGCAGTGTCCAACCTTAGTATTTACCAAACATGTGTACAGCAATAACTATTAGAAATAAATTTGAAGTACCATACTCGTCGTGAATTGGTTAATTCCCTGACCTACTCAAAGAATTACAAAATTGTATTTATTTTCCACTTACCTTTTTTCATAACATCATCATGAAATTTGTTACACACATTGTCATGGGTACAGAAAACAACATAAGGCACTTTTTATCCAGAAAACATATACTGATCCTGAGGGATAGAAAAATGTATTTTATATGTTCGTCCGGCATAATATCAATGCGGCCGTCCGACATTATTACCTTTTGTAGGAAGATCTCCTAATAATGCATATTTTTCTAAACTAAAGGAGGAGGCAGCCGGCTTATGGAGAAATGGGTTTCGGTGAAATTTCATGAATTGTTAGTATATTGTAGTTGACGACTTTCTGAACAATAGTGTCCATGGGCACAACTCAATCCTATGACTAGTTCCAGAGATACAAGGTGTTGAAGTTGGAAAATAGCCATTTTTTAAAAGAATGTATTTTTTATTTTCTTCAATGTATCAAGAATTTTTTCCTGTGATAGTGTTCTAATTACACTAAATATCAGTCCCCTATGAAAGAAAGTTTCATTTGCTACAGGGATACTCAAAAATTAGAAAAACGGAACGTTGACTCGAAATATAATTCAATTTTCAGGAATTTCAATATCTGGCTGGATTTGCTTCTGGTTGGTTTATAATAATGAGATATGCAAACATTTTTTACAGGGCGAGTCAGAAAGTTGAATCGCCCTGTATCCTACATTTAATAAAATTTTATATACTTTGTATTGCATGTTAGTAGGTGACATTAAGTCATTTTGAAGTATATATAATTTATATATAATATACAGGGCTATTCAAAAAATATGCATGGAAGAATATCCGAGAATCGGTTTTTTTTTGGAAATCTCCCTGTAATTAAATATTTCCTCGGTGAATTTCTGTGATGCTTTCATACTACTTTTGCTTTGAGTTTGTTGGTCGGATGTAAAAGTTTTGTCAACTTGCTATGAACATTTTTTCTTTATCCCGACAATATGATGACAAGCCTATCATGATTTTCTTCATATATGTATATCGGTATTTTCGATGTTGTTTACATTATACCATGATCGACATATACATAAAAACAAACAAAATAAATATAAGCTGATCTTGATATCGGAAAAAACAATTAACATAAACATGTTGAAACTAACTGAAATTACTGAAGGAATTCAAAGTTCTACAATATCTGGACCATGATCTATGTTTTCTGGTGCTATCCTTTCAGCTGCATCAGTTATTTCATTTAGGAGATGAGTAGATGGATATTTCACATTCTGTTCGTATCTGGTATAACCCAAAAACCATAAAACACTGACCACATGAACACATGTACCTAAAGTTCTAGCTCCCGACTTACAAGTACAATAATAGTGAAGTTCCAAAGGTTGATTTTCGATATCATATCATCATATTGTCGGGATAAAAAAACTGATCATAGCAAGTTGACAAAACTTTTACATCCTACCAACAAACTCAAAGCAAAGGTAGTATGAAAGTATCACAGAAATTCACCGAGGAAATATTTAATTACAGGGAGATTTCCAAAAAAAATTCTTCCATACATATCTTTTGAATAGCCCTGTATATTATATATATTTCAAAATGACTTAATGTCACCTACTAACATGCAATACAAAGTATATCTATACAATTTTATAAAATGTAGGATACAGGGCGATTCAACTTTCTGACTCGCCCTGTAAAAAATGTTTTCATATTTCATTATTATAAACCAACCAGAAGCAAATCCAGCCAGATATTGAAATTCCTGAAAATTGAATTATATTTCAAGTCAACGTTCCGTTTTTCTAATTTTTGAGTATCCCTGTAGCAAATGCAACTTTCTCTCATAAGGGACTGATATTTAGTGTAATTAGAACACTATCACAGGAAAAAAATCTTGATACGTTGAAGAAAATAAGAAATACATGCTTTTAAAAAATGGCTATTTTCCAACTTCAACACCTTGTATCTCTGGAACTAGTCATAGGATTGAGTTGGACCCATGGACACTATTGTTCAGAAAGTCGTCAACTACAATATACTAACAATTCATGAAATTTCACCGAAGCCCATTTCTCCAAAAGCCGGTTGCCTCCTTCTTTATAAAAATTATTTCTTTAAATATATTAAAAACAACAAAGTGTATAATTGTTTATTTGCTTATATTGCACAACAATAACATAAAAACAATAATAGGTGCACTTATTAAAATTCATAAAATTTATTGTGTATATTTAAAATATAATAAAAATATATGTTTATAAAAGTAATACTATTAATTTAATATTAACAAAATTAAATGTTGAATTTATTAACAATATATTACAACTGAATTGATTTGTTAAGAAAAGTTCTGGTGATGTTTTGAAAAATTTCAAAAAGAATTAGAACCCCCTTTTTTGGGAATAACAGTGAAATAATGTTTCTGAAATTTATCTGAGACAAGCATGTGAGTCTTATAAGCAGTCGAGTGATTATTTAAAATAAATTAAATTGTTTATCTATGCCAGTATTCAATTTCCAGAGTTCACAACCTAAATATCGAGATCTGCTTTTGTAGGGATCTACCTAGATTGCAAATTTTGAGTACTTGTTATTTTCAATAGAGGAGGTTTTTAGGACAAGAGTGACAAATGACTATAGTCTGTCCTAATCGTTGGCCAAGAATTCTAGGAACTTTTGGCAAGTCACGATTTCATTATTGTCATTATGTCAATAGTTATGCCAGATGTCAGTTTTATCTGTATTTGTTTATATTCTTTCAATCGTAAATTTTCCTTTGGACTTTTGTAGTAGTTCTCGTTATTCTTCTGATTGCCTTTTCCACTGACATCTGACATAACTAATGACAAATGACAGAAGTGAAATGGTGATTTGCAAAAAGTTCCTAGAATTAAACAGCTAAAACGTTATTTTAAATCGGGGGTGTATTCATTGTTTTAATAAAGTCATTCTTGTCATAAAACCAACTTTTTGTTGGGCACACTGACCTTACAGTGAACTCTGCTCTTGAACAAAGTACTCTACGTTCATTAGCCTCTTTCTATTTGGTCCAGTTCCAAAAAATTGAAGTTTAAAAAATGCCAATTATCTGCAACCCTGTATAAAATATACTGATGTACCGTGTGTACCAATAAAAATATAAACTCATAAACAGAAAAGGCTCAGAATAATCATTTTTGGGACACCCGGTACACGTCCAAACTGTGATTTAATTTTATTCTAATACGCAGAAAATGGTATTAGACAATTTTTCATGTGCGCTTCTAAGGAAGTTTTCGAAATAAACCCACTTCCACATATCCGACAAACATTCGGTCTTTCCCCCGTATGCGTACGTACGTGCAAAACCAGTGGCGTTCGTTGCGAGAAACCCCGTCCGCAATGCGGACAAATATACGGTTTCTCCCCAGTATGCACTCGCATATGTTCGATCATCTGATGCTTCTTGGAAAAGCATTTCCCGCATACTTCACAAGGATAAGGTTTATCTCCAGTGTGAGTACGCATATGGAACTTTAGTTTTTCCTTAGTTGATATGGTTTTACCGCATATTTCGCATATAACCGTTAAATCTACGTTGTTGTGAATTGTCATCTTATGGCGTCGAAGACCGAAGGCTGATTCGTAATGCTTTTTGCAGATGCTGCAGTCGTATTTAACTAAAGGACTACCCGTAAGGATTTCGTAGTGGGACGTGCGGCGATGAGAAGCTAATTGTCGGGAAAACATAAAGTGTTTTCCGCATATTTCGCATTGGAACGGTTTTTCTCCGGTATGGAAATATTTATGCTCGCTAGCGTAGGTGCTGATAGTGAAAGCTTTGCTGCATATTTCACATTTGAACTTCGTAGAGCCTTCGTGAGCTCTCACGTGCATTTCTATGCTGTATTTTTTAGCGTTTCTATAATTGCTGCAAATGTGACAGGTGAATTTGCCGTCTTCGCTGTGTTTGATTGAATGAAAAGCGAAATCGACGTGATTATAATAAGAATCAGAACAATTATCGCAATGGATAGGTTCTTCTAATTTTATTGGTGGCGGATGGGATATAGTGATTTTTTTAACAACTTTCTTGGGTGTGGTGCTTTTTCTTCGCGACTTTTTATCTTCTTCGTTTTCGTTTACTTTCTCTTTTTTAATTTTTCTTTTTCTGGCTGCTTTTAATGGAGGTACGTCAGATGATGGTTTACTGCCCAATCTAGAAATTAGTTTATTAATATTGTGATACCAGTGAGTACTTTACCTAAATTTTTATTTTTTTCTACAATCGATATCCAAAGTAGGCTCGTATTTGATAACGCAAGCGTCATCTTTTTCGAGGAATGTCATTTTGTCGCTTATAAGCGACTAAATAAAAAAACGCTCGCTCTCCCAATCATTACCTATAAATCAAATATACATTGCTCAGAGTATCCAATGTTAACGAGTAAATAACATTTTTCATTTGAGTGAAAAATTTCATAAATAATAATCGCATGTGAGCGTGAAGTATTAAAAATGGAAGAAGAAAATAAATTTTTGGAAATATGTGAACTCCTCGATTGTAGAAAAAATCTTGCGTGTAATTCGAGGGCAAATTCATTGTCGATTTCAAGAGATTGCCGCGCGACAATACATCATTTTGCGCTCTTAATACACAAATAGCTATTTAAAGGAATTCGTATTAAAAACTATTAAAAATACCATTTTCTTAAAAACACCCTATATAAGATTTCACTAATTAAACATTTATACTGAAAAAACTTTATAAAAAAAGAAATTGTTCCTCGAAAACCGCACCTCCCTATCGTTTCTGAGTTCCGAGATTTTTACAGTTAAAATGGGTCAGAAACTTCTGGGACACCCGGTATATTTTTTCTCCTCCTTATATTGTAAACAACGCATTTTGACACCATTTTGAAGGACTTAAGTAAGAATTACCAAAAAGATATCGATTGCTTTATGCCCTATAAAACGTGTATCATATTTATTTATATGAATATTAATAGTACAATAATTTTGAACATTATTTACAAAATTTGGAAAAATGTTTCCAAGTTTTTTCTCAATATGTATGAAATGTTCTGACTCCATTATCTCCATCTCCAAGCAACTTTTCTGTAACTCTTGAAGTACTACATTAGACTTCTGGCATTCTGGCATATTGCATGTTTTAGCAAATTTACTTGGAATTTAAGACAGGCTGGTTTAAACACTTTCCATTTTGATATGGCATGTAGAAGCGAGGATTTAAATTCGTCATGTGGGAATGGATCTTATAACAATGTAATTTCGAACTATTTTGAAATAACAAACCTTCTCATTGTCACTTTTAGTCACTGTAAATTCAAGTGCCTTTCCGTTTTTGGAATCAGGAACAGTAGCAATTATGACTTCATGCCATAATTCAAAATTGTCCATTTTCATTGTACAGAGTTCATTAGAACCTATGGATTTGCTTTCGGTTTGGACTTAGCTTAAGGCGGACACCCTGTATAAGGTAAATTATAATAAACTATTGATTTATCTGATGGTCCTGACGATTATATTTATTGCAATAATATAGTCACAATAAATGTAAAATAAATAAAAAAGATTTTTCAAATTTTTATATTTATTTTTTTAATTAATATTAGGTAAATATATTAAAGCTGGAATAATACATTTTTTAGGATATTTCTAATAATTTACATATTACACATTTACTTATAATAAAATATAAAAAATAGCCAACTATTTTATATAAATCAAATAAATTTGAAAACATTACACAATAAGTTTGGGTACTATAATTAAATCACATTTTTCTAATTATGTAAATGCGGAATGAGCACATCGACCTATTCCTATTATACAGATTCGGCAAATGATTATTTTCCGCATAGACATTCTGTGAGTGGAACAGAAGAGGCTATAGAATAACAGAGAGATAATGTCTAGAGAAATGGGCATTTCGTGGAGGGGAAGTATGCTGTTCTCTCTCGGACATATACAGATTGCGAAAGAGCTTTTCGAACCGTTCAATTTACACAAGCACGACGAGGAAAATATAAGAAAAACAGCTTGAAAGAGAGAGAAAGAACAACTGTGCGTGACCAGCGAGGGCGTGTATTTAGTTCCAGAGGCCGGCCGAATGTCCACTTCCTCCCCCCCATTTCAAGCGCTGTTGCCAGAAGCGCAGACCAATTTGAACAAATGGTATTTTTGTCTCTTCATCGTTGACTCCTTTTCGAGGTCATGCACTATCAGGCAAAACCACCTCCATCTGGCAACAGTGTCATTTTCAAATACAATGGCATGCGCTTCCAACGTGATCAACGTTTCTAGTGAAAAGACCTAGGAATAGCAATTTAAATGTGAATTCTCTCTGTAAAGGACACTGTTGCCAGATGGAGGTGTTTGGTTTTGCCTAATAGTGCATGAGCTCGAAAAGGAGTCAACGATGACGAGACAAAAATACCATTTGTACAAATTGGTCTGCGCTTCTGGCAACAGCGGTTGAAATGGGGGGGCAGTGGACATTCGGCCGGCCTCTGGAACTAAATACACGTCCTCGCTGGTCACGCACAGTTGTTCTTTCTCTCTCTTTCAAGCTGTTTTTCCCATATTTTTCTTGTCGTGCTTGTGTTAAATCGTACGGTTCGAAAAGCCCTTTCGCAATCTGTAGAATTTTATGTATTGTACTCACTGTTACTCCTATATGAGTTAGAGTGTATACATAACACATGGGCTGAAAAGTCACGGTACTAACAAAAAAAACACGTTTTATTCATCAACGTACTTTCCATCAAAAACAACGCAATCATTCCAGCGCCGCTATAACATTTCAATTTGATTCCAAAGTGAAGTGATGGATCATATATCGACGCAAAAATTCTGGTTTGTTACGTTTAAATATGGTCAAACACTGCTCGGAAGCATCTACACTTTCTTGTTCTTGGTCAACACTGAGCAAACGCGGCACCCACTTTGAACAGAGCTTTCTCATAGTCAGCTAACTCACGCAAGTTCACTTTTCGATTATTCAAAACGATTTTGTGAATTTCTTTTGATATTTTCTGGTGTTACCACCCCATTTGGAATTCCACTGCGTTCCGCATCTCTACGACCACGTTTGAAGTCAGCAAACCATCGTTTTATTATTGTTTCTGATGGAGCGGAGTCCCCATAATACTTTTCAAGCCATTGCTTCGCTTGAACGGTATTTTTTCCCATCAAGAAGCAGTGTAAAATTAAAACACGAAATTGATTTGATCCATTGTTTTGAAAAAAATAAAAGTAGCGTCACTCTTAGCACAATAACTCACGAACTAATAAATAGAATATCATGGAATTTTGACAGCTGTCTTTTGTTAAGGTTAGTACTAACTGAAAAACAGGTGATTGCAATAAAACTAGCGTCATGTATGTGTCAGGCCCTGAACTGTTGAGCCCATGTTTTAAAATGGGATATAAATATTTGCTGAACTTGTATACAAAACGAATAAAAGGTATGGGTAAAATAGCTGAGGGGGTGGGACAATATAAAATAATATAAAAATTACATCTAGGACTGTGTCACAAAAAAATACATATCCTTTCTGACAATCAAGGGACTTCTTCACATCCTTGACATAAATCCTTTCATTTTACACACTTTTCTGTTGAAACTGACAAAGAATACATGGAAAAGTCATAACGAGAGATATTCGCATCGGGATCTTTTCATTTTTTATGAAGAATCTATGATCCAAGTAACATTCTATACACTATTACAACTGATTCAAATAATCTCGTTGGTAAGCTCATTCCGTATATTACAATACATTTTAAAAATCACTTTGATAGTTTTGATTATAAATTTATTAAAATTGCACACATAAGATTGCATAGCATAGATATTAAAGAGATCAAAAATACGAGATTACAAACATACAACAATGTAAAATCTAAATCTAAAAAAATTAAACCATCATAATTAAATGCGTTTTGTTCTAGGCAGTGTTCGGGAAAAGGTATGAGCTACGAATAAATACAGGTTGTCATGACGAGCTTAATCTATCTATATGTATATTTGGAACTAACGTACTATAGTACTTCACTTCAAATAGTGTTGTTCATATTATAGTACTTGTGTAAACTGTTTGACTTATTAAACTATTTGGTCTTGGTAGTTTCCAGTATATAGATAGAGTGGCTAAATCTGTATATAATAATCATCTTCTTGGAGAAAAGTAATTCATGCTTAGGCCACAAATGATATAACTATTTAAAAATTAGTCATATCGGCAATATATTAATTTAGTTATAACTTGATGGTGAAAAATCTTTTGTTTAACTATTGCTATTTGTTTTATTATTTTGGGTAGAATTATGTTAAACTATAGAAATGTTATTAAGCAGTTTGTTATTTGTATCTATAGTCTGTATACTTTTGAGCTGGGTAATAAATGTACCACGAACGTGGACTTCTCTGGCGTACGATATTTTGTAAAAAAAGGTCCACTAGGTTCAATGATTTCATTTATTGACCTAATGTAATTCTATTTTTTTTCGTGTTCCCTCTTTAGGAGGCTTTATGTACTTTAAAGCGTAAAAAAGTTAGTAACATTTTAACAATAAAATATTATATTTAAATTTAAAATAATTAATTAATTGATTGGTCATAAATTATAACACATATTCTGGGGTTGATTGAATGTATACAAAAGTGCATACAAAACAAGTTACAGGGTGATTAATTTGAAATTTTTTTAACGTTACTTAAACTGAAAGTAGTAACATTCATTTATTTTTATTTATTATGGATTTTCAGTGAGGGTCTTCCCTCTTTTCACCCCCCAACTTTTTTTAAGGGTTACATTCAACAAAATTTGGAACGCCACTGCCTCTTTGTATTTCTTTCTAAATATTTTAGTTTGGAAGATAAAGCCAACCTTTTAAATGTAAATTTCAAAATATTTAATTACTAAACTGTACTGTATTTATCTGTATCAAAAACCACTTTATTATAACACAACAATTTATAAACAAACACGATGTTGGGCCCTCGACCAAATTTATTTCAACTCTGAGATGCGCAAACAAAGAAGCGAGAGGGAGAGATGTCAGTCCCGCGGAATAAACGCATGTACACTCGGCGGAAAAAGTTTACTTAGTTAAATATTTCCTAAATAAAATCCTGAGAATTTGGTTGTACCTCCAATGTCATGAATTTAAAAACATTATGCACTATTTCATGACTTTGTGCACTCAAAATCTTGTGTTTTACAAGCGGCTTAAATTCCATATTAAAATTCCTACGCGGATTGTACCACTATCAGTTCAAATAGATCTTTACAGTGCAACGTTCTGCCTAGGACTGGTAGCTGCCGACATTGTCGTACGCGTGATCTACGCGCATCCGCACGGTTGAAATGAATTTGGTCGAGTTGTATTTTCGACACCAACTATTTAGTACGCTATGGGTAACCTCACACAGTCGATTAAAAAACGACTAAACTGTTTAGCTGAGTGTAGTCAAAAGGGTGCACCGACTGCTTTTGATTTAAAAATTGAGTTGGTCCCCCGTTGTTCTGTGTGCGTACTTATATTAAAGCTAATACCATTAGAAAGCCGACTAAATTGTTGTACAATTAGAAATCGACTGTGTGCGGTTACCCTTGACGGTTACCTTTGACACTAATCCTAGCGTTTATGTTAATCCTATTGGTTAATTTATCGAAAAGGGCAAGGAAGATGATTGAAGAAGGAATACAGTGTTGAACATTTTATAAAATCTAATCTAGTTATTTGAGCTGACTGAAACTTTTGAATTAAATTTCCTACTTATTTCAATTTCATTTTAGTAAATAACGGGAAAAATGTAGGTGACTATGTAAATAGTTCAGGTACTTCTAGTGTCGAAAAAAAGGTTTTTGGTGTCGAAATTACTCCCGCCGATTTTTGACAGTACAGTTTGAAAATTTAATATTTTGAAATTGTCATTTAAAAGGAAGGCTGTATCCTACAAACTAAAATGTTTACAAAGAAATACAAAGAGGCAAAAAAGTTTTATTACAATGGCGTTTCGTATTTTGTTAAATGTAACCCTCAAAAAAAGTTGGCGGGTCAAAAGGGTGCCGACCCCTCTGAAAATCCATAATAAATTATAATTAATGGACGCTACTACTTCCACTTTATGGATTATCGTAAACTAGTGTCTCATATAAATAAATACTCATAAATTTACGGAATTTATCACTTTTTTCGTATGCACTTTTGTATACAGGAATGAAAAATTCAATTTTGTAACCCAGAATATGTGACATAATTTCTATATATATATATTTTTGATTTGTTTCTTTTTGTCTACTAGACAAGAGTGGAGTTGGTGGTAGAAATACCAACAAAGTTTGGTCGGCCATCTATGTACATCAAGAGATACCTCTTGCGTAGTGTCTGTAATACCTATACCTTCTCCACATCCATTTTCTACTATATATATATATATCTATCAAGTTGTCCACCCTTTTTTATTTACATTTTATTATCCCAGTACATTGGTATACATACTATAATAAATAATCTTAAGGGAAAGGAAACGCCATCATATTCTGCAGATGTACACAAGATCCAATCTTCCCGCAAATATTACATATCATCTCTTCATTTTTCGTTGTTTTAAAAGGAATCCTAGGAATATGTGGACAATAACCCAAATCTCCACAAATATAACATGCCCCGTCGTCTCGCGTCGGGGTCATCATACTCATCTTAAGTATATGCTCGCAAATATTTTGAGATCCACAAATAGGACACGCGACACCTTCGTCTTTGGGAGCTTTCAAAGGCATCGCTGGCAAGTGAGGACAAGGACCTAGTTCGCCACAAATTACACAAGGTGTGATACTTTTACGGTGAGGCAGTTTTTTAGAAAAATGAGGACAGTCTCCAACAACCCCACATATTACACACGCTGTAGGTTCTTCTCTGTTATGGGTTTTTTCGTGAGTTTTTAACGGAGTCCTTTGGGTAAATCCTCTGCCGCAATATTTGCAAACGTACGGTTTTTCACCGGTGTGTACCCTGACGTGTTCAACGAGTTGATCTTTCTTCGAAAAACTTTTAGGACAGTAGTGACATGCATGGGGTTTGTAGCCTGTGTGTGTTCGAAGGTGGAACTTTAACTTTTCCCTACTAGACAATCTCTTCCCGCAAATATCGCAAAGAACGGATCCATCTATCTTTTTGTGTTTACTTAGTTTGTGTCTACTTAAACTAGAGGCAGTAGCGTAGTGTTTATTACAAATAGAGCAGTCGTATTTAACCAAAGGATTACCGGTGAGGATTTCGTAATGGGTTGATTTTCTGTGTCTGGATAAAAACCAGGAATACATAAAATGCTTTCCGCATATTTCACATTGAAATGGTTTCTCTCCGGTGTGAAAATACTTGTGTTCAGCGGCGTGCGTACTAATAGCAAATCCTTGATTACATATTTCACATTTGTACTTTGTAGTACCTTCATGGGCTCTAACATGCATCTCTATTTGGTACTTGGAGGCGTTTCTAAAATTTATGCATAGATGACAGGTGTATTTGCCCTCTTGATCGTGTGATTTTGAATGTAGTGCGAAATCTATATTGTTATCGAACGTTGATTCGCATTCTTCGCACTTAATCGGCTGGTCTAATTTCAACGGTGGCGGATGGTCATCGAGAGATTTTTTTTTATATTTTGATTTTCTTAGAGATTTTGTTTTTTTTCGTTTTTTCTTGCGGTCGAGGTTCCTAAAAATGAGTCAATTGTAGCAAAATATATAGTGGTATACTCTAACTAAAGTCAGTGTGATGACCATAAAATAAAGCAATGTTGTCAGATATATTTTCTAAAATTGTTAGGCTCGCTACACAAATGTTCCTCTTACTTCAGTAAACTGTTAGTTCGTGATGTTATAAGAAAGCTAGTTTGGAAATATTTTTAAAAAAATACATAATGTAAATTTATTAGTAAACATTAAAATTAAGTCGCTTGAAATTACTGAAAAAACAAAAATTAATTAAAACCACTTTTTATGTGTTACTATATTTAAGAAAATTTTGAAGAGATGGCAACGTATTGCACGTGCAGTCAAGACTTCGAAACAACCAGTCATCAACTGCAGTATTCATCATAATATAACGAAATAACCGAAGTATATTCCGTTTGACGATTTTCGCAGAAAAAATTCTACGGTCTTGAGGGTGTTCGGGGGGGATTGTGTTGTGGTTCGGCTTATAATCCATTAGTATCATTCAGTGTCGGGTGTGAATTTTGTTTTAAAGAACTATTTAATATAATATCTATTTCTTGGTTGAGTGAGTTTAGTGAATTGTTATAGGTATTTATAGGAAAGTGTAGGTGATCTAATGTAGAAAGGTATCATTAAAATAAAACCTTTTTGATGGTGTAGTGGTTAAGTTGCGTCAGTGAATTGATATTAATATAATATTCATTTGTTCGTAGACGTTAGGGTAAGTTTTATAATATAATTAATTAGAATGGCATTTTGGAGACCATTTGAAACAACAGTCCAAGATGATGCGCGGGATTATTGAATTGTGGATTTAAATATAAGAAGTTAGATAATCGAATGGTAATAATGGAGTCTCGGCGTATCGCTGAACTTCGACAAGAGTATTTGCACAAATAATAAAATGGTACCGTGATTCAAATAGAACTATAATTTATTTAGACGAAACTTGGTTTGATACACATGATGTTGTCAAGTGTTTATTCATTTATTTGTTATTCAAACAATCCTCACGGTAATCTCGAACTGTCGTTTCAAATGGTCACCGAAATCACAAGACAAGTCAGGACGCCACTGGGGGGAATAACTAACACTCTATCTCTTCTGCTTTTATACTGCGTTGCCAGATATACATATTTTGGTAGTCAAATGAATCAGAGGATTTGACTTGGAGCGCACAAGTACAACGTATTTATTATAATTATATTTTAGGGTCGATCTGTTTACTAAAATAGCTAAAATATTGAATTAATATATAATTTTATATTGTATAAAAAACCGTTTTTGGAACAATTTTTATTATTAAAAATAATAATTACAAAGGATCACATAAATTTACCTTAAAATAGTACCCCCGCCATAAATTTATTATAAAATATATTTTTATAAATGACGTTTGAGATGAAGTTTCATGATGTTGAGAAAAAAATATTATTTAGCACATAAATATATGAAAAAAGGTTTAAACAATTCATTACATTATAATTAAAAGACAACAAGATACTTTTAGCATACTTTTTTGCATCCCTGTACATAAATATCGTCCAGCGCGCGGATTGTACCGGAATCATAACTTTATCAATATAAAAATTTTTTACCATATTTTCCTCTCAACATCAATAGTGAAACATACTTTTGATGATATATATATACGATATTTATATACAATTAAAAATAATTTATTTAAAATATTTAAACAGTGTTACCATATAATTTAGACAGTATAATTTTAAAAAAACAACAATATATTACACATTAAAATCGATTTAAATTAATTTTTTTTTAATTTTGGACGTTTTCACAAAAAAAATTTAGGAATTTCCATGAAGATAGTTATCGCTATAACCCATTCCATATCCTATATTTTATAAATTAAATATTCTACCACAAATAGGAACATTTCTTGATTGAATTTAAATATTTAATTAACAAAATTGTGTGGTTTACAATCTCTATTCGCGACGATATGACTTGTTACTTAGATCTGTGGTTCACCTTGAATTCATATAATTGAGGTTTTTAAGATAATTAACAAATCCTTTTTTTGGAATTCAATGCATTTAAAGCCCCATAAATTAACAGGGGGCTCTAGCCTGCTTGGTAGCCTAGGCTGCCCCTCCACTATTACATTATACCTGATATTAAAATAAAAACAAACTTCATTTATCTTTAATGTATTCCGAAAATAATCTTCAAATTAATCAAAAGGAACGTGTACTTTACAGTGCTTCATGTGACTATCCATGGCACTTTTAGAAATGAAGCCTCTCGTACAAAGAATACAAATATAAGGCGCCTCGCCAGTATGCGACCTTTCGTGTATCTTTAAAGGCGACCTTTGCGTGAACCCTTTTCCACAATATTTACAAACATATGGCTTTTCCCCAGTATGCACTCTTAGATGTTCTTTTTTCTGTTCTTTGGTAGAGAAACATTTACCGCATACTTCACAAGCATGAGGACGATACCCTGTATGTACTCTACGATGGAACTTCAATTTCTCATTACTGGAGATTTTCTTTCCACAAATATCACAAAGAACAGAAGTATCTATACCCTCATAGTTGTGGTTTCTTAAATTATGCCTTTTAAGACCACTAGAGGATGTGTAATGTTTGTTGCACATCGTACAATCGTACTTTATTAAAGGTGTACCTGTAATAATTTCCCAGTGCTGCGTTCGCCTGTGCGAAGCTAAAAACCTGGAAAACATAAAATGTTTACCGCAGATTTCGCATTGAAAGGGTTTTTCTCCCGAGTGGAAGTACTTGTGTTCCAGAGCGTGGGTGCTAACAGTGAAGGCTTTGTTACAAATCTCGCATTTGTAGCTGGTGGTACCTTCGTGAGCTCTAACGTGCATTTCTATGTGATATTTTGAAGCGTTTTTATAGTTGCAGATATGGCAAGAATATTTTCCATCGTCGCTATGACGGATAGAATGGAAGGAAAAGGCAACGTTGTTTTTATATGTATCGCTACAAAGGTCGCATTGGATGGGTTCGTCCAGTTCTACTGGAGGGGGATGGGATACGTCACTTCTTTTCCGTCTGATTTTTTTTACCTTTTCGTTTTCTTTAAGGTCCTCTTTCTTTACTCTCTTTTTTCTTATTTTTTTCGATTTGGAGGACGTTTCATCGCTTTCTTCGCCTTCTTCTTCTTGATATTCTTCGTCGTCGATTTTTTCTTTTTTTATTTTTTTCCCTTTTATTTTTTTCGTTTTTGGAGATTTCGGGTTGGTAACCAGTGTTGCCACATCATTTTTTTCGACGTTTATCTCATTTTTTATGTTCTCTGGGGACCTAGAATGACAAGTTTTTAGAACACATTTATTTACATTTATACATATGACACTTTTCGGAAAAAAATAAATAAACAATTTTTAATATACCGAGTATCCCTCGACGTTTTGACAACCCAATATCTCGAAAACTATTCACATGACAGATTTGAAATTTGGCAGCTATAAACAGGTGAAGCTGATTTTTTTTAATGGGACAACCGGTATAATACAACATTTTTGCTATTGAAAAGTACAAGGATTTTCAAAAGGGATTCATTTATTAGAAAAATCCTCTATGTTCCATGGGCGTACTATAAAATTATTTTGAAGGGTCATTTTTTTGTAAAAATTTTCAAGTACGCCCATGTTATAGAAACGTGCAACGATATGGAAATTGCAAGATTTATTGATCGAAAACATGCTCAGTCTGCTGATCAGTTTCTGCAATTCGATGCTGGGACAACCGGTATAATACAACATTTTTGCTATTGAAAAGTACAAGGATTTTCAAAAGGGATTCATTTATTAGAAAAATCCTCTATATTCCATGGGCGTACTATAAAAATATCTTTGAGGGTAATTTTTTTGTAAAAATTTTCAAGTACGCCCATGTTATAGAAACGTGCAATTCTAGGGAGAAATCTAGTTTCTTTTGTCTTACCAACCAACTACAGTAGAAACGGTGGAGCTTTACCATCACGTGACTTACGTCAGCAACAATATTCATATGAATCAAATTAAAACTTCTGTCAACTCAATAGAAATAATCGTTATGACTAATATTCCAAAGGTCGGCCTTTCACGAATTGGTAACTAAACAAGAAATTTAACTTTTTGAATTGTATTTGTTTTATTTATATGGTTAACATCGACATATTTATTAAAACTATCGATATACTGGGTGAATAAGTTACAAAGTACAAAATTAAAGAGAATTGCATGATGTCAAACAGCATGCACGATTTATCTTTTGCAATATACCGAACTTCGCCGCAATTTCTTGCTAATTGTATTGCTCCATGTCAAGCGACCTTACGCAAAAGTTTCCATCTTCCATGGGCGTGGTATGAAATTGTTGAAGTGGGTTTATTTGTTTGTGATAATTTCTATACCATTGGAGTACTATGAAATTTTAGAAAGGTATTCGATTATTACCTGGGCGTACTATGAAATTTTTGTAAGGGATTTTTTTCCTTGGTATTAATTATTAAAAATAATTTCAATATATTGTCTTCATAAAATAAAACTACCACTATACGTTAAAAATAAGTTTTTATTTGTACATTTAACATACCAATGACTCTAGAGTTATTACAATAACAATAAATAAACCAATTTGAACTGAAACAGAATAGAAGCATCATAACTGATGAAAATCACAAGCTGTACATCCACGCACCCATTTATTGGTGAGATTATGATGATTCTTCCGATGACTCAATAAACATCTTGAGAACATGAAACGCGTGTTGCAAAGTTTACATTCGTAAGGTGTATGCGATTTGTGATAGTAAACGTGTTCCACGGCGTCGATTTTTCTAGAAAATCCCTTATCGCATACGGCACATAGATGTACTGTAGCATTGAGATGCATCTTTACGTGATCCACGATATCCTGTCCAGACATTTTCGATTGTAAAGCGCATAAATAGCAGTTAAATTTACCGTTGTTATGTTTTACCGTATGCAACGCGTAATAAATATTATCGCTGTAAGTTTTCTTGCAAATGTAGCAATGAATATTCATAGAAGGGGATATAGGAACTGGTAGATGTTCTTCGGGAGGAATATTTTTGTGGTTAAGTTTTTTATTAATTTTTACAACACAATCTGGGTGGGATTCTTTGACGTGAGCCTGCAAACTACACAGAAACATAAAACCTTTAGAACACAACTCGCAAACTACTGTAGTACTGCCTTTTATACCAGAATGGCATATTTCGTGTTTAATAGCCGAATATTTTGAAAATAATTTCGCTTGGCAAAACGTACAAGTGTACTTTGGATTATTCTCATGGATTCTTATATGAGTTTCTATTTGATCTAACGTCATTTTTGCTGTTATGTGGCAAATGTAGCAGCGAAATATTCCATCCAGAGAATGTTTTATGGAGTGTTTGGCGTATTTTATGGACGATTTAAAATCCTGTTCGCATACGTTACAAAACGGCGGTTGCTGTGTGGGTCTCGCTGGTCTGTTACCGCTTATTACTATGTAAATATTTTCGGTTGTCTCGTCATCCCTAAAACAAAACGGTATTACTAAAAAGTTTATTAAAGGAGCTAACAACGTGGGTTGGAATATTATTATGGTACAAAAACTTTATCTTCTTTCCAAATTTAGCTAGTCCTCGGCGTACACGCTTAACAACTGTGGACATTTCAAGATGCAAAATGACTTCAAGAACGGTCTGGCAGAAATTTCGGGAATTACCCTTCTTTTTTATGGATCTTCTTTTCTTTTTTATTATTCGGTTATACAATGTCCGTCTACTTCTGCGACTGAGGCTAATCACCGGCGCCGGAAGCACTCTACCCCTAACCGGAAATGTTGCCAAGCCCACTAGTGGTAGGGTTCTTTATCGAGCCCAGCATCAACGCACTGGAAACCTCGGTTTTACGTCTCCTCCGAAAGACGGCATATCTACATTATACCCGTATGCTCTTTGGTTTAATGCCTGCGAGCTGAGATATGCTACTCGTCTGCGGGTCCAGTGGTCACCCATCCATGCACTAACTGTGCTTCTCTGTAACCAGGCTCTGCTTAAAGCTATCAGTAATCCAACAACTAGGTCTGGACTGGTAAAAAAACTGTAAAGAACCCCTCAACAGGCTCAGAGGCGCTCCACTACATTGCTGGGTCGACGCCCTGTATCTTCTTCAAAAATTATATACTATACATCCAGATAGAATGAATTAAATATTTCCAAAGATATTTGACAGAACGGACTGATTATTTCTTAAAGTAACTTCAGTTTAAACATAATGATTAATTTTATCATATAGAAGAAAGAATAGTTTTTCTTGTATTATTAATTTTATTTTATTACTATACATATTGTATGTAACCTAAACATACGCATACAAATCTAGTTTGTTTTCCTATACTGAGTGTCCAGATGAAAACGGAAGAGAGCCTTTGACATGAGTTCCAAAAATATGGTGTTGGGATTAGAAAAACATATTATATGACATTTAGTTTGTTCTTTTAAATTATACAGGATGATTGATTAGTGTGTGTTATAATGGAAGATACCAAAATTGTAGACAGCTTCAAGGTTTATATTTCGATTACAATGTTACAGGGTGTTTCATAATGAATGGATCTGTTTCGTTTGCTTCTGGCTACTGTGTATAATATTTTCCAGTATACGTTTAGACAATTAGGTCTCTAAATATACAAGTTATTATTCTGAAAAGCTTTACAAAAGAATAAGGTATAATTGGTAACATATTTAGATATCAACACAGAAATTTAACAACGAATATACAAAGAAGCCACCAGGTCAAGTTATTTGAAATCATACTAAAACTATATTCAATTCCATGAAGGACAAACAAATAATATCCCACGATATACGTTAAAGATATAATGCTATTGGCCAAAAATGGACGTTTCTTGGATTTGAATAGATTGTAGGTTTGTAGAATTAAATTATTCTCTGGAATTGCTTAAAATAACAATTGGTTTTTTTTGTAATTAAAAAATCATTTTTAAAAACATAACTCCGGAGTAGTTTGTATAAATCTAATAACGGCACAAACAGATCTATATTATATTCCCAGTAAACACAGGATACCCTATGGATATCCATATAATGTCCACGATTGGTCTATATGGAATGGACATTCAATGGATGCCCATTTACCACTAGTACAATGGATATTCGTTTGGGGACATTCATTGGATCTTCAGTTCTCGTTCACCACTGGACATGAAGATTTATTTGAATGATGGACGTCTAGTGTTCATCCATGAGACGTGCATGGTTTATTTATCATGTCCAGTGAATGTCCATATTTGTAGAAGGTATATCCATTCTTAGTACAAAACGGACATCCATGGGATATCCTTCTGGACTTGAACGGATATCCTATGGATATCCCTTATGTCCAATGTGGATATCCATTGGACATCCACTGTATGTTCATGTGTTATTTGGGTTTAGAAATTATTGACAGCACAAATTTTATGGAACTACCATAGTAATTGTATAGTTTGGCATGTTTATCTGAAGCTACGCGGCATCGGTAAGGGGCGAGGAAACATGGCGGATATCTGTCATAACCGTACCAATGGCGTACGGTACCTATTTTATAAAAATTTAAAAATAATAATTATTATTATATAATAATTATATATAGAAACTGATTTTTGCTTGTTAAAAACAAATAATGTTAAGAATCGTACTTGAATTCAATATGGATACGAAATAGTTCAAAATCTGACACTGACAATACCAACGCCACTGGATAATCAATGTGAGTCAATTGACAAAGTGAGAGGGAAGAACACACCTACGAGCTTGCCAATAGGAAGTCAGCTGGTCGCTAAGCAACGAAGGCCTTTGATTCATTTCACCAATTGAGTTAGTTAGGAGGGCGTGAAAATTATGGTTTTCGCACAACGCTGCCAGAGCTTGAAGAAGCCCATAACAAATTTGGAAAAGTGTTCATCTTTTAATATTCATGAATTGAAAAAATAATAGACAACATCCAAGGAAACAAGCACATTAAAGAATTGACGTTTAATCACATTGTTAATAA
The DNA here is from genome assembly GCA_949126875.1 of Lochmaea capreae. Lineage (NCBI taxonomy): Eukaryota > Metazoa > Arthropoda > Insecta > Coleoptera > Chrysomelidae > Lochmaea > Lochmaea capreae. Next base: position 26,221,940 of record OX421404.1, read on the forward strand.
TAAAAAGTCCATTTTCCAATTATTATCACTACATACTTAGCACTTTATCTTTTTCATAGTTAAACGTGGCAATATCGAATGTTTTCGACTGCCTTTCTTTCACGGCTTCAGATAAACTTGTTTGGGAGTTATAAGAGCGTAAAATAATTGTGAGGAAAAAAAATAATCTCTATAATTTCGTACCAAACTCTAACGTTAAAATTATTTTACGATACATTCAACAAAACGAATGAAAGCTACATAAAAAAACTTTACATTTTAAAATATACATAGTGAGTCATTTAAAATGCCAGTAGAAATAATCTACAGTTTTTAGGAATGTAGAATGTCTAAATATCTAGTATGGCACGAAATCGTATAGTTATTTATCTACACAAAGGACGAAAAACTGTCTATTGTCTCACCTGCTTGCTACTCTCGGATTTCGTAAATAATTAATGTCAAATTACACTTGGAACTATAGTAAAATCGCAATCGGTGTGGAGTAATGAAACTGTATAGGGACATTCGGATTACTGAAATATTTATTACGAATATAATATGTGGAATCTGGACAAGATGCAGACATTACAGTGACACCATTAACAATTTCAATAAATAATGCCTCCTCAAGTGACGATTGTGATTCCGACAGTTATTTAGAGACATTTGCACTTACTAATCTAGACTAAGATGAAGGAAGAACTATTTTAAACAATTTCCAAGTGGCATGTTCATATTAATTTGGTAAACAAATTACAATTAGTACCTATCATAACATTGTATTATTTAGAATTCGGGCCATAATTTAACGGTCAACATTTCAAACCACACTTATTTAATAGGATATCTACGTATTTTCATAATTAAAAACTTAAGCAATACAACAAAAATATATACCTACGAACCCCTAATACTGTTCCTAAACCTACGCCTATTATACCCCTAGAAAGTATTAAGATACGAATCGGTTATTTTTGTACAATATCCGTCGGCACAAATAAATTTGTTGTTTTCACAACATTCATTACAGTAGATAGAAAAAATTACATATTTTGTTTGGTCCACTTGTGCTGAGCAAGTTCCATAAAATTTTGACTTATTACCCCGCGCCGATAGCGATTTTACTATAGTTAACACCCCCTACTGACTGTAGTTGTTGCGGTGTCTCAGATGTTGTAAAAAAACATCAATCCTATTATTGTTACAAAAGAATTGACCTACAATTATAAAAATCAAATAAATGGTTGAAGACATAAGCACTTTTTTTGACAGTCACTGTATTTTACCGTTTTCGACCAAAACATCTTTTTCTGTTCTACATCAAATTATAAAATAAAATTTCTACCGGAATTTTAAATGAATCACATTGTATAGTGACATACTTAAAATAAATGTAAAAATCGCTTTACATATTTTAAAACAACATTAGTAAAATAATAGAATAAGCTACTACCTAATTTTAAACGCAGTCTTTTATAAACATGGGGTTAAATGTAAGCTCTATATTTATATAAATATTTTAACCTTTTTTGGTATTATTAAAATAGAAAATTTTTTAAAAATTCAAATAAAAATGGCAATTGACATTTGACAGCTGAAGATGGAGAATCCAAATATTATACAGGAATCGGTTATCTTGATTTTACATTTAAATAATTATTATATAACCCACCAAAATTTGAAACAAATCTATTGACTCATTTAGGGGTGGGCCATGACTCATTTACACCCGGTATGCTATTTTTTCTTCTAGCGATTAATTTCAGAGGCGTCATTGTAATTTTTAATTTGGTAAAAAATTTGTCAAACATCAAATAAAATAATTATTGAATAGACAGTTCCTATTTTTATTTATTGTTAAGGTTAAGTTTTTCGACTGTGAATGGATTTACTCTTAAAAATATAAAATAATAAATTTTCGTAAATCATCTAAGCTAACTAATACAAAAAACTTGTAATGATAAAACCTAACAAAGAGAGCATTGTTTATATTCATAAAATTTACAATCAATTATATACAGAGCATTTCATTGAAAACTATCAACCCCACATAATTCTGAAGGGGTCATTTTTATGAAAAAACAATCATATAGAGGGGGTGCATTTGTGAACGTTACAATTCTCACCCCCTCCCGTTATTGTCAACCCACCCAATTTTTTAAATTGAACACCTTATACATTATTGCATTGTTGGATTCTCCTCTACAAGAGTGAAAAGTCAATCTGTTGGGGGGTTACCGATAATTCCAATTTAGTAATAGTAACATTTTAATTCGTCGTTTAATCAGCAAAACAATGAACCAGTATTTGGGATATCTAAAACTTCTGCACGTGGTTGTACATCTCGGTGGACTCAAACTAAACATCAGTCGTACTTTAGACACGTGCCAAAACAGGAACACAGCAAACTCTTGGTCAAAAAAACCTCGGAGACGATAACTAACGAAATACTAAGCCTTATCAGGGGCCAGATAAGGATAGGGCCACTGGTCTCTTGACATAAACGGCACAACCAACAGCACAAAAAGCCTAAAGGCTGAGGTGACGAGGACTCTAAGCCTCTGACCTGAACCAATCAATCAATCAATCAATCAAAACAATACTAAATTGTTTTATAAGGTGCTCAAATTGAGTGGCATAAATTTTGGTTTTCACATTGACTTTCCACTCAAGTATTATACATTTTTGTAATCCTCTTGTAGAGGAGAATCAAAAAATGCAATAATGTATAGGGTGTTGACCATAGGGGGAGGTTAAAGGGTTAAAGTTATAACGTCTACGTAGCCCATAAATCACGTAGCCAATTTGGGGGGGTTCGATCTAAGACTACGCTGGGTCACGTTGGGGGGGGGGTCATAAACCGTGGTACGTAGATAAAGTAATCAATGAGAAACTAAAAGTTAAAAGATTACTAAAAAAACGAGTCAGTGAATTTTTGTGCGAGCTTGATACGATGGAGCCTATTATAGAATAGGTTTGAGGAAAAAGATCTTGATTTGAATTTCGTAAACCTAACCAGCAGAGAGCGATGAGAATGGTGAGTAAAACTTGCCTGAAATTGATAACTTACATGATTGGCTTGTTTCACCATTTGTATTGACCGATATCTTGAAAGTATTGAAAGTCTACAATTATTTTTTTAAATGTAATATAATAAATTTGATTTTGAAGTGCTACGTAGTTTCTTAGGGAGGGGGGGGGGTCGACCGAAAGGTACGGTAAGCTACATGGGGGAGGGATGGGTAAAAATTGGCAAAAATGGAGCTACGTGATTTATGCACAGCCCCATATGAGCAAAAAGACGTCCCCCTTTATATGATGTTTGTCGTGTATTTTCATTTTTTCATAAAAGCGACGCCTTCAGAATTATGTGGGCTAGATAGTTGTCATTGAAATGCTCTTTATAATCAATATAAGAGATCAATTTCTAATTTTTTTTCAATATGATACGTTTTTAAGGTAATATAATGAATAATATTTTTAATCCTGTCAGTGTATTCGAAAGGTGCCCGAGAAAAAATGAAAAGCCTACCATGGGTGGCATATACAGTGTATAAATTTTAAAAAAAATTACAGCACACAATTTTTTAAAATAGATACAATACATTATATTAAAAAAAAATACTATATTTGAAGGCTACTAGCTAAAATTAATTTATTTTAAATCTAATTTCGAAGTCCAGTCTAGCGTTAAATATAATGACTAGTTCATATCTGAACAATCTAATACACTTTTTTAATTTGCTGCTAATTTAAAAATCTCTCTGTGCATAAAGTTTCTTATACCAACCAAAAACTATCGTTGCTAATCTAACAAAGAAAATGTCTTACTTGAATCGATGAATCATTTATCCATAACAGATCTGTAAGGATAGAAGATTTAGAATCGACAGTCTCGGTCGGTGCAAATAAGCACCTGGTGGTATAAGGTGGTACTATTCGGTGAACAACACAAAAAAATGTAGTACCAGCATTCAATATCGATTAAAAAACTTTATACACAAATATATATTTTAAATTCCAGCACATTTCAATGTAAACAAATATATTTTCGATATATTTCTAAATAAAACAAATATTATTAATATCTTAATACGTAACAACACCTTCTATTAACGGTAATTTCTCGATAGTTGGCGCTGCCGTATGTGTCAAAGTTGTCAGTTTTGATATTAAGTGTGACAAACCACAAAAAGGGGACACTTAAGAGGGTCCTGGGCACAAGGGTATTGTAGGCAATAAAACGACAAAGCTAGGGTCTGAAGTTGCAGTCCTGAATGTATCATTGTATGGTGTAATTCAATTCTGATAAGAAAAATGAAGACTACTACTACAGCTCTCACATCAATTTGTTAGATTGATTATCGCTCCTGTAGCGCTACGTTGTAATTAAGACGACTATAGAATCCTAGGACTAGAGCGACCAAGGGAGGATTTCTCCAACAAAGACCTAGTGAAAAGAGAAAAGACTGTGGTCACAAAAGCACAAAAATCCTGAAGGCTGAGAGGCAGACACCAAAAAAAGGACCTCGACTTGCATTTTAGAGTGATTGTTTAGGTTTCCTAGTCGACCAAACTGGATACAGGAGGAATTTTAGTTATTGTTAGTCCAACCAAGTACGGCTCTAAATCAGCTCGGCTCTGAAAACATTATCAAACTACTGATATAAGAGAAAAAATTAAGCCCTACGCAGTTGTCGGGATATTGACTTGCAAAATAAGGATGATCTAATTTATATGACCAAACAATTAGTGCCACATTATAGAGGATCTACTGAAGTGAAAAAAAATTTCTTCAAGCAAAACTCCAAACAGAAATGCAACTTCATATGCCAACACTTATTGTTACTCCAATTCAAAATATCAATATTATTTGTTATATTAAGAATATAAAAAGTTTTAAAAATCTACATTAGCCCCAGCGCACGTTTTCATATGCGTATCCATGACTCCTTTGGAGATAAACCCCTTATTGCATATTTTACATATGTAAGGCCTCTCTCCCGTATGAGTTCTTTCGTGGATCCTTAAAGGCGATCTTTGCGTAAAACCTTTACCGCAATACTGACACTTGTAAGGCTTCTCCCCAGTGTGCACTCTCTCGTGCTCTTTCAACTGTTCCTTCCTCGAGAAACTCTTCGTACAAATTTCACAAGAAAACGGTTTGTAACCGGTGTGTGTTCTTCTATGGAACTTCAATTTTTCCTTGCTGGAAAGTCTTTTTCCACAAATATCGCAAAGCACCGAAGGATCTATACCGGAATTATGCTTGCTGAGATTGTGTCTCTTCAAACCAGTCGAGGAGGTGTAATGCTTATTGCAGATCGTACAATCGTACTTAACCAGAGGGCTACCAGTAACTACTTCCCAATGTTGAGTGCGTCTGTGTGATGTTAAAAACCAGGAAAACATAAAATGTTTTCCGCATATATCGCATTCGAAAGGTTTTTCCCCGGTGTGGTAATACTTGTGTTCTATGGCGTGTGTGCTGACGGTAAAGGCTTTATCGCAAACTTCACATTTGTATTTCGTCGTACCTTCATGGGCTCTAATGTGCATTTCTATGTGGTACTTGGAAGAATTCTTAAATTCGCAAAGATGACAAGCGAATTTTCCATCTTCGTTATGTTGGTCAGTGTGAAGAGCAAATTCCACGTTATTTTTATAAGTAACGTCGCATATATCGCAATGTACTGGCTCGTCTAAGGGAGGCGGTTGAAGTCTATCTACAGCTTTCGATTTCTTCTTGGGTTTCTTTTTTAAACAGTTTATTATATTTTCAGTCGGAACTTTTATTTCTTCTGTCTGCGATAGATCTTCTGGCAATTCGAGGGGGTTTAGGAAATTAGTCAGATTATCGTTAAAACCATTAAAATTATTAATACAAGCATAATTATCCGGGGGTTCTTGTTTTATGGGTGTTATAGTGAGACCTGGACCGTAGAGTAATTTTTTCAATATACCAGCGTCGAAGTACCTAAAATAAAACAAACGTGAGAACATGTTTTATTATTAAACACATAACACTAAATACACATCTACTTACATACGTTTTTGTGATCTTATAACAAATAGAATGGTTAATTATAATCATATTTTGGACTGTGGTCATGGGGAACTCTCCAATTTTTTTTCAATAATATCAGTGGCGTACCAGTGTATCGATCGCCGGCCACAACGGTGATGCCAATTCGAGGGTTTTTCGAGTTTTTTAGGGACAAATTTTTGGAAGGATTTTCATTCGGAATAATAAAACGAGTCTTAATTATCCTATGATACAAATTCCAAAAGCTACTGAAACGACACATGTATATTTATTAAAAGTTTGTTTAAGTAATCAATTATTTTCCTCTGGCCCTCTTTTTGCAAGTTCGTCAGCTTTTTCATTGCCCTGGATACCCTGGTCAACTGGGCCGGTATTCTTCACTCATTCCTCTCACAAGCGAACGATCACCAAAGGGAGTGATTTGATTGGCAGCGATATGGCTTTTCTTGATTCTCATGTACCCCTCCGCTCGCAAATTTGTGACAAGAGCTACAAGTTACGGCAACACCAGCATTTATCATCAATTTCAGAATAGTTTCTAATTCTGAGCTGTCAATTAAAAGCAAAGAATTCTCTAACCTAAAATGTTGTGTAGTAGTTTCAGTTTATGAGTGCTTGGCTTTAATTTGGTATTTGTGTTTTTATTTTGAATAATTTAATATGAAGATTGGTGCTGAAGAAAAAGCCACTCTCGTCGAGATATTAAGGGACAAGCCAAAATTAATTAACGGAAAATTTGACTCCAATTTCACACATGCAGCTGCAAAAGCCGAATGGGAGGCTATAGCCACAACTTTAAATAGTATGCCTGGCTGCCAAAAAACGTGGAAACTGTAGATGACTACAATTATAAATTATTTATTACTATTATAATTTTCAAAACACTGCTTCAATAAAAATTAAAGGTTAGAATTGTCTATTTACATGCGAATGCGAGTGAAATAAAGCACTCCTCTTCGCGGGAGCGTTCCAATTGCGAGGAGGGTGCATGAGAATCGAGACAGCAATGAATTTCGATCCACTCGCATTCAACGACATCGATATCACTCCAAGCGAGGGCCTGAGAATACCAGCCCTGGTAGCCAGGTCAGCTTGACGTTATTCCGTTTGGCTAACGTCTTCAGTTCTAGTCTTAAGGTCACTTTCTGTCTTGGCTTGCATTCGGCAGCTCTCTTGTTGTTTTCTCTCGCACATTGCAAGATTGCATATACCTCTGCCTAAAATGCAGAGGTATAGTTTCCCAGTGCGTATCTATAGCTGTCACCTGGTTTTCCCGTCTATGGATACCTATAGTCTTGCCTCTCCCAAGTAGACCCCTTATTCCTTAGACCTTCAACTTTGAACTTTATTAACTTTAAGAAAACTGATAGATATGTGGAAAAATATAAAAATAAATTTTAGTTTACAATATTTTATTCAATAAAACATAATTACCTAAATTACCATTATGTACATACAGACTATAGAATATTCCGGAGAATTATAAGCAAATGTTCTTTGTCAGTATTTAAAATTTAGAATCAAACATAAAATTAACAGCTGCTTATAGGTCAGAAAGATTTAATGGGATTTAATGAGAAAATGAGAAGTTTACTGAAACTAATTATGTTTAAACAAACATAAAAATAAAATAAATACGATTTATGTAAACCTTAACATATTTACTGGATAAATAAATACAATAATACATAATAACAAATATTCAACAAGAAAAAAATTAACAATTGAGAACAGTACGTGAAATAAGACGTATTTTAGTTCAAAATTGAGATTACAAGCTAGAAAAATGGGATTGGCATAACTTTTTTTTTGATTAAGCTCGGCAAACAGTTGCAAAATACACAGTATGATATAATATCACAAGGAAGTGAATTTAACTAAGACATAACAACCCTCAGACAACAAATGAAAATTAGATTATAATAAGTTGTCTAAGCCTGGAGCTCGACTTAGCACAAGTGTAATTTTCCAGTATAAGTTTTACTGGAAAATGTGACCAATAAAGATTTAACTCTACGTAGGTTCAAGAAAGAGAGACACAGTTGAAGCTAAATTATTTATAGCATGGGAAAAGTATGAAAAGATTAAAACGAACTAAAACAAGACTCAAGGTTGCATGGAAGAAGTGTCAAGAACGAATGTACGTGCAAACTCTTAAGTATTGTTTACAAGACGCAAACAGTAACATTTCAGATTTAGAAAGTAATACAATAGTTGCTTTTTTTCTATCCCCCGGCTTAGCTTACCTAACTACGGAATTCTTAGCTGAGCTGAATTGTGGTTCGAACGCACTTTTCAAAGAAACGCTGCACAGTCGACAATATCAGCGCAAGCGCATTTGCAAACAAACAAAGATAAAAAGTAAACTGGTTAAAGCTTCGATAATCATACCCGGTATTCCAGAAGTTTTTTTTGCAATTCCTTTTGAATTAAAAATGGGATCTGGTCACTTAATATTTGAAAATAAGCTTTTATTGGTAACAAACATAAGACAATTCTAAAATTAAAACGTATTCAATAGTAACTCAAAAGTGCAGCTCACAGTTTGGTTAAACATTGTTTATTCCAAAATAATACCTCTACAGCTTCTCATATGAGCATCTAATACACTCTTACAAATACAACCCTTTCCACATAATCTGCAAACATAAGGCCTTTCCCCGGTGTGTATCCTCTGGTGAATTTTAAGCGGGGCTCTTTGAGAAAACGCTTTTTGACAATACGGACAAACGAACGGTTTTTCACCGGTATGCGTACGTTCGTGCTCAACTAATAAACCTTTTTTCCTGAAACATTTTCCACACGTTGTACACGTATGCGGTTTTTCCCCGGTATGCGTACGTTTATGGAACTTTAGGGTTTCGTTGTTCGCTAAACTTTTGCCGCATATTTCGCACAGTGGCGGCACCATCGGGCATTTATTGTGTTTACGAAAATGGTGTTTTCGCAATCCAGATCTCGTACCGAAAGACATATTACAAATATCGCAGATAAGAGAAGCTGGATCTATTATATTGGGATGGAATAATCTTCTATGGGTGAAAAGCAGCCAGGAAAACATGAAATGTTTTTCACACACGTCGCAGCGATAAGGCATTTCTCCGGAATGGTAATTTTTATGCTCGATAGCTTGAATACATTCAGGAAATGTGACCATACAAATTTCACATTGGTATTCCTTGCCCATGTTACCATGGAACTTCATATGCTTGACTATTCCTTTGACTTTGGAACTTTTGTGGTTGCAATAGTGGCAGTGATATTTTTGGTCGAGGGAATGCTTCGCTGAATGCATCGCGAAAAATATACTTGAGCCGATTTTTTCGTCGCACAGTTCGCAGGCGAATTTTAAATGGTTTTCTTCGGAGTTTTCTTCTTTTATGATTATCTCGTGGGTTAATTTTGATTTAAGTTTTGAACGTTTTTTTCTGGATTTGGATTTTGACCTAAAAAGTGAGTCGTGAGTATTTTTAACAAAAAAAAATATATTTTATTTATTTTTACAATGGAAGTATTTTCACCAAATTATATTCTTTATTTATAAGAAACCCTGTTAAAATACTATTTTTAACAAATTTATTGATACTACAACAAAAGATAACATTTATTTATATTGTCATAGAGGAATTAGGCCAAGCAAAAGTGAGTTTTTGACAAATATCTTAGTAGAGAAAGTACTGTGCTGTCAGGTATAAAGACATATTATGTGTAGTTTAAGGGGCGAGGAAACATGGCGGATATCTGTCAAAAACGTACCAATGGCGTACGTACCTATTTTTATAAAAGTATTAAAAATAATAATAATAATAATTATATATAGAAACTGATTTTTGCTTTGCTTTAAAGGTAAGGTATTTTTCAAAACAGGGTATTTGTTAAAAACAAATAATGTTAAGAATCGTACTTGAATTCAATATGGATACGAAATAGTTCTGCCACTGACAATACCAACGCCACTGGATAATCAATGTCAGACAATTGACAAAGTGAGAGGGAAGAACACACACGCGCGCTTGCCAATAGGAAGTCAGCTGGTCGCTAAGTAACGAACACCTTTCGATAAATTTCACCAATTGAGTTAGTTCGGAGGGCGTGAAAATGATGGTTTTCGTACAACGCTGCCAGAGCTTGAAGGAGCCCATAACAAATTCATCTTTTAATATTCATAAATTGAAAAAATAATGTTAATAGACAAAATCCAAGAAAACAAGCACATTAAAGAATTATTATCACTACATACTTAGCACTTTATCTTTTTCATAGTTAAACGTGGCAATATCGAATGAGTTCCTTTCATGACTTCAGATAAACTTTCCAAACTATACTTCTAGTATAACTTGACAGTTTTCATGACAAACCTCATCCAGTACCGTATTTTACTTTTAAATTGTATCAATGAAATTATTCAACAAATTGAATTACATTTCAACAGAAAAATCTGCAAAGCCGATACAATGTAGGTATCTTGTTATTATATCTTCCATCGTTATTAAAACGTACAGTAACGCAAGAAGCTTTTTTACCTTTTCAACGTACAGTGTGGTGGAGAAAATTCTGACTTTGCTACAACTTGAGTCGTATTATAATTTTATAATTTTTGGCCAAAAGAAGAGTTATGATCGTAGGCTTGTGCGTCAGTGAAGAATTGATGTTTGTAAAATCATGTCAACTTTTCGGTGTAGGATAAGCTAAGTCAAAACAATTTAGTTTAGGTTTAGGCGACCCCCGTTGGGTCTATTGAGGCTGACCCCTAGGGATTACAATTCACCCCTGTGCTTCTGACTAAGTCCATGGTTGTATTTGGTGATACTTTTTTGAAGTCGTTCGGCTCTAAGGTACTAAAACCGAATATGTTATACCATACCCTGCCCAAAGCTGGGCATGAGCATAATATGTGCTCCGCAGTTTCGTCCTTCAAATTACAGAACCGACAATCCGAGGTCTGAACCAGAATCATCTTCTTTAGGTGGTAATTTAGTCGACAGAAGCAGTCCCGACAAAATGCGTAGGTTTTTTCTACTCCATTCCAGGATCTGCTTATTTTTTGTACTCGAAGGGTTGTATATGAATGCCTTCGAGTGAGAGAGCCCCGGTATGTCTGCCCAGTACGTGAAGGTTTTCCTCTCTGCATGGTTGATCTTGCAGTGCTTTCCGCAATGTCAAAAAATGGTTCGGGTCCGATAAATAGAGACTCTGGTCCCTTTTTTGCCAGAAGATCGTCCTTCTCGTTGTCTTCCACTCCTCGATGCCCCAGCACCCCGGTCAAAATGACTCTGTTTTCCTTGCCTCAAAACAATTTAACAATTGCGCAGAAAATATTGAATCAACTATATCTACGTCATTGGTAAACTCGCCCTAGCTTCACGTTAATAACTTACGTAACATGTTTTCGGTATTTCTTTGCATTACTATATCTATTACTTGTACTATACTTAATCAGTTAGAATTAACTGGTTGCATGTATATCTAGAAAGGTATAAGATGATTGTATAAAAATAATAAATTTATTATAATTTCTTTGTTACAATGTAAACAAAACTTTTTTAATAATGTTATGTATTTACAATAGGAAATAATACATTTTATAATATTTACAGCTATTGACAAAACGTACAAAAATAATGAGATGAATCACAATGTGGTTGCTTGAAAAACTGTCACTACATTTATTCAACATTTTTAATGGTCGAATGTAGATACAGACAATCTGTATAATTGGAAAAAGTTTACTTCTTAACTGCGGTGCTTACAAAATATTATGTGGAACTGACCCGTAGATAATCTACTTACACAGGGTGAGTTCCTCATGTTCTTTTTCCTCGGGCGTTAAACTCAATTTCATAACTTTCCAACAAACTAGCTGTAACCGCACACACTGTACTTACGACATCCATATTGACAACAAACTAACACATTGGCTGTCAACGAACGGTCTGGCAACGCCCAGAGTGCCCGTACAGAGTGGCACAAGTTTTACAAACAGTTTTACGGCTAGTAAACCGCTAGCTTTTTAACGGTTCGTATAGTTGGCAAAAAAAACGGCGTGGTTAAGGCGTATACGAGGATGTATTGATATCTAGTTAGCCTAGACCAGTTCCATGCATTAACAAAATATTGCGTTACCATAGCAACGAACAATAACTTATTAGAAGTGTCAGTGTGAAGTTTGACGTCAAAAAAGTAAATCAGAGCTACGCAATAAATTAAAAGAAAAAAAGTTGTCCACCGAAATTGTGAGAATCGAAAAATTGGAGTATCGAGCCATCATCAAGTACCTGTATTTAAAAGGGTTAAGAGGTAAGCAGATTTACGAAGATATGCTTAATACCCTTGGTGAGCAATGTCCTTCGTATGCGACCGTGAAAAATTGGACTGCAAGCTACAAAAGAGGTAAATTTGCCATTGAAGAAGATGATCGATCGGGAAGGCCAGTTTCTGTGTCAGTTCATGACATGATTTTATCAGACCGTCGAATTGGGCTAAAACGTATATCTGAAGCACTGAATATTTCATACAAACGTGTTCATCATATAGTTCACGTCAATTTGGACATGAGAAAAATTGCTGCAAAATGGATCCCCAAATGTTTGAATGTTGACCAAAAGCGTGCAAGGGTAGAAGCACCGCGTTCGATCTGTGCTCGATTTGAAAACGATGTAGACTTCTTAAACTGAATTGTTACTATGGATGAGATTTGGGTACATTTCTAAGATCCAGAAACAAAGCAACAATCGATGGAATGGCGACACTCTGGTTCTCCAAGACCTAAGAAGTTTCGTGTCCAAAAATCTGCTGGAAAAGTTCTTGCTTCAGTTTTTTGGGATTGCCATGGAGTAATCATGATTGATTTTTTGGATAAGGGTTGAACAATAACTGGAGATTACTATTCGACATTATTGTCCACTCTATGGGAAAAAATTAAAGGGAAAAGACGCGGAAAGCTATCCAAAGGTGTTTTGTTTTTGCAGGACAACGCCCCTGCACACAAATCTCATGTAGCTATGCAAAAAAATCGTGATCGTGAATTACTAGAACACCCCCCTTATTCACCAGATTTGGCTCCGACCAACTATCATCTCTTTCCTCAACTGAAAAAAAGTTTAAAAGATCGTAAATTTTCTACCAACGAGGAGGTAATAAAAGCTGTGGAGATCTTGTTTGCAGAGCAAGAAGAAATATTTTTTTTAAAGGTCTAGAGACGTTGCAGGTTTGCTGTAATAAATGTATCCAATTAAGAGGAGAATATGTTGAGTAATAAAATATTTTGACATTGAAATTTTGTTTCGTTCTATAGTAGGCTAAGAATTTTTCAATATATCCTCGTAAACTGCCGCGTTTAAACAGTCCGTATAAAATAGGCCTTACTGTGCGCATCTACAGCAGTTTTTTCAACTTTATTTTTCTACGTCATTCCGACCCCATTAAATGACAATGTGACAGTTTTATTAAGTATACCAGCGTTTAAAAAATTAAATTTTCCCCTCATTAAGCAGTCCTATGTTTGTTTTTTTGATGTATAGTCAACGCCCCTTTGCTAACAAACCCAGTGTTGCAAATCGAGCAGTTATAAGGCCGTTCCCCGCTATGGTATCTCATGTGTACCGTCAAAGGTGTTCTTTGCGTGAAAGACTTTCCACAATCCGGACATTCGTAAGGCCTATCTCCGGTATGAGTACGCATGTGTAACTTAAGAGTGGTTCTTAACGCAAAACCTTTACCGCACTCTTTGCATTCTATTGGCTTTAAACCTTGATGTATTAAAAGGTGATCTCTAAGGCTACGTTTCGAGTTAACTTTTTTACCGCAATGATCGCAAACGAAAGCTTGACCACCATCTTTGTGTTTGCGATGATAGTGTTGACGCAAATATCGTTCTTGTAAGAAAGTTTTGTGACAAATGTCACATTTAATGTTAGAATTTGATACATAGCCCGTTTTGTGACGTTCTATATGGCCCTGTAAAGCTGCTTTATCGTAGCAGCTTCGACCGCAAATGTTACAGATATACGTGGCGTTACCGTGTTTCGATCCCACGTGATATTGGTATTCTTGATTGGTGACGAAACCTTGTCCACATACTTCGCATTTCGCTATAAATTCTTTTAAATGCCTTTTTACGTGGATGTTTAAGGAACCTTTGGATTTGAGTACTTTGGAACAAATTTCGCATGAGTATGTTACGCCGTTGTGAGTGTTCATGTGACTGGTAACTTCGTGTTTTCTTCGGAAGGATTTTTTACAAATCGTACACGCATGAGGACGGGTTTGACTGTGAGTAATTTGGTGTTTTCTTAATTTCTTTTTGCTCTCGAATATCTTTCCGCATATGTCGCAGAAGTGGAGTTTGGTTTCATTATCTTCTAGTAATTCCACTTTGAGGTGGGACGTATCTCTAAAATAAAAGTAAGGTTAAGAATTGTTTTATAAATATTGGTTACTTACCTTTATCTGCGAAAAAAAAAGGAAATTTGATACTTTTTGGATTTGGGTAGCCTGGAACAGAAGTGATCTATGTATCATTTTAATTGTTTTCAGATATTGGGTCTGTCTTTCTGTAGATTTTCCATAATTTTTTGTTTTATGGTATTAACTTTGGCTTATTATGCTTTTTTAATAAAATATGTTTGTGTTGCAGACAAAATTAAAATCTTCATTCATTCATTCGATTGGGTTTTGTGAATCTTTGTACAATTTCCCATGTTATCTACTTCCATTCCAGAAGCTTTGTGTCTTCTATGTAGGCCACTAGTTTGACTGGAGGGACTTTCAGTAGTTGTAATGGTTGTATAGTTTCCTCTCCAAAGTGCTTCCGTCTGAGTCCATGTAAGTTCTCGCAGAAGCAGAGTAGGTGTTTCATCATAGAGTTCACATTTCCTGTACTTAGGTTCACTAACTTTGCCCATTTTGTGCAGATGTTTAAAATCCTCACTTAGATCACTTCTGTTTTTGTAGAAGTCGAAAATGGTTCTAATAGGATATTTAAATAGTTTTCTATTAACATACATACATGCAACCATCAAGTATCTAATAAAACTATGTCAGTAATAAATTAAAAAAGAGCTGTATATTACAATAAATTTATGTTGTACATTTATGAAATTTTTTCATATGTAGTCTTAAATTACCTTTGGATATGAATTTTTTTTCGCATATCAAACAAGCTTGAGATTTTTCCCCGGTGTGTATTTTTAAATGATAATCATAGGTTGAACGGAAAGGAAATTTTTTACCACAATAGTTGCATACGTAACGCTTCGCTCCCTGATGTTGAATTCTTATATGTTGATTGAGTGAACTAACAAGTGAAAAGGGTTTTGAGCAAATTTCGCAGGAGTATGGCTTATCTTTGGTATGCTTAGCCATGTGATTTTGTAATTTACTTTCATTAGGAAAATCCATTCCGCAAATTTCACAAAGAATTGGATTCGCATTCAGTAATTCTTTGTGATGTCGAAAATTATGGTAGCCTATACCGTCATGCCCTTTATAACGTTTGTTACACAATTTGCACTCAAATTTCTTTTGACCGAAGTGAATTATATTTTTATGGTTTTTCAACGATGAAGAAGCGAAAAATTGTTTTCCGCATACGTCGCATTCGAACGGTTTTTTATTTTCATGGAAAAACTGATGTTCGTACGCTACTTTAAGAGATCGAAACTGTTTTTCGCATACACGACATTTAAATTTTCTCATACCCTCATGGTCACTCACGTGTCTTTCGAATACAGTTTTATTTTTATGACTGTATCCTTCACATAAATGACATTTATACAAGTGTTGTGCGTTGTGTGTCACTGAATGGAAACCAAAATCGACATTGGTAGTAAACGAAGCGTTACAGATTTTGCAGATTAACGGGTTTTCTAGTTTCACTGGTTTTACCAACAAAGAATCGTATTCTTCTTGTGAAATTTTAAGTAGGATGCCTCTTTTGCCACATCCCGTTGATACTTTCGTGAATTTTTTTTCCACTGCTTGTGTCAAGGGAATCCTAAAACAATTTACATTAACACACGTTGGACAGTTACAGTTTTACCATTCGAAAGATCTTGTTGGGCTTAGACAATCAAATATATTTCTGGGTGACTACAACCAGTTAAGAACAAATAAATGCCTAGGAGTTTTAACACTGTCGCCTAAATTGGCACCTGAAAAGCTCAAAATAGTTGAGAAAAAAGAATATAAAATCTGTGGAATGGAAGAAGAAACCTCCATCCATCCATCCATATATTTGCGGATTACACAGCAATTCAGAATCCTAGGGGACAATACCTAGGAAACTACTGGATAGAAGAGGGACACTCACCTAAACTAAAACCAATAGATATCCTGAAATTCTTCCGGGTTGTAGGTCTAAAGGAGCTACTAGTCTCTAAGAGTTTGCGCAGGAACTAGGAGAAGAAATGAGACACAATAGATCTTTTAGATATTTGTAAAAGACACCCCAATGTACCGGGTTGCCAGATAAAAAAAGGTTGATACAAGTGGCCAGCTGTTTTAACCATAGGCGGGTGCCAAATTGAACCTCTAAGAATAAAGTTGTATTAAAACCTATGCTTATGGTTAAACCAGCTGGCCACTTGTATCAACCTTTTCTTACTTAATACTAAACGGGCGCAAATTCGGTGAACAAGCTATAAGCGTTAATGATTCCAGCTTGTATAATTTGGGAACCAAAGAGGGCGTGCTGGAAAGACAGTATAGTCAACTTCGAAAATTCAAATTTTATAAACGCATCGGATATTCCAAGTAGTTCATTAAATATGAAAAAAGTTTCAGCTCTTTCTTCAGGATCAAAACAAGGATTTGTCATGTGCCATTGTAAGCGTTATTGTGATTCAAAAAAGTGAAACTGCAGGGCCAATGAGGTGTTGTGCAATTCTAAATGCCACAATAAGAGTGCTTGAAAAAACAAGTCAATAGCTTTATCTACCTGCTATTTAGTTAATTATTTTTGTGAATAAAGTTTCATATAGAAATAAGCTTACAGTTAATATTTCTTTAAATTTACTTAACATAGTAAAAGCATGGTCGGTTTATGAGCTTTCTAAACTATCGCGGAACGGAATGGAACGTAAATTTCGGAAGCATAGAATTAAGTTAGTAGCCGCACACTACCGAGGATCGGAACACCGCGGAATGGAATGTCATTTTCAACAAATCGTTAAATTTTTCACTAGACATTCGGAAGTAGGTACTTGAAAAACGTTTGCTCGTCTTCAAAAAGATCTGGGAATAGATGAAGAAATTCACCAAATTCTTATCTTTTGGGATTATTTCATGGATCCATTTGCGCTTTTTCTTGTTCTCTCTCACAATTTCTTCTTCTTCAACAACTACACACAGCGCCACAAATTCTTCGTCTGAACTGTCCATTGCGAAAGACCAATACATTCCTTTCCGTTCCGTTCCGCGATAGTGTGGCGTTTGAGCATTATCCACGAAGCGTCGTGGTCAACAAGAACGGACACAACGCGAAAAGTTATGTAATTTCGGTATTTGGTCGTTCGGCACCGTCCACAACGCGTTGCGGTCATTTTTTTCGCTCAGTGAGCATTTTCGATGTTTGGGCGTAACACAATCATCAAATATCTAATAAAACTATATGTCAGTAATGAATTAAAAAATAATTGTATATTACAATAAATTTATTTTGTACATTTATGAAATTTTTTCATATGTAATCTTAAATTTCCCATAGAAACGAATTTTCTCTCGCAAATAAGACAGCCGTGTGGTTTTTCTCCTGTATGTAATTTTAAATGATAACTATAGGCAGCGCTGAAAGGAAATTTTTTACCACAATAGTTGCATACGTAACGCTTCGCTCCCTGATGTTGAATTCGTATATGTTGATTGAGTGAACTAACTAGTGAAAAGGGTTTTGAGCAAATTTCGCAGGAGTATGGCTTATCTTTGGTATGCTTAGCCATGTGATTTTGTAATTTACTTTCATTAGGAAAATCCATTCCGCAAATTTCACAAAGAATTGGATTCGCATTCAGTAATTCTTTGTGATGTCGAAAATTATGGTAGCCTATACCGTCATGCCCTTTATAACGTTTGTTACACAATTTGCACTCAAATTTCTTTTGACCGAAGTGAATTATATTTTTATGGTTCTTCAACGATGAAGAAGCGAAAAATTGTTTCCCGCATACGTCGCATTCGAACGGTTTTTTATTTTCATGGAAAAACTGATGTTCGTACGCTACTTTAAGAGATCGAAACTGTTTTTCGCATACACGACATTTAAATTTTCTCATACCCTCATGGTCACTTACGTGTCTTTCGAATACAGTTTTATTTTTATGACTGTATCCTTCACATAAATGACATTTATACAAATGTTGTGCGCTGTGTGTCACTGAATGGAAACCAAAATCGACATTGGTAGTAAACGAAGTGTTACAGATTTTGCATATCAACGGGTTTTCTAGTTTTACTGGTTTTACCAACAAAGAATCGTATTCTTCTTGAGAAATTTTAAGTAGGATGCCTCTTTTGCCACATCCTGTTGATACTTTCGTGGATTTTTTTTCTACTGCTTGTGTCAAAGGAATCCTAAAACAAATTACATTAACACACGTAACAGTTTATTGTCCTGCAGAAGATATATTTTATTTTTTCTAAAGCATTCTTGTTCTCACAAAAAATGTTGTAGATTCTATGCACATTATAAAAATTTGATAAAACTTTTTTTCTGTCATTTCTAATAATACAAATAAACATTAACTATCAACGGCTGCTAAAGCCACCGCCATCTACACTATTAAAAAAAATATCGAAATATTTTATTTCACAAAAAATGTTGTAGACTCTATATTTGATAAAACTTTTTCTGAGTACTCTAATATTTTAACTGTTTATATGGTGAGTGCTTTTAGCGCTACTTGAGATGGTTTTATTTTAAGCTTAAAAGATAGAGAAGGTAACCTACTGTAATTACTTCATTATATCAGCTTTTTAAAAAACTGTTGAGCATGACAAGGACAATTAATCTGTTTACGAAAATCCTAAGAACTGAGGTGTCGTGGACTTGGGTAATAAAATAATCAAGATTCAAGGATGTATATTACAGTAATTTATGTGGTACACTTGTGGAATTTTTTCATATGTAACGTCAAATTTCCCATAGAAATAAACTTCTTCTCGCAAATAAGACATCCGTGTGGTTTTTCGCCTGTATGTAATTTTAAATGATAACTATAAGCCGCATGAAAAGGAAACTCTTTCCCGCAAAAATTACAAGCGTAACGTTTCGCTCCAATATGTTTCACTTTTATATGTAGATTGAGCGTACTCGCTTGTGTGAAGGATTTAGAACAAATTTCGCATGAAAACTGTTTATCTGCCATATGCCCGTTCATGTGACGTTTTAATTTACTACCATTCGGAAAATCTAGTCCACAAATATCGCAGAGAACCGGATTTGAACTGTATACATCCTTATGTTTTCGGAAATTATGGTAAGACATACCAGAACGATTCCTGTACTGTTTATTACACAATTTACAATAAAGCCTGTCTATTTTATGACCAAGTGTGTCTTTTTTATGATCAACGGGAAGGTCGAAATGTTTTTTCTTTTTATGTATCTTCAACGAATAAGAAGCGAAAAATTGTTTTCCGCATAAGTCGCACTCGAAAGGTTTTTTATTTTCATGTACGAATCGGTGTTCGTATGCCACTTTTAAAGTTTGAAACGGCTTTTCGCAGACTGGGCATTTGAATTTCGTCGTCCCTTCGTGATCTCTAATATGCTTTTTAAAAACCGTTTTATTTTCGTGACTAAAACTTTCGCACATATGGCACTCGTATAAAAGTTTGTGTTTTAAGGAATGGACGCCGAAGTCGATGTTGCTTGTATACGAAGTGTTACAAATACTACAAATTAAAGGATTTTCTAGTTTCATTGGTTTGGCCAAGCACGAATCGTATTCCTCTTGAGACATTCTTGTAAGGATACCTTTTTTACCACAACCTTTTGATGGCATTTCTTTGTCTGATGCTTGAAAAAGAGTAAACCTAAAACAATTAATGTTAACAATAAAAAATCTAGCAGATGCTTTTTTTATTCTATAAATAGTACCAATTTTCCACGACATTATAATCTATGTATTTACCACAATGTAATTGTTACTTTGACAGTGGCAAAAGTTACTTGCAGCGAATCTTATAGAGAATTCATTAACGTATCTAAGCCCTCACCAATGCACAGTTCAATTCGTTACAAGCTGCACTAAACGTAACACCCCCCAGTTCAACAGCACCTGAATTCTGAAATATTTGCCATGTCCAATTATACTTAACATTTTGGAAGACACACCTCATGATAATGGAAGAAGCAATGATTAGGCTGCAAAATAACCTAAGCAACAAAGTGAAGTCATTTTAGATTTGAAAACAGACTATATGCCCACCAAACTTCTCCCCAGCACTGAATATGAACTAGAGATACCTCACAGAAAGGACTGGAAAGACCCAAGCAAACTGAAGTTTCCCCGAAGAATACAGACGGGTCAAAGACTGGGGAAAGGACAGGAACGTACAGTGAAATGAGGGATACAAGATATTTCTTCTCACTACATGCCTCTGTATTTCAGGCGGAGACTGGTAGAAGAATGCCAGAAAGAACTAAATGAACTAGCAGACCACGTTAAAGTTAGATTAGTGTGGGTACCGGGGCATAACGATATTTGTGGAAATGAACAAGCTGATGAGCTCGCGAGAAGAGCTTCAGCAACAACATATGTTGGACCAGAACCAGTCCTTGGGACTACAAAGAAGGTGGTCCGAGGACAAATACTAAAATGGGTACAAAGCCACCATAGACTACAGTGGAGGCAGGTAAGACCTTCATAAGTGACGTATGTGTTAAACGGGCTGAAGAACTACTGAATATCAGTAGGAATAAGCTAAGAATTATTACAGGTTATCTAATGCGTCATTCCCCACTAAAAGATCACCTGCATAAAATGGGGATCTGAGCTGCAAACTTTGTGGCATAGAGACCGAGACCATAACCCATATAGTCGGAGAGCTGGCTACATAAAACAGTATCGACAAGGTACACGACAGATGAGTTAATAAATGATTGTAAAAACATTAACTCATCGCGAAATGGCTATTCTGCCAGTTTGGATAGGCCGGATATGTAAATGGCGGCCAGTTTTCCACGTCGGAAAAACTGCGCGCCCGCTGACTTTTAGTTCCTTCTGCCGAGGGTTTTTCGACCTGCTACTTTTCTGCCACCATCGCACCGCTCTTCCTTGAGGCCCAAAGAATGTACGGAAAAAAGTTTTTCACGTGTACCTTATCGGTTTTTTCATGGGAATTTTCAACGACTTTTAATCACCTCTGTCGAGGGTTTTCCGGCATGCTAACTTTCTGCCACTGTTACACCGCTCTCAGTCAAGGTCTCAACAATGCCTGAAAAAAATTTCACGCGTGTACCTTATCGGTTTTTCACGCAATTTTTTCCGACGTGAAAAACTGGCCGCCATTTACATATCCGGCCTATGGAAACTGGCAGAATAGTCATTTTGCGATGTGTTAATGTTTTTAAAATCATTTATTAACTCAACTGTCGGGTACCTTATCGGTACTGTTTTATGTAGCTAGCTTTTGGACTAATATCTTGTCTGAGTGTGAAGCATTGGATTCCAGGAAACAGGCAATTTTCGGAGAGGCCAATGTGCCGCCTGAAGCATATGGTACGCATCCAGTTGATCTATATCGTCTGCTCAAGGTAAGGGAATGGCTGGGTGGGTGGAATGAATGTGGGAGTGTAGCACAATGAATAAGCCAATAGGCCGCAGTGCTCCCGGCAGAAGAACGGCTGCCAAAAAGAGAGAAAAAACCTGGAATTTACACCGCCTCGATAAAATAAATGAAAATGCTGGCAGATCCAAAACTGACAGAGAGTTCGCAGGCCAAAGGATTCCTAGATATTTCGGCGGTACCAGAAAAACTCATTTTCACAATGAAATAGCGAAAAACCTAGCATAGAAAGTGTCTGAAAAGGTGTATATTCCTCGATGTATTCAAACAAATCATTAGACGTACTGATGCCACGTGTCTAAGCAGGAACACAGGAAACTCCTGGTTACCTAAGCAGTGGTAGTAACTAGTCTATCAACTGGATCCTAAGAAAGCACATGCGTACCATTGGAATATATTATAGGGATCTGTCGATTGTACAAGGAGATATTCTTCAAAAAGGATCTTGTGAAAAAGATGTTATGCTCAATAAAGACACCTGGTCAATTCGCATAAGCAGTGCATCCTAGAGAGTGAGGTGCTGCTGACTTGAACTAATCAATCAATGTTAGGACAATTAAATTATTCAACGAATTATGAAAGTGTATATTACAGTTATTTATGTTGTACGTTTGTGAAAATTTTTCATGTGAAGCGTCAAATTCCCCTTAGAGACGAATTTTTTCTCGCAAATGAGACATCCGTGTGGTTTTTCTCCTGTATGTAATTTCAAATGATAACTGTAAGCCGCATGGAAAGGAAACTTTTTCCCGCAATAGTTGCACGCATAACGCTTCGTTCCAACATGTTTAACTTTGTTATGTTGACTGAGCGTACTCGCTTGTGTGAAGGACTTTGAACAAATTTCGCAGGAGAACTGTTTATCTCCGGTATGTTTGGTCTTGTGGTTTTTTAATTTGCTCCCATTCGGAAAGTCTACTCCGCAAATCTCGCACAAAAATGCATTGGTAATGTATACGTCTCTATGGTTTCGGAAATTATGGTAAGATATTCCGGAAGAATTTCTGTACTCTTTTTTACATAATTTACAATAAAATTTGCCTATTTCATCTTCAAGTCTGTTCTTTTTATTATCAATAGGAATTTCGTAATGCTTTTTCTTTTTATGTCTCTTTAACGAATAAGCAGTAGAAAATTGCTTCCTGCATAAGTTGCATTCGTAAGGTTTTTTGTTGTCATGTATAAATCGGTGCTCATAAGCTACTTTTAAAGATTGATACGGTTTCTCGCAGACGGGGCATTTAAACTTTGTCGTTCCTTCATGATCTCTAACATGCTTCTCGAATAAAGTTCTATTTTTACTACTATACCCTTGGCACATATGACACTGGTATGAAAGTTTGTCATTGTGTTCTAGGGAGTGCACGCCGAAGTCAATGTTGTTTGTAAATGAAGTGTTACAAATACTGCAAATTAAAGGGTTTTCCAATTTTATTGGTTTGGTCAAACATGAGTTATATTCCTCTCGAGATATTTTTGCAAGGATACCTTTATTACCACATCCTCTTGATGGTATTAGTTTGTCTATTGCTTGAGAGAGAGTCCTAAAACAATTAATGTTAACAATGAAAAATACCTTTATTTTTTTTCTCAATTCTATAAATAATAATAATTTTTACGATAATTTGATTTATTTCCTTCCTATTAATATTGACCAATCAAGAATTGGTATGTCAAATATAAATTTTAAGTGGAAACATTACTTAACAACTGTCAATTTAGCTATCAGCAGTTTTTGCCGAAAAAACTGTCAACCTAAAAACACTCCACCTTCGGTGTCGTGTTATACTCGTCAAATTGCTAGGAAACAGTTTCTCATTAAACAACCCAAATTTACCCGATAAAATACAAACCACTTGTGCAATTATAAGTGACAATTTAATTCATGTATAAAAAATCACATAAGCCGCGTGATTCTGTCATTATGACAGCGAAAAAAGTTTGCCCTAACTTTTCCAGCGACAATAACGGAACCTAACTCTTGAAAGCATGACAACCAGCATTGTAAACAAATTTTTGATGACGTTATGTTAAATTCAATAAACTAATTTACATCTCATTTTCCTGAAAAAAAAAATCCATTCTAAAGGTAAACATAATTTTAATGAATTAAGTGCTCAAATAAACCACCTTCCTGTGCCAGACAATAACCAAATCTGTGATAAAGATTTGATCTCATATCTCTAAGATTATTTGGCGTAATGCTGGCACAAACGTGCTGTATTTTCACCCTCGAAAAAAAGTCAACGATAACCAGACAAAAATATAATTTGTACAAATTAATCTGCGCTTCTGGCAACAGCGGTTAAAATAGGGGGCAATGAGCATTCGGTCAGTCTCGGGAAATAAGTATACGCCTCTAAGGTGAAACAAAGTACACGCCTTAATGACCGCGCATAATTATTCTTTCTCTCTCTTTCAGCTGTTTTTCTGTCGTACTTGTGTAATCCGGACGGTTCCGATGTAATTTACGCAATCTGTATATAGGTACTGTGTGTGTATATTGTATTCAATGATTTTTGGTAGACTGTGATTAATATTATATATATATGTTAGAATTAAACACCGATATCCGCCAATGGTCGAAAAATACGCCCAAAACGCGTTCTGGCCACTAGTATATTGCCAATGTCAGAAATATCGTTTTCCGGTCGTTTAGTGTAGACCAGAACGCGTTCTGGAGCCTTTGCAATTGCCAGAATGTGTATTGACAAGTCTGAAAGAATTTTGTTATTCGTCTACGTATAATTCTGGTGACTTAATGGCATACTTAAAACATCTACTTATTTTTACACGAACTATTGTTATGACACTTGCTGTTACATAGTACCCTTACCCTTACTTACAGAGGTAAAGGTAGCAAAAGCTTGTAAAAATAAGGGTAAGGGTACTATGTAACAGCAAGTGTCATAACAATAGTTCGTGTAAAAACAAGTAGATGTTTTAAGTATGTGTCGTTTGCAAGCTGAGACATGCACAAAATCGGTTTGTGGACGGTTTAATTGTGTGTTAGACGCGTTCTGGCAATAGCAATAGGTCCCGAATGCGTTCTGGTCTACATTAAGCGGCCGGAAAGCGTAATTTCGGATTTTGGCAATATGCTGAGGCCAGAACGCTTTTTGGGCGTATTTTTCGACCATTGGCTGAAATCGGTGTTTGATCCTAACATATACACATTATAACCAAGAAATTAAATCATTTTGTATCTTGGTGTTTATTTTTTTCACATATATTTAAAAATTTGTCGAACGAATTTATGTTCGAATAAATGCGAGTCGATTAACTTTCCTCTCGAACAAATTACCAGGGTGCCAAATTTCCGTTCGAACAAATGCTGTCGAATAAATGACACCAAACCTATAATTTATTATTAAATAAATCTGGTCCTTAGGTTGTAATGATAATAGGGATTGCGGGAGCCTGCACGAAGGCTGAACTGACGTTCCTTCGAGAAGGAGACGTATTTGATGAAGGCACCTTTTTTAAAATTACAATTCCAGAAAGCAAAACACATTTTATTCGCGAATTTGTGATCACTGCTGGAATTAATCTTGTTGATTTCCTCAAAAAGTATAGTAATATTAGACCTCTCCTGCTGTAAAGCTCGACAGATTTTTTGTGCGTTATTATAATGGAAAATGTGGGATACAACCCGCGAGCATAAATATTATTGGAAAATTCCCAGCAAAGATTGCTCAGTACCTGGTTCTACCTAATGTTAAAGGTTACATAGGACATAGGTTCATCATTCCGTTGAGCTCGGTTGAGATCAATTTCAACCTGAGCGGGTGACTAAAGTGAGCAGCAAATCCTAAAAAGAATAAGTGCATAATAAAATTTTAGGTTATCGTATTGTTTATTATCACAGGACCACCTCGGCAGCCAGTTCTACGTCTTTAAATATACATCTGAAATAATGGAATAAAACACAAACATAAATTCATAACCATAATTTATTTTGTCAGTTTGTAGAAAGATAATTTAGTGTACTTTTCATTAGATTCCTCATTTTCGTTCCTGTTTATGAAAATTTTTCAGATGTAGTCTTAAATTACCTTTGGATATAAATTTTTTCCCGCATATCAAACAAGCATGGGATTTTTCCCCGGTGTGTATTTTTAAATGATAGCTATACGTCGAGCGGAAAGGAAATTTTTTACCACAATAACCACAAGTAAATGGCTTTTCCCCTGTATGAATCGCTTGATGGGCGTTTAACGAACCTACTTGAGTAAATGATTTAGAACACACTACACAGGAGAACGGTTTATATCCAGTATGTTTATACATGTGCATTTTCAATTTAACTTCACTGGGGAAATCAATTCCGCAAATTTCACAAAGTATAGGAATCGTATTGTGTAAGTCCTTGTGATTCCTGAAATTGTGATAAGCTAAACCGTCAAATCCTTTATAATGTTTATTACACAATTTACAGTCAAACTTATCCTGTTTCTGACCAGTAAGAATTTCGTAATGGTTTATATTTTTATGATTCTTCAACGAATACGAAGACAAGAATTGCTTCCCGCATATGTCGCATTTGAACGGTTTTTTGTTATCATGATTAAATCGGTGTTCGTATGCCACTTTTAAATGTTGAAATTGCTTCCCGCATACAGGACATTTGAATTTCCTTAGACCTTCGTGGTCTCTTATATGTCTTTCGAACATAGTTCTGTTTTTATGACTGTATCCCTCGCACATATGACATGTATAAAATCCGTTTAAATTATGTTTAATAGAATGGCAACCGAAATCGATGTTGCTGATATACGAAGCGTCACATATTTTACATGTCAGGGGGTTTTCTAGCTTCATAGGTTTAACCACATACGTTTCAAATTCTTCTTGGGACAGTTTGGCTAAGATACCTCTACTATTTCTTTTTTGTGGTACTTTTGCCTCAAATATACTCCTAAAACAAACAAAATTAACTCACTTTTCGAAAACATTAAAATCCTACAAAGCACCTGTATTGTCCATTGACTTGCATGTTTTTGTGGTTTCTCATTTTCATCTTTAATACTCATTATACCGGGTGTTCCAGACTAATTTATTCAGGCTATATCTCTTAAACGAAAAGAGATTCTCGAATGGGACAAAAAATGATCTGTTCCATTCCTAATACACTTTAATTTGGCGTAGAAAAAATCACCCCTAAATATTCATCCGTTAGTTACAACCCCTAACTTTAAACTTTTTAATAGCAAGCTGTACATTTTTTTATAATTTTGGGTGTGGTTTCCTATCGTCTATTCAACATATTTTCCAAAAATAAAATGGTTTCGTAAATAATCAATAGTAATACTATAAGTACCTACTTCAAAATAATCAGGTTATATACTCTAACTAAAGTCAGTGTGATGACCATTAAATAAAGCAATGTTGTCAGATATATTTTCTAACATTGTTAGGCTCACTACACAAATGTTCCTCTTACTTCAGTAAACTGTTAGTTCGTGATGTTATAAAAAAGATAGTTTGGAAATATTTTTAAAAAAATACATACTGTAAATTTGTTAGTAAACATTAAAATAAGTCGCTTGAAATTACTGAAAAAAGAAAAATTAATTAAAACCACTTTTTATATGTTACTATATTTAAGAAGATTTTGAAGAGTTGGCAACGTAGTGGCACGTGCAGTGAAGACTTCGAAACAACGAATCATCAACTGCAGTATACATCGCAATATAACGAAATAACCGAAGTATACTCCGTTTGACGTTTTTGGCAGAAAAAATTCTACGGTCTTGAGGGTGCTCGGGGGGGGGGTTGTGTTGTGGTTCGGCTTATAATCCATTAGTATCATTCAATGTCGGGTGTGAATTTTGTTTTAAAGAAATATTTAATATAATATCTATTTCTTGGTTGAGTGAGTTTAGTGAATTGTTATAGGTATTTATAGGAAAGTGTAGGTGATCTAGTGTAGAAAGGTATCATTAATATAATACCTTTTTGATGGTGTAGTGGTTAGGTCGCGTCAGTGAATTGATATTAATATAATATTCATTTGTTCGTAGACGTTAGGGTAAGTTTTATAATATAATTAATTAGAATGGCATTTTGGAGACCATTTGAAACAACAGTCCAAGATGATGCGCGGGATTATTGAATTGTGGATTTAAATATAAGAAGTTAGATAGTCGAATGGTAATAATGGAATCTCGGCGTATCGCTGAACTTAGACAGGAGTATTTGCGCAAAATAAAAGGGTACCGTGATTCAAATAGAACTATAATTTATTTAGACGAAACTTATTGGTTTGATACACATGATTTTGTCAAGTGTTTATTCATTTATTTGTTATTCAAACAATCCTTACGGTTTTATTACATGAATAAATATATAAAATAAAATACATTTCAACTTAATATGTGAGAAAATAGTAGTAATGGTAATTATATTATAATTAAAACTGTATGAGGATATACACCCACCTTTAAAATATGGTTGGGTTGACGATACAAAAAACTGTTCTTTAGATACTCCGTGTTCTAGAGGAAAGCGCTTTATTATTGTATTACAAATTTTATGAATTTTGTATGCAGGTTAATTTTTTTCATTCAAATTGATATAGTAGATTAACATTATTTCACAATATTCGAATTTATAAAAAATTTATATGCACGCCATTGGGCGGCTTTTTCCTTCAAAGGGATTAAAAATATGGGTCATCACATTAACTTTGGCAGAACTTTACATCGATAACTTGTTGCATAATTACAAAGTGTCAGTTTGACAACAACTCACTTTTCTAAACCATTATTTAAAATCCTAACCAGTATTGTATGACAAGCTGACACAGAAATGCTTTGACAATTGACTACTCATAAAGAAATGCTTTGACGATTGTTATTTGACATATAAAGGTTTTGACAATTGGCATCTCACAAAGAAATGCCTCTTAGTTTGACATCTAACACAGAAATGCTTTGACGATATTGCCAACGATGTATAAGTTGTATTATAGCGTACCGTGTAGAATCCGTAACATGTGAACCAGAAATATCGTCAAACCATGTTTGTGCAAGCTCTGGGTCAGCTTGTCATAGCGGCATCTTGGAAGAGGTCAGACGTAGAAAGTGCGTTGGTTTGAACTGTTGTTCAAAATGTTTTTGAAAATAAATTAGAAACTATTAAAAAATACATTTATTTTCAATAAAAATCAGTCATAAAACTCAGCTTACTGTCTAAATCTAAAATAAAATAAAGAGACACAAAAAGCACAAGAGGCTGAGGCGATAGGACCAGCCTTTGACAAATATCAAAAAAAAGTCCTTAAGCATTTTCTCTTTCTAAATAAATTATGAGTATAAACCAACTACATTATTTGTAGTCTGTATGTAACATTATTAAAAATATTTTAAATGTTCATAGTTATTTTACAAGACAGATTCACAAATTACCAACAAGTTCATTAACGAATACGTTATACTAAGAATATTACATTGCTATAAACGATTCCAGAATGATGTCACTAACAGGTCGGCCATAATGTTCTGGGTCCTCGTGTTATATTCTATTTAGTTTTCATTGCTAACTGGTGTAGCGGGGAGATACGATTTCTTTTTTTTTTATTTCCGGCTAGGTGACTATTTAATTGATCTTTCTGTGCACCTCAATCTGTTGCTCTTGAATCAAGTAACTCCTCTGTTGCTTTCTTACGTCGTCTGATATTTTAATTATTATTTAATTCAATTCAGAGACAGTTCACTGACTGCGCCATGTGTTGTTTGTAAAGTTTTTATTCTTTAAATAAAACATAATATTACATTGACATTGTTCTACAATGTCTGTCTTACAACCAACCGTCTTACAACACATGTCAAAACACACAAACTTCAACTTCAACTGATCGGGGGACTCAGCACAATATGACCGACCTGTCAAAGTCAGGTGTTCTGGAATGGTCTTTTGTAGATTAAGCGTAGTAATGGTTGGAACAATTAATTTGTTAATATTAATATTGTCAATAACCAATATGTATTAAATAAATCTGTTCGTTTGAATGAATGAATATTAATAATAATAATAATAATAGAAAATAACTATAAATAGGAACAAAAAAAATGGTAAGCTATGTATATCAGTCGTTAACAACCCTTTTTTCAGGGGGATAAATCGTCAGCAAAATATGTAATAAAGAGATTAAAATGTTTGATTATCAGACAGTCTTTGATAACATGGAGTCGATGTCGCATCTAGACCGTTTGTGAAACTTTTTCATGTGAAGTCTCAAATTACCCTTGGAAATGAATTTTTTTTCGCATATTAAACATCCATGGGGTTTCTCTCCGGTGTGTATTTTTAAATGATAGTAATAAGTTGAACTAAAAGGAAATTTTTTACCACAATATTCACAGGTGAATCGCTTTTCTCCTGTATGAATTGCTTGATGTTGATTGAGCCCTCCTACTTGTGTGAATGTTTTAGTACACAATTGACAAGAAAATGGTTTAATTCCGGTGTGTTTGTGCATGTGAGCTTTCAATCTCTTTTCGGTTTCAAAGTCAATTCCACAAATTTCACAAAGTACTGGCATTTTACTAACCAAGTCTTTGTGATTTCTTAGATTATGATAAGATCTACCAGCTAGGGTTTTGTAATGTTTGTTACACAATTTGCAATCAAACTGATCCTGTTTCTGACCAGTAAGAATTTCGTAATGAATCACATTCTTATGGGTCTTCAATGAAAAAGAAGAATAATATTGTTTCCCGCATATGTCGCATTCGAATGGTTTTTTATTGTTATCGAAAAACTGGTGTTCGTATGCCTCTTTTAAACCATTATATTGCTTCCCGCATACGCGACATTTGTATTTCATTATACCTTCATGGTCTCTTATATGTTTTTCGATGATAGATTTGTTTTTGTGACTGTATCCCTCGCACATATGACATTCATAAATTCCATCTTTATTGTGGTATGAAGAATGTAAGCTGAAATCAATGTTGGTGGTAAAAGAAGCGCTACATATTTTACATATCAGAGGGTTTTCTAATTTCATAGGTTCAACTTTGTATGATTCGTATTCTTTTCGAGACATTTTCTGTAGGATACCTTTTCTTTTTGATGCTGCTTCCTTAAAAACACTCCTAAAAAAAACAAAGTTAACTCTTTTTCAAAAGAGAATTCGGTTTTCGTAATAAAAGTTTTTTTCTGTGACGGGAAAAAAGTTTGACATATTATCATTGTTGTCGGGTAACAAAATATCACTTTTTCCCGCATATATTCGAGGAAATTTTTCCGATAGCGGGCGCTGCAGTATATGTCAAAGCTGTCACTGAAATGGGGAAAACAATAAACAAATCCATTTCTGTTTTTCTGTACATTTGATTAAATTTCGAATTTTTGGAGATAAAGATGTTTTGTAATAGATGGTGCTTGTTGAAAATTAGTTTGGTGGACATTTTAAAATATATTGGAGACAGAAATTGTTCAATAATTATTATTGAGCAGTTATTAGCGAATTACGAACATGGACAGGTTTTTTATATTATTTTTGAGGAGGATGAGGAGGAATATTTATTAATATATGCATTGAATGCTTCATTCGTTGGTAATGATCCTGACTAAGAGTAACGAATAGCTATAACTTGTTTTTCACTCATCGTTCACGCTAAATCACTGGCAAAAAACAACCAACTAACACTAAATTTTGAAGCTAACAAATTAATTTCAAACACCTGCCAACTACACAGCTTACATGACTTTTAGGTTAGAGGTTAAAGAAAACGATTAAAACGGAACAACACGTCAGCTGATCGCATTTACCCACCGGTATACTTGGGTAGAAAGGATCCAATCATATGACTATGACCCGCTCAATTCGTTCACTTTCCAAGCGTAAGGGATCGTGATCCGGATTACTTTCCGAACATTCAGATCACGATCGGGTTAACCCGATCATAGTTTCCGAAAAGCCCTTTAGTGAAACTACAATTATAATAAGAAACTCCATCGCCAGTCTCATTGGTAGATGTAACAGAATTTAGTTTCGTGAAATTTGTACCAGCGCAGAGAGCAAAGTTATCGGAAGTAATTGCATCAAAATTACCGATAATTTTGCATGACAGCGTGTTGTCTAAAAACTGCATGAGTTCATTTTCATATTTTGGAGAAAGAGCCTGACTCCGAAGGTGGAGAGGTCTTTTAACAAAATATGAAAATGACAAGCAACGTGAAATTGCATTTTTTTAGACTTTAAATAGATGTGACACTGACAAGTAGTTGTTTACACTTTGATCTGTGTCAGTTGGTCAGGAAGCGATATGTGTTGAAGTATGATGAAAAATATTGATTGTTGCTCTTACTTCTTTTCCGTTCCTTATATTATGTTATTGTTTGTTGTAAAGGAAGGTTGATGCTTTGCGGTGGAACTTGATTTTTCAATCACATCCTACTGTGACAGTTGATTTTGTAAGGATATTTCAACCGGCCCTATTTTATGGAGCGCTGTTTTTGTCCAGCGCTATTTTGTCCTGCGCTGTTTTTGACCAGCGCTATTCTGCTACAGAGCCACTGGACTTCCATCCACCGTGTCTTTCAATTGTAGTACGATTAGCACCAGAGTCCGCCAACAAACTAGCTGAGGAACGTCGGAAACAATGTCCAGTATAAAGATCAGGCAAATTTAGAAATTCTGCAATTTTGGCAGGCATCTTACCAAATGTGTTGATTCCAACTGGAGTCCTGACACATTTATTATTAATGCATTTTATAAAAACTCTTGAATTATTAATATCCGCTGGACGAAGGCAAAAACACTAAAAATTGCAGCAACTTTGTGCGTTAGATATATTTCATCCGGGGCTTATGCGAGAAATTTGTCGATTTTTTTCAAATCTGGTAGGTAATTTATCTCGTAACCGCAAATAGAACATTATCGCTAAAATCTCGTTGATAGCCCATTAGTAATGGAAGTCAGGTCAAGTAAGTAAATTATATTATTTAGCCTGTAAACATATTCTTACCAAGAGTTTCAGTTCGACCTTAGGAGATTTTTTGTTATCAAATAACTTCAAATACAAAACTGTCAACAAAAGACAAAAATAATGGAGAGTCCACTATTAATAAAATTCCAAATTATTTCAAGATATATTTTAATACGGATCTGGGACTCTTTTAAGGGATACACACTTTCATTGCTTATATGTATATGTTAGGATCAAACACCGATTTCAGCCAATCGCCCGAAACGCGTTCTGGCCCTCAGCATATTGTCAAAATCCGAAATTATGCTTTCCGGCCGCTTAATGTAGACCAGAACGCATTCGGGACCTTTTGCGATTGCCAGAACGCGTCTAACACACAATTAAACCGTCCAAAAACCGATTTTGTGCATGTCTCAGCTTGCAAACGACACATACTTAAAACATCTACTTGTTTTTACACGAACTATAGTTATGACACTTGCTGTTACATAGTACCCTTACCCTTATTTTTACAAGCTTTTGCTACCTTTACCTCTGTAAGTAAGGGTAAGGGTACTATGTAACAGCAAGTGTCATAACAATAGTTCGTGTAAAAACAAGTAGATATTTTAAGTATGCCATTAAGTCACCAGAATTATACGTAAACGAATAACAAAATTCTTTCAGACTAACTTGGGAAAGTCAATACACATTCTGGCAATTGCAAAGGCTCCAGAACGCGTTCTGGTCTACACTAAACGACCGGAAAACGATATTTCTGACATTGGCAATATACTAGTGGCCAGAACGCGTTTTGGCCGTATTTTTCGACCATTGGCCGATATCGGTGTTTGATCCTAACATATATATTTCGAACACTTGGTGAAAATGAGGTTAATATTGATTAACGACCTTCTTAGATTTCTGGCTTTACTTTACTAAGCGAGCTTTTTACGAGTATAGGCTACGCCTCCAGTAGTTATGAATTAATAAATGAGATTGTTTAGTATAAAATCAACGTTGATATGAATAATTTGAAAATATATTTGAATCAAAATTATCCGATACTATCAAATAAATTTATTAATGAAGCCTTGGACGTAGTTTTCGAACTACTGCGGAAAATATACGTTACGCACGTGTTAGGAACAATATTTATTGCCAGCTAAATATAAATAAAGATCTTAAATGGTGTATGATTTGTTTCAGGAAGTGGTGCAAAGGAAATGAAATAAGTAAGTTGTTTTAGTCTACTTTTCCGAGTTGAAAAAAGGTATGTAAGCCACATTTTAAACCAGATTCTACGCGCTAAAGAGTGTTTTAAAATTATAGTGTATTTTGGCACTAGTTAGGATCAATAACAAAAACAATGAACAGCAACATATTTAATAATGAGATTAAGAGGATATGGTTGTTGGTAACATGCTGTCGATGTCGTCTTTTGTCAGTTTGTGAAACCGTTTCAAATGAAGTCTTAAATTTCCTTTGGAGATGAATTTTTTTTCGCATATTGAACATCCATGAGGTTTCTCTCCGGTGTGTATTTTTAAATGATAGTCATAGTTAGAACGGAAAGAAAATGTTTTACCACAATATTCACAGGTGAATCTCTTTTCTCCTGTATGAATTGCTTGATGTTGAATGAGCCCCCCTACTTGTGTGAATGTTTTAATACACAATTGACAAGAGTATGGCTTGATTCCGGTATGTATGTGCATGTGTGATTTCAATCTCTTCTTGGTTCCAAAATCAATTCCACAAATTTTACAAAGTATAGGAATTTTATTAAATAAGTCTCTGTGATTTGTTGAATTATGGTGCGATAAACCTCCTGCAGTTTTATAATGTATGTTACACAATTTGCAATCAAACTGATCCTGTTTCTGACCAGTAAGAATTTCGTAATGAATCACATTCTTATGGGTCTTCAATGAAAAAGAAGAATGATATTGTTTTCCGCATATGTCGCATTCGAAAGGTGTTTCATTGTTATCGAAAAACTGGTGTTCGTATGCCTGTTTTAAGCCATTATATCGCTTCCCGCATACGCGACATTTATATTTCATTATACCTTCATGTTTTCTTATATGTCTTTCGAGGACATATTTGTTTTTGTGACTGTATCCCTCGCACATATGACATTCATAAAATCCATCTATATTATGATTAAAAGAATGGAAGCTGAAATCAATGTTGGTGGTAAAAGATGCGCTACATATTTTACATATCAGAGGTTTTTCTAATTTTATAGGTTCAACTTTGTATGAATCGTATTCTTTTTGAGACATTGTCTGTAGGATACCTCTATTATTTCTTCTTCGTATCACTGCCTTAAAAACAGACCTAAAACAAAGTTATCTTACTATCGAAAAACATCGTCACGTTATGAGGCATTAGAAAGTTGCCGAAAGGATGAAACAAAATTACAATTTTATGATTTAATAATTCCCTGAAATTTGAAACATTGTGCAGACCGCAGAAACAGATACAGAGGGTATCAACATGCCTACTTGTAAACTGGATGTATTTAAGACCAAATTTTAAGATTTATTACATTTATGAAAAATTAATGATGGTTCTAAGATTAGATTAGAAATGGAGTGGCTCTTTGTCCTATCTCACTGCGACCTTTGCAGATCTATTGTGGTCCTCCCTATTTTTAGAGCTCGATATCTAGCTTTATTATTTTTGCTAGACCTATTAGCCTGGATGCCGCCTCTCTTGCGTGGCTCTCTGCCCTCGGATTTTCTTCTCCTTTCGTCTTCTTCCTGGCAAAACCTACGTAGGCTGTCATCTGCTAGGCCAATTGTGTGCATATGCTTCCTCAGTCAATAATGTCCTGTCAGCATTCCCACATGGATCCTCGTAGTTTCACGACTTTGACTTAGTAGGTCGCGTGCATTTGTCCTGGGGTTTTACGCCTGGTTGTTTGTCCATTGGTGGATGCTCTCCTTAGCGAGGTTTTTAGCAATTCCACAATAAGATTCTGGCCCTAATATGACCTCAGTCGCTCCCTGCTTGGCTAATTCATCGGCCTTTTCATTGCCTTTTATTCCTTGGTGACCTGGCTAATAATATTCTACTAATGAATATACCAACCCCATAGACCGGTAGCCCATGACACTTATATAGGTGTAATAATTGACGGTTGTTAATGAGACCACTATTTATTAGTCACTTCTATTTTTTATATTTTAACTAAATACTTATGTCTAAATAACTTCTGTATTCATTATATTTTTTGTTAATTTTTTTATTTTTAATTCAACGTTTCGGTAGCGTTCCAGCGTTATCAAAAATAATTAAGTTTTTATAAAATTCTGGTCCCTATCTGACCCTACGCAAAAACCCGACAACTAGACAATCTATATTTTGAAGTTAGAGACTGCAAAAAATTTGCTGTCAAATATTTTTTTTTTTACCTCAATAAGTTCACTTATTGTTAGCTGTATTCTAATTATTGTAAATGTGCCATGTCATTAAATGCAAAGCTATATAT
Organism: Lochmaea capreae; assembly: GCA_949126875.1. Classification (NCBI taxonomy): domain Eukaryota; kingdom Metazoa; phylum Arthropoda; class Insecta; order Coleoptera; family Chrysomelidae; genus Lochmaea; species Lochmaea capreae. The sequence continues at coordinate 26,258,172 of OX421404.1, forward strand.
TTATTTAAGCTTACTAATACGTTTATATCATTGTTGATAGACATATCTATAAAATTATTAATTAAACTATATCGTCAATGACCTAATACATTATACGAGGGGCACTACCTCCCCCCACTTAGGAAGAATGATTTGATTATGATTAATTAATAATAAAAATAATTTATAACCTGTACCCCCACTTAGGTACTTATTATAATTATGAAAGAAAAGTTTGTTCTAGTTGGTGAAATAATAACAAAAACAATGAACAGCAGCATATTTAATAATGATATTAAAAGAAATTATTTTATCAGACAGTTGTTGATAACATTAACAACAAAATTCTAGTGTATTTTGACACTAGTTAGGATCAGTAACAAAAACGATGAACAGCAACATATTTAATAATGAGATTAAGAGGATATGGTTGTTGATAACATGCAATCGATGTCGTATTTTGTCCGTTTGTGGAACTGTTTCAAATGAAGTCTTAAATTGCCATTGGAGATGAATTTTTTTTCGCATATCAAACATCCATGGGGTTTTTCTCCGGTGTGTATTTTCAAATGATAGCTGTAGCCCGATTGGAAAGGAAATTTTTTACCACAATATTCACAGGTGAATCGCTTTTCACCTGTGTGAGTTGCTTGATGTTGAGTTAGCCCTCCTAATTGCGAGAATGTTTTAGAACACAATTTACAAGAGAATTGTTTAAGTCCGGTGTGCCTGAGCATGTGTGCTTTCAATCTTTGTTCACTTTCAAAGTCAATTCCACAAATTTCACAAAGTATAGGAATTTGATTAACCAAGTCTTTGTGATTTCTTAAATTATGATATTTTATACCTGCATAGCTTTTATAATGTTTGTTACACACTTTGCAATGCAACTTATCCTGTTTCTGACCAGTAAGAATTTCGTAGTGAATTAGGTTCTTATGGTTTCTTAACGAAGATGATGAAAAGAATTGTTTACCGCAAAGATCGCATTCGAAAGGTGTTTTACTGTCATCGAAAAACTGGTGTTCGTATGCCTCTTTCAAATCATTAAATTGCTTCCCGCATACTCGACATTTGTATTTCTTTAAACCTTCATGGTCTCTCATGTGTCTTTCGAATAAATATCTCTTTTTGATACTGTATACTTCACACAAATGACATTTATAAAGTCCATCATTATTATGTCTAAAAGAATGAAAGCCGTAATCGATGTTGTTGGTAAAAGAAGCGCTACATATTTTACATATCAGAGGGTTTTCTAATTTCGCAGGTTTAACCTTGTATGTTTCATATTCTTCTTCAGACATTTTCGCTAAGATACCTCTTCTTTTTGATACTGCTTCATCAAAAATATCCCTGAAACAAACAATATTAACTCACTTATCAAAAACATTATTTAAAATCCTACAAAGCAATGGTACATCCTTCACTGTCTTCTTTGAATATAAAAACTTCAAATCGACTAAAGGTACGGGCACATTATTAACACGTGTCGTGTTATAAAAAAATATCTAATTTAAGTAGACCCGCACATATTATTTTGATCAGTCTTCAGAAGCCTATAACACGCTTAAACACGTCAGAACGAGTGTTAATTAATTAATATCTGGAGGACGTAGGTATAGTTGTGAGTAAAAATAATTTGTACTGTTTCACGTTGTAACAACAGTATGCGGCAAGGTCTCTTTGAGGATTAAAAAGCCGAAAAGATAAACAAGTCATAAATCATTTCGAGTCTTGACCTACCCACAAGCGAACAATTGATTCTCATTGGGGCAATGTAGCTTCCGATTGGTCTATCCAAAATTTACTTCAACGGATAGTCCACATTGACTTAGAACGTCTCAGGGTAGGCTTAGTTAATTTTTGTTATTAACGACACATTGTGTTTTGAATAAGATTAAATATTTCCATCTGCTAGTAATGATGTGGACTGTAGTAAATTTGGTAAGTTGATTGATTGTTGTATGTAGAAAACAAGAATATTATATTGTTACATTTTTTACTAAAGGTTCTGAAATTTCTGAAAGTGAAGAGGAGGGATTTGAGGGAATAGACAAAAAGAAATTTGGTATGTTTTTGTCGCCATCTACGCAAAAAGTACAGGCAACTGGAGCAAGAAAATAATAGTCAAAGCGTGGAGTTGATGAAAGAATACACAAATTGGCAAAAGTTTCAAACAATCTAAGATTCTTCTGGGTGAGATTACTGGATAGAAGAGAGACATTTACCTAAGCTAAAACCCGTAGAAATAAAGCCGGGAAATAGGACTAAAGGAGCTATTAGTCTCTGAGACTTTCCGCAGGAAGAGAGTAGAAGTAAGAGGGTGCAATAGGTTTTTTAGGTTTCACTGAATATCATCCCTATATACATACATTGGCAATCATTTTTTGAAAATTCACATTATGAATCTGAAACGGTTCTGCTTCTGCTTACAGATTTCTTTATCCCGCGGACAAATTGTGAAACGGTGCAAATCAATTCTACTCACAACTATACCTACAGAATAAAAAAAAACTCTAAACACGAAAACATCAGCACAGAGCACGTGCATGACATCAGAGCAATGTGTCCGCGTATCGATTGTGTCGTATTCTAATCAATCGTGCTAAAAATGTGTCCTATGCTTATGACAGCTTGTCAAACGTAATAGGCAGCGTACGGAGGTAGAGAGATAGGCGACCTGTGTTCGCCGATATACCTCTAACAAATGATGAATTCACCCGCTGGCAATTGCGCATTGTATTACAAAAAGAAATTTACGGAAAAAACATTTATTTTCAATTAAAATTAAGTCATAAAACTCAGCTTACTGTCTAGAACTAATAAAAAACAAAAACATAAAAATTAGCAATTGAAAATTTTCATAACGAAAAACGTTTTCTTTATAAAATCATTATCAGTAATGGACCTCCTAAAATTATTAATTTTACAGCATTAGAAGTAAATAATAGATATTCACGCTACTAGTCCGGTAAGTACACTTTTACAGTACAAGTGAGTCCGGAATTTCGAAACGAGTACTGTAAAAGTTTACCGGATGTTTGACGTACAATATTTTATTTCATACTGCTAAAAAACAGCTGGCCTGTAGTTAGTCAGCGATTATGTATCCGATTTTCACAAAATGGCTCAAGATCAATTCATTCATGAGGACATTCTGCGCAAATCTCATGAAGCCACGGGGCATCTGATACCCAACAAGACGCTCTGTTTATTGTTTTTCTGTTGAATTTCAATAAATGTATATTCATACTTTTGAAGCATAGCTGAGTTTTCATTGGTAAAAGACTGTAAAATTTCATTATGGGATAGTAGCACGTAATATTTCATTACGTGCTACTATCCAGTAAAAGTCTTTTTCCGGATTGAAATCAAGTACGTAAAGGTATGTTTAAGGTGCAGTATGAAATAAAATATAAGAACACAAGAGCTATCGACATAAAAAAGTTAACTAGGCAGACATCCAAACTTACCATAAGTGTAAATACCTATTCTTTTTGGCTTTAAAATGATTCAAAGAAGGAAAATTCTTCATTTTTCTAATAAAAATTGCCTCGAATATGGTCTAGGTATCGATTATAATAAATCAAAAAATGTCTCGTTATAAATTTAGTACAAAAAATAATAAAAAAACATAAGAAGGTCCTTTAAAATTATTGGCACACATGAAAACATGCGTTTTAACACTTACTAACTATTATTCATCTAAAATAATAACATTATGAGTTGATTTCATATGAATTCTATACACTCTTTTGGTAATAAATCCCCTGCCACATAATTCACAATTCATATTTATCATATCTTTCTTCATAAGATCTTTGTGCAATAAATTTTTGGGATAAGCTGTACCTTGGTTGATTTGATTGTGAACCTACAACAATAAAAAACGTATACTATCATTCACAACGTTAGCGTCATAGACCGGCAGCCCATGACACATACGTAGGCTTTATTATTTCGAATGGAACACCCTATATATTATTGCATTGTTGGATTCTACAAAAATGTATAATACATAAGTGAAACGTCAATTAGCTGGGATAATTCCAATGTAAACTATGCCTATGTGAAAAATCAAGACCAAGACTAAATAAGCAGGACCTAGACGATTTGAGCAAGACCAACACTATCCGAATCTTGGCCTTGAACTTACTTTGCTCAACACTAATGCCTTTACTGCGACACTAAAGCTGGATTTATAGATTGACGGACTGTAAACGTATACCACACGTAGACGCACTGGATACGTAACGAACGGTATGTAAAAATTGTTGCAGTTAGAAATAAACGGAACGGAAATTTTGCGCATGGGCAGAGGTAACGTACTCGCGACATACAAATTAACCTAGAAATTATACAAATCATCTACAGCCTGTGTCCTATGTTGTTTTGAGCTTTAAATTTTGTATTATAATCTAAATATTTATACACAGTTTGAATCACAATGGATTACAAAATACATGAAGATATTCTTCTTGGAGCCGTGGGACTACTATTGTGTGCAGTAACATTGGAAAAGTGTCGACAAGCACAAACTCGAAAAACGACGCTAAACTAAACAGTAAACAAAGGATATCTATGCCAATCTATGCAACATTCAAAAACACAACACGCTGACATCACACAAAATTCTTTCCTTTGATTGGCCGGACGTAAGAACGCACTGTAAAAAGATAACTTCCGTTCCTACCCGTTCCCCTTACGTTACGTCATGCACTTACATTCCTTTATAAACAAGGTACGTTAATTCTATAGTTGATCTTTCAACAGTGAGTCTACGTTTACAGTCCGTCAAACTATAAATCCCGCTTTAAGATTTTCAATGTTTCGTGGATTATCCAGTTTGGGAATTGTGGAATAGCCCTATTCCACTTGTTTTTCACATGAAACACGATGGTAAAAACGGGTTCCTTCGAATTACTAAAGCCTCTATGTGTCATGGGCTAACGGTCTATTACAGGAAAGTCTTATTTCCTAACCAAACTTGGACTGCTCATTTTAAACCGGCGGGTGTAATTTAGGCGCTAACCATCCTTCTTTACCAGTCTGACCAAGAAGGGTAGATAATCCGACATGTATTTTCGCCGCTAAGAAGCGCAGGTAGGTCGAGTCAGCCAGACATTATAATTTATTCTTCAAAAATTGACTAAAAATACGAAGGTGGATTGGTAGGGGTAGGTTTGGTTGGGTTATTATTGAAAATTATTATAATTTATTCTTTAAAAATTGACTAAAAATACGAAGGTGGTTTGGTAGGGGTAAGTTTGGTTGGGTTATTATTGAAAATTATTATAATTTACTTAACAAAAATATATCTTATTATAAATGTCGGTGATTTAATAAATAACTGTATTTCATAAATCACGAACTTCAGTCGGTTGGCGCCCAAAATACACATAGGATTAAAATGACCCTTCGGTCTTGGCGCTTAGTTTACGTGTTGTAAAAAGTGCATTAATCCTTTAGCGCCCAAATTACATCCGCCCTTTTAAACGGCGGTCGCCATGTGAACAACTACACACTACATCAACATTGCAGCTAACGAAATATGAGGGGATGACGGGATTACTCATAGATCACTGCAGTCTAAGGAAACACATGTATACAGATACATGCAATGAGAAACAGAACATGGGGATTTTAACCATTGTATCAGAACTGCTTTTGAATTAGTCACTCAATTAGGGACCAGCGCTTTCTTATTTTGTTTTATTCACGAATTCATTTTTATTTTTGGAAGCCGTTATGGCCAAAAGAAATCAAAACATATTATATTAACTTGAAACATTAATAATTGTTGAAGATAATTAATTTTTCAATTTGAACAACATAAAACGTAAGAATATTGTTTCAATATGTAGCGACGCTAACTACTCGCATCAAAAGACACTTGAATACTAAATCGGACATAACCATATAACTAACAAATATTGGAAGGCGAAGAGGCGGGGTTTCTTACAGTGGTTCTGAATCCAGCTTTCTAGATATTTATTGAAGTAAATTTATAGAAATTTTTTGTTGGTGGACTATTTCTCATTGCATGTATCTGTATATAGGGATGAACTTAGGGTGCGTTCACGAAGAAAGCTGGTTACAAGCGCTTGCTCCAAGATATCAGTTCATCGACTTCCATACTGCACAGTTGTTTGTCACTGACTGGTTCGGTCAACAAGAGCCGGAAACAAAGTACAAAACGTTCTTGCGTGCTTGTCAGAACTTGTAGCAAGCGCTTGCTAGCCGGGACAGGCTTTGTTTGTGAACGCACACGCTTGATACAATGTAGACTTTTCTCACGCCGGTTGGAGCTTGCAAGCGCTTGTAACCAGCTTTCTTTGTGAACGCACCCTTATTTGTCGGTTGTGTATAGAAGAGAAGGAAGCAGCCTCACACGTTATCTTCTAATCCTAAAATTGAGCGGAACAAGTTTGTTTAGGAAGTTCGTGAGGAACAAATACATACCTTGATAATATGTTCTTCTAAGCTAGCCTTTCTACTTAAAACTTTCTGGCAAATTTCACAAACATAATGGGGTTTTACGTGAACGCGTTTTTTATGTATGGTAACATCTTTGACGCGCTTGAACCAGCTGTCGCAAATATCGCACTTGAAGGGTCTGTCGGTGGTGTGTACGGGAAGGTGATCTACAAGTTGCCATTTGTACATGAAGTATTTACCGCATTGTGTACACATATATTCTTTTTCGATGAACTGAACTTCGTCGTCTTCTATAACGTTATTGTTCAAAAGCGTCTTTTTTGTCCTACAATTTTAAATATTTTTATTCCGATTTTATTTCGAGATGGTTAATCATTAAAAAGTTTTGAAATAAAAGATGTTTATTTGTTTATTCAAATTAAAAATGCATTCAAAAGTGAAACTAAAATAAGTCATGTAAAATGTGAATCCAAACGAGGCGATGTGGGTATCACAGTAGTTCTCTCAGTGTCCACCTTCTTATAACCTAGCCTATCACTTTTACAATGTCCACGCATCGTTGGGGGGCAATCCATATTCCAGGTGGAAATCTACGCTATCGACACGTGTTTTGCAAATGAAAATATAGAGGCTAAAAGATCTTTATACTCTCAGATAGTCAGGTTGCACTAAAATCTTCAACGTGCTCCTAGATCAGATCTAGACTGGTCTGGGAATGGCTAAGACACTTGACCCTGGCAAATCATATTAGAGTATCTCTGGGTCCCGGAGCACAATGGTATTGTAGGCAATGAAAGGACAGACACCCTAACAAAGCTAGGGTCTGAAACTGCATTCAAACTGCAGCACAAAAAGCCTAAAGGCCGAGGTCTCGAAGCTTCTGACCAACCAATCAACCTATTACTTTGGTACCCGGGTAAATCTTATGTTTAGTCTTCATATGAGACTTCAACATACTTTTAGAAGTAAACGCATTTTCACATATATTACAAATCTCTGGTTTCTCTCCGGTGTGCAATCTAAGATGAATTTTCAAACTATGACTCTGCGTAAACGCTTTCAAACAGAAAGTGCAGCTATAAGGCCTTTCACCGGTATGTCTCCTTTTATGCAGCCTCAATGTTAACCTATTAGCAAAGGACTGATTGCATTGATCGCATTTATGCGGTTTCAGTCCTTGGTGAATGGCTACTATATGTTCTTGTAAAGTTACTTTTGAGTATAACTTTTTTCCGCAAGTTTCACACACGAATTTATGATTGTAATTATCATCGTGTCTTGTCATGTGGCTGGTTAAAGCTGATTTGTCGTAGCAAGCGGTGCCACAAATATTACACACGTGGCTGCTGGTGCCGTGTTTGAAACCCATGTGGTTGTTGTATTCTTGATTGGTGACGAAGCCTTGTAAACAAAATTCGCACTTAGCTACGTATTCTTTGAGATGGCGCTTCCTGTGTATCACGAAAGAGCTTTTGGAACCGAGTTTTTTGGAGCAAATGTCACATTCGATCGTTGTTTTATTTCCGTGAAGTTTCAAATGTACCGAAACGTCGTTTTTACGCTTGAAAGTTTTGTCGCACAGATCACAGGAGAATGGTCGGTTTGTACTGTGGGATAATAGGTGGAGTTTTAGTCGACTGTATTGTTTGAAAGTTTTTTTACATAAATCGCAGTTTAAGAGTTGTTTAGATTTTATATAACTTCTTTTAGAATATTTATTTTTCTCATTGGATGGATTTTGTTTCTTCCTAAAAAATAGGGTGTTAGACAATGGAGAATTGTTAGATTTTTGTTCGTTTGCTGAGAATCCTTGATTAAGTTTGGAATTTAATAACTCGGGATTGAATAATTTTTCGAATTGAACGTTCGAAGCGTCAAAAGTTTCGTTTTTATATGTATGTAAAAACAAACATTATTGTAACTTTAAAAAATGTTTTGTGGCATGTATGTTTATTCTAACAATATCTATCTAATCTACATAATGTTTATTAACAATTAGATTACTTAAGCAAATAAAAGAAGATATCGAAACCGCGTTTGTTGCATTCAATTCCTGAATAAATAACGTTTATCTACGACCACCTTTAAAATTAGGCATTTACGAACCAAAAAAAATGTGTGAAATCATACATTATACATACAGATTGCGTAAATTACATCGGAACCCTGGCCTCGGATTACACAAGTGCGACAAGGATATATGAAAGAGAGAGAAAGAATAATTGTGCGCGGTGATCACTTTGTTTCATCTTAGGGGTGTATACTTATTTCCCGAGACTGACCGAATGGTCCTTTACAGATAGAATTCACTAGTTGGTGGTATAACGGTGATATTCAGTATGCTCCCAACATGGAAGGAGTGAGGGTGTTAAAGAAATAAAAAAAATACAATCGTTATTACGTAACCTGTACATCTTAAAATTCATTTTTGTCAACATGATCATTTCAGACCAAGTTGACAATTTCTAACTACAATAGGATATTATTTTAGCCATTGTAACTTGAAAATAAAACAGCATTTCTTGAGAGAACCATAATTAATAAACTAAAAATCCCTTCCATTAATAAAATAAGTAGGTAGGTACCTACACCTATTCTAAACATAAAATATAAACTTCTTGAAAAAATAAAAATAAAAATCCATTCTATAGGTAAACATAATTTTAATGAATTACGTGCTCAAATAAACCACCTTCCTGTGCCAGACAATAACCAAATCTGTGATAAAGATTTGATCTCATATCTCTAAGATTATTTGGCGTAATGCTGGCACAAACGTGCTGTATTTTCACCCTCGAAAAAAAGTCAACGATAACGAGACAAAAATATCATTTGTACAAATTAATCTGCGTTTCTGGCAACAGCGGTTAAAATAGGGGGGCAATGAGCATTCGGCCAGACTCAAAAAAATAAGTATACACCCCTAAGGTGAAACAAAGTACACGCCTTAATGACCGCGCATAATTATTCTTTCTCTCTCTTTCAGCTGTTTTTCGGTCGTACTTCTGTAATCCGAACGGTTCCGATGTAATTTACGCAATCTGTATGTTAAAAAGCGTGCGTAAATGAACAACGCTTTTTATATGGGACTTTCATTATAACACCCAAAAGCGTGCGTAAATGACCAATGCTTTTTAAATAGGGTTTTCATTTTAACACTCTTCTTTAGCTCCGTAATTATCTAGTTGCCTTGAATTTAGTAGTTTGTTGTATAAACTTTTGTGCTGTCACTAAATTTGACAGAAGTGTGAGACTGAAATCCTTTTCATCTATAATTAGGGCAATTGTCATATTATTGCTAAGTTGGAAGCTTTGGAACTTTTGGCGATACTCGAGACCAAACAGTTTACACTACCACTTTACCAACACTAAATGGTTATCGAATCGCGCGTAAGATAGTGTGTTAGTGTAGTGATGGTGTAAACTGTGTTCAGTGTCAAATTATTACGTGACATTGTCCAGGAATTTTATTAAAATACAAACCTTTTCCATTTACATAAGAAGAAATTTCAGAGTTATTAGATACAGAGTAAAAAATAGAGACTGAAAAAAATATGTAATGTTCCCATTACTACGCCTATGTAAGTTAACGAGATCTTGGAATAATTTCGACTACCTTTGGCTCACTACAAATATTGAATTCTGTTTTTCGGAAGTATCAGATGCTAGATATCATCTGTATGTATATAATTGAGAAATTCGGTGATTAATTAACTATAATAAATAAAAAACTTTAGGATTCACGAGTTTTAATGTATAAAATAAATTAAATTACTACGAAGACATACTACAAAGGATACATATATATATTCAGTACATTTTTAAAACGGAAAAAAACGTATATTTAATAGAAACTATATACACAGGGTGGATCTTCACTAGTAGGTATCTTATATTTATAATTGTATAGAAAAAAGCAGAAATTTTCGAAAATAAATGTGAATACAATAAATAGCGAATATATTTACAGTATATTAATAAATTAAAGCTAGCAGCCAAATGTCTCACCTTGATTATATCTTTCAATTAAATAGAGAAAAGGCAAATTTATTTTTGAAAAATTAAAGGCCCAAGAAACTTGCAAGTTAATCTTAAACATTTGCGAAACCGGTCGAGTACGTAATATTTCTGTTGTGTAATTTGTTGTTTATTGATTTTATTCGATAATTATGGAAATAATAAATATTTTTTGACTGTTATCAGTGAATTGGTAGGACAATATATTTAAAATCAGATTTATTAAAGTTATTCGATACATTTTGATTCTATATTTATTTAAAAAAATTATTTATAACGTATAGGGTGTGCCAATTATTTCCACTCATTCTGAAGCACCGTAACTGAGAGATATATATGAAAAATATATTTAACAGTGTCATATAGTTTCACAATAACAACAGCTTTAAAATATTTTGAAATATACATGGTGATTAGTAATTGTAGAGCAAAAATTAATTTTCTGACTTTGAATTCTTTCGATTCTTGTGGATGTAAGTTATTTATAATTTAAGAAAATTTAAAGAAAAAACAGAACTGCACAAATATTACCACTAAAATTTCCAAAAATTTCACAGTATGTTTCTGATTGACTTACTAATTATAAACTTTTCAAATCGTTTTTTTTTTTTCGAAAGGGACATTCTGTATATTTTTCTTCACTTAAAACCCTGAAATGGAACGATATAAAGTTCTGTACATCTAACTATTTAATTTACTAAATTAAAGTTTAATAAAAAATATCCTATTTTACAAAAATTTTAATAAAGTGCTAGAGACCGAATTGAAATAATTGGCGCACCCTATATAAAATAATTCGCTCAAGCTGTTACATGTAACCAGACACATAAAAACATAAAAGATTTCTTGAATCACAAGAGATTAAAATTTTTCATAGGCCAGACAAATTAGGTCAAAAAATAGCCAAACGACAGAATAATTCCTATCAGGGTAAACGAAGTTGAAGAGGGTAAGAAAAGGCACAGCAAATGCAAGTTCTGAACGCATGCGTAAAAATGATATCCCATGCCTTTGGTAGATATTTACCTCTTTATAATATTTTTAAGGTACGCCCCTGTTAGTTGGAAATTTTTACAAATTATTTAACCACTTACAAATATTTTATCGTACGCTCATGGCAGATGGAACTTTTTGCTAATAAATGAATCCCTTTTTAATATTTCCTACGTCCATGGTAAATGGTATTTTAATAAACAAATTAACCCACTATAAAAATTTCATAGTACTTCTATGATATAAAAATTTTCACAAATTAATTGACACCCTTCAAAAGTACTATCTAACTTGTATGTATGTATGAATGTTACCCCAAAATACATACATACATACATACAAGTTAGATAGTACGCCTGTGGATACGCGGTTACTAACAGCACTTACCAAAAATCTACAACTTTGTCAACATAAATTAGATTTAAACTGCAAATCGTGAAAAAATCATTAAAAATTCCACCCTCTTTCAACCCCCCTTTCTTCTCGACTGCATGCATTAGGGCGGGTCTACACTATGCGTATTCTGCAGATGCGTATTTTCGGCAAGATGACAACACATTGTTTTAAATTGGAACGTTGACATATATGCGTAGAATACACAACAAGCAGTATACTGCCGAAAATACGTACCTGCGCATGCTTTTCCCGAATCCAATACTTCCTGCGAGTGGGTCGTCGAAGTAATTCCTCGGCTTCCATAGCGCAAACACACTTTACTATGAACATACCTGCTTCGTTGTTTGACACAAACTGGGAAAATACCTCAAATCGCTAACCACGGTACGCTTCCGCACATAGACTCCCAAAATCCGCACAATGTGTACGCAACTACTCTCTTGCCGAAAATACGCAGCCGATATACGCATCAGCAGAATACCCTTAGTGTAGACCCGCCCTTAGAACCTGATTTTTTTCCTTGCATTAGTTATACCTTTCCTCGCCTTATTCAGGAATTTTCCTGTCAAAAATGGTAATTTACTGGGCCTAATTATTGTTCGTTACTCAGTACACTTAAGCCTAAATCTTCGACAAATTCTATACGTTCACAATGGTAGCGTTCATCCCAACAAAGTTGATCAGGTAATTCTTTTGAACGTGCTTATCTTAATGTAACGCCATTTTGCCCGGTTTTATAAAGTAGAGTTAAATATCTCGATTTACCCCGAGGGTTAATTCTCAGGTTAAAATGCAAAGATCACTGGCGTATTACTGTAAAAATATATAAAAGAAAAAAAAGTCGGGCCATAAAACAGTGTTTTCTTCTATGAGTCGGGTACAACCAGTTGACAAAACAAATTGCTGATCGCTCCAAGAGCGCTACGGTGGGATGAACGCGAACAATATAGATAACCAGATTCTAAAAAACCGTTTAAAAAACCTCCTTCGGGTGTGTATCATCGAAAAGTTTATGCTTAGTTTTCATATGCGACTTAAGCATACTTTTAGACGTAAAACTATTCTGACAAATACTGCAGATCTCGGGTTTTTCTCCCGTATGCAACCTTAGATGCATCTTAAGACTATGACTTTGAGTGAACGCTCTCAAACAGTACGTGCACCTATAAGGACGTTCCCCGGTGTGTCTCCTTTCGTGCAATTTGAGCGTAGTACGATTTGCGAACGACTGGTTACAAATCTCGCACTTATGAGGCTTGAGTCCTTGATGCACTGCTATCATATGCTCTTGTAAACTTACTTTGGAGCAAAGTTTTTTACCGCAGCTTTCGCACACGAATCTATGGTTGTGGTCTTCGCTATGCAGCTTGTACATATGCACGGCTAAATACTTTTGATCTATAAATTTTGTTCCACATAGTTGACACTCTATATTTTTTTCTTTGCCGTAACTTTCGTCGTGTCTAGCTCTGTGGTTTTCCAAGCTCGTTTTGTCGTAGCAAGACCTACCGCAGATGTCACAAACGAAAGTCGTTTTGCCTTCGTGTTTGGAGTTAATGTGTAACGTTAGAGTTGTTTTAGAGTAGAAACCTTTTTGGCAGTAGTTACAGAAAATATTGTATAACTTCAAATGTCGTTTTTGATGGATTAGTAAGGAAGATTTTGTCGTTAGGATTTTTTTACAAATTTCACAGGTGAAAGTGCTTCTGTTGGTGTTGTGGGTTAGAGTATGACTTTTCAGATCTTGTTTTCTTTTGAATTTTTTCTGACATTGGGCGCATTCGAATGGAAATACGCCGATGTGGGTGAGTAGATGGCTTTTGAAGTAATGTTTGGTTGTAAAAGCTTTCGGACATTCTCTACATTGGAATACGTTTTTGCCAGATTCTTGTTTCATTAGAAATTCACTTAGATCTCCCAGTAAGTACAAAAACCTAAAAAATATACTATTAGTTTCGTTTAGTAAGGGCTAAAATAATGAAATCACTGTAGGTACTTACCTTACCACACTTCGCCCTATTTAAATTCATTTTAAACGACCTCTAGAGCGCGCACAGCTTGATGACGTCAAGTAGTATGATTTTGCGTAACTATTAGAAAGATTTAAAAAAGATCCGCCAGAGGCTGCCCTGGTGTTTTGAATTCTCTATTAACAACAACGTTAAACGTATTTATGAAAACAAATAAATATTGTTCATAAGAAAATAGAAGAAATTATTATTTTATTATGCCTACAGTGGCTCTTAAGTGGGTCCCGGGCACAAGGTACTGTAGGAAACAAAAAGGCAGTCACCCTAGCAAAGCTAGGGTCTGAAACTGCATTCACAAGTCCTGAACCAGTATTTGGGATACCAAAAACTGCTGTAAATAGTTGTACATATCGGTGGATTCAAATCAAACATCAGATACATTAAACCTTAGCAGGGGCCAGATAAGGAGAGTGACAGGATTGCTCACCGGTCACTGTACCTTAAAAGGAAGCACAATCGGCATATTTTTTTCCCGAACCCATCTGACAAGTCTTTGATAACACTGGAGCCTAATGGCTTATTGTATTTTTGCTCGTGCTTTCTCATAGCACCCAGTCCAGTACCTTTGTCCCCTGCACCAGTTTGTACAAGTTCTTAGCTGGGTGTTTGCTATGTTTCCTTGCGGTTGGCCAAGTAATAACTGTCTTTTGCGATCGAGAGTCTCGCATGTAAACAGTATATGTTGTATAGTTTTAATTTGTACAGGTGTTCATTTACTGGTGCATGACCAGTCATGAAACCTGTTATGATTCTCAGCTGATTTTTGCACAGTGTTAGCAGTTCCGCTGTACGTTTCAGGCATGTTTCTTTTATAAAGGTTTCCCCGTGCATTTGCCTTGGGACGTTCACCCAGAAATTTTTAAGTTGTTCTCTGATCCAGGTCCTTACAGATCCTCATACTATGGTTTTCGGTATACCGATAATCTGTCCTGGCTATTCAGGCTGCGTATCCTCTGACCCCCTTTTTGGAAGTTCGTCAGCTTTTTCATTGCCCTCGATACCCAGGTCATCTTGACGTTTTTCCGTTTGGCTAACGTCTTCAGTTCAGCCTGGTTCAGGCTGCGTTAGTATATACTAATTCATATTATTTTTACCATACTCATAACGTGAAATAATAACGTCTTGTCAAAAAACAACATATTTTATTAAACTAAATAAAATGATTAGTAATATATTCTATATCTACCCCCCCAATATCGTGAGTTTTATAATGCGACATGAGATGGCTCTTAGTAGCAAATTGTTTCCCGCATTCACACTTGTAGGGTCTTTGTCCAGTATGGAATCTAACGTGAACGGTCAAAGAAGTCTTTTGGGTAAACCTCTTCCCGCATATTTTACATTCGAACGGCTTGTCTCCCGTGTGTATCCTTTTATGTACCATGAGGTAATCTTTGGAAGCGAAATGTTTGTTACAAATATCGCAGGGAAAGTCCTTAACCCCTGTATGCATTTTGAGATGCGTCAAAAGGCAGCTCTTGCTACTAACCGATTTGCCGCAAATACTACACACGAAGGATTTTATATTGGAATGGATTTTCATGTGCGCTTTGAGATTTCTCGAGTTGAGGAATCTTTTACCACAAATTTCACAGCCGAAAGGTTTTTCTTTGCCATAATTAGGATCGTGAGTCAATTTATGTTCTTTTAATGTAGATAGGTTGTTTAATTTTTGTCCGCAAATATCGCAGATCACCGAGTCTTCGTTATGGCAATGAATTTTATGTTCTGTAAGCTCCTTGGTGGTTCTGAATTTCATACTACAACCTCTACACGTTGCTATATATTCGCCTAAATGTTTTTTTCTGTGTAAATTCAAATGGGATTTATGTACGAACATTTGTGAACATATTTCGCATTGGTACGAAGGTTTGTTGTGGGATTTCATGTGTGCTGTAACTTGGTACTTAAATCTAAATAGTTTTCCACAAACTTCGCATGGGAAGTCCCTTTCTTTAGTGTGAATCAACGTGTGTTTTTTCAGTAGTTTTTTTGAGGATAAAACACTACCGCATTGATCGCATTGGTGGACTTCTTTTTTGACATTAGCGTTAGTTGTCATTTCAGTTTCTATTTCATTCTTCAAGTTACTAGCGAAATTTTCGATAGATTCTGTATCCAGTACTCGAGAATCTATAATATTTATCACAGGTTGAGGAGTTTGCGGCTGTATTTTATTTATTAGTTGTTCGACTTCTTCAGTCGGTACGAACTCTGATTCTTCGTTCATTAACCTTTGGAACTGTTCGTTTGTGGATATGTTTTGTAGGATTGCCGTACAGTTTTCTTCGGTCGATAATAAATTCATCAATTCATCGGAATCGTTCAACTGATCCACAACTGACGTTTCCATTATATTTTCCGTTATTGAATGCTGTTTTTGGGAATTCACCAGGTCCATGAAACTGGGAAGTTGTACTGTAGTCGAAATGGAATCCATGGAAAAAGAAGAGTAAAGACGGTCATCATAAAAGCAACTAAAATTAAAACAGATATTAAATTTTGTTAATTTAATAGAAGGTTCAAGAAACAAAATTATTATTATGGGTCAATTGATATCTAAGCCTTCGCAAGAAGAAGTACTTGTGGGAGGAATTTTGAAGTTATTGGTCAAACATACAAATTCAACCACGTAAAAAGCAAAATATATTTTATTGTTTAGAACCCAGTATAAATATAAATAAACGACATTTTTGACAGTTTTTCCGAATTTTACATCAATAATAGCATTTTTCATAAATTTTGTTTTTTAAAATAGCAGTTTTTATTAATTTCACATCAAAAATAGCATTTTCCATCAATTTTGTTTTATAAAATAGCTGTTTTTATGAATTTTACATTAAAAAATAGCATTTTTCATTAATTTTCTGGTTTAAAATAGCAATTTTTATAAATTTTACATTAAAAAATAGCATTTTTTATCAATTTTCTGGTTTAAAATAGCAGTTTTTATTGATTTTACTTTTTAAAATAGCATTTTTCATCAATTATGTTGTTTAAAATAGTAGTTTTTATGATTTTATTGTTTAAAATAGCAGTTTTTATTAATTTTACATTAAAAAATAGCATTTTTCATCAATTTTCTGGTTTAAAATAGCAATTTTTATTAATTTTAATTTTTATAATAGCATTTTTCATCAATTATGTTGTTTAAAATAGTAGTTTTTATTAATTTCTTGTTAAAAATAGCAGTTTTTATTAATTTTACATTAAAAAATAGCATTTTTCATCAATTTTCTGGTTTAAAATAGCAATTTTTATTAATTTTAAATTAAAAAAGCATTTTTCATCAATTATGTTGTTTAAAATAGTAGTTTTTATGATTTTCTTGTTAAAAATAGCAGTTTTAATGAATTTTACATTAAAAAATATAATTTTTCATCAATTTTCAGGTTTAAAATAGCAATTTTTATCAATTTTACATTAAAAGATAGCATTTTTTATCAATTATGTTGTTTAAAATAGTAGTTTTTATGATTTTCTTGTTTAAAATAGCAGTTTTTATGAATTTTACATTAAAATATATAATTTTTATCAATTTTCTGGTTTAAAATAGCATTTTTTATTAATTTTACATTAAAAAATAGCATTTTTCATCAATTATGTTGTTTAAAATAGTAGTTTTTATGATTTTCTTGTTTAAGATAGCAGTTTTTATGAATTTTACATTAAAAAATATCATTTTTCATCAATTTTCTGGTTTAAAATAGAAATTTTTATTAATTTTACATTACAAAATAGCATTTTTCAAGTTTTCAATTTTGTTGTTTCAAATAGTAGTTGTGGAAAATATACAATTATTAATTTTTGCTTTCGACCCGAGTGGAAAGGTCATACCTTTGACATGGCAATGTTAATAGATACTATATTGTATATTTCATACACCTTACTTTTCTCCGTTATTGAAGTTTGTGCAATATCTCCCAGACCAGGATCATCAGTATACGATGGCCATTGTTATACGAAAACATATTTTTCTTACGGCACTAGAAAATATAGGATTCAACTTGAATAGGAAGGTAGACAAAAGACACATGAACTTTCAGTATTTTTTTAATAAGTATCTATTTAATACCATTAAATAAGAAAATACCAAGTAAATAATATTCTTACAAAAATGAAAAAGTAACAAAACTATATCAATAATCTCAAAAATAAAATAATTATTGTTATAAGAAAACATTTGTTCTATATTTGATTTTGAACAAAATATGACAAAAAATTTTCCAAAATATATAGCAATATATTGCAGAACAATATTAAATGGATTTCCTACAAAATGTATATCTACAGGATGTCCCAAGAGTTCGTACAAGGCAATGATGGTTTACGAACTAAAGACCTCTAAAGTTAAAAATAGTGTTATATTTCCAATTATTAAACGACTTATTAAAATTGAATCAAAATTTGACCGTTTAAAAATAGCATAAATGCATTAACAGATCTGCACTACTCTTTTGACCTTTAAATACCGCACCAAAATTCCTCAAGTACCGAAAAAACAGTAGTAACTAAACAGTTAAGCACGTGTAGCACACTGTATTTTTCCTACGACCACCATCCAAGATCAGAAACATTAGAATCCGTTATAAAAATCACCGGCACGAAAAATAAAGGAAAGTTGTTAAAACTATTAGGTGAGAATAAATAAGTAAGCAGCAGTTGAATTAGAAGTTGAACTGTTTTGCGGGTTTATTTTTAAGATACCACAGACTATATAGATAAGCAGAATGACAATTTGCTGTAGGTATTTATTTTGTGTATGCCTAATATTATTTTGTCTATGCTTTACGTCACTTTGGCTATGCCTCATGCCAGTTTTCCCACAACTTTTACTGTTATGAGAAATATTGCGAATTATAACCAATGTGCAAAATAGTGAATTGGATGGTGGTTGTAGGTACTATATTAAAATTTTTAGGTCCTGAAATGTGCCAATATATCTGCTAAAACAAAAGAGAAACTAAACTGTATTTTTCATTTGCACCAACTAAATCGGTTAGTGATTTATGCAAGCCACTGTGTCGTTAATAGAGAGTTTTTAAGCCTACAAATATAACGGCAATTTTGAGGGTAGTTATGGTTAACTTTATTAACAATAACGATTACATTGAACAAGAAAAGAAGGGATTTTAAGCCATCTAAAAGTAACGTATTCAGTTTGACAGTCACAGATCAAATATAATGACAGTTGACGCTTGATGAGTTGATCAATATTTTATAAATGGAAGAAGCTTAAGAAAATGCTATTGTTAGAAGGGGTCCTGACAGATTTCCTTTATATATAAAAGAAATTAACTAGGTTTTTAGCAATTACGTCCATAAGTCCGTTATCGTTAGGTTAGGTTTTCATACTGCGCATGCTTAGAATAACGTTAACCATACATACGTGACAAAATAAACGGATTTAAAACTCTCGTATTATATTTTCTCAAGTATTTGAAACAAG
This sequence comes from Lochmaea capreae, assembly GCA_949126875.1. Taxonomy (NCBI): domain Eukaryota; kingdom Metazoa; phylum Arthropoda; class Insecta; order Coleoptera; family Chrysomelidae; genus Lochmaea; species Lochmaea capreae. Next base: position 26,277,477 of record OX421404.1, read on the forward strand.
CTCCTGGAACACCCTGTATATTGAATATTTTCTCCTATTTCCACTCGATTTGTTGACAAAATAATTATATTATTGACAGCTAGGAATGAAGATTTGAAATATAAGTTAATGAAAGGGACACGAAAAAATCCATCATTAATAATGAAAATAATTTATCTGAATACTTTTATTTAAGAAAAAAAAAACTATCCTAGATACAAAAACGTCAGAGATTTTGCAATTTTATATATATGCAACAAAATTAACTGTAACAATTCACATCTTTAAAATCTAAAAATTATCCTAAATCAATAATGTCAGATTCTTTCTCTGATTGTCTTTCTCGCATAGATGCGTTAACAATTAAAGTCATGGGTAACGCACTTTCTATATCGTCGTTAGCATCGGCAGAAGCATTCAGGATCGTATTCAATGGTGTACTGTCATCATCACTCAAAACTGTAATTCCGTCAGATTCGGCAATACCAGATTCTACCGACATTATATTCGTTATCATCGGCATCACGACATCTTTATAATTATTATATACTCGAGGACAAGACATCGGCGTTATGTTTGTTACTTTCACGTTTTTATTTTGATTTCTATTATTGTCGTTTTTGGCTACACTTTTCTTGCTAATTTTCATTGTTGTAGCTACCTTTTGTTTATTATCCAATTTTAATTTGAAATTTTTCGATCCAATCGACATAATTCCTTCATCATATATCGATTTAGCTTTGGGTGGAGGAAGTTTACTGCTCTCTTCAACTTTAGATGATTCCAAACCGAAAAACTCGCCGTCAATATTAATACACACTGATTCAGCATCCAAACGGTTTGCAATCTGTTGTTGTTGCTGTATTGAATTTGCGTTTTCCGTGTCATTAGTTTCAATCAAAGTGTATTGTTTGCCTGCAATATTTACTTGAGTCTTAGAATGAGTAGGTTTTCGTATTTGACGCAGTTTTATCGGCTTTTTTTTCGGCGGGTTATAAGATGGTGCAGACATACGCACCAATTCTTGCAATGGACTTGTTCTTATCGGTGTTGGATTTGTAATACTTGAGGGTATTGGAAAAGGAAAACTGAGATTTTCTTGAAAATACCTTTGATAATCGGAAAATGGGGGACGTTGCGGGTTTGTAACAGTAGGATTTATGAAGGGAGGGGTTGACATAACCATTCCACTCGCGGGGGGGCTTGTTAAACTATTTTGTATCGGTGGGTTGTTTTTATTTGGTACTAAAAAGTAGATTTCTCCATTTATATTAATCGGTGATGAATTTTCTGGTACCATATAAATGGTTGTTTCGTTCGACGGATTTTCACTAATGCTCTGCATTGAGTTATTCCCAGATCTTACAATATCTTGTGAAGGCATTAGGCCTTTTTCAGGTAACGGCGTAATAGTAGCTGGCATTAAATTTGGATTTACTCGGATCTTAGATGCTTTAGGTTTTGGCGCGGTAACTGTAGGATTCACTCTTTGAACTTTAACATTAGATCGTCGCTGAAGATTGCTATGATATTCTAAAGATTTATGACATAAATAGGCTGATTCTGTTTCAAAGCCCAGTTTACATACTCCGCAAATGAATGTGTTTTGCGTGTTCGAACGCGAATCTTCAGTTGGTTCGGATATAGAAAGAGGATCTGTTGACGGTAACAAATTAATAATATTTGAAGGCTCTGGATGATTATTTACTAATTCAACAACGTCTTCTTTATCCTCATCGGAATCGCTGAGTGAAATTATTTCGTCGGTGACGTTAACAAGAGTCAAAGTCGGTGTTGTTGAATGTTTGTCTGATTGTCGACTATTTTCATTACTTGCAACAAAGGGTTGATTTTCAATCGAATTAGGGGAAACATTACGATCATCGATAACATTTTCTTCACTATCGGTTATAATTGTGCTATCTAAGCTATCTTCTACATAAGAAGCAATTCTTTGGGTTCTATCTGGTGTTTCTTCCTGGTTTTCTTCTGACCTAAAATTAAAATATTATAAGGAACATAACATTATAGAGAAACCACATCTATTGGTTGTCACACCAAAGTAGTACCTATGCTGCGTTGGAAAAAACAGCGCAACAAAGGGCAAAAACAGAGTGCGAATCGATTCTTAAAAGAACGTCCTAACGACAGGCGGAATTTGAAATAGCACTTAATAGTTAACAAGCCGGGCACACGCAGAGCTTTTCTATGTTTAAGTTAAAGGTTATGTAAATATTTGTTGTGTACCAACCACTTATTTGAGCAGAAATAATACAAAAAATACAGGATAGGGCTAAGGCAATAAAGCTAGGTTGTCCTATTTTTGAATAGCGCTTCCGATAACTTGACGTAAAACCAATCCCGAATTTAATTAATTACGTTAATTACGTTCACAGGCACTATTCATTTTACCGAAATATATCTCTAATGTTAAGGAGCGTATTCATCTGAGCACTAACGGGAAAGAGGCAAGGTGAGGCCGAACGATCATACGTATGTGGACGTGTCTTCGAGGCGCGGCAAACTACATCAAACTGCATCCGTTCGGCCTCACCTTGCTCAGATGAATACCCGCCTTAAGACATTCCTTCACTAGATCTACATGTACGGCGGATCGCTCTATAAAATGGCTACAGGCTGACACAGGCTAAATCTTTGCAACTCGGAGATCTAATGGGGCATCTTGAGGTACCAAGGGTTGGAGAAACCCAATCCATCAATATTTTTACTTGGAGCCTGCTCTAAAGCGGATAATAGGATTTTTCAGAAGCCTAGTTCTGTTGGATTAAAATATAGGTGTAGGGTATACCCAAAAAATTGTCGTCCCTTTTGTAATCTAATCTAGTGAACCGACAATTACAGTTTCGGTATAAAAAAAATTCCAATAATGATAACAAAAATTTTATTTTTAATTTTAAAATACACAAAAAAAATTTTTAAATTTCCCGCTTGTAAAAATATATGTAATAAGAGGAAATTTTTATAAAAATATTGGTGGAAATGATGTACAAACATAAAACAAAAACGTGATTTAAATAAAATAAATATTATGGAACCGGCTGGTCTATTATGAGTGTTTCATTAAGAACGGTCCATGGTACAAAAATAAATAACGAATTCCAATCTAAAATTTTGACGAAGTTTGTATCAAAAACGTTGAAGATTCTACGAAAAGGAGAAAACTGAAAAATATCATTTAATAAGATAAAAGTAAACTTCTCCATACGTTCGCAGAACCTATTTTCTATTGTTTCTTTTTAACCACATTTATTATACCTTGGGCAAATATTACAATTAATGGAACACTTGGTATATGAACCAAAAACTATTAATAAAAATATCACAAATTGGTATCTTTAGAGATATGAATTACAATAAAAAAACTGTAAATAGTTAAAAGCTAAAATTTGTGGATTGGAGATATTTTTGCTATATAGTGAATGATGAATTAAATAAAGAATAATCGAGAACTTTTAGGACAATCGATAGGGGTCACAACTACAAGTAATTAGCAATACGGCTGATTTTTTTTTATAAGTACCTTAAAGTATGTAGATTAATATAAAAAAAAAGTTTACCAGTCTATCGATTTCCAAAATTTAAAAAAAAATAAAAAAACGTTTTTTTTTTCGAAATTCTTTAATATTTTGCGCTGGGAGGAAGGTAGAGAAAAATAGAAAACACCACTGTGTAGGGAAAGTGTTTTGCAATAAAAAAGGTCTCTTGATTTTTTTTCGACCGAGCAATGGTTTGTCCGGAAAAAATTCGGTAAACTAAGTATGTATTCCGCATCCGCGCGACTCTGCCACACGGCAGAAAAGCTATTGTCTGAAGCGCGGCGGAGTACATTATAAACTATTGTACAGTTATAATGTAATATACAAATAATTGTTTTGAAGAGGGAAGTGTCAGCTTTAAGATGGCTTCTTTTTTGTCATAGCACATAATCATTTAGCAAATTACTCATTTAATTATATATATATATATATATATATATATCTTCTGTAAGTTCCTTGTGGCATTACTTATTCTTTTTTCTTATTTTTAAAAAAATATAAATTATAAAAAATAAAAAACATTATTGTGGTTTGATTCTCAAAAAAAAAAAAAATATATATATATTCTAATCAAAAACCAAGTATCTCAATAAAAAATATATTATATAATAAGGAGGAATTGAAACAATTTTTCGAACGATGGAAATTGTTAATTAGGAGGTCTTTTCCATAAATAAAATTTACGGATAATTAATTTTTCCTAATTACGAAATACGACACTTTTCATTATCTTGTAAATTTTAGGAATTTTGAATTTACAAGAAAATATATATATTAAGTACTGTAACTTTAATAAAACTAAAGTAATTTTAATGGGGTTTGCCTAGAAATGTTGGGTAAACTCTAAGATCAAAAATATATAATCACAAAATTAATTAATTTACATAAATTTTGCATTCAATGATTTTTTGTATTATAAGCGAAAATAGCAATTTTTATAGATTCGGGTAGGAACCTTCTTTATTTTTTCAAAATAAAATTTGATACTTCTGTAATATAAAGATGAATATTCAACGAACAGAATGTATATAGTGAAAAGGTATAAAAGTATCCAGGTATAAAGTATTTTATAAATGAAAACAGGTATAATAATCCACAAGATGCAGATGATTAATTTATAATTTTAAGATAAAATTTTTTGCATACCTTTCTCCAATAAAAATATGTAAAAATTAATTTATTACCTTTTATTTATTATTTACAACCTTGACTCTTACCAAAAATAAAAATTCTGATTAAATGTTTTTTTTTCGCGATTCAGATTCAGATTCTTCCGCAGTGCAGCAGAGTCGCGCGGATGCGGAACACATACTTAGTTTACCAAATTTTTTCTGGACAAATCATTGCTCGGACGAAAAGAACGCAACAGACCTTTTTTATTGCAAAACACTTCCCCTACACGGTGTTTTTTTTTATTTTTCTCTACCTTCCTCCCACCGCGAAATATTAAAGAATTTCGAAAAAAAAAAGTTTTTTTATTTTTTTTTAATTTGGGAAATCGATAGACTGGTAAACATTTTTTATATTAACCTACATACTTTAAGGTACTTATGAAAAAAAATCAGCCGTATTGCTAATTACTTGTACTTTTGTTCTAAAATTTCCCATACCGACTAGCTTATTTTTGATATTTTTTATTAATAATCTTACATTAGTAATTTTTGGTTCATATTTTTTCGTATATAATATATGTAATATGAACGTTTATAGAGATAAAACAAATAAAATAAAATTTTTAAAACATAGGTCCTAGCCTCGATAAAATTGCACATAAAATATAAACTCTTTGGATTAACAGATAAGTTTCGACAACTTAAAAGGATAATTATTATTGGATTAAATTTAAAAAGATGTTAATCAAACAATCCTTATCTTTTTTAATATAAAAATCAGTGATTGGCAATTACACATTTGACAGTTAACAATCAAAAAAACTTCCAAAACGCCGCCATATTGAAAAATTAGCCAATCAGAAAATAATGCTTGAAATCAAACGGTTAATATTAGCTTATAACACCCGTTAGAAAATAACTGATCAAGAAAGGAATACAAAATCTTGATATAACAATAAAAACACTTTCATTTAATGTTCTCACTAAATCCAATGTTCAGAGTTCACAATTTATTAGAAACATGAACGATTACGTGAACGATTTAGTTATAGTTATGACATTCATTCAAAACACTAAACATATGATTGGCAATATGGTTGCGTATTGGAAGGTGCGCAGAACATGACGGAAATTCGTCACACCTTGGAGTTACCAAGTCAACTAGAAGTAGCGTAGTCCAACTACTCTACTTCTTAAATATTCTCAAAATTTTGGTATGCTGTAGAATGGAATTTCATCTCCTCAAACAAATTTACAATGAACCAGTATCTCGTTAACGAAAAGAGATGTCAAAGCAACTAGAGAGGATGTAAAGTGATTAACCTACAAAATTTCAAATGGTAACCCCTTACTTGCGATACGCACTCCAACGTTACAAGTAACAAATTATACAGGATGTAGCAATAATGGAAAGAGAATATTTTGAAAACAAGGCTAAGGCTAAGTACGGTTCCTATTTTAGTGTTGAATTAAAATTTTTGTTGGGTAATTGACAAAACTTTTCAAATTTAATCCAAAATTATAAAAAATTATTAAAAACAGATCATCATCTTAATTATTTCGGCAAGTTCCTACTGATATAAATTATTATCAGTAACATGTTTTTCTTAAACTTTAAAAGTGGAAATTATCAATATGGAAGAATTATCAACAACAAAAAATGTCACCAGCATCACCGTCAATCTGCACTAACCAACTTACACTTTTTGCGATTTTTTGTACTTTTGCGTTTATCAGAAGTGTTGCAGTATTTAACTTTATGTGTTCGTAAACTGGACGTACTTTCAAAAACATTAGAGCACTGTCGACAAGTGTACACACCGGGAGATTTAACAGGTCGTGATTTGTGGTATATTTTTAACAACTCCAATGGTTTGGTGCTGAACGCATCGAATTCATGATTCTCTCCGAGATGCGACTGAATACTTGGAAATGAGTAAAAAGAATCGGGGCAAATCGGACAGCCAAAAAAATTGTATTTATACCGATGCCTACACATATCCTTACACAAATCGTGAGCAGTTTTATATTTTTTATTGCATATTCTGCAAGTGAATGTACAATTTTTATTGTGGAAGGTATGATAGGCGAATTTTTTAAACGTTTCCAAGGGTAAATTGCAAGTTTTGCACTTGAAATTAAACAAAGAAATGACGGTTAAAATGTCACAAGATAAATTCTTATTTTCAGATTCTGCATCAATTGGATTTTCGGTAACTGCATTTCCAGTTGTACCGCTTGATATGACAAGAACTGTTTCGTTTACGTCTATACCTTTCAATATCTCTTCATTTTCGAATTCGATAATTGTACGATATTCTAGAACTTCTCCTGTAGGTTGCGCTGCTTGATATTCTATTATTTTACTGGAAGTTTCTATACATTCTGCAGGTTGCGGACATTGTTCTAGAAATTCAAGTTGTATAGAAGAATCTTCTTCATCAATTGGAATACTATCTTCGCTTTTATCATCGTCTATTTCAACGACTTCTTCTATCACGAAATCGGGAATTATAGAATCTAGAAGGATTTCTTCACTTTGGTAAGGTAGATCATTATTATCAGTTTGTTCTTCCAATAAATTATTTTGTTGATCATCTGGACCTTTTTCTATGATGTTTTCTTTATTATCTCTATCATCAGTAACAATTTCTTGTTCTGTATCAGTATCTTTGGTACAATTACTAATAATGTTGTTATTATCAATTATTTCAGTTGATTTTTTTTGTTTTTTGTTCGTTTCAAAATATATTTTTTTCAACACTTTTGTCTTCTCTTCCGTATTGTGATTTTCTAGTTTAATTATTATTTTAATATCATTATTTGGATCAGCGATATTTTGTGACATTTTGTTGTTCGATTCATCATTTTCCGTATCACTTTTTATAGACGATGTATTCGGCCTTTTCGTCCATTCATTACCCACTCTTTTTAAAACTGTACTGACTGGACCTTCTGCGTTTATATCATCTTCTTTTTGAAATATTCTTATTTTTCCCGTTTCATCTAAATCATGTTCTTCTTCGTGAATTTCTTTATGTTTATATAATTCAAAAGCAGAATTGAATTTTATCGAGCATACGTAGCAAACGTATTTTTGCCTTCCTTCAGGTTTTAATTTCACCCGATTATTCACAAACTTTAGATTTTTGTCCAGCGTTATGTCTGAAACTTGGACATAACATTTTCGAAGAGGTTTCTCGGGATATCTTTTTTCGAGCCGTTTTATTAGCTTGTCCACTTTGGATCTAGAAAATACAAACTATAATTTTAATTGTACAATACGATTTAAATCTTTCATTAAGAATGGGAACAGTAGTATCTAGAATTCAGACTATCTCAAAATATATTCAACATTTCCATTATCCATAGAAACATCCTGATCATTGGGGCCCAATAGGCAGAAATTGGAGCCTGTTGGTAATTTTGATGATCACCATTCTTAATAAAAATATATGCTTTGGGCCACAGAAAGCGGTCCACCCCGATATTTAACAGTACTCATGTAATTTTGAGAAAATGCTGCAATGAGTCGATTTTTAAATATGATTCACATAAGACCTCTTGTATGCAGTAAAGCAGCCATTAAAGCTCTGAGCTCTTGTGCAATCAGTTCCAAAATCGTGTGGAAATGCATGAACTAGGCGAGAACAATATAGTCACCTTACAGTAGATTCCAGGACACACTGGAATAGAAGGATATTAAATAGCAGATGAACTAGCAAAGAGGGGCCGGAACCCTTTTCCAGAATCAGCTCCAATGTAATATTGGAAGAAATAGAAAAAGCCGAAAAAAAGAGAAGATCTAGTAGGGCTTAGACAATCAAAGATTTTTCTGGGTGACTACAACCTGTTGAGATCAAATGAATGCATAAGTCAAAGTAAAACTGTTTGAACAGGGATCCTAACGGGAAATTGTCGCCTGAATAGGCACCTGGCAAAGCTCAAAATAGTGGAGGAAAAAGAATGTAGATTTTGTGACATGGAAGAAGAATAAACATCCAGCCACATACTTGCGAACTGCATAGCAATTCAGAATCCTAGGACATAGCAACTAGGAGATTATTGGGTAGAAGAGGGACATTTACCTAAGTTGAAGCCTGCAGATATCCTAAAATTCATCAGGAAAATAGGACATAACGAGGTACTAGTCTCTGAGACTTCCCTCAGGAATTAAGTAGAAGTAAGGGGGCATAATAGATCTTTTTGGTCTCAGTGAATGACACCCCAATATACATACATTTACATGCAGTATTTAAAAAAGTATCTCGTCCAATTTATAAAATATAAAAATGGATGAGGTATTTCATTAAAAAAATGTTATGACGTTATCACATGAGGTTGTTATTTAGGAATGTTTCAGCATTTTTTTAAATTCCATGGATATTGCCAAATAATAGAGAGGAATGTTTCCAGTATACATTTAGACTTACCTTTTCTTCTTTTTCGATTTAAAAAATAGAGTATTATCCAAGTTAATGCGATTCAGACTAACGTAGCAATTGTTGAAGATATTCGAGCTGCATAAGAAAGTTTTATTTGTGTTATTTTCATTTTTAAACCTAAAAAACACACTTTTAGAAACGTTTCAATTGAAATTTGGACATAAAATCATATAATAGGAATCCTAAATTACCAAATAAAAAAGGAATTTTCTCTTTATCCTGTCATATGTCAAACAGGACTTTTAAATAGTAGAGGTAAATGATTACACACAAAAATGTCTGTATATATATATATTGCGTTATTTAAAGAACATTTACTACAAAATATTACTACTTACATCTGTAATAATTCAGGGATAGATCATAAATTAAGATTATTTAGGTTATGGCACTGTACATCATTACAAATTTTATAGAACACTGCAAGTAACTGTTCAAATTTAATAGTTTTTATTTGCAGAATTGAAAAAGCCAAAATAGTGATTTATCTACCAAGGACGAAAAACTGTCATAGTCGAGCCGGCAAATGAATAGCAAGCAGGCGAGACACAAGACAGTTTTTCGTCGAGGTGCATTATTATTAAATTAGGAACTTGGCAATATTCCACCTTCAGCCAAAAACGAATCAATTCCAGTTATTTTTGTTAGTTTTGCAGAAGTCCTGCACAAATGACGATTTTTAGAGGTGTATTCCCAAGGGCTATCTGGAATCTCTAAGTACGAGTATATTGATTCCAATATATTGGGTTAAAAAAAATCTGTTTATCTACAAGATCTTATACCAACATGTTTATTCGCTATTCAGAATAGGTCCAGGGTATCATATAGTGAAACCTGAAAGCATTTGGAGACCCAAGAAACATCTCTAGGTCAACAAACCTTCATGCACGATTTTCCGTAACTTTACATGCACTTAATATATTACTGTGGTCTGAAATCCTTTTTCCTACAACCACTATGCAAACCAAGCTTTTCTACACAAATTTGTATACGCAAAGCAGGCCTTTTCTTAATTCTTTTGATAACTGTTGGAAAAGTAATGCGAAAAGTACACGCTATGGCACACCTATATAAATTTCTGTTTTTATTTCATTAATAAATGTGGTTGTAGAAAAAATATTGTGTACAGCTTGTACGCAAATCACTTTTCCTCCACAAACTTCTGCGCTCGTGTGAAAAGTGACGCTTTGCGCACTAGTTGTGCAAACTACTATTCCCGTGGGACTTATCGCGGTGCTCTGTCGATATCAATTTTTATATAATTTAGTTCTCACGAAGAAAATATTATTTCTGAAACCGTTCGAGTAATATATGTTATATTTTCCATTTACCCATATGCTTCCAGATCTTACGTCCTGAATGAATATATTTTGAAAATCAAATAAACTTCTTTAAATTAATGTAGAAAACAACTGATTTACGTAGGGCTCGCTTCTTGGGAATTTATAAATCCTAACGACATTGTTTTGGTGATTTTATTTATATATTTAAGGTATATGTTTTGAGTTTTCACAAGAGCAATGAAATATCTAGTTTACTAGGTCTAGACTGGTAAAAAACTGTAAAGAATCCCTCAACAGGCTGGCAAGAAACAACAAAGTGGAGGTAATGAAATGGCTGTCCAGTTTGCTAAAGAAGTCTTTAAAGGAGACTTGATAGGTCCGGAACCGTTTTGTAGAATCACAAAAGATTTCATAAGAGGGGAAATCGGGAACTGACTAGATAGGGAAAACCACCTCAAATAGAAGTCGACACAAGGGCTCCTCCATACAAAGAGTTTACTGAACAAGGTAGACCAGGAACTCTCAACCAGGCTATTGAAACTGAGTAGGAGACATTTCAAGACAGTTCCGACCTGGTGACTGTACAAAATGGGCAAAGTTAGTGCACCTATGTGCAGAAAATGTGAACTCTATGATGAAAAACCTACTCTGCTTCTGCGAGAACTTACACGGACTCAGACGGAAGCACTTGGGAGAGGAAATAATAGCATTACAACTACTGAAAATTCCTCCAGTCAACCTAGTGGCCTACATAGAAGACACAAAGCTTCTGGAATGGAAGTAGATAACATGGGAAATGGTACAAAGATTCAGTTTAAGTGCCTGGGCTGCTGAGCACAACCCAATCTAATCAATATCTAGTTTATAATTGAAACATGGCAACATTCACATTAATAAGTGAGTGAAATGTAGATGGCGGCAAACAAGTTCCAGTTTCTGTTTACCTCCTTTTTTACCTCATGCTCACTTTCGATACGCGCCGGTAGATCGCACCAATAAACGATCCACCGCAAGATGGAGGTATGAAAAACCATCAATTATAATAATAACATCACACCAATTACTAAAAATAAACATTGTAAAAAAGGTAAATTTATAACGTTTAAACAAATGAATAATTCCCAAACAAGTTTGTATAGTGTTTCTAATGTGAATGTAACGACAATAAAATAAAGCAATGTAGTAAGATTTATTTTCTAAAATTGTTGGGATCACTATACAAATGTTCCCTTTACTTCAGTAAACCGATAGTTCGTTATGTTCTTAGAAAGCTAGTTTGGAAATATTAAAAAATATACCTAATTGCCAGAAAAAGAAAAATGAATTGAAACCACTGGTCAGTTATTAACGCGGTCCACTGTTTCATAAAAAATTTTAACGACCTAAAGAAGCATTAATTGCATCCAGGGGCGTGTGCGAATTGTGTTGTAGTGAAATATTATTAATATAATGTCTATTTGTTGGTTGAGTGAGTTTAGTTATATTATATTACAAATTTTAAAGGTTTTGTACGCAGGTTAATTTTAATCTACTAGGTATATTAAATCCAATGAAAAACATTATTTCAGGATATTCGAATTTGTAAAAAACAATTTATATGCACGCCATAGGGCGGCATTTCTCATCGATGGGATTATAAATATGGGTCATTATATTAATATTAGAATAACTATACGCTTTATTAGAGATTAAGCTTTTATAACTCAAATGTACTTGACTCACCCATCAAAACAAAATAGTTTATTTCACGAATTTTCGCCTGTTTCGGATTATCGGCAAAAACTCGACGAGCAGTGTTTAGCTAGTTCAATTCAGTAAAAAGGACGACAGTAAATTGCTCTAGTACCACTTCTAGACACAAATGTAAAACAATTTTATGTTTCCCATTATTGTATTCGTATAAATAAGAGATATAATTACCAAAAATTAATAAAAAAAAGGGAAAAACATGATTAAAAAGAATAAAATTTCGGGTTTCTAACCCATCAAATATTGGGGGAATTTAGTATCGAACCTTTCAGTACAGTTTACCATTTCATTCGATGCTTTTATGACTAATCCGAAACAGTAAATTCATGAAATAAACTGTACACTATTTTATTTGTTACTTATTGAAAAAAAAACAATATCACACTAACTAAATACTCTGGGAACTAAATATTCATTTTACTATGAAAATCTCAATACATTTTTTCGAAAAATTTTAAACTAATAACTAGGTACTTATATAAAAATATTAATAGCCCTTTTGGCAAATGGTAAAAAAAAACTAAACTATAATTTATTTTATACAAAAAATCACAGTAAATTAATACCCAATAAAAAAATAGTACGTTTATAATATTTTTTATAAACATTTGTTTTATATTAATAAAAACATAATCTATTTCACACAGCACATTATTTAAAGAGAATCAAAATGTCTACAAAAAAATTAAATACCATCATAATACTTTGGTTTACTTCACAGTAACGATTTCTATAATAGCACTGGCTACTCACAGGCACAAATTTATAATTTTGAACCAAAAATTTCATTCTGGTTAAGAATTATCCGATAGAAATTGTGCCTTTTGCATTGCAATGCCTACGACGGGATATATATAAAGTTGTGGCGCTGTTTTCAACTGTCAAATGTCAAACGTTATCAAGGTTCTCAGTAAATCTGATTTTTTAAATTTGTTTACATTACTCATTTTTCAACTACACTGGCGAGCAAAAAATTGAGGTCACTTCAGAAATTGCGAATAATTTTAGCGTCAATATTGATAAGGACATAATAGTATTAGTAGGCCTTAAAGCAATTTTTTCCAAGACTTGACAGCTGTCATTAGCTGTCATTCGATTTATTAGATTACGACTTTTATGAAAAATATGCCTTTGCGCTAATTGCACATTCACATTTCACTTGCCTGTTTTCCGGTTTACTGTTGATTCTTTGTGTAAAACCTAACGATTGCAAAGTGTAGTGATTTAACAGACCCATAATGCCTTTAGATCCGATTGTTGTGACAAGAATTGTTGCGCTGTTACACGATGGTTGGGGGCAACGTGGAACTTGAATAATTGTTGGTGCTAGTCTTTGTGGTGTGCAAAGGGTGTACCAGCGCTTTCTGGAGACTGGCCTGATCACTAGAAGACCAGGGTCTGGGCGAAAAAGAGTTACCACTCAACGAGATGACCGTTTTTTGGTGTCCACAAGTTTGCCTCACTGAGTCAGATGGACGTCGACGAGTGTGGAGAAGACCTGGGGAAAGATACACTGAAGTTTGCATTGACGAGCGTCTTCCATTTGGCGGTGGGTCAGTTATGGTTTGGGCGGGAACCACTGCACAAGCTCGTACAGAGTTGGTCTTTATAGAAAATGTCTACCTAACCTCTCACAGGTACATTACGGAGGTGCTATAAGACCATGTTATGCCTTTCATGGTGGCTATGGGGTAACGTGGCATTTTTATGCAAGATAATGCGAGACCAGATACAGTCAGAATTGTTAGGGAGAATCTGGATGAGGTAGAAATTAGGCGGTTTGACTGGCCAGCCCGCCGCCCAGACATAAATTCCATAGAATATGTCTGGGACGAGTTGGGACGACTGATCCGCAGACACACACCAGCACCAACAACTGCCCAGGAGCTGAGAAGATTACTGTTGCAGGAATGGTAAACCACTTAAAGTAAATTGTTAAGGAGGGTGCCAAATACTATAATACAACTTTGGAATTGTAAACCTTAGATGGTGGGTGGCACCCCTTAAAGTGGGGGGAGGCAAAAAGATACATAAATAAACCAACCTATTGGAAAAATTGCTGGTTTTTGAAACGGAAAATTATCTTTCAGTTTTTCATGAGATATTGGGCATGGAAAATTTCGATTTTTACCCAAAAAAACCTTATTTTTAAACGAAAAATCTGTTTTTCCTTAAAAAATTATATAGGCTTAATTGAAGCCTGTTGAGATGACGTTTTTTTTGTACGATTGATGCAATGGTAGATATGGTCATTGCATCTTAAATACCTATCTGAAATATAGTGAGTGCCAAAAAAATTATGAGGAACATTGAGATAGCACAAATTACTAACAATTCGAGACCTATAAGGGGCCATCCATACGTCATACGAATTTTAGGACTTTTTAACCCCTTTCCCCATCCTTGTCACAGGTTGTTTCATTTTTAGAACCCTCTCACCCCTGATGTGAAGAAACACATTTTTTAATTTTATACTGCAATGTTTCCTTGCTTCCATCACAGGAAATGAGTCGTGAAATATGTAGCTTTAAAAATAAACAGTAAATTTCATTTCAAAAAATGGAAGAGTCCAATAACGGGCTTATCCTCAAACTAAAAACTCATCATGAGTTAATTCAGTTTAATTTGATCGATTATCTTATAATCATAAATGAAGTTGAGCCAAAGAGTATACTATGTTGGTAAGAAGAGCTTTTCAATTATATTGACTTCCATGTCATGATAGGGCCAGAACCTTCTTGTGGAATTGCAAAAAACCTCACTAAGGAGAGCATCCACCAATGGATAAACAACCAGGCGTTGCGATGGTGGCATAAAACCCCGGGACAAAGGCACGCTAAACTATTCCTTAAAAGCCATTTGGCCAAACTGTCTCGCGACCTACTATGTCAAAGTCAGAAACAACGAGGATGATGGTGGGAAAGCTGACCGGAGATTGTAGGCACAATTGGCCTAGCAGATGACAGCCTATGTAGGTTTTGCCAGGAAGAAGACGAAACCGCGGAGCACATACTCTGTGAGTACGAAGGTCTAGTAAGGGTGCGTTTTCACTTATTGGGAGATTACCGAAAGCAGAGAGCTACGCAAGGGAGGCGGAATCCAGGCTAATAGGTCTAACAAAAAGAATAAACCTGGATATCGAGCTCTAAAAATACGTTCCTTACGTTATCCTCCATTCTTTTCATTCTGTGCTTTAGATTTCAACACAGTTTGACAAAATGATATTGCTGTTATATATTCATGACCAAACTACTTTTGCGGGGAATGTCAATGTTACACTCCACCTCAAAGAACCAATCCTCCTCTCAACACTATATACTCTTTGACTTAGTCTCCAATGGAACTAGTTCTACAAATCAGACTAGATATTAGAACATATAAATACTAGTTTTGCAAGGACACTGTCCAACGAACCAAACTACATGTTATTTTTAAGTTGGACTAGTGCTTGCTATCGTACTCAAGTTGCTTTATAATATTTCAACTTAACTTTTTAATTCGATATTTATTTCTGAACCTGGTTGATAATGCCACTCCCCCAAAGATCGTCCTGAGTTGAACATTTCCCATTACTCTTATGCATAACGAATTCGTTGGTAGTATTTGCCAAAAATTTACATACTGTACAGTATAATAGCCTATGTTGTGTATAATAATGACTTTTTAATTGCGAAACCTCACAAAACTGATTCGGGCAATAGTTACAAGATATTTTTTCCATATTATGGCACACCAACGATGTATAGTTCAATATTATTTTTGGACAACTTTTACATAACCTAGGATATTTATCGTTTAATTCTTTATTTTCATCTTTAATATCTTTAAATAAATCACTACTATCTTGAGAAAGTAGAGATGATAGTGAGATTTCAGTATTTGGTATGGCAGATTCGTTAGATAACTGAACGATAGTAGAATCATCTACTTCTTTTTTAAAAAACATGTTTTGTGTGGATAACATCTCGGATAAAAGAGGATTTTTTACAACACCCACATCATCTTTCTTCTTTTCAATATCGTCAACTTGTTCCACGTTTCTTTCTTTGACGGATTGTACATTTTTATCTAAACTAAACATCTCCGGCGATGTTTTAGAAGTAATACTATTTAAAGTACCTTTACTCTTACATAATTCTTCAAATTGGTTCAAACTGATAAAATCTTGATCTTCAAACATTTTAGGATTATTTTCGGGTTGTACGACAGTATCATCAAAAGGATTACTTGCGACAATATGCGTAGAAAAATTCGATGCCTCAGTTGTTTTAGGTAAAAATTTTGATTGGTTGAGGAAGTTAGTATCTTGCGTTGGTGCCTTAGTATAATTTGGATAGTTATTGAAACCTTGATGGTGAATGTACTGGTTATAATTATTAATATTTTGTCTGCTACCACTACCTTGTTCAAAAGGGTACCGGAGAGGAGGTAGTTTTTGTTGTGTTATATTTCCAATATGAGAATACTGATTCTGTTGTGGGTGATGATATCTAAGAACAGGAGAAGGGTTTATGATAGAACTTCTGGCGACTATGGAATTTCGTATTCTAATTTGTGGGTTGATCTGTCGAGAAAAGGCAAAATTCTTGTTATAATTCACGAAATGGGCGTTGTAACGAATTTGCTGGGCTGTACTAAGTTTGTTCGGATTGTAATTAGGAGTAGAAGTGTTTAATTTAGTACCATAATTAGTATTATTGGTAACTACACATGAATTAGGAACGGCTTTGGTATTTAAGTTGGAAGCGACTAATGTGTTGGGAGAAGAGTTTGGAGGAGTACTGTAAACTGGAAATGGTACTGTACTTTTCGAGGTAAAGCTGAGTTGTTGAGGTTTGCAACTTGAAGTGCCATCAGTTGTTTTTATGGCGACGTTAGGAGGAAGTTGGATTGAAGTTTTTTTAACCAGTTCAGTAATACTTAGGAAATTATTTTTGGTAGGTTCCTGTTTAATTATTGTTTTATTGGGAACTATGGGGATGAAACTGATAGGATTTGTATTATTTTCAGCTGGAAGTTTGTAAGTAACTGCATAGCTCAGTGGCCCTGTTCTCTGGACTTCTAGAGAAAAATTTTCTGGAGGAGATTTTTTCTCTATTGGTTTCTTGATATTTTTCGGTTTGGGAATTTCCGTATTTATCAATTTCTCACTCGCTCCTCGCGAAATAACATTTAATTCCTTATGAAAAGCTGCGTGCGACTCTAATTCGTTCTTCGTCTTGAATACATCGAAACACAATTCACAAGTTAACTGTAACTCCTTTATTTTGTTCTTTGGGTCCTTTTTTCTCAACTGTCTCTTCTTTTTCGCTTCCATAAGTTTTTTGATAGCATTTTTACTGTGGGTCCATATGTGTCTTTTATATTTCAACGAATTAGACAGCTGTATTTTACATAGTTGGCAGGTGTAGATTTTTTCCTTATTTTTGACGCTATTTAGATGATCGATGATGTGGATGAGCATCGTCCATTTTGTTTTAAAGTTTTTTGTACAAGAGAGGCAAGAAAATTTGCACTTTACTTTGTGTGAATTTATTACCGAGGGATCTAAGAAGCAAACATTGCAGCTATCACATTTATAAGACGCTTCAAGGGTATTCTTGTCCACTCCCTCACTTGTACCTTTCGAAGCAGTTTCACCTGAGGATGTAGTAAAATTCTTATCGTTAGAAGTTGATTGCGTTTTAATATTTTCTTCTTCTCTTTTACTCAACACTTCCGCTGTCTCTTCATTAACTGTATCTTTAACGTTAACAGTTTCTTCTTCATTCCTTTTTTCTGTAGATTCAGTTTTTGCATCTTCGTTTTGTTCTATTTCTTTACTTTGCTTACCGATAAATCTCTTGTCACGACCTACCCTATACATATTCCGCTCTATTTTATACAAGAATTCACATTCGTTAACTAAAGAAATATAATCATCGTCACAATAATATTCTTCTTCGTTCTGAGACTCGTCGGATTCAGAATGGACGTATCGATGGATTTCTAGATCTTCTAACGAGGAAAATTTAGACATGCAAATGTAGCATGTATGAGTTTTTTTGCGATCATTCGCTGAACCGTTTAAATTGTAGTCGATCGTGGTATCGAACTTCAGATCTATTATTTCTACGTACGCTTCTCGTAAACATCCAAATTTTATCAACAATTCCTTGTTGGTTCCTTTGGGATCAGTCCTAAAAATGGATTAGTATTAGTATACAGAAAAGGGAAAGTACTTATACTTCCTTTGGGTTATTTTTTGGTACTTTGAAATAAAATCAAAGAAATGTACGTCAAATACCTGCCGTTTGGATTTTTGTAATATTTGAAAATGAGCAAAATTGGTACCGTCTTAAATTGGAAGGTTTTGTAGCGTATCTCGAAAATTAGAGATCTCGTTATTTTTTCTATCCATCTTGCACTGGCGGTCATCCAATTTCCATTATATACAAATATTTAAACATTTTTTAAGAATAAACAGATATATTTAACGAAGGGGTATTTTATTTGAGCTTTTGAGATTTTTATGTATTACAAATATAATATTTAATTACAATTAACCCAATAAATAATATTAGAAAAATAACAATAGTTATTATTGTGTATGTTTAAGAGGATTATAAAACCAAAAACCCATTAAAAATGTTGAAAATTCTCAAGATTATTTAATAATTATACTATTATACTTTTGTAATGGGCTTTTGTCATTTCTTGAAATAATAATCACATATCGATAAAACATGTAGCTACAAAAGATAAAAGTATACTTCAAATTCTATATTCCAAACATATCTTAGGACTTTCATATATTGAGAAACATGGTATTTATGTTGAAATTCCTATCACCTTTGCAAATATCGACCTCTTTTCTCTTCTGTGATCTGTTCCAGCATTTTAAATTGCGTTTTCAACCAGCTACGGTTGTAGATTTTTGGCAGCACTTTCATTCAAAAGGTTTTATATAATTTTGCACGCCTGACGAACTCGACAATTCCGGAACTAGCTAAACGTTACACCCACGCTCAATCTATAAAGAGAAGAGATGAAATCAAGGGATGCAGTCTTGCCAGGATCACCCTGGGAAGCTGGAGCCTTAAAAATATTTGGCGATGACCAGGAAAAACCTACGCTTAACGGTAGGATTTCTGACTGGCCACATTAATTAAGGAAACACCTCCATACAATGGAGCTAGTGGACATACCTCTATGCAGGATGTGTGAACAGGAATATGAATCTGTCAGGCATGTCTTATGCGAGTGCCCGGAGTTATCCGTGTGTTCGGTGAGGCTTGGTCTACACCTGCCGATATAAAGGAGATATCTTCTAGTGACCTGTCCACCTTCCTGGAAAGGACAGGATGGACGATGATTTAGGAAGACAACTCCTCGGGAGGATGCACACTGGGTCACATGTGGTCTAAGTGCTGTGGGCCTAACTCCCCCTCCCTACTCTACAGATAATTTTGCACCTTTTAGGATTCAGTTCAAGTGCACATTTTGGGCTAAAAATAGTTTGCTTAAATCCTTCAACGTTTCCCTGCAGTCCCAGACAAGTATGAAGTCAACCACTTGGCAGTCAAATGTATGACGATTGTTTATTATTCTTGCTCTAGCCTAAATTAATCGAGACCATAACGGAACCGGTCTCGCTTTTTTACGTCGAGTTTGAGGTACCATACCCCCAAGATTGTTTATATTTGTTTCCTAAACTTCATACAGGAAGCGTCAAAATGAATAACAATATTTCAACCTCAACTAGTCTGTTCTAGTAGAAGCAAAAAAAAGTGTAAAAAATACACATAGTTATAAAGTAAAAGAGAATTTGTTGATATCAAAAATTAAAATATTTGAAATGTATACTTTTATAATCTGAAATTTATAGCTAGTTAAGTATGTGATGAAAATGTTAATTTACAGGAATTTCAACATATTTATAAAATAAATAATACAAAAAATGTCAGTGGACTAGAGTGGAAATTTATTTTAAATGTATCAGAACTAATTTTATTACATGTTTCTTCATGTTTTTTCAATTAGTTAACAACGAAGGTGAACAGGCATGTATAAACTTGCTAGTCCGAAAATATTAATTAAATTGAATAAAAATAATTCAGTAACACTAACTATTATAATATTATGTATTCAGAAAATTAATTATTTAAAAAATATAATTTAGTAAAACCTTTTGACAAGTTACATGTCATTAGGAGAGCGATAATATGCATAATAGGCCAATCGGTAGGGGTCACAACTACAAGAAATCAGCCGTATTGCTAATTACTTGTACTTTTGGTTTAAAATTTCGCCTACCGACTGACCTATAACCACTCACTGTATTTTGGGAAGCGTTATCAAATTCAACATTTAATTTCACCAAAAAAAATGGATTATACAAACTGGCATCAGAATTTCATAAACTATCCACAAATATACAGGGTATTCTATTAAAAGTAACAAATCAAAATGGTGTTTGTTTTCAATACTCGAGAATTTTTTAAAATTGATTATATTAATTAATTTTATTAAAATACTAAACTAAATAATGAGATTTATTTCATAAGATAACATTAAACTAAATGATCTCTCAACATTTTTGGAGTTTAATTTAATATGTTTCAAGCAAAGTAGGTTTATATATCAAATATATAACACAGTCTAAAAAGGTTTTTAAAAAAAATTGATGATTTTAAGACGGCACACTATATATTAAGTGACTTGCACCTTTTTGAGTATTTAGAAAATTTTGTCGAAAATTTGATTTCTTGAAAATGTACGAATGATTGCAATATAAATCACAAAAAATATTCCAAAATATTTGTTAGAAATCAAATAAATAGATACTAAATTAGTAAAGACTACACAGATTGGTTTTCAAGTTACAAATTATCCAAAAAAAAGCAAAATGGTCGAGAGGTCTGAAGTTCTGAATTCAAATTAAAGAATAGGCAGTAGCATTTATTATGTTTTCGAAATACCACGCTCTCATAGCAATTATAAATTTATACAAGGTGTTTCGATACTCGACGGACAACGAAGTACCACATAGCTTTAGATAATTGATGAATTTTGATAGTTATTTGTGCTATTGTGAATTGAGCCCATTTATTTTTCAAACAATATTCAAAAATTACACTTTAAATCATGATTTGGAAAATTTGAATTCCTATGTTTAATTTTATTTGCGAAAAATTTACCATATCTCAGTGAAGTTTGTCTAATATTAATTGCAAACTTTTAAATTCTATCTAACTACAGATGATTAATATTACATCATTGGAAAATCACAATATAACGATTCGTTAACTATTTCCACAACTGCGGCAAAATTGAACGAAATTGTCCATGCGGACTATGATTGACAGTTGTCTTGGAGCAGATATAAACAAATTAGGAAAAATAATCGTCCGGTTGAAACGGAATGGATTAGTTGTGGTGGTAACTAGAGTTTGTACATTGAATTTTATAAATTTAGTTACAATTCGTTACAGTGGCGTCACCGATTGGATTATTATTGTTTGTGAAAAAATCGGCAAGGGCGATGAATACGTTGTTTCGCTTCTGCAGTAGATTTTGGACAAACTTTTTATAAAAGAAAGTTTCATTACCCATAAATCACTTTCGACAACAGCGGCAAAATTAAAGGAAAGTGTGCATGCGGACTATGATTG
Source organism: Lochmaea capreae (assembly GCA_949126875.1). Lineage (NCBI taxonomy): Eukaryota > Metazoa > Arthropoda > Insecta > Coleoptera > Chrysomelidae > Lochmaea > Lochmaea capreae. The sequence goes on from OX421404.1 coordinate 26,299,255, forward strand.
ACAGTTGTCTTGATGCAGATATGAACAAATTAGGAAAAATAATACAATTTTTAGCTTCTGCAATTGATTAAGACAAACTCTAAGAGTTCTTATATCGAAATTCATCATTTAACGAGTAAGCATTGTCGAATATCGATACACAAAAAATGACAAAAGTTCAATTTTGGACAGAAATTTTATTCCAAGCGAATAAATAACAATTAAATATATAGTTTTTCAAGATTCATCAATTTTATTCTTAACCTTGCAACCGTGATTCTCCACATCGACAAAAACACCCCGACATTCATTACACACATGTACACTTCTATGCTTTATAAACTCTCCAAGTATTTCGCTAGTAAAATGACATCTCCAACAAAAAAACGTCTGGTGATTAGATAAATAATGACTCTTTAGTTCCATAACTTTACATGACTGATGATCACAACGTTTGCAATTAATTTTTTTACTCTCATGACTATCACAAGCTTCGCTAGTTTCAAAAACTGTCTTACAATTCGAACAAGTCCTAGGAACATCTACATCGCTTTTGGATGATTCTGGTATTGTAGAGTGGCATTCATCTTCATCGAAATGATCGTCTATGTCATCTGGCTCGACTTCTTCAATAGTTAAATTCGGTTCTATTTTTGGTAACGTTTCGTCTATAACTAGATTTGTTTCTTCGTCAGAATCTGTTGTTCCTTTTTTAGAACCTTCTGGTACAGATTCTTCTGGTTCGGAATCACTGTCTAGAATCACTATCGGATCTAGATTTTTTGAGTTAGTGTCTTCTTCATTAGTTACAACTAAACTCATTACGTTTTCTATTTTTGGTAATGATATATCTTTAGGTTCTTCGGTGGTACTATTTGTTTCATTATTTGCTACAAACGGTACCGAAGTTGGTGCCATTAAAAATGCCGAAGCTACCGAAGCACCATTAGGTAGAAAGAAGTAAGTATAATTCGACGAATTTCCAGAACTAACAAATGAACTAGATGATACATTTGAGGTAGAAGCAGGATATATAAAATTGGAAGAAGCATTTATCGATGTATTGGGAATAACAGGTTTTAAGAGACTAGTACCGGCTTGAAGGAGACTTTCGTTTTTCGTTAAAGTAGAATTTGATTCTGTGACTTTTGGATTTGGACCCTTTTTTCGTTTTGTGACAATATTTTTAGAAACAACCTTGAATTTTGCATTAATTTTTTTCACCTTCTCTTTTAATTTTTCTTCTTCTATATTCGGCAAATATATCGTTTTAGAATGTTTCGTTTTCAAATCGTTAGGAGCAATCATTTCCTTAATGAACGCTGTTAGATTTTTCTTATTTTGAACCGAAGTGGAGGGCAACAAACTAAACTTATCATAAATTGTTGTTGATGTATTTTTCGGAACTTTTAAACTATCACCACGAGCTTTTTGAATCATCGTTATTATCTCATGTTTATCTCTAATATCTTCGATAACTTCAACAGTAACGTCATCTTTATTACTAGGGTGAGAAATAGGTTCGGTGATCAAATCTAACTGTTTGTGGAATTCCGTATGACTATTCAATTCTTCTTTAGTGTTAAAAATGTCGTAGCACAAGTCGCATGTAAAATGGTTATCCATCTCGGGTTCTCTTACAACAACGTTCGTCGTCATTACCTCAGTCGGTTCTGAGTACGAAGTTTGGACGTGTTTTTTCTTGTGTACTGTTATTTCGTGTCTTCTGAGTTGGAAACAGTCCGTGAAGTTTTTGCAGCACGATTTGCAGTTGTAAAGAGATTTTGAATTATCTTGATTTTTAAAAGCGTCGTTTTTATGTTGCATCACGTGGACAATAAATGCATAAAGCGTGTTGAATTTTCTATTGCATAAGTGACAGGAAAATTTACATTTTGAAGCTGATGGTGGAATGTGCAATTTCGCCTCATCGGATGTTGCAAAGAAGACATTACAAGTGTTACATTTAAAAGGGGTTTTTACATTGGTTTTCTCTACCTCTAAACTCGTAGAGACCGTTAATTCTGACTTTTTATTTTCTTTGGTGTCGTCTTTTGAAGGTTTCACGGTAGTCGTACTCTTTTTAAACTTCTTATTTTTTCTCTGTTTTAAAGTTGGTTGCGGTTCTGAGGGGTTTTTAAGCAGTACGTTCATATTTTTTACTTTTTCTTCAGTATTACTATCCTCTGAAACGTCTTTATTATCCTGGGAGGCACAGTTTTCTTCAAAAAGATCGTCTTCGCCTTCTGATTCGGAATGTTCCCGCTTATGATCGAATAGAGCAACTAAAGATTGAAATTTCTGCATGCAAACATAACACGTGTGGATTTTTTTTCGATCTAACAACGGTTCATCCGAAATGGGTTCTGCTTTTTTACTTTGAACCAGAACCGCTTGTTTCTTCATTGCTATAGGTTTTTTGTAGTTTAAATCTGTCAGTAATATCGAAAAATTACGAATTTGGAATTTGTCCGTTTTATTCGACCTAAAAAAAAAATAATTCATGTGAATTTAAATCTATTAAATTTAGAGGAAGTACATGAGGAACGGTAGGCGGGGTTCAATGATAATATATTATATTTAATTTATTTTTATTAAAAATATAACAATGAACACCGATAGAACTGAATACATATTATATAATATAAAATACTTATACACAATATATTTGTGGTTAAAAGAATTAAATAAGGTAATGGTAGTCCTATCATCACGAAACGTTGTATAAACATTGCTTATGTAAATTAGGCAAAAAAAAGTAATTAAAAATTTTAAGAACAAATTAGCATACTATAAAAAAATTTGATATTTTTAATTTGTCCATTCGATTTTAATGCTCCCTAAAATCACCAAATAATTAGGAAAGCTGTACTCTTTATCTTGTTATTAATAATATAAAACATGATGTACTGCGCTCGAAATTCAAACATGGATGGTGGTATGTGAATCAAAATATCCGGCAACGATATAATGGCGCATCATTTTAGACCACCTTCCACTAACCAATGGACTAACAATATTAAAATTAGAAACAGTTGGAACCTAGTGATGAGTAGATAAGCAAAGCAGGTTCTGGGCGAGCATGGACGTTCGTCAAAAGGGGGCTATGAAAATTTGCTAATAAATAGTGTGCTGTGAGGTATACGGCTCCCCCAAGTAGTACGTTGTAAAGAGGAACGGCACTGCGATGGTTGTGTGACGCACATGAATCATGCTTGAATTACAAAAAGGACATTGGCACTGGTGGGGTGGGACAAACGGCGATGGTTGTGTGACGTTCGGCGTAATTTTAGAAGAAAAAAACGACTTAGGGGGGAACCATACACCTCACAGGACACTATTTATTAGCAAATATTCATGCTTTCCCAGAACCCGCTTTGCTTATCTACTGTGATGTTATACAGATATATTCACGTCATGTAGGATCTGACTCGTCAAATTCCATTTTAGGCAAAATTACAAAAGTGTTTAAACTATCAACCTGAGACTGAGTTATCACTACATCATCACTACTATTAGACAACTCAGCGTCAGCCAAATTAGAACGTTGCTTATTATTCGTAAGTTCTTTGTGAAATGCCATATGTTCGTCGAGTTCAGTTTTCGAGTTGAAAACATCGAAGCAAAGCTCACAGGATAAATCGCCGTCGTCGCTGTCTTCATCAACGCTTCCATTGTTATTTTCGACCGCGTTAGCAGGTTTAGAATGGGTTTTGTGTACGAGCAAAGTATGACTTCGAAGTTTGACTATGTCGGGAAAAGTAATCGAGCAATCAGTACAAGTGTACATGCTGTCGATTTTTGGCCTGGTAGCGTTGAATTTGTGTTGTAAAATGTGAACGACGAAACCGCTAACTGTATTGTAATTTCGCAAACAAATTTTACACTTAAATTTACAATTGTTTTTTGGGTGGTTCCTAACTTCTTCAATAGATTTAAAACTGACGTTACAAACGCCACATTTGTATTGGTCTACCGTTTTGGTTCTAGTTTTATTTACTGTAGATGGTGCTTTTTGAGATGAAACAGTTTTGCTCAATTTTACCTGGAGGTGTTTGGTAAATCCGTATTTGCTCAATAGAGATTGAGTTTTTTTTCCGTCTAATTTGGAGGTTTTTCGTCTCGAATTTCCATTTTTCCTAAAAACACAAAATATAAGTGGGTAGTTCAAAATGGCCCTGACCACACATTTTGTTTTAGAGATATGAGATTAAATCTTTATCACAGATTTGGTTATTGTCTGGCACAGGAAGGTGGTTTATTTGAGCACTTAATTCATTAAAATTATGTTTACCTTTAGAATGGATTTTTATTTTTATTTTTTCAGGAAGTTTATATTTTATGTTTAGAATAGGTGTAGGTACCTACCTACTTATTTTATTTTTTCAATTTAATTTATTAATGGAAGGGATTTTTAGTTTTTTAATTATGGTTCTCTCAAGAAATGCTGTTTTATTTTCAAGTTACAATGGCTAAAATAATATCCTATTGTAGTTAGAAATTGTCTACTTGGTCTGAAATGATCATATTGACAAAAATGAATTTCAAGATGTACAGGCTACGTAATAACGATTGTATTTTTTTATTTCTTTAACACCCTCACTCCTTCCATGTTGGGAGCATACTGAATACCACCAACTAGTGAATTCTCTCTGTAAAGGACCATTCGGCCAGTCTCGGGAAATAAGTATACACCCCTAAGATGAAACAAAGTGATGACCGCGCACAATTATTCTTTCTCTCTCTTTCATATATCCTTGTCGTACTTGTGTAATCCGAGGCCAGGGTTCCAAAGTAATTTACGCAATCTGTATATACAATTTTATATCGCACTGCACACCGTATATAGTCTTCATTAATTAAAATGAGCAGTCAGCAATTATTTCATAATTTCCTTCACTTGAAGCTAGATAGTCAAATTAATATGAAGTTTATTATAATATTTTCTCTTTACCTAAAAGGTCGGAGATGTAGTGTATTTATCCAAATACATTCAACACACAGTATTATAGTTTTATTTATCAATAACGATTGATTTTAAATTAAGAGGATGAAGTCGTGTGACGTTTTCACATTTTGTGATATTAGAATATTAAAAATGTATTTATCGTATTTATCGTTTGGCGATGTTCATTTGTAATGCCAATGGTATGAAACTTTCGTTACGAGGCGACAGATAAACAAGATTTTGATTTCTGCGCACGCCAATTGGTAGACTTCACGTGGCTTCTTCTTATATGAAACGGAGTCTACGTATCAAGTATTGACACATACTTGTTATAGATTTAAAATGAAAAAACACCGATTTGCAAATAATATATTTTCATCTAGAAAATTTCATTATTTTATAAATACACATCATAAATAATTCAATAACATCTTAGCAATTGCATAAATATTTTAATTTTTCAAACTTTATTATAACTATGTACATTAAAACAAAATAATTTTAAATATATAGTTGCATCGTCAACAAAACTTAAATGTCAAATAAATCTAATGACTCTGAAATAGTTTAACATCTCGTGAACACCTAATAATTAATTGTAAGAAAAATTAAATATGAAAAATGTTATTAAGAAGAATAGTATTTTGAAAGTATCCAGAAATATACAGATGGTTGCATGAATTCGTTGAAAACCAAAGGTTTTGCTATGTTATACACTGAAGTATGACGAGGAAAGATTTAACAAAAGTTTATTTCTTTTTTTGGGGGGTTTCATGGAAAATGAGGTTTATAATACTCCCCCTACTACTACAGATGATATGGAAGAGGGAATCAGAGCGGCAGATTATGCTTTTGATGTCTTAGAATAAATAGTTTATTAAAATTTATTATTATTTACGATTTTTTGTTACATTCAACGCTTGGTTTCACATAATAGGTTAGTAATTATGGTTTATAATAAAAATTACAAAATAACTTTGTTTTTATATACTGTGGGTATGGGGAATGCTCAACAAAAAGTAAAGTTAAAGTCTAACTAAAGTCAGAGTGATGACCATAAAATAAAGCAATGTTGTCTGATATATTTTCTAAAATTGTTGGGCTCACTATACAAATGTTTCCCATTACTTCAGTAAACTGTTAGCTCGTGATGTTATCAGAAAGCTAGTTTGGAAATATTTAAAAAAAAATACATAATATAAATTTATTAGTAAGCATTAAAAAAAGTCGCTCGAAATTGCTGTAAAAAGAGAAATTAATTAGAACAACTTTTTGTATGCCTACTATATTTAAGAAAATTTTGTATATCTGGTAACGCATTGCAGGTGTTCAGCGTTATACAATCATCAAGTACATTATTGTTTATATTATAATGGAGTAACGGGTCACTTACTAAGGCGGACTAACTGCAACTAAAAAAAATTAAACTCCTGCGATATTAGAGAGATATTAGTATTGTGTGTCGATTCAGGGGCGTGTGTGAATTTTGTTTTAAAGAAATATTTAAAATAATAAAGTAGTAAATATCTAGTATCTATTTCTTGGTCGAGTGAGTTTAGCGAATTGATATCAATATAATATTTATTTGTTCGTGGACTTGAGTGAATTTATATCAATATAATATTTATTTGTTCGTAGACGTTAGGGTGAGTTTTATGATTATAATTTATTTGTAATTAATTAAAATAGCATTTTGGAAAAACAACAGTCCAAGATGATGCGCGGGAATCTAATCTTTTGACGCCACAAACAAATGCAAATGACTACCGATGATAGGGCCGAATTTAAGAACAAAGATTTACATGTTCAGTGTCAACGTGTTTTTTTAAATATGTACGCGTGTTTGAAAAAAGAAAATTCTGACTTTCTGATAATGCGGTTATCGCGAGAATTCACGGATTAACGTTAATCGGGTTTACAACGATTTATAAAGTAATAGTACCAAGTTTAGAACTGATTCGTGATAAATTGCGGGATATTCCTGAATATACTTATCAATGTTTTATTTCATTGTGAATTCAAATATAAGAAGTTAGATAATGGAATGGTGATAATGGAATCTCGGCGTATCGTTGAACTAAGACAGGAGTATTTGCGCAAAATAAAAGAGTATCGTGATTCAAATAGAACTAGGTATAAATTATTTAGACGAAACTTGGTTTGATACGCATGATGTTGTCAAGTATGGTTGGGTTGACGATAAAAAAAACTGTTCTTTAGATACTCCGTGTTCTAGAGGAAAACGTGTTATTATTGTATTACAAATTTTATGAATTTTGTATGCAGGCTGATTTTTTCATTCAAATTGATATTTCACAATATTTGAATTTATAAAAAACTTATATGCACGCCATTGGGCGGCTTTTTCCTTCAAGGGGATTAAAAATATGGTTCATCACACTGACTTTAGTTAGACTTTACATAACCGAAGATTATATTTGTACTAAAAAATACAGGGTTTTCCATTTGAAAGAAAATGAAAGGTTCGAGTTTCCGTCCACCCTGTATACAAAAGAGAAAATAAGTAAAATTCAATATAATACTGAGATACTGCATCATATTACAAATCTCTGTTAGGCAAAAGAAAAATTTTTAATTCTTTATATCAAAAAGTTCCAAAAAATATATATCGGAGTTATGCAACACTCTGTATAGTTCGAGATAATTTCAAAATATGGACATCTACTATTTTCCCCCAATAACATTTTTTTATCTCTTAAAATAACCCATATACCGAACTTTGTCATAAGATTGGTACCTACACCCCATATTATGGCGTTACAAAGTTCTGTGTTTAAGGTTATCTTATAAAACAATTGGTATGAAATAGTTACAGTTTGTCTCAAAGTATATCGTCTTCGCTTTTGCCGGCAATCATCAAATTAATGCAATAATTCACAAATATCGTATCTTTTTGTTTTTTTATCATACATCCTTCCACTTAATATTATCAACTGTTGATAATATCCTTTATAGAGGATATTGGTGTCTTTGTAAATAAGCAGGTTTCTTATAAATCTTTTTGTTCAATGACCTCTACTTACAAAACAATCGTACACATTTTTCATAATTTGATTTGCATCTAAGGACAAGTGTTTTCGACGCAACATTGCGAAAAAATTTAATGATAACTTATAACACTCGTATAGAAAGCTTTTAATAGAAAGCTTTTAATACTTCAGCAGCCATCATATACCCGATACAAAGCTGATTTATACCTGATGGCCCGCTCTTGCCTTATCACTCTACTGTTGTTCGGTTTCATTTCAGGTAAAATTTTTTTATTTAGATGATTGCCGGCAAAAGCGAAGACGATATACTTTGAGACAAGCTACACACTTGAAATATACGTTATATATTTTAATAAAATGTACACCGGCCAAGATAATTTCGTTTTCTTGTGTTGAAATATTCATATCCTTCGTATTAAAAAAAATTTCGATTTAGACACCATTGGTACTCTTTCTAAAGTCAATGTGAAGAGAGAGATTTTCAGTCCCTTTGACGCCGCCGTTCAATGACGTACATGTATTTTTTATAAAGTATTAGATTCTTTTAAATGGTTTCCAAAATGCCATACTTATAAATTATATTTATATTACTTACTGGTCGTTCAGAAGATAGTATAATAAATACAAATCCAGCTGAAATAAGATACTGTTCATGGCGCCACTGGCGGAAATAACTAATGTTGTAAATCATTTTAACGACACAGAGGATATTTATACGACTCAGTTGATGTCAATGCAAAATACTTCTTTTGTTTTAGCGGCCAAGTTGCCATGTTGCCGGCTCGTTGAAATTTTCTTAAGTATACTAATAAAAGAATTTTTTTCAGTAATTTCAATGGTAACCAATAAATTTATACCTATATATTTTCTTTATAAATATTTCCAAACTAGCTTTCTAAGAACGTTACATACTAACGGAAATAAAGAAAATATATCTGACGACCTTGCTTTTCTTCATTTCTTCACATAGACTTTAGAAAGAGATATTGGGTTTCCTGCAGTTTTTTGACATGCCGTATCGGATAAGTGAGCGTTAACCATCATACAGGGGAAATAATTTAAATTGTTTGTATAATTAAACAGCAGTTGCCGAAATTACTTTTGTTGAAGGAACCCGAACAAAAGAGATCCTATGATCACTTGTATACACGGGAAATTTTCGTGATCCTTTGGGATGTACTAGATCAGGGGCCGGCAACCTTTTAACAAAAATGTGCAATTAAAACAAAGCCAAAGTGCCACTATAAAAAACTGTATAATTTTTATACGAATAAATAATGAATAAAATTGTTAAAAGTAATAAGGAAGGTAACTAATAAAATAAAAAAATATTTTTAAAAAATTTAATCAAAAAAGAAACATAGCAGACTTTACCTTTAAACGAAATATACAGTGTGACCCATTTTGTTTGGAAGCACCCCTATAAAATCCGCATGTTTCAACCGATTTTAATTTAGTCTTTTTTGTTAGATTCAGTATCAAAAACAGTATTTGAGCACAAATTTTCATACCATAATAGCTATTTTCAAGGCCCTCTACGTTAATTTTTCTTTACCAAAAAAGACGAAAGTATATTAGGCATTTTTTTTTCTCAAATATGACTACACCACTGGATTCAGAATCATCACAAATGTGAACTATCAAAATTTTATAAAAAAAGTTTTATTAACAACAAAGTTATCACTACATGAATTTGGAAAAATTTTTTTTCTAATTAATTTTTTACTAAGAATGCCGAAATTTTAAAAGACATTCTTTTTTGAGGGTAACATGAATGCCAATAACTTCATGGAATTCCTGGAAGGTGAGTTATCCGCAGTGATTGACGAACTGCCACTAGCAGAAAAAAGAAATTTGATATTTCAGTTAGATGGTTGTTCTGTACACTATTCTAGGATTGTCAGGCAGTGGGTTAACGAAAAATTTCCAAATGGTTGGATAGGTCGCGGTAGCGAGTTAATCGAATGGCCTCCTAGATCGCCCGATTTAACTATATTGGATTTTTATCTGTGGGGTCTTTTGACACAAAAAGTGTACAAGACACGTCCAAGGAATAGAGCAGAACTGTGTGACAGAATACGACAGGCGTGTGCTGGAATAACGCCACATGAAATAAAAAAGCGCTTAGACATAGTCGCAAACGATACGAGAAATGTGTGGAAATTAACGGAGGTCTAGTCCAGGCTACAAAAATGTAGAATTAAATTATTATTAAGTAGTTTGATAATTAAAATGTATTATTTGGTGTTAATTTGTATTTTCGTCACATCAGCACAATTTTACATTACTCTCAGAAGCTATAACTCCAGAACGGTTTAAGGTATCGGCTTCGAATTTTTACAGTGCAATATGTTTGAGTCCTAGTTTTTGTATACTATGTTGCCATTTTTAAAATGTGTCTACATTCTTAGTAAAAAATATAATTAAAAAACAACTCTTTCCAAATTCATGTAGTGATAACTTTGTTGTTAATAGAACTTTTTTTATAAAATTTTGATAGTTTACATCTGTGATGATTCTGAATCCAGTGGTGTAGTTATATTTGAGAAAAAAAAATGCCTAATATACTTTCGTCTTTTTATGGCAAAGAAAAATTAACGTAGAGGGCCTTGAAAATAGCTATTATGGTATGAAAATTTGTGCTCAAATTCTGTTTTTGATACTGAATCTAACAAAAAAGACTAAATCAAAATCGGTTGGAAAATGCGGATTTTATAGGGGTGCTTCCAAACAAAATGGGTCACACTGTATGTTTTTATATAAGGCAACATTTTGTTTAACGAATTCAAAATGATTTTCATATGGGGAAAAACTTGCTCACACATATAGGACGATCCGAATCCTGAAAGCATTGCAAACGCCACTTTTTTGGGCAAATAAATTTATCTGGCAAACTTGCCCGACAATTTAGTATGTCGTTTGATTCATCCTGAGGATTACCTTCTAAAACTCTTTTTAGTTTCACAAGTTTTGTCTTCCATAACCGTGGTAATGCCCCTGCTCGCGTCTTCTCTTTTCTAGAAACGTCCCGTCGCGGTCGCGTCGTTCTAGTCTGGCCTGCCTTCACTCAGCTACGTTGGAAGCTTGTATATAGTACGAAGACTATTTTTAATTTACAATAGGTATCCTTAAAATTATACTTTCATTTTATCGCTTTATTTTAAAATAAAAACAAAGTTATGCGTGCCAAGTTTAGCACGTGTGTCGTAGGTTGCCGATCCTTGTACTAGATAACAAGTTCAATGCGTATTATTTTTCTTTTGGGATAAACTGCCGAACCCCTTTTTAAATTTTTTCGATACACAAAGAATATCCCGCGTATAAAAGTAATACTATTCCAGGAAATACTAATCCCTTTTGTTCGATATCCCTTTTAATATAATTTTATATCTCAGTTCATTCGCCAATTTGATAAACGGCAATTTTATTGCTAGCCTTTGCGTGAGTTGCCGTATGTCTCTTAAAATAGTACTCATCGGCAAAACTCCTTCCACAAACATCACATTTGTGCCGAATACCCATGTGTCTATTTTTATAATGGTTCCTATATTCTCTAACTGTATAAAACCCTTTGTTGCAATCTTCGCACCTGTGTCTAAACTGATCTAAATGACGCAGCATGTGTTCTTTGACGTTTTTTTCGTACATAAACGTTCTAAAACAAAAATTACATATCGCACGATCTGGATGTTCGGCTACGTAATGGTTGTGGAAGTCGACATTTTGCGAAAAAGTCGCCGAACAAACATCGCAGTTGTTTATATAACATTTCCCTTTTTCGATGTGCCTGAAAAAACCGAATTTGCTTATAAACAACTGTTCGCACCTCAAACATTTAAAATGATCTACTTCTACCTCTTCATTGGCTGCTATATAAATGTAATTCGTAGCCGAAAAATCCGGTACTTCGTGCCGTTTTTTAGGCTGAGGATTTCTAGGACGCGGCGACGTATAAGACACAGTCTCTCGCGCTACATTTTCAATTTCTTCCTCGACTTCTTCAGTTTCGTAATTCTCTACATTCGTAACAACATATCCGTGTTCAAAATTTACTATTTCCATAGTTTCTCTACGAGATACATTCGTAGTAGATCCTTCAGTTGGTTGATCTTCTTCGATAACCACTTCGTTTACACAAGAATTATCCTCGAGGACGTACAGAAAATCATTTGCATCGGTTCTAGTGTCATTTACGTAGTTAGGCACCATGTCTTCAGATATAACAACTTCACTTTCACTTAAATTGTGTGTTTCGTAATGTTGGTAAAGTTGAACGCAATCTTTGAATTTTTCAAAGCATTTGCAGCATTTATAATGGTCGTCAAACAATTTCATCGAGTGTTCTAAAAAGGCTGTCTTATTTGGAAATAAGAGAGAGCACATACCACATTGTATTTGTGTCAATTCTTCTGACCTGGAAAGGAAGGCAGTTTGTAGAGATTAGAGATGGAAATTAGGGGAGGATCAATTTAAAAAACAACACGAATAAGTAAAATTATATAATACACAATTCATAAAAAAAACAGTAGTTTTATGTTTATTTTAAAGATTTTATTCTGGGTGTTGTGTCAATAAGAGATCGTATAGAAAAATTTAAATTGTTACACACTTTATTACTTTATTAGTCAATTTACAGAAAACAAATATGCAATTTTCTAGAGGAGTCAACAAAGGTAACCTGGCAATAGGTTATCTCCTTCCTATAATGGCTAAAACTAAAATTGATACTTGGCAACCTAGAATCAAATTGTTAAAGTCACTTGCTCTCAGTGTCATGTTTAATTGTATTTTTGTTTGGGGAGTGAGGTATTTAGACAATATATTTCCTGAAAAGAGTTCCTTTAACTCCAGATGCTTTAATCCGTTTAGAGACTGGAAGAGTTAAGTTTGCATTTAATATTTGTAAAATATCTCTTACCTAGATACCAAAAATAATTACTATCCTAAGCTCTGTTTTAAACAATTGCGGTTGGTCAACTCTACAGATGTGATGTGTAACTGGTTAGTTCAGTTGAAGAAGTTCTTTGTTGATATTGATTGTAACCATATATGGAACAATTTGAATCATCATCCTTTTATATCGCAGATGACATGACTTAGATGTCAGTCTTTCGTCTCGTTATTCTTTCATATTGTATTTTTTACATGGGCTGAAAAGCTGAGTACCGTTCACGCGAAGCAATAATAATGGCTTGAAAAGTGTTATGGATAAAAGAATTCAAGCAACTCAATGCCTGAAAGAACTGAGTAGGATCAGAGTACGAAGATGTATTAATGAAAGTAAGAGTTCTTTATTTTTAACATTTCTTTATTTGAAAAAAAAAAACAGTAATAAAAAATCTACAAACTTTATAATTTTGGACAGCAAACAAAAACAACAAAGCTGCCAATAATTAATAAATTCCAATGAACAGCTACCGAAATTTAACATAATTTTTAAACATACATAAATAGCTTTTATAAGCTAGTAACTGTAACAACGGTTTTACTTTTATCATCTTCAGTCTCTTCATCAACGATAGGTCCAATGCACTTGTGATTCCTCAATAGATGTTTCGTTGTGAATTTTTTTTGACAGACGTCGCAAAAATGCGGTTTTTCACCAGTGTGTATCCTCATGTGAACATTAAGTGCAGACTTTTGCGTAAAGCCCTTACAACAAACCGAACAAATATATGGTCTTTCTTTGGTATGAACCCTTCGATGATCTGCTAAAGTTTCACTTCTGGCGAAACGTTTTTCACAAAAATCACATTCGTAAGGTTTTTCCCCTGTATGTGTACGCCTGTGGTTGATCAAGTGACTTTTACTCGACACTACCACACCACAAATATCACATACGACGTTATTACCAACATTTCCTTGGTGCATTTTCATATGTCGATCGTACGATTTTGTTGAAAGAATCTTCCCGCAAACCAAGCAAGTAAACTCGGGTTTAGTGTAATTCGGATCGTGTGTTTTGATGTGCTGCTTAAAATGATTATTATCTTTAAAATGTTTATCGCAGACTAAACATTTGTATCTTAGACCTTCGTGGTCGAATTGAACGTGTTTCTCCAACTCACTCTTCGAATTGTACCCTTTAGGACATTTTTCACAACCGAATTTATACTTATTCAAGTGTACGTTGTCGATATGCAACTTTAAACCGTTTTTGTTTAAACAAACTTGATCGCAATAGTAACATTTACACGTAAATTTTCGAAAATGCTTAAAGTTTTTGTGATACTCGAGGTTGTACTTTTGGTGGAATATTTTCGGGCACATATCGCACGCAAACGTTTTTTCTTGGTGGGTTATTCTGTGTCTTCGTAGATTCGATATGGAGGCGAAATTTTTTTGGCATATTTCGCAAGTGAAGCCTCGGTAATCTACTTGGCAGTGTAGCACAGCTGTATAGTCTATTAAAGGTTTTTCGTCTAACCTACAATAATAATAATAATTGTAAAAAATTTTATTATATACCAACCTCAATGTAGTGCAAATCTAAAATGATAAACACACATTTGATTTGCTGTATATTGCTAAAATTGTCATATTTTGTACAAGAAACATATTTTAAATTTTGTTGGTGAATTCAATACTTTAAAAACGAAGCGACAACAGCGCTTGGGTGATACACGTCTCCGACAGCGAACGTTGGGAACTCGCGCGTTTATAGGCGGTTACTGTAACCGATTGGCTTAAAATTTGGTGAGTAGTTAGAGGATATGTCAAGTAAGAAAAGTGACATAGCGCCTTTTACTTTGGGGGTTTTGTTACTCATGATTCACTACAGGTTGTACACCTGATAACATTTTTTCTTCGGTCATTTTGATTACCCCTTCTTACAGATTTTGAGATTTATTTTATATCATCATTTGTTCATGATGTAACTGATTGTAATTTTTTGAATTATCACACTGTATATGGATACTGTAAGTATGTATATTTACTTGTTCCAGATCGTGGACAATATTACTGAAAATCTGAAATTGATAAAACGGAAGCAAACACGTTGACAAGGTAATATTTTTTTGAATTTACACTGTATTTTATCATTTTGGTGATGTTCGACTTGTACTTTGTGGTATTTTTATGATAAAATTTAAAATTTTACAATAATAGCACAGTTACTTCATTAGGAGAGACAACCTAGATGACAGTTGACGTCTACTTGGTTTGACATTATTGTGATTTCTGCCTTTGAGGTATTAGAGTTTGGATTGGTATTAAATATACATCATACAATTAAAAAGTATATTAGTTGTTTATATTTACATTTATTCACCTAATTATTTCTAATACTACAACTCATTCAAGCTAACATGGTTATCACGGATCGGAACAGTTCCACATTGGAACATTGTGTTCTAGACCTGTTTTCTTGAATCCTTTTGATCAGTTTTTGAATCTTAGTCAATCAAATTTATCAGATGTGGATGGTATTACGATATCCAGTGCCCCTTTGTTCAATTATCAGTTGTCCAGATGAGAGTACGAGTTTAAACTGATCTTCAACTTGCCTGTGAGAAAACAAGGTCCTGTCATGTTTATAAAAATACAAACTCAACTAGGTCCAGCACATTTATGATTCTTCAATAAACTACCACTGATGAATGACTTGGAGCACATGACACATAAATAAGGTTTTTCCCCGGTGTGGTATCTCATGTGTATTTTCAAGGCAGGTCGTTGTCTGAATCCTTTTTTACAAATGGAACATATGTACGGTTTTTCGTTGGTGTGGATTCTCGTATGAGTTCTAAGTAGGTTGTTGGTGCTGAAGGCTCTTCCGCAGTCTTTACAAACGAATGGTCGTTCCCCGGTATGGGTTCTTAGGTGATTTTTAAGACTAGCTTTCTTTGTAACGGATTTTCCGCAAATATCACAAACGTAGTTTTCATCTCCAACCTAAATATAAAAGACAGAAAGTATGGAAAGTATTTACATACTAAGAAATAAATGGTAAAACTTTTCTTTTCTTATTAATATTCATTATTATTTAAAAGAAAATTACAAACTCAGTCAAATACCCAATTGTTGTAAGTTTGACAAACATACGGGGTTGGGATAAAGTATGGAACCAAGTAAATATCTTTTAAACGAAAAGAACGATATTTATGAAAATTTGCAGGTAAGTGCAATGGAACAAAATGCATCTGATGTACATTTTTTTGTTAATAATATACTTCCGGTTTAACCGGAAATGCCATCAACTTCTTTAATTTAAATGGCACTTACCTACAAATTTTCATAAATATCGTTCTTTTCGTTTAAAAGATATTTACTTGGTTCCATACTTTATCCCAACCCCATATAAGTAAGTGTAATTCATTTTTTGTTGGAGCATATAGCCCGAGAAGTAGTTATTGCTTCTTAGCGAACGGTCTCTGCTCTTTGAAAAGCATTTTTCAAAACTAGTGTAGTAAGAAAAGTTAATAGAGTGCTCTTCGTCGTTGTACGCACTATCGATGCCTTAAAGTCTAATGGTCGCCTTAGTGCAACAAGTAGATAACTTCAAATTCATAGTTTTGAGCTACAACTAGGTATCTCAAGATGTCTATTTATAGAATGTACATATTGAAAGTTAACTGTTTTTGGTCACTCCTAAAACACGTCTGGCTGATTGTACAATATATCTAGTTGTTGCATTAAAAAGAGCATGGAAAATAGGTCAGATTTAACTGGATAACTCAAAATGCATAAATTTCGAGTTCTCTACTTATTGCACTAAGACTTTCAACTTGTTTGGGCAGCTTAAGTATAATTTGTAAATTATACGAAATGTGACAGCATCAAAAATGAAGATCTTAATTTTCTTCTTCCACTTCTGCTGGTACAAATTTAATAATATACGACTGGTTTTGTTTGTTGGGTTGTATGTACTCGTATGTTTCTGGGGTAAACACTAACTGTGCCCCCTTCTACTATTGACTTCTCGAGGAAATATTTAATCTAGTAGTTTTATTAGTTGTATTATCCCTTAGACATTTTAGGATAATACTCAATTTAGGCAAGCCTTTCCACTTGTATCCCATAGTTTCCCAGGTTTTTTGTCTTGGAAGATGTAAATGAAGGTTTCTTCTTGCTTCTGAAGCTTTTTGGGGTATCCATTCAAGCAGCAGTCTTACTCTAGCGTAAGCATTATTTCTCTTGGTCGTAGACACCTAGGAGTATCTTTGATTGTCCTATCTTTAGATTATATTATTGGTGCTGATAAAAAACAAAAGGCACCCTGTTAAAACAGGACTTGTACTTACCTTATGCTTCCTTATATGAACTATATATGTTGACCTAGAAGTGTAAACAGCCAGACATACTTTACAAGTAAATTCTTTTCTCTTATGATTCGGATCGTGAACAACTTTATGGAAATCCAGACCTTGTACGGTTTTAAAAGGTTTTTGACAAAACTCGCAATTGAATCTAACATCTTCGTGTTCTACTTTAACGTGCAGATCCAACATTTTCTTCAAAAAATACCCCCGTCCGCATATTTCGCAAGCGAAATTATAATTCTTGAAATGTACGTTTTGTTGATGTTGCTTAAGGGTTAAGGGTGTTTTGAAGGCAGCGTCGCACAAATCGCACCGATTGGTGTAATCCGCTAAATGAACCGATTGTTTGTGCCTCAGCATCGTGTTCTTAAAAAGAAATTTCTTTCCGCACACGTCACAATTTATTTTTTTTTCTTGATGTACTCTTTTGTGGTTCTTCAACGCCATGGGATGGGAAAATATTCTACCGCACATTATACATTGTAAATTGCTACGACGTTTCGATCTAAAAAAGTTTAGATATCATTAAGAAAATAAAGGAATTAACAGGTATTAGCCAATAATAATAATCCGTGTAGAATTGAGAACGTTTATTTTCGGATCACATATATTTTTGGTAGTTTTAACTGTCTAGGATCTAAATAAATCAATGCTCTTAGAGACACTGTTTTAAAGTCTACGACTTATGAGTCTAAAACAGTCTAGAAATGCAGAGCAACTGGCTAGCCACAACAAAGTTATTTTCTTTTGGGCTCCGGAACATTGGAAATAATATTCCTGGTGGTCTCGCATAAGAAGGAGCTTGTACTCCTTTTATACAGTGCTATTCAAAAGTCCCCTCCCCCCTCGTATCTTTTGAACGGCTACACTTACATTAATAAAATTTGGAGGGTGAAAATAAATTTTTGTAAACTTCTCTACGAATGGTAACAGGTGACGTAATAGTTATAGATGACGTCACAGTGCCACTCTGGCCAATAATTTTAAATAGGACCTTATGGCAAGTGATATCTCGTTTGAAAGGCATTGACATTGGCTACATAGCCATATTAATTTTGCTTGGGTTTAAACTAATTTTGACGGATAAATTAAATAAATACCAAAATTATTATTTCACATTTAAATATTGAAGATTTTTCAGTCCCCTCTGGTTAGTTGTCAAAAAAATTGACGTTTTTAATTTAATAGTATTTGTTGCTTTGCAAAGTTTTTCTAAATAGCTTGAATATTCAATTTTATTATTGTTTAACGAGACGTTTAAGAGTTTACATAGGCAAAATGGTACGTACTCAAGCCGACAAAGTAGCAGCTATCTTAATAATTGGTGAATCTGGAAAGAATCTCCATGAAGCGGTACGTTTATTCAATGAGAGATACCCAGATCGCCCTATCTCGAGAACTTATTTGAGGGAGCTTCTTCACAAGTTTGAAGCAACAGGTATTGTTCAAGATGCCAAACGATCTGGTCGACCAACATTTAGTGATGATAAAAAAATTGATATAGTTGCTGAAATGGTAGTAAACCC
This sequence comes from Lochmaea capreae, assembly GCA_949126875.1. Lineage (NCBI taxonomy): Eukaryota > Metazoa > Arthropoda > Insecta > Coleoptera > Chrysomelidae > Lochmaea > Lochmaea capreae. The sequence goes on from OX421404.1 coordinate 26,317,982, forward strand.
TACTTCCTCTTCATTTAAAGTTGCGTCTATCTGTGAAGTAAGTAAAAGTACAGTACAGAGAGTGTTGGCTAAAAATAAATTTCACCCATATAAGTTAAAAATGGTGCACCACCTTTCGGATGACGACCCCGACAGAAGACTCGAATTCTGTGAATGTATGACAAATAAAATTAGTCAAAACCCACATTACACAAAAACAATTTGTTTTAGTGACGAAAGTACTTTTTGCCCCAATGGAAATGTGAATACACAAAATGTAAGGTATTGGAGTGACACAAATCCTCACACCTTTCGTGAACAACATACCCAATTTCCAGAAAAAGTCAATGTTTGGGCAGGTATTTTGGGAAACCGCATAGTTGGTCCTGTTTTCCTAAATTCAAATTTAAGCGGTGAAGTGTATCTGGAGATGTTACAAAATGCAATTGAGCCGTTAATTCTTGAAATTCTGGAAGATAATCCAGATGAATTCGGCCATCTGTAAATAACATTTCAACAAGATGGTGCTCCTGCACATTATTATGGTGCAGTAAGTCGTTACCTGGATGAAGAATATCGAGGTAGATGGATCGGACGGCGAGGTCCTATAGAATGGCCACCTAGGTCACCAGATCTGACACCTTTAGATTTTTTCCTATGGGGGTACTTGAAATCCAAGGTTTATACAACGGCACCAGATAGCATTGGCCTTTTGAAAGAAAGAATTATTGAAGAATGCAATGCAATTTCAGCTTACACGTTCGAACGAGTACGACAACAGTTTACTAATAGGATGTATTACTGTCAGGAAGTAGACGGAGCACATTTCGAACACTTGCTATAAGAATCCATTGTTGATATTTGATTAATTAAATTTAAAAAAATAATTTCAATAATTTTGGTATTTATCCGTCAAAATTAGTTTAAACCCAAACAAAATTAATATAGCTATGTAGCCAATGTCAATGCCTTTCAAACGAGATATCACTTGCCATAAGGTCCTATTTAAAATTATTAGCCAGAGTGGCACTGTGATGTCATCTATTACTATTACGTCACCTGTTACCATTCATAGAGAAGTTTACAACACTTTATTTTCACACTCCAAATTTTATTAATTTAAGTGTAGCCGTTCAAGAGATACGAGGGGGGGAGGGGACTTTTGAATAGCGCTGTATAACCCGAACCATTTGGTGGTATCTCAAAAAAACCATTGTGGTGCAGGCTAAGTTGTCCTTGAAGCTTCAGAAATCTGATCACAGAGATTCTCACTCAGATACCATCTTTGTAAGATGGCAAAGTGGATACGTTTGAGACGCGGAACACAATATTACCAACGCCTTATACAGTGTGTACATAAAGTAACGTAACTTGCTAATATTTCGATTTCCGTTATGTTTACAAAAAAAAATGTTGAATAAGTTTATTTTAATAATCCAGACCATCAGCATAAGTCGATTAGAAGTATACAGGGTGCACCGTTGCTCCAAAATAACTTTCGGCCGGAAATCTGAAATTTTTGGCGATAAACCGGAAATTTGGGCGAGAAATCTGGAATTTTTAGCGGGAAACCTGAAATTTTGGGAGGAAACTTGGGATTTTTGGCGAGAAACCTACAACTTTACCAGTTGATATTATTGACAAAAAAACCTACTACTTTTTTGACATAAACAATTTTTTTTATAATTTTAGATTCAAACCAATGTAACTTTGGAATTATCAAAGTTCTTGACGGTTGTATTTGTAGTTTAATAGATTATGAAAAACCGAAAATATATACTTGGTGTACTATTTAAAAAAATATGTTAATAAGTTACTTTGGAGCAACGGTCCACGCACCCTGCATACTTCTAATCGACTTAAATGCAGATGGTCTGGATTATTTGAAAACATTTTTATTCAACATTTTTTTTTTGTAAACATAACGGGAATAATATTAGCAAGCTACGTTACTTTATGTACACACTGTATATTATTTTATGACATCGGAAACATCTATATCCTATATTTAATATCTAGTTTATTGTGCTCGATCTTATTGACTTTTTTAGATTCTTGTCAGTTATTAAATATTAAAAACCTTTGTCTAAACAATTTTGATACAATACACATATATTTGTACTAAATACCTTATTTTAGCTGACATTTCACATATAATGTAAAAATAAATTGAAATAATTCCACAAGAATAATAAATATTATATCTATCTATCTATTTAAAAAAATCTTTGATAAAAAAACGAACAAAAAAATAAATATATCAGTAACTCAAGTTTCGTTTAGCGGAAATTACAAAAAATTTTTCAAAAAGAGTCAATTGGGCAAATTCCATACACGTAGGTACTTAACGTGCTCAATATAAGTTTAACTTTTTATATTCAATATTAAAATAAAAATTCGGCGTATTCCGTCGTTTGCATAAAATGAGCACAAAGACAAACAATCAATTGTATGTTCCTTGTGGTATATTCACTATTCATTTTGTTGGGAAAGTAAAAATACTAAAAATATTGTGGTTTAATTTCTCTACTTGGAAGTTGCGCCCCACGGAAATTTTTTTTCGTGGCATTCGCGGATAATCTGTACCTTAATTTGAATAAAATTTCCGTTTAACGATACTTGAGCTCTCAATTTTAATACTGTAAACTCTACTACAAAAAAAAATAACAAAACATATATTTTAGATTTCCCAATAATTATTTACAAAAATATATTTATTTAAAGACATTCATACAAAAGCATACACTGGTTTTAAATTATTTTTCACTTCGGTACGTTTGAGGTTATTAGAAGAATTTTTTTTAAAAACTTATTTTCGATTCAAATTCTAGGCGGAAACACTTTCTGGGTATTCCTGATGACTGGGAATGTAAAGCTTCCCAAGAGAACACATATTTTGTCTGTAATTGCAGTGGCAAAGACAAAATATCGGTTCTCTTGGGAAGCTTTACTCCCTCAGTTAAAAATACTGCCCCAGGAGTCAAAAAAATAGCTTATTCAAATTACACTGATATAATTTAAAATTCCTACCTTTGGTTTTTCCTACTAACAGCTGTTACCTACTTTATAAAAATCCATAAAAGGAATTGGGGGGATTTTTAAAATTACAGCAAAAAAATAGACTGCCGTCAGTGAAAACACAAATACATTTACCCCCTCAAAAAAATTATATAGTACGCCCATGTTTTGGAAATATTTACAAATTAATTTATCCCGTATAAACATTTTATAGTATGCCCATGGTATAGAAATATTTATAGATTGTCTCAAAGTATAATCGTCTTGGCTTTTGCCGGCAATCATAGAATTAATGGTCCGATTGCAATAAATCATATGGCCAATAGCTGCTGTTGAAGACATCGCCAGTGGCAGACTATTTAAAATTATTTTAAAAAGGATCAAATTCACAAATATCCATCTTTTTGTACTTTTATCATACATCCTTTGTTTTTTATTTAACATGTGAAGACCATTTCTCTAAACTTTTTTCTTCTTCCTCCTAAATGAGAGATTATTAAATACTATTAAGTTAAATAAACTGAAACCAGGAAAAAAAACAATATACAATTTTATTGTTATATCTTAATATTATTCTAAATCCAATTCTGTTTCACTAGAGCCTATTACAATAGGCTCTATATTATTTTGAATATGAATGTATGAATCTTCAATTTTTACAACGTGCTGTACCGAATTTTTCCAGCTTTGAATGGGTATATTATTAACTACATTTTTAATTAATTCTATAACACTGGGACCCAAAAGTAGGAGTAACATTTTCTGCTCTCAACTTTGATTTTACTTGATGCCACAAATGCTCTTTGGGGTATGGAGGAAGACGTAGCACAGTACGTCCCTGTTCCACAGCTAAACTGTCACATGCATATTGTTTTTTAATAGCATACGATTTTATTAACACCTCCAAAAGTTGCTCGTATAGAAAGCTCTTTGAAAACGGAATATTTAATACTGCCAAATGAATTCAATGCAGCCTAACCCGATACAAAAATTATTTACACCTGATGGCCAACCCTTGCCCTGTTAGTCGACTGTTTTTAGGTTTCATTTCAGGTAAAATTCTTTTTTCAAGACCCACCAGAAAATATACACTTTCTGGACAATTTTTTGTTCAGAAAATAACGTTTTGACGATCAAGACCGGAAAATGTACGTGAGGGTCCGGCAAAAGCTTTTTCCGGTCCCTGATTTTTCATTTTTCCAATCGCTCTTTTATAATACAATCTATAGTGTTTCTAACGTGAATGTAACGAAAATAAAATAAAGCAATTAATCAGATTTATTTTCTAAAATTGTTGGGATCACTATACAAATGTTCCCCTTACTTCAGTAAACCGTTAGTTCGTGATGTTCTTAGAAAGCTAGTTTGGAAATATTAATTGAAACCACTTTATATATGCTACTATTTTTAAGAAAATTTTGAATAGCTGGCAACGTAGCAGCAGGTGAATTGGAAATCGAATAGTCCAACTCCAGTAATTGGTATAATATAACGAAGTAACTGGTCAGTTATTAACGCGGTCCACTGTTTCATAAAAAATAATAACGACCTAAAGAAGCATTAATTGCATCCAGGGGCGTGTGCGAATTGTGTTGTAGAGAAATATTATTAATATAATATCTATTTGTTGGTTGAGTGAGTTAATTTTAATCTACTAGGTATATAAAAACATTATTTCACGATATTCGAATTTGTAAAAAAAAATTTATAAGCACGCCATAGGGCGGCATTTCTCATCAATGGGATTAAAAATATGGGTCATTACATTAACATTAGAATAACTATACCTTGATTTCGTTACAACAACGTTTTGGATATATTGTCGAGTGATGACAGTTCGTTGATTTTTAATTCGTGGTTTATGTCAAACTTATTTCGCGAGTGCGCAAATTTAACAATAATATGAATTCAGATTTTGAATTATCCGATAAAGAATTAAATGTATATCGAAGTGTCTGTCTTGAAAAAAATATTGTACGTCACGCAACCGGAAATTAGTGTTTTTCAGGTCTCTCCAAGCTTCTTCTCGTCTCGACCTGAAAAACTCTACTTTCCAGTCTTGTAACGTAAATTACTATTTAGATAGATTATTAATATTTAGATGATTGCTGGGAAAATTCAAGACGATATACTTTGAGACAAAATATAATTCCTTATAAACGTTTTACCCTTACGTTAGAATGTCGGTAACGACGGCGCAGAAAACGCTTTGCTTGTGGTTCATGGTAGAAATTAATAAAGATAGAAATATGTGTTTCCCTAATTATTTTAAGCAGTGTGGCTGCAAAAATATTTGTTTGAACACCCTTTTTATTCAATTATTATTACCAATAGATATCGCAGAATAATTATAATTATTCTGCGATAACTTTATCATTATTATTATTAAAAGAAATGGCATTACTTATTCCTAGTTCTATTAGCAACAGATTTTTTCCTCAAACTCATCTTATGACTGACCAGTTTTTTGGAAATTAATTTCCGACTTTCGGACATGGAATTATATTTTTCATGTTTACTTGAAGATCTAGAGGATCCATTGAACGGTTCTGGTTTTTTCTTTTTAACACACTTTTTATCTTTGGTAGAAACAGTCTTCGAACTTTTGGTTAAATCAATAATTTCAAGGTAATGTTTATTTGAATTTTTCATCCCGCAATCCGCGGTGGATTTTTGGTGTTTTTGAACCATATGACCGAAGAAAGTAACTTGTTGACTGAAGTTAATACAGCAATGTTTACAATAATATCTCAACTTTTTTCGACATTTCTTAATTGGAATTTTCCTAGCTTGCTTTTGTATTTCAACGACATCTTCAATATTAGCAAGTTGCGGTTTTAAATGCTTCTCAGACACATGTTTGGAAAAAGCTTCTTTATTTCCACAGTTAGTTTCGCAACATTTACAAAAATAAGCGAGCAACGAACAATGTTTATCTTTAATATGACCACCGATATCGTCGCTGGAAAAAAATATTTTCTCGCAGCTCCCGCATTCTTTTTTCGATCGTTTCGCTAATTTTTGCGTGGCCTGATCGTGAAAACAAGCGTGGTATAAATATGAATGTTCTATTAATATAAGTTTACACAAAGCACAGGAATAAGTAACGTCTACGTGTAAATTAGATTCTTCCAAGCGAATAAAACGTTTACATTTTCTACAATAGACTTTCAAGAAAGCTTCTGTATTCTGGATGTGTTCTTTTAATAAACGAGTCTGTCGGAATTTTTGTTGGCAATACTGACATTGGAAGTAAGATGAAATTGTTCGTGATCTGAAAAATAATATCATTTAAAAGTATATTGCTTTACTAGAATTTTTCAAACGCACACAGATTTCTATAATGTTTACAAAATATTTCTGAAGTTACAAGTGAACTGTTCAAATTAATATAAAAATCGTGTCGTTTTTAAGACTTATTATGGGAGGGAACTTCATGTCACTACCGCATTTACTACTGAAAACGGTTAGGTTAGGTTAGGTGTGAAGATAGCAACCGACAATAGGGCAAGTCCACGTGACGTCCCGCCCTAATGACAAACAATGTTCTTTGCACAAAACGTGGTTCTTAATTAATAGTGATTTTGATAATGTTTACTTAATTACAGTTTCCTGTATAAAATTGTCATTTTAGTAATGCGTATTATTACTTTTTAAAATTTGTAAGTACTGTCTAAAATAAATCATGACTTTGAAATGACACAGAGGTGGCTGGTTGAAATGTCACTGTTTTCGTTTTTCTTAAATTAGTTTTTGAACGTTACAACGGTAATAATGATTATAGTTTTGTAGAATCATATAATAAAAACGATAGGTAAGTTAGAAACGAGAAGTCAGTTTTATACCTTGTTTAGTTAATATTATTGTATGTTCGGTTGCCTATAGTACAACTGGTCATTAATAGAAAATCACTTAGTCATTAATGACCTATTTTGTGTACATTAATATAACTCAATAATGCACGGTCGGCGGAAAAAGCTATATCTAAGTGTTTATAATAAAATCAATACAAACAACCAAATTACAAATCTAGAATCTTACCAAATAATTTTTTATCCTCAGGGCGACTGTCATTAGTGTCAACTTGTCAGTTGATGGACAAAATCGTGCGGAAATATTTCATTAGCGATGTTGCCAAATCAAAGTAGTGCCTTTTTTTTGTATTGGAAATAATCACAAAAAGATGAAGTCAAAATAATTGTGTAAAACTATTAAAAAGCTTTACAAATTAGAAAATTACTTTATAGTTAGTTGGGGATATGTCGCTATTATCACATTCTTGGCATTCCCTTCACTGGGTTTAATGTATTAATGGGATTTCAGCGTTGTCTTCAGTTCAGGATTATGCTCTTAGAGCTTCTGGACGGATAATATCTACCTGGTAAAGTCTAACTAAAGTCAGTGTGATGAACCATATTTTTAATCCACTTGAAGGAAAAAGCCGCCCAATGGCGTGCATATAAATTTTTTATAAATTCAAATATTGTGAAACAATGTTAATCTACTATATATCAATTTAAATAAAAAAAATCAGCCTGCATACAAAATTCATAAAATTTGTAATACAATAATAACACGTTTTCCTCTGGAACACGGAGTATCTAAAGAACAGTTTTTTGTATCGTCAACCCAACCATATTTGACAACATCATGCGTATCAAACCAAGTTTCGTCTAAATAATTTATACCTAGTTCTATTTGAATCACGATACTCTTTTATTTTGCGCAAATACTCCTGTCTTAGTTCAACGATACGCCGAGATTTCATTATCACCATTCGATTATCTAACTTCTTATATTTGAATCCACAATGAAATAAAACATTGATAAGTATATTCAGGAATATCCCGCAATTTATCACGAATCAGTTCTAAACTTGGTACTATTACTTTATAAATCGTTGTAAACCCGATTAACGTTAATTCGTGAATTCTCGCGATAACCGCATTATCAGAAATTTCAGAATTTTCTTTTTTCAAACATGCGTACATATTTAAAACAACGCTTTGACACTGAACATGTAAATCTTTGTTCTTAAATTTGGCCCTATCATCGGTATCATTTATTGCTAAGTCATTTGCATTTGTTTGTGGCGCCAAATTATTAGATTCCCGCGCATCATCTCGTTTCTCCAAAATGCTATTCTAATTAATTACAAATAAATTATAATCATAAAACTCACCCTAACGTCTACGAACAAATAAATATTATATTGATATCAATTCACTAAACTCTCTCGACCAAGAAATAAATACTAGATATTTACTACTATTATTTTAAATATTTCTTTAAAACAAAATTCACACACGCCCCTGAATCGACACACAATACTAATATCTCTCTAATATCGCAGGCCACCCTCGGAGTTTTATTTTTTTTAGTTACAGTTAGTCCTCCTTAGTAAGTGACCCGTTACTCCATTATAATATAAACAACAATGTACTTGATGTTTGTATAACGCTAAACACCTGCAATGCGTTGCCAGATATACAAAATTTTCTTAAATATAGTAGGCATACAAAAAGTTGTTTTAATTAATTTCTCTTTTCACAGCAATTTCGAGCGACTTTTTTTAATGCTTACTAATAAATTTATATTATGTATTTTTTTTTAAATATTTCCAAACTAGCTTTCTGAGAACATCACGAGCTAATAGTTTACTGAAGTAATGGGAAACATTTGTATAGTGAGCCCAACAATTTTACAAAATATATCTGACAACATTGCTTTATTTTATGGTCATCACACTGTCTTCAGTTAGACTTTACTAATGAGGCGCAAATACGCCGAAACCGATCTGCAAGTGATATTATTCCTTCTAATTATAAACCAGAATGGTTGGTTCTATATTTTCATATATACCAACCCCGTTTAACTTGGAAGTGTAATTCATTGTCTGCGGAGCATATAGCCCGAGAAGTAGATGTTGCTTCCTAGTAAACGGTGTATCCTTTGTAAAGTAATTTTCTAATCTGTAAAGTTTAATAGTTTTACACTATTATTTTGACTAATATTCATAACACGCTTTACTTAAATATAACAATTGATACAAGAAACTGTAATAAAATAAATAACAAAAAGATGAATTATATAAAATGTTTTTGAAATAAATAAGTAGCTTTTCAAGTGGCACTTGAATACTGAAACAATTTCAAGTTTTAACAACTTGACTTTTGATATTCAACAAAATATATTTATCTGTAAAATAGGATTTTTGTGATGATGGATAAGATTTTAACAGACAGATTTTTTCAAACGGTTTACAGGTAGATAAGGAACAAAAGCCCGTAAAATACCCCCGTTGTCCAGATAACCACAAGAAATGAGGGAATGAAAAATGCTTTTTCTTTCATTTCCTCCAAAAAATTATCAGTACAGTGATTTTTTATTAACTCGTTATTGTATATTTGTGCGGATGGACCTTTGTACATGATTTTAAACTGATTTTCCGATGGGTTGGAGTCTTAAAATTTTCAAATTAAGTCAAAATTGGGTAACGACAATAGAAAATATGGAAAGAATTAAAAAAGAATGGAGAATTATTGATAAAACGTCACTTTTTAATTTTGATACGGTCTATATACAACATAAATTATTATGTCATCCTAGCCTAGTGATTTAGAGGTTTGGCAGCGAAAATTATGAATTGTAGGCATGGGGTTGTAATTCAGGACACAGTGACAATTTTCATATTTGTTATATTGTGAAATTATTTTATGAAGAACCTTCAATATAGTGCTTATTAAGTCGCAAACACACCTTGTAGAAAAATATAAATGAAATGTTTTTCCACGTTTTTAAAAATGAGCTAAAAAGGAAAAAATAATAATAAACGTGGGGCAGATCTATACAAATGTAGAAACTAGCTGTGTCGTAAGCGCCCCACTTTAATTATTATTTTTTACTTTTTAATTCGTTTTAAAAATGTGGTATATTAAATATTTTTTTCATTTCATTTATGTATCTTGCCTTATAATAATTAGACGAAAACATCAGTTTACAAGATTTATTTAATAAAAATAATAAAAACAATAAATTACAATAAAAACAATATATCACAATAAAAATTCATTTATGAGTTTTCAGATGGTTGTCTCTCGATTGTTTAGTAGTAAAAGTTTTCCTACAAATAACACATTCGAAAGGTTTTACAGGAGAATGTATCCTCAAATGCACCTTGAGATTATAAGCCTTTTTAAAACCTTTTCCGCACACTTGACACTGGTAATTCGACTCGCTGGAATGTATCATTTGGTGGTTTCGTAGTGTACCGGGTAATCGAAACCGTTTTTCGCAAAATTTACATTTGAACCTCTTGTTATTTTCATGCATATCTAAGTGAGTTCGTAAAAAGTTTATGTGCATTTTTCTGCCGCATATATAACATAAAAAAATTTCGTGAGCACGCCTCTTATGCGCCAGGTATTCTTTCTTCGTGTCGAACTTTAACGGACACTGGCTACATTTTTTTTGAGACGACTCGGAGTTGGTAGATTTCTTTTTGACAACTTGAAGTCGTCTTTTCCTTTCGGATCTTTCTATTGGTATGCTTCGTTGGTGTTTTTCCCTTATATGAATTTTCAATTCTTCTTTGTTTTTCAAACAAACTATGCAGCATTTACAATCGTAATTCTCTTGGCTAAAGTGTTTATCTTTCATGTGGCCTTCGACGTCTTTTGTGGAAAAATATACATCGTTACAAATTGCACAGTAAATTTTAGCGTCGTTAGCTAATTTTTGAGTTTGATCTTCATGGAAACATTGATGAGTGGTGGGTAAAAATTCGTCATCTAATATAAGTTTGCATTCGGCACAAGAATACGTTGGTTTTGCGTGAAAATCTAATTCGTCAGATCGAATAAATCTTTCGCAATTTACACAATAGATTTTTAAGAGAGCGTCTAAATTTTGCGTGTGGTTTTTCAAGTCTTCTTGGCTGCAAAATGACTTTTCACAGTCTATGCAGGTCGAAGTTCCATTGATCCATCTGTAAAATGTTCAATTTAGATACATGATATTAAAGTAGAAATGTTTGGAGAGGTAAAAATAATTTAAAATCTTGAAATATTAATTCGAAAGTCTATACAGAGCGTTCCATTGGGAATAGAGATCACCGGGGTGATTCTAAAAATACCATGAGATACAGAGGGTGACGTGACGTGACTAATTTGAAAACGAGTTTTCCGAAAATACGGACAAATCTAAGACACCCTAGTTTCTGTAATTGTCGGGCATGATTCCAAGCACTCGAAAATATAATTACTACTGCTTGCTTAAAACCACTGGTATACTTCGTTTCAAGATATTTCGTTTCGACTTATACCAACATGATTGATTTAAGACCAAAACCCACAGCAGGCAGTCGTTAATCCGGTAACAATAGCACAGTATCGTACTCGTTTCTTCTAAAAGATAATGCCTAATAATATGATTATTTTACAACTGAAATATTTAACTGGTAAATTAATATTTGAGACTAATTTTTCAATTATTCTATTATTTATTTGTGCATTGGAAGATATACGAGACATGGTTTTTAAGTAAGTACCGTTCTGGAATTAAAAAAAGACGTGCAAAGATACCGCAATAATTTTATTTTTACATGAAAGCCTGTACCTTAATCTACTTCTCTACATAATTTCCGTGAATATTGAGGCACTTGTCATAACGTGGCACCAGTTTTTGAATACCCTCCTCATAAAATTCTGCCGCCTGACTTGTTAACCACTGTATCACAAATGTTTTGACTTCGTTATCGTCTTGAAGACGCTGACCGCCCAGGTGTGCAAGAACAAATGGTAGTCGCTGGGCGCCAGATCAGGGCTGTATGGAGGATGATCTAGAGTTTCCCATTGAAACTCTAGAAACTCCGTTCTTCATCATGCACATTTGTGCGACCATCTTTAAATGCTCTCACCCATTTCCTTACCATTCCATCACTCATAATGTTTGGTCCGTAAACATCACAGATCTCACGATGAATATCGATCGGTTTTACGCCTTTAGCACTAAGAAATCGTATAACAGCCCGTACTTCACAATCGGCGGGACTCAGGATTGTCGGAGGCATCTTAAACACTCAGTAAACAACGTATACAATGAAGAATCAGACTGTAATGGCGTCAGTACATAGACAAGAGATGTAGGTAGCCAGCGCGCATGCGCGGAACGCCGACCGTAGCGCTGCGGCAGCGGTATCGCAAAACGGTACTTAAAAAACATGCCTCGTATCCAAATTAAAGGAATTTGTCACCACCTGATCTATAAATATTTTAATCTGATTGTTAAATATAAAAATAGGTTTCATTGCTTTTCCTTTGTCTGATCTGTACTGTACACCTTTCTACTGTTTTTACAATGCCCTTTTATATTTATAAATTAAATAGAAAGTGGGGATTTCGTGATAATTATTTTTATTATCTCAGAATTTTAGTTTGTAATAAACATTTCACTCCGAAAGGTTTATTTTTGAAAATTTAGTGATTTTTTGAATATATTTAATTATTTTTCAATTATCTAAATTTTATCTACTATGGATCTGTTACTGCTTACTGTACAATGAGGGGTTTATATACTTTTATTACCAAATCCTTAAGACGAGTCAACGAAATATTGTGAAACGTTCTTTACAAAAACCGTTTCTTTTATTTTTCATATTTTGGGTAGCAGTTCGAGATGCTGCGGCAATTCAAAAACGACAACAAAAAAGTGGTATTCCACAAATTCATGTGCGCATGTGGCAAATGTGGTGAAGAAAAGCCACTGACAAGGAAGTATATTATGGATTTAGGGGAGCACAATAGATCAGAAAAAGTCGAATTGGAACAGGCCAGTAACTTTATACAGAGGTTGAGAAAACAGGGACCGGAAAAACATGCTCCAACGTCCTTAAAAAAATCTGTTTGTCCCATATTCGGCAAGATTTATATCTTTGATTTAGAGTGACTGAATTATTGGATACTTTTATAACATCGGGAAAAACCTTTAGAACAGTTTTGTTTTTAATAGGAACGTTAAGCAATAATAGGTATATTAGAAAAATTACATCATTTTTAATTGTTTTTATTTACAAATTTACTTTCTTAAAACACTAAGAACCAATTTTTATTCACCCCTTTTCGACTGCCCAAGATTTTTAAAACTACTTGTCTTAACATTTCAAGAAATATAAACTGGCCCTTAGCGAGATACATTTCAACTACCATTATATTCCAACACCACTTTAAACATACAAAAAAAAATTTTGAGGATAAAATTAAAATAAAATTAATGTTATGGTATCAAATTTACGTAGCTGTATCAGACAATTTAGAATTTTCTTACTCAACTTTCTCAAACATATTTTTAGTCTAAACTTTATTAATTGGAAGGTTGTTATTCTATCCAGTTATACATTATAACAATTTCAACAATTTACAATGACCTGCTATTGAAATAGAAGAAAAATTTAGTTTTCGATTTTTCTAATTTATCTAGAAATTCAAGCGAAATTGATTCTGTGAATATTTTTTTAGAAATAAGGAGCAAATAATGAAAATTAATTATAAAATATAGTGCTTGGATAAAGTTTTTTGTATTAGTGAAAATATTATTATACCATTGGCGGCAAGTTTTATAGCAAGTACCATTTAGATCAATATGGCTCAGTTAGTTCCAACAAAGTGGAGTAAAAAATACTGAAATACACTGCTGAGCAAAAAATTTAGGTCACTTTAAGTAACTATGTATCAGCTTATATCTGCAAATTGTAAATTTGCATAGTGCATTTTCGTAACTCCTGCAAGAGCAATTCTCTCAGCTCCTTGGCAGTTCTTGGGGCTGGTGTATGCCTTCGGATACGCTGCCCCAACTCATTCCAGATATGTTCGATGGAATTTATATCTGGACCGTACGCTGGCCAATTAAACTACCTAATTCCTACTTCATCTAGATATTCGCTTACAATCCTGGCAGCTTGTGGTCTTGCATTATCATGCATGAAAATGCCTTGCCCATTGTAACCATGAAAGGCATGCATGATCTTCCAGGACCTCCGTTACATATTTGGTGAGCTGTTAGACAGAAATGTACGTGCTTCTAAAGTGATACCTGCCTAAACCATAACAGTCCCACCACCATATTTACGTCTATGTTCAATATAAGCGGGGCTTATCTTTCTCAGTGCCTTCTCCATACTCGTCGAGGTCCAAATGGTCCATTGAGGCAAAAACTCGACTCATGTCTAAAGAGTCATCATCGTTCCATGCCAAGTGATTTCGAGCAAAATCTATGCTGGCGGTTCAATGTTGGCCCTGTAGCCATTCTTCTGCAAGACAATCCATTCGCACGAAGCCTACCTGTCCATTCTCTAACATTAACATTTCTAACCCGTTGAAGCTGATTTCGCATCAAAACCGCAAAAGCTGTTTTATTCCGCAAACTTGACATCGGAGGCAATGACCTATGACAAGTAGCATCCATCCAACAAGAATCCCTCAACAAGCTGGCAAGAGACAACAAAGTGTATTTTTAATATGGGTGCCGACAAATGTGGGGATTGCAGGTAATGAAATGGCTGACCAGTTAGCTAAAGAAGGCTTCAGAGGAGATTTCATAGGTCACAAAAGATAAGAGGGGAAATCGGAAACTGGCTAGATAGGGAACACCAACTCAAATGGAAGTCGACACAAGGACTCCTCCATACAAAGAGTTTACTGAACAAGGTAGACAAGGAACTCTCAACCAGGCTATTGAAACTGAGTAGGAGACATTTGAAGACAGTTCCGACCTGGTGACTGGACAATGCACACTGAGGAAACATCTGCACAAAATGGGCAAAGTTGGTGAACCTATGTGCAGGAAATGTGAACGCTGTGATGAAACACCTACCCTGCTTCTGCGAGAACTCACATGGACGGACGTAAACACTTTTGAGGGGAAATATGCAACCATTACAACTACTGAAAATGCCTCCAGTCAAACTAGTGACCTACGTAGAAGACACAAAGTTTCTGGAATGGAAGTGGAAATGGTACAAAGACTCAGTTCAAGAGCCTGGGCTGTTGAGCACAACCCAATCGAATTAATGAAACAATATAACTTTCATCGACTACTAGACCTATGATTCCCTGATTAGTTTTATTTTTTAAATTATTTGAAGTGACCTTAATTTTCAAGCTACCCTTAATCGCGACCGCGCCTTATAGAAACAAACATTTCTATTTTTTTTGGCACTCGGCAAAAAGATCATTATTATGTTTAAAGCAACCATAACATAAACAATATTTACAGATTATCCTATATTTCAATAGAGCATTGGATTTCTGTTTATTCCACAGATATTTAATAGGATTAACATAAAGAGAAGGTAAGCGAAACTTATGAACCGAATCGAAATGTTCTTGACACAATTTTTCGGCATCAAAATTTCTTGTACAACACTTACAAACTGTCAAATGTAACGTCGAATGCGTTTCTGTAACATGAGCTGCCAAATCCTTCTCCGAAAAACACGCCTCTTGGCAAATGTAACACGATATCCGTAAGTCGTCGGCGGATTTTTGGATAGTGTCGTCGTGAAAACATTTATGAGATAAACAAAGGTTCTCTTTCAATATCCTTTTACAAATCGAACATGAATACGTTGTGTCTAAATGATATTTACATTCTTCCAGTCTTATGAAATTCTTACATTTTTTACAGTAGACTTTTAGATACGCTCCTAAATTTTCGATGTGATGTTTTAATTTTTCTTCGCTCTGGAACTCGAAACGACATTGGTCACATTTCGCATTGGATACAGATTTTCTGGAAAATACTTCGAATTATCGATTAGAATCACAAAAATAGTTTAAGCTAATAATTCCTACTTTTTTTTGTTAAAAACTAATACAGAATAAGTTGGAGATAAAAATTTCTATCATTGGTTCATCTTAATATGAAATGTAGTCCAAATAGTTGAAGGTTTGTTTTCCTTCGATAACTTGTCCACATATACACAGCCGGTCAAATTTATCTTGAGCTCTGGCTCAATCACGCCTACTGATGCGCACTGGTCATAATTGAACCATTGCTTCGCGCAGGTTGCTAAGTTCCGTCAGGATTCATACTATACGCCATTTTCAGAAATATGTTCAATGATGATGATCTAAAGTAGTTCGTATGTACTTTTTTGTTTTTCGTATACTGATTGTACTTGAATATGAAAATTAATTTCAAAGGTAGAATTATGCACATGAATTGGCAAAAGAATAATATTTGTGAAATGAGCTTCGTGATAAGATCTCTTTCATATACAGATTGCGTAAATTACATCGGAACCCTGGCCTCGGATTACACAAGTACGACAAGGATATATGAGAAAGAGAGAGAAAGAATAATTGTGCGCGGTCATCACTTTGTTTCATCTTAGGGGTGTATACTTATTTCCCGAGATTGGCCGAATGGTCCTTTACAGAGAGAATTCACTAGTTGGTGGTATTCAGTATGCTCCCAACATGGAAGGAGTGAGGGTTTTGAAGAAATAAAAAAATACAATCGGTATTACGTAACCTATACATCTTAAAATTCATTTTTGTCAACATGATCATTTCAGACCAAGTTGACAATTTCTAACTACAATAGGATATTATTTTTGCCATTGTAACTTGAAAATAAAACAGCATTTCTTGAGAGATCCATAATCAATAAACTAAAAATCCCTTCCATTAATAAATTAAATTGAAAAAATAAAATAAGTAGGTAGGTACCTACACCTATTCTAGATATAAAATATTAACTTCCTGAAAAAATAAAAATCCATTCTAAAGGTAAACATACTTTTAATGAATTAAGTGCTCAAATAAACCACCTTCCTGTGCCAGACAATAACCAAATCTGTGATAAAGATTTGATCTCATATCTCTAAGATTATTTGGCATAATGCTGGCACAAACGTGCTGTATTTTCACCCTCGAAAAAAAGTCAACGATAACGAGACAAAAATATCATTTGTACAAATTAATCTGCGCTCCTGGCAACAGCGGTTAAAATAGGGGGGCAATGAGCATTCGGCCAGTCTCGGGAAATAAGTATACACCCCTAAGGTGAAACAAAGTACACGCCTTAATGACCGCGCATAATTATTCTTTCTCTCTCTTTCAGCTGTTTTTCTGTCGTACTTGTGTAATCCGGACGGTTCCGATGTAATTTATGCAATCTGTATATTCTATATAATATTATGAAACCTTTCAGTTGATATATCTTTCGTAAAATATGAAGAAAATAACAAATATACATTGGGGAGTGGAAAAAATTGGAATTTATTACTCTGTAGTACATAAGAAATCACTTCAATACATTGTGTCTCAAAATATTTGTTATTAAAATAAGTTCAAGTTCGTTTTTGTGAAAGTGGTATACAAAATTATCTCAAGGACAAATTGCTTATACAGATAATAGATCTTGAATACAGTCAGAAGTTTGGTCTTCTATCAACCGGAAGTTACGACTTGCCGCCATGACAGACTCGTTTCTATAATCGACTAAATTTCAAGAATATTAGATATATCTACATTTTTCCGTATTAGCAAAACGAAAGGACATGTCTAGAAACGGTTCAGAAAGGATTATTTCTCGAATCAAATTATCATATGACCTTGAAGCTTTTTTATGACAATTTTTCTTTAATAATACCACTTTTTGGCACACTGTATTGAATTTACAAGTTTATCAAAAGATCGATAAAGCTACAGTCGATAGAAGCAAATAAGAGCCCCGGAAAATATGTGAACTAAAAGAAAGGTAAGGATAAATTCGGATAATTTTTATATTTGCATCTGCAACACTACACTGCATTCTATTTGATGTCAGCTGTCATTTAAAATATTTGCTTTTATATTTTTATACATTATTATTTGCTTCATAAATTACAGAACAATCTGTCTTTATCAACTCGTTCATTTTTGGAAATTGTTCTTTTGTAATGTGAACTTGACAATGTTGATTAAATAATGGCATTCTATACCTTGTTCTTCAACCAAGAGGAGCGATTTGAATTTAAGTTGGCAATTCTGCTGACTAGTGATTGGTCAGATTGCCACCAGTTTCACACAGCTCTTTTGATAACACTGACATTTGTCAGTTTTGTGTTTATTTATATAAAAATAGTCATTAGTTCAATCATTAATACCACGTTTGTTGTTTATTGTTTATTTTTAACAAAGTATTATATTTTACCCAAGGTATTTGCTATTTTTATTATTTATTCCCTTTCATGATAAAAATCCATTGATCTTTTTTCTTGTTAATAATATAAGTTTTACATCAAGTTTTACATACATTGCAGTAGGTACTATATTATGGTATTTTTCGATAACAAAATTTCTGTCCACTTTTAGTTTTGCTACACCAAAGCCTCAAATGTTAAAAAAAAAATTTAATCATACAATTGCATTTCTATAATCTCATTAATCCTCAAATTCTTAAAACATTTTACATAAACTACTTATAACTTTACATCTTTTCACAAAAATGTGACATTTGGTTACTACTTTCGCAATGACCTGTGGCCAATCATCATTCGATATTTAGACATGCATTGATCCCTCATTGGCCACGACAACAGCGAGCAGTACAATACATATTTCACGTACTTTTCATTTAGTTCAAAAAGTCTGAACACGACCCTTTCGGAACACACTCCCAATCTAGTAACTTTTAGTGGTGTGGTTCAGGTTTCCTAAAATGCTCCTCCTAGTTTAAAAACAAGGTATAGTTCATAACTACACAGATTCAACTTTAATGACATATATTTTGACAGTTGACAGGTATGGTTTTGATTCAAAAAGTC
Source organism: Lochmaea capreae (assembly GCA_949126875.1). Lineage (NCBI taxonomy): Eukaryota > Metazoa > Arthropoda > Insecta > Coleoptera > Chrysomelidae > Lochmaea > Lochmaea capreae. The sequence goes on from OX421404.1 coordinate 26,336,787, forward strand.
GATTGTTACTACAACTACAGGGACATAGAAATCCTCACCCAAGGCTCTTGTTTGCTTCTGTCGACTGTATATACCAAAATTAATAAATTACATTTCTATTACAACTTGGCCAGGCTAGCTGTGTTTCTGAGATTCGCAATTATAGTAGGAGTGGCAAAAAGAGAGAACTATTTTTGTACTCACGATATTTTTGAAACTTTTCAAGAATTACAAATTGTAGAGAATGAAATAAAAATATTTTGATGTACTATTTTCGGTTATACCTGAAGTAACTACACGAAATAAAATAAGGAACAGACAGCTGCCTGCCAACAGGAGTGAAAACACAAATGAACACTACTTAAAATTCGAAAGTAATTTTAGGTTCTATATCTCAGATTTCAAAAAATATGTTGAGAATGTCCACCCCGAACAACAATTAGGGAGATTCTCGTGTAATGTGAAAGGGCCGGAAGAATGGAAAAGGAGGGTAATTGGTAGGACGGTAGAGCAGAGTATTCTGTACGGTGCGAAAGTTTGGGGTAAAAGAGCAGGGGTGAATGCGAGGGTTAGGCCACTCCTGCGAGTGCAGGGGGGATACTCCTGACGGTGGTACAGGGATACAGCCATACAGGACCAAAAAAAACACCGAATAACAATGGTCTCAACTAAAAGACAGAAACACAAAATGTTCAGAGAATGTTCAGTGGCATGACATATGCTTATTTAAATATAAATTTCCTCTCCGGCACTGTTTAACGATTTCAACAAGCAATCAATTATTTTAGAAGTAAAATCTATTGCGCATCTAATGAAACACATCTCACTTGGTCAATCTATAACTATCGATGGGTTTTCATGTGGTTATTCCTCCATTGCTTTGTTGTAAAAGTTTTCAAACATATTGTACACTCGAATGGTTTAATGTCATCGTGGGATCTCATATGAACTCTCATTGAAAACGGAGTTTTGAATCCTTTACCGCACGTCGTGCATATATGATTAAATGTATCGATGTGGACTAGCATGTGTCTTTGAAGATGTTTTTTACAAGTAAAAGTTTTGTCGCACTGGGAACATCTAACGCTGTTTGGATTACCGTGTACTCCTTTTAAATGTTGACTAAGGCTAACAATACTTTTCCCGCACAACGTACAAACTTTGTACTTGTCTTCGTTGTGGACTTGATATTTGTGTTTCCTGTAAGAATTTCTGGATTCGAATTTTACTTTGCAATCGGCGCAACGGTAGGTTCGCTTTCTTTTGTTTTCATCTTCATCATTGAATTTTATTTTTTTCTGCTCCTTATTTTTTTCTTTCGGTTTCCGGCCGCTGTATTCTTCTTTCTCAGTTTTGAAAAGCGATTGGAAGCATTTGTGTTTGGTTAAATCTACGTTTTTTAAAAAATTTTTACAAAAGGCGCAAGATAAATTTGTTCTAGAACATTCATGTTCGATGCTAAAATAATCCGAACATTTTGAACAGTACAACATTTTTGGAAATAACCTTTGGTAACCTCCTAGATTTTGAAAGGAGTTAGAAAACTTATTGGAAGCAGCTGATCTGAAAATAAAAAAACATGAAGGTGAAATTTTTGTAGGATGAGAAAGCAAAGCAAAAATTTACAAAGTCTTTGCTTCAAATTCAAATTGAATTTTATTTTCAGTGAGGAGTCACTTACAACAAGACAGCGCAACCTGGTGCGAAAATGTAGCATCATGCTTCATGAACATTTTGGTTTTCTATTCACGTTATTATCTCGTGTTACACGCGTTTGATGGTAATCATTAAAATACAAAAAGTCTTAACGAATGGTTTGGCCAACCTGGAGCCCTGATCTCAATCCTATTGGAATTTCTGCGACCAACTGCAAGAATGCATCCGTTACCAGCTCGCTCTGCTTGAGTTATACATGGTGCTACATTTTGACAGCGGTTAAAACCCCACATTGCCGTCACGAACTGTGCATTTGTTTACGTTGGCGATTCTCAAAGATTTTTAATCAACTTTAGACGCTTGCTACCTTTAGAGCGAGTGGAGCTCTGGAGCAGACTGGTAGGTGCACCTTCAAGGTGGATTCTACCCCGTACAAATCCATTGCCAACTGGTCAGTATATTACATTCTAGTATAAGTATAGCACGGAGTATGATGATTCTGATCAAGATATTGGAACAAACTTATCGAATTATTCCATTATTATCGGTCCGAAGATTCATAGATATACAGAGTGAGTTTCAAGTATGGATCGCCTCAATTATCTCGGAAACGGATCGCACGATTTTCATAGATTTTGGTGTGCAAGGTAGTATTAGCATTGTCAGATCTTTCTTTTTTCTGAATAATAATGAACTTTGTTATTTCAAATGAATCATTTGTATACTTTTAGCGTTTTGAACTCATTAAGAAATACTTATTATTTTACATTTTCATATCTACGCCGAAGTTAAAATAATATATTTAGATGGCTATGACTGCTACAAACATCCGTAATGAAAATAAATTCCATCCATACAAAATAAGATTAGTTCAAGAGTTGTCAAATGATGATTTCGATAGACGTGAAGAATTTTTTATTAATGGAAACGTAAATCGGCATAACTATATCTACTAATATCCACAAAAACTGAATGTATGGGCTGGAATAATATGGACAAAATAATTGGTCCCTTTTTCATTGCGGGATAAATGGTCTGGCGTATTTAGATTTATTGGAAAATAGTATTATAACTTAGTTGGCTCAGTTATTTCCAAATCCAGTATTTTGATATAGAAGTAATCCATTTGGAATCACGAAGTTCATTATCATTCCGAACCACCATAATACCGGCCACACCAACCTCTATAAAAATCGTGCGTTTCGTTTCAGAGATAATTGAGGCGTTCCATAATCAAAACTCACTCTGTATACAGTTGAAGCTGATGAAAATTATGAAAATAAGGCATATTGACGACAGAAACAGTGACCTGTTCTTTATAGTTATGAAATTAAAATAAGTGACATGGTGCCGTATGTTAAAACTATCCAGATGAAACAAGATTTTCTCTTTATTTTTCCATGACCAGTGTGTTTTTATATTTTAAAAGTTTAAATATTTTGACATCTACTGTTTCTATTCGATTATTGAAACTTTGAATGCCTCGAGCTAAACTAGAAGTAGATATTACAACCGAGTAGAAAGAATTATCGAAAACGTCTAATATAGACCACCCTGTTTAATGGAATTTTGTTTCACAATGCAGAACCTTAATGATAAAAATCAACGCGTTTCAGCTTTTTCCAAGTTTACGGTTTAGGAAATGTTGAATTTATTCCATGTTTCATGGACACACTGTATATTAGAACGTGTGAATAATTTTCAACAGGGAAATCTGCAGACTAAATAACGTCATGTACAATATTAGACGTACTTGGTTAGTTTATTGCTTAATTGCATTTTTCCTACGTAGAAAGCAATACACCATTCCAGAATGACAATACTGACAGGTCCGCCATATTGTTGTGGGTCCTCATGTCATACTATATTTAGTTTTCATTGTTTACTGGTGAACAATTGGACTTTAATTCACCATTAGCTCGTAAAATTATCTAATACGCCATCGTATTGTAGTGTCGATGTGTGCAATGCGGAGAGGAAGAAATAAGGTATCTTTTTTTTTCGATTTCCGGCTGTTTTAACCAAGCGAGGTGACTATTAAATTGGTCCCTTTGTGCACCTAAATCTGTTGCTCTCGACTTTCGATGGAATCACATATTTCGTCTGTTTTCATCGTCCGAAATTTCAATTACTGTTTAATTCAATTCAGAAACAGTTCACTAACTGCGCCATGTTTTATTTGTAGTTTTTATTATTGAAATAAAATATATATTACTTTGACATTGTTCTACAAAGCCTGTCTGACAACCAACGGACTTACACATGTCAAAACACACAAACTTCAACTCAACTGATAGGGGAACCCAGCACAATATGGCAGACCTGTCAGTCTATCAAGGCTGTTACCCTCATAAAATAAATCAAAGCCCCAAATTTGTAGCCTGAAGTGAATAATCATTCAAAAATATCAACCGTTTCGTCCTGTAAATTTAAATTCCATTTCTTCAGCATTGGATATTCCTCTCAATTTTTAAATTTTTGATCGCTTTATCAAATATTAGATGTGTCTGAAAATGTAAACACTTCAGTTATTCTTATAACAAAATTGTATCATTTGGGAAAATGCTTGTTGTTGGATCACTTGCAACTCCAAGATAGTACTTACCATTCTTGTTTTTTTTTTAGCTCCATCGTCTCCAGCAATTTTGAAAATGAATGAACAGGATATAGAATTGGGTAAGAAATGCATGGATTTCAAATCTTTTCTCTGTAGTAATACCAGTAGAGATTGAGAATAAATTGAAAATAATTTGACTGATTTTAATTTTTTTTGCCAAATGGCAACAAGTTTGAGAAAAGGTCGGGAAAATCATTATATCAAAATCTCGTGTGGTATTCGATAGATTGTTTTTTGACGTTACAATTAAAATCACTTCCAAGATGTTACTTCTTGAAAATGTATGACAGACGTGTCAGATCAAGAAAATACGTTGTCATGTGGTTGTCATTCAATAACAACATTGCAATTGAATAATTCTCTGGGGTAATATCCCTAGTGCATTTAATTTTTCCGGAAAAATTCGGAAAAACGAGTTTCTTAGTAATTTGTTTCAACAAATAGCATGAGCGAGAGTAGTTTTAAAAATCCGAGTCGAAGACGAGGATTTTTCCACTTTCGCGAATGCTATTTGTTAAAACAGATTACTTAGAAACGAGTGTTCCATGCACGAGGGATATTTGGCAAGATTATTTCCTGAGTTAAATAAACAATTTGTTTGTTTTTACAAGGCAACATGTCAAACTTGCATGAAATTTTTTCATTTTTTTTCCGGAAAAACTGCTGACAGCTAGGTTAACAGTTGTTAAGTAATTTTTCCTCTTAAAATTTATATTTGACATACTAATTCTTGATAGCAATTGGTCAAAATTAATAGGAAGGAAATAATCACTATAATGTTTTGATTGGCTATAACGTATAAATTACTGAAATTGAAAATTTCTATTAGTTTCGAGAAACGTCAAAAAATAATCGGGGATAATACCACAAGAGCTCAGATTTAACCGGATATTTTTTTGTGGTTGTTTTCGAATACTTATTTTTATTGGCAATTGAACTATATGCTCCCGCGATTTTGTCAGAACAGATCGAATTAAATTACCTATACTAAAGTAATATCCTGCTAGATCTGAGCTAGCGCGATATTTGGTGAAACAATTCCATCAATAGAAAAACAATTCAATTAAACTTTATTTTACAAACTGAAAGAACAATACGTAGAAGAAAAATGTTTAGATAAAGCAATTGTTAAAAACACAACTATTATATTATACAATTGGACCAGTAGACATTCGATGTTTAATTCTGCTTTCGACATTTACAATTGTCAAACTGTCAAATGTGCCGAGAAACGCTTGATAAACGAACAGTAAACGCTAGCGTTGTTGCGGTAATTTATCCGATTTTTTTATCCACTTGCATCTGTTCCTTCCTATCAAGCAAACTACGATTTTTGTTTTGACAAATGGGAATAATTATTATAAATCAGCGGAATTGTCTCCATAATTCGTTTATGTAGTGGCCCTATTGATCAAATTTAAAATTAAATTCCTCCAAGATATATAGTTTCTCAAATCTATACCTACCCTCAAAAGACATTAAAAATTTTTGTAAGCTACTGTATATTAAAAAAAAAGTTTCACGCTAAATGGTATTGGCTTATCAACTGCAATATAACTACAAGGTTTAAGGATTATTCAAGTTACACCGTGCCGTGCCCCGGGCGGGACACGGTCACTCATATGAAGTATGCTTTTTTATGAACCAATTCATAGTCGACCGGGCAAAGTCCGTGGCACGGCCGACGCCGAATTGTTGGTATGTATTTTTCTCCGGCCTCGACCCGGCTCGGCTGCGCCACGTCGTAACAAGAATGGGCTCACCGGGTGCCCGGAACCATTTCGATGACGACTCTTGACGGAGCAGTAAAATGGATTCCATCTCAAAACACAAGTCTTTCTTACTATATCACGCAAGTGAAAAACGGCGAAAAATATACCTTCTTTTAAAAAAAGTTGGACGCTTGACAAAATTCGTTAGACACTCAAATAACAGCCCGGTGTAGCATGAATGGCTGACTCGGTCGGCGCACGCTGACAACGATGCGGCACGGACACGGCCCGGCCTCGGCACGGTGTAACGTGAATAATCCTTTAATCCGATTATGTAGAAAATTCTCATGTAAAAGATGTGCAATGTACTACTATAGGGCAAAACTCATTTCCTTATATTTAAATTTATTCTTCATCGGCCTTCACATTATGTATAAATATTATACCTAGACATTCTAAGGTTTTACAACCTAAGTGTCTAATAGGTTGTATTATAATCATTTAGCCAATACCGTTTAGCGTAAAACTTGATAGTTTGTCTCAAAGTATATCGTCTTAGGTTTTGCCGATAACCATCTATAAAAAATAGGACTATTAACGACCTTAAAATAATTTCCTTTCAGGTAAAATTATTTCAAGAAGGTCGTAAATGGTCATATTTAAATGATTATCGGCAAAAGCTAAGACGATATAATTTAAGACAAACTACCAAATATCTATAGAAACCCATTTACATTGCAGCATTATTAGATCAGCTATCCAGGTAAACACCACCTACCTGTTTACCTTTTATCTTATTTATGAAAATTCCTATCTCCACCAGTATACAAATATCATAAAATGTAAATTCGGATCAAGTAAAGTCTGTTCATACGTATATTGAAGTGAATAAATGGGAAGTCATTAAACAAGTATCCAATAATAATTACGCTGATGATTTGGGGCTTCATTAATTCTCGTAATATTATTTACTCCACTAACTCCAAAGTAGTGAAAATTTTCATAAAATTATTCGAAGCTAAAAAGCAAATTCGCAGCTGGCACGGGTCTAGATATTCACTTCACTACAAGTACGAACATACTTTAACTACGATTACCAAGAGGCTGTTCTTCACAAATTTTCAATTAAAATATTCAAATTATTTTTAGATATCACTTCTCCAGCACGTATTTATGATTTTAACAAGCAATTTTTGGGTGTGTTGAGAAATCCAATCCGATCAAGTTATCATTGCGATCCAATTGAAGTAACAGCTAAGAATAGAAACGAAGACAACTAAAATCGTATCCGCAACTGAAAGGTATATCAAGTTTCTACAGGTATAAACATCTCCAATATTTTAAATACATACATAGTGTCCCAAACAAAGCTTATATTCACAGATTGAAAAAACTGACTTGTTAGTGAATTTAGAATCAATTAAAACAATTGAGTTAACGATTACGTCCAAATACATATTTCGGGCCTTACTTAGTAGCCCCCTAATCTAGTTTCTACTTTTCAGACACCTTCAGTTTTGAAACAAGTCCTCGTTCAAATTTTTGTCAGCTTGAGAATATCACCCTCTAATTTATCGTTGTGATTTTGTTTTAATTTCTTCAGCAGTATGAAGAACACATATTTAGTTCATAGGTTTTACTTCAACAGTATAAAGCAAACACCTGCTTTCCCACTATAACGTGTAAATGTACTTTGACAATGCTCCTACTTAACCACTCACCTTGTGCGGGCCTATCTGCTTCCTTTTAACTAATCATTATTTTTTAATGGGATTCTAATTTCTTAGAAAACCATTAAAAATGTTTTGAAAGGTAAAAAGATTTTCATTATTACAATATTCATGATAATGAAAACAAGAATTAAAAAAAGCCATAATTTTTAGTTAAATTTGAAAACGAAATGTTTTACTAAAATTTTTCAAATGTAAATCATTTTACCTAGTATTTTGACAGCATTAAAATACAAATTATATTCAAATTATTAAAACTGGCTATATACCGATTGCGAAAAAGTTCAATAGGTTATACGATTCACAGAAGTACGACAAGGATAATATTAGCAACACTATTTGAAAGAACAAGATTTGTTCAATGTGTGAAACCCGCAATTAGATCAGTCTCCCTTATCCGTTGTTTTGGTAGAGGGTCTGATCTTCTTGTGAGTTTAATATAGAACAATTCTTGTCTTTCTCTCAAGTGGTGCTGTTCATATGATCCTTGTCGTATTTCTGTGAATCGTACAACCTAATAAACTTTTCGCAATCTGTATCAGTAGTAAAAATATTATTTGTAGTTTAAACTGATGAAAGGGGAAGGGTAGTAAAAAATGATGTTTATAAAACATTTTTTTATTTTTTCACAGCCTTTGGAATATCATCATCTTCAAAAAGAAAAATAGATTGGCAACATTTCACATTTTTCATCTTGATAGGACAGAAGAATCTTCATCATTTGGACTTCGTGGGGAAGATGGCATCTATAGTACGAACTTCTAGTGGAAAATTGAAATACCCTAAATCCCAATCGCCCTTATAAAAAAAGCCCACTTTAATCCCCTTAGGGTTAGTAACATCCCTTTACGACAAATTTCAAAATATTTCTTATATCTCAAATAGTTCCACTATACATAGAAATTTAAAAGTTAATGTACATACTTTTAAATTGTATTTTAACGGAAAAATAGAAGATATAATCAATATTTTGAAATTTATCTTGCTAGCTGTATTTCAATAAAATCAATTTGTACGTACTTTGGTTAACCAATTCGACAAAATAGCAATTGCTAAATAAACGTGATGGAATTTAAACTCAATGAGTATGCATTAGACTAAAATGAATAATTATTTGTAAAATCATAGTCTCTCACAACCAACATTCATACAACCATTTCTATTTGAAAAAAATCACTTTTTGTATACATGTTATATAAACCGATCTTGTTGACACAAAAACCTACGGCGCAATAACATTATTGATCTTATTACGACGTCTGGTCGATGAACATTTTACCACACTTAAAAGATAACACGAATTGACAACACTGAAATAAATCAATGAACTCTGCACTATTAGACAACGCAGCATTACCGGTCATAAAATAAGAGTGTTCGAAAATGAACAAAGCATATATTTAAATTTTAATATACTATTTGTAAGTTTCAAGATTATATTTGTAGATTTCGAGAAATAGTGAATTGGCTAAATGGCCAAATCTTCTCCAATATAATAAAATTATTCACTTGAAGCATTAATACACAATTTCAACCGAACAATTTCCAAAATTAAAATATAATATTGGATAAAATCACACAAAATAACTTGTAGACACTGCATTTTTCAAAATTATTATATTTTGAAATAGCATGCAATGTCTATTATTTAAAAAATTATTGTTTTCAAAATAATTATGTTGAAAACATTTTTCACTTTGCAGTTTCAATACAAAAAAGTATTGAAACGATTTCAAGAAACTTTTTTCAAAACAAATTTGCTTTGAAAAACAAAAATTTTGTTCAGTATAAAATAACACAGAACTTTCAACAGATTCAAAAAACTTTGTCGAAAATTCGACAAAATTCAACACTATTCAAAAAGGAATAAAACACGTATTATGTAGCATGCTTCAAAAAAATTTCGTTAAAAATTGGTAAGAGTACTTGTTTTTGAATATTTCTGGTGTTTTTTTTAATAAATTTGTTTGAAGCATACAAAAACAGAACAAAATTACAATTTTCACATCAAAAATACCAACAGCAAATGTTTAAATAAATTTAAATTATATGAATTTTTTCAATTGTTGTTAGAATAAATTTAAAACTAATTGTGATATATAAAAGATGGATTAAATGGATTCTCTAATCAATAAAAAATTGAAATAAATACAATTCATAGATACCCGTTAACCATAAGCAATTAAAAATTAAATATTGCAAAAAGTAGATGCAACAAATAATTCAATCACTTGCATCATCAAGTACCTATGAAGTTCTATTTGTTCAAAGACATGCCAAAGAATTTAGAAATGTTGAATATCCCAAAACCATTTTTACTTTCTAGTATACTGACCACATTGAATTTTCCAAAAAAAAAAAATCAATGTAGTTTTCCGTAAAATTTTGATTGTTAGGGACAATACTCAAAATGTTCTTTCAATGAATAAAAACATGAAAAGGATCATGTTGAATGAAAGAACTGAAACGAGTATTTCCCCAACAAAAAAATTTACCGAATAGAAGACTGTCAAATAAAAATGAAATCAAAGTATCGTTAAACCAAATTGTTTAAATGATTAAAGAGAATCCATTTTCATTTGCTGTTGGATGAAAAACGATTGCCTGAACGTACTTTTGATCTAAACGGAGTAGCGTTAAATGAAAGTTTCTTTAAAACAAAAGAAATTAAATGAATTACTGGTTTCAACAAAAAGAAAAACAAGCAACAAACCCTAACTTCTATTCGTTTAATTATGTTCTTTTTCTTATAATTTAATATTGATTTTTTCTTTGAAAAATTACCAAGAACTAATATAATCAAATTAATAATTTAAAACTAGATTAAAATATAAATAAATAAAAAACAAAAACCCTACAAATTATAAAAATTGATTTTGAAGAAACCAGTTTTACCGATGTACATTCAGGCACTAATTGTACAATTTGATTTAAAATAAAACAAGTACTCACGGTGCTTCTACTCCATCTTTGCCAACACCAGAAGGTCCAGGTTGATCATCTGCACTCGTTGAAGGTACGTCAACGAATGCAGGTTCGTGATCTTCGTTATCACTATCTTCACTATCATCTTCAACCTGTTAACAAGAGAACGTGTAATATGTTACAAATCTGTACCAAACTAAAATTAGCCATTCACAACTTCACAAATACTATTGTAAATTATGCAGTTATATAAAATCATTATATTTCTTTTAAAAATAATTAATATTTAGTTTGATAGGAAAATATGTAGAATTATTATTAAATAAATGCAATTTATATAAACAATTTTTTTTTGTTCACCTATCTCCTCCCATAAAAATTAACTGAAAAACAGTCATACAAGAAACAAGGATTGAGATCCCAGTTTAAAAAATTGTTACTGAAGAGACACTAGAACAAGAAAGCTTGAAAAAAAAACGACAGGATATTGTGCTATACAGGGTGTTAAAAAAAATGGCATCGTTCTAGGATAAGTAGAACACAAAATAAGTAAGGTTCACTTGGTAAAAATGTGTATGCATATTTTAAATCGTAGTTATTGACACCATTATAATTTTCCATTTTGCATAAAAAAGTTTTGGAAGGAAACACATTCCAAGAATTTGTTTAGACAGCTACGCGGTTCGTATCGAGTAGTCCAAATCTCATGTTCAAGATTATTTGACACGAACCGTGTAACTAAAGCCATCAACTTCCAAAACAGATTCATACAAAATTTTATTACAATGTTGCCTGTAGCTTCGGCATAATCGTCAAAAAAATACGGACGCACTTACGAAATTTTTTTCCAATCAAACCTCACTTATTTGTCGGTGTTTAACGTATCCTCAAAACGGAATTGCCTTTTTTGAAACACCCTGAATAAGAAATTCAAGTAGAATTGAAATCGAACACAGACAGACTTTCAATTACGGGTTTAAATCTTACATAGAGAAAGGGCTCAATATTGACAAAGGATAAAGAAGGCAAAAGATTATCATGTCGGATAGTCAAGCAGCCACTAAAGCACTGAGCTCGTATGTTATCAGTTCCAAAATGGTGTGGAAATGCCTAGGCATACTCGACGAACTAGGCGAGAACAATATAGTAACCTTACTGTGTATTCCAGGATACGCTGGAATAGAAGGAAATGAACTAGCAAAGAGGGGGACTAAAAGACCCTTTTGGATGCACATGCGCAAAGACTAAGCTGTATGTTATACATACGATTGCATGCGCTATTAAAAAGAGAAAGCAATACCAAACTGGTTGTCCATATCTTTCTAATGGGTGGACGAATACGCTTACACGAGCCCATATGGCATGCCTACTCTATGGCCTGAACGGGCACCTGAAAAAGCTCAAAATAGTTAAGGAAGAAGAATGTAGATTCTGTGGCATGGAAAAAGAAACCTCCATCCACATACTTCAGGAACTTAGGAGATTATTGGATAGAAGAGGGACATTTACTTAAGTTGAAGCCTGCAGATATCCTGAAATTTCTCAGGGATATAGGACTAAAGGAGCTAGTCTCTGAGTCGTTTCTCAGAAACTAAGTAGAATAAGGGGGGACAATAGATCTTTTAGGTCTCAGTGAATGTCACCCCATCATACATACGTCATATTCTATTCCAAGATACTTAATTTCATCTAACATAATTGATTAAAAAAAAACCCACTGCAGGTCGTCGTTAAACCAATAACAATATCATATCGTACTCGTTTCTTCGAAAAGATAAAGCCTATTAGCATTATGACTATGGATCTGTTACTGTTTACTGTACCGGGTGATTCAATAATGGTAACGAGGTACCATTTCTCAGAAACCGTATGTCCTAGAGGCCGAGGAAAAAAATTCTTGAGAAAATCCGCCCTTAAAAAGTTTTCAACTTAGTTTTTCGCTAGGTGGCGCAATTTATCACTTACAAAATTTGATTAATTTTTTTACAACATATTCTTCAATTAGGTTGGCGAAAAATGTTTGGTTAGTAATGGTTGCATTTTATAATTTTATGTTGAACAGCTCCCCTAGTTTTGTTCCATTATGTAATTAAATATTTTATTTCCAAAACAATTTTAGCAACATTATTTCTCTTATAACTTACTGGGTGAGCCAACAATTATCAACGCTCACCAAAAAAAGCCAAAATCTTTGGAATGACAAGAGATATCAGTTCGCGGTTTTGACAGGTCAATAAGTCATCTTATTTGCATTTTTGTAAGCTAGTTGGCGTTATAGCATTTCATTTGAAATTAAAAAAAAGATTATAAATAGAGCCAGGTGATACATAACGCCCTCTAGTTGCGAATTGAAAAATAAAGTGTAATTTTTTTCTAGAGTTGATATTATCGAAAATGTTTTCAGGAATACAGAAGTTACAGTTTATTGTCTACGAAAGAAAATAAGGACAGTAGTTGAAGGATATTTTGTAAAAAATTCAAATATATTTTATAAGTGGTACATACATTGCTCTACCTACCAAGAAACTATGGACTCAAAAACATTTTTCATCTTTTTTCTAAGGCCGATTTTCTCATGAGAATGTTTTTCCCCAAACTCTAGGACATACGGTAGCTCGTTACCCTTATTGAAATACCTGGTACAATGAGGGATTTATAGTTATTAAATCCTTAAGACCAGATACGTAGTCAACAAAATATTGTCAAATATACGTGTTTACTTTTTTTACATTTTCAATGTAAATAATTTACAATATAATAGTTCAAAGGAAATTGCTTTATATTGTACTGACCTTACTCTGCACTCTCCATCACAAATATAGAGTATTATACGATTCAGTGCAATATTCTAGCTACCTTAAATGAAGTAAGCTTCATATTAAGTAAAAAAAATTGTAATGTGACTAAAAGTTTCAACATATATACACAGTATAACATGGAAACTGTGATTCTTTACTCCACTCCACGATTTTTGTTCACCCAAAAAGTACACATATATACACAGTATACGTATAGCTCGTGAAAATCGTGACGATGTCATATGCAACACTACATACGCTTCATTGTAGATTGTGTTGCATAGCCGTAAGTATTGTGTGTTGTGCACATAGAGTAGGCAACCTATAGTCGAAAGCGTACGAGCAATAAAAAGAGATGGCGAATGAAATTGGTGATACTGTCTCTCTCTAACATCGCGTGATACACATGCGCGAAGACTGTAACACTCCAAACTTTTAAGAATGTATGCGCTATTAGAAAGAGAAAGCGGTACTAAACTAGTTGTCCATCTCTTTCTCATGGGTGGCCGAATACGCTTACACGAGCCCCTATGACATGCCTACTGTATGTGTATTATCTCTATGGTTGTACAACCAAAAGAATTTTGTGTGTTGCATAATTACTAGTATCGTAGGTGGTTGCATAACATGGAAAGTGCTCGACTGCCTAAAGAAGTTTTCACTTCAAAACAATAGGTAGAAAAAACAGTGAAAAAGTCGACATCCGGCTTTCGGTAATTTATTCAAATATGTCAGCAATTTTGAAAGTTTTGAACTGAATATTTTAGGAAAAAATGAAAATTAAGAATTCTGAAATGTAACTGACTATTTTTACCTTAGAGTGATACTACAAATCGAGTCTGCAAGTCATTCATAAAACTATCCGAAAATGCGACTAACACTCTATCGCCATACATAAATGTTTTCATCAATGACTTTCAAGGAGTCGGGAGAAATTGTCGGACTAGTCGGACATTGCCACTGGCCAATAGAACACTATTTACTTACATGTGAAAAGAGAGGTTAGGAACCTTCAGAGTCGACAGCTTTTTTGCAAATTTGACACCGACAAACCATGATTTTTTAATTATAAAGGGTGTTTCATTGGGAAAGGGCCTAACTTTAACTAGAGATGGAGATCACTTTGGCGCTTCCAAAAACCTATATTTAATGTGTCTTCTGCACTTTATAACCGAGATACAGGGTGTTTTATACATTTATCCTATTTCTTTCGAACCTCATAACTTCCGAGTTACGCTGTATATTATTTTGAAATTTGGTACAAGTAATAACCATTACCTAGAAACTCCATCAAAAGCATCTCCAAAAAGATAATGCAGGTCCGGCTCAACACAAAATTTCAAAACTTTTCTTTCCTAAAAACAACACCCTGTATATAGATTTTTTTTAATTGCTCTTTATAATTGGAAAGAGTATAAAAAATCGAGTCTACTTATTTCCTTTTTATTTTTCCGCAGACAATTTTACTACCAAAAATTAACCGTCAAAGTTATAATTTATACACTTTTTGGGGGTTAAAAATGGTATCGTAGAGGTTTTTTTTTTTTAGCTTGAAATGAAATCTATTTAATGCATCTAGAGAAGCATCCTAGAAATTCAATTGAGTTCGTATGTTTACGAGTACACTAACCTCTAAAAAATGTGATTACAGGGCCGTACTTAGGACATACTCATTCAATATGTTTCGAATATTTCGAACACCCTGTATAAGCATATGTATCTGGAAACTATGCACTTCCACATTTAGAATAACAAGAGTAAAATACGAGAAATAAATTTATACTTCAAAAAACGTTAAAAGTACTCGTATAAACTAGATAATACTTCAAGTATTTTGAGCAATTTTTGTAGGTTAGACTTGCTTCGTTTGGACAATGTTGTTAGAATTTCTTGTTTTCTTTTCCTGTCAATTAATAAAAATCAGTGTGCTCGAAATATTCGAAACATTGAATGAGTATTTCCTAAGTACGGCCCTGTAATCACATTTTTTAGAGGTTAGTGTACTCTTTAACATACAAACTCAATTGAATTTCTAGGATGCTTCTCTAGATGCATTAAATAGATTTTATTTCAAGCCAAAAAATAAAAAAAAACCTCTCCGATACCATCGTTAACCCCCAAAAAGTGTATAAATTATAACTTTGACAGTCAATTTTTGGAAGTAAAATTGTCTGCGGAAAAATAAAAAGGAGATAAGTATATTCGGTTTTTTATACTCTTTCCAATAATAAAGAGCAATTTAAAAAAAATCTATATACAGGGTGTTGTTTTCAGGAAAGGCGAGTTTTGAAATTTTTTGTTAAGCCGGACCTGTATTATCTTTTTGGAGATGCTTTTGATAGAGTTTCTAGGTAATGGTTATTACGTGTACCAAATTTCAAAATAATATACAGCGTAACTCGGAAGTTATGAGGTTCGAAAGAAATACGATAAATTTATAAAACACCCTGGATGTCGGTACAGTAGACACATTAAATATAGGTTTTTGGAAACACCAAAGTGATCCCCATCTACAGTTAAAGTTAGGCCCTTTCCAAATGAAACACTCTGTAACTGTACGCACACACACAAATATCAGTTGAAAAGACGAAAGCAAAAACTTCAATAAGAACGTTGAAACTTCGTAGTAAAATCAGGTAAAATTACAGTAAAATGGTTTCCGCCCTTTTCTCGGTGTTGCCATATTTTCAGTCAAAATTATTAACACTCATTTGTTTCGTTCAAACCTCAACTTTCAAACAAAAACATATTTTCATTACATAAGCTTATTAGAATAATTATTTTAGAGTCGTTTAAAAGTACATTTTTATTTTGTACGTTTCTATCGTGTCCTATAATTCAGTTGTCTCAATTCAAAGGAAAAGTAAGACATCCGGCAAAGGGTCGGCAAGTTACCTTAGAATGTGATGTAATCTTGGGTTCACTTGTAAATGTATATTTTTAATGTATTAATCTGAGGTTTTTACTGTCAGTTACAGTTTACAGCATTTAAAAAAAGAAGACTACAGAGTTGGGGTCCTTTGTCAACATTTCTTTTAGATAGTATAGGTAAAGTATGAACTATTCAAATTATCTAATATTGCAAATAACCGATTACTTATTATGCATATGCTTTTCTCCACCTCCAACTTCCATAATTGAAAACACATCGTATTAAATAAATATGGCATTAATGAAATTTTGTTCAAATCATCACTTTAGTGGTGATTAAAACTGAATTGAGGTGCTCGACTAATCAAATTAAAAAGTCTGCATAATTTATCAATAGTTGTCTCTTTATTAAACGATGGAAATTCAGCAGCTTCCCATGGAGTTCAGTTCATAAAATTCGTATTATTCAAAATACCTGTGCAATTCTTTCCAGTTTTTCTTTTTTGGAAAGAAAAATTTCAAAAAGGGTTGTCAATTTCCAACCTTAATAAAATATAATTACTGAACAAACAAACAAAATGTTTGTCTTTACCCATTTTCAATCCAAAAATTCTTGCAAGTACATTTTACTTTCCTTTACTTCTCGTCACAAATTATTGGAAAAAAGTTGTAATGTAACCAAAAAATAAAGTATATCCGGCTACATTACAAGTTTTAACTGCAATCGTACACAAAAAGTTAAGGTTACGTACATCAAGGAAAGTAAAACAAATTGTGTAAAAATGATTTTGAAAATATAAAAATCACTTCAGCTAGTTTAGATTGTGCATTGAAATTTATCAAATCTAATGCTAATTAACTACAAGGTAATTTTCATAAAATAATGTATTCAAAAGTGTCTGAAAATTAAATACAGCAAAAAGTAGATGCTGAAATTAATCCATTCACTGTTATACACAAATATTACGAAATCTATACCTTTGTAGTAAAAATATCATTAACATGAAAGTAAAACAAACTGTTTAGTTAAAAGAAAATTATTCTGTTATTTTTCTTATCAAAATCTCAAGGATCTTTTGACAAGAGTTGTATATTATTTTGGAAGTTTAAGGGTTTAACTAATTTTCGGAAAATTCTTTCCAATAAAAGAAAACACAAAACTGATGTCTTCAAGGTGAAAGAACCGAAAGGAAAACTGCCTCCCTTCACTGCCAAAGTAAATTTCAAAAAATAACAAAATAATTCAATTTTTAATAAACAAATTCAGACATAGACCATCGTGACAACTTTTTGAAAGGTTGTCGATATATTATTGTTAGCTTTGAATTATTGTTTCCCTACAACAATCTAAACAGTAGGCCATTATCGATTTTACTCTGCAAACAATTAAAAACTCCAAAAATGTTACTTTATCTGGGAATTGTTATTACTCAAGTTACTGAATTACCATAGTTAAAAAATCATTTAAATATGAATGTGCGAATGACTCAAATATTGCAAAAGATAAATCTGAAAATAACAACAAAATCTTACCTTGGTCATTGGTTCTCCCGAATCGTCATCGTCGTCACTGTTCTGGTCTAGTGCTATAGCAGCTTTGACAGCTGCTGTTCGCCGCGCTCTTTTTGGAGGGGGCTCTTCAACATTATTTGAATTCTGTAAACAAATAAAAAAAAAATTATAAATAACTGTGTAATATTATTTATTGAAAAATAACTCACTTCCTCCTGTTTCATATAGTCTTTATCCTCTTCATCATCCTCATCGTCATCCATATGGATGTCAGGAGGGTCTATTGTTTCTTGTTTTACAAATGCATCGGCAGGTTTGATTTGTTGAGCTACAGCCGATATGGTGCCATCTGCCATTTGTGAAGACATGCCCGCCTCGCCTAACCATGTTAATAATTGTTTTTCTGCATTTGCACTCGTATTCCAGAATTCATATAACATATCTAACTTATAGGAACATCCATCACATATTTTTTTAGGCAGTTGGTCATCCCGGGATACCTGTAAAAAATATTAAAATGTCAACACATATTTCAATTGTTCATAATACAAGTCAGTAAAACTGAGTGTTCTTCATAGTTAATTGGGCTGAAACTTTCATGACTCCCTGTATTTATTTAAATGGTAAAACAATATTCAACAAAATATTGTTACATTAATTATTGACAAAACTTTCAATATATTTTGTATTGTATTGTACAGAGAATCGGGCTACAGAATATTTAATTGACAAACAAATATTCTGCGAAAAACTCTGTTAGGTTAATATAAGCCCAATTGAAAACAACAAGAATTGTATTAAATTAGAGTTGTCAAGCATTGGGCTTCAATTTCACTTAGCAATTCCAAATTTTATAATCTAAATGCACATACTGTGAATAAATTGAAAAATCGATTTTAATATAGCGGCATCGATCCCTTTAAAAATAATAGCGTGGGTTGTACGCCGCTGAGAAACTCTTGAAACGACTGTACAGGCTGTACCCACCGTAAAAAGTTACACAAGCTTGGTCGGGTTGTTGGGCAAGAGCTGTATAAAACAGGTCATGAAAAATAATTGTTTAGTATACAAAATGGCTGGCGCTCATACCTGACTGAAGTAATTAAATAAAATTTGTGTACAAGTAAAGCTTTGTTTATGGACGCATTTTTTTAAATGTTGAATATAAAAATACAACGCAATTTGCATATTTAGAGCGTCACCAATGAAAATTATCAAAGACAGTCTATTAAAGACGAGCCAATATCCCTTTTACTATGTACTACGCCTTCTGTTCTATTGATCACTACTTAAAAGAGTCCATGTCCCTGCCCATCCCTATTCATGACCCTAGATTTGAAAAAAAATAAAAATATTTTCCAAGTTAAAAATGTTTAAATACTTTACAATAATACCTATTATCCAAAGCCAGTAGACCAGCCAACGCCTAATTGTGAATGCATAAATACAATTATCAAACTCAAACATTTTTTAAAAAAACAATACCAACATCATCTGTGTTGAACCGATAGCTATCAAATTATAGTACGGTAAATCAGGAAAACGATGTCAAAAACACAAAATCTGTCGAATATCAACTATCAAGAATATATTAGCAAAATGGCGGGTGACGCCAACTTACCTTCACCGGTAGACACGAACTAATTTTCAGGAATATTTGCCTAATATCACCTTGTTCCTCAAAAATTGGTATATTAACATCGTCCTTAACTAAACACAGTCTACATAATTTCAACATACTATTATTATCCATTTTTACTTGTATTATTTAATAAAGTCATTGGAGCTCACTAACAACACTGGCAAAAGGTTGACGCTTGATGACGAAATGGGAAGAGGACGGAAGTGGGAAATTGCGTATCCAGTATGGTGACCGGTGAGTAGTGGGGCATTTCCTGTTTAGGAATCAAGTAAAGAGCGCGAAATTTAAATTAGTCTATCGATTAACCACGTTTTATTTGTAATCTTAGCTTGTTATTAACACTGGAATCAGAAAATTATACTGGTCTATTATGCATTTATTTTCAATACATAATCTTTGAGATTTAAGTTGATACTAATGACACTCATAGATCTGAGTAAACAATTAACTAATAATTAAACCCTTCTAAAATAATCTATAATGTATTTTACTTGTATTTGCTTATGACCAGCTTAATTCTATATTTAGAACTGAAAGTTATATAATTTTAAAATATATTCAAGGTTAAATATTCCACATTTATACCCATCTACTACTTATGCAATCATATTTACAATAGAAAGTAAGAATGGTTGTGTAAAATAAATCGAACATGCTTTTTAATCTCAACTTTGGAGATATAAACATAACCTTAATGTTTTTTAGGTCCATGTTATGTATATTCCGGTGTTATAATTATAAGAAAATAGTTGCTAAGATGAGTATTTTTGTACAGAAAATGAATCCGATTACAGGGGCGAATGACTGGATTGTCCAAAGCGAGGAATACGACTATCATCAAGAAGTTGCCAGGGCTGCTTTTGCAGATATGTTACACGACACCGAACGAAACCAACTTTATGAAAAGGCCCTAAAGGCTGCAATAGACAAAAAGCACGCACAAGGAGAAAAGGCTAATGTTTTAGATATAGGAACAGGTATTTTTTATGTATGTATATATAACAAATGGTTTTCACTGTTAATTTTTCTGGTTCAGGTACAGGACTTCTAAGTATGATGGCAGTAAGAAATGGTGCTGATTCTATAGTGGCTTGTGAAGCTTTTAAACCAATGAGTGAATGTGCAAAAAAAATTATTGCTTTGAATGGATATGCTGATAGAATTAAAATTATCCCAAAGAGATCTACTGATATTATTGTTGGTGAAGATATGAAAGAATTATGCAACATCTTAGTTACAGAAGTATTTGACACTGAATTGATAGGAGAAGGTGCTTTATCAACATTTCAACATGCCCATAAGCATTTATTAGAAAAAGAGTGCATAGTTGTTCCTCAATCTGCAACAATATTTGCTCAAGCTGTTGAATGTCCATTAGCACAAAGTTGGAATCAAGTTAAGGATGTATTTGATGATGATGGTGAGTAAAAAGTGTTAGTAACTTAACAGTATGTTTTGTATTAAATGCAACTTTTTTCAGGTGAACTGCTCATCAAAGCACCTGCATCTATAAATAACTGTCCTGGTTCTGCAGCTGTACATGATCTACAATTGACCCAACTTCCTAGAGAATCTTTTAATACGATAATCTCACCAAAACCAATTTTCAAATTTGATTGGTCCGGTAAAACACCTTTAGTATTTGAAAGATCAGTGATAACCACAGAAAAGGCAGAACGAGATGGTATTGCTCAAATTGTTTTCATGTGGTGGGAACTGGAAATGGACACAGAAGCTAAAATAATTCTCAGTTGTGCACCTGTTTGGGCACATCCTTGGACAAAACTGAAACAAAAGGGTGACATACCCTGGAGAGACCATTGGATGCAAGCTGTATATTATTTACCTGAAGAAGTTAAAGTGAAAAAAGGCGAAGAGCTCCAATTAATAAGCTGTCATGATGAGTATTCATTATGGTTTAATTTAATCAGTTCGAAATTTGAAAATAATATACCAGATAAGTATTTTTTACAACCAGAATGTCAATGTGGACTACACATCGGTCTGCCAAGAACTCGAATAGGCCAAATAAACGATACTAGAAGAAATAAAAAATATTTGGCATTTATTGAAGAGCATTTAGACAAAGATAGCTGTGTTTTAGTAATGGGAAATTCAAATTATTTTGCTTTAGCTGCTGCTAAATTAGGCATTAAGAAAATTTACTTTTTCGAATCAAACCATCTTCTACGACATATTCTATTGGATTTTATAAGTACAAACGATATTAAAAATACCGAGGTTTTGAAAACATTAAAAGATGTAGACTTACAAGATGTTAATGTTATTCTTAGTGAACCTTATTTTAACACAAGCATCCTACCTTGGGACAATTTATTATTTTTATATTTACTCAAGGATATTAAACAAACAGTATCTGCTGATGTGCAGATATTCCCTAAAAAGGTGGTTATTTATGGTATTGCTGTACATTTCAAAGACCTTCACAAGATTAGATCTCCACTGGACACGTGTGAAGGTTTCAAGATGGATAGCTTTGATCATTTAATTGAGGTTTGTTCAGTTTATTCCTTATACATTTTCTTTATTGACTCTTGTTTGTTTTAATCAATAGACTTCAAGTAGGATTAGTGATGATAACGTAGAAGCTCAGCCTTTGTGGGAATATCCAGGATATGCCTTAAGCTCAGTCAAAGAACTTGTATCAATTGATATTGTTAATCCACCAGACAATATTGAAAATTTTAATGGAACGTTTGAGTTGGAAGGGTGAGTATTAGTCAAAATTTCATTAAAAATAACAAAGTTGACAATAACAGTGCTGAGCTGTATCAGCAATTGACATTGTTGACATTAAATCAGGTGCTCCAACACAATTTTTAGGTTGGCAACTTGGACCGAAGTCTGTTCTTCTTCTTCTGAGTTACAATGGCCTCCTATCCTATAGGACATCCCTAATATTCAGTATTGTTAATGACAGCAATGTTTTTCTAAAAGCATTTGATTTTTTAATATCCTTATTTTTTTAAACAGGAACCTTGACTGTAACGGTATAGCTCTGTGGACAGACTGGTACCTCACTGATTCGCCTCGAAATATCATAACAACAGGACCCGTTTCGCCCATTGTAATCGGAGAAAAAATTGATTGGTACAAACACGTTCGACAGGGTGTTTGTATTTTTGCAAGCAAAAAATCAAAACAAGTGGAATATTCTTTAAAGATAGATTTTGTAAATGGAAATATAAGTTTTAAATTTACGTAAATTAAACTACCTATGTTAATGATTGTGTTTTATTTTTCATAAATTACATGTTATGTCAAATCGGACTTAAACCACAAAACTAGTGCTTAGTTCTGTAGTTCTATCAAAAACAAAGTATTAATGGCAATCACTACTGTAGTGTTCACGAACAACTGCCTGACAGTTGACGTGAGACACATGCGAAAAACGGGTGTGATATTAGATATTATACGTCTCTGATGGTTGTAGTATGAAATATAGTTCAAATAAATGTTTTTAAGCACATCTGAGTTGTAAATACACAACAACTACTAACAAAAATCGTATTATTGGGTAATTTGATACAAATAATATCGATATTTGTAAAGGTCATGTCTGATCGGCTGAAAGTTGTGTTGGTGCACCTGATTTCATGTCAATTGTGACATATCTCTTATCCAATAACGATATTGATTAATAGATATTATTGACGTAAATTCGATTATTTGTTGATACCTAAACATGGCATATTAATATGGAAGGGTGTAGAAGTTTGGCTCTCCTTGCTTTTGCTTTCATATAAAATAACGATACAGATCCGGGCTTACAGACGTTTTTCCATAAAATAACCCCCTCTCTCCCCCCACTCTTAACTGAGTAATCAAACAAACGCAAAATTTTTTGGAGAATACCTTTATTGTTTATATTTACTCCTTAATTGGATACATTTTGTAAAATTAAGATTTTTCTCGAAGCCGCTATGGTTATCGAAAAGCTGTAGATACTACATCCGATCATTAGATATTATTTTTCGCCCACCCGGTACACAGTGACTTCTATCTAGCTATTAGACTAAAAAATTATCCTTCTGTTACCCCAGCAACATTATTGAATATCGATCAAACTATTTTTATCCAAATCTCTTTATGTTTTCCTAAAAAGTGTTTACATATTTTGACGACTGCTGTCATTGAAATATCCTAATAGAAATATTTTTTCGAGTTTTAATCCCAGGTATGTTTTTATTTCTTATAATACCAGTTGATATTATCCATACTTAATTAAAATATAATAAGTCATGTTAGACGTGAATATTGTGAACACACACTCAACAAATCTTAAAAACAAATATTTCGAGTAGCTTCTTTCTCGGGAATGGTAAAATTTTTTTGGATTTCGAAGGCTCCAAACGACTGCGCTTATTTCAATTATGTAGGAAATAAACTGTTTTACTTTCACATTTAAACTAGAGACGTATCTGCATTATGAGTTGCATAATTTAAGTAATATCAGCCATACTAGCTGTACTGATAGCAAAAACAGTTATATAGCAACACCCTGGGCGTTTTGCATAAAATAAAATTATTTCCTGCATTATTGGAATAAGCGCAATCGTTTGCATACTTCGAAATCAAAAAAAATGGATCATTTATTCCGAGAAAAAAAAAGTTTCTAAAAAATATCTCGACAACTAAGGGACGCGGTATTTTTTTGACGATGGATTCGTTACCAGTAGATCACTTTAGGATTCTTAACATAAGTGTGCTGGGGTCACGGAGGTAACTTTGTGTACTACCCTCTGCCTACAACTTTTCCTACGCTGGCGCCATCTACTCCACCCCATTTGTTTTTTAAAGGTGACCTCTGGATCATTTTCCAACATAATCTGTTTTCCACGTATCTAGTCTCCCCCACTTGGCTTTTGTTGTGGTCTCCATGGTTAATATGACTTGAAAATTACTTCCGCATGTCTCGCAGAAATGTTGTCGCCATTGAGCTACCGGAATTATTACGAATTTCTTAGACGTAACGTGTTTAGAGCTCATTATCAATCACTGACGTTAATTATTTGCCTAGTAACGTCATTTAATTTGTTATCATGAAAAAATGACGGTCAAGCTGCTGAAATTATTCAATTTCATTGATTATTATCTGACCTAACAATAATCTAATACGTAAGCACAACTTAATTTTCCCGAATTTAGGTATTTATTATAATTCAAGAGCTTGGTAATTTATTTATCGCCAAATAAATTAACCACCTTCCGCACTAAATCTAATGTTTTATTGTGGTGTAACAGTTTGCGGTTTTTCATATCTAAAAAACCAATATGCAAACTAATAAAACTACACAACGTTTTTTAACCATGAATGAAACAATTTTGCAATGTCTTTATTTACATACATCTCAAAGTAGTGAAGAGAAATTATGAAAATACTCAAACGGTGTATTGAACCGAAGACGAGCGCCAGAAGTTTGCAACACAACAAACACAGTCAACTAACAAGTTAAAAAATGAATTATCCCTTGTATACCATTTCTGTTCATTATATTTTAGTATTTTAATATTAAACGTTGAACAATTCCTACAAATCCCATTGAATTTAATTTATTATTAAAGGCAGTAGATGCCAACAATTTTTTTGAAACAAACTTTACCTATAAGTTCTCACACCAGTAAAGCTGGGTACATTCTGGTCGATTCAAAAGTAATCAAATCACACATAATTACGCATTATACAGAGTGAATTATTTGAACGTCGTACCTATATAATGTAATCCAAGTTTTATTTGATTTTTTAAGGTAAAAAATGTCAGTTGTAACTTATGAAAAACCTATGCAACACATCAGCTTGGCTGATTGGTACGCCAAACAATGGCAAATGCAACAGTCGAACGATACACGAAGAAACGACTCGTTTTGTATGAGACACGAATTGAGACAATTGAGAAATGAAACTAGAATAAGAACAGAATGGGACACTTACCATAACAATGTCAGGTTGGCTGACCGAATTACAGAAACTGACAGATGGAGAGACGTATGTATGATAGTTTTCTACTTAAGGCATGTATTAACATTTTTGCGCCCGAGCGATAGCGAGGGATGGCAATAAAGTTCGAAACTGGAAAATAATATACTTACATCCCGTGAAGTATATAAGATATTTGTTTAATGATGAAGGTTGTAATGATAATGGGAATTGGTTTTTTTAGTTTTTTTATATTACCACGAAGGATTATTAAGTGATCCTAATGGTGTCAAAAGATGAATTGTAGATAATAAAAATACGAATACAACGCATTTTTCAGCAAAACGATTTGATAATTGGAAACAAAGAATCAAAAAATCATATCTTTGTCGTTTTTCAAGTAATATCGTTGAAACTTCGTAGAAAGCAAGTCCTTTGTATATATTTTTTGTACGCGAAGCTCAGGGAGCATGGGACAATTACTTTTGTTGCAATGGGGTGTTAAACTGATATCCGTCATTTGGTATTTTATTAAAGTATATTGTTACTAGTTTGCAAAAATTAATTTAAAAACTTTTTAAACCAAATATTTTAGGAGAAAACTAGAAATTAAGGATTCCTAAATGTTTGCAACTTTCATTACAGATACGCCACCTCATTAAATATGAAGTTGGCCACTTTCCGATTTAAATGTCAAAGTCTATAATATTTAGTGTTTTGGTTTTGTTTACAGTTTACTCGAGCTTAATGACGTTTCAATATTATAAAAAAAAATTTTGGTTAAGTTTAGTTAGTTTTTCTCCATCATTTTTAAAGCTGGAATAATGTCAATGTATAAATCTTGTTTTGTATCATACTGCACGAACACAATAACAGTTACAATGACTGATAAAAAGTTTGCAACTGTGCATGCAGTAACAGTTAAAAGAAAATTATGGTTTGAGGCTAGAAAATAAACGTTCTATCTATATATTTCAATACCTTATATAAAATAGCTTATAATATGTATATTTTACAGGCTTTACTCTCTTGTCTGAATAGATTGAATCATGAAATTAAATTACTGAAAGACGAAAAATTTGATACAGAGAGAGAGTTGGACGCCCTCGGGATTCCA
This sequence comes from Lochmaea capreae, assembly GCA_949126875.1. Lineage (NCBI taxonomy): Eukaryota > Metazoa > Arthropoda > Insecta > Coleoptera > Chrysomelidae > Lochmaea > Lochmaea capreae. The sequence goes on from OX421404.1 coordinate 26,363,284, forward strand.
CTTGGGATTATATCAGAGTGTATATCTATGAGAGATTGCAGACAAGGTACAGAACTCACTTATGACGAAGGCGATACTGAGTTAAAGAAGGTAAACATTTAAATTTTTTATTTTTCTGTAATTTTGCTCTTAAAGGATTATTCACGTTACACCGTGCCCCGGGCGGGACACGGTCACACATATGAAGTATGCTTTTTTATGAACCGGGCAAAGTTCGTGTTCGTGTCGGTATGTATTTTTCTCCGGCCTCGACCCGGCTCGGCCACGTCACGTCGTAACAAGAATGGGCTCATCGGGTGCCCGGAACCATTTCGATGACGATTCTTGACGGAGCAGTGCCACGTAAAATGGATTGCATCTCAAAACACAAGTCTTACTATATCACGCAAGTAAAAAACGGCGAAAAATATACCTTCTTTTAAAAAAAAGATGGACGCTTGACAAAATTCTTACCGACACGTACTCTGTACTCAAATAACAGCCCGGTGTAGCGTGAATGGCTGACCCGGTTGGCGCACGCTGACAACGATGCGGTACGGACACGGCACGGTGTAGCGTGAATAATCCTTTAACCTTTTATAGTACAACTACGAGAAAAAAAAATTATAAAACCAAAGTGGCCTCGAGAAAAACCTGGAAATGATTTTTAAGTTGATATGTTTATCGCTAGAGAGTGTAATTGAATAAATTCAAAGACAAAATTAACCTAATTATGAGGCATATCAAGTTTAAGTCTATCTACCTTAATGAGGAATGGGGGAGAGTGGTAAAAAACATAACCTAATGAGTAACAAGCACGCTAGAGCCACTATTTATCTTTTTTACATCTAGTTAAGTGTGGCAAATGTTAAATAGGAGCATGTCAATATCTGTTTCTTGTCTCGAGATATCTTTAAAAAAGTGTCAATTTTATTATTTAGATACATTTCATTGCGATTTGTTCGTATTTATAACTTCAATATAAATTTACGGAAAACTGAAGCATTTGAACATGTTAAACACACGTAATACATCTCTAAATTTTATATTCCACGTATAAATACCTAATTAATGTTTGCTGTTAATTCTTAAGATGGACGCGAACAACGTGTCCTTGATTTTTTTATCAACTACTGGATTATTTCAATGAAACTCTGTTATTTTTGTTGATTCTTTCACACAATTATAACACAACTGGGATTCCCGAATATATTTTCACAGTTAGCATAAGAGTTAAACTAATTCTTCTAATTAATTCACTTGTTACACCTCGTTAGATGGAATTATTTGGATTTTCAAATTAAATCTGGGATTCCCGAATATATTTTCTCAATCAGCCTAAGAGTTAAAGTAATTTTTCTAACTATTTCACTTGTTACATCTCGCTAGATGGAATTTTTTAATTATTTGGTTTTTCTAATTGAATTCAACGATTATGAAATATCAATATTCATTGTGTTGTGCTTGTTTACAAAATTAAATTGAATCATAAATCTATCAAGGTAAACAAATTTACGGAAATCAGATAGTAGTATTCAAAAGTTACATGGCATAGTAAAAGATTACAATTATTATAGTTCATTTAAAAACCAGGAAGAGTAATTTGAAATGCCTTACTCACACCACTAAAAGTTACCAGATTAGTTACTAAAAGGTGTGTTCCGAGAAAGTAGTGAACAGTCGTGTTCCAAATCTATTAAATATGCCTTGATGGACGAAGAAATCAGCCACGCAATCAACTGTTTGAGACATTTTGGATTTAACATGAATATTTTTGGTTTTTCATCCAATATATTATATTTGTTTACACACATTGTTTTTCTGAGAGTCCTAAATAATCTATGTTCAGCTTTTACATTGTTTTGACGGCCTAATAAGCGAAGAGCTTTACTCGAAGTAGAAGGATCCATAATTGCAATTCAATATAATTGCTTACTGAAGGTTTTAAAGGAACAGTTTTAAAATAATAAAATAACAATTACAAAAATAATCATATTCATCTGTCAAAAATGGAAATTAATAAATTATCAGCTGATATCAATGCTACGACGTGTTGTGTGAAACTGGGCGGACTCTGACCAATCAGAGGTCTACAGAATTGCCAACTTAAGTTCAAATTACTCCTCCTTGTTTTTAAATGAGGTATAGGCACCTTAGAAGGTCATCTAGTACAATAATGTTAGTCAAAAAGGTGTCAAAAGGTGGAATTAGGACGAGGGAGAAAAATCGTGGAGCTGCGTTACCGGTTGCATAAACCACCGAACTTGCAAATCATTTTGACAGGTCTTACTGAAAACGGAAATCAATAACCTCACTTTTTGATATTTTTCCAGATTTTTTTCATTTAAGCTATTGAGTTCTAAACAAAAAGAAAGTTAACTACGTTGAATGTGCATTTTTAAGTTGCATTAATGTACAAAAAATCATTGATTATTATTACAATGGAATTAACATTATAGAGAGATATTGCTTGTTAAAAAATGGTCTGCGGTAAATACGTTTGCAGTATTTTGACGTTTATTAAATGCGCGATTCACTTTTTTACGTCTCTAATGCTAATAACGTTAGCGCTTCGCGTAGTTTACGGTTACTTACCGTTTAGTGTTATTGTAAATACGGCACATAATTGTCCTGCGCACTTGACAAAATAGAACAAATCGCATCGGATTTCTGCATATTTCCCAAATCGGATTCAATAATAGAGCCTTAGCGATCTTCTATTTTGGTTTTGCTCCACTCCAATATCATTTTCATTAGCTCCAGCTAAGATCGCCGCTTCGAGAGCTTCATCCATATTTCATTACTTTCATTTTTTTTTAAATATGCAAATAGCGAGGTTGTTTAATTTTGATTTTTTTTAAACTATAAGTATACACAGTAAAAAACAGGTTATGTCACTTCCTACATAACGCAGCGTTACGTTATTAAATTATGGTGATGGCAATAGATCTTATTTCCAAATAAACTTTAGGTAGACCGTTATTAAAATAGCGCTACATAAATACCGCACCGTATGCGGTATTGCAATTGGCAATATCTCTCTAATATTTTGTGTTTTATTGTGAGACCTTCAATTTTTAGGAACTTTGCTTGGTGGAGAATGTAAAAAAAATGTTAGTGGAACGATGCCAGTCTGCTTGGGAGAAACTGAACAAATTGGAGGAAGTTAAATTCTATCTTAATCTCGATATTAATGACAAAACTGAATCTTATGAAATCGACAAAGACCAACTCACTTTGGATAAAAACTGCGCAAATATTACTTTCAAAATTGATCCTCTACGTGTTGTTAAAGGGTGAGTTCCCACTGCTTTTTCCTTGGATCATTCAACAGACTACATGATAAACGCACAGCACACTTTGTAGCCAACATCTCGGACTCCAGGAACGGTACTCTTGAAATTCACTGAAATTTTCACTTCCCAGAGAAATGTTGACATTTCTATTGTCACAGAATCAAAAAGCAGTATTCTTGAAATCAGGGAATACAATAGCTGCGTTCGTTATTTGAGTCCGATCAATCTTATTAGTCTGAATCGTTCGTTTATTAAATCTAGAGGTAGGGGAGGTAAATCTGAACTGTTCGGTAATTCAGCTCAGATCAGTCCGACCGAGGTAAATATGTTTGATCGGAATATTTTGTTTATCTGTCACGTTATGAGGTTATGTTGTAGTCACTACTGTCATTAGTAAATCTCGCAGTGTTTGTTGACCATGAATAGCGACCAAAATTGCCTCAGGGGTAGACATAGCTGTAACTAATGAATAATAAAATCTAAAACACTAAAAGAACGAAAACATCAAGCAAAAAAAAAACGTAGTTCGTTAATGAAAGACACAGTTTAGTAGTTTGTTTAGATCTGGAGCCGTATCTTTGAACGTTCGACCAAATGCTCCCACGTATTTCATGTGATGGGAGTGGATTTGTAATGTTCGAGAAGTATCTTCGAAATCTCGAATGTTCGACTTTGCAAACGAATGAATTTATCAGTCGTATCCATAAATCTGTGGTCGTATCAGTCCCACATGGGAGTGAGCGAGTAGAGTCTTGCGCAGAACGTCAGAAAAACAAATAAACATCAAATATATAGCGAGATAGAGAAATTACTTACTAAGTCTTTGATAATTAATACTACTGAACAAAAATGAACGCAGATGAAGCTTTTATGCATCAAATAATTGATGATTTGCGAGATGCTGAGGAAATGGCGGAAGATACGATAAGAAGGTTTTCTGATACACAAAATGGAAATAAACACAAACTACATACCTATAATCTTCTTCCTGTCACGTGCTTTTAACATTACTCTACACTACACTTTACCTAAAAAATTACACATGAGATCTACAAAGTTGTTCGCCACTGTGTTTGGAAGATATTGCTATTTGAATTTTCGAGTACCGTTCGATTCGTGTGAATTCATTCGTACGAACAGAATCCATTCGACGTTCTCGCGAATAGTCGAACGTTCAAAGATACGGGTCCTGGTTGGTCGGGCCGTTCGTTAATAGCAATTTCCTCAGATTAATATGTGATCACGTGACCAAAAATCCGTCGCCTCTGCGATGCAAATAGCTAGTAAGAGAGGTAAAAAGGAAACAGTGTTGTCTAATTTATCGAAAATGTACTACCAATCTTACTTTTAAACACATAACTCCAATCTCCAATAGACCATTTCAAAATGACGTCACTGACAGGTCGGCCACATTGTTCTGGGTCCTCAAGTCATATTCTATCTAGTTTTCATTGTTTACTGCTAAACAACGAATGATAGTTGGACTATAATTCACAATTAGTTCCTAAAGTGATCTAAAATTTCATCGCATTGTAGTTTGTAATGCGGAGAGGAAGAGATAAGGTATATTTTTTTCGATTTCCGGCTGTATTAACTCAGCGAGGTGACTATTTAATTAATCTCTCTGTACACCTGAAGCTGTTGCTCTTGACCTTTCGTTGGAATCACATAACTCCTCTCTTGATCGGTTTTTTCGTCCTCTGACATTTAATTTATTATTTAATTTAATTCAGAAACAGTTTACTGACTGCTCCAAGTGTTATTTGTAAAGTTTATATTATTTAAATAAAATATTATATATTACATTGGCATTGTTCTACAAAGTTTATCTGACAACCAACTGACTTAAGTCATATGTCAAAACACACAAACAGCACAATATCGCCGACCTGTCAAAGTCAGGTGTTCGGATAAATTAACCTCAACTGTCCCGATTTTTAAACTTTTCACATGCAGCTCTCGACTTTTCGTTGACATGTCTAGATGATTCCAGAGACGTTTCTTCTTCTTCCTTTTTCTTTACCGCCCTTCCCTTATTCGTCCGTAAAACTGCGACTTATACTATTTAATTATTTCACAGCTCCGTTCCCTACGAAACATGGCTGGATCATACCAGGAACACCAAACAACTGGCGGACAACGAACTGGCAGATACTCTAAAACTTCGAGAATCCCTTTTTGTCGTTAGAGAAAGGGCTCGCAACGATATGCTGGCACAAAGAGATAGAGTGGATTTTATTTTACGCAAACGAATTTATGACATACAAAGAGTGAGGAACGAAATTGAATGGCAACAACTGAAGATGAGAGAAGAGATGGAGAAAGTACAAAAGGAAATTCGAGATCTGGAAATTGCATTGTTAGCCAAAACCGACGGGTTGAAGTTGGCCGAAACTAGATTGGAAAATAGGTCATACAGGTGAGAATTTTTACTGCCTAAAACTTGGATTTTTTTGGTTAAGTAGTGGACCAATTTGCTCAGTTTACATACGCGGAGCCACGATTTGGGTTCCCTAGCTAAGAAAAGTGTCACAGACCAGATGGACTGTAAGCAATAGTCTACTGGAATGAAGTACCAGGCTAAGACACTTCAATCAAGTGGGATCAAAAGCATGCCTAAGTAAGCCAGAGCAAGACAGCAGTTATAGTTTTTGCAGATGCCTTATTGGACACTGCAGGCGAAACTATTATCTATGCTGAAGAACACTGGACGAAAACGCCGAGTGACGTATTTGCCTAGAAGAAAATGAATCAGCGACAACCATACAGATTGCGAAAAAGTTTATCTTATATTCTTGTCTCTCTCTTTCAAGTAGTTCATATTGTTCTTGTCGTAGTTGTGTAAATCGTATGTCAAGCTAAGCTTTTTGGCAATCTGTATATGCTACTGTGTGGCTGCTGAACGATTTAGATTACAAACCGAACAAAATCATCAACAATCACGTTAGGAACTTGGGAATTTGGGAGTTAGATGGATCCAACTAACCTACATCTGGAGAAATTGCGATTCTGATGGCACAGAAGTGTGACAGACCTCCTCATGAGCCCCCGACATACAAAACATTTGGTTTTATTGCGAGATTTATAGTGCTAGGAGGCAAAATGTTTTTCTGTTTGCCTTCTTTATCCTCACTCTCATCAGTACTAGCTCCACAATAACGATCTTCATTGTCATCACTTACATTATTATTATTATTTACATTTTCAAGCTCGCATTCTACTTCCTCATCTATATCTAGCAAATTTATCTCATCTTCTACAATCTCAATATTATTACATGTTTGTCCATGACAACCTCCACAATAATCGGAACATTTCAAACAGTGCTTCACACAACCACATCTTTTACCACATTCTTTTTTACACTGGCAGCTCATATCCTTTAAAAAATTCTTAGGGAGGATTTTTATCGGGCCGTTTGCCGAGAATCGTTGATCAAGTTTGGGATTCAATAACTCGGGATTAAATGGTCCGAATTGAACGTTCAAAACGCCAAAAGTTATGTTTTTCCAAGTACCTTAAGTTGATACTTTCAGATTTCAATTAAAATAAAAAACCGCACAGATATCTCAATTGTTATAAAGGTGAAATTGGAACCACTTTTTTAAACTAACGTCTGAGTCAGTTAAACCGAAAAAAATGATTGATTAAATCATTGCATAAGATAGCTGTAAGCTTCTAGTATGTGTAAAAACATTATTGTAAGTTTAAAAAAAATTTTGTGGCATATGTCATCTCATTTACATAATGTTACTTAACAATTAGATTACTCAGCAACTAAATATGATATCGAAACCGCGTTTGTTGCATTCAGTTCGTGAATAAATACCGTTTTATGAGAAATAATAATGATTCAGATTGCTTTATAAATTGCATTAGGATTTTGCGTCCGAAAAACAACTGTTTTTTCGATTTTTTTTTACTTATTTATCAGCCGTGGCTGCACGGAATGGAGTTTTCACATTTTGAACCACGGAATTTTATAACAAATTTCACGCTTTATAAGTTTGTTCTGAGGCATTAACACGATAAACTCAATACATTTCGAGTAAAATTCGAAAACATGTCGAAAAATAGGCCTATTTTTGGTTGTTTTGGCTATAAGCTGTTGTTGTGCAATTGACACAGCTTAAAAACCGGTGGAGGCAACGGATTATCATTTACCATGATATTTTTGGGGGATTATTTCAAAAATCTCGCATACTGCTCTCACATCCACCTTTAATGCTAAATCGACTGGACTATAATGGAACGCAAATACGACAAAATTGTTTTTGGGCTAACCCAACTGGACTATTAATTTAATAAATATCAAAATACATTTGGTTTTTTTCTTCATCTGTGTGTAGGTGTTTAAGTCTTTTAGTAATTTCCAATTAGATAATATAAATGATATTGTGTATGCCTGGAATTTTCATTGGCAATTTTCCGTTTTAAATCAAGTTTATGAATAATGTAAAATATCTAATTATTAATAGATCCAGTATTATAAAATAATCCCAATGTAAACTTCTAAATACAGGGTTGGGATAAAGTATGGAACCAAGTAAATATCTGTTAAACGAAAAGAACGATATTTATGAAAATTTGCAGGTAAGTGCAATGAAACAAAATGCATCTGATGTACATTTTTTTGTTCATAATATACACCCTAAATATGTTCACAGATTTTGAAAGAGCTTGTTATTTTGAATTCATACATACTGAGTTTAGTGTAAAAATTTTTGTAAAAACGAGGAATAACTCACTGTTAGTTGTACAATAGGTGTACACTTCATTATTTTAGAATAATGAGAAACAAAATTACTTCAAATGTTCAAAATGCTCGCCGTTTACTTACTGACAATATGCCATCCTATTAACAAATCCTTGAGTCACTTTTTCCAAGCCTTCTCCACGTATCTATTAGTTCACATTCATCAATAATGCTTTGTCTCAATTCCTGTAAGTTTGTTGGTCGTCTAACGTGAACACGTGATTTTAGATAACCCCAAAGAAAAAAATCTAACAGGCTAAGATCCGGAGAACGAACAGGCCACTCTATGAATCCTCTACGCCCAATCTATCGATTTGGAAAATTCGCATCCAGAAAATCCTTAGCCCGTCTATCATAGTAGGGAGGTGCTCCTTCTTGTTGAAACCAAACATTTTGTGTTAATTGCCCATTCTGTTGAAATACTTGTCACCATTCAAGTTTCCGTCGATAAAATGGGCCTATAAGCCTATTTTCGACAATTCCCATCCAAACATTTAACTTCTCTGGATGCTGGGTAGGTATGTGCTTCATGAATCCAATGAGGATTCTCATTTGACCAATACCTTGAGTTATGGCGATTAACTGTTCCATTTAAACAAAAAGTTGCCTCATCCGAAAAAACTATGTTAGAAGCAAAATTGTCGTCGACATTACAGATGTCCATTAGTCGTTCGCAAAATCCCAGCCGTCGGTCAAAATCATTGTCTGACAATTCTTGAACCAACTGTACCTTATACGGATGATACTTTTCACTTTTTAATATCTTTCCTACAGAACGTCGACTGATACCATGGTTTAGTGCCAAATTTGTGGTGGAAGTTTGAGGTGATTCTTCTAAATCGATTGCAATATTTTGTTTAACAGTTTCGTTTGTTGCAGTCCGTGGTCTTCCAGGTTTTAACAAATTTTTTACCATCCCAGTTGTATTAAAACGTTGTAATGTTTTAGTTACTGTTGAGCGTGATATAGGATTTCTCTCCGGATGCAAATTATTAAAAATATGACACACGTCTTCATGAGTTCTAACACGATCACCATAACCGATCATCACTAAAATTTCAATACGCTCTTTTTCACTTAATTGAACCATTCTAAATTGTAAAATTTATTTCCGTCAATTAGAATTTGACACTTGGAGAACAAAAGACGTACTAAACAGTACTCGTTTATTTATTACTATGCATACAAACAACATCAACTAGTTTATCTAAATAGTTTTTTGCTCTAATGCAAAAAACTCAAAGGAGGTTGATTAAAGTGCTATATTCCTCGTTTTTACAAATTTTTTTAAACTAAACTTAGTATGTATGAATTCAAAATAACAAGCTCTTTCAAAATCTGTAAAAATATATAGTGTCCCATTTAAATTAAAGAAGTTAATGGCATTTCCGGTTAAACCGGTAGTGTATTATTAACAAAAAAATGTACATCAGATGCATTTTGTTTCATTGCACTTACCTGCAAATTTTACATTATTCTTGACTAAGGGAATAGGCCTTCCCGAGAGGACAGATAATTTGTTTTCGTCACAGCAATGATAATATGTGTTCCATTTGGAAGCTCTACTCCCTCAGTCAAAAATCAGGCCTCTGGATAGATACAAGCTTGACAGTTCACTATAAAACAGTCGCCCAAGTTTACGAAGTGAAGACAGCAAAACTGTCTGCTTACTAAAAACTGTGAGCTCACTGGACACTTGAAGATGGGACATTCTAACCAGTACAATAACCTGACAGATGGGAGGTTTTTTGCACTCAGCGACGAAAAGACACTGGCAAAGAAATTATAATAGTTTCAGCTTCAAAGCTGATGAATTTTTGTTTAAGAGAGTCGGGTTGAAGAAAGTAATCTAGATAAAGAAGACCACAGTATATCTGTATAGGTCTGAACTAGGGATGTTACGGAGAGTGACTCCGATTCCGAAAAGTCGGAACTTCTTATTGCTATTCCACCTCCCATTTCGACTTCGGAGGTAGTCGGAGGTAGAGCCAGAGATGGGTAGAGTGGCGTCGGCTGGCGGTAACTGGTCACTCTCGTCTGTGGCCCGAGAGACGTGGTGCCGATCGAGTATCTCCGGCGCTCGGCTTTCATTCGGGGCGCGCACGGTTCAAACACCCCGTGTCGTTCTCTATGAAAAGAACATCTCCTCGCTTTCCATACACTTTTTTAACTAAACCACCCTACCTTACCCCCTACCCTAATCCGAATCGAAAAATTGAATTGTGTAATTGACAGATTATTATAATAATTTTCAATAATAACCCAACCAAAACCACCCTACCTTACCCCCTACCCTAATCCGAATCGAAAAATTGAATTGTGTAATTGACAGATTATTATAATAATTTTCAATAATAACCCAACCAAAACCACCCTACCTTACCCCCTACCCTAATCCGAATCGAAAAATTCTTCGTATTTTTAGTCAATTCTTGAAAAAAACAATAAGAAAAGAAAAATAAAAATATCTTGACTCGGACACGACTCGAACCTGGTACCTCTGTGTTAAGAGCCCAGCACGCTTACGCTGAGCTAATCTCTGCACATATTAATGATATCGTATAGAAGGTTAAAAGCTTTAGAACCGTGCGCGCTTCGCATGAAAGCCGAGCGCCACCGGAGATACTCGATGGCGCCCGAGGTCGGCACCATGTCTCTCGGGCCACAGACGAGAGTGTAACTGGTCAATCTAGCAATATTGAAGACAATGTCCAAACGGTTGTTTTCTCAAATATATGGTTGAGTAGTGACGATTATAGTGATGATATTGGTTTTATACAAATTTCTTATGTTGAAGAGTTTACTGAATAATTACAATAGAGAAATTTCCGATAAAACCATCTCCGTAATATCTGAACGTAACTTCGTCCAATTTTTTTCAAATATTCAAGGATTGTAGAACGTAAAACTTGTCATACGGATATCCATTATTTTATATTATTTTATTGCACTAATTTGCAGACCTGGAGTCGAGCTATGTCGCGACGAACCCGAAAAAGGACTCAAAGAAGAAGTTCTACAGTTACGACAAACTCGCAAAGACTTGCAGGACAAAATAAATTGCGCCAAAGCTACTTACAACGCTCTCGAAGATCAGCAAGTTCGAATAGACAAAGATCTTATCGATAAAGGACAAGGATTGATGACCGACATACGGTGTTTGGATCTTAGAATCAGATTAAGAACCGGAGAATATGCTGGACCCGCTACGTCGACCGATAGAAATATTCAGCTAACCAGAATGGAAAAAGAAATACCGCCTTCGTAATAAAAAAACTTACTTTTTCAGTTCCATTGTTCAATCTGCTGATTAAAAGTTTTTACACCAAAAATACTTTGTTTGACATTTCTTACCGTAAAAAAGGTTTCTGTAAATTTGTCTTTTATTTTTACCTCACAAATGTTCCTTTTCACAACGAACCAAAATGAACAAGTACCTAAACCTTACAAATTCTACGGAAATAACGGCGTCCTCACCGAGTCGACAAAACTGCATCCGTCCACACCGGAGTTGGCAGAAATGATGTCGATCAGACTAATCAACATGTCTGACGAAGGTTCATTAGCAATTTCCATAAGGGCATCGTGCCTCATGTTTCTGTTTTTATAGTTATTAGTTTTGGAATCGCATAGATTTGATTTTAATTTGTATGCCTCAATAAAAGCTATAACTTTGTCTTGTTCATGAAAACAATTCGACATGTCGAATGCAACGTACACAACAAGTCGACAGTGTCGACCCGGTGAGGACGCAGCTTAACGTTTTCAAGGTCATAGGTTCTTTGACGTCACGAAGGAGGGAAGAGTGACATCACGTCCAAAGCTCGCGCTATCTTTCCGCACTTTTTATAATTTTTTTTTCAAATGAAGCAAACTGTTAATTATGTCACATGAATAGCTGGAAGGATGTAAATAAAAAATTCAATAAAAAAAATAAATTATCATTATCTATTTCTTTGAAATAAATTGAAGTTTGTTAAAGATATTCCCTTTTTTTCAGTATTTAAATGAATTTATCAAATAAAATACAGCATCCCTCCTCCTTAATTAGTCACTAACGATTCTGAAACTTTACGACAGGAACATTTGGTATGATTGGTTGTATTAAATTGAATAAACATCCCATCTTCCGTTCTAAAAGTAAGTGTTACAGTTTCAATATGTGTGGGTTGACATGTTTTCTTGTAGTGTTGACAACATCCTGTACCTTGGCATCGATGAAGAACTGTTGAAAATGGTCTTATCTGAAACAATAGAAATATGTTAAATCGATACGGTTTCACTGAAATCCCGATAAGATTGGTCATAAATTATGGAATCAAAAATAGTTTTATTGAACCTCATTTAGCGACGACGAGTGAAAACTATCTGTATATGGCAAAATACTCATAGTAAAATCACGAAAATTTCTACGTTTGGGTTTTCGGATACGATCTTTTCAACTAAAATATTTTCAAAGATGGCCGACTTCCGTTTCTACCGGAAGTCGACTGTAACTTAGTTATTTTAAATGGAACACCCTGTATATTAATACATTTTTGAAATCTACGTAATATTTTAGTATACTTTTGTCTAAAAACTTTTTTCGAAAAATGCACACTTTTTGAGTTATTAATTTTTGTGTAGAAAATTTGACCGTTGAAGACCCTTATAAATTATTTTAAATAAAACCACCCTGTTTTTTCTCTTTTAATGCATTCAGGAGAAAAAAATAAGACAAGTTCATTTACGAGAGGACCCTTGAAGATATGAAAATGGTTTCTCTTCGGTTGCCTTAAGCAAGGTCAAACGTATTCGAATCTATGTTGAAAAATTTTTCATTTTATACAGGGTGTGTATAAAAAGTGTTCAAAGTTTAACTTCATAAATATCAAATTTCTTCATTTTTTTAAATAGAACCACCCCGTTTTTTCTATTTCAATGCATTCAGGAGAAAAAAATAAGGCAAGTTCATGTATACTTTCCTATACCTAAACCTTACCGTTATCCAGATATTAAATATTTTCTGTAAATTTTTAGAGATGCAGGTGTAGTCTAAATAATAAAAAGAATTATGTAAATTTGCTTTTAATACATGGTAAATATGACAAAGTTGTTACAAGAACATGTGCTTTATTTGCAGTAAGATATCCAGATTGACCGCGATCGAAATTCGAACTCTTAGCTCACAATCTTCTTTAGATGTTAAGGCTTGTGAGTAAACCTCATGTTTTATGTGACCCCATATAAAAAAAGGCGTCATGTCGGGAGAACGAGGGGGCCACCGAAAAGGACCATTATTTGCTAACCACCTGTCTTCAAATTGCTCTTCTAAAAATGTATTTATGACAATTGAACTGTGAGCAGGAGCACCGTCATGAATAAAAAAAAGTTTGCTTAATTCGTCTGGTGGCAAGCGGTCTAAATAATTTTGTTTCAAATTTCTTAAAATATCAAGATATCTTTCACCTAAAAATACAACAAAAAACATTAAAAAATACAAAAACAGTGTTTTTTACATAATTAATTAGGAATAAATTAATTGATTGTGTTTCCTAACCATTCAAATTCCCATCGTAAAAATGAAGTGCAAGTAGCAAATGCTCCCTGCATTAGCCCTGGATCCCTTCTGCGGTGTAGCTAATACATACAAAAAGGCAGCCATTAAAAAATGGAAGCAAACTAAGTTTCTGGAATGGTGAGGAACTATTATTTGATTATTTCTAATAGCACAAAAGACATTGAACTGCCACCGATCTTGAAAAGCACGTTCTTTGGTTAAATGAAGATTATCTTGACTCCAATAATGGGAATTGTGTCTATTAAATAATCCATTTTTCGTGAATTTCGATTCGTCGCACCAAATTATGTTTTTTAAAAAATCGTCGTCTTCCTGGCATTTTGTTAGTAAAAACTCAGCAAAGTCTATTCGTTTAGTAAAATCGGTTGGTTTTAAATTTTGACACAAATTGTACGAATAGGGATGCATTTTATGTTTTCGTAAAATACGGTGAATCGACGATTTGCTTACTCCAAGATCTCTTACGGCAACTCGTATTGATGCTTCTGGATAAGCAGTAAAATAGGCAACAACATTAATTTCGGCATTATTATTGTCAATAACTGGTTTAATTCGATTTACTTTTGCTTCAAATGAACCGTATAGCTTTAAATTGTTGAGGATTCTTTTAACAGTATGCGAGTTTGGTCGTGGTCTATCTGGATATCTTGCAGCAAATAAAGTACATGTTCTTGTAACAACTTTTTCACATTCACCATGTATTAAAAGCAAATTTACATAATCTTCGTTATTAAATTGGGAACGAGCCATTTTAACGATTTTCGAAAGTATCAACAATTAACTAATGTCAGTTAAATAAGTGTCATTTATTACAAAGCCTACTAAAAGTATACATGAAAAATTTAGACCACACCTCCATCTCTAAATTTACAGAAAACATTTAATATCTGGATAACGGTTTGTTTTCATATTTTTGCCAAATAAACAAGTTTTCGTGGAAAAGATGAATATCACTTCCAAATTTGACATTTCTAAAATACTACAAAGACATGGATGATTTTTTATTGAATACCAACAAATACATAAGTATATACTTATATTATTTAGGATGAATATTAACATTAATTGTACAGTTTGTATTATTACTTATATTTACTCCAGAAGTTGAAGCAAGAACTGTCAAAATATTTTGTATACATCGAAACATATCATTTCCATAACACACATTGTTAAATAAATTAAACTGCTGTTGATTTTAGAGCAATGATATATTTATTTACAATTATCTAGTTTAATAATTTTAACGATTGCACGAAAAATAGTGTGTATGCCATGGCCGCGAAACTTTTTAACGACCTCAAGATTATCTTGCCTCGGCCGCAAACGGCCTCGGCGATAACTGTTCTTTCGGTACGTTAAAAAGGTATTTCGCGGCCTAAGCATACAAATAACTATTATGCCACTAAGAGTCAATGGACATATAAAATTTGATGTCAGCTATTATTGAGTAATATTGAACTATTCACCTTGGCCTTGCAAATAATAATTGGTGCTATCTCAGACTGTTTCCGTGAAAATCGATAAAAAATAACATAAATTTTAGGTTGAATTGTAAAAAAAACAATGGTCTACACTTCATAACTTAATAGCCCGATAATATCCTATTGTATATTGCACTGAAAATATTTACTCACGTTACTTTGTGGTGAACAATAAACAAGGATAATATGTATATATATATTATATATATATATAAATTCATTAATATAAATATAATAATAATCATTTATAACACAGCTGTAAATTAAATTGAATGGGAATTTTGGGTACAATTTAACACTGTTATTTCAGAATCTAGTCACTAGCAAACAAGCTTCATCATGTACTACCCGTGTGAAAGTAGTACACACAAACTGCAACTGAGTGTCAGCACAATTGAATCAAACAACAACCTCAACTACCCCAAGTATTTAATAATTATCAATAACATCCCAATTTCAGTGTTCAACCAAAACCTTAAATCAATTTTCAATAAACGCCCCGCTATCACACAATCGGAAACAAAGCAATTACAAATTCCATGATGTTATATTGTTTGATAACACTCTTCTTGGTCTGCAGCAAATAAAGTACATGTTCTTGTAACAACTTTTTCACATTCACCATGTATTAAAAGCAAATTTACATAATCTTCGTTATTAAATTGGGAACGAGCCATTTTAACGATTTTCGAAAGTATCAACAATTAACTAATGTCAGTTAAATAAGTGTCAATTATTACAAAGCCTACTAAAAGTATACATTCGTTTGATAAAGCTACTGTGTAGCGAAACGCGTCACAAATTGTATTTGAACATAGTTCAATTATAATGAAGGTTTAAACAAAAAAAAAATTTTATTGTTTTATTTCATAGTTAAGTATGAATCTTCATCAAGTAAAAGCCTCATCTATTCAATACATGAAAAATTTAGACCACACCTCCATCTCTAAATTTACAGAAAACATTTAATATCTGGATAACGGTAAGGTTTAGGTATAGGAAAGTATACATGAACTTGCCTTATTTTTTTCTCCCGAATGCATTAAAATGAAAAAAACAGGGTGGTTCTATTTAAAAAAATGAAGAAATTTGATATTTATGAAGTTAAACTTTGAACACTTTTTATACACACCCTGTATAAAATGAAAAAATTTTCAACATAGATTCGAATACGTTTGACCTTGCTTAAGGCAACCGAAGAGAAACCATTTTCATATCTTCAAGGGTCCTCTCGTAAAAAAATAATTTATAAGGGTCGTCAACGGTCAAATTTTCTACACAAAAATTAATAACTCAAAAAGTGTGCATTTTTCGAAAAAAGTTTTTAGACAAAAGTATACTAAAATATTACGTAGATTTCAAAAATGTATTAATATACAGGGTGTTCCATTTAAAATAACTAAGTTACAGTCGACTTCCGGTAGAAACGGAAGTCGGCCATCTTTGAAAATATTTTAGTTGAAAAGATCGTATCCGAAAACCCAAACGTAGAAATTTTCGTGATTTTACTATGAGTATTTTGCCATATACAGATAGTTTTCACTCGTCGTGGGACACCCTGTATACAAAAATGCTTACAAAAAAGTTACAGGCTGATTTATTTGAAAGTTTAGGGGTGGGTCTTTCCTCTTTTGACCCCCAACTTTTTTTGAGGGTTACATTTAACAAAATAAGGATCGCCACAAAAAAAGTTGGCGGGACAAAAGTGTGCCGAACCCCTTTGAAAATCCATAATAAATAAAAATGAATAAATGCTACTACACAGTTAATTACCATGCAATTATATGACTGGGAGGTCAAAATTCAATTTTTTCTTTTTACCGTAGTGAAACTGTCAATTTTTTAAAAAACCTGCTTCACAATCTGCAATAGCATAGAGTATGACCAAAAATTAATGAGAATTAAATTTTAAAACTGGAAAAATACAATTATTATATTTCTTTTCTCCATCGGTTGATATTTGGGCAACACTGCATTGTCTTTATTAAGAACTGCTTTTTTTGTGCTGACAAATAACAAACCAAAATAACTAAGTCAAGAATATAGCCAGATCAAAGAAATAAAGAAATGTCTCTATTATAATTTAAAATAAAATAAA
This sequence comes from Lochmaea capreae, assembly GCA_949126875.1. Lineage (NCBI taxonomy): Eukaryota > Metazoa > Arthropoda > Insecta > Coleoptera > Chrysomelidae > Lochmaea > Lochmaea capreae. Next base: position 26,380,454 of record OX421404.1, read on the forward strand.
AAAAACTTACTTGGTGAAGTTGTTCTATATTAGCACGCAATATTTCTGGGGTAGCAATTTCCCTAAATTTAAAAACTCTAGGTTGCGGTACCACACATGGATATTTTGAAGCACTAACTCTTTCGTAGTGTCTCAAATACATATTTTCCTTCGTCATCTCAGTCTCTTCACTCGTTACCGGAGCACTTGTTGCTACAACGACAAAACAAAATATCACATAAATTTTAATCATTTTTATTTAAATTATTATTAAATGTATTAATATATAATGTGTGGTCAAATCAGATTACTCGTAGCTAGTAAAAATTAATGAATGAACTTTCAATTTATATAATGTTGCATTTATACCATTTATTATCATTTAATACCGCAAAGTGTGTTTTCACCGAGCAGGAAACCAAAAAACTTTGAATAATAGAGGTATATCAGAAGCTATTAGTACGAACGATCTCGGTTGGACATCCAAAAAAAGATTGGTCAGGGATTCTTTACAGTTTTTTTTACCAGTTTAGACCGAATTGTTGGATTACTGATAGCTTTAAGCAGAGCCTGACTGTCAGTGAATATTTTTATTCTTTGTCCGGTATATTCTCTTCTGATGTTTTCATCAATACAGGCTATAGCGGCAATCGTCTCTACTTGAAACACAGTCGTATATCGGCCAAGGCTAAAGATCACACACACACACACCGCTAGATGAGCCCGTCCCACCCACGGATGCACCCCTCTAAGCGAGGCACATCCCCGGGGAGGATTTCCACCACAACCCCCCATCTTATCCGATGGGTCTCATCGTCGTCGTTCGCGTTTCGGCGTACAGCTCGTCCCTAGCCGAAATGGCTGTTGGCTGGGGTCGAGCCGTCTTCTCTTTGGCCGTGTAACTCCGTTGGTTTTCTCTTCGGCGGTCTTCCGTTGTGTGTGTTTGCGCTGCCTCTACAAAGTGCGTCCTTAGCCGACCAACTGCGATTGAAGACGACCTTATAGAGTGGGTCTTCTTTTCTTCCGATCTCTCACAAGCGACTTCAAACCATTAGCTGCGCTAATAGCTTAGTCACCTGCTCGAGGATCTGTTGTTTCGCTGTTGTAGTCGTTGTTTTCTTGTTCTCTGCGGCTTGGGCGTAGCTGACTCCTGGCTTCGTTGTTGTTGCTGTTGTCCTCGCCTTCTGGTTGTTTGAGGCCTTTGGGCATCCTTTGTAGTTCACCGGGTGTTCTCCCTGGCAGTTTGCGCAGGTGGCCGGCTTGGTCCTCGGTCGTGGACAGTCGTTGGATCGGTGTGGTCCTCCGCACTTCACGCATTTGGTGCTTACGCTGCACGTCGTCTGTCCATGGTGGTATCCTTGGCAGTTGTAGCACTGCGTCGGCCCCTTTCCTCTTCTTTGTTCCTCCCATCTCCCATCTCCGGATTTTTTCTTTTTCTTCAGGCTCTAGCTCCACCAAGTAGATCGGTAGCGGTCTTCTCTCTCCGAATCCGGAATGTAATTGGGTTAGTCTTTTTATACTTACCCCTTGCCTTTCAATCTCCTCCTTGTCCTTGTCCTCGCAGTTGGTTAGCCCTCGGATGACAATCTTTGCCATCCTCTCTTCTTGTGGCATGTACGTATACCACTCCACTTCCTTCCTCTCTTCTCTCAGGTACTTCGTGAGGTTCCTGTAGTCGTCGGGTCCTTCGCAGGGGATCTTCACTCCGAGTCTTTCTCGGATCGTGATGAACCTCGTCTTTATCCTAAGACGGTCCATGTCTTTCCTTACGGAGCTCTAGTGGTGGATGCTCCGCAGGATGACGGGTGGCGGTCGGTGCGTCGTCGTCGTCTTCTGGTTTTCGCGTATGGCTTCGTCCATCGCTTCCTCGTCGCTGGCTTTCCTTCTTGCGGCTTTCTTGCGTTGTTACGTCTGGATTCTTCTCATGGATATCCCTTCCGAGAAATCCATGTCTTCTACTTCTTCTTCTTGGGGGGATTCTGTTCTTTGTGCCTTCCTTTTGACACTTTCCGATCGGCTTCGGCTTCGTTGTTCTTATTGCATGGCTTCCATTGTCGTAGCTATGTTTTCCATTGCCTTGCTTAGTCCCGTTAGTTCGTCCTCCATTCTCTTTATTGTCTTCGCTAAAGATCATTCTCCTTTTATACCTTCCCCAGCGCCATGCTTTGTTTTGGAACCATCGGTAAACCAGATGATTTCTCCAGGGTACATCACCTGTATATATAAATCGTTTATTCGTGCGTAATGGGTTACTTACAACTCTTGTTACGTAATATACTATTAAATCAATTTACTGATGATTTAAAAAAAATGTTTGTTCCCGTTTCTCTTTATATTAAGTAGGGATAATGGGCTTGAGTTTAAGTACACAAGAAATTAAACATGTAATTTCAGAAGTGGTATTTCATAAGAACATCTGACGTATCGTTATTTTGTTAATTACCTCACAAAAATGTTACTGACATCAGACATTACCACTAGTTTGGAAACTACACGGCATGTGACATTTTTCATTGATTTGGAAATTACCCTAATTGAAACTGTTTTTAAATTACGTCATAAAACTGTACTGACGTACGAACTCTTAACTAAACTTACGTTACAAAGTATAATATGGATTAGATTAATACCACAACTAAAAGTACACTGACGTTTTCTGTGGTTTTTTTTATAAAGACATCCTCTATGCACAGTGTAGAAGTCCTGAAATGTTATTAGATAATTTTCAAAATATCCGAAAAGTCAAAAACATTACTATTTTGCAACACAATTGCCTATATTTATAATGATATTGAAGAAACTTACCTTTAACCAAACATAGCGCCAGCTACGCGAAATACTTATTTGTTCCTTGAAATTTGCTAAAACCAAGCATAAAAGGTAACCGAATGAAAATAAACAAACCCTCCATTTACATAACCTAAAATTTAACACGTCAAACATGATTTTAATCGCTAGCCTCCCCAGCGCCACCACAATTTTCCTAATTTCGACGGACACTTTTTATATACAGTTTGTGCTCCTTATATCTAGTCTCCATGATTTATTGTAAATAGAGGAATTCAGTCTACGGTCAGTGTGGCCAACAAAAAGTGATTTTTCTGACAAGAATGACAGTTAATGTCTACCATTCAAAACATAAGATTTTTTATCGTTGCGAACTATATCGCTTTATTTGAACAATTAATACACCCCCGAAGCGTAAATCTTGAAATTTAAAATGACGTTTTAGCTGAATAATCAACGCATCGGTGGCCAATAATTCTAGGAACTGTCCCCATTTCACTTCTGTTATTCTGTCACTAGTTATGTCAGTTTTATTTGTTTTTGTTGATATTCGTTTAATCGTTTGTTTATTTTTTATTCGACTTTTGTAGTAGCTCTGGTTAGTTGTATCTCTTTATTCTTCTGATTGCTTTTTCCACTGACAACTTACGTAACTAGTGACATAATGACAGAAATGAAATGATGACTTGTCAAAAGTTCCTAGAATTATTGGCAACCGATGCGATGAGTATTCAGCTAAAACGTCATTTTCAATTTTAAGATTTACGCTTTGGGGGTGTATTCATTGTCAAATAAAGCAATATAGATGTTCGCAATGTTAAAAAACCTGCAAAAATCTTTGACCTTCTCCAAGTACGTCATCGTGACGAAAATATGTCACCTAACAAACTTCACACTAAATTCTAATACAACCTCAAACCGAATAATACAAGGTTCAACTCCAACTATACCTTGTTTTTAAACTAGGAGGAGCATTTTAGGAAACCTCAACCACACCACTAAAAGTTACTAGATTGGGAGTGTGTTCCGAAAGGGTCGTGTTCAGACTTTTTGAACTAAATGAAAATTACATGAAATATGTATTGTACTGCTCGCTGTTGTCGTGGCCAATGAGGGATCAAGGCATGTCTAAATATCGAATGATGATTGGCCACAGGTCATTGCGAAAGTAGTAACCAAATGACACATTATTGTGAAAAGATTATAATAAGTAGTTTATGTAAAATGTTTTAATAATTTGAGTATAAATGAGAATATAGAAATGCAATTGTATGATTAAATTTTTTTTTAACATTTGAGGCTTTGGTATAGCAAAACTAAAAGTGAACAGAAGTCTTGTTATCGAAAAATACCATAATATAGTACTGGAATTTATGTGAAACTTTTATTATTAACAAGAAAAAAGAAGCATGGATTTTTTCATGAAAGGGAATAAATAATAAAAATAGCAAATACCTTGGGTAAAATATAATACTTTGTTGAAAATAAACAATAAACAACAAACTTGGTAGTAATGATTGAACTTATGACTATTTTTATATAAATAAACACAAAACTGACAAATGTCAGTGTCAGTGGTATCAAAAGAGCTGTGTGAAACTGGTGGCAATCTGACCAACCACTAGGCAGCAGAAATGCCAACTTAAATTCAAATCGCTCCTCTTAGTTTAAAAACAAGGTATAATCGATTTAATTGCCCTCCAGCACAATATGGAATGGTCTATTTGCCTGTTTCCTCTAATAATCCTCTAGATGCCGCACTAGGGGGGGTACATATGTTTTGATTTTCCATTTGACAGCAACGTAAAACATACCCAATAAGAATTGGTTTGTTGAGGTTTTCTAAAATTCATTGTTTTCCCGCCACGTATTAGGTACGTTTAACGTTTGTATCGAATGTTAAATCAAAACATATGTACCCCCCACTAGTAGATACTCTAGTAGATAACTTTTAAATCTTTAGAGGCAACAGGCTAATTGTCATTTTACACTTTTAAATTATTATGGTATCCAACTAATACACACCAGAATTCAAATTTACCAAAACCAATTAACCTTTTCCGCATATCGCTAGGAAATTTTGACATTCCAGACAAAATTTCTTAAAGAAAAATTCAAGATTTCCTTATTGTAAGGAGTTAATTAATATCTGGTAATGGTATTTGGATCCCATTCCTTCTTGTTGCTTAATTCCGTAACGAATTTCTTTGAAAAGTTATACCTTTTCATCATACCATCTTGTGGCATGAAATCGATTAAAAAGCCGGCCTTAAAGCTGAAGTAACACATTTAACTACTGACGATCTAAAAAGATTTATTTATTCACTATAATGATACAATTCACTTTCATGGTAGTACATTTTATCTAAGATTTATTCACAACTACACATCGTGTGATTTATCGCCTCTACTTTAATATATTTTCCCAACACAACGTCAAAAAATACCAAATCGACGTTTTCAACTGATTTTGCTGTACATCTATGGTTTAACCGAATACAGCACCCAGAAGATTCACACCTATGAAGAACTGTTGCATAGGGTCTTATCTAAAAACAAAAAAAAAAGAAATTGTGTATACCTATAAACAAAAAATATTGGTCTGAGCATTTGTTTTAGGTTGCACTTATGTGTGTTTGGTTGCCTAGCCTAAATAACCATTTAAATGTATTTTCGAGATAATCGAGCGTTAAGGCCACATATAACCGCACCGTGCCCGATCTAATAATTGTTATAAAGCCTCGGTAACCTGATGGTTATACCTCATTTAAAAACCAGGGGGAGTAATTTGAATTTAAGTAAGCAATTGTATTGAATATCTGCAATTATGGATCCTTCCACTTCGAGTGCAGCTCTTCGCTTATTAGGCCGCAAAACAATCTAAACATTGAACATAAGGTTATTTAGCACTCTCAGAAAAACAATGTACAATAAATGTGTGTAAACAAATATAATATATTGGATAAAAAACCAAAAATATTCATGTTAAATCCAAAATGTCTCAAACAGTTGGTGGCGTGGCTGATTTCTTCGTCCATCAAGGCATATTTAATAGATTTGGAACATGACTGTTGACTACTTTCTCGGAACACACCCTTTAGTAACTAATCTGGTAACTTTTAGTGGTGTGAGTAAGGCTTTTCAAATTAGTCCTCCTGGTTTTTAAATGAACAATAGTTGACTGGACGATTGGTGGTGACCGGGCAGTCAACGCCACATGGCTTGTTCAAACGATAGTTTGGTCAATGTCAACTTAGGGCCGGTTGTAGATGTCACAGGTGAACGTTAGTTTAACTGAACTGCCAGTCAACTTTGAACCGAGATCATTTTGGTTTTCGTTGTAGAGTGCAAGATCAACATTAGTTCGGTTGAACGCCGTTCACGTCACGTTGGTTGCACTGAACTACGCTTTTCATCTGAAATTTTATTGTCCCATGCCAAACTTGATCGTTGACTGACAGTTGACAGTGTTGATTGGCGCGTATATCCCGTATATCCTAACCTTATTTATACGTAACGTATATGGTGTGATGTGATGTTACTTATGATATTATTTCGTTTCATTTTCGATTATTTGGATTGGAACTATATATATTTGAGAATTATCAAATCAATTTTGTATATTAGGTGTATGTGGTTGTAAACAAAAAGGTGCTGGTTGTTGTATTTTGTGTGGAAAATTAATGGAGAAAGCAAATAAAAAACGATCAACAAATTTCAGTTCGAAAGGATGTAAAAAACCATTCAAAATTTGTAAAAAATCTTCATCGTCGATTAATTCTTCTAATAATTCGTTCATTTTGATTGAAATAATGAATTATCAGATATTCAACCTCACTTTTTGAGGTTAACAACTCAACGTCAAATGCCAAAACCCTCTTGAACCGCCTTTGAACGCTCTTCGAGGACCGTTCACGTAAACTTCTATTTGAACCACAGATCAGTTGACTGACGAACTTACAACAAAAATTTGCAATTAAACTCGGTTCAGCGCAAAACCACAGTTGAACTATACATTTACAACCGGGCCTAACTAACTTTTAAGCAAGAAATAATAACGTTGGCTGCAATTAATTAAGGGAAATTTGACAGATAGCCGTCAAAATTAACATTTTGTGTCATTTGTGTGTAGTAAGCAGATTTTAGTATTTTGTAGAGTTTGTGGATTATTACACAATTTGATGAAATAATGGAAAAGAAAAATGTTCGGTCAGCTTTCCCGCAGAGAAGAAGCAGCTTTAATATCTTACACTTTTGACAGATTAAAATGACTTGCTGGTCACGAGTTAACCACAGTTCAGCCGGTGACCTCTAGGTCCCCTACAATTGTATAAAGCAGCCCTCAATGTTATGTAATAACATTAGTTCAGATCGAGCACGGTGCGGTTAAGTTATGCCTTTAATAGGGGTCGCTAACGATCAATTGTTTGTAAATAAAAGTATACAGTTGACGAAAAAAGAAATTAGTATACTTACAGAACGTATGTTATTTTTATAGTCATTTTCCCACACGTTATCTTCTACAAGTTCTTTTAAATAGACAACTCTTGGTTGTGGTACATTACAAGGATACTTTATAGCAGAAACGGACTCAGCATGTTGAAAGAATTCATCCTCTAGATGTTCACCATACACTACTCCACAAATCACAAAGATTAAGGACAATATTTTATTTGCAAACATTCTCGTTTAAAATATACAACAGCAATATTGCTGATTAGCCCAATATTTTCAAATATATATGATATTATTGTTTATAATTGATATCTATATTATTACGTTTACCGCGTTTGTGGGGAAATACTTAAGAGCAGGAACTCCACCAGGGGCGGGGGTTAACCGTGGTCCCAGGATTAATACTCCTAGGCAAATTGTTAACTTAAAGTAAGCAGTACCTACCTAAACACTGAAAATGAGACATTAAGGCAAAAAAACGAGGAATTATTATATAGTTGATCTAAGTAATTTTGTTTTTGTTTTAAAACGTTTAACTTTATTTTACTTTAATTATAAGACCATAATGCCAGGCTGTGCAGTGGCTACATGCAAAAATACCAATCGCATTACGAAAGAAACGGGTATAAAATATTATGGATTTCCAAAAAAATTAAGACTTGGCAAAGCAGTGGATAAGTGTTTGTCGTCCTTAATATATGTATATGTTACGTCCCAAGCCCGATCTTGTACGGAGTCGAGCTTCGTACAATGAATTTGTACGAAGTCCGATCTGTACAAGCCATTTTGTACGAAGCCGAGATTGGCGGACTTCGGACAGAGATGATTGTACGAAGTCGACTCTGTACAACGCTGGTTGTACGGAGTCGGAGCAGGGTAGGGTAGGTTGGGTTGGATTTCCTTCGCTTCTAATGCACTTTACAACATTTTGGAAAATATCAATTAAAAAAGTGTACGGAAAGCAAGCTTTTCTGTGAATTATACAATTCCATTTTTCGATGTGGGTTAGGGTTGGGTAGGTTGGGTGAGATTTCCTTCGCTTTCAAAGCACTTCACAAAAATTTATGAAATTTCCCTTAAAAAAGTGTATAGAAAGCTAGGATATCTATGAAAAGAACATCTCCTCGCTTTCCATACACTTTTTTAAATATATCGTTTGAAAAAGTGTATAGAAAGCAAGTCAATTCCTAACCTAAACCACCCTACCCTACCTAATCCGAATCGAAAAATTGAATTGTGTAATTGACAGATTCGTCCTAAGTCTGCGCTAAATGTGAAGGGGAATATGTTTTTTTTTAAAGAAGACCTGATGGGCCGATAATATCAATTAAAAACCCATAAACACCCACTAATTATCTTTGACAGCGTAATTCTACCCTCCTCCGCGCCTTCGAGTCAGATAATGTTCAAATTATAATAATTTTCAATAATAACCCAACCAAACCTACCCCTACCAAACCACCTTCGTATTTTTAGTCAATTTTTGTAAAATAGTATCGATGCTCCGACTCCGTACAACCAGCGTTGTACAGAGTCGACTTCGTACAATCATCTCTGTCCGAAGTCCGCCAATCTCGGCTTCGTACAAAATGGCTTGTACACATCGGACTTCGTACAAATTCATTGTACGAAGCTCGACTCCGTACAAGATCGGGCTTGGGACGTAACATATATATATTATAATGTATGGTTTTCTACATGCTTTGTCCAAAAGCCAAAGTTTAAAATTCCTCTATAAGATCGCGAAAAGTATTTACGACTTATTTTATTTTAAAGTGTTTTTTGCTTGAGCTAGGGGGGGCATGGCCCCCGTGGGAATTTGTGTCGTGCTTTGAATATTTAAACTTCTAATGGTTATTGTTATGCTTTTTCAAAAATTCTTGACTAGTGGAAGCAGAAGAACCACCACAAATTTAAAGAACAGACAAAATTATGTTCAATTTCAATATTTTTCTTAAGTTTCGCATAAACTCGAATCACTTTTTGTCAAATAGTGTACCTTTCCATTTTGATCAATATCCTCTATCGATTCGGCAAAAAGTTCTAACGAATAAGTTGATATACAGGGTAGCACATACAATTTCATTTTCCGAACATGCCGTGGAAAAATTTAATGACTGAATGATGTTTATTTGTAGGACATTTTTAAGCCACATCTTTTCTAAACAATTTGTTTTTAGTTTCACCCCGATAATGATAAAGGAAGGGTCTACAACTTGACAAAAAATGAAAGTAGTATAATATATTATTTTTGCTTTTTACCCAAATTAATTAAATACTGTTTAGAATTTAAGCAGTGGCAAAAGCTTGTAAGATAGTAAATTACTCAATGTTTTTAACTGGAAAACCTTGAAAGATAAGTAAATATTGGAATAAAAATACAAATTTTTTGTAACAATAAAAATGGCCAATATCTATCCATTCTAGAGAATAATCTGTTTCTTGAAAATGCTCAGAACTGAACATATATAATCATCTTTATCATATATTATATTTTTTATCAATAACAAACAATATTTTCCCAGCTTATCAACTATTTGGAAGTAAAAAATGATACATTGGTCGAGTTGATAAAAATCATTTGTGGCAACAGTGGCAACGAAATTGATAAATGCTAATCTTTGTATGTAATTTTTATATAATTTGTAATCGATTTAATGAGTAAACATGTTAAAGTATTTAAATACAGTACTGTTATTGTTTTTACCAAAATGTGTATTTCGTTATGAATTTTTCGTTTGAATGAACATAATATACAGTGCTATTCAAAAGTTCCCTCCCCCCCTCGTATCTTTTGAACGGCTACACTTACATTAACAAAATTTGAAGTGTGAAAATAAAGTGTTGTAAACTTCTCTACGAATGGTAACAGGTGACGTAATAGTAATATAGATTATAGATTTTGAATAGGACCTTATGGCAAGTGATATCTCGTTTGAAAGGCATTGACATTGGCTACATAGCCATATTAATTTTGTTTGGATTTGAACTAATTTTGACGGATAAATTAAATAAATACCAAAATTATTGAAATTATTTTTTCAAATTTAATTAATCAAATATCAACAATGGATTCTTATAGCAAGTGTTCGAAATGTGCTCCGTCTACTTCCTGATAGTAATACAACCTATTAGTAAACTCTTGTCGTACTCGTTCGAATGTGTCAGCTGAAATTGCATTGCATTCTTCAATAATTCTTTCTTTCAAAACGCCAATGCTATCTGGTGCCGTAGTATAAACCTTGGAATTCAAGTACCCCCATAGAAAAAAATCTAATGGTGTCAGATCTGGTGACCGAGGTGGCCATTCTATAGGACCTCGCCGGCTGATCCATCTACCTCGATATTCTTCATCCAGGTAACGTCTTACTGCACCATAATAATGTACAGGAATACCATCTTGTTGAAAACTTATTTCCAGATGGCCGAATTGATCTGGATTATTTTCCAGAATTTCAAGAATTAACGGCTCAATTGCATTTTGTAACATCTCCAGATACACTTCACCGCTTAAATTTGAAATTAGGAAAACAGGACCAACTATGTGGTTTCTCAAAATATCTGCCCAAACATTGACTTTTTCTGGAAATTGGGTATGTTGTTCACGAAAGGTGTGAGGATTTGTGTCACTCCAATACCTCACATTTTGTGTATTCACATTTCCATTGAGGCAAAAATACTTTCGTCACTAAAACAAATTGTTTTTGTATAATGTGGGTTTTGACTAATTTTATTTGTCATACATTCACAGAATTCGAGTCTTCTGTCGGGGTCGTCATCCGAAAGGTACTACTACTACTACTAAGTTTGCAGGCGAACCTTGTCCTGGACAAACTGAAGCCAAGGTTCCGGCACTGAGGCCACTGGCGGGCCCATTGTGCCATTCCTGCTACCTAGACATCCATAAAGCCGAGCCCTTCAATAAAGGCCACAACCTTTTTCAATGGATGCCTGCTTGTGTCTCCAGGGGCCAAAACAGGGACTCCGAAGATTCGCCTGCGTAGTACAGCCCAGTGTGGACACTCTAGGAGAACATGGACTGACGTTTCGTCAGTCATGCCACAACCCCTGCATAGGGAACTTCCCTCTACTCCTAAGTTGTGGAGGTGTTTCATCATACAGCAGTGCCCCGTTAGGAGTCCTGCTATCTTCCTTAGCCTACTTCTTGGTAGTTCAGTAGCTGCTCTAGCGTGTCCATCAGTCCATCCCTTCAGTAAAAGTTTGGATTGCCTAGGACCCTGCATAGCATTCCAATGAGCGAGGTGCTGATTCTTCAGCCACTTCTTCGTCTCCTTGCGTATTCTTTGTTTTGTTAGGCCCAAGGTCGGGCCCGGGCCGCAGAAGGGAGCTGCCGCCCCTTCCGCAGCCAGTGCATCCGCCATCTCGTTGCCTTCAAAACCAGAGTGGGCTGGAATCCATTCTAGCCGCACCACGTTGTGCCTTGCAAGATTAGCAAGTCGTTCTCGACATTCATTAGCAAGTCCTGAGTTGCTGGTGCACCCACTCAGGTCTTTAATTGCTGCCTGACTGTCGGAGTATATGGTTATGCGTCGATCCAAGATAGCATATATCTCGGCCTGATATGCAGATACACCATCACCCAATGGTACACTAACTTGTGTTCTTGGGTTCCTAGAGTAAATTCCAGCCCCTGCTCCATCACCGGAGCATGAGCCATCTGTGTACCAGACAGTCCCATTAGGCTGTGTATTCCTCTCTTTTTCCCAGGATTCTCTATCCCGGATCATGGCCCTGTACGGAGTTGCGAAGTAGTACTTTCGCAGGCATTCATCAGGTGCTCGAGCCAGAACTGGAATATCTTCCAGTAGCCGGAGCTTCTTGACGTGCCTGCACTCTTCCCCTCTTCGCACGTATCCCAGCTGTTTTAAGCGCAGAAAAGCCCTCCCCGCCTCAGCCTCGATCACATGGTGAAGAGGCCGAAGACCAAGGATCACTTCCATCGCAGCAGTTGGTGTAGTTCTCATGCAGCCAGTTGCCCCCAAGCTGACCACCCTTTGAAGGCGTGTCAGCTGCGATCTAGCCGTGACCAAGGTTACCCTCGGCCACCAAACCAGAGCCGCATATGTGAGCATAGGCAGCATGATCACTCTATAGAACCATATGATCGTTTTGGGGGTCAGTCCCCACTTCGGACCAATGGCTCTCCTACAGGCCCAATACGTGTTTGTCACCTTGCTTAGGCGACTGTCAAGATGAGCCTTCCATGTCAGTGATTTATCAAGGATCACTCCCAGATACTTCACCTGCTCAACCACAGGCAGTGGTACTCCATCAAGATTTAGACCCTCAGGTCTTAGGTCCGAAAGGTGGTGCACCATTTTTAACTTGTATGGATGGAATTTACTTTTAGCCAACACTCTCTGTACTGTACTCGACCAGATCGTTTGGCATCTTGAACACTACCTGTTGCTTCAAACTTGTGAAGAAGCTCCCTCAAATAAGTTCTCGAGATAGGGCGATCTGGGTATCTCTCAAATAAACGTTCCGCTTCATGGAGATTCTTTCTAGATTCACCAATTATTAAGATAGCTGCTACTTTGTCGGCTTGAGTACGTACTATTTTGCCTATGTAAATAAACTCTTAAACGTCTCGTTAAACAGTCATAAAATTAAATATTCAAGCTATTTAGAAAAACTTTGCAAAGCAACAAATACTATTAAATTAAAAACGTCAATTTTTTTGACAACTAACCAGAGGCGGACTGAAAAATCCACCCCACCGCCCACTCCACAGGAGCTCTTCTTCCAATCCAACGACCAGGGTATTGTAAATTGAGGTATTGGCGAACTGGTGCGGCGTAGTAAGGAGGAGCTCCTACTTATTGGAAATGCAATTGTTGTTCAACTAGTAGAGGATCGTTTTCTAATTTTTACATGCTAAAGATTTTAGTGCTACCTGACTATCAGAGATGACTGCATGCTTCCAACCCATCCCACTTAAGCTGGATATGATATGGTTGGTTGTCGTTAATTGTGGCCAAAACATGTTAACATAATAACATCTGTGATTCTGGAATGACTATGGATGTTAGTTCCTTCATGCCAGTTCCCATTGCATTCCCGTCTGTATGCAGCCATCCTCGCTTCCGCCTTAACGTGCAGAGTACCCATAATAATTTTAACTATATAACCTCACATTACATACAACTTCCGCTTCATTTTTTGTGCATAACTACAGGTAAACTGGTATCTCGTGACAACGCGGAGCATCCAGTACGCAGAGAGAGAACGTTTTTGGCCAATATCGAGCTGCCCACTGCATAACGATTGGCTTTGCTGGATCCCCACTTTCAAATTTGTTACGGCGCATCGTCACCTCATTTCACGAGATACCGGTTGGAGTGTAAGTATGGACAATTCTTAATGAATCGCCCTGTATACACAACGAATTGAAAAAATCCTACTTTTTTAGAAATCAATTGAAAAAAAAATGTAGGTAGAAACTGATTTAATCAATCGAGTATAAAGAAAGATTATAAGTATTACGAAATCAAGTATACTTGTTTTATTTTTCAATATAATTTTGTTAAAATAACGTGTTTTTGTAAACAGTATCCATTGTTTTACAATCATTACATTTAAAACGACCTTGACGTAAATAAAAAATTGAGATAATTGTTTACGATGCGTGATAAAGTGCACTTTCATAGTATTCTCATGTCAACGTTGTGTTTATACAACTTTCAAATGCATTTTAAATCGTCGTTTTTCCTATTGCCTATCACAACGTTTGCGTTCAATCACATTTTTTAAGAACATTTTTTAAATCGTTATTTTCGCAAAGATAAAATGTATTCAATAATTTATACTTAACTTGTTTTTTTCGTATCTTATTTATCAATTTATTTTGTAATATTTTGTAAGTTATAGTCAGAAACATTCATCACTACCTTAAGGCGGGTACCTACTCACCAAAAATCGTTTGCAAACTTTTGTAAAAGCTTTTAAACATTTACCAAATTGTTGTCCCCACTGATAAACATTTGTACAAACAGTATTGTTTGAATCAATTTGTCGCAAAGTTTGTGAAGGTTCCATTTTTTAAATGTTGAAGGTTATTATTATATAAGGTATTACATATTGATACCTACCTTTACCTATATTCCTAAACTATTTTTTTCCTTTGCTCTTTTCCTTCTAAATGAAGTTGTCAAGGAATTTAATTTGGTTTTTATTATATCGTTAGTTGTATTAAAGTGTAACGCTATTCCATTCAAAGCATCTTGTTTTCAAATGATAGAAGCTATGTTGTGAATCCCATAATTCAGGCTTTAACTTATTCAGGCTTTAACTTGTATAATTGTATAAGTTCTAAACATCGTTCATGATCCCACTCCATTGTTCAGTTTCAATTAATAACAAGAAATAAAAATTTTGTTTTATTATTTGCGTGACCTGTTGACAAACCGTCCACACCGAACTATTTCGCAAATTCAAAACAAACCCAGTATCACGGCAAATCCTTTGATATTTCCGACTTTACATGGAAACGATACAAACACACGCAAATGTTTGCAAGCATTTGCGGCCGTAGTACATACCAAACAAACACCGCGTTTAAAATCATTTGTGAAGGTTTATAAACATTTTGCTTGTCTGGTGAGTACCCGCCTTTTAGATGGGGCTGAACATAGTTTTGAGCGTATGAACTGCGTGCGGAGGGCAACTTTGAATCAGGATACCTACACTTTTTTAGATGATTAATGGATGTTTAATTTTTTCAGAATGTACTAATAAAATTTGAGCGGTAAATTCAAATAGCTGAATTGTAACCTTCTTCTTCTTCGTTTCAATGAGATCGCGTCTCTCCTGAGTCGACCATCCAATTATGGATGAATGTATGATGGGGTGACATTCACTGAGCCCTAAAAGATCTATTGCGCCCCTTTACTTCTACTTAGTTCCTGATTAACGTCTCAGAGACTAGTAGCTCCTTTAGTCCTATTTTCCTGAGGTATTTTAGGATATCTGCAGGCTTCAGCTTGGGTAAATGTCCTTCTTCTATCCTTCTTCTCCTATGAGTTGTTGCCTAGTATCTCCATGGCCACCGTACTTCTATGGGTACAGGCTTGGTCTCTCCACTGTTACTATGGACATGAACCAAAACTTTTCGACCCTGTAGAACTTATAATAGACCATAATAATTTATTGTTTAAGTAGAATCACCTTGTATATTTAATTTTTTTTGATAGACAACAAAGAACTTTATTTCATACATGGTAACTTGAAGACAATTAATTTTAAATTTTACTAGTACTGTACAATGAATGGAAAACCTTTTATGACTATCACTGCTTGAGTAGACCGCAACATGACCGCGGGAAAAGACCATTTAGAAATAATCACAGACATCTTGGAATATTATCGGTTAAAAGTTATATTTAGATGTTCAGTGGATTCCATTCATGAAAATTACCGATTTCAAGAAAAATACTATTTTGCGGAGGAGTATTTTTTATACATTTTTAGAGAATACTGGAAATTTGAAACCAATTCATTCGTAATAATATCTATGTTAAACTAAAATTAGATTTTGTATATTTATAACTTATTATTTTCTTGCAAGAACCTGTTATTTACCAAACGTCAACAAAATGGGTGCAACAAAATTATAATAATTATTAATTTACAAAATTATAATAATTATTAATCTTAAGACATCCAAAAAAGAATTTAAGAAAATCGAAAACAGTGGCATTTGAACCAGCGACCATCTCTGTGACATTTCAATGTCATTATTTATTTTTGACAGTACTTACCTATGAAACAAATACATATTTTTAGTTTTTAAATATTGAGAAAAACGAATACATCTTGTAGGTACAGTCGACGGAAAAGCTTTGTAACCAACATCGGTATTAAAAGGGCAATTAACAATCTCGAACATTAACGCACTCGCTCTGCTCGTGCGTTAAATTATCTCAATTGTTAATGGCCCCCATTAATACACTTGTTGGTTAAATAACTTTTATTTATTATAAATGTACTTGCACGAAATCAAAGTGAATTAATTCGTTCGTTCGTTTGACTCAGTTCATTCGTTTGCTGTTGTCAATCAGTACGATTTGTCACTTGGTAATTATTGGAATTTGTTATTAAAAAATGTAAATATACATTCAAAGAAATGTTTTGTATTTAATTCCATACCAAATTCATCTCGTTGAATAATTGAATATCAAATTCAAACTAACGTCAGTTGTGCTAAAATGCGCGCTATTGCCGTGATAAGATTGGTTTATCAGGCTTAATTTGACGTCTACTCTTAATTTGAGGTTATGTTTTGAGAATTTCAATTTAATTTTTGGATTCTTTAATTTTCGAGTTACCAAAAAACTGCAAAGAAGTGTCAATTATATTTCACATGCCGTGATGAGAGAGAAATGGTATGAATCAATAATGCGCACTGCATTCTCAATAATTTAAGCAAATTTTACTCCAACTAACAAGAAGCGAAGCCCGACGCAATCTCTTTGATGTTTTAGTAACAAAAATGTATGACCTTGAGAGACCGACGTTGACAGAAAACTGAGAATATGATCAAATTTTTAAATATTGACGTTATAATTGGTCGACATAGCAGCAGATAAAACACACAAGCAGTTTTTTTGTGTTGTGGCGTGAGCTGTAGGATGAAGCAGTGTATTTAGCTATGACAAATTTGTATTAAGATGTTTGTATAATTCATAAAGTAGGGCAATTATTAAAAAAGTAGAGAAACTGAGATTGTAGCTTGAATCAGTTGTTTGCATTCCATCGAGCTGGTGTGAATCTATAACTGATTCGTTTGTTAAAGCACTATAAAGTAAAACTACTTTTATAATTTATTTTTTCTACGCCCATGTCTGTAAACGTCAAAAATCGCACTGACAACATTCCTTGTAAGTGACATGCATGAAAATCTTATAACACACATGTGCGTTTAGATAGAAAAACTTGGATTTCTTTGTTGAATCAAATTGCAATCAAATTTTCATTTACGTAATACTTTATTTGGTTTATTTACATACTTTTAATCAATTGAAAAACATAAAAGCTCTTAGCATTAGTGAAATACATTTTAGATTAAAAGAGTGATGCCCCTACATGTCGGCAACACATTTTACACTTTCAAAAAAAATAATTCGATGTTTCTTGATACGGGAAAAAACGTCATCTCACTTATGCTGTCAATTTTGGTAACAAATTATAGTAGGTATCCGAACATTTTCTCAACTTTACCTATGAATATGACTGTTAGTAATGAAAAAGATGAAATTATGAGCACTCAGAAGAAAATAGATGGGCGTAGAAAAAGTATAGTACGTTACACGAGTTGTAATCCCATTACGCACTCGGGAAATTTACGCACTCGCCGAAATGCATAGTTAGTAGTTAAATGTAGTACAAAGAGTGTCAAATGTAATTTCTGTCATTCTGACGAAATAATTATCAATAATGGAACTAATTAAATATTGGAATTAATTAGAAACAGTTACTTTCATTTGTAGATTCCACAAAGTAAGAGTCCAATTATTCAATGTTTTTTTTTTAAATTTATATGAATGGCACCTATATTAAGTATTGAGGGAGATATTAAAGAACTATACAAAATTAAAACCACTGGATTTTAAATAATACGATTAGACAACATCTGTGGTGGAAAACAAATCAGGATTTTAACGTTTTTCCGGCATTTACAAATAATATTTGATGTCAGATATATTATTTGTTTTCGTCACTAGCAATATTTATCTCGTTTTTCTTTGGCAATAATTACACAATAAAAAAAGATGTGAGTAACTTCGTCAGTAGGTAATAGTGGTAATTTTTTATGTGTTATTTCCTGCAGAGGAAATCATACGATTTGATAAATCTAATTGATTATTATATCAACCAATTTGTTGATTTATCTTTGCCTTATTATGTGTCTCACGTGTACCCACGTCAAATTTCGAGTCTAGAATGTTAGTCCAGTAAATAAAGGCACCAACCTGTTCATCTCATTATTGTCGGACTCTTTTTTTTGCAACTTGTAGGTATTCATGTGTAGATTACTCTCTGAAAATATGTCCTCCGCGGGATTTGCAGAAGGGGCTGGAAAATGGCCCATGATCCCGAAAATTCAGTTTTTGGCCGATATCTCCCGAAATATGCTACTTAGAGAAGTGGGGTTTTGCTAGAAATGAAGTACAGTTCATTACCTACAAAAATGGTCCCCATCATTTTTGTCCCTGGATCAGTATTTCTTGCAAAAAAAGGCTTGCAAAAATTTTACGGAAAACTAAAAAATTTTAAAAACCATCGAAAAGAGGACATTTTCAGCTTTCCAATGGTGTGCATTAAAGACCGATATTGCCAATCATTGTTTATCAATTTGCGGTAGACCCGAGAATTTTCAGAAAACTCCGGAAATAAAAAAAAAACGTCCCAAGAAAAACATGTTGTTTATAAATATACACAAAAATTATTTATTCATTCTTTCGGAATACATTCACCACCTATCAAAGTCCCATTATTCAAAAGGTTTCGGTAAAACTACGCTTAATTTAAAAAATATGAACGGATTGATAAGGGCGGTCAAATATTCAGGAAAAAGAAAGTTTGGCCAGTTTTTTCAATATTCCTGGAAAATAAAAAAAACGAAAAAGTTACACGATATTATAGGTACAGGTCCCTCCTTTCATATGCACTTTGAATCATGAAAAAAGATTCATTTTTACTCAAGTTATGGGCCAATTTGCCCGCCCTCCCATGTCTACATTCACGGAGCGTGCTCCCGGAGACGCCGCGCAGCAGCTCGAAATCCAAGGTACGCTTGGGCCCGTTTATCTCGAAAACGGTTAAAGTTTTGACAAAAATGATAAGGATCATTTTTGTAGATAATAAACTGCTCTCCATTCCTAGCAAAACCCCACTTCTCTAAGTGTCATATTTCCGGAGATATCGGCGGAAAACTCAATTTTTGGGATTATTGGCCATTTTTCAGCCCCTTCCGCAAATTTGGCGGAGGACATATTTTCAGAGAGTAATCTACCCGTGAATACCTACAAGTTGCAAAAAAAAAGGCCGACAATAATGAGATGAACAGGTTGGGTCTTTATTTACTGGACTATGTATCATTCGAAATATATCATAAGGCATAATTTATATAAGGATTTACTATTAATTAATTTTTATAAATTGTAACATAAGGAATGTTTATAGGTTTATTTAAATCACTGGAAATAGCATTGGGGAAACGTTAGAAGCAAGTCTTGAAGTTAACAGAATGGATGAGGAAAACATTGAGGGCATTGTTTTTGTAACAATAATTAGTATTATGGCTTGTGCTGCTCTACGAGAAGAAAACGTAGAAGAAAACGTAGAAGAAATCCTGTGACAGCAATGTCAGAGTGTAGCAGCCAATATAAATTTTGGGTTGGTGCGACAAAATCCACCAGAAAAGTTACCAAGTTGCAGCGACTTCTCGCTCGAAAATAGAGCAAGTTCTAATTCATGCGACCGACGCGCCCAACGAATAAAAACGCCAATTTGGCCAATTTGCATGCAACTTTTTCGAGTTGCAGCGTCAACTCGCACCATGGAAAATGGACTTAAAGTAGGTAGTTATATAGTCGTGAGATAGTGCAAGTTTTAAAACTGACACACTGTATAAGATTTATCTAACGACACCTGGATTTATATTATTTATTATATTTGTAAAAACTTGAAGAACGGATATCAGATTATTTAGATATCGCGAGTGAATGAAAAAACGGAAAGGTTTTAAAATGTAGGTCTTGTTACAAACATCAAGATCCAATATACCAATCTAAATGCAAATAAATTTCGTTAATAGTTTCCGTTGATAAATAAAATGTTTTGCCTTGACCTCCATTAATTTACATACATACAAGTTTAAGTTCAGTGTTGTATTCATTCTACAGATATTCGATATACAAATAAAATGAAGAAAATTGCATTCCACAAATTTTCTCGATTGGCGTGAAGAGGCGGACACACCCAGAAAGTTCTTTGACATTATCTTTAATCGAAATTCCCATATATGTAGACAATTTTGTGCAATCTTGGGTCAGTGTATTATTATCTTGATTAAAAAAACCTGTTGCAACATTACGAATTATAGAAATTTAGAAAAAAAGGCAGGGTGTGGTGTAATAAAAAAATTTCAACAAAAACCTGTTTAAATAAATTCGAGTAATACTATTTTTCGGTCACAAGCATTGCTAAAATTCACGAATTCGATTCGGTGAACAACAAAATTAGTCAAATTGCAAAAAGAGATTTTTAATCCCATTGATGGCAGATGCCCAACAGTGGCGTGCATATACATTTTATAACTACTAGCCTACCTAGGGTGGTCGAAAATGGTTCTAATAGGATTCTTGATTAGTTTTTCGCCTACCTTAAAGTTATTAAAAGAATTAAGAAAAGGCCTGCTTTGCGTATAGAAATTTGTGTGGAAAAGCGTGTTTTGCATAGTGGTTGTAGAAAAAATGTATTTTTAATCAAAACATTAGGGAGTATTGACATCAACTTCGATGCAAATCACCCCCAAAATATCTTTCTACTGCTTTTCCTATTCTGGTAAAGAATGTTTTTGCAAAACTTGAAGTAGATTGGACCAAAGAATCACGTTGGTTGTCCCATACAAACTTTGCCCTCGTTTATCACCCCTTGGAGGCAGAATTTCGGAAAATCATTTCTTATCGGATGCCTACGTCAGTCAGTCATTCAGGACAAAGCATTTAGATTAGATTCCCGCGTTACATTATTTCAACTGGTAGTCTTCGACCGCGGGCCAATTTCCACTCCGGTGGTAAAGAAACAGGGATTCCCCATGCAATTAGTCATAAGCGCAACTAAAACTTGTTTGCAAATGGTGTCGCCCAACTTAATAGGTATAGTTCGAGACCGGGGGGTCTATTCTCATATACAGTGACATTTTTGTCGTACGTAGAAGGTTTGTTATTTCAAAATAGTTCAAAATTGATTGATTGATTGGTTGGTTGGTTGAGCACATCAGTCAAAGGCTTAGAGTTCTCGGCACCTCAGTCTTTATGCTTTTTGTGCTCTTGGTTGTGCCGTTTATGTGAAGAGACCAGTAGCCCTTGTCATTCCCTCCTACACCTCCACCTCCACCAGGAGATCGTCTATGACGAGGTCCCACAGCAAAGGAGATAGGACTCCTCCCTGTGGGCATCCCTTCATTATCCATACCTCCATGGAGTCTCCAAATAAGGTTGTTGTTGTTGTTCTGTTGAAGAGCATGTTTTTCATCCACCGACATGTGGTGTCGACTGCTCCACGCCTTGCGGCAGCAGCTATCATGGAATCAAAGGAGGTGTGGTCAAACGCTCCTAATATGTCAAGAAATGCTCCGAAAGCAAATTCTTGAGTTCCTAGTGCAGCCTCAATTTTCGACACTAGTCGGTGTAAGGCTGTTTCACAGGATTTTCCTGATTGATAAGCATGTTGGTTATAGTGAAGTGGCCTTTCAATGATAAATTTTTCCCGAACATGTCTGTCAATAAATTTCTCCAGTGTCTTCAGCATGAAAGACGACAGAGTTATTGGCCTGAATGACTTTGCCTGGGAATAATCCTTACCTGGTTTAGGAATAAAGACAATTCGGGCTCTTTTCCAAGCAGTTGGAATGTATCCAGTTGCCAGTGATGCTCTGAAGAGTTTACAAAGTACTGGAGTTGATATGATTGCCCCTGCTGCAGATGCGCTGGTATTATACCATCTGGTCCAGGAGCTTTGTATGGCTCAACCTAGTTAATGGCCTAGTTCAATTTGCACTGGGTTATTACTTTGTTGGCAGCACTCCAATCTTCCTTTCTCGCACGAGCTAGGGGAGATGGAGATCTGACGGATAGTTCCATTCCTATCTCTTCAGAATCTGGTAGATGTGCCTGCAGTAGAATCTGTAGGGTCTCGCTACCAGTTTCCATGAAAGATCTATTGGGTTTTAAAATATTACCAATGGGATTGATAGGATCTTTGGCAAGGATTTTCTGGAGTCGAGCCGTTTCTGAGGTTGTTTCCACCTCACCACAGAATTTCCTCCAGTAGTAATATTCTTCCCCCTCTCCTGTCTTTTTCGCGTAGGAGAATATAGTTATTTATGCAACTAGTGCAAAAAGTAACTGTGTATTGCACGCGACGTGAAATTGCACGAGTCGCGTACAATATTTTTTCTACGTTCATGCAAAAACCAAAAAAGTCTTATTTAGCCTGCTCTAAATGGAATAAAAATGGCGTCGATTAAAATGTTTGTCATCAGGACAAAACGCTGTAGTAAAATGACAGATGAGTGCAATAAAGAACTAATTTTTCCACTAAATAGAGCTCAATATAGTTTTGTTTTTTGCATGAACGTAGAAAAT
Source organism: Lochmaea capreae (assembly GCA_949126875.1). NCBI lineage: Eukaryota > Metazoa > Arthropoda > Insecta > Coleoptera > Chrysomelidae > Lochmaea > Lochmaea capreae. The sequence continues at coordinate 26,403,067 of OX421404.1, forward strand.
AGTTATTTATATGATATTTTATTTTGTGATAAGGGAAGTTTGGGACAAAATAAAATCACTTTTAGCAGGTATATATCATACACTATTTTTTCTAAAAACACCATTAAAAGTCCAAATTAACGCATATTTTACATTAATTAATTGATAAAATAATAGCATCGAGATTATCAATTTTGAATCCAATTTAATCTAAAATCTATTCATGAAACAAGTTTTGCCAATGTAAACAAAAACCGAATTTGTCAATAAATTACGAATTATTTTTTCTCGTTCCTTCGTTTTTCGATGGAGTTTCTTATTACAATTGTAGTTTCACTAATTGTGCGTTTAATTGAATAAACACTTCAATTTGAAATATGTTTTTTTCTCGGGGGTAATATCCCTAGTGCATTTAATTTTTTCGGAAAATTGAGTTTCGGAAAAACGAGTTTCGGAAAATCGAGTTTCGGAAAAACCGGTTAAATTGTTTTTAATTCTGTTTGCAGTAGCACTATTCTCTATGTTGCTGTGAGGAGTGTCAAACGATTGATGGTGTTGGCTCGAAGAAGTGTCTATTTTCTGTCTTTTCAAGGGAGCTTCGAAGCTTGTAGATGGTACATTATTTTGGACGGTTCTTAAGGCAGTGGAGTAGTAGAACTAGCCTCTTGACGACGAGAGAAAACCTCTCCAAAATTCAAAGACTAGCCTGTATATGCATAACAGGAGCAATGAGTACATGCCCAACGGCAGCAAAGGAAGTGATTCTCAACCTCACACCATTACATATGGTGGTGGAGAGTGTTGCAGAAAGAACAAGATACAGACTAAGTAGAGAGGGAATCATTAAAAAAAAACCACCTCTTCACTTCTTAGAGATCAGACAACCTGGGACATGCCACAAGATGGTATGATGAAAAAGTATAACTTGTCAAAGAAATTCGTTTCGGAATTAAGCAACAAGAAGGAATGGGATCCAAATACCATTACCAGACTTGGAAAGAATGCCATTCAATGGTACACAGACGGCTCAAAAGCAATAGAAGGAACTGGGATAGGAGTATACGGGCCAGGAACCAAACAATCTGAAAGCTTGGGAGAAACCCCAAGTATTCACGCAATAAGAGAGTGTGCCCAGTTCAATATTGACAAAGGATATAGAAGGTAAAGGATTATCATAATGTCTGATAGTCAAGCAGCCATTAAAGCGCTAAGTTCTTGTGTAATCAGTTCCAAAATGGTGTGGGAATGCCTAGGCAAACTTAATGAACTAGGCGAGAACAATATAGTCACCTTACTGTGGATTCCAGGACACACTGGAATAGAAGGAAACGAAATAGCAGATGCACTAGCGAAGAGGGGGACTGAAATACCCTTTTGGGGGCCGGAACCCTTTTGCGGAATCAGCTCCAATGTAATATTGGAAGAAATAGGTAAAGCCGAAGAAAAGAGAAGATCTGACAATTGGAAAGATCTAGTAGGGTTTAGGCAATCAAAGATTCTTCTGGGTGACTACAACCTGTTGAGATCAAATGAATGCATAAGTCAAAGCAAAACTGCACTAAGAGTTTTAACAGGAATCCTAACGGGACATTGTCGCCTGTATGGGCACCTTAAAAAGCTCAAAATAGTGGAGGAAGAAGATTGTAGGTTTTGTGGAATGGAAGAAGAATCCTCCATCCACATACTTGCGAACTGCACAGCAATTCAGAATCCTAGGGCACAGCACTTGGGAGACTACTGGATAGAAGAGGGACAGTTACCTAAGTTGAGGCCTGCAGATATCCTAAAATTCCTCCGGGAAATAGGACTAATGGAGCTACTAGTGTCTGAGACTCTCCTCAGAAACTAAGTAGAAGTAAGGGGGCACAATAGATCTTTTAGGTCTCAGTGAATTTTACCCCAAAAAATACATACATACATACTTACATACAAGGCAGTGATGATATTTGAATGATGTTGACTGTCCATTTGTAGATACGGTTGGATAGACGCAGATTTTGATGAGTTGCTGCTCGCCTACACCGGCCTTTGCCAGATGAGTAACAGCAGTTTATCGCATAGAATGGTTAGAAACCATCAAGTTTGTTTTTACAAGGCAACATGTCAAACTTGCATGAAATTTTTTCGATTTTTTTTCCGGAAAAACTACTGACAGCTAAGTTGACAGTTGTTATGTAATTTTTCCACTTAAAATTTATATTTGACATACCAATTCTTGATAGCGATTGGTCAAAATTAATAAGAAGAAGATAATCATAAAAATAAATCACTTTTAGCACTAGCATGCGTTAAAAAGTGCAACGTAAACTTATTGATTTATTTCGAAAACCAAGTAAATTATAGAACTAGAAAGTTTTTTTTTCTAATTTAATCCAATAGTGAAAAAATCCGTTCTTTGATGATGCCCTCTCCATTCCTTTATCTTTTGGTAAGCCACTGGGGATTCCCCATACAATTATTAGTCATGTGCGCAACAAAAACTGACTTGCGAAAGGTGTCTCCCAACGAAATAGGTGGTATAAATATGTTTGCTTCATGTATCAGTTCAATTCCAAACTGAGTTAACGCGCCGGTTGTTGTAACAATCCAAGTGCGATAATCAGTTACATGAAATCTAGCGGAAGAGTGTGACTAAATTTAATTTGATTTTTTTTTTAATTGTGATAAAATGTATATGAAAGTGATAGTTTTCGTTATTGCAGTGCTTTCCATTTATGAATGTTCTTATGGGGAGAATTCTTACGAGGAAAATGATTATCAAGCACACAGAAATCGAGTTTCAATTATCAAATATCCATGTGCAAAACCCCAACCTCGCGTGATGTACCTAGACGAAATATTGATAGATGAGGATTTGGAATTTTATACAAATAACGTAGCAGATGTAAGTGTACGTATTTATTTTTTGTTAATTTTTTGGGAAATCAAACCATAATCTTTTTTATATTTTGCATTCAATGTTTCTCTATCGTTCCGTTATCAAGAATATATCAAGTTTTTTTAAAGTTCTTTTCCCTATCTGACACTACGAAAAAATAAGACAATCAATAATATTAAAAAAATATATTTTTCAAATTAATAATATTAATATACTAATTTTTTTTTAATTAAGCCATATTTTTAGTAATTAATTTTTTTTTAATGTTTCCCCTACCTGGCACGTAAAAATTCGACAACTGGAACATCAATAATATTTGAAAGTATTAAAAATTGTCAGATTTTTAAGGCCAAATCAGTAGATCCCATCCCTATATTATGTACAGTAGACCATAATACAATTGATTGTTATTACAAAATTTTTCGCAATCATTTTTATCAAAAAAATAATCTATTATTAGACCTTGAAACTTTGCCAACAATTTCTTGCAGTCTTAAATTTAAAAATATTATTTTCAATTTTTTTTTTAATATTCGGTAGCTGGAATGCTTTGGAATTGTTGAAATAAAATAATTAAAAAGATTATGATTTAATTTACCAAAAATAAAAAAAAATATTTATTAATATACCACATAGAAGATATTATTAATTATTATTATTATTATAGTAGTCAAAAATTTAGATATTGTTTAGGGTAAATTTATCTATTTTTTATATTAAAAGTATACCCCAAATTTGCTGTAAGATCTCAAAAGTTTTGAATTAAGGAAATTAAATACCAAAAATTATTAGACATTTTTCTCACAGTACAAGTCAAAGAAAATATACCTCCGAAGTAGAAGTGAGATAATTTTTTTTTATTACAAAGTTATAACAACTGGAAATCTTTAACAAGGAAATAAACAAATTTGTAAAAAAAATTCAGCCACTTACAATTTTTCAATGTCAACAGCTAGTGTGTAAAGTAATCCTAACTTCACAGACGAATTGCATACAATATTTTTTCTGATAACGAAATTTTTGTCAAAAAACAGAAGTAAAATCCACTTTTTATAAATTTTCATAAGACTATAGCTAGATACAATTGGCCTTGGAAAGTTTTACGCACTCCATATATAAATCTAAAGCATGTACTAGTAGTAGTAGAAAAAATATGTTTCTCTACATTTTCCATCAAAATCTTAAGAAATAATTTCATAGTTAGTTTTCAGATACTTCTACGTAACTTAAATCAAAAATATAAAAGGTTTATTTTCCGAAACTAAATACTCTATATTTTTAATAAGTTTTTTTACTGCACTTTAGACACTATCAAGGTTTCTTCCTCGTTACTGATTTTAAATGGAATTTTACGTTATTAAGAACTATGCACATCCCTAAATAAACGAGAATCTATTAATTTAGATAATTGTAGAATTGAATTACTCACGTTTTACAACAATAAATTATTTTTCATCTATCACTAAAATTATCCAATTGTGTAAAGCTTTGCTATCACCGGTATATCTAAAAATAGTACTACGATAACTTGGTAGAGTTTTTTAACCGTCCTTTGCCGTTACGTCATACATTGTCTAGCTTTATCTCTCATTCATTAAATGGATGGGACGGAATTATGACGTCATTCACGTATTTCTTAACTAATGTCGACGTAAATTTTATTTGTTACTTTTGACAGTTCAGTTGTCATATTTTGATTTGTTCAGTATTTTTGGACATTTTCGCATATGAGCATATAGATAGGTATAACCTTTGGGTTCACCCCAAAGTATAATCGTTTAATACATTTTTAATATATATTATAGGTCCGTAATTTTTTAAATTCAGTAAAAAATCATGCTCAGGGGCGTTAAACATCCTCAAGCTAGAAATTTCAAACAAATCAGTTAAAAAAACGGGGATTTCCGATTGAAACAAAACTAAATTATGTAAAAAAGTATACAACGCATAAAGCAAAATACCATTTTTGGCATTACTAATTTATTCATATACAAACACACCTTAACAAATGTCATTGATTATAATTTTGAGGTTAAGTGTAAAATAACATTCAACTAATATAAGACAAACGTAAAACAGCAGAATACGTCACCGATTATGACGTAACGGCAAAGAATGGTTAAACAAAACTATTGTATTTTTGTCCACCCTGTACCAATTGGAATCAACATGAGATACATTTTTGGAATCAGCTCAGCTAGAGTAATCCGAAAATTGAGACAAAATGGGGGTGTTCCATTTAAAAAAAAATAACGGTGACGTTATTACTCGAAAGTAATTCACCCTGTATATTAGGTATTACGGTAAATTAAAATCAAAAACCGACGTGTTTCAGGATTATTTCTTAAAATGGTCTGCTTAGCTAAAAATGAGTTTGTTTCATACTTTACGGACACAGTGTGTCAATTTTAAAATGGCCGTGTCTATTCATCGGGGCGCCTCGACATATAGGTATATTTGCTATTCATCGGGGCGTGATGCACGCATGCTCATATTCCGCAGCCCCGACGGATAGAATCTCTGTCTATCCATCGGGGCGTAATGCATGCTGACCGATATAACCTACAAAATTTCCCTTAAGGCACAATCTGATAGCTCATTTCTTTTAATAAAATACGAAGGTGGTTTGGTAGGGGTAGGTTTGGTTGGGTTATTATTGGAAATTATTATAATTTATTCTTCAAAAATTGACTAAAAATACGAAGGTGGTTTGGTAGGGGTAGGTTTGGTTGGGTTATTATTGAAAATTATTATAATTTACTTTACAAAAATTGTCATTCGATAAATTCGAACAATTTACCTAGATCCGTAAATTATTAAGTGATTGTTTTTTAAGGATGGAACATATAGTAGGAAGGCAATTTTATAGCTACGAAGAGGTAACTGCTTTTGTTAAACAACTTGAGAAAACTTTATTCAAGTTATTAACTGAAAAAATACCTATAATAGTTCTTTTAGGTGTTTTATTTCACTCAATAGTACCCATGTTTAAGTTCCCGATGGATAGACAAAGATTCTATCCGTCGGGGCGGCGGAATATGAGCATGCGTACATCACGCCCCGATGAATAGCAAATAAACCTATATGTCGAGGCGCCCCGATGAATAGACACGGCCTTTTAAAATATACAATGGCCTAATCTGGTTAACGAAAGGAGATGTCAAAAAAAACACAAACCCGTTTCTAGGATAAAAAGGGGGAGCTAAAATGACATAAGAGTAATGAACTCCCATGAACCCCCTATGCTTTCCAACGGTATAAGTAACAATTATACAGGATGCAGCAATAATGCTAAAACATTAAGTTAAGTTAAAACTAAATAATATCTTGGAATGGAGTATACCTCCAGCTGGATTTACCGCTCAATTGTTACAACAAATCTTTTGACAAAAAGCCCACAGTTTTTCATCTTTTTAATTAATAGAAAAATTGTATATTTGAATATGTTACGTTTTGATCGGATTTCTTAAATATTATAAATATTCGACTCTTATAGGAAGTCTGTTAAAACGGTAGGTAATCTTTTAATGTACCGATTTTAAATTCTCATAAATTTTTTATTACAATTTAAAAGTGATCTGTAATGTGAATTTTTAATTGATTTCTTCATGCACATAAAATATCTGATACGTCTACTGATATAAAGAAATCCATCGATTTTTTTATTAAAAATAATTATTGTGATAAAGTTGATTAATAAAGTTTGGCCACGAGGCAAACATACGACGGGAGTTATCGGTAAAACAACTGCTATCCGTCGGAAAAAGAGAGTACAGAAATCGGTAGTGCGTCGAGATCCTGTAATAATGAAAAATGTGTCCGAAACCGGTTCTGCTTCTGCTTACAGATTTCTTTATCTCGCCTACAAATTGTGAAACGGTGCAAAATTAATTTTACTCACAACCATAGTATCAGTTATACCGAAATAACGCAGTCTCTATTACCCATGTGGTAAAAATAAAACTACTGAATTCGTATAATATTGAAATTATTTCATAATTACCGCAGCCAACATTTTGAATAATACGAATTAGCACAAAATTAAAATAATATCAGACAGATTTTTACCATCACAATTCAGGTAAAATATATCAAACGTCAGGGGTCCCCAATTTCAATGAAATTCGTAAAAAATAATATCGTTTTGTTAATGTTTACCAAATATACAATATTTTCTATATCATCAGTAAATGTTTAAAAACACTATCTCCGATACCTACAATACATGTTGACACACGAATAATTTTTTGAAAAACAAATTTCTCTATGACCTACCTACTTACCTTAGATAAATCAGATAATGCCGATTACAAATTTACTGTACCCACTGTAAAAAGATAAGAAAAAAAAAACCAATATATCAGCAAATAAAACCTAGACATCAATAAACTTTTTTTATTTGGGTTTAAAAATATTTTTCTATACAGGGTGTTATAGGTATATATATTAATCGAAATTAAAACAATGTCATTGGGTAGGTATATTTAATTTCAAATAAAAACCAATTATTTATAGTGTATTCATATATATCAGCACTACAGGCCTATCTGACTTTCGGCTTCGGGATCTTTCACTCGCGCTTTCCATTTTTGTCTCGCCTTTTTCACTTAAAACGGCTAGGGAAGGCAGAGGATTAGTACTAATTAGTACAATTTGTACAATGTGTTCCTATCTATTCTTTGCAATTGCATATACCCCTCTAAGAGACTATTGAATCGATTATTAGACTTATGAGTCTAAGGGACAGATTTATTCAAATTATGACGTTTAGAGTGCCTTCAGATGACAATTAAGGCCGCCACCAGAGGGTGCACTTAACTTCTCTCCCAAGCAAAAAAAATTGTTTTAAACCTGATCATCATAAATGACAGAATAATTCTTACTAGATTCAATAGTTCGTCAAAAGTTTATACCGGGTTGGGATAAAGTATGGAACCAAGTAAATATCTTTTAAACGAAAAGAACGGTATTTATGAAAATTTGCAGGTAAGTGCAATGGAACAAAATGCATCTGATGTATATTTTTTTGTTAATAATATAGTTCCGGTTTAACCGGAAATGCCATCAACTTCTTTAATTTAAATGGGACACCCTATATATTTTTACAGATTTTGAAAGAGTTTAGTGTAAAAAAATTTTGTAAAAACGAGGAATATAGCACTTTAATCAACCTCCTTTGAGTCTTTTGCATTAGAGCAATAAAACTATTTAGATAAACTAATTGATGTTGTTTGTATGAATAGTAATAAATACACGAGTACTGTTTAGTACGTCTTTTGTTCTACAAGCGTTAAATTCTAATTGACGGAAATAAATTTTACAATTTAGAATGGTCCAATTAAGTGAAAAAGAGCGTAATGAAATTTTAATGATGATCGGTTATGGTGATCGTATTAGAACTCATGAAGAAGTGTGTCATATTTTTAATATCCGGAGAGAAATCTTATATCACGCATAACTGGGATGGTAAAAAATTTGCTAAAACCTGGAAGACCGCGGACTGCAACGAACGAAACTGTTAAACAAAGTATTGCAATCGATTTAGAAGAATCACCTCAAACTTCCACCACAAATTTGGCACTAAACCATGGTATCAGTCGACGTTCTGTAGGAAAGATATTAAAAAGTTAAAAGTATCATCCGTATAAGGTAGATACAGTTGGTTCAAGAATTGTCAGACGATGATTTTGACCGACGGCTAGAATTTTGCGAACGGACTTCTGTAATGTCGACGACAATTTTGCTTCTAACATAGTTTGTTCCGATGAGGCAACTTTTTGTTTAAATGGAACAGTTAATCGCCATAACTCAAGGAATTGGTCAAATGAGAATCCTTATTGGATTCATGAAGCACATAGGTACCCAGCATCCACAGAAGCTAAATGTTTGGATGGGAATTGTCGAAAATAGGCTTACAGGCACATATTTATCGACGGAAACTTGAATGGTGACAAGTATATAAATAACGAAATTAGTCCTGCACTTCAACAGAATTGGCAATTACCACAAAATGTTTGGTTGTATGTATGTATGTATGTATTTTGGGGTAACATTCACTTAGACCTAAAAGATCTATTGTGCCCCCTTACTTCTACTTAGTTTCTGAGGAGAGTCTCAGATACTAGTAGCTCCTTTAGTCCTATTTCCCGGAGGAATTTTAGGATATCTGCAGGCCTCAACTTAGGTAACTGTCCCTCTTCTATCCAGTAGTCTCCCAGGTACTGTGCCCTAGGATTCTGAAATACTGTGCAGTTCGCAAGTATGTTTGGTTTCAACAAGATGGAGCACCTCCCCACTATGATAGACATGTTAGGTATTTTCTGGATGCGAATTTTCCAAATCTATAGATTGGACGTAGAGGATTCATAGAGTGGCCTGCTCGTTCTCCGGATCTTAGCCCGTTAGATTGTTTTCTTTGAGGTTATCTAAAATCACGTGTTTACGCTAGACGACCAACAAACTTACAGGAATTGAGACAAAGAATTATTGATGAATGTGAACTAATACGTGGAGAAGTCTTGGAAAGAGTGACTCAAGAATTTGTTAATAGGATGGCATATTGTCAGCAAGTAAACGGCGAGCATTTTGAACATTTGAAGTAATTTTTTTTCTCATTATTCTAAAATAATGAAATGTACACCTATTGTACAACCAACAGTGAGTTATTCCTCATTTTCACACATTTTTTTACACAAAACTCAGTATATGTCCCATTTAAATTAAAGAAGTTGATGGCATTTCCGGTTAAACCGGAAGTATGTTATTAACAAAAAAATGTACATCAGATGCATTTTGTTCCATTGCACTTACTTGCAAATTTTCAAAAATATCGTTATTTTCGTTTAAAAGATATTTACTTGGTTCCATACTTTATCCCAACCCCGTATATCAGTTCCAGACGAAAGTAATTATTTAATAAATGCGGTAAGCTCACGGAGTCTGGAACCAATTCAACATTTTTTGGGTTGGAGGAAGTGTTCGATTGACTCCTTTGCTTACACTGAACCGTAAGTAGGATACCCCATTTAATGTAGGAAGAAGCTAGACTAAGTTCACAAATGTCTGGAAGTGGACCATGATTTTAATAAGAATGTAGTAATGTGATCAATTGCACTTTTGCAAAATAAATATAATAAAGTAGTTATTTGATATAATTATTGTTATTTTCTATGGGTATAATTGATGATATTTTTATTGTTAATTTGTTGATTGAAAAAATGCTAGAGTGATTCAAAGTCGATCTAACTTTATTATATAAATAACTATTGTAAGGGCTTTCCGAACCGTACGATTTACACAAGCTCGACAAGGAAAATATGAGAAAAACAGCTTGAAAGAGAGAGAAAGAACAACTGTGCGTGGCCAGCGAGGGCGTGTATTTAGTTCCAGAGGCCGGCCGAATGTCCACTGCCCCCCCATTTCAACCGCATGCCATTGTATTTGAAAATGACACTGTTGCCGGATGGAGTTGTTTGGTTTTGCCTAATAGTGCACGAGCTCGAAAAGGAATCAACGATGATGAGACAAAAATATCATTTTTTGTACAAATTAGTCTGCGCTTCTGGCAACAGCGGTTGAAATGGGGGGGCAGTGGACATTCGGCCGGCCTCTGGAACTAAATACACGCCCTCGTTGGCCACGCACAGTTGTTCTTTCTCTCTCTTTCAAGCTGTTTTTCTCATATTTTCCTTGTCGTGCTTGTGTAAATCGTACGGTATGTAATCTCTATTAAACCATCTATCACCATTGTATACTATTAAATATTAACATTTTAAAATATTTAATATTTCAATTTTTTTGCAGATAATGCCTTTTTCGACAGTTCTTCATAGGTGCGATGCTACTGGATGTTGTCAACATTTTAAGAAAAGATGTCGAGCTAATAAAACAGAAAACGTACCACTAGTATTTCATCTATCTAACGAAAATATAAATGAATTTCGGACTTATACTGCAGTTAATCATACGTTATGCTCTTGTCAATAGTGTCGACTCCGTTGAATAAAATATTATTTCGACAGAAGTCAATTAAATTTAGTCCAAGCAATAAGTAATATTTAACAAAAATCCTAGTAAAAAACGGATTTTGATACGTTTTGGACACGCAAAGGATTTTCAGTAATTTGTTATAAACATTTGAAACGAAAAAATCCTCCCCTGTTTAGTATTTTTCATATACCGGAAAAAGTACTGAAGTAATCTCAATGGTATGAATAGATAAATCGTAGTTAATTAAAATATGAACAATATGAGTGGTCGAACGAGGTAATCTGATAATTGGGAGCCGAGGAAATTCGGAAAACCCGTAAAATTAGTCATTGTTTTCAAAAATTTATATTTTCGTCATTTTTCAATTTTAAGATCTGAAACTTGGTACAAAGAAAGTTCTTTTTATAAACTTTATATGTGCAAAGTAGAGACGTCAAGAGACGCTTATTTTTGTCTCGATTGTAATTGTAATTTGTTCGTGTGATAATTTGCAGCGTGTCTGGATGCGTTATCGATAGTCCGATTTTGAAGTTTAAAACGGTTTTGAAGAGTATGAATGTAGAGCAACAAAACGTATATTTTCGATTTGTAATAAAATTATGCGAAGTCGGCTAAAAACACTACCGAAAATGACCGGTTACGGCGAGCGCCAGAGTGCTTGTGTTATAGTATGCCTCTACTGAATCCCCGCTACCGACTTCACATTATTTTATTAAAAATCGAAAATATACGTTTTGTTGCTCTACACCTATACATTTCAAAACCGTTTTCAAATTTAAAATCGGACAATTTATAACGCTTCCACAGACGTTTCAAATTATCACATCGAATATTTACAATTGCAATTGTGGTAAAAGCAACCGTCGCCTGGCGTCTGCTCTTCGCACATATAAAGTTCTTATGAAGAACTTCCTTTGTAGCAAGTTTCAGCTCTTACAATTGAAATTTTCTGGTTTTTCCGAATTTCCTCGGCTCCCAATTATTCGATTAACTCGTTCGACCCCTCATATTGTTCGTAATTAAATTACCTACGATTTATCTCTTTATACCATTGAGATTACTTCAGTACTTTCTCCGGTATATGTAAAAGACTAAAAAAAAGGATTATTTTTTCGTTTTAAATGTTTTAACAAATTACTGAAAATCATTTGCCTGTCCAAAACATATCAGTTTTTTTACTAGTATTTTAGTCAAAAATATTATGCTTGACCTATAACCAGTCGTTAAATTTTAACGGTAATTAACAATTAGCCGTTTAAAAACTTAACGGTGGAAGTGGCTGTAACAGAACTAAATAAGTTTGTGATAAAGGATAATCTGTGATATTATTGTTAATAAATTATTGAATGATATGTGTGTTTATTTTATTTATTTATACACTCCCTATATTTACGAAAGCATAGTAAGGCAATCAAATAACCTTCATGTGTAGTTTTAACCCACACTAATTGGATGTATTCTAATATCAATAGAATGTAGTGTAGAAGAATGTTGACTAAAACATTTGATTGGTACACAGGGTGGACCGGATTTAATTGACGTATACAGAGATCTCGTAAATCGCAATAAATACATTATCGAATAAATGGTTTGGTATATTAATAGGAAATTGGATGCTTCAAAAAAAATTTGAAATATCTCGACTAGTTGCCGAGATATTTGAGAAAATCTGAAAATGGTCCTTTATGACAAAGTGGCGTTCCCTCAAATGTTATAAATTTTGGATATGATGTTGTACTCGACTTCTTGACCAAAAGTGTCCATGGGACCAATTCAATCCTATGACTAGTTTCCGATATACGGGGTATTAAAGTTGAAAAATCCTTGATTTTCGTGACCACGTAATTTTATTATTAACAAATAAATATGCATTTTTAGTTGATAGTACCATTGATATGTTCTAGTTTATCGTAAACTTACACATAAATAGATCTAAATGTCAACATATACAGGGTGGGACTCGCTTATATAAGGACGAATTTTTGGAATTCTAGGAAATTTTTATATTGAATGAAAACAAGGTCAGAAATAAAAAGTTACTCCATACTTAATGTTCTGGCATCAAATATACTAATTCTAGAGGTATTCCGTACAGAGTGATTCTTAATCCAGCCTGAAATTAGTTTTTTTTTCTATATGAAAAGAACCATTTTCGGATTTGGTCAAATATCTCCGAAACTAGTGAAGATATTTTTAATTTTTTTGAACCATCTAATTTCCCATTAATATACCAAACTTTTTCTCCTTTTAATCAATATTGTATCTATTGTGGTTCACGAGATCTCTGTATACGTCAATTAAATCCAGTCCACACTGCATATGTAATATATAACCAACAATTCTGGTTTCTAATTAGAAGGTAGATATTAATTATCCGTCCAGAAGCTATGAGAACGTAATCCTGGACTGAAAACAACGCTGAAATCACATTAACCCCTGTGAAGGGATTGCTAAGAATTCGATAATAACGACATCTCCACAACTAACCACAAACCAAAATTCTATATTGACAAAAAACTGTAACGTAGTTATTAAATACTCTGTAATATTTTATAGAGAACGTTTTATTAATCAAGAAATATGTACTCCAAAAATAGACGTTAGCGTTGATTGATAATATAATCATTCAACGACGTTAGTTACTTCTGTCACTTTAGAACTGACATGCGTAAGTTGTGCCTATAAGTACCTTAACGTACTTATACCATATATAACAAAAACCATCTCGGTTTTGTAGTTATTTACTTAATTACAGTTATGTTGTTGCATAAATAACTATTAACGCATTTTTCCCCATCTCTATCAATACTATGTACACACGTCACTCAACGGTACACATTACAATCATTGGACAGACAACATAATGAACATTCATCTAAAAAACATGTCACTTAATTTCGTAAACTGAAATATAACTTGCCGATCTTTCTACATGCCGGCTAAACTTAATACGTTTCCTCTTAGCACATGGTGTTATTTATGGACCCAAAATACCAATTAGTTGATTAAAATTTATTGTTTTTATAATTTGCCATACAATTAACGTATCTAAATCGTTTTGCGACCGGTTTTTTTTAAACATTATTTAATCTAAGCGACTGCGAATGTGATATTTAAAAATACAATGTGTAACCATCTTCTGTATGTTCCTTGTGGTGTATTCAATATTCTTTTTGTTGATTATTTTGGGAAATTAAACAACAAATCCCAAGTTGAGTCTACGAAAAAGACCAGTGGAGGTTGGTTTTTGCAAGAGTCACAGAAAATATTTAAGCAAAACAAAATGAATCCATTCAAACCGAAATTTATTCGTACCTTGGAAGATTATGATTATGACACAAGGTTAGACTTTTGTGCGATGATTGGGAAAAAACTTATGCATGACCGATTCTTTCACAATTATATTTTGTTTTCTGATGAAGCAACGTTTACAGCAAACGGAGTCGTTTCTTCCCAAAATTGTAGAAATTGGGCTAATGAAAACCCGAGCTACAGGATTAACTGTAATAGACAATTTGCTAAAAAAGTTGGGCAGTTGTAAATTGCAGCGCTTGGTAATCCTTAATCCGTATACCTGATAAGAGTTGATAATAGAATCTGTAAATTGCAGCAATGGTCAAATTTGAGATTTTAATCCGACTTGTAAATTGCAGCGTTTAAATTATTTTAAGAATTTCACTAAACAGGTGTTACAGCTTATCTATTCCTGGAGTTGTTATAGATTAAGAACCTATCTAATTGGTGGCGCAACTCAATGTCGCCCCCGTTATGGGGTTGTCCACCCCTTTACCTATAGTAGATTTTATATTTTATCATTAGTTTTTGCTATCTAACATGAGCGAAGTAACAGAAATTGTTAATGAACGTGGAAACGTGTTGTTACTATTAAGTAACTATAAGTTCTTTAAAAAAGAAACGTTGACATCTGGAGAAGTCAAGTGGTGTTGGAACACAAGGAAGTGCACCGCCAAGATCTACATCATTGAAGATGGACCCGAACGGATAATTTCAAGGAAGAATTTGGAACATAATCATCAGAGTGACGAGAAAAAAATTCAAAAGCATATTGTGAGTGTTTCTTGTAAACGTAAAGCGACAGAAGATATTTCTGTAAAGCCAGCAAAAATATGCCGTGGCATTTTAAAAAACATTTCGGATGTTCATCTTGCCGTTTCTGATGTGAAATCTATTATGGACACCCATTCTGATTTGGAGTCAAACATTTGGAACACAAATTGTGGTGAAAACTATTAAACAACAGCAGTGACAACATTATAATATTTTCGTGTGTAACCAATTTAAAGTTTTTATGCAACTTCTGTGACATTATTTACGCCGATGGAACATTTTCATACTGTACTCGCTATTTTAAGCAACTGTTTACAATTCATGGCTACAAAAATGGCCACTATTTACCTTTGTTGTTTTGTTTAGTTAAAGATAAAACATGCGACTACTACAAAAAATGTTTAAAATTTATTGTAGATATATGTGCAAAAAATGACTTAGTTTTTAAGCCAAGCAAAATAGCTATTGATTTTGAACAAGCTATCCACTCAGCCGATATAAAAATAATTGGATGTCGTTTCCACTTAAGCCAATCATGGTGGCGCAAGATTCAAGAACTAGGTGTGGCAAAAGAGTACAAAGATAAAGATTCCGAGATAGGAAAGTTTTTAAAATATACTTTTGGTCTTCAGTATCTTACACCCGCCAAAGTAGGAGATTGCCTTGTTTTTGACTTGGGAGAAATACATCCACCAGACAGTAGGGTTACCCAATATGTCGACTATTTAGAAAATGTGTATGTGTCAAAAAGTGCCCTTTTTCCTCCTGAAATTTGGGCATCTGCTTCACCTAGTATGTGTCGGACAACCAATGCATGTGAATCCTTTCACGCTCATTTTAATGATAATTTTTATAGTAATCACCCATCATTTTACATATTTCTGGAAACATTGTAACAAATTTCAAATAGATACTTATATTAAAATAAATAACATTGATACTGTTAAGCTTCCAAATACTCGAACCCGGAATAAATTTAATTTCTTAGATATAAAGTTAAATCTGTATTATAAAACAAAAAGTATAACGAGATTGCAATTTGTAAAACAAGTATGTCATTATTTTGGAAATGCACATAATATGTACATTTATTGTAAATATTGTTTTTGATTTTATTATAGCGCTTATAGTATACTCGTATGTATGTGTAAAGTGTATTTGGTCATCAATTAATAAATATTAAAAAGTATTTTTCTTTTCTTTAGTATAGATAAGTAATGCAGTATAAATAATCTACGGTTTGTTTCAAGTTTAACTCAGTAGGTTTTCATAAATTTTGCCGCTGCAATTTACAGGTAAGATTAACGCTCTTTGTTGGCCGTGCGCTGCAATTTACATAGTTACTACGAACCCATACATGACCATTCGCTGCAATTTACATGTAAGGATTATAGAAACTCTGACCGCCGCTGCAATTTACAATCGCCGAAAAAGTTAATGTTTGGTGTGCGGTTTTACCGGATCGAGTAATCGGACCGTGTTTTCTGGAAGATACATTAAATCAGGAGGTATATTTGTATTTGCTGGACAACTTCTTAATACCTGAATTAGAAAATATTCCCTTGGAGCAAAGGCGTAAAATGTACTTTCAACATGATGGATGTTCCTCACTTTCAACTTTGCTAATTAGAAGCTGGCTGGATGAATATTTGCCTGGGCGATGGATGGGACGTTATGGAAATGCTGCGAAATACTTACAAAGAATTTAGAAAGAGAATTGAGAGATGTTTTGAAGCTGAGGATATATTGAATAGATGTTATTTGTTTACTTAGTGTGACACCTCCATATATCGTTCATGTCCATTGTAGCAACAGAAATTTATTTTTTAATAATTTTACAATAGTTAAAAGTAAAATTAAAAAACTGTTTGTAATAAGTGTACACAACTATACAAGTTATCTATCTAATACTAGGTTTAAAATAATTTGCACTGGAGTGTCTCATAATTATTATTTCAAACTTTTTAAACTGACACCACGTGATCAAAAAAACTGAACTATTTGCACTTTAACCGGTGTGAATTATCGTACTCAGCTTGTATTGTTATTTTTGATAGTGATTATAATTCTTGAATAGTTAACATTGTTGTCAAATATTTATTAAAGAATGACAATTTGAAAATTATTTATAAAAGTTGGCTATAAAATGAGACTGGTTATGAATAACTTGAATTTTATTTCATTTTATGGGGTTTCAGAACAAGCAAAACTTTTTATCAAAAAGGATATTTTTCACTAAAACTTGTTATGTTTATAACTCCCTTTTACCCCAATTGAAACAGGTGAGGGTTGGAGTTATCTTTTCAGTGATATTAAATTTTATATCAAATGCCTCTCAAAGTTTATGCCAAAGTACTTATGTACTTAAATCTTATATGCCTCGAGCACCTCTAGGAGGTCATGCATCAATTACCGTCCCTAGGAGGTTGTAGGATGTGCGATCCAGAAAGTTTGCTGGGTAGCAGTGAGGGAGAATAAAAGAATGCCTGAAAACCCATTGTTGGTTATAACGATGTAAAAGGGAAAATCATAGTTGATGATGATGACTTAAAATAGTTGAAATTTGGCCTTTCAGGTAGGTAGATAGTAAAGTATATAAATCCACTAGCGTGGGAATCAGCCTATGATATTTTACAAAATACTTTGTCTACTTTTCCAGTTTTGGCTTTAAAAATCCGATTTCAATCGAAATTCACTGAGACCACATGGCCCAAAGAAAACCAGCCTTTTTACGACCAAAGCAAAAAAAACCCAAGGAACAGCAAACGGAAAGTGTCAGTTCCTTTACTAGGGAATTAGTGGTGATCAATTGATCAACTAAACCATAACCAAGGTAGGCACAATTATGCTAATTTGAAGATTGTGGAAGAGAAGAAGATCCTTTCTCAAGGTCAACCTCTATTGTAAATGACAATGTAAACATTGTGAAAGGTTAATAAATAATTGAAAATAGTTTTCGTGACTTGATTGATAGGTAAGTGTTTACCCTAATGGAAAATAATTTATGGAATTTTATGAGTTTCTTCAAACCGTAACAAACTAATATTTAAACATGTTTCACCTATAGGATACCCCATCCGTGGTGAACTATTTTCTAATTAATTTCAAACGAAACGAAAAAACTAAAGGCAGTCTCAGTTTACCATTAATAAAATTTTATTGAATAATATAGCAGCTGTGAATAATATATCACTAGCATCCTTGTTTAAAGTTTGTTTTGCAAACTAAAACCATAGGGCATGTCCACGTGACGTCATGCCCTGAGGAATCTGACATGGAACATACAACATCTGATAATAGACAAGCGTTCGTTGCTCAACACGTGGTTCTTAATAGTTATTTGATTTTGATTTAGTGATTTTTTCGACGTTGTTTTAGTTGCTTAGGTATTTTAAAAGTTATATATAACTGTTTATAATAAAAAGGATCATTGAATCAATACAAAACAACCAAATTACAAATCTGAAATCTAACCAAATAATTGTTTTTCCTCAGGGGTATTGTCAACTGTCAGTTGATGGACATGCCCTATTGTTAGTCAATGCTAAAACTAACCTATAAGCAAATAAAAAGAAGAATATTGGATAAACTTCATTTACTAAATAGAGGAGGAGTTAGACTGAACTCCTCTATACGCGCATTTAGTACGCGTCATAAATTGTCATATGTCAAGATTTTGGATGCAAACAATCAATAAAATTTTGGCTATTCTATTTACAAGTGTTTTAGAAATATATTTGCTGTATTATTGTATTAATACTATATAACGATTAAAAAGGTATGAACATGATATATTTATTAATCCTTAACTAATTTAACACAATTATAGAACTTTGTTTGCATCCAAAAACTTGACATATGGCAGTTGTGACGTTTTCACTAAATGCGCGTATTCTCATACATAGTCCAGTTATGACAGACGTCACGGAAAATGGTTTTTATGCTGTACGAACTATAGTTATTTAACTACTAAACCCACATAGTCCAGAATAATAGGAATTTATACCCTGCGACCCACAAAGTGAAGCGGTTGGACCTTGCGTGTATACAGGTTGTCCTACAACGTTTCCTCCTGTCCCGTAATTGCATGCGATAAGACAGCAATTCCAATTATTTGAGTCCTTATAAAGAGTTACACCACATCCTACTTCCTTAGTATTTGCCCATATTAGTTGTGTATAGTGTCCTACTACACCTTTTGAGGAACTAAAAAATAAAACATAATAATTAATTCCAGTACAATTTTTTGACTGAAAGTAATGTGAAATATTATTGCGAATTTAAGGTGCATTGTCCCTGGAGCGACTCTTGCGATAGTAGCTTAGCGATAGTAGCTGCGCGACAGTAGCTCAGCGATAGTAGCTAACCACGTCATTGCCGCTGAAGCGATTGTTCTAGAGCGAAGTGGTACCATGAGTTCGAGGCAGAAGAAGTTGTTTTTGAAATACCTTATGGTTGAGGAAGTTGACGATGAAGAAGTGATCGAAATGCTATTTGCGCCACGAGTTGTTACACATGACATATTTGCAGCAAGACAAGAAGAAGGCTACTTTAGGATATTAATAACTAACCATTTGCTAAGTGACGACACACTGTTCTCAGAATTTTTCAGACTTTCAAAAGACCAGTTTCAGTGCACACTCGCTCCACGACTGTAACTGAGCCTGCCCTCAGACCAGACTCGCTACTGTCGCCAACTACAGTCGCTGCCGCGCCAGTCGCAGTCGCGTCAAGGACAATGGTCCCATTTGAAACAACGCTTACCAGTGATGAGCTACTGTCGCTCAGCTACTATCGCAAGAGTCGCTCCAGGGACAATGCACCTTTAAGACGAGAAGTTTCTATAAATATTAGGGCGTTTCATTTTTATTCGATTTTTTTTTCGGTCCTACTTGAAAACCTGATAATTTATAGAAAAAAAATATATTTATGTTTGAAAAAAAAAATCCAAGTGAATTAGAGATTTCGCTCATTCAAAAATTCGATTTCCGATTTAAATAATACCAAAAAATCGAGTTGAAACCGAAAAAAAAAATGTTGATAAAAAGGAGTGTACAGTTTTTGTAAAGAATTTAATTTGCTACAAAAAAGTTCGTTTGAGCAAACACTCTCCAATCAACAGTTTTTGAGCTGGAAAGGTTTAATCTTACTCTAAATAGTATTTACAATAGACACTGTAAAGTTATAAAATTGTTATTTATAGATTATATTTTTTGTTTAACAGTGCCATATTATCCAATAGACTGACTAGGCTATAGCCTAGGGCGCCGTGAAATAAAAAATCGCTGACTGACGACTCACAATTCGTGCAAATCATAATAATATTTGCTGTATTTTTTTTGTGGAGATCGAAGAATTAGAGTAGGTATATATTACTTGAATATGTTTTGTAAGGTACCAATTCTAAACAAAACCTATAGGTGGGAAATAATGAAAGAGTGTTTTTAACAGGTAACAAAACTGTGAGTGGGTCAGAACTACATGTGTCTAAAAAACTTTCAGCTACTAGATGGTCAACTAGAGTCGATGCTTGCGTCGCTCTTTATGACAGTTTCGATGCTTTTAAAGAAGGTTTGAATTTTATTGTGATCATCTAAAACAAAAGCCGACGAAAAGGTATACAGTCAAACCTCGATATAACAAATCTCAAGGGACCAAACCGAAAATTCGTTATATCGAGTATTTCGTTACAATGAGGTTCGTTATATTGAGGTTAGGTTAGCTGAAAATTCACTACATCGAGGTTCACAAACGTATTTTTTGTACTGTACGTTTGTTTACGTTCGTTATAATGAGGTGCAGTTCTGCGAACAGTCTAGTGATTGCAATAAACCTAGCGCCATCTATATGCCAGGCACGGGACTCTTCAGCCTATGTAATACGTCATCGCACGCATTTTTTTACATCGGAAATCAATTTTAATTATTATTTATTTTCAAGCACACATTGGTATGGAATTTTCTTACCGAATACCACACGAGGTCAAATTAAATCCGGAAATAATGTGACCTCTAGTGAAAATTTATAGTATGCATATTATGTGCAACGTGTTCATTTGCTACCCAATAACTACCCGCACCGTATTTATATCTATTTATTGAAGTAAATACTTACCAAGTTCCAAATTTGGATAAACACGTATTATTATAATTAGCAACTTCATTATACCAACTTATAATGGACTGGTTTAGTGATGTTTGATAATTCAAAGGTCCTGTAGATTTATAGATTGCCATATTTTGACCCACCCAAGAATAAGTAGCTGAAAGAACAATAACCATGTCATTAGAATTTTGTTAACAATACCTTTAAGTACTGCTTCCGCTGAAATGAGTTTTTCAAAATTGAAACTAATTAAAATACCATATTGTTTAGTTTTTATGTTTTCATTTTACCCAAGTTACAGACATTACGCAAGATCTGGCAACACCGAAGTGAAAAGACAAAAGTGTGCCTGCCAGCCAAAAAAAATCACTCTCTCGCGCGACTGTACTGTCAAAGTGACAACATATTATTCACAAGCTTTTGTATTTAATAAATTCAATAAAACTATTAAAATATACAGTCCACTACAATTTATTACAATTATTCAATACATATGTCAAGAAAGACTTCCAGCTTTGGCAGTTTTATCTATTGAAGCAGATATAGCATCTAAGATAAATTATGAACTAATAATTTTTTTTCATTTTTGTTTTTTGGGCCAAAATAATTGTATATTTTCTTCAAGAACAACTTAATAATAATGGTGAGGGCAAGGAACATTACACGTTAACGTATCAATTGTTTTTTGTTTTCATTTGTCGTCGTAATTTCATTCCTATAGAAGGTACCTACAAACCGGACAACGGGAAGAGCGAGGGCTGGCAGTCTGACAAATGGAACTCGGGACTCGGACTGAATTCTTAAAAAAAAAAACTTTATTTCGCCGTTAGACGGAATTTAGGTATCAAATGTCAGCTGTCCGCCGCTGGGGCCCTCAGGACGGTGACAAACTAGGTATGTAATATTAGCTTTATTCGGGTTTTTGTTTCTGGACAGTCCGTAAACCAATCTGGAATTGCGCAGAACTAGTTGCGTACTTTATTCAGTCCTAAGAACTATTTTCGGACCGTTTAAAATTGAACACAATTTGAAAAAACCCGAACATTCCGCATGGTCTATAGAACTGAACTAACCTAACTAAATTGACAACTGTTGTTATGTATCCTGTATCAACACACAATAAACAAACCTCTTCCTCCTCCTTTGCAAATGATTTGAGCATGCGTAAAAAGTAATCCGAAAATCGTCTTAACTCGAGACTTGGGACTGGCTTAGACGGTTTTCGAACCGTCCAAGAATTACTCGAAAATAAACCCGAACGCCAAACTGCGGGTGTCAGAACCGTCCTGTTAAAACTCGAACAAGCCAATTTCTACTGCGCAAACTCCGGACAGTCTTAGAACAGTAGTTGCTTGAACCCTATAATGTTCCGCCGCGCTTGCGCAAGTTATAGCATTTTCGGCAGATTTCTGTATATTTGGTATAAACTTCCGCCCCAATTCTAATTTTAAATTCATAGTTCCGTCGGCGGACCTCTAGTTACACCATAAAAAGAAAGAGCTATTTGTTCCGATGACACAGAAGTAACATTTTAAATTCATTAGAGCATTCCAGGGTATAATAGTTAGACTTTAATTAACAATTAGTTCTTGAAGGTATCGATAATGTGGAGAAAGTATGGAATGCGGGGAGAAAGAGATAAGGTATTTTCTTTTCGATTTCCAATTGTTTTAACGAAGCGAGGTAACTATTTAATTAATCTCTAGGTGCAACGGATTAGTGCTTTAAAACGGAGCTATTTCACAACTTTAAACTTGGCTTGTGTGTACTCCGATTAGTCAGTGTACCTATATCAGTGAACTTTTGTTCAAAAAACACAAACAAGCAGGATTCAACTAATCGATTTTCGGTTGTCCTCCAGCACAATATGGCTGGCACGTGCTCTGGAATGGTCTATTGCTACCATAAACTGTTTACTTACGTGTTCTTCTACATGCATCGTGTGCAAAAACGCATTCGTTTGTGTGACACTGAGCAATAGTTGCAAGTTCAGAATTATACATCTATAACAAAAAAAAATTATTAATATTCAAAAAACTGACATTAACTTTGAAGTTGTCTCTTCTAAAATATTCAGATCTGTATTGACAATTATATTTATAAAATGCAGTTGTTTCACTCATCATGCAGAGAAGGAGTCTCTAAACGCCGAAAATATTAAATTTTTTCGTCGAATCTCTACTATGATCCTTCTCCACGCAGACGGTATTGGAAACGGTGGAGAAATGGTGTAGGAGGGAGTACCTAAAGGTGAACCCTGCAAAAACTGCGCTCATTTCTTCTGCTAGAAAAAGGAACTAAAACTGCCAAGCCTCCTCAACCTGCAACGTCTAAGTCAGAAGGTCAAGTGAATGGAGACAAGAAGTCAAGTATCTAGGTTTGACTCTAGACAGTAAACTCTTGTGGAACAAACACGAAAAGGAGATTGTATACAAGGCAAAAATGGCTCTATTGGTGTGCAAGAATCTGGCAGGGAGAAATTGGGGCTGTAACCCAAAAATCTAGATGTACACTGCCATAGTGAGACCAATGATCACTTATTGAGCCATTGCGTGGAGTAGCAGAACGACGAGAGAGAAAACCTCTCAAAAATTCAAAGACTAGCCTGTATATGTATTACAGGAGCAATGAGAACATGTCCAGCGGCAGCCATGGAAGTGATTCTCAACCTCACACCACTGGTGGTGGAAAGTGTTGCAGAAAGAACGAGACTAAGTAGAGAGGGAATCATTGAAACAAAAACACCTCCTTACTTCTTAGATATCAAAAAACCTGGGACATGCCACATGGTATGATGAAAAGGTATACGGAATTAAGCAGCAAGAAGGAATGGGATCCAAATACCATTACCAGACTTGGAAAGAATGCCATTCAATGTTACACAGATGACTCAAAAGCAATAGAAGGAACTGGGATAGGAGTGTACGGGCCAGGAACCAAACACTCTGAAAGCTTGCGAAAAACCCCAAGTATCTTTCAAGCGGAAATTCACGCCATAAGAAAGTGTGCCCAGTTCAATATTGACAAAGGATATAGAAGGCAAAAGATTATCATAATGTCGCATAGTCAAGCAGCCATTAAAGCACTGAGCTTTTGAGTAATCAGTTCCAAAATGGTGTGGGAACGCCTAGGCATGCTCAATGAACTAGGCGAGAACAATATAGTAACCTTACTGTGGATTCCAGGACACGCTGGAATAGAAGGAAATGGAAAAGCAGATGGACTAGCAAAGAGGTGGACTGAAAGACCCTTTTGGGGGCCGAAACCTTTTTGCACACCTACATGACAAAACCAACCCAAATCGCTGCCAATCAGGCGATAGGAATAAAGCCAAGGATTGTACAAGGGATGACTTCCCCAAGGACCTAATGAAAAAACTTAAGGATGAGATGCCAAGGTCACGAAGCCTCTGACTGGTGGTGCAGAACCAATGAATCAACCCCCACACAAACTTGTTTATTGGATTTGTTTAAATAATAGCTTTTCTTTAGATAGACTAAGTAAAAAAATGGTGTAACAAAACTTTCCCTTTATTTCCGAAATCCTAATTGTGACAATCGTTAATACATCTGCTCTTCTTAATACTTTTTATGGCCAAAAAAAAATGTTAGACAACGTTTAATTGAAATTTATTAGATTCTCATACTGTTTCAATGGATTGGCGACAAACTAATCCGGCTATGACGACAACATTCGACTATTGGGATTTATGTTGTATATAGTTTTGAATTTCAAGTAGGAGGCAATTTCATACAACTATCTAGAACCACATTTAATATTTTCGTGAATCTGTTGGTTAGTAAAAACATTTATTTACTTAATTACAGTTTTCTGTCAAACATTTTCATAATTTAGTAAACCGTGTTATCAATAGACCTCAAAGATACCGGTCTACAAGTGATTTACAAACGTGCACATATCCTAACTCCGTTTAACTTAGAAGTGTATTTTAATGTCTGCCGGAGCACATAGCCCGGGAAGTAGTTGTTGATTCTTAGTGAACGGTCTTTGTTATTTGAAAATTAAGTTTCAAAAACTTTGTAGGGCGTTGATAGTATCAAACTATTATTTTTGGCGTCTATTTATTTACAGGTTTATATCTGTGGTGTGGTCATTGTTCTTTGTGACCGATAAAGTACCTAATAGTGGCATATACAACCAATGTTTAAATGACAATACTGACAAAAATAAAAATCTTACCAATGCTTTCATATCTGCAGCTGGTGGTTGAGATCCTTGCGCTTCTTCACCCTTCGCAACTTTGTTTCTCAATGAATTATGCGTAGCTAATACCATTGCTACATCATTAGTTGTTAGTTGTACTGCTTGATAGCCTGAGGTACAAGAAGTACCAGCACCACAATTCTGTAGATGTTAAAAATACATTTAACTGAAGTCATTTTATATTTTGAATAATAGATTAACAAGAAATTCTAAATATCTCTGAGAATCTCTTACCGCAAAATTCATATTTCTAAAAATGTATTTTGAATATCAGTAGGATGCTCCCTTATTAGAACCATAGAACTAAACAATGGTTTTGCGGCTAGAACCAATAGATAGATAACTTGTGAAACATTGCTAGCTCCAAAACGGAACATGCATACAAATAACTATTGTCGAAAACCAGAGCTGCCAACAGACTGGCAAGAGACAACAAAGTGTCTCTAATATGGGTGCAGGTCATGAAATGGCTGACCAGTTAGCTAAAGAAGGCTCCAAAGGAGACTTCATAGGTGTCACAAAAGATTGCATAAGAGGGGAAATCGGGAACTGGCTAGATAGGGAACACCAACTCAAATGGAAGTCGACACCAGGTCACCTCTATACAAAGAGTTTACTGAACAAGGTAGACAAGGAACTCTCAACCAGGCTATTGAAACTGAGTAAGAGACGTTTGAAGACAGTTACCGACCTGGTGGCTGCGCCCTGAGAAAACATCTGCACAAAATGGGCAAAGTTAGTGAACCTATGTGCAGAAAATGTGAACTCTATGATGAAACACCTACTCACAGTATGCTTCTGTGAGAACTTACATGGACTCAGGCGGAAGCTCTTTGAAGAGGAAATAATACAACCATTACAACTACTGAAAATCCCTCCAGTCAAACTAGTGGCCTACATAGAAGACACAAAGCTTCTGGAATGAAAGTAGATAACATGGGAAATGGTACACAGATTCAGTTCAAGTGCCTGGGCTGTTGAGCACAACCCAATCGAATGAATGATTGAACCAGAGCAGCTTGACCTTCGTAACATTCCTAGCGTCAACCATTCAGTTTTAAAACAACCAAATATTTTCCAAATGAAACGAATCTCCATGTTGTGTTTCTGACACATCTATACATGCCCTCTTTGACTACGGTTTTGAATTTGCTTTGTAATATGATGACCAAATCGTCCGCATATCCCAAGACAGTATGATGTTCCTTTTTGAGTCCTCCTATCAGCGCGTCGATTTCAAGTTTCCTTCCCGAGGACATCCTCTTGAAACCCGGTCTGATAATGTTGCACCCATCAAGGCTGATGAGATCATGCAGTCTATCCATCTGCATATTTTTCGTGAATTTGCTTTTGTCAAATCACCTTCGTGAGAGGTGTTATCAAAACCAGCCTCTATATCGAGGAAAACTGCTAATAATAATAATTTCTAAGTAATGGAGTGCTATATCTGTGAATATTTCTATTCTTAATGCATATAGATTGATTAGTTTGGCACCACCAGTCAGGCTTTTGGTTGTATAATTTAGGTGAAGAGACCAGTAGTCCTTATCAGGCAAAATTTTTCACTACGTCCTTCTTGGAAAAATCCTTCCTTAGGTTTATCCCTTTATATACCAATTTTATGCATATGTTTCCTTATGGTACAGTGTATAGTGTATAGTCCCGTCACTTTCCTTATCTGAACCATGCTCAGGTTTAAGTCAGTAGCTCCGAAGGTTTTTTGGCCAGGAATTTGCTTTGACCCGTGGATCTAGTACCTATGTCTGATGTTTTGTACAACCACGTGATGCAGTTTTTGATATTCCAAATGCTGGTTCAGGACAGTGGATTCAGTTTCAGATCCTAGCTTTGCTATGATGTCAGCCGTTTCAATGCCTACGGGACCCACACTGTATGTAACCGGTAACCCTCCTCCAATTTGTATATCTTCCAGTATACTCAATGTCTTGACAATAAACCACATCAAACTTATGGGTCTTAAGGATCTGTATTGTCACTTGTTTCCAGGTTTAGGAATAAAAACCATCCTCGTTTACTTCTTCCAGGCCCGAGCTCTAAAGGCCGGGCCACACCGATGGATGGACGTCCACGGAGCGCTCCTATTCACACCAAAAGCATCCATCCAGTGGACGGATGTTTTCATGAATCTCTTCATCAACGAATATTTTGTTCACTTGTGTCAGTAGCAGTGCAGTCAGTGCATAAATAATGTCGTTTAATGTGCCTTGGTGTGAAAGTGATTTGTCAAAAAGTATCAAGTGGCATGATGACTGGAGGTGGACTGGATTAGTTTTGTCTGATACCGAGTGGTGCGCGTGTGGCCGGGCCCAGAGCTCATGTGCAGGAGAAACTTCCATGCGGATGCGAAGGAAAAATCGCTCCCCCGGCGATTCCAAAACATCCATCCATTGGACGTTTTAAACTTCCAGCGGACGGACGGATGTCGGTCTGCGCTATTTGCCAAGCTGGTGAGCGATCTTTTTTGAACATCCGAAGGATGGATGGATGTTTGGTGTGGCTTGGCCTTTAGGATCAGTCTACTAAGTATAATGCTGGTTTTTGCAACACAGCTGGATAGATCCCGTTTTACCAATTGTACTTAATTGCGGTTTTTTGAAATATAGGCCTAACTAATATATATTTAACATCTATTTCTTTTTACTTACCACATCTTTTCTGAGGCACACAGTTTGTACGTTACTTCCGCAAGGATATTGACAATAATCTGTTTCGGTTTTAATAACAGCTAATAAGAAACACAAAATAAACGCTGTTTTAAAATATTTAATCATATTTTCAAAATATTTAACGGAAATAATACGAAATATAACGTTTATACCCAGTATTTATACAGTAAGGCTTTTATTTTTTAATTCACAAAAAAATATTTGTTGATGAATTAAATCAACAAAATACAATCATTAATTCTACGGAAAAATAAATAATACCTGCTCACGTAATATTTTATCATTTTTTTGGATTATTCGTTATTAAATGTCTGAAACGATTATTCTTACAGGGGCTAATGCATTAATAAATATAATAAAGGTATCATCAGTGATGAATTTAGGTATAGGCGTTTCGATACTGCTAGTTTCTAAGTAGGAAACCTAAATCCGCCACTGGGTATAATGTGGGTAGTTGTAATTTAATTTTAAAACGGCCACAAAAGCATTCTGCGCTTGATATACAAATATTTCCTATGTTATATTAGATGGTCTTCATATTATATGATATACTTAATCTGATATTACATCTACAATATAGAATACGATATACAGTCAAACCTCGATATAACAATTCTCAAGTGACCAAACCGAAAATTCGTTATATCGAGTACTATTTCGTTACAATGAGGTTCGCTATATTGAGGTTAGGTTAGCTGAAAATTCACTACATCGAGGTTCACAAACGCCCTCGGTCGTGTTACATGTCGAGACACGATTATTTTTTATACTGTACGTTTGTTTACGTTCGTTATAATGAGGTGCAGTCGTGGAAATTTCGTTACATAGAGGTGAAGTTCGCTAGATCGAGGTTCTAACTACGAAAAATTCATTGTATCGAGGGTGATTTATTTTTACCGGGTGTATTACAAATTCGTTATATTGAGGTTATGAGTACGGATTATTCGTTATGTAGAGGTGAAATTTACATTGATTCTTATGGATAGTTGTAGGGGATTTGAAAAAATTCGTTATGTCAAGGAATTCGTTATATTGAGGTTCGTTATATTAAGGTTTGACTGTATTTTCATCCCATCCTCATACATTGAAAATTGTATTACCTGTTTTTTTTTAAATGCAAATTTAAAAATTATTTTCCCACTTAAATAGTAATCCATTTAAATATAAAAAATATTTGCACAACTTTTGTGCACAAATATTTTTGAAACATTCACCTTTAACTTCTCAGAATCTGCTATTTATTTCGATAATATTTTATTAAAAAAAATATATATGTGCACACTATTTTCCACAACAGTTACGAGGCTATTTTGATAACTCTGAATTTTTAATTTTTCGCGCAATAACATCAAATACAACAATTCATCCGTCAAGTGTCATATATTTATACCCTGTCAAATATTGAGTGTGCTGTGTAACATAGTAATTTAGTTTATACTTGACAGCCACTGTAAGTCAATTCGACGTATTTATATTATACTACGGATTCCACCATAAATAAAACTAACACAGCCTTTAGCAATAACTTTAATTTGCTTGCACACGAGCACAACGTGAACATTTAACATAACCATAAAGCTATAGGGCATGTCCACGTGACGTCATGCCCTGAGGAATCTGACATGGAACATACAACATCTGATATAAACAAGCGTTCTTTGCTCAACACGTGGTTCTTAATAGTTATTTGATTTTGATTTAGTGCTTTTTTCGACATTGTTTTAGTTGCTTAGGTATTTTAAAAGTTATGTATGACTGTTTATAATAAAAAGGATCATTAAATCAATACAAAACAACCAAATTACAAATCTGAAATCTAACCAAATAATTGTTTTTCCTCAGGGGTATTGTCAACTGTCAGTTGATGGACATGCCCTATAACGACTAACTACTTCTAACCTAACGTACTTCCACTCTTCGCGCCACAAAGAGGGTGGAGTCTACTGTCACTAGTCACTCTTCTTTTTCTTGGCGCAAAACACAACACTGTTTCATCCACACTATACCATTTGCGCGAAATTTAAACGGACTAATAGTCCAGTAAATAAAGACCGAGAAACCCCCCAACCTGTTCATCTCATTATTGTCGGACTTTTTTTTGCAACTTGTAGGTATTCACGGGTAGATTACTCTCTGAAAATATGTCCTCCGCGAAATTTTCGGAAGTGGCTGGAAAATGGCCAATAATCCCAAAAATTGAGTTTTCCGCCGATATCTCCGGAAATATGACACTTAGAGAAGTGGGGTTTTGCTAGGAATGGAGAGCAGTTTATTATCTACAAAAATGACCCCTATCATTTTTGTCAAAAGTTTAACCGTTTTCGAGATAAACGGGCCCAAGCGTACCTTGGATTTCGAGCTGCTGCGCGGCGTCTCCGGGAGCACGCTCCGTGAATGTAGACATGGGAGGGCGGGCAAATTGGCCCATAACTTGAGTAAAAATGAATCTTTTTTCATGATTCAAAGTGCATATGAAAGGGGGGACCTGTACCTATAACATCGTGTAACTTTTTCGTTTTTTTTATTTTCCAGGAATATTGAAAAAACTGGCCAAACTTTATTTTTCCTGAATATTTGACCGCCCTTATCAATCCGTTAATATTTTTTAAATTAAGCGTAGTTTTACCAAAACCTTTTGGATAATGCGACTTTGATAGGTGGTGAATGTATTCCGAAAGAATGAATAAATAATTTTAGTGTATTTTTATAAACAACATGTTTTTCTTGGGACGCTTTTTTTTATTTCCGGTGTTTTCTGAAAATTCTCGGGTCTACCGCAAATTGATAAACAATGATTGGCAATATCGGTCTTTAACGCACACCATTGGAAAGCTGAAAATGTCCTCTTTTCGATGGTGTTTAAAATTTTTGGCTAAGTTTTTTAGTTTTCCGGAAAGTTTTTGCAAGAAATATTGATCCAGGGACAAAAATGACGGGGACCATTTTTGTAGGTAATGAACTGTACTTCATTTCTAGCAAAACCCCACTTCTCTAAGTAGCATATTTCGGGAGATATCGGCCAAAAACTGAATTTTCGGGATCATTGGCCATTTTCCAGCCCCTTCCGCAAATCCCGCGGAGGACATATTTTCAGAGAGTAATCTACACATGAATACCAACAAGTTGCAAAAAAAAGTCCGACAATAATGAGATGAACAGGTTGTTGCCTTTATTTACTGGACTATAATAATATTCTGCAATAGTAAATTTTTTATTGCTGGTTAATCATTGCACAGGTCTTTTTTCCATCAATTTCAATGATTAAGAAGTGATATAGCAAGTCCAACATCTTGGAATGAGCTAGTAGCAAAACTACCTTCCTGTAAAGTATTTTTTTGGTTTTAAATTTCGACCCACTCCTGTAAATCACCTAAACCCAAATGAAAAAAACATTATACGCTAATGATCCATTATTTTTATTAACACTCTTCACATAAAAAATAAATTTAAAAATCAATAGTCCTTCTTATTAATCCTATCTTGTCCGCAAAGTCCTTTAAACTTTAGATTTCGCGTCTGTCCGTTGGAACATTCAGTCGCAGCTGTTCCAATGGCGTACATCGGCATTCTAATGATATTTCCCGCTGGGCCATAATTACAAGCGAAAAAATAGATATGCCAACCGTCTTCCGACCAAAACGTCAATCCACATCCAACTTCTAAGGTGCTAGCCCAAGCCAATTGAGCATACCCTTCGATTCCTTTTTCACTGAAATAAAAAATTATTTTAACACAAACATTTAAAAAAAATCGTACAGTCAAAGTCACGAATGTGTCTCGTTACGTCATACTTCCCTGAATGAATCAAAGACATATTAAATTTGGTTTTTATTTTATTAAAAAGAATAAGTAATTCCACAAGAAACTTACAGAAGAATATATTATACTTACTCTGGATAATTAGTTACCCAGGATGAATTGAAAGATGTTACTTGCTCATACCATGAATAGATTGTTTCGTTGATGACCTTTTTATAGTTATCATAGTCTTTACCAGCATACCATTTAACTCCAATGCTCTGTCCTACTCTAGAATATTTAGCTGAAAGCATTACAAACAAATACATCTTTAACGGTCCCTAAATATTCTGGATACATTTTGGTTTCCTATCTTGTAATTTAAAAAGAAAAACTTTATGTTAAACGAACTTACAGATTTTATGCCTGTATATATTCATTGTTATAACAAGACCTTGAGCATTAGTTTTTGACATACAAATGTATAAAAAACTGTGATCTGTATTTAAACATTCCTCAATTGCTTATGGCGCAAATTTAGCTAATGGATGATTCCAGTAGTATTGCCACTACACAATTTTCAGGTCTAAAACGACTGACATTTTCTAAGCCTTTTTGAGTACGATTCAAAGTCGAGACAGAACTAATTTTTGATTTAAATGATTTCTAGATGTTCCCGAATATCTGAATCGGGCTATTAATGTTGTTACTGAAAAAATAAAATATCTTAGGGGACTTGAATATTTACGTGTTTGCTGCATGGACGAAACCTGTCAATTCAATGTCACATGTCTTGTTTTTGACATTTGTAATCAATGTAAAAGCTAAGACAACAATTAGACACAAAATATACTAGATTAGATCACAAATTACTCTGATTTACTCACTCAGATTATATACACGTTCGAGAAAAAAAGTTAATTTCAAATGTCAAAAACAAGACATTTGACATTAAATTGACAGCTGTCGTCCATGCAGCAAACGTAAAAATGTAAGTCCCCTAGGTTATTTAATTTTTTTTTTCAATAACAACATTAATATCCCGGTTCATATATTCGGGAACATCTAGAAACCTTCGAAATCAAAAATTATTTCTGTCTCGACTTTGAATCGTATCCAGAAAGGCCTAAAAAATGTCAGTCGTTTTAGACCTGAAAATTGTGTAGTGGCAATACTGAATGGACTACTGGAATCATCCATTCAGAATTCCTTTTTAAACCTAACCTAAAAATTAGAATCTACTTACGTGTTATTCGACAAACGTCATGTGCATATTGACAAGTATTTGTCAAACATTGTGCAATATACTCTAATTGTTTACTGTAAACCTAAAATAAAGAGCAATATTAATACAAGCAACAACCTCAACGACTCTACTTATTAAATAATTGCCCACGACAACTCTATTTGTGCGCTTAACGAGTATCGTACTCCTCCCTTATTTTTCTCATCCTCACGCTTAGCAACATCCGACACCGGTGTAACCACACAAATGGTTGGCCTTTGAACAGTTATTTTATACAATGAGCAAATCATCTTGAACAAGTCCTGTTTCTATTTTAAAAACCGTCAAGATGATAGATACAGGAAAAGATACTTACGAGGGCATTCATATTTGAAGCTGGTGGCTGAAAACCTCTTGTTTCCTGTCCAAGAGCAACTTGATTTCGCAGCTGATTGTGAATATTCAATATATATTGTCTGGAATCATCATTTAAGAACTCCATAAACGAATTACAATGCGCAGCTGGTCCACATCTCTATAATTAGAACAATAAATACATTTTTTATATGAATTTATTAAAAAAAAAAACAAGGTACTAATGAGTGCTGTCAATGCGTCTTGGTACTACAGATATAGTGACCTTCAAATGACCTTAGTTTCTGCAAAATCACGAAGATACCATGTGAATTTCGATCCAATAAAGCTCCTTGACAATATCAACCAGATAAGAAGACAAGAGTAGGTATTAGTTAAGTTAAGTTAAGCTGGATTTATAGATTGTAAACGTATACCACATGTAGACGCACATGTAGACGCGTGGGCAGAGGTAACGTACTCGCGACATTCAAATTAACCTAGAAATTATACAAATCATCTACAGCCTGTGTCCTATGTTGTTTGGAGCTTTAAATTATATTTAAATTATAGTTTGAATCACAATGGATTACGAAATACATGAAGATATGCTTCTTGGAGCCGTGGGACTACTATTGTGTGCAGTAGCATTGGAAAAGTGTCGACAAGCACAAACTAAACAGTAAATAAAGGATATCTATGCCAATCTATGAAACATTCAAAAACACAACATTAAATGACAGCTGATAGCCACGCTGACATCACACAACATTCTTTCCTTTGATTGGCTGGACGTAAGAACGCACTGTAAAAAGATAAAAGTAGGCCAGCTCTTCCGTTCCAGTCCGTTCCCCTTACGTTACGTCATGCACTTACGTTCCTTTATAAACAAGGTACGTAAATTCTGATAGTTGAACTTTTCACAATGCGTCTACGTTTACAGTCCGTCAAACTATAAATCCCGCTTTAATCATGGGGAATTTTAAAAAAAATGTGGTGCATAATTATTGAAAATTGCACAATAAAATTACGGTTTAAAGTATACTTACTGATTTTTTTCGAAGACACACTGTATGCGCACCGTTCTCACACGACATGTCACAATAATCGACACCATAATCGTCGGAAATTTTTTTGGTTAGCGCAAAATGAATTGAAAAAACTAAAATTATTAATATTTTGTTGTTCATATCGGCCAAGACGACTTTTCACTGAATTGCGATCCACTCAACATTCGCCCCAATTTATAGAGTATAATTAGTCATTACTTTGGAATCGGAATTTTAAACATTTATAAAATATTTGAACAACAACACGAATTCTTTTATATGCTAAAAAAAGTAGGAAATTTTATCATATAATTTTTTGTGTATGTTTGAGTAAGCAACTGGATCGTTTCTGTATCTGTATCTGTAGAGTAGGGAGGGTGAGTGTAGGCTCACAGCACTTAGGCCACATGTGACCCATTGTACATCCTCCCGAGGAGTTGTCTTCCTAGGTCATTGTCCATCCTGTCCTTCTCAGGAAGGTGGACAGGTCACTAGGAGACATCTCCTTTATATCGGCAGGTGTAGGCCAAGACTCACCGAACACACACTCTCTTATTGACGATAACTCCGGACACTCGCATAAGACATGCCTGACAGTTTCATCTTCCTGTTCACACATCCTGCATAGAGGTGTGTCCACTAGCCCCATAGTATGGAGGTGTTTCCCTAGTTGACAGTGACCAGTCAGAAATCCTACTGTTAAACGTAGGTTTCTCCTGGTCATCGCCAAATATTTCTTCGGCTCCAGCTTCCCAGGGTCGCCCCAGGGTGATCCTGGCAAGACTGCATCCTTTGATTCCATCCCATCTCTTAAGGGATTGAGTATGGGTGTAGCGTTTGGCTAGTTTCGCAATTGTTGAAGTCGTTAGGCAGTAGGTGTCACTGGGTCCTAGAATTTTTAGTCCAGCGGCTTCCCTGGCTAAAGAATCAGCAATGCGATTTCCTTTACTCCTGTCGTGCCCTTTAACCCACCTCAGGATAATATTGTTATCTGCCGAGGCGTCAGCTAAATCTTGGTGGCACTCTAGTACTAGCCTCGATATAACACGTTGTCTGTTTAAGGCTAATAGGGCTTGTCTACTATCAGTGCAGATTATTATGTTTTTGCCAGAAATTCCTCTTCTGGTTAGTTCTTTTGTGGCAATTGAGATACCAGCCAGTTCTGAACTGGATCGTTTATAATCACAATTAGTCCCGATAGGTGGTGCTGCAATCGGGCTCATGCTGAGCTTCTCCTAAACAGTTGGTCTGATTTAGTTCATTTTGTTTTTTGGCAAAGTCATTAGAAAAATGACTAAAATTCACAAAAACAAATTTGTTTGCCCGAGAAATTGGAAAAAATTCAGCAAAGTAGATATTTAGGGAAGCATTCTATCAAAACTTTACGATACTTTCTGATTTTTCTACCCAAAATAAGTAACAAATTTTTAATCAAAATAAAAATGATATGAGGCAGTTTCCAACTGAGAACTCACTGTATAATCTACTAGTGTATAATTCACTTGTTGGACGGTGTATTATCACAAACATGTGCTTATTATTATTTTGATACAGTTATTTACTAATATGAATCATCATCCGAAACACAATCATTCCATATTTGTTAAAATGTATTTGCAAAGATGATTATTTTTATAATTAATTGAGGTATCTACTCCATATTAATCATCAACATATTTCACATTTTTACCCACACATTTCAAGTGTTTATCATGAATCAAGTATTTGACATGTTTTTATCTTATTAACTGTTTATTGAGCTCGAAATTTACTATTACAAAATTTGAATTGGCCAGCTTGGTCTCAGGATTTAATAATGTTAAATATTTTTCTCTAATAAATAACTTTAGAGTCTCTAAAGATATAACGTAAGAACACTTAACAAGATCTGTTTTACAGGGTGGAGCAAATACTCAAGTTCTGCTTTTTATTTAAATTGCATGTTTAAGAGATCTTGAATCATTGTTCATATCATAATATATATACAGTGCTATTCAAAAGCCCCCTCCCCCCCTCGTATCTTTTGAACGGCTACACTTACATTAATAACATTTGGAGTGTGAAAATAAAGTGTTGTTAACTTCTCTACGATTGGTAACAGGTGACGTAATAGTAATAGATGACGTCACAGTGCCACTCTGGCCAATAATTTTAAATAGGACCTCATGGCAAGTGATATCTCGTTTGAAAGGCGTTGACATTGGCTACATAGCCATATTAATTTTGTTTGGGTTTAAACTAATTTTGATGTATAAATTAAATAAATACCAAAATTATTATTTCACATTTAAATATTGAAGATTTTTCAGTCCGCGTCTGGTTAGTTGTCAAAAAAATTGACGTTTTTAATTTAATAGTATTTGTTGCTTTGCAAAGTTTTTCTAAATAGCTTAAATATTTAATTTTATTATTGTTTAACGAGACGTTTAAGAGTTTACATAGGCAAAATGGTACGTACTCAAGCCGACAAAGTAGCAGCTATCTTAATAATTGGTGAATCTGGAAAGAATCTCCATGAAGCGGAACGTTTATTTAATGAGAGATACCCAGATCGCCCTATCTCGAGAACTTATTTGAGGGAGCTTCTTCACAAGTTTGAAGCAACAGGTAGTGTTCAAGATGCCAAACGATCTGGTCGACCAACATTTAGTGATGATAAAAAAATTGATATAGTTGCTGAAATGGTAGTAAACCCTACTTCCTCTTCAACTAAAGCTGCGTCTATCTGTGAAGTAAGTAAAAGTACAGTACAGAGAGTGTTGGCTAAAAATAAATTTCATCCATACAAGTTAAAAATGGTGCACCACCTTTCGGATGACGACCCCGACAGAAGACTCGAATTCTGTGAATGTATGACAAATAAAATTAGTCAAAACCCACATTACACAAAAACAATTTGTTTTAGTGACGGAAGTACTTTTTGCCTCAATGGAAATGTGAATACACAAAATGTAAGGTATTGGAGTGACACAAATCCTCACACCTTTCGTGAACAACATACCCAATTTCCAGAAAAAGTCAATGTTTGGGCAGGTATTTTGGGAAACCACATAGTTGGTCCTGTTTTCCTAAATTCAAATTTAAGCGGTGAAGTGTATCTGGAGATGTTACAAAATGCAATTGAGCCGTTAATTCTTGAAATTCTGGAAGATAATCCAGATGAATTCGGTCATCTGGAAATAACATTTCAACAAGATGGTGCTCCTGCACATTATTATGGTGCAGTAAGACGTTACCGGGATGAAGAATATTGAGGTAGATGGATCGGCCGGCGAGGTCCTATAGAATGGCCACTTCGGTCACCAGATCTGACACCATTAGATTTTTTTCTATGGGGGTACTTGAATTCCAAGGTTTATACTACGGCACCAGATAGCATTGGCCTTTTGAAAGAAAGAATTATTGAAGAATGCAATGCAATTTCAGCTGACACATTCAAACGAGTACGACAAGAGTTTACTAATAGGATGTATTACTGTCAGGAAGTAGACGGAGCACATTTCGAACACTTGCTATAAGAATCCATTGTTGATATTTGATTAATTAAATTTGAAAAAATAATTTCAATAATTTTGGTATTTATTTAATTTATCCGTCAAAATTAGTTTAAACCCAAACAAAATTAATATGGCTATGTAGCCAATGTCAATGCCTTTCAAACGAGATATCACTTTGCCATAAGGTCCTATTTAAAATTATTGGCCAGAGTGGCACTGTGACGTCATCTATTACTATTACGTCACCTGTTACCATTCATAGAGAAGTTTACAACACTTTATTTCCGCCCTCCAAATTTTATTAATGTAAGTGTAGCCGTTCAAAAGATACGAGGAGGGGAGGGGACTTTTGAATAGTACTGTATATAGGTGTTACAAGTGACCTATTTTTATTTCATTTGGACTTTGTAATCCTGTTTTAGTCATAACATGTACTTCAACACACTTTTACCACTTCCAAACGTGTTTGAATTTTTAATTCCAACACCTCATTGTATATACGAGTAAATTTAGCTACAGCTACTGACAGGTATATAATACCGTTGGTTTTTCCAAAAAAATCCACAATTGTGAATACCTTTGAATTAATTATCATAGAAAATGTAAAATCGGAAAAACCGAGAACTAAAAAAGTGGACATAAAACTAGGTATTGGGCGGAGTAGAATTCAATGAGACCTCTGGCGGAAAAAATTGTAATTGTCGCAACGAGTAAAATAATTCGTTTTGCATTGTTTTTGTATTATATTTAAGTCAACATAATTACCGTAAATTCGTACTTTATCTGTTTAATTTTGTGTCAGTGACAAGCTTAAAACTGTGTTTTTCTATTCAACTCAACTATCATCATTTCTGAGGTAATATTCTTATAATAATCAGATATATTATGGAAGAGGTTATGCTATTCTATTTTTTGTTTTCATTGCAGATCACGTTTGATTGCAATATTTTGTACCTTTTTTAAAGTTTTATACTTTGAATTATGTCGCTGCATAATCGAAACTGTTGTGGATTTGGTTGCACTAGCTGTAACGGGAAAAATCCCGATTTATCTTTCCATAAATTTCCTCCCATGTGAAGAATGGTAAATAGTATGTCCGTGTGTTCTTTACATTTTAAAAGGGAAGACTACTATAGTCAAGGTTTAGTACCAAGTGTGTAATAGTTATAAGTTAATAGTGGATGGTATAGTTTATATTTGTAAAGGTGAACAGTATATAAATGAGTAACATATTCTTCAGGTCTTGGTAAGAAAAAGTATCTTCTTTTAAATGCAGAACCTTCCTTAAAACTACCACAGTCAAGGCACGACCACGACCATTAGTTCATAAATTTTGCATTACGTTTGTACAAAAATAATTAAACTCAATTTCAAAAATAACAAGTGTTTTTATTTATTCAATACATACAGTATTCACAATGAAGAAATCCAAAAGGTAAGTCACAATAAAATATACAAACATAAACATAATTAACACTCCCGGTAACACTTAAAAAGTTGAACACCTATTACTCCAAAAATAAAAATATTAGGAATCAAAATTTAGTTTAACAACATAAATTACTAAAGCACAATCAAAGAAAAAGCAAAAGTTTTTCAAAACACACACTGAAAATAACTAAAACAGCAAAATAAAACCACTTAAATATCAAAGGGCTTATACGGCAGCTGATTTGTTTTACTCGTTGCTAAGATGACATTGACATTTCAGAGCGCCATCTATCGAATTCTACTTTTCCCAATATCTTAAATATCTATTTAAATATTTAAAAAGATGATCAGTATTATTATAAAGATAGGCAATCCTTAGTACTTATAAACTCCTAGTCATACTCTGCCATACATATTATAGGCAGAGTGAGCTTCAAGCCTTTCTATATTTTCCATAGCCAACAAAGGCGACTTAGTATCATAAAGGTACAAATCAATCGAGTTTTTGAACTCACTGGATTTGCCAGACATGCCACCACACCTTCTACCACTGAAAGTTGGATGTCCAGTTATTTTACTACTATTTGAACCCACCACGGCTGTGCAATGATACACGATTGGTCATTAAGAAATTGATAAAAAATGTTATCGAAGCCATAGATAATCATGATCGAAGCCAATGGTAAATTCCGAGACGAAAATGTTTATAGCTGCCACGAATTCTGATTCTTCCCATTCATAGACGTATCAATTGAATTCAAACGAGTTCACTTCTTTTCCTATTAGATTAGCATATTCGCAATGACAGTCAATAAGTCGCAAGGCCAAACGATGTCTGTTTGCGGCAACTTTTGAGAGATCAAACAATGAATATGTTCGTTACGTTAGAGAAATACATTGCATTGAGAAAATAAATGCAGTTGGTGTTTTTTTTTACAGCGCTCCAATAATCTATCTCTCGTAGATCCCATTCCCACACATTTAGAAAACATCATTGGTTATTCTTTAATTAAAAACCAAAATATTCAAATGACAAAACAACGTTTGCCGGGTCAGCTAGTTAATTTTCTATTAATATGTTAATATACGGTCTTGGTATAGGCAACCAAACAAACAGAGTCTGTCAAAATGAATATTTTTCTTCCAACAAACGAAGTTGGTATAGGCAGCCAAACATACAGTAAAAATTGTATGTATGATTAGACGAATGAATTGAGTTATAAGATATCAACAGGTGCTTTGAGATATCAACCGTTTTTTCGTAGTTCTAGACTAAACGTATAGATAGATAGAGTATTGTGAAAGGAGAACTAAAGGCACTAATAAAGAGATGAGTGTTCTCATCCGCCATTTTGGTGCCTGAATTTTATTGTTTTGTGATGTGTCAAGTTGACATTATGACAGCGACATCACTTTAGATTCGTTTAACAAAAGAACTCCCGATTATGGCAACTAGCATTACAATCGTGAGCTATGATATTTGCCTACTCAGACTACTAGCGACATCCGATGATCAGGATTGTAACTATATTTTCGTTCAAGGTCTTGTAACCTGCGCGGGTTGTCTATAGGGTAAGTGGTCTATGACGAATTGTGAAAGGAGGACTAAACACTTAGATTCTAGATGGCGCTGGATGAAATGTTTCACTTCGAATTTAAGGAAGATCACTGTTCGTTTTAAGTGCTTCGCTATTAAACGCTAGATGTCGCTTAGATAGTGTTAACAAGAGAGCTGTAGCGTTCTCCAGCATAAAATTACCAATAGCGCCTACCTTGGCTACAGGTATGAACTATCACTTAAGCGGGCTTTTTGAATTTTTAAAACAAACTTTAGAAGTGAACGACCAAGGGTGACCACCCTTGCACAAGATTGTTATGTAACTGTGCATAGCCGTAGAAAACCTCTGAGTACTTCTCAGATCATACAACAGCTTCTGGTGTTTCGGTTCCAATTGAACACTATATCAAACTCGCATCCACGACGACTTTTGAGAAGAGTTCCGTTAACACCAATTCACACACACGTTCGATTGGATGAAACCAATGACAAAAATAAGTAAGTACTTTACAAAAGGGCCAGAGTCGATCAAATAATAATCAAAAAATTCAAAAATGGCAACGAGCAACCTCAAAATAAAATAATGTTAAAAATGACAAGTTTCATAGGAGGAGGCGGGGTTTGTTAGTTGCTGTGAAGCGGCATGCGCTACAGGCTGCGCACAAACATTCTAGATCCTTTCTTATGTCATAAAACCTCTCATTTCTCTATATTATTACCTATAATCTCTATTCTGGTTGGTGCGCTTGCGTATAACAGTCCTAGTACCTGAAACATCGCTCAAGCAGGAACAAGAGCGAGTTTTGCCAACCAAAGGGCTAAATAAAACACAAAATTAAATGTAATTAAACCTTTATTAGAATTTTTCATGGACTTGTTATATACATCCAATTAAAAAACCAAAAAAATAATGTAAACAAGAACTAAATGAAAGAATATTTAAAAATTACAACTAGAATATTAATACTGTATTACATACAAGAAATGCACTTGCTGGAAACTTACAGAAGAGTATATAAATAATTATATTATTATATTATAGTTTAGAGAGTTTTTCTTCGTGCGAGGGCCATGTAACTAAGAATATGTTTTCTTTAAAATCATTTTATCAGAGATCGGAAAGGTCTTTAGTAATAAAAAAAAAAAGAAACATCAGTATTTATACATTTTACGTATTTAGATTTATTAATTATTCAATTGTCATGCTAATATCGTCAATACCAGTAATAATATTTCATATTAATGACTTTACGAAATAATAACAATTTAATGAGATGTCGATATTGAAATTTCTTACCACACTATTCTTTGTTCACTCTGTTAAAACCAAAATTATGTTTAGCTCAACAAATTTTATGTTATTCCCCGAAACGTTTCGATTCAATTCGCTATTAAACTCAGTAACTTGTGTTAAGTAACCAGAGTCAGTGACTTCGGTAAAGTAGCCAGAGTCAGTGACTTCGATAAATTATCCGAGGTCAGTAACTTTGGTAAAGTAGCCAGAGTCAGTAACTTAGGTTAAGTAGCCAGAGTCAGTGACTTCGGTAAAGTAGCCAGAGTCAGTGACTTCTGTAAAGTAGCCAGAGTCAGTAACTTTGGTAAAGTAACCAGAGTCAGTAACTTCGGTAAAGTAGCCAGAGTCAGTGACTTCTGTAAAGTAGCCAGAGTCAGTGACTTCGATAAATTATCCGAGGTCAGTAACTTTGGTAAAGTAGCCAGAGTCAGTAACTTAGGTTAAGTAGCCAGAGTCAGTGACTTCGGTAAAGTAGCCAGAGTCAGTGACTTCGATAAATTATCCGAGGTCAGTACCTTTGGTAAAGTAGCCAGAGTCAGTAACTTCGGTAAAGTAGCCAGAGTCAGTAACTTCGGTAAAGTAGCCAGAGTCAGTGACTTCTGTAAAGTAGCCAGAGTCAGTAACTTCGGTAAAGTAGCCAGAGTCAGTGACTTCGATAAATTAGCCGAGGACAGTAACTTCGGTAAAGTAGCCCGAGTCAGTAACTTCGGTAAAGTAGCCCAAGTCAGTAGCTTTGTTAAATAAGCCCGAGTCAGTAGCTTTGTTAAATTAGCCGAGGTCAGTAACTTCGGTAAAGTAGCCAGAGTCAGTAACTTCGGTAAAGTAGCCGAAGTCAATAATTTCGGTTAATAGTTAAAATTTCAAAATATCGATATCGAATTAAATTTTTATGTTGTGTATTATTTGAGGTAAAGTTTCTATGGAAATCGAACTAATTCCACTTGTTTTCGGTGTTTCCGATCTTTGATGATACTATATATACTAATACTGACCGGAACTCACGTATATCAATAAATTACATTAGATTTTAATGCAGTTCTGGTCTAGACCTAATAATTAAGAGGTATCTTCGAGATTTTTACATTCCAGAATATCATCATATTACTGACTGGAAAAAATTAAAAAAATATCAAATCTTATATAAAATCGTCAATCGTTAATACGCAATGGCGCAAATTGATAACATTATAGAATAATGAAATAACTTTCTTTTGTGCAATTCATTTTTATTTTGCACTTGATCCGATTTTAGAGAATCGCTCTTCTATATTTTTCTAATTCAACAAAATTACGACCTAAATAAACGGTTGGGTTTCAGGTTATTTTTTTCACTTAGTAACCGATTTTTATTTACGGCCGCTCAGTATAAAAAAAATATATAGTTATTTCAGTCTTAATAGAAAATATCACATTCCATCCAATGTTAATTACATTGTTACATCAGTCAATAGGTAATAAGTTTCACCAAATGCATCTGTTGGGAGATATTAGCGTCGAAAATCCACATAAATACGGAAAAAAATTAATAACTTTAAAAATATTGTCTGAAGATGGTCGAGTTGAAAAACTGAAACGGTTAATAAATGGAAGATCGGTAAAAAAATGGAGGAAATCATCAAAAAAGTAAATAGAATAAATATTGAAGATTATTTCACAGAAAAAAACGAAAAAACCACCAAAATGAAGAATTTTTTATTAAAATACCACATGAAGATGGTTGAATTAATAAACTGAAACGTATAATAAACGGAAGATCGATTAAAATGGAGGAAATCGTCAAAAAAGTAAATAAAATAATCATTAACGATTATTTCACAAGAAAAAACGAAAAAAACACCAAAATGACGATTTTTTTCATGAAATTACTACATGAAGATGGTTGAATTAATGAACTGAAACGTATAATAAACGGAATATGGATTAAAATGGAGGCAATCGTCAAAAAAAAGTAAATAGAATGAACCTTACCGATTATTTCACAAAAAAACGAAAAAACCACCAAAATGAAGATATATCATTAAAATACCTCATGAAGATGGTTGAATTAATGAACTGAAACGTATAATAAACGGAAGATCGATAAAAATGGATAAAAAGAAGTAAAGAAAACACAGATTTTCGACCAATAACACCAAAATACATTTGTTCTTTCCGATAAATGGCAAACTTTAAAATTGACTGACCTATTTTGTCGACGCAACCCGGGGCGCTTCTCCCGATTCGGAAAAGTTAATATTATTCTTTTTGCTACCTTTAAACGCTAAATATATCACAGATGGACGTACGCGCTTTTATAGCACCACGCTAAACGACGAACGAGTTAAATACTTAATACTACAA
Organism: Lochmaea capreae; assembly: GCA_949126875.1. Taxonomy (NCBI): domain Eukaryota; kingdom Metazoa; phylum Arthropoda; class Insecta; order Coleoptera; family Chrysomelidae; genus Lochmaea; species Lochmaea capreae. The sequence goes on from OX421404.1 coordinate 26,447,483, forward strand.
ATATTTACACGACACAAGCAGTCATGTCAAGATCCGTAATATAACAAAAAAATATCAAAAAAAAAATTCGATTAAGTCACTAGCACCCAACGCTTACTCTTTTTAAAAATCGTAAGAACTCTCACTCCGGCTTTATTAGCACAGTCAAACATCCATACTTCAAAAGCTATTGCCTCGTTGCAAACTTTTTCTTTTTTTTTTTTTCAATATAATATCTTAGGAAATCAATAAAAATTACGAAATTGTGATTTGAGAGTTCGAAAAACTGGTTTAAGACTTAAAAAATATCAAGTTGTTCACTTTTTAACGATTTTTCTCATAATTTTTACATCCAGTACAAGAAGTTATTACAAATTTGGCATCTTTTTATTTTCTTGACCGATTCATCCAAACTGACGTGGATCTCAAAGAAATTTTCACAGCTATGATAAATGTCTTTATCGTCAAGAAAGAAAAATATTCAAAACTATAGAGGAAAAATAATCAAATTATTCAAAAAAGGAAAATCCCGAAGATATTTTAGTTCAAATGACCCATTGACACAACAAAAAATAACATTGGTTAAGTAGGTTCTCTTTCATTGCTTCTTTTAGACATATGGAAGAAACGGAATAAAAATAGCTTCAATTCAGCAAAAATATCAAAATAAAAAGTGAAAGTGTCGTTTTTATAGGAAATATTGAAATTTTCTACCACATTTCATCTCCAGAGATGAGAAAATCGAAAAAAAGATAATGAAATTTGTCGATCAACAACTAAATTACTTTAGATTTTCCCTTGTAACAATGAAAATTAGTACCCTAGGTTTCTATGTAGCAACGAATGAAATGAATAGAGAGGATTCATTAGACCGGAGCCTTTCTGCGACTATGAACAAAGCCACACAAAAAAGTGGGTGGAAAATACAATCCAGATTCTGAGGATCACAATATATCTGAAAAGGACGACTTGGAATATGCTAAATAAGCTAATCCTTCAAATATAATCTGTAGGTTTTTATAGCGAACCATCTGTAACCAGCTAAGCATCGAAGAAGAAAAAAGAAATGTGTTGGCAGGCAACTAATAAAAGGAAAATGTAGAAAGAAACAAGTCTGGACTTTCAGCAAAAGTGCAGATTTCAAAATTCAATGATTGAACAAAAATTCTCTTTAAACCTTGTTCCAAGAGATCGACTAAAAGTTATTTCGAATAAGAATTTCAACGAAAACCTTTCTAGTGTTCAACAGACCAAATTAAACGATTTGATTGAATGTATTCCTTGATTTTTACCATTTAGAACTGGACGTAACAATTAGATCAAAATTACGTTTTTCCTTTGTAATATACACCAAGAAAAATTTGATTTTTATTAAAAAAAAAATAATTTAAACTTTATAGGTACTAATAAAATAGTGAATCACAAGTTCAGTAATAATTGATTTGGTTACCGAGTAAATTAATAAAATATACTTCTATTTAAACATTCTGGGACAATTAATATTCAGTTTCGGTCAGATCTTTTTTTTACACGACGTAAAAGTAAAAAAGAAACGTTCTATACCCTGTTTTAGTTCGTGTAGAATGCTACCATTCCCGGAGTTAGTAGTTACTATAATTAGTTTTAATTAAAAAATGTAGTGTCCCTAGGAATAAGTAAATATCACAATCCTATCAAATACGAAATATAAAGTTTTGACTGCTTTTATCTATTTAAAGTTTTTTTTTTTCAATCTTTATATCAACTAGTTCTGTTCGATACAAAGTAGCATCAATATGTATAAAATACTATAACGAAATAAGCCCAAACTCCCCTTCTATATGTTTCGTGCATTTCAACAGCATACAGACAATTACTGTTTACTAATAGCTAACAACTCACACTGAGTATATACTAATTTTGTGGATTTCCCCAATCACGGACTTATTATTTCAACATTCCAACCACGGAATACTTTCACGCCATCTCTTTTTCCAGTTAGATCAAAGAAATTTCATCAAAAATGACAGATAAACGTAGGGCGCATAAAGAAGTTGCTTTACGTCCAATTTTTGGTATTTTTCATGTATTTTGAGCACCTTTACACCCATGTTGTACCCGAAAAGTATAGAGAACTTTTTGGTTTGAAATATCTCACAGTTGACAAAAGATACTAATGTCACCTGTCAATAAATGCATACATCTGACAGTTGACAAAAGATACTAATTTCACCTGTCAATAAATGCATACTTCTGACAGTTGACAAAAGATACTAATGTCACCTGTCAATAAATGCATACATCTGACAGTTGACAAAAGGTACTAATTTCACCTGTCAACACATGCATATCATTCAGATATTATTCCATCAAAAATTACAGATATACGTAGGGCGCATGAAGAAGTTGCTTTACGTCCAATTTTGGGTATTTTCTATGCATTTTGAGCACCTTTACACCCATGTTGTACCCGAAAAGTATGTAGAAGTTTTTGGTTTGAAATATGTCACATCTGACAGTTGACAAAAGATACTAATGTCACCTGTCAATAAATGCATACATCTGACAGTTGACAAAAGATACTAATGTCACCTGTCAATAAATGCATACTTCTGACAGTTGACAAAAGATACTAATGTCACCTGTCAATAAATGCATACATCTGACAGTTGACAAAAGGTACTAATTTCACCTGTCAACACATGCATATCATTCAGATATTATTCCATCAAAAATTACAGATATACGTAGGGCGCATGAAGAAGTTGCTTTACGTCCAATTTTGGGTATTTTCTATGCATTTTGAGCACCTTTACACCCATGTTGTACCCGAAAAGTATGTAGAAGTTTTTGGTTTGAAATATGTCACATCTGACAGTTGACAAAAGATACTAATGTCACCTGTCAATAAATGCATACATCTGACAGTTGACAAAAGATACTAATGTCACCTGTCAATAAATGCATACTTCTGACAGTTGACAAAAGATACTAACTTCACCTATCAACACATGCATATCATTCAGATATTATCATTATTCGGCATTCTTTGTTGTACTCGAAAAGTATAGAAGACTTTTTGGTTCGAGGTATTTACTTCTGACAGTAGACAGAAGATACTAATGTCACTTGTCAACACATGCATATCATCCAGGTATTATTATTATTCAGCATTCTTTGTTGTATTCGAAAAGTATAGAAGACTTTTCGGTTCGAGGTAATTTACATCTGACAGTTGACAAGAAATATTAGTACCAACAGTAAACACATATCTATCATCCATTTCCGGTGTCCACCACTGCAGTTCAGTCCGGAAAGAAATGTACAAGCTGAGAATACAGACAATATTTATAACCATACGACAGGCTACCAGTGAATATTTCCTGCGAAGGACCCGAGGACTATAGGAACTTAACCAGGTATATTTGTATAAAAAAAAAGGATACACGTATTAGAAAGAGATCCCTAAGGATTTGTCCCTTATAGAGGAAGCGCGGAATAAAACAGAAGAGCGCTCAGACCCAGCTAATGGCCATTTAGGCCGGAGACGAGCATAACGCGAAATCAGCACATCAACAGATAAATGAGTTGAAACTTCAACATCTATAAAGAGTTGAGCCACTCTATAAGGTCGTCTGCGTCTTAGAAAGAGGGCAAAAAGAAAGTCCGCTCAGAGCCGGTAGGACAATGAATTGAGTGTGGAAGTGTTGACAGTTGGCACTAACATCTTCTTTTATGCACCCTACATTCAAATGTCATTTTTAATTGCTTAGGATCGTTTTAAAACTCGTCGATTGGAAAATGTATAGTCGTGAATCAGTTGTTAGCGATCCGGGAAATTGATGGAAAATGTGATGATGGAAAGTCCGTTATTGGTGAAATTCCGTTCTTAAGATATAGACATCGACTGCTGAACGGTCAACATTAACGGGGAGAAGGCGTAATGTCATTACCGTAGCAGCAAACAAACAGCTAGACGGAGAGCCTCTTAAGGGGTTCAAGGGAACAATAGAACTAGAACACTGAAAAAATGGATATATACCACCACGTCGGTTAAAAATTTTCACTATAATTTCAAAGAAAAAATTCAAATAATTGTTTTACGGTAGCGATTCCATTTTTAGAAAAATTAATTCATAAAGAAAAAATGTCAATTGACCGACAAGAGACTTCCGACGTGCCAGTATCAAGCCAGTCTGTGATTACCTTCAAACGTGGATTAATTTTCGGTGGAATGGAAAAATTTTTAGATTTTAGAAAAACTAATCGCGTCACACGAATTAAGGTGAAAAAAAACTTGAAATATCAAAAATTTATTCACGTTCAAATAATTTTCGTCACAGACCGGCCAATAATTATCGATATATTCATAAAAATATTTAAACAAAAATAATGGTTTACTGCTGTACGGCCGCAGTAGGAGGCTGTGTGTATTGATAGGTCGCATAAGGTACGCCGCTGGCGTACTGATTGTAGGCGGGGGTAGGCTGACCTTGACCCATCGATTGATATGCGCAAGGATTTGTCGTAGCCGGCAATCCTCGGCTTTGGAAGAATTTGTGATTAATGATAGACTGCATGCCGTCTGTAGCAGGCGATTGCATCATGTACTGTGCTGGTATCGGATGGTACATATTGGCTTGAGGAGCTTGGTAAGATTGACGATCGTTGTAACGTTGATTTCCGTATGAGCGGGAATTATTACCTGTGGAAGATTATATTAATAACCGTTTCGACGAAAATCTGACTAGAAACAAACTTAATCCAAAAAGTGTCTCAAACATTATAGAAAAACGTTACAAAAGAAAAAAGGAGGAGGCAGCCAGCTTATGGAGAAATTTCATGAATTGTTAGTATATTGTAGTTGACGACTTTCTGAACAATAGTGTCCATGGACCCAACTCAATCCTATGACTAGTTTCAGAGATGTTATTTTCCAACTTCAACACCTTGTATCTCTGAAACTAGTCATAGGATTGAGTTGGGCTCATGGACACTATTGTTCAGAAAGTCGTCAACTACAATATACTAACAATTCATGAAATTTCACCAAAGCCCATTTCTCCATAAGCCGGCTGCTTCCTCCTTTACAGTGTAAACAAATTTAAACTAGCGTAGAAACCTACTTCTAGGGCATAGAACATAATATGCACCTAAATCGTGAATTTTAAAAACTGCAATTTGTCTCTAATCAAACTTTTTATTAGTAATTATTTCATTTAATTGTGAAAGACAGTTCCCAGTAGACTGTGACCAATAAAGCAAAATGATGATTTTAATCAAGAAATGTTCGGATACTATTTTTTAATATTCCTTCTTGTACTTCTTTTTATACCTCAAAAACAATAAATATTGTGAATGTCTGCAGGATTTTCCCTTTCACTTTTCGAAAAAGTTCACTTAAAGCTTTTCGATGTGGAGAAAAGCACAACATCATCAATACAATATTGGAAGAGAAGATTGAACAAGTAGAGAGATCTGAGAAAGTCAGAGATCAAAATAATACAGAGTAAGACTATAAGAGTTTTGACATGTGTCCAAACTAGTTAGTGAACCGATGTGCAGGAAATGTGAACTCTACGATGAAACACAAAGCTTCTGGAAGTAAATATGGGAAATGGTACAACGATTCAGTTCAAGTGCCTGGGCGTTTGAGCACAACCCAATCGAATGAATGGATGTGTCGAAACTGGACACCTAAACAGCTTAAACTAAAGGAGAAGCATTTAGATTAAGTGGAGTGGAAGAAGAAATCTTCATGCAGATATATGTGCTTTATATAGCACTACGCAATCCCAGAAGAGAACTCCTAGATGAAAGATTAATACTTTTCTTCACAGAAGCAAGATATCTTTAAAGGAACAACGAAACAATGGATCTTTTAGATCTCGAGTCAGTTGAAAAGTAACCAGAGATTATTTTTTTACAAACGTCAAAAACCAACTTAGCTTACAATCTTTAGACTTCCTTTTTGTCGTAATCCAAAAATTTCTTAATAAAATGATGAACTAGTTGAAAATTGAATTAAATGAATACAGTGTGTAACAAATATAAAAAAAATTAAATCATCTTGTTCTATCTGAGAAAATAAACGTTTTAGTATGCAACGGATAGGTTGTGGACAAGAATTCAAAGAAGCATTACGTTTGCTACACACTGTAGGTCATGAAAACAAAAAAAATGAACCAAAACGATTGTGAATATGAAAACATTAGTTGCTTATGTGTCCACTATGCTAAAAAGTTTTTGTTAAGAGTTATTATCTCTTGGAAGACATTTACTTACAAACATATTCCTTGGGAGATTCGTAATGTCTGTCAGAATCAAATAAAACGGAACCACCATAAAATTCCTTACCATAGTTTCGCTGTGTTCCGTTACCCAACACCTGTTGCTGCTGCTGTTGTTGTTGTTGCTGTTGATACATACTGTTGGGACTGTAAGATGGTTGGTACACTTGTCCGTTTTGGTAATAATTGTTGTAGGTGTTTCTTTGCGTTCTCTGCATTCCGTCGTTTCTAAGTGAATTGTTATTATTGATTCTAGGTCCGTTGTTTTGTTTGAAATCTCCATTTACGAATGTCTTGGAATTAGTCCAGGTTTTAACTTTTCCCATTGAATTTTGACTACTAGGCGATGAATTGTCTTTGCTGCGGTTCTGCCAACGGTGTTGTTTCTGATTGGAATTTTTGGCTTGCTGTGCTAATTCCATTAGTTTAGGATTCACCATCTGTCCTGCTTCTTCTAATACGGCGATTAGATCTTTAGCTTGGCGTTGGTTGTTATAGGTAAAGAAAGCGTAAGCAGTACCTGAAAATTCAATATTGCAAGTAGTTCAAATGTACTACGAAGAAAGACAAACACAGTTGTACATATGTATGTATTAAAAATCACCAGTAGTTCAAATGTACCATAAAAAAATTGTACTTTTATTCGCTTTGGAAATGTTAAATCAAGTTATACTTTGAGATTCTTATTGGAAATGGCTCAATTTTTCAAAATATTGTCTATTAAGATCGGTAGACGCATGCCTGAACCAGTTTTCGATGCACTTTCCCTTGAGGTACCACCCAACATATACATTCTGAATAAATCAGACGTTAAAAAGCAAAGAAACGTCTTTACTTGATAATATTGTTGGTATCCAGTTAAAATGGAAAAACAGGGGACATCTTTTGAAGCACGAATCATACACTAAGTGGGTAAGAGGGAAGGAGGTAAATTGATTTAGGTGCAGAAGAAAATGTACATTATGAATGAAAACGTAATTACCTGCTTGTTGACAACGTCCAGTTCTTCCGATACGATGGACATAATCTTCGCTGGAATTGGGATAATCAAAATTAATAACATATTTAACATCTTCAACGTCTAATCCTCTAGCAGCTACATCAGTGGCAACCAATATAGAAGACTTGCCAGAACGGAATTCATTCAATACATAGTCACGTTCAGGTTGTGATTTATCTCCGTGCATGGAAATAGCGGAAAGCCCTGAAAAATGCACTATTTTAACGTTTTTTTACAATACATCTATAGAAATATTCAAGGTTATCAAGAGCTCGTTTATATAAAAATACATACCTTCTTTTTTTACGATTTTCGTAATATCATCTACTTTCTTTTTGGTTTCTACGAAAATAATTATCTTGTTTTGTCTGTCTGAACCAATTTCTTTCAAGAGTTTGATTAACTTGTCTTCTTTTTCCGAATCATCACACACATCTACTATTTGTTTTATATTGTGATTTGCAGCTAACGATAAACCTCCAACATTTACCTAAAATATTTGATATTAATTACTTGGATATAAAAAAAATGTATTTCTACTTACTTGTACATAATTTTCCAAAAATTCTTCAGCCAAAGCCTGTACTTGTTTAGGCCAAGTTGCAGACCACATCAAAACTTGTCTATCTGGCCTAATTTGTTGAATGATTTTTCTAATCTGAGGTTCGAAACCCATATCCAACATCCTATCTGCTTCGTCCAATACCAAATAAGTACACTTTGATAAGTTCGTAGTACCTTTTTCCAAAAAATCTATCAGTCTACCAGGTGTTGCTATCACAATTTCCACACCTCTTTCAAGATCTCTAGCTTGAGGTCCTTTAGGAGAACCCCCGAATATACAGGTATTTCGAATCATTGTACTATTACCAAATTCATGTGCTACTTTTTGAATTTGTTGAGCCAATTCCCTAGTTGGAGCAAGAATGAGGGCAATAGGACCTTCACCTCGCTGTGGTCTCTGTTGGTTGTTAATGTGAACTGCTGCAGGTATCATATAAGCTAATGTTTTGCCAGAACCAGTTTGAGCAATACCCACTAGATCTCTTCCCGAAAGAACAACAGGCCAACCTATATAAAATTCAATTAAAATATTATTGCATGGAATGTTAAAACGACTTACCTTGTGATTGAATAGCAGTGGGTTCATTGAATCCTTGTTTCAATAGAACTTGCATAATATATTCAGGAAAACTGCCCTCTTCGAAGCAAAAGTTGGGTTGTGGAATATCATTACCTCTAACGATAATATCCATTTTAGTTCTGTAGTTGTCTACATCAGTTTGTGTCCTACCTAAAGCTGTGTGGTGTAGTTCATAGAAGTTTTTCCTAAGAAAAAAATACCTTGTGAATGCCCAATACTATTGTATAATGTGTAATGGCTTTTGCTGTTTGTTGAAACTAATATTTTAGTCAAGAAAAGCAACTGCTTGTCCCCATGTTAATATGGTGGCCACCTATCAGTCCTGGCATAAATTCTATAGAGGATCATCAACAAACAGTGTAAAATAATACACAATTCTGTTGAATTGATATGTAACTGTTTACAAAACTGCCAGCTATACTTTTTGATAAATAATACCTCTTTAAAAATCATTCATAAAGAAAATACTGATTGTGCATATTTCACAGGTTTTTATGACATTATTAGTCACTGGAATGTTATGAATAATAAAACCAAGATAAAAAAATACACTGGCAATGTTTATAAACAAGATAAAAATTTTATTACAATGCACATACAACCATGGAACATACCAAACAGTCCATAATGTAAAACATACACTTGTGTTCAAAGACATGAAGATGATGTTTTGACTTTTTTTTATCTAAGGCTTCCTATATGAACATTAGGACAGACATACCTAAATCAATAGCAATTACTGTAACAAACTTGCAGTTGAATAACTTTGAAAAACAGATTTAATGTTCCAATTATTCAAATGTTATAGAAAATAAAAAGCAAAATGAAGCAACTTACCTAAATGGTTTCAATTCTTGTTGTTGCCAAATGGGTACACTCAACTGCAAAGTATTTTCTGGCTTCTGTTTCTTTTTGTACTGTTGTTTTGGGCCTCCAAAATCTTGCACTGGAGCCATAACATGTGGTGGTCCACACCAATAATTGGACTGCTGTTGTTGCTTATTGAAGTGTTGGTCATTGCCTCTATCAGGCCTAGATCTGAACCTTTTTAGTTAACAAGACAATTTTTAAATAAAAAATAAATAAATGATATAATAGATTTTTTGGACTTGCACAATTACTAAAGTAAATTTTGCCAATTATTTTATTTGTATTTTATATACCAGTTTGGTCTTTATTATGTGTCGAAGTTATTATAAAATCTATTAGGCAACAAATATTATTATATCTTGGGATAAATTTGGTAATCTTCCATAATCTCTTTTAATTTTAAAATATACAAGAAAGACAATTTTATTTTATTACACTACAAATATAGGCATTAAATAATCCTTGATAAATTATATAAATTACCACTTTAATAATGATTACATAATATGATGTATGAAATAAAAGTTATCAGTCTACATTTGAATGTTTATAAATGCTTCCAAACCATAGGAATAGGAGTGGCACACTACAAATATGATAAATACAAAATTTTCATTCGCTTTTGAGAAAATTTATTTAAAAAGAAGTTGTGGTGCAGTGTTAAAATAATCTAATCCTATTAGTTTTTGGATAGAAAGAGATACTGAGCACTATAATAAGGATATAATCAATAGCGTAGCTATAATTATTAATAAAATTAATAACCCTGAAAGTGTTTTAAAAGTAGTTTTTCATCGAAATTGAAAAATATATGAATATCTTTATCTAGATTTTAAGTCTAGACAGTCCAAACATATTTATAACCTACTGATCTTTACGTTAATCATCACATTAGCAAAACCAAAATTAAGACTCGAGGTCACCGATATTGCAAATTAGTGCTTACAACTCATATGAATGGTATATTTGACATATACCTTCGGAGTCACAATTCAAAATGGAGGATAAAGTTTTCAACTTTGTAAAGATTTTTTTTTAAAATGAATGGCAACGAGCAAAATGCATAGTAATTAAAATTTAATGACTAAATATCAATACTTACATAGTATTATTTTGATAAACGTTGTTGTACTGCATTATTGCAGTAAATTTGACAGCAAGTCTGGTTAATAATGGCTTCCAATATAAAAAATCTATAAAAGATAAATTAAATTCAGGATGGCTTTAGGAGGTTCTAAATATTAGAAAGTATTAAGGAGACTACAAAAGAACAAAATGAAAAAGTTATAAAATTGTTCGAATACAAAAAATATATCAAACAAATTAAAACTTGAACATATGCAAAACCTCACCTTGCTCCAACCAGGCCGGCCAACAAAATGATTCTTGACAATGTGCGCAATGTGATAAGGCGCAACCGAACTGGGAGAAAATCGATGCGCAAATTATCGTTTTCGATCTTTTACGCACATTTGCGCCCTGGACAAAAAGACCAATGAAACTGGGAAATCAATTTTTTATGGGGAAAATTTGATTTCAACAGTTTTACTTTTTAATCTGTTCATCATATCAATTTAAACCACAGAGGATCATCAATAAAACCTGATCTCTATGTAAGATCGCACTTACACGTGTTTCATTGCTCGAAATTCATCAACCAACTTATTAATAAACGTTTAATTAAAAAAATATATTTTTAGGCAGTTAAAAAAGTTTTTAAATAATAATTTATTTCTGCAATATCAATTTTTAAAACATGTTTTATTTATTGATGAATTTTATGCCAATAAAAAATGGTGCAGTGAATCCACCAATACGAACGCTAAACGACTCTCGGTAATGCTATTAATTGTCGGGTGGGGATATTGTTTTGAACAAATACATTTTTGTCATTATACTAGTCACTATCCTAGTATTGGTCGTATATAAAGAATAATCCTTAAAAATATTAAAATAAAAAATATAATTTAATGAATTTTTATTTATATAAATTATTTATTATTCAGTTTTATTTTCTGTATTAATTATTTGTTCTTTTTCCATAACTTTGTTTTCCTTTTTCTTTTCCTCATCGCCTTCTAAAAATTGATCCCAATTGTCTAATCTCTGAGTTATCTCGCTATCTGTTTCTGCTATTTTGTATTTAGTTTTTCCATCCCATATATCAGCGGAAAGTTGCCTTTTCATGAACCACCTACCGTTCAGCAATGCAACTATTTGTTGTGCTTCTTCAGGATTGCCCATATTTATTTGGGCTATACCTTCAGGATGTCTGTCATATATCTGAACTTTTCGTACTTCTCCAAGCTTGGAACATTCTTCACGTAAATCTTGTTGAAACTCTAAAATTAAACCAACGTCTGTATCAAATATGTTTGGATCAAATAGATTCTTAACTATAACCACTCTTTCATGTTTAGATTTTTCACCGGCTTTTTTCTCAGGGCGCCAGTCAAATAGTTTTTCTTGTTGTTTTTTTAGTTTCAATTTATCTTTCTTTTTCTTCATTTTTGGTTTGAGCGTTGGATTAAAATCACCTTTCATTTGAAACTTTGCTCTTTCTACTCTTATTTTGTGGCCTTTAAAGTCATAACCATCTAACAATTTTAAAGATAAATCAACAGATTCTACTCTAATGTAAGTACATAAAGCATCCCCTTTGAAATTATCAGTATCTCGATCTTTGTATAATTTTATTTTAAAGTTTCCTGATTGAGCATCTCTCATCACCAAACCACATTTTTGCATTAAATCTACAAATTCTTCTTCATTTATATCAGTGGGCAAATTAGATACATAAACATTGGTATTTTGTGATTCATCTAACTGAAACCAGGTTGGTTCTGAAGCTTTTCGTTTTTCTCCTTTAATTTTTTTTGGTTTCTCTTCAATTTTCAATGGAGGATCTTCTTTCTTAACTTGAACGTTTGTATTATCAACAAATCCATAGTTCATTTGGTATCGTGCCATGAAATCATCATCTACTTTTGGAAACCATGCATTTTTATCTTTGTCCCAAAAATATTTAACACCTTCCGAATCTGTGTAAACATGAGTATCATCTTCAAAGTCATATGCAACATTATTATTTTTTGATATCCACTCGTTTTTCTCTCCATCCCAAGTAAATTGGCTACCACTACTTGGATCTGTATAAATGGCAATGTCACCTTCATAATGAACATTTTTAGAGTCATATGTATTTGATTCCAATATCTCTGATGTTTTTAATATACATTCATCTTTTTTAACGGTTGGATTCTTTTCATTATCAACACCTACAAAATGCAATTCAATAAATTGGTAGGTATATTGAAACATCTTTACAGTACATACCTACAGTCCTACAATTTATTTGACTTTCAGTAATTGACGTCAAGCTATTGGTTTCCTCTTGGTCTAAGTCACATTCTATAACATCTTCATCTTTCGATTTCTGCGGTTCAATATTTAATAAAACTAAAACATACAATAGTCTATACTTCCCTATTTTTAAAACATTTACAAAATGTTACCCTTTTCCGTATTATTACAGGCTACATCAATGTCGATATTTTGATCAGTCATATTAATACCTAATAAATTACATGTTTTGATATTTCAAAGTATTGACAAAAACGTAAACTTAATTAAATTAATTTAAATTAAAGATGCCATCATAAGACATAAGACAGATGATTGCATATTATGATTAGGGTAGGGGTAGGATGCCATTATCCATAATGATCAAAACCTATACCAGATTGACCATAATCTATAATTTAAGACCTATTTAACTTTAATATCCAACTATAATAAAATAATTAAATTAATAAACCAACAGTTTGTTTATTTAATATTAATTTATAAAACGGTTCTTCTATTTTTGAGATTGGCTGTAGAATGCCAGTTAGCATCAACTAGGCCATCTTTATGCCCAGCCACCCAGGAATACATCTTGTATCCTTGTTTAGCATTTACGAAAATGAAAGATCGAAGATCATTATTCTCGTCGTCTAGTATCAGCCAGTCAATGAAATACGTTGATTTGATATATTTTGTGTTTATAAACTTCATATTCAGCTAAAAGGACTATTCAATTTTCAGCTCAGTGAAAATTAATTCGATTCTAATGCTAAATATTTTATTTTTAATCTAGCATTCCGAACACTTTATGCTGTGACGTCATTTCCGTTTCCGTGCGTTAAACTCGCTTGGGCGGTTCACTTCCTACATCGACATCCATTTTCGTTCTCTTTTGCTGTGAACTTTCGAACGAAGAGGTTGTGCTCCATCAGTAAATCTGATTAATTGATTTTCCAATTTACATTTTTAACTCTTGTAATAATATTGCTCTAGTTTAAATTATATTCGTGGTTTGTCCAGAATCGAAAATAAAAATGTAAGTATTAACAATTAACTCGTTAAATAAAAATTTCCAATGTGGTCCTATGTTTTATCACCTCCATTTTGTTGGCTCATAAACATGAATTTTTTTATACACAGACTTAATTCTCGTACTCATGCCCTAGATTGATAAGCATACGTAGCTAATAATTATTTTTATGTAATTAATGGGGTTTTATTGTAAAATTTTCAGCTTTTCTGATATTTCTTTATATTTATATGATGAAATTTTTAATATGCGGGCTTGATAATTGAAGTAACCCACTTTCTAGAATCTATGTCTGATTTGGCCAATTTCGCAACCTTTAAATTTGTCATCCATCCTGAATTTTTTTTGTTATCCATCAAGTAAAATAACTAACGCTGTTGCTAGGCAGATTCGATTTATAGATGGCCCCGCCTACAATGTAGGAGGTCGAGGTTACACGGGTCAGACTTCCCTGCATACGAATCGATAAATCTGGGTGTTTGGCACGTACTGTCTCTGGATACTATGGATTTAATTTTAATAACGGTTAATCCAAACGATATTGGCACGAGAAAATCTTGATATATATGGTTTTTTTTTCAGGTCTTACAATCAGCAGAGTGGTGGAACTTACCAACCTCGTACTAATGGTTTTTCCAATTTTAACGCCGGTGGTGGTTTTAGAAACGCGGGAGCGGGAGGTTATAACAAAGCTGGAGGCGGTAATTTTAATAGTAACGGAGGGGGATTTAAAAATGAAGGGTATAATAAACCATATGGTCAAAATAATTTTCAAAATCGTAACGGGGGTGGTTATCAAAATAATTTCAGAAACGATCGGTTTTCAAATGATAGGAATAGTTTAAGAAAGGTAGAATGGGGAACGAAAACTTTACGCCCAGTTGAGAAACACTTTTATGTACCTCATCCAGTAGTAGCAGGCAGAACGCCCTTCGAGGTAGAACAGTATCGCAAAGCAAAAGAAATCACTGTTGAAGGTGAATCTCCTAATCCTATTCAGAATTTTGATGAAGCAAATTTTCCTGACTACGTTTTGACTGAAATATTCAACAAAGGATATGAAGCTCCCACGCCTATTCAATCACAAGGCTGGCCAATTGCTATGAGTGGACATGACATGGTAGGTATTGCACAAACGGGCTCAGGAAAGACACTGGCCTATATTTTACCTGCTGCAATCCATATAAATAATCAACCTCCACTGAATAAAGGTGAGGGGCCGATTGTCTTGGTTCTTGCTCCCACTAGAGAACTCGCACAGCAGATTCAGGAAGTTTCTAATGATTTTGGTCGTTCAACTGATATTCGTAACAGTTGTATCTTTGGAGGTGCTCCAAAAGGCCCCCAGGCTCGTGATTTACAAAGAGGTATTGAGATTTGCATAGCAACACCAGGTCGTTTGATTGATTTCTTGGAAAAGGGAGCTACTAATTTGGAACGATGCACTTACTTAGTCTTGGACGAAGCTGATAGAATGTTGGACATGGGATTTGAACCCCAAATTCGTAAAATTCTCAGTCAAGTCAGACCAGATCGCCAGACGCTTATGTGGTCAGCTACATGGCCTAAGGAAGTAAAGAAATTGGCAGCAGACTTTATGAAGAATCCCATACATCTTAATGTTGGATCTAAAAATTTATCTGCAAATAACAATATCGTTCAAATCGTCGATGTTTGCCAGGAACACGAAAAGGAAACAAAGTAAGTACATTTTTTTTACCCATTTTCTAAAGCAAACGCAATTAACTGTAATTATTAATTTTACCTCTGAAAACGTATAAAAGTAATTGTTTCTTTGTCTTGAATATTGAATTATCTACAGCATTATTAAAAATAAATTGTAACATTGATGTCGTTCCTCAATCTTTCAGTGCACAGCAAGTTTTTTTTAGCGTATTATGGTAAATTGACTAACTTGTGTATGTTTTCAGAGATAAGTATCAGTATATTTTAAAAAATTAGATATCTTTTCACTCAATTTTTTATTATGGAAAAGTATTGTTTGTGCATAACACGTATTCTAAAGTTTTCGTACATTTCACATGATGAGACAGCATAATGAAGTAATCAATGATTATTTTTAACGCACCCCTTTACCTCTAAGAAGAACTGACCAATCATTGTTATTACATCAAATATTCCCTACACTTTCCAGTTTTATACGACAATATTTAAATTTCAGACTAGGATCTTTGTTGCAAGAAATTAACACGAACCCAGAACCGGGTTCTAAGATAATAATCTTTGTTGAAACTAAAAAGAAAGTCGAAGGAATAACGAGATCCATAAGAAGTGTAGGCTGGCCCGCATTAGCCATGCACGGAGATAAAAGCCAACAAGAACGTGATTACGTTTTAAGAGAATTCAGATCAGGAAAATCTTCTATATTGGTTGCTACTGACGTAGCTGCCCGTGGGCTAGGTAAGTTTCCCACTTGAACAGTGGGTGGGAAAACAATAAAATCGGTTTATTTGGAATTATGCCATGTTTATTTGTGATTTTAATACGAGTAGATACTTAACGTTGTGGCATAGTAGCATTTGGGATTTCAGACTGGTTTAATAACTTTCACGCAACATTATCTATTTTCAGTAAGTATTAAAATAAGAAAGATTGTTTTTTTTTTTTAAATTTAAATCCATCAAGAAACTGTTTATTGAAGAAGTGTGTTTATAATTGTTCGTATTTATCAGTCTGGGGGCCCTTTTTTTTTTATTTTTTCAGAGGCACGTGCACGATAAGTATTTTTTGCTTTCTGCAATTCTGTTTCATGCGGGTGCCTCTTTGATGGCTGTCTGGCCCTTATAGGACGGTTCAGCTGGAAAAATGAAAATATACGAAGACCTTTGGAAGATTTTATATTCAAATATGGCACTTGTTTTAAATATCCCTTATAGATCACCAAACTTTTATCGAAACTTGAACAAAATTAACAATTTTTAATTAATCGGGAAATTCAGTAAACTAATTTATTTAACTAGTGATCTTCCTGTCACACCTTTTCCTTCCCGTACCTAGTTACTACGACGTGGGATTTTTGCGCACTACAAAACAATGTCATTATTGTCTTACCATTGGTCATTTTCTGCGATGTTTGAGTAGACCAAAATAATTTGAGTCGCCATTTAGGTGGCAGAAGGTCAACTGAAGCAAGCAGGATTTTTTCTTTGCTACTATACCTTTATAAATCGGGTTTTCACTGTCACATCACAACTTCATGGACTTTCCTTTAAAACTGGTTAGTATGTTTTCAATTTTTTTTTTTTTTTGTTTACTTTATAGAATTAAAACTTTCTATCGATTAAACATACTGCATGTTTATTATTAATTTTAAATTTGTCCATCTGTATACAAGTATAAAATTTTTATTCGACCATACATTTATTCAGGTTGCGGTGAATCTATTAACCAAATTCCAGCACCATCTACAAGCTTAGCAACGATTATTTCAAATTATATATTTTTGTCAAACTCTGTATATTGCTGTACAGGATGTTTTAATTAATATGCAAAGTCGATTGTGCAATTTGATGAGAGGTCGAGGAAGTTTTTATACAAAATACATTTGATATGACAAATAATTTTTATTAAAACAGTATTTTAAGCTTAACTCTGCCGAACTAAAGAAATATTTAAAAATGAACGTTATAAACTGAAATTTCTTTAGTTCGGTTATATTTGACTGCATAATGTAACATTGTTTCTTATTTAGATGTTGAGGGGATAAAATACGTTGTAAATTACGATTACCCCCATTCTTCTGAAGATTACATACATAGAATCGGCAGAACTGGTCGTTCTGATTCTATTGGTACGTCTTATGCATTTTTCACACCTTCCAACTTTAAACATGCCAGAGATTTGGTCTCCGTTCTCAACGAAACCAATCAGGTAAGTTAACATACGATTTATTTAATTTTGAAAGCGTTTTAATTCTGGTGTCCTTCCAATTTGGCATGCCTTAGCTGAGACTGACGGTTAAGCATGAGTGCTCTTGGAAGGTATATCGATTTGGGAAATATGCCTTCGGTGTCCACACCATCACTGTCTGGATCCCATCCTCAAGTTTCCCTACAATTGTTTTTATTTTTCAATTAAAATTGACTCTGAAATGTTTGATTGGATTTTATTTAAATTGTGTTTTTCAGATTGTGAATCCAAAATTGAACGAAATTGCAAATAAAACTAATAATTTTGGTAAAGGGGGATCCCGATGGGGAAATAATGGAGGTGGATTTAATAAGGGTGGTTACAATCAAGGCTTCAAGAAATTTGGAGCCCCCAATGGATACCAAAAGCCGTACAACAATGGTAAGGATATTTGATACTTTATTGGCGTGTTTTCTAATCTTTTCGCTTCTGATTTTGATTTTAACGAAATTCTTAACATTCATTAGAAAAAAAATTGTTTATAATATGTGGAAGTCTATAATTGAATTTTTTTATTTTTCGAACGTCTTTGGTTATAAAATATAATAGTTGTGATGTTGCTGATTTTTTTTTTCATATTTGTTGTTTATTTGAAAGTGCGTATCTAAAGTTTCAGCTCGATGATTTTTTTATTTTTGAACTACGTAATTTGAAATTTTCAAAAACAACTAATTTCCTAAAATTGATATTTTTACCCACAGAAAATGGAAAATATTTTGTAATTTACCAATTTCCCAGGTAATTACAGGTTTTTACAAGCATTCCTGACCATTTCCAGTCTCTTTCTGCCTTCCCAAAGCCATTTCCGATCTTTCCCGACCTGGAAAAATCGATTATCAACTGGGGAAAAAAATTCCCCCAGAACTGTTTCTCAACCTCCCCAACTAAATGTTTCAAGCTGAAAACCATAGACTGAAAAAACTTCACCCTGTACAGTATAATCTGCTTCTATTTTCGTAATATTTGTTCATTGTGACATTTCCAGGCTCTTTCTGCCTCTCCAAAGCCGTCCCCTTCGCATTTCCATTTTTTTCGATCTTCCCCGACCTTGAAAAATCGATTATCAACTGGGAAACCAATTTTCCCCAAAAACTGTTTCTCAGCTTCCCCAATTATATTTTTCAAGCTGAAAACCATATACTGAAACAAAACTTCACCCTGTACAGTGTAATCTGCTTCTATTTTCCCAATATTCGTTCATTGTGACATTTCCAGGCTCTTTCTGCCTCTCCAAAGCCATTCCCTTCACATTTCCAGGCTCTTTCTGCCTCTCCAAAGCCGTTCCCTTCGCATTTCCAATTTTTTTCCAGTGTTTTTCTATTTTTTCCGATTTTTCACGACCTTGAAAAATCGATTAACAACTGGTGAAAAGATTTTTCCCAAAAACTGTTTGTCAGCCTCCCCAACTATGTTTTTCAAGCTGAAAACCATCGACTGAAAAAAAAACTTCACCCAGTACAGTTTATGTATATCAATAACGTTTTTTTTTCTCTTGTTTCAGGATATTGAAGTTTGTGTTAATTTGGAGGTGGTATATTATGTTAGTTTTTAAATATTCATCAGTATTAGAATGCATAATTGTAATGCATTTTTTTTCCATACTTTTTTTTTAAATATTTAATATGACGTGTAATATTTAGAACAGTTTTACCTCCCGCCTAGAGTCCCTACCGTTGAATTTTCTCTCTGATTAGATTTATTTGAATTAATATAAATTAGAATATTCTATTGACTGGTAGGAGTTACCTTGATTCGAGGAGAAGGGACTGGAGAATCCGATTTAATTAACGAAATTGGTTCCTCAGAACCTTTTCTCCTACACAAATCTTGATGTTTGTGGTTGTAATTCTGTGATAAAGTATTTATTTCTTTAGGTTAAAAGAATCACTTGACTGTATGTGCGAAGTACACAATAAAATGAAAAAATATATTTGTCTTTTATTAACGAACCTTTTTCTTCTATTGTTTGGTTTCAAAGGGAATTTACTGCAAAGAAAATTGTTTTTCAACTAGTTCACATGAACTACTGTCCATCGCTACTGAAAACTAGCAAGTCTATCATTTCTCTGTGGCCTCTACCTTTGATATTTAAAAAAAAAGTTACATAGGCGAGAATATTCAATAGGGGACTTCGGTTCAAGTTGTCAACCCCAAAAATTTCATGGTTTTCTATCGGGAAAGGGAACATTGGGAACGGATTGACAATATATGTAAACTGAGCCTCTGCTCTTTAAAATGGGTAATAGCAATTGGGCGGAGTAGAATTCAATGAGACCTCTGGCGGAAAAAATTGTAATTGTCGCAACGAGTAAAATAATTCGTTTTGCATTGTTTTTGTATTATATTTAAGTCAACGTAATTACCGTAAATTCGTACTTTATCTGTTTAATTTTGTGTCAGTGACAAGCTTAAAACTGTGTTTTCCTATTCAACTCAACTGTCATCATTTCTGAGGTAATATTCTTATAATAATCAGAGATATTATGGAAGAGGTTATGTTATTCTATTTTTTGTTTTCGTTGCAGATCAAGTTTGATTGCAATATTTTGTACGTTTTTTAAAGTTTTATACTTTGAATTATGTCGCTGCATAATCGAAACCGTTGTGGATTAGGTTGCACTAGCCGTAAAGGGAAAAATCCCGATTTATCTTTCCATAAATTTCCTCCCATGTGAAGAATGGTAAATATTGAAAATACGTTTGGAGTTATGGAAAATATATCTCAAAGAAAGGCTTGGGCAACGGAAGTAAAAATGGGGAAACCAGTTTCAGACAGTATGTCCGTGTGTTCTTTACATTTTAAAAGGGAAGACTACTATAGTCAAGGTTAGTACCAAGTGTGTAATAGTTATAAGTTAATAGTGGATGGTATAGTTTATATTTGTAAAGGTGAACAGTATATAAATGAGTAACAAATTCTTCAGGTCTTGGTAAGAAAAAGTATCTTCTTTTAAATGCAGTACCTTCCTTAAAACTACCTCAGTCAAGCCACGACCATGACCATTAGTTCATAAATTTTGCATTACGTTTGTACAAAAATAATTAAACTCAATTTCAAAAATAATAAGTGTTTTTATTTATTCAATACATACAGTATTCACAATGAAAAAATCCAAAAGGTAAGTCACAATAAAATATACAAACATAAACATAATTAACATTCCCGGTAACACTTAAAAAGTTGAACATACCTATTACTCCAAAAATAAAAATATTAGGAGTCAAAATTTGGTTTAACAACACAAATTACTAAAGCACAATCAAAGAAAAAGCAAAAGTTTTACAAAACACACACTGAAAATAACTAAAACAGCAAAATAAAACCACTTAAATATCAAAGGGCTTATACGGCAGCTGATTTGTTTTACTCGTTGCTAAGATGACATTGACATTTCAGAGCGCCATCTATCGAATTCTACTTTTCCCAATAGCATCCACAGACCACTTAGGGTAAGTGGTCTGTGATAGCATCCAAGTATGGATATTTGTAGATGTGATATCCGAATGGTTGAAATTTATGATGGTACTCCTGATTTTACGTCAATAAAATATGTGACAATTGACATGAAATCAGATGCTCCAACACAACCTTCAGCCAACCATACGTGACATTTACAAATGGCGATATTTTCATCAAATTACCCAATTAATGTGTCAAATTTAGCTAACTGTAGACATTTATCGAAAACTGAATTTTTGGTAGATATTTTTTTTATTTTGAGAAATTTTAGCTAAACATTTGTGCAAATTACAATGTTTCCTGCGCTAGATTATGGATAGTTATTGGCAAGACTTGATCCCAATAGAAATAGTTTCCGAAATTTTCCAGTATTTATCTAGATCGGATAGATTGTCTTGTTCGGTAGTTTGCCAGAAATGGAAACATGCATTGTGTCGACAATACTTATGGAAGACCATCGTTCTTCACGTAGATAGGGATTTTTTGGAACCCAGTACCACTTTGCTAGTAAGAGAATTCCACAAACACATTAAAACGTTGGAAATAGGATGGGATAAACCTCTAGTGCAAAATAGATGGCTGCCACTTAAAGTTCACGATTTGACAAAAAGGATGGTTCATTTTATATTCATATTGTACGAAAATTGCGTTCAACTCGAATGCTTCAAATTCTTCGATTGGCACGACATATACGCTTTTAAGAAAATTATTTACCACTTGAGCAGGTTTTTAAAGTAAGTACTATTATAAGAAAACCTGCTTCAAACTGTTCCAGACTCATTGTTACTATTTTTTTGGAGATTCGTCATACCTCCCAAGTATGGAGGGCTCTCTACTTGTTCTCTACATTCCATAACAGAAATAAATTTCTGTGTGTAGCATATTTTCAACCAAAACAGCATTCTCTAATTTACAGGATTCAATCAAATTTGAAAAAACTGATATTCCATAACATTAATTTACCAAAAATTGAATGCATGCGTATTCTGGATGCCTGTGTGGGATCAAAATTTTCTGTAACACATTTAGAAATTCATAACGTCTATTACAACTTCAATACAGCATTCGATACACTAGAGTTTGTGGTGTTTTTGGAAGAATTTTTATGTCTAAGAGAACTGAAGTTAGATTATTTCATTTTGTCGAGACCAAATGTTATGGATGTGGTTACGGAAAATGGAACAAACCGACTGAAATTTTTGGAAATTTATTTTGATGACACAGATCTTCACAGTATTATTATTCCGGAAAAAAAGTGGAAAAGGTTAAAGAAACACTGTCCTGATATCAAGGTCTCCATCAAAATAAGTAAGAATAAGGTTGAATTTCTACTAAAGGATTTAAAAGTTAATAGAAACTTTTATTTGTTATATAGAGAATATCTGCCATTACGAACAAATAGAGTTTATATTTTTGATGGATATACCTTTAAATTACTTTACCATGTCTACTAGCTACAAATTCAATCAAAAAGTAAGCCGAAACTTTGGAAACACTCTTCATAGGTTAATTAATAACTACCATACTACTATAGGTGAGTTTATCCAATGACTACTGGTGATTTTTAAGTGCACAAACAATGTAGATATTAAAAAAATAACTATTTAACAAAGTAAATTTTCTATTTAGAAAAAATTAATTTGGATCTCAAAAACAACAGGGAAAATTTGGACGACGTACTTTTGGCTATAATCTTAAAGTGTCCAAAATTGAAAACTCTATTTTTTGATGGAATTGTAAATGACAATATGAATCTATTTTATGAAATATGTGACTATAAACAAACTGCCAAGGGTAAGTAGAATTTTAAAAATGTAAGCTAGATACGCACTTAGTTATAACTGAAAATATTTATTTTGTTCGCAGGGATCCACATGAAAGTTTTGCCGAACAAATATAAGTCTATAACTAATGTAGTGCATATGTTCTCTTAACTGTTTAAATAAATTTTCAAAATATATTTTGTTTTGTCTTATTTTAAATTAATTATCGTAGTTGAAGATTGTAGAATGGTGTTAAGAAATAAAACCATAAATGAGTATTTGCGTTTTTTATATTCAATAAATAATCCACTTGATATACAAATACTACCACACGGTATATACAGCTAAACTATAAATTTTAAACGGGAGTATCTCATAAATACAAGCTTACAAAACCTATACTATAAAAGGCCTCTAGTAGGTCAAATGCTTCAATAGCTTTATCATATTCTTACGTAAAATAGAAGAATTAGGTTAAAATGAATTTGACATTAATACGAAGTAAAAGTAATCAAACATTTTGAAATTTGAATTGAGTTTGTATATTTCTTCAAAATGATCTGCAGATAGTATTCAAGTTTTCAAAGAAAATCAATTACGTTGTCATTGAAATAGCTTTTAAATCAATAAAAAATAGGGGGATCTAAATACAAAATGGATTACAACGAGGAATATGATTTAAATGATGCTGCTTCTTTACCAAAAAGAACCGGGGCTGATGAGCTAAAAGATGTTGAAGATACAAAAGGTTCGATTTCAACAAATAGTAGTTCCTACAAAATAAAACCGTCGTTACACAACAAGTAGGTAGTGATGTTTAATTATTTACCGGATTAAAACTTGTAGTTGTAAAATTAAACATAGCAGTAGTTTCTTGCTTCTATATTTAGTTTTAAACAGGGCTAAATGATAAAAAAATTGAATATATAGATTTAAGGAACTACCTGTGAAGGAAATCATAAGAAACGTAGTTACAGCTGTATTAACAGGAAAATCGTATGATCCAGATCGAGCAAAGAACTGGTCTATGCAAATATCAAATGAAGTTAATGAAAAAGTAAGAGGTACTTGAAAATAATTTTGGTATTACTCAATTGTTGATTGAATAGAGTAGAATTTTAATTCTTCATTTGAAAAATGATGTAATAAATGATATTGTTTTCTTAGACTTACAAATGAAGCGATTTAAACACATTGTACAAGTTATTCTTGGCGAAATGAAAGGAGCAGGAGTCAAATCAGGTTGTAGATGTGTTTGGGATTCAGATGTTGATAGTCATACTAGTGAAATATTTATGAATGTAAGTACATTACTTCATCTACAAGCTTTATGTTTTCTTAAAAGCAGTATTTATCAACTTCTTTTGTTTCAGGATACCATTTTTTGTGTGACCACTGTATTTGCAATATATCTGTATTAGAATTATTTGGTTGTAAGATTAAATATTTACCCATCTCAGTCTAATGTTTTTATTAGTAGATACAAGAAATTTTGTCACTGAAAAAATAATTAGTCTAAAGTATGGTAGTGAGAAAATGTATATTATATAATTTATGGATTAAAAAAATTAAGTGTACAATCAGGCCTTAATTTAATTTAGCATACAGGATTCGTAAGTTGGAATTAAATACTTAATATTTATAAAAGCATCTTCACCACCATATCTTTCTAATACTTGTAAAGTTTCATTCACTGTATCTGCTAAGTTATCTCCTCTCATTTGGCTGTAGTCAATTTCATCTCCACAGTTTACTACAAAAAAAAATGAAATACTTAGATATTTTTTATTAGAATAACATATCTAGGGATACAAATACTTGAAATATCAAAGATATGAGAAAACACTAAAGTCACGGTCCCGAAAATGATATTCCTTATGCTACTTCTTACTGCATACACAAACAAGTCAAAAAGCACCAAAATAATCAAAAACACTAATTTACAATATGACAACAATCCAGCACAAGTATAAAGGACCTGACACCGCTTTTGGTCATGTGATGTCGCCTTCTTTCATATACTAATTTTAAAAAATATTCAAAATATAAGGTAGATCCGTATCAGCATTTAATTAAGTAATTCTTTCCATAATCCCATAGATAACATTCACTCAAGACCACACAAAATTATATTATGTTGTTTAAAATTCAAAGAAATCAAATATATCTTCATTCCCCCACTTTATTTTCGCCTCAAGTGTTTAACTGATACCAACGCATAGCATATATGCAGCTGAGATTAACGGACATCTCAGTAAAAAACGCACCTAACGAGTAAACCCAGTTGCACTTTTCCTTGATAAAACAACTTACCATTTTTTTCTTTGTAAATATTAAGACTAGGTAAAATTTGTCTATAATATGGAACCAAAGCTTCTCCAATCATATCTCCAGATTTAACTAAATGTTGTAATATACGCAACGTGTTACACATTACCTCGTTATTTTTGGTTCGAAGAGCATCTAAAACATTAGTAAAGTATTTCAAAAGCTTATAACTTTTTTCCGTCGACCGTGCTACACAAAATTATTCATTGGTGACCCCCTTATTTAGGAATTCCTTGTTGTAAACAATAAGTTTTGATATAGGCAACCAAACATACTCTAAAACTTCAAGTTTGTAAAATTGAAACTTGGATTGTTAATAATCATTGAGTAAAGTTGTTAATTGTGACATTAGGGAATATATACGATTACATTAAAGAAATTTTGTTTAACCAGAAGCAGAGAAAATATCTGCCAGAAGTAATAAAACCGCGAGTGTCTGTATCTTTATTCGATTAAAAGTTAAGAACCTCTTAAAATACTGGAAAATAAAATGGGAGAATCGGTATTTTAATCAATTCTGAGAAATTCTACTTACCTTTAATAGGTATGATTAATTGGGGAATGCAAGGAAAAATTTTGTTGCCACCATGAGCTAGTAAATCATGAATACCTTGCTGCGCAAAAAGTTTATATGGATGTTCAGTTTCAACGAGTCCTTCAAAAAACATGGGCAAATAGTAATGAAAATCTAATTTTGTTACATCAGCCTAAAAAAAGACATATGCATAATACTAGAATTAAGCTGATATATTTGTGCTGTATTCTATAAAAACTTACTTTCCAAGACACTTTGTTACCCTTTGGGTCGGTTCCAATAGGTAAATTACCCCTGAGATAATTTGTCCTAAACTTTCTATTACTCGAAGGGATTTCTTTATAAACATTGCATCTAGGCGGTGGTAAGACACACGTATGCTTTTGTAAGGCTTGAACAGTAAATGCGGGTACCCAAATCTTACACCCGCTTTGCTGTTTCTTGCCAGTTTTCGATCTTGACTCTTTACCTGTTACCATTACGGAGCGAAATGAAATGAAACATACATTATGATGAAAGTAATGATGTTGATGCTGACAAGTTGTGTTGCTATAGAGACGTTTGTTTTGTCAATTTCGACGAAATTGAAATCCGGGTTAGGGGGGATGAGGTATGGGTTTTTATAAAAATGACTATTTCTTCATGATAATATACTCCATTCCAGATTTTCATGTCGGTCTCTGTTAAGACAAATAAGTTTCCTAGGTTGCCCTTGGTTTTCCCATTATATAGATGTCAAAAATAATACTATTATAACGCCTTACAAATTAGAAAATTACTTTTCAAAGAGCAGACCGTTCGATAATAAACAACTACTTCCGTGGCTATATGCCACGAAGGGCATTGAATTACACTTCTAAGTTAAACGGGACTGGTATATCTGCAAGATACGTGATAACGTGGTTGAAATAACGAAATTAATTCGTTCTGAACATGACACACATTCTGATAAATATCCCTATATTAGGTATATTGATCAAACTTTGTAAAGTACATAGTTATAATTATAAAGTTCAGAAGTAGGTTAGCAGAACTATTTATTGAATTTGTTATACAGTTTGTATCTTAATTTGTTTGGCAACATTGCCTATGTAAATTAATGAAAAAAGTTACAGCATTAATACAGAAAGAAAATCGGGCAATTTGTTTTTTGGCCAGTATTTTGAATATGGCCCCAGATTTTTTAAATTTGTCAATGCAATATTAGTAATAATCCCTTAAATAGGCTATTTTAATCTGCTTTGTATATCTTATTGTTTCCAAGAACCCAAACAGAAACCATTTGAAATGGCCTTCATAAAAATATGGCTGAGCAGCACCAGTATCAATTTTTGATTATTTTATTTAACAAACTTGCTACAAACATATTTATTGTGTTTTTAACAATCAATTTCAGAGCAAATCTAAAAAAAACATTTTTTAAACTTTAGATGAACTTTCAATGCCTTAATTAAACACTAAAAGATGTCTTTCCTTTTTGGTCTTTGACTCAGTTTATAATAAAACTAATTTTTCTCACAATCTTACTATTTATGTCATTATATATCTTAAATATTTAAACAAACAGAAGAACTAAAACATCAATAATTCATACCAAGTTGTTTAATTTTAAAATCAAAGGGTACAACTATTTTGGATGTTTAAAGAAATATGTACATAGCATGAAATAATATTTTAAGGAATAATTCTTCAAGGAAAAATAAATAAATTTATTTACGATGTTTAAAACCAATAGAGGATTTTAATAAATTGCACCATCAATGCAATTTTATCAATATCCAACATCACAGGTTGAATTTAACAATACAATTAACTTCTAACCAACAATTAATAGTTCTTCAGTGGGGAAGGTGTAAGGTGGTACTTCCAAATTCAAAGGAGCAGGTCCTTTGCGGATACGACCAGAAGCATCGTAGTGAGAACCGTGACATGGGCAATAATATCCTCCAAAATCACCAGCATTAGCAATTGGCACACAACCTAAATGGGTACATACTCCAATAACTATCAAGAAAGATGGATTTTGGACACGGTCGTTATCGTGTTCAGGATCACGAAGGGTGTTAACAGCAACAGATTGTTCTGACTCAATTTCAGAAGCTGATCTATGACGGATGAAAAGTGGTTTACCTAAAACATGATTAAACCTTTTACTCAATTTAAAAGATTCATAAACATTTAAATGTTAATGTTATTCTCATTTTAAAAATCTAATACAAATGTTAAATAATATTTCTCACCTCTCCATTTAAAGGTAACAGATTTTCCCTCAGGAATATCGGCAAGTTTAATTTCAATTTTGGCTAAAGCCAATACATCAGCTGATGCACTCATAGAACTTATAAAATGAGTAACTACTGATTTAGCAGCATAAGCAGTACCAACGCTGAATGCTCCAGCCATTAAATAAGTGAAATTCTTTCTTGAATCCTCGGAATCTTGGGATTTTCGACTGGGGTCCTTAGTACTATCCCTGCGGTAGTTACTAAAATCTGGTACAGTAATATCTGTGTGAGCCCACCTAACTTGACTGCTAACAGCTGGACCAACTGAAATTGTAACGTTTCCATTGGGTAGGGCTTTGCTAAGAGCTGCGGGAGAACTGCTGGACCATGGGATATATACTGAAGATTTCTTTGGGAGTATTGCGATCTGGTTTCCTGTATTTAATTGGTTACTTACTACTTGACTAACGGCTTTAAAATAGCCAGGGATATTTGCGGGTTTCAACATCTTGTAATTTTGATATTATAGCTTAAAAATTTATTATGCAACAATAGCACCTTCTGCAGCGCGTTAGCGTAGCGACGTCTTAAATGACAAACTTGTCAATTAATCAATTATGTCAATGTCAACTTCACAACATCAGAAAATTTTTGACTTTTTCTATCCTACAACCACATTGAAAACTTTTTGTTCCAATATTTGAATTATTTGAATATAATATAATATAATGAATAATGGTACAAAGTACAAATACAAGTGGCAATATCAAATGACTACCCAATTATTACGAAAAATTAATGTCTTTACCATAGAGAAATAATATATAATGAGAGTTGTCGATCCTGTATTAACAGTTGGCATCACGTTGATCGAAGCGCACCAGGAAGGGCTGTCGGAACTAATTTTTAAAGGCGGGATATTTAAACTTGTTAGTTTGGATTATTGGTAGTAGAATTTTACAATCTGTCTAAAAATTGTTTATTATATAATTATTTCATTAGAAAAAATTAAATTATATTTCATTTTATCCAATGAAACAATTATAATTAAACAATTTCAAGACACAATTTAGATAAATAAGAAATCAACACTTTTAAAAATTTTATTAAACTGCACTACTAAAATTACATTATTTATTAAGAAAGTTAATCCAATATCATATCAAATTGCACATTATTTTAAAATAATTGAAAAAAAAAACAAATATTATCCATTTCCATGAGGCCAGGAACAGGTCTGAAACCAAAAAAATTAAATGCAGTACATTAAGTTACAAAGACAAAATAATTATTTTTGTTTTCTACACCTCTTACTACCATTATTGTCAGAATAAAATATTCGTCTTACAGGCAAAATACAGTAATTTTCAAAAGCTTGGGTATTATTATGTTCAACTAGGTACTAGTAATGAACTTGTAAATGCATTATTATCGAAATGATCTTCACACATTGGGTATTATTATTATGTTCAACTAGGTACTTGTACTTGTAATGAACTTTTAAATGCATTATTATCGAAATGATCTTCACACAACCTTTGATCTTTGAATGTATAAGGAAGTTCTAAAATTTTGTACTACTGTTCCCTTTGATTAATATCAGATGGAGATTTGAAACATATTTTATTCTAAATTGCGAAGTGGCCAAAAATATTTGCTATTACAATTTTTTGCAATACAACTATGACGAATTATACCTGGTGACGACATTTTAAAGGTTCACTTACATTTATTTCCTTTATTAGAACTAAAATCCTGAATGAATTTTAAACTAAACTAATCTTAAATCCAACTCACCTCATCACAAATATAATATACACAAAGCCTCATCGTCCATTACTAATTTTTGACACTTTCACTTTGACTTTGACAAACAGAAGTCAGATTCACACCAACCAATATATGATTGATTTTGTATATTTTAATTTTTAATGACTTAAAAGTTAATATACAAGTATATTTTATAATATTTATCAACATTAAAGGCGAAATGTTGAAGTGTAATGTAATTTATGTTATTTTAAACGATTTTATTCTATTCTGCTTGTGTAAGAAGTCTTGTAGTTCGCGTGATCGCAGCGACTCGATGCGCGGGTCAGTTGAGCAGAAACGCTATGCCTTATATTGCCTATACTTCAATCCGTCTCTTTTATTTTGTCTATGGTCTTTACCTAAATACATTTGAACTACTGACTACACCACGTGTTACGAGAAAGTCAAAACTGACAGTTGTTATTTGTGTCCGGCTTAGGTTACATATGGATAGGTTATAATTATTTTCAAACATGACTGAAAATAGGGAAGAAACAGTAAAAGCTCTGATGAGCTTAGGTTTAAGTGAACAAAAAGCTAAAGAAACGTTAAAAAACAGTATAGTAACCAATACGCTGCTAAATATTCTAAACGAAGTAAGTTAAATGTTCCTTTCTCTTTGGTTGCACAATACAAATTTATCTTGCACTAGGTACGTGGAGTAAACCTTTCAGAAGGAGCTGGGACACTTTTATACCAACTGGGAACAAAAATAAAACCACAGATTGCGCATCATTTACCACTTCTTGTTAAGTATATAGCATCCAATAAACTTGATAGTACATTAAGAGTGGATAAAGCTATAGAATTTGCTATTTCCCACATAAACAACTTGAATACAAACGAACTTGAAACTTATTGCGGTGTTGGAATTGTTATAACTCCAGAACAAATTGAAAAAGCAGTGGAAAAACATATAAAGAAGAACAAAGATGAGTTACTTGAAAAACGGTATAGGTTCAATACAGGGCCACTTATGCAAAAAGTTAGATTTGAATTAATATGGGCAGACGGCAAGGCAATAAAAAATGAAATAGATATGCAGGTAATGCTTTTTTGATAAAAAATTTATGATATAGTTGATATTTTCATCAAGAATCATTAAAATTTTGTATTTATATAATTCTAGATCCTTTCTGTGTATTTATTTACAGCTATCTTATCGAATTTTTTTAGTTGCTTTAATCAGTTTATCAATATTTGTTATTTTTATTGTGTAAATAATATGTTTACCTTATAAAAAGTTAGCTAAAGGTGGCTAAAGGTTAATACTTCTAAACTATAACATTTTTAATTCAAAATAAATCAAGTTTTATAGTTTGACTTTGCTATGAAATACCTAGGTGTTTGATCTTCTTGGATCAAAGACGGAAACAGACCTAGGACCAGCAACTAAACCTGAGAAGAAGGCCAGTAAAGTTACCAAAAATGAACCAAAACCAAAAAAAGAAGTTAAGACAGCTGAAACACCATTGGCAACGGAGAGTATTAGTATTGTAGATGTAATGAAAAAACTCAACTTTCATGCCCCAGGTGAAAATTTTAAAACAGATGGATATATTGTCACAAAAAATACTGAAAAGTTATTGAAGGAACATTTAAAAATCACTGGTGGGCAGGTATGAACGACTACTCAAATAATATACTTTTTCTTTGAATTCTAACTTGATTATTTTTAGGTAAGAACTAGATTTCCTCCTGAACCTAATGGCATCTTACACATTGGCCATGCCAAAGCAATTAATATTAATTTTGGATACGCCGCTGCCAACAATGGTGTTTGCTTTCTTAGATATGATGATACCAATCCTGAAAAAGAGGAAGAAAAGTTTTTCACTGGTATTAAAGACATGGTGGACTGGTTAGGTAATAGTGTTGTTAAACATTCACGTATTTCTTGAGCTGATTATTTTTAAAAAATGTTTCAGGATATACTCCTTACAAAATAACCCATTCTTCTGATTATTTTGATCAGTTGTATGAATGGGCAGTGGAATTAATTAAAAAAGGCCTTGCTTATGTCTGTCATCAGACAGCTGATGAGATGAAAGGTTTCAATCCTCAACCATCTCCATGGAGAGATCGTCCAATTACTGAAAACCTTCAACTATTTGAGGTATTGATCATTTAATATAATTTTTATTGGGTTAAGATATAAAAATATTACTTTAGGACATGAAAAATGGTAAGATTGATGAAGGAGCAGCAACACTAAGAATGAAAATAACTTTAGAAGAAGGTAAACTTGATCCAGTAGCTTACCGAGTCAGATTCACTCCTCACCATAGAACCGGAGATAAGTGGTGTATCTATCCAACATATGACTACACTCACTGTTTATGCGATAGTATTGAACATATAACTCATTCCCTGTGTACCAAGGAGTTTCAATCAAGGTAACTTATTGCAAGGTCTAAATAATAAAACACTTCTGACATTTTATTGGAATCTTTTAGGAGGTCAAGCTACTATTGGCTATGTAATGCTCTTGACATCTACTGTCCCGTTCAGTGGGAATATGGTCGATTAAACTTCAATTACACAGTTGTCTCAAAAAGGAAAATAGCCAAACTTATCACTGAAGGAATCGTTAAAGGTTAACATTTCATTCACTTAATTCTTGTAATAACTGTTATATTTTAGATTGGGATGACCCAAGATTATTTACACTCACTGCTTTAAGAAGAAGAGGTTTTCCATCAGAAGCTGTTAACAACTTTTGTGCACAACTAGGAGTTACAGGTGCTCAAAGTACCGTTGATCCTTCTATGTTAGAAGCATATGTTAGAGACTATCTAAATAATACTGCTCCAAGGTAAAACATTTCATAACAAATTCTATATATTATTGCAGAAATTTAATTTTTCAGGAGAATGGTTGTACTGGAACCTTTAAAAATTACCATCGAGAACTTCCCTCATGACAAACCTATAACTGTTTCAGTACCTAACTTCCCATCTAAACCAGAATTGGGTAATCACAATGTAACTCTTGATAGGACTATTTATATTGAAAGCAGTGACTTTATGGAGGTATGTTATTGTCCTTTTTCTATTATTTTTGGATTTGAAATAAATTTATTTTATAGGTAGGTGATAAAGGTTACCGTAGATTAACAAAATCCCAATCTGTTGGTATGCGACACGCTGGTTTTGTGTTAGAAGTAATAGATGTAAAAAAAGATGGAACTAATATTAAAGAAGTTGTGTGCAAGTGTACCGAAGTTGAAAAAGTGACAACTAAACCAAAAGCTTTTATTCACTGGGTTAGTGATCCGCAAGAGATAGAAGTTCGTTTATATACTTCTTTGTAAGTTTATCTAAATTATTTATATAATTGTAATGTATTAAATGAATCCTACTATATTTAAGGTTTAAACATAAAAATCCTGAAGATCCAAATGAGGTTCCTGGTGGATTTTTGACAGACTGCAATCTCGAATCTTTGAGGATTTTGATAAGTTATGCAGACAAATCTTTATTGGCTGCAAAAGTTTGGGATAAGTTCCAGTTTGAAAGAATCGGGTTCTTTTCAGTTGATCCTAATACAAAACCTTCTAAAGTAAGATATACTTTTAGGTACTTGTTATTAGAAATTGATTTACAATAACTTTTGTTTCAGATTGTTGTCAACCAAACTGTTGGTTTGAAAGAAGATGCAGGGAAATAGTACTAAATACATTAGGTATATAATTTGCTCTTGAAAAAATCTTAATATATTTTGCTTACTGTTATTTGGTGATTATTTATTTTTTGATTCCCTCATCTACATTTGTACCTTCGCATTTCACGAAATGTTTATACATTTTAAATATTTCAGAGCGCCATTTTTAAAATGGGCTTGAACTTTGAACTACTTATGACCATAGAACTAAACTAAATGCACTATAACCACAGAAATGTATGAATTATTTATTTCTGTGCTCTCGAATTTATATTTTGACAGATGTCAGTTGGTACAGAGTTTACGTCATTTTGATCTTTAGAATCGTGAGTAATCGGTTATCATTTTTATAATTTATTTATAAATAGAATAAAGCCACATCAGACATCTTTCTGTTCTCTAAATAGTAACAATCGGCATTCTCACTATCCAGTTTATTTGTTAACCCAATTCTTCAGTTGCTAAAATGAGTCTTCAGTGGACACTTATTGCCGGTTTTCTATATTTAGAAATAGCAGTGGTACTTTTTTTGGTACTACCTATAGCATCTCCTAGGCGATGGAATTCTTTCTTCAAATCGAAATTTCTGCAAGGATTACAAAAACAAGCCGGATTTTACTTTTTGATGCTGCTGGGAATTCTAGTGCTATTTCTTCTTGACGCCATCAGGGAGATGAGGAAATACTCGAATACTGGTAAGAAATAAGTTTGAATGTCAAAGTTCAAATTGTTAGCTCAAGAAATTTTTTCAATACCTAATTGTGATTGTATAAAAAAATGAATGTCAATGAACCCTTCTATCATCTGATAGTCTTGCTCTTTTCTATTTTTTGTTTGTTTTTCAAACACCTTTTTCATTAATTCTTGTATCTTATTATTACAGAAGCTGAAGAACATGGTCATGCCCACCTTGATCGTGAAATGCAAGGTAGCATGAGGTTGTTTAGAGCCCAACGTAACTTCTACATTTCTGGATTTGCTTTATTCCTGTCTCTTGTTATTAGAAGACTTGTTATTCTGATTTCTGAGCAAGCAACATTACAAGCTCAATCTGAGGCTTCTATGAGACAAGCACAAAGTGCCACCACTGCAGCTAAAAGTTTGTTGGCTCAGCGTGGAGAAGAAGCTCAAAATGAGAGTAATGAAGCCCATGATCAAGTGGTAAGTTGGATGATTTTATATGTGAAATATGCTTTATTTTGTTATTCAAACGATTATCATAATTTCATATATGACCTATTTAAAAACATTCTATTCTTTATCGTTCTTTTCCTGGAAGCAGGTGATAAGAAAATCATTAGTAATAAGTAATGTAGACTGTTTATCTTAATTACCTAATTAAATTTATTGAATTATTGCTGGATTTCAAAGGTTAATTGCAAATTATGCAAGAATCAGCATTCTGTAATCAACTTTCTCAGGTCTGCAGTGGCTTGAAGTTAAGAACCTCTTTTTAAGTCATTTATGTAAAATTATGCTCTTTTTCCATTATAATCTTCAACATTTTGCATTGATTAAAAATAACAAATATTTGTTTAATAATTTAAGTCATTGCTAGGTTTGTTAGAAAGTTGTATATTATTATATTATTTTCAGATAAAAACACTGAAATCCAAAATTGTTAAGCTTGAAGATGATCTTAAATTGGAACAAAAAGATAAACTTGCTGTAAAAACTCAAGCTGACAATTTGGCAAAAGAATACGATAGACTAGCCGAAGAGCACAGCAAAATCCAAAAGAAGCTAACAATTCAAGGTGATAAGAAAGAAGAGTAAACACTGCAATGTATATAGCATAGAAAAAAAAGGTGATTGGCTATTTGTAAGTTAATTACATTTCCTTTTTGGAGAGTTTTTACAAGATTAAGGCTATTGAAATTTATTTTTGACAAACCAAACTTTCAATAGACTTAATTTTAGAAAAATGTTTGATAAGCAGTTTTTTCCACTCCCTATTATCGGTAATTTTAACCTGCTTACAGGTGTAAGTCTTTAAGATATAAGTAGTTTCTGATAAGTATTGGTTAATGATAAACATAATTCAATTTAACAGAGCAAAGTGTTAATCATGTTTTTTATTGACAGAACATGAAAATAAATCCCAGCAGCTTTGTATGTAGAAAATTAATTTGCCAATTTGGAAATCTGATTGTTGATCAACAATAATAATATTTATGGTAAATTACGAATATAATGTTAAAATTAATGTATAATAACTCTAATTTAATTCTTATTTATCCATTTTTTTATTGTTTTCGTTGTTGAAATAAACGTGTTCTATCATATATTTTGCAATTATTTTTGTCTAAAACTGTGACGTTAGTAATGAAAAATACGAAAAAAAATTTAATCATTTATTGCCACCAAAAACTAACAGAAAAGCTTTTATCCAGAGCAGTGACATGGTGCCACCATTTGACAGGAATAAATAACATATCTCCAGGTTCTAAAAGACATTTGTATAATGTGGATTTTGAAAAGTTTGGATACGTTTCTAAATCTGGCTCTAAAGGATTTACTTGAGCTGTATTGTTGAGTAACTTATCTTCATGAGGGTATAAATACTGCGTATCTTTAGGTGAAAATAGTAAAATTTGTTTTGTACCATATACCTATAACATCAAAAGAAATATAATGGAAAGTTCTAATTAATTTTGTTGGTATATAAAAACGTTTATGATACATGCACTATACCTGTGAAAGAAGATTATTTTTTGGATCAGTATGCAAAGGAGATACAGTCCCTTTAGGTCCAAACCATGCATTGATATCTGGTTCAGTTGTATCTTCATAATCTAGACTTAAACAACAATATTCAGGAATATAAATGTCATCTTTTAGTTCAGTTATCTACAAAAAATAATTCTGTATTTCGAAAGTAATAAGTACAGTCCATTTAGGAAATATCCCAACATTTTGTGACAAAATTAATAATATGGAAATCCATCCTTTTTTTAGGTATTTACCTGATCAAATAAATTATGTTGAGCAAGGTACCCAACAGTTTCAGTATCACTTAAATAATATTTTGTGATGAATTCTTTGAGGGTCATTAACTTTTGAGTCCAGTTTTCATCCACATAATGGGACCCTATTTCAACAGGAACAGTACGATCACCTGCCAATTCTAACAAATAGTTTAAATCAACCCATTTTGTTGAAGCCGGCCAATGTTCCAAACAACCTTGAAAATGTATTTTTCAAACTAAAATTACTATTTCTAAATAATTTGTTTACTTGAACTTTAATTGAACCAATCATAAATAATAAGGTTTGTGAAATAGGTATTTTATTGTGATACAAGGAATCAGATTTTACTTAGATATATTATTAGATTAAATAAATCTCTAAATATTGGATATTTCCTTAAAACTTACCTGTCAATTTCACTGGAACTTGTGGTACAAACCATGTTTTATTGAAATATTCTAATGAAGGACATTCTATTGAATCCACCAATCTACCCTTTAACTCTAAAAACTCCTTATATTCTGTAATCCCCCGTTTATTTTCAATTTCAACCTTATTCTTAGGGATATGGTTATTTATTTCTTCCCTTAATATTTTGGCAGAACTAGTTAGAATTTCATAATTATTTTCAAGTGGAGCTCCAAGTAACAAGCCAAGATCAACACATTTTAAACATGTTTTTAAAAGTTGTTCCTTATTATTGTCAGTTTTTAATAGTATGAGACATTTAACAAAGCTTGCTATTGTAAAATAATGTCTTGTATGAATTGGAACTTCGCTCCAATGTCCTGTATTTAATTCGTCATTTAAAAAATCTAGTACGCTTTCTATTTCTAATAATTTAGCATTACACATTGATTCAGTTTCTAAGGAGTATGTTAAGCAGTTTAAAAGTAGTTGTTTCATATCTACATTTAAAGAATCATTCTTATTATACTGCAACTCTGAACAATCACTAATGTTTTCTTTTAATTTTAAATATATTATTTGTGTATTTATTTTATCCATTTTTTTATAACCTCACTGTAGCTGTTGTATTCAAATACTGCAAAATATAAAATCGCACCAAATTATTGTTAGAGTGAATTATAATATTACATTATATAAGATAGTACAATTGTACCTTAATGATAATAATTTCCCAGGGTATAATTTTTAATATTCTTAATTAAACATAATGGCATAAAATTAAAAAAAATAGAATCTCTATCCATAGTAAACATATATGGCAGAATCATAGATAACCAACTTATAGATGGGCATCTGACCTACTGGACAGAATCACAGACCACTAATCAGTGAACAGAACAAAAACAATAAATTGTGTTCCAAATCTGACACCATAATAGCCATAGAAATCATCTAGCATTAGATGGTGCATCAACTTCAGTGGAATAAGAAATATTGATTTAACTAATTCAAATAAAATAGACAATATGCTGCAATTCTGTGTACGCAAATACTTAATAGTAAAATCGTTAAACCTTAAAACCTGTAAGTATATACCAAACTTGTATCCGTAAAATTATTTTATAAAGCTAGAGATGTGGACAATTTATGAATCTGCAATGGAACTGGAACTGTTTTAATTAAATAATAATAACTGCATACTCTGGCATACTGTACTTTGTTTACTGTGCTGTGTTGTTTACAATAGATCGACATCCGACACGGACACAGTAGGCAGAGAAGGCTTTGACAGTTGGTTATCTATGATCCGACATATCCGTTAGTCATCTTGTCAGTTAATAGTGGTCGGTCAGGGTTATGTAAATTGTTTATGTTTACCTTGTAGGTAAGTCATCAAAATTATTGAACTACGATAATTCTAAATTAAAACAGTGGTAAAAATAAAAAATAAAGTATCATAAATTTATCCAAAAGTAGTTTTATACTGATTTATAAAAAATAATTTATGTAGTATAACATATAACTTGGAATTTAGTAAAATATAATACGGTGTGCAGACTTGAACAATTATGTTAATGAATGTAATCGAACCTAAAATCAAATACCTGCACCCTTTACCTAAGTTAACAGATTTAATTCAAGCAATTGTTCTAAATACCCCTTTGCTTAATCCAACTGTATGGAAAATTCATAAATGTATTTTTTACATCCTTACAAGAGTTTTTTTGTTTCAGGTTTTTAAAGTGAAATAATAGGAAGACTATCTAGTATTTTTCTAATTAGCCCTCATGAATTTGATGCTTCGTGATGAGTGATTTTAAGCCCCGATTCTTAAAACCCTCAGATACAACTAGCTACCTTGATAAGAATGAATCTTCTTCTGTAGAAACTACAGATTTTATATATAACAAGCACTTGTCACATTCTATACAGACACAAAGGCAGCGATTACCCATTTTTAATAATAGAAATCACATATTATATCTTGTTGAGAAATATCAAACTTTGGTACTTGTAGGGGAAACTGGTTGTGGAAAAAGTACTCAAATTCCACAGGTAAGTTTTTATTTATAAGTTTTTATGTAGGTGCAATCAGAGCTGGGATTCTTACCAAAATAAGAGAACAAGAAAGGGAAAATGGAGGTTATGTACACTGTCACAGAATAACCTCTCATACAGAAGTGATGCTTTCATTCTTTTTTAAATACAGCCTCCATTATTAGGTGTTGTTACTGTCATTTTAATGTTTATATATAATATATTTAGTTGACAAATAAGAAAGTTTTAAAAAAATATAGGGTGTTTACAATATTTAAGATAATGTAAAATTGCTTAAAATACTAGACTTGTTCATCTTGAGCATAACATCTCACTGGACTATAGAGATGTTATTGTCATGCTATCAATGTAATAATTAGAGTGATGTTATATTATTTGATAGGTATGCTCATTGGCGTACCTCCGTTACGAATTAAAGTTATTGAAATGTGTGTCACACAGGGTAAGTTGTAAAGTACTAGTGATGGTGTAGTGGCAGTGTTTTTATGTGGAAATATGAAATGCCAACATTGTTTGAATGTGATTTAGCAGCTGGTGTTGTAAGCTTGGTGAATAATCCCCAATAAAGGAAAAAGAAGAAGCAGGTGGTAATATTGAGAAATATATAAATTCTACATGTTCTACAGGCTTGGTGTGGTAGATACAAAGAAAAACTTCATGGACAGAA
Organism: Lochmaea capreae; assembly: GCA_949126875.1. Lineage (NCBI taxonomy): Eukaryota > Metazoa > Arthropoda > Insecta > Coleoptera > Chrysomelidae > Lochmaea > Lochmaea capreae. The sequence goes on from OX421404.1 coordinate 26,486,942, forward strand.
TTTTTCTTTCATAAAGTGGATTAGATTTATTTGTTAACTTGTCATTGTATTTATAAATTATTGACAATAAAGATATTTTTAAAATTAAATGACAATCAAGGTGCATTCTACCATGGAATCTCCTTTAATTTGAAGATAATAAAAAATGCAGGAATGATCAAAAATCAAAAGAGACTTGGATGTGGATAAAGTAATATAGCCCGAAATTTATTTTTGAGGTTTTTAAAAGGGTGCTTTTTACAGTGATTTACCGAAAATCTTTATTATTTAATTTAAAAGTATTTTAACAAAAATAGCATTAATTAATATTTTAAATTTAGTAATCCAATATATTTATACCTCATTTAAAAACCAGGAGGAGTAATTTGAATTTAAGTTGGCAATTCTTTAGACCTCTGATTGGTCAGATTCCGCCCAGTTTCTCACAACACTTCGTAGCATTGACATCAGCTGATAATTTATTAATTTCCATTTTTGACAATTCTGACAGATGAATATGCTTATTTTTGTCATTGCATCCGCTGTTATTTTATTATTTTTACTTAGTTTTCACTCTATTTCGTTAAAACTGTTCCTTTAAAACCTTCAGTAAGCAATTGTATTGAATATCTGCAATTATGAATCCTTTTACTTCGAGTACAGCTCTTCGCTTATTAGGCCAGCAAAACAATATAAACGCTGAACGTAGGTTATTTAGGACTCTCAGAAAAACAATGTACAATAAATGTGTGTAAACAAATATAATAAATTGGATGAAAAACCAAAAAAAATCATGTTAAATCCAAAATGTCTCAAACAGTTGGTGGCGTGGCTGATTTCTTCGTCCATCAAGGTATATTTAGTAGATTTGGAACACGACTGTTGACTACTTTCTCGGAACACACCCTTTAGTAACTAATCTGGTAACTTTTAGTGGTGTGAGTAAGTGGTTTTTAAATGAACTATAAAAGTACAAGAAACTGGGGACAGATGTCAATTGTCATCAATGCTATGAAATTTCTAAGATTCGGTAATGACATACTGAATATATTTTGATAACTGACACATACTATGAGTTTGTTTTGATATTATTTATTTCGAATATAAGTAGCTTTCTAAATAAGTTAGACAAGCTATCTTAATCTTTTGATAATCTAATAAACCTTTTAACGTTTCTCGAGAATGATCTAAATAAATTCTATTTAGATATTTGTTTACCGATAAGTTAAAAATTTAGGCCAGGTAATCGACGACTTACCACTTAAAATTATTAATACAAACATAAATAATAAATTAACTTTATTATCAAAATTTCCCGTAAAAGTGAATTTTCTGGTAATTTTTGTTTTTGTATTTGGTACGCTGACCATAAAAATAGTTCTACGATATTCTAAATCTGTTATTTGAATAGAGTGCAGTTCTGCTTCGCGACCAGTACCATATTATTGCCCATTATTAAAATCATGGACGTATAATATTATGCAACGATTATGTATTAATAACCATTACATGAGAGTTCCATATGCTATTTTTTCTACATCCGATAAATAATGAACTGTAAATATTATATTTGTATTGAACACAATAACAGTACTCGTATTCTACAAATATTCGATGGTAATTCTTCTATATCGTTGATATCAGACATTTTAATAATATAATTATCGAAGCTTAGTTATATTCTACAAAAATTTAACACCTACTGATTTTGACAAATGCACAGCATGTTTGATTGAAGAATTATGGTTTTCTATTGATTAAAAATCTGTATCATTATGAAAAATCTGTACCATAATGGACCACTATGAATGGAATTAGTGTATATACGAGGATATATTGAAAAATTCTTAGCCTACTATAGAACCAAACAAAATTTCAATGTCAAAATATTTTATTACTCAACATATTCTCCTCTTAATTGGATACATTTATTACAGCGAACCTGCAACGTCTTTAGACCTTTAAAAAACAATGTTTCTTCTTGCTCTGCAAACCAGACCTCCACATCTTTTATTACCTCCTCGTTGGAAGAAAATTTACGACCTTATAAACTTTTTTCAGCTGAGGAAAGAGATGATAATCGGACGGAGCCAAATCTGGTGAATAGGGGGGGTGTTCTAGTATTTCAAACCCTAAATCACGAATTTTTTGCATGGCAACATGAGATTTGTGTGCAGGGGTGTTGTCCTGCAAAAACAAAACACCTTTGGATAGGTCTTTTCTTTTTAATTTTTTCCCGTAGAGTGTTCAGTAATGTCGAATAGTAATCTCCAGTTATTGTTCTACCCTTATCCAAAAAAATCAATCATGATTACTCCATGGCAATCCCAAAAAACTGAAGCAAGAACTTTACCAGCAGATTTTCGGATACGAAATTTCTTAGGTCTTGGAGAACCAGAATGTCGCCAATCCATCGATAATTTTAAGCTAATTGTGCATACAAAATTGTAAAATTTAGCTAGCAGATTGTCTAATTTTCAACGACGTTACAATGTAACATTTGCTTACAGAGTTGCACCTACAGTTTGGTTATTTTGGTCGAAAGTGACGTAAACACTGATATAGGTAGTGGTTTTTTTTTTGATAAAACATTTTCTATCATTTAAAGTAGCTTTTGTTAATTATTCTACGATTTCACAACTGAAGAATATGAGAGATGGTAAGTGACACAATATTATTTAAGTTGTTACAGATATAGTAGCAAAAAAATTGAGGTTAATCTGTCTTTCTAGCTTATTTAATCCACTGTTTAGTACTATCGCTGATTTCTTTAATCATTATCACCCCCAGCATTCCTTAAAATCCTCTTTTACACTTTTGGCAACTGTCTTTTCTTCTTCTTATTCTTATTCCTTAAGGAACAGTGACCGGTGAGTAAACCCGTCACTATCCTTATCTGGCCCCTGCTAAGGTTTAGCATTTCATTAGTAAACGTCTCCGAGGGTTTTTTGACCAGGAGTTTGCTGTGTTCCTGTTTTGGCACGTGTCTCCAGTACAACTGATGTTGGTTTGAGTCCGCAGTGATATACAACCACATGCAGCAGTTTTAGATACCCCAAATACTGGTTCAGGACCAGTGAATGCAGTCTCAGACCCCAGCTTTGCTAGGATGTCTGCCTTTTCATTTCCTACAATGCCCTTTGTGCCCCGGGACCCACTTAAGAGTAACTCTATTATGGTTAGCCAGGGATAGCTTCCGTGGTAGAATCCGAATAATTTCAATTGGATTCAAGTTACAGAAATAAGCAGGTAATCAGATGTTTTATACGAACTCCTGTTATTTGTTATATATGAAAAAATTTTATTTCTCATATCAAACAGTGTGTAGTTTTTACCCATCGTCTTATCACATCATTTACCACATATCCTGCATTTTTTAAACTCATTATGGGACTTACTAGGTCATTATTTTTTACAACCAAATTACAGCGGCTGTCAAATGTATCCTGCCATGGTTTTCATTCAGTAAAAATAAAAAAAAGTCTATACAAATTGTAAAAACAAAGAATTGCAAATACTTTTTTTTAAAGAAATTATAATACGGGGTTGGGATAAAGTATGGAACCAAGTAAATATCTTTTAAACGAAGAGTTTAACCGCAAATGCCATCAACTTCTTTAATTTAAATGGGACACCCTATATTTTTACAGATTTTAAAAGAGCTTGTTATTTTGAATTCATACATACTGAGTTTAGTGTAAAAAAATTTGTAAAAACGAGGAATATAGCACTTTAATCAACCTCCTTTGAGTTTTTTGCGTTAGAGCAAAAAACTATTTAGATAAACGAATTGATGTTGTTGCATAGTAATAAATAAACGAGTACTGTATAGTACGTCTTTTGTTCTCCAAGTGTCAAATTCTAATTGACGGAAATAAATTTTACAATTTAGAATGGTTCAAATAAGTGAAAAAGAGCGTATTGAAATTTTAATGATGATCGGTTATGGTGATCGTATTAGAACTCATGAAGAAGTGTGTCATATTTTTAATAATTTGCATCCGGAGAGAAATCCTATATCACGCTCAACAGTAACTAAAACATTACAACGTTTTAATACAACTGGGATGGTAAAAAATTTGCTAAAACCTGGAAGACCGCGGACTGCAACGAACGAAACAAAATATTGCAATCGATTTAGAAGAATCACCTCAAACTTCCACCACAAATTTGGCACTAAACCATAGTATAAGTCGACGTTCTGTAGGAAGGATATTAAAAAGTGAAAAGTATCATTCGTATAAGGTACAGTTGGTTCAAGAATTGTCAGACGATGATTTTGACCGACGGCTGGAATTTTGCGAACGGCTAATGGACATCTGTAATGTCGACGACATTTTTGCTTCTAACATAGTTTTTTCCGATGAGGCAACTTTTTGTTTAAATGGAACAGTTAATCACCATAACTCAAGGTATTGGTCAAATGAGAATCCTCATTGGATTCATGAAGCAGATACCCAGCATCCACAGAAGTTGAATGTTTGGATGGGAATTGTCGAAAATAGGCTTATAGGTCCATTTTTCATCGACGGAAACTTGAATGGTGACAAGTATTTGGATCTACTAAATAACGAAATTATTCCTGCACTTCAACAGAATGGGCAATTACCATAAAATGTTTGGTTTCAACAAGATGGAGTACCTCCCCACTATGATAGACGGGTTAGGGATTTTCTGGATGCGAATTTTCCAAATCGATGGATTGGTCGTAGAGGATTCATAGAGTGGCCTGCTCGTTCTCCGGATCTTAGCCCGTTAGATTTTTTTCTTTGGGTTTATCTAAAATCACGTGTTTACGTTAGACGACCAACAAACTTACAGGAATTGAGACGAAGAATTATTGATGAATGTGAACTAATACGTGGAGATTTCTTGGAAAGTTTGACTCAAGAATTTGTTAATAGGATGGCATATTGTCAGCAAGTAAACGGCGAGCATTTTGAACATTTGAAGTAGTTTTGTTTCTCATTATTCTAAAATAATGAAATGTACACCTATTGTACAACTAACAGTGAGTTATTCCTCGTTTTTACAAATTTTTTTACACTAAACTCAGTATGTATGAATTCAAAATAACACGTTCTTTCAAAATCTGTAAAAATATATAGGGTGTCCCATTTAAATTAAAGAAGTTGATGGCATTTCCGGTTAAACCAGAAGTATATTATTAACAAAAAAATGTACATCAGATGCATTTTGTTCCATTGCACTTACCTACAAATTTTCATAAATATCGTTCTTTTCGTTTAAAAGATATTTACTTGGATCCATACTTTATCCCAGCCCCGTATAAATATTTCTAATGTTAAATAATAAAAATTAAAGATAAAACATGAAAATATTTCCGTTTGAGTCGTTTTTTTAGGATTCCGACTCAATTTGTGTTCAGATGAAATGCATTTAATACTATAAACTGGCTTAAATATATTTTTTGACAATAATCAAATAAATTGATTAGCGAGATAACTCAACCCAAGCAAAAATGATCCTTTATATTGTTGATTACTTGTGTCTAAATTATTTTGAGAGCTACTGCGTTTTTTATGATGTCGTGTTCATTATTAAAATGACTTGAAATACAATTGGAAAAACTGGGTGTATAATGTTTTATTGAAAGTAAGTATATAATATTGTTAAATTAAAATTACAAGTACACGCTTCAAATTTTAACTGGAATACTTTTTGTTAACTAGATTCTAGTCATTTTTGTTGATTCAAGTTGGTAAAATTGAAATACATCTGACAACAGTGTCACGATATCGTGTAGATGCATAGTAGGGATGGGCAAATGTAAAAATATATCGATATATATTATAGTATCGATACATGCAGAGTAAAAAATATCGATGTTTTCACCCCAAGAAGCGGTTACCTGAAAAACTGTCAATTTATATTAATTCATACTAACATGAAACGAACAAAGTATTATAATTATTATAAAATATGATAAAGCTCTTGAAAAAATCGGATTATCGATATTTCGAAATGAAAAATATCATCGATATTTATCGATTATTTAAAATATCGATATTTTTTGCCTATCCTTACTAGATTTTAGTGTAAGCTCGTCCTGACACATCGTGTATACCTCTTACTTACTTATATTTAAATGTTTCCCGCTTTATGTTAAACTGTTGTTAGTTAGTTTAAAGAGACTTATTAAAAATTACAAATATAAGTTTATTTATGATAAAAAGTCGATGACATTACAAAACCAAAAATTTTGTGACGTTACCAAACTCTAGTTTTTTTCTTTATTTTAAGAAAACTTGAAATGTCAATCTGGTAGGTACTCTTCTTTTTTATTGGCCTGTGCCTCGTAATGCATGAATAGGAGGTGTTTCTTTACAAATAAAAGACATAATATTATAGTCTTAGATTTATTTAATATAAGTTTATATATTTACGTGAAAAGTGTGGATGAGATACAAGAAACAGTATCCAATTTGATAATACGAGGATGTATTGATATCTAGTTAGCCTAGACCAGTTCCATGCATAAACAAAATATTGCGTTACCATAGCAACGAACAATAACTTATTAGAAGTGTCAGTGTGAAGTTTGACGTCAAAAAAGTAAACCAGAGTTACGCAATAAATTAATAGAAAAAAGATGTCCACCGAAATTGTGAAAATCGAAAAATTGGAGTATCGAGCTATCATCAAGTACCTGTATTTAAAAGGGTTAAGAGGTACCTAAGCAGATTTACGAAGATATGCTTAATACCCTTGGTGATCAATGTCCTTCGTATGCGACCGTGAAAAATTGAACTGCAAGCTTCAAGAGAGGTAAATTTTCCATTGACGATGATGACCGATCGGGAAGGCCAGTTTCTGTGTCAGTCTCCGAAAATATCGATGCAGTTCATGACATGATTTTATCAGACCGTCGAATTGGGCTAAAACGTATATCTGAAGCATACGAACGCGTTCATCATAATATAATTCACGTCAATTTGGACATGAGAAAAATTACTGCAAAATGGATCCCCAAATGTTTGAATGTTGACCAAAAGCGTGCAAGGGTAGAAGCATCGCGTTCGATCTGTGCTCGATTTGAAAACGATGTAAACTTCTTAAACCGAATTGTTACTATGGATGACACTTGGGTACATTTCTACGATCCAGAAACAAAGCAATAATCGATGGAATGGCGACACTCTGGTTCTCCAAGACCTAAGAAGTTTCGTGTCCAAAAATCTGCTGGAAAAGTTCTTGCTTCAGTTTTTTGGGATTGCCATAGAGTAATCATGATTGATTTTTTGAATAAGGGTAGAACAATAACTGGAGAATACTATTCGACATTACTGACCACTCTACGGGAAAAAATTAAAGAGAAAAGACGCGGAAAGCTATCCAAAGGTGTTTTGTTTTTGCAGGACAACGCCCCTGCACACAAATCTCATGTTGCCATGCAAAAAATTCGTGATTTAGGGTTTGAATTACTAGAACACCCCCCTTATTCACCAGATTTGGCTCCGTCCGACTATCATCTCTTTCCTCAACTGAAAAAAAGTTTAAAAGGTCGTAAATTTTCTTCCAACGAGGAGGTAATAAAAGCTGTGGAGGTCTGGTTTTCAAGAAGAAACATTTTTTGTCTAGAGACGTTGCAGGTTCGCTGTAATAAATGTATCCAATTAAGAGAAGAATATGTTGTGTAATAAAATATTTTGACATTGAAATTTTGTTTGGTTCTATAGTAGGCTAAGAATTTTTCAATATAACCTCGCATTTCAAGTTTCATCTACTTAACCTTAGATTAAAATCTTTCAATTTTGTTTGTTTAAATATATAACATTAATATTAATAATAATGAATATAAATAGTATAATTTACGTCTCTTGTGGGCCTAAGACGATGGTCGAATGTCAAACTGAACTGAAGAATTTTGTCAATTGATCTGACAACATCTTGAAGTTTTGCCATCCCGTAAAACTGTAGGTTGGTAAATTTATATTTATTCTGATAAGCAGGAAAGTAACTAAAAATGACGTCATCGTCTTTTTATCGTAAACAAACCATATAAGGATTTGAATAGCACACATTTTTTAACAGATTCACTAAACATTAAGATAGTACTGTCAGTTTTAGACTTATTTCCAGAATTTGATGGAATGTGGTATACTGGGTGATGATGAGTTATAGGCCTCCTATTTAATTTTAATTATAAGTTTAAGTTGAAATTTACCAAAACAATCGGTTATTTATTTTCAGGTAAATCACCCCTAGTTCTCCCTTATCAAAAGAACGCCTTCGGAAAAAAAAGTATGCAATATCCAAGATGTTTTTTACAGTTTAAAACTGACTGCCGTCCACGAAGATACGTGGCTTAATAATAATTTTATAAATTGGAAAAAAATTTAAAAAAAAAATAATGATCTGCCCGTCGTCGCAAGTAAGCAAGATCCTACTTACCGCACTTATATTGATTATACTATTTTATTTCTACATGGATTTCAATTTGTACATCAGAATACAAAACTATCCTTTAGACAACGACAATTCGACAGTAACGACCTACGAAGAAGTGACTTGGCTGAACTGTCAAATAAATCCCTTGTGTGAGGTAACCGTAAAAGGGTTATTATTAGACCACACCAATTACTACGTATTCGGTCCTTTAGTTCAAATAATCGACAACATATTCCGAATAAGCGATATAAAATGGATAACCCCTAATTCGATAAGTTTCTTTCATATATTCGTAGCCATCCTCAGTGCCAAGTGCGTATCCAGCAATAGTTTAACTTACAGAAGAATCGGGGTGGTACTTTTCGAAATAAGGACCTGGTTAGACGATTTAGATGGACACGTAGCTAGAGCGAGGAAGCATATCAAGGGGGAGAGATCTGAAATAGGTACCGCTGGGTACTACATTGATGGCATATGCGATGCCATCGGTTGTACCGCTCTTGTCATCGGTTTTTTTGTATTTTTAAAAAACAACCCGCCTCGACGAGGTTACGTTCAATTACCAACAACCAACGATAATAAAGAACCAAATATTGCTCATATTTTTAAAGTAAAAATCGCGAAAGTCGTAAGGATAGTTTGTAGTTTTTCCTTACAATTAATTATAAGTTCCACCGCTTGGAATCGATACATAGCGTCGTACCAAAATATTCTAGAAAACTACCATTTACCCGGCGTTGATAAAGCGAAACAATGCGAAGTTTTTCGAAGTCATTTCTTTTTTTTTATGGCTTGGCTGTGGCGCGTTATAAACGTTCATAATATACTTCACTTGTTGTTGCTCTCGATATTTTGTGATAAACTTTGGGAATTTTTGAGAAATATACGCTACGTAGGTTACGGTATACTATTGTCTGTTATATGCGTTACCGAGATTAATATTATCGACGTTAAGAATTTTATTTTTCACTCCTAACGGCTCCGATACCGTGTTAGATTTATTAACGTATTTTTATATACAACGGAAATTTGTACTGTAAGTATTTCGACCTTTTAATATGCTCTAATAGATGGCGGTCTTCGTTCGACGTGTTTGACGTAGCATTGACAGATACGCATAGGAAAATTAGTTCCGTGAGAACTTGAGAAGAATTATTTGTCTGATTCACTGGAACTGCATAAATATGTCTTTGTTCAAATGCCCACAAGGTAGAGGCAGGTGGCTGTAATTCCATTGTCTGTTCTGGCCATTATCATTCCGTGATTTTCGTGTATCGTGTGTTCGCTGACATTCGCTATGTCGCCATCATGGTATATAAAAAGTGTCCGTCGAAATTAGGAAAATTGTAGTGGCTCTGGGGAGGCTAGCGATTAAAAACATGTTTGACGTGTTAAATTTTAGGTTATGTAAATGGAGGGTTTGTTTATCTTCATTCGGTTACATTTTATGCTTGGTTTTAGCAAATTTCAAGGAAAAAATAAGTATTTCCCATAGCTGGTGCTATGTTTGGTTAAAGGTAAGTTTCTTCAATATCATTATATAGGCAATTGTGTTGCAAAATAGTAATGAAAACAATAAACCTAACCCGAGAGTCCTACATCAACCACTTACTGTTGCTCGAAAATAAGACAGGGGCTGGGGTGTGTAATTTTTTTTATTTTTAACTTTACTTCTAGTTGGACAACTTTTCACGACACACGTTTTTCACATTGTAAATTTTTATAAAAATATACACTTTTTTCATTTTTTGTTAGGTTAACTTGTCCAGCAAACTTCACTGTGTAATTTTAATCGCTAGCTACTCTCGCGCCATCTACTATTTGTACCTTACCGCTGGACACTTTTTCGAGATTTTTCCTATACAAGTTTGTGCTCCTTATATCTAGTCTCCATGGTCGCCATATTTAGTTTGTTTGTTTTGTTTTATTGGAATTATTTGACCAGTTTGAAGTTAAGATGTCACGAAAACTTTCTTTGCTTTGTGGAAATGGTGAAGATGAGGTTAGGAATACATTTACAGAAAAATATTTTTTTCTAATTTAAAAATACTGTAGTTTAATTACGATATCTAGGAACCATCTGTCGTATATTTGTAAAAGTTGAGATGAGTGAAGGGTTTGTAGTAAGTAACTTCCTATTAAGTTTACAATTCACTTTATTAACTTAAAACTACACGTGGTATTAACTTACATTTTAGAATCATCGTTCATGACAATTGACAACTAACAAAAATGACTTATGCCACAAATAGAAATGTAACCATAGACAAATATATATCACTATTTCTATGGTGGTGAGTATAACACCATTCATAAACCCGTATTAACATGCGCGCCACCTACTTGTACCTTACAACAAAATGGACCAGTGAAGTATTGCGAAGTATTTTGCATGCACTTTTCTTTATAAAAAATATGCATGTCATTGGGATTAAAAATCTCTCTCTCCATATTGACCTTAAAAGAGTATAAAATACCTATTTTTTAGGCGCTATTTATTAGAGTATACTTTGTTAGAACTGTGATTCAAGCGTAATAAATAATTGTCATATATGTCAAAAATTATATTTGAAAAGTCGTTTCGTCCTTAACGCTTTCTTCATTTCCTATACCAAGCAAATGCAGCCAACCTCACGAATAAAAAGTGATAGATCAAAGTAGGTTGTTTTTTCGACAAATTTTTGTGTTTTCCCATTTATTTTGATGTATTTTTTGTTCACGGTATTTTAGAGTTGACAATTTAATTCATGTATAAAAAATCGCATATGCCACAGTGCAATTGTCACTTTGACAGCGGCAAAAGTTAGCTTCAACTTTTACAGCGACAAATACACTAGTGGTTTTTTCACTTATTCATTTGTTCATCATTTATCGCGGTGTTGGTTACCAGAATAAATAGTTTGGCATGTTTGTCAACAACTTATTGAATTTTCAAGAACTAACAATGAGTCGATTCGGTGTGTCTACGAACGCCGAAATTAGTCAAATTGTTAATACCTGTGTGCCTACTAATACAGTTGCGACGCAATCATCAATCTGGCGACAATTTTCTACGTTTTGCGACGCAAAAAGATACACATTTGAGCCAGATACTTCCATCGAGAAATTGAATGTAATATTGCAAGATTGGGCATTTAATATGCGAAAAAGTAACGGAGAAGACTACAAAGAAGCGGTAGTTGAAACAATTTGGAACACCACCGCTAAAATGCTACAAAGTAAATATTATAACGAATTTAATATTGTATTCAACCCTTTCACCGATGTTCAGTTTAATTCATCACGAACTGCACGTAATGCTAAACGTAAAATCCTACAAGCACAACCCGAAAAGAGAAAATGTAGTGCATCAGCTCTTAATAAATCTGAAGTATTTGCAACGGCCAGATTATATAACGAAAATGAACCGGAAGAACTTCAAAAGAAATTATATCACATTTTGGCGTTTGAACTAGCTTGGCGTGGAGGAGAAGCAGCTTACTGCAAAACCACTTATTTCGTATCTGAAATTGAAAATAATGGAAAAGAAACTGGACGTATCGAGTATAATCCTCTATTTTTCGAAAACGAGACAAGGCGGCAACAATAAATTATGTGACAGCAAATGGATCACGCCTAATATTTTCGACGAAGATATTTGCCCAATACGTTTATTCAAAAAGTTAATGGAAAAACGAAACACTTTTATAACTTCGGACAGAGTATTTCTTACACCAAATCCCTTTTGGAAAAAAAACTTCTAAAGGTTGGTACAAGAATTTGCCGATTGGAATTAATGAAACTTCCAAATGGACTAAACGCTCAGCACAGCGCATTGGTTTAGATGTCAAAATTACAAATCACTCAAATCGAGCGGCAGCAGTTAGCGAATTAAGTAAAAGCGGAATTGAAGAACAAGCTCTAATAAAAATAACAGGACACAGCAATTTATCAACAATAAAACCATACTTACAAGTTGACAAAGAGTATCATTCAAGCATTATTCAATCAATTCGTTTGGAAAATGAAAAAACTTCAACATCTACTACAGAAACGATTAGCTGTGGCACCCGCAGCGGTATCACTGTTCCTAGTATGAATTTCAATAACTGCGTTTTTAATAATTGTACATTAAAATAAAAATGTGTTTATTTTTAATGTTTCATAAATAAAGTTTGCATTGATATGTTTCCAAATTTCTCATTCATTAAATTGTCCTGCCGAATTACACTCGAGGTTTGTATTGATATTGGGTAAATTTGTGTTGTTCAAATTCTAAACTGTTTCCTTTAGCAATTTGACTCGAATAACTGTCAACCTAAAAACACTCCACCTTCGGTGTCGTGTTTTTAATAGTTGACAGTTATTCTCGTCAAATTGCTAGGAAACAGTTTCTCATTAAACAACCCAAATATACCCGATAAAATACAAACCATTTGTGCAATTATAAGTGATAAAAAATACTAGTGTCAAACGTCAACGCATATACGTACTATAAAAAACAATCAAAAGTGTCAAGCTCATTGTTGAAACGTTCTAGCTCTAAAAATTCTCTAAACAGCGACATCTACAAGTGTTTCAGTGGTGCTATTTAAATATGAATAATCTTGGGAGAAAAACCACAGGACAATGTTAACAAAAAATCTGTTTATGTAGCTCTGTATATTATTTATCTGTAAAATAACATATTATAGAGGTATGATAGATGGTTGGCGCCTGTTTGTATATTTCATACATATCTTATCAATTCATCAATAAATAGAGGGGACGAAACGATGATCAAATAAAATTGACCGTGGAACTAACAAAACTTGTTATAGCTTTAATCGGCAATTTAGATAAATACCTTTTTAGTACAAATTTAACGGATATAATATCTGTTTACGTACAAATTATATTTTTATGTAAAATAAGTATATATTTAGAAAAATTCTTATTATTCCATTGTTTATTTGATTTAATATATTTTTATACAATTTTTGTTTTTTTTTATATATATATTTTTTTTGAATATCTTTAATTATAATATGTTATTGGTACGAAGTATTAATTTTTATATACACTGACCTTCAAAAAAAAAAACAAGCCTCCAACAATACTGCAATTAATAGAAGATGTCAATTGGATTACAACACTTTTAAGCCCCCCTATACTGAAATTTTATTTGTTCAATCAAAAGTTGCACTTTGAAAAAATACCTGAATATAGATACCAACAACGCCCTCTACTGAATAAGGTGGAATTAGTTTATTGGTTGCAGAAAATTAAACTGTTTTTAACAGCAAATAATTAAAAGTTATTTTTTAACCCAAAACCGATGTAAACAGTCACCAGAGGTCGCTAGTGGTTTCAAATCTATGTATTTATTAATTGTTCTTCGAATTTCGGAATTTAGTGTTGTTACAATTTTTTAAATCCTACTGGATCTTATGCCATGAAGTGTACATTTATTTATGCTGGTTATAAATGTTTCAATTTTGATACATTTTTATTCAAGCCGTTTATAATTTACAAAAAAATATATTTTTGTCCCCCTTTATAACGCTACCAATGTTTCCTTTCGCATACCATCGAGTTTTATATACATTTTTTGTTTTAATGTATTCCAGAAACTAGTCAATGTTTTAATTTGATTACGCATCATATATGCTATTATTAGAAACGATTACTAACACTCCCAGACAAAGTGAATTAAAAACTTAATGTAAATCAATCTGAAATTAAAAAATTAAAATGACATTGAGAGAATAAAAGAATTAGTGTAAAGTATTAAGTTTTTATTTTGTTTCTTTTTCTTTATATTCTTGGTACAGGGAGAGGCAAGATAGAATATCCGTTGGGTTATTTACAGTGTTGTGCTGGCACATTACTACTACTACTACTACTTGTGACTTGTGACAAACCTGAATACAATTTCTATTCGATTTAATAAAGGATAGTTGACACGAGAATAATTATCTATTAGATGTATGGGTACCATATACCTTTTGTTAGGAGGTAAAATATTGACGTATTATTAAGTGGGCGTGGACAAAAACATTTTATAACTTATACTGTTTTAAAATAATGTATTGGTTACGCCTATGGAATCTAAACGGCGAAAAAGGCATTGAACTAAAGAATAATATTAAAAATATCCCACACTTAATATAATGCCGCGGCAAAAACATTGCATTCAAAAGAAATCCAGAAATGTTTTTGTTGTCCAACTGAAATCGTATAAACTATACCATGGTTACTATTTTCAGGTATTAACAATTGAAATATACCAGTAGCGTTCGTTTTTAGGGGGCTTAAAAAGTCGATTGTCTAAAAATTAGCAGTAACTCAAAACTCATTAGATCAAATTTTGAGCAGTATCACTATACCGGTGTCCGAGATGTAATCCTCAAAAATTTCGAATTATTGATTCTTGAATATCCCTGTATACGAGCTAATTGGCATTCTATTAACAAAAAATGTTGGTGGAGAGTTGTTTAATATAAGTCCTGTACTTAAAAAAGTAAATAATTATATTATGCATCCTTTATATTGTCCATCCTAGTTGATCCTTTATATTCAAGTCAACGTACTGTATTCCAATTGAATTTGCTCTCGTTTTGTATTAAGAAAATTTTGAAACAACGTTGCAGATGCACTTAAAGACCTCCTCATTGAGAGCCTAATTCTTGCTAACCCTGTATAATTCTCCTATTTGTATTGACACTAATAGGCTTTCTTACCGAAAACAAGACTGGTGCAAATTCGTTGAACATTATTATTATAGAAATTATATTGTGAAATTACCATATTTTTTGCCTGTATGTTCCGGGTGATTGAGAGAAATAACTCGCTGTATCTCGGAAACTAATTATCGTACAGCTTGGAGAAAAAAATCTGTATTACAAACTCGTACACACATTTTACGGAAGTTTATACCTGTACTTTTTGCTCTATCTTCTAAAATAACTTGTAGGGGAGAGTGGGAAAGCTGACTCAATAAAATTGTTATAACTTTAGTTTCGCTTTATGGATTTTGAAAAACTTAGTATCATTTGAAAGCGAATTCAAGGCCTAATAAAACATTATATCATCGTTTCATTGTAGGATACGAGTCCTGAAAGAGCCTATTGCTAGGGATCGGAAGGGGCTGAAATACTGTTTTTATAGGCATTAATTAATTTAAATTTTATATTAGGTGAGTATAATAGTTTAAAATATAATAAACAGCAAGTATTACCTAATATTGTTTGGTAAAACAAACTTTATATACCGTCAATTGCGTTTTGTATTCGTTGAATAAGATCCATAGTTTGTAGCACAGGTTTTTTCTTTAAGCTGTACGAAAAGTAGTGTTTGAGATACAGGGGTTACCTCTTAATCAGACACCCAGTACATAAGTTATTTTTTTTACGTTATAAAGTATTTTTATATTTAATAAAACAAACACAGATTTGGTTTGATTTTAGAAGTTACCATCTTGTCAATGAAAATCCTTCGTATTTATCTAAACTATATATACATTGATCTGTGTAAACAGTACACGATAACGCAAAAACCCAGTTGTTCAGTGAACCGATCGAAATGAATATAAGGTTTGTTCCAACTGGCATTTAGGAACCGTTCTAGAATCTGACTCGAATTAGGGATGGACACATCAACTTTATCACCCCCTTCCAGAAGGTAGTTTTTGTACCGTCCCAAGAACGTTACTAGGATTCAGTTTTAACGAACCAGTAACCAACGTTTTTTATAGTCTAACAGTTTGTTTACAAAACAGACTGCAATTAGAATGTTTTTGCTAAGCAACTAAGCCAGCTTTAATATTAAAGCTCAACTTAAACCTCAATACATTGCACCAACCAACATTAAACCAAGCTTAGCTAAGCGCAAAGAAAGTCTGGCAACGATGTAAAAATTCGCTCTGTCACCCGTGAAAGAGGGGAGAACTCTCATATCTACCATTTAAATATCTCTGTTTCAGTATGTTGTATAGAATTTTTCAGCTAAAATAATAGAAATTTTGTACAGCATTTAAGGGCAACAAAGGACCATTATTATTCCTTCCTTTTTCAAAATAATTTACTAATGAAGCCACAAGTTCTTTGCATCGTCTATTCAGCTGTTTGGACATTTTAACAATCACAGAAGAAAATGCTTTGTTGTTTTGAAAGAAAACAGTTTTGATTATAAGAAAATTTTATAAAGCACGTAACTATAACCTCAAAAATCGATGTCACTACACGAGTAGAGAAGTCACAAACAACGCGGCAACATGACATTATTTCTGGCAGTGACTATTTTACCGTCAATAATTGGAGGCTTCTTTATGAAAATTTTAACACAAATTTTTACATCGAGGGACGTCTAAACTCAATAAAGCTATATTGCTTATACATTATTTTGCTACAAAAGTATTTTTATTGATTGGGTTATCTTTAGAACCGATTAATTAACAAATTTAAGTATATGCACTTTTCGATAGAAATGTAGCCACACATGCGATAGAAATACGACCTTGGTGACGTAAACGCAACTTTATTTCGTTTTTACTATATATGCGACAAATCACAACATGAGCAGTCTAACCTCAATTTTAATTAAGCCTAGTTTAAGCCGTCAAAATCGGTGGCTCAACATTAAGCTACGTTTAATACATTATTCGTGTCGTTGCATTCGAATTTCCAAAATAAGCCAAGCTTGAAATTAAGCAAGGTGCAAACGGGCATAACAATTACAGTGGAGGAACTTGAAATATATATTGACAATTTTGACTGACAGAGCCATGACAGTTGACACACGTGTACCGTATATACGGGGGTCGCGCGAAGCTGCATACATGCACTTCAAATTTCTTTTCATGGCTCCGTAACAACTATGAACATACATTAATTTTGAAATGATATAAATAAAATTGACAGAAATGCGTTTTTTAAACCGTTTCCGGGCACGATGAGGCAAATCACTGTCTTTATGGAAGTAGTATCATTAAAAATGTTACCTCCCTTTCGAACTCGGGTTGCTCTAGCATCAAATGGCACTCGGTACTTAAACTTCAGTTTCATTGTTTTAAAATAAAACCAAATCTGTGACAATAAATAATAGTAGGAAATAATATTGTTATTAAAAAAAATCACATATTTTACTAAATGGGAATCTATTTTTAGGTGAACATTCTATTGTATGTTAGCGTTTTTAAACAATGTATATATATTTTTTTTAAAAGGTAAAATTAATAAAAATAAATTTTCTATTACATTGTATTTCATTGAATATCCTTAGGCCGGGTTCAGACGCAGTCGTTTCACTTTACTTACTTGACTAGCTCGACCAGTTCCAAGTTCACTTCATACACGATTGTTTCTCGTTAAGTCATACTTCCCTGAAAGTATCAAAGACACTCTAATTTTATGTGGATATCACATATGTCTTTTGTGCCTGAATTAAGCTATGTCTTTATCGGTTTGTCACTCGGTCTTGTATTGTGACAACGATCATTGTACTTAAAAAGCGAAACGTCATTTTATGCGGAAATCATTCTGTCACAAGTTAGGCATGATGACTGATTTTGAAAAACTGCTCCACGATGTTTTCACATAAATACTTTATCTACAATAAAAATGTTATTTCTCTGAGAAAAAGTTTTTAAAGGAGAAATTTATTTTTAAAAAATGCATATTAAATTCTGCGCCAAAACGCAAGAATAGTAATGTCGTCTGTCTGTGACATCATCAATTCGTAAATACCATTTATAAGTGATCTGTGTCATTCTTAGAACATAAAACAGACTGTTTTATGTCATTGGTAATATCGTCAAACTTCAAACACTTGACAGCTTGCAGGTTAGAAGTTTATTTTGATACATAATTTGAATCACACAAAGAAAATTCAAAACAGAACAGATGTTCGGACCATAGATAGTTCGGACTTATCTATGGTTCGGACGAAAAACAAAATATCAAGGTCAAATTTGCGAAAGTACGACGTCACTCTCTTCTGATTGGCGTTTGAGCTAAGATGGCGGATTGTTAAATTGTGTGCATATATTTTTACTAAAATATTGATCATCACACATGTAAAATAAAAAAAAGAAATTTTCTTATAATCTCTGCATCATATATATAATTATATCAAATCAATATTTTAGTGATTCTTAGTGACTGTCATCATGCCTATTGTCATTACTTTAAACATGTGAAGTTCATTTACATTATTATTGTGATATTTTTCGACAAAATGCCTGGTAAACTGTCTTATTGATTTGATCCGGATATTTATGAGTTATCACGTAGTGAGAAACATTCGTAACTTTTACTATAAATGTCACTGTTCGAAAATAGACCGCCAGAACACGTTTCGATTACGACCGATCCGTTTTCTTCTAATATTTTGACCACCAGGTTCAGACTAGGTGGTGAACACTTCTAGATTCCAAGTGGTAGTGCTTTCGTCCATTCTACGACTGTCTAAACCCGGCTTTATTCCTCTCACTATCAACAAAGTATACACCCACTGACAAGAAGCCCGGTGAAATTCCTTTGAAGTTGAAGGGATAGAGGGAATGTCATTAAACGTAACAGCTACATACACTGAGAAAAAGTATTTCTTAATAATTGTTTTTTTACACTTTTAAACTATCATAGCATCCATTTTTCTGAAGGTTGTCCGTGATCAGCTGACAACATGGCGACCCTCTATATAATATATATAGGTTTTTTCTATCGGAAACTATTTCTGCACTTTTCATTTGACAATATAGACGTGAAGTTATTTTAAACAAAAAAAAAGTAGCAAAACATATTTGAATAATCTCCTTTTTACTTTTACTTCACATCCTCTTTTTTGTCTTCTTTCGCAGTACCTAATAGAAGCGGAATGGCCGAATCAAATAGGCGTATGCGAGCCTCGAAGGGTGGCTGCCATTTCTTTGGCTAACAGAGTGGCTGATGAAACGGGTACATTAGTACAGCAAGATACTGTAGGGTACGCTGTTAGATTCGATGCTTGCTACAACAACCCTAAGATTAAGGTAAATGAAATGTTTTTAAATACTTTTAACGTTAATTATTAATCAATTAAAGAAATAGAAGATAGATGTTGGGTAAAATCCGTGAATCACAGAAATGTAAAAGTATCTTGGCAACGTTGCAGAGTTCTCAAAAAAAATGTTTAGTGTTAACAGGTAATTTGAAAGAAACATATCGGTGGAAACCCTTTAGGTTATGATCCTGTGAATTTTTTTCCCAGTTGACTGGTATTTTGAAAATTCTCTCCTAAAATTTCAGTTCAATATTTCTGGTTTTGGTATTTACAAGATTTTTTTTGTTGAAAAATCGTTTTTTTCGAATGGATTGGTGGTCATTACAACGTTCTAATTCAATTTTTTTTTATATAAAAATTGCATGTTCAGTAAAAATTATCTATTCTGACTCCTCATTATTTTAATCAAAAGGGTTTGCCTCGGTTCGAAATAAATGTGAAATGTTAATAGTTAAAACACTTAATTTATTAACAAACAGGTGGGTAGGACGAATTATATTGCGTTAAATTACATTTTATTTCGAATATGTTCTATTTATAGAAACGCCAACGTTATCTACCATATTTTTTATGCTAATACGTTTTATCGGTAACATATGCTACAACTGAAAGGTTTTTTTTTATTATTATCGCAATTCGTGGAATATTATTCGCGACCGTGTAAAAAATAGTTTATTCCCTTTTAAAATCAATATTTTCCATTGTACTAATTTTCGTAGCAGTTTCACCATTCCTATTGAGATACTTCCAAAATTTATTCAGAATTACCGTGTATTTCAACAAACTTATCTTGGCCCTTGAACAGACGGCTTTGCCCTAAGCTTATGACCCGACCAGGCAAATGACTTAGTGGCGCCACAGTAAATATTGTTATGTACATCAATGGGATTAAAAATCTCTTTTTTTCTATCTCAGAAAGGGTATACTAATGTGCACTATTCATCCAATGGAGTTCTTGAGCTCTGAAGACTTTTCTGATGAAGTATATATTTCTAATTTTGTTTGTCATCTACACTTTTTCACAGTATATGACTGAAGGTATACTCTTAAGAGAGATGATGGCCGATCCACTCCTTAAAAACTACTCCCTTATTATGTTAGACGAAGCTCACGAGAGGTCGCTGTATACCGATATTTTATTGGGATTAATGAAGAAAATTTTGAAGGTAAGTTTATCCTTCTTCCAGTTTTATTATTTTGGTGTTAAAAAGCCATAAAAATTAACATAAATATCCATGAGAATCTATAGTTCAAGTGCAATTTATCTAAGGGTACATTATCTTTAATTTTTAGTACAGGAGCTAGTTGAAGTTTTGGAAAATGTTGATAGGAATAATTTTCATTTACAGATTTTTCTCTTTTTAATTTTGAACTAAACTAGCTTTAATTCTATATCTTAACCTTGAAGGAACCTTATCCTTCATTGAAAGAAATAATAAGTGGTGGAAACAATGTATCTAGGATATTTCTCAGAATATTACCCTTCCCTATTATGATTCTAACAGAAAAAAATCTGTAACACTAATTGAACAAACATTTTCACTAATTCAATGAGTAAAAATTATTTGTTGCCCTTCCTTCTCTCGATATCACATAAAATGTTTCAATAAGGAGGTTGTCAAAATTTGAATAAAGGCAAAATTATTTTTTCTCAGAAACGCAAAGAACTTAGACTAATTGTAGCTTCCGCTACGTTAGATGCCGACGAATTACAACAATTTTTTAATGAAAATCCCACCGGTAACAAGAAAAATGACACAGCTGTGATAATGTCTGTAGAGGGAAGGCAATTTCCTGTTGATATATTTTATTTGGCTGGTAAGTTGTAATTTACATTTTTTACGACATTGTTTATTTTTCTCTACATTATTTTTGCTGTCTCTGACTGTATTTATTTATGTATTCACCTTTTGCAAAGTTCCAAATTGTCAAAATACCCCGAATTAATCAGTTATTGTGCAAATCTTTGGAAGGGACTTCACCTTTTAATTTAAAAGCAGACTATAACCATCACGAACACTGTTAACTAAAAAACAAAAACTTAACCAGTAAATTATAATATTATTTTGTTTTTAGAACCTGTACCCTGCTATATACAAGCTTCAGTAGACACTGTCCTCAAAATTAATTCATCCAAAGAACCAGGAGATATATTGGTGTTCCTTACAGGACAAGAAGAAGTAGAACGAGCAGTAAGACTACTAAATGAACATGAAAATGTTATCGAACAAACCAAAAAGAAGGAACAAATGATGATATTGCCTATGTACGGCTCATTACCACACCATGATCAACTTAAAGTTTTTAAACATGCCCCAGACGGTTATAGAAAAGTTATTGTTGCCACAAACGTCGCTGAAACGTCTGTTACCATACCTGGAATTGTTCATGGTAAATGTTTCTTTTATTAAATTGTAAAATATTATTGTTCATTATAATTTTCCATTTTTTGTAGTTGTTGATTGTGGATTTGTTAAATTGAAATGGTACAACAACGAAACACACACAGACAGCTTAATAACTGTTCCAATTAGTAAGTCTTCAGCAAATCAAAGAGCTGGAAGAGCAGGGCGACTAAGATCAGGAAAAGTTTACAGGTAAAAATAATCAATATGACTATGTAAATAAATTTAAAGTATCTGATTTAACATGTCTTAATTTTTGTAGGTTATATACTGAAGAATATGGATCAAAGTTAGCTGACAACACTCCTCCTGAAATGGTACGAAGTAATTTAACCTACCCAGTATTACAAATAAAAGCACTGGGAATAGCCAATTTGCTTAAATTCAACTTTCCCAGTCCACCTCCTATAGAAAACTTAAAAAGCGCTTTGGAAATTTTATATGCACTGGATGCTATCGATATTGAAGGGGAATTAACAAAACCATTAGGGTATAATATGGCTGAATTTGCTTTAGATCCTTTGTATTCAAAAGTTTTACTAGGTTCAGGTAAGATAAAATAATTACGCGGTTTTAGTTTTTTTTTTTTTAATTCACTTTTAGGCGAATTTGGTTGCTCAGTAGAAATCCTCACGATAATAGCCATGCTTCAAGTAGAAACAGTATTTACAAAACCTACATCTGGAATGTCTTCAATAAAAGCAAGAATTCAAAAAAGACTTTTTGAAGTAGAAGAAGGTGATCTTATAACATATTTAAATGTCTATAATGGTTTCATTCAAAGCGAGATGTCACAAGGGTTCTGCCATAAGAATTTTCTCAGTTACAAGAGTTTAAAAAGAGTTGTTGAAATAAGAAGTAGACTGGAGAAGATGATAAGAAGTTACGGTGTTCCTATTGAATCATGTATAAGTAAGAGTGGACTAAAAACATATTTAGAACAATATATAATGGGTATCTTATTTTTAAGGATCCACAGACACAATAAGAAAATGTTTAGTTAAAGGACTCTTCCCTAACGCAGCATATCTTCATCACACTGGTGTTTACAAAACTATAAGAGGGGATATTGAATTATTTGTTCATCCAGATAGTGTTTTATATACAATTCCACAGCCACAATGGTATGTACCAGAAGCTTGATTTAAAAGAATTACTTTGACTAAAATTTTCTTATTTCAGGGTTCTCTTTTGTCAAGTTGTACACACAACTAAACTGTTTATGAGAGATATAACTGTGATTGAAAGTGATTGGCTATTAGAATTGGCACCTCATTTTTATTATAAAACTACTTTTCATGAATAAAATTAAATATATATTTAAAAAAGCTACAATCTTTGTTTTTTTCTTTCCAAATAATCTTGTACATTATCATATTTCCTTTTGTATAGTACTGTTACATCATTTTTATCAACAAACTTTATTACATCCTTATATTTATCATACAAAGCAATTAGCCAAGGTGCAGAGTTTTCTTCAAAAATATTATTGGAAAACTTATACTCACTCAATTTATTACCAAAAACAAGAAGTTCACTACTTAGACAAAAAGTAAATGGAGTGTCCACTTTTAATGTTGTTGCCAAATTCGACTTGAAATTGGTCAAATCCACAGTGAATAATTGGATATATTCGTATCTATAAATTGAAACTGCAATATAAACAATACCATCAAGATAAATTTGCATGTCTGTTATGGGCAATGCAAGTACTTCTACTTTATCTTTGATCATTTCTTCAGAAAACTTTTGCAGTAAGTTTTCTTCTTGTATAGAAGAATTAGTGTCTATTAAACTCAACTGTCTGCCATTTACAAAATCCCAGAATCTAATTGTACCATCACCTGATGAAGATATTAATATATCTTTTATAATTTCCAACTGATTCACAAACTCTGTATGACCTAAACAATAACTAGCAATATTGTAACAGTTTGGAAAGTGTGACACTCTGATCTTTTCATCTCTATCACTAGTTATTAAGTATTTTCCACATTCACTAATAGCCATGTCTAAAACAACACTTAAATGTCCAAGAACTAAGACAGGTTTGTTTTCTTCATCTTGTAGTTTGTACAAATAAACGTCACCGGTTTTATCTGCTACTAAAATGTCGTCTAAAGATGTAAAACGGGCTATACTCGGAGCACGGTTAACTATAAATGTTTTGAGTATTTTAAAGTCTTTGTCATACACTAAAATTTGTTTATTTTCTGTTGAAATTAAAATGTATTCCTTTGTAGTCGAAAACTCCAAGGATATTATATTTCTTTCTTCCTTTTCCAGAACTTTTATTTGGTCATCTTTCAAATTCTTAGGTATGTTTGGTTTCGGAATTTTTATATGTAGATCAGTCAAACCATTTTGTTTACACTGAATAATGTTATCAGCGTAAGTAATATACGTTTCAGATCCTTTTTTATTTAATAAAACCATCATAAAAATAACACATGAACCGACATAACCTCAAAAAATATTTGAAATGTAAATATCTTCTTCTGTTTATTTTGCATGACTGCTGTCACAAATCACCTACGGTCTTACTAAACTGTACTAAGGTTATCTATGAACTAGGTACTAGGTAACTAAACTCAAAATCAAGCAGACACTATTGTATCGAAAAAGAAGAAAATTCATATCGCTTAAAATACCCAAATCGTAATGTGTCATTGAATTTTATATTATTTGTTATTGTTAATTAAAATATTTAATCTTCAATGGCATTATCACAAAATAGCATACGCCGTACACTAAGAGAATGGGCTCCGCTGACTGAACTGTTAGCAAAATTACCGTCAAAGAATCAAAATGGATTATTTTATCAAGAAATTAAAACCACTTGTATTGATGTTTTACCCGAATTCATAGCTATTGGAACAAATGTAGGAATTGTTTACTGGTTTGATCGAAATAAAAAGGATATGCAGAGACTGAGATGTGAAGTAAGCTTTAATATAGTAAATTTTCCTTTTAATATGTACTAGTTTTTAAAATTAGGATACGCATTAAAATGCAAATACTTGTTGAAATGGATCGTGTCGGATTCAAAAACTTTTCGTACTTTGATGTATATATTTTTTATACATCTTGTGTAATATTATTTGTCCTAAGTTAATTTAAATATAGAATTAATATAATTATATTTTTAGAACAATATTTCAATAACTGCCTTAAAAATCATATCTACAGTTGATTACATGGTAGCCTGTGGAAATGCTGTGGGTAATATAAGTATTTTTCAAATACCTAAATCATATCCTGACAACTTGCCAGAAAGTCTTAAGCCAAAAAATAAGCAGGTAGAAAGATACACAGTTACTGGAATGCATAAAGCATCCATAAGCGCAATAGATTGGTCTAAAAATGGAATGAATTTATTTTCTGGTGATAAAAATGGTTGTGTAGTTATCACAGAGATAGACTTTTATATGGTAAGAAATTTAAATTATTATAAGTGCAAATCCAAACAACATAGTTTTATTTTAAAGATGTTTATAAAATATTTTTCTTACTTTTATTCTATCCAATTGTTAGAACTGGGGATATAGAAATAACCCTAAATTCACTTCCTTTCCGTTTTACACATATTTTTTAAAATGTATTTGTTTTCTTGCTTTTGCATCATTTTTATTCCAGCATATTTGTAAATCTGTTGGTATTTTGAATGAAGCCTATGAAGTGGTTCAATTAAGTTACAATAAACAACGTCTTTTAGTATCTACCACATACAGAAGTATTATTTGTCAAAAATTAGATAAATGGAAAGTATCACAAATAGGAACAAAAGATAGAAAAGTGTAAGTTATCATTTTTTATCTCTTTTGTATGTTGGTTATATTTTTTTATAGGCTTGGTAGTTTTGGAGGTATAATATATCAATTCAGCGAAAAACCTTCAGACACTTATTTATATTGTACAAGACCTGGATTACGAATGTGGATAGCAGATATCGATGGAAATGTTCAGAAAACACTTTTATTTAAGGTTTACTCAATTTAGATTTACATAAATATATTACATTTTGTTGTTTTTAGGATCTTTTAACTAAAGAATGTCCAGAAGTGCCATTAATAAACCCAATTTCTTTGAATTTAAAAAGATTAAAACCACAAAAAGAACCTTCATTTGGAATTCTCTTACCATTTAATGAAAACTTATTAGTAACATACAACAATGATGTTTTATATATTTTGGATCCCAAAGAAATGATTATTTTGTCTACAGTTAGTCACTTGAGAGGGTAAGTGTTTTAATACTCTACTATTAAAATACAAAACAAAGAACACACTTTAAATTAAAGTGGAACTTAATATCAAGGAATTTACTGATTATCAATTGGTTTTTAGAATTTTAAATGTTGCAATTCATAAAGATGAAATATTTATATTGGAAGGAGATAGAAGTGTGGTTAGGATATCAGCTAGACCAGAAACAAGTTTTGGTATGTTTTTTTTTATTACTCACCTTTGGGTTATTTTTCTAGCCTATTAATTTTCAACAGGTAACACATTCTCATCTACAAAAGAAACATTTCTGCCATTAAGCTCTCTTAAAGATTTAACATCAAAATTACAATCAGCAAATGTGATCACAGCAATTCCACCACTCATAGAAAGTCCTTTCAACAATGACTTGAATATCCACACTGATGAAACGTTGGTAATGAACGCAGAGGAAGCCAAAGAATCACCTGAAAGCACAGGAATCACAAACAGTGACATTCAAAAAAAATTCGATGAAATAGGCAAACAAGAATTCGAAGATAATATTTTATATAAAAAAAGTAAACACAAAAAAAAACGTTCTTCCATAGATACGAGTACGTTGAGTTTAAGTTCTAATAGCTCGGAAGAAAGAGAATCCAATTTTACGAGACCGACAATTATGAATTTAAGTGCAGTGGGAGTTTTACCCGACTTAAGAAGTCCAGAGTCTATAAAATACGATATAGAGTATAAGGAAAAAATATTGGCAGACGTGCTAAATTTGGATAAAATAAAAATACTCAAGATAGAAGATAGTTCTGGAGCGAATAATAATTCAGAAAACAGTGACTGTGATGATAATACCAGTAAACAAAATCTAAAAAGTATTTGCAAGCCGAGTTCTAGTAACTTGGAAGAATCCAAGGCAGCTTCGTCTTTAAAAGATAAAAATAGTTATGAACCAACTGAAGAGATTTCACCGGATTCTTCCAGTTTTGTTCCGCACAATTCAACCATGATATCTAATGTTTTAGATCCACCAGGTATGTCAGAATTGGAAAAAATGTACATCTAACATAATATCATCTAACTTCATAATATTTTATATGCTAGTCACTATTAAAGACTGAAAAATTTATTGGCTTAGACACGTGCTTAAAATTTAAAAAATAATATTGAGTAATGGTTTATTTAAAAAATTTTAAAATTGAGCAAGAATATTTTCTGATGTAAGTAAATTAAGATTTATATGATAATAAATGTGATTATGTCAAGTCATAAAAAAGATTACAGCTTAATATTCTTTTGTGTGACAAATTAAAACAATTTGAGTGCTTGAATAACTTGAATACAAAAACAGGTTTATTACCTAGGTTAGTTTATCTGCTGCCAGATGCAGGGTGTTTTCAGTGATTTTACTTTGACGATTCATAGAACGAAAATTCTCCAAGCTATGTTCTTATAAATTTAATTCCCAATAGATTGGTCTTTTGAGAATACTCTTCTAAAATTTCATTTCAATTTTGATAGTTTTGTGGTATTTACAAGACTTTTTATGTTGAAAATTCGTTTATCTATGGAGGAAGTTGTAAAATATGGTCTAATATATACTTGAAATATCAGTTGAAGCTACTCATCCTAGTTTTAGTAGTGCATGGATTAAAAATCTGGGGGTTGAAATTGTATCACTTCTTTCAGCTTGCATGAACATCCCAAATACGTGGGGACTAAGCAACATTCGTTTAAGAGAACGAGCTATCAGTGTGTTATCGGATGATTCAAGTGATTGGGAAATTGTTTAAAACAAACTCATTATTTTATAATTAAAAAAATGTACATTTATAGCCATAGCTATATATTATTTTTTGATATCTACATAGTGATATTATTTGTTGCTCTATTATTGTTAATTTTTAATGAATAAAATAATAGTGAAAAGTATTGTTTAACTACTGTTTTATTATGCAGCACTAGGATATATTTTACTTTTATGTAACAGTCAAACAAAATCTGCTCTTAGAAAGAGGCCAAAATGATCAAGTGGATGTATGCTTTGTATAGTAACAGGACAAAATCAAACATGGTTGTAAATAATACAAGTCCATCGTATTTAGAACCAGTGGGATTTTAAACTTTTGACAGACCTAGATTGTATGAAAAAGAAGTTAAAACTGTCATCAAATTCTAAATAAAATATATTGCTTTATTGTAAAAGAAATATTGAATTATATAAAAATGGTTGAAGAAGCAAGAAAATTCCTCCAAGACATTCTAATTAGAGTGAATGGATTACACTGTATACTTATTTCTGATAGAGATGGCGTCCCAATGCTGAAAGTTTCCAATGATAAAATACCAGAACAAGCCATAAAACCAAATTTTATTTCAACTTTCGGCTTAGCAATAGACCAAGGAAGTAAGTTAGGATTAGGAAAGACTACAACATTAATCTGTACGTATTCCCAATACCAAATTGTACAGATGAACAAATTACCCATAATAGTTTCTTTCATAGCCAGTGATAGTTGCAATACAGGTCATATATTGGCTTTGGAAAAACAAATAGATATTGTTGTTGCCGATTTAGCATTAGCCGTTACTGAATCATAGTCATTACGTTTTTGATAAGTGGTAAAATTGTAAGATTTCATATATATATTTTTTCTTTGGTTAACGTTTATGTTAAAAATGTATAATATGTTGTTTGTATCACTCAAATCTATTATTTCCTTTATTTATAATAGCTAGTGTGATACTAGCTAGTGTGATACTCATTTTTAGTCAGAACTGATATTTACAAAAATATGATTGCCAACTTTTAAACATTCTTATGTAGAAGTTGGCATTTTCGCCTGCAAAGTTAGCGACTGTATGAAATATGTCAGAAAAATGCTCTGAACCAAATTTATAACTTGAAACATAGTATTTTTCTATTTGTAATAAATTGTAATTAACATGTTTGTTGGTGGGGGGTAAAATTGACAAACCTAGTGAGTCAAATGCTTGTGTAATGTTTTAATTACTTGATATAGATTCATCAGAAAAACTTATTAAAATGGAACTGGAAGTTTTCAAAATACTTTGCATCTGTTTGGTAAAGTAGCTTCATAAGAATAGTTTAAAATTGGGAAAGTTTTTGAAAAATAGGCAAGATTTTCATAGATGTTCCAATATGTAACTTATTCAATCCCCAAAATTTAAATAAAATTTTGATCACAATAGTTCTAAATTTGTAATCCCGTTTATATGTTTAATTAAAAACTTTGATATTAGTGTTTAAGGTAAATGTACATTTTAAATTCAAGATTTATTATTAGTACAATATTCTATATAATATATAAAAATGTATTTCACTTATACAATAATATATTTTGTAATATTTTAATGTCTACTTGTTATTCCCTCACCAAGATGATTGGAAAATTATTTGTTATCAGATGATCGTCATGGAAAACTATTACTAAGTTGATTTCGAATTCTAAAATAAGTAAAATCATATAATTTCAAGATACAAATATTATCTTTA
Source organism: Lochmaea capreae (assembly GCA_949126875.1). NCBI lineage: Eukaryota > Metazoa > Arthropoda > Insecta > Coleoptera > Chrysomelidae > Lochmaea > Lochmaea capreae. Next base: position 26,516,467 of record OX421404.1, read on the forward strand.
ATACAATACCTAATTTGAAGTTTGTAGTTATTAATGTTGGACATGTAAACAGTCTTGGAAAAACCATATAAATTGGTATTGGAATGTTGTGAGGGACATCTCCATCACCTATTTGTATATTTTGAATTTCAGTAGCTGAAAAATATTTTACAAAGCTTATCAATGAGCTAAAGCTAATTCCCTCAAAAAGTTTTACCTTCTTTTGCATATCCTTCTGCACATCCACAAGTTTCTACTCGTACTAATTGCAATTCTATTGATTTAACGGGTACAGCACATTTAACTAAAACTATTCTTCCTCTCAGAGGTTTAGCAATGTTACAACACACAGATTCAACATGACCTTTTAATAAAAAATTTGGGGCTCCTAAAATGATGACATAGTTATAAAATCAAGTAACTAAGACTGCATATAAATTTATACCTGATCGACCACTAGTTAAAGTAGCAGGACTCAATTCGAAATTCAAAGGAGTTTTTTTGTCTTTTAGTGGTAATTGTGGGCAAGCATTGTATCCAGGTTTGTATTGTACTAGAAACTGTTGGGTTTTTTGTAAATCTTTTGACAAAAATGATCTTTTAATATCACATTTTATAGTATAACCGATATTTACATAAACACCATGATACGTTTCATAAAGAATTCTGTTCGGTTTGGACTTTAAAGGAATTTCAAAAGGTATTTCAGTAACTCCAGAAGGTAATTTACCTGGACCACATACTTCACATGCTACTCCTAGTAACTGAATTGGCTAAAAATAAAAATATTTTTTTCCATTACAATGAATGCAAGTAGTTTGAAATTAGCAGTAAAGTTAGTGTCTACCTTTACAGAATTATAAAAAGCTTCTAATATCCCTACATTTTTAGAACTAATTTGTAAATTTACTGATCCCTCCATAGTTAAAGATATTCCTTCATGTTTGAAATCTGTATTTGTTGATAAAGAGATAACACCTGATACGTTTTCCTAAAAAAGCAAATATATTAGAAAACGAAAATATAACATATGAACTAAAATTTACTCCTTCAGTATATATTTTGTCCGCCCTTTTTAAGTATATTTCTATATTTATTGACATTTTTTATTTTTTTATCAAAACCATAGTTTAACCTATATCTATTTTTCAGCTTTGATTCAATGCAGTTTTGAGAAAATGAAATTTTTTTCTGCGGTATTATGGCCTCTAACTTCTTACGAATGTAGCAAGTATCCACAAGCAAAAAAGTTATTTGAAATAACAGTTATCTATGCAAATAATACGAGTTCGGAGTTATTATAAATCGTCACACAAATTGTATAATTGTATTATCATTTTAAAATGATATAATAGTTTAAAATGGTGATCAGGAAGAAATGCCTAATACAGAAACTTCCCTAACCTATGACAGTTATGTTGTGCAGTGTGCTTGATGGAAAGGCCGGAAAGGGAAACATGTGAGAGTGCTTAAATGATAGAAGGAAGAAATAAGGTATGTCAAACTATATTTACAATTAAAATTATAAAGTTTTTACAAAAACCAATGGGCTATTTCCCCTTCCAACACGATTTCTTTGTAGTAATTGTAAATATTTTATTCTGTTTTAGATAATGATTGTCTACAAATTTTCGTCGATACAATTGCTCTTTTTTGCCTTCTAAACTAAATCCAATATTTAGGGTAAGTTTGTTTGTTGTTTCATTATCCTTTATCGCGATTGTCGTTGGCATATAAGTCCTCACACGTTTTGAAGGCACTTCAAAATTAATTCAAATATTGTTAGTTTTCGTTATGGTTTGAGGTTATGATCAACTATACAGAGCAAGTAATCGGAATCAAGCCACCGATATTGGTAATGCAGTTAGGGGTATGGGGAAAGCGATAGTTCAGCTCTGTTCAAAGCGAGCGCTTCGAAAAGAATACGCGGGAGCATTGGAATGAACACAGTAAATTCCATAAAAAGAACACAACATATTTGAGAAAATGGCGTCAAGTTTCCACAGAGGAACTATTTTTTTGCACGCGTATTGCGGCGTATTGATTTCAAAGAATTTCTTTGTGAATTAAACTTTTAGTAATACTATTAATATTATCGTTCGGGATTACACTTGTTTCAAAGGCGATAGGTAAATTGGAATTATAAGCGTTTAGAAAAGCCAATGGGCTATTTTTCCTTCCAACATGATTTCTTTGTAGTAATTGTAAATATTTTATTCTATTTTAGATATATGATTGTCTACAAGTTTTCGTCGATACAGTTGCTTCAATAACCAGAGTACCGTTTTTATTAGACTATAGGGTATTAACAGATGTACAATAAGCAATAATGGGAGCTCCTCCATATCTTGAATATTTCCTGATTCATTATTGGTAAGTCTTATTTCTAAATTCAAATAGTTCAAAAGAATAACATACTGCAACTAGTTGGAATCATATTAGAATATAACTTTAGCAATAGTTTGTGGTTGTCATTATTTCATATTTATGTGGTTGTTATTAATATTTTATATTTCTGTGGCTGTCATTATTTTATATTGGGAAAAGTAGAATTCGATAGATGGCGCTCTGAAATGTCAATGTCATCTTAGCAACGAGTAAAACAAATCAGCTGCCGTATAAGCCATTTGATATTTAAGTGGTTTTATTTTGCTGTTTTAGTTATTTTCAGTGTGTGTTTTGAAAAACTTTTGCTTTTTCTTTGATTGTGCTTTAGTAATTTGTGTTGTTAAACTAAATTTTGACTCCTAATATTTTTCTTTTTGGAGTAATAGGTGTTCAACTTTTCAAGTGTTACCGGGAGTGTAAATTATGTTTATGTTTGTATATTTTATTGTGACTTACCTTTTGGATTTCTTCTTTGTGAATACTGTATGTATTGAATAAATAAAAACACTTATTATTTTTGAAATTATTTTTGTACAAACGTAATGCAAAATTTATGAACTAATGGTCGTGGTCGTGGCTTGACTGTGGTAGTTTTAAGGAAGGTACTGCATTTAAAAGAAGATACTTTTTCTTACCAAGACCTGAAGAATATGTTACTCATTTATATACTGTTCACCTTCACCATCCACTATTAACTTATAACTATTACACACTTGGTACTAACCTCGACTATAGTAGTCTTCCCTTTTAAAATGTAAAGAACACACGGACATACTATCCCTAACTGGTTTCCCCATTTTTCCTTTCGTTGCCCAAGACTTTCTTTGAGATATATTTTCCATAACTCCAAACGTATTTTCAATATTTACCATTCTTCACATGGGAGGAAATTTATGGAAAGATAAATCGGGATTTTTCCCTTTATGGCTAGTGCAACCAAATCCACAACAGTTTCGATTATGCAGCGACATAATTCAAAGTATAAAACTTTAAAAGAGGTACAAAATATTGCAATCAAACTTGATCTGCAATGAAAACAAAAAATAGAATAACATAACCTCTTCCATAATATCTCTGATTATTATAAGAATATTACCTCAGATATGATGACAGTTGAGTTGAATAGAAAAACACTGTTTTAAGCTTGTCACTGACACAAAATTAAACAGATAAAGTACGAATTTACGGTAATTACGTTGACTCAAATATAATACAAAAACAATGCAAAACGAATTGTTTTACTCGTTGCGACAATTACAATTTTTTCCGCCAGAGGTCTCATTGAATTCTACTCCGCCCAATTGCTGTGGTTGTCATTCGTTTCTTATTTCTGTGGTTGTCATTATTTCATATTTCTGTGGTTGTCATTATTATTTCATATTTCTGTGGTTGTCATGATTATTCCATATTTGAGAAAATGGCGTCATGCGGTTTAACTTTTACCATTCTATGGATTATACTTGATCCAAAGGCGATAGAAAAACAGATAGGTACGTTAATATATTTTATACCTTTTTATTCATCTTTTATAACTACAATATATATATTACAGTATATATTCACCTCTTCACATCGTTTAGTCAGTGTTTTAAAATAGTCCATTTTGATGTTATGATAGATAGCATCAAAGAAATGAATAGGGACTGCCAAACTATGTTTAATTACTATTAAAATTATAAGCTTTCAGATAAGCCAATGGACTATTTCTTCTTTTAACACGATTTCCTTGTAATTCTGATTGTAAATATTTTATTCTATTTTAGATATATGATTGTCTACAAGTTTTTGTCGATGCAGTTGCTTCAATAACCAGAGTACCATTTTTATTAAACTAGTAGGGTATTAACAGATGTACAATAAGCAATAATGGGAGCTTCTCCATATCTTGAATATTTCCTGATTCATTATTGGTAAGTCTTATTTCTAAATTCAAATAGTTCAAAAGAATAACACTGCTACTAGTTGGAATCATATTAGAATATAACTTTGTCACTTCAATTGAATATTAAATAGAAGTTGTTTGTCTCCTTTATTGTTATACTATATAGTCAATTAAAATCTTTTTGTTCTCAAGGATTTTTTCCAAAGAAGTTTTACTTCTTTTATATGTAGGTTCTACATATGCATAATTTCTACTTGACGCTTCTATAAATTGCATAAAAATAGGAAATAACAAAAAAAATGGGAAGCTCCTGATTATGTTGATTTACATTTTTTTGTAAATTGTAAGCACAATAAGGTACATTTGGTTTGGAAGAAAGCATAATTGGTGGTGAAAACTGGAAATCGTCGATTATGTTTTTTCTAACTCTGTATAATACCAGTACAAACATTGTCATTACTAGTTGCATTCTTGATATGTCAAAGTCTATTTATCGTCTCAAACAAGCAGTACTTAAAATCTCATCAGTATAACCTAGTATAATTTCATTTGGATACTCTATATTACAACTATAGCACTAATGTATGTTTGGTTGCATACCTATTAGAGAATTATCCAGGTAGAACTGTGTAATATTTTATTGAATCAAGACTTCTTTACAATTTTATTTCTCTTTGTTAAAACAAGAGTGTGTACACTTCACAATTTGGATTTTATTAGAGAATTAACTTTCTGGAGGATTTGTCATATGAGTAGTCTGTGGTTGTCATTATTACATATTTCTGTGGTTGTTATTAATGTTTCATATTTCTGTGGCTGTCATTATTATTTCATATTTCTGTGGCTGTCATTATTTTATATTTCTGTGGTTGTCATTCATCTCTTATTTCTGTGGTTGTCATTCGTTTCTTATTTCTGTGGTTGTCATTATAATTTCATATTTCTGTGGTTGTCATTATTATTTCATATTTCTGTGGTTGTCATTATTATTTCATATTTCTGTGGCTGTCATGATTATTCTATATTTGAGAAAATGGCGTCATGCTGTTTAACTTTTACCATTCTTATGGATTACACTTGATCCAAAGGCCATAGAAAAACAGATAGGTACGTTAATATATTTGATACCTTTTCATTCATCTATTAAAACTACAATATATATATTACAGAATATATTTACCACTTCACATCGTTTATTCAGTGTTTTAAAATAGTTCATTTTGATGTTATGATAGATGGCATCAAATAAAGGAATAAGAACTTCTAAACTATGTTTAATTACTATTAGAATTATAAGCTTCTAGAAAAGCCAATGGACTATTCTTCTTTTAACACGATTTCCTTGTAGTAATTCTAATTGTAAATATTTTATTCTATTTTAGATATATGATTGTCACAAGTTTTTGTCGATGCAGTTGCTTCAATAACCAGAGTACCCATTTTTATTGACTAGTAGGGTATTGTAGAACAATAGATGTACAATAAGCAGTAATGGGAGCTCATCTAGTCTTGAATATTTCCTGATTCATTCATGGTAAGTCTTATTTGTAAATTCAACTAGTTCAAAAAATAACATGCTGCTGCTAGATGGAATCATATTAGAATATAACGTTGTCACTTCCATTTAATTAAAACTGGAAGGTCTCTGTCTCCTTTATTGTTATACTATATAGTCAATCAAGTTCTTTTTGTTCTCAAGGTTTTTTTTTTTCAAGAAGTTTTACTTCTATTACATGTATGGTTCTAGATATGCAATAATTTCTACTTGACGCTTCTCTAAATTACACAAAAATGGGAAATAACATAAAAGAAATTGGATGCTTTTGATTATGTTGATTTACATTTTTTTTGCAAATTGTAAGCACAATAAGGTACATTGGGTTTGGAAAGGAGCATAGTTGAAAGTGAAAACTGGAAATCGTCGATTATGGTTTTTCTAACTCAGTATAATACTGGTACAAACATTGTCAATACTAGTTGCATTCTTTATATGTCAAAGTCTATTCATGGTCTCAAGCAAGCAGTACTTGAAATTTCATCAGTATAACCTAGTATAATTTCATTTGGATACTCTTTACAACTATAAGCAACAAGGAGGTATGCAACTAAACAAACACTAATGTATGTTTGGTTGCATACCTATTAGAGACTTATCAAGAAGAAATTAAATTGTAAAGAAGTGTGTAATATGTTATTAAATCAAGACTTCTTTACAATTTTATTTCTCCTTGTTAAAACAAGAGTGTGTACACTCCACAATTTGGATTTTATTAGAGAATTAACTTTCTGGAGGTTTGTCATATCATTAGTCTGTGGTTGTCATTATATCATATTTCTGTGGTTATTAATATTTCTGTGGCTGTCATTATTTTATATTTCTGTGGTTGTCATTCGTTTCTTATTTCTGTGGTTGTCATGATATTCCATATTTGAGAAAATGGCGACATGCGGCTAAACTTTTACCATTCTTATGGATTACACTTGATCCTCAGGCCATAGAAAAACAGATAGGTACGTTAATATATTTGATACCTTTTTATTCATCTATTAAAACTACAATATATATATGTACCACTTCACATCCTTTAGTCAGTGTTTTAAAATAGTCCATTTTGATGTTCTGATAGATCAAAGAAAGAAATAAGGTCTGCTAAACTATATTTAATTACTATTAGAATTATAAAAGTCAATGGATTATTTCTTTTAACACGATTTCCTTGTAGTAATTCTAATTGTAAATATTTTATTCTATTTTAGATATATGATTCTCTACAAGTTTTTGTCGATACAGCTGCTTCAATAACCAGAGTACCATTTCTATTGGACTAGTAGGGTATTGTAGAACAACAGATGTACAATAAGCAATAATGGGAATTCCTCCAGTCTTGAAAATTTTCTGATTCATTCATGGTAAGTCTTATTTGTAAATTCAAATAGTTCAAAAGAATAACATACTGCTGCTAGTTAAAATCATTTTAAAATTTGTCTTTATGGAAAAGAAAACAACACATTTTTCAAAGCTTATTATAGCGTGTTTTAATAATGTTCAACTGTAAGTATACACTAATATGCATATTCTAAATATTAACCCTAAAACCGATGGATCTTTATTGTCAATTGAATTTTTCCCAAATCTAAATGCACATTAATTTCTTATTGTCATTTCATTCCAAAATTACACAAAAATTAAAAATAACATAAGTAGTTGCAACTATAAGAAATTGGAAGCATCTGATCATGTTGATTGGCATTTTTCTGTAAATTGTTTGTACAGAAATAATTGACAGTGACCATTAGTAATTGGAAATTGCTGATTATGTTCATTTCTTAATCCTGTGTATAAACTAGTGGCTTCTTATTATGGAAAATGTTTAAAATTATGGTTTTATCAAACGGGAGACATAGTTTTGCTGATGAGAAATGCTCACTGATCGTTTTGTATTTTATTATATTTTGTATGTAACATTAGTTTGTTGTTACTGGATTTTACTCATGTTATTATATTTTAGGATCCCAGAGGATATCGTTCGGAATAATCCATTTAATTGAAGAAATGGAGAAGGCCAAAAAGACTTGAATAATTGTATTTTATTGATTTTTTATTGTTTTGTAATATTTATTGTAGTTATTGCAATTCAAAAAGAGCAGAATGGAACCATAATCATAAAATTATGGTGTATATATTAGGACTGGGCTATATTGATGATAGTTCATCAATTGTATTGCATATAATTAAATAAAAATATGTCTACATCGATATATTCATGAATAATTGTTTAATTTTCTTAAATACTTGCTTATGCTGATTCAATAATTCTTGTATTGTCAATAATAGGAAAATGTCTGTCTATCGTTCACAGTTATATCGATGAAGATATCGTCCCCTTAGTGCAACAAGTAGATAACTTCAAATTCATAGTTTTGAGCTACAACTAGGTATCTCAAGATGTCTACTTATAGAATGTTTTTGGTCACTCCTAAAACACGTCTGGCTGATTGTACAATATATCTAGTTGTTGCATTGAAAAGAGCATGGAAAATAGGTCAGATTTAACTGGATAACTCATAATGCATAAATTTCGAGTTATCTACTTGTTGCACTAAGGGGAAAATATATTTTAAATGCACAGTCCTAGAGTAAGAATAATAGTGAATGTTGGATTTTCCCTGCCTTCCTTTTTATTGTAGTTAAGTAATAGTTTTGGTTTTTATAAGAAAAAGCAGTGTGACTAGAGGTCCGCCGGCGGAACTATGAATTCAAAATTAGAATTCCGCCTCGAGGCGGAAGTTTATACCGAATGTACAGAATTCCGCCGAAAATGCTATAACTTGCGCAAGCGAGGCGGAACAATAGATTATATACCTACTTTGCCGCCGTCCTGAGAACCCTAGCAGCGGAGTGTTGATATTTGATTCCTAAATTCCGTCTAAAGGCAGACTAAAGTTTATTTTTTCAAGAATTCCGTCAAAGTTCTGAGTTCCATCTGCTGTCAGACTTACAAGCCCAAGAAAACAAATGGAATTAAAAACATTGTATATGATTATAACCTTACATTGTGTATTCGAAGAAGGGGAAGGAAATATAATCATTGCATTCACCCTTCCCCTTAAAATAGAATAATACTAAACCAAATTGTGGACGGAATTCTTACAAAATCTAACTTTAATCCGCCTTTGAAGGGAATTTAATCATTAAACATGAGTTGGGCTGCGGGAAGCATATATTATTAGCGAATAACTCCGACGCGCTTGCGCAAAATATGACATTCGGTGGATTTATAGATATGTCTAATTTTAAATTCATAATTCCGCCGGCGGAACTCTAGCCACTCTGTTCAAAAAATTAATGTGTTTTGCTTATGAATTATTTGTAAAAATTCAATTGAAGCGTGTTACGAGAATCTGTCGATGTTGATGTAATATATATTTTTTATCAAAATGTATTATTTCTTATCCATAACCGAGGTAAAAATATTGGGAAGAAAGGCGAGTTCCGCTAGGGGGCGCTAATCGGCTCTCTGAATTTCATAAGTAAGAGGGAATTCCGATAGGGGGCGCAAATCGGTTCACTAGGAATTTCATTAGTTCGTCAATAATGTGACGCCATCTATTGGAATATCCTGGAACTAGATAACTTCACGGGTTTTCCAATAGATGGTGCCACATGTATAAATTTGTTACATGTGGCGCCATCTATTGGAATATCCTTGAACTAAATAACTTCACGGGTTCTCTAATAGATGGCGCCACGTGTATGAATTTGTTACATGTGGCGCCATCTATTGGAATATCCTTGAACTAAATAACTTCACGGGTTCTCTAATAGATGGCGCCACGTGTATGAATTTGTTACATGTGGCGCCATCTATTGGAATATCCTTGAACTAGATAACTTCACGAGTTTCCCAATAGATGGCGCCACGTGTATGAATTTGTTACATGTGGCGCCATCTATTGGAATATCCATGAACTAAATAGCTTCGCGGGTTCTCCAATAGATGGCGCCACGTGTATGAATTTGTTACATGTGGCGCCATCTATTGGAATATCTATGAACTAAATAGCTTCGCGGGTTCTCCAATAGATGGCGCCACGTGTATGAGTTTGTTACATGTGGCGCCATCTATTGGAATATCTATGAACTAAATAGCTTCGCGGGTTCTCCAATAGATGGCGCCACGTGTATGAGTTTGTTACATGTGGCGCCATCTATTGGAATATCCATGAACTAAATAACTTCGCGGGTTCTCCAATAGATGGCGTTGAACATTTGGAGGCCCCTCAAGCAATATGGTAAGGGGTAAGGAGTATAGGTAAATTTGGAAGAACACGCATATCAGATATTAAACTTTTATTTGGAATCAGATAATAGTTAAGCCTGGAGGAACTTCAATTGCTTATTGTACATCTGCATATAAACTCCGATACCTTATTGGTCCAATAAAAATGGGACTCTGCTTATTGAAGCAGCTGTATCAACGACTACTTGCAGACAATCACGTATCTAAAATAGAAAAAAATATTTACAATGAAAACAGATAAATCATAAGGATAGCCAATGGGCTTTTAAACAGTTAATAATTTTACCTCATCTCTCCCTTCTATCCCAACATCACAAAGAACAATTTTCACAAAATGATTAAAGGGTGTGAATGATTACCAACTGCTTTTAGTAATATTGTATATTGTAGTTCTTATAGAAGAATAAAAAGCTATCAAATCAATATATTAACGTCACAGAGAAATTCTTTAAAATAAATACACGGAAATATGAAATTATAATGACAACCACAGAAATATGAAATAAATGACAACCACAGAAATATGAAATAAATGACAACCACAGAAATAAGAAATAAATGACAACCACAGAAATATAAAACATCAATGACAACCACAGAAATATAAAATATTAATGAAACCACAGACTACTCATAAGACAACTTATTACAAATATTGTTCGAAGCTGCCACCTATCAGAAAGTTAATTATCTAAAAATATCCAAATAATGAAAAGTACACACTCTTGTTTTAACAAGGAGAAATAAGATTGTAAAGAAGTCTAGATTTAATAAAATAATACACTTTACAATTTTAATTCTCTAATAGGTATGCAACCAAACATGCATTAGTGCATCTTTAGTTGAATACCTCCCTGTTACTTATAGTTGTAATATAGAGTATCCAAATGATGAGATTTCAAGTACTGCTTGCTTGAGACCATGAATAGAACTTGTTTTTCTTCATTTGTACTCGCAGATAGCTCCATATCAATTTCTTCTTACAGTTCAGGATGTAATAAAAATACAGTAATTACGTCTATTCGTTGGATGTCTAACTTATATTTAGCAGCTAGTGCAAGATGAAATCTTATGGAAGAATGACATACACCAAGCGAGAAAGTTTCAGTATAATCTAGTCCATATTCTTGTGAGTAACCTTTTGCGGACTTTATACTTCCCAATTTCACCATCTGAGTTGTACTTTGTTTCAAGCTCCCTTTTTATTCTATCAACATCTTTTCTACCAGGTGGAATTTTAGAAAGTACCCAAGTATTATTAATTGCAAGAGAATTCATTTCTAGCATAGTTTTTTTTCAGTTTTCTGCATTTTCACTATTTAGAGTTTCTGTAGGAGATTTTAGATCCCGTTTGTTGCACAAGCATTGTTACTTCTACTTCCGGGTTAATGTTAGAATATCAATAATAGTTGAATGTATACTTACAGTTGAATCTTATTCAAAGTCACAGTTCCTCCATTTCATTGTCCTAATATTTTCATATTCCAACAAAATAAACTTAGATTGACATGCTGTTGTTGGTTTTCCTTCACTTTCCTGAAAATCACAAAAATTTTAAAATAACTATTACCAAGTGTAGTGTTCATCTGAAATAGGTACTTGAACTTATAAATAAAAAACTTACTGAGCTCACCAAATCAATTGGTGAGTTTCTTTCGTCAGAAAAACAATTCCTGTTTGATAAAACCAAAATTTCTAATGTTTTACATATAAAGAATGAAACTAGTATTGACAATAGTTGTACCGGTATTATACAGAGTTGCTCTTTTCCAAACCCAATGTACCTTATTGTGCTTACAATTTACAGAAAAATGTAAATCAACATAATCAGAAGCTTCCAATTTCTAATGGTCGTAACTAATTATGTTATTTCCCATTTTTCTGTAATTTAGAGACGCGTCATGTAGAAATTATTGCACATGTAATAGAAGTAAAACTTGAAAAAAAAACCTTGGGAACAAAAAGACCTTGATTGACCAAGTACATAGTATAACAAAAACGGAGACAAATACCTTCTACTTTATATTTAATTGAAGTGACAAAGTTATATTTTAATATGATTTCAACTAGCAGCAGTATGTTATTCTTTTGAACTATTTGAATTTATGAATAAAACTTACCAAGAATGAATCAGAAAATATTCAAGACTGGAGGAGCTTCCTTTATTGCTTATTGTACATCTGTTCTAAAATACCCCACTAGTCCAATAAAAATGGTACTCTGGTTATTGAAGCAACTGTATCGACGAAAACTTGTACACAATCATATATCTAAAATAGAATAAAATATTTACAATCAGAATTACAAGGAAATCGTGTTAAAAGAAGAAATAGTCCATTGGCTTTTCTGAAAGCTTATAATTTTAATAGTAATTAAACATAGTTTGGCAGTCCCTATTCATTTCTTTGATGCTATCTATCATAACATCAAAATGGACTATTTTAAAACACTGACTAAACGATGTGAAGAGGTAAATATATACTGTAATATATATATTGTAGTTTTAATAGATGAATAAAAAGGTATCAAATATATTAACGTACCTATCTGTTTTTCTATCGCATTTGGATCAAGTATAATCCATAGATTGGTAAAAGTTAAACCGCATGACGCCATTTTCTCAAATATGGAATAATCATGACAACCACAGAAATATGGAATAATCATGACAACCACAGAAATATGAAATAATAATGACAACCACAGAAATATAAAACATTAATAACAACCACAGAAATAAGAAATAATGACAACCACAGAAATATGTAATAATGACAACCACAGAAATATGAAATAATGACAACCACAGAAATATGAAATAGTGACAACCACAGACTACTCATATGACAAATCCTCCAGAAAGTTAATTCTCTAATAAAATCCAAATTGTGAAGTGTACACACTCTTGTTTTAACAAAGAGAAATAAAATTGTAAAGGAGTCTTGATTCAATAAAATATTACACACTTCTACCTGGATAATTATCTAATAGGTATGCAACCAAACATACATTAGTGCTTGTTTAGTTGCATACCTCCTTGTTGCTTATAGTTGTAATATAGAGTATCCAAATGAAATTATATTAGGTTATACTGATGATATTTTAAGTACTGCTTGTTTGAGACCATAAATAGACTGACATATAAAGAATGCAACTAGTATTGACAATGTTTGTACCAGTATTATACGGAGTTAGAAAAACCATAATCAACGATTTCCAGTTTTCACCGTCAATTATGCTCTTTTCCAAACCCAATTTACCTTATTGTGCTTACAATTTACAAAAAAATGTAAATCAACATAATCAGAAGCTTCCAATTTCTTTTATGTTATTTCCTATTTTTATGAATTTATAGAAGCGTCAAGTAGAAATTATACATATGAAAGAAGTGAAACTTCTTTGGAAAAAACCTTGAAAACAAAAAGATTTTAATTGACTATATAGTATAACAATAAAGGAGACAAATAACTTCTATTGAATATTTAATTGAAGTGACAAAGTTATATTCTAATATGATTTCAACTAGCAGCAGAATGTTCTTCTTTGGAACTATTTGAATTTACGAATAAGACTTACCAAGAATGAATCAGAAAATATTCAAGATGGAGGAGCTCCCATTATTGTTTATGTACATCTGTTAATACCCTACTAGTTTAATAAAAATGGTACTCTGGTTATTGAAGCAACTGCATCGACAAAAACTTGTAGACAATCATATATCTAAAATAAAATAAAATTTTTACAATTACTACAAAAAACCATGTTGGAAGGAAAAATAGCCCCTTGGCTTTTCTAAACGCTTATAAATCCAATGGTAAATAAATAGTTTAGCAGACCTTATTTCTTCCTTTGATGCTTTCTATCATGACATCAAAATGATCAATTTTCAGAGACTGATGAAACGGTGTGATATTATATATTGTAGTTTTAATAGATGAATAAAAAGGTATCAAATAAATTAACGTCTATTTCAATATACCTTTCTATCGCCTTTAGATCAAGTGTAATCCCGAACGATAATATTAATGTTATTGCTAAAAGTTTAATTCACAGAAAAATTCTTTAAAATAAATACGCGTGCAGAAAAATAGTAAAAGTTAACTGTCGTGACGCCATTTTCTCAAATATGAAATAATGACAACCATAGAAATATGAATTAATAATGACAACCACAGAAATACAAAATATTAATGACAACCATAGAAATATGAAATAATGAAAACCACAGAAATATGAAATAATGAAAACCACAAATATTAAATAATGACAGCCACAGGCTACTCATATGACAACTTCCAGAAGAGGTCACTCATTACAAATATTGTTCGTTGCTGCCACCTATCAGAAAGTTAATTATCTAAAAAATCCAAATCGTGAAGTGTACACGCTTCAAGGAGAAATAAAATTGTAAAGAAGTTTTGATTTAATAAAATATTACACACTTCTTTACAATTTTATTTCTCCGATAATTCTCTAATAGGTATGCAACCAAACATGCATTAGTGCCTATTTAGTTACATACCTCCTTGTTGCTTATAGTTGAAATATAGAGTATCCAAATGAAATTATACTAGGTTATACTGATGATATTTCAAGTACTGCTTGTTTGAGACCATAAATAGACTTCGACATATAAATAATGCAGCTAGTATTGACAATGTTTGTACCAGTAGTATACGTTAGAAAAAACATAATCGACGATTTCCAGTTTTCTCGGTCAATTATGCTTTTTTCCAAACCAAATGTACCTTATTGTGCTTACAATTTACAAAAAAATGTAAATCAACATAATCAGAAGATTCCAATTTCTTTTATGTTATTTCCCACTTTTGTGTAATTTAGAGAAGCGTCAAGTAGAAATTATTGCATATGTAGAACCTACATAGAATAGAAGTAAAACTTCTTGGGAAAAAAACCTTGACTGACTATAATATATAGTATAACAATAAAAGAGACAAAGTTATATTCTAATATGATTTCAACTAGCAGCAGTATATTATTCTTTTGAACTATTTGAATATAGAAATAAGACTTACCAATAAGAAAACAGAAAATATTCAAGACTGGAGGAGCTCCCATTATTGCTTATTGTACATCTGTTAATACCCTACTGGTCTAATAAAAGTTTTACTCTGGTTATCGAGGCAACTGTGTCGATGAAAACTTGTAGACAATCATATATCTAAAATAGAATAAAATACAATTACTACAAAAAACCGTGTTGGAAGGAAAAATAGCCCATTGGATTTTCTAAACGCTTATAAATCCAATGGTAAATAAATACAGTTTAGCAGACCTTATTTCTTCCTTTGATGCTATCTATCATGACGTCAAAATGATCAATTTTCAGAGACTGATGAAACGGTGTAGTTTTAATAGATGAATAAAATATCAAATATATTAACGTCTATTTCAATATACCTTTCTATCGCCTTTATCCCGAACGATAATATTAATGTTATTGCTAAAAGTTTAATTCACAGAGAAATTCTTTAAAATAAATATGCTTGCAGAAAAATAGTAAAAGTTATCTGGCGTAACGCCATTTTCTATATGAAATAATAATGACAACCATAGAAATATGAAATAATAATGACAACCACAGAAATATAAAAGATTAATTACAACCATAGAAATATGAAATAATGAAAACCACAGAAATATGAAATATTAATGACAACCACAGAAATATAAAATACTAATGACAACCACAGAAATATGAAAAAATAGCTACAACCACAGAAATATAGAATATTAATGATAACCATAGAAGTATAAAATTTTAATGACAACCACTGAAAACCACAGAAATATTAAATAATAATGACAGACAGCCACAGGCTACAGGATCGTCTAATCGTAGTACACTTTACCAACGTTGCCAAGTGTAGTCCTAAACTAAAACGTTTGTGTTTTGGAAAGTAAAAATATTTTAATAGTGATATTTATCACAGTTGATTAAAAAGCAATGTGTTAAGAAATCAGATTATTATAATAATTTTCAATAATAACCTAACTAAAACCACCCTACCTAACCCCCTACCCTTATCCGAATCGAAAAATTGAATTGTGTAATTGACAGATTATTATAATAATTTTCAATAATAACCTAACTAAAACCACCCTACCTAACCCCCTACCCTTATCCGAATCGAAAAATTGAATTTTGTATAATTGACAGATTATTATAATAATTTTCAATAATAACCTAACTAAAACCACCCTACCTTACCCCCTACCCTAATCCGAATCGAAAAATTCTTCGTATTTTTAGTCAATTTTTGAAAAAAACAATAAGAAAATAAAAATAAAAATAAAAATATCTTGACTCGGACACGACTCGAACCTGGTACCTCTGTGTTAGGAGCCCAGCACACTTACGCTGGGCTAATCTCTGCACACGTTAACGATATCGATAGAAGGTTAAAAGCCGTGCGCTTCGCACGAAAGCCGAGCGCCACCGGAGATACTCGATGGCGCCCTTTCAGTTTAGGACTACACTTGGCAACGTTGGTAAAGTGTACTACATTCAGACGCTCCTACAGGCTACTCATATGACAACTTCTAGAAGAGGTCACTCAAATATTGTTCGTTGCTGCCACCTATCAGAAAGTTATTTGTCTAAAAAAATTCAAATTGTGAACACTCTTGTTTTAACAAGGAGAAATAAAATTGTGAAGAAGTCTTGATTTAATCAAATATCACACACAATTTTATTTCTCTTTGTTAATTCTCTAATAGGTATGCAACCAAAAATGCATTAATGTCTGTTCAGTTGCATACCTCCTTGTTGATTATAGTTATAATTATATAGAGTATCCAAATGAAATTATACTAGTTTATACAATGATTGATTTGATTTTAGAATTATAGAAAGAGTCCGCGTAGTAATGGTTGAAACTATTAATTTGTTATAACAGGTAAATTCACAATATTTCAAGACATTAATAGAATTCAATCATTGGAGGAAGAAGATGGAAAGAAAAGACCTTCTATTTCAGATTTAGCCATGATAGATTTTGGAAAATTATATTCTAATATGAGATGTATTTTCCATTAAACAAACTCCTGTCTGCTCAGGTCCATTGTTATTTCTACTTCCAGGTATTGTTAGAATATCAATAATAATTATGTATACTTACAGTGGAATCTTATTAAAAGTCACAGTTCCTCCATTGCGTTGTTCTAATATTTTCATATTCCAACAAAATAAACTTAGATTGACATGCTGTTATTGTTTTTCCTTCACTTTCCTGAAAATCACACAAATTTTAAAATAACTATTACCAAGTGTAGTGTTCATCTGAAATAGGTACTTGAACTTATAAATAAAAAACTTACTGAGCTGAGAGCTCACCAAATCAATTAGTGAGTTTCTCTCATCAGCAAAACATTTCCTGTTTCATAAAACCAAAATTTCAGACGTTTTACATATAAAGAAGGCAACTATAACCTTGTTTTAAAACACACCACCACAGAGAAATAAATATTTCTCTATGGACTATGTTATTTATGACTGCCTATTCTTCAACTTTGATTCAATGCAGTTTTGACGAAATGAAATTTTATTCAACGGTATTATGGCCTCTCACTTCTTACAAATCTAGCAACTATCACAGTTATCTATGCAAATAATAGGAGTTATTATAAAACGTTATACAAGTTATATTATCATTTTAAAATGAAGTTATAATGGTTTTTGTTGGTTTTAATAAAAATGTACAGTAAGTGACCAAATTTTAGCTAGTTTAAAATAGCGATCAGGAAGAAATGCCTAATACAGAAGTTTCCCTAATGTATGACAGCTGTTGTGCTGTTGAAAACATGTGAGAGGGTTACTTTTGGCTACTTGATTAAACAAAACAATACATTTTACGTTTAATAATTATTTGTCTAAATTAGACGGTGTCATAACTCGAATAGCCCCTGTTATTAAATAACTTTCAAATACAAATGTTAGAATAAAGTAGAAATGAATGTTGACGATGATAATATATACGACGATTCAGGAAATGAAACAAGCGGAGATGATGTTGACTTTGTTATTGAGGTAGATAATGCATCCCACAACAAGGAACTGCAAAGTTACGATGAAGAATACCAATACGAAGTACTATCAACTGACGACATAGTACAGCATATGATTGATTGCATTAAGGAAGTTAATGTAGTAGTACAAATACCTGCAACTGTTACTAGAATACTTTTGAATTACTTCCATTGGGACAAAGAAAAACTTATGGAAAAGTTTTTTGATGGCAATCAAGATGAACTTTTCAAGGTATGGATGAATGAATATCAATTTTATATTAATTAACTAATTTTATATCATTTTAAGGAAGCCCATGTTATTAATCCATTCAAGAAAGTAAGTGTAGCCAAACGTAAAATAGCAAATAAGGCTCTAGGAACTGAAGAATGTGATATATGTTTCATGGTTTTCTCACCTAACCAAATGACTGGACTGGAATGTGGACATAGATTTTGTTATCAATGTTGGAATGAATATTTAACAACCAAAATTATGGAAGAAGGTGTGGGTCAAACTATCGCTTGTGCTGCCCATAGTTGCCCTATTTTAGTGGACGATCAAACTGCTATGAGGCTGTTGAAAGATCCCAGAGTAAAGCTTAAATACCAACATCTTATTACAAATAGTTTTGTGGAATGTAATCGGTTATTAAGGTGGTGCCCGAGTCCAGATTGTAGCTATGCTGTCAAGGTATGTTATACAATTATTCTTCTTGGCTTTATACAAAATAAATGCTATACCTGCAAAAATAAAGGTTTTACATTTTTAAAATACACTTTAAATTTTGTGCTGAAGCATGTCTATGACATCACACTTTTGTAAATACTTCAGACACTAACTTGACCATATGTTCTTATTGGATATATGTGTTAAAATTAAGGTTATAAATATTTTAGGTAGCTTATGTAGAAGCAAAACCGGTAGCTTGTCGATGCAGTAATGTATTTTGTTTTGCTTGTGGTGAAAACTGGCATGATCCTGTCAAGTGTGGTTTACTGAAGAAATGGCAAAAAAAATGTGATGATGATTCTGAAACTTCGAATTGGATAGCTGCCAACACAAAAGAATGTCCAAAATGTAATGCAACAATAGAAAAAGATGGTGGTTGTAATCATATGGTATGCAAAAATCAGAACTGCAAGGCAGACTTCTGTTGGGTGTGCCTAGGACCCTGGGAGCCTCATGGTAGTTCGTGGTATAACTGTAACAGGTGCGTTATTGAGGATATATTTACGAATGTGGCTGTAAACAAATATTATTTCACAGGTATGATGAAGATGAAGCGAAAGCAGCAAGAGATGCACAAGAAAAGTCTCGAGCAGCTCTACAAAGGTACTTGTTTTATTGCAATCGTTACATGAACCATATGCAATCCCTGAAGTTTGAGCACAAACTATATGCTTCTGTGAAAGATAAAATGGAGGAAATGCAACATCACAACATGAGTTGGATAGAGGTGCAATTTCTAAAGAAGGCTGTCGATATTCTCTGTCAATGTAGACAAACGCTCATGTACACTTACGTCTTTGCTTATTATTTAAAGAAAAACAATCAGTCTGTGATATTTGAAGATAATCAAAAAGATCTGGAAAGAGCCACCGAGCTTCTTAGTGAATACCTCGAAAGGGATATTACCCAAGAGAATTTAATAGATATAAAGCAAAAAGTTCAAGATAAATATAGATACTGTGATGGCCGAAGAATGGCATTGTTGGATCACGTCCATGAGGGTTACGAGAAGGATTGGTGGGTTTATAGTGAATAAATTTTAAAATAATATATTTTTCAGTTTCGGATGTACCTTGATTATAGTAATGGTACTAATTACATAATTTTTAAACCGTCATGTTTGATTTGAAATTATTTAAAATTCTAAATTTCCCGATTTCACTTTTTTTACTTTCACTTGTAAAGTGTTGGTTTTCAGAATTCTTTAAATAAAACATGAAATGTTGCATAATTTTTTTTAAATCCCACGATAAAAACATTAGCATGTCGGTGACGCGGCCCTACAACGCGATTCGTTCCAATAAATAAGTAAAAAAACAAACTATTTATTTATTTAATACTTAAATATATTATCGCCTACTCAGTTTTAGCTTTTTTTCCTTCCGGTTCATCGCCATCATCAGCATAAGTGGGTTGTGGTTGGGTATTTTTGTATGCGGGGGTAATCCAATAAGGATTTTCTTCAGCTTCTTTTGCGTACTTCAAAATAGCTTCTCTTGGATCTTGATCGTCCTCCACTCTTTTACTCAACCCTAAATTTCTAATAACGTAGCTGCTAAGAGTACCTCCACTGGAAGCCACTCTGCCACCTTGACCAGAGGTGATGGGCAAATCTGGTCTCTTTGATTTGACCGGATCTAATCTGTATAAAAAAAATGATCATTTTAAGTAAATCGTAAAGCTAAATATATACTTGACAAATTATTTTCTAACCTATCTTTCTCTATCTGCTTCCTACTAGTTTTTCTTCGTTCTTGTCTAAACAAAGGCAAAGCGTGAGGTGTTATAATTTGTTGAGAACTGACAACTTCAGAATGTTGAGCTTTTCTATGATGCTTAATAACACAAAGTGTGGCACCTCTTAAGCTGCGTTTTTCATCATAATAACATTTAATCAAGCCATTTCCAGTACCAACGAAAATTTGATTCAATTTAGGGTGCCAGGTTAATTTTATTGTGTGCGAATCTGTTATTTGCATCTTTCGGATCAAATTGAAGGATTTTGTTTCATAGAAGAGTATCACACCATTTTTCTGACCTTTAAATAATTATTATTATAACATTTGCAAGCAAACTTAAGCAATTATACAAACCTTTATCTAGTGACATTGCAGTAGCAACAACTTCATCATTAGGACTAAAAATAGCATCAGTGGTGTCATATCTGGTGTATAAATCTGCAACTACATTTACAGATTGTTTGAAATTTCTTATGTCCCATAATTTCATAGTTCCATCACAGCTCCTGGTTAATAGATTATCACCAATATGAGAAAAGCATATACTTGTTATTTCGCCAGGCAAATGTGCCTTTCTTATTTGCTTAGCAGGTGCTACTGAACTTTTTCTAAAGTCCCAAAGTTGTATAGAACCATCAGCACAACCACAAGCTATTACTTTACCTTCTCTGTTATAGTTTACTGAATTTGGAGACACTTTTAGACCATTTTGAGCTCTGCATTTGATTATTTGTTTGTGTTGTTTACCTCCTAAAACAATAATATTGGTCGTCATTTTTAAAAGGAACTTTATACAGTTAATTTTACCTTCATAGAAGTCCCAAGTTCTTACAGTTCCATCTGCACTTGTGGTTAGAAATTCTTCTTTTATAATAGGATTCCATGTTCCAGCCAACAGACCTGCTGTGTGGCCTTTTGTTTTTGCTTGATCTGTTATGTACATGTCGCCCTTTACAGTTTCAAGTTTTTCAAAACCATCTCTATCTATTACTTTAGCCTGAGTTGCACCTGATATGACCAGTAGCAGATCACCTTACATGAAACAATAACATTTTAAAATCTTTAAATTATAAAAAAAATTGTTTTCTTCATTGATTCTTACCAGTGCTAGAATAGTGCAGTCCTCTTATAGGATGATTGTCAGCAGGCTGTAGTGTTCTGAAACTCCTCATAGTAGAATCCATACCAGCAAAATCCCAAAAACTAACATCATAATCTACTGAACCTAAAAGAATATTTAAAAGTGTTAACATACATTAGCATTTGTAGATATTACATAGTACCTGACGCGAGACGCGCCCCACTTGGATCTACACAAAGAGCAGTAACAGCTTTTGTACCATGTGTCATTTGAGCCTCATGAGAGCAAGGAATAAATAATCTATTATCTCCAGTTTCATCATCTTCCTCATCACTACCATCACTATCTTTCTTTTTATTCTCAGTACTTTTCTCCTCATTTCCTAGAAGTAAATGGTCTGGTACAGGTGGGCCTACAAAATCATCTTCACTATCCTCATTACTTTCCTCTGCAGTTTCTTCTAATTCTTCGGGTTTTTTTGTTATTTCTCTAGCAGTTGCCTTCACTTGTGCAATCATTTCTTTAATGTCGAAAGATTTGGCTTTCTTACCAAAAGTCGAGATACCCATAACATTTTTTAATTGTTGAGATTCTGCGTCATCTTCCAATACTTGTATAGCTTTTGGGGGACCGAATGTTCCAAATGTACCAGTCGCTTCGACTTTTTCAGAGTTCTGGCTAAAGTTAGCACTTATTTTTCCAAAACTAATTTTTTTACTCATTTTGATTGTTTTTATGTTGTTGACATTTTAAAAATAAACATAACCTACAAATATGTAACTTAGATCAAAGATAGGCAACTTAATACACATATTTTTTGCAAGCCATCTATCGAAATGTTGTAGTACTTGAGATGGTAATTGTAAGACAAAATATAGTAGCTGGAGTTTTGCTATAAAAAAGAAATGTAAATACCAAATTTGCATTGACTTGACACATCGCCTTAAATTTACGGAGACTTTAAGCATACATAAATTATTAGCAGTAGTCCTAATTCAGTATATGTAGTGCTCCTTCAAAAAGAAGAATATAACTCGTCAAATGTCAACGTCATGTTTGTCTAATGAAAAAACAGAAATACGGCTAGTCATCCCAAACTCCTTAAAATTTTAATCAATTAAATAATTAAATAAAATGACTCAAATAGAGCCTGAACGCGAGAAAAGTCTTCAAGAATACAGAAAAAAACTATTAGAACACAAAGAAGTTGAATCTAGATTAAAAGAGAGTAAGATTTAATTCACATCAAATACGATCTTATTTAATGTACTATTTTTGTGATTTTAGTGCGGGAACAGCTAAAAGATTTAACAAAGCAATATGATAAATCAGAAAATGATCTCAAAGCGCTGCAGAGCATGGGTCAAATTGTAGGAGAAGTATTAAAACAATTAACTGAGGAAAAATGTGAGTACTTGCTTGAACATTTAAATTTCCACGTAGAAATAATTTTTATTATTTTAGTCATTGTCAAAGCTACTAACGGACCTCGCTATGTAGTTGGATGTCGTCGACAATTAGATAAAGCTAAATTGAAAGCAGGAACAAGAGTAGCACTGGATATGACCACTTTAACAATCATGCGTTACTTACCTAGAGAAGTAGATCCTTTGGTTTACAATATGAGTCACGAAGATCCTGGTGATGTTACATACGCTGCTATTGGTGGTTTATCTGAACAAATTAGAGAATTGAGAGAAGTCATTGAATTGCCTCTATTAAATCCAGAGCTATTTATGAGAGTTGGAATAACACCACCAAAAGGTTTGTGAATTTATTCAACTTGTTGATTTATTAAATTTATAATTTGTATTTTAGGTTGTTTGTTATATGGACCACCTGGTACTGGTAAAACATTACTAGCTAGAGCAGTTGCGTCTCAATTAGATGCAAATTTCTTGAAAGTAGTTTCTAGTGCTATTGTTGATAAATATATTGGTGAATCTGCAAGGCTTATCAGAGAAATGTTTAACTACGCAAAAGACCATCAGCCTTGTATCATATTTATGGACGAAATTGATGCTATTGGTAATTTTTTTAAAATTATAAAATTATTTTGGTTTTAAATATATGTACTTATTATCAGGTGGGCGTAGATTCTCAGAAGGTACTTCT
This sequence comes from Lochmaea capreae, assembly GCA_949126875.1. Lineage (NCBI taxonomy): Eukaryota > Metazoa > Arthropoda > Insecta > Coleoptera > Chrysomelidae > Lochmaea > Lochmaea capreae. Next base: position 26,540,213 of record OX421404.1, read on the forward strand.
GCTGACAGAGAAATTCAAAGAACGCTTATGGAATTGCTGAATCAAATGGATGGTTTTGATTCTTTAGGACAGGTAAAAATGATCATGGCAACTAACAGACCTGACACATTGGACCCTGCTTTACTCCGTCCTGGCCGCTTGGATAGAAAAATTGAAATTCCTCTTCCAAATGAACAAGCACGACTTGAAATTTTGAAAATTCACGCACTTCCTATTGCCAAACATGGTGAAATCGATTATGAAGCTATAGTTAAATTATCTGATACATTCAATGGTGCTGATTTAAGGTAAAGTTGTGTATTTAAAAATATAAGAATTTTAAAATTCTGTTTGTTACAGAAACGTTTGCACCGAGGCAGGTTTGTTTGCAATTAGAGCTGAGAGGGAATATGTTATACAAGAAGATTTTATGAAAGCTGTAAGAAAAGTGGCGGATAATAAGAAACTTGAAAGTAAATTAGACTATAAACCTGTGTAAACTAAACTTAAGTTTTTTGTATTTTAACTAATATAAGTTTTTTTTTTCTTTTGCTACTATAATTTAACAAAAATATCTTTTACGTTGAATAAAGGATTATTTTGTGTTTGTTATTTTTTTTGTTTCCTATATATAAAGACCGTACAGTAAGAGCACAGAATACCATCCTTAAATGAATGAGTAGAGCTTCCCAAGAGAACACATAAATAATTTAAAACCCGAAACTTATTAAAATAAATTTATTTACATACTTTTGTCAATAGAACATTTACAAAATACTTTCACAACATTCTCTCTAACTTTTCCAGTTGAGATCTAAGATTTACATCGTAACCAACACCTCTTAACCTTTCTACTTTTGCAACCTGTTGACTTATTTTTTCTAATAAATTTTTGACATCGGAAGGAATAAATTTAGCTAAAATATACATCATTTGAAAATAATTGATAGCATTGAAACTGAGATGCCTCTCAGTAGTAGTTGTGATGCAAGTACTAAACTCCGACTTAATTTGAGGGTAAAGAGGAGATTGCGTGATTGTTTTGATTAAGTTGATTGCTAGATTCCTTTGTGGGTGAAATATTACTAATTCGAAAAGTCCACACAATGTTTTCGAAACTATACATTTTAATAATGGAACAGAAGTTGTACTTTGGACGGTATCACTTAAAATTTTAATTATTTTTAATACATTATTTTCACGTTCTTTAACTGGATGTTTAAAGTAGCAATTGGAAATTTTTTCCAGTACTATTTCAGCTGTTATATCGTTTTCAAGGCATTTTACTAAAGGTGAATCGGCAGTAGGAAAGTGTGGCACATACTTGGTAATCAAATCTCTTAAAGTTCGTTCCAAAAACACATCTGAATCGGTCTTTAACCTCACTAATGCTTCGTAAAATAAATGCCACGTTTTTTTAATAGAAGCGATAACATACTCATGGGGTGTTTTACCTACTAAGAAATCGGAAGAAAATAATAAGCAGTTTATTAATTTTGTTAAAGGACTCGAGCTTTTATTTCTGTTGTAAAGAAGTGGACCACAGTGTAAAAAAGCCAGTGACAAAGAAATGTATATTCTAAAAACCACAGTCTCGTTTTCTGGATGATTTAAATACTGTGGTAACCATTTATCTATATTACCAAAACATATTTCACATAATTTGTTGATAACATTTGACTGTATATGAGTTTTTATGTCACTGCCTAAGTATTCAATAAAACCTCTAATTGGATCACTAGAAGAATTGATATGTGATTTTAGAAGTGTTGGAAAATTATCTAATTTTGTAATAATTCCTGCTAAAGTGGTGTGAGATTCTGTAGTAAGAAGTGATACTTTGATCCAGCACTGAATTATTGAAGTTTCTTGGTTGGTATTTAATATACAACCACTAGGAAGGTCTGCTAAAACTATCATTAAAAAATGTAATATTATTTGTGAAGACATATTATTACCAGTGAAGTAGTTGAAAATTTCTGTCGATAAATGTGGAATGAGGAAATACAACTTTCCAGCAATTGTTCCTACAGTTCCTGGAGCATTGTGACTATAAGAAATTTGTTTTAGCGCTGGGTAAATATAATTTTGAAAACGCGAGGACCAAAATGACCACGAATCTGGACTTTCAACTTTTTCTAAAGTGTAAAGTAAAGTCTCTAATGCACCTGTCATATCAGCATAATAACATGAAGATAGATATTTTACTAACCAAGAATCGAGAAAAACCCATTGATGCAGATTCATGTGGATGCTAGAGTCTAATATCTGTCCAAGATTTGACATAAATGTTTTGATTAAATGGAAGTTCTTATGATCCATCGATGCATCTTGTATCCAATTTAGAAGAATTAATGAAGTTTTGTCTATATTCAGACCTCGTTGTACTTGCATAAAAATCTAAAATTGTTAAATAGCTTCAACAGGCTTGAAATAAAAATAAATAATCGATAAACTTACAAATGCTGTGATAATATTCCAAATCAGGGGGTCATTCCTTTTATCTTGAGGTAGGGCTTCAAGAAAAGACAAAATTTTCTTCAATAAATCTTCATAATTCAAATTACTTAAACTAGCAAATAAAAACATTACATGCACTATTCCAATTTGATTTAATTCTTTTAACTTGTGGGGTCCTAGTTGGGAATATATCCTGCCTTTCATTTTTCCCCAATGACTAGGGTATTCCCTTAAATGGCAGTTCAAAATGCCTAAAAATTTTTCAAAGTCTTCTTTGCATTCATCTGGAGAAGAAATGATATTATTTATGGATGTGTTTAATTCTAAGGCACTTAAATTTGAGTAGTTTTTCTTTGATATGTTTAATCTCTTGCTATAAAAATCCCAAATTGTTTGATATACATCAATTCTTGCATGTTTTAACCAATACTCGGTTAATAAAGGACTTAATATGTTAAAAACTTTCAATAGCATATCAGAATCAGCATCTACGAGAAAAGTTTTCAATTTGTTTTGCAGTAGATTATAATTTGGCCTTATCCTATGACACAAATTACCTTCGTTTAAAAGAGATTCATTTTTTAACTGTAATTTTGATATTTCTGTTAGGATCCAAAGGGAGAATATAGAATCTTCTTGTTCCAAAATTTTGTTGAAAATTTTCCAAAACTGTTCCCCATCCTTAGTTTTTTCTAAGAAAAATTGAAGTAACAGCCAGAAATTTTTCATACAACGGCAAACAAAAACTTTGCCAGTTTGTCGCTGATAACTCTTTTTACTAAGTTGTACAAAGTTGTTCATTATATCTTCAATATATTTCTCTATAGCACAATCTGGCGGGTCACAAATGTAGCTTAAAAATAATATATAATACTGGATTTCTAAAAAGGAGTGGAAATATTGGTATATTGGGTTTCTTACATCATTTTCAATCCATGAGGACAACTTTACCACAAAATCGTCATGCATACGATTTATTTTAATAACACTATTGATAATACATTTCATTTCTTCAAATACCTTTTTCTTGTATCTTTCCTTTCTCCGTGGACAACTACATATTTGTAGTGACTTTTTAATACCAGTTAAGGATTTGTTAATTAATCCCCTTGCATATAATAATTCTTCATAATTTGAAATTACATCGTTCATAGCAATGCCTTGAAATAAAAACCATTCTCTTTGAACTGAGCCGATAATAATATCAATTTCCTCTATAATTCCTTCTTTGTGATAAAGATTAGGTCCAATATACAGGTTTAATTCATCCTTTTCATCTGAATTACAATTCAAATATGATTGAAAGTCACTGTGGAGATAAATGTCGTTGGTTTTTTCACAACTGAATAAATATCCATTCATATCTTATTTGTTAAAAAGGTATATTTTGAAAACAAAATTATAAGTTATGGACAGGAATACATTTTTACTGCCGGTTTTTTTTTCTGTTACACTGGTAACACTGGGATATGTCTTCTTTTTTGCAAAGTCAGAAGAACTACCCTAGCCCAACTAAGTCGCTTAATAAAAGCAGAAGAAAAGAAGAAGACAATTATCCTCTGGGATATTACCTATTAAAAAGGAGAAGAGTAATTATCAAAATATATTTGTAGGTTAACAGTTTATTTTCATAGTTAAATCTAGAAACTAATATTTTTTTGTAAAAAACGTGTAATAGTTTAATATTAATTATGTCCACTCCAGGCAATGCAATGGACTCGCTCAGTGCAGCTTTAAAGTGTAATATAATTCCAAACCAGGAGTACCTACTCCAGGGCTCAGTTTTAGACCAATATGTTGAAGTGCTGTTACATCGTTTAAGAGGTTTATGTGACAATGTTGATAGCGGCCCGGAAACATTCCATGACCATGAATTATGTTTTTCATTAAGAATAAACACAGGAGGCACCAACGCAATGCCAATGTCCGTATTTTCCCTTAGAGTTCGCCGAGCATTGGATGTGAACGATACTCCATTCCAGTTACGATACATCGGACAGCAAGAGTTGGGGGATAAAAATAGACCGACAGTAGTTAGATCAAGTATTGACATGGCCTGCAGCTCTACAATCATAGACTTTTTAACTGAACTTGGCTGCAGATTAGATTTTGAATATATCGCTAGAGGATACATGTTTAGGAAAGGCAGAATGAAGATTACAGTTTCCAAGATTTTTAAAATGGGTGGCAATAAACCCGGTGATGGAGTTGAACCCATTTCTCAAAGTTACTTAGTTGAACTATCAGTTTTGGCACCTTCTGGTCAGGATGCTATCGGGGAAGATATGAGAATATTTGCTGAACAGCTAAGACCATTAGTACAATTAGAAAAAATTGATTACAAGAGGCTGGGGAATATTATGTGAATATTATTTGACTTTTTAAAATATTTCTCTATAAGATTACAATGTAAGTATTATGGAATAATTTTTATATTCTTTTTATAAACAAAAATTTCTTGGGTATCTAAAACAAAACAGTCAGAAGCTTGTATTTAGAAGTTTAAAAAACGATTATTGATATTTTAGGTGCATTTTTCAAACACCCCTCTAACTTCAAAACACTAGATATTAGACAGAATGGATTTTGTTATTATTTTTTAAAACTAATCTTTAATAGAGGAAGTTTCATTATCAGCTTCTGGAATGGTATCCAAAACATCCTTTCTTAGATTATATTCACCAGGCTCTTCTGGAAATACACTGAATTCTTCAAATTCTTCTTCTTGTTCTATCAGCTGAGACATGTAGACATCTACGGGATCTTTATACTCTTTTTCAGAAATTATACCTGATACTGTTGCTGATTTTCTACTTGCCTGGAAAAGAAGATCTACTTAAACTTAAATAAATTTAAAGTTTTTTTGGAGAGTTAATTGGGTTTTCTCTTTAATTATAATAAGAGTATATTGAAAAGTGAATCTTACCATAGAAAGAGCATCTTCTTGAATTTTCTCTCCTAGATCATGTTTTGGGTAATCGCTTAGGATTCCAGGTTCTTCTTCAATTCTGTTTAAGATATCTTCCAATATTGATGCAACAATTTCTTCAGGTTGTAATTCGGGAATTTCTGTAATATAAAGTTTACCATCTTAAAAATGTGCTTAGTTTTGAATGACAATCTAGATTTATTTCACTCTACCATCTAAAACTAACAAAGAAGAATAGAAATTGATGATGAATATTTAAAAAGTATACCTGGTTTTGGCAAAGACTCTAACTTTGAATAAATAGCATTGTGAATAGTTTTCAGATTCTGTTTTTGTTGCTGGACTATTTTCTCTCGAATAATTTTTTTGTTCACATCAGGTAAAACAAAATGAAGCAGCAAGTTGGCTATTACTTCGTCTTCTTCATCGACTGACAAAAGTCTGGAAGAAAAAAATACTTTTAAACAAACCAAATTTTTATAGATCAAATTTTACTTACTCTTCATAAGCGTCTTCGGTTTCTTTTTCGATTTGTTGAGCTAATTTTAGTACATATTCAGTACCGCCTTCTTGAGAAAGAAATTCCATTCCTTCAGTTATAATATCTTTCAAATAAACATCGACACTTTCCTGCGTGATTTTTACGATTTGTTTGAACATCTCGTCGTGCTCTCTTCGTCTTCTCAATTCTTTTTGTCTTCTACCCGCTTCTATCGCTTCGCGCACGTATCTTTCTCTTTCGTTCAAGATGCACATAGCATGTGCTTTACGTTCTTCTAATAATCTTCTCAGTTCCTTATTCAAGAAGTCCAGGAGAGAACCGACAACTACTCCTTGGAGTTTACCCAATGAACCTTGCAATTTTTCCACCTATAAATAGTTATTGTTTGATATATACAGTGCGTCCACTTATCAGTTATTTTTACCATTCTCATTTGTATTAGTTCATCACGTTGCTGAGCTTTGACTCTAAATTTCTCTTTCCTCTTTTGATCCTTCTGTTTTCTCAGCAATCCTTTGGAATGTTTAAGTTCTTGTATTAGCTCTTTGCAAGTGTCTCTACCCTCGTATATCTATAACAAATATGAAAACAGATTTTTATCAAAGATCAAAGAAAGTTCTTTAATGCAACTAAATGCGGATAAGTGTGTAGCTAGTATTTCAGAAGATACCCTATATATACCATGATTTGGGCAGCACGGCCTTTGATAATGCTTTGCAACATCACCAATGCTTGGTATTCAGTTTCTTCTTCTTCCGAAACACCTTCTACTTCAGGAGTATTTGATTCTTCTACATATGCATCTACTTTTGTTCTCAATGTCAAAGAACGTTTTTCTCCTCCTTTTCTTAAATCTACAATTCGTTTGTTAACTTTGTGTATGTTTTTTTTTTTAAATTTTTTATACCTTTAAGCTCTTCATGTAATTGTTTCAAAACTGGTGCTGTCCATCTAGTTTCTCTGATACAGAGTCTTCTCTTAGGCCAGTTGGAATGCAACGTACGTTTGTCTATCTTTGTGGCTTGATTTAACCATTTGGGTAGAGTGCTAATATGTTCAACACCTGGAAATAATGTAAAATGTTTGTGGGGAGTTGTATATTTTTGGTTGTTTACCCACCAATAAACTGCGCTTTATATTTTTTGAGTTTTTCGTCTATGACGTAGTGCCAACGTTTCGGATGTTCGCCGTGACGAATTAGCGGGGCATACATTTCTGATTTTCTATCAACATGTTCGTCTACAATGTTCATTTCATGGTATTTTCTATGCAGACCTCTTCGTTGCGTTTCAAGTTTTCGCAATTCTAATGGTTGGGGAAAAAAGTGAAAATTTGGTTGTTGTAATTTGTGTTGCATTTAAAACAAAATCTGTATAGTATTAAAAATATACCAAGATATACCGTTGACAGTACTTTTTCCTCTATCTTGTAAAATAACTGGTTGGGATGAGCGGGAAAGCTGACTCAATAAAACTGTTATAACTTTTGTTGCCGCTTTATGGATTTGGACAAACTTAGTATCAATTTGAATGGGAAAGGACTGCCTAAGTCTGACATTATAAGAGGTGTGCTGTGTGGTCATAAAAACTTTTTCAAACAAACCGAAAGCTCGTGTAAATTATCAAGAAATTGTTGATTTGCCGTTTGCCGTTAATTTAGGTATAAATAAAATTGATCGGTATTAGAAATATATAAAAAGTGATTAATTAAAGAAGTTTTTTAAACTAGGTGTAAATCTGGAAAAGGATTTCCATTATTTTATCAATAAAATTTACAAACGTTTAAATACAAAAATACAGCATAAGCACACATAACCTCAACTATTTTAAAAACCCTTTGCAAACCTTATCTTACAGATTTTCGTGTAAAAAAGTCTCCAACTGATCTCTTTTTACTTATTTCTAACAACGATCTCTCTTATTTATAACTATATTAATAGCAAACCGCAAATTAAAAATTTCTTATGACGTTTTAAGCGGGATTCACAACCAAACTTTTTGCGTTTTGCTTTTTACGTTTCGTATTCTGATTGGTGGAAGCGTTATCCATGGAAAAGTTAATAGGAGGAGCCTTCTGTTGTGTCGTCAGAACTTAGGCAGTCCATTAAATGCCTAATAAAATATATCATTAGTAGTTTTAACGGTCACTAGGTGGCGGTATACCTTGGTTAATCTGTAACTTCATTAAAAACTGCAGTAGCATTAATACATCAAGTAATTATAAGTTTATTATTTGCCATTTATACCTCTGGCAGTTTGTCTTCGAATTTTAAGCAGTTGTTCTTCTTTTTCGGCTTCTTTCTTAGCGATGTAATTTTTCATCTTTAATTCGGTTCTAGCTTTCGAGACCTCGTGTAGTTCGTTTAACATATTTTCTAAAAGTTGTAATCGTAATTCCTGAACCTCGTTTATTTCCTGTTCTCTACAAGAAAATAAAATCCTTTTCTATCGTTAACTATAAACATTTTTGCATTAGTTACTCTAAGTAAATTAAAATCAATTTTCGTAAAACCCTCGTAGATTAAATAAACATGCTGAATAAAAAAATGCTTTACAAAAAAAGTTAAATTCTCACCTAAACGCCCATTCATCGAGCTCTAAAGCAGTCATGTAATCCCTGAACTGATTCAATGAATTTTGGTTCCTAATATCGGGTTTAATTTCTTTTTCCCATGCTGCTTTCATTCTTGCTCTTTCTATTAACTGAATTTCGCGCATTCCTGCGGGTAAACCACTACCTACGATTTATTGATAATTAATTTTCTATTAAAAAGCCTGTCTTACTAACGACACGATCTTTTGTTAATGTTTATTGACATTTTCTATTATGCTTTTGATCTTTCAATTACCTACAAATAATGGAGTTTTATTAGATGTCTATCTAGAAATATACACTGCATAAACATGGTTCTTAATAGTTATTTTGATCGTATTTGAGTTCATTTAATTTTGATTTTGTGCTTTCTTTGACATTGTTCTAATTGCTTAGGTATTTTAAAAAGCTATATCTTTCTGTATATAATAAAAAAGGTCATTAAATCAGTACAAAACGGCCAAATTAGTGTCAACTTGTCAGCTGCTGGATATGCTCTATATAATCTGTGGTATTTCAGTATAGGCAACCAAACACACGTTTAAAGCGTCACTTGTGTTATGATTTAAGATATCTTATTTTAATTAATTATAAAAACTCGATTAAAACAATACAGTAAAGTAATGATTGTTCTGTAATAATGGAATTAAAATTTTAAGTCTATAAATGAACGTTATGAAGACGTGATGGATATTTATTGTTAGTTAGGGTAACATAAAATACAAAATGGGTTTTATCGATTTTTATTGGGATTTCATCAAGATAAAAGTATTTTCATTAAAAGTTATTATAATCGCTCCCTATTATATCAAGCCAGCGAAAAGCGTTATATAATGTCATTATTTCATGACTACAATAGATTAAACTTGCCAACATAGTAATAACTTTATTAATTCTACAACTGTTCGAAAGTGTATCATTTTTGAATGTCCATTAAGTTCTACATTTAGACCTATCGAATATATTTTAAATAAAATACGTACCCCATTTTAGAAAGTCCAATTTTAAAATCTCCGGATCTCCCTCTCCAATAATCTTGTACGGCGGTTCCCATGGATCCGTTTGAGCCATAGATTCCCTGTACTTGGTTTCAACTTCCACATCTCTCGTTTTTTGATCCTCCCGTGTTTTTCGTTTTCTCACTAGTTTTTCTACAGTAAACGACGGGGAAGTCTGATAAGGAATGCTATCTCTCGGTGGAAAATTCATAACGGTAACAACAAATTTGGACCTATTACAATTTAAACTTTAAATCTCGAACCAAAATACCACATAGAAATTGAAGAATTAAGAAAACTTTTAGGTGTGTATGTGTTTTTTAATATAAAAGCTGTTAATGATAAAATTTAAATGAATAAACTGTTTTGGTATAATATGCAACCAAGCACACAAAGTCATTTTTCACTGAATGACATTGGAATAGGCAACCAAACATACACAATATGTATAATTAGACGTATTAAACAAGTTATGTAACTTACACGACGCGTATTCTTTGGAAATATTAGAGATATGTGTAGGAGACTCTATTTTGGTTTAAAAGGTTTTAAAATAACCTTTCTTTTGATGTAACATACAGGGTATTCCATTTGAAATAACACAGAAGCTAATATCTAAACTTGTATATGGATATTGTACTGTTACGTACCTATCGGCGCCGCTGACATCTGGCGGTCTAGAAAGATGTGGATCTTTCGCTCTTCCACCTGATAAGCGGTCCTCATAGTCAGGCGTCGGTGGTTGTCTTCGTCTAACCAGTTGTACTCGAGGTCGAGAAGGTAAATCCGAAAACATGTTTGGAAATATCGGGCATATTTGCTTTAAACAAAAATATTTTAATATGGAAACACATTATAATGAAATAATCTGAAGTAGGTGAATGTGTGTACCGCAAGGTGGCGCTGCCAACCTACGAACTACAAACTGGTGCAGGGGATAAAGGTGCGAACATAATAATTTAAAAATGTATTTCAAATAACAGACATTCTGAACATTCAATTTCTGTCAATGTTTTTGTAGTGTTTTGTGGTTTTTATTGAAAAAAAGTGAATATACACCATTCTGAGCTTTTTTGGCATAGCTAAAATTACTCTCTGTACATGTGGAATTAACCAGATTAAACCTTATTCGAAACCTTATGCTTCTACAGTTCGTAATGGTAGAAGGAAGTAAACAAATCATTTGAAGAGAAAAGTAATTTGTTGAATAATCAATGTTTTTTTTTATTACAATAATAGTTACTTACAAACTTCGCAGCAGACATTTTAGCTACTATAGCTGCCTTGTAATGATCGGTTGGCCCAGATACGGTAAAAATGGGATCTACGAGGAAGATTCAGTTGGAGCAAGCGTAGTATCATTTACATAACATCAAATCGATACAGATTTTTTTACTTACCGTACATATAGTCGTGGGATCTGTATGGGAAACAGTGAGAAGAAATTGGAGCCATATTTCTTTGTAGAGTTTAATAAAAATCAACTGATTTTTCAAATAATTGATTTTAAAAATCACCAACGTGACGTTTGAAAATTTAGGTTAGGAAAGAATTGTTGGTTACTGTAGATACGTTTTGATAAGTTTGATCAATAAAAAGATGTTTTCTTGGATAATTTAGGGCAATATAGGATGGAAGGTTACGAACAAAAAATACACAACAACAAGGAGCAAAGCCCGGCGAAAATCCTTTGATGTTGGTGGGCCAAAAATATATAACCTTAAAGGTGACAGCTAACTTTGGCATACAATGAGAATCATAATAAATGCTTACAGCTTATAGCCATAGAGATAATAATCATAGAGTAGTCAACCTATAGTCGGAAGCGTCCACGCAATAAAAAGAGATGGCGAATGAAATTGGTGATTCTGTCTCTCTCTATTATCGCGTGATGCACATGTAACCTTTTAAGACTATTAGAAAGAGAAAGTAATACCAAACTGGTTGTCCATCTCTTTCTAATGGGTGGGCGAATACGCTTACACGAGCCCCTATGGCATGCCTACTCTATCTGTATTATCTCTATGATAATAGCCTCCATGGTATGACATATGACGACTAATTTAAAAGATGGCGTCTGGCGTTCTTTGCTACGAATAATAAAAAATCTACTGGACTGCTAACTGCGATTCCTGTTATGCCGGCGGCGTGGGCGCCTGTGATACTAAATTTATTGCTATAGATTTCATTTTTGAAAATTAAACTCAAAGTTACTTGTAAAAAATTTATTGTTCTCCAAATTAACATATTTGTAATATTTACAAAGTACGTGCTTTGCTAGATATTTTTTATTAATAAAATAATGAATTGTATATTACTCAAATATTTACAAACAAAACAAAAAGAACCCTCCAGCTGCAACCCAGACGAAGTCATTTTAAAGGGGAGGCGAACATTTTTTCGAAAATCTCTGTGAAAAGTCAATTATGCTGTCATTTTTTGTTTTCAACTGTATCCACCTGGTACAAAATAAACAACAATTTGTGGAAATATTATTTACAACAAAGAGATAGTAGATTTTTTAAATATGGCCACGGTCCCCTAGTGCGCAATGTATACATAGAGAAAATGTTCGTCTGAACAACGGTGAGAGAGAAAAAGACAGACGATCAGAGGTATTTCCGTCTTTGTCTGTGTATATAGCATACGCGCTACTAGAGAAAGATAGCCTAAACCTCCGACTTCCTATCTCTCTCTTACGTGCTGACGGGTTCCGAGCTGGCTTGTTGCCTCTATCTGTAGTATCTCTATGAATGTATAGCGGCTGAATTCACCAGTTATTAGAGGTACAACGACGTGTGAAGATCGCAAAGTACAGTCAATGGAAGTATAGTTGAGTTAAACATTTCTGATTACTTTCTCTTTCTTTCTTGTGCGCAGCCTGTCACATTTCCACATCTCCTCCTATGTTTGACGTTTGACAAGTTGATGTAAAGGTCTGTGTAGACTGAAGCGTGTGAAGAAAAGAGGAAGGTTAGTTCTATGTTTCAAGTTTCAAGTTATTTACTGACATTTCAGACGCAACTTCTACTATCCATGACAAATGACAATCCGTTTGAATCGCTGAAGCTGTTTCGTCTTATTTTTTTGTTATATATGTTTTTAAATAATAATAAAATTGGTTTTATTTATTTTAAAAACTACATCACTAGCAGTTATATACAGTATATAAAAATAATTTTAATTATAACAATATATTTCATAACCTAATCTTATATTTATATGATTATTATATAATTAAATTAATTTATTAATATAAGGGATGATTATAAGTGTACTTTGTGGTAGATTTTTTTGGTTGATCGCCATTGGAATTTGATATTATTTAAAAATTCGAATTTAAAACGAGTTAAAAGTGTATGTTGGAGTCAACTAGTCCCTAAGAAACGTAAAAAATTTAATAAAAATTGAGAAGGGATAGTGTATTTTTTCTTACGACGTATTTTTATTAAAATATTTGTCGCTATTTATTTTGGCACATTTTATTTATTCCAATATAGTTAAAATTTAATTAAAACTTGTCTCCAAAGGTGATCTAAAAAATATAAACCACACTATTTTACAACAAATACAAATATTATTTTAAAAAAAATCGACAAATACAAACGTCTTGAGGCAAAGGTTGTCTTTTTGAGCGAAACTGTGCGAGCTTGTGAATTTATAATGGGTTGAAAAATAATTTTCAGTCCATGAAAGTTTTAAAGCGTTGGAATTTAATTAGTTTGTGGATGTATGAAAAAAAAAACAGAAAAGAGGCACTGTTGTAGGTAGCTAGAATAGAAGGACTGACAATGACAGATGATAATCACCACTATTTGTTCCATGGAGACTATATATATATATATAGTCTCCATGATTTGTTCCAGCAACATTTTCCAACCATGTACTTTGTGCTTTAGGCTTCCTGTCGCCCCAGGCCTGGTTTGATGCACCGCCCTTTTAGCTTCTTACTAGCAGTATTGAAACGAAATACATTCCAAACAATTACTAAAACTGCCTAGGCCTAAATCCATCCCTGTGTGCGCATGAATCGACTGTAATCTGCTGCTGCTGGTACACCATAGATAACCTGTGGTACACGCCACCCAGTATGGAAGAGAAGTAGAACAATCATGCTTTATTGGCTGTTGTCTGTCTACCCTGCGCCTGCGCTATCTTTTCTCTCGGTGTAACCAGAGACAACCAAGTGTCACACTGCAAAGCAACGACCACAGAGAAAACAGTGTTAATTTGTCTATGGCAACGTCTATCTTATGTCAGGTTGAATTATATCTATTCTATGATGGATATTTGACTAAAACGAGATGTAAGATCTAAGTGCTCGCATCAAGAAATGATAATATGACTAACAATAATGAGAAAGCTTGGTTAATAAAAACATATTATCGTAATAATATTTGACTGATTTATATCCGTATTTAGAAATAAACCTGTTCAATTAAACTAGTTTTGTTAATCGTCCCTTTTTATTTAACCTGGCCCTTATGCATAGAGATAATAGTTTTGTTCGTAGAGCGATCACAAACGGTTGGAAACTGGACAACTCATGCGCAGAGCCTATCTGTGAACGGTTTTTATTCACTGCGCGTGAGCCGTCCAGTTTTCAACTGTTTGTGATCGCTTTACGAACAAACCTAATAAACATAGAGTAGGTAACCTATAGTCGGAAGCGTCCACGCAATAAAAAGAGATGGCGAATGAAATTGGTGATGCTCTAACATCGCGTGATGCACATGCAACACTACTAACCTTTTAAGAATAGAAGGAGAAAGCGATACAAAACTGGTTGTCTATCTCTTTCTAATGGGTGGACGAATACGCTTACACGAGCCCTTATGGCATGCCTACTCTATGTGTATTATCTCTATGCTCTTATGTCATTCTGGTAATTTTCTTTTGTTATCTTGTCTGCCTTGACCTTTCTTTTTGTATCAAACAGCTGTTGTTGGTTTAATTATTTGCATCGATTACGTCACACTTTTTTGTAATCAAGAACTCTAATTCAAACCCGTTTTAAAAACACACCGTCTCCTAATTTTCCCAAATACGTAGGCCAGCTTTGTTTATTCTTGGGCAAAAATTTGGCACACGTTTCGTTCTTTTTTTGATTTACACATTCACATTCTACCCTTAGCCTGTAAACTGTCATCTGTCCCAATTTGAGGTGGGGTAATTGTTTGAAATAACTAAACTCGCTTTTCAAGTTGGCTTGCTCTTCAGTACATTCATTTTTGAAGAGTTCCCTTCGTTCTTTGTCCGTTGTTTTTTGGAAAACATCTGAAATAAAAATAACACAATACAAGAAGCATTCTATTTATATTTTTACCTTGTTCTAATTTATCTTGAATACATTCTTGAATATCTCCAGCAAGCATATCTTCCATTTTTGTTGGTGAAGGTTGCCAGTAAGTCACGAAGACGATGTCAAACGAGTTAGTCCCGTTGGTAGTATTGAAGGATTCCAGAATCGCTCCTGGATAGTAAAAACATTTAATAAAATACAGACAATTATATTTCCATCTCTAAAATGACTCACCCACAGATGTAACTTTTACAGAACCATCTAAAGTTAAGTTAACATCTCTCTTTCCTCTGTAACGACCGTCCATCCACTCTTTCATTTCTTTCTCAGATTCCAAATCCCATAAAGTTAAAGAAGCATTCTTTTTAGCTTCTTCTATTTGTTTTTTAATAATATTTTGAATTTCTTCTTTTTCTTTTATTTTATCGATATGTTCGTTAACGTCCCTTTGTTCGAATTTCGATTTGCGCAGACGCGATTCTTCATTTTTAACGTAAGTATCTTTAAGAATTTCCGTCGGAACGTAATCCACGTCGTGAAGAAGTCTGTTTCTAGATTTCCTGACGTTGGTGTAGTCGTAAATACCTGGTGAAATATAGAAAAAGTTAATATCCTAGTAAGATTTATCGAAAATATTGTTAGATCGTGTTTAAAATATTTAAACTTGGCGCTCTTACAATCATTCGGTCGGTCGCGCATGTGCGCAACAGGAAGCGGATGTGAAAGAGAGAAACGAGGTCGCTGTGGTAGTCACTGCTTGACATAGTTTGAGAGTAGATGTAAAATTTAATAAATCAAACAATATGCTCAAGGTCTTAAAATAATTTAGAGTGATTACCAACAATGTGAAATAATATTTAACATTTCTTTGGTACTGCCAGATGAAGAAGTCTTTGTGTGACCAAAAAACTAGGGTAAAGTTAAATTTTGTTAAATTCCACTAAATAAAAGTATTAAATTGACAAATATAAAGCAAATAAATACAAACGAATCAATAAATTAACAAGTCACATACCATTGTTTTTTTCTGATAAATTTTTCTTTTTTGACGTTGACAGTTCCAATTTAGAAGTATTTATTTTCTTTTCCTTACTTCTGGGATCTCTGTTATTGGTAGAAACCACGTTGCGAGTTATGCTAGGATGTTTTGCACTATACGGTATAGTATCTTCCATTACCGGATAGTAATTGGCGTCATAATCCTGATCAGACAGAGGAGCTTCCTGAAACAATTCCACTTATTTGTTTTAATCGGACCATTGAGAGATATATATTGAAGCTTAAATTACCGATGGCTTGATCTGTAGGATGTAGCGGCGCATTTATACTGAATAATCCCGAAACATTGTATTTTAAATAAAGGATACGTACTCTGTCTTCCCCGAACGTATCGATGTCATCATTTGAAGATGTCATGAAACTGTGTATGTCCGGATTTCGATCCTTATGTCTAAAACTGGAAGACCCGTATTTTTTAATTCCTATCGGTACGGGATCCACTTTATAATTTTCATCGACTTCTGATTGTCCTGGGGTGCTTATATGAATTTTCGGATGGGATTTGAAATATTCTTTCAATTGTTTTAGCACCGATTTACTGTAGTTCCGTTCTTGGGTGGATCTATCCACTGAAACAAATACAATTTTTAACCTATATGAAGGAACTCTCGTGGTTTCTAAAGGTGGATTCATTCAAGCAAAAATTAAAACTTAGATTAAATTCAAACTAAAACTAAGAAGATAAAATCATGTAATGTAAAGTAGATGTTCATGTAAGATCCTAAGAAATTAATTTCTTCCATGAATACGACACAACGCATGCGTCAAGCCATGACCATAGATCACAAACTGGTGATTTGTGTTAAGTTATTGTTTACATGAATTTGTATGACATGTTAGAAAATATTTTATAGTTTGCAACAATATTTACGGTTTACGTTTAATATTTATCTTCAGTTATTTGACAGCTCGATTGCTATTGGAAGATTTGACAAATGACTGACAAGAGTGCGCATTTCCGATTGGTTAATCGATTTCGTAATTTATGATGCATGAACAGCTGACAATTATTTTATTACCTGAATTATATAAAACAAATCCTGGCGGCTGATGGAACTGACTTAAAGCATTTAATTTCATACTTAACGTATTGTTAAACTGACCGGAACATTGTCCATAAACTTCATTTGATAAACCTTAAAATACAACAATAATTTGAAAATTCCAATTTATATTATTTATTTCACCTTTAGCTCCTCCGTCTTGTTTTTTAAGTGTACTTAAGTTTACACAATCTGATGTCCAAAATAAAAACAAATCGAATCCCAATGATTCCAAGCTTACTGTTAAGCCACTCGATTGTGTAATAACACCACCAGTTATGGGTTTGTACATAGATTCTCCGGTTTTACCGTCAATTATAAAAGTCTGCAAAAAAATATACTCTAAATAATACTGCAGCATATTTTTTGATAGATGTCACAGAAAATAGTTTGATACTATTATAACGCCTCACAAGGTTCGGGAAAATTACTTTTCAAAGAACAGAGAACATTCAATAGGAAGCAACAACTACTTCTCGGGCTATGTGCTAAAATATACAAAGACTTTAGATAAGAACACGCTATGTATACTCTAACTATTGTCAGTGTAATGACCATAAAATAAAGCAATGTTGTCAGATATATTTTCTAAAATTGCTAGGCTCGCTACACAAATGTTCCTCTTACTTCAGTAAATTCTTAGTTCGTGATGTTATAAGAAAGCTAGTTTGGAAATATTTTTTAAAAAATACATAATGTAAATTTATTAGTAAACATTAAAATAAGTCGCTTGAAATTACTGAAAAAAGAAAAATTAATTAAAACCAGTTTTTATATGTTAGTATATTTAAGAAAATATTGAAGAGTTGGCAACGTAGTTGCACGTGCAGTCAAGACTTCGAAACAACCAATCATCAACTGCAGTATTCATCGTAATATAACGAAATAACCGAAGTACACTCCGTTTGACGATTTTCGCAGAAAAAATTCTACGGTCTTGAGGGTGTTCGGGGGGGTTGTGTTGTGGTTCGGAGTACAATCCATTAGTATCATTCAGTGTCGGGTGTGAATTTTGTTTTAAAGAAATATTTAATATAATATCTATTTCTCGGTTGAGTGAGTTTAGAGAATTGTTATAGGTATTTATAGGAAAGTGTAGGTGATCTAGTGTAGAAAGGTATCATTAATATAATACCTTTTTGATGGTGTAGTGGTTAGGTCGCGTCAGTGAATTGATATTAATATAATATTCATTTGTTCGTAGACGTTAGTAATTATAATATAATTAATTAGAATGGCATTTTGGAGACCATTTGAAACAACAGTCCAAGATGATGCGCGGGATTATTGAATTGTGGATTTAAATATAAGAAGTTAGATAATCGAATGGTAATAACGGAATCTCGGCGTATCGCAGAACTTAGACAGGAGTATTTGCGCAAAATGAAAGGGTACCGTTATTCAAATAGAACTATAATTTATTTAGACGAAACTTGGTTTGATACACATGATGTTGTCAAGTGTTTATTCATTTATTTGTTATTCAAACAATCCTTACGGTTTTATTACATGAATAAATATATAAAATAAAATACATTTTAACTTAATATGTAAGAAAATAGTAGTAATGGTAATTATATTATAATTAAAACTGTATGAGGATATACACCCACCTTTAAAATATGGTTGGGTTGACGATACAAAAAACTGTTCTCTAGATACTCCGTGTTCTAGAGGAAAGCGCTTTATTATTGTATTACAAATTTTATGAATTTTGTATGCAGGTTAATTTTCTTCATTCAAATTGATATAGTAGATTAACATTATTTCACAATATTCGAATTTATAAAAAATTTATATGCACGCCATTGGGCGGCTTTTTCCTTCAAAGGGATTAAAAATATGGGTCATCACATTAACTTTGGAAGAACTATACAAGAATGTCAATTTTCGTTTGAAGAACTTATGGATCAAATTATGTGATTCTACATCATAAGAAAGGAAATCTGTATAAGTGGAAGACCAAGTGCACGTCTTTGGCGCACTGTATAATTTCAGCCGCCAGGCCTAAATCGTCTACGTCAATCTTACGTCAAAATGTTTAAAGATTTTTTGTCGAAAATTTTGTCTGCTTTTCGAATTTCCAAGTCGTTTTTTTTCTAAAATATGCAAAATAAAAAGAAAATCAAAAAATACGTTGTTCTTTTTTTCAAACTTTTGGGGGGTTGCGGGTCTGTTTTTGGAAAAGTAATTTTCAAAAACTTTGTAATGCCTTATAATAGTACTAAATTATTATACAGATTGCGAAAGAGCTTTTCGAACCAAACGATTTACACAAGCGCGACAAGGAAAATATGAGAAAAACAGCTTGAAAGAGAGAAAAAGAACAACTGTGCGTGGCCAGCGAGGGCGTGTATTTAGTTCCAGAGGCCAAATGTCCACTGCCCCCCCCCCATTTCAACTGCTGTTGCCAGAAGCGCAGACTAATTTGTACAAATGATATTTTTGTCTCGTCATCGTTGACTCCTTTTCGAGCTCATGTACTATTAGGCAAAACCAAACACCTCCATCCGGCAACAGTGTCATTTTCAAATACAATGGCATGCGTTTCCAACGTGATCAACGTTTGTAGCGAAAAGACCTAGGAATAGCAATTTAAATGTGAATTCTCTCTGTAAAGGACACCGTTGCCGGATGGAGGTGTTTGGTTTTGCCTAAATGTGCATGAGCTCGAAAAGGAGTCAACGATGACGAGACAAAAATATCATTTGTACAAATTAGTCTACGCTTCTGACAACAGCGGTTGAAATGGGGGGGCAGTGGATATTCGGCCGGCCTCTGGAACTAAATACACGCCTTCGCTGGTCACGCACAGTTGTTCTTTCTCTCTCTTTCACGCTGTTTTTCTCATATTTTCCTTGTCGTGCTTGTGTAAATCGCTTGGTTCGAAAAGCCCTTTCGCAATCTGTATATTTGACGTCTATTGATACTAAAATATGACAATTTTTACTGTAATTAAGTAAATATTTTTAACTTACTTGAGTGTAATTGTAATTTAAGATACCATCGTACATTTGATATATAATCAAAAAATCCGTTATATTATCGGAATTGAAGTAAGCTGGAGTTGGAACAATATTTGTTTCAGCACCATCACCTGGTACTGTGAAATTCCAAATTTGGTTCAACGATTTACCGTCTATTGCCACCAAACTGGAGTTGTACATGGCTGTAACTATATCAGGAACTGCATCCCCTGTGATATCTATCAACACTGATTGCGTTAAAATTCCTTTAAATTTGTCCTCGTAAATATTTTTTGTGGAATTTCCCTGAAATGTGTGAATACTTACAAAAGATGGAAATAGATATTGACTGTTTGAATAGGTAACAAGTATATGTTACTTACAAGAATTCCTGATGAAATATCTTCTAGAGGAGTCACAGATAAATTTCCACCAGAAGAAGGTGATCCAGTACCGAATATTACAAAAGAACTGTTACTGTTTTGCGTGAGAATTTGAGGCATGTAGAAGGTTTTAGCGCCTCCTGGAGTTTTCAAACTTCTTAACTCCTCTCCGTTTTTACCAGACAGTAAAACAAGGCGGCCATCTTTCTCAACTAAAGTTTAAATAAAAGTCAAACGGTTAGAGCCCGCGCAGACAGAGGGCGGTGAGGCGTTCAGAGTTTGCGGTTTTTCTTTGGAGTTTAATTTTTTGTTTTAAATATTGTGAGTGAAACATGACAGATAGTTCATCTTCTGATGAAGACGAAGCACTGCTTTTATGGTGCCTGGGAACGTCCAACCAAGAGAAAAGGGGAACACTGGGTACACCCAATAAACAGCAAGCGACAAACCTAAGGAGGATTTAATAATCTTTTTGTTGAATTGCTTAAAGATGAAGAACGATTTTTTTATTTATTTTCGTATGTCAATAAACAACTTCAATTAATTTAGTTTAATAAAAGATAGAATAAAAAACAAGACACCAATTGGAGGAAGACCATTTCTGCAAAAGAAGGGTTGGCAATTGACGAGTTCTTTGTCTTTCATTGAATAGAATAGAACTCCCGAAAACTGACTACCGACAGTGTATGTTGCTCCTGTGTTCCATTACAAACAACGCGTAACTCTGAACGCCGAACTTAAAAGATAATGCTATTTTTGTATGTAAAATTCATAAAAATTGCTATTTTAAACAACTAAATTGATGAAAAATGCTATTTTTTAAAGTAAAATTTATAAAAACTGCTATTTTAAACAACTAAATTGATGAAAAATGCTATTTTTGTATGTAAAATTCATAAAAATTGCTATTTTAAACAACATCATTGATGAAAAATTTATAAAAACTGATATTTTAAACAACTAAATTGATGAAAAATGCTATTTTGTAATGTAAAATTCATAGAAACTGCTATTTTATACCAGAAAATTGATGAAAAATGCTATTTTTTAATGTAAAATTCATAAACACTGCTATTTTAAACAAGAAAATTGAAGAAAAATGCTATTTTTGTATGTAAAATTAATAATATTGCTATTTTAAACAACATAATTGTTGAAAATTGCTATTTTAAACAACATAATTGATGAAAAATGCTATTTTGTAATGTAAAATTCATATAAACTGCTATTTTAAACAAGAAAATTGAAGAAAAATGCTATTTTTGTATGTAAAATTAATAAAAATTGATGAAAAATGCAATTTTTTAATGTAAAATTCATAAAAACTGCTATTTTAAACAAGAAAATTAATAAAAATCGCTATTTTAAACAACATAATTGTTGAAAATTGCTATTTTAAACAACATAACGATTGAAAATCGCTATTTTAAATAACATAATTGATGAAAAATGCTATTTTTCATAAAAACTTCTATTTTTAACCAGAAAATTGATAAAAAAATTCTATTTTTGAATGTAAAATTCATGAAAACTGCTATTTTAAACAACGTACAGAGGTCCAGGGAGTTCGTATGGAGAACTCGGGGGATGATAGAAGACCCGATAAACGTTTGAATTTTGATTCATTTCTAATAATTTATTATGAAAAACATGATTTGTTTGGTTGATGAATATATAGTTACCATTTAAAGAAGAACATGAAGCTAGTATATCAGGAATTGAATCATTATTTTGATCTGGAATAAACGAAGCAACGTACACATTCAACTTTCCAGTATCTAGTTTCCATAAAATTGTACCATTTTTCGAATCAACAACAGCTATTGTCTAAAAAATTTAAAAAAATGATCAATAAATCGAATAGACGTAAAATTTTCAATCTCTAAAGAGATGGGATGAAATCAAGGAATGCAGTCTTGCCAGGATCACCCTGCCATCCCTACTCTACAGATACAGACGTAAAATTTTAAAAACTCACCCCTTCGATACCTATAACTAAACAGTCGTTTTGTTGATCACCGTTTACGTCAACAGTACAATGAATGGAATATATCGTATCGTTAAACCAGTGTCTCCATATAATATTTCCATTTAAGCCGTTCAAAGCTATAATGCCACCTTCGCAAGGAGGTGGTACTCCCATAAAAATAGGACAAAACAAATCTGGGGGTAGGATGTTATAATTATCGCCTGAAATAAAAAAAAAAAGTATTTTTTTACTTGTATCTATTGAGTAATACATTTAATTTGTCTCTAGGAGCGCGTGTTAAATAAATTGATTGGAAGAATAAGTTTTTAAAAATAATTTTAGCCATTTTTCTTCGAACTTGACCACACAAACCGGGTTAACCAGTCAATATTCCTAGACTTGTATTCCAAACCATGACGTAACAGTTAACCAACCGCAGAAACCAGCTCACTGAGATAGTTTGGCAGAGTAGTTATCTTATTTGAGGTTAGGAGTTTGTTTATTTCAGGGAACCACCATGGAGACTTAGATATAAGGAGCACAAACTTGTTTAGGAAAAATCTCGAAAAAGTGTCCAGCGGTAAGTTACAAATAGTAGATGGCGCGAGAGTAGCTAGCGATTAAAATTACAGAGTGAAGTTTGCTGAACAAGTTAACCTAACAAAAAATGAAAATAGTGTTTATTTTATAGAAGTTTTTATAAAAATTTACAATGTGAAAAACGTGTGTCGTGAAAAGTTGTCCAACTAGAAGTAAAGTTAAAAATAAAAAAAATTACACACCTCAGTCCCTGTCTTATTTTCGAGCAACAGTAAGTGGTTGATGTAGGTCTCTCGGGTTAGGTTTATTGTTTTCATTACTTTTTTGCAACACAATTGCCTATATAATGATATTGAAGAAACTTACCTTTAACCAAACATAGCACCAGCTACGGGAAATACTTATTTTTTCCTTGAAATTTGCTAAAACCAAGCAAAAAAAGTAACCGAATGGAAATAAACAAACCTTCCATTTACATAACCTAAAATTTAACACGTCAAACATGATTTTAATCGCTATCCTCCCCAGCGCCACCACAATCTTCCTAATTTCGACGGACACTTTTTATATACAGAGTTTGTGCTCCTTATATCTAGTCTCCATGGTTTCCACAAACCGTTGAGGGCGCGTTGTATCGAACACCTAAACTCAGTTTAATGATAACTGTTGCTTAGACTGTGACATATTGATTTATTTATTATCATCAATTACATCAGTCACTGTCTAAACAACAGTTATCATTAAACCGAGTTTAGGTGTTCGATACAACGCGCCCTAAAGTCATAAAAGTTAACCGTGATGTCATGGTATTGTTAACCCGGTTTGCGTGGTTAAGTTCAAAGAAAAATGGCTCTAATTTAATACAATTATAGTTTGTACCGAGATAACGACAAAAATAAGAATTAATATTAGGAATAAGATGACTAAGCTCGGCGTTGTCTTCGGGTATCTTGCAGCTTCGGCTAGTTTTTATACGGGGTGTGTAAGTATGTTCATATAACTCGCGCTAGATAGTTTGTAGAAAGGGGAAGGTGACATACACTATCAATTTCCTATTATTCTACTCACCTGTACCGAATCCAAAAATAATATCATCAATACCATCATTATCTACATCTAAAGCTCGAACAGGTGACTCAGTAGTCAATTTTGGTAAACGTATTGACCACACATCAGTGACTTTTAAGTTATCACATGGAAGTAGCTTATTAACTCTTGTTGTTACCGGTTTTTGAGATTTCTTTACTATCCAATCTCTTACTTTGTCTAAAGGAAGTGGATACATTGATACTAAAACTACTACTAATGTTATTAGACCTATAAAACAAGAGAAATCATAGTTATATGGTTGCGTTTCGTGAAGGTTTTATCTATACCAACTATTTATTTGTTAACGGCAAACAAAAAGGTGATGAATAGATGGTCAAAGAGTTGGTACTTACCAATAATGACACTGAGAGCTACGAATATATAACAGCAAGGTCTAAGAAAGGCTTTGCAAGGATGCTTAGACTTTAGTCTTGTTCCCAAATCGGGTCTCAATCCTTTTCTTCTTGGAGCCATAAGTGGTCGTTTAACGGTAAGCTCATCTGCCAACTAGAAGTAACAAATAACTTAAAGAGCAAATAAACTAAAATCGCACTGTAGACATTTCTTGTAAGTGACATTTAACAATGACATGCACGTAATGAAAATCTCAACATACACGTGTGTTTAGATAAGAAAACTTAAATTTCTTTGTTGATATGGAAATAAACGTCATCTCATTTGTGCTGTCAATTTTTGTAACAAATTAAAGTATCCGAACATTTTCTCAAATTGTAATCCCATTATACGCACTCGTGAAATTTACTGGGTTACTTACAACTCTTGTTACGTAATATACTATTTCATGGAGGCAAATTTTAGTTCTTAATCTGTTTGGAGTTATTCTGGTAGGATACGAATAGAACTTGTGCATTGTTTTTAAAAAAGGAGTAAGTTTTTTTTATCTTTGTTGAGATATAGGATCAAAAAGTAAAAAATGTATTGTTTTATGTGCTAATACCTACAATATTATAATTTTTTGTACCTTATATCCATTTTTTCCATCTCTTATGAATACCTCATCTTCAACATCGCTTAAATCATCTTCATCTAAAGATATACTTTCGCGGACTTCGCCTCTCAGATTCATTCTCGGATAAGCTGATACTTTCATTTCAACTTTAACAAAAGATATAACAATAAATAAACGTATTTAATTAATAGATTTATCAGTAAAGATCTACTTAAATTTGAATATTGACAAGTTCACAAGCCCGAGAACGAGCAATTACCAAATAAGCCTCCGTACTATTTGCGGAAATCGATTATTTTAACTAATGTGGGTATTTCAGAGTTTACTAAATGGTTTTTTATTATATTCAACTTGCAAATAATGTATGCTAAATAAAACGTATATATAAAAAAGCCATAGAAATAACTGTTAAGTTTTATATAACTTACAATTTTTTGTGTACTATAATATAGTTATTAACGAATAAAATTAATATAGAACTGATGAGGCGCGTTAAAAATGTTCGAAGAACTGATAGGGATATATCTCAAATTAATTAATATATATATAATGTCATATGGAACCTGTTGATATATCTATCTATATAAAATAGAAGCAAATATATATAATATTAATTTTGCATTTATATTTTTTAATTAATTCCGATTAATGACTTGCAATCTAAATCGTATATATTGTTTTATGTTAAAAAATATCCTTACCCAACTTTTAAATTTGGTGAAAACCACCCTCACTAAATATTAATTGTAGGTATAAATTTGCGTATATATCTTTTAAATTTGTTTAATTTCTATTATGTTATGTATATAAACATATGTTGTTATAGACATACTTTATATCAGGAACTGAATAGTTTTGATAAACTGCACAACTCGGAAATATTGATTTTTTTATTTTTGGACATTGTGTTGGAAGCCTGCGCTGGGCTAAAAAGAATATCCAGATATTTTTTTTTTGTATACGTCTGCCATTTTAGAAGCTGCTAGTGTCTCTTTTAATTTTAATTATAATGAAACAAATTTAAATTCTTAATGACAATAAAATAAAAATATATATCGCTTTGCAGCGTTGTCAAATGAAAAAATATCTCTAGATTTCCAATTCAAACGTATTAATGTCAAGAATAACTATTTTATGTACATTTACAAGACTACTATATAGATATAATATGATTTACTAGTGATATCTTAACTCAATTCAACAGAAACCTTACAACTTGAGTATAGTATAATAATATTAATAATCTTCCTAAAACCTTCCTCTCCAGAGGTTATATACCTAAGTGCTTTCAATATCACATCCTTAGACATCATATTTAATAAACATACCATGACACGCGCTGACCTTAATTATTCAACAAGTTCATCGTCGGTCATTTACTTTAAAATATCGTTTACTGGAGGACAGAGGAAGTTTGCCTTATGCGTATGTAGGGTAGTCTGCAAATAGGTATCATTAAAATTTACATTATGCAGGGACTGGATACTTTTGCTCGCTATTATACATTCGCTGTATTTTAAGTTATAGCACTGTTATTTGAGTCTGGAAATTTTATTGAGTGATGTGTGACAACATTGTATTCTATGGTCACCGTAAATTGTATACCAAATATTCTTGTAGTCTGTGGTGTACTGTTTGAATCTGACAAGTTTGTGACAATACTGACAGTGACACTATAAAAAAAAATAAACAGTTTGATTGTGTGGAGTGACCAATTCTATATAAAATTCGGAATGAATCCTGTTTACAACTTTATTCAAAGAAATAGAGTGTTAGCCGTAATTGAAAAGGCTCAACAGTCGAGTGCTAGAAATTTAGCCCTAGACGATTATGATTTAACAACATTTCCAGATGTGTTATTAACGTGCCAAGGTCTTTATTCTCTTAGTATAGGTCGCAATAGAATCGTAGAAATTCCTATTGAAATATCCCAATTAAAAAATCTACAACATTTATCGTTAGCGTATAACAATTTAGATAGTTTTCCCGAAGCACTGAAAAACATCCCGCAGTTGTCTAGTTTGAATATTAGTCATAATCCTATAAAAGATCTTACTAAAGATATTGGATGTTTTGTTTCTTTGGAAATGCTTTGGTGTAACTCGTGCTGTTTGACTAGAATTCCAGAAGAAATAGGGAATTTAACGAAACTGCAAACTTTTGGTGCTAGACATAATAGAATTACCAAGTTACCCAATAGGATTTGTGATCTGATTAACTTAAGGTTTGTACTACCAATGTTTAATTATATTATATACTATATTCTTATTGATTTTTAGGTGGCTAACATTGGAGGATAATAATATAAATACTATACCTAAAGAATTTGATAAGTTACAATTATTAAAACACATAAATTTCAACAAAAACAATTTTAGTTATATTCCCTATAGGGTTTCGAGGATTAAAACTTTGAGATATCTCCATTTACAGAACAATGAATTCTTCTCTCTACCTGAAAGGACAATATTTGCAATGCCTCATACTAGAATTAATTTACAAAACAATCCCATTCGAATGGAAGACAACAGGGTAAGTTTAAATGCAATTCTTTGCAGTCTACAGTACTAGAATTAGCTCTGAACTTAAAATAAACATGCTTTGCGGCTTGTAACAAAAAAGAATTTAGTTTGAATTGTGTAATAAGTGATTAACTAGTGTTTATAGATAAATTGAATGGAATGTAATAATTACATTTTAAATGACTTTCAATTTATTATATATCTTATAAATTGGAAAATCCAAGATGTCAAGAAAAGTATTAGTAGATAACCTGAATTTACACTAATATTAGAATTAATATTGAGTCTGTTTGCGTGCATTAAAAATGTTTAATATCTTATCATTTTCAGATATTTACTAACGTAATAGTAACAGGAGCAGAAGATGAAATACTGGATATGCTTGGCTACGATTCCGATTCCAGCTCTGATGATTGGGATAATAGTTTGGAAAGTACAGATTTAAATTTCGTAACTTCAGATTCAGAAAGTGATAATGAAAATCGAGAAGTGATATCAAATCTACCAATACTTTCCAAATTTTTGGTAACATGTTAATGTAATGTGAAAATTTTAAATTCGAGACTTGATATTTGTTCGAATTTATATTTAATATATAATTGTTGTTCTTCCGAAATTATATAAAAGATATATTTCAGATAGTGCCCTAAGCCTTATTAAACATGTTCAATTTAACCTTTTCTTTAATAATAATGATACAACCAATTCCTAAGAAACTATTATTTTGAGTGACTGGAAGTGCTGCTGGACATTCATTTTCTTTCATGTATTTACATTTTTATTGTTTTCCAAAACATTTAGAGTATTTGTTCAACTATTATGCTTTATCCAGTTATTTAACAGCAAATATTGAAGTTGAATATCAATTTTGTCTTGGCACTTTTTCCATAGAGCTGTTCCTGAGCTTTTTGAAGTAAGCCTTCAGACGGCAGTCCTCTGTTGATGCTCCTGTCAAAAATTTTAGTGTAGTCTAGGGTATTCTTCTCATCTTACCTGGTGTTGTGGTCTCCCAGTAGTATCTTTGATGGTTTTAGGCCTACTAAGGTTGATAAATGCTTCTATGTGTTGGTAAAGAGGGTGCTATCTTGGAAGACATTTTTATTATTGCTGCAAAACGTTTTGTAGTGTTTTCATGTGCTAAAGTTGATATTTTATAAATGTGATTCAAAATGTGGTATAAAATTAAAATATATTATTAAACATTCTACAATATAATATGTGTCATTTTTTTAATATTCACCACTAACGATGTTTTATCCTTATAATACCATTAGGATATTCAAAATTAGGTACAGGGGCTGGTAATAGATCACGTGCTCGTACAACCACCAGTGCATTATTTTATTTTTATAACGATGGTACCAAAGTTTACTTCCTCGCGTGAGGAAACTATGCAGGACCGTATTGAGATCTTTTGGCGTCTATTAGGGGCTATTTTTGTCATTTAAAAAAGCCTTGAACATTGTGACAAATAAGCTGCTTTTATATGAACTATACCTTCAGAAATTTTAGCCAGGTCATAGACTATTAAAAATTGACAAAAAGGCCAAGCAACGGAGCATGCGAGTATAGTAATTTTTGACAAAAATACTAGTAGAAAACGGATGGAACAAATTCATTTTTAGCTAAACAGACCAATAATCCTGAAACACGTCGATTTTTGATTTTAATTTACCGTATTTTAAAATAATAATCTAATATACAGGGTGAATTACTTTCGAGTAATGACGTCACCGTCATTTAATGGAACACCCCCATTTTGTCTCAATTTTTGGATTACTCTAGCTGAGCTGATTCCAAAAATGTATCACATGTTGATTCCAATTGGTACAGGGTGGACAAAAATAGAATAGTTTTGTGTGTGCTCATAAAGTAATCCTGGAGATTTTGATGAAAGTTTATGGTTTCAACAGGATGGTGCACCTCCACATATTATGCTGTAGATGTTAGAAGGTACCGGTCTCCGGTTTTCCCTGATTTTCTCGGTTCCTAATTATCCGATTGACTCGCTCAAACCCTCATTTTGTTCGTATTTTAATTATCTACAATTTATCTAAACACACTATTGAGATTGTTTCAGTACGTTTTACGCTATATGAAAAAAACTAAAAAAAGAAGGTTTTTTTCGTTTTATATGTTTATAACAAATTACTGAACAACATTTCCGTGTCCAAAAACACCTCGCCGACTTGAATTTAGATTGTCTTGAGTGATAGTATACAGATTGCGAAAAGTCTAATTGCGCCATACGATTTACACAAGTACGACAAGGAAAATATGAGCAAAACTACTTGAAAGAGAGAGAAGTATAATAGGCACTAAGAATCTCTAAAATATTGATTTGATATAATTATATATGATGCAGAGATTCTAAAAAAATTTCTTATTTTTATTTTACATGTGTGATGATCAATATTTTAGTAAAAATATAAGCACAAAATTTAACAATCCGCCATCTTAGCTCAAACGCCAATCAGAAGAGAGTGACGTCGTACTTTCGCAAATTTGACCTTCATATTTTGTTTTTCGTCCGAACCATAGATAAATCAGAACTATCTATGGTCCGAACATCTGTTCTGTTTTGAATTTTCTTTGTGTGATTCAAATTATGTATCAAAATAAACTTCTAACCTGCAAGCTCTGTGAAGTGTTTGAAGTTTGACGATATTACCAATGACATAAAACAGTCTGTTTTATGTTCTAAGAATGACACAGATCACTTATAAATGGTATTTACGAATTGATGATGTCACAGACAGACGCCATTACTATTCTTGCGTTTTGGTGCAGAATTTAATATGCATTTTTGAAAGATAAATTTCTCCTTTAAAAACTTTTTTTCTCAGACATTTATTGTAGATAAAGTATTTATGTGAAAACATCGTGGAGAAGTTTTTCAAAATCAGTCATCATGCCTATTTGGCGTGTGTTCAGTTCCATCTACCAAAAACAGTTGGGAATGTGTTCAGTGCCACCCTATTTTAACCTGCTCTAGCTACCGTGTCGTTCAAATATGTATATTGAAGATTTTACATACAATTTATTTAAAATAATATTCGTTGTGGTTAACCAATGTGGTTTTCCTTGGAAAAACACCTTCACTCATCGGATTTAATTTATTTATAACCAACATGACCAAAAAGTTAGCTACAAATGAAAACCCATTTGCGTCAAGTGATTTCCTTAAACCATCAAAAATAAAATTTTTAATTCAATTTTTTTTTTCATTATAATCTGCATTATTTAGCATCAACACTTTTCAGTAGACGCATTATCGAGTATGGATAGAATTAAAGTGCTAGTTTTTATTCTAATAGTGGGCGCTTGTTTTGCAAAAGTAGAAGTAAAGTTATTAGATGAATTTTTCGATCATGCGAAAAGAGTTTCCACCCGCAAGTGTCCGTGTAAATTACCCAAACCAAAAGTGATTTACCTTCAAGATATTCTCAACGATGACTCTTGGGCAATTTATATGAAATATATACGTTATGTGAGTAGTTTTGACTTTGACATATTTTTAACGGCTCTGTAGCAGAATAGCGCTGGACATAAATAGCGCTGGTCAAAATAGCTCTGGTCAAAATAGCGCTTGTCAAAAACAGCGCAGGACAAAAACAGCGCTCAATAAAATAGCGCCGGTTGAAATATCCTTACAAAATCAACTATTACTGTAGGATGTGATTGAAAAATCAAGTTTCACCGCTAAGCATCAACCTTCCTTCACAACAAACAGTATCAGAATATAAGGAACGGTAAACAAGTAAGAACAACAATCAATATTTTTCATCATACTTCAACACATATCGCTTCCCGACCAACTGTCACAGATCAAAGTGTAAACAACTACTTGTCAGTGTCATATCTATTTAAAGTCTAAAAAAATGCAATTTCACGCTGCTTGTCCTTTCGGTAATTATATCCTTCGTGGAATAATGTAGCACCTCCTTTCTGAGAGTTGCCAAATTGCATTTTTTTAGACTTTAAATAAATATGACACTGACAAGTAGTTGTTTACACTTTGATCTGTGACAGTTGGTCGGGAAGCGATATGTGTTGAAGTATGATGAAAAATATTGATTGTTGTTCTTACTAGTTGTCCGTTCCTTATATTCTGATATTGTTATAGACAGTTACCAATACTTTGATCACTGTCAGCTGGTCGGGAAGCGTTGTTGAATTGACGAATTCAATTAGGAAAACTATTGTTATGACTGTAATTTATGAAAAATATGTTATTCCTAATTATGCTAATTCGGTACTATAGTTTATTTTTTATGTATAAGATAGTAGTAAAATAAAGAAGCATAATTATCTTTTGGCGGCGCTATTTTATGGAGCGCTGTTTTTGTCCAGCGCTATTTTGTCCTGCGCTGTTTTTGTCCAGCGCTATTTTGACCAGCGCTATTTTGTCCAGCGCTATTTATGTCAGTGCTATTTTGTCCAGCGCTTTTTATGACCAGCGCTATTCTGCTACAGAGCCATTTTTAACACGGCTTAAAGTAGAGCACTTTAGAGGGCTGCCATTTTGGTACCTTCGCCAGAACCTATAGATGCGTTATTGTTAGTCAATAACTGGCTCATCGGTTAGTATACATTTTTCTTTAAAAAACAATGTTTATTAAAAAAGTTCACTACATATGCTATAGTGACTTTGCTCCGTTGCTTTCCACCGGGCACCAAAATGGCGGATGAGAATACTCTACCACTTATAGTGGTTTATCACTGATTTATCCTTGGTTAAAAGTGTGAACTATCGCTTAAGAAGCGGGCTTTTTGAATTTTTAAACCTTACGCACTACTATATTTGTTTTTTAGTCTTTAAACTCGAGATATTTTTTTCATTTTTTCAGATCAGACCTGTACAAACAGTAGTTTATAGATGTGAAGGAAATGGATGTTGCCCAAAATATAATCAAAGATGTGTAGCAGAACATGAAGAAACTGTACAAGCAACGTTTTTTGTGAATTCTATGAAAATGGTTGTTCCTGTTGACGTGAAAAACCATACACAATGTGGTTGTAAAGTAGTTTGAAATTTAACAAAACATATTTAGAATTTGGTGTGAAAAGTATAAGGAAAATGGTTCAAAGAAGTATTGAAGGAGTTGAGATTTCTCAGTACAGATAAATATATTGACTGTAACAATGTTTTTTAATATGTATAGAGAATATAAAGTTATCTGGAAATGTTAATTATTATTTATTAGGTACCTACTTTTATAATGAACTTTCCGGTATTGACAATTCGAACGCCCCTCGTATATTTCATAGTCTAAAGTCCTCTTTCATTGAGTTTTGTATAAAAAAATTCTGTTATTTACGAATATTTCTTTACTGGGAGTGCTTGTTTGAATTATTTCTTAATATCTCAAATGCACTTGTAGTGGATCTTTAGGTTAGGATATTATTAGATACAGCCTAATATACTTATACTTAAACCACACATTAAAATGTTGTGAAAACGATCATTTGGAAGGCGATTCTACGCCTTTTACCAGGCAAAAAATTATATTCATTATTTTTACAATGCGTTTATGAAAATAAATTTACATCTTTATGTACATATATAAAAAGCGAGTATAAAAATTCTTGACTAATACCAGAGACAACGCTCTAATACATGAAACAGACAAGTTACATGACGAATTGCGACTGCGTACAACACATCCAACCATCTTTTTGCTATATAGACTAGTTCTATGAAACTGTCATCTGAAGAGCGCACATTACCTGACAGTTAATTTGACGTAACGTTCACAAAACAGACAAGGATGACCTTGAATAAAAAAAAATGAGTACTGGGACTCTGCACACTATTGAATTCTACTCTATTCACATGTCTTTTGTCGACAATTTCTTAATAAAAACAATATACTTCATAGTAATAAGTCAGAAATAAAAGAAGACTTGTCGACAGTATATAGATGGTATACAGAGTGAGACTATCAACTGCTGTCGAGGTCGATTAGAATAATAGTAGTAATAATACTGTAGAAAACGATCGGTAGAATTCTGTAGTGTGCAGAGTCAAAGGCGAGGTTTCAAACCCATCCACCTGAAGCGCTGGTAGCACGAAAAAAAGAAAAAAATTTGAAATGTTGTTTATATGTCAATGGTTGACACACAAGATATGAAATAGCTGAACCCATCCACTGCGATGGCTGAAATTCTTCTTTCATACCTTGACACAGGACATTCACTTCTATAGGTTATTCTCAGTTTTTGTGGCCTTAGCTGCCTTGCTTATTTCGACAACTCGATTGCAGCTATCGCTTCAGGTGGTTGGGTTTAAACTTAATTTTTTTTATGATAGGTAATCCTATAACCTTTCACTTCTATAGGTTGGTTTGTTTTGTGTTACCTAATGTTTATAAAATTGTAGATATAAAACAAAGAATACACTGTATTCTTTCAATGATAATTTCTTTTAATTCAAATTTGATTTAATAATTCTGCAAAAACTTTGAAAAGATGGATGTTTGCGACAAGTAAACATACACAGATAACATTTTTGCTAAATTTGCATGCAATAATCACAGATATAAAAAAATAATTTACATATAGCTATTTCTTTTGTCTACTTTATAATATTGTTAATTTAATTTTTTTCTAAATTGCCACACTAGAGAACTGTCTTTGTTTTTTTTTTAATTTTTTAATTCAAAACTAATACATTTAACTCCTAACCCAATAATTCGTCTGCTGCCGATTGTAGGTACATAACCTCAAAATAAGGCTTTGGAAATACGATTAAAAAAATTGATACAACTCAACCTTTTAGTTTAAAAAAATACCTTCGGACAGTTCTCCGAGTGGTGGTCAATTTTAAAAAGACAATAACTTACACTGTTTTTGTTTATAAATTAAATTAAATTAATTATTAACTTTAAACATCTAAAATACATAAAATATTATAATGTAAAAAGGTATCGTTCATAGAATTTAAAAATTCTGATTTAAATTTCGCTGTAGGTGAGTTTTTGATAATGAAAATGATAATAAATAATTTTCACCTTAAGTATATAATACAATATTTACAATAATTCTTACAATACTGATTCTTATCTAAAAGTCTTTATTATAATCAACACATCATTTTTAAAACCGAAACGTTTATAGCATTTCATGAAGTATAAATTTGTGGAAACTGAAATTACTAGAAAAACTGAATTTATAATTATTATTGCTTGAGATAAGAAAGGATTTGTAGAATAGAGTGTGCTAAATACTTATATAAGAATTGTTATAATTTGAATCAAATTTTATGACCTGTGTTAATCTTAAAATGTCGAGAATTATAAACAAACCTAACAAATTATATTTCATCTAATATTTTTTGTTTTGCTAAACCATTTCTTATCAGTTTTCAGAACTATATAGATTCGTATTCATAACTTAACTCCTCCGCTCGTTTCTAGATCTCCTCGTGAATTTTCGTAGATTTAAAACAATCCACTTTCCCCTCGTAATAAAGTACTTACATTGGTTGTCTTTTAATATAACATCAACTATCTTTATAACTTCCCTCTTTGATTAATTTGATTTTATTGAAGAAATTAACGAAATCGATGAATATAATATATTGAAGAAATATCACAAAATTATATTGTAGTTGTGTGTGAAATAGTATTTTGATACGTTTTCGTTCGTTTATTACATTGACAACAGATGGCGGGTAAGAATATAACAACAGAAATTAAAATTTTGAAAATGAATTCTTTTTAAACTAAAACAAATCAAGATATTTATTGATTCAGTTTTACCATAACAGAGATGAATATTATTGATGAACTAACAGTTTCAGTATAGGCAACCAGACATACAGTAAAGCCGTAAAACTGAATTCTCTAAAAGAAAATTTACTAGAATACCCATGTAAGTTTCGCGCGTTAATATTTGAGGTTAAATAATTATTAATGTAGTGCTTATAGTCTCCATAAATATTTATACTTCTGCATACAAAATTAGTCCGTAAAAGACTAAGACCTAACTGCTAGGGCATTTTCTCTCGTACGATAAGTGTACTATAAATATAGATTTTGATTATTAGTGAAGTTTTTTATTGATGGGTAAGAATGTTATCAAATCGTTAAAAAAGTTATCAAAGTAGATGGGAGGTGCAATTTTCAAGAAGTTTATCCAAATTAGATGGGAAATGGGAAGTTGATAATATTCTGAAGGGTTTTGAAGAACTTTTATGGCCCACCAAAGACATGACTAATCTGCAGTTACCTCTGTGGTCTATTATATAAATGTGTAAGTACATTTTGAATACCTTTTCTTTTGTTCAACCATCAGAATATAAAAAGCTTTCAGCAAACTCCAATTTGTAAATTGGGTTTTTGTCTTTTTTTGTACATGAAACATTTTCATAATTTGACTATACGTTTAAGTACCTACATCCAAGGCACCTTAACATCTTCTAATACTGTGTTTTTCATATTATTATTTCTAATCGTCTGGATATATTTATAGAAAGCATTCCTGCGTCGCTCGAATGTACTGGCAGGAACATGCGGTATGATTGTAAATCGTCGTTTCCCTTCTCAATCCGCTGTTAGTTGTGAAATTTATTTTATGCTTTGTCGAACTAGTGTTTGTACATTCTTCGTGGGATCGAGTACAGCATCCGCTGTTTTCACACCTAGAATTAAAATTGCAATCATCAGTTAAGAAAATAATTAACTTTGTATTTGAAAGTAAAAATTAACATTAGACCTTTCGAATTCGATCTCCGTCACTCGACACCTTTTTGGATGTTTTTGTTTGGCTATAAAATTTCAAAAAAAAAGATAAAGTAGTTGCACGTAAAAAGCATCTATAACTAATGTGTGTTTGTAAACAACATTTTGCAGCTGGTTAATTAGACGTGAAATATTTTTAGTATGTGGCTTAATGCCAAACATTAAACATGTACAAATTTTCTACAAGATAAGAATTAATTATGCTTGTCTAATGAGTGACTAAATTATAGGTATTTTCTTTACTATAATTTTATTGAAATTAAATATTCCATTCAAACCGAATAAAGCAAGTACCTATAGGTAATGTTGTATTAGATAAAACGTTACACATGTACAGCATGTTAAACGTAGGGAGAGACACAATAAGTTTTTCTTTTTTAAATATGACCACGTCGGTTGTTTGAGGTTAGAGGTGAACATCGTAGAGTACAGTCTGTGAAAGCATATTATATAGCGATATTGAGTTAATAATTATTAATAGTAGCTTCTAATTCTAAAGCACAATGCAAATATATACTTTTTATGCAGTGGCAGACAAGATAATAAGTGAGTTAATAGTATATTATTAAAGCAGCAATTTATGATAACCATTACTCACGTAGGGTGAGCGTATAATAGAGGAGTTCAGTCTAAGGTCAGCGTAGCCAACAAAAAGTGGTTTTTCTGACAAGAATGACAGTTAATGTCTACCATTCAAAACATAAGGTTTTTGCAGGTTTTTTAACATTGTGAACATCTATATTGCTTTATCAAAACAATGAATGCACCCCCGAAGCGTGAATCTTAAAATTTAATATGACGTTTTAGCTGGATAATCAACGCATCAATGACCAATAATTCCAGAAACTTTTGGTATGTCACCATTTCATTTCTGTTATTCTGTCACTAGTTATGTCAGATGTCAGTTTTATTTGTTTTTATTGACATTCGTTTAATTGTTCATGTTTATTTTCAATTAGACTTTTCTAGTTCTAGTTAGTTGTATCTCTTAATTCTTCTAATTGCTTTTTCCAGTGACATCTGACATAACTAGTGACATAATGACAGAAATGGAATGGAGTATTCCTAAAAGTTCCTAGAAATATTGGCCACCGATGCGTTGAGTATTCAGCTAAAACGTCATTTTAAATTTTAAGATTCACGCTTCGGGGGCCTATTCATTGTTTTAATAAAGCCATTTATATGTTCGTAATGATAAAAACCTGCAAAAATCTTATGTTTTGAATGGTAGACATTAACTGTCATTATTGTCAGAAAAAACAGTTTTTGTTGTCCACACTGACCTTAGACTGAACTCCTCTATTAATAAATTATAATGTGACATAAAGAGATGGGAGATACTGATGTGTAAAAGTATCGATACACCGTACCGTTATAAATATATTGTTTTAAAACTTATGAAAAGTATCAATACTAAAAATTTCGATGTTTTATCGATACTATATATTTCAGAAACAAATTTCCTAAACAAAAATACACATATTTAATAGTTTATTTCATATTGTACCCCCATCTCTAGTCACCTAAGTACCTACCGAAATGTGAGTGTTGAGTTGTCATGGCATGTTATTTAAATGCAGAAGCGTGAATTATGAGTTCTAGTAGATATATGGGTACCATATACCTACCTTTTGTTAGGAGGTACAAAATTGACTTATTATTAAGTAGTGGTCGTGGACAAATAATACTTTAAATGACAACTGTTGTAGGTTTGTTCATAATTAAAAAGTTTTCTGGTGAAATAGCATGCTTGTAAATCACATATAATCAAAATCAACAAATGAAATTGTACAACCATTCTTGCCGTTGCCAGATTTATTAACTTCCGACGGTACCCCGTAAAAACATTATTTAAAATTAGAAGCCCAGTAATTATATGTTGCATATTGTATGCGTTGGGATTGTATATATTTAGAGCAAAGATAAATTTTAACACATTTAACAATATTAATTGACACTGATGTACTTTAGATTGTCAATTTTTGGCACATTTCAAAGTAAATATTCAACTAACAACTAAAATTAGCATAGAAACGTTATAATTTGACTTCACAAATGAAATGTAATGTTTTTCTCGAATAGAAACGAATATATAATAGTTAATGTTAACAAAGAAAGTTACAAAGTTGTTTCAAATTGAAATTGAAGGAGTGTTGCCATATCTTTTGGTTTTATATTTACGATAATAAAGAAGTGAAAAATATACGGAGACATATCCTTGTAGCTTGTATACCCAAATAACAATTAAACGAGCTTCGAACTTTATACCTACTATTTAAATATATTATCCTTGTTTACAAAATATGGCGCACGCCACAGAAGTAATTGCAATATCACAGTTTATTACCCCAGCTTCTAAAATATACAAAGACTTTAAATAAGAACACGCTATGTATACTAAGTAACCCAAATTGGGGAGATTTTGGTAGGGACAAAACTTATGGGGTTTCCTTCTATCATAGGCGTGCGATGAAATTATTATATGATGATTCAATAATTAATTTGCGAAAATTCCTATATCATGTGCGTCTTATAAAATTTTTAAAGGGGGTTAATATGTTTGTAAAAAATTCCCCTCTCATAGGTGTACGTTGACATTTTTATAAGGGATCAATTTATACATAATAAATTATTAGAAAAACACTTAACTGCATTGTTTATCAGTCGCCATTATCTCCAAATAAACAAAATTGTTTACTGATTATACGGTGTCAGAGGCTAAGTTAAAAAAATGTTTTTAAACCGATAAGTAGAAACTACCTACACGATTTATACGAAAATTGGTATAAATGAGTCACAAGTTATGGCGAATTCGTGGAAAATATTTTGACAGAAATTACACTTCCGGTTATACCGGAAGTGAGCAGGAACGTTGGTATTTTAAATGGAACACCCTGTATATTATTAAGTTGAGTTATAATTATAATAAATTGTATACTTTTCGAGATATTAATTTTTTTAATGAAAAATTGATAGGCGTGAAAACGTTTTTATTAAAAATTGTTTCTGAACCACCCCAATATCAAAGAAAAATTGCTTATCAGGTTAAGGAAGGTCATAGTACTTGGTGACATGTCAAAAACTGCTTTATTGTATACAGGGTTCGTAAAAAGTGATGGCAAGTTCATCTTCAGACAAGTCAAATATGTCAATTTTTAGAATGGAGCTGAACTATCCTTATCTTTGGCCGTGGATTTGAATAAAAAAGGAAAAACATGCTAGTTCCTTTAAAAAAAAATGGAAATATTTGACATTTGTGAAGTAGAATTTTTCATTACTTTTTTACCATTTAAAATAACAAAGTTACTTCTCACTTCCGGTTTAACCGGAAGTGTAATTTCTGTGAAAATATTTTTTACGAGTTCGCGACAACTTGTGACCCATTTACACCAATTTTTATGAAAATCGTGTAAGTAGTTTCCAATATAAAGACACAGCCTTTATAGAATTTCGCTTCATCGTAACATCTACGCGAGAAGTGATTTAAACATGCTTCAATTGTTATTAACTTTTGTTTTGTTATATTAGTAGAAACAAGAAATAAAATTTTGAGATCACAAGGCCAGCTTATAACCTCAAATAATTTCGATAAAAAAAAAGTACTAAATCATTATTATTTTAAGAACAAACAAAAATTGTTTTCTCGACATATGTTTTATATATTTATAGAAATTACCTGTAGATAATAATCATATTGGGTGAGGTAGGAGTAGTGATATTCAATTCCAATAAAGTCCTTAATAAAATGGCTCTTTTTTGCGGCTTCCCACAGGCGAACGGATTGTTTTCTGCACATTTAAACATTAAATCGTATTCGGCGATGACGAATTGTCCGGAATGGTCACACACATTTTTCGTCTGTTTAAAACTATCAACACTGAATATTTCCACCACTATCACCACTAAAACGATAAGAACTTGCAGACGACTAAGTACTTTTCGAGAAACCGCCGTATTCGAATGCAAGAAAAACATTTTAGAACACTGTATGTGCGGTAGATTTGGAGCTATACCCAGTTTTTTATTTTTACTATTTTTAGTGCCACTTGTGGATTTCTGATGCGGTAAATTTAGAATTTCATAAGCGCGCACCAGACTGACAGTAGACTATTGCTTTTATGAATATTTCCATAGATTTCTGCTAATAGGTATCCTTCTGATTTTCGAAAGAGAGAGACGGCGAAAGAAAAACCTTAAACAAGTTCTCTCGACTCGAAAAGTCACATATTTACTTTACAAGAACGTGTTTTTTTTTAAAGCAATTAAGACGTTTTTATCAGTTTTGTGGAAGAGATTCTCATTATCTCGAATATGTTATATTCATATTAAAAACAAAATCATTACATAACGAAAATGATTGTATATTTTAATGTTAGTACTAAAATCCCAACTTGACGTTAAGTAATCAGTTTTTAGTGTCAACATTTAAAAGTAGATGGCGACATGATTGTTTTCTTGTTTGACATTTATTTAATTTTGTTTTAAATCCAACAATAATAATTATATAGTCAGTACAAACTACTGGATCATATGGATACTAATCTACTCTAGATGTACTGGACAAGTAGGTACATTGAAAAAAGCATTTTTCATGTTCAAAATGGCAGTTTTTATGAATTTTCCATTAAAAAAAAGCATTTTTCATCAACTTTCATGTTCAAAATAGCAGTTTTTATGAATTTTCCATTAAAAAAATGCATTTTTCATCAATTTTCATGTTCAAAATTGCAGTTTTTATGAATTTTCCATTAAAAAAAGCATTTTCATCAGTTTTCATGTTCAAAATAGCAGTTTTTATGAATTTTCCATTTAAAAAAAAGCATTTTTCATCAACTTTCATGTTCAAAATAGCAGTTTTTATGAATTTTCCATTAAAAAAATCATTTTTCATCAATTTTCATGTTCAAAATTGCAGTTTTTTATGAATTTTCCATTAAAAAAAGCATTTTCATCAGTTTTCATGTTCAAAATAGCAGTTTTTATGAATTTTCCATTTAAAAAAATGCATTTTTCATCAATTTTCATGTTTAAAATGTCAGTTTTTATAAATTTTCCATTAAAAAAAAGCATTTTTCATCAACTTTCATGTTTAAAATAGCAGTTTTTATGAATTTTCCATTAAAAAAATCATTTTTCATCAATTTTCATGTTCAAAATTGCAGTTTTTTATGAATTTTCCATTAAAAAAAGCATTTTCATCAGTTTTCATGTTCAAAATAGCAGTTTTTATGAATTTTCCATTAAAAAAAAAGCATTTTTCATCAACTTTCATGTTCAAAATAGCAGTTTTTATGAATTTTCCATTAAAAAAATCATTTTTCATCAATTTTCATGTTCAAAATTGCAGTTTTTTATGAATTTTCCATTAAAAAAAGCATTTTCATCAGTTTTCATGTTCAAAATAGCAGTTTTTATGAATTTTCCATTTAAAAAAATGCATTTTTCATCAATTTTCATGTTTAAAATGTCAGTTTTTATAAATTTTCCATTAAAAAAATCATTTTTTATCAATTTTTATGTTTAAAATTACAGTTTTTATGAATTTTCCATTAAAAATAAGCATTTTTCATCAATTTTCATGTTCAAAATAGTAGTTTTTATGAATTTTACATTTAAAAATGGCGTTTTTCATAAATTTTCCAATTTAAAATAGCAGTTTTTATGAATTTTCCATTAGAAAAAAGCATTTTTCATGTATAAAATATCAGTTTTAATGAACTTTTCATTGAAAAAAAAAGCATTTTTCAACAATATTTATGAATGAATAATGGGATGACGTTCACAAGACACTGTCAAATGAAACTATACGAAAAATAGATAGGCAGGTAGATGGAAGCCTGATACAGAATGTAAATTTTATTGGGGAAAACACTTTGAATTTCTTTTAATGGTTGGACCATAATATTCCAACAAGTATTATTTTTTGATAGTAACTAATAGGCACAGGTCAGAATGTTATCATCGAATTATTTTTTCTTGCTAATCATCCATGTAAATACCACCATGATGAATTAGACTGTAACCAAAAAGTACTGATTAGTCTTATTGGTGAATATTCTTAGAAATAATATCTTTATCATTTTAACAACAATTTCATTGTAAATTATACATTACTAATTTATACAGAAGTTTATTTATATTTTTGGCAAGGAGCATGTCTACTAACTGACATGTTGACATTAATGATAGTCGCAATGAGTATAGATTTGTAATTTGGTTGTTTTGTATAGATGTAATGATCCTGCATTTGCCCCATCACCCCTTG
The DNA here is from genome assembly GCA_949126875.1 of Lochmaea capreae. NCBI lineage: Eukaryota > Metazoa > Arthropoda > Insecta > Coleoptera > Chrysomelidae > Lochmaea > Lochmaea capreae. Next base: position 26,582,525 of record OX421404.1, read on the forward strand.
TGACGGCCCTGTACATAGCGCAGAGATAATATACACAACTTAGCGTACACAATGTATTTATCTTTTCTTGTAGGCGCATTTATCTGAAAAATGATTACACAAGATAACATTCAACGAAATAATTCATCATTCATACTGAGCTAATTTGTCTGCACATTTTTTCCCCTTGTGTCAATCAATTTTATAATTATGACAGCATGTCAAGGTTTTGCAGATCAAAAGTTATCAATTGTTAATCTATAAAGAAGGTATACAGAGATACAATGTTAGGAGTAGACTAAATGTAAATACATCATAGTAAACGAGGTATAGTCAAAATTAAACCGATGAATTCACCTCCAAAATTCTTTTATTTTCAGTTAAGGTGTACTTATTTAGTTTCGGTAACGTAATCTTATATTTCTTGCGTCTAAACATTACTTGTTAAATGTTACTTTACAAAAACTTGGAATCCAGCTAAATGAGATACAAAAATTAGTTTAGTGGGAATATTTTATTCCAATTTGAATCTGACAAAGTTCTACATACAGTTACACATACACATACAGACATTCTTATTATCAAAAACTATTACGCTGCCTTAAACCTAAAAGTCCTTTGTATAGGCCTAGCTGGAGGAAATATGACCAATATGGGCAATTTGAAGAATTAGATATACCATAAGTAGAATCTAGAGATCCACTAACAAGTTTGGAATTATTGATTTTATATTCTAATCCAAATCTTGACAAACCTTATTTATTTACTTTCCATATATATTATGTTCCTTGTAGTATATTCATTATTCTTAATGTTTTGAAATATACTTCACTATATATTACATACCTAACAATTTCTTTAATCTAATTCAATTTGCAAGTCTTTGTTATATTTAATAGAAACATCAAGTTAATCGAATAATATATTGACAAATTCCTTATAAAATACTATTTAAATTTATTAAGCACTATAAATGAAAGAAAAACTATTTTATAATTTTGTCAGTCATCAAATTTAATCTTTTTATTTGGTGTAGGCGCATTTTCACTATCTTTGTAGTTGATTCCATGTTTTATAAATCTTCCCGCTGCTACTTGATCTACTTTGGGTCTAATAGTAGTTCTTTCATTCGCCTAGAACAAACATAAAACATTTAGGGTACCTTCCTAGAGTAAAAAACACATATTTTTAAATTACAAACAATGTATAACAATAATGATACCTGTTTCGCTTTAAGCATATATTCTTTGACCCTATTTAACTGATTTTTTACATCATTTTTATTGGGATCTTCATTTTTAATTCGTAAATAAAGCCAATACAATGTATTTAAGGTGTAGGCAATGAACAGATCGTAATCCACTTTTTGCTTAGGAGATAGCTGTTCATAAATGTCTGCAGCACGAATATTTTCAAGCATAATTTCAATTTTTTCAACACTATTGTGTAGATTTGTTAACTTTTCTTGAATAGTTTTGTCATTTTCTAGATCGCCAAAATCCATTAAAATATTAAATTAAACTGAAAATTTAAAACAGGAGATTTTATGTGGGGTTATGGTTATCATTAGTAAATAAAAAAGAGGTTATGTTATATTTATGATCATAGATAACTGATCCACAGATCACCTACAATCAAACCACAGAACTCTTTCTATGATGATAACTGTCAATGATAAGTGTTCAGTGATATAAATATAAAAAACATACGTTAGTATGTTAGTATTACTAACTTAGTAATCGAAGATATATACAAAAGAGGTATTTTTTTTGTTACTATGAATTCAGCTAATTTTTACTATTTTGTGTCTTTAAGTTTGTGAATAGTCACAGTATGTTCCGAAATTATTTATTCTGTGTATTTCTTGGTATCCATGATTCTGTTGTCAAGGAAAAAGTCATGTCATAACTGTCAGTTACTTGATAACTGTCAAACGGTGAAGAAAGTGTTGACATCTTAAAATAGATTTTGAATTATTCAAATTGAATATTAAATGAAATAAGGAATAAACATAAATTGAGCAGAATATATTAATATGGCCGATAAAGACAAATCTAAAACACCTCAGACTAAGCATATACCTAAAGATGGACAAGTAATAATGGCTATCATGAAAGAAATGGGCATAACTGACTACGAACCCAAAACAATAGTTCAACTCACAGAATTCGTTTACAGGTAATATTAAAAATGAATTCTAAACATTGGTTACTACAAGTAATAATTTTTGTCAACAGATATGCTACTTCAATTTTAGAAGAGGCCCGAATGTATACAAACAATTCAAAACAGAAATTTTTGGGAGTTGATGATGTCCGCTTGGCTCTACAACTGACATGCGAATCTACATTTACTACTCCTCCACCAAGAGAAGTATTGATGGAACTGGCCCATATTAAAAACTACTCTGTTTTACCACAAGTTAAACCACACTGTGGGTTGCGTTTACCTCCAGACAGATACTGTTTGTCGTCATGTAACTACACCCTTAGAAGTGTTAAAAAAGGCACAAGAGCTAATTTTGGTATTCCTGGAGCTCCATCATTGAAAATGACTCCAAAACCAAACATACAGTTTCTCAAACGATCAACTCCAACTATTACAAAACAGACTGTCACGATACCTAAAGCAGTTACTAAAGTTATTACAAACCAGCCTCAGAAAACCATTTTAAAACCAAAAGTAGAGATAACACAAAATGTGCAATTGGCCCCTCCAAACAATGGTAATGAAATGGACTTTGATATATTAGGAAGTTTGAAGCGAAAAAGAGAAGATGAACCTGAACCAATGCAAATGTAGATAATTGGACATTAGAGTATTTAATAGTTTTAACACCTTCGCTGCTACTTGAATTTAGGGCGTAGGCGCCTGGCGCTAACGAACTTTTTCACATAAATCTAAGAGATTTCTATCAAAAAACGCTTTTATAACTGGTTTAAGATAAGTGTCTCCAAAAATCAGTGCCAAAATGGCCATGACGTATAAATAAGTCACGCGCACTGATCACTATAATGGAAACGTAGTGCTGATGACTTATTTAGACGTCATGTATGTAAAACAGCAATAAACTAAATAATACATTAAAAAAAACATTTGGGAAAAAAGAAAACAGGAAAATCTAGCGGTATTTTATTAATTTTTGTGAAAATGACATTTCATTTGTTTTTATGGAAATTTTTAAAACAATCGCCAATACAAAGGTATGGTGTACCCACGCATGCCGGGCAATGGTATGACGTGTTCCTTCTTCTTTTTATTTGATTCCAACACCACGTGCAGCGTCTCGATATGGCAGCTTACTGCAGATTACTGCGTCGCTACAGCTACGACAAAGCTCGAAAATATGTATAACCGATGATTTCTGTATAATTCACGCTTTTCGCGTTAGTTGGCTCTGCCTGTTCACTCCGACATCACAAACTCAACTGAACGAGTTTTTACATTTTTTAAACCCTTTCGACTATGCTCACGTAAAATACACTCGATTGCTGCAGTGCTACCCTACCACTGAATGCTCGAAAACTTGAAGGACAGATGACTCATTTATAAGTCACGCGCACATGACAAATATAGCGCATGACTTATTAATGAGTCATGAGCAGCGAAGGTGTTAAGTTTATAAATTGTACATTCATTTAATTAAAACTCAACTTTTTGATTTGCCGTTTTTTATTTTTAATACTCCATCGGAATTTGTAATTAATTTTGAACTAGTTTGTTATCTTAAATACTAAGTTGGTTTTAAGTGAATTAAACATGAATTATTGTAATGCTTTGTATTTTCTTTGTTCTTTATGTCCTGTCAAAACAGTATCTTCACCTGGCAACAGCTAAAGCATCAGATTCTTGATAGGGAGAGAACACATCACGCATGAGTTTAGCTGCTTCTAAGTACAAAAATAGAACGTAATTCGCGTTTGCTTAGAGGCACCTATGATTTGTCACATTGACAATTAAAAATATAAATTGTGTTATTTAAAAATGAAATTTAGAAAAAAGGGGTGAGTACAGTATTACGTTTATTGGTTTATTTTTGATGTCGTTTTAATTTTAGTCTGCGTACCTATAATTTAGAATAAAATATTCAATATCCTCACTGAGAAAATAACTATACAAACCGTTCTATCGCAAATAAACAGAAAAATGAAACGGAAGATTAGACAACCACGTAGGGACAATATTTAGAAAGTACCTCCAAAATGGCAAATTCGCATTCACTTATGCAACACTGTTTGATGTGGCAAGTGGTGTGAGTTGTCTACTTTTCACATAGAAACTATAAACAATAACATGACAGTGTCGGCACCTAATAATGTAGACTATTTTAAAAAAGATGTCGCTGGAGTGTTTGGCAGTAACTGATCAAGCAATCCTGCTATATATAGTGAACAAAATGGCAAAATCCACCAACGCCATACACTAATTTTTCTTTTAAATTCCCAGTTTAACGGAAATAAAAGTAAAAACACCAACACTGCATCTCATACCATTATTCTAGGTGGCGATTCGGATTTGTATCGCCCTCGGAGACGGTGAGTTCGGGCGTCGTCGTCACATCTACCCCCCAATCTTCCCCTATCACAAGTCACATAATCGATAGAAGTTTCGCTGGTGCTTTTAGTGGAGTTGATGGCGACGTCGGGAGTTTCAGCTACGACGACGAAAGTTGTAGTGAACGCGTAGTGAATGATTGCCCTCAGAAATTCTGGGACACTGAGCAAACGATGCAGCCGCCACCGAGAAAGGTGGGATTCATGTATTTATTTTTTTATTCAAACACACCCTTTATAATATCTAGTTTGTATACGCGTCAAAATATTAAGTTTGAACTATATGCCTTTATACACAAATTTATTCCTTACTTTAAGAGTTGTCTTGACATTATTATTTTTCTGTTACATCTTAATACTTAAACTCTTCTTAATTATTGCATTTCAGTTGCCATATTAAACGCAAATTGGTTTGAATTGAGATAAACTGCTTATAGAGCCTGCAAATTTTCAATATAACTTGTTCTATAGCCCCCGTTACCTAATAACTTCGTAATACTCCATTATACACCAGAAATACACTCTGTAGACGGTATATTAATTATGATCGTGGTTATATTATTTTTATGCTGACTTTTGGTTGTTATAATTTGTTTTAAATACTTAACTTTACTAATATTAAATAAAATAACAATTGCAAGCTTCTACAATATTGTGAGACTTTAAAATCTACAAGATATTCCTAATTTTTTATAAAAAACAAGGTATCAATTACGGAGGGTCCCAAAAAAAATCCATTTAACTGCAAATCGGAATTTAAAACTCTGGGAAGAATAAACATTTTACATGACATTGTTTTCAATAAAATTTCCTATTCATTGAAGTCTTTTTTTTTATTGAAACACTCTGTATCTTACGCTTTTCGGAAATGCAGAAATTGTCGAAATTTAATTAAAAAATGAGATGTATTCAGTTTTTCAAGATAGGTATTTACGGGTGATAATATCGAAAGTATGCTTTGGAATTATGTCAGTTATGTCAGTGAACTGACATACAAAATGTCAAAGTTCCACTTTTTCATGCATCTCAGTACCTACATTCTGAATTAGCTTCAAGTTTAACATGCTTATATCCTTAAAAACTAAATAGGTAATCCATTTATTTTCCAATCATTCTTCAGCAAATTATACATTTCAGCTTTCACAGAGGATACTGTTGAATTAAAACTGCACCACCCTATTAGTCGTATTTCCATAAAGGCTTTAAACGCATTTGCACGAGCATTTATCCAATATTTGAAATATCTATCTTTTCTAGACGTCACTATATCTGTATCCTGTTCAGTCCAATACGTCAAAATTTGGCTATGACGTCAGTTGGGTTTTATGTTGTATCAGTTATATTATGAGTTTGATATTTCATTTCTAGTAGAAAAATTGGCTACTTTCCTAATTTTATCAGACAAAAATTACAGTGTTTCGAGGATTCCCAAGATATTCTTTCCACCTTTAGTTATTTCGTTTATTTAAATCTCTGACTGAAAATATATTTCACATATATGTGGGAATTATCAATTTAGTATACTACTTGTAAATTTAGAGATAAAGACACTTATAAAATTAAAGATAATTTCTAAAAATTAGGTGAGATTGTAACAGATTATTTAGAATAGTAAAACCAGTGCGATAGTAAAATCTTCTTGGGTGACTAATGGCGCATGGCGAGGTATGTTTATATTGTATTTGCTTAATTTTAGTGTTAACAGAACCAGTGTTCATTTGCAAGAACAAATTGTCTATTAAGGACATTTTTCTAGTAGTCAGAGTTCTTCTAATTGTTCCACAAGTTTAATATTCCCAGTTTTTGTTAAACATCGATCCACAAACATGAATGTATAAAATATTGTGCTCATTAATTATTGTAACGTGATTTGTGACAATAACGATTGCAATTGTTTGATAATTCTATTAAATCCATCTATATTATTTCGTAATTGAACGTCTTAGATATATTTTGTGGAAAATTTCAATGCACTTTAATTATATAATAAAGTTAATCTCTTCAAAAACATGTCGCCGGGATAATAAAGTTTTCGGAAACTTTGTAGCTGCTGCTAATTATCAATTATATGCGATATTTAAATTAAATGACTTTTCAGAAGTTGCAAAATAGATGGGGGCTTTTATTGTTCGGAATAACTTCCTCAAAATTTAAAGTTTCTAATAAACGCTACTGTACCAGCAGATAAGTTACAATATAGACTAAAAGAAGATCAGAATAATTAAGAGATATTGTAATTTTAAACAAAACTACACTAAGGAAACGTATTTCTTGAAATATAACATGTCAAATTGACAAAAATAATAAAGTATTTAAAAAATAACAAATTGCGCCTAATATCTCTGCATTCAACCATACACGTACGCATTGCGGATAACAAAATAGCTTTTGCGAGCTGTCACATTTTTTTAAAATCATTCTTTCATCTTGCGATTGAACAAGAAAAGAAAAATTAAGATTGGGACACGTAATTCCTTCCGATACTTTTGATGGTATTCTCCCTTCTTAAAAAAATTTGATTCACCTTCAGCTTTGTGGTTAAAACTTTTATAAAAACTTCAGAGGCAACCACTAATTATATTTTTATTTGTTTCAGGGCAATTACGCGAAATTTTTGAAGAATCTCCACTCGGAACAAATTAACAAATTAATATTAAAAAATCAACACGAATGCGATCTTTTAGAAGATATTAGAACGTTTATTATAAAAAGATCTGCAATAGAAAAATCGTATTCCGAAGTAAGTTTATATTTAAGATAATTTTTATTTATTGAAAATTTCGTAAATCACTGTTTCAGGCTCTACTTAAAATATCCTCAGCCTATTTGAATAAGAAGATTCCTAATATTCCCGATATCAAATTAGAAGGAGGTGAAGAAAAATGGTAAGTAGAAAATATGTGTACAAGTGTTTAAAGTGCGAAAAGTCACATCTCGCTTATTTTTTGTTTCTTAAACGTCACATCGAGTGTATCTTCTGTAATTTATAGTTAATATTCCGTGATAATTTTGTAGTTCTGTGTCATTTGATTTTTCAATGACATGTCAGCCATTTTCTGTTATCTTGTGAATCTCGTTTCATAAGGCATTCGTTCCGCTTCGCTCCACTCTAGCCTCAGATAACCATAGAGATAATAAACTGTATTATCTCTATGCAGAAAACTCGTGAGTAAAGTAATGCTTTTGACGCTTGGTACTTAATATACTATTAATTTATCATTAGTGATGAATTATAATGGAAAAGGGAGAAGGTAAAGTGAATGTTTTTGAAATAAATAAAGTTTATCTCTTAATTACACTTACAAAACATTTGATTTTATTGAATTAAAAACCTATCAGAATATTCGACTCTGACTGGGTAATCTCTTAAAGATAATAATCTATTTCATGCTAATTACCCACGCAATGATCCAGTACAATTTTACTAAGTGGAAATATCACGATTTCCGCAAAAACTACTTTGTCAGCTATACAACATTTTGAAAATAATCTAACTGTTTGCTGCTAATAACTCTCTTGAGACTTCTTTAAAATATCACGCAAAGGTTCATTTTTAATGCCGTATACAGGTGTTGGACGATATTTTATAAAAATAGAAAAATTATGACAAATAATATAATCTTTATTTTCGAATCCTTTGGAACCGCAATTCTTTAAGCAGTTTTTCTACTCGCTCGTTGGTACATTCGAAATATAGTTTTGTTTAGAGATGATTTAGCTAGTTTTATATTCAACAGATATATTAAACTACCCCCGTAACAAAAATCTTGTACCTAAAATTTAACTAAAATTCAGTTTAATTCTAAAAACTTAGTGTTAGCGAGAGATAAAAGTATGTTTTTTTACTTGTTGCATTTTAGCAACTTGGCGCCTCGAGTAAAACCAATTCATTAAGAAAACTAAGATCTTTCAGAGAAGATTCGCTTTTCTAGAAAATCTCTTTGAATAGCTCTCTACAGTGCTCTCCGAGAAATGTGTACCGATGAAAATGTGCTGAATAAAACACGGGTCTGTCTTGGGAACCATGTAAATTTTTATTACAAAAATCCTAGTAGAAAAAAAATTGTGCCATCATGTAAAAGACATTACGTTAGTATACACCTGATATATTTTCGACTCGCAAATGTTGTTCATGAAATTGTTATAAACATTTAAATCGAAAAAAACGTAATGGTATCAAAAGATGAATTGTAGCTAATAAAAATATACAAAGCAATTTTTCCAAATTTTCTTCGCTCCTAATTAATAAGCTTTCGTGAAATTAATAAAAAAACTAAAAAAAAGGGCGTTGTGAGTCGAAAATATAATCAGGTTCATACTACGTAATGTCTTTTTCCTACGACCACATATACAGATTGCGTAAATTACATCGGAACCGTCCGGATTACACAAGTACGACAGAAAAACAGCTAAAAGAGAGAGAAAGAATAAGTATGCGTGGTCATTAAGGCGTGTACTTTGTTTCACCTTAGAGGTGTATACGTATTTCCCGAGACTGGCCGAATGCTCATTGCCCCCCTATTTTAACCGCTGTTGCCAGAACCGCAGCTAATAATTTAAATGAATTGAGGGTGAAAATACAGCACGTTTGTGCCAGCATTACGCCAAATAATCTTAGAGATATGAGATCAAATATTTATCACAGATTTGGTTATTGTCTGGCACAGGCAGGTGGTTTATTTGAGCACTTAATTCATTAAAATTATGTTTACCTTTATAATGGATTTTTATTTTTTCAGGAAGTTTATATTTTATGTTTAGAATAGGTGTACTTATTTTATTTTTTCAATTTAATTTGTATTTTTTATTTCTTTAACACCCTCACGCCTTCCATGTTGGGAGCATACTGAATACCACCGTTATACCACCAACTAGTGAATTTTCTCTGTAAAAGACCATTCGGCCAGTCTCGGGAAATAAGTATACACCCCTAAGATGAAACAGGCTTTGACAAATTGTGGGAAACAACAAAAATTATTTTACTTTCAATTTTTGGTGAAATTACGTCGTGGTCGTAGGAAAAATATTGTACATTACCAGTGTGAAAAATGTCACTTTCCGCACTCGTAATGTAATAAACTATTACATGATACAACAGTCCGTTTTCTACTTAGGATTTTTGTCAAAAACTCACTATTTTGACACTATTACTTGGCCTAAATATCTAAAAAATTTCACTTCTGAGTTTCTCGTTTTCCTACGTCGTGGTCGTAGGAAAAATATTGTACATTACCAGTGTGAAAAATGTCACTTTCCGCACTCGTAATGTAATAAATTATTACATGATACCACAGTCCGTTTTCTACTTAGGATTTTTGTCAAAAACTCACTATTTTGACACTATTACTTGGCCTAAATATCTAAAACATTTCACTTCCGAGTTTCTCGTTTTCCTAAATAATTTCTGATTGTTTACATGCGTTAATTTTTATCTTTTTTATTCGAACTTTTGTTAGAAACCACCAGATAACGGGCATTATGTATGTTTCAGGAATATGTGGAACGTTTGGCGGACCGTATTGGAGGAAAACGAAAAATTGGCAAGGGCCAGACTGGCGGCGGTCGAAATATTCCAACAGCAAATTGCGGACGATGCCAAAATTCTCCGGGCTCATAAAGTGCAAACAGCCAAAAAGGTAAGATATTTTGGCTAATTTGAACTAATGTATACTCTAACTAAAGTCAGTGTGATGACCATAAAATAAAGCAATGTTGTCAGATATATTTTCTAAAATTGTTAGGCTCGCTACACAAATGTTCCTCTTACTTCAGTAAACTGTTAGTTCGTGATGTTATAAGAAAGCTAGTTTGGAAATATTTTTAAAAAAATACATAATGTAAATTTATTAGTAAACATTAAAATAAGTCGCTTGAAATTACTGAAAAAAGAAAAATTAATTAAAACCACTTTTTAAATGTTACTATATTTAAGAAAATTTTGAAGAGTTGGCAACGTAGTTACATGTGCAGTCAAGACTTCGAAACAACCAATCATCAACTGCAGTATTCATCGCAATATAACGAAATAACCGAAGTATACTCCGTTTGACGTTTTTGGCAGAAAAAATTCTACGGTCTTGAGGGTGTTCGGGGGGGTTGTGTTGTGGTGGTGAGTTTAGTGAATTGTTATAGGTATTTATAGGAAAGTGTAGGTGATCTAGTGTAGAAAGGTATCATTAATATAAAACCTTTTTGATGGTGTAGTGGTTAGGTCGCGTCAGTGAATTGATATTAATATAATATTCATTTGTTCTCCCGTAGACGTTAAGGTAAGTTTTATAATATAATTAATTAGAATGATGCGCCGCTGGTGAAAACTTTCTTATAGATTTAATTTGGATGTTTCTGAGTTATGAGGTAACGAGAAACATTCGTGACTTTTACTATATTAGTGTGGCAATTGAATGAATGAAAAATAAAGGAGAAAAGTGAAGAATTTGAAGGGATATGAAAAAAATAATAGAAAAAAGACCGAAAAATAATAACTACAAGGGGAATTTGATTAACACGAACTAAAAAAACACAATTTGTAGAAAAAACAACCATTCTATAACATCATTACAACATTGTCGTTCTTTACAATCGAATAAAAATCACTTCGAAACTTTGGTACGGGCTTTCTTTATCGTCGATACAATAAAATCTTTTCAAAAGGACGTACGAACGAGTGATACAGATTTATTGAGCCATCAAATATACATATATGCAAGTTTCGTCCCCTTTTTTACCGACGGCGATTTATGAAATATGCACAGTGAAATTGAAACAATTGGCAAGATCATAGTCGGTAATTTGAATTTCAAATCAGGGGAAAAATAATTGGTAACTGATTACTCTTTTTAAACGGTGAAATTAAAGTGCAAATCTTCCATTTGGTTTCGGTATCACGATTATGTTATATCTCGAATATTACGTGACGTAAATTTTGATCTATTTTCTATAATACCGTTGAAACTGTTTATTTTAAAATTATCCCTAGCTGCAAATATGTTATTTGCGAAAAAAATTATTTTTATTTTCCAATTGGCCCAAAAAAGGGACCTCTATATCCAAAGCTCGTTAATTTACTTCAACCGTCTTTGTTTGGGATGGGAGAGATTTATGTGTGTACCAAATTTCAACCTAATCGATCCAGTAGATTCGGAGCAATTTGATTGTGACCCGAAAAAGAAAAAAAAATGTACACAAAAGCGAGAAACGTACAAATATTTCTTCTCGTTCATACAAAAGACTTTTTGATTTAAACGCGACTCCAGAAAACGTTTAAGGGTACTTTTTATTGAGTTAATTTCGCTTAACACGCGATTTGGTTTAGAGATACATCCACCCCTTCATGAGCAGTTTTGGAACGAAAATCTACGTTTTATGAATAAAGAATTTTAATTATACCTCTCTGAAAACAACCAAATAATAAGACATTTTCAATTATTCGAATAAAACGAATTTTAATAATGTTTATCCCCATTTATGTGACACCCTGTATGTTGCACCAAGTATAATTAAACTACACTGAAATATTTGGATTTTTAATTCACTTTATTATTTTGTGTTTAACATTTTTATGTTAAAATGGAGTTGCTTTGATAATATAATAATGCTTTCACAAAATTAGCCCTAGCTTGAACAGCAGAAATGTTTGTCGCACATTTGAGCCACAAATATGGTCTGTGTGGCGCCCTCTAGAAAAATACATCAAAACGAATATCATACAATTTTCCATACCTCAAAAATCCTTTAAAATTGCAGCTTTGTATATTCAAAATCTTTTTAATTTACGATGAAAAAAACATTTCTTACATTTCAACTTTGCCTCCGTCTTTTTTTATATAAATATTTATTAAAGCAACTGTTGAGGCGTTAGCGCCATCTAGTGTGTTTCGTACGCATCATCCATTAAGTCGAAGTCGGGTGTTCGTGACTCTACCGACCGATGTCGCTACATGATTACAACCGAAACCGGTGACTTGCGCAATAGACTAGACAGACAGTAATGTAAATAAAAAAGACTGCCATGTTGACGACAGAAGTTAACATTAAAGTTTTATTGTAAAAATAGATTTAAGCTTGGCATTAAATTCACACTGCTATTACCATTAAACAGTAAGTTCTGCAATATTTTCGATATAACCTGCGAAATTTTTACAATAATTTTGTCTGGTTTGTTATAATAATCTTTTATAACCCTATTATGTTACAGTGTGTGGATCAACTAGCGTTGGTGCAAAAGGAATTACAATTATGTGTACAGGATGTAGATAAAACGAAAAAATTGTATTTCGACGAAGAGCACGGGGCACATGAAGTTAGAGATAAGGCTAGGGATATTGAAGAAAAGTAAGTATTACATTTTATAACCTCAACTTTATTTATAACAATTCATTGCTTTCTAGGCTCAAAAAGAAAAAAGGCTCATTTTTCCAATCGATCACCTCCTTACAGAAAAACAGCGCTAAAGTATCTTCAAAACGGGATCAGTTGGAGGAGAAATCATCAGGAGCTAGGAACGATTACCTTTTGTGCCTCGCTGCCGCCAACGCACACCAAAACAGGTCAAAATTCCATAATTACTAAATTATACTGTATGCTGATTACACTGTTTATTTCCAGATATTTTGTAGTTGACCTACAACTCTGCATGACTACCATGGAGAGTGGCGTTTATGATAAAGTTGCTGAATATTTGTCGTTGATGGGTCGAACTGAGCTACTCACGTGTTCGGCGATGCAGAATTCGTTCAGGTATTTATATTTCAATCAAATTTAACATATCTGACAATTATTTGTTTAACACACAAGCCCAAATTGACATTTACATGAACGTAGAGTATCTTCAGCGTTCAAGATGCTGGAAAGTTTACATTTTAAACTGGATATAATACATAAGCAATAACAATTAATCACTCCTTTTTCCGTTTTCAGTACCATCCGAGACCAAGCCAAACAACTTACCCGCGAATACAACCTCCAATGTTGCTACCTCTATTATCCCGTTCTAAAGCAGCATATACACTACGAATTCGATCCGTGCGACAACGATCCGGTCGAGCTAGTTTCTGCCGAACACGATTCGTCTATGGCGACTTTAAGTAAAGAAGCTCGTCGATGGGCTACGAAAATAGCAAGAGAAAATAATAATGTCAGAGAGAGCGTTAGAAAATTGCAATTGTACCATGCCCTCAAGGAATCTGGACAAAAGGTGAGATTTTTCTAATAAAATAGGTTATAGAGAGTTGTCTACATTTTCGAAGTGAAAACTTTTATAGCCGCGTATCATAGGCGTACGATTTGATTTTTACAGGGAGTTAGTTTACTTGTAAAAATTCCCATTTACAACTGAGCGTTGGATGATATTTTTAAAAGGGGATAATTCATTCATAAAATTGTTCCATCTACCGTGAGCGTTCAAATAAATTCGTAAAAGTCATGGGCGTACCATAACATTTTAAAGGGGGCAAAAATTTCTATCTACCATGGGCTAAGGGATTAATGTATTTGAAGTAATTTTTATATATCATGTGCGTACGATGAAATTTTTTATGGGATCAATTAATTAATAAAAATTTCGTACCATACAAATTTTAAAGGGGATTATTTTATTGGCGACAATCTTTATCTACTATGGTCGTACGATACCAATTTTTGTAAGGGATCAATTCATTTGAAGTAATTTCTATATCATATACGTATCATACAAATTTTAAAAGGGATTATTTTATTTGCAAAAATTTACATCTACCATGGGCGTACGATAAAAATTTTATAAGGGGTTATTTTATTTGAAATCATTTCTATATCATGTGCGTACCGTGAAATTATTTTACGGGATCAATTAATTAATAAAATTTCTATATCAGAGCGTACCATACAAATTTTGAAGGGGATTATTTTATTGGCATTATTTTTATCTACTATGGGCGTACGATACAAATTTTATAAGGGATCAATTTATTTGTAGTAATTTCTATATCATGGGTGTACCTAACACATTTTAAAGGGGATTATTTTATTAGCAAAAATTTACATCTACCATGGACGTACGATAAAAATTTCTATAAAGGGTTATTTTATTTGAAATCATTTCTATATCATGTGCGTACGTATTATTTTAAGGGATCAATTTATTTGTAAAAATTTCTATAATCATGGATGGATGATAAATTTTTGAAAGGGGGTTAATGTGTAATAATTTTCATTCCCCATAGACGTACAATAAAATTTTTAAGAGGGGATAATTTATTTGTCTGCCTATTTAATTTTTTTTTCAATTTACTAAAAAAAATGTCGATCTATAAAAACAGTGGGTGCAGTGGTGGCACCTGATAAAATTAAAGGGAGCTAGATTTTTGGAAATATATATTTTTTTCAATTTGTTTTAACCTTTCACTCCTGCTTCCGTCTATGCTTTATTACCATCAAAAAGTGTACTAAATTTATTCGTTGCATTCGCAAATCCAATTCTTCAAATAAATGCATCTATCAAATTGACACTTATATGATTTTCCATGATTTACACTATTCCCAATAATACTACGGTCTCTTCTTTTAAAAACTAACTTCATAACCATCTAAAAATCGATATCCCCTATAAATATTGGAGACGAAACGGACCAAGTTTCGCTACTTAAAATAATTTATTGATATTTTATTCAAATTTCGAAATTCATCCGGTATCATTACGCCTTTATCATTCTGCGGCGATTCACTTCTGCACAAATTAATTCAGTTAGATGTTAAAATCGATTTTCAACGGCTCCATACCCTCCGATAATTTGTAATTATTATAGAGCTAAATGTAATGATTTCACGTTACAGGAAACTGAAGAAAAAAAAGTTGGAAATCAATTTTCGGTCAATTTCGTAGCTATTTCTTTTATTTTCAGGTAGACCCGAACGATCAAAACGGCCCCGACTTAGAAACCAAAATAGAAGAAATGAAACAAGCCATCCGAAGAGCGGAAACTTCCAAAGCGAAAGCAGAAGCTAGAATCGAATGTTTGCGAGCAGGTGGCGTCAACGTCGACGAATGGCTGCAAGAAGCGGAAACGCTCAATGTACAAGACATTCAAAGATCTACTAGTTCATTATCGGTAAGAATTTTTTTTTAAAGTATTTCCTTGATCTATATTCTTCTAAATGATCTTTTATTTATAACAAACTGCCCTCTAGAATTCCAGTTAAATAGTAGAATGTATTTGTGCATGTGAATAATATGGGTTGGTTAAAAAGTTCGTGCAACGCCATCTAAAGGTCACAAGCAGAACTAGAATTTCCTTTCAATGTAGCAACTTATCATAAGCTTACAAGACATTTGAAGTTGAGAAATGTAAAACAATTAGATTCAAGTGTTTTCTTTAAAGAAAAATAATTAAACATATCTGGGAAAACCCCCTTACCCATTTCCTGTAATTCATCTCGTCGTGATAATATCCCGATTTGAATAATAATAGACTGTTCTTAATCAATCCCATTTCACCTCCAGCATGAACTACTATTAGCCTCTATTTCGCTATGTCACATCTAAGTAATTGTCAGCTGCTAAAAATATTCGCCGGCCGGCGACCGCCAAGTGTGACCCGCGCTTCATATAAAACGGACGTGGGTAGCCCTAAATAAAAATTATACAAAAAAAATTTCACACTCTAGCTTATTTTTATTTTGATTTACTCAAGGATCATCCCAGTTCTGATTCATTTTACGACAGTGACTTCGCCGAGGGTGAACCTACGCCGGGTCCGGTAGAAACTAAAGTGGAAATTGAAGGTAAAGAGGAAGAACGAAGAGAAAGCCAATCGGATCATTACGAAGCCGCCGAGGTGGACGGTGAGTGGCTTAAGCTGGAAATGTGGGAAAAATTTAATTTTGCATTTAGTTGTAAGGGTGTAATGATGTTTTTTTGCAGTTATTTTTTCAGATTTCTACTTGTATCAATTTTTTTATACAGTGTGACCCATTTTGTTTGGAAGCACCCCTATAAAATCCGCATTTTTCAACCGATTTTGATTTAGTCTTTTTTGTTAGATTCAGTATCAAAAACAGAATTTGAGCACAAATTTTCATACCATAATAGCTATTTTCAAGGCCCTCTACGTTAATTTTTCTTTGCCAAAAAAGACGAAAGTATATTAGGCATTGTTTTTTCTCAAATATGACTACACCACTGGATTCGGAATCATCACAAATGTAAACTATCAAAATTTTATAAAAAAAGTTTTATTATCTTCTATAAGTTCCTTGTGGCATTACTTGTTATTTTTTCTTATTTTCTTGGGAATGAAACCACAATATGTTTTTTTATTTTTTAAAAAATAAAAAAACATATTGTGGTTTCATTCCCAAGAAAATAAGAAAAAATAAAAAGTTTTATTAACAACAAAGTTATCACTACATGAATTTTGAAAAAGTTGTTTTTTGATTAATTTTTTACTAAGAATGTAGACACATTTTAAAAATGGCAACATGGTAAACAATAACTAGGACTCAAACATATTGCACTGTGAAAATTCGAAGCCGAAATTTTAAAAGACAGGATAATAGGTCCATTCTTTTTAGAGGGTAACATGAATGCCAATAACTTCATGGATTTCTTGGAAGGTGAGTTATCCGCAGTGATTGACGAACTGCCACTAGCAGAAAGAAGAAATTTGATATTTCAGTAAGATGGTTGTTCTGTACCCTATTCTAGGATTGTCAGGCAGTGGCTTAACGAAAAATTTCCAAATGGTTGGATAGGTCGCGGTAGCGAGTTAATCGAATGGCCTCCTAGATCGCCCGATTTAACTATATTGGATTTTTATCTGTGGGGTCTTTTGACACAAAAAGTGTATAAGACACGTCCAAGGAATAGAGCAGAACTGTGTGACAGAATACGACAGGCGTGTGCTGGAATAACGCCACATGAAATAAAAAAAAGCGCTAAGACATAGTCGCAAACGATACGAGAAATGTGTGGAAATTAACGGAGGTCTAGTCGAGGCTACAAAAATGTAGAATTAAATTATTATTAAGTAGTTTAATAATCAAAATGTATTATTTGGTGTTAATTTGTATTTTCGTCACATCAGCACAATTTTACATTACTCTCAGAAGCTATAACTCCAGAACGGTTTAAGGTATCGGCTTCGAATTTTTACAGTGCAATATGTTTGAGTCCTAGTTTTTGTTTACCATGTTGCCATTTTTAAAATGTGTCTACATTCTTAGTAAAAAATTAATCAAAAAACAACTTTCTCCAAATTCATGTAGTGATAACTTTATTGTTAATAAAACTTTTTTTATAAAATTTTGATAGTTTACATTTGTGATGATTCCGAATCCAGTGGTGTAGTCAAATTTGAGAAAAAAAAATGCCTAATATACTTTCGTCTTTTTTGGCAAAGAAAAATTAACGTAGAGGGCCTTGAAAATAGCTATTATGGTATGAAAATTTGTGCTCAAATTCTGTTTTTGATACTGAATCTAACAAAAAAGACTAAATCAAAATCGGTTGAAAAATGCGGATTTTATAGGGGTGCTTCCAAACAAAATGGGTCACACTGTATAAATCTACACGCATACCCATAAAAATACGTAATATTAAAAAAATATATCCCATTTTTCAAATTCTAATATTTCTCGAGTAAATAACATTCACCGGTTTATTTCGATTTCCGGTAAAACTACAAGTCCTATGGAAAAAAATCAAATGGTAGAGTTGTAGGCAATAAAAATATCTACAACTTTTGTATTTACACTTTTTTCACAAAACCTCAAAATTTATGTGGAAAATTCAAAAAACCAAGTTTTTGGTTTTTCATTTTTATCTTTTACAATAAAAAAATTTCTTCCGCGAAATTTGGTGAAAACTTACCTTTTTATGTCCCAAATACACTGTAATTTATTTGATTTGAAATATTTATTGTTTCACCTTATTTTGACTTAATATCGAAAAAGCACCTTAATTTTCAATCGAAAATTCACCCGTCAAAATATCAGCTTTTTTCAAAAAGTTTTACCCCTTTACGAATCAATATCTTCCAGTCGGCAACACTTCTTGGTGATCCTGATAAATATAACTTTTAAAATTTTCCAATTCAACAGATTTTCTATTTTCAATATTCGGCCAATAACCTTTTATCCCGAAAATCAGACGTTTCGATAAAGAACTCACAAAATCTCGCTTAGTCGAAGTCGACGAAGATTAACTGCTACCATCTGACCCTCCTTCGTTTGCAGCGAATTTCCGTCCTTTCATAAATCTCGCTCAATATTCGCGAAATTTTAATATATTCCTGAGAAACGAGTAACCCCGTATGTCGCGTAAACGTTTCCGACACATATTAAAATGAGTCGACGGAAATATTTTGAATGAAAAACTGTGTCTCGAAAAAATATATTATTTTAGGTCACTCTGTACGTTTTATATAAATACACTGTGTCCAAAATAATTATTCTACATATGTCGCGAATGGGAAAAGATGCAAATTCGTTTAAAGAAGGAAAAAATTATGCGATCTACAAAATAATTATACAGTGTCGTCCCCAAAGAATGCACCGTATGGGAACTTATTTGTCGAGGGTTTTTAGACAAAAATTTATTCTTGTTAAAAGTTTGTGCATCCCCTAAAACTAAACAAAATATAGTGAAATATACGAGGAGCAATCAAAAATTTGATTTTGAGAACAAGATTGTCCTGTTTAAACAAATTTATATCCCTATGCTGCTCGCAAGTGCAAGTTTTCGTAATATTCTATTCATCACATTAATTCCAGTGTGAATGACTCTGTATTTCACTCGACATAATGGCACATATTAAAATGTTCTTTTCGACAACTCTATTCTGTCTCTCTATCTACAGCCATGCTAGAACAAGAAAGACAAAGAATAGAACAGTTGACTGCCGGATGGGACGATCCTATTCAGGTGGATTGGGGTGCAGAGGAGGGCGAAGGGTCAGCCAGGCAGGATACTACTCCCTCAGTACCGTTGCTCAAGTGCACCGCTTTGTATTCCTATACGGTGAGTTATTTTAATGATTCGTTAATTAATTTTTAACACTAATTATTTTTTTATATTTAAAAAATGTTTCTTTATACCCCATTTTTGTTTTAAAACGTTCTTTCTGTCAATTTTTACGTTACTATTTGTCAAAAGTCATTGTATTGTCAATGGATGATTCCAGTAGTCGATTCAGTATTGCCACTACAAAATTTTTTATAGAGATTAAAAATTATGTACTTTCAGGATACTAAATTTCTAATAACTTTTCCTACTTCGTATCTGTTTGAATCCTATTTAAGGTAACATAAATCGATAAATAACCGTATATAGAACGTCGAAATGCATTGGAAGTTTCTATAAACTTCGTTTTGAGGTTCAATAGACTCGTAGAAAAATGTTTGTAACAACGGCTTTCGTCGACAAAATCGATTTTAAATGTATACGTTTTGTAAGTTCACAGCTTCTATCTAAGTAAATAATCAGTTCCTCACAAACCAAAATTGATAAAAACCGTTTCGAAGATAATTAAAGCGTTCCGTACTTGAAACTCGCTCTATATATTTGGTCTTCTATCCGTTGTCCTTTTTTGTATTTTAATAATCGTTTGAAAAGACCGATAATACTGCTGAACACCCACGTCCTCGTCCGGATCAATTTGGAAATAGTAATTTTTGATATTTTTCGAAGGCTCAAAATCCAGATGAACTGACAATTGTCGAAAATGAGCAGCTAGAAGTTGTAGGCGAAGGAGATGGAGATGGTTGGTTGAGGGCGAGGAATTATAGAGGAGAAGAAGGTTACGTACCACAAAATTACTTAGATATAGGTAAGAATTAATTGTTGTTCTTTCAGCTCAAATACTACGACATTGACTGTGAACGTCTACATTTTTGAATTTAACTGTCAAAGTCAAAGCTAGAATTAATTCCTTCGGACACGAGAATCAGTTCAGTCTAAACCACAGAAATGAGTTAATTATTCATTTCTGTTGTCTTAGCGCATTACACACATATAGATAATATACATACCCGTCCACGCAATAAAATGAGATGGCGAATGAAATTGGTGATGCTGTCTCTCTCTAACATCGCGTGATGTACATGCGCGAAGACACTACAAACCTTTTAAGAATGTAGAAAGAGGAAGCAATACCAAACTGGTTGTCCATCTCTTTCTAATGGGTGGACGAATACGCCTACACGAGCCCCTATGACATGCCTACTCTATGTATATTATCTCTATGATTACACACGATACTGTCAAAAAGATAGGCAATTTCTCGCGAACGGAATTTAAAAGGACGGTTTCTTTAACCATATTCTTTGTATATTTTTAATATTCGACGTTTGCATGAAGGTACTTTTTACTTGATACGACATTAATCGAAAAATATAGCTCTTACTCTACATTGCCTACATTTTTATTGAGTTTAACTGACAGTCAAAGCTAGAATTCATGATTTTGGACACCAAAATCAGTTCAGTATGTGTCTAATCCACAGAAATGATTTAATTATTCATTTCTGTTGTCTAAGAAGATTACCACGCGATACTGTCAAAAAGTTAGACAATTTCTCGCAAACAAAATTTAAAAGGGCGGTTTCTTTAACCATATTCTTTGTATATTTTTAATATTCTTCTTTTGCATGTTGGTACTTTTGACTTGATACGACATGCATCGAAAAATATAGTTCTTACTCTACATTGCCTACATTTTTGTTGAGTTTAACTGACAGTCAAAGCTAGAATTCATGCTTTTGGACACCAAAATCAGTTCAGTATGTGTCTAATCCACAGAAATTTGAAAAGTTAATTATTCATTTCTGTAGTCTAAGAACACTACCACACGATACTGTCAAAAAGATAGTCGATTTCTCGCGAACGGAATTTCAAACGAACAACATGTTTGATATTATTTCAGAACGCGAACAATCGGCTACAACGACCGGCCTACAAACTCAGATATCATTTTCCTCCGTCGATTATACCGTAGATAACGAAGAAGAAAGTGCACAACAAGCAACGGAAACCACACAGTCTCCCGAACAAATTTCGGTGATTTCAATTCCACAGAAAACTCCGGACGGATCTATACATGAATATTGCATAGCATTATATGACTACGAAGGCGAAGGTAAGAGAAATTACGTCGTATTGAATATTTGCTCTGTTCTGGAAGATTTAACTGATTATAATACAATGTTTGGACTTCGTTTATAGGTGGTGAAGAATTAACCTTCGAAGAGGGTCAAATAATAAAAATATTGAGCAAATGCGCTCACAGCATCGACGACGGTTGGTGGCAAGGTGAACTCGAAGGTCACATAGGAAACTTTCCTTCTCTAGTAGTGGAAGAATGCGACGAATTCGGCGAACCACTCGTTAACCAATGGGACGAAACACCTCCGAATTCAGCACCACCCGTTTTTACTCCACCGAACGTGCCCGAGTATCTAGCAGATACTGAAGAAGGTAAAGTTGTCGATAACGATGGATAAATATTAACCAACTTGTGACTTTCCAGGTGATGAAGTGACGATATCTTCGCCGCCTCTTCAACCTCCACCCGCACCGCCTATAGAAGAAATAGAAGAAAACGGCGAAATTTACGACGATATTGTCGAAGAGGACGAAGAAGCGACGACGCCGTCTAAAAACAACTTCGCGATGGCGCTCTCTCGGGACCAACATAGTCATTACGGAAGTCAATTTAGCGAAACGTCCGATGCATCGGTGCCAAGTAAGTATGCGACAAACGAAATCGATATTTTCATTAACTTTCAACGATTTTTATTGCTGCATTTAGCGATCGATGTCCCCACTGTTGAAATTTTCGACGAGGTATGTTAGAAAATGTGCGAAATTTGATAATTTCATCCGTTTCTTATAACATTCGCTAATTTCGATTCGTTTTAGGATTCGCGAGAGGTGGAACAGGACGAAGGACAAGCCGATAGCGATTTCGGTTTGTGCGCGGCCCAAATCGTCATCACCGCCGCTACTCCTATGATGGAAGAGGCCGCCAGTCCGTTTCCTCCTCCAGATGATTCGACGGCAAATCACAAGGGCGAGACTGAAGAGCCGACGTCGATTCCGGAAGAAGAGTCTGACGAATCGAAACCGTCAGCGCCAAATCGACCGTCGTCCGATGAAATTAATTCGCGACAAGAAACGATGGATGATATGGAAGAGGCGTTCGATGATCATCATGCCGATACTCCGTTTGTAGTGAGTACTTTTGAATTTGATGCGTTGAAAAATGTCTTAAAAATTTATTTGATCCTAATAACTACCATTCAATAAATGTAAAATTCTAATTAATCGCATCCATATACACATACACGATACAATACCGAAAATTTCTAACACTCCGATGCGTCCGAAATTATATTTTTGGTCAAACGTCAGATGCTTTTGTCTTCAAAAATGTGTCAAACAGGTAAACATGGTCTTTTCCTTTTAACATCAGAAGATTTTGTTTAAAAAAATGTTTTTAAATGATTAAAATACCCTTTTTTAAAAACTTCTTTAAACGTCATAAAAACGTGACATTTATCAACTTATTTCTTGACATTTAGCTTTGACAATTCAAACTTCTGCGTGACGTAGTGACAGGCGGAGGCGTGAACTTTTTAACCAAACTATATGTATCTAGTTCATTGGTTCCTACCATAGAACTAATTTTTATTTCTGTGGCTTTAACAAAAAATAATTTATATGACAAGCAGTACTACCAATTTAAAGTTAGGAATTTAGGAATTGCCAATATTACTTACACGAAACATGAAGAGCGAACTTCTTTTCAGGTGAGCAGTAGTACAGGTAGTGACGGCGAAACGACGGGGCCTAGTACCGCGGAAAATTCAGTCAGTCAAGCCCCTCCGGTAGACACCGAACCCAAACAAGTTGTAGGAGGTAGAGCGAGCATTCCGGACGAATTAGAACCACATCAATTGGCCCGACTTCAAGATCTCAAAGAATCCAACGCCTAGACGATTTTTTAATTAAATGCGGTTTGTTTGTTTGTTTTTTTTTTGAAAGAAAAAAAAAACAGTATTCATTTTTGAAAGAAGTCATAGGTTTACATGTGCGCTTCACACTATTAAAATGCATAACGTTATCGTGGTTGGATATCGGGTAGTCAACGCAGATTAAAAAAAAAGTCATATGTCAAAGCATTTGACAGTTATCTGTGGATTTTTTTTTGTTATCTGCGTTGACTAAGACTGGATTTAAGATATGACGAATCGCGCGTATATTTGTACCTACTTTGTTACCTATTTGTTAGTGTTGGCGATATATTTTCCAGATAGGAAATATTAACTAAGTATATATATATATATATTTAACTAGATCATTAAATTTGAGTTTCTTTTATTTTTATATTATATATGACATCAAATTGATAGTTCGCTCCGGTTTTCTTTTGTTACACGATTTCTTCGACTCGTTAGTTGGTAAAGAAGAAGAAAACAAACTAGCGCCCCTCGACGAGTAGATTTTTATTTTTTAATTTAAAAACTTGTCAAATGATTCAGCTCTAAAGGTAAGTTTGGTTTTAGTCTGACGATAAAATGATCTTCCTATATTTTTGTCCCCTTTTATTTCCTTTCAGCAATTTTTTCCATTTCTTTCGCATTGAATCCTCTTTTCTATTTCCTCATCAATTTCTTCTTCCTCGCCTTTTTTCTTCTTACATATCCATATTTTCATTGAAACGTTTCACTGTATTTTACCCATTGTTTATTTCTGTACTTTGCATTCCTTTTTTTCCTGCTTTCTCTTCAATTCCGTCTATTCCGATTTTCCTTGTCGTTTCCCTATATTTGCTTCCTTTTCATTTACCTACTTTTAAATGTTTTCCTTTGCACTGAGATCCTTTTTTCTAACTTACTTTGTAATTTCGTCTGTCCAGATGTTTCTTTAGCTTTTTTTTGATTTTTTTAATTCTCTCAATATTCCTTCGTTTTAGATTGCCCTTTTCTTGCTTCCTCTATAATTCCATCTTGTTTGAATTCTCGACTATATTTTTTTTTCATTTCCTTCATCCGAAATTTTTAGTTTCTTTTGCAACTCCTCCTTTTCTGATCTTTCTTAGCCTTTTTCTCTTTTTTATCAGTTTAGACTTCTTGTTCTTCTTAAAAACCTGTCAAATGATTCAGTTCTAAGAGTAAGTTAGATTCCATAATTTGGTTGTCTGGCGGTAAAATTATCAATATTAGTTTCTTCTTTTTCAGTATCTTCCTATATTGTTGTTTCTTTTTCAATGTTTCCTTTCCTGTCAACAATTTTTTCTATTTCTTTCGCTCTTTACTGTTTCCTCATCAATTTCATCTTTGCTGATCTTCCTCGCCATTATTCTTCTTACATATCCATATTTTCATTTAAACATTTCATTGTGCTGTACCCATTGCTTATTTCTTCACTCTGCATTCCTTTTTTCCCGTTTTCTCTTCAATTCCGTCTTTTGCGATATTTGCTTCCTTTGCGTTTACATTTAAATGTTTTCTTCTCATTTTCCTTTTGGCTGTTTCCTTTGTACTGTTTTCCTTCCCTTTTTCTTGTTCCCTCCATAATTCCATCTTGTTTGCAGTGCCGTTCCTAGGGTGGCGAAAGCCTGCGTGCAAGAATAATTTTGTACGCCCCTATATACTATGCTCTAAAGCCGATTTTTGATTTTTCATACCCGCCAGGAACGGCACTGCTTGTTTGAATTCTTGTCTATACTTTTTTTTTTCATTTCCTTCATCCGAAATGTATAGTTTCTTTAGCAACTCCGCCTTTACTGATGTTCCTTAGCCGTTTTCCCTTTTTTTATCTCTTCAGACTTCCTTTTCTTCCTTCTCGACTAAATTTTTACAAGATATTCGGAGGACTGGGTCATTGTAAAAAAAAATTATTTTTTTTAGTTTCACGGTTTAACGTTAGAGACTAACAATTTCCAAATAATTTGGTTCTAGTAACTTTTTTATTTCAAGTCGTACGTTTGGGTAAATATAAATTAGGAAAAAATCGTGATAATTATCAGAATTGATGGTTCCGAATGAAAAAAAAAATATCATTGTCACAAACGGCAAGTGTTACTAGATGAAAAATATCAGAATTATTGCTAGTTAGAGCTTGTTGGTAAAAACAAAAAGAACACAGTTCAGTATGTTTAAAATTAAAAACTTACCATAAAGGTGAAATTCTAATCATTGGCATCCATATACACTATCTAAAGTTTCAAAAAATCCCTCGCTACTAACATTGCAATTATTTTATTAAAGATAATAATAATAATAATAATTACAACTGTGTTCTTTTGATTAAATCAGTGTCTTTCTTAGGATGGCTTGTCGGCTAATGTAGTCGAATCTACATAGATTTTTAGATTATGAAAAGAGACTGATGGCAGTTGCAATAATGGGTACCGATTTTAATATTTATTTGAGAAAAAAATCAAGGTCTGAATTATCTAATGCGAAATTTATGCTTGGAATTTGATTTACAATCAGTCAAATATTTTCATTGTATAAGACCTACTTACTGTGATTTTATTATGTTATAGAAGTGATTCATTTGAACTAGTAGCATATAGGGTGGTTCATAAAACGTGAGACAGAAAGTACTTGCGTTAGATATTCTGTATGTATATTGGCGTCACATGCATTAGATACTATATTTATTATTCAGTTTTATCGAATTTTGTGCTATTTCAAAGAATTTTAGTCTATGTTATAAGATATGTGCTGCTATTTCAAATAAATCAACTGTATGGTCACTTTTCAAGTACCTACGTAAGTGTTGATGTTTCGTAAACATCAAACCCTACCGAAAAGTACAAAAAATGCTTTTTAACAATATTTAAAGATCCGTTGTGTTACCTTTAGCAATAAATGTTATAATTTGTAAATATGTAACTAATTTTGTTGATTTAATTTGTATGTTTTAGTATGCGCGTGTATATGACAACAGCACAAGGTCTCTTTAAGTTAAAATCCTTAAAAATATCCACCTACTTTGCTAGGAAGTCCAAATGGCCACTAAAACGGGAATTTTATTCATTTTTACCGATAACCAGACGAGCTTAAGTCATTGTCACCTCGGAATGAGGCATAAGATGCTGATTTTTTTCATAAACCTTCATTTTGACATTCTTAATGTTGGATAAAAACGCGTCTTTAGATATTCAAGGTCAAAAGTCGTAATAATCAGTGATTTGGAAATACATTGCTTTCAATCGTAATTGTATCCATTAAAAAAATTATTATAGAGCACCAAATTCTCTAAAATTTTTATGTATACAATGTATAATATACAATACTAAACCGTTCTTGAGATAGAGCGCAGAGTGCAAAGCGCGTAGTACGAGCAAGGAACTCTGGAAGCTCAACATGTGCTGTAAATTATTCGTAAGTGATCCAGAATATTAAAAACACCTTCTTCTAAATATAGTGTGCTTATTTAGTGCTAGCAACTCATTCATTCATTCGTTTGGGTTGTGTTCAACAGCCCAGGCACTTAGTTAGGTTATATGGGCGTCTAGGTCCGTTCCGGCCCCGGTCCACTCAGGGGCCCTAGGCCAATAGTGATACCCTTTGGCTCATGGTGTTGAGGCATCCTGTTTTTACCTATCCTTAGTCCTTTATATATTTCCTTTAATTCCCTTCTTGTCTTATAAAGTTCTTCAAATTTCCTATCTTCATCTCTGCTGCCTCTACTAGACTCTTAAGTTGTCCACTCCCCAAATACCTCTGGCGCTTACCTGCCAGGGCAGGGCATAGACACATGAGATGTTCCACCGTCTCTTCATTGCACAGATCATCCAGTTTTACCTTGATTTTCCCCTACTGTGCAGTGTTCCCGTGATCTTCTTAATTGAGTCCTTTCACTATTCTAGGATCTCTCTAGTTCTTTCTAGGCAGTTGAACTGAATCTTTGTACCATTTCCCATGTTATCTAGTTCCATTCCAGATCTAAATGTCTTCTATATGGGCCACTAGTTTAACTGTCAGTAGTTGTAATGGTTTTATTATTGCTTCCGTCTGAGTCGATGTAAGTTCTCGCAGAAGCAGAGTATGTGTTTCATCATAGAGTTCACATTTTCTGCACATAAGTTCACTAATTTTGCCCCGTTCAACCTTATCCACTTGTCTAGGGCATCAAATATTGACGTGATTTTACTTCGTGCGGTTTTTCTTGAGAACGAACCGACATGTAAAATAACAAGGAAACCTCTACAGTCTGTAAATGGACAATTATAGATAATTTGATGCTCTATATTGTGTCTTATATGTGCAGTTGTCTAAAATCACGG
This sequence comes from Lochmaea capreae, assembly GCA_949126875.1. Lineage (NCBI taxonomy): Eukaryota > Metazoa > Arthropoda > Insecta > Coleoptera > Chrysomelidae > Lochmaea > Lochmaea capreae. The sequence goes on from OX421404.1 coordinate 26,610,332, forward strand.
CGCGGCGTCTGTTGATAAAAAACGATATTTCCGAACATTTGGTCTTACGATCAAATTTCAACTTTTAGTGGTCTAGATTTTCCTTTGTTGCCAGTTGTTAGGAGCCAACTTATTTAAAAAACGTTATTGTTAAAACCTAACGACTGTCACCAACTTAGAAGACTACAAGCTGTTTTATGCGTCTTCTTTCAGCGGTGCCTTCTCATTATAATCTTCAATCTTTCACCTGTAGATATTATGTGATTATTATTTTAACCCGTAACAAAAATAACTTGAATTCGAATATAAATAAATCATCCATTCTGTGTAATAAATATATTAAATAAATTTATGCAGCCAATAGTTTTTTATTTAATTCACATCCACCATCGACCATACAAGTTCAAAAACAAGTTAATTCTTGTAAAACGCTACAAAAAATATGAACGAAGATCCATCGAACAAACCGTTGCCATGCAACCACATGTCTTGCTATTTCAATAAACCGTTGCCATGCAACCACATGTCTTGATTATCCAGTTTTTTTTGTGGTTTTGAAGATTTGTTATGTTCATTTTTCTAATTATAAAATGTTTTTGAAACTTTTGTACGCCTCTGGTACTTTTATGCCATGTTTCCTCACTCCTTACCGAAACATATCGGCTTCAGATAGAACTTTTTTTCTTAATGTTATTATTAAATTTGCATTATAAACAGTTATGTACAATTATTAATACTTAAACACTAAATACAGCATAACAAAACCAAGTTTTTTTTTTAAATTCCATAAACCCCTGGTATTTTTTAAAACCAAATATCTCCAGCACCGTCATCTTCCGGGAGATGCTCTTGATTTTCTTGAGGTATGTTTGCACCTTCGTCTTCACTTTCACTAACGGCCAAATCGTCGTGAATTTTCATTGCCGTTTCTTGTTGAAGTTCACTCTCATCGACTTTGCGTAGAGGAAGACCGGACATTAAAAAGTCCGATGGATCGTAATTAGGATCAACATCCATACTCTCCTCTGGAATATAAGTAAAAGTAATGAATAACAAACAACTGAAATTAAAAAAATAACTGCCTGGTGGATGTTAAAATAGCGGTTCCATGATAATTGACAAGATTGACAGCTATTCTATGATAATTGACAAGATTGACAGTTATTCTATGATCATTGACGAGACTGACAGTTGTTCTATGATAATTTACAAGACTGACAGTTATTCTATGATAATTTACAAGACAGACAGTTATTCTATGATCATTAACGAGACTGACAGTTATTCTATGATAATTTACAAGAGTGACAGTTGTTCTATAATTTACATGACTGACAGTTGTTCTATGATAATTGTCGACACTGGCAATTGTTCTATTATAATTTACAAGACTGTCAGCTACTCTATGATAATTGACGATACTGACAGTCATTCTATGAGCATTGACAAGACTGTTAGAAATTACTACTTGCAAAAAAGTCAACCCTGACATCTAGTTGGATCAGGAATCATCTGGGACGATAGCTGAAAAAAATAACATCTACAATTACGCACCTTTAAACATAAACCCATCTGCATTATCTCCTTCGGGACCCTCGTTCGGTGGATAGTATCCCATTGTTCCTAACTGTACCATAGCCTCGGCAGCTTGCTGGCTGTCGTCATCAGCAACAACCCCTTTAAAAAAAATAATAACGTACAATGTCATTATTCACTACAAGAAAGAGAACTCCATCCAAATGTGTGTTTAAGGAAAATATAAATACCTTCCATCGGCATCTCGGCGGATATGAGAATCCCTTTGGTGTCATCTTCAAATTCGTGTAAAGGAACTTCGTCCAATTCTTCTTCGCTGGAAAACTGCAGATCTTCTTCCAATGTGTGTATATTATCTTCTTTTTTGGTATTTTTCTTTTGCTGTTTAGGGGGTGTAGGTAATAAAGCGTTTTCGAGTGCTTGGATTCCTTCACCTTCTACGTCTATGAGATCGTATTCGTCGACCTGGGATTTGATGGAGGACAGATGGTCGGGGGAACTTGCTTGGCTCTAAAAATATTTCATTAAATTATTTATTAAAAGTGTCGTTTTGGAGTTGTAGGTGTGTTATGTCGGATTTTAAAAATTCTACTTACACTTCGGTCTGGTTCGGCGATTGTGTAGTTTTCTTCGTCTCCGCCTATCCAAGACTGGTCATCGTCCAGCATGGCTCTTTCTTGGGCTAAGCTCAATCTATTTTCGAGTTGTGTAAGGTGCTCGTCGTACTAAAATTGTGATACGAACATTATTTCGAGTTACCAAAAGTACTTTTTTTTTACCTCATCTAAAGTTTCCTTGCAAGCTTTGACCAAAATTTCGGCTTTCTCCGTGAAAGTAGAATCCTTACCGTTGTACAAAATACAGTTTTCCAATATTTGTTCGACATCCAACAAGTATTCGTGTCTGCTGTGATACTTGTGGGCTAGAATAAAAAAAAATATCAAGACGAAGACTATATCTCAAAACATAAGATAAAAAATGAAAACCCTGCAGAAAGATAACGAGTAAAAAATGCCACGTGGAAAAAAATCAACAATAATATTTTGGATACGAGGGGATGTGAAAGTGTTCGAAAATTAAAGGGTGATTTCGAGACGTTATACAAGAAAAAATACACATATTTAAGGACCGAAAAATCTTCTCTTCATAATAAATTTCATGCTGAATCGATAGGTGTTGATTAGAACACGCTCGGATAAACGGTTGAACAGTTGGAGTCAAAAGTATGGAGGGATGTCAAATCGCATGCGTAAAAAATGTTAAACGTCTGATTGTGTTTTATCGGTAGTTTTGTGTATAATTGAGTTTTCTTGTGTGTTTTCGAGGGTTACCATAAAAAAAAATTAAATAATACAATAAATAACGTTTACCTGCAACTTTTTTGGAAATAGTTTCCAAATCCATCGGTCTCTTAACGATACTATAATAATCCTTAACCAGTTTCTTGTTAACTGGTTTAAGGAACGGCCACGATTCTGACATAGTTTTCAATTTAGCGTTCGTAACATTTTCCAAAATAAACGTTAAAGCCACTTGATCGTTATCGTCTAATAATGGGTTGATTGCTTTTTCTAATCTCATTAGTCTATCTTCTTTTTCACCCAAGCGTTCCACGCATTTATTGAGCATCCTTTGAGCGGCTACTGTTAGGCTACTTTTAGCTCCTGAAACAAGTCAATCAAATCTTGGAAAAAATCCAAACATACTTTTAAGTTTGCGATTCATTTGATAAAGACTGTCAGGCGCAGCTGTTGAACCATTGTTCGCGGTGAACCACAAATCAAATCGAAGGCGTACAAAAAATAAGCATATCCTGGAATGGAGTGGAACAAACCTACGCAGTCTGTCGGGACTGCTTACAGGACATTGTCGACTAAATTACCACCTAAAGTAGATGAGTCTGATTCAGACCTCGGATTGACGGTTCTGTAATTTGGAGGACGAAATTGCGGAGCACATAAAACCTAACCTAATACGTCATACCACTTAGATCTGTGGTTCACCGTGATCAGAGGACTAACAGTTCTGTTATAACCTGCTCTTGGACCTATAAAGTCACGATTAAATAAAAGGCGATAAACTCAAGTGATTTTTAATAGATTTTTAGAGAAATAATACACTTACCGTTATACATTGTTGAATTTTCCACTATTTGATTAACATCCGCTAAAAATTCTTCGCGACTTTGATATTTCTTTTGTCTCAAATTTTCTCGTATCGTTTGTAAATCCATCGGCCTCTGAACTATCTTATAATAGTCTAAAACTAACTACAAAACAGAAATCACTTTTACTATGTTCAAATTTTATTTACACCGCCTCAAAACAATATCACAGCTCTAGCGTTTGTATTGGTAGGTAAAAATATTCAAGTATCGAGTACAACGATTACACCGATACGAACGCTAGAACTATTAGTCCAGTAAATAAAGGCACCAACCTGTTCATCTCATTATTGTCGGATTTTTTTTTTGCAACTGTGTAGATCACTATCTGAAAATATGTCCTCCGCGGGATTTGAGGAAGGGGCTGGAAAATGGCCAATGATCCCGAAAATTCAGTTTTTGGCCGATATCTCCCGAAATATGCTACTTAGAGAAGTGGGGTTTTGCTAGAAATGAAGTACAGTTCATTACCTACAAAAATGGTCCCCATCATTTTTGTCCCTGGATCAATATTTCTTGCAAAAAAAAGGCTTGCAAAAATTTTCCGGAAAACTAAAAAACTTAGCCAAAAATTTTAAAAACCATCGAAAAGAGGACATTTTCAGCTATCCAATGGTGTGCATTAAAGACCGATATTGCCAATCATTGTTTATCAATTTGCGGTAGACCCGAGAATTTTCAGAAAACTCCGGAAATCAAAAAAAAAACGACCCAAGAAAAACATGTTGTTTATAAAAATACACAAAAATGATTTATTCATTCTTTCGGAATACATTCACCACCTATCAAAGTCCCAATATCCAAAAGGTTTCGGTAAAACTACGCTTAATTTAAAAAATATGAACGGATTGATAAGGGCGGTCAAATATTCAGGAAAAATAAAGTTTGGCCAGTTTTTTCAATATTCCTGGAAAATAAAAAAAACGAAAAAGTTACACGATGTTATAGGTACAGGTCCCTCCTTTCATATGCACTTTGAATCATGAAAAAAGATTCATTTTTACTCAAGTTATGGGCCAATTTGTCCTCCCTCCCATGCCTACATTCACGGAGACGCCGCGCAGCAGCTCGAAATCCAAGGTACGCTTGGGCCCGTTTATCTCGAAAACGGTTAAACTTTTGACAAAAATGATAAGGATCATTTTTGTAGATAATAAACTGCTCTCCATTCCTAGCAAAACCCCACTTCTCTAAGTGTCATATTTCCGGAGATATCGGCCAAAAACTGAATTTTCAGGATCATGAGCCATTTTCCAGCCCCTTCCGCGAATTTCGCGGAGGACATATTTTCAGAGAGTAATCTACCCGTGAATACCTACAAGTTGCAAAAAAAAAGTCCGACAATATTGAGATGTACAGGTTGGGGGGTTTCTCGGTCTTTATTTACTGGACTATATGGGGATATTGTTTTGACGAGGAGTAAATGAAATTTGAACAGAAAAGAAAGAAAAATTGATCAATATGTATACAATCTGTCAAATATTATCGTTTAAAAAGCCTGCTTAATGGAATTGTTAAAACTATTTTGACAGTTGACACAACTGTTCTCAGAGCTCTTTTTTGTCAATTTATCTCAAGTATATTTTTTGCGGTTTTGCATATGTGAATTCATTCATTCTTAAAACGCATTGTAACTGGTATTGAGACATGGAATAACGAGAGTTTGACATACAAACCTGTCAACAAGCTACGGAATGGCACAAAATCAAAATGAATTACTTACTTTTTGATTTACTGGAAACAAAAATGGCTGTACATCCGGCAAACCTCTCATTTCGTTGAGGATATTCTCTAGAATTGTAGACAGAACGACCACTGGATCGGTCCGTCTTCGATTAGCCGGTCTGCTGTGCTTCTTTAAATAGTCGCAATGTAAATCTTGAACGCCCCTTCGCCTTTTTTTGTTACCTAGAGCGTCTTTGGGAACTTTTAACATTAAACTTTTACGTTTGATTTCTTCGGCGTGCTGAAAATAATTCTTTGGAATAATAAATGAGCAACAATTAGAATAAAATCGAATCTATAAAAAAATTGTTATACAGTGTGTGGCAAAACTGAGTTTTGTCATTTGGGAGTAAAATTACTTTAAAAAATAGAGACAAAATTATCTAAAATATAGAATATATGTCGTTGAAAAATGAATTACAACTGTCTTAAATATGTTTTTTTTAACTTACTTTCAATAGTTTCCCAGATAATTTTACTTTTGTACCATCTACATTAACTAGATCTTCATCGTCGGTATTGAGTTGTTTTTCGATATCTTCTTCTTGTTCTTCTGTCATTGCCACGTTTATGGGTGGATTTAGTTCCGTGGTATTTTGGTATAGAGGACAAGCTTTGTTTGTCCTAAGAAAAAAAAAGTTTGGTAAATTACAGTCACTAAGAATAGCTGAAATAATTGTATAGGTTATAAAGATTCAATGAATAGGAGTTGAGGATAGTACGAACAGTACTATTTGAAAGAGAGAGACAAAAACACAACGGTTAAAAGTAAAAAGGGCAATGAACATTCGCGAAATACCATTTTTTATTAAATAATGGTGGCCACATTCATAATATTTTACTTTAAGTTTTAAACTTACTAAATTTTTTTCAAAAATGTGTTATTTGTTAAAATGTTATTTAATAAAAACATGGTATCTCGCGAATTTGGTAACTTCGGAAAATTCCCTTTTTACTGAAGTGTTCTGGATAGTTTATCTACCGAAAAAGCGTATTAGTACAGTTTTAGCTAAGACTTTTTTTTATAAGTCCGACCCTGTACATGATGTCAAAGATGACACAAGATAAATTTTATAATGCTGAGAAAAAAATATGATAGTGGAAGGGCTCTGTATGAGAAACAATAATGGAATGTTTACAGGGTTCTAAAACAATCACTTATTTTTATATTACACTCGTAAATATATTTATTTTAGTAAAAATATGAATAAAAAAATATGACAATCCGCCATCTCAGCTAAAACACCGATCACAAACTTGTGACGTCAACCTTTTGTATATCGTTTAAACTTTCATGGTATTTCTTGGTTTTGCATCGTTTAAATGATATATTTACTCTTAATAGAATTCATGACTATCACACAAAATAATTCCAATAAGTAATCAAAATGAAAGATGAGTATTATTATTTGTAATATACAGGGTGGTGCATCATAAAGTGGACGTAACTATAAAGCTTTTGTTCAATCCATTAGTAATTTATTAAAAAGAAGACTTGAGTAAATAAAACAAACACTGTTTATATGTTTACCTCATATGCCCGACATTTCCACAAGCTCCGCATTTTAATTTCAAATCCGGTTTAAATTTAGTTTTCCTTCTCGATTTTGGAGGCGACGATGTAATCGTCTTACTAGAAGTCGGAGTTATAGGGGTTGAAATCGCTAGAAAAAGAAGAGTTTAAAAATAAACTATTATTTATTAAATAAATTTCGACTTACATTCGCTAGGATTGGGCAGCTTTTCAACGGTAGTTCCAGCAGGAGGTACTATCGGAGAACTATGAATGTGCGAATGACTTCCTCCCATCTTTTCTTTTTCTTGATTTCTTTTAATTCTTCGTAGTTGTTCTTGTATTCGCCTCTTTTCTCTTTTCATTTCTTCTTTTTGCGCTTCGTCTAGCGTCGCAAATTGTCTTATGAATTCTTCGTCTTTGGTTGTACGGATTTTTACGTATGCGTCTATCACGACGGGTTTTCTAACTAATTCCACTCTGGTAAATTCACCACCCTGGGGATTTCGGAACGTTCTAATGATCTTCAATATTCTCCCTAGAAAATTTTATAGGTCTAGACTGGTGAAAAACTGTAAAGAATCCCTCAACAGGCTGGCAAGAGATAAAAAAGTGCCTCTATTATATTTTTAATCCCATTGATGGCGTGCATATACATTTTTTTTTACAAATTCGAATATCGTGATATAAAAAAAAACTTCACTATTCCAAAATAAGAAAAACATTACAGAAAGTAATAAACGATTAAAATTGTTACCTTGGTTATAGTTTTGATCTTCGCTTTCATCTTCGTTCTTTTTTTTTTCTTTCTCTTTTTTCTCTCCCTCTAATATCATCTTTCTTAGTTCCTGCCTCTCTTGTTCTTCCCTTTCCAGCGATAACTAAATACGAATTACTTAAAATATGTTATTGATATTTTGAAAAAATTAATTACCTGCGTACTGGTTTTTTTGTTCGCCAACATATTTTCGATATTTTTTCCCATTTCTTCGATGTCTTCGTCGCTTTCATCTTCCGAACTTTCTCCTTCGTCCGTACTCAAAACTTCACCGCTGGCAAGTACTCGATTTTGAAGGTCGAAAATTCTTTGGCATTCCTCTTTGTAGCGCTCCTGGTGTTCTGCAATTGAAAACCTATTTCCTCGAGAAAACTTATCCATACCTTCCTCTCCTGCTTTCGCTTTTTCCGTAGACAAAGTTCTTACGACATCGATTACCTCCCATCTTGATAATTTTTTTATCTAAAAATACACAAATTGAAAAAAGAAGTAGACCAGGGTCGATAATTTTTGAAACTAAAAAAATAATAGTGGGATGAAACCCATTGGAAAAGGAGAATATAAAAATGGAAGGAAAAATAATTTATGGGCAATCTGATGTCGAGAAGGGGAAAGGGGTGAGTTTTTAAGGGTAAAAAACGGTTTATCTCGATTTCCGGCAAAACTACAAGTCCTATGGAAAAAAGTCAAATATCAAAGTTGTAGGTAATAAAAAGATCTACAACTTTTGTTTTTACACTTTTTTCATATAACCTCAAAATTCATGTGGAAAATTTAAAAAACCAAATTTTTGGTTTTTTATTTTTATCTTCTACAAAAAAATTTTTTTTTTCACGAAATTTGGTGAAAACTTATCTTTTTATGTCTCAAATGCACTGTAATTTATTTGAATTGAAATATTTATTTTTTCACCTTAGTTTGACTTAATGTCGGTTTTTCAAAAATTTTCAAAATAAGGTGAAAAAATAAATATTTCAAATCAAATAAATTACAGTGTATTTGGGAAATAAAAAGGTAAGTTTTCACCAAATTTCGTAGAAAAAAAAACTTTTTTGTAGAAGATAAAAATAAAAACCCAAAAATTTGGTTTTTTAAATTTTCCACATAAATTTTGAGGTTATGTGAAAAAAGTGTAAAAACAAAAGTTGCAGATCTTTTTATTACCAACAACTTTGCTATTTGACTTTTTTCCACAGGACTTGTAGTTTTGCCGGAAATCCGTTTTTTACCCTTAAAAACTCACCCCCTTCCCCTTCTCGACCACAGATCACCGGTAAATTATTTTTCCTTTCATTTTCATAATATTCTCCTCCTTTTCCAATGGGTTTCATCCTACTATTATTTTTTTTCACTTTTAAAACGCTAAAGAAGAAAAATAAACATCAACAATACACAATACTAACCTCCTCTTCTGGAACCCCGAATTTTCTCAGCAACGCTTTGGCGTTATTCAACGACAACCTCCTCAAATCAGCATCAGTACCAGTAACTGTCCTCTTCGGTTGCGACTCTTGTTCTTCCTTACTTTGCGTTGGTTTGTTGGGTACTCTGACGTAACTGAATCCTTCTCCACAACCTGTAGGATCAGCAGGACCGGTTAGCTGAAGTAAACATTTGCCTTTCATAGCTTGTATGTAGGCTCTTGTCGTATTCCACGGAGCTACTTTTACTTCGTCGTCCATTTTCAGTTGCATTTCTTCATCGTCGTCTTCGGCGGGTGTGAAAATAAATTTTTCACCGTAACCCGCATCCTAGAAAAACAACAGTACCACTACTATTTTGACACTGACAAGTGACATTACCTACGGTGTTGATCAAACAATGTCCAAGGTGCAATTTGTTGTAGTTTCCAATTTTACGTTCTAGTATTCTGTGTTTTATGTCATATGTCAGTAGAGAGAGTGACAAGTGATTAAAAGGTGGAGTTATTACGTGTTTGTATTCTGTGTTATATGTCATATGTCAGTAGAGAGAGTGACAAGTGATTAAAAGGTGGAGTTATTACGTGTTTGTATTCTGTGTTATATGTCATATGTCAGTAGAGAGAGTGACAAGTGATTAAAAGGTGGAGTTATTACGTGTTTATATTCTGTGTTTTATGTCATATGTCAGTAGAGAGAGTGACAAGTGATTAAAAGGTGGAGTTATTACGTGTTTGTATTCTGTGTTACATGTCATATGTCAGTAGAGAGAGTGACAAGTGATTAAAAGGTGGTGTTATTACGTGTTTGTATTCTGTGTTATATGTCATATGTCAGTAGAGAGAGTGACAAGTGATTAAAAGGTGGAGTTATTACGTGTTTGTATTCTGTGTTATATGTCATATGTCAGAGGTTGACAAGTGACAATAGTGGAATAAAAGGTAGAACTAAATTATTGGTTACTGTTTTAAATGTTACCTTTAGACGTTGCTCCGCAGCTACCATACTAAAGTAAGCACAACATTGTTCAGGAGATACCATTGCCCTAATTTCTTCTTCTGTTGGTAGACGAAATTCGGGTTTGATAACCCACCAGTTCGAATCCATGCCTAGAAATTAATGAATGTAAAAATAAAATATCAAGTCAAGAAACTGAGCTGATTACCTGTTCTTTTGAAATCCGCACATAGTTTCAAGCGTTTTCTGATACTACTTTCAGAATGCGAAGGAAAAGCCCTTTTAATATCGTCCATTTTTATTCGTCTAGGAACATCTCTGCTTCTCCAAAATAAACGATATATGAAAACCTACAAAAACACAAAATATCACACTACAATTGGGATTTAAATTGATGATCGATAACACCTGTAGGAAATCCCGAACAAAATTATTAGCCCTTTTGGAATTGGGTCCAGGAACTTCATACAAAGGACATTCTTGACCTGCTACGTAAAGAGCATCTACTTCTCTTATATAATACTGATTGCGTGTTCTTATAATAAGAAAATCTGTTTCTGGTGGGTTATGTTCATAAATTGGAGCCCTAAAATATTAATTAACATATAAAATTCAATGCAATAATGGATTTTAATTATTAATTCACCTATACATGTTGTTTTCAATCGCCTGAATAGATTGTCCTGGATGCAAAATACCCAAAAACGGAGAAGTATGGGCATATGCTGTCTCTCCGTAACGATAAGTCGGTGGTCCAGCATCTTTAGCAGCTTTTCTTTTGTAATAATTCTTTATTTTGGAACACATACCTACCTTGAATAAAAAATAAATAAAAAATTAATTTTCTGCTTGAGAAACGATAAAATATTCCTATATTATTTTGGTACTTACTTGATTCATTAAGGGAGGATGTTCCTCACAAAACTCGACAAGAATTAAATCTCCATCACGACCAGTTAGATCTTCTGGAGTCCTCATGAAGAAAACATCTCCACCGCCCGAAGCCATTCTTTCAGCTTCTCGTTGCTAGCAAAGATAACAATAAAAATAAATAAATTAAAGAATAAAAGACACTACTAACCTTTGCTTTTTTCTTTATATGTTTCACCAAAGGCATAACGCTATTTGGACCAGGCTCGAAAAGCGGTCCATGCGAAAACCTTTTTATAGGAGGCCTATGGAAGTTTCTCAATCTCATTGGACCCATATGAGTTTGAATAAATGGAGCTCGTAATTCCACAACTGGTGTAGAGTGCTGGATTAAATTACCGCCACCAACTTTCAATCTTAATGTTGTCTCCGAGGTTCTTGGTTGATAATATCTAGAACCATTCAAATATTTTTTAAAAAGGTTTAAAGAAATTGCTGTGTGTGAAAATGTAGCACTTACATGTCATTTGATATATTAAATGGATCTCGATCGGGTGATTTAGGTGGAGGAGGGGGTGTATCTTCTTGTAAAACATTAATTACCCCAGCTTTACCAAGTAAAATTTTAGATTTCTTCACGTGAGGATGAGGAATTTTAACTTTGACAGGTGTCGCTTGTCCTAAAATGCATTAAAGTAGAGAAACCTTGATCTAAAAGCTGTTTCTAAAAACAGCAAGTGAGTTTTATCAACAATAGTCCTGTGCCTCTTAATGATTCTAAGGATCGTAAAAGAAATACCATGTTATTTGAAAAACTTACCAGCTATTTGTTTTGATGGATCAATGTCATCGGGAATACCTAAAATAATATTTTCATCGTTCGGATCTAATGTTAAAATGGATGGTTTCGGAATGGATTTCATATTTTCAGTATCCCAAATAACGTCGTCTTCCCATCTTCCATAAACTAAATCTTCATTTTCGACTGGAAATATTGAATACCAAGTATCATCTTGTTCTGGATCTTGTCTAGGTTTCAACCTAAGGTTATTTTAAAAGGTAATGTTAGTTTAGAAAAATATACTTTTACTTACATTTGTGGTTTGGATTTTATACCAGGTAAAGGTGGATTTGGTACAGGCGGAAGTCTCACAGCTGTTCCTACTTTTCCAGGTTGACTGAAAGCTTGAGCAGTTCTATTTCCACTACTAGGCACCCAACCAGCAGCATTTGTTTTAGAACTTAATTTTTGTTGTACCTAATCAAAAATTGTAGTTAAAAGTGTATCTCGCATCAAAAACAACTTACTTTATGTTTTATGTCATTTCCATCCCACACAACGTCATCTTCCCAATGTAACTGAGTAACCATTAAAAATGCATCATCTGGGAAACTTTCTTCTTTATTTTCTTTATTCTCTTCTTCCTAATATAATAAAAATATCACAAAATATTCAAGATTCGGTATATTCCAATACTAACGATTGTATTAACCTCAGTTTCACAATTAGGATCTTTGACTTTGAATCCATAATTAAATCCATCTCCAGTTTCAGGTACCTCGAGCATATCGTACCAAATTTGAGCTGGTCCAAAACGCCAATCTGCAGCTTTGGGTCCAGCTTCATCCTTTTTTTCAGAATCGTGTTTGTTATCCTCATTAGGAGCCTCGGCTGGTCTCAAAAATTGTTCCTAGAGTTAAAAGTTAACAATGTAATGTCAAGATCTGCAGTTCACTGTAATTTAACTGTCAAATACTAACCTCATCATCTTTCATAGTACTTTCAGGTTTTGGTTGGCCATAGTCAAAAAACCAACCCCTGTTCTTTGGTCTTTCATCATCAGAATTTGAATCTGTATCATGTGGATTTAAGCTTTCTTTGTGTTTACGTTTTTTTCGCTTCTTTCTAACATTTTTCCAAATATTTGGCAAACTACTCGGTTTACCAGGACCAAACAGTCTGGAGAACCTTAAAACCTAACAAAAAAATGTAATATTCCACAGCAACATAGAAAAGTTCAACTGTTCAAGAATGGATAGTATTTTAATAAACTTACTTTTCCATGTCTAAAATCTGGAAATAGTTCAGTAACGTCTATATTTGCATATTTTGAAGGTAGCATTGCTGCTAAAGGAGTTTCCAATCTTTTTCTTTCCATTTCCCCCATGTGTTGGTACATTTCTTGTTCTTTAGGTTCCTTACTTGCTGGTACAGGAGGCGGAGGCATGAGTTGTCCATCATTTTGTACTCTCTCATCATCAGCATCATATAAGTCTTCATCTTGAGACTAAACAATTCAACACAAATTTATTCTTCGTATTTATATTTATTCTAAATATACAGATGTTACTCAATATTGAATTGTTTAAAATTATAAATTGGTTACTTACTTCTTCTTCTTCAGCTAGTTCATTTATATCAAAGAAATCTTCAGCTGAAGGTGATTTAGTATCATGACTAAAATCGTCAAATCCTACGTTATTTCGAGAAAGGTAATCACCATCTTGTGATAGTTTAAGAAAGTCTGAAGATTCATTTCTTGTAGAAAAATTAGTATTATCAGAGTCGCTATCAATTTCCTCTTTTATGATTTCTTTAACAAAAGAGCCAAACCCTAACCTAAAATTGAAAAGGAAATATAAAATTTGAAATGTTGGTTGTAAGAAATTAATAGAACATGTACTGTGTACTAATCTTACTTTCCGAGTGAAGCAAGATGTTTTTGTTCAGATGAGTCGAAAACATCACTTTCTAGGTTTCCAGACTCGTCAATATTTCCAAAGAGTATTCCTGTGAGAATACCTTCGTCATCGCTATCACACATCTTTATTTATCTGTTTATAAAATACTTTAATGGACACATACAATTTTCATATTAATTGACTCATTACTGATTTATTCATTACCTATTTTTGTTATTGCAAAACAATCATTTTAGATAAGCCAAAAATAATTTAACAATCTTCTTCTTTTTCACAAGCGTCTAGCCGGAACCTGAAGCCATAGATAAAACATACTTATCTCTGTTATAGTCGAGACCAATGTATCATGTTGAAACTATTGAGAAAGCTACGCTATATTGTAAAATATAAGATATTTTACATAAAGGGGAATTTAACAATTATTATCTGCATAACACGCGCTTCGTTGAGCATCTATTGCGCTTTAATAATTTGGCCTCTTCTGATTGACAGACACCTTGTTATAAATTTTCAAAACCCTTTTAAAGAAGGCAGTTTTAAATGAAACTAGATTTAGGAGAATAAGAAATTTATTCACTTACAATATAAACAAAGTATAGAAACTAACAAATCATCGCATATAAAAACATAAGATCAGAAAAATAATCATTTCTGATTGAATCATAGACTTGAATAAACAACTTTTTGATGCTTAACTGCCGATTTAAGTTTAATATGACCTTTATAATTTACAATCCATATTGGATTCATCTCTATGCTGTCTTGTTCCCACCATCTATTGGTAAACCTATCATAAAACATATTCTAAAACAATTATTATAAACTGAACACTTATTAAACATTTTTATAAAAATTAATTCTTAGGTGGCGGCCTAAATACACCAACTACAACAGCGTGGTCTCTTTCATAAGGTTCCAGTGTGATCTGTTCTTGAGGTTTCAACTTATCAGATTGTAATTTTTTAACTTCTGCAGCAAATACAGCTTCAGGTTGAGCGGTGGAATCTATACAAGATGCTTTAATAGAAATAACAAAATGTCCATTATTCTTTAAGAAATACTGAGCATTCAATGCCACTATTCGCGCTTGATCAGGTTGAGCTACATCGGCAAATATTGTGTCAACCATTCCTACCAGCATTCGGTATTTATGGGGATGTCTAGCATCTTCAATTATGGGTATTATGTTTGTACGTTTTTTAGCAACATTTATTAAATCTCTGCCTGATCTATGTGAAAATTCGACAGCATATACTAAGCCTTCTGGGCCAACAACATCGGAAACATGGGATACTGTGGTTCCTGAAGCAGCACCTAAGTAGAGAACCTTGCTACCAGGAGGCATGTGTATTTGATCTACTCCACCCAATATGGCAGCAGCCAATTTACTTCTGAAAGGATTCCATACTCTATATTCTGTTTTGTTGCCCTCATTCTAAAAATAAAATTTTATGTACAGTGAAAAAAGATGTCAAACTAAAATAATTGTCTTCAACACTTCTAATGACATAATAGCAATAGGTTTAACTCTATTATAAAATTAATCTAATTAAATTTTGATAAGTTAACATATGTCCACTTGTTTATTCATTTTCAATATTGTGAACACAATAAACAAACAAACATGAAAAGTAATCAACAAAATAATATTAAAAACATACCTCTACTGATATCCTCTTTTCGCCATAAACTTCTGATCCAGGAACAAGATTAAGTGTGACTAGAGCATCTTCTTTACCTCTAGCGATAAAAACTCCTTCATGTCTATGAGGCTCAATAACAACAGTTTTTCCACCTTTGAAACCTCCTCCACCACCTCCTCGTCCACCGCGGCCTCCGCCTCCTCTACCACCTCTGCCTCCGCCTCCTCTTCCACCAAAACCACCTCTTCCTCCTCGGCCACCGCCACGGTCACCAAAACTTCCTCGATCACCAAATCCTCCTCGACCTCCTCCACGGCCACCTCCGAAGCCACCGCGTCCTCCGCCTCCACCACGTCCACCTCCAAAGCCTCCACGACCTCCTCCTCTACCGCCTCCTCGACCACCAGGAGAAAATTCTACAAAGAATGCATTTACATTATTACAACCTTATATTGAATTATTGCTAGATAAAATGGTTTACTATTAAATAATTCAAATATAAACATACCTGGTTTTCCCATAATTATACAATAAAATCTAAAAATTCAATATCAACTTATTCCAAAGGACCACGTGCAAACAACAGCATCAGCTATTAACAAACATAACCTCACTAAGAATGGGTTACATGGTTACATCTTCTTTTTTTCTAATGTCTAATTTATTAATTGCTGCCTGGTAAATGAAAAGTGGAGGCCGTTGTATACTCTTCCACAAGTCACAAAACTTCAATTCCAAAAGGAATACGGTGATCATTGTTAAAAATACACAATTCCAGTTGTGTGATGGAAAAGGTATTTTGATTATCATAAATACACTATTTCATTCTTTGTGTCTGCTACATGTGGTTAGTGCAGCAGGTGGTCTATACTACACTCGTTTAAAAAAATAAGCAGAAGACTCCAACCGGAAAGCCAAAATGGCAACGATTCATATACATAGCGGGAAAAATAATTTAGATTGTAATAAACAAATTAGCAATGTTCAAAGTTTACCATTTAAAATTCATGCAGACTGTGATGCCAAGGTTGAAAAATATTTCAATAAAAATATCTATACTAGCGAAGATGGAAGTAAGTACAGATCAACTATTATTTTCCCGATAACTTGTTCTCTATTATTTTTTTTTTCCAGTGATGAATGCTTCCTTTAGAGGATATCCACTGAATGGAAAAGTAATAGATTTACCAGAAGGATATACTGGATTTGTTTTACACGAAAGCTTACGACCTGAAACTGACAAATGTGAAAGAAAATTTTATGTAACCAACAAGTTTTCAAAATTAACACACTGGAATTGGGATAAAGAACCTAGTGATAATGATGTTATAACACAAGCACTTCAATGGATTGATATAGCGGAAGCTGTAAGATTTCTAAATAACTTATTTGTAAATCATAATTTAGTGAATAGACTTTTGGGGATATAAGCAAAATATTAGATTAATTATAATTCTCCCTTCAATGAATACAATATTTACAATGTGTACTTTATTTTTCAGTTACACAGCCCAATCATGGAGGAATGATAGAAAATGAACAAATAACAGTGTTTTTATTATATTTAAAATGTGCCTTTTTAATATATACAGTATGTTCTATTTTACTGCTTAGGTCACTAACTCACATTTAATGTAAATCGGCGAAAAAATATTTTATTGTATGACGTTCTAACAATATTTTGTCTAGTAGGAATGGGATCCAGTTAAAGCATTTTTTAGATTTAGATATTTTTATTACTGTTATATAAAATGCATTACAGACCAAATATACAATTATTTAAATTACTTATAAATTAAGCATTTTATTGTTAATATTTTACAGCTTCATAATAGTATTAGGCATTTGTTGACAAAAAATGGAAAGTAGCTTATTGTTGATTTCAGAGAGATGTTAAAAAACAACTAAATATCAGTAGGAATCTGCTAAGAATCATTAAAGATTATCTACTACCATGTCATGTCTCGTAAATGACCAAATAGGGCAGCATCAACAGGGATCTCAGCTGCAGAGTTTGTTGCATGGAGATTGAAACTGGAAACCACATATTTTCCGACTGTGAGGCACTGGGCTCAACGAAATAAACAATTTTTGGAAGTTCAGATGAAATACAAGGTGTAGAAATCCAGTGTTATTATATTGTTTACTCAACGGTATGGGGTAAGTACACTTAATGTGAGAGTAAAATACAATAGGCTTCAGTCTACAGTGCTCCCGACACGAGGATGTCTCAATCATCTCTTCTATTATCTACTTGTAACAGTTTCCGTTCATTTAGGGCAGACCGTGAAGTTTATTAGTTTTAGTCACTATTATTTTAAGAAATTAATGTAAGGAATTGGAATGAAACAATATTGTTTGTTTTTCTTTATTATGCTTGAAAGGTGTATAAATAAAATATTTATGACTAGATAATTATCAACTTTTAAAAAAATTGTAGATACATATAAATCAATGTATAATACTTTTACCACACAGAGAATTTTCGGTAGCACGACAACCAAATAAAAATAACAACAATTTTTGAAATAATCACTAGAAAAGTAATCGATTACAATTTCATTGATTATTATTTGATTGTAAAGTTACCAATAAAGAAATTCAGATCACTGAAATTATGCGTTTTAAAATGGTATCACGACATACATGACATTGCTAGTCCTAGTTTATTGAGTATATCTATTGAGAACTATTTTAAAATTTGGCAAATGCAAAAAATGGCAGGTTTTTGTTCAGGGTGTATAAATATCTAAAGTTTGTTCGAAATACCAAATGCAATCTGCCTCAAATTATAAAAAATATCATCTAATTTTCACATTACAACAAATTACACTTATAATCAAATAAATATAAAATATATTTTAAATAAAAACAAGTTTATTATACAGTATTTCAATATAGACTATTATTTGAAGTTCCATCACATAGAGTAATACATATTCAATGATTTTGCAGTTTAATAACTGTTTTTCAGTCGTCTTGGTTGCACACAAACGTTTTTCCAACTCCTTCCATGTTTTAAAACCTCTCTAATTATTTATTTCTCTATGTTCCATCCTTAAAACTGTAGTATACAAATAGTCACCACAAAAAGTGCTTGAAATGTCAAATATGAGGATTTACACTGTATAATAAAATTATATTTGCTTAAATTAGAATACCCAACAAATATAATGGAGATGAATAAACCATTTTTCATCTTATTGATACGTAAAAAATGTGATGGAGAGTAGATAAGCAAAGGGAATTCTGGAGCAGCAATGGCGTTCGTCAAAAGGGGTCTGTGGAAATTAGCTAATAAATAGTGTGCTGTGAGGTGACGTAAGCGCGAGTGGAATACGCCGGAAAGATATACGGGGGGTATGGTTGTGAATATGTTAGGTGCAAAAAGGGAATTAGAATTATTGGTCGCATTGGACAAATTGCACTGTGATGGTTGTGTGACGTAGATTTTCGACATATGGTCATACGTAGTAACAAGTGGTTTAGAACAAATGTATAACTATTCTGTATGCTAAAGCCATTTTCGCATCGAACATATTCACAACTATACTCTTCCTCTTTCCGACGTACTACCTGTCGCGTTTACATTACAGCACACTATTTATTTCCAATTTCCATAGCCCCTTTTTGACGAACGCCACTGCTGCTCCAGAATCCATTTCGCTTAGCTACTATGGAGTGTATAAAGTAGTGCTAATTTGAGCATAAAAGAGCACCTTAAATATTGAATGATTATTTACACAGGATACTTTGTTTATAAAAAGTATAACCTCATACAAAGTATACATAGGTACGTACCTTAGAGATAAGTTTAGTTAGATTAGATTTGGTCTATTCCACGAAGATCTTTTAAGATCTGTAATGGTCTTCTGAATCTAGACTATATAGAGACTGAAGCTTTTATATACAAAACACCGTACTTTAGCCAGGCTTTGTCTGACAACTCCATTAGCCTCCATATACCAGATTGCCTCAGCCTGTATAGTCAGCACTTTGCGTTCGACTTATATGCTGTCAACTTTGAAGTAGTCTGTGTGTTCAGTTAGAAATGAACAAGTCTATTATGGTTTACTAGTTTCTGTGAGCAGGTTCAGATAAAATATTGTGGTAAGGAAACTCTTTGAGGTCCACCTTAACAATCATTATTGATTTGAGATATGTTTGAAATCATTGTCGATGGTGAATAATAGTAAAATGGACTACAATCTTTAAACGTAATTCATCTCCAAGGTACTAATAATTGATATTAACCAAAATATTACACTAATAATGTCCGTATGCACCGTTTCCACTTGAACTAGTTAATAATATTGAATTGGTATGCACCATTGATTCTATGGAAGTTAAATGCACAATATTGTAGGTTTTACTTTAAACTGTTCTTTTTGACACTTGGGTAACTTATGTCAATGTCTTATGAAAGGTTGGTTTGATTCGATGAGGTGACTGTCAAGAAAAAGTTGTTGATTTAAACTGTTGCACGTTTTTTTAATGAAACAAAAAAATTCCTAAATTTGTCGATATTGTCAAACTTCTTTCAGGTTTAACTAAACTTAAACCTTGTTCAGTGCATACCAAAGCAACATTTGACTATTTAAACCAGTTTAATTAAACGGGTTTAGCAGTGCATACGGCCATAAGTAATCTTTATTGGTTTTTAGAAATACTGTTATTTACATTAGTCAATATAAAAAAACTGGATATGGATGATTAAGATCAGTTTATATAAGAGGTTTCAAATATATACCGGAACAAACATAATTTTGATCAGGCAAAAGTTTAGTAGTTTCAGAAGTGATGAAATATTTAACTTGGAAAGTGATTTTGCCAAAATTTGAAGAGATAATAAAAAAAAATGATTCAAGTAATTTTAATCTATGGTCCAGATGTTGAGGAGTCAATACTATATCTACAACAACTCGACTTGTACATAAAGAGCTTGGAAACAAAAGGAGCTCCAAGTTCAACAATAAACTGCTGGTAAATCAAAAACACAATTGATTGTCAGGAAAAACTAACAAGGGATTAGAATTCAAAATTAAAAGGAAACATTTCAGTATTTTCAGATGGTTCTGTCATAAAGACTGGCATATATTATACTTCGAAAGCTTAAATATACAGGGTGTCCCACGACGAGTTAAAACTATCTGTATATGGCAAAATACTTATAGTAAAATCATGAAAATTTCTACGTTTGGGTTTTCGGATACAATAAAATATTTTCAAAGATGGTAGAACCGGAAGTCGACTGTAACTTTGTTATTTTGAATGGAACACCCTGTATATTAATACATTTTTAAAATTCACGTAAAATTTTAGTATACTTTTGCCTGAAAACTTTTTTCGAAAAATGCATACTTTTTGAGTTATTAATTTTTTGTAAAAAATTTGACCGTTGCAGAACCTTACAAATTATTTTTTTATGAAGATACCCTTAAAGATATGAAAATTGTTTCTGTTCGGCTGCTTTTAGCAAGGTCAGACGTATTTGAATCTATGTTGAAAAATTTTTCATTTTATACGGGGTGTGTATAAAAAGTGTTCAAAGTTTAACTTCATAAATATCAAATTTCTCCATTTTTTTAAATAGAACCACCCGGTTTTTTCTATTTTAATGCATTCAGGGATAAAAAATAAGGCAAATTCATGTATACTTTCCTATACCTAAACCTTACTGCTATCCAGATATTAAATGCTTTCTGTACATTTTTAGAGATGCGCGTGTGGTCTAAATTTTAATTTGACCCGTTGATACAAGCACTAAGAAATGAAAAAGATTATGTAAATTTGCTTTTAATACATGGTGAATGTGACAAAGTTGTTACAAGAACATGTACTTTATTTGCTGCAAGATATCCAGATAGACCACGACTGTTAAAAGAATCCTCAACAATTTGAAGCTATACGGTTCATTTGAAGCAAAAGTTAATCGAATTAAACCAGTTATTGACAATAATAATGCCAAAATTAATATTGTTGCTTATTTTACTGCTTATCCAGGGTGGTTCTATTTAAAAAAATAAAGAAATTTGATATTTATGAAGTTGAACTTTGAACACTTTTTATACACACCCTGTATAAAATTAAAAATTCTCCAACATAGATTCAAATTTGTCAGACTTTGCTAAAAGCAACCGAACAGAAACCATTTTTATATATTTAAGGATATCCACGTAAAAAAATTATTTATAAGGGTCTGCAACGGTCAAATTTTTTATAAAAAAATTAATAACTCAAAAAATATGAATTTTTCGAAAACAATTTTCAGACAAAAGTATACTAAAATATTACGTAGATTTTAAAAATGTATTAATATATCACAATATTTGAAATTTTGACACCAAATTCAAGTCCACAAAGAGGTCGTAACGTAATTTTTTCCCGATTTTATTGATAAAATATACATTTTTTTTCTTTTATAAACTGATCCGATGAGAATTAAACCTAATCTCACATTTTTCCTACTACCTAGTTCGTATCTTCGTCCCCCCTTCTTTGTTCCATCCTAAGTCTTTTCTGATTCTCTTGTTTTATAAACAAGCTCAGTCTATCCAATAAAAATTGCTTATCGTGACCTTCGAGAACCAACTGATTCTTCAAAACAGCCACCAAATGTCTATTAGCGGAATTAACTCCCATATAATAATAAAGAAAAAGCGTTAAGACTATAATACACGGTACGGCAAATCCAGCGGTACCCAAAAAGAAAATAATACTTTGTATCCACTGGGGAGTTTTCAAAAACAAACTTACAGCCAAGTTCCATACGGATGGTTGATCCCTAAACGGCCCGCAAGACTTTGACGGGTACAGATAGGAAAAAGAGAAACCCAAAGGAAGAGCAGCGAACGCAAAAGAGATTAAAAGAACAAACATAAACATGGAATTCGATCTGGACGCTCGGTATATTATCGGACTCGGTTTGCAGTTATAAACGCAAGCGAATTTTTTAATATAGAAGATGAAAAAGAACATACCGGTACCCATTAAAGAAACAAGAGGAGTGTAGAAAATACCGAACCAAATCAAAGTTTGAGTGTAAACAACATCCAAAGCGTGTCTGGGCAACTGAAAAGTTTGTTCGCACAAAAATTTAGTGACTTTATTACCAACGTGACGGGCTAAAAGTGCTCTCGGTGCGTTTATAATAAACGTAATTAGAATTTGTCTAGCGAAATCGGTTAATAATAACTTGTAGATTTGTTGTCCTACGTAAGACTCCCAACAAAGGGGAACCGTCGGGCAGCGAACGCAACTGTTTTGGCTTTCCGTGCTACAATTATTAATCTTCGACCAAAGAGAAGCGTACAAGACTATCAAAGCGGAGAGTCGTAAAAATACTGTACGTATAAGAGAAAATTTAAGCTCCGTTAGAGGTTTGTATTTTTCAAAGGAAATTAAGAAATTAAAAAATATAGGAACAACTATATTCATCCCGATAATCGTTAGGGAAGGTAAAAATTCGAAAAAAAGATTGGCAAAACTGCCATCGTTATCGATAATTTGTTCCGTCGAAAAATAAAACACTTTATAAATAACCCCCCCGCAAAAAGCTAAAATAGACAAAACCACCGTATTTACGATAAACCTGCAAAAATAGATTTTGTATTTTTCTTGGGTAGTTCTACTTTGTATCTCCTCGTTTAATTTTTCGGTTTCTACGTTCGCTTTAAGTTCGTTATAAATTAATTTTTGTTTTATTTTCGCGGCTTTTTCATTGTCTATACAAAAATCCCAACCGCCGAAAACTAAGCTGCAATAATGGTAGAATTGTCCTTCTCCTTCTATGAGTCGTTCTCGAAAACCGTGAGCTGCTGAAGTTAATATGGAAAAAACGGAAAAACCGAAACATAGAATAACCACGAACATGTAAGCCACTGGAACGTTGTAGTACATCGTAAAACCGGCGAGTGTGTATTCCAGAGTTTCGTTGGTGTAAAAACCGTAGAACAATAAAGTTTTTTCTAAAAACCCTGTACCTTGAACGAAATCTATGAAGAAATGATTACCGGAAACGGTTTCGTTGAAGTAATGTTGTACGCAACACGTTTCCGTGGAATTTGGACACGATATATTTTTATTAAAATCCAATAGAATCGTTGGTAGGTTAATGTATAAAAATACTAAACTAAAAATGAACAAATTTAGTATAAACAACCATCTTACGAATAAAAAATATGCTACTATCCCCGTGCCGAAGTTGCCTTCTATGTATTTCAATGAACCTCTCCACAGTTCCAAGTTTTGTAGTAAAGATTCCTGTAGTCGGGATTTAAGGTGACCCCACATTTTTCTTCTTTTCCATTTGAATTGCTCGTAGCCTTGCAGTCGCAAATTCGGCTCGTTCTAAAACAGATATAAATAAATTGATGATTTTCCACGCTAACTACTCCAGTATATCGATAGTTTTAATAAATATGTCGTAAAAGCCCGACCTTTGGAATATTAGTCATAACGATTATTTCTATTAAGTTTACAGAAGTTTTGAATATTGTTGTTGACGTAAATAACAGTCACTTGATGGTAAAGCTCCACCGTTTCTACTGTATCTGATTTCAACAGCTTATAACTTTTATACGTCTAATTATAAATTAATTAAAGTTTTAATGTATGTTTGGTTAGCTATTTATATCGCTATAAAATCGTTCGTAGATCCGACAATCTTTACTCTTCACTTTCGGGTACTCCTGTATACAGAATATCATAGACACTACCCTACTGATTTTTTTCCATATTCCCTCGTATTCTGAGAATGCGGATTTCAAATTTCAGCTCAAAATTCCTATTACTATCGACTCTACAATTTTTTGACTTGGAGCGTGTACGTGCGGTTATAATCTAACCTAACTTTTTTAGATTCAAAATTTCTTATTTATATGGAAAACAACTAATTCATGAAAATCTTTGTCAGAGCTTGGCAAATGGAGCCATATTTTTCTTGTTTGTTTGCTATTTGGTAATCTTATTACATTCCATTTATTTCTCATGGAAAAAGTAAGGGGCGCAATAGATCTTTTAGGTCTCAGTGAATGTCACCCCATCATACACACATATATTTCATTTGAACTTTGGGAGGTTTTGTTGTGAATGCCAGGAGCCAGGAACCGTTTCACGTTAAAATAATTTTACTCACAACTATATGTAATACTGAACTAAAAATTTTTTTTGTATAAATTTTTAATAAGCAATAATTTTAGGACTGTATAAATTCACTTTAACAAAAAGGTATGTAGCACTAGTGACTAAAAACAGAACGGTAATGGTAATTGGACTTGAGATAAATACACATAAAACCAAATTATTAAGACTCAACAAGAATTGTGAACAAAAAAAAAAGGAAAATTGGAAGATATATGAATTTGAAGAAGTGGATAGAGTTAAATATCTGGAAATAACAATAAGTAGTGATGGAGACTGAGATAATGGAAAATAAGAATATATAATGCAATAATTAAACCGGTGATGATGTATGGGGCAGAAACATTAACTATGAATAAAAAACAACAAGAGAACATGAGAATACAGGAACAAAAAATACTAAGAACAATATTAGGACCAAAAAAAATAGGTGAAGAATATAAAAGAGAAAAATTAAGGAGTTTAAAATGGTTGGGACACATATGGAGAGCAGGTAAGAGAGCAATAATATACTCAATGGTAGAGTGGAAGCCTTTTAGTAAGAGAAGAAGGGGAGACCCAGGATAAATTGGTTGCAGGAGGTAGTAGGTGATCTCAAGACAATGAGAATTAAACACTGGGAAGAGAAAAGTCAGGACAGGAAGCAAAGGCTACAAATAGTAGAAAAAATATGAAAAAGTAAATATTGCAAAAGGATCTAGAAAGCTCGTAAGAGCGGCGCTACTCCTACGGGAGTGTTAAGCCACTATATATATATATGTAGGTATCATATTAAAAAAGTAATAATTGTCGCTGATCAAATAAATTTTTTTATTGTGACACATATATTGTGAATTAGTTTTATCATTTAATACTGAATATTTTTAACAAATATTGATATACAATTATTATAGATAACGCTAGAGTACTTATAAACTCTCTATTGTCATTGTGATCAAATAAATCCATTAGGAAGTAAACGTCGGCGTTGATAAAGAGTTTAATGTCAAAAACAAACCGACAGAAAAAACATTTTGAAGAGAATCCCAAGTTATATGTTTACAATGACGGGAAAATAAAATATATGAACCATGTTTATTATCCACATTCTAATTAAAACGTTTTCGACCTCAAAGAAAATGATTTCCTGTAGATAACGACTTCCTGGCGTCCTTGTATAATAATTCAAGTGTAATTATTTGATTTTTTTTAAATTGTAAATTAAAGAAATAATTAATAATAATAATAATAATAAATAAGCTGACAGATAAGATACAATATTGAATTTGTTTTTTTTTAATGTTCAACTTTTAATAAATCAATCAGATTATATATCAAAATTGTAAAAATGAATAATCTGACTTGATATAAATTTTTGATGACTTACTAAAATTTTAGACTTCATTTCTTTTTTCTTGGACATTGGAATGGGTAAAGATTTAATCAGCATAATTTCCTCCCAGGCAGTTTGTTCGTTCGATCTCATTTCAGATAGATCAGGTAGCATGGAAACCTGTAAAAAATAAATAAATAATACTATAGCGGCCAGTATTAAAACGTTGTACTGAAAGTACCTGAACTTCTCCAGCTGTAGATGTTCTACGATGAACTGTAGATTCTCTACGAGATCTTGTGGCAGTTTGTCGCCGGATTGTTCTATTATTTGTTCGGTAATCATTTGTCTTGATGCGAATTGTAGCAGCAGCTTGAAAAATAATACAATTGATGAGTCAAACTTCGTTAATACTATGTTTACCCATATCCACATACATGGATACTTCAAAGAATAAAAAAGTACTTTCCAAGAGTATAATATCAATTAAATGTTATGTAGCTAAATTAATTGTTATTCTTTATAAATAGAATGCCCTAAAATAATATTTTTATGAGTTTTTATTTATTTTTACCTGTCCTGTTGCCTGACAAAAATTTTTTTATAGTATTTTGATTTTGGAAGTAAATTTGACAGTATTTGAAGATAAAAAATTGTTTTTTTCGTAAAACTAAGTTGACCAGTCGATTTCTCGTCCCACAATCCCCATTTTACAAATTTGAATACGAAAAATAATTGTAATTTTAACACTAAATCTGATATGACGAAATTATTATATAAAAAATAATTAACTTACACATTTTTCTTGACCTTCACTATGAGGATATAATTATTTAGAAATAATTACAACTATTAAGTTGGTTTTAATGATGCCTAACCTATATATTTTTTGCTTATAAACAAAAAAACACACAAACACATTCTTGCAAACATGCAGGTTGTTAGAAAACTATTTACAATTTGGCATTTGAAAACGTTTAGTTAAATGATGATGAAAATATGATTTTATATGTTAATTGTCATACAATAAAAACTATGCATAAAATTGTTAAGCTATTTGCGAATTAACTTGTACAAACAAAATATTTTATATTTACTTCGGATTAAATTAATTATCCCAAATGAAATTTCTACGATTACTAATCTACTGGGATTTCCGGTGAATACGATATACGATTCATACTCCAAACAAAGCATTTTTTTAGTTATTATACTGATGAAATTAGATCCTAGATTATTGGGAACTATTTGAAAGTACAGTGGACCCCCGGTAATATCATGTCTATTATGTATTATTGAATATTTTTTTGACAATCTTCGCTAATGTATAGCAAAGTATAACATATAAGATATTATCATTGAATCTGTAATTTGTTGGATTACAAGGTACTCTTTTGTAAAAAATTCTGGATTATAGGGGGTCTTATAGGCAATACTCTATAATCCGACAAATTTGATAGTTCAACACTGCCCTGCAAAACGTTTGTCGGATTACCGGGGGTCCACTAGTAGATTAGTTTGAAATCATAATATGAGCATTAGATTTTTTGGAAAGACATTTTATGTCATAAAAAAACTTACTCCTTCCACTTTTCTGTTTTTCATTTTTGCAGTTTCTACTGAATACCAAGCATAATATACAACATATACACATTCTATAGGCAATAAAATGTTTTCAATGCAGTTAACACTTTTCATTGTTCTGTAAAAGCTACCTATGTATTGAATAATATAAATCATATTGAATGAAAATCAAACAATAAGTCATTAAAAATAAACAATTATATATATTTAATTGCAAAAATTATATTAAAAAATAAAATGCTCAATATATATTCTAACCATTTTTCAAGACACATTTCATGATGTCAAATAGTCCAAAATTTAACATACAATAAATAATCCTGAGATTATTAAGCAGATGTCAATGTTGGGATTAATGTTCTTTACTAATAAACTTCAACATTTCCTGTGTAATAAAACAATTAGTGAATCCATTAAACATTAATATTTATTTGATGTTTTTAAAATTAATGTATATCTTGTCATTTTGCTAATTGTATTTAATAAAAAAATACCAAATAAAAGACTGGTATTTCGCGACAAAATTAATCTAGAACGATTGTTAATAAATAAGGAAAAATATGCTACGTACTCACCTCCTCTGTTAAGTTTACTAGGTAACAGTGTATGTAAGTGTTTTGGGTCTTTTTGTAGAGCCTCAATTTCTGAATCGGCAGGGTAGCTTTCTTGATAAAACTCGGATCCTGCTTCTTCCCACCCCTGTGATCGGGTAGTTTTCTTCCTGTTTGCTCCCCCGGACATATTTATAGTTCCGGCTTATTTTTTGAATGACCGTATAACTATATTCATAACTAGAAGACACTTAAAAGAACGGGAGAATAAAGGCTATCTTTTTAATTACATCTGATAAACTGATGCGATGTTCTTTAATTATCTTAACTTCTAGTAAACATTTTATCAGTAGATTGGAATAAATTTTGATTATAAAATTAGATGCTGATATGACTCAAGACGACATCAGGAAATAAATGAAATGAATATAACAGTAAACATTATCAGTATCAATGATCAACTGATCGGTGTCATCAAAGGTCAGAACAAAGATAATATGATAATTTGCATCTCATGTGGGTCTGTTTTATGTTCCAAGGACACTCTTCTTCCACAATAATTATTGATTAATTTGAAAGTAGTGACTGAACAAACAGAGGTGAACTAGATATTTATTGATTTACAATTAGTATTCAAACTGATTAGAAGTTTGAATTATAAACGGCTGGGTAAAATGTAGAGCTCTATATAAATTATTGAATTAATTTGTTTTAATGATACGATACGTATACGTGAAGATCATGGTGCATGTGGCTAGTAATTGAACAGGGCCTACAGCTTAAAATTCCGTGTGGTCGGTTTAACACTTCACGCATTTACCAAAACATAACCATAGAATAATACTTGAACATAACAAATATTTTATTCAAATTATGCCACCTAATAAATTAAAACTGCATAAAACGACTGGAAAAAATGCACCAAAATTACAAAAACCGGAAAATCCACCGGCATCTCAAGCCAGTTCATCAAGTGTAGAAATAGCAAACCAAGAAAAATTTGAATTGGAGTTGTGCTGGTGTGTCCAACAGTTACAAAAAGCTTTAAATTCAGGAAAACTGAACAACAAACAAGGTACCTATATCTTTTTAAAAAGTATTTTATTTAATAATATATATTGTTTCAGTCCAAGATCACACCAAATCATTAAATATTTTAATGAGTAATACTGCTCCCATAATTAAGAAGAGGCAGATAATGAGAATGGCATTTGGAGATTACAGAGAAAAAATGGCCGCAGAGGAAAAGAAAGTGTCAAAAAGTAAAAGTTTAAATAATGTACTCACCTCAAAATTTATAACTTTTCAATTTTAGGCGCTGCTAATATGATACTGAAACCAGCAGCAATTAATAAAAAAACTATGTTTTTTAAAAAAAGTGTGTTTTCATCAAGCTTAGACAATAGTTTTAAATTCAATTTCAATATAGATGACAATCATGTAAGTGAAGAAATAGCAAATAATATTACTAGTGATGAAAGGTGTCACGAACAGAATGTGGCAAATCATGCTGAAAACTTTCATTTTGTACCTTCAAATAATAGTTTTAGGTTTGATTTCAACTCAGAAAATGAATGATTTTTAAGGTAACAATATTTATTTAATTTCAATAATTACTCGGTATTCATTTTAAGACATGAATAAATACAATTTTTTTACTTATTCCTGGTACGTAGACCGATAATATAATAATTAGGTAAAGTGAAGAACATAAATTACTTACAGCATCTTCATTGTAAATATATAAATCTATGGAAAAATAAAACAACTTTTATGTTAGTAAAATATATTATAAAAAATTATTTGTTTGATATAAATTGAATTTTTCTGCTTAACCTATTAGTTATATAGGCTGGATAATACAAATTTAGCACCATTTTAGCCTCTCTTATCATATGTTCAACATTTTGAAGAAAAGCCCTAAAAAAATATGTAATTTGAATTATTGTTTCAAACGCCTGATAATGATACTCACTTTAAATTGGTACAATTTTTAGGATTCCCATTTTGAAGGCAGTGCAAAATCGCTAACGCCGCCTCGTAAAGTTTTGTACCAATACCTCTCGAATTGTTACCTCTTCTAGCTTTTTCATTCTCCAACCATAAATGAAAATATTTAAACATATTTTCGGCATTTCCTGTAAAATAATTTCAAAAGTGATATCAATTTGGAAAATTAAAAACGTTCAAAAGAAATTTCAACTGCACAACTTCTTTCCCTTCTGCATGCTTTACAAATGAGTCACGATTCTTCAATTATAATGTAGATTGAAGATTTTAGATATTTATTGGGTTTTTAAAGAAATATTTTAAACTTACCTGATTCCACATAGTAACTATAAAGCCTGTAGTAAACTTCTTCGAAATCCTTGTGGTGTTTGTAAAGAATCTTCTCTCTTATTTTCAAACATTTGATTAATAGTTCAAGTTGGTTGATATCGTCATCTGGAAAAAATGCAAGTTACAGCAAATGTAAGATGTCTGTAGATACTTACTTTGTAGATATTTCTGAGCCTCGTTATTAATTTTTCTGAATGGTTTTATGGAATATTTCTCCCCGCAATTTAAGCAAAAACCAAATGAAGCATTTTGCAACTCGGGTATTAAACCTTTACACTTTGGACATAAATAACTGTCCAGCATTTCCTGAAAACAAAAATCAACATTAAACGAATCAAAATTTGTTGATGAACTATGTTCGACACTTACCACTTCTTTTAGAGGATCGCAACAAATTACACATTTACATTCGAAGTGATATAAGGTCCTGCAAGCTATTTGCCGTTGTTCTTTATTCATTCCGCGATAATCAATCCCGTAACAATTAAATACTTCTGCATTTTCTTGTATATCTTCCAAAGCTTTTACAATAACTGTATCACAGATAAAGCTAAAAGAAATATATGACAGTAAAACGACAAACGACAGCTGTCAAAATGACTATACTTACAAATTCGTTACATTTGGTCGGCATGAGTGATTCATGATGCTGACAGACGGAAACATTCCACAAGCGATCGTAATTAAAATATCTGGAAAAAGCAAATCCGTAGACGAATACGTCCAATGTTCAATAATGCTTGAATTACACGATAGCTGAGCGATATGTTTGGTTATTAAACCTCCTATGTATTGGACAAGTACACTAAGATCGTTTCGAGGACAATTTTTTTGTTTAAGAAACCACGCGAAAAAATCCGTGTATTTCTTTAAATACGTCACTACTATGGCTGCCATCTGTAATGAAAATAGTTTATTTTGTGACTTCGCGGAGACTTGGCACAGAATAACCTACTCGCGTGGGTTATTCTGTGCTTTTAGTGTCACTACACTTGTCAAATAGAGATAAACCTGCGCATGCGTAGGCCCGCCCTAAGGCGTGAAATGAACACTTGTGCACTTACCAAAATGTAAGGCGCTGCATTTTTCCCTTTATAAATATTGGATACTAATCTATTAAAATATGGATAATTGTCAATTTTATCACCAAATTTTTTCAAATCTTCTCTACAATCACCTTTTATTGTTTGAAAACCAGACTTTACTCCCTTTAGAACCGCTTTGAAGGCGGGAAATGCTATGCCTAAATCGTACCAAATGTTACCTTGCATTCCTTTGCACTCCCATTTGTGACATTCATTCCAGGAAGTCGTCCTACATTTTTCATTGCAATATACACATAGTGTACAATTAGCACATCTGGAAACAAAAAATAAGAACATTTTCTTAAACATTTCTCAATAAAACCAAGTGGGTCAACCAAGCTTACAACTGATTTTCATTTTGTTAAGAAATAGCAGAATAATTTTCAAGGTCATTTGGTAGATCTTGACCTAAAGTTAATGCTGCTGCTAGACCAAGGTTCGTAGACCATTTGAAACCTGTCAAAATTTAATTAAACTGTCAGATTGAGTCTCGCGTTAACCTCCGAGTGTTATAGACGTTCGAAAGTTAGCACGTGAACACGATTTCAAAATTAGCGTGAGTGATCCTATTATAGGTTCTAACCGCAACTAGAAACTGTCAGAATAGATAAGAGAATAACTGGTCATAACAAACAAACGAGTTTACTCTCGCGTAATTCCTATCACTGATTGCGGTTGGAACCATAGAGATAATACACAGAGTAGGCATGCCATAGGGGCTCGTGTAAGCGTAACCAGTTTGGTATAGCGCATGCAATCGTATGTATAACATTCAGCTTAGTCTCCGCGCATGTGCATCACGCAATGTTAGAGAGAGACAGCATCACCAATTTCATTCGCCATCTCTTTTTATTGCGTGGACACTTCCGACTATAGATTGTCACTCTATGTTTATTATCTCTATGGTTGGAACAGACCTAATATTACTCCAATCTTATGTTAAATCCAGATTAGTGTGTTCGCGGGTGCAATTCAGAACCAGTTCAGGAACTATTCGCATATACTTTTTAAAAACTGGCGTTGTTAAATAATTCTGAATTGTTTGTAATTAACAAGGTTAAAAACGCCTTCTGGCGTTACAGATTCCATTCTCCCACTTCCATAACATATTTACACTTTCCATAAAAAACAAATTTGACAGTTCAAAACAAAAATGTTACCATTGCGCATGTTTCCAAATTTCAGAACTGTCTGTACTCGCTATCCAGCAAGAATCGTTTGAATCAGTTCTATGATTTTGGTAAGATCTGATAGTTCGGTTTTCGTTAGGGTTCTGAGAGATCTGTAGTTCTGTGATCGAGAAAATTTTATGCGCTCTAGACAATTCAGAGTTAATTCCGAACTGGTTTCGATTGTAACCCGCGAACATAGATATAAATATTAATCTACTATACTTATATAAGGGCATGATTATAGGAAAATTCATGTTTTAGATTTATTGATAAATAATTAAATGTATTGTTTACTTACGGAACACTGCTGATGATATCTTTCAAGCAACTATAACACTTGAACGAGTAAAATTCCTTATTTTCTTTAAATACAGGAGCGAATATAAAAGCTTTTTCCACAAACAAGACATCGCCTTTACTAATATTCTTTGTTGCTATGACATGTCTACCTCGCGTTTTATCATATCTAAAAATTTCAAGTTTTAATGTTTACAAAGTAGTGATAGTAAAGTTGAATCCTAACCCCATTTTTATTTTTGAAGAAGCGTAAGCAAAATTATCGTTTTCTCCTTCGCTAAATTCTGGAAGATCGTTGAGATTATCCCTTTGTATTTCTACGGTGTTGCATTTTAATTTGGATTTTTTTATTTGTTCTAATTTTTCCAAATGTTTATCTAAAAAATTTATAATTGTTTAAATATCTTCTGTATGTTGTTTGTATAGTTTGGCAAGTTTATCTGAAGCCGTGAAAGGAATGCAGTCGAAAACATTCGATGTTGCCACGTTTAACTATGAAAAAGATAAAGTGCTAAGTATGTATTGATAATAATTAGAAATTGGACTATTTATTATTAACAATATGATTGAACGTTAATTCTTCAATGTGCTTGTTTTCTTGGATTTTGTCTATTAACATTATTTTTTCAATTTATGAATATTAAAAGATGAACACTTTTCCAAATTTGTTATGGACTTTTGCAAGCTCTGGCAGCATTGTGCAAAAACCATAATTTTCACGCCCTCCGAACTAACTCAATTGGTGAAATTTATCGAAAGGCCTTAGTTGCTAAGCGACCAGCTGACTTCCTATTGGCAAGCGCGTGCGCGTGTTCTCCCCTCTCACTTTGTCGATTGACTGACATTGATTATCCAGTGGCGTTGATATTATCAGTGTCAGATTTTGAACTATTTCGTATCCACATTGAATTAAAGTCCGATTCTTAACATTATTTGTTTTTAACAAATACTGTGTTTTGAAAAATACATTACCTTTAAAGCAAAGCAAAAATCAGTTTCTTGATATATAATAATTATTATTTTTAATACTTTTATAAAAATAGGTACCGTACGCCATTGGTACGTTTTTGACAGATATCCGCCATGTTTCCTCGCCCCTTACCGATGCCGCATAGCTTCAGATAAATTTGCCAAACTGTAGTGTATTAATTTTTCTCTTTGTTAACATTTTTTTATATTTTTGATTCAACGTTTCGGTAGCGTTCTAGTTACAGTTATCAAGAATAATTAAGTTTTTATAAAGTCTGATTCCTATTTGACACCACGAAAACATTGTTTGTGTAGGTACACTGTATATAGGACGAACATACTTTTCTCAGTGTACTTACGAGACTACACGAGCTATTTAAAATTTCAACAGTTTTCTTATTGTAATAACTACAATTCCGACATAAAAATCAAAAAGTAATATATGTTTTTATTTTATAAAAACTTACCTCTATCATCTACTAAAGTTATGGAAAGAAATCTCTGAATTTCTCCGACACATTTGTCGAAATCTTCTTTTCGTCCGGCCTCGAAAAAACATTCAGCTTTTCTAAAGTAAATTTTTGGTATTAGATCTACTGGATAATCAGTGTTGAAACACAAGTCGATATCTTTCAGGCAGTTCTAAAATGAATAATAAGTATTATTTGAAAATATAAGATAACAATCATATACAGATTGCGTAAATTACATCGGAACCGTCCGGATTACAGAAGTACGACAGAAAAACAGCTGAAAGAGAGAGAAAGAATAATTATGCGCGGTCATTAAGGCGTGTACTTTGTTTCACCTTAGGGGTGTATACTTATTTCCCGAGACTGGACGAATGCTCATTACCCCCCTATTTTAACCGCTGTTGCCAGAAGCGATTAATTTGTACAAATGATATTTTTGTCTCGTTATCGTTGACTTTTTTTTTCGAGGGTGAAAATACAGCTCGTTTGTACCAGCATTACGCCAAATAATCTTAGAGATATGAGATCAAATCTTTATCACAGATTTGGTTATTGTCTGGCACAGGAAGGTGGTTTATTTG
Source organism: Lochmaea capreae (assembly GCA_949126875.1). Taxonomy (NCBI): domain Eukaryota; kingdom Metazoa; phylum Arthropoda; class Insecta; order Coleoptera; family Chrysomelidae; genus Lochmaea; species Lochmaea capreae. The sequence continues at coordinate 26,645,126 of OX421404.1, forward strand.
AGCACTTAATTCATTAAAATTATGTTTACCTTTAGAATGGATTTTTATTTTCAATTTAATTTATTAATGGAAGGGATTTTTAGTTTATTAATTATGTATATTTCAATCAATTTAGCCATCTTTAGTATTAAATGAGTCTGTTGTTAAAGATTAGTGAAGAATTCAACTCGATTTCCACGAGAAATAAACATAAATAATAAAAACAAACTTTTCACTTTTTTTTTACTTTATTGTTGAACTCATCTAGCCACAGCTGGAAAGATACATAGATACCTTAATCTGTCGATAATATAATATAGAACATGTCAAAATATACACTGAAAGACGAACAACTCTATTTAAATCGTAAAAACTAAAGATACAAATATAAATAACATTAAAAATCGAAACAGAATTTGGTCAAATTGTTAATCAAAAGTTTTTTTTAACAATAAGTATTTTTCTTTATATTCGATAAACAAATTAAAATAATTATTTACTTCTACAGTGTAATTTTTTCTTAGTACTTACTAATGTGTGAAGAAGCTTTACTTTTTGTTTAACTTTAACAAGATATTGATTGCTTCGTCCCTAACTTGGGGAAATAAATAATTGTACTTGGTGGCAATCTTGGATTTGATTCTCAATCCGTGAACGCAGGCGCAGCTAGAGTTCCTTAAAAACTCAATATGGCTGCTTGTAAATTGCGTTGTAGTGATTTTTTTTAAATTTCGATTAGTAATTCGGCTTTTAAATCAACTTTTAATTATATAAAACAAACCACAACCGAATATTGTTTCTGTTGTTCCACACTCTGACAATGTATCAAGTGTCAATGCTCAGATAGACATAAAGGTAAGTCAGGGACAAAGTTTTGTGTACAATATTCCGCAATTAGTTTGCTTAATTTTTAGTGATACGGACTTACAACCTATGTCGTGACCTTACGGTGTTTAAAACGAAGTGAAAATTACAGTAGAAGCTCAATGTTAATCGATAACGTCACAAATTCTCGATTTTCAATTATACAATACGTTTCAAAAAGTATAATAAACAGGTATTTGTGTTTTTAATCTTATTATGCATTCTATAGTTTGATGATCTGACTACAGACTTGTTCTGTGGTGATACTATTGTTTTTGTGGTGATTTAAACTTTTTGAAACGCCATACTTACTGACACACTGTATACATACAATAAGATTACTAAGCTTATTAAATGCTATGGCGATAAACGGGGGTGAGTTAATTCAAGTTCTATATTTAATTTAACATCTAAGAATATTTTTTTAAAGATCCCTCGCTAACTACGCCAATGGTAGCGGGTTTTTATCCCCCCACTAGCCATGTTTCTGACGTTCAGTAATCTTATTGTAATGTAATGGTGGGTTTATGCTCACGTAACGTATTGAATACGACCACGTAGGATTTAACATGTACCATGTAAGAGGTGACCTTGAAGTTAACTAAAGGTAGATTCGTGCAAGCAAAAATTAAAACTTTGATTAATTTAAAACTAAAACTACGAAGATAAAACCATGTAATGGATATGTTCATGCAAGAAACTAAGAAATTAAAATTAACACTAAGAAAGATGGCCAACTTTCAACTGAGAAATTAATTTCTTCTGGTGATTTGTGGTAAGTTATTGTTTACGGAACAGCTGACTATTCTTAGTTTAAATTGAATCTTAACCTTAAATTAGTTTTAGTTACATGAATCGTCTTTAACCTACAACTAAAGATGTAAAAATTCTTACATGAAACCCGTAATGCGCTTGTTCTCTAAATTGTCAAGTGTCAAAACTATTTGGGTTTTTTATTTGGTTCCAAATTTTCCCACTAGCGTCGTTTTCATTTACGAAGATGAGAAACATCTGATTGTCATTGCCAAATACATGAAAATCACGTGTATTCAAACATTTTTTTTTATTGGCATTCTCTTACATCTTACATGTTATATTTTACGTGAGAATAAGCCCACGATTATACAATTAGTAATTACATAAATTAGAAGGATTATAATGCACTTTTGGGAAAATTAGACTTAATAAAACACACCTAATTTTGTTTAAAACAATTATTTTCTAATCTAAATGTACAACTAAGTGTACAAGAGCTCCGTTTCGAAACATCTTAATTAAACAGCTGAAAATTTGAAGGTTAAAGCCATATTTCCAAACGTATCCCTTTACATTTTGTAGCAACAAATTTACTCACACCAAATTTTAAAAATGTATAAATATTTTCAAATACATTTCTTCGTTTTGTTTTTCTTTGTTCCAGTAGAATTAGAACAGTGAATTAATAGGTTTAAGAGCCAATTTCCAATATATTCCCTTAAATTTAAAGTTACGGTCTGGGCAGTATCAAACTTAACGAAAATATGATTAGTTATAATAAGTTACTTATTTCGAAACTCGTTAAAACGTGCATTATTGAGCAACATTAATGTACACAATTAATAAAAGATTTTGGTATAGGCAACCAAACATACAATAATATTAACAAAAATGGTATAAAACTGACTTCTAGTATAGAATACTTCTAGTTTTTAAATTACCTATCGTTATTATTATATTTTTCTACAAAACTATAATCATTATTAATGTTAAAACATCCAAAAAATAATTTTAAAAAGACGAAAACTGACATTTGAACCGGCGACCTTCTCTGTGTCATTTCAATGTCATTTATTATTGACATTACTAGCCTATGAAACAAATAAAATAAATATTCTTGAGTTGTACAGTCGACGGAAAAGTTTTGTAGCTAACACGAGTATTAAAAGAGCGATTAACAATCTCAATCATTAAAATATCTCGATTGTTAATAGTCCTTATTAATACTCTTGTTGGTTAAATAATTATTATTGTTAAATACCTATTAACAAACAAAAAGTTGATTTGTATATTTCAATTTTCAAATAGAATAAAATGTTTTTTAAACGTTGGTGATGTATTTACGACTCACCCTTCCCTTATAGCCATCCCGATTCGCATTTGTCAAAGAAGTGTCTTTTTAACCACATCTTATAACCTTACTTTTTCGCATTTATTAAAAGATGTCACTGAAAGTGTACAAATTAGCTTCAAGAGTAACGTTCTGAAGGGGAATATTTTAATTTCGATAAATACTAATATTACTTTTTCATTCGTTAACGATCTGTCGAAATAGGGCACTTATATAATGTCATAACACTAAAAATATATTACTATAACATAATTATTATTTTTAAACGTATTACAATCAATATATTAATAACTGAGATCTGAGCAACCAATTCTTCATATCGAGTAAGGTGCTTTTTTTAAAAGCAATGTATTATTTTTGAATTTTGAAAGTTTAAATAATACCAATATTAAATTTGTTTTTCATAGTTTGGTGATTAGCTCTCTATGATAACAATTACTTAAAATTATATAAATCATATAAGTAATCTTAAGACTAGTTTTTCAACAAAATGTAAGGTACACCTCTTGTTTTTGAAGGAAAATGAGATTTCAATATACATTACATGAACAAAAAAGGGAAGGGAAATATCCTGTAATATTTCACTATAGAAATTCAACTAGCTACTGTTTCCCAACGTCTTATATTTGGAACACTTTTTTGGGCCAGTACAACGCTGTCAGACAGTGCTGTCTCGAATAGAGAGCTCGTCTATGTTTGCCGCCCGTTATAGTCCTATCGCTGATCAATTTTCTTATCCATATTCGTTTTTTTTTAATATTTCATCCTCCAACATAACTGTAAGTTCCTGTAATAATAGCGCGGAAATTGTCTTGACACATTTTCTTTTAAACAGCCGGCTTTGCCCCACATTCACGTCAGACTGGACTGGACTCTTGTAAACGACCTGGTCCAGAGCTGGCAGTGTCCTAGCTGGCGTGCCAGTGAGACTGGTGCCAGCTACTGGATACGTCTAAATCTGTCTTTACTTAAGTGAAATGTTACAGAATTGAGAATCATTATTAGTCCAGTAAATAAATGCACCAACCTGTTCATATCATTATTGTCGGACTTTTTTTTTGCAACTTGTAGGTATTCATGTGTAGATTACTATCTGAAAATATGTCGGGATTTGCGGAAGGGGCTGAAAAATGGCCCATGATCCCGAAAATTCAGTTTTTGGCCGATATCTCCCGAAATATGCTACTTAGAGAAGTGGGGTTTTGCTAGAAATGAAGTACAGTTCATTACCTACAAAAATGGTCCCCGTCATTTTTGTCCCTGGATCAATATTTCTTGCAAAAATTTTCCGGAAAACTAAAAAAATTAGCCAAAAATTTTAAAAACCATCGAAAAGAGAGGACATTTTCAGCTTTCCAATGGTGTGCGTTAAAGACCGATATTGCCAATCATTGTTTATTAATTTGCGGTAGACCCGAGAATTTTCAGAAAACTCCGGAAATAAAAAAAAAACGTCCCAAGAAAAACATGTTTATAAAAATACACAAAAATTATTTATTCATTCTTTCGGAATACATTCACCACCTATCAAAGTCGCATTATCCAAAAGGTTTCGGTAAAACTACGCTTAATTTAAAAAATATGAACGGATTGATAAGGGCGGTCAAATATTCAGGAAAAATAAAGTTTGGCCAGCTTTTTCAATATTCCTGGAAAATAAAAAAAACGAAAAAGTTACACGATGTTATAGGTACAGGTCCCTCCTTTCATATGCACTTTGAATCATGAAAAAAGATTCATTTTTACTCAAGTTATGGGCCAATTTGCTCGCCCTCCCATGCCTACATTCACGGAGCGTGCTCCCGGAGACGCCGCGCAGCAGCTCGAAATCCAAGGTACGCTTGGGCCCGATTATCTCGAAAACGGTTAAACTTTTGACAAAAATGATAAGGATCATTTTTGTAGATAATAAACTGCTCTCCATTCCTAGCAAAACCCCACTTCTCTAAGTGTCATATTTCCGGAGATATCGGCGGAAAACTCAATTTTTGGGATTATTGGCCATTTTTCAGCCCCTTCCGCAAATTTCGCGGAGGACATATTTTCAGAGAGTAATCTACCCGTGAATACCTACAAGTTGCAAAAAAAAAGTCCGACAATAATGAGATGAACAGGTTGGGGGGTTTCTCGGTATTTATTTACTGGACTATATGTGTAATGTGGCTTTTAAATAATAGTAATTTTCAAATATTCTCCAATTTAGCAATATAAGAATATTAAAAGATGCCAAAATTTATGGTTAATGGTAGGTATAGAAGATGCATGTAAATATTGGAAAAAGTTCAAAAATAGATAGGACGAATTTAAGAAATAAGAGGAGCTTCAAAAGGTAAAAGGAATAAAATAATAATTTTTTTTTAAAAGTGGCCAATTTGTTATTATTAATTATTAATATAGGACACCTGCAAATTCACTATTCAGAATATTATTGATATAAAATTAAATATAATCTAAATATTTTTCCAAAGCAAACAAACATGTATTTTGTCAATTTTCTCTCGTTGTTTTTAAATCTTCTGTTTAATTTTTTACAATAAATATCTACTTGTCAATATGATTTGTAAAGTATCCCAGTTTTCCATTTTTGACACCCTATACCTCATAAACACTTCAAATTCTAGGCAATTAACATAAAATGTTACTTAAAATGAAAACCTGTACATAATTTAAAACTGGGTATTACAGTTTTATTTCACAATTTTTAAGTTATAGACACATCTTATATGAAATGATCTCACAATACCTCGTCTTTGAATAAATGAGGATCTAATATGTTGACAATATAAAAACTTGTTTTCAATTTAAAAATTATTAGGTCTGGAAGATTTTTAATGGTAATTGAAACATTAGGAAAGAGATCCAAGTGATTATGGATGTATTCAATACCCCATTCCAGAATGACGTCACTGACAGGTCGGCCATATTGTTCTGGAGGGCACATGTCATAATAGTTAGACTTTGATTAGTAATAAGTTCTTGAAATTATCTAAAATGCCATCGTTTTGTAGTGTTCTTAAGTGTGGAATGCGGGGAGCAAGAATTGAGGTATCTTTTTATCGATTAATTGCTCTCTCTGTACACCTGAGTCTGTAGCTCTTGAATCACATAACTCCTCCGTTAATTGCTTTTTTCGTCGACTGACATTTTAATTATTATTTAATTCAATTCAGATACAGTTTACTGACTGCGCCATGAGATTTGTAAAGTTTTTATTATTTAAATAAAATATATATTATATTGACATCATTCAACAAACACTGTCAACAACCAACTGACTTACAATCATAGAGATAATATACATAGAGTAGGCATGTCATAGGGGCTCGTGTAAGCGTATTCGTCCACCCATTAGAAAGAGATGGACAACGAGTTTGGTATTGCTTCCTCTTTCTAAATTCTTAAAAGGTTTATAGTGTTACAGTCTTCGCGCATGTGCATCACGCGATGTTAGAGAGAGACACCATCACCAATTTCATTCGCCATCTCTTTTTATTGCGTGGACGCTTCCAACTATAGGTTGTCTACTCTATGTATATTATCTCTATGCTTACAATACATGCCAAAACACACAAGGTTCAACTCCCACTGATCCGTCGCCATCCAATGCAATATAACCGACCTGTCAAAGTCATGAGCTCTGGTAAAGTATAATAATAATTTTTGTCTTTTGAGACAATAAGATTATTAACTGCTTTCTGTGTTTGACAATATACAATGTAGCAAAAGACAATATAAGGATTTTAAATGTCCACATGTACAATGTATCTCAAACTATTTTACAATATGTCTAGAAGTTGAAGTATTTCAGTGGATTAAAACAAAATAATACATTTTGTCCACGACCACTTAATAATAAGTCAATATTTTACCTCCTAACAAAAGGTATAAGGTACCCATATATCTACTAGAGTGAATTATGACGCTTCTGCATTTAAATAACATGCCATGACAAAATTTCGGTACATAGGTGACTAGAGATGGGGGTATAATATGAAATACACCATTAAATCTGCGTATTTTGTTTAGGAAATTTGTTTCTGAAATATATCGTATCGATAAAATATCGCAATTTTCAGTATTCATACTTTTCATAACGATATTTTCTAATATTGATATTTTTAAAACACTATACTTATAACGGTACGGTGTATGGATACTTTACACAGTATCGCCCATCTCTATATTTCAAATTATTTGAAATTTGTTAATTTTGACGTTAGAATTGTCAATAATACCAAATTATTACTTTCTGTTCTACACTCGCATTATTTACTTGACTTTTATTTAATAAAGAAAGGGTCATGGACAAAGTATAGTTTTCTACTCGCAATTTATGGCTATCATAAATTGTATGTTTAATAATATACTATTGTTAATATATATAATTAAACTTGTTAAGATATATCACTATAGCTCATTATACTATTATTTAAAGATCACTTTGTATAAATAAAACATGAATATAATTACCGATGATATACAGATAATAGTTAAATACCTTAATATGATACTCTACAATTAGAGTAGGGATCCAACATAAAAGTATAGTGGATTTTTCAGTATCGGTCGATAAGGAAAGTTGCTATTAAATATTTGAGGCTTATTTAATAATACTGGAGAGTATTTGATAGAAACAGATTAAGGGGAATCCATAGTTATTTGCACATATACAACAGTAGTACGAGAGAAGTATCTGTATAATCATCTTTCACATCATTCTATAAATAACAATTAATCAATACAATGTTTTAAAAATTATATATAACACTAAATAAATAAATTTTATCTACCTCGCCTACATTTTTTTCAATAAATTTTGTGTTTTTCTCAATTTTTTTTACCACTGGAACTTTTTAACAAATCGATAATCTTTCGTCTACCTAATCTGATAGTTACCAATTTTTTTTGGAAATAAATTCTACAGTATTACTAATGATCTGTGGCCTGCATCAATTACAAGAGTTTTACAATGTGAACAATTTGACTTAAACTATATATACGATATACAAGGTGTCCCAATAAATTTAATATGCAATAGTAAGGAACTACTGAGCATTTTTGTACTTCACAAGTTTGTCTACAAATACCTTAAATCTAAAATCATTTTATATAGTAGTCAATGTGATTTTTATATAACCTATTAAACCAATCAAATATGCAGACCTGTTCCGGAGATATAATTATTTTAAAAATTATATTGTTTAGTTACAAAATATAGGACATCCACTTTATCAGCTGAATATAGCATCAATCCACGACATGCTGTTTAAAAACCTTACAAAATTATCAACTAAACAAAATTTGTAGCAAATAAAGTGGTAATGACTGAAGTTATACAAGATTGAATTTATTTAGAAGCTTCAAGAATGAAAAGCGAAATAATAGAAAATTAATTCTTGTAGGGACCACATAAACAAAAAACTTGCAAGGAACTACCAAGATCGTTATTATGTATATTCTATTTATACATAGCACATTCAAAAATATAACCTAACCAAAAGAGAAATATATGTTTAGGAATATTTATACAAAAGTTTAAAAAAGCTCAATAAAATTAGTAAAGCCAATCAATCTTTTGACAACTGAATCTTCACCATCAATTTAACAAATGTCTGATCATTTAACCCAATTTCATTAAAAAGTTACTGTGCATAACAACAAAATTGAACCTTACTTAATGTCATCATATTAATAAAAGTAACATACTGAAGATTAAAATAATTTACAAAAATGGCAAAGCTAATAAAGTTGAGTGTTTGGCTTATAAATATGATTTTTATCTAACATTTCCTACAGTAACAAATAATTTAGTCATTCATGTTCATCAATATGATACTTTTACTAATGTTGGACTAATGTCTCTTGATTTTAAAAAATGTTTATTCTCTTTTCAAATGATCAGTAGCTCAGATTCAAAGACTTGGGACAACCTGCATATATATACTCCCATATATATATATATAAGGATTATATAAAGTGTCTCCAAACCAAGCCATAGTGTAATTTGACTATTAAGAACTAAAAAATATATCAAAATGCCTAATAGGTCGATATATGTGATATATCAGCCTTTCCAAATATCTACATCGACAAAAAAATTACATCGGTCGATCCCTACATTAGAGTGAAGTTTAGATTTAATTTTTAGACAAGTGTAAATGTAACAATCTAGCACAAATAAACTATCTATTTACGAACTAAGCTATACCAGATGCAGCAGCTGCTTGGATAGATGATGATGAATCAGTTTCTTGATTTGCAGATGAAGCTGGATTATCTTGAGGATTGCTAGCCAAGTCTGCTGCACCTCTTGGCAACAGCATACTATTCAATGCTGGTTGGATATTCAGTTCATTATCAGTAAAATTAAATAAAGGTGGCAAATCGTTTCCGTTTGGTAAGCGAGTATTTGGCTCTCTCAGTTCATTGAAAAAAGTATGTGCACATGCCTGCAATGGACTAATTCTTGATGAAGGAGTATATTCTAATAACCGTGCTACCAGTTCTATAGCTTCTGGAGGCGTCCGTGCTCTAAATACTTGTTGCCAAGGGTGTGATTTGATTTGTGGAAATTTAAATTCTGTATAATTTGGATTCATCTCTTTAATTTGCTCTTTGGTTGGAGTTCCCAGTACTTTGATAATCTCCACTAACTGATCCACTCCTGAATCTCCAGGAAAAATTGGCTGTCCCAATAAAAGCTCTGCTAAAACGCAGCCTGCACTCCATACGTCTATTTTGGTAGTGTAATCTATAGCACCAAAGATCAATTCAGGTGCCCTGTAATATCTACTGCATATATAAGATACGTTAGGTTCACCTTTAACGAGATGTTTTGCACTTCCAAAATCACATAATTTTAACACTCCAGTCTCTGGATCTAACAACAAGTTCTGCGGTTTTATGTCCCTATGACATATTCCTAACGAATGAATGTAGGCTAATGAACGGAACAATTGATACATATATAATTTTATGTAACTGATGGGAATTGTTTGCTTTGACTTGCTGTAATGTCTGGCCACTTTATATACTGTCTCAGGGATGTATTCCAAAACCAAATTTAGGTACACCTCATCTTTCTTATCTCCACTAGAGTAAAAGAAATATTTAAGTTTAACTATATTGCAATGTTCTAGCTTTTGCATAATCTGCAATTCACGATTTTTGAACCTTTTATCTTGTAAAACTTTTTTAATTGCCACTAATTCTGAAGTTTCACATAATTTAGCCTGATAAACTACTCCAAAACTGCCATTTCCAATAACTTTGGTATCTGTGTAAGATACTTCCTGAGGTCTGTCTGGTCCTTGCCCAGGTCTGGCTACGACAGTCGTCACTTTGCTTCCATCCTTCCCAATATAACCACCACTACTAATTTTCATGTCTCCTAGAGGCGGATTTAAAGATTGCTTATTACCCTCTGCAAAAGAGGTAGTTCTAGGTCGGCCACTCATATTTTCTGTCCGACTTTTTTACAATATTATATTAATTATATCACATTTCTCGCTGATACCCTTCTTCCGAGTGAGTGATCACAGTTTTTTATGCTTCTATAGTCATTTGTCGAACTAATTGACACTTTCTTGTACACTTATTAAGGTCTCCAGAGCATCAACATTTGTTAAAAAACAAAAATAAAGCACTTCTATTCACAAAATCACTTTGTTACAGCATTTTTTCGTTTGAAATGGGCTTCACCTCACCATTAATTTTCTCATCGACCATCGACCTTTGTCGTCACTTTGCTACGACTCGATCAACTTTAAATGGTTTATCATACTTGCACATAGATACCTTTTCGTGCATTAATTACTAAGTGCACGGAATTGATTAATTTTACGAAATTTCATACAGTAATTTATAATTAGTACACCTTTTTTCCATTTAGAATTGAAGCATAGAAGGTTAACTGAGTCATCTGAGATCAATTTGCATATTTTTCTTCTTTTTTTTAAGAGTTCGGTCTTGACTTACGTGACAGCCCGGACAAATTGTTTCTATAAATACTTCAATTTTTCGCTATTTGTCATAAATTCTTACGTATTTATTATTATCCAATTAGCTATATGGATATAAAGTTTTGCAAATTGAAAAAAATAGGAAATACTAGTTTAGCACTGGAAATATACTCCATAATTAAAAAAGAAGAAAATACGAAAGTTTATCAATACAATTCTAAATTTCGATATTATACGCAATTAAAATTTACGAAATTTCGATCGAAATTAGCCAACTTTTTATCTATTATAAATTTTCAAATCATAATTATCCTAGTTTCACGAATATTGCGCATGTACACTTTTGAGTCTGCGCTCTACTAGCTTCGATCGGATGAGTGTTTATTGCTTTCACCACTCCATACTGCATTCGTCTTTGTTTCTCATATTGAAATTACATATTGAACATGTTTAATTCTTACAAATCCATATTAAATTTTTTAATAAAATTTATTTTACTCACTGCCTAAAATATTCATACATATGACAGGTGTACCTAGTAATTTACTTAAAATTTATAATTAACTTGTACTTGAAATTGATGGCATCATTGCCACGTTCACAAAAATTTCATTAGTAATCAATACTTTTTTTTATTAATATAGTCGCCCCAAAGAGGATGAAATAAAGATTAAAAAACTTTAGATGAGTTTCGAATATCTCTTTAAAAAACTGTATTACCAATGTTATTTTGTTTTTGCTACAAGACAAATTATGACAGTATCTTCCTTTAATATTTGATTTAATTATACATAGTAGTATCTCCTATGGGTCCTCATTGTATTTATTAATATGTAGGTATACAGAATAAAATAAATAAATAAAAATATAGGTACAAAGTCTTATAACTCTGGCATATAAAATCATTCATATTTTTTCTTTGGACTTTAAAGGTATACCATCGTTCAGCCTTCTTTTTTATTAATTTTTTAATTGTAATAACTAGTGCATAGGTTGTAGTTTCATTATTTCCAGTTTTCTTCTACAGAAATTAAATGATTAAAGTATTTATTAAATTTTTTCAAATGTCTTCGTTTATGAATTACAGCAGAATTAATTCTTAAAATTGATCTATTTTGACGTGGCTGGTTCATTATGGTATTTCTAATCTATTTTAGCATATATCAGTTCAAATACATCTTATGCTTAATAAAAAACTTTAAACTGAAAATAAAGCTGGTCAAGTGTAACTTTCAATGTTTCAGACCAGTCTATTTGTGTTCTATTAAAACAAAATTGATATTTGAAACAAGTAAACACGTTTATTAACTTTTTTTTCGCTGTTATTAGAGGTTATCCAAAAATAAACATAATGCTGATCACAATCACATGCATTGAATATTCAAATGATTTTCAATGCACATACTTTTGTTGAATCTATCATATTCAAATTGTTACCATAATTTGTAAAACATTTTATGAATTATAAAACTTACTTTAACATATTACATGAAACAGTTTTTACTTGTATTTTCACCATATTTGAAAAACTTTACTTAGAAATTTATAACTTAAAGTATTTCTGACAGTTCTGATGATTGTAGATTCGTAATTTTTGCAAATTTTATAGAGACCAGAAAGTTCAAGTCTCTATATTTATAAAGAAAGCATTATCTACATCAATACAAATCATCACATAATCGTAAATATTTTATGTGGTAAAATATGGAATAATAAGTTTTATTTTCAAAAGTTATATAATATAATAGTATTAATCAATCCAAAGCAGAATAGCAGCAAAATAATAAAAGTAAAGATCCATTTGTTTAATGTGAAACATTATTTGAAGATAGTACTTTTGTTTTTTGTTCCTCTCCTGTTTAGGATAAAACATTGTGCATATTTACTACCAAACATGTGCTCTGTCTTATAACAACAGACACTGACTTTATTAATATTAAAAACAAATGTTTGTCCAGTTTTATATTTTACTGTAAATATTTTGAAAACTATCTATATTAATAAGCATTATAAATTTATCTTATCACTATTCATTTACTTCAAAGTATTCTGCTGTATTTTAATGTGTAAATATTTGTTTTGAAAATAAATACATACTCATAATTTCAATACAAAAATAATAAATGTAAGTGCCTACCTCATATTCCTTCATTTCAAAAGAAACAGCTGATCTGTTGGCCAAAGCAAGGCCATACTCCCTACTTCCAGGCGTGGCAGTACACAAACTCTTTGTGTAAAATTCCAAACTCTTGAGCAAATTTTTTTGAGCATAGCATTTGTTTCCTTCTTTTCTGTAGAACAAAGAGAGTCCATCATCTTTCACTATCTTATTTTTAAATTGATTCTCTAGCCAAGAGTCTACAGGAGTTCTAAAAATAAATTTATTCATTGATGTTAACTATGGGTTTTTTATATAATTCTTACAGATCAAGGTTGTAAAATTTTGCGAAAACTTCAAATATATTTCCATCTATTTTTGTAAATTTTTCATTGTAGTAGGCCAGCAAACAGTCCATCTTTTCCTGTTTTTGTCTATAAAAAAAAAGAGGACAATCAGAACTGATAGGAACAGATGCATGTTAGAACTTCAAATACAAATTAATTACTAGCTGAAACCGGATACAGTATGTTAAATTAAATAATACACACCTTTACTATGTAAAATAAATCTTTAATTTTACTGTATTTCCATTATTTAAAAAGAAATTGGCAAAATTATTTAATAATCTAGGTTAGACAGCGTAGACATTTATGACAACTAGCCTCTGTCCTTGAATCCGTTCATGACATCAAATTAGAACTACCAGACATCGGTACATTAAGCCTACAATACACTCGATCTACTAATAAAATCATTTTTAACATTTTTTTTTTGAAAACTTCGAGTATGAATTAAAATAATTTGCGGCAATTATTATAGTTTTGTAGAATTGTGTTATCTAATATTTACATTTTGTTAAGATAGCGATTTTGCATGAATTAGCTTCCCTACCACCTCCGACTATTATAGATATCAATAATTTTGTTTGTTGTCAAAGGATTTGTAAATAAAATGCATATTTTTTACATTGTTTTTATTAAAAGAACAAAATTATAAAATATGCTAAAAAATAGCAAAAAAATATGTTTAAAAACTTCAATAAAATGATAGTGCACAAAAATGTTTCATTTTTTGTAAGATCAAATATTTTTAGCAAATTTAGACGCAATTTTAAATATATCTATTAAAATATTCACCTATTCGAAACATTGTTTATTAAAAACAATACAAAGTGGTATTTCAAGTAAATCTCTATTAAGAGAAAATTGTATTTGTAACTGTACTTTTAATATTATAAGAAACAATAGTTCTGCACGTTTTATTTTGTTATAATTCACAAAGAAGCCAATAATATAGATGGCGCTGTTTCCAAACCAGCTAATGTAATTCAATTTCTTAATATTGTAGAACAATCTGTGGGTCATTAGCCAATTGGGTAACCAATAAAGATAATCTCCTCCTCCCTCTGATATGAGTATGTTTTCTCGTTCAGACACTTATTACTATCCCGCAAAAACAACAAAGGAAACCAGTCTCTATTATCGAGAACACTTTGTTGAAAATCTTGATTGAAATATTAAAATAGGGTCATTTTATGATTCTTGTATATTATTATCAATTTAATAGAGATTTACACACCACTTTTTACAATAATTAACAAAGGAACATCCTCTCAAATTGTATGCACATCAATCCATATACTATCACTTTTATTTTTGTCACTATCTCCTTTAATATCAAAATTAGTATTACTAATATTGTCCAAATTACAACTTTGTAAAAACACAGCCATGGAACGATAGTACCCTTGTAATAGCCACGTTTCGTTGTGGGTACCTGCAGGTACTTGGAGGAGTTGCTTTCTAATGCTATTACATCTATTGTGAAGTTCTTGCATCATTCTAGGAGGAACCAGGGAATCTGCCATTCCTGATATGAATAAAGTTGGGATGCGAAGATTTTTCACTTTCTGATATGATATAAACTAAAATAAGGAATGAAATAATACTAAGTATGACAATTACATGGATTCTGATACTTACTTTATTTTTATAAAAAAATAATGGGAAATATTGAAGTATTCTCCATCCCAATAGCACTTTTCCCATATCAGGTATACTGGTAAAAGTATTTTCTACAATTAAACACCAAATTTTTCCTATATATTCTTCTCTTATAGCTAAATCTATAGCAACAGCACCTCCTATAACAAATAATACAAAATGATACTGTAACATTTCAAAGACAAATTCCAAATTACCTAGAGATCTTCCAAAAATTATAATTTGTGAATGACTTATATCATTTCTACTCAATAGATAATCAAGGCCTGCTTTAGCATCAACGTAAAGACCATCCTCTGATGGTACACCTTCAGATAATCCATAACCTCTATATTCAACTAATAAAATATTGCAATGTAGATTATGGTATAGGCCTACACAATTTTGCAATCGATGACCTATATTTCCCGCATTTCCATGAAAGAATAATATTGTTGGGGTATTTTTTCGTTTCTCTTTGGGCTGGTAGATAAAATACATATGAATTTGTATTCCATCTGAAGTATTTGTCATAATACTTTCATAAGGAAGATTAAAGGTAGTTGGGATCGGTACAAAGACCCTTGAATGTGTGGGCAATTCTGAATTGTATAATAAACTGTCTTGAACATGATATAAAATACCTAAAAAAATAGTGTCATCAAACAAGAACAATTAATTGAGAGTATGCTTACCCGTGACAGCGAAAAACAATAATATTACTGCAAATAATCCTCCATATATATAGTAAACTAAACAACAAAATACCAAAACAAGGCCTGAGTAGGCCCATATTCTTAAGAGCATTTTAAAAATTATTGTAGTAATTCTTGCGAATGGTACATAACCACCCATGATTGTATGCTTGAAATTCAATTTAAAATTAATATTATAGTGAAAAACTGCTGACTAAACTACATTTTTGTGAAAAATGTGATATTGACATTATTTGTTGAGTAATTTGATAAACCAACCTCTAAAACAAACATGACAATGACATATTATTTATTGTCAAATTGACATAAAATTTGTATCTTCCTTTTATTGGACTCGTTCCCTAGTTAAATACATTAATCCAACACACTTTTCTAGTTAGTTCAGCATAACAAACCTCTTTTTACAACATTACACCAATGTCTTTTTTAGACAATAATTATACTATTTCTTTTTATAGGTAATTAAATTATGATACTATGTATTATTTGTAACACAGAGACATTATTTATTTTGTCTATGGTTGAAACTGATGGTTGAAATTGTAAAAAAAAGAAGACGAATTATTCACCCAGTATTGACATTTTGCCAATAGCAAAATAAAAATACAAAATTTTTATTATTAAATCAATATGGATAGTAAGTAATAATTATATAAAATTATCATTTTTATGGATCTATTTTCGATGAATTTTTAGCACAACTGAAGGTGGAACTATGTATCTTATTTATCATATTGATAATTGCGAGACTACTTTTTGTAGTTCACAAAATAACAACAGGGCACACTAAATATGCTTCTAATAAGCGACTGGAACCTTGTAAAACAATAATATGCATAGGATCTGGAGGACACACTACAGAAATGATATCATTATTGTCCAGTTTGGATTTCAAGAAATATTCTCCAAGATATTATATTATTGCAAATAATGATACCACCAGTTTAACAAAAGTTGAATCGCTAGAATCAGCTAAAGCTTCAACAGATGTAACTAAGGATTACTTCATTCAAAAAATACCTAGAAGTAGAGTTGTGCACCAATCATATTTCAGTTCCATTTTTACTACTATATTTTCAATACTCTATAGCATTCCACTTGTATTAAAAATTAGACCGGACCTTATTTTATGTAATGGTCCGGGTACTTGCATTCCAATATGTGGTGTAGGCTTTTTGCTCAAATCTTCTTTTATAACTGATACAAAGATTGTTTTCATCGAGAGTTTTTGTAGAACAAAAACATTGTCTTTAACTGGTAAAATTTTAATTTATTTAGCTGACAATTTTATAGTGCAGTGGCCAAATTTGAAAAGAAAAGTAAAGAGGGCTGATTACATTGGTCAGTTAATGTAGACAATTTTTACTGATATTTCTAGGTATATATACTTTTGCCAGATATAAACAAGTTCTATGCCTACACAGAACATTCTTTTAATACTAAATTGTAGATTGTCAACTAGTCATGTATTTTCTAAAAATACTTTGTGATTTTGTTAATATTTTCTATGAAAGTTTTTTTTTATGGCTGTATTTTAATAAATATTAATAATACATTATTAAGCTTCTTACTTACATACTTTTCATATCCTTGTATGAATCCCCACCTGCCCCTAATGAAAAATGTGCAGTATTAGTGTATGTTTAGTTGCCTATACCAAAGAGTACATCACAGATAATATACATCAATAAAGATTATTAATGAATATTGTGTATGTTCGGTTGCCTGAGCAAAATCGTTTATCGTTTACCAATGAAAAATCATTCATTTATGGAAATGAAGGGATATTTAATTTACAATTAATATAACTTCGAACTGAATTTATTTTACATAGCAAAATATATAACAATTAAAATCTTATAAACTTTATGTTTTAAAATATTATTCTGAGGATATGTCAATATCAAAATAATTACCATATTATCCTTTCATCATTTTCTCATTAAACAGTGGAATTAATTAGAAAGTTAGTTATATTTATAACAATATTATAGTAGTAGGTATATAAAATTCTTAATTTCAAATAAGTACTTGCCTGTCATTAAAACTTAATATGCCTTTATCAACTTGAGTATATTTTTGTAATACCCATACTTCACAACACAACTACTCACTTCTAATATTTAAAACCCGTATTTGGCCCTACTGGCAAATTTATTATTTTTACTAACTGCCCATTGAGTTTTCAGTTCCTGTTCATTAGCTTTAGCTTGTTGTGCTAAATATGTAATATGGTGTTTCCTCCTTCTTGTAGGATCCACTGGGTCCTCTATAACAGGTTTAGGGGCTAGCTCAGGATCTGTAAGACTCTTTGCCATCCAAATATCCTTATCAGGTAAAATTTCTTCTTCATTTATATCAATTAACTTAATATTACCAATAGGTCGCCGAGATTTACCAACTAGCTGCTTAAATGCTTGGTTATCAAGTCCTTCATAAGGTTTTTCTGGTTCTGGAGCTATGTCAATTATTTCTTGACGTAGTGGTTCTTCAATTGCTTCAATAATTGGTTTATTTTTGGGTCTTCCGCACATCTTTTCCCACATTTCATCATCATAGGTTTCAGGTACATCCAAATCATCATCGCTTTCTGCATCACTCATAACTACTTTAGCTTTTTCCTTGATTATTTTAATTTTATTGTGTTTTTTACTTTGCTTTCTTACAATATTAGGTACTAAGTTTGTACTTGAAGTTGGCTTAGTTTGTTTGGAAACTACTTTTGGTATAAAACTAGTATTGGTCTTGACACTTCCCTTAACTGGTGGTAATAACGCTAATAGCCCACTGTTTTTTACCGTTGACTTTATTTTTTTTGTTTCGGGTTCATCATCATCTTGGAACTGAGATAAAGATGGAATAGTTATTTTAACTCTTTGTTTTTCTTTTTTTTTAATCATAGGACCTGATTTTGGAATAAAGTCTTCTATTTTGTCTTCTACGACTTCTTGAAAAACCTTTTTGGTTTCAGGAAGTATTGAAAATAAATTTTTTGGTTTTGTGTCATCAGATTCATCTAATTTTAAATTTTTGGAAACATTCGCAGTTATGTTCAATTCTTTATTTTGTTCAGCAGTAGTCCCCGAACTATTACAATTTTCTTCTTCATTTTCACTAGTACTACTGTCGTAATCGTAAGCCACAAGCGCCATACTTAAATATGTTTGATGTTGATTATTATACACACAAATAACCTCACTTTAAATTTTTTTGTTTTGGTTTTGATTGAATATGACCTTTGGAACTTTTTTAACCTTTTAGGTCACTGTTGTCGATTTTTCCTTTGATCTTGAATTGTTAACACTGTATCAGTAGTTAATTGTCTATCAGCAAAGAAGTAATATAACGATTGTCTCTGATACCTATAACTCCTAGTTGTTCACATTTTCGGCTTCGTAGCAGCAGAGAACAGATAAATAATGATTAAGGTAAGTTAAGAAGTATGTATTCTACGTTTTTCTTTTGTAAATAAATTATTCTATATATTGCAAAATAAATTTTAATTTTTGTTATTTTGGAAGTAGTTAATCAAACAACAAACCGGTAATATACATTGTACATTTAAAGGTATTTCTCTAAATATTTATTAATGCATACATTTTAAGTTCATTTTATAATTCCTACATATATTTATTTTCTTTAAGGGAGCAGTAAGTTTGGTGACTGGTGGGGCCTCTGGTTTAGGCAAAGCAACAGTAGAAAGATTGGTTCAACAAGGTTCTAGGGTTGTACTTTGTGATTTACCAGCTTCTAAAGGCAAAGAAGTAGCTAATAGCTTTGGAGAAGATAAAGTATTGTTTGTGCCAGTCAATGTAAATTTTAACATAAATGTTACTTTACAAAAGACCATTGTTTATGTTTTTCTAGGTTACTTCAGAAGAGGATGTTAAAAATGCATTGATAGCAACGAAAGATAAATTTGGAAAATTGGATAATCTTATTAATTGTGCAGGAATTGGAGTAGCTTTTAAAACCTATAATTTTAAGAAAAAAACACCACATAGTTTGGAAGACTTTGCTAAAGTGTTAAATGTAAGAATATATTATTTTATTATTAAAATACTTAATGTATTTTTTACATTTAAATGCGCTTTTTAATATCATGGATTGGATATTAAGCTAGTTCTGTTCATTTATTTGTAGGTTAATACTATTGGTTCTTTCAATGTAATTCGGCTAGCTGTAGGTCTAATTGGTGATAATGAACCAGATACAAATGGTTGTAGGGGAGTGGTTGTAAATACAGCTAGCATAGCAGCTTTTGATGGCCAAATGGGTCAAGCAGCTTATTCTGCAAGTAAAGGAGCGATTGTCGGCATGACTTTACCCCTAGCAAGAGATTTTTCAAGCCAAGGAATCCGTGTTGTAACTATTGCACCAGGTAAAATTACCAGAATTTTTTTTTCAACTTAAAAAATGTATTTTTCTTTATTAGGTTTGTTTAAAACTCCATTATTTGATGCTTTGCCAGAAAAAGTAGTCCAGTTTCTATCCAAATCCGTTCCATTTCCTCAAAGGTTAGGTAATCCGAATGAATTTGCACAACTAGTCGAAAGTATAATTGAAAATCCTATGTTGAATGGAGAAGTAATAAGAATTGATGGCGCCCTAAGATTAGCGCCTTAATTTTTGTAGTAGAAAATCATTTGCTTTATAACTGTTATACACTTTATTAAAAAGGCATTTAAAAAGTTGGCAGATTTTTTCTTCTATTACAACCCAAATTTTAAAACACGTAAAATGGACGACTATACAGTTCCATTTTCCATATCGTTTTTAAAAACTGAACGAGTTATTGGTTACGTAAATTTATCATAGTAAGTAATTAAATTTACTGCACATCATTGTCATACAATGACCTAAGAATCATATGAAATAAAATAATCTAATAATTGTTTATTTTGAGGCCACATGGATGGTTTATATTTACGCAAATCACTCTCATGATTAGTGTAGCATAGGCGTATCAAGCAGTACCGGATTCAATATAATATGTGGTTATTATATTGTTTGCGTTGATATTTAAGAAAGATAACAGATTCCCTTGAATATATTGTATACCAGAAGACTTTTTCCAAGTCATCATCGTTTGTCTAGTTGTCAAATACTATTATGGTATAATCACATATCACCATCTTAAGAAATTAGGGGTGGTACACCACTGTTAAACCGGAATCTCTCTCCGCCATTTTAATAAAACATCGTTTCCTTAATTTGACAGGTGACTCTTCTTAGCCGGCAAAGAAGTTTACTATAAGCATTTGTTTGGCACATTCATGTAATCATGTCACACGCACTTGTATATTTTGTTTAGGCATCTTGTGGGTAATTCTCAATTTCGCCTAATTAAAATATTTTTTTTTGTTCGGTTAATTCGGCATTTAGGATTTAATTCATGTCTTTCTCATAGCAAGACATACAGCTACAATCTTCTGGTCTTCGCTATATAAGATTAACAGCTACTACCATAAGTACGACCACAATTCAATAGAGTCAGAGACAACCGAGTCTAGCATAAGATTTTTGAGTTGCCTATCTATGTATCTATCTTCTTTATGTTACCTATGTACTTTGTGTTTACTAATGGCTTGGAGACATTTTGTTAAGTTGTAAATTATCTCTGGTTAAGTTGAAATTGTAGAAACTAAATCAGCGTATTAAAATTTTCGAAATATCAATACCCAATAATGTCTGAAGGTAACAGTAAAGAACCACAGAAAACTCCTATGGTATACATTTGTGGGGGTAAGTAAAAAGTTTGGTTATCTTACAATTTTTAAATCAAAATGTATCTTTTAGAATGCCATAATGAAAATGAAATCAGACCAAGAGATCCTATTAGATGCAGAGAATGTGGTTATAGAATCATGTACAAGAAACGAACCAAAAGATGTATCCTTTTTCTAATTTTAAATGGTTAGAGTATGAAGTACTAGTTGGTTTGACAGATAATTTAAGATCTAAGCTTTTTTTAGTTTAAAATAACGTTCAGAATTAGATTATATTATTTGCAAACCTTTTGGAGGAAAGTATTCATATTTTTTATTTTTGGGATGTATTGCACATCCATCAGATTTGGGATTCATTGAAACCACGTTTCAAAATACCAACTTGGACAATTTCAATTCAGATATATATATATATTACTAGAGTATAAGTTTAAAATTCAAAGGTAATTTGGAAAAATAACAATTTATATGATAAACACTACTCGTACACACATTTTTGCATAGTATAAACTGTAACAATATAAATATGAATATTTTGAAATATATTCAGGGGTTTCTTAAATAATTATTCAGATTGTTAATATTTTTCTTAACACAATTTTTCCAGTGGTGGTCTTTGATGCAAGATGAAAATATCTATCGCAGACATGTATATATGGCAATTAGTGGATATTTACGTAATAATGAAGATCATTATTTTAATGACATCTTATTTATAATAAATACTTCTTAGAAATTATTTCTGTTGTACTTAATCTGTGTTACCTTCAAACTAAAAATAATAATTGGATTCATGAGCATAGCATGCGCTTAGGGACTCTGTTCGTTCAGTGTAATATTTGGATTAACTGATAGTTGCCTCTGAATAAAGTACAAAAGAAAGGAACTACTCATTAAAACAAGGGAAACCCTGAGATACTGGGTGAAAAGTCAAGTGCTTAATGTATATGAAACTACGATTAGACAGTGATATCTTGTGGAGAGTGGTAGAACTATAAAAAAGGATGTCCTAAAGCTACAGTTTTACAGTGATATCTTGTGGAGGGTGGTAGAACTATATTCTTGATAACTCCCGCCCACCGTAAATCGATACACCGCAACTACCCGGTGCCGTTTGTCGCAATGCAAGGTCCGGGACCCCTAATTTTCAAGGTTGATGCGCAAGGGCGTTATTTAGAATTCTATAGGAGGCTCGTCTTTGGTATGAAATTTTCAAGGTCGCGCGATTATAATCGATAACACTACCTTATGTTGATGTTTGACACTGCGTACGCGCAATACAAATTTTGTACGTGCATCACCGAGATTTCTGTTGCGAGATGATGACGGGTCCAGGTAAATAAAAAACCGCTTCTGCCGCGCTTAAAATAGATATTGAACTTTACCACTGTGACATTGTCATAATTGAACTAAGTGTCAAACGATTTATCGTTAATGATTTACCTGCTGAACTCTGTGCATCACGTGTTTGTGAGTGAAGAGAAAGCAGTTTGCAAGTTGTGGGATTATTGCGTATGCAATTGGCGGGAGACAGGGTAATGTATATAATATATTACTCGCACTGTTATGATTAATGTTGATAACTATATCAATACTGCTGTCACGTCTTATGTGTATTATCTCGATTTATACTAGATACCTATAATAATTTGAAGCGTAGTACGGGAGTGGGAATATATCTCACTCGCTTGATACATTATTATTATTATTTCGTTTAAAAACTGTTTGTTTAATCAACATCAATATAATTATCATAGTTTTGTAAATAATATAGGAAAGCCTATAGATAAGTCAAAAACCAAAAGTATTCTATTAGAGAAGTCAGTTTAGTTATACTTTTCAATTTTACTGTATGTTTGGTTGCCTATACCAAAATGATATGGATGAAAAATGCATGGCCGACAGAAAAATACCTAGTTAAATATGCGTAAATTGTTGGTATTCATTATTGTTACTTACAAGAAACAACCAGTTAATAAATAAAAAGATCATTATTTTTAACAATTTGGTTGCAATTTTCTCCATCTTAGGGTAGCGTAATTAATATAAAGTATAGAGAGGTAGGTACATCTTTCAATTAGTTTTTAACATAATTAGGTAGTAAAGAGTTAATTAGTCATTTTAGGTAGAAATTCTGGAATGTACACCAAACTTAATTCAATTTTAAGTACATGGTATTCCTAAACCGCGTTGAAAACAAGTTATTGGTCATGAAATATTAAACAATAAAAGCAAGAATTTTTTTATTTACGCTTGTTAACCTTTGAATATTTGTGGATTAGTATATTTTAATATTTATTCTGATTGCAGTCATCAGCCTTAACAAAAATAATTTCAAGGCTACAAAGCAGAGTGGTTTTTATATAGGTAGGTGGATATTTTGTATCGGGCCATGACCATCGCTTCAAAAAGAGAACAGGTGGTCTGCTCCATCATTGACGCTAGACACGTGTCTCTTACTTTAATGCGAGGTTGTCAATTACTTAAGAACATTATAAATAAGTAACAAGAAATAAAAACAAAATGGAAAATAATTTATAGGTACCTATTGTATATCATTCTAATGGTTTAATTGGTAGTAAAATAAAAAGAATAAAATAAACATCCGGGAATACCTATATCGATATATGTATTTGTTAATTCTAGTCGAACATAATGCTGAAGATATTTTCAATTGGATGATTGTGAACTAAGATATTTTGTTGAATTACATGATTATTTAGTATTTTTATACCTATTTTATTAAATGTTATACAATTCTCAATACATGGCAACACCGTTTGAATCTGTTCGAAATCGCATAAAATGCATAACAATAGTCTTGCAGATTGTTAAACGTTTATCTGATGGTTTTGGATATCAAACTTACGATAAAAACTAGTTTTTTTAGATACAAATAAATACAACATTGTACTGTATATTTCCAGTTTATAATTTTCGGTCATTTACTGAATACTTCCTCACTAATACATACATCGGCACTGGATTTTTAAATCTTTGAATACAGATTGCATAATCGACAAACAATGTGGAAATCTAGTTATTTAACCAATAAGTGTATTAGGCTATTAACAATCGAGATATTTTAATGCTGAAGATACACCATAATATTTAACATTATTGAGTTATAAAAAGCGATAGAAAAACATAGCAAAATTAGTTATTGACTTAAAAAAAATGCAGCAAAATGACATCTTATAAACCCAGAAAACTGCATTTTCAATCTTATTACCCAAATTTTTACAGTTAAGTAAGCGCGACTATACTTAACTAATTTGCACATTAATCTCCTATACTATTGCGCACGCGTATTGCCAATATTGCAAAAATCCAAGACTGATTATTATCCAAACAAGACAAGTGCGAAGTGCGACATTCATCAAAATTTAGTGTTTTGAAAACAATGTTGTAGTGACATGCATTACGTGTTTTATGAAAGTGTTGTTCCTCCTTAGTTATTGGTAGTTGTCTTTATTGTGTGTGAAAATAGCAAAAATTTAGCGTGGTGTAAAAATACGTAGTTATAAAATCCGACAATGATGTTTTCCCGGTAGTTAACCTTGAATTATTCCAAGATTTGTTATCCTAGGACGGGTACCGAATTTTTAGTTTTGACAAGTAAGTACTGTTACTTATTTATTGAACAGCCTCTATTTTTTGGTCATACAAATATCAACAAAGATAAACTACATATTCATCAATAAGTATTTTGTTATGCTATTATAGATAGTTTAGTGAAAAATTTGTTGGACCTATTTGAATTCAATTAAAATACATTTGTAATAAAGGTGTTAATTTATTTTCCTGGAAACACTTGTGGTTTTCAGTCTTTATCTATGCTTATCGAAAGGTTTCCTTTTTTTTGATAACAATATATTTGTACAACTCGTCAAATAAGTAGATAGGTATACCTTGATAATTTGGCATTTTAATGTCTCCTTTATAATAGTTATTAGTTAGTAGGTACGTATGTCTGAAATTTACCTACCTATAACTTTTTCATTAAACAGGTGTCTGGTAAACTGGATTCATCTCATCTATTGTAAGTAATAGTTACTTTTCTGATTTGTTTAAAATGTCTATTTTCAAAATATATTTAATATAAAATTTTTTGGTTATGGTATCAGCAAAAAATTACTTGTACCTATTAATTCTAACAAATATACAATAGATATATCGATTTTATTGTGATACATCAATATATTATAATCGTACCTAATTGTTATCTTCTTTATGCAGGAAAAGCGTTATTTGAATTCCTTGCATAGGTATATAAACTGTAATTTTTTGAAGGTATAAATACATTAAGATTATTAGAAAAAAATTAATCATAAATCTAATTTCTCAAGTCCCTAGTTTCTAAATTCTTGTAGAAACGTCTACAAACAGTTGTAAAGTAGAAAAACGGGGTTGGGACTGTAGAATTGGCGATCAAATAAGGTTTCCAAACTTTTCTTTGTTTCTAGTAGCGTAATTCGGTATTTCGTAAGGCGACCAATAATCTGCAGTGTGAATAGGAACGGTTTGGTATCTTATAAAGGTTTGGTACAGAAAAATCTAAAACCACGGTGACTACGAAAACTATCAATAGGTGGCGCTATGTGTGTGAATATTTGATTTTATCCGCCAATATTATTTGAGTGTAGATGCAAAATTAGTTTATTGTAATAATAGAGGCAGAAGGAACTTAACAAGTGTTACGTTAATAAGGAGTTTACTTCCGAGGCAATGTAATCTATGTGAAACACAAATATAGTTTTATCAGCAGTATCGAAAATTGGTTTTTATATAGGTAGATTTTGACGTGCTCTTTTCAAATGACCACTTTGCAACCTCGTATAGGTGGTATGGAAATAAGTTGAGGTACCTATGTTGTAACTATTAATTTTACATAAAAAAGGTTTCCACATAAAAAAAAGAAAACTTTCACTAATACATAACTAACTATTTTTATCATAAAATATTTCAGTTTCCAATATGATGAGGCGAGCTGCTAATATATTTCATATATTATTATTGAACTAGTATAATAATAAAAACTTATTGTTTTACAAGTAAATTCGTAGGTTGTTTCTACGGCCTGTGTTGACGAAATTAAAATAGAAAAATTTTATTTTTTGTATTTATGGATTGGAAATAATATTAGCATTTTTGTTGAAGGTAAATAAACGATGTCAGCAGAGACTGAGCTGACGATGCAGACAGGGCTATCCCCGGTCCTGCTGCCAGATATGACAGCCCTTAGTCTCATCGGTCATAGAACACAGGCAACACATCTTGCAGCTCATCCACAACCTCTACAACATCCCAGCATGCAGCAGAATCCCAACCGTGAGTTTTGAATATTTTCTTATACCTACAAAATCATATAATAGGTATGACATGGGATATCATTTTTTAATTATACAAAGGACTACGAAAAAAGTTTCACCAGGTTCTACATATTTACTTCATTTCTGTCGTAAAACAGAATTTAAAGTAGTAACCTAATTACAGGTTAAACAATAATGCTATCTTATTTGAAATGTACAATATAGCCACGTTTTTATCAACATTTTCATTATAAAATAATAAATCCCGAATCTTATCTAATTAAATCAGTTTATTAAAATGTGATAATCTGAAATAAGCAGCTTGAGATGTGATATAAATAATGTCAGTCAGTTTTCCTTTAAAAAGCGACGTCTCCGTCCTTGGTTGTACTCTACTCATTTTAGCTGCTTTTGCCTGCCTAACCAGTCACAGAATCGATCGCGTCGTTTAAAAATACAACGTTGCCGGATCCATGAATTAGTCCTTAAATAAACGGCTATCGAATGATCTGGTGCAAATTTACAAAGTACAATATTATATTAGTATAAGTAAAAGTCGTATTAGGTGTCGAATATAAATGAAATAGTATATAGAAAGGATTAAAATAAACTTTCAATTTCTCAATTTTTAATCATAGAATATAACTTCTGGTTATATCTGATTTCCTGTCTTTAAGGCATTGAGCTCGGTACATACAAGTTTGACATTTCCTGATCTTTGTCCTACGATACGACAAGTTAATGTTTGTCGTAGTGGCATAATACGTGATCTGTCTGCCGTAAATTTAATTGAACGAACTATTCAATGTCACCTCGTATGTATTATTTATTTTGGGAGATTTTTTGTTGACACTCGGCAACGATGTTTGATGTCAAGCACAGAGCATTCGCAGCTCAAGTTGACGTCACGATTGCAAATGGCTGTCGTCTTTTGTAACTAGATAGACAATCTCTTAAAGTAAATATTAGTGGTGTTTAGTGTGTGCTTGTGTATTTAATTTACTTAAAATATTTAATATAAAAATGTATACCGGAACTGGAGGCCGTAAGTAGAATTCGACATTTCAATTTTATAAGTGACTATTGAAAGCGTTACTGTTTTGTTGTCATAAACGAGGTCTACTCGGATTAAATTCTTTGTTTGGATGTTTTTCCCGTATATTTTCATTGGTTTTTCTTTAATTTTCTGTGTGTGTTTCACAATTTATTGCAATATTCTTGTGGATATTTTAAGAAAATCCGTTGGAATTCCACACGTTAAATATTCAACTTACTTAACCTATGAAGCCAGGCTCTTTAATATCGAGTTTGAAATAAGGTCATTGAATTTTTGTAATTCGATTAGATGGAACGAGTTAGGTAAAAAATCCGTCGTAGTTGAGCCTGCGACTTTTTTAAATTCTTATAATTTATAACGGAAATCGACCCGATATTGTATTTATTTTTGGAAATTTAGTTCAACAGCCATAAACAAAAATTTAAATTTATTACAATCAAGTAAAATAGAAATCCTTCCAATTTTTACACCTCTTCTAATTTATGTTGCTACGTTCTAACCTAAATTTTTTTTTTATCAAATTGCTAAAGAGGTTCAGTTCGATATTACTTCCTATTATTTTAAATACATTTTTGTATCGACCCTTCACATTAAACAGAAACAAATTCTGCCTGACAAATACCTAGTCATTGAAACTAAAACATGAATAATTGGTAAATTCTTAATAATATTTTCATCTACGTAAAATAGACGAAATTTCTATGAATTGGCGGAAGTTAAATTACAAATTCTTAAAAATCCAAGTGCACTGAAGGACGTTGACCTCTCGGCGCATAGAGTTCTTGAGACTCTATTGATTGGGATCTAGTATTTGCGAGATGTAGAAATTATGTAATGCTTTCATTTTACTTTTGTTATTAAATATAGTCCACCATATTTCATTCCATTCTAAGGTGGTATTTACTCACTTTGATAAGATGTCTATACTTAAAATTTTTCACGAATAAATGAAAGTTTTATTTCAACAGGTTTCTGATGTTTCAATAAAATGAAAATATCTCTCAAAAAAAAGTTTTATATTTTATGCTTTGGTTCATTATTGTTATTTAACGTATTATATACAGGATGTCACGAGTACTTTAAACACAACCTTTTCGATTTCGCGAAAAATGTTTGCTCTAAATTATTCAGAATACCTTCGGCTTCACTAAACAACTTTGTTGTTGACGATAACTTCTTGTTATTGGCATTTAAAATTGCAGTTTTTAAATTTACGCGGACATTCTTTCAACACTGTATCCCTTCTTCAATCACTTTCCTTGCCTTCCTCGATATATTAACCAATCATCGTTTTCAAAAGGTCATATTATTATAATCGCGATGTTGTCAGATTGTCAGACCAATCTTATTTCTAATACTTTTGCTCGTCATATTTTGAGGTTAGTTACGATTCATATTCTTTTTTTTTAAATTGGATTAAAATACGAGGTTTTGATCGTAACAATTACCATATTTTCAAATACAGCAACAATTCTTATTGTTCGTAGTGAATATTATTGTTTTTTTTTTATTTAACAATATACCAGGGGTAAACCATTGTTACAAGAATTTTTGGATAGATGTTTACAAATAACAAATAGTGCCAAAGCAAAATACACTGCTCAAAGAAATTCACTAGCTATCGAAAAAAATCAAAAATTTTATTTTAATTGTTAAATTATTAAAAAAATATTTTTCCACAATGTATTTTTAAAGAAAAACTATCAAAATCGTTGATATTAAATATTTGATTATATTTCAATGGTGTTTGAAAAAGTTGTGTACACTGAAAAACCTGATAATTTTACTTGGTATGCATGTTACAAAATTTAATTCACT
This sequence comes from Lochmaea capreae, assembly GCA_949126875.1. Classification (NCBI taxonomy): domain Eukaryota; kingdom Metazoa; phylum Arthropoda; class Insecta; order Coleoptera; family Chrysomelidae; genus Lochmaea; species Lochmaea capreae. The sequence continues at coordinate 26,674,752 of OX421404.1, forward strand.
AAATCAACATTTTTTTGATAACAAAAATCCAATAAAATAGTTTTTCCTCAGAAGCTTGGCAGACCAGTCCTCCCAGACAGACAAGCCCTACCTCACAAACCACATTTGCAGAATCACTTGCAGGTAAATTTTGTGTTTTGAGTTTTTTTTTCAGTAGAAATTTTATTGTAGTATTTCAGAGTTTTCGCGGGTATTGTGTGGTTTGTATTTATGTAATAACAATAACAATTTTAGAAGCCATATTTATTTTATCCAGAATTATGGAAGGACACGCTTAATCTACCATGGGCGTACGATAAAGTTTGTATGAGGGGTTTATTCGCAAAAAAAAATTTGTTATAAACGATGAATTTATTTGTGAAAATAGTTTTGATAATTCTGTAATTTTGTTATAGCGGGTGCGTCGGGGACTTCTTTGGGCGCCACAAGTACTGCTGTAGCAGTTCCCGGCACTACCGGTGCCGTAGCTGCAGTATCACCACCAGTTGAACCCCCTGTTTTTCAATGTCCGCGAAGGCCGAATCTAGGACGAGAAGGTCGACCTATTGGACTCAAGGCCAACCATTTTCAAATCACAATGCCCAGAGGTTTCGTACATCACTATGACGTTAACATACAACCCGACAAATGCCCTAGGAAGGTGAGTAAATTCAAATCAGTGCATAATTTATATTTTTAATCAATACTTTTTTTTAGGTAAACAGAGAAATAATCGAAACGATGGTAAAAGCCTACGGCAAAATATTCGGCAATCTAAAACCAGTATTCGATGGTAGAAATAATCTCTATACAAGAGATCCACTTCCTATAGGTAATTCACGCGAAGAGCTCGAAGTAACTCTACCAGGTGAAGGTAAAGACAGACTTTTTCGAGTTTCCATCAAATGGGTAGCTCAAGTTTCTCTTTACGGTCTGGAAGAAGCTCTAGAAGGTAGAACTAGACAGATACCGTTCGAGGCTATTTTAGCTTTGGACGTTGTTATGAGACATTTACCATCTATGAGCTATACGCCAGTTGGAAGGAGTTTTTTCAGTAGTCCAGAAGGATATTACCATCCTTTGGGTAAGTTATCTTTTCTTTTTGTTTTGTCGACATGAAGTAACATGGCTAAATCTTCTTCCAGGCGGTGGTAGAGAAGTCTGGTTCGGATTTCATCAGTCAGTGAGACCTAGTCAGTGGAAAATGATGCTCAATATTGACGGTAAGTTTCCTATTACGATTGTTTTTTAACTACACAGTTTGTTTTATTTTTTCTTTTCTAGTATCTGCAACGGCATTTTACAAAGCTCAACCTGTGATAGAATTTATGTGCGAGGTCCTCGATATACGAGACATAAACGAACAGAGAAAACCTCTAACAGACAGTCAACGTGTTAAATTCACAAAGGAAATAAAAGGATTAAAAATCGAAATAACACATTGCGGGGCTATGAGGCGAAAATATAGGGTGTGTAATGTTACGAGGAGACCTGCACAAATGCAATCGTAAGTATAAAACTGTAGGTTTAAAATTGTACTTTTTCAAAATAAATTTATTTATTTTTGCAGATTTCCACTTCAGTTAGAAAACGGCCAAACTGTAGAATGTACGGTGGCTAAATATTTCTTGGACAAATACAAAATGAAATTACGATATCCTCATTTACCATGCCTCCAGGTTGGCCAAGAACACAAGCACACATATTTACCATTAGAGGTATGCAACATCGTAGCAGGACAAAGGTGTATTAAAAAATTAACGGACATGCAAACTTCCACAATGATCAAGGCTACTGCTAGGTAAGTCTGAAACTGAAATTTGGAATTTTAAACGTAGAATGCTGGGAGCCATTCGATGGTCATCAAATGTACCTGATTTGTCGCAATTAGATGCTTTTTAAAGGGATTATTAAAAGATTTGGCCAAATTTTATCTAATCTGGTCAGCACAGGTTGGTCTTATTCGAGTTTTTTTCATTATTAATGAATTGTCGTCTTATATCAATTTGTTCGAAACTTCTATTATACATACTAGACCAGGGTCGATAATATTTGAAGCAAAAAAAAATAATAGGAGGATGAAACCTATTGGAAAAGGAGGAGAGTATTATAAAAATGAAAGGAAAAATAATTTACTGGCGATCTGAGGTCGGGAAGGGGAAGGGGGTGAGTTTTTAAGGGTAAAATACGGTTTATTTCGATTTCCGGTAAAACTACAAGTCCTATGGAAAAAAATCAAATGGTAGAGTTGTAGGTAATAAAAATATCTACAACTTTTGTATTTACACTTTTTTCACATAACCTCGAAATTTATGTGGAAAATTGAAAAAAACTTTTTTTTTGTTTTTTTATTTTTATCTTTTACAAAGAAATTTTTCTTCCACAAAATTTGGTGAAAACTTACCCTTTTATGTTCCAAATACACTGTTATTTATTTGATTTGAAATATTTATTTTTTCACCTTGTTTTGACTTGATATCGAAAAAGCACCTCAATTTTCAATTGAAATTTCACCCGTAAAAATATCAGCTTTTTCCAAATAGTTGGTGTGTTTTCTGTTCGTTGAAATTTCTACTTTCCGATGGTGTAAAAAAAAATATAGTAAATCTTCTCAGAAAATGCAAAATGCACTTTTTTTAATGCCTTTTTTATACAATTTCATCTAAAAAATGTGCTGCAATTTTTTTCAATTAAAAATGTGATTTATTAAATTCTAATTACATTTATGCCATAGAAAACCTCAATATATAAAAATAAATGTAAATCGTACTATTGAATTTAGATACTTTATTCTGATTACGTTATTCATTACAATATTTTTTGCATTTTCTGAGAAAATTTGCTATAGTAATATATTTTTTTTCACACCATCGGAAAGTAGAGATTTCAACGAACAGAAAGCACACCAACTTTTTGAAAAAAGCTGATATTTTGACGGGTGAATTTTCGATTGAAAATTAGGGTGCTTTTTCGATATTAAGTCAAAATAAGGTGAAAAAATAAATATTTCAAGTCAAATAAATTACAGTGTATTTGGGACATTAAAAGGTAAGTTTTCACCAAAATTCGTGAAAAAAAATTTTTTTTTGTAGAAGATAAAAATAAAAAACTAAAAATTTGTTTTTTTCAATTTTCCACATAAATTTCGAGGTTATGTGAAAAAAGTGTAAATACAAAAGATGTAGATATTTTTATTACCTACAACTCTACCATTTAATTTTTTTCCATAGGACTTGTAGTTTTGCAGAAAATCGAGATAAACCGTTTTTTACCATTAAAAACTCACCCCCTACCCCTTCCCGTCCTCAGATCTCCAAAAAATTATTTTTCCTTTCATTTTTATAATATTCTCCTCCTTTTCCATTGGGTTTCATCCTACTATTATTTTTTTTCACTTTATTATTTTTAAAGGCTTCTACCTTGGTTCACTATGCGAAGCAGGGACGGGTCGCTAGTATAAGTATAGCGTATTCAACGTTTAATCGAAAATATTGACAAAAAAAATGATTCTTATACCTTTTAATACCCTCAACTAAAACTTTACGTTTCTTAAGTCCCGACTTAAGCAAGCTGGGATATGCCGGCGGCACTAGCACCCTTGTCGATGGCATAAAATAATTTTTTTATTTTATTTCAGATCGGCACCAGATCGAGAACGCGAAATCAACAACTTAGTTCGTCGAGCAGACTTCAATAACGACGAGTACGTACAAGAATTCGGCCTGACCATCAGCAACAACATGATGGAGGTCAGAGGGAGGGTTTTACCACCGCCGAAATTACAATACGGCGGTAGGGTAGCCTCCCTCAGCGGACAGGTGGGCTGGCACGTTAGTTTCCAGTTGTATTTTATTTTATTTTTAGCTTAGCTTGTTTCGACGAAGATTGCAGGCGATTCTAGCGTTGAAAGTTTATTTTTTTTATTTCTATTTTATACAAGTAAGTAGGCTGATACCGACATAACCTCAAATAATCGTCGTACGGGTTATATTTGTACAGCAGACGAAATCTCGATATTATAATCTGCAATCTTCTACTGTTCACTTTAATTTGCCTTTTTTTAAGTAGTTTATCATCGGGGTTGCACAATTGTGGTGATTGTGTATTTTTTTTTTTGAAGTACATTCTGCTTGAGATGTTGGTAGCACAGTTTCTTCTCATTGTATGCAAAAAAGCAAGAACACTGTGTTTTCCATGTAATGGTTGTTCTAATTTGATGAAACAATAATTTTCTCACTGTGTTATCTTTTTAAGATCAAAATATTGTCGATTTTTTTTAAACAGAACACTCTATATATCGATCCTATGTGAGAGTTGTCATTCTACTTTCCGAAAATGTATAATTTGTTGCACTTGAATTGATTATTTTTGACATTAGGCGAGTGTTAATGTGGAATTGTCAATGAAATGACACAAGGAAATGTCAAAGCAAACTTTTTACATTAACACTTGTTTATTGTTAAAAGTGTACTTTGGAATTGTCAGTGAAATGACACGATGAAATGTCAAAGCATACTTTTGACATTAGGCGAGTGTTAATGTGGAATTGTCAATGAAATGACACAAAGAAATGTCAACGCAAACTTTTCACATTAACACTTGTTTAATATTAAAGATATACTTTGGAACTGTCAGTGAAATGACATGATGAAATGTCAAAGCATACTTTTGACATTAGGCGAGTGTTAATGTGGAATTGTCAATGAAATGACACAAAGAAATGTCAAAGCAAACTTTTCTCATTAACACTTGTTTAATGTTAAAGATGTACTTTGTAATTGTCAGTGAAATTACACAGTGAAATGTCAAAGCATACTTTTGACATTAGGCGAGTGTTAATGTGGAATTGTCAATGAAATGACACAAAGAAATGTCAAAGCAAACTTTTCACATTAACACTTGTTTAATGTTAAAGATTTACTTTGGAATTGTCAGTGAAATTAGACAATGAAATGTCAAAGCAAACTTTTCACTTCAACATCCATAGATGTCTACATAAAATCCTTTCTTTTAAAAACCGACTAATTTTTCTGTTAAACAGCAACAAATTGAATATTTTCAGAAACAAGAGTTCAACTTTCATGTAAGAACCAAATATATAGGGTGTTCAGTTGAAAAAATCGATCATTGACATCATTTTATTTCGAAAAAACCATTTTTTAAAATATAATTTCCACTTTCCATTACAAATTGATACATGAATAATTTTGTTGGTGAGAAGATTATTGCTCGAACTTGGAAGTTTTCGTATTTATGAGTTGTAGCGTTTATTTTATTGTAGCATGATTAATGTGTATCATATACGTTGATTAAAATGAGAATTCTACACCAATAAAAATCATTAACAAATACCACAAAGCACATTATTCAAATATGCTACCAACGCGAAGAGTGAAATACTTCATATATCTTTAAAATGTTCCTTTTCTATTTAATAGTCTCCCAGGTATTGTGCCTTGGGTTTCTGTAGTACCATGCAATAGAGAAGTTCAATAGTTTGAGCTCATTCTGGCCGTAGACCTTTATTCTAGCTTATTCATTCTTTTGATCCCTCTTGGTCGCATACAAGAGTTTATAGTAGAAACAGTGGAGTTTTACCATCACGTGACTGTTAAGTCAGCAACAATATTAATATGAATCAAATCAAAACTTCTGTCAACTCAATAGAAATAATCGTTATGACTAATATTCCAAAGGTTGGCCTTTTAAGAATTGGTAATTAAACACGTTACGTCCGTCTTACAAGCGTTTATTTAACCTTAGAAATGGTTCTATTATCTCTTATTTTGTTCCTTTGTAAAAGACTCCATCTTTATTTGAAGTAAATGTAGATTTAGAACTTCTATAATTGTTATTACAGAATTTTCCACGGTGCGTCGATTTCCAAATCCATTTTCCACTTTAAATTTTTGTGCAATCAGTTTTTCTTGGTATTATTTTGTATAATTGTTACAGAGCAAACAACAAGCGATGCCAAATCAAGGGGTTTGGGATATGCGCGGTAAGCAATTCTTTACCGGCGTGGAAATAAGAGTTTGGGCTATTGCCTGCTTCGCCCCTCAACGTACAGTACGAGAAGATGCGTTAAGGTAAGTCAAAAATTTGTACGAAACTGTCAACTGTCAACCGTCAACATCTGTGTATTGGTTAATACGATTGCGCAAAATTAACAAATAATAAATGTCGTTTTAGAAATTTTACTCAACAACTTCAAAAGATATCTAATGACGCGGGTATGCCTATTATCGGTCAACCGTGTTTCTGCAAATATGCCACTGGACCAGATCAGGTTGAACCCATGTTCCGATACTTAAAGTCCACCTTCCAATCCTTGCAGCTCGTCGTTGTTGTCCTGCCGGGAAAGACACCAGTATATGGTAAGTATTTCTATCATTTTGCAGGATTTCTTAGTAGATATTGTATGATGTAGGAGCAACATTGCATCCAACAGGTGATCACTGCTCTTTCTGAAACCTCTCATACACTGCCGAGGCCAAGACACAACAATATTGTTGCATTTAATATAATATGCGATTAGGTATTGTTATGTATTATGTTTTATTTTAAGCTGAAGTAAAGAGAGTGGGAGATACTGTACTAGGGATGGCCACCCAATGTGTTCAAGCCAAAAATGTCAATAAAACTTCTCCACAAACACTGTCCAATTTATGCCTGAAGATTAACGTTAAGCTGGGAGGTATTAACAGTATTTTAGTGCCATCGATTAGACCAAAGGTAAGATCTTCCCTATTAGATTTGATAATCCCTAATTTATGGCGATTGACAAGTGACATTATGTATGACAAATGACACAACTAAACGCCATACGAATTATTTTCGAACGTCTTCGAAGTAAGCTGGTAGGTATTAACAGTAATTTAGTGCCATCGATTAGACCAAAAGTAACTTCCATATTATACTTGATAACCTCTAATTTATGGAGATTGACAAGTGACATTACGATGACGAATTAGGTTAGGAATGACACAACTGAATGCCATACAAATCATTCTCCAACGTCTTGGAAGTAAGCTGGTGGGTATTAACAGTAATTTAGTGCCATCGATTAGACCAAAAGTAACTTCCATATTATACTTGATAAACTCTAATTTATGGAGATTGACAAGTGACATTACGATAACAAATGACACAACTAAACGCCATCTGAATTATTCTCCAACGTCTTGGAAGCTGGGAGGTATTAACAGTATTTTAGTGCCATCGATTAGACCAAAGGTAAGATCTTCCCTATTAGATTTGATAATCCCTAATATGTGGAGATTGACAAGTGACAATGCGATGACAAATGACACAACTAAACGCCATACGAATCATTCTCCAACGTCTTGGAAGTAAGCTGGGAGGTATTAACAGTAATTTAGTGCCATCGATTAGACCAAAAGTAACTTCCATATTATACTTGATAAACTCTAATTTATGGAGATTGACAAGTGACATTACGTATGACAAATGACACAACTAAACGCCATACGAATCATTCTCCAACGTCTTGGAAGTAAGCTGGTGGGTATTAACAGTAATTTAGTGCCATCGATTAGACCAAAAGTAACTTCCATATTATACTTGATAAACTCTAATTTATGGAGATTGACAAGTGACATTACGATAACAAATGACACAACTAAACGCCATCTGAATTATTCTCCAACGTCTTGGAAGCTGGGAGGTATTAACAGTATTTTAGTGCCATCGATTAGACCAAAGGTAAGATCTTCCCTATTAGATTTGATAATCCCTAATATGTGGAGATTGACAAGTGACAATGCGATGACAAATGACACAACTAAACGCCATACGAATCATTCTCCAACGTCTTGGAAGTAAGCTGGGAGGTATTAACAGTAATTTAGTGCCATCGATTAGACCAAAAGTAGCTTCCATATTATACTTGATAACCTCTAATTTATGGAGATTGACAAGTGACATTACGTATGACAAATGACACAACTAAACGCCATACGAATTATTCTCCAACGTCTTGGAAATAATATTTGTATTTGAATATTTTCAATTTTGTTTAGATTTTCAACGAGCCCGTTATATTCCTGGGAGCCGACGTGACTCACCCTCCTGCTGGTGACAATAAAAAACCGTCTATTGCTGCCGTCGTTGGTTCCATGGACGCCCATCCGTCGAGGTACGCAGCTACAGTAAGAGTGCAACAGCATCGACAAGAAATTATACAAGAATTAAGTTCGATGGTCAGAGAGCTACTTATTATGTTTTATAAATCAACAGGTGTGTATTTTTTTTCTGACAGGTTATGTTTAACCACATCAGTATCATCGAGAATTTATTTTTTCTAAACAATCGTTCATTATTGACGTAAACTTTCATCTGTCATTATCTTTTCATCTCCTCGTTTTGCTTATTTGTTTGGGATCGGCTTTTTGTATAATTTTGTTTATTGTTATTTAATTGGTTAATATGTTAAATTTGATTGATTTACAGGTGGTTATAAACCGCATCGGATAATTTTATATAGAGATGGTGTCTCTGAAGGGCAATTTCTTCAGCTGTTGCAACATGAGCTTACGGCAATTAGAGAGGTGAGTGTAAAAAAATTAATACAGGATCATTATTTTATCAAATATATGCCAGGATGTGACTCGGAATGTTTTTAAATTATAATGACACAGGAAGGGTTCTACAAGTCTACTGCTTGATCTGGATATTACATTTCTGGTGAAGTGATTGGCGCTCCATCTTGGAGCTCTAGGATTCCTTTATTGCAGTTATCTGAGGTGTCTTTTTCATCATAGTTTTTTGTGTTTTTTTACCTTTTACTCCACTTCTTCCTGTCCTGGCACAGTTTATTCCAGTTTCTAATTTCAAGAGTTTTAATGTCCTTAATTATTTGATTCCTCCAATTTTCTTTTGGCCTTCCCCTTGGTCTTGTTTGTTGGGTCCATGTAGTGATTTTTCTTAGTAGCTCCTCTGGTTGTCTGCGATGAGTGTGTCCCCACTACCGTAGTATTTTGGCTTTAACTACATTAATGATATCTTCTTCTAGAATATCTTCAATCTTATTATTGTATAGGCTCCTGTACTGATCGTTATCTATTCTTTTGGGACCGTTTATTCTTCGTATGATTTGGCTGTGAGCCTGTGAGGCACATTGCTTCCGCTGCATATGTTACAATTGGACGTATTGCTGCTTTATATACTTTCAGCCTTGTTTGTTTAATCAAATTTCCATCTTTCAGTATTTTTTTTTACTTCCGAAACATTTCTTTTGGTACTAGGTACTGGTTTAGTACGGCACATGAAGGCTTGAGCAGGACACGCATAAATAAAACCTTTTTGATTTTCACTACTTTTAAATTTATTATTCATAAAACGGAAACTCTTCAAATTAGGATCTGGTAAATTCTCCAAATAGGCTAGTCTTTTGAGAATACTCTCCCAAAATTTCAATTCAAAATTCATATTTTTGTGGTATTTACAAGGCACCTCTGGTAAAATGTGAAATAAAATATTTTATTTTATGCCATTCTAACGATATGTAGTCCACTAGAAATGGAATCCAGTGAAGTGCACGTTCCAGGAACGGTTTTTATTGGGATAGCGCTTTTTTTCCCGCTTATTTTGGAAATTTTGTTAATAAAAACGCGTTTGTTGTTACTTTTTTGTGTATGATTATTTTTGTTTTCAAAATATGTATAACTCAATTTGGTGATTTTCTATATTGAAGTGTGTATCGATTAACAACCATTCCAAAGATAAAACATAAGAAAATCTGGATAAAAACTTATGATGCTATCCTGATAACGCAGGTAATTGATTATTGGAAATTTCTCTTTCTAACATTGGTAACCAAATTTGACTACATTCGGCTGAAATACTAGCTACACATTTATCTGAATTTAGTTGTATTAAAGCACTTTCTTTGATTTTTCGACTTTTATTATTGGGCTCTTTCAATATTATTTTTGTCGAATCCCATTGAATTTTATGCCCCTCTTCCCAAGCATGTTTGCAAATACCTGACTTAAAGAACTCCCTATATTTGATATACTTTTTTATGTTCATTTATTCGGACTTCAATGATCTAGATGTTTCACCTAAATAGAATTTATCGCATTCACAAGATATCTGATATATGCAGTTTTTTGAAGATTGTTCTTCATTTTTTGGCTTCGTTTTTGTTAGTATAGATCTCAACGTATTGTTAGATTTGAAGCTAGTTCGAATATTGAATTGATTACCAATTTTCTTAATTCTTTCTGATAAACCCTTAACATACGGTATTGTCAAGTTTTTAAAAATTATGTTAGCTGAATTATTAATATTATTGTTATTGTTATGGGGTATTAACAATGAGCCCTTCTCTATATTCCTAATTTCTTTATTTACAAATTCTGCCGGGTAATTATTGGCATCTAAAACATTATTGTGGTTTGATTCCCAAAAAAATAATAAGAAAAAAGAATAAATATTTTTACTTAAAAGCTATCGTATTTTTCATTCGAATCCAGATACATTTTATAAAAAGTTTAGCTAAAAATGTTGTATTTATTTTTAGGCTTGTATAAAATTAGAATCGGACTACAAACCGGGTATAACGTTCATAGTAGTACAGAAAAGGCATCACACGAGACTCTTCTGTTCCGACAAAAAGGAACAAAGCGGCAAAAGCGGTAACATACCCGCAGGGACGACAGTCGATGTTGGTATAACTCATCCCACGGAATTCGATTTTTACCTTTGCAGTCACCAAGGCATTCAAGTAAGAACAACAACTCACTACATTTCCTTTATTTTATGTTTAAAGTAAATGTTAGTAAAGGCAAACGTCGCCCAACGTGTATATAATTTGTAGATTATTAGATGATAAATTATCTTTGACAATAAACTTACAGCAAATAAAAACAAATCTAATTGAAATAAAATACTGCTCTATATAATTCATCCTTCAAAACAAGTCACGACGCTACTGGCGGGAATAACCAATGTCGTAAATCATTTTAACGACACAGTTGACCACATAACAGTGTTACAGATTTAAACTCTGTGTTTTTGTTGATTGGCAGATAGATACCTTAATTATAAATATATTCGGGGGTAATATCCCTAGTGCATTTAATTTTTCCGGAAAAATTCGGAAAAACGAGTTTCTTAGTAATTTGATTTAAGAAATAGCATGAGCGAGAGTGGTTTTAAAAATCCGAGTCGAAGACGAGGATTTTTCCACTTTCGCGAAAATTTGGTAAGATTATTTCCTGAATTAAATAAACATTTTATTTTAATACATGTTTTGTTTAATTAAAATAATAATTTTTTCGATTTTTTTTTCGGAAAAACTGCTGACAGTTGTTAAGTAATTTTTCCACTTAAAATTTATATTTGACATACCAATTCTTGATAGCGATAGAAGGAAACTTAATATTTTTTCTTTAGTTACCATGAAAATATATATTAATATGAAGAGGTATGATTTTTGATTTCCCATTTTAATAACGCAGGGAATTTTTTTTATTTTTATACGGAATTTAGTGAAAATCAAAATACATTCTTGTAGGAAATTTAACGATCTACAAAAATGGCCCGAACTGATTTTTTGATAAGTCAACTCGTATAAAAGTTATTCGAACTTAAAGTTCAACCTCAAATTGTAAATGATGACTTTTAGAATTTTTTTAAACTCTATTACAAAATAATTCATTAAGAAAATTTTATGTCGTTCAACACGATTCAAATAAAAAGCGTTAAAAATTTTTTTTAATGTAGTTGGAAGTACTGTGAAGATTTTTAATTTTATTATGTTGAGTAGACTGTTTCAAAAAAATATACTGAAAATATTGGACTTGTCGAAAATAAAATACTATAAAAGTTTTCTATTTTCCATTGTCTTTTGCTTTGGAATTTTATGGCTCACGAAGGGAGCAATACTGAAAATTAACTAAGATATATTCTTGTAGGAAATTTGACGCTCTACAAAAAGGGCTCCTATAATTTTTCGATATTTTCACTACTCTCAGTTATTCAAGGTTAAAGTTAAAAATTTTGACATTTTTTTCAATTTTTCGACGCTACAATCAAATTTATGAAGCAATTTATGTGATATTTTTCTAGAGCGTTTTATTGGCTAAAATTTATCTTAAAATGTTTTTTATATCTTTTATGAATCGCAAGTTATTCGTATTAAATTAAAAATTTAATCATAATTTCATTCCTTTGCTTTGTCCGTTTGTATTTTCAATATTTTTCAAAAAATTAAAAACGCAATGAAGTATAACCTCAAATTTCATTGACTTTTATTTTGTCATACACAGGTATACGGATTTACTATGATAGAGCTTATATGATTGGTCGGCATAAGGTCGATAGGCGTTTAGGGGCTAGTACGTCATACTCAGGGCCTCCTATAGCTAACGGGCCTACAACTTCAATTGTGACGTCACATTAGCAGCCGAACAAAACGAGGATCGACACAGTCTTGTAACAGACAACAAAATCTTACATGGAATCTTTGTAATACTCGTATCTTCATTACTGTTAATCCAATTTTTAAACTTTTGGGTTCGTTACAATCCTAAGAAATTCCTTTATCATTCACATAAAAAACAAATTTGATTTAGTTTCTTACAAGGGAGAATTAGTGATGAACAATCATCCGTTTTTATATTGTGCAGTATCTTTCCAATTGTAAAATTATGGTAACATTTTTTTATAATCGCAAATACTCACAACCTAATAACATTATCAAAAATATTTTTGAATAACAATGTAGAATGCTCTTTCTAGGTTGTAATGAGTTTAAAAAATTCAAGATATGTTACGTATTAAAGTAGATACAATTGATTTAAGATCGTTAATACATTTAAATTAACTCATAACACACGGAGTAGAAATGTTAATTTGAAATATTTGCATGTATTTGCATACGCTGCTTTGAGTAAGGTACGGCGACTAGTGTGACGTCACTAAGTAAGAGGGGATGATGTTATAGGCCCGTTAGCTATAGGAGGCCCTGTCATACTGCATTACACCAATGAGAGCATCCTTTACAAATGGCGCGTAAAATTGTATGTTTGAAATGTAATTTATGTAATTTATTCGATTCATTTTGTAAAAAAAAAATAAAAATATAAAATTACTTCATATACTAGTTTTTAGACATGGAGAACATTATTGGCGGACTACTTTGATATACAGGGTGTTATACTGTGTATACTTTTCATTTTAGGGTACGTCGAGACCATCACATTACCACGTATTATGGGACGATTCCCATTTAGATTCTGACGAATTACAATGTTTGACATATCAGTTATGTCATACATACGTTAGATGTACCAGATCCGTATCGATACCAGCACCCGCTTATTACGCACATTTGGTAGCGTTTAGAGCACGTTATCATCTTGTGGAAAAAGAACACGATAGGTGAGTCATTTTTTTTAAATTATTTTTTTGGAAAACTGATTTAAATAATGTCAATTACAAATGTTAGGAACGCAGGTGTCGAATCGGTGTAACTTTTATGTTTGTTGTATATTTGGGGAAATAATTAGTTGGGAAAATCACTATATTTTGTCAATATTGAAGAAACTATGAATTCGGGAGCAACAGAAAAACTTTTAAATACCAAAAAGACGATCGATGTCAATAAACAATAGACTATTCCAGAATGACGCCACTTACAGGTCGGCCATGTTGCTGTGGAGGACATTCTATTTAGATTTCATTGTTGTATGTATGTATGTATGTATTTTGGGGTAACATTCACTGAGACCTAAAAGATCTATTGTGCCCCCTTACTTCTACTTAGTTTCTGAGGAGAGTCTCAGATACTAGTAGCTCCTTTAGTCCTATTTCCCGGAGGAATTTTAGGATATCTGCAGGCCTCAACTTAGGTAACTGTCCCTCTTCTATCCAGTAGTCTCCCAGGTACTGTGCCCTAGGATTCTGAAATACTGTGCAGTTCGCAAGTATGTGGATGGAGGTTTCTTCTTCCATTCCACAAAATCTACAATCTTCTTCCTCCACTATTTTGAGCTTTTTAAGGTGTCCATTCAGGCGACAATGTCCCGTTAGGATTCCTGTTAAAACTCTTAGTGCAGTTTTGCTTTGATTTATGCATTCATTTGATCTCAACAGGTTGTAGTCACCCAGAAGAATCTTTGATTGCCTAAGCCCTACTAGATCTTTCCAATTGTCAGATCTTCTCTTTTCTTCGGCTTTACCTATTTCTTCCAATATTACATTGGAGCTGATTCCGCAAAAAGGTTCCGGCCCCCAAAAGGGTATTTCACTCCCCCTCTTTGCTAGTTCATCTGCTATTTCGTTTCCTTCTATTCCAGTGTGTCCTGGAACCCACAGTAAGGTGACTATATTGTTCTCGCCTAGTTCATTAAGTTTGCCTAGGCATTCCCACACCATTTTGGAACTGATTACACAAGAACTCAGCGCTTTAATGGCTGCTTGACTATCAGACATTATGATAATCCTTTGCCTTCTATATCCTTTGTCAATATTGAACTGGGCACACTTTCTTATTGCGTGAATTTCCGCTTGAAAGATACTTGGGGTTTTTCCCAAGCTTTCAGAGTGTTTGGTTCCTGGCCCGTACACTCCTATCCCAGTTCCTTCTATTGCTTTTGAGCCGTCTGGAAATGGTATTTGGATCCCATTCCTTCTTGTTGCTTAATTCCGTAACGAATTTCTTTGAAAAATTATACTTTTTCATCATACCATCTTGTGGCATGTCCCAGGCTGTCCGATTTCTAAGAAGTGAAGAGGTGGTTTTTTTTTTAATGATTCCCTCTCTAGATTTCATTGTTTATAGGTAAACAACGAATGACAGACTTTAATCAGTAAAAAGTTCTTGAAACTATCTAAAATTCCATCATTTTGTAATGTTTATAAATGTGGAATGCAAGAGATAAGGTATTTTTTTTTTCGATTTCCGGCAGTTTTAACCAAGCGAGGTGACTATTTAATTAATCTCTCTGTCCCCCTGAATCTGTTGCTTTTGACTATCGTTGGAATCGCATAACTCCTCTGTTGATTGCTTTTTTTCTTCGTCTGACATTTTAATTATTATTTAATTCAATTCAGAGACAATTTACTGACTGCGCCATGTGTTATTAGAGAGATATTGCAAAAACGTCTGACATTAGAGAATTATGGCACTTTCTAAAATACTGACCGTCACTATTAATGATCGTTCTAATTTTTATACTGGCGTCAGTACTTTCATCGTGTAAAGTGAGATACGGCACCTATAATTTTGTGGTGGGTGGTGGTTATTTTTAATTTTATTATTTTACCTATAACCTCACTTTTCTGTGGTTTGTGCTTGTTCTTTGTTTATGTCTATCAAGTTGTCAATTTTACTTTTGGAATCTCTTGGCGATCTTCACGTCTTCGAATAATGGAAGAAATATTACAAGCTGCCATTCTAGGAGGTGCAAATGACGCAACTTTGATTTTAACAAGGTTGATATAAAGTTGCACATCAGATTTTCAAGAGAGGATTGTGGGCAATTATCTCGCTGAGTAAAAAAATGTCATCATCATAACTGAATCTTAATCTCTTCGATTTTACTTTCTTCATAATATTTCAAAAATATCTCCAACATGCATCCAACAACATATACCACTGTCAAAAATTTCAAATTTGTCAGCCATCTGTCATGTCATACCCACCGATCAAGAAGTTGTCCTTATTCCAGATTCAGACTGCGCCTGCGTATATGTCAAAATAAAGACGATTTTATTAGTGCCTGGCGTTATTGGGCACTGCAATATCTCTCTTTCTGTAGTTTTTATTATTTAAATAAAATATATATCACATTGACATTGTTCTACAAAGTCTGTCTGTCAACTAACTGACTTACAGCACATGCCAAACTGGTCGGTTGTCCTCCAAAGCAATATGGCTGGCATGTCAAAGTCAGGTGTAACCTCAATTGTGTCAAAACTGCTGAATTTTTCCAATAGAGGAGTTCAGTCTAAGGACAGTGTGGCCAACAAAAAGTGGGTTTTCTGACAAGAATGACAGTTAATGTCTGTCATTCAAATCATAAGATTTTTCAGGTTTTTTATCATTGCAAACAATGAATACACCCCGAAAATTTAAAATGACGTTTTAGCTGAATAATCAACGTATCGATGACCAATAATACTTCTAGAAACTTTTCACCATATAATTTCTGTCATTGTCACTAGTTATGTCAGATGTCAGTTTATTTGTTTTTGTTGATATTCGTTTAATCATTTATGTTTATTTTCCATTAGACTTTTGTAGTAGTTCTAGTTAGTTGTATCTCTTTATTGTTCTGATTGCTTTTACCACTGACATCTGACATAACTAGTGACATAATGACAGAAATGAAATGGTGACTTGCCAAAAGTTCCTAGAATTATTGGCGACCGATGCGTTGATTATGATTGATATGAGGGTGTATTCATTGTTTTAATGAAGCAATATAGATATTCGTAATGAAAAAACCTACAAAAATCTCATGTTTTGAATGGTAGACATTAACTGTCATTCTTGTCAGAAAAATCACTTTTTGTTGGCAACATTGACCTTAGACTGAACTCCTCTATTGAGTTAAAACCATAGAGTGGGCAACCTATAGTCGGAAGCGTCCACGCTATAAAAAGAGATGGCGAATGAAATTGCTGATGCTGTCTCTCTCTAACATCGCGTGATGCACATGCGCGAAGACTGTAATACTACTAACCATCCTTTATGGTCAAAACTGCTGAATTTTTCGAAATGATATGACGTCTTGAAGTTTTGCCAACCCGTAAGCCGTAAATTTCCCTGGCCGTTAAGTATGAATTGTATTTACGTCTGGTAAATTTACATTTATTATAATAAGCAGAAAAGTAGTAGCTTTTTTTATCATCATACCATACAATTTATTTAAATTTTGATCCACTACACGAGTTTTTATGATT
This sequence comes from Lochmaea capreae, assembly GCA_949126875.1. Lineage (NCBI taxonomy): Eukaryota > Metazoa > Arthropoda > Insecta > Coleoptera > Chrysomelidae > Lochmaea > Lochmaea capreae. The sequence continues at coordinate 26,691,669 of OX421404.1, forward strand.
TGATTGAAAACAAAAAATTTGTTATAGTGGTGAAGGGTCGCATCAATCAGGATCATCGGAAGACAGAACGCCGGGAGCGATGGCGAGAGCCATAACGGTACACGCCGATACCAAAAAAGTTATGTATTTCGCCTAAATAGCTCGTATCGATGCCAAAATTTTCGGATAGTGTAATTAAACGTATTTACACCACACTGAAATTGAATTTTTACCAAATCGTATTTTATGTAATTAAGTGTGGTTAATCAAACGGAGCGGTACAAATGTCTAACATATATTTATATGTTTTTTTTTTCCATTATTTTGAATTTTCAAATAAAATAAGGTGTGTCTCAAATTTTAGAAATATCTTTTATTGTATATATATATATATATATATACTTAATCTGGAATAACGGAACGAATGCTGCGATATAAAATGTTGTTTTGTTATTCCGTTACATACCGGGTTCTCCGTTACATTGGATTTATTATTTTTGATCTAATTTGGATTTTTAATAAACGTAAATTTAATGCAACGTGATTTTTTTGCAGATCTCGCTCCCCTCTGTACTATTTCATGTTTGTCTTAGTCTTCCTCCATTGTAAGTCGCAGTGGAGGTCCTTATAGACCCACTCACCATAAACCTAGTCTTCCACAACTCTCCCTTTACCGTATTTTTGTTTATTATTCTTTTTATAGCCCCGTCGTCTTAGGATTAAATCCTTGAAAATTAGTACATACCTTCGATATGTCTCCTAACATTATGATGTACCCGCATATTTTGTTTTTCAAGGTCAAAGATCTCGAAAACTTTTTTTTTTCATTAATATCTCGCTTTCTATGCAAAAAAATGATATTTACACTAGTCATGAAAATTGTAGAGCTCAAAATTCTCTACAAATTTTGTTATAAACATTTTTTTACACGATTAATCGTTTTTGAGATAGAGCGCGAAAAGTGCGGCCATACATCAAGGTCAACCGGAAATTCTTTAAAGGTTTATATAGCCTATGATTTACTAAATATATTTAATTATGAATAAACCTATATTTTTAACATTAAAGTCATCGAAAATATTAAATAATTACATATGCTACGTGCGGTTGTACTTTTCGCGCTCTATCTTAAAAATAATTGTATAACAAAATTTGTATTTTTGTGTTCATTTGACATGCTAATATCGTTTATTGCATAAGTAGCGAGATGACGAAAAAATCGTTTGACACTTGACATTTGACACGATATTTAAAATGTCAAAACAAAGGTGTCAGATTATTATTTTTCATTCAATGGTTTTACCCCTTTTTGAAACTGAGTTATTTGTTCACCAAATTATTTATCTGTCTAATAACATCTCTTTTTGAATTCACCACAATCTACACTTAGCACATGTTCAGTCCTGCGATGAAAACTAAAGTTTAATTTATTAATTTCAACTCTTTAAAATATTCTGGATCTAGGTGATCCTTCTCTCGTCAGTTATTCTTCCTCTTCGTTACCGTTGTGATCTGTTTTCTTTTATATCCGCTAGGCTGTCTAAGAATACGTCAATCCGCTTATAATCGCCATTTTATTGTCCTTTGTAAAGTAAACATTGCATATTATAAAGATTTCTCTATTTTGGCGACAGATGGCTCTGCTATGATCAGATCTGTGGGCTTGAGTTGTCCAGTTACCAGAAGTTGAAATCGTTCAGCACTTAATTTAATCTTTTTCTACTACCTCTCAACTGGACTCTATTACTGTGTGATTCAGCCATTAGGCCTGGTTACTGCCTGTTATCTAGCGCGGTTGATTGGAACATGCACATGCGCGTTTGAAATATCTTGTTAATTTTTATTGTAATTTACTTATTTTGTTGATTGTTTCAAACTTTTAATGATATACTCTTGTTAAAATGACATATTAACGTCGTCTGAATCAATCCAGACAATTATTTTGATCAAAAGTTGAAAAATAATGTAACGGAATATACGGTATCTAATATTTGAAACCGTTGTTAAGTTTATTTTTTGAAATATGAAATTTGGACACACCTTTCTTTCTACAAAATCATGTTGATGTAAACGGTTTTGCGAACGCAGCACTAAACAGCAGCTTGTTATTGAAAAGTGCGATTATTAATCTTGACCAATGGGAAAATTGTGACGTTCCATTGCTTCCTCTATTTTTTAAATTGATTCTTTCTTATTCGTCGGCGGATTTATAATCGTACTTTTATACCACGCGGACATTCACCGAATTTATTTTTATTCGTAATATGGATTTTTTTCTTCCCCTTTTTACATGTTTATTATGTATAAACGTATATTCCAATAATACCAAAGTTATTGGTAACTCTTGTTTTTACCAAAAAAAAAAAAAAATACCTTGTGTGAAAAACAGTTCGACCCGTTGATAATAATTGTTCAGTTGTATTTATATTTAGCAAGTAGTAATAATTTTTCAAATCCAGTCGCTCTAGAACTACGAGTTTGTTTTCATCTTCACGCAAAAGAAAATGTTTACCGATATTTTTTAGTCCTTATCCAGATATATTGACGAAGTATGTCCTTGAAGATGCTGGGATATCGTTTATCTTTTCAAACCAGTCATTGAATTGCTTCCAGTCCTGAATATGGTAGTGTGGTTATTTACCCTAATGTTTTTTCTTTCATTTCCTTGGCTTTTATAACTCATTTTGAAGTATCTTCTTTGCTTCCTTCTTCTTTGTTGTTATATACTTCACCTTCAACCATTATATGTCCGGAAGTCTCCTGATGAATATATAAAACCATTTCATCTTGAAGAAAATAGTGGTTTGGATATACCTACTTATGTTTTTTTCATTGTCAGAGTTTCTTAACTTCTTTTTAGAAAGATCTTCTTTGCTTCCTTCTTTGTTGTTATATACTTCACCTCCAACCATTATGTGCCAGGAAGTCTCCTGATGAACACATAAAACCATTTCTACTTGAAGAAAATAGTGGTTTCAATATACCTACTTATGTTTTTTCATTGACAGAGTTTCTTAACTTCATTTTAGAAAGATCTTTGCTTCTTTCTTCTTTGTTGTTATATACTTCACCTCCAACAATTTTATGTCAGGAAGTCTCCTGATGAATACATAAAACCATTTCAACTTGAAGAAAATAGTGGTTTCGATATACCTACTTATGTTTTTTTCATTGACAGAGTTTCTTAACTTCTTTTTAGAAAGATCTTCTTTGCTTCCTTCTTCTTTGTTGTTATATACTTCACCTCCAACCGTTATATGTCAGGAAGTCTCCAGATGAATACATAAAACCATTTCATCTTGAAGAAAATAGTGGTTTGGATATACCTACTTATGTTTTTTCATTGACAAAGTTTCTTAACTTCTTTTTAGAAAGATCTTTGCTTCCTTCTTCTTTGTTAGATACTTCACCTCCAAACCTTATATACAGAAGGCTTCCCCATGAATGCCTAATACCATTTCAACTTGAATGAAAATGGTGGTGTGGATATTCCTACAGATGTTTTTTGTGTCCAGCGTTGATTAACTTCATTTTTGAAAGATCTTCTTTTCTTTTTTGTTGTTACATACGTCAACTCAAACCACTATATACGTCATAAGGCTCTTTGATGGTTTGACAGTCTGTTTCTCGTGTTTTAGAATGTGGTTCGATCTTTGATAGTTTTGACTTGAATCTTGATTTTTGAGTTTCTTTTTGTTGTTCTCGGTGAGATTGAAATTTATCGGCAAACGTTATTTTTTTGTAAAAAATTCTAGATCGATTGGGTTGTGCGAGCTATCTCAATGCATTAAACAATAATTCCAAAATGGCAGGCGAACTGCTTGTCAAATGAAGCTTTAAACTTAGTTAAGTCTTTCAAGTTATTTCTGCAAACAGAAAGTTGGTAATTTGCCCGCTTTGGGTGTGTCAAAAAAACAAATTAACAGGGTGCTGTAAAAAGACTGGGGAGTTGAAAGAAATGAAAAGAAAAGAAAGCACAGTTTTTTTTAAGATTAGCTATCGGGCAGCTATGGAAAATCGTGAACCAATAATGTGCCTTTAAAAAAATGCTTAACAAAGTGGGGAAAAATATTTCATCAAGTTTATTAAAATTGTGATATTGATTTTTTTTTGTTCATTTAATATTTGTTGCTATTACCAAATCCTGTTTGTAGATATGAACGTTGTTGCAGCCAATCATAAGCTGTTCTAGCATAGGTTATAATATTCGTGTGTAAAATAAAATTTATTCCAAGGAAAAAAATAATTTTCCCGTCATTATTAATTGGGAAATTCAGTTATCATTGACGGAGGGTTAAGTTTTTCTGATAGAAAATTGTGTGCATTGATGTATATTTCTTTTTAAGCGACAAACAAATTTTATTCCCTAATATCAAATAATGATGAATATTTGGTGCTTAAATACATAACTTGAGATAATTCTCAATAAAAGTCATTCAAATTTAGTAAAAAAAAAAAAAATCTCGATATTGCATATTATTTATTCATATCGTTATCAACTTTAAAGACAACAAAATAATAATTAAACAATAACTGTTAGTAATAGTAAATTAAAAATATACAGAATTTTTCAAGATTTCTTTTACAAAAAAAACGACGCGGACCTAAAAAAGAAACATTTTTAAGATCGTCTATATTTTTGTACTAAACCGAATTTATATTTTTAAAAAATATGTACAAATTTATATTTATCTCTAAAGTCTGTCTTACGAAAATTTATAAAGTGGTGACTGTAGATATTCCAATCTACTATTTACTTTACCAAATCTTTGGAAGATTCTGTATATTTCAGACAGCAAGTCTAGACAATAATCAAACTAAAAAAAAAGTTTAGACGACATTCCAAAGCACAATAATAAAGCAGCAAGTGTCATTTTTTTATAGGAAATTCCGGTAAATTTATTTAATCGTATTTTTTACTTTTTAAAATTTCTTTAGCATATACAGTGACTCTTGTTTACCAAGAGAAGGTCTAATATCGTACTTCACACTGTTTTTGATGATATAACAAACAGTTGAAAGGTATTTAAACTGACAAGTGACAGTTCAAGTACTTTTTCTTGCAGTTATTTTAAACATTGAATAGATGATGAAGATCCATACTAAACGTTGAAATAAACCAATTTAGTTTGTTTAAATCTTCATTATATATTTGAACTAAGTTCAATATACATTCGTGACGCGTTTCGATAACACAGTAGCTTTCTCGAACTTAGTTCAAATATATAATGAAGATTTAAACAAATTAAATTGTTTTATTTCATAGTTTTGTATTTTACCTTGATCACAGAACAAAAACATTTTTTTTGCTCCCTTTTTATGACATTTTCTCTTCTTTTCAATATTTATTCTTATTCTTTATAAATTTTTTATATGAAATGTAATAAAAACTTCCTTTTATATAATCGACCACAGTTGAAAACCGCTAGAAAGTGTTTGTTTTGCAAGTTGCATACCAGTCAGAACTACTGAACTAAAACCTTAGTAGATTTAGTTCTATGTTATACGTAGTAAAAAACTGGTGAATTTTTTTTACCACAGAACTAAAACAAAATGCTTCTTTTTATGGTATTTTTTCTTCCCGTTCTTGATATATTTTCAATGGTTCTCATTCTATATCGAATTTTTAATTGAAATCTTTGGAAACTTTTTATTCACCTAATCCAGTAAAAAACCACTAAAAGTTTTTGTTTTGCAGTGTATACAGGCTACTGAACTAAAACCAGCGATATAAAAATCGTGGAAAATCAGTTTTTTTGTCTTGACTACAGAACTAAAGCAAAATTTTTGCTTTTTTTGGTATTTTCTCTTCTATATCAAGTTTTTTATGAAATTTTTATTCACCATAGTAGAAAAATGCTAAAAAGTATTTGTTTTGCGGGTTGCCTACCACTGTATACAGACCACAGAACTAAAACCTTGATGGATTTTTTTCTATGGTATACGCAGTAAAAAATATCGTGGAACACTTATTTTGTCTTTCCAAATAAGGGTAAAAACTAATTGGATATTTTTTAAATGAAAAGTATACAGAGTGGTCCATTTGAACTATAGTATTAGTAAATATTTTTGAAATTGGATGAATTCCACACGGGTTATTTTGAAAAAAATTATATCGAAATGACACTTACTGCTGACTTTAATAAATCACATTGTACTATAAGTGTTGTAAAGTGGATCTTAATAATTTATTGTATTAAGTTTAGACAGGCATACTTACCTACATAACAAAGATGTTAGTATATAGGCGTCCTAGGTCGATGACGTCGTGTTAAAAGAGTATTTCAAAAGTGGAAAATGAAATTGTTTTTTTGGAAAACGTACGTAATTGATGATTTCCCTTTTTTTTTCATTTTTTTTTTTGGAAAAAAAAACGGATTGATGAGCATGAAGAAATTTTATTTTTTTATATAATTTAAAGATGTTCAGTTACCGTTGTTGGGTTTGGGTTTGTTCCAAATTGTAACTGAAATGTATAGACCAGGGTCGATAATTTTTGAAACCAAAAAAAATAATTGTAGGATGAAACTATTGGAAAAGGAGGAGAATATTATAAATGTGAAAGAAAAAATAATTTACGGGCGATCTGAAGTCGGGAAGGGTAAGGGGGTGTTTTTAAGGGTAAAAAACGATTTATCTCGATTTCCGGCTAAACTACAAGTCCTATGGAAAAAAGTCAAATGGCAGAGTTGTAGGTAATGAAAATATCTACAACTTTTGTATTCACACTTTTTTCACATAACCTCAAAATTTATGTAAAATATTCAAAAATCAAGTTTTTGGTTTTTGATTTTAATCTTTTACAAAAAAAATTTTTTTCTCCACGAAATTTGGTGAAAACTTACCTATTTATGTCTCAAATACACTGTAATTTATTTGATTTGAAATATTTATTTTTTCACCTTATTTTGACTTAATACCGAAAAAGCACCCTAATTTTCAATCGAAAATTCACCCGTCAAATAATCAGCTTTTTTCAAAAAGTTGGTGTGCTTTCTGTTCGTTGAAATCTCTACTTTCCGATGGTGTAAAAAAATTTAGTAAATCTTCTCAGAGAATACAAAAAATCGAAAAAAACATTCGAAAATTTTTGTAATGCTATTTTTATACAATTTCATCTAAAAAATGTGACTACTGCAATTTTTTTTAATTAAAAATTTGATTTACTTAATTCTAATAACATTTATGTCATAAAATATCTCATAATATATAAACATAAATGTAAATCGTATTATTGAATTTAGATACTTTATTCTGATAATGTTATTCATTACAATAGTTTTTGCAGTTTCTGAGAAGATTTACTATGGTAATATATATATTTTTTTCACACCATCGGATAGTAGAGATTTCAACGAACAGAAAGCACACCAACTTTTTGAAAAAAGCTGATAATATGACTGGTGAATTTTCGATTGAAGATTAGGGCGCTTTTTCGGTATTAAGTTGAAAAAATAAATATTTCAAATCAAATAAATTACAGTGTATATGAGACATAAAAAGGTAAGTTTTCACCAAATTTCGTGGAGAAAAAAAATTGTTTGTAAAAGATAAAAATAAAAAACCAAAAACTTGGTTTTTTGAATTTTCCACATACATTTTGAGGTTATGTGAAAAAAATGTAAATACAAAAGTTGTAGATCATTTTATTACCTACAAGTTTGCTATTTGACTTTTTTCCATAGGACATGTAGTTTTGCCGGAAATCGAGATAAACAGTTTTTTACCCATAAAAAACTCACCCCCTTCCCCTTCCAGACCTCAGATCGCCCGTAAATTATTTTTCCTTTCATTTTTATAATATTCTCCTCCTTTTCCAATGGGTCTCATTCAACTATTATTTTTTTTCACTTTTTATTATTTTTAAATCCATCTACCCTGGTCTAGAAATGTATGAATATTCCGAAACTATGGATTCAAGTGCGATGTTGCCAAATAATATTTTAAGATAATTATGAGGGAACATTTGTGTGGAGACACACGTTTATTCCGTCTAAATACGCTTAGTGGGTGATAAATTGTTCTTGAATGATCTCGAATTGTTTAATTTTCCACGTTCTCACGAAATTCTATATGATATTTTTGCAATTTTTTTGTTTTCGATCTTTTTTCGTGACATGTTCGTTATCGACGTAATAGGATATGAATAAAGCCGAGGATGAAACTAGTTTTTAAGATAAAAAAAAGCCGGGATTACCTTATGTGGGAGACATTCATTGTGTCCCTGGAGTTCGTACCTAAAACTTGGGAGGTGATTTGGGTCTAAAAATAATGGGTCACTTTAGTTCTTCTTTTGTCTTAGCAGTTAGCTATAGAATAAACTGCTTTCCGGGCTATAAGTACCGACAGATATTACACTTCAAAGTCAAACGGGGTTGGTATATCTACAAGATTTTTTTACACCAACCATTCTGGTTTGCAATTAGAAGTGACATCATAACTTATAGACCGGTTTCTGCGTTTTTGCACCTCATCAGTACAAGGTAGATGTTCTATCCATCCCAGAGCTCTAAGAGCCTGACTGAAGAAGAAACTAAAATCACAATCAATACATGTCTTCCACTAACAGAAATGTTAAAGTTGTGATTTTAGTTTCTTCTTCAGTCAGGCTCTTAGAGCTCTGGGATGGAGAGAACATCTACCTTGTACTGATGAGGTGCAAATTCGCAGAAACCGGTCTATAAGTTATGCTGTCACTTCTAATTGCAAACAAGAATTGGTTCAATCTTGTAAATCATACCGACCCCGTTTGACTAAGAAGTGTAATTCAATATCCGCCGGTGCCTATAGCCCGGGAAGTAGTTGTTTCTTCTTTTTTCAAAACTTTGTAAAGCGTCAGAATAACATTTAGTCTTCAATATCTATTTGACAACCTCTCTGTTTGCTCATGTCTTCACATTGACTTTAGAAAGAGTATTCAAGGTTTTAACAATTTATATATAGAGTACAATATGCAGTTTTCACTAGACTTCTTAAATGACAAATGTGTATGTCAACATTGTTGTCACATGTAATTTTTATTTGGAAAGTATCGAAAAAAAATGTATACATTGTTGGCATTCACTCAAGTTTTGGGGGGAAATTTACGTATAAATTGTTAAATTTAGCGCCTTATAACTCGAGAATGGGTTAATGTGTTAATTAAGCTGCTTTTCCCAAAACCCAAGATTATCAAGTCTCTTTTGCTAAGCCTTCAGTTTAAATTTGCAAAAAAAAAAAAATTATCGAAAATTTTAAACTCCATATTCACACTAAAGTTTTTAGTACGAACTCCTGGGACCCTGTATAACGGAGAAAATTTTACGTATCATAAGCATATTAGATGATAATATTTTTGCGATGCGAAATGTAATTCGAGTGGATTTTTCAAACAGAATTTTCGAGTAAATTTTGTTTTGTCATTTTTGGCGTGACAAAGTCTCAATTATTATATTTTTAGCTATCGATTGCCAAGTTCTGCTAACACAAAATATTGAAAAATATTTTTTATGGATATATTATTTCTTACGCTATAAAAATTTACAAGAAAAATGCTACAAATATATGATCGCTATAAAAATAATTTTATTACGGAGTGCAGTATTACGATCTCGGGCATATTTTTTTATCGTTTTATTAAAACTTAATTTTTTTAGTTTCCTGAACAGTACAAAATTGTGTTAGTCGTTTAAGTGGTTCCGTTTTTATTCTCACATATTATAATCCAAATCATTTTACGTGGTCCAGAAATTATTTTTATCCAAAAACTATCTTTGATCTGTTTTTTCTGCAGCTTCTCAACAAACTGGTTGGTTTTCTGAAAGTTTTGTGATGTCCTTTATCATTTTTGATCTCTATCCCTCGTCGCATTTTCTTGCCGTACCATACCCACAGTCAGTGTCAGTCTGGTTCATAATTTTTAATGGGTTCCCTTCAAATTTAATTTTAAGAATATCTAGGACCTCCCGGCGATCATCGGGTGACCAGACCGACACTGCCCACAGCGTCTTCAATAAGTTGACATTATTCCATACTTTTGTTAATTCCCCTCTGTTCCAATAAATGAGATCTATACAAGGCAAATACAGCCAACCTAACGAATTAAAAATAACTGTTCAAAGTAGGACGCATAAAGTTTTGAGCGTCTTTACCACTCTTGTTTTACCCGCAAAGTCTTTTCAGTTTGGGGTATTTTATATTTCGCAGTTGACAAGCAATACTAATGTCATCTGTCAACACATATGGCTAATCAGACTGAGAGTGTTGCATGGGACTTCTAGTCTGTATCAGAGCGAACTAAAAACGAATGTTTTGTTTGCAAATACTGCTCACCCATATCATATTGAATGGTTTTTTTATATAAAAAATATGCATGAATACAGGGTGAATAAATTAAAAACAACTTTCTTATGCCTCCTACCTTTGTATGTTATTTTTGATTCGTTAGATCCCTTCGATTTGAATTGAGAATGTTTCTGGTATTACGCAATTTAAAGTTTTGAAATAATTTGCAAACGTTATGAAGAGAAAAGTATAAAACGAATCCTTTATTTTTCTTTTTATTAAAACTTTATCTAGTCAATTGTTGTAAAAACGTGTCTATACTAGCTACTAAAAGTTTCTGGAATGCAAGTCAAAACTCGGTTCTATAACTAGTCAATTTTTTTTGTTTCATATTATATTATATTGATTGTATGTTTTAATAATTTGGAAACGTGACAAAACAAAAGACTCAAAATAATTCCCGATGCTCTTTTAAACCAAAACCAAACCAAACGAATTGCCATTATTAGATGTAAGTTTTTATTTTTTTGAAAAATCCATTTATTACATTCGACTTGCTATAGTAACAAACAATTGTGATCACATAAAACAGTTTACACTAACTCACGCCTTTCCAGTCTCTGAAGAAGATAACTTGATTAATATTGTGTAAAGTGTTGGTGTAGTGTAAACTGTTCCAAAATTCTCAACTTAGTAGAAATCAAAGCATTATAATATAGTGCAGTAATATATTCTTTATTCGTAAACAGCTTTTTCTACAAAACCTGAAAAATGTCGTTTTTTTCTATTGCAAAACAATATAATGACAACATCGGCAATTTTTTAAATACTACACCCTACATTTGATGATATTTTCAAGTAGGTATAAAGTCCATTTTGACGCTGCAACTCGAAAAAGTTGCATGCAAATTGGCGTTTTTTTTTGTTGGACTCAAACTTGCTCGATTTTTGAGCGAGAAGTCGCTGCGACTTGGTAACTTTTCTGGTGGATTTTGTCGCACCAACCCAAAATTTATATTGGCTGCACGCTCTGACATTGCTGTCACAGGATTTCTTCTACGTTTTCTTCTCGTAGAGCAGCACAGGCCATAATACTAATTACTGTTACTAAAACAATGCCCTCAATGTTTTCCTCATCCATTCTGTTAACTTCAAGACTTGATTCTAGAGAAACTAATCCTATTTGCTTTATTTTCTAATTTTTTTTCTCACTATGAGGTTATGAAACCAGAACTGCCAATTTTTTAACGAAGTTGGCAACACGGTAACGTTTCCCCTATGTCTGGATGAGTCGCAGCAACAAACTATCGATTTGTCGCAACGTGGAAAATGTACTTTAGATAGTATATCCTTTAATCCCATTTCCTGTACGAATTCAGGATATCTGCCAGCCTCAGTGTCTCTTTTATAACTAACAGACTCGTAGGTGTTATGACTTGGGATTTTGTATTGCTATGCTCTAAATTCTTGATCCACTAGTTTGAGGTGCCGATTCAGGATTCAGCCACTCTTTATTAGTTTTTCTGCTGTTTTATTTAGAACTCAACACAAGAACTTTGTACTTTAATAGTTGCTCAACTACCCGTCATGATGCTATTGCTAATCAATATTAAACTGGGACTTTGGTGTTTGATCCAATATTCTTAGTCATTATAAAACTTCCAAACTTCTATTAACATATTTGTGATAATTATTATAAAAACTGCATGGTGAAACATAAGTAATTTTATCTAAAAAATCATCTCGATTGTTTGTTACTATGAATTTAGTGTGTAAGGAATATTTTTGCCAACTATTTTAGCTAGTTGTTATTAAGTGGTATTATGTCTTTATTATTCATTTTTTTTTTGTTACGATACACTCCAAAGTTGGTGCAAAAAAGATTCGCAAACATAGGTTATGAATATTTTTAGTCTTTTCCTGCATATCAAACGATACAAACAAAATTAGGTTGGTCCTGCCGATCTTTTAAGTGGTCAACGTTAATAATTTTAATGGTATCCTAGTTAGTTTGCTTGTGTTTTCGAATTACCTTTTTTACTCTTAGAAGTCGATTACTGAAAATGTTTTATTTTAGATTTTTTTTTGTTAGGGCTTTATAATTCATTGTATTTTAATTAAATTATTAATTAGTTAACCGTTATACTTGTCTTTTTTTTTTGTTTACCTTCTCGCCCTTTAAACTAGTAAAACAAATAGCTCCTGTACTATACAGGGTAAGGCAGACAAACGGTTGAATAGAAAGATCTTCAGAACTGAAAAGTGAACAACAAAAATGGTGCAATGAGAAAATTCGTGAATTCATTTCTGCTAGATTTGATGATAGGCCTACCCCTACATTATCAATTGAGCAAAATGTAATTCTGCGATTATTCAGGTCCTGTCCAAAAAAAAATGTCGTCCACCTGAGGTAGACAGGCCCAAAGTGATACCCTTTGGCTCATGGTGTTGAGCCATCCTGTTATTACAAATCCTATCTTTCCTTTAATTCCTTGTCTTAGGTATTTCCATCCTCATATAAAGTTCTTCAAATTTCCGATTTCCATCTCTGCTGCCTCTACTAGACTCTCAAGTCGTCTACTCCCCAAATGTCTCTGGCCAGGGCAGGGAATAGACACATGAGATGTTCCACTGTCTCTTCCTCGCATTTTTTGCACAGATCATCCAGTTTTACCTTGATTTTCCGGAGTCTTGCCCCTACTGTGCAGTGTCCAGTGATCACTCCCGTGATCTTCTGAATTGAGTCCTTTCTATATTCTAGGATCTCTCTCGTTCTTTTTGGCCAGAGCTGTCGCGAAGTGAAGCAATCGCTTCTCTCGCTCCATCTCTTCCCGTGTTCTGCCCCTGTTATATCTTCTATGGTGTTCGTCAATAGTTGAATCGGGGGTCTTGGTCTTTCTGCCCTGTCCTTCTTCGCACCTTCCTTTGCGAGGCTATCTGCTTTTTGGTTCCCTCCCACACCACTGTGCGTAGGGACCTAGCATAGACTACCTCTTCTGTCGCGTATCCATTACTGATCTCGATCCCACCGTTGCGGACGCGCACTCATTCGGATCGACACGGCAGTGACCGTTCGACTCGACTACGGCGGAGATTCCTTGGGATGGTAACTTCTGCCAAACCGAACGTCTAGTTGAATATTTGCAATCCAACAGTGGTGTCAATTCTGTATTTATCATGGAGGAAAACTAGTTGCTAGTCGATTCAGTGCACGGGTAATAGAAATGCCGATCCGTTTCGTATCGATCCGAGTCGAGCGGATTCAGTGAGCGTCCTGCTTAAGAATTCTAAAGAAAAATGGATATCAGTAGTATAAAGTACGAAAAATCCATGAAATTTTGAATATCGACAATATAATAAAACGACAAGAATGATTAATATCTATTAAACTTTAACAATACTTTTACCTACATTAACTCCATTCCAAAGATCTACAAATGCATCAAACATATTATCAAACCCCTCTGTAATTGTTTCCTTGTATTTTATATCTCCATTTAACACCCAGTGAAATATTTGCATAATACCTTCTGTCCACCTATCCAGCCATCTATTTACATGATATCCTTCGATCTTCAGCTCTTTATTAAGAATTGTAAACTGATGATAACCATCTGAAAGCATCGAAACACTTTTTAATATGTACAATAACAAAAATTCCCAAGTCTTGAATACTCTCAATGCCGAGTTACAGGTGCCTGCACCGCAATTCGGAGAAAATAACGTCAGTAGACGGCTAACTCAACATTGCTACTGTAACTAATAGATTTCGCCGTCTTTGTCGATTATTGTGAGCAGAGTTTTTTTTTTTTACCTTCCCGATTTTCTTCATTGTACACATCAAGAAGCCCGCACACTGCTATTCTTCCGAAGGTATTCATATGTTTCATTACAATCATTGATATTCGACCCCCTACCTAAAAATAATATCTGGTAACGCAAAATACTCCACTGACACTAAGTAGGGTATTCTGTGGTTTCGACAGGTAATGTCAATTGTCAAACTTCAATAGCAGATAATGGTTGCGTTACAAATGAAGGTCCCTTTAAAATTTAAGCCGTAAGGTTGGCTAAAGTTGGTCGAAATTGCATATGGCGACCAAGTAAACAATGATAATCGGAATCTGATTCACTAGAGCTACAAACACAAACTCTTACAGTACTACATTAATTATTTCATTTTGTGGATCCATTTTTTTTTTTTTATAAAAATCAATTAAATTAGGAAACTGCTCACTAAGTTTCATTTCATCAGTTTTGTAACTGTTGTTTATATGTCCATATGCACTTTGACCAACTGTAGCCAACCTTACGGCCTAAATTTTAAAGGGATCGACCTTCATCCGGAACGCAAGCAATATAAATACTTTAGAAAAATATTTTGTTTACCTACATTGTCAAAATAGCAATCAATTTTCCGTGGAGCAAATTCGGATAATTTTTTATCGATATCATCGGTTTTATAATTGATAAAATAATCAAAACGAAGTTCGTTGGTTAACCACGCTCCTTTTTCTTGAGAACCAGCAATTCCTATAACCGTACAACCTTTTATTTTGGCTATTTGACCGGCTACGGTTCCAACAGAGCCAGCTGCTGCTGACACAACAACGGTTTCTCCAGCTTGAGGGTTGCAGATTTCAAGCAGTCCAAAATAAGCTGCGTTTCTAAAAAAAAAGTTAGTCGTCTTGGTATTCTTACTGCCAAGATTACTAGTAGTAGCATCGAAATACTACTTCAGGTTCTTACTGGTAGATGGCGTACAAGTGTTCATATTTAACTTTGTTAGTTTATAGTAGCTGAAGTAAATTTGTAGACTGTTAGATAACAAAGTCTAAAAACATAAGATGGATGTTTCTGCAACTAGAGAAACCTTTTTAATTTCAAAAACTGCTTCAGAGTTAATTAATTCATGTCATCTACCGCTAGTTAAGAACATGAATGACGCTGTATGATAAGTTGCCTATATTTATTAATTTAATATTGTAGTTTCATAAAATATGTTTAGTGATGGAATGGAGCATCGAAATTGATATTTCAGTGACTACAAGAACTGTTATTTTTAAATATTTTTGTTATTGCATATAAAAATAAGAAATGCACACACCCTGGCAGACCTAGTACTCCAAGAGACAGTGATTTTGGGTAATCTCCAAATTGCGGTACTACATATGGATTTATTTTTAATTGAGAATCAGATATTATCTCTCCATTTGATATTGTGTGTGTTCTCCAGCCGAAAGGCGCACAAACATAACTGCCAACGGAAAATTTGTCATTTTTACTTGAAGAAATCCTTAAAAAAACCAAAGATAAATAATGTACATCTGCTTCATGCATGTTCTGAATAGAAACAACTACTCTCCGGTCTATGGGCTGTAATAAAATTAACAAATTGAATAATTACATTCCAATCTGTTGCCCTGCTACGGTTGATCCCAATTCATAATGTTTCATGTCTTTTCTAATATCGGGGTCGACACTGAGGTAGATAGCTTCCGACAAAAATTCTGGAACAAAAAATCATGCTATAACGTAAGAAATTACTATTTTTAAACACACGATACCTCCGTCTTCTAACGCTGGCAATTCTTCTTCGACAATATTAAAATTGTCTCTTTCTGGAAATCCTTCAAAGGGTTTAACATATTTATACACACGCGCTACCACCATAATTTTTGTATTAATTTGTTAATTGTTAACTAACTAATTTCGTTAATATCTGTCTTAAATATTTCGATATTGATGCATATTGTTTGTATGTCAAAATCGAATAAAAACGTCACAAATATGATTTGGCAGTGCGGAAAAATTAAAGTTAAATTAAGTCCAGAGACAAGATAATCCCAACCTCGACCTGAATTTGAACTGTAGGTATATAGGGCCTTGGTTGCGTTCCGAATGAAGGTCCTTTTAAAATTTAGGCCGTAAGGTTGGCTACAGTTGGTCAAAATTGCATATGGCAACAGTTACTGAGTTACAAAACTGTTGAAATAGTACTTTAGCCAACCTTACGGCCTAAATTTTAAAGGGAGCTTCATTCGGAACGCAACCATAAGCTGTAACGAGTAAAATGTATTGGTGACACTGTTTAAGTTGTATATTTTGTATTTCAAATGTCAGTTTTCTGTCAAATCGATTTGTTCATTTCATTGCTAAACGCCAGTTGGAACAAACCCTATTATCAACTGACGTTATTGAGAAAAGATGTTCTATTTAGGATATCAAAATATATTACTGGAAAATTAACTAAAGAAGTTCATACAAAGTTTGCTAAGTAAATCTAAAGATTAAAATACGATAACACCCATTTGCAAACCAAACAAAGCATTCGTGATCTTGTAAATTTTGACAATATCATTTATCATTAAGATTCTTCTCGACTCTGCAGAGCAGTCCGCACCAGAACCGTCTTCGGGGCATTCTTTTGGAGAAACTTGACGGTATTTTGGGGGGGCAGCTTGACCCACAATGAATTAATGTCGCGTCAATAAGCATCTCAAACCCCAGTCCGAGTATCGACTCGAACGCGCAAACATATAAAAGCCCGTTAAACTTTCTACTTATCTCGCACGTTGATGTTGAATAGTTCCCCACTGCGCCTACTAATGTTAAGTGTAGTCGAATTTGGAAAAATAAGTGATAATAAGAAATTTTTATTTTGAATAACTCTCGGTTATAAGTTATAAGGTAAGTTTGATTTGTGGTATTAATTTGGCCGGGGCCTACTTTTCGCGAGTTCTACTTTGGATTTAAAATAACTGTACATTATTTAATGAGAAAAGTTGAAAGAAAAAAAAACGTTGGATTAAAATGATTAAGTGTTTTATTATATGTAGGTTCTCATATAGAAACAGGTAGTTACAGATTTGTTAACGCTTGTTAATTTTAATTTATTTAATATGAGAGAGCAATTAAATAATGAATATTGTTTATAAAATACATAATCAACCTTGATTATTATTGAATGTGATTTAAATAAAATGAGAAAACTCGTAGCAAATTCTAAATTAGAATAACATTTTTGATAAGTTGCTTTGTCTACTGTTTTTTTTGTACTGACTAATAGGGTGTTCAATCTTGTTGCACCAATTTTTTTTTAGTATGAAGTGGCAAGTGGGTTATTCAAAAATAAAATTACTTTATATCTCCTATGTTGAAAACAAAAATTTACTGAAATTATGCAGATACGTCACTAGTTTAAATCTGAAGTTGGCGATAGTCTTCCTTTGCTGTTCTATGTGTCAGTTTGTACATGAAAAATAAATAATAATATGTTGACATTATTTTGACATCTATCAGTGTCGTTTACTTGTTAAAGTTGAAGCAACGAATATAGTAATAAGAATCTGTAATTGGTTGGTTGAAGAATCGTGTTTTGTACTATATTGTACTAATACATGAAGAACAAAAAAACAAATTCATTACTTCGTTTTAAACTGATAGTAGCAGGTTTGAAACTGCTAGATATGCATTTTGTAAAAACGTATTATTTTTGTTGTCAAGTTAATTTTAATATAAATAAATAAGGAAAGTCATTATTTCAAATATTTATATTTATTATAGTATATTATTAAACGAGCTCAGAGTGTAATTTCGTAAATGATAAAAGTTATACGTAATGACAAAGAATAAATAATATTATTCTGTGGTAATGAGATAAAGATGAGATAATATATTATATTGAAAGTTATTTTTAAAAACGGAACTTGTAAAACATATTTTAGCTTTATTCGGGTTCATGCAATTACTGTTCTAAGACTGTCCGGAGTTTGCGCAGTCGAAATTGGCTTGTTCGGGTCTTAACAGGTTCTGACATCCGTAGTTTGGCGTTCGGGTTTATTTTAGAGCAATTCTTGGACGGTTCGAAACCCGTCTAAGCCAGTCCCAAGTCTCGAGCTAGGACGATTTTCGGATTATTTTTTACGCATGCTCAAATCATTTGCAAAGGAGAAGGGTGGGAGCTATTTTGAAAATTCGCAGAGGAAAGAGGTTAGAGGAAGAGGTTTGTTTATTGTGTGTTGATACAGGATACATAAGAACAGTGATGATGATAAGTTATCTTCAATTGTCAATTTAGTTCAGTTCTATAGACCATGTTCGGGTTTTTTCAAACTGTGTTCAATTTTAAACGGTTCTTAGGACTGAATAAAGTACGCAACTAGTTCTGCGCAATTCCAGAAACGAAAACCCGGATAAAGCTTTTATGTCCAAAAGACTGAGGTATACCTACCTACCCACCCTGAGAAATGTATAAAGATTTTTGCTGAAAAACAAGTATTTTAGACTTTGAGAGATTACTTAACGGTAAAATTCTTAATGATCTAAAATCAATTAATTAACAAATATGAACACAAGATATAATAAACATAAGCTGGGTCAACGATTCATTGGTTTGTATAATTAGGTAATTTCTTCAAATTTATTAAATAAACATTTTTCTATAAAAAAAAAACCAAAGGTATTAAGAACCTTGTAAAACCATGAAGTTTTAAGAGGTCTTCAACTCTTTGATGTATGTCTAACAGTACCACCAATTATGATTATTTTTTTTATTTTTATAATGATTAATTGACATTTTGTTATTCTTATTCGCAGCCATTTAGGTTTTTGTGAGTCAAGAAATTTACATTTTATTACAGTTCGTTCATTCACCCAACAAACATTGAAATACACTTCTAAGTTAAACCAAATTTGAGGTTATGCGAGTTTAGTTCATTGTCTTGTTTTTAGCGAATTTTCTGATTGAAAGTGTATTTATTGTTAAACTCAGTTCTTACAAGAACTAATTTGTTAACTTTTGACATTTCATAGCACCTAAAATTCCGTGAGACGGGAATATTACAATGCTTATTTAATATTAATATTAATTTTGGACTTTGTAACTTATTCACCCAGTATATCGATAGTTCTAATAAATATGTCGATGTTAACCATATAAATAAAATAAATACAATTCAAAAATTTGTTTAATTACCAATTCCTAAAAGGCCGACCTTTGGAACATTAGTCATAATGATTATTTCTATTGAGTTGATAGAAGTTTAGATTTGATTCATATGAATATTATTGCTGACGGTAAAGTTCCACCGTTTCTACTGTATTATCTTTGACGTCTATAAGAAGCAAAGTTTGAACAAGAAATTTGACTATGATTGTCTTCAAAATATAATGCAATAAAAAACCCCAATTATCACTTAGGCTATAAATTAACCATATTTTAAGACAGGGTCGCGTAATTTTGAAGAAAGCCTATTTATTACGTTATCATCTACAAGGCATTTTAAGTGAAGAAAACTGGGTCGAAAATACCATTACAACGCAATCTTATTGATTTTTAAACGTGTTTTGAATATAAGAATGGCCGATTCACAGTTACGAAAAATAACTGCTCAATATGACTGAATATTAATAACTCATTAATTAATAGCAACTTGGTATTTTGCAATAACTGGTTTTCGAAAAATAATATTATTCTTCAAATATTTAATTTTGTCCATTTATCACGTAGCCAATTTTTTTGGGGGGGGGGCGAACTAAGACTACGCTGGGTCACGTTGGGGGGGGGGGGTCATAAACCGTGGTTTGTCTGTTCCCTATGATTTTTACTGCTCATCAGTGCTAAAAGAAATCGCTGATGAGTTTACTTTCATTATAATTATTAGTACAACTTCTTTTACCGAATGAAGACGAAACTTTTTCAATAGGAAGGACTGTATTAATGTATTAAGATTCAAAAAAACAGAATAATGGGGGGGTTGACGACCAAAAGATACGGTAAGCTACATGGGAGAAGGGGTGGGCAAAAATGGAACTACGTGATTTATGGGCAGCCCCTTATTGGTAATACCAGTCAGAAGAAAACCCTAACCTTAATCTTTCACCGGCTGACGTCGGTAGAGGCCAGTTCAGTGTTGCCAGAGATGGTACAATTTGTACCAAATCTTGTATAAATTAGTAAGGTGTCTTTTTAGAGTTAGTGTATTATCTCATGGGTTATGGAACTGCAACCCTGTGCGCCAAGAGAAGCCGGCAATCGGCCAATCGTCAATTCCAAAAACATCGCATATCCCGTGGTAGTTGGGTTACTTCATTCATGTGGTTGCTTCGGGTAGCGCAAAGCTATATTTTATTATTTTGAGATCATTGGTTACACTAGAAGTTATATATTTAACGTATCTATGTGTGTTTATTGGAAAAATTAAAATGATGTATACTGACAACTGCGTGCAAGAACTAACAAAGCTATCAATTAAATGCGCTACCCAAGACTTTCGAAACACGATTATGTATCTAACAAATTCGATGCGTTCGGTAACACGGCTCAACTTCAAATGACGATGTTTTTAACTTTACATGCGGTTTTGCCGCGTTGTACCTCTGCACATCTGTGACGTAGCACCCATGAGGTTTTAAACTAACTCTAATATCGTTGAAGTGTCAGTTATCTCACCCAATCTCACTTTACTTTTTTTATGTTTATCTGAACAACTGCTGGGAAACCCGATGGCTTAGCATCATGTTTGAACAACCTTGTTTACATTCATCTTACCATATAATAATCTGGCTTATTTTTTAGGATGTCTGTCTCTATTGTTCTTCATTAGCAAGTGTTGATGTTTACAACTGGAAGGTAGTCTGGCAGTTTAAATAGTCTCTTAAGGCGGGCTCCCACTACTCGTGTATTTGCCAAACATTTGTTACTTGTTTATATTTGCCATGTAGTAGGAGTGGTTCACTTGGCCATTACTTGTACAACTATTTGCTGCTGGCGAAATCCCTCCGGTTGCCGGTAAAAATGCTGCGAGTCAAATGGATTTCAATTATTTGCGTAATTGACAAGTCCATACTTGTCTATGCCGTCTTCTCCGCATTTATTTTCTGTTATTATTCCGTTTTCTGATGTTGCTTGTGGCGGTGTGTGGCCTGAAGAAGTTGTTTTGGAATTTCTCGAGCTGTACTACTAAACTACTACTAAATGAGTCAGCTAGAATCCTTTTCAAGTAAAAGAAGACTTGTTGTCAAAATTTAACACAAAACTGTCACCAATGGCGAAGAATCTAAGTGCCACGCAGAACGTTTTTTGAACTGCAATTACCTTTCTTAGCTGAGCATTTTTCTCCTTATCATATGTCCCAATTTATTCAGTAGAAGTTAATGTAAGACATTCGCAGGTATTTATCCAGTCTTCCTGATGGTTCTTGAATCAGGTCCTCTATCATAATGGAGGCATTCTACTGCAAAATGTTTGATTAGTGTATCAATTTTGAAAATATAGAGGCATGGTTTCTGCTTTTGGTCGATCAGGACAGATAGAGGTATTAACTCACCTGTCTCGACTTCTGTTCAAGAAGTCATCCACCATCATCATGCAAAATAAACACTGAAGGCCGAGAGACGACGAAATCTACTGTACTTGCCAAGTACACAAATATTGGCGTACATGCCAAATTCAGGAGTAGTGGGAGCGCCGTACTTGCCAATCTCGCCAATATTTGCAAACTTGCCAAATACACGAGTAGTGGGAGCCCGACCTTAAAAGAAATAAACACTGTTTGATGTTTTCTATACGAGTCTCAAGTGTTTTGTTTGCAGAATTGAAAATATAATGATAATATAAGAATATGCAGCGTCATCCCCAATGTCTGCTTCAAATGGGAAACCTTTTTATTATGGGGTTTTCGATAAAAAGAATTGTAATATACGAGGTGCACTCGAAAATTTGATTTTGAGTCGAGAGTAAGGTGGCTACAAGAAAAAAGATTTGCTTTAAATGATAATTAAACGACATCTTGTATACAACACTTTATTTAAAAGTGCTTGTAATTCACAAATTACCCAATTATTATGGTCAATTTTTTATTCATTAGAAAAAAATTCGAAATTTTCGGTGCAAAGTTCTTTTGACACCAAAAATTGCTCAAAACAAGCCAGTATCTTAACAAGAATACCATTTTCAATAATATTGAGGCACTAAACATGAAAATTAAATTACCTACATCTCAGTATGATGTCCATCTCGCAACATGCCACAGTTCGGTTCTTCTTACAACATCGTTGACTGAAATTAATTTTTAGATTACGTTAGTTGAACCAATATAAGGTTATAAGTTAATATTATTCTTATCTACAGAGAGCGATAAGTTTCTATAAAAAAATATATTTTATAGGTACGTGTTAAAGGTTACGAATACAAATTTCGTTTCCCGTCTGCTGTATTGATAGCAGCGATTTCTTATCCCCTCATCCCAAATGACCACGAAGGTTAACAAACCCTTTATGTTGTTGTTTCTTTTGGCTTGATTGCTTTTTCTTAAATTTCATTTAATTATAATATAATTACCATTACTACTATTTTCTTACATATTAAGTTAAAATGTATTTTATTTTATATATTTATTCATGTAATAAAACCGTAAGGATTGTTTGAATAACAAATAAATGAATAAACACTTGACAACATCATGTGTGTATCAATCAAACCAAGTTTCCTCTAAATAAATTATAGTTCTATGTATTTGAATCACGGTACCCTTTTATTTTGCTCAAATACTCCTGTCTAAGTTCAGCGATATGCCGAGATTCCATTATTACCATTCGATTATCTAACTTCTTATATTTAAACCCACAATTCAATAATCCCGCGCATCATCTTGGACTGTTGTTTCAAATGGTCTCCAAAATGCCATTCTAATTAACTATATTATAAAACTTACCCTACCGTCTACGAACAAATGAATATTATATTAATATCAATTCACTGACGCGACCTAACCACTACACCATCAAAAAGGTTTTATATTAATGATACCTTTCTACACTAGATCACCTACACTTTCCTATAAATACCTATAACAATTCAACAACTCACTCAACCAAGAAATAGATATTATATTAAATATTGCTTTAAAACAAAATTCACACCCGACACTGAATAATACTAATGGATTATACGCCGAACTACAACACAACCCCCTCGAACCCTCAAGACCGTAGAATTTTTCTGCGAAAATTGTCAAACGGAGTATACTTCGGTTATTTCGTTATATTACGATGAATACTGCAGTTGATGATTGGTTGTTTCGAAGTCTTGACTGCACGTGCAACTACGTTGCCAACTCTTCAAAATTTTCTTAAATATAGTAACATATAAAAAGTGGTTTTAATTAATTTTCCTTTTTTCAGTAATTTCAAGCGACTTATTTTAATGTTTACTAATAAATTTACATTATGTATTTTTTTTAAAATATTTCCAAACTAGCTTTCTTATAACATCACGAACTAACAGTTTACTGAAGTAAGAGGAACATTTGTGTAGCCAGCCTAACAATTTTAGAAAATATATCTGACAATATTGCTTTATTTTATGGTCATCACACTGACTTTAGTTAGAGTATAAAGACATCGGTTCCTAATCATCAATGTATTATAAGCTACCATTCAACCTTACATTATTGATTGAACTATTTAGGTTAGGTTTTTGTTTACACCTGTGCATCTTGAAAATGAATTTACTGTATTTGTTTTATACTTTCAATTTATCTGTCTGCAAATTAATATCGCATATATATATGTATACAATTTAAACGGTATTGTAATTATCGTGCACAATCAATGGAATTTTTAATAAAATTGAAATGGACTAGAAGCCGACGGTGTGTTAGAAAGTATACGGCTCTCGCTAAAATAACAATGTTTATTGAACAGTATATAAATCTACTTAAAATAAGGACACATTCGATCTCGTTTAGTGGGTTTTCCTGATGCGTCATACTTTACATTCTCGAAGAGTTACATCCGTATTTAAATCGCTGGTGTTTTCTCATTCATCCGATTTGTTGTTTTTTTTTTCAGGTTTTTCTTTGCTTGTATTAACTGGTTTAAAGTTTAAATTCTTCCGGTTATTATTTTTAAAGAAGTGAAAAGCTTTTATAACCAAATATTTTCGTGATAAATTTGTAACAATATATTTATTAAGTTTGTTACATATTATATATAATCTTAAAGCCCTTCTACCACTTAGTGGTATAGGGTGTTTTGCAGTTACTCTTCCGTCACGATTTTTTTCCATTCCTACCTATTTTGAGCTAAGTCCTACGATCCTTTCCAGCTTCTTCCCTACACCCCTTACTCTTCTTAAATATGTCATCTCTGTCGCCTGTATTTTACTTTTTCGTTTTCCTGTTAAAACCCATGTTTCGCATCCAATATATTGGTCGATATATTGTTTTAAATTCTTTTAATTTCGGCAGAGAGGAAAACCTTCACGTACTGGGCCCCGGTATGGCTCTCTCACTCGAAGGCGTTCATATACAACCCTTCGAGTACAAAAAATAAGCAGATCCTGGAATGGAGTAGAAAAAACCTACGCATTTTGTCGGGACTGCTTCTGTCGACTAAATTACCACCTAAAGAAGATGAGACTCGTTCAGACCTCGGATTGTCGGCTTTGTAATTTGGAGGACGAAACTACGAAGCACATATTATGCTCATGCCCAGCTTTGGGCAGGGTAAGGTATAACATATTTTTGTCAAAAAAGTATCACCGAATGCAGCCATGGACTTCGACAAAAGCACAGGCTTGTGGGGTGAATTGTAATCCCTAGAGGTGAGCTACAATAGACCCAACGAGGGTCGCAGTGGAGGTGGCGAGAAGGCCCCACCCCCACTCACATAGAACCAAACCTAACCTAAATATTGGTCGATATATTGTTATAAATACTTTTAATTTCGTTTCTTTAGGTATTTCTTTTTTGTTAATAAATATTTTCGTGATAAATTCGTAACAATAAATTCATTAACTTTGTTACATACTTTATATTATTTAAAATTGTTACAGTCGAGTAATTCATATTAAATAGGGACTCTAAACTTGCATATAAACCTTTTTTAGACCATCTGTCAAATTTCAACAATAGAAACATCCTAAAAAAATTATGTAATTATGTAGTTTGTGTTTGGAATCGAAGAAAACTTCAAATCTTTCTATTTTTGCGTATACCTTGTTATTCATAATTTTCGTGTTATGGCGATTTTTATTTCAGCACAACAGGTCTAACTGGAACTCAATTACAGTGAAGTAAAGTACCGTTAGGTACTTCCTGGCAATTCAATTCAGTGTATTAAATAAATTGTTGATGTAAAGGCGAAAGGCGAGGCATATAGTATACTGACTTTTAGTACAAACAATATATATGCGAGTCACATTTGTAACTGTAATTATTTCGATTGTTTTTGTTTTTGATTGAAAAATTCTCAGCTGATTTATGCACAGTATTAGCATTTCCGCTGTACGTTTCAGACATGGTCTTTTATAAAGGTTTTCCCATGCATTTGCCTAGGTACGTTTACCCAGAAGTTTTATGTCGTTCTCTGATCCAGGTCTTTACAGATCCTTGTATACCGAGAATCTGTCCTAGTTCAGGCTGCGTATCCTCTGACCATATTTTTGTATGTTCGTCAGCTTTTTCATTGCCCTCGATACCAAGGTCGGCTTGACGTTATTCCGTTTGGTTAACGACTAGTCACTTTCTGGCTTGTGATTGCCTTAAGTGCCGCCTGACTATCTGACATAATATGGATCTGCTTGCATTCGGCAGTTCTCCTGTTGTTTTCCCTCGCGCATTGCAATAATGCATATACGTCTGCCTGAAATACAGAGTACCGATACTGGTACCGTTACTTAATTGATATTTGTCTCAATAGCTAGTGTCGTATACTGCAAAAATTAATATTTAAGCAGAGAACCTAACCCCTACCTATCAGATTTAAAAGAATCCTACTGAATAAAAAACTGAAATTTATTTCCTCCATTTTCATGATTTTATCTTATTCCAAATGCCAAACAATAATTTTATGGATATTATATAAAAAAACAAGTTGTCTAAAAAGGAAATGAATGTTTGTTTTGCCTATATCTGTAAAGTTTCTATAGCACGAGGTAAAAGTCGTATCTGTGGAATGAGGAACATTATTTTTATGGAACCCGATGATATATTTGCGAAATCTTTATTGGTCAACGTTCGATACAAACATTGATCTTTGTTCTTAAAGCGTCAATAACATTACCTTTAACAAACACCTCAACGGGAGTCATTACACTTTCAAGTTAACGAAAGCATAAATGATGAAAGCCACTGTAAGTAGTTGCTGTGTGCCGGGAGAGTTGTACTTGAAATATACGCAGGCAATTTGAAAGGATTTATCTAGATTCAAGGTCGTCGTACACTGAAAGTAAATTTAGTAAAAAAGGTATACTCCATATAAAGATATTTCGTTTTAACTTAACACCAGTATGATTGATTCAAGAGGAAAACCCACAGCAGGTAGTCGTTAATCAGATAACAATAGTATCGTATATTCGAAAAGATAATGCCTAATAGTGTGATTATTTTACAACTTAAATGTTTAGCTGGTAAATATAATTTTTAGTTTTAGTATCTAAATTTTACCGATTACGGATCTGTTACTGTTTACTGTACAAAGAGGGATGGATGTATGTACAGTAGAAACGGTGGAGCTTTACCATCACGTGACTGTTACGTCAGCAAAAATATTAATATGAATCATTTTAAAACTTCTGTCAACTCAATAGAAATAATCGTTATGACTAATATTCCAAAGGTCGGCCTTTTACGAATTGGTAATTAAACGAGAACTTTAACTTTTTAAATTGTATTTGTTTTATTTATATGGTTAACATCGATATATTTATTAAAACTATCGCTATACTGGGTGAATAAGTTACAAAGTCCAAAATTAATATTAACCATGCTGGCTTATTGTAATATTCCCGTCTCACGGCATTTTAGGTGTTATGAAATGTCAAAAGTTAACAAAAAAGTATTATAATCGTACTTACCAATGTCAAATGGAATAAAAAGTCAAATTAGTATTTACAAGAACTGATTTTTACAATAAATACACTTTCAATCCAAAAATTCGCTAAAAACAAGGCAATCAACTAAACATAACCTCAAATGCGGTAGTGTCAAACTCAACTTTTAGTACGTCAATTATATCATTGTCTCTTTTTAAGATTACTACGGCAAATTTAAAGAAACTATTACGTATGTCTTGTAGTTGATCTTGTGAAGAAGACAATCGATCGTACGTTCTTATGTTTGATTTATATTGATAGAAGAAGATAGAGTTTGTTTAATAGACCTTTGCCGTTACGTCATACATTGCCCAGCTTTATCTCTCATTCATGAAATGGATGAGACGGAATTATGACGTCATTAACGTATTTCTTAACTAATGTCGACGTAAATTTTATTTGCCACTTTTGACAGTTCAGTTGTCATGCATCATAAACAATTCTCAACATATGTCATTGATTATAATTTTGAGGTTAAGTGTAAAATAACATTCAACTAATATAAGACAAACGTAAAACAGCAGAATACGTCACCGATTATGACGTAACGGCAAAGGATGGTTAAACAAACTCTAGTATGTTACCTATATTGGAATAAAGAAATTACAATATGAAATATTAAAAATGTTTATTCTCTTTAGCTTTATTTACTTTCAAAAAACGTCCTAGCATGTGCTTATAATTTCTCAACGATTCAATTGGAATTTTAAACTTGACCCTATTCATGGACATATTTAATACAATTCGGTAGCCGCGTAAACTGTGTATAACCAGCTTTTTACTCTTATTATCCTTTCAAGGTTCTCAATCCCACTCTCTACATCTGGGAGAAAACGAAAATGAGTTCGGAATACATAGACGTAGTGAAAAAAGTTTTGAATAATTTTTACCCAAAAAATTTTTGGGTTTTTTACTTTTTTCAATCAATTTTTTAAAACTCAGCAAGTTAATAGTACATATTTTTGAATAAGAAAATTCTTCACCACGAAACTAACCTTTTTATCAATCTGTGAAACTTTCTACTTTGCTTTGTACACTACCCACATGATATTTTTGTTTTTATTATGGTTTCTACGTCTCTGAGAAGAGCATTTACGACGTAGAACGTACAGTATGTTTTAAATTCACGTAATAAATAATTTGGAAACTTTCACGTGTACTTACAGTCAAAAGAATTCGATTAATTACCCAGAGGCAACGTCTGAATGGCGCTTAGAAAATACATATCTCTCTGATCATTAAATTAAATCCGAATTTATTATCAGTAAATTTATCACTTATAATTGCACAAGTGGTTTGTATTTTATCGGGTAAATTTGGGTTGTTTAATGAGAAATTGTTTCCTAGCAATTTGACGAGAATAACTGACAACTATTAAAAACACGACACCGAAAGTGGAGTGTTTTTAGGTTGACAGTTATTCGAGTCAAATTGCTAAAGGAAACAGTTTAGAATTTGAACAACACAAATTTACCCAATATCAATACAAACCTCGAGTGTAATTCGGCAGGACAATTTAATGAATGAGAAATTTGGAAACATATCAATGCAAACTTTATTTATGAAACATTAAAAATAAACACATTTTTATTTTAATGTACAATTATTAAAAACGCAGTTATTGAAATTCATACTAGGAACGGTGATATCGCTTCGGGTGCCACAGTTAATCGTTTCTGTAGTAGATGTTGAAGTTTTTTCATTTTCCAAACGAATTGATTGAATAATGCTTGAATGATACTCTTTGTCAACTTGTAAGTATGGTTTTATTGATGATGAATTGCTGTGTCCTGTTATTTTTATTAGAGCTTGTTCTTCAATTCCGCTTTTACTTAATTCGCTAACTACTACCGCCCGATTTGAGTGATTTGTAATTTTGACACGTTTGACATCTAAACCAATGCGTTGTGCTAAGCGTTTAGTCCATTTGGAAATTTCATTAATTCCAATCGGCAAATTCTTGTACCAACCTTTAGAATTTTTCTTTTTCCAAAAGGGATTTGGTGTAAGAAATACTCTGTCCGAAGTTATAAAAGTGTTTCGTTTTTCCATTAACTTTTTGAATAAACGTATTGGGCAAATAACTTCGTCGAAAATATTAGGCGTGATCCATTTGCTGTCACATAATTTATTGTTGCCGCCTTGTCTCGTTTTCGAAAATAGAGGATTATACTCGATACGTCCAGTTTCTTTTCCATTATTTTCAATTTCAGAAACGAAATAAGTGGTTTTGCAGTAAGCTGCTTCTCCTCCGCGCCAAGCTAGTTCAAACGCCAAAATGTGATATAATTTCTTTTGAAGTCCTTCCGGTTCATTTTCGTTATATAATCTGGCCATTGCAAATACTTCAGATTTATTAAGAGCTGATGCACTACATTTTCTCTTTTTGGGTTGTGCTTGTAGGATTTTACGTTTAGCGTTACGTGCAGCTCGTGATGAATTAAACTGAACATCGGTGAAAGGGTTGAATACAATATTAAATTCGTTATAATATTTACTTTGTAGCATTTTAGCGGTGGTGCCCAATCTTGCAATATTACATTCAATTTCTCGATGGAAGTATCTGACTCAAATGTGTATCTTTTTGCATCGCAAAACGAAGAAAATTGTCGCCAGATTGATGATTGCGTCGCAACTGTATTAGTAGGCACACAGGTATTAACAATTTGACTAATTTCGGCGTTCGTAGACACACCGAATCGACTCATTGTTAGTTCTTGAAAATTCGATAAGTTGTTGACAAACATTCCAAACTATTTATTCTGGTAACCAACACCGCGATAATTGATGAACAAATGAATAAGTGAAAAAACCACTAGTGTATTTGCCGCTGTCAAAGTGACAATTGCACTGTGGCATATGCGATTTTTTATACATGAATTAAATTGTCTAAATAGTTTTTTGCTCCAATGCAAAAAACCCAAAGGAGGTTGATTAAAGTGCTATATTCCTCGTTTTTACAATTTTTTTACACTAAACTATGTAACTATGTATGAATTCAAAATAACAAGCTCTTTCAAAATCTGTAAAAATATATAGGGTGTCCACTGTCCCATTTAGATTAAAGAGCTTTCAGAGTGTTTGGTTCCTTGCCCGTACACTCCTATCCCAGTTCCTTCTCAATATACCTTTGGGAAATTACATAATATGTATATAGAATTCGGTACGACAGAAAATGATTCTAACGCATGCGCATCTAGCAATTACATTCAAGAATAGTTTTAAAATGTAATTTCTGATATGTTTTTGGTCTATTTTATGCAGATTATGTGCAGTGATATCGAGTTCTATTGAACTTTTATTAAATAAAAGTAAATGAAGATAATATTTATCAATGAATAAATATAAATTAAGGACAAAAAAATTTCACAAACATTATTTTCGCGTTTAATTTTGAAATAGATTGATATGGTTTAAGCAAGATATTTTTTAAATTGATAAATTAAGAAATATATCATTTGCGCACGCAATAACGCGTTTTGATAAAATGTTTGTTAGAAAGAAATAAATTGGACAATTGCCACCCGACAATTCTCACATTAGTACGTCTGCTTCTCATTTTATTGGAGTTTGGAGTTGACAAGTGTTTGCTTCGTAAGGCTGCCTGTAATAGAAAAGTGTTAACTTTATTGTCTCTGAGTAAGTATTTAAAAATAAAATGAAAGTATATTTTTCAATTCTATAATTAAAAAAATAAATAAATAGAGTCACTGGTGAAAATATTTACGATCTAGTATTTTGAACATATTCAATTTCACTGTCTTTTAACGACAAAACAAAAAAAACAGTTATGCATGAACTTCTTCTTGCAATTAAAAAAGTAATATAATTGATAGAGAAATCATAAATTGTGTTTTGATAATAACACGAGCATTAACTCTTTATTAGAATTTGCGTACCTAATGTATAATATACGTTATAATAATAAAAAGAAAGTAGAACTTTTCTTTTCTTCGTCCATTGTTATTCCATTATATAGAGTTGGGAGTATCTAAAAATAACTACACTGTTATTAGAAAAATAACTGTGACGTTGTTAGTTGACGTGAAAAGCTTTTATAAATGAAATGCGTTTATACAAATATCACAAAGTTAATATACGAGGATGTATTGATATCTAGTTAGCCTAGACCAGT
This sequence comes from Lochmaea capreae, assembly GCA_949126875.1. NCBI lineage: Eukaryota > Metazoa > Arthropoda > Insecta > Coleoptera > Chrysomelidae > Lochmaea > Lochmaea capreae. Next base: position 26,722,925 of record OX421404.1, read on the forward strand.
TCCATGCATAAACAAAATATTGTGTTACCAACGAACAATAACTTATTAGAAATGTCAGTGTGAAGATTAACGTCAAAAAAGTAAACCAGAGTTACGCAATAAATTGAAAGAAAAAAGATGTCTACCGAAATTGTGAAAATCGAAAAATTGGAGTATCGAGCCATCATGAAGTACCTGTATTTAAAAGGGTTAAGAGGTAAGCAGATTTACGAAGATATGCTTAATACCCTTGGTGATCAATGTCCTTCGTATGCGACCGTGAAAAATTGGACTGCAAGCTTCAAAAGAGGTAAATTTTCCATTGAAGATGATGACCGATCGGGAAGGGCAGTTTCTGTGTCAGTCCCCGAAAATATCGATGCAGTTCATGACATGATTTTATCAGACAATCGAATTGGGCTAAAACGGATATCTGAAGCACTGAATATTTCATACGATCGCGTTCATCATATAGTTCACGTCAATTTGGACATGAGAAAAATTGCTGCAAAATGGATCCCCAAATGTTTGAATGTTGACCAAAAGCGTGCAAGGGTAGAAGCATCGCGTTCAATCTGTGCTCGATTTGAAAACGATGTAGACTTCTTAAACCAAATTGTTACTATGGATGAGACTTGGGTACATTTCTACGATCCAGAAACAAAGCAACAATCGATGGAATCGCGACACTCTGGTTCTCCAAGACCTAAGAAGTTTCGTGTCCAAAAATCTGCTGGAAAAGTTTTTGCTCCAGTTTTTTGGGATTGCCATGGAATAATCATGATTGCTTTTTTGGATAAGGGTAGAACAATAACTGGAGATTACTATTCGACATTACTGACCACTCTACGGGAAAAAATTAAAGAGAAAAGATGCGGAAAGCTATCCAAAGGTGTTTTGTTTTTGCAGGACAACGCCCCTGCACACAAATCTCATGTTGCCATGCAAAAAATTCGTAATTTAGGGTTTGAATTACTAGAAAACCCCCCCTTATTCACCAGATTTAGCTCCGTCCGACTACATCTCTTTCCTCAACTGAAAAAAAGTTTAAAAGGTCGTAAATTTTCTTCCAACGAGGAGGTAATAAAAGTTGTGGAGGTCTGGTTTGCAGAGCAAGAAGAAACATTTTTTCTGAAAGGTCTAGAGACGTTGCAGGTTCGCTGTAATAAATGTATCCAATTAAGAGGAGAATATGTTGTGTAATAAAATATTTTGGCATTGAAATTTTGTTTGGTTCTATAGTAGGCTTAGCTGTAAATCAAACATAGTAACGTACGATCGATTGTCTTCTTTACAAGACCAACTACAAGACATACGTAATATTTTTTCAAATTTGCCGCAGTAATCGTAAAAAAGACAACAAATACATGTCTGTAGGTATATTATGTAGCTGGCACTTCTTAGAAACATGTTCTACTTTAAACTTTTTTATGCTCGATATTTTATCTGGTACTTAACTTTTTTCCAATAGAACATAACAACCCCTCAAGTAATTATTTTTTTTTTATTTGTTTCAGGATTATTATGTTAAAATTTCTTCTACTGGCAATATGTACAATACACAAAGTGATCCCCATACAAGGTAAGAATTCTTTTACAACTTTTACTAAAATTAAGTACAGTTGAAGTATTTACGCTTTGTTAAGATTTTCCGGCGTTGCTTTGGCAACAGTACTGTTAATTAGTACCCAATAGTGATTAACTACAGATGAATCCTGCTATTAATGAATAATTATTAATTATGGTGGGTAACTACGTGACAAATTTCAACTGCGCACATCCGGAAATAACCTTAAGCGTCACGTTTGGCATTAGAGAAGCGGCCATCTTGTCATTAGGGACATGTGCAGTTAAAATTTGTTGTGTAGTGACTCATCTTCTTCTTGCTAATATGTGAGGCGACAAACACTGATATATTTGACGTAAAAGATATAGTACCAGTATTTTTGATTGTCTTGTCCTAGTAGTACTTTCCAATGGTCCAACTTTCTCGTTTTTTTTTGGGGGTTTTACTATATTGGTCAAATACCATAAATAATAATTGTTTTTGAAATAAATGAGACATTCTATATCAACTACCAAACTACAAGTTTAAACTTACGTACATAATATATATCATAAGATGATTTTGAAATTCACAATATCAAATTTTCTATAATTAACTACATTTTTAAACTGTTTATCTCGAAAAGGTTATGCGTAAATGGGTTTTAGTTTAAATAGTAGATTACAGTTCTCTCGTTATTAACCTTCTCGACTTGTATTTAAAATATTTACAAAATTATCGAAATAGCGTTACATTTTTTACAGTAAATAAATTATTTTTTTCTTATTATTTATTGATTTAAAAAACAAAAACGTGACCTGAATTAAAAGTATTATCAGTAGTAAGATTTTTGTAAAGAAAATAAACAATGGATCGTATTTAATAGGAATCAAATGTTTTAGTCTTAATTACAGAGAAAATGCATCTAAATTTTTCGTTAAAAAGGGAATATTACCAATTAATGTTGGTATTAAGTTGAAAAAAAAATAGATGGATAAAACAAATATTATCAATTGCGGGACCTTTTTCGGAATGTCAATTAACTTTTTATCACCATATCTCAAAAAAAATAACTAATAATTTTTAGAATATTTTTCTTGCATAATTTGAACGAAATTTAATTAATTAATTTGAAATGTTTTAAAATCTGTCTGCTACTTAGACGTAATTATCAAATTAAGTAACTTTTATGTCAGAAGTTTCAAGAAATTTTTGCGAAATTTCGAGGTTTACCGTACTTTAAAATTTTTTGGGTTTGGCCAAGACGACTTCATATTGATTGTAGACAGAAATTTATTTAGGCTATAAGGGATGTAAGTAGCGTTGCAAATTAAATTTTATACAATATAACGAAGCCAGAAGTCTCCTAGAGTACTTCAAGACTAACAGAAAACTTGTTTAGAGATGGAGAAATTATGGAGTCGGAACATTTCATACAAATTGAGAAAACATATATCCATACTTTTTAAATAATGTTCATAATTGTAATAATTATTATATATTATAAGATACCCGTCGTCAAGGGCAATCGTTACCATTTTTGTAATTGTTACTTACGTCCTTCAAAACAGTGTCAAAATTTTAGGACAGGGATGGACTTATGGAATAAAAAATATTTGCCTACAAAAAAATCCAAGCATTTATATTTTTGTTTCAGCGTTACCATTCGAACGGGAAACTCAGAATATTTTCACAATAACAGCCGATGTTCCAGAGTTAGAATTAGAGGAGGTATTTACCGACGATTGGAATTATAAGTTAGAACAACACCGAGTACCAGTTCTGGCAAATCTGCACAGGAATCATACGCTTCCACCAACAGCCAATGGCAGTGTAAGTATGTATTCCTTTTGTTTTATTTTTTTAAAGTTGATAAAAAAGGCTGAACATTTGAATATTTGCTGGTTTCGTTTGATATACAACATTCTTCAGACGGCCCCACATAAAATAATCCAAAGGATTGAAATCTGGTGACCTCGCTGGCCATTCAATAGGTCCACGTCTACCAATCCACCTGTTGGGAAAAATTACATCTAGGTACTTTCTAACATCTACAGCATAATGTGGAGGTGCACCATCCTGTTTTCTTTTGCCCAGTATCTACAATTCTGACGGTTAACCTCGCCATTTAACGTGAAAGTGGCCCCATCAGAAAAAATAATGCTTTGTATCAAGAGAGGTGTTGTGGCACAAGTGAATAATTTTAAGAATTTCACGTATTCAACAAACTTTAATTGTTAATAACTTATTACAAGAGATCGTAAATGTTTACAAATAAAAGTCATGTGTGTTGTAACATCGACAATAGTGGACTGCTGCCGGTTTAGAGAATGTTCGTCCCTCGTCGCACCCTTACACGACTTGTTGTCGACGGCCGGTGCAGGTGGTGAGGATAGGGCCGTATTGAGCACAACAAGAGGGTCTCGGTGACATTTATCCATCATGGGATTCTTCTATCGGGATCATCTTCTTTTAATCCATACACAAGTTTGATTTTATAAGCATGCCATTTTTCAAGCTTCAATAGTTTTTGTACCGTTGTTTTGCTAACACCGATATCGCGACTATTTTTACGCACATAAGTGTGCGCATCTTCATCAAAACTTAGTAAAACATCTAATGCTGTATCAGAATTTGCAGAGGGACGACCTGATTTGCGTGCATTTTCAACCGTACCAGTTTCTCGAAATTTCTTTTCAATCTTACTGGCTGTTGAACGCGTTATAGGTCTGTCTGGATATTTATCATTGAACAAATTGCACACTTCCATCTGAGTTCGCGATCTGTCTCGATTCCCAATCACCATAAGTATTTCAATTTTTTGTTTTACACTTAACTCCATTTCTACTTCAAATTAAATCTAAGCACACAAACTCTCAATGTGTTGTCTTATATGATGTAACAATTGCTGAACAGCAGGTTTGCTTAACCTGAATCTTTGGTAAAATTCTTCATCTGACCAATTATCAAAATCTGTTATTCTCTGTTTATATATTTTTGGTTTCATAATAATGAATATTTCCTTGTCGCTATTTCACTGTCGCTCTCGTTGCTGCTATCCTCAAAGGCTGATGACTCGGTATCTATTTCCATCTCAAGAGAATTTGTCCAAAATAGGTAGGTACTGACACAACGAACTGACAACAGTCTTAAATTTTGAGGTTAAAGTCGTCTAAAGTCGCGACTCTGTCCACTTTAACTTAAAGTCGACTTGAAGTTACAAATACTGTTATGAAATCGATTTTTATTTAAAGTTTGCTTTAAAACATAAATTAGTGTTAAAGTTTGTTATGAAAACGGCCGTTAGTCTAAAAACTTGCTTTAAATTTTTGAAAATTATATAAAAAAATTAAGAGTTTATGATATAATTTTTTTTAGGGTCGTCTCCTATGGGAATTCGACCAAGAAAAGTCCTCCCATATTCCGCATTTTTTCGACAAAGCCCTTAAGCTACTAAATTTGAAACAAGTAGCTTTTGAAATAGAAAATTCCGTCATGTCCAAAGTGTCCTGTACTGCATGTAAAGCAGGTACGTAAACACATTCAAAACTCATCCATCCTTTTGTTACTATTAATAATTATTTTCAAAAAACAGGCGCGGGTTTGTTGCAACATTACACTAAAACAGGAAAGTCCGAAAAGGAGATCAAGAAAACCATCTATCAGTTTTGCGTTAATTTGAATATACAATCTCCAAGAGTATGTGAAGGCATTACAGAATTATTTGCAGGAGAAGTGATATATGTCCTGGGAAAGGTAAAAATGGGTAAGTAAATGACCTAACCATGATTTTTCTTTAACCCACTTCAGTTTATGACTTCTCTCTTCTTTTCCCGGTTATTCTATAATCTAATCTAATGTATGGCCATTATTCCCTCGGGTGACTTGCGCCCCTCGCCTACGGCTCGGGATGCAAACGTCACCCTGCGTGAATAAAGGCTATAATAAATAATAATATACTATTATAGATATAGATTGATTAAGAAACTTATTTTTAGGTCCAGATGAAGTCTGCAGCTTCGTTATTGGGGATGCTTGTGGGGATACATATAATCCTTACCATGAATGGGAGGTACTGTTTCCCCCAGTACCGAAACCAACCGTAATTGAAACACCCATGGCCGAGGTAAGCTTTACACTTTACAAGTGATTTAAAGTAAAGATTTCCTTTTGTTTAGGTTGGTGCTCCTACTTTTAAAGTTCTTCATCTTTCTGATACCCATTACGATCCTTATTATCTGGAAGGTAGTAACGCGGATTGTTCAGAGCCACTTTGTTGCAGACTTACCAATGGAGTGGCTTCTTCAAAAGAAAAAGCAGCTGGAAAGTAAGCGGGTGTAAAAGTATGAGTTTTTGTTTAGTGGTTTTGCTTTTTTTTTAGGTGGGGAGATTATAGAAAATGTGATACTCCAAAAATAACTGTTGATAATATGCTGCAACATATTCAAGAAACACACCCGGTAATTCTATATAATTTTCTTTTATCTATATGCTTAATTTTTATGATTTTTTTTACGCAGGATATAGATTATATTCTGTGGACAGGAGATTTACCCCCGCATGATATTTGGAACCAGACTAGAGAGGAAAATTTGAAAATTTTGAAGGATACTGTCAAGCAAATGTCGAATATGTTTCCAGGAATACCGATATTTCCGGCATTAGGAAATCACGAGTCCGCCCCTGTCAACAGGTATGTGTAGAGAAAATAATTGACAAGAAAAAAGTTACCATTAACTTGTATCCCCTTTATTTGAAAAAAAAAACACTGTTTCACAATACAGTTATTAAAAAATCTCAAGCTGGGGAAACTGAAATACATCTGACAACAGGTGGAACCTACCGTAGAAAACGGTTATACTCTAACTAAAGTCAGTGTGATGACCATAAAATAAAGCAATGTTGTCAGATATATTTTCTAAAATTGTTAGGCTCGCTACACAAATGTTCCTCTTACTTCAGTAAACTGTTAGTTCGTGATGTTATTAAGAAAGCTAGTTTGGAAATATTTTTAAAAAAATACCTAATGTAAATTTATTAGTAAACATTAAAATAAGTCGCTTGAAATTACTGAAAAAAGAAAAATGAATTAAAACCACTTTTTATATGTTACCTACTATATTTAAGAAAATTTTGAAGAGTTGGCAACGTGTTGCACGTGCAGTCAAGACTTCGAAACAACCAATCATCAACTGCAGTATTCATCGCAATATAACGAAATAACCGAATTATACTCCGTTTGACGTTTTTGGCAGAAAAAATTCTACGGTTTTGAGGGTGTTCGGGGGGGTTGTGTTGTGGTTCGGCTTATAATCCATTAGTATCATTCAGTGTCGGGTGTGAATTTTGTTTTAAAGAAATATTTAATATAATATATATTTCTTGGTTGAGTGAGTTTAGTGAATTGTTATAAGTATTTATAGGAAAGTGTAGGTGATCTAGTGTAGAAAGGTATCATTAATATAATACCTTTTTGATGGTGTAGTGGTTAGGTCGCGTCAGTGAATTGATATTAATACAATATTTATTTGTTCGTAGACGTTAGGTTAAGTTTTATACTATAATTAATTAGAATGGCATTTTGGAGACCATTTGAAACAACAGTCCAAGATGATGCGCGGGATTATTGAATTGTGGATTTAAATATAAGAAGTTAGATAATCGAATGGTAATAATGGAATCTTTGCGCAAAATAAAAGGGTGCCGTGATTCAAATAGAATTATAATTTATTTAGACGAAACTTGGTTTGATACACATGATGTTGTCAAGTGTTTATTAATTTATTTGTTATTCAAACAATCCTTACGGTTTTATTACATGAATAAATATATAAAATAAAATACATTTTAACTTAATATGTAAGAAAATAGTAGTAATGGTAATTATATTATAATTAATACTGTATGAGGATATACACCCACCTTTAAAATATGGTTGGGTTGACGATACAAAAAACTGTTCTTTAGATACTCCGTGTTCTAGAGGAAAGCGCTTTATTGTTGTATTACAAATTTTATGAATTTTGTATGCAGGTTAATTTTTTTCATTCAAATTGATATAGTAGATTAACATTATTTCACAATATTCGAATTTATAAAAAATTTATATGCACGCCATTGGGCGGCTTTTTCCCTCAAAGGGATTAAAAATATGGGTCATCACATTAATTTTGGAAGAACTTTACATTGCTTATTATATTCATTATTATTTCTTGCTGTCAAACAGTCTTGATTACTTTCTTTAAAATCATAAAAATTGAGAAGTAACTTTGCAAAAATTTGCTACCAGTGAACTTTTTGATAACACAAGAATTTTGTCTCTTGTAATACAAACTATCGTTAGTTGATGACACTATAAATAACAAACATAGTAAGCCAACGTTGTCAGATTTCAAATTATCTTAAAAAACCAATCGAAGAGAAAAATTAAAAAACACAAAAAATTTCATTTTAGTTTCCCACCTCCATACGTAACAGCAGTGGAAAGTTCAATATCTTGGTTATACGACGAACTGGACGTACACTGGAGAAAATGGCTACCGAGTTCAGTTAGCAACACCGTAAGAAGAGGAGCTTTTTACTCGGTCCTCATCAGACCAGGATTTCGACTTATCTCTTTAAACATGAACTACTGCAATAACAAAAACTGGTAAGTAGCACACTTTCAGTTTCGTATTCCGGACAATTTTATTACATTCGAGTTTTACACTATATTTTTTCTACGACTTATCTGTGTATCTATTTATTTTTAGGTGGTTACTTCTTAACAGTACGGACCCAGCCACGGAATTACAATGGTTTATATACGAACTTCAATCAGCTGAGTTTAATGGGGAAAAAGTGCATGTTATCGGTATGTAAATTTGAGTTGCAAAATTTTTAGAAATAGCAATACAATTTTTTATAATTTCAGGTCACATCCCACCAGGTCATTCCGACTGTCTAAAAGTCTGGTCACGTAATTACTACGCAGTTATCAATAGATACGAATCAACCATTACCGCCCAATTTTTCGGACACACCCATTACGATGAGTTCGAAGTGTTTTACGACAAAAAAGATTTATGTAAGATCGTAATAATTTAATTAAAATAATTTTTAAATTGTATACGTAATTTTTTTAGCCAGAGCTATTAGTATCGCCTACGTTGGACCATCAGTCACTCCTTATTACGATTTGAATCCGGGATATAGGATATATTACGTAGATGGTGATCATGACAAATCTACTAGGGTAAGTTTTTTTTTTATGTCTTCAGTTATTTAATTGTTAAAAACAAAAATTTTGAAATTAAAAACAGTCATTTCCTTTTTTTTGGAAATTAATATTTAATTAACATAAAATTACTGTTCATTGGTATGACTCTATACACAGGAAATAAAAATGCATCACCTAGCAATTTTAAGCAGTTCAGGAAAAGTAAATAGCTGTTTCATAGATGATAATAGATTTTATAACTCCTTAAAGTTTCTGAAAAATATTTTTCAAAAATAATGACCGTTCAACTAAGAAGAAACAACTACTTCTCGGGCAGTATGCCCCGACAGACATTGAATTATATTTCTAAGTTAAACGGGGTTGGTATATCAACAAGATACAACCAACAATTTTGATTATTTACTGACATTAAAACACTTTGAGTTCACTATTATTTATTATCTTTATGGATGAAATTATAAAACAATGTTTACCTAAGATGAAGCTGAAGGAGCCTTTGTAGACGATTTGATTATTATGACGGGGGGAGAGAAAAGGACCTACAACAGAACGTAGACACACGGAATAAAACTTTCAAAGAAAATGGGATGAATATAAATAAAAATAAAACAAAAGTGATGTATATATGTAGAAACAGTAGAAAAATGAAGATGGAACAAAATGTTGTGCAGGTGAAAAGCTGCAAATACTTCATAACCACATAACTAACAAATATTGGAAGGAGAAGAGGCGGGGTTTCTAACAGTAGTTCTGAATCCAGTTGTCCAGCTAAATATTTGATATTTATTGAAGTAAATTTTTTGTAGGTGGACTATTGCATGTATTTGTATATAAAACACTTAAACCTTGTATTTTGTTTCTAGTCAGTTGTGGATCACGAAACGTGGACAATGAATCTACGCGAAGCAAACTTATACGGATACCCACTATGGTTCAAGCTGTATTCGGCCAGACAAGCTTTCGGATTAGAAGCTTTGAGACCACAAGATTGGGACGAACTCGTTACCAAAATGACCAACGACCCTAAATTATTCGAATTATTTTTTAAGTAAGTATTAAACTAACAACCTAATAATAGTCGGAGAGCTGGCTACATAAAACAGTATCGATAGGGTACACGACAGATGAGTTAATAAATGATTGTAAAAACATTAACTCATCGCGAAATGGCTAGATATGTAAATGGCGGCCAGTTTTCCACGTCGGAAAAACTTGCCTGAAAAACCGGTAAGGTACATGCGTGACATTTTTTTCAGGCATTGTTGAGACCTTGACTGAGATCGGTGTAACAGTGGCAGAAAGTTAGCAGGTCGGAAAACCCTCGGCAGAAATGATTCAAAGTCGTTGAAAATTCCCATGAAAAAACCGATAAGGTCACGTACATTCTTTGTGCCTCAAGGAAGAGCGGGCGATAGTGGCAGAAAAGTAGCAGGTTGGAAAATCCTTGGCAGAAGGAACTAAAAGTCATGGTGGGGACGGGAAATTTAAGAAGGTACACGTGCAAAACTTTTTTCCAGGCATTGCTTAGCCCTCAACTTAGAACACTGTGATCATGGCAGACGTTTTTCAGGCTGGAAAACCCTCTGCAGAAATTAGAAAAAATCGGAAAAATTGAAAGCCCAAAATTAATCCTAGTACCTCGCGATCTTTACATTTCCCAACTATTTTCGCTCATACCATTCGAAATATTTTCGTGCGCTACCTCAAATTAAAAAAAAAATCATCACGATACGATGAAAACTTGATGAATGAGCCAAAATTTTAACGGCGCGGCGTATTTTATACCATCTGCTCGGTTTTCGTGCCGCGTGCCCGCTGACTTAGAGTTCCTTCTGCTAAGGTTTTTCCGACCTGCTACTTTTCTGCCACTATCGCACCGCTCTTCCTTGAGTTCCAAAGATTATACGGAAAAAAGTTTTTCACGTGTACCTTATCGGTTTTTTCATGGGAATCATCTCTGCCGAGGGTTTTCCGACCTGCTAACTTTCTGCCACTGTTACACCGATCTCAGTCAAGGTCTCAACAATGCCTGAAAAAAATTTCACGCGTGTACCTTATCGGTTTTTCAGACAAGTTTTTCCGACGTGAAAAACTGTCGTGTACCTTATCGATACTGGTTTATGTAGCTAGCTCTTGGACTATAAGTAATAATTCCATAATAATGTAATTTATTTCGTTTCAGGTATTATTATAAAGCCAGTCCTGTAAGACCGAGTTGTGATACGGCGTGCAGAAAGAAAATTTTATGCGATCTACATTCAGGTCGGTCGCACGATCGGAAGAATCTGTGCGAAAATATCGAATCTAGGATAGATTCCACTTCCAGCGTTAGTTGGAAGGAATGGTTTTATAATACTATATCCGTTTCGTAAGTATGTTTGTTCGAATTGTGTGAATAGCTTGGTACAAGGTGTTGGTTATGACGTTTAAAAAGCTTTGTTTGAGTATACTGTCCTAGAACTGCTCGGAGTTTGCGCAATCGAAATTGATTTGTTCGGGTTTTAACAGGATGGTTCTGAGGTCGTTATCACCACGGGATTGGTGTGAAAGAAGAGATTAACTCATAACTCTGACCCTTAGAGAATAAGAATCTTATCTAAACCGGAGAAAGAAGCGTTTTTATTACTTCAACTTGCATTAGAGTCCTAGTGTAGTTCTATGTTTCAACCATGATATTATGTAATAACAGTAAAACCAAAGAATACACCAACTAACAAGAAGCGAAGCCCGACGCAATCTCTTTGATGTTTTGGAAACAAAAATGTATGACCTTGAGAGACGACGTTGACAGATAACTTAGTAAATCCACTGAGAAAATGATCAAATTTTTAAATATCAGCGATATAATCTGCCGACAAAGTGAAGTATGACAGGTTGTTATAAAAATGGATCTTTTCAGACATGCGCATATAAAAAAGGATAGGGAGCTTCGCTTCTTGTTTGCTGGTGTATTCTTTGCTAAAACTGTTCTTTGTATCTAGAATGACATATAGTTGCAGGTGACTAAGATTCCAACCGGCGTGAACTTTTCTACGTCATCCTGATGTGTCAGATCAGTCTTACGTTAGTTTACAAATCGAATAATTTTAGAGGTAAAAAGAAATGATTTCTCTTTGAACGAAATCCGGGATATTGATTTAGTTTGAGTCTGTAAAACGTTATTTAAAAGGCTTTTCAAGTTAATTTTGGTTGCAGTTATATCTTTGGAAATTCATAATCGTTAACTATTGGGAGGTGATGGACTGGTTCATTGTTGTTTTAATAAATTATATTGGTTGTAATTCACAGGGTGTTCCTTTTCAGTTGCACTTTACTAACGACAAATCTTTGTAATTTTCTATTGAGCAGGAACGGGATTTGATTAACTTTCTCATGGTTATGAAGTGCTGTAGGCATAGAGATACTAGAGATAGAGGTAACAAGCCATAGGCCGCTGTGAAAGTGGGAATGGCCGTATGAAGTCTGGTGAAAGAGAGAGAGGCAGGCGATCAGAGGTTTTTCTGTCTTTGTTTGTGTCTACAGTATACATGCCATTAAAGAAAGATAGCTTGAATCTCTGACTTTCTATCTCTCTCTCTTACATGCTTACAGGTTTCGAGCTGGCTTGTTGCCTCTATCTGTAGTATCTCTATGGTTGTAGGTGACTAAGATTCCACTCGGCGTGAAGTTTTTTTGTTATTCTAAGACTGGCCAATACAGAGACAGCATTTTTACACTAGTTTGCAAGTCGTGTAATTTTAGGGTAGTGATAAATAGTCGCTAACTTTTGGGAGGTGATGGACTGGTTAATTGTTGCTTTGTAATTCACAGGGTGTCGCTTTTCAATTGCACTTTACTAATGTCAAATCTTTTAGTTCTTTTTTTTTAATTTTCTATTGCACAGGAGCTGGATTTCAAGAACTTTCTCGTGGTTATGAAGTGTCCGAGTGCCTGTAGACATTTCTACTTCTGGATATACCAAAGTGCACCAACAATTTTTGTTGCAGTTTAAGAAAGGTGTATGAGTTTTCGTTGTTATTGATGAAAATTTTAGCTAAGAACAATTTTGTGTAATCTAATCTCTGGTTTTCGAAACTGTATAAAATATAAATATAATTTAGGATTTATTTGTGTTAATAGATGTAATCTTATATTTTGAATCTATCAAAATATTTTTCTGCAACGTTTTTGACAAACATTACTATATAGGCAAATGCTACAAACTTGATTTAAAATTTTATACCTACCCAAACCTCTCGGAGAGAAGAATACATTGCAGAAAAACATTTTTGAGATAAATATGTGGTTGTGGATTATCTAATATAAACCTACTTAAATGTTTTTCTTGTAGAGTGGTGTAAGGTTTCGACAAATACCTCAAAGAATATCTTTTGTACATAACTTATAGGTAGGTAACTTTCTTTTCTTTACTATTTAAATTAATCTAACTCATAAAACTATGATTTACAAGCCAATTTTTATTAAATAAAACTGGGTACTTACCTACTACCAAAGAATACACCCATAGAACAATACTTATATACTGACAATACACCAACAACAAGAAAGAAACATCACATAAAACCGTGTCTACAGACACCATGTTTTTAATTAGTTGTCATATGTCATACAATCACATGTGGGCCTCTTTCTTATGGTCTTTACAGACACAAATTAGATTGTGGGCCTCTTTCTTATGGTCTTTACAGACCCAAATTAGATTAAAGTTAGCTTGTAGGTCGAAATTATTTTCTTAAATGATCTATTTCACGTGTATATTGTCAACGAAAAGTGCAGAAGTAACTACTGATGGAAAAATACATTTGATACTTTTTGTAAGTGTGATTTGAGTAAAGCATTTATTATGATTCTCAGTGTATGCCTGAGTTAGCTGTCACCTTCAAGGTTATTAATTTTTGTCCCTTCAACAACAAGGGATTTTCGCCGGGCTTCACTTCTGTTGTTGTGTGTATTCTTTTCTACTACTTTTAAATATAACCTATAAATTGTCGTTCTCAACGCATCCCAATACAAACAACAATATCCTACAGGTTTTTTCTTTATCTTCATCCAATCCAGCACATCCCACGTTTCATGTTGCTGTCAAAGGCTGTTAGTGGTGAGCTATAAGTCACGAACTGTTACTTTTTCACTAATACAAACAAATTACAGTCAGTCACAGTTCCTATTAGTCTAATCTAAAGCATGACATGATCACAGCCCATAGAGATACTACAGATAGAGGCAACAAGACAGCTCGGAACCCGTCAGCAAGTAAGAGAGATATAGAATGTCGGAGGTTTAGGCTGTCTTTCTCTAATAGCGCGCATGCTATATACAAAAACAAAGACAGAAACACCTCTGATCGTCTATTTTGTTCTCTCTCACCGAAGTTCGGTGGGACATTTCCACTTACACAGCGGCCTATGGCTTATTTAGAGAGCCGTAATAGATATAAAACTATGGGAGCCAGTCTAAATATCTATCTATATCCTCCCATCCCATCCCATTCTTTCTTTCTTTAAATATTCTAAAAACGGGTTTGGTATATTTTTCAAAACAATTAGCATTTTGGTAATTTCCTTTTTCAAATGTAAATACTAATAATAATACATTTTATTGTTTAAAAAGAAAACTTAATACTGTATAACATTTTTTTTCAGCATGTCAATGTTGATGTCTATTCCAAGATTAACCATACAACTACCGAAATATGTAATGGGGCTCGGATAAAGTTACATTTAAGTTTAATTGAATTTGTAAAAGTGATCAAGTTGAGTGAAAAAACTAGACAAAATTATTTATAGGTATTTATTTTGACATACGTTGAAGCTTAAGGTATAGTTGCTAATTTAATACGTGATGTACAAATATTATATGCAGTGCGTCCAAAAAATAACGTCAACACTCAGAAGGTATTGTGTATTGCAACAATGCTTTTGACAAAGTTGATCTAAAATCAAAGGCAAATAAACGTTTCAAATAAAAATTTGTGCCCTTGTAATTATTTTTATTTCCAACAAAAAGCGCTATACCTTAAGCTAAACATTTTTTTTACTCGATTATGTACAGAGTGGACTAAAAAAATTTAATTAATTTTTAATATTCCAAAATTATTTGACAAATTATGTTATCCTGATGGTCCAGCACATTGTCCAGGATACAAAAAACAGCTGCTGATAGTGTCTGCTGTTGCTAATCTTGTTTTTGGAATCAAATAGTCGATTAAGATGTTTTTTTAAACAACATTTATGGTGATAGTCTTCTAAAATTTGAAGGATTTTTGAAAATCAGTTCATTTTGTACATTTTTCACTTTTTACTTTAATGTATTCTATATTTTAGATTATAATTCCTTAAAAAACAACCAAAGGACACTGAAAAATCGTTTTTTATAACATTATAGATTAATAAACATCCAATATATCTCGCACTCTACACTGAAAAGTTTCTATTACTTCCAAAATATTTTAAATTTTGGTCAATAAAAATATTTTCAAATGAAAACCGAAATTTCAGTGTTCCCCTTTCAAGATTATGTAAAATGTGTAAAAAAATAAGGCTGTGTATTTTTGACATGATCAAAATACCAACATATGTTTGATATTTTTTCTATAAGATTAATTATTTATTTTTGATAGGCTAGTGAATATTAAACTTAGTCCAGTCGAAAGCTTAATTTTTACTCGACTATAATAATTTCGGTGCTGAATAGTTTTTGATAGACCTACAACTATTTTATAATAAAAGCATGTACATATTAATAGCAAAATAAATATTTTAAAAATAACAATATTGTTTTATTTTATAGTCATTCCTCATAATGATTATTTACCATGAATTAATACGTTAAATAACATAGAGGAAGGTTAAAATGTAACACACAACGATGTCACTATCATAGACAAGGATCTCAAACAGTGACATTTTTTGTCGTATGCGAGATTATACTTTTGTCAATCAAGAATGTATACAAACTAACTCTTTTCAGTATCATAATAAACGCATTCTACTCCTAATAACCTCTGTATCTTTATAAACATCTGACAACACTGCAACATTTTTCTATAAATCCTCTTAGAAATCATCCTTCCCATTATTATTACCATCAACCCCTCTTTGTTTTCTATTCATTTCAATAAATGTAATAAGAAAACTTTTAGCTAAATTAAATTCGAAGTTTTTGTCTCGCCCAGTCATTAGAATTCTCTACGCAACCGGATACGATACACACACCGGCCCTTAACCCTTTGTATAATAATTAACCGCTAAAAACTAAAGGGGAGAAGTAGGTACAACGTGAAATACAAACAAACTGCCCTTCTTCAGTATTATAACGAAAAAAAAGTTAAAAGGCTCTACGTATGTCATACATCTTAGTGTTAAGTCCTCCGTCCAATAAGAGTGTATTTTTATATGTATAGTCGATCAACGGGTTTCTACCGTTGAAAGCAATAGCGTATCCTAAGCCGGCAAAGAGGATACATATTTTTTTGTGTTTCACAATTGTATTTTAGAGTTCAACACTTTGCTTTTGATTTAAGTACACAATAAATAATTTTTAGCCGGGAATGACAGTCCTGAAATAAAAAACTATTTTATAATCTAAGCTTAGTACGACTCTGGACACGGCTCATTTACCTGCACTAATTATTTTTTACCAGTACTGTTGTCAGTATTCATAAAAAAAATTTAATTTAATTAAAGTGTCTTTAAACTAAAAAAATTAATTCAATAAAAATAAAATGCTACAACCTTCAAAATGTAATTTATAAAACCCGTAATTCCGACATATTCTATTCTGATTATATTTATTTCCATCGATTCTACCACATACACTTTTTGCATTGTCTTTTTTTATAAAAAAAATTATACAAAAAACTCTGCAGTTGCGCCTGTGTTCATAAGCACGTTCTTCGTTTACTCACAAGTTGGGGATCTCAATTTTCAGCCGTTCAGCCAGCGCTTTAGTTTTTAGTTTACCTTGAACGCTCAACGTGGTAAGGTCGTTGCGTGATAGTGAGAGTGGACGGTTACCTGTTAGTTTGGCGTGCTAGAAACCGCGTATTGTGGTATTCTATTTTGGCTGTGTGTTTTTTAAACTTTCTGGTGTTTATTAGTGTCCAAAAAAGGATTTACTAAGTTCAAAGAAGATCGATAGGTAAGTTTTGTTTCATCAAAAGTTATATAAACTTGATTTAAGTTTTTGTTTTGGTTGTGTAAGATGCAACTAAAGGTTTCTAAAGTGTGACAAGTAGTTTCACAGTTTTTAACCTCTTAATTTATGGACTACTGATTTTACATTCATTTTTTTTTTGTAATTATTATCTACAACTTTTAATAATCCATAAAATTGTTGTATAACCACTATTTCCTTTATTTTAAATATCGAAATGGACACGTATCTGTCAATTTGGATATTATCATTAAAATGGCATCTTATTTTTGAATTTAAAGCTTTTATTATATCACAAAAGGAAAATATGTATTATATAAATATAGTTATGTACTTAAACAAAATAAGTACAACAAATTTAACAGTATTGTCAAGTATATAAATATGAATAATTTACAAATCATAAATTTTGATGCATTTTACTTCCGTCATACATCAGTAAAAATGTATAATAATGATGTGTAGATATGAGTATTATAAATAATAACATTACATAATATTATATTTATGCTTATTATGTTTTTTTTTATTTTATTTTATTCTTAAAGTAAAATTTTGTCACTTTTATTTTTATTCTGGTATTGCTGAGACTAGAAAATTAAAATATATCCATTTTAGTTTTTTATAATGACAGTTCCGTTCTAGAACAAATACACAGCCTACTAAAGCAGCACAAGAAGCTTAGGTATTGCCAATACCGTATTGGTAGGTAATGTAGGAATCAAAAAATGAATTTATGACATAAGTAATATTTAATAATGCCTACTACACGAAGTACAGTAATAATTCGTAATAGTTTTACTCATTACTCATAAATATTGTTTGATCAATATCGTTGGGTGGACAAATGCAATTTAAAAAAAATAGATTCTTACTAATAATATCTTTGTCATACCTAGTAAGTATAATATTGTAAACAGTTTTTGCCTTAGTATTTTAAAATGAATTTGACAGAAATAGGATAAAACAACTACAAGGGCCAATTTTGGTAATTATATTTTAACTTAAATGCTATGTTATGGTGAGGAACACCATAAAAATTATTTTAAAAACTTACAACCCATTTTTCACCAAACACATCTTAAATTACCTATGCAGTTTTGAGATTATGAAAAGAGATTTGCGAGATATAAGCTGTTAAGATTGACAATTTGATGAGTAAATTTAAAAATAATACAAAATGCAACAATATACAGGGTGTGTCAGTAATAAAATCAAAATTTCGAGATCGAAATCTATTTTTTGTTTAATATTTCTACAAAATAATTTGTAGTTTTATTAAGTAACACTAGTTAAAGGTAGTAGACTTAAATAATGTTTGAGCTTTGCTAAATTTACCATAGATTTGTTATTTTAAAACCTTATACCTAATAACATTTTGAAATTATTCCGTTCTATTGGCGCGCACCTGCTGGCCTCCAGAGACTATCGTATCAACAACCTGTTTTTAATTTAAAATACGAACGCGTTACACGCATATAAAGTAGATTTAAAGTCTACGTTTTAACAAAAAAAACTAGGGAAAATAATTGGAACTATTTTTTCAATATTCTTGCGTGAAAAAATGTGTAATTTTTATGACAAGTGTCAAAATGAGACTAAAAAAATGTCTGACGTGGAAAAAAGTACAGACCTATCTTAATCCAGGTCAGTATGTAAAAGTTGATAATGAAGGTGCGAAATTTTTGTCTTTATTTTTTTGTAGAGCCATTTGAAAAGACATTTTGTCATTTTTTATTTTCTTAAGCTTCCCACATTTATCATCAACTCAATTTTTTTAAATAAGGACCTGGATTTTCTTAACTTTACCAATCACTCCACAATTTGATTTTCTGATTATTTTTATGTTTTGCCTCACCATAATACAGTGTGTCCAAGGATAGGGCATCCTATAGGTGAAAAATGTTTTAAATATTAGTTTTAGTGAAAAATGTGATTATTGATAAAAAGTTTTGCTTGTTCTGAAACCCCATAAAATGAAATAAAATTCAATTTTTCCAAAACCCGTCTCATTTTCTAGTGAGTTTCATGAAAACCGTATGAATTTTTGCACTAAGTTCGAAATTTTTAAATTTCTTTGTTCTACCTTTCTTTAAATATACAGTTGAATAAAAATTTTAAGAGTGGTCTTCTCGACGCATACCCAAGTTGATCATTTTCTATTTCTAAATGCTCGAATAGCTCTGAAGATTATAAACGATAAAAGTTTTTGTTGGTTCACCTGCGAGTAATCATTAGTGGGATATCTACCTGTTACCTTTCATTGCCCTTTATTTTATTATATACGGGGTTGGGATAAAGTATGGTCCCAAGTAAATATCCTTTAAAAGGAAAAGAACGATATTTATGAAAATTTGCAAGTAAGTGCAATGGAACAAAATGCATCTGATGTACATTTTTTTGTTAATAATATACTTCCGGTTTAACCGGAAATGCCATCAACTTCTTTAATTTAAATGGGACCCCCTATATATTTTTACAGATTTTGAAAGAACTTGTTATTTTGAATTCATACATACTGAGTTTAGTGTAAAAAAAATTGTAAAAACGAGGTGTACAATAGGTGTACAATAGGTGTACATTTCATTATTTTAAAATAATGAGAAACAAAATTACTTAATATTCAAAATGCTCACCGTTTACTTACTGACAATATGCCATCCTATTAACAAATTCTTGAGTCACTCTTTCCAAGACTTCTCCACGTGTTAGTTCACATTCATCAATAAATCTTTGTCTCAATTCCTGCAAGTTTGTTGGTCTAACGTGAACACGTGATTTTAGATAACCCCAAAGAAAACAATCTAACGGGCTAAGATCCGGAGAACGAGCAGGCCACTCTATGAATCCTCTACGTCCAATCCATCGATATGGAAAATTTGCATCCAGAAAATCCCTAGCCCGTCTATCATAGTGGGGAGGTGCTTCATCTTGTTGAAACCAAACATTTTGTGGTAATTGCCCATTCTGTTGAAGTGCAGGAATAATTTCGTTATTTAGTAGATCCAAATACTTGTCACCATTCAAGTTTCCGTCGATAAAAAATTGGTCAATAAGCCTATTTTCGACAATTCCCATCCAAACATTTAACTTCTGTGGATGCTGAGTATGTGCTTCATGAGTCCAATGAGGATTCTCATTTGACCAATACCTTGAGTTATGGCGATTAACTGTTCCATTTAACCAAAAAGTTGCCTCATCGGTAAAAATGATGTTAGAAGCAAAATTGTCGTCGACATTACAGATGTCCATTAGCCGTTCGCAAAATTCCAGCCGCCGGTCAAAATCATCGGGTGACAATTCTTGAACCAACTGTACCTTATACGGATGATACTTTTCACTTTTTAATATCTTTTCTATAGAACGTCGACTGATACCATGGTTTAGTGCCAAATTTGTGGTGGAAGTTTGAGGTGATTCTTCTAAATCGATTGCAATATTTTGTTTAGCAGTTTCGTTCGTTGCAGTCCGCGGTCTTCCAGGTTTTAGCAAATTTTTTACCATCCCAGTTGTATTAAAACGTTGTAATGTTTTAGTTACTGTTGAGCGTGATAAAGGATTTCTCTCCGGATGCAAATTATTAAAAATATGACACACTTCTTCATGAGTTCTAACACGATCACCATAACCGATCATCATTAAAATTTCAATACGCTCTTTTTCACTTAATTGAACCATTCTAAATTGTAAAATTTATTTCCGTCAATTAGAATTTGACACTTGGAGAACAAAAGACGTACTAAACAGTACTCGTTTATTTATTACTATGCATACAAACAACGTCAATTAGTTTATCTAAATAGTTTTTTGCTCTAATGCAAAAAACTCAAAGGAGGTTGATTAAAGTGCTATATTCCTCGTTTTTACAATTTTTTTTACACTAAACTCTGTATGTATGAATTCAAAATAACAAGCTTTTTCAAAATCTGTAAAAATATATAGGGTGTCCCATTTAAATTAAAGAAGTTGATGGCATTTCCGGTTAAACCAGAAGTATATTATTAAAAAAAAATGTACATCAGATGCATTTTGTTCCATTGCCCTTACCAGCAAATTTTCATAAATATCGTTCTTTTCGTTTAAAAGATATTTACTTGGTTCCATACTTTATCCCAACCCCGTATTCGTTCAGCATGTTAAAATAAAAATAAAAATCTCCATAATTTGACCTTTCCACAGATTACCTTGACGAAAGATACATTTATTTTATGGGTGTATTGTTTATTAATATTTTTAATACGTTTTTTACATAATATATTAGAGTTATTTATATTTATTCAATAAACACCAGAATAAATAATTACGACCTTTTTCATGTTATATTTAAAGTATTTAAAATTGCAAAGTTTACTGACATACTTTATTTTAAAAAAAAAGCTTGTAGGTATACTCCATTCCAAGGTATTTCGTTTTAACTCGACACCAATATGATTAATGCAATACAAAAACCGTTAATCCGTTAACAATATTGTATCGTATCGTTTCTTCAGAAAGATAATGCCTAAATTAATAGTATGGTTATTTTTTTACAACTGAAATGTTTGGCTGGTAAAATAATATTTAGTTTTAGTAATTTTACCGACTACGGAAATGTTACTGTTTACTGTCATTTCTCATTCACGTTGCCAAACTTAAAAGTGATATGTTACTATTTTTGTTAATAAAACGTACGATTGTTTCCAAGCAATGGAAATTGGCATTTGCATTCATCCTATACGACGTGATTCGACTTACAATCGGACATCGTATGACGGATCTGTGGAAATTCACCTTAAATGAAATAAGGAAATTAATTTTTATTTTTAAAATAATGAAACAATTCTTGCTCTACTCTTGTAATATAAATAATAATTAGAATCATCTTCCGTACTATTAGTGCTAGAGTAAATAAAATGATAGCTTATCAACCTGTCTCCAACGTATACTATTAACCGAGTCTAGTGAGGACCGGAGACCGAAGACCTGCAAGAAACCATCGAAAGGCTTCGGCCATTATTAAAACGACTTACGGATTTTTTTTTAGTTCAATGACTTTTCTATTGAGTTATTACAGTATTTGTATATCTTAAATGCGATTAACCGATTGTGGATAATTTATTAACGGACCTTCCTAAATTTAATGCAGATTAATTGTCTTCGAGACCTACAGAAATTTTTTATTTTCGAATTAATCAATTAAAAATTCAAATATCTTTGCTCAATGTTGTTTAGTTGAAAAAAAATTAGGAGAAAAAAGAAATGCTTGATTAAAATAAAAGTAGGTATGATACTTAATGGTATTTATTAAATTTTTATTTTTTTGGAAAATCCTTCACACATCACTTTTAAGTACCCCTGTATGCAAAATATCATATATACGTTTTCGTTGATTTTTTTCCATTTTCGTTCATTATCTGAGATTATGTTTTCCAAATTTAAGCTCAAAATTCCCGTTCCTATTGTCACTACGAATTTTTGAATTAGCTCGTTTATTGCAAAATTTTTACCAACATTACAAGCAATCTGTTTATGATTGCTTAATGCATGTTCCAAAAATAAAAGTACACGTAATTGTATCAACAACAGAACATCGGTTTTTGTTTTATAAATATCAAGTTTCGCAACTATTCCATCCGGTTTTGATCATAGAAGTCGACGTGGTGCCAAAAAAAAAAAAGAAATCGTCCCTGAAACCCTACAACTATTGTTAACTTTATCCACAACCACCCCTAAAAAGTCACGTTCTTACTTTACAGGTAATATACAGTGTTCTAGATCTCAGTGAATATCACCCCATACATACATACAGGGTGATTGATTAGTGTGATAAACTTCAGTGCCTCCTTTGTCCTTTGAGATATCAATTTGAAAATTTGAGGGCTTATAGCCATCATCAGTCTCCACATTTTTAAATTATTTAAAATCTTACAGGGTGTTCCAGAATGCTGTGCCATATCAAAATTACATTTTTTTAAATGAAACACCCTATATTTTATCATATATTTGGAATCAGTTTGACCTCCCCATTACAATAATATAGAGTTGTGATGTGTACTACGGAGTATTTAAAAAGTTATAACCAATTTTCCATAAAATCGTAACAAGTTCAATACCCTGTACAATGTAAGAGAAATTCAAGAATAAAAATCTGTTGCGGCCAAAGCATTTGAATAGTAGTAAAAATCCTGGAAAATTATTTATTTCGTTAATATTCATTGAATCTGATACAGGGTGAATCAAAATAATAAAACATTATTTTCTCGATTTTTTCAAATGGATCACCCTGAATTTTATGTGTGAATCGAAAAGTACTACCAACAAACTTCTTTTTCATATAGCATTCCCTATACCTAAAATTATTAGTTCTTGAGATATTTTGATTTTTCTATGCAAAACATTGATTATATCAAAAAAATATGTTCTACTACATATTCACCAACAATACCACCCCACACATTCAACGACCATCTAGTTTGACTGTGTGTCACTATGTGATATGGATTAGTTTATGAATAATAGTGAAAGTTGTGCCTATTAACACAACCATTTTTATGAAACGTGGCTCCTTACACTTGTTTGTGGGTTTTCAGTAACTGCCAGCAAAACATTAATTTCATTTTCTCTGTCACAGAAGTTTTTGTTTTGTAGGTTGCCGCCTATCAGGAAAACGTTCATGTACCAAACCGCTAAATCAAAAAACAATAATGTACCTTCTGTCATATCATGTTATTGTCAAATATCAGTTTTTGACAAATCAATCACACCCAACTCACAATTAATTATTAAATAATTAGATATAATCAATGTTTTGCATAGAAGAATCAAAATAAAAAAAGAAGTATGTTGATAGTACTTTTCGATACTCTCATAAAATACAGGGTGATCCATTTGAAAAAACGGAGAAAATAATGTATTCTTATTTTGATTCATCCTGTATCAGATTCAATGAATATTAACGAAATAAATAATTTCCCAGAATTTTTACTACTATTCGAACACTTTGGCCACAACAGATTTTTATTCTTGAATTTCTCTTACAATGTACAGGGTATTGAACTTATTACGATTTTTATGGAAAATTGGTTATAACTTTTCAAATACCCCGTAGAACACATTACAACCCAATATTATTGTAATGGGGAGGTCAAGCTGATTCCAAATATGCGATAAAAT
Organism: Lochmaea capreae; assembly: GCA_949126875.1. NCBI lineage: Eukaryota > Metazoa > Arthropoda > Insecta > Coleoptera > Chrysomelidae > Lochmaea > Lochmaea capreae. Next base: position 26,746,975 of record OX421404.1, read on the forward strand.
ATAGGGTGTTTCATTTAAAATAATGTAACTTTTTTAAATAACCCTCAAATTTTCAAATTGATATCTAAAAGGACAAAGGAGGCACTGAACTTTATCAGACTAATCAATCACCCTGTATATACACACATCATAATATATATTATAGATTTTGACTTGATTTTGACAAAGAATGGTCTTTTTGTGACCGGCTATTATCTCATAAAACATCCTATTAGAAGCTACCTTCATCTCTAGTTATGTAACGTATATGAAGTGAAAGTAACAAAATTTTAGGAATATTCAATTTGAATTTTTTTTTAATAGAATTTTGCAAATATACTTACTGTGCTTTTATGAAAGCTTATAGGCGTCCAAATTAATACGATTGGAGAAATTTAACAATAGGGAGATGCTCTTAAGAGTGTGCAGCATCCTGTATATATAGATAAGTATTTTTTTTTTACTTTTCCATTCCATTTTCAAATTTTCGATGATAGATGTTTACATTTTACGACTGCTGACAGTGCCACGCGGTATTATTGGCAGTGTTTCAAAAATTTTTCAATTACAAAACTTTTATTTCTTTTTCTTTTAAAAATAGATTATTTCGTCGTGAAATAGTAAACAATGTAGACGAAAATAGTAGATACGTGATTTATTGACAAGTTGTTGATTTTTTAATGTTTCCTGTTTTAAAAATCTCAACAATATAATATTCTCAAAAATACTGTTATTAGTGAAATAATTTTATATTTTGATACGGTTTCTCTTCATTCAGTACATTTTTATATTTAACAAGCAGGAGTAGGTACGTACTAAAAATAATAATAGTACTTTATATGAAATTTGTTCGTTAACGAACTATGGCACTATAAAGTTAAAAATTAAAAATAAGATTATCGAACGACTTATTGGAAATTAATAAAAATGTAACTGTTCCTAAACACCATATAAACTTACGAGCTCGTAGCCTGAATTTACTGCTTTATGTGTTCCATTACAGTGGAATTTCCATTTGCAATATGGTTTATAGTCATTAATAAAAATAAAAACTTTCGTTTAAAGGTAGACATCATTTATTATTGAGGCTGATAGTATAAATCAAACAGATTGTATTGTTATTCAACATGACTTTTAGAGTATAGTATTTATAAATATACAGGGTGAGGCTGAAATAATAAATATCCTACTTTTAAAACGAAACAAACTGTTTCAAATTAATTAATGAAAAAATATATGAAAATTCTAAATTATTCATAATAATTTCGATACTTCTAGTTCTGTGTTAGGTGTTAATGAAAGTTTAGTGTCAAGTAGATGCGAGAGTAGATGTTTTGCGTAATCTGGTTGTTTTAATCTGTATGCTAGTAAGTGTTCATTGTGTCTATAGTCTATTTCGGAAAGGTATAGGGTAATAAAATGGGTAATTCCGTCCAGTTCGGCTAAATTTCGGTGTCGGCCATAGGCGTAGGTCTTGAAATAGTATTGTTGGTAATATTAAAATTTCAAGTAATTGCGTAAGAGAATTAGGAAAAGTACTTAGGTAGTAGATTATACAGTTACGTTTTGCGTTTAACAGGTACCGTTTAACCTTCTATTAGTGCCTCTGCCTAATTCCAACCCTATTTCAGATTCCGCTTAACCATGCGCCTCAAGGTGCTTTACCCAAAATTTTTAGACCATTATACGCATATTTGTTTAGTTTTCGCATCAGTATTTGCTGTTAAGCCGTGTTCACAGTATTATAAGATTAGTAATAAAATGGCGACATTTACACTAACGACCCCTATAAAGTTAGCAGAGCCACTTGCAAATAAATCGATGAAACCTATTCCAATAATTGTCGAGAATTTGTCGTGAACGTAAAAAATTTGTCGCGCTCTTAGTTTTTTTTATAAGGGGTGGCTCTGCTAACTTAATATTAAGTTAGCAGTGCCACCCATAAATAAATATTAAAATGCATCAAAATTATTACGAATAATAATATTGTCGAGTAATTGTCGAAATCCATCTGACGTAAAAAAAAACGCAAAAAATCTATTCCGCCTAGCATATAGGTATATACGTTTTTCTTGGAAATTCCTGGTTTTTGTAGGAATTTCGTATTTTTGGCAACAGCGCATGAGTATATTGATATTTTACGTGTTTTCCATATCATTATTGACGATTATAAATTTTTTTAAGCAGCTTCCTATTTTCCAGAAGCAAAAAAATTATGTTTCAAAGCTGAATGATAGAACATTAAGTAGTACACTTATGTAACTTTGTTGATTTATTATTTTTTCAATAACAATTTATCTGAACAATTGTCAAATGACCAAAACGTGTTTGTCGTGGGGTTTTAACGAGGGTTTTCTCCTATATATGCACCGTGTGATGTAATGAAAGAAATTTTCCGATTTCTCAGTAATACCCACTTGTAATTTGGTTAAATATGATTTTTTCCATCCAGAATTGTACTGAACAATTTATTGTCGAATAACCTAAATGTAATTGTTGTGAGCACAGAACAAATGTCGCGCTCTTAATTTTTTTTATAGGGGGTGGCTCTGCTAACTTAATATTAAGTTAGCAGTGCCACCCATAAATAAATATAAAAATGCATCAAAATTATTACGAATAATAATTGTCGAGTAATTGTCGAAATCCATCTGACGTAAAAAAACCGCAAAAAATCTATTCCGTCTAGCATATATATACAGTGTTTCCGCGTAAGTTGGCTACATATGGAAAACTGTTTTATTATTGGTTTTAGGAAAAAAAGTTATTCTTCATAAAAAGCTCTGCATTATCTAAAACCTGAAATGCAATCATTAGATATTTCTTATTTTGAGCCGTATACGAGGTTTGTCAAAAAATATTAATCTAAATTGGAAGTTACCTATATCCAAATATGCAATTACAGCTATTTAACATGAAAATTAAGATTTGGTGATTATTTAAGTTTTACATTATAAAGTATTTTGTAATCGTAAGTAATCACCAAATCTTAATTTTTATGCTAAATAGCTGTAATTGCATATTTGGATATAACTTCCAATTTTAAACAACTTTACTTCTTACAATTTTTCTGTATTGTGAAAAACAAAGGTACTTTACTCTTGAGTGAGATTAATATTTTTTGACAAACCTCGTATACGGCTCAAAATAAGAAATATCTAATGATTGCATTTTAGATAATGCAGAGCTTTTTATGAGGAATAACTTTTTTTCCTAAAACCAATAATAAAAAAGTTTTCCATATGTAGCCAACTTACGCGGACAAACTGTATATACCTTTTTCTTGGAAATTCCATATCATTATCGACGAATACAATTTTTTTTCAAGCAACTTCCTATTTTTCAAAAGCAAAAAAATTATGTTTCAAAGCTGAATGATAGAACACACTTATGTAACTTTGTTGATTTATTTTTTTTCAATAAGAATTTATCTGAAAAATTGTCAAATGACCAAAACGTGTTTGTCGTGGGGTATTTGAATTTTTTGAAGCAAAAAACTAAGTAATTGGTGAAATTGGATGAAAAAAATATTCCGATTTCTCAATAATATACCCAGGAAACTTGGTTAATTATTGTTTTTCCCACGATCGTGCGATTTAAACTTTCCCGCACGCATTTTATTTTTGAAAGTGTCACTCTCCCGCATTGTATTCGAGAAATGTTCTCACTGCGACATCTACTCGTAATATGCGATTGCAGAGAACATGATTCTTTATTATGTTGAATTCAGCTTCCACAGGAGCACTACTGGCAGGTATTCGCCCATAGCCAAAATCATCCCTGCAAATGCAACTCCAAAGGGGTATTGTTGCCATTTTTTTTATTAGACGATCGGCGAAGACGGGAAAATATCTGGGGTTGAAATCATCTCCGTCTTCGCACTCCAGTTTTCTCTCAACTCCTTTCCTTATATCAATACCCCATTGTTGCCATAGGTTCCCAACCAGATCTGATTTTTCGTTTCCTTCCTCATCATTTTCTTCTTCATCTGTTGATTCTTCGAAATTCACTTCTTTTTCGGAGTCTTCGATTGTTTTATCTATGATTTCCCCAACTTCTTCTTGGCAAGTATTGCTATTCATCAGAGAAACAATAACATCAAGAGATTCCTTCAAAGAAATTGCACCTACACCCGCTTTTTCAAACAAAGAAATTGTCAATAGTGCGGTAATAACACGCTTGGCAGAGTCTCTGTCACGACATAAAATGAGTTGTCCAATCGCACACAAGTAGAATTTTTTTTTCCATTTTTCTTTGCATTCTTTCTTGAAGAAATTTACCCAGCTCTTGATAAAATGTGCTACATCTGTTCTTATGTAAGTTTTTGGGACGTCCGATATTCCAGAATTGTAACACCTATTTGTGTAATCCATTATATCGTTGAGTGAAAAATACAAGATAATATAAACAAATATAAATAAAATTGTGGCTGGAGCTGCTCCTAGTAGATGGATGCTTGTCCTCCATGGTTGGAAGATGATCCCAGCCGGTAGAAAATATAATCAATCGGTCAAAAAATCAACAACCGACAGAAAATATTCCCCACCGGTTTACAGGATGTTTTCTACCGGCTGCACCCTGCTAGAAGTTTGTCTTTACTAGCAAAGTGCAGAAATAAAAATATACAATCAGGAACAAATTCAAAATCAACAATTATAAAACATTATATGTCAAATATCAACAAAAAATTAACAATGTACATTTAATACAATATTTTAACCAAAAATATCAAACACAAATTACACAGCATAATATATTTTAAAATTAACATATTAACACCCCAATATCACCACTACTTCACCAACCCCTACCACACTCAAGCTTGAGCATGCAAATATTAAACCCATGCAGATAAGAAAATAAACATGCAAATAATATGTACTTTACCAAATAATATAAGCCTTATAATGAATTAGAATGGAAATTTTGATTTATTAATAGTACTGGAAAAAAATCTGGAGCTCCAAATTGAAAAAGTCAAAGATAACTTTTGTAACCTGAAAAATCCTTTCCTGAAAGAAATTCTGGAACAAAAAATTAAATTAATGATAAAAAAAATTATCTAAAATTTTTGATTATTTTTGAGATAGGCCTATGAGCAAGTTTAAATATATCGTTATATTACAAATAAATTCTGAAGAGTATATCCATCGCTGGTAAAATTTCTAGAACAGAAAATCAAAAAAAAATTAAAAAATTCAACAAAAATCCGATGGAATCTTGAAGCCTGTAAAAGAGTGTTAGTGTGCTGAAAAGAAGCGCTGAAAAAAAATAAATTAAATTATATTCATCAAAAAAAAGTATCAAAATTTTTTATAATTTTTGAAATAGGCCTATCAGCAAGTTTGAATATATCGATATATTCCAAATAAATTCTGAAGAGCATATCCATCGCTGGTAAAATTTCTAGAACAGAAAATCAAACAAAATTAAAAAATTCAACAAAAATCCGTTGGAATCTTGAAGCCTGTAAGAGAGTGTTAGTGTGCTGAAAAGGAAGCGCTGAAAAAAATTGTTAGTAGTTAGTCAGAACCTGCCAAGTAGCCATTTTGCATGTAACAGCTTTGGCTTCTACGATATTTTGATAGCCCATACTGGGCAACAATTTCCCCAACTTGTTCATCCATACCCATTCAACAAACGGAAAACACTTAAGCGCACTCGCCCCATCGGGTTGACCGCCCGCTTTGCAAACGAGACTGACCGACAACCTAGTGAACGAGCACTTTCCCACAGTGTGGTACTGCGTGCATCCGTGAAGGAAAAAGTCAATCGTAAGCACACAAGTCGTTACATGTGGCGTCCTTGACAAGTAAAATAAAATCCTTACCAATGTCTGTTTGAAAAAAGAACCAACTTGTGAAAGGAAGGCAGGACAATATTTAGAAAAATGAGGAACAACATAGCTTACCTATGTCTTTTGAGAAAATAAGCAATTCCTAAGAGAATGGGAGGACAATATTTAGAAAAATGAGGAACGACATAGCTTACCTATGTCTTTTGAGAAAATAAGCAATTCATAAGAGAATGGGAGGACAATATTTAGAAAAATGAGGAACAACATAGCTTACCTATGTCTTTTGAGAAAATAAACACCTTGTTAAACAAAGGGAGGACAATATTTAGGAAAATGAGGAACGTCATAGTTTACCTATTGTTAGTCAGAATCTGTCAAGTAGTCACTTTGCATGTATCAGCTTTGGCTTCTACGATATTTTGATAGCCCATACTGGGCAACAATTTCCCCAACTTGTTCATCCATACCCATTCAACAAACGGAAAACACTTAAGCGCACTCGCCCCATCTGGCTGACTGCCCGCTTTGCAAACGAGACTGACGGACAACCTAGGGAACGAGCACTTTCCCACAGTGTGGTACTACGTGCATCCGTGAAGGAAAAAGTCAATCGGAAGCAACCTAGTGATTACATGTAGTGTCCTTGACATGCAAAATAAAAAGCTTGCCAATGTCTGTTGAAAAATAACCACCTCGTAAAAGAAATGGAGGACAATACTTAGGAAAATGAGGAACGACATAGCTTACCTATGTCTTTTGAAAAATAACCACCTCGTAAAAGAAATGGAGGACAATACTTAGGAAAATGAGGAACGACATAGCTTACCTATGTCTTTTGAAAAATAACCACCTTGTAAAAGATATGGAGGACAATATCTAGAAAAATGAGGAGCGACATAGCTTACTTAGGTATGTATTTTGAAAAGTTAAGCAATTAAGGCTGAAAGTTACCTTGCGTAGATGGAAGTTTGTCCCCCATGGCTGGAAGATGACACCAGCCAGTAGAAAATATAATCAATCGGTCAAAAAGTCTAAAACCGATGGAAAATATTCCCCACCGGCTCATAGGATGTTTTCCATTGGCTAAACCCTACCAGAAGTTTGTCTTTACCTGCTAAGTGTAGGAATGAAAATGTACAAACATGAACACATGAATTCAGGAATTATAAAAACGGTATGTCAAATATTACCAAAATATTTACATTTTCAATAATGCTTTCACCAAAAGGTATACTAACCTATGTCTTAAAGGCATATAAAGAAGTTATAAAAATTGGGAAAAGATGGAAAACAATATAGCTTACTCATGTCTTTTGAAAATTAAGTGCATAAACAGTTTTAAATTCTAATACATAATTTGTAACAATATTCCAAGTTCATATAAGTTAATAATCATGAGTAGGCAATTATTATTCTATCCAAGTGTTCTAAACTATTTCAAAATCAAATAAGTACCTATATCAGTTTGCTGATAAATTATAAATCGGTTAATACAGGGTGTCCCACTATAAAGTAACACATTTTGACGGCTTATTACTCGAGAATGGAAAAAGATATCGACGAGCAGTTTTCGCTAAACTTCTTATATTTCCTTCAAATTTTTATTGACATAGTTGCCAAATTTATATTTTTTCCTGAAAGCACCGAAAAAAAATGACCATTTTTGAAACGAAATTATCGGTTTATTTTAAATACAACACCCTATATTTTTTAATACCATCTGAAATTCCCTTTCTCCCCCTTTCCAAAAATGTATACATTATTGGCATATACTCAAGTTTTTATGGAAATATTTAATTTTTTATAAAACCATGTCAATAACTTCCAAACGTAAATTATCACATTTTAACAACTTGCAAGTCTCAAAAGTCGTCTAAAAGTTTCGTAAGAAAGTTACTTTTGTTAATTAATAAAAGTGACCAGGATAAGATTCAGAGCCATTTTTGACAGAAATCCGCCTATACACGAAAATCGATATTAACTTGGGTACAACAATTTACAGAATCGGGAAAACTAGAAAGAAAGAAAACATTTTTATTCACATATAAGAACAAGGAACCAAACATAACTTCATAAAACACATCAAAACAAAAAAAAGTTATATTTAATAAATAAGTTGTTGTATGTGACCTCCATCTGCATCTCTACATAATCCTAATCTCATCCAAAAATTACTGAACGCATTTTGCAGCATTTCTGGTGTTATGGTATTAAAAACATTTACTATGTTATTTCTTAACTCCTGAAGGTTTTTAGGGTTTGGATTACAGTAACTTTCTTACGAAAATTTTAGACCACTTTTGAGACTTGTCTCATTTTCGAGTTATAACGTTTCCAAGCTGTTAAAATGTGATAATTATTTACGTTTGGAAGTTATTGACATGGTTTCATAAAAAATTAAATCTTTCCCTAAAAACTTGAGTATTTGCCGATAATGTATACATTTTTGGAAAGAGGAAGAAAGGGACTTTCAGATGGTATTAAAAAATATAGGGTGTTGTATTTAAAATAAACCGATAATTTCGTTTCAAAAATGGTCATTTTTTTACGGCGTTTTCGGGAAAAAATATACATTTGGCAACTATGTCAATAAAAATTTGAAGGAAATATAAGAAGTTTAGCGAAAACTGCTCGTCGATATCTTTTTCCATTCTCGAGTAATAAGCCGTCAAAATGTGTTACTTTATAATGGGACACCCTGTATTATTGTATAAAAATTATTTGTAAAAGATCCAAAATATTTTAAATACAGTGTATTTATTTATTGCTAGTAATAGTGAGAAATAAAGAAAGGAAAATATTTTGGAAAACATATAGGAACCAACATAGATCTTCTATGTCTTTGGAAAAAAATATTTTGAAAATAAATCAATACAGAATGGATTTTATAAAATAAGTAACCAATTGTACAATAACTAAAAAGTATATAACTTACTGTATCAAAGATTATTCTTAATTATTTCAAAATCTAATAAGCGAGTACTCAGATTATTGATGAATTTTATATCAGTTAAACTTTTTGTATAAAAATTATTTGTAAAAGATCCAAAATATTTTAAATACAGTGTGTATATTTATTGCTAGTAGTAGTGAGAAATAAAGAAAGGAAAATATTTTGGAAAACATATAGGAACCAACATAGATCTTCTATGTCTTTGGAAAAAAATATTTTGAAAATAAATCAATACAGAATGGATTTTATAAAATAAGTATCCAATTGTACAATAACTAAAAAGTATATAACTTACTGTATCAAAGATTATTCTTAACTATTTCAAAATCTAATAAGAGAGTACTCAGATTATTGATGAATTTTATATCAGTTAAACTTTTTGTATAAAAATTATTTGTAAAAGATCCAAAATATTTTAAATACAGTGTGTATATTTATTTATTGCTCGTACTTATAGTGGTAGTGAGAAATGAAGAGAGGATAATATTTTGGGAAAATACAACAAACAACATAGGTATCCTATGTCTTTGGAAATAAATAAATACAGACTATATTTTATAAAATAAGTAACCGACAATACGATAACTAAAAATATTCGAAAAGTATATAACTTACTCTATTTATGAATGTCTTAAACCATTTTAAAATCCAATTTGTTGATAAATTAAGAATCGGTTGAAATTTTTGTATGAAAATTATTTGTAAAAGTTCCATGATATTATAAAAACCTTTAAATACACTCTATTCATATATTGCTAGTAGATCTAGTAAAGAAAGGGTAATATATACGGGTAAAATATACAAAGCAACATAGTTACTTATGTCTTTTGAAAAAAAAAATGGAAAATGAATAAATAGAGTATATATGTAGTGCTAGTAACTACCAAATAATAAAATACTGACTTACCTTATATAAAAAATTATAATCCTTGGAAATCATGACCAAATATTCGAACTGCACTTAGGTACACTATCGAAAAGTTCGAAGACACACACAGTTTCACTACCGAAAATAATTTCGAACAAAGGTACACTCCCGAAAATTCGAAAACACACTTATATTCCCGTAAATTAATAAAATACACTCCCGACACGACCGTCCGATTTAAAAATTCATTCGTTACTGAAAGCAATAAGATATTCATTAGTCACTCTATTACACATAAACAAGTATTTGTCATCGATGTGAATTCAATATACACTGGCCGCCCCATTTAAGAATATAAATATATATTATTTTAAAAAACGTTTTCTATTATTTTTGATATTTTCAATATACAGGGAAAGTAGAAAAGTTCTAAAAAAAATTCTTAAATCAATTTTTTTAGGATATTCTAAGAATTTACAAGAAAATAGTTATTGTGAATTCTATTTTCAGTATAATTTTGGCAGGCAGTGTATATATCGACACAATTAACATGTATTAGAACGTGTATTTTACCTTCATATTTTTCTGCGATTAACGGAAAGAAGAAGAGACTAAGGAATATCTATTAACTTCTTCTTTTTCTTTAACAGGGGATAATTTACCTGGATTATACAGGAGAAATATTTTATTGTAGTATTGATGTATGTGTTCGAGGGGATATTTTACTTTAATTTGTTTCCCTTATTCACAAAATGAAGAAGCACTAAGGGATTTTGTTTAATTTCTTTTTTTTATTCTCTCAAGAATGTATAAAATGATGGCTTGTTGTGTGCTGATTTTTAAAAAAATATGTAAAGACAAGGTAAGTGAAGTACATGGATAAAAGTGTAACGCGCAAAATACCCTCTTGGGCTCCCCGACTATAATGTGTGAATCAAAAACCAGAAGTATTCTGTTAAAGCATTCAGCATTACACAAATAATTGTTCAATATGACTGTATGTTTGGTTGCATATACCAAAATCTTTTATTAATAGAAAATCGTTCATTAATAGGGGTCATTAATGAATCATTTTTAGTACATTATAATTCTTGATAACCACAACTGTGTGTATGGTTGCCTTCTACTTCACTTCTAATTAACATCATAACACTATACAAGAATAAAATTATTCTATAATATTGTAGGTACTCATTACCCGGAAGAACTAAATATGTTTTTCATAAAATAGTTGGCTACCGCCCATATCTTTACTCGACAATGAAAATGGGAATATTTATTTGGATATACTGTGAACAACCATTAATTTATCGTCATTACAGAAGACGATCTTAGAGACGTTGAATTAACATTTTTATTCTTTGCCTCAATTTTTCCATGCGAATTTTCCAAATCGATGGATTCACAGAAGTGACCTCTGGTTCTTCAGACCTTGGTTCGTTTAAATTTTACTTTTGAAATATCTGAAATAACGCTATCTACAAAATTTTATAAATATCATGCTTTTAGTTTTAAAGATGCTTACTTGATCCATACTTTATGCCAACCCTGTATTATTAATAAAAATAATTGATCTTTTTTTTTTTCTGAGACCGTCTGACAAGTCTCCGATAGACTGCAGCCTAATGCTTATTGTCTTTTTGCTCGTTCGTGCTTTCTCATTGCACACTTTGACATTTAATCGAAAATCATCTGTCAGTGTCACACTTCTCCCTATTACGGCTCGATAATAGTTTTCTTGCAATTTATTCATAACAAATTATGGAAGATATTCAATGCACGCCACATGAAATTCAAGAGAAGTTGGCGATAACATTTTGTATGCACCACGTCAGTAAAGTGTCTTTATCGAACTCGCCTGTTAGTCGCCTCATAATTTCAGACTCGTCCGATAAAGACTCACTTTACTGCCTTGTAAATATGTAACTATTATTTCTATGTTCACAAAAAATATATAGAATCGTTGAGTGAAAAATACTCATGCGCTGTTGCCAAAAATGCGAAATTCCCACAAAAACCAGGAATTTCCAAGAAAAACGTATATACCTATATGCTAGACGGAATAGATTTTTTGCGTTTTTTTTACGTCAGATGGATTTCGACAATTATTCGTAATAATTTTGATGCATTTTAATATTTATTTATGGGTGGCACTGCTAACTTAATATTAAGTTAGCAGAGCCACCCCTTATAAAAAAAACTAAGAGCGCGACAAATTCTCGACAATTATTCGACAATTATTGGAATAGGTTTCATCGATTTATTTGCAAGTGGCTCTGCTAACTTTATAGAGGTACACTAACGAAAAGATGTTCCAATAATTCTCCACTATCAGTGAATGAAAAACTTATTATTTTAAATGTACACGATTGCATAAAATACGATTACCCGAAATTTACTGTACAAGAAACTGTCGACCGATGTTCCCGAATGACTGGAGTTGGAAAGTCCACCGTTTTTAAATTATTGCGGAGGAGAAAGATAGCAGGCCAAGTGGAGCCTCCCAAGAAAAGTCCAGGAAGACCAGTAAAAGTCCTTGATGAGAACACCAAAAGTGTAATTCGAAGAAAATATAAACTTCCTGAAAAAATAAAAATCCGTTCTAAAGGTAAACATAATTTTAATGAATTAAGTGCTCAAATAAACCACCTTCCTGTGCCAGACAATAACCAAATTTGTGATAAAGATTTGATCTCATATCTCTAAGATTATTTGGCGTAATGCTGGCACAAACGTGCTGTATTTTCACCCTCGAAAAAAAGTCAACGATAACGAGACAAAAATATTATTTGTACAAATTAATCTGCGTTTCTGGCAACAGCGGTTAAAATAGGGGGGCAATGAGCATTCGGCCAGTCTCGGGAAATAAGTATACACCCCGAAGGTGAAACAAAGTACACGCCTTAATGACCGCGCATAATTATTCTTTCTCTCTCTTTCAGCTGTTTTTCTGTCGTACTTGTGTAATCCGGACAGTTCCGATGTAATTTACGCAATCTGTATATGATATAATATTTGTTGACAGACGCAAACTATGCTATTAAATGCATTGTGTCCGTGGCGTCTCAGGATCGATTCCCGAATGAAATCTCTTTAAAACAAATACACTTTCTACTCCAGACACAACCGTGATTTAAAAAGTTTATGATAAATTCGTTTCTGACGAATATTTTAGTGCATAATCAGGGTATGACCTAAATATTTTTTGTTGATCAATACCGAGGTAGGTAACAATTTGGGTTTGGTTGATTATGTATATTCTCATTTTATCTTTTGTGTACACATCCTCCCTTATCTTAACATGTTTGTTGAACGATATAGACGATTAGAAAAATAATGATACCTTTTTTTTTGGGCACTTTAATTCATATTTTGTGGTTTTGATTCAAAAATATCTTTCGAAATATAAATTCTGATTGATGAAAGTGAAATAAAAAGATAAGAGCATAAATTCTTACTAATTTTGTTAATATTCAGTATACAATGTAAAACTACCTGTGGAATCAGTTTAGGGAATTATCAGAGATACTTAATTACTTCGAATATAAATATTATTATACACTGTGTCCGTAAAGTATGGAACAAATTCATTTTTAGCTAAACAGACCATTTTAAGAATTAATCTTGAAACACATCGATTTTTGATTTTAATTTATCGTATTTTAATATAATATTCTAATATACAGGATGAATTACTTTCGAGTAATGACGACACCGTCATTGTTTTGTCTCAATCTTCGGATTACTCTAGCTGAGCTGATTCCAAAAATGTATAACATGTTGATTCCAATTGGTACAGGGTGGACAAAAATACAACAGTTTTGTGTGTGCTCATAAAGTAACGCGTAACATTCTTTATTAGTTAAATTAACAATATTATCAAAAATACTTATTGTCTAGCGGACAGAATATGATGAAATACATGACTTTATAAATGTTCGAAATGCAGCCCTTGCTGTATTTGACAGTAACCCAAACGGTGTACAAATTCTTGTTGAACCTTGTTTATTTGCTGTCCGAATTCTCTTTTTTAATTCTTAAATATTTGCTGGTTTCGTTTGATACACAACATTCTTCAGATGGCCCCACATAAAATAATCCAAAGGATTGAAATCTGGTGACCTCGCTGGCCATTCAATAGGTCCACGTCTACCAATCCACTTGTTCGGAAAAACGTCATCTATACTGTATTTGAAAATCAAGAGAGAGTAAATTCCCAGAATAAAAACTAATTCGGTATGCAAAACTATAGTACAGTACGTGCGGTAAAACTTCAATATTTGTAATGCATTCTAAATTGTTTTTGTTAATTTCAATACAAAATTTATTAAATTTCTTGGACTATCACATTATTTTATGATCTTTCATTGTTACTAGAGTAGGCCTAAGAGGATTAACGTGCGTCATAGGCGTAACCAGATTAGAAAGGGATAATTGTTATTTAACGACCTCCGAATGGCAACAATGACAGATATTTTGACTTATAAATAGTGCTTAAGTTTCTAGAAATGCAGTTATTTGATTTTCGATAAACGTGACAAATAGTAGTGACTAAAAATGGAAGCAGTTTGTGAGTATACGCCAGTGAAAAAATTAAAACTAGACCATTTATCGCTCAATGAAAAGAGTGCTGTAGTGAATGTGTACCACTATTTTAAACATCAAAATCCCTCAAACACTATTGACAGTGTAGTTGAAACAACATCTAAGGCAATGGGATATGGAAAATCTACAATATATAGAGTTCTAAAGGAGGAAAAATCAGGTGGAGTAACCTCACCAAAGCCGAAACCAGGTAGACCAAAACTATTAAAAGTCAACGTGGACGAGTTTTTAAAAAATGCTATTCGTAAGCTTGTTCACTCATTTTTTATAAACAAGCAAATACCAACTTTAGATAAAGTTTTGCAAGCCATTACGAATAATGTTGATTTACCCACAATAAGCCGGGATAAACTATGGAAAATGTTACATGAGTTAAACTTTAAATTTGAAAAAATGGGCAGACACTCAATGCTAATTGATTCTGAAGAAATTGTTTAACAAGTGAAAATTGGCAAAAATGTATTAGACACGTTACAGAAATAGAAAAAAAAATGTGGGAGCTAGATAACATAATTGATATTACTATAGAGCCCATTGTAATTTCTCTAGAATCAGATGGTGAATCTTCTGACACAGGGTGCGAGGAACCATAACTTTAAAATTATTAATTTATGTACTTTAATTTTATTTTTAGATTTTTATTTTTTAAGATTCAATATTGTCGTATTTTTTGCATGTTGCTCGTCAAATTTTATCCTTGCGGTTGGTTTTTTTTTCTCATATACCTACTTAATTGTTTTTTTAGCTCCTCATATTAATTTATAAATAATTGTAATTATCTGTACATATTATATACATATTTTGTAAATTAACATATGCCTAAAACAAAATGCCTAAAATAATATTGACTTTTTCTTCATTATTTCTATTTCCATATTAATTTAATTTTGAAAACGCACGTCTATGGTTTACTGCCTTTAACACTGATAACTGCAAAACATTTCTGGGAATTTACTCTCTCTTGATTTTCAAATACAGTATAGGTACTTTCTAACATCTACAGCATAATGTGGAGGTGCACCATCCTGTTGAAACCATAAACTTTCATCATCCAGGATTACTTTATGAGCACACACAAAACTATTGTATTTTTGTCCACCCTGTACTAATTGGAATCAACATGTGATACAGTTTTGGAATCAGCTCAGCTAGAGTAATCCGAAAATTGAGACAAAATGGGGGTGTTCCATTTAAAAAAAAATGACGGTGACGTCGTTACTCGAAAGTAATTCACCCTGTATATTAGCTAAAAATGAATTTGTTCCATACTTTACGAACACAGTGTATGTATTTTACAAATATATTACATGTTAAGTCGATGTATTGATGAAAAATTAAATTTGAGTAGACACATTCTCCTTATTGGCATTCTTTTTAAAATAAGAAATGACAATGGACAATTATTGCTATAAATACCAAAAAACTAACTTTCAATTGTTAAAATTTAATCATTTCGCTCCCCAACCACAACTAAAAATTACCACACTGTAAACTTTAAGAAGTACTTACTGACTTTTTCCCCCCAGAGAGTTACATCCTGCATAACCTGCTGTTACGGTCTTATTACTTTGAAATTACTTTGAGGCAAATTGCGTTATGTTAAAGATATACCGCTAATATTCTTCTTCTTTTTTTTCTTCTTCAACATCACTTCCTTTGGAAATATGCGAATTGGATGAAGTATGTGGCAATTATACAGTAGATTCCTTTGTGTGACGCAGTCTAACAAGCTTGCATACAGAAGCAAAGATCTCTTTATAAAATATATTCTTACAGTGTTGTCAAGTTTATATAAAAAACTGCAAGTCAAAGATTTTGGACAGGGGGAAAAGATTTCTTTTCTGACAAAAGAAAATCTAGATAATTTGTTATTTGTGATGTACTTTTAACCATTTAAGACTTAAACTTAAGTGTACATGAATTGAATTTAATTCATATGTATGTTAATGCTGATATTGGCAACGCTTTATTACAGGATCTTATTTTCAAATATCATCTTTATTTTATGAGAACCGTTTGAGAAAATGGCTAAATTTAAAAGGTGATGAATAACGTCACTTTTTTATGGATTTTAATCTGATAAAACAATGTCGATATGATCAAATTTGAATAAGAAAATCTGCAATGTCGTCCTAGACAGTGTTATATTATTTTAATATAAATTAATATCGTGGGTGTACTTACAATAAATCATATATTAGCAACCATCTATCATAGACGTATGTACAATAAATTTTTTAAAAAATTAGAGAGTACAGAAGTCGCTAGTGAGTCGGGATCCTGCAATAATGAAAAATTGGTCTGCTTCTGCTTGCTGACAAATTGTGAAACCGTGCAAATTAATTTTACTCACAACTATATAGTCACTCGAATATTTTACCTTTCTCCCCATTTTCCTAAAATATTATGGAACATTTTAACCTCATGCGAGTTATAACGTGCCCATTAAAAAACGATCCCTTTCGACAGTAAAAATGCATTTAAAAAAACGAGGTTAAGGCACTTATATACAAGAAAGTGTAATGAACATAGCTATTGACATTCAAGTGATATTTTGCTTACCACTATTTTGTGGAGAGTCATGCGGGAAGTGATATTAAGGGTTCAAGAATGCTTTAGTAATTTTTTATTCACAACGAAGTAACAATTTTTTGAATTCTTCTTATCAAACATCGATAACAAATTCAATAGTAAAGCACCATTCACATCTACCAGCACGTGGCGTGTCCAGCACGTACCAGCAAAGACCCAAAAAATATTGTTACATGTAGAATATACAGTGTGGAAGCCACTTATGGAATAAAATTCTTTATGTCATTATTTTAGAAAATTATAAAAAATGCCGAGACACGTCAACTTTTGAATTGAGTTGTGCCTTATGTAAACATAAATTTAAATGTACATGGTGATTCACGCAAGTATGCCATAGTCGCTGTTGTTTTTTTTAATGAAACACCCTGTATATTTGCATATTTTTAAAATCCCCTTAATGAACCGATTTCAACAAACTAAATAATGTATGGTCAATTATGAATTATACAGGGTGAAATTTTTATTTTTACAGTTATTAAACACATACATCAAACACCTGATGTATTTGATTTTAATACATTAAAATAAATGCTCAAAATGTTCTCCACCTAGTTGTTGGCAATAGCACAGTCTCCTATAGAACTCCTCCTTAACTTTGTTTAAAGTTTGAGGTGAAATATTCCGTATTTCTGTAGTTATCCTGTCTTTGAGGTCTACAATGCTAGTTGGTTGTGTTGCATATACTTTGTTCTTGAGATAACTCCACATAAAAAATCTAACGGCGTAAGGTCTGGCGATCTAGCTGGCCACTCAATAGTACCTCTTGGTCCAATCCACTTATTGGGGAAGATTTCACCTAAATAAGTTCTGACCATTAAAGCATAATGGGGTGTTGCACCGTCTTCCTGGAACCAAACATTTTCATTCGGTAAGCTAGGATCTATTGCGTTGGGATATAAGTTTGTAAACGCAGGAATAACTTCATTTCTAAGCATATTTAAATATTTTTCAGCTGTCAAATATCCATCTATAAATATAGGACCAATAATATGGTCGCCTATGATACTGGCCCAAACGTTCACCTTTTGAGGGTACTGAGTATGTGTCTCACGCATCCAATTAGGATTCTCTGCTGACCAATATCTACAGTTCTGTCGGTTTACCTCTCCATTCAATGTGAATGTTGATTCGTCAGAAAAAAGAATGGTACCAAGAGCTATCTCATTTCTGTTCAGCTTATTCATCAATCTTTCGCAGAAATCCATTCAGAAATCTGGATCGTCTTCTGTTAACTCCTGCACAAAAGTTAATTTGTAGGGATGAAGTTTTTCTTTATGAAGACATCTTAGAACAGTTGTATGACTAACATTATTTTCACGGGAAATTTGACGTGTACTTGAAGTTGGATTCTCTTCGACACTTAACAAAATATCCACTTTCACATCATCTTCAACGAAGTGTGGTTTTCTTTTCAATGGTTTGACATGTCCAAGTGCTCTGAATTGTGCTTGAATTTTAGACACAGTACTTTGTGAAATATTAGGCAATTCGGGATACCTGTGATTAAATAAGTTTGCCACTTCAACTTGACTTCTGCAGTTATCCCCGTACCCGATCATCATTAAAATCTCAATTCGGTGAGTCTCAGTTAAATATTTCATTGTTATGTCGACAAGGAAAGAGTGTTTGACAAAGATTTTACTTTTTCAGTATAAACTGTCAACACATCAACAACTGACAGAATAGAAAACAATCCACATTATTTACCGATTTTGTCTAATTATTGGCGTTTTTAGGCAATTTTTAGGTATTTATGATAAAATTCATGGGCGTAGCAGGTTTTGTTTAATATACAAATACGTCTAATAATTAGTTGGTTTAGATTTTTGATAAATCCATATTTAGCTTATTTAAAAAAGTACCAATATTTCAAGTGTAATAAATTATTAATTTTAAAATTTCACCCTGTGTAATTCATAATTGACCATACATTATTCAGTTTGTTGGAATCGGTTCATTAAGAGGATTTCAAAAAAACAACACCGACTATGGCATACTTGCGTGAATCACCCTGTACATTTAAATTTATGTTTACATAACGCACAACTCAATTCAAAAGTTGACGTGTCTCGGCATTTTTTATAATTTTCTAAAACAATGACATAAAGAATTTTATTCCATAAGTGGTTTCCACACTCTGTATATGAGTATTCACATCTACAGACATTGAGTGGAACGTATACGTACAGACACGTACCAGCAACGGCCAGTATTGTCGTAAAGAATATTTTGTCTGTGCATGTCTGTCTGTGTCTGTAGCTCTGGCACGCTTAGTATGAATTAGTTTGTATTTGCTGGTGCGTGTCTGTGGCGTCAGGAATTTGTTTCATATCGAATCGGGGATGAATAACGAAAAACTAATAGAATTGGTGCGAGGTTATTCCTTCCTATATGATTTAACTTCCACACACTTCCACACAATCCAATTTTTATCCTTCGTCTTCTTCTTCTTCAAGTAAAATTGCATCCACAGCTAATTCTTCAACTGAAAAGTTTTCCAACATGCTTGTAGTAGGAACGTTTGCATTCTAATTTGTCTGTCGGCGTCTGTAAGTGAGTTTGTCTGTATAGTGTGAAAACTCGTGTCTGCGACGTTACCTGCTGGACACGCAACGTGCTGGTAGATGTGAATGGTGCTTAACTCTTTACTTAAAGGTATATGAGATAAAAAAAATCTAAATCACAGATCAACTTATAAAAATAAACAAAACTTGACTTTATTTACATTCCAACGTGATGAAATTCTTGGTTATCATTCATAACCGCACCACAACATTCCAACAGAATCAGGTAGACGAGATTTATCTTTAATTTAGTAGGAAAACCATATTTATTATAAAAAGATACAAATGTGAAACAGTATCCGGGACCGGTAAGTTGCATCCCATTTGAACAGGGCAAACTTTTGACCACTGACTTGCATCCGTCCAACCGCTGAATTGCATCCCGTCAACAAATTTAATATTGTGTCTAAAACTGATAGATAATTAAATAAAAGCGAGCATTGTTGTCATGTTTATTTTAATATCGTAGTTGATATTAAATTTTATTTTCGAAACTGCGACACAATTCCATTTTTCGATTGAGTTAGGGTAGGGTAGTTAAAAGAATCGGCAACATTGCTGTAAAATTTGACCGTTGACCATGATAGGCGATAATTAATGAACAGACCTTTTTGGATAACGGATGCAATTCGACGATTTCCTTTTTTGTTTAGGTAAAATTTTACTTTTTGGGATGCAACTCGCCGGTCGCTCTGCTGAACTTTTTGTTTTATACAAAGCTCTCCAGCTCGTAAACTCAGTAATTTTCAAACAGCCTCATTCTTAGCCAGTGGCGGTCATATAAACTTTGAGAGGGGGGACCATGGGCAACTGAACCACGGTAAAAATACACGGTATGCTAACTTGTCGACTAAAATTGTGCACGCTCTGCGCACGACGTCACCTTGGAATCAGAAATTGTTGGATAGAGTTGTACGTGTTTAGTTTGTTTTTCCTGAGATTTTTCTGCGTTAATTGATATTGTTTTATGCTAAAGCCAATGTTTAAAATTATTATAGAGTTGATCCAAGTGTTTAACTTTATTTTACTTTAATTATAAGACCATAATGCCGGGCTGTGCCGTGGCTACATACAAAAATATCAATCGCAATACGAAAGAAACGGTATAAAATACTATGGATTTCCAAAAAATGAAGACTTGGCGAAGCAGTGGATAAGTGTCTGTCGTAGTTAATTGCGAAAGATGTGAATTGTATAATGTATGGTTTTCTACATGCCTTGTCCAAGTGCCAAAGTTTAAAATTCCTCTATAAGATGAGAAAAGTATTTCGACTTATTGTATTTTAAAGATAATTACACGAGAATGTTATTATTTTTAATTTCTGAACAACTGCGGTTGGGCTAGGGGTGGGGGGCATGGCCCCCGTGTTCTTAGCGACTCCCTCAGTGCTTTAAAAAATTAGCAGCAAATATAACAGCAAAATCCCATTGGAAAACCAATGAAGGCTGAATTACTGGAAGCCGAATTGAAGTCCAGTGTTTAGTTTATCTGGATACCATAGCATATTTGAATCGAAGGCAACCACAAAGCAGATGCTAGTGCGCGTGGCGCTATGTTCTATATTAATCTGAAAAGTGAGTGTGAAAACGTTGCAGGTGATTTAAAAAAATTTTTAAATGAAAGTGTATAGTGCGCTTTCAAATTTGTTTCTATGTGTGTCATTTTATCTTGATACACCCTGTATATCAAGAATTGTTCGTGGCAATTTTTGAAAGGATTGCGTGTATTTGCTGTTTGAAATAATAATTCAGTTTACCTGTCAGCTGGTAAATTCAAAGACATCTGACACCTGCCTTCATTGAAAATTTCTTGAAAGGGTGTAATTTTTTCGTTGATTGAGTTTATTTTATTGAAGTTTTCAAATAATGAATAGCTTTCTTTATAAAAACTGCTATTTTAAACATGAAAATTGATGAAAAACATTTTTTCTCATTGTGAAACTGCTATTTTAGACATTAAAATTGATAAAAAATGCTTTTTTTCAATGAATAATTAATGAAAACTTCTATTTTAAACATGAAAATTGATAAAAAAGAATTTTTCTCATTGTGATACTGCTGTTTTAAACATTAAAATTGATAAAAACTGCTATTTTTAACATGAAAATTGATGAAAAATGTATTTTTTAATGAAAAATTAATAAAAACTTCTATTTTAAACATGAAAATTGATGAAAAACAATTTTTCTCATTGTTAAACTGATATGTTAAACATTAAAATTAATGAAAAATCCCTTTTTTCAATGAAAAATTTATGAAAATTGTTATTTTAAACATGAAACTTGATGAAAAATCCTTTTTTTCAATGAAAAATTAATAAAAGCTTCTACTTTAAACATGAAAATTGATTAAAAATGCATTTTTTAAAGAAAAATTGATAAAAACTTCTATTTTAAACATGAAAATTGATGAAAAATACGATTTTTCAATGTAAAATTCATGAAAACTACTATTTTAAACATGAAAATTGATGAAAAATGCATTTTTTTATGAAAAATTAGTAAAAACTTCTCTTTTAAACATGAAAATTGATAAAAAATGCGATTTTTCAATCTTAAATTCATGAAAACTGCTATTTTAAACATGAAAATTGATGTAAAATGCATTTTTTAATTAAAAATTTATAAAAACTTCTATTTTAAACATGAAAATTGATGAAAAATGCGATATTTCAATGTAAAATTCATGAAAACTGCTATTTTAAACATTAAAATTTATAAAAACTTCTATTTTAAACATTAAAATTTATAAAAACTTCTATTTAAAACAATTTGGAATCGGATAGATCCTATAAAATAAAGAGGTAAAGGAATTTTCAGGAATTTCTAGAACCCCAACTTAATTTCCATAGTAACATAAATAGTAAATAAACAATGAAGAGTAAAATCACTCAAAGCTCCTTCCAATGTCTATCTCACTCGATCTTCGATGCTATTCTTCTTCTGAATTTTCAAGTTCCAACCGAGCGATAGAGAGATTACCGTGTGTCTTTTGTGAAATATTTAATTAGTTTATTTATTTAAAAATAAAATCCCGTAAAAGTGTTGTTTGGACGGGATCATTCTTTGTTTATGTTCTATTTGTTCTCATAAACTCTTTTTTCTTTTAAATATCGTCCCAATTTCGGTTGTAAACTGTGTGTAAAATTACTTTTTCGTTAACGATTTCAACCTACTTGAACGAACTACATATTTAATGTACATTTTGTCTATAAACCATGAAAACATTTTTTTACTGCTACTTAATAAATGGCTGTATCGAATTAGATTCGTAGTAAACCGTTCAGTTGACAAAAAGAAATTAGTTTTCAGTATAAACCACATATGAATGTAGTGCAAAACAACCGAGTACCTGAACGAAGAAAGGTACAACAATGGAAGAGAAAGAAGATCATCAGCTGAGGTCAGATCCACTCTAGATACAGCGTAAAAAATATCTGCCCATCTACATAGTGAAGCAAGAGGTAAAAGAGAAAAAGGAAGAAAAAGAGAAAAGAGAATTCAACACATTGGGATAAGATGGGAAGACGTTCGATGAGAAAATGGAGAGACACAATACCATGGAGGACCAAACTGTTCCAACGGGTGCCTAACACCGAAAGACAAATGAGCTACCTGCACGAACTGTCCAAACGACACTGAAGCTAACCACAAAAGAAACGACACCAGAAGTCAACTACGTCCAGAAGAAGATTACTCCGAAGCAGCAGATTCTCGATAAGGAGACAGCTTTTGGCATAAAGTCACCAGGTAAAGATCTCGTGAAAAGAAGAGGATCATCCATTCATTCATTCGATTGGGTTTTGCTCATCTTTAGTCGCAGTACGTCGGTTGAGAATGTTTTCCTTCGAGTACAAAACAAAAACAAAAGACTGGTGAAGAAAAAACCGTCTTGATCTCACCTCTAGCCATTTAGGCTGGAACCGCAAGACGTCGGATGAGATGGGGTAGTAGAAAGTTCTTGACAGAGGTCGAGAACTATCGATAGCCGTACCATCGATCGTTTTTTCTAAACCATCGATAATTATCGATAGTCTGCAAGACTAGTAATTTTAAATAAATTACGAGTACCTACAAGTTACACTCAAACTCAACCTCACCTTTCGCCTGCCAAGTGTCTCTGCATACAATCAGGATGAGTGAAGTATGAGTGACCCTCAAGTGTCGACTATGAATTTCACCCTTCGTCTTTTTTTTCCTCCTTTCAAAACATGTTTCGATATGGTGTGTGTCCGCGCATATACCACTATCGAATACTATCGATTGTGTTCGATAGTCATAAACATCGATAACTATCGATAGTTCTCGACCTCTGGTTCTTGATAATGTTACTGTTACTCAGTAAGTCACTGACTTATCAAACGGCCCTCGTATATGCTGCAACTATTTTAAATAATAAAATGTTAACGTGACGGTCTTTGTAAATACCTTCTAATATTACATTTACGATAAATAAAGAGTTAGTTTAAGTCCAAGGTTGAGGTCAACGACAATTAATTAAGAAATTATTAGTTTATGTATTATTCTCGAACTTACCTTAGCAATTCGATAACGAGACTTAGAAATATTACGTCGAAATCAAGGTCGTAACCAGGGGGGGTCAGAGCGGTTGAAACCCCCCCGAAATTTTCCATAAATAATTATTTTCAAACACAAGTTTTCCTGAATTGTTAAGAATGATATTTTGATATCTAGTCTAGACGAGGAGTTTAAAATGGTGTTAAATCGACATACTAATGCTAAAAATATGTGTTATGGCTCATTCGATAGGGAATCACGTCTAGAAAATTGTCCATGAAAATTGTATTAGCACATTAAAAATTTCAAAAGTTATAAACAATTAAAGATGTTGAAAAAGTAGTGCTTGGTTTTTCGCTTGTAATTCGTAAACAAATAATTTTTTTGGAATTTGGAAAAAAGATCCTGAAAGAGGAAGAAATTTCCTATAAATAACTTCCGATCACCGAAACTGTACCTCTATTATTAATAATTTTAATTTAACGTTGAAAATTGCCGTCCGCGCGCCATTCTTAGGTTGCGCGCATGCTATAGAAAGTCAGTAAGTTATAATAAAAAATTTTTTTCGGGTACTTAGAGTAAATTAAAAAATCTAAATAAATTATGATATCATCTAAACACTTCAAAGAACTAATTCCCGTTGGAATTTTTTATTAAATTAAATTTTCCAATAAACTAGACAATTGTTAATTAACAACATTTTACGGGATTTCTCTGATCATTAAGAATTAAATAAAAGTTGCAATAATTGTTCTAAAATTATTTCCTTTCGTGGAGTCCTTTCAATTGACACAGTAAAAACGAATACGTAATTAAAGTTTGAAAAAGTTTAATAGTTTGTTTATAATAATTTTTTTAAATTAACAAATAAAGAAAAGTCGCCGTAATGTTGTAAAAAAAATTTTTTTCTCTATTTATTATAAGCTTGTCGTTTTTATATCAATAAGAGGCATTTATTAACTAGAAAAAAAAATTTTTATCTTCATTTGTTTATAACAAATTTATAAACAAATGGACTATTTCAATATTTTTTAAAAATTTTTTTTTGCAACTTTATAAAGAATTGTCAATCATGATTTTTTAAAAAAAAAATTTTTGTTAATAATAATTTTCAATTGTTTTAAACGTTTTTTTCATATAACTATTGTTTAAATAATTAGTTAAGAAATTTTTTTTTTCTTAAAAATCATAATTGACAATTCTCTATAAAATTACAGAAAAAAAAATTTTTTTTATTAACAATTACATTGTTTACCATGTTAACAATTTGTTATAAACAAATTGTCAACTTTTTTTTATTTTTTTCCTGAAAGTAATAAAAATTACAAAAACGTATTTTTTCAAAATCAAATAAAAAATCGAAATAATTTTTTTTCATATTTTAATGCTATCTGCTATCTTTCTTTATGCTTGGAAATATTAACTCAAAATTCACTTCTATATGTAAAATGGTCTTCTGAATCGATTGGCGAAGACTAGAACGTTCTATCTCTTCAATTAGTTGAGTTATGAGTGTTTTTGGTTTTAGAAAGTGGATTTTTGAAAATTTGATACGTTGTTTGAAGGCGAAATAATGATTTTATTGGAAAACAGACGGTGCCAGTCGTTTTTTCGCCTCAAAAAACCCCCGGTTACTAATTTATAGCCAATTTCATGTCGCAAAATTTTTTTTGTTGTATGAAATTTTGAAGCAAGGGGTAGGTATGGAAATATTCCGCGATTTAAATTGCTGTCTGCTATCTCCCTTAATGCTTGGAAATATCAACTCAAAATTCATATCTGTATGTAAAATGTCCCCCTGAATCGAATGGCGGAGACTAGAACGTTCTATCTCTTCAATTAGCCGAGTTATGGTCACATGAAATTTCAGAAAGTGGATTTTCGATTATTTTCACGATTTAATTTGATATCTGCTATCTTTCTTTATGCTTGGAAATATTAACTCAAAATTATTCACTTCTATATTTAAAATGGTCCTCTGAATCGATTGGCGAAGACTAGAACCTTCTATCTCTCCAATTAGTGGAGTTATGGTCACATGAAGTTTCAGAAAGTGGATTTTCGATTATTTTCACGATTTAATTTGCTATCTGCTATCTTTCTTTATGCTTGGAAATATTAACTCAAAATTCACTTCTATATTTAAAATGGTATTCTGAATCGATTGGTGAAGACTAGAACGTTCTATCTTTTCAATTAGTCGAGTTATGAGTGTTTTTGGTTTTAGAAAGTGGATTTTCGAAAATTTGATACGTTGTTTGAAGGCGAAATAATGATTTTATTGGAAAACAGACGGTGCCACTCGTTTTTTCGCCTCAAAAAACCCCCGGTTACTAATTTATAGCCAATTTCATGTCGCAAGCAAGGGGTAGGTATGGAAAAATTTCGCGATTTAAATTGCTGTCTGCTATCTCCCTTAATGCTTGGAAATATCAACTCAAAATTCATATCTGTATGTAAAATGTCCCCCTGAATCGAATGGCGGAGACTAGAACGTTCTATCTCTTCAATTAGCCGAGTTATGGTCACATGAAATTTCAGAAAGTGGATTTTCGATTATTTTCACGATTTAATTTGATATCTGCTATCTTTCTTTATGCTTGGAAATATTAACTCAAAATTCACTTCTATATGTAAAATGGTCTTCTGAATCGATTGGCGAAGACTAGAACGTTCTATCTCTTCAATTAGTTGAGTTATGAGTGTTTTTGGTTTTAGAAAGTGGATTTTTGAAAATTTGATACGTTGTTTGAAGGCGAAATAATGATTTTATTGGAAAACAGACGGTGCCAGTCGTTTTTTCGCCTCAAAAAACCCCCGGTTACTAATTTATAGCCAATTTCATGTCGCAAAATTTTTTTTGTTGTATGAAATTTTGAAGCAAGGGGTAGGTATGGAAATATTCCGCGATTTAAATTGCTGTCTGCTATCTCCCTTAATGCTTGGAAATATCAACTCAAAATTCATATCTGTATGTAAAATGTCCCCCTGAATCGAATGGCGGAGACTAGAACGTTCTATCTCTTCAATTAGCCGAGTTATGGTCACATGAAATTTCAGAAAGTGGATTTTCGATTATTTTCACGATTTAATTTGATATCTGCTATCTTTCTTTATGCTTGGAAATATTAACTCAAAATTCACTTCTATATGTAAAATGGTCTTCTGAATCGATTGGTGAAGACTAGAACGTTCTATCTTTTCAATTAGTCGAGTTATGAGTGTTTTTGGTTTTAGAAAGTGGATTTTCGAAAATTTGATACGTTATTTGAAGGTGAAATAATGATTTTATTGGAAAACAGACGGTGCCAGTCGTTTTTTCGCCTCAAAAAACCCCCGGTTACTAATTTATAGCCAATTTCATGTCGCAAAATTTTTTTTGTTGTATGAAATTTTGAAGCAAGGGGTAGGTATGGAAATATTCCGCGATTTAAATTGCTGTCTGCTATCTCCCTTAATGCTTGGAAATATCAACTCAAAATTCATATCTGTATGTAAAATGTCCCCCTGAATCGAATGGCGGAGACTAGAACGTTCTATCTCTTCAATTAGCCGAGTTATGGTCACATGAAATTTCAGAAAGTGGATTTTCGATTATTTTCACGATTTAATTTGATATCTGCTATCTTTCTTTATGCTTGGAAATATTAACTCAAAATTCACTTCTATATTTAAAATGGTCTTCTGAATCGATTGGTGAAGACTAGAACGTTCTATCTTTTCAATTAGTCGAGTTATGAGTGTTTTTGGTTTTAGAAAGTGGATTTTCGAAAATTTGATACGTTATTTGAAGGCGAAATAATGATTTTATTGGAAAACAGACGGTGCCAGTCGTTTTTTCGCCTCAAAAAACCCCCGGTTACTAATTTATAGCCAATTTCATGTCGCAAAATTTTTTTTGTTGTATGAAATTTTGAAGCAAGGGGTAGGTATGGAAATATTTCGCGATTTAAATTGCTGTCTCCTATCTCCCTTAGTGCTTGGAAATATCAACTCAAAATTCATATCTGTATGTAAAATGTCCCCCTGAATCGAATGGCGGAGACTAGAACGTTCTATCTCTTCAATTAGCCGAGTTATGGTCACATGAAATTTCAGAAAGTGGATTTTCGATTATTTTCACGATTTAATTTGATATCTGCTATCTTCCTTAATGCTTGGAAATATAAACTCACAATTTAATTCTATATGTAAAATGGTCCTCTGAATCGATTGGCGAAGACTAGAACCTTCTATCTCTCCAATTAGTGGAGTTATGGTCACATGAAGTTTCAGAAAGTGGATTTTCGATTATTTTCACGATTTAATTTGCTATCTGCTATCTTTCTTTATGCTTGGAAATATTAACTCAAAATTCACTTCTATATTTAAAATGGTCTTCTGAATCGATTGGTGAAGACTAGAACGTTCTATCTTTTCAATTAGTCGAGTTATGAGTGTTTTTGGTTTTAGAAAGTGGATTTTCGAAAATTTGATACGTTATTTGAAGGCGAAATAATGATTTTATTGGAAAACAGACGGTGCCAGTCGTTTTTTCGCCTCAAAAAACCCCCGGTTACTAATTTATAGCCAATTTCATGTCGCAAAATTTTTTTTGTTGTATGAAATTTTGAAGCAAGGGGTAGGTATGGAAATATTTCGCGATTTAAATTGCTGTCTCCTATCTCCCTTAGTGCTTGGAAATATCAACTCAAAATTCATATCTGTATGTAAAATGTCCCCCTGAATCGAATGGCGGAGACTAGAACGTTCTATCTCTTCAATTAGCCGAGTTATGGTCACATGAAATTTCAGAAAGTGGATTTTCGATTATTTTCACGATTTAATTTGATATCTGCTATCTTCCTTAATGCTTGGAAATATAAACTCACAATTTAATTCTATATGTAAAATGGTCCTCTGAATCGATTGGCGAAGACTAGAACCTTCTATCTCTCCAATTAGTGGAGTTATGGTCACATGAAGTTTCAGAAAGTGGATTTTCGATTATTTTCACGATTTAATTTGCTATCTGCTATCTTTCTTTATGCTTGGAAATATTAACTCAAAATTCACTTCTATATGTAAAATGGTCTTCTGAATCGATTGGTGAAGACTAGAACGTTCTATCTTTCCAATTAGTCGAGTTATGAGTGTTTTTGGTTTTAGAAAGTGGATTTTCGAAAATTGGATACGTTATTTGAAGGTGAAATAATGATTTTATTAGAAAACAGACGGTGCCAGTCGTTTTTTCGCCTCAAAAAACCCCCGGTTACTAATTTATAGCCAATTTCATGTCGCAAAATTTTTTTTGTTGTATGAAATTTTGAAGCAAGGGGTAGGTATGGAAATATTTCGCGATTTAAATTGCTGTCTCCTATCTCCCTTAGTGCTTGGAAATATCAACTCAAAATTCATATCTGTATGTAAAATGTCCCCCTGAATCGAATGGCGGAGACTAGAACGTTCTATCTCTTCAATTAGCCGAGTTATGGTCACATGAAATTTCAGAAAGTGGATTTTCGATTATTTTCGCGATTTAAATTGCTGTCTCCTATCTCCCTTAGTGCTTGGAAATATCAACTCAAAATTCATATCTGTATGTAAAATGTCCCCCTGAATCAAATGGCGGAAACTAGAACGTTCTATCTCTCCAATTAGTGGAGTTATGGTCACATGAAGTTTCAGAAAGTGGATTTTCGATTATTTTCACGATTTAATTTGATATCTGCTATCTTCCTTAATGCTTGTAAATATTAACTCAAAATTTAATTCTATATGTAAAATGGTCTTCTGAATCGATTGGCGAAGACTAGAACCTTCTATCTCTCCAATTAGTGGAGTTATGGTCACATGAAGTTTCAGAAAGTGGATTTTCGATTATTTTCACGATTTAATTTGATATCTGCTATCTTCCTTAATGCTTGGAAATATAAACTCAAAATTTAATTCTATATGTAAAATGGTCCTCTGAATCGATTGGCGAAGACTAGAACCTTCTATCTCTCCAATTAGTGGAGTTATGGTCACATGAAGTTTCAGAAAGTGGATTTTCGATTATTTCCACGATTTAATTTGCTATCTGCTATCTTTCTTTATGCTTGGAAATATTAACTCAAAATTCACTTCTATATTTAAAATGGTCTTCTGAATCGATTGGTGAAGACTAGAACGTTCTATCTTTTCAATTAGTCGAGTTATGAGTGTTTTTGGTTTTAGAAAGTGGATTTTCGAAAATTTGATACGTTATTTGAAGGCGAAATAATGATTTTATTGGAAAACAGACGGTGCCAGTCGTTTTTTCGCCTCAAAAAACCCCCGGTTACTAATTTATAGCCAATTTCATGTCGCAAAATTTTTTTTGTTGTATGAAATTTTGAAGCAAGGGGTAGGTATGGAAATATTTCGCGATTTAAATTGCTGTCTCCTATCTCCCTTAGTGCTTGGAAATATCAACTCAAAATTCATATCTGTATGTAAAATGTCCCCCTGAATCGAATGGCGGAGACTAGAACGTTCTATCTCTTCAATTAGCCGAGTTATGGTCACATGAAATTTCAGAAAGTGGATTTTCGATTATTTTCACGATTTAATTTGATATCTGCTATCTTCCTTAATGCTTGGAAATATAAACTCACAATTTAATTCTATATGTAAAATGGTCCTCTGAATCGATTGGCGAAGACTAGAACCTTCTATCTCTCCAATTAGTGGAGTTATGGTCACATGAAGTTTCAGAAAGTGGATTTTTGATTATTTTCACGATTTAATTTGCTATCTGCTATCTTTCTTTATGCTTGGAAATATTAACTCAAAATTCACTTCTATATGTAAAATGGTCTTCTGAATCGATTGGTGAAGACTAGAACGTTCTATCTTTCCAATTAGTCGAGTTATGAGTGTTTTTGGTTTTAGAAAGTGGATTTTCGAAAATTGGATACGTTATTTGAAGGTGAAATAATGATTTTATTGGAAAACAGACGGTGCCAGTCGTTTTTTCGCCTCAAAAAACCCCCGGTTACTAATTTATAGCCAATTTCATGTCGCAAAATTTTTTTTGTTGTATGAAATTTTGAAGCAAGGGGTAGGTATGGAAATATTTCGCGATTTAAATTGCTGTCTCCTATCTCCCTTAGTGCTTGGAAATATCAACTCAAAATTCATATCTGTATGTAAAATGTCCCCCTGAATCGAATGGCGGAGACTAGAACGTTCTATCTCTTCAATTAGCCGAGTTATGGTCACATGAAATTTCAGAAAGTGGATTTTCGATTATTTTCGCGATTTAAATTGCTGTCTCCTATCTCCCTTAGTGCTTGGAAATATCAACTCAAAATTCATATCTGTATGTAAAATGTCCCCCTGAATCGAATGGCGGAGACTAGAACGTTCTATCTCTCCAATTAGTGGAGTTATGGTCACATGAAGTTTCAGAAAGTGGATTTTCGATTATTTCCACGATTTAATTTGCTATCTGCTATCTTTCTTTATGCTTGGAAATATTAACTCAAAATTCATTTCTATATTTAAAATGGTCTTCTGAATCGATTGGTGAAGACTAGAACGTTCTATCTCTCCAATTAGTGGAGTTATGGTCACATGAAGTTTCAGAAAGTGGATTTTCGATTATTTTCACGATTTAATTTGCTATCTGCTATCTTTCTTTATGCTTGGAAATATTAACTCAAAATTCACTTCTATATGTAAAATGGTCTTCTGAATCGATTGGTGAAGACTAGAACGTTCTATCTTTCCAATTAGTCGAGTTATGAGTGTTTTTGGTTTTAGAAAGTGGATTTTCGAAAATTTGATACGTTATTTGAAGGTGAAATAATGATTTTATTGGAAAACAGACGGTGCCAGTCGTTTTTTCGCCTCAAAAAACCCCCGGTTACTAATTTATAGCCAATTTCATGTCGCAAAATTT
The DNA here is from genome assembly GCA_949126875.1 of Lochmaea capreae. Taxonomy (NCBI): domain Eukaryota; kingdom Metazoa; phylum Arthropoda; class Insecta; order Coleoptera; family Chrysomelidae; genus Lochmaea; species Lochmaea capreae. The sequence continues at coordinate 26,778,756 of OX421404.1, forward strand.
TTTTTGTTGTATGAAATTTTGAAGCAAGGGGTAGGTATGGAAATATTTCGCGATTTAAATTGCTGTCTCCTATCTCCCTTAGTGCTTGGAAATATCAACTCAAAATTCATATCTGTATGTAAAATGTCCCCCTGAATCGAATGGCGGAGACTAGAACGTTCTATCTCTTCAATTAGCCGAGTTATGGTCACATGAAATTTCAGAAAGTGGATTTTCGATTATTTTCATGATTTAATTTGATATCTGCTATCTTCCTTAATGCTTGGAAATATAAACTCAAAATTTAATTCTATATGTAGAATGGTCCTCTGAATCGATTGGCGAAGACTAGAACCTTCTATCTCTCCAATTAGTGGAGTTATGGTCACATGAAGTTTCAGAAAGTGGATTTTCGATTATTTTCACGATTTAATTTGCTATCTGCTATCTTTCTTTATGCTCGGAAATATTAACTCAAAATTCACTTCTATATGTAAAATGGTCTTCTAAATCGATTGGCGAAGACTAGAACGTTCTATCTCTTCAATTAGTTGAGTTATGAGTGTTTTTGGTTTTAGAAAGTGGATTTTTGAAAATTTGATACGTTGTTTGAAGGCGAAATAATGATTTTATTGGAAAACAGACGGTGCCAGTCGTTTTTTCGCCTCAAAAAACCCCCGGTTACTAATTTATAGCCAATTTCATGTCGCAAAATTTTTTTTGTTGTATGAAATTTTGAAGCAAGGGGTAGGTATGGAAATATTTCGCGATTTAAATTGCTGTCTCCTATCTCCCTTAGTGCTTGGAAATATCAACTCAAAATTCATATCTGTATGTAAAATGTCCCCCTGAATCGAATGGCGGAGACTAGAACGTTCTATCTCTTCAATTAGCCGAGTTATGGTCACATGAAATTTCAGAAAGTGGATTTTCGATTATTTTCACGATTTAATTTGATATCTGCTATCTTCCTTAATGCTTGGAAATATAAACTCAAAATTTAATTCTATATGTAAAATGGTCCTCTGAATCGATTGGCGAAGACTAGAACCTTCTATCTCTCCAATTAGTGGAGTTATGGTCACATGAAGTTTCAGAAAGTGGATTTTCGATTATTTTCACGATTTAATTTGCTATCTGCTATCTTTCTTTATGCTTGGAAATATCAACTCAAAATTCACTTCTATATGTAAAATGGTATTCTGAATCGATTGGCGAAGACTAGAACGTTCTATCTTTTCAATTAGTCGAGTTATGAGTGTTTTTGGTTTTAGAAAGTGGATTTTCGAAAATTTGATACGTTGTTTGAAGGCGAAATAATGATTTTATTGGAAAACAGACGGTGCCAGTCGTTTTTTCGCCTCAAAAAACCCCCGGTTACTAATTTATAGCCAATTTCATGTCGCAAAATTTTTTTTGTTGTATGAAATTTTGAAGCAAGGGGTAGGTATGGAAATATTTCGCGATTTAAATTGCTGTCTCCTATCTCCCTTAGTGCTTGGAAATATCAACTCAAAATTCATATCTGTATGTAAAATGTCCCCCTGAATCGAATGGCGGAGACTAGAACGTTCTATCTCTTCAATTAGCCGAGTTATGGTCACATGAAATTTCAGAAAGTGGATTTTCGATTATTTTCACGATTTAATTTGCTATCTGCTATCTTTCTTTATGCTTGGAAATATTAACTCAAAATTCACTTCTATATGTAAAATGGTCTTCTGAATCGATTGGTGAAGACTAGAACGTTCTATCTTTTCAATTAGTCGAGTTATGAGTGTTTTTGGTTTTAGAAAGTGGATTTTCGAAAATTTGATACGTTATTTGAAGGTGAAATAATGATTTTATTGGAAAACAGACGGTGCCAGTCGTTTTTTCGCCTCAAAAAACCCCCGGTTACTAATTTATAGCCAATTTCATGTCGCAAAATTTTTTTTGTTGTATGAAATTTTGAAGCAAGGGGTAGGTATGGAAATATTTCGCGATTTAAATTGCTGTCTCCTATCTCCCTTAGTGCTTGGAAATATCAACTCAAAATTCATATCTGTATGTAAAATGTCCCCCTGAATCGAATGGCGGAGACTAGAACGTTCTATCTCTTCAATTAGCCGAGTTATGGTCACATGAAATTTCAGAAAGTGGATTTTCGATTATTTTCACGATTTAATTTGATATCTGCTATCTTCCTTAATGCTTGGAAATATAAACTCAAAATTTAATTCTATATGTAAACTGGTCCTCTGAATCGATTGGCGAAGACTAGAACCTTCTATCTCTCCAATTAGTGGAGTTATGGTCACATGAAGTTTCAGAAAGTGGATTTTCGATTATTTTCACGATTTAATTTGCTATCTGCTATCTTTCTTTATGCTTGGAAATATCAACTCAAAATTCACTTCTATATGTAAAATGGTATTCTGAATCGATTGGCGAAGACTAGAACGTTCTATCTTTTCAATTAGTCGAGTTATGAGTGTTTTTGGTTTTAGAAAGTGGATTTTCGAAAATTTGATACGTTGTTTGAAGGCGAAATAATGATTTTATTGGAAAACAGACGGTGCCAGTCGTTTTTTCGCCTCAAAAAACCCCCGGTTACTAATTTATAGCCAATTTCATGTCGCAAAATTTTTTTTGTTGTATGAAATTTTGAAGCAAGGGGTAGGTATGGAAATATTTCGCGATTTAAATTGCTGTCTCCTATCTCCCTTAGTGCTTGGAAATATCAACTCAAAATTCATATCTGTATGTAAAATGTCCCCCTGAATCGAATGGCGGAGACTAGAACGTTCTATCTCTTCAATTAGCCGAGTTATGGTCACATGAAATTTCAGAAAGTGGATTTTCGATTATTTTCACGATTTAATTTGATATCTGCTATCTTCCTTAATGCTTGTAAATATAAACTCAAAATTTAATTCTATATGTAAAATGGTCTTCTGAATCGATTGGCGAAGACTAGAACCTTCTATCTCTCCAATTAGTGGAGTTATGGTCACATGAAGTTTCAGAAAGTGGATTTTCGATTATTTTCACGATTTAATTTGCTATCTGCTATCTTTCTTTATGCTTGGAAATATCAACTCAAAATTCACTTCTATATGTAAAATGGTATTCTGAATCGATTGGCGAAGACTAGAACGTTCTATCTTTTCAATTAGTCGAGTTATGAGTGTTTTTGGTTTTAGAAAGTGGATTTTCGAAAATTTGATACGTTGTTTGAAGGCGAAATAATGATTTTATTGGAAAACAGACGGTGCCAGTCGTTTTTTCGCCTCAAAAAACCCCCGGTTACTAATTTATAGCCAATTTCATGTCGCAAAATTTTTTTTGTTGTATGAAATTTTGAAGCAAGGGGTAGGTATGGAAATATTTCGCGATTTAAATTGCTGTCTCCTATCTCCCTTAGTGCTTGGAAATATCAACTCAAAATTCATATCTGTATGTAAAATGTCCCCCTGAATCGAATGGCGGAGACTAGAACGTTCTATCTCTTCAATTAGCCGAGTTATGGTCACATGAAATTTCAGAAAGTGGATTTTCGATTATTTTCACGATTTAATTTGATATCTGCTATCTTCCTTAATGCTTGTAAATATAAACTCAAAATTTAATTCTATATGTAAAATGGTCTTCTGAATCGATTGGCGAAGACTAGAACCTTCTATCTCTCCAATTAGTGGAGTTATGGTCACATGAAGTTTCAGAAAGTGGATTTTCGATTATTTTCACGATTTAATTTGCTATCTGCTATCTTTCTTTATGCTTGGAAATATTAACTCAAAATTCACTTCTATATGTAAAATGGTCTTCTGAATCGATTGGTGAAGACTAGAACGTTCTATCTTTCCAATTAGTCGAGTTATGAGTGTTTTTGGTTTTAGAAAGTGGATTTTAGAAAATTTGATACGTTATTTGAAGGCGAAATAATGATTTTATTGGAAAACAGACGGTGCCAGTCGTTTTTTCGCCTCAAAAAACCCCCGGTTACTAATTTATAGCCAATTTCATGTCGCAAAATTTTTTTTGTTGTATGAAATTTTGAAGCAAGGGGTAGGTATGGAAATATTTCGCGATTTAAATTGCTGTCTCCTATCTCCCTTAGTGCTTGGAAATATCAACTCAAAATTCATATCTGTATGTAAAATGTCCCCCTGAATCGAATGGCGGAGACTAGAACGTTCTATCTCTTCAATTAGCCGAGTTATGGTCACATGAAATTTCAGAAAGTGGATTTTCGATTATTTTCACGATTTAATTTGCTATCTGCTATCTTTCTTTATGCTTGGAAATATTAACTCAAAATTCACTTCTATATGTAAAATGGTCTTCTGAATCGATTGGTGAAGACTAGAACGTTCTATCTTTTCAATTAGTCGAGTTATGAGTGTTTTTGGTTTTAGAAAGTGGATTTTCGAAAATTTGATACGTTATTTGAAGGTGAAATAATGATTTTATTGGAAAACAGACGGTGCCAGTCGTTTTTTCGCCTCAAAAAACCCCCGGTTACTAATTTATAGCCAATTTCATGTCGCAAAATTTTTTTTGTTGTATGAAATTTTGAAGCAAGGGGTAGGTATGGAAATATTTCGCGATTTAAATTGCTGTCTCCTATCTCCCTTAGTGCTTGGAAATATCAACTCAAAATTCATATCTGTATGTAAAATGTCCCCCTGAATCGAATGGCGGAGACTAGAACGTTCTATCTCTTCAATTAGCCGAGTTATGGTCACATGAAATTTCAGAAAGTGGATTTTCGATTATTTTCACGATTTAATTTGATATCTGCTATCTTCCTTAATGCTTGTAAATATAAACTCAAAATTTAATTCTATATGTAAAATGGTCTTCTGAATCGATTGGCGAAGACTAGAACCTTCTATCTCTCCAATTAGTGGAGTTATGGTCACATGAAGTTTCAGAAAGTGGATTTTCGATTATTTTCACGATTTAATTTGCTATCTGCTATCTTTCTTTATGCTTGGAAATATTAACTCAAAATTCACTTCTATATGTAAAATGGTCTTCTGAATCGATTGGTGAAGACTAGAACGTTCTATCTTTCCAATTAGTCGAGTTATGAGTGTTTTTGGTTTTAGAAAGTGGATTTTAGAAAATTTGATACGTTATTTGAAGGCGAAATAATGATTTTATTGGAAAACAGACGGTGCCAGTCGTTTTTTCGCCTCAAAAAACCCCCGGTTACTAATTTATAGCCAATTTCATGTCGCAAAATTTTTTTTGTTGTATGAAATTTTGAAGCAAGGGGTAGGTATGGAAATATTTCGCGATTTAAATTGCTGTCTCCTATCTCCCTTAGTGCTTGGAAATATCAACTCAAAATTCATATCTGTATGTAAAATGTCCCCCTGAATCGAATGGCGGAGACTAGAACGTTCTATCTCTTCAATTAGCCGAGTTATGGTCACATGAAATTTCAGAAAGTGGATTTTCGATTATTTTCACGATTTAATTTGCTATCTGCTATCTTTCTTTATGCTTGGAAATATTAACTCAAAATTCACTTCTATATGTAAAATGGTCTTCTGAATCGATTGGTGAAGACTAGAACGTTCTATCTTTTCAATTAGTCGAGTTATGAGTGTTTTTGGTTTTAGAAAGTGGATTTTCGAAAATTTGATACGTTATTTGAAGGTGAAATAATGATTTTATTGGAAAACAGACGGTGCCAGTCGTTTTTTCGCCTCAAAAAACCCCCGGTTACTAATTTATAGCCAATTTCATGTCGCAAAATTTTTTTTGTTGTATGAAATTTTGAAGCAAGGGGTAGGTATGGAAATATTTCGCGATTTAAATTGCTGTCTCCTATCTCCCTTAGTGCTTGGAAATATCAACTCAAAATTCATATCTGTATGTAAAATGTCCCCCTGAATCGAATGGCGGAGACTAGAACGTTCTATCTCTTCAATTAGCCGAGTTATGGTCACATGAAATTTCAGAAAGTGGATTTTCGATTATTTTCACGATTTAATTTGATATCTGCTATCTTCCTTAATGCTTGGAAATATAAACTCAAAATTTAATTCTATATGTAAAATGGTCCTCTGAATCGATTGGCGAAGACTAGAACCTTCTATCTCTCCAATTAGTGGAGTTATGGTCACATGAAGTTTCAGAAAGTGGATTTTCGATTATTTTCACGATTTAATTTGCTATCTGCTATCTTTCTTTATGCTTGGAAATATCAACTCAAAATTCACTTCTATATGTAAAATGGTATTCTGAATCGATTGGCGAAGACTAGAACGTTCTATCTTTTCAATTAGTCGAGTTATGAGTGTTTTTGGTTTTAGAAAGTGGATTTTCGAAAATTTGATACGTTGTTTGAAGGCGAAATAATGATTTTATTGGAAAACAGACGGTGCCAGTCGTTTTTTCGCCTCAAAAAACCCCCGGTTACTAATTTATAGCCAATTTCATGTCGCAAAATTTTTTTTGTTGTATGAAATTTTGAAGCAAGGGGTAGGTATGGAAATATTTCGCGATTTAAATTGCTGTCTCCTATCTCCCTTAGTGCTTGGAAATATCAACTCAAAATTCATATCTGTATGTAAAATGTCCCCCTGAATCGAATGGCGGAGACTAGAACGTTCTATCTCTTCAATTAGCCGAGTTATGGTCACATGAAGTTTCAGAAAGTGGATTTTCGATTATTTTCACGATTTAATTTGCTATCTGCTATCTTTCTTTATGCTTGGAAATATTAACTCAAAATTCACTTCTATATGTAAAATGGTCTTCTGAATCGATTGGTGAAGACTAGAACGTTCTATCTTTTCAATTAGTCGAGTTATGAGTGTTTTTGGTTTTAGAAAGTGGATTTTTGAAAATTTGATACGTTGTTTGAAGGCGAAATAATGATTTTATTGGAAAACAGACGGTGCCAGTCGTTTTTTCGCCTCAAAAAACCCCCGGTTACTAATTTATAGCCAATTTCATGTCGCAAAATTTTTTTTGTTGTATGAAATTTTGAAGCAAGGGGTAGGTATGGAAATATTTCGCGATTTAAATTGCTGTCTCCTATCTCCCTTAGTGCTTGGAAATATCAACTCAAAATTCATATCTGTATGTAAAATGTCCCCCTGAATCGAATGGCGGAGACTAGAACGTTCTATCTCTTCAATTAGCCGAGTTATGGTCACATGAAATTTCGAAAAGTGGATTTTCGATTATTTTCACGATTTAATTTGATATCTGCTATCTTCCTTAATGCTTGGAAATATAAACTCAAAATTTAATTCTATATGTAAAATGGTCCTCTGAATCGATTGGCGAAGACTAGAACCTTCTATCTCTCCAATTAGTGGAGTTATGGTCACATGAAGTTTCAGAAAGTGGATTTTCGATTATTTTCACGATTTAATTTGCTATCTGCTATCTTTCTTTATGCTTGGAAATATTAACTCAAAATTCACTTCTATATGTAAAATGGTCTTCTGAATCGATTGGTGAAGACTAGAACGTTCTATCTTTTCAATTAGTCGAGTTATGAGTGTTTTTGGTTTTAGAAAGTGGATTTTCGAAAATTTGATACGTTATTTGAAGGTGAAATAATGATTTTATTGGAAAACAGACGGTGCCAGTCGTTTTTTCGCCTCAAAAAACCCCCGGTTACTAATTTATAGCCAATTTCATGTCGCAAAATTTTTTTTGTTGTATGAAATTTTGAAGCAAGGGGTAGGTATGGAAATATTTCGCGATTTAAATTGCTGTCTCCTATCTCCCTTAGTGCTTGGAAATATCAACTCAAAATTCATATCTGTATGTAAAATGTCCCCCTGAATCGAATGGCGGAGACTAGAACGTTCTATCTCTTCAATTAGCCGAGTTATGGTCACATGAAATTTCAGAAAGTGGATTTTCGATTATTTTCACGATTTAATTTGATATCTGCTATCTTCCTTAATGCTTGGAAATATAAACTCAAAATTTAATTCTATATGTAGAATGGTCCTCTGAATCGATTGGCGAAGACTAGAACGTTCTATCTCTCCAATTAGTGGAGTTATGGTCACATGAAGTTTCAGAAAGTGGATTTTCGATTATTTTCACGATTTAATTTGCTATCTGCTATCTTTCTTTATGCTTGGAAATATCAACTCAAAATTCACTTCTATATGTAAAATGGTCTTCTGAATCGATTGGCGAAGACTAGAACGTTCTATCTTTTCAATTAGTCGAGTTATGAGTGTTTTTGGTTTTAGAAAGTGGATTTTCGAAAATTTGATACGTTGTTTGAAGGCGAAATAATGATTTTATTGGAAAACAGACGGTGCCAGTCGTTTTTTCGCCTCAAAAAACCCCCGGTTACTAATTTATAGCCAATTTCATGTCGCAAAATTTTTTTTGTTGTATGAAATTTTGAAGCAAGGGGTAGGTATGGAAATATTCCGCGATTTAAATTGCTGTCTGCTATCTCCCTTAATGCTTGGAAATATCAACTCAAAATTCATATCTGTATGTAAAATGTCCCCCTGAATCGAATGGCGGAGACTAGAACGTTCTATCTCTTCAATTAGCCGAGTTATGGTCACATGAAATTTCAGAAAGTGGATTTTCGATTATTTTCACGATTTAATTTGATATCTGCTATCTTTCTTTATGCTTGGAAATATTAACTCAAAATTCACTTCTATATTTAAAATGGTCTTCTGAATCGATTGGTGAAGACTAGAACGTTCTATCTGTTCAATTAGTCGAGTTATGAGTGTTTTTGGTTTTAGAAAGTGGATTTTCGAAAATTTGATACGTTATTTGAAGGCGAAATAATGATTTTATTGGAAAACAGACGGTGCCAGTCGTTTTTTCGCCTCAAAAAACCCCCGGTTACTAATTTATAGCCAATTTCATGTCGCAAAATTTTTTTTGTTGTATGAAATTTTGAAGCAAGGGGTAGGTATGGAAATATTTCGCGATTTAAATTGCTGTCTCCTATCTCCCTTAGTGCTTGGAAATATCAACTCAAAATTCATATCTGTATGTAAAATGTCCCCCTGAATCGAATGGCGGAGACTAGAACGTTCTATCTCTTCAATTAGCCGAGTTATGGTCACATGAAATTTCAGAAAGTGGATTTTCGATTATTTTCACGATTTAATTTGATATCTGCTATCTTCCTTAATGCTTGGAAATATAAACTCACAATTTAATTCTATATGTAAAATGGTCCTCTGAATCGATTGGCGAAGACTAGAACCTTCTATCTCTCCAATTAGTGGAGTTATGGTCACATGAAGTTTCAGAAAGTGGATTTTCGATTATTTTCACGATTTAATTTGCTATCTGCTATCTTTCTTTATGCTTGGAAATATTAACTCAAAATTCACTTCTATATGTAAAATGGTCTTCTGAATCGATTGGTGAAGACTAGAACGTTCTATCTTTCCAATTAGTTGAGTTATGAGTGTTTTTGGTTTTAGAAAGTGGATTTTTGAAAATTTGATACGTTGTTTGAAGGCGAAATAATGATTTTATTGGAAAACAGACGGTGCCAGTCGTTTTTTCGCCTCAAAAAACCCCCGGTTACTAATTTATAGCCAATTTCATGTCGCAAAATTTTTTTTGTTGTATGAAATTTTGAAGCAAGGGGTAGGTATGGAAATATTTCGCGATTTAAATTGCTGTCTCCTATCTCCCTTAGTGCTTGGAAATATCAACTCAAAATTCATATCTGTATGTAAAATGTCCCCCTGAATCGAATGGCGGAGACTAGAACGTTCTATCTCTTCAATTAGCCGAGTTATGGTCACATGAAATTTCAGAAAGTGGATTTTCGATTATTTTCACGATTTAATTTGATATCTGCTATCTTCCTTAATGCTTGTAAATATAAACTCAAAATTTAATTCTATATGTAAAATGGTCTTCTGAATCGATTGGCGAAGACTAGAACCTTCTATCTCTCCAATTAGTGGAGTTATGGTCACATGAAGTTTCAGAAAGTGGATTTTCGATTATTTTCACGATTTAATTTGCTATCTGCTATCTTTCTTTATGCTTGGAAATATTAACTCAAAATTCACTTCTATATGTAAAATGGTCTTCTGAATCGATTGGTGAAGACTAGAACGTTCTATCTTTTCAATTAGTCGAGTTATGAGTGTTTTTGGTTTTAGAAAGTGGATTTTCGAAAATTTGATACGTTATTTGAAGGTGAAATAATGATTTTATTGGAAAACAGACGGTGCCAGTCGTTTTTTCGCCTCAAAAAACCCCCGGTTACTAATTTATAGCCAATTTCATGTCGCAAAATTTTTTTTGTTGTACGAAATTTTGAAGCAAGGGGTAGGTATGGAAATATTTCGCGATTTAAATTGCTGTCTCCTATCTCCCTTAGTGCTTGGAAATATCAACTCAAAATTCATATCTGTATGTAAAATGTCCCCCTGAATCGAATGGCGGAGACTAGAACGTTCTATCTCTTCAATTAGCCGAGTTATGGTCACATGAAATTTCAGAAAGTGGATTTTCGATTATTTTCACGATTTAATTTGATATCTGCTATCTTTCTTTATGCTTGGAAATATTAACTCAAAATTCACTTCTATATTTAAAATGGTCTTCTGAATCGATTGGTGAAGACTAGAACGTTCTATCTTTTCAATTAGTCGAGTTATGAGTGTTTTTGGTTTTAGAAAGTGGATTTTCGAAAATTTGATACGTTATTTGAAGGCGAAATAATGATTTTATTGGAAAACAGACGGTGCCAGTCGTTTTTTCGCCTCAAAAAACCCCCGGTTACTAATTTATAGCCAATTTCATGTCGCAAAATTTTTTTTGTTGTATGAAATTTTGAAGCAAGGGGTAGGTATGGAAATATTTCGCGATTTAAATTGCTGTCTCCTATCTCCCTTAGTGCTTGGAAATATCAACTCAAAATTCATATCTGTATGTAAAATGTCCCCCTGAATCGAATGGCGGAGACTAGAACGTTCTATCTCTTCAATTAGCCGAGTTATGGTCACATGAAATTTCAGAAAGTGGATTTTCGATTATTTTCACGATTTAATTTGATATCTGCTATCTTCCTTAATGCTTGGAAATATAAACTCACAATTTAATTCTATATGTAAAATGGTCCTCTGAATCGATTGGCGAAGACTAGAACCTTCTATCTCTCCAATTAGTGGAGTTATGGTCACATGAAGTTTCAGAAAGTGGATTTTCGATTATTTTCACGATTTAATTTGCTATCTGCTATCTTTCTTTATGCTTGGAAATATTAACTCAAAATTCACTTCTATATTTAAAATGGTCTTCTGAATCGATTGGTGAAGACTAGAACGTTCTATCTTTTCAATTAGTCGAGTTATGAGTGTTTTTGGTTTTAGAAAGTGGATTTTCGAAAATTTGATACGTTATTTGAAGGCGAAATAATGATTTTATTGGAAAACAGACGGTGCCAGTCGTTTTTTCGCCTCAAAAAACCCCCGGTTACTAATTTATAGCCAATTTCATGTCGCAAAATTTTTTTTGTTGTATGAAATTTTGAAGCAAGGGGTAGGTATGGAAATATTTCGCGATTTAAATTGCTGTCTCCTATCTCCCTTAGTGCTTGGAAATATCAACTCAAAATTCATATCTGTATGTAAAATGTCCCCCTGAATCGAATGGCGGAGACTAGAACGTTCTATCTCTTCAATTAGCCGAGTTATGGTCACATGAAATTTCAGAAAGTGGATTTTCGATTATTTTCACGATTTAATTTGATATCTGCTATCTTCCTTAATGCTTGGAAATATAAACTCAAAATTTAATTCTATATGTAAAATGGTCCTCTGAATCGATTGGCGAAGACTAGAACCTTCTATCTCTCCAATTAGTGGAGTTATGGTCACATGAAGTTTCAGAAAGTGGATTTTCGATTATTTTCACGATTTAATTTGCTATCTGCTATCTTTCTTTATGCTTGGAAATATTAACTCAAAATTCACTTCTATATGTAAAATGGTCTTCTGAATCGATTGGTGAAGACTAGAACGTTCTATCTTTTCAATTAGTCGAGTTATGAGTGTTTTTGGTTTTAGAAAGTGGATTTTCGAAAATTTGATACGTTGTTTGAAGGCGAAATAATGATTTTATTGGAAAACAGACGGTGCCAGTCGTTTTTTCGCCTCAAAAAACCCCCGGTTACTAATTTATAGCCAATTTCATGTCGCAAAATTTTTTTTGTTGTATGAAATTTTGAAGCAAGGGGTAGGTATGGAAATATTTCGCGATTTAAATTGCTGTCTCCTATCTCCCTTAGTGCTTGGAAATATCAACTCAAAATTCATATCTGTATGTAAAATGTCCCCCTGAATCGAATGGCGGAGACTAGAACGTTCTATCTCTTCAATTAGCCGAGTTATGGTCACATGAAATTTCAGAAAGTGGATTTTCGATTATTTTCACGATTTAATTTGATATCTGCTATCTTCCTTAATGCTTGGAAATATAAACTCAAAATTTAATTCTATATGTAGAATGGTCCTCTGAATCGATTGGCGAAGACTAGAACGTTCTATCTCTCCAATTAGTGGAGTTATGGTCACATGAAGTTTCAGAAAGTGGATTTTCGATTATTTTCACGATTTAATTTGCTATCTGCTATCTTTCTTTATGCTTGGAAATATCAACTCAAAATTCACTTCTATATGTAAAATGGTCTTCTGAATCGATTGGCGAAGACTAGAACGTTCTATCTTTTCAATTAGTCGAGTTATGAGTGTTTTTGGTTTTAGAAAGTGGATTTTCGAAAATTTGATACGTTGTTTGAAGGCGAAATAATGATTTTATTGGAAAACAGACGGTGCCAGTCGTTTTTTCGCCTCAAAAAACCCCCGGTTACTAATTTATAGCCAATTTCATGTCGCAAAATTTTTTTTGCTGTATGAAATTTTGAAGCAAGGGGTAGGTATGGAAATATTTCGCGATTTAAATTGCTGTCTCCTATCTCCCTTAGTGCTTGGAAATATCAACTCAAAATTCATATCTGTATGTAAAATGTCCCCCTGAATCGAATGGCGGAGACTAGAACGTTCTATCTCTTCAATTAGCCGAGTTATGGTCACATGAAATTTCAGAAAGTGGATTTTCGATTATTTTCACGATTTAATTTGATATCTGCTATCTTCCTTAATGCTTGGAAATATAAACTCAAAATTTAATTCTATATGTAGAATGGTCCTCTGAATCGATTGGCGAAGACTAGAACCTTCTATCTCTCCAATTAGTGGAGTTATGGTCACATGAAGTTTCAGAAAGTGGATTTTCGATTATTTTCACGATTTAATTTGCTATCTGCTATCTTTCTTTATGCTTGGAAATATTAACTCAAAATTCACTTCTATATGTAAAATGGTCTTCTGAATCGATTGGTGAAGACTAGAACGTTCTATCTTTCCAATTAGTCGAGTTATGAGTGTTTTTGGTTTTAGAAAGTGGATTTTCGAAAATTTGATACGTTATTTGAAGGTGAAATAATGATTTTATTGGAAAACAGACGGTGCCAGTCGTTTTTTCGCCTCAAAAAACCCCCGGTTACTAATTTATAGCCAAATTCATGTCGCAAAATTTTTTTTGTTGTATGAAATTTTGAAGCAAGGGGTAGGTATGGAAATATTTCGCGATTTAAATTGCTGTCTCCTATCTCCCTTAGTGCTTGGAAATATCAACTCAAAATTCATATCTGTATGTAAAATGTCCCCCTGAATCGAATGGCGGAGACTAGAACGTTCTATCTCTTCAATTAGCCGAGTTATGGTCACATGAAATTTCAGAAAGTGGATTTTCGATTATTTTCACGATTTAATTTGATATCTGCTATCTTCCTTAATGCTTGGAAATATAAACTCAAAATTTAATTCTATATGTAAAATGGTCCTCTGAATCGATTGGCGAAGACTAGAACCTTCTATCTCTCCAATTAGTGGAGTTATGGTCACATGAAGTTTCAGAAAGTGGATTTTCGATTATTTTCACGATTTAATTTGCTATCTGCTATCTTTCTTTATGCTTGGAAATATTAACTCAAAATTCACTTCTATATGTAAAATGGTCTTCTGAATCGATTGGTGAAGACTAGAACGTTCTATCTTTCCAATTAGTCGAGTTATGAGTGTTTTTGGTTTTAGAAAGTGGATTTTCGAAAATTTGATACGTTATTTGAAGGTGAAATAATGATTTTATTGGAAAACAGACGGTGCCAGTCGTTTTTTCGCCTCAAAAAACCCCCGGTTACTAATTTATAGCCAATTTCATGTCGCAAAATTTTTTTTGTTGTATGAAATTTTGAAGCAAGGGGTAGGTATGGAAATATTTCGCGATTTAAATTGCTGTCTCCTATCTCCCTTAGTGCTTGGAAATATCAACTCAAAATTCATATCTGTATGTAAAATGTCCCCCTGAATCGAATGGCGGAGACTAGAACGTTCTATCTCTTCAATTAGCCGAGTTATGGTCACATGAAATTTCAGAAAGTGGATTTTCGATTATTTTCACGATTTAATTTGATATCTGCTATCTTCCTTAATGCTTGGAAATATAAACTCAAAATTTAATTCTATATGTAGAATGGTCCTCTGAATCGATTGGCGAAGACTAGAACCTTCTATCTCTCCAATTAGTGGAGTTATGGTCACATGAAGTTTCAGAAAGTGGATTTTCGATTATTTTCACGATTTAATTTGCTATCTGCTATCTTTCTTTATGCTTGGAAATATTAACTCAAAATTCACTTCTATATGTAAAATGGTCTTCTGAATCGATTGGTGAAGACTAGAACGTTCTATCTCTTCAATTAGTTGAGTTATGAGTGTTTTTGGTTTTAGAAAGTGGATTTTTGAAAATTTGATACGTTGTTTGAAGGCGAAATAATGATTTTATTGGAAAACAGACGGTGCCAGTCGTTTTTTCGCCTCAAAAAACCCCCGGTTACTAATTTATAGCCAATTTCATGTCGCAAAATTTTTTTTGTTGTATGAAATTTTGAAGCAAGGGGTAGGTATGGAAATATTTCGCGATTTAAATTGCTGTCTCCTATCTCCCTTAGTGCTTGGAAATATCAACTCAAAATTCATATCTGTATGTAAAATGTCCCCCTGAATCGAATGGCGGAGACTAGAACGTTCTATCTCTTCAATTAGCCGAGTTATGGTCACATGAAATTTCAGAAAGTGGATTTTCGATTATTTTCACGATTTAATTTGATATCTGCTATCTTCCTTAATGCTTGGAAATATAAACTCAAAATTTAATTCTATATGTAAAATGGTCCTCTGAATCGATTGGCGAAGACTAGAACCTTCTATCTCTCCAATTAGTGGAGTTATGGTCACATGAAGTTTCAGAAAGTGGATTTTCGATTATTTTCACGATTTAATTTGCTATCTGCTATCTTTCTTTATGCTTGGAAATATTAACTCAAAATTCACTTCTATATGTAAAATGGTCTTCTGAATCGATTGGTGAAGACTAGAACGTTCTATCTCTTCAATTAGTTGAGTTATGAGTGTTTTTGGTTTTAGAAAGTGGATTTTTGAAAATTTGATACGTTGTTTGAAGGCGAAATAATGATTTTATTGGAAAACAGACGGTGCCAGTCGTTTTTTCGCCTCAAAAAACCCCCGGTTACTAATTTATAGCCAATTTCATGTCGCAAAATTTTTTTTGTTGTATGAAATTTTGAAGCAAGGGGTAGGTATGGAAATATTTCGCGATTTAAATTGCTGTCTCCTATCTCCCTTAGTGCTTGGAAATATCAACTCAAAATTCATATCTGTATGTAAAATGTCCCCCTGAATCGAATGGCGGAGACTAGAACGTTCTATCTCTTCAATTAGCCGAGTTATGGTCACATGAAATTTCAGAAAGTGGATTTTCGATTATTTTCACGATTTAATTTGATATCTGCTATCTTCCTTAATGCTTGGAAATATAAACTCAAAATTTAATTCTATATGTAAAATGGTCCTCTGAATCGATTGGCGAAGACTAGAACCTTCTATCTCTCCAATTAGTGGAGTTATGGTCACATGAAGTTTCAGAAAGTGGATTTTCGATTATTTTCACGATTTAATTTGCTATCTGCTATCTTTCTTTATGCTTGGAAATATCAACTCAAAATTCACTTCTATATGTAAAATGGTATTCTGAATCGATTGGCGAAGACTAGAACGTTCTATCTTTTCAATTAGTCGAGTTATGAGTGTTTTTGGTTTTAGAAAGTGGATTTTCGAAAATTTGATACGTTGTTTGAAGGCGAAATAATGATTTTATTGGAAAACAGACGGTGCCAGTCGTTTTTTCGCCTCAAAAAACCCCCGGTTACTAATTTATAGCCAATTTCATGTCGCAAAATTTTTTTTGTTGTATGAAATTTTGAAGCAAGGGGTAGGTATGGAAATATTTCGCGATTTAAATTGCTGTCTCCTATCTCCCTTAGTGCTTGGAAATATCAACTCAAAATTCATATCTGTATGTAAAATGTCCCCCTGAATCGAATGGCGGAGACTAGAACGTTCTATCTCTTCAATTAGCCGAGTTATGGTCACATGAAATTTCAGAAAGTGGATTTTCGATTATTTTCACGATTTAATTTGATATCTGCTATCTTCCTTAATGCTTGGAAATATAAACTCAAAATTTAATTCTATATGTAAAATGGTCCTCTGAATCGATTGGCGAAGACTAGAACCTTCTATCTCTCCAATTAGTGGAGTTATGGTCACATGAAGTTTCAGAAAGTGGATTTTCGATTATTTTCACGATTTAATTTGCTATCTGCTATCTTTCTTTATGCTTGGAAATATCAACTCAAAATTCACTTCTATATGTAAAATGGTATTCTGAATCGATTGGCGAAGACTAGAACGTTCTATCTTTTCAATTAGTCGAGTTATGAGTGTTTTTGGTTTTAGAAAGTGGATTTTCGAAAATTTGATACGTTATTTGAAGGTGAAATAATGATTTTATTGGAAAACAGACGGTGCCAGTCGTTTTTTCGCCTCAAAAAACCCCCGGTTACTAATTTATAGCCAATTTCATGTCGCAAAATTTTTTTTGTTGTATGAAATTTTGAAGCAAGGGGTAGGTATGGAAATATTTCGCGATTTAAATTGCTGTCTCCTATCTCCCTTAGTGCTTGGAAATATCAACTCAAAATTCATATCTGTATGTAAAATGTCCCCCTGAATCGAATGGCGGAGACTAGAACGTTCTATCTCTTCAATTAGCCGAGTTATGGTCACATGAAATTTCAGAAAGTGGATTTTCGATTATTTTCACGATTTAATTTGATATCTCCTATCTCCCTTAGTGCTTGGAAATATCAACTCAAAATTCATATCTGTATGTAAAATGTCCCCCTGAATCGAATGGCGGAGACTAGAACGTTCTATCTCTTCAATTAGCCGAGTTATGGTCACATGAAATTTCAGAAAGTGGATTTTCGATTATTTTCACGATTTAATTTGCTATCTGCTATCTTTCTTTATGCTTGGAAATATCAACTCAAAATTCACTTCTATATGTAAAATGGTCTTCTGAATCGATTGGCGAAGACTAGAACGTTCTATCTTTTCAATTAGTCGAGTTATGAGTGTTTTTGGTTTTAGAAAGTGGATTTTCGAAAATTTGATACGTTGTTTGAAGGCGAAATAATGATTTTATTGGAAAACAGACGGTGCCAGTCGTTTTTTCGCCTCAAAAAACCCCCGGTTACTAATTTATAGCCAATTTCATGTCGCAAAATTTTTTTTGTTGTATGAAATTTTGAAGCAAGGGGTAGGTATGGAAATATTTCGCGATTTAAATTGCTGTCTCCTATCTCCCTTAGTGCTTGGAAATATCAACTCAAAATTCATATCTGTATGTAAAATGTCCCCCTGAATCGAATGGCGGAGACTAGAACGTTCTATCTCTTCAATTAGCCGAGTTATGGTCACATGAAATTTCAGAAAGTGGATTTTCGATTATTTTCACGATTTAATTTGATATCTGCTATCTTCCTTAATGCTTGTAAATATAAACTCAAAATTTAATTCTATATGTAAAATGGTCTTCTGAATCGATTGGCGAAGACTAGAACCTTCTATCTCTCCAATTAGTGGAGTTATGGTCACATGAAGTTTCAGAAAGTGGATTTTCGATTATTTTCACGATTTAATTTGCTATCTGCTATCTTTCTTTATGCTTGGAAATATTAACTCAAAATTCACTTCTATATGTAAAATGGTCTTCTGAATCGATTGGTGAAGACTAGAACGTTCTATCTTTTCAATTAGTCGAGTTATGAGTGTTTTGGTTTTAGAAAGTGGATTTTCGAAAATTTGATACGTTATTTGAAGGTGAAATAATGATTTTATTGGAAAACAGACGGTGCCAGTCGTTTTTTCGCCTCAAAAAACCCCCGGTTACTAATTTATAGCCAATTTCATGTCGCAAAATTTTTTTTGTTGTATGAAATTTTGAAGCAAGGGGTAGGTATGGAAATATTTCGCGATTTAAATTGCTGTCTCCTATCTCCCTTAGTGCTTGGAAATATCAACTCAAAATTCATATCTGTATGTAAAATGTCCCCCTGAATCGAATGGCGGAGACTAGAACGTTCTATCTCTTCAATTAGCCGAGTTATGGTCACATGAAATTTCAGAAAGTGGATTTTCGATTATTTTCACGATTTAATTTGATATCTCCTATCTCCCTTAGTGCTTGGAAATATCAACTCAAAATTCATATCTGTATGTAAAATGTCCCCCTGAATCGAATGGCGGAGACTAGAACGTTCTATCTCTTCAATTAGCCGAGTTATGGTCACATGAAATTTCAGAAAGTGGATTTTCGATTATTTTCACGATTTAATTTGCTATCTGCTATCTTTCTTTATGCTTGGAAATATTAACTCAAAATTCACTTCTATATGTAAAATGGTCTTCTGAATCGATTGGTGAAGACTAGAACGTTCTATCTTTTCAATTAGTCGAGTTATGAGTGTTTTTGGTTTTAGAAAGTGGATTTTCGAAAATTTGATACGTTATTTGAAGGTGAAATAATGATTTTATTGGAAAACAGACGGTGCCAGTCGTTTTTTCGCCTCAAAAAACCCCTGGTTACTAATTTATAGCCAATTTCATGTCGCAAAATTTTTTTTGCTGTATGAAATTTTGAAGCAAGGGGTAGGTATGGAAATATTTCGCGATTTAAATTGCTGTCTCCTATCTCCCTTAGTGCTTGGAAATATCAACTCAAAATTCATATCTGTATGTAAAATGTCCCCCTGAATCGAATGGCGGAGACTAGAACGTTCTATCTCTTCAATTAGCCGAGTTATGGTCACATGAAATTTCAGAAAGTGGATTTTCGATTATTTTCACGATTTAATTTGATATCTCCTATCTCCCTTAGTGCTTGGAAATATCAACTCAAAATTCATATCTGTATGTAAAATGTCCCCCTGAATCGAATGGCGGAGACTAGAACGTTCTATCTCTTCAATTAGCCGAGTTATGGTCACATGAAATTTCAGAAAGTGGATTTTCGATTATTTTCACGATTTAATTTGCTATCTGCTATCTTTCTTTATGCTTGGAAATATTAACTCAAAATTCACTTCTATATGTAAAATGGTCTTCTGAATCGATTGGTGAAGACTAGAACGTTCTATCTTTTCAATTAGTCGAGTTATGAGTGTTTTTGGTTTTAGAAAGTGGATTTTCGAAAATTTGATACGTTATTTGAAGGTGAAATAATGATTTTATTGGAAAACAGACGGTGCCAGTCGTTTTTTCGCCTCAAAAAACCCCCGGTTACTAATTTATAGCCAATTTCATGTCGCAAAATTTTTTTTGTTGTATGAAATTTTGAAGCAAGGGGTAGGTATGGAAATATTTCGCGATTTAAATTGCTGTCTCCTATCTCCCTTAGTGCTTGGAAATATCAACTCAAAATTCATATCTGTATGTAAAATGTCCCCCTGAATCGAATGGCGGAGACTAGAACGTTCTATCTCTTCAATTAGCCGAGTTATGGTCACATGAAATTTCAGAAAGTGGATTTTCGATTATTTTCACGATTTAATTTGATATCTGCTATCTTCCTTAATGCTTGGAAATATAAACTCAAAATTTAATTCTATATGTAGAATGGTCCTCTGAATCGATTGGCGAAGACTAGAACCTTCTATCTCTCCAATTAGTGGAGTTATGGTCACATGAAGTTTCAGAAAGTGGATTTTCGATTATTTTCACGATTTAATTTGCTATCTGCTATCTTTCTTTATGCTTGGAAATATTAACTCAAAATTCACTTCTATATGTAAAATGGTCTTCTGAATCGATTGGTGAAGACTAGAACGTTCTATCTTTCCAATTAGTCGAGTTATGAGTGTTTTTGGTTTTAGAAAGTGGATTTTCGAAAATTTGATACGTTATTTGAAGGTGAAATAATGATTTTATTGGAAAACAGACGGTGCCAGTCGTTTTTTCGCCTCAAAAAACCCCCGGTTACTAATTTATAGCCAATTTCATGTCGCAAAATTTTTTTTGTTGTATGAAATTTTGAAGCAAGGGGTAGGTATGGAAATATTTCGCGATTTAAATTGCTGTCTCCTATCTCCCTTAGTGCTTGGAAATATCAACTCAAAATTCATATCTGTATGTAAAATGTCCCCCTGAATCGAATGGCGGAGACTAGAACGTTCTATCTCTTCAATTAGCCGAGTTATGGTCACATGAAATTTCAGAAAGTGGATTTTCGATTATTTTCACGATTTAATTTGATATCTGCTATCTTCCTTAATGCTTGGAAATATAAACTCAAAATTTAATTCTATATGTAGAATGGTCCTCTGAATCGATTGGCGAAGACTAGAACCTTCTATCTCTCCAATTAGTGGAGTTATGGTCACATGAAGTTTCAGAAAGTGGATTTTCGATTATTTTCACGATTTAATTTGCTATCTGCTATCTTTCTTTATGCTTGGAAATATTAACTCAAAATTCACTTCTATATGTAAAATGGTCTTCTGAATCGATTGGCGAAGACTAGAACGTTCTATCTCTCCAATTAGTTGAGTTATGAGTGTTTTTGGTTTTAGAAAGTGGATTTTTGAAAATTTGATACGTTGTTTGAAGGCGAAATAATGATTT
Organism: Lochmaea capreae; assembly: GCA_949126875.1. Classification (NCBI taxonomy): domain Eukaryota; kingdom Metazoa; phylum Arthropoda; class Insecta; order Coleoptera; family Chrysomelidae; genus Lochmaea; species Lochmaea capreae. The sequence goes on from OX421404.1 coordinate 26,799,878, forward strand.
TATTGGAAAACAGACGGTGCCAGTCGTTTTTTCGCCTCAAAAAACCCCCGGTTACTAATTTATAGCCAATTTCATGTCGCAAAATTTTTTTTGTTGTATGAAATTTTGAAGCAAGGGGTAGGTATGGAAATATTTCGCGATTTAAATTGCTGTCTCCTATCTCCCTTAGTGCTTGGAAATATCAACTCAAAATTCATATCTGTATGTAAAATGTCCCCCTGAATCGAATGGCGGAGACTAGAACGTTCTATCTCTTCAATTAGCCGAGTTATGGTCACATGAAATTTCAGAAAGTGGATTTTCGATTATTTTCACGATTTAATTTGATATCTGCTATCTTCCTTAATGCTTGGAAATATAAACTCAAAATTTAATTCTATATGTAAAATGGTCCTCTGAATCGATTGGCGAAGACTAGAACCTTCTATCTCTCCAATTAGTGGAGTTATGGTCACATGAAGTTTCAGAAAGTGGATTTTCGATTATTTTCACGATTTAATTTGCTATCTGCTATCTTTCTTTATGCTTGGAAATATTAACTCAAAATTCACTTCTATATTTAAAATGGTCTTCTGAATCGATTGGTGAAGACTAGAACGTTCTATCTTTTCAATTAGTCGAGTTATGAGTGTTTTTGGTTTTAGAAAGTGGATTTTCGAAAATTTGATACGTTATTTGAAGGCGAAATAATGATTTTATTGGAAAACAGACGGTGCCAGTCGTTTTTTCGCCTCAAAAAACCCCCGGTTACTAATTTATAGCCAATTTCATGTCGCAAAATTTTTTTTGTTGTATGAAATTTTGAAGCAAGGGGTAGGTATGGAAATATTTCGCGATTTAAATTGCTGTCTCCTATCTCCCTTAGTGCTTGGAAATATCAACTCAAAATTCATATCTGTATGTAAAATGTCCCCCTGAATCGAATGGCGGAGACTAGAACGTTCTATCTCTTCAATTAGCCGAGTTATGGTCACATGAAATTTCAGAAAGTGGATTTTCGATTATTTTCACGATTTAATTTGATATCTGCTATCTTCCTTAATGCTTGGAAATATAAACTCACAATTTAATTCTATATGTAAAATGGTCCTCTGAATCGATTGGCGAAGACTAGAACCTTCTATCTCTCCAATTAGTGGAGTTATGGTCACATGAAGTTTCAGAAAGTGGATTTTCGATTATTTTCACGATTTAATTTGCTATCTGCTATCTTTCTTTATGCTTGGAAATATTAACTCAAAATTCACTTCTATATGTAAAATGGTCTTCTGAATCGATTGGTGAAGACTAGAACGTTCTATCTTTCCAATTAGTCGAGTTATGAGTGTTTTTGGTTTTAGAAAGTGGATTTTCGAAAATTGGATACGTTATTTAAAGGTGAAATAATGATTTTATTGGAAAACAGACGGTGCCAGTCGTTTTTTCGCCTCAAAAAACCCCCGGTTACTAATTTATAGCCAATTTCATGTCGCAAAATTTTTTTTGTTGTATGAAATTTTGAAGCAAGGGGTAGGTATGGAAATATTTCGCGATTTAAATTGCTGTCTCCTATCTCCCTTAGTGCTTGGAAATATCAACTCAAAATTCATATCTGTATGTAAAATGTCCCCCTGAATCGAATGGCGGAGACTAGAACGTTCTATCTCTCCAATTAGTGGAGTTATGGTCACATGAAGTTTCAGAAAGTGGATTTTCGATTATTTCCACGATTTAATTTGCTATCTGCTATCTTTCTTTATGCTTGGAAATATTAACTCAAAATTCACTTCTATATTTAAAATGGTCTTCTGAATCGATTGGTGAAGACTAGAACGTTCTATCTTTTCAATTAGTCGAGTTATGAGTGTTTTTGGTTTTAGAAAGTGGATTTTCGAAAATTTGATACGTTATTTGAAGGCGAAATAATGATTTTATTGGAAAACAGACGGTGCCAGTCGTTTTTTCGCCTCAAAAAACCCCCGGTTACTAATTTATAGCCAATTTCATGTCGCAAAATTTTTTTTGTTGTATGAAATTTTGAAGCAAGGGGTAGGTATGGAAATATTTCGCGATTTAAATTGCTGTCTCCTATCTCCCTTAGTGCTTGGAAATATCAACTCAAAATTCATATCTGTATGTAAAATGTCCCCCTGAATCGAATGGCGGAGACTAGAACGTTCTATCTCTTCAATTAGCCGAGTTATGGTCACATGAAATTTCAGAAAGTGGATTTTCGATTATTTTCACGATTTAATTTGATATCTGCTATCTTCCTTAATGCTTGGAAATATAAACTCACAATTTAATTCTATATGTAAAATGGTCCTCTGAATCGATTGGCGAAGACTAGAACCTTCTATCTCTCCAATTAGTGGAGTTATGGTCACATGAAGTTTCAGAAAGTGGATTTTCGATTATTTTCACGATTTAATTTGCTATCTGCTATCTTTCTTTATGCTTGGAAATATTAACTCAAAATTCACTTCTATATTTAAAATGTCCCCCTGAATCGAATGGCGGAGACTAGAACGTTCTATCTCTTCAATTAGCCGAGTTATGGTCACATGAAATTTCAGAAAGTGGATTTTCGATTATTTTCACGATTTAATTTGATATCTGCTATCTTCCTTAATGCTTGGAAATATAAACTCAAAATTTAATTCTATATGTAAAATGGTCCTCTGAATCGATTGGCGAAGACTAGAACCTTCTATCTCTCCAATTAGTGGAGTTATGGTCACATGAAGTTTCAGAAAGTGGATTTTCGATTATTTCCACGATTTAATTTGCTATCTGCTATCTTTCTTTATGCTTGGAAATATTAACTCAAAATTCACTTCTATATTTAAAATGGTCTTCTGGATCGATTGGTGAAGACTAGAACGTTCTATCTCTCCAATTAGTGGAGTTATGGTCACATGAAGTTTCAGAAAGTGGATTTTCGATTATTTCCACGATTTAATTTGCTATCTGCTATCTTTCTTTATGCTTGGAAATATTAACTCAAAATTCACTTCTATATTTAAAATGGTCTTCTGAATCGATTGGTGAAGACTAGAACGTTCTATCTTTCCAATTAGTCGAGTTATGAGTGTTTTTGGTTTTAGAAAGTGGATTTTCGAAAATTGGATACGTTATTTAAAGGTGAAATAATGATTTTATTGGAAAACAGACGGTGCCAGTCGTTTTTTCGCCTCAAAAAACCCCCGGTTACTAATTTATAGCCAATTTCATGTCGCAAAATTTTTTTTGTTGTATGAAATTTTGAAGCAAGGGGTAGGTATGGAAATATTTCGCGATTTAAATTGCTGTCTCCTATCTCCCTTAGTGCTTGGAAATATCAACTCAAAATTCATATCTGTATGTAAAATGTCCCCCTGAATCGAATGGCGGAGACTAGAACGTTCTATCTCTCCAATTAGTGGAGTTATGGTCACATGAAGTTTCAGAAAGTGGATTTTCGATTATTTCCACGATTTAATTTGCTATCTGCTATCTTTCTTTATGCTTGGAAATATTAACTCAAAATTCACTTCTATATTTAAAATGGTCTTCTGAATCGATTGGTGAAGACTAGAACGTTCTATCTTTTCAATTAGTCGAGTTATGAGTGTTTTTGGTTTTAGAAAGTGGATTTTCGAAAATTTGATACGTTATTTGAAGGCGAAATAATGATTTTATTGGAAAACAGACGGTGCCAGTCGTTTTTTCGCCTCAAAAAACCCCCGGTTACTAATTTATAGCCAATTTCATGTCGCAAAATTTTTTTTGTTGTATGAAATTTTGAAGCAAGGGGTAGGTATGGAAATATTTCGCGATTTAAATTGCTGTCTCCTATCTCCCTTAGTGCTTGGAAATATCAACTCAAAATTCATATCTGTATGTAAAATGTCCCCCTGAATCGAATGGCGGAGACTAGAACGTTCTATCTCTTCAATTAGCCGAGTTATGGTCACATGAAATTTCAGAAAGTGGATTTTCGATTATTTTCACGATTTAATTTGATATCTGCTATCTTCCTTAATGCTTGGAAATATAAACTCACAATTTAATTCTATATGTAAAATGGTCCTCTGAATCGATTGGCGAAGACTAGAACCTTCTATCTCTCCAATTAGTGGAGTTATGGTCACATGAAGTTTCAGAAAGTGGATTTTCGATTATTTTCACGATTTAATTTGCTATCTGCTATCTTTCTTTATGCTTGGAAATATTAACTCAAAATTCACTTCTATATTTAAAATGTCCCCCTGAATCGAATGGCGGAGACTAGAACGTTCTATCTCTTCAATTAGCCGAGTTATGGTCACATGAAATTTCAGAAAGTGGATTTTCGATTATTTTCACGATTTAATTTGATATCTGCTATCTTCCTTAATGCTTGGAAATATAAACTCAAAATTTAATTCTATATGTAAAATGGTCCTCTGAATCGATTGGCGAAGACTAGAACCTTCTATCTCTCCAATTAGTGGAGTTATGGTCACATGAAGTTTCAGAAAGTGGATTTTCGATTATTTCCACGATTTAATTTGCTATCTGCTATCTTTCTTTATGCTTGGAAATATTAACTCAAAATTCACTTCTATATTTAAAATGGTCTTCTGGATCGATTGGTGAAGACTAGAACGTTCTATCTTTTCAATTAGTCGAGTTATGAGTGTTTTTGGTTTTAGAAAGTGGATTTTCGAAAATTTGATACGTTATTTGAAGGCGAAATAATGATTTTATTGGAAAACAGACGGTGCCAGTCGTTTTTTCGCCTCAAAAAACCCCCGGTTACTAATTTATAGCCAATTTCATGTCGCAAAATTTTTTTTGTTGTATGAAATTTTGAAGCAAGGGGTAGGTATGGAAATATTTCGCGATTTAAATTGCTGTCTCCTATCTCCCTTAGTGCTTGGAAATATCAACTCAAAATTCATATCTGTATGTAAAATGTCCCCCTGAATCGAATGGCGGAGACTAGAACGTTCTATCTCTTCAATTAGCCGAGTTATGGTCACATGAAATTTCAGAAAGTGGATTTTCGATTATTTTCACGATTTAATTTGATATCTGCTATCTTCCTTAATGCTTGGAAATATAAACTCACAATTTAATTCTATATGTAAAATGGTCCTCTGAATCGATTGGCGAAGACTAGAACCTTCTATCTCTCCAATTAGTGGAGTTATGGTCACATGAAGTTTCAGAAAGTGGATTTTCGATTATTTTCACGATTTAATTTGCTATCTGCTATCTTTCTTTATGCTTGGAAATATTAACTCAAAATTCACTTCTATATGTAAAATGGTCTTCTGAATCGATTGGCGAAGACTAGAACGTTCTATCTCTTCAATTAGTTGAGTTATGAGTGTTTTTGGTTTTAGAAAGTGGATTTTTGAAAATTTGATACGTTGTTTGAAGGCGAAATAATGATTTTATTGGAAAACAGACGGTGCCAGTCGTTTTTTCGCCTCAAAAAACCCCCGGTTACTAATTTATAGCCAATTTCATGTCGCAAAATTTTTTTTGTTGTATGAAATTTTGAAGCAAGGGGTAGGTATGGAAATATTTCGCGATTTAAATTGCTGTCTCCTATCTCCCTTAGTGCTTGGAAATATCAACTCAAAATTCATATCTGTATGTAAAATGTCCCCCTGAATCGAATGGCGGAGACTAGAACGTTCTATCTCTTCAATTAGCCGAGTTATGGTCACATGAAATTTCAGAAAGTGGATTTTCGATTATTTTCACGATTTAATTTGATATCTGCTATCTTCCTTAATGCTTGGAAATATAAACTCAAAATTTAATTCTATATGTAAAATGGTCCTCTGAATCGATTGGCGAAGACTAGAACCTTCTATCTCTCCAATTAGTGGAGTTATGGTCACATGAAGTTTCAGAAAGTGGATTTTCGATTATTTTCACGATTTAATTTGCTATCTGCTATCTTTCTTTATGCTTGGAAATATTAACTCAAAATTCACTTCTATATGTAAAATGGTCTTCTGAATCGATTGGCGAAGACTAGAACGTTCTATCTCTTCAATTAGTTGAGTTATGAGTGTTTTTGGTTTTAGAAAGTGGATTTTTGAAAATTTGATACGTTGTTTGAAGGCGAAATAATGATTTTATTGGAAAACAGACGGTGCCAGTCGTTTTTTCGCCTCAAAAAACCCCCGGTTACTAATTTATAGCCAATTTCATGTCGCAAAATTTTTTTTGTTGTATGAAATTTTGAAGCAAGGGGTAGGTATGGAAATATTTCGCGATTTAAATTGCTGTCTCCTATCTCCCTTAGTGCTTGGAAATATCAACTCAAAATTCATATCTGTATGTAAAATGTCCCCCTGAATCGAATGGCGGAGACTAGAACGTTCTATCTCTTCAATTAGCCGAGTTATGGTCACATGAAATTTCAGAAAGTGGATTTTCGATTATTTTCACGATTTAATTTGATATCTGCTATCTTCCTTAATGCTTGGAAATATAAACTCAAAATTTAATTCTATATGTAAAATGGTCCTCTGAATCGATTGGCGAAGACTAGAACCTTCTATCTCTCCAATTAGTGGAGTTATGGTCACATGAAGTTTCAGAAAGTGGATTTTCGATTATTTCCACGATTTAATTTGCTATCTGCTATCTTTCTTTATGCTTGGAAATATTAACTCAAAATTCACTTCTATATTTAAAATGGTCTTCTGGATCGATTGGTGAAGACTAGAACGTTCTATCTCTCCAATTAGTGGAGTTATGGTCACATGAAGTTTCAGAAAGTGGATTTTCGATTATTTCCACGATTTAATTTGCTATCTGCTATCTTTCTTTATGCTTGGAAATATTAACTCAAAATTCACTTCTATATGTAAAATGGTCTTCTGAATCGATTGGTGAAGACTAGAACGTTCTATCTTTCCAATTAGTCGAGTTATGAGTGTTTTTGGTTTTAGAAAGTGGATTTTCGAAAATTTGATACGTTATTTGAAGGTGAAATAATGATTTTATTGGAAAACAGACGGTGCCAGTCGTTTTTTCGCCTCAAAAAACCCCCGGTTACTAATTTATAGCCAATTTCATGTCGCAAAATTTTTTTTGTTGTATGAAATTTTGAAGCAAGGGGTAGGTATGGAAATATTTCGCGATTTAAATTGCTGTCTCCTATCTCCCTTAGTGCTTGGAAATATCAACTCAAAATTCATATCTGTATGTAAAATGTCCCCCTGAATCGAATGGCGGAGACTAGAACGTTCTATCTCTTCAATTAGCCGAGTTATGGTCACATGAAATTTCAGAAAGTGGATTTTCGATTATTTTCACGATTTAATTTGATATCTGCTATCTTCCTTAATGCTTGGAAATATCAACTCACAATTTAATTCTATATGTAAAATGGTCCTCTGAATCGATTGGCGAAGACTAGAACCTTCTATCTCTCCAATTAGTGGAGTTATGGTCACATGAAGTTTCAGAAAGTGGATTTTCGATTATTTTCACGATTTAATTTGCTATCTGCTATCTTTCTTTATGCTTGGAAATATTAACTCAAAATTCACTTCTATATTTAAAATGTCCCCCTGAATCGAATGGCGGAGACTAGAACGTTCTATCTCTTCAATTAGCCGAGTTATGGTCACATGAAATTTCAGAAAGTGGATTTTCGATTATTTTCACGATTTAATTTGATATCTGCTATCTTCCTTAATGCTTGGAAATATAAACTCAAAATTTAATTCTATATGTAAAATGGTCCTCTGAATCGATTGGCGAAGACTAGAACCTTCTATCTCTCCAATTAGTGGAGTTATGGTCACATGAAGTTTCAGAAAGTGGATTTTCGATTATTTCCACGATTTAATTTGCTATCTGCTATCTTTCTTTATGCTTGGAAATATTAACTCAAAATTCACTTCTATATTTAAAATGGTCTTCTGGATCGATTGGTGAAGACTAGAACGTTCTATCTTTTCAATTAGTCGAGTTATGAGTGTTTTTGGTTTTAGAAAGTGGATTTTCGAAAATTTGATACGTTATTTGAAGGCGAAATAATGATTTTATTGGAAAACAGACGGTGCCAGTCGTTTTTTCGCCTCAAAAAACCCCCGGTTACTAATTTATAGCCAATTTCATGTCGCAAAATTTTTTTTGTTGTATGAAATTTTGAAGCAAGGGGTAGGTATGGAAATATTTCGCGATTTAAATTGCTGTCTCCTATCTCCCTTAGTGCTTGGAAATATCAACTCAAAATTCATATCTGTATGTAAAATGTCCCCCTGAATCGAATGGCGGAGACTAGAACGTTCTATCTCTTCAATTAGCCGAGTTATGGTCACATGAAATTTCAGAAAGTGGATTTTCGATTATTTTCACGATTTAATTTGATATCTGCTATCTTCCTTAATGCTTGGAAATATCAACTCACAATTTAATTCTATATGTAAAATGGTCCTCTGAATCGATTGGCGAAGACTAGAACCTTCTATCTCTCCAATTAGTGGAGTTATGGTCACATGAAGTTTCAGAAAGTGGATTTTCGATTATTTTCACGATTTAATTTGCTATCTGCTATCTTTCTTTATGCTTGGAAATATTAACTCAAAATTCACTTCTATATTTAAAATGTCCCCCTGAATCGAATGGCGGAGACTAGAACGTTCTATCTCTTCAATTAGTTGAGTTATGAGTGTTTTTGGTTTTAGAAAGTGGATTTTTGAAAATTTGATACGTTGTTTGAAGGCGAAATAATGATTTTATTGGAAAACAGACGGTGCCAGTCGTTTTTTCGCCTCAAAAAACCCCCGGTTACTAATTTATAGCCAATTTCATGTCGCAAAATTTTTTTTGTTGTATGAAATTTTGAAGCAAGGGGTAGGTATGGAAATATTTCGCGATTTAAATTGCTGTCTCCTATCTCCCTTAGTGCTTGGAAATATCAACTCAAAATTCATATCTGTATGTAAAATGTCCCCCTGAATCGAATGGCGGAGACTAGAACGTTCTATCTCTTCAATTAGCCGAGTTATGGTCACATGAAATTTCAGAAAGTGGATTTTCGATTATTTTCGCGATTTAAATTGCTGTCTCCTATCTCCCTTAGTGCTTGGAAATATCAACTCAAAATTCATATCTGTATGTAAAATGTCCCCCTGAATCGAATGGCGGAGACTAGAACGTTCTATCTCTCCAATTAGTGGAGTTATGGTCACATGAAGTTTCAGAAAGTGGATTTTCGATTATTTCCACGATTTAATTTGCTATCTGCTATCTTTCTTTATGCTTGGAAATATTAACTCAAAATTCACTTCTATATTTAAAATGGTCTTCTGAATGGATTGGTGAAGACTAGAACGTTCTATCTTTTCAATTAGTCGAGTTATGAGTGTTTTTGGTTTTAGAAAGTGGATTTTCGAAAATTTGATACGTTATTTGAAGGCGAAATAATGATTTTATTGGAAAACAGACGGTGCCAGTCGTTTTTTCGCCTCAAAAAACCCCCGGTTACTAATTTATAGCCAATTTCATGTCGCAAAATTTTTTTTGTTGTATGAAATTTTGAAGCAAGGGGTAGGTATGGAAATATTTCGCGATTTAAATTGCTGTCTCCTATCTCCCTTAGTGCTTGGAAATATCAACTCAAAATTCATATCTGTATGTAAAATGTCCCCCTGAATCGAATGGCGGAGACTAGAACGTTCTATCTCTCCAATTAGTGGAGTTATGGTCACATGAAGTTTCAGAAAGTGGATTTTCGATTATTTTCACGATTTAATTTGCTATCTGCTATCTTTCTTTATGCTTGGAAATATCAACTCAAAATTCACTTCTATATGTAAAATGGTATTCTGAATCGATTGGCGAAGACTAGAACGTTCTATCTTTTCAATTAGTCGAGTTATGAGTGTTTTTGGTTTTAGAAAGTGGATTTTCGAAAATTTGATACGTTGTTTGAAGGCGAAATAATGATTTTATTGGAAAACAGACGGTGCCAGTCGTTTTTTCGCCTCAAAAAACCCCCGGTTACTAATTTATAGCCAATTTCATGTCGCAAAATTTTTTTTGTTGTATGAAATTTTGAAGCAAGGGGTAGGTATGGAAATATTTCGCGATTTAAATTGCTGTCTCCTATCTCCCTTAGTGCTTGGAAATATCAACTCAAAATTCATATCTGTATGTAAAATGTCCCCCTGAATCGAATGGCGGAGACTAGAACGTTCTATCTCTTCAATTAGCCGAGTTATGGTCACATGAAATTTCAGAAAGTGGATTTTCGATTATTTTCACGATTTAATTTGATATCTGCTATCTTCCTTAATGCTTGGAAATATAAACTCACAATTTAATTCTATATGTAAAATGGTCCTCTGAATCGATTGGCGAAGACTAGAACCTTCTATCTCTCCAATTAGTGGAGTTATGGTCACATGAAGTTTCAGAAAGTGGATTTTCGATTATTTTCACGATTTAATTTGCTATCTGCTATCTTTCTTTATGCTTGGAAATATTAACTCAAAATTCACTTCTATATGTAAAATGGTCTTCTGAATCGATTGGCGAAGACTAGAACGTTCTATCTCTTCAATTAGTTGAGTTATGAGTGTTTTTGGTTTTAGAAAGTGGATTTTTGAAAATTTGATACGTTGTTTGAAGGCGAAATAATGATTTTATTGGAAAACAGACGGTGCCAGTCGTTTTTTCGCCTCAAAAAACCCCCGGTTACTAATTTATAGCCAATTTCATGTCGCAAAATTTTTTTTGTTGTATGAAATTTTGAAGCAAGGGGTAGGTATGGAAATATTTCGCGATTTAAATTGCTGTCTCCTATCTCCCTTAGTGCTTGGAAATATCAACTCAAAATTCATATCTGTATGTAAAATGTCCCCCTGAATCGAATGGCGGAGACTAGAACGTTCTATCTCTTCAATTAGCCGAGTTATGGTCACATGAAATTTCAGAAAGTGGATTTTCGATTATTTTCACGATTTAATTTGATATCTGCTATCTTCCTTAATGCTTGGAAATATAAACTCACAATTTAATTCTATATGTAAAATGGTCCTCTGAATCGATTGGCGAAGACTAGAACCTTCTATCTCTCCAATTAGTGGAGTTATGGTCACATGAAGTTTCAGAAAGTGGATTTTCGATTATTTTCACGATTTAATTTGCTATCTGCTATCTTTCTTTATGCTTGGAAATATTAACTCAAAATTCACTTCTATATGTAAAATGGTCTTCTGAATCGATTGGTGAAGACTAGAACGTTCTATCTTTCCAATTAGTCGAGTTATGAGTGTTTTTGGTTTTAGAAAGTGGATTTTCGAAAATTTGATACGTTATTTGAAGGTGAAATAATGATTTTATTGGAAAACAGACGGTGCCAGTCGTTTTTTCGCCTCAAAAAACCCCCGGTTACTAATTTATAGCCAATTTCATGTCGCAAAATTTTTTTTGTTGTATGAAATTTTGAAGCAAGGGGTAGGTATGGAAATATTTCGCGATTTAAATTGCTGTCTCCTATCTCCCTTAGTGCTTGGAAATATCAACTCAAAATTCATATCTGTATGTAAAATGTCCCCCTGAATCGAATGGCGGAGACTAGAACGTTCTATCTCTTCAATTAGCCGAGTTATGGTCACATGAAATTTCAGAAAGTGGATTTTCGATTATTTTCACGATTTAATTTGATATCTGCTATCTTCCTTAATGCTTGGAAATATAAACTCAAAATTTAATTCTATATGTAGAATGGTCCTCTGAATCGATTGGCGAAGACTAGAACCTTCTATCTCTCCAATTAGTGGAGTTATGGTCACATGAAGTTTCAGAAAGTGGATTTTCGATTATTTTCACGATTTAATTTGCTATCTGCTATCTTTCTTTATGCTTGGAAATATTAACTCAAAATTCACTTCTATATGTAAAATGGTCTTCTGAATCGATTGGTGAAGACTAGAACGTTCTATCTTTTCAATTAGTCGAGTTATGAGTGTTTTTGGTTTTAGAAAGTGGATTTTCGAAAATTTGATACGTTATTTGAAGGTGAAATAATGATTTTATTGGAAAACAGACGGTGCCAGTCGTTTTTTCGCCTCAAAAAACCCCCGGTTACTAATTTATAGCCAATTTCATGTCGCAAAATTTTTTTTGTTGTATGAAATTTTGAAGCAAGGGGTAGGTATGGAAATATTTCGCGATTTAAATTGCTGTCTCCTATCTCCCTTAGTGCTTGGAAATATCAACTCAAAATTCATATCTGTATGTAAAATGTCCCCCTGAATCGAATGGCGGAGACTAGAACGTTCTATCTCTTCAATTAGCCGAGTTATGGTCACATGAAATTTCAGAAAGTGGATTTTCGATTATTTTCACGATTTAATTTGATATCTGCTATCTTCCTTAATGCTTGGAAATATAAACTCACAATTTAATTCTATATGTAAAATGGTCCTCTGAATCGATTGGCGAAGACTAGAACCTTCTATCTCTCCAATTAGTGGAGTTATGGTCACATGAAGTTTCAGAAAGTGGATTTTCGATTATTTTCACGATTTAATTTGCTATCTGCTATCTTTCTTTATGCTTGGAAATATTAACTCAAAATTCACTTCTATATGTAAAATGGTCTTCTGAATCGATTGGTGAAGACTAGAACGTTCTATCTTTCCAATTAGTCGAGTTATGAGTGTTTTTGGTTTTAGAAAGTGGATTTTCGAAAATTTGATACGTTATTTGAAGGTGAAATAATGATTTTATTGGAAAACAGACGGTGCCAGTCGTTTTTTCGCCTCAAAAAACCCCCGGTTACTAATTTATAGCCAATTTCATGTCGCAAAATTTTTTTTGTTGTATGAAATTTTGAAGCAAGGGGTAGGTATGGAAATATTTCGCGATTTAAATTGCTGTCTCCTATCTCCCTTAGTGCTTGGAAATATCAACTCAAAATTCATATCTGTATGTAAAATGTCCCCCTGAATCGAATGGCGGAGACTAGAACGTTCTATCTCTTCAATTAGCCGAGTTATGGTCACATGAAATTTCAGAAAGTGGATTTTCGATTATTTTCACGATTTAATTTGATATCTGCTATCTTCCTTAATGCTTGGAAATATAAACTCAAAATTTAATTCTATATGTAGAATGGTCCTCTGAATCGATTGGCGAAGACTAGAACCTTCTATCTCTCCAATTAGTGGAGTTATGGTCACATGAAGTTTCAGAAAGTGGATTTTCGATTATTTTCACGATTTAATTTGCTATCTGCTATCTTTCTTTATGCTTGGAAATATTAACTCAAAATTCACTTCTATATGTAAAATGGTCTTCTGAATCGATTGGCGAAGACTAGAACGTTCTATCTCTTCAATTAGTTGAGTTATGAGTGTTTTTGGTTTTAGAAAGTGGATTTTTGAAAATTTGATACGTTGTTTGAAGGCGAAATAATGATTTTATTGGAAAACAGACGGTGCCAGTCGTTTTTTCGCCTCAAAAAACCCCCGGTTACTAATTTATAGCCAATTTCATGTCGCAAAATTTTTTTTGTTGTATGAAATTTTGAAGCAAGGGGTAGGTATGGAAATATTTCGCGATTTAAATTGCTGTCTCCTATCTCCCTTAGTGCTTGGAAATATCAACTCAAAATTCATATCTGTATGTAAAATGTCCCCCTGAATCGAATGGCGGAGACTAGAACGTTCTATCTCTTCAATTAGCCGAGTTATGGTCACATGAAATTTCAGAAAGTGGATTTTCGATTATTTTCACGATTTAATTTGATATCTGCTATCTTCCTTAATGCTTGGAAATATAAACTCAAAATTTAATTCTATATGTAAAATGGTCCTCTGAATCGATTGGCGAAGACTAGAACCTTCTATCTCTCCAATTAGTGGAGTTATGGTCACATGAAGTTTCAGAAAGTGGATTTTCGATTATTTTCACGATTTAATTTGCTATCTGCTATCTTTCTTTATGCTTGGAAATATCAACTCAAAATTCACTTCTATATGTAAAATGGTCTTCTGAATCGATTGGCGAAGACTAGAACGTTCTATCTTTTCAATTAGTCGAGTTATGAGTGTTTTTGGTTTTAGTAAGTGGATTTTCGAAAATTTGATACGTTGTTTGAAGGCGAAATAATGATTTTATTGGAAAACAGACGGTGCCAGTCGTTTTTTCGCCTCAAAAAACCCCCGGTTACTAATTTATAGCCAATTTCATGTCGCAAAATTTTTTTTGTTGTATGAAATTTTGAAGCAAGGGGTAGGTATGGAAATATTTCGCGATTTAAATTGCTGTCTCCTATCTCCCTTAGTGCTTGGAAATATCAACTCAAAATTCATATCTGTATGTAAAATGTCCCCCTGAATCGAATGGCGGAGACTAGAACGTTCTATCTCTTCAATTAGCCGAGTTATGGTCACATGAAATTTCAGAAAGTGGATTTTCGATTATTTTCACGATTTAATTTGATATCTGCTATCTTCCTTAATGCTTGTAAATATAAACTCAAAATTTAATTCTATATGTAAAATGGTCTTCTGAATCGATTGGCGAAGACTAGAACCTTCTATCTCTCCAATTAGTGGAGTTATGGTCACATGAAGTTTCAGAAAGTGGATTTTCGATTATTTTCACGATTTAATTTGCTATCTGCTATCTTTCTTTATGCTTGGAAATATTAACTCAAAATTCACTTCTATATGTAAAATGGTCTTCTGAATCGATTGGTGAAGACTAGAACGTTCTATCTTTCCAATTAGTCGAGTTATGAGTGTTTTTGGTTTTAGAAAGTGGATTTTCGAAAATTTGATACGTTATTTGAAGGTGAAATAATGATTTTATTGGAAAACAGACGGTGCCAGTCGTTTTTTCGCCTCAAAAAACCCCCGGTTACTAATTTATAGCCAATTTCATGTCGCAAAATTTTTTTTGTTGTATGAAATTTTGAAGCAAGGGGTAGGTATGGAAATATTTCGCGATTTAAATTGCTGTCTCCTATCTCCCTTAGTGCTTGGAAATATCAACTCAAAATTCATATCTGTATGTAAAATGTCCCCCTGAATCGAATGGCGGAGACTAGAACGTTCTATCTCTTCAATTAGCCGAGTTATGGTCACATGAAATTTCAGAAAGTGGATTTTCGATTATTTTCGCGATTTAAATTGCTGTCTCCTTTCTCCCTTAGTGCTTGGAAATATCAACTCAAAATTCATATCTGTATGTAAAATGTCCCCCTGAATCGAATGGCGGAGACTAGAACGTTCTATCTCTCCAATTAGTGGAGTTATGGTCACATGAAGTTTCAGAAAGTGGATTTTCGATTATTTCCACGATTTAATTTGCTATCTGCTATCTTTCTTTATGCTTGGAAATATTAACTCAAAATTCACTTCTATATTTAAAATGGTCTTCTGAATCGATTGGTGAAGACTAGAACGTTCTATCTTTTCAATTAGTCGAGTTATGAGTGTTTTTGGTTTTAGAAAGTGGATTTTCGAAAATTTGATACGTTATTTGAAGGCGAAATAATGATTTTATTGGAAAACAGACGGTGCCAGTCGTTTTTTCGCCTCAAAAAACCCCCGGTTACTAATTTATAGCCAATTTCATGTCGCAAAATTTTTTTTGTTGTATGAAATTTTGAAGTAAGGGGTAGGTATGGAAATATTTCGCGATTTAAATTGCTGTCTCCTATCTCCCTTAGTGCTTGGAAATATCAACTCAAAATTCATATCTGTATGTAAAATGTCCCCCTGAATCGAATGGCGGAGACTAGAACGTTCTATCTCTTCAATTAGCCGAGTTATGGTCACATGAAATTTCAGAAAGTGGATTTTCGATTATTTTCACGATTTAATTTGATATCTGCTATCTTCCTTAATGCTTGGAAATATAAACTCACAATTTAATTCTATATGTAAAATGGTCTTCTGAATCGATTGGCGAAGACTAGAACCTTCTATCTCTCCAATTAGTGGAGTTATGGTCACATGAAGTTTCAGAAAGTGGATTTTCGATTATTTTCACGATTTAATTTGCTATCTGCTATCTTTCTTTATGCTTGGAAATATTAACTCAAAATTCACTTCTATATGTAAAATGGTCTTCTGAATCGATTGGTGAAGACTAGAACGTTCTATCTTTCCAATTAGTCGAGTTATGAGTGTTTTTGGTTTTAGAAAGTGGATTTTCGAAAATTTGATACGTTATTTGAAGGTGAAATAATGATTTTATTGGAAAACAGACGGTGCCAGTCGTTTTTTCGCCTCAAAAAACCCCCGGTTACTAATTTATAGCCAATTTCATGTCGCAAAATTTTTTTTGTTGTATGAAATTTTGAAGCAAGGGGTAGGTATGGAAATATTTCGCGATTTAAATTGCTGTCTCCTATCTCCCTTAGTGCTTGGAAATATCAACTCAAAATTCATATCTGTATGTAAAATGTCCCCCTGAATCGAATGGCGGAGACTAGAACGTTCTATCTCTTCAATTAGCCGAGTTATGGTCACATGAAATTTCAGAAAGTGGATTTTCGATTATTTTCACGATTTAATTTGATATCTGCTATCTTCCTTAATGCTTGGAAATATAAACTCAAAATTTAATTCTATATGTAGAATGGTCCTCTGAATCGATTGGCGAAGACTAGAACCTTCTATCTCTCCAATTAGTGGAGTTATGGTCACATGAAGTTTCAGAAAGTGGATTTTCGATTATTTTCACGATTTAATTTGCTATCTGCTATCTTTCTTTATGCTTGGAAATATTAACTCAAAATTCACTTCTATATGTAAAATGGTCTTCTGAATCGATTGGTGAAGACTAGAACGTTCTATCTTTCCAATTAGTCGAGTTATGAGTGTTTTTGGTTTTAGAAAGTGGATTTTCGAAAATTTGATACGTTATTTGAAGGTGAAATAATGATTTTATTGGAAAACAGACGGTGCCAGTCGTTTTTTCGCCTCAAAAAACCCCCGGTTACTAATTTATAGCCAATTTCATGTCGCAAAATTTTTTTTGTTGTATGAAATTTTGAAGCAAGGGGTAGGTATGGAAATATTTCGCGATTTAAATTGCTGTCTCCTATCTCCCTTAGTGCTTGGAAATATCAACTCAAAATTCATATCTGTATGTAAAATGTCCCCCTGAATCGAATGGCGGAGACTAGAACGTTCTATCTCTTCAATTAGCCGAGTTATGGTCACATGAAATTTCAGAAAGTGGATTTTCGATTATTTTCGCGATTTAAATTGCTGTCTCCTTTCTCCCTTAGTGCTTGGAAATATCAACTCAAAATTCATATCTGTATGTAAAATGTCCCCCTGAATCGAATGGCGGAGACTAGAACGTTCTATCTCTCCAATTAGTGGAGTTATGGTCACATGAAGTTTCAGAAAGTGGATTTTCGATTATTTCCACGATTTAATTTGCTATCTGCTATCTTTCTTTATGCTTGGAAATATTAACTCAAAATTCACTTCTATATTTAAAATGGTCTTCTGAATCGATTGGTGAAGACTAGAACGTTCTATCTTTTCAATTAGTCGAGTTATGAGTGTTTTTGGTTTTAGAAAGTGGATTTTCGAAAATTTGATACGTTATTTGAAGGCGAAATAATGATTTTATTGGAAAACAGACGGTGCCAGTCGTTTTTTCGCCTCAAAAAACCCCCGGTTACTAATTTATAGCCAATTTCATGTCGCAAAATTTTTTTTGTTGTATGAAATTTTGAAGTAAGGGGTAGGTATGGAAATATTTCGCGATTTAAATTGCTGTCTCCTATCTCCCTTAGTGCTTGGAAATATCAACTCAAAATTCATATCTGTATGTAAAATGTCCCCCTGAATCGAATGGCGGAGACTAGAACGTTCTATCTCTTCAATTAGCCGAGTTATGGTCACATGAAATTTCAGAAAGTGGATTTTCGATTATTTTCACGATTTAATTTGATATCTGCTATCTTCCTTAATGCTTGGAAATATAAACTCACAATTTAATTCTATATGTAAAATGGTCTTCTGAATCGATTGGCGAAGACTAGAACCTTCTATCTCTCCAATTAGTGGAGTTATGGTCACATGAAGTTTCAGAAAGTGGATTTTCGATTATTTTCACGATTTAATTTGCTATCTGCTATCTTTCTTTATGCTTGGAAATATTAACTCAAAATTCACTTCTATATGTAAAATGGTCTTCTGAATCGATTGGTGAAGACTAGAACGTTCTATCTTTCCAATTAGTCGAGTTATGAGTGTTTTTGGTTTTAGAAAGTGGATTTTCGAAAATTTGATACGTTATTTGAAGGTGAAATAATGATTTTATTGGAAAACAGACGGTGCCAGTCGTTTTTTCGCCTCAAAAAACCCCCGGTTACTAATTTATAGCCAATTTCATGTCGCAAAATTTTTTTTGTTGTATGAAATTTTGAAGCAAGGGGTAAGTATGGAAATATTTCGCGATTTAAATTGCTGTCTGCTATCTCCCTTAATGCTTGGAAATATCAACTCAAAATTCATACCTGTATGTAAAATGTCCCCCTGAATCGAATGGCGGAGACTAGAACGTTCTATCTCTTCAATTAGCCGAGTTATGGTCACATGAAATTTCAGAAAGTGGATTTTCGATTATTTTCACGATTTAATTTGCTATCTGCTATCTTTCTTTATGCTTGGAAATATCAACTCAAAATTCACTTCTATATTTAAAATGGTCTTCTGAATCGATTGGTGAAGACTAGAACGTTCTATCTTTTCAATTAGTCGAGTTATGAGTGTTTTTGGTTTTAGAAAGTGGATTTTCGAAAATTTGATACGTTATTTGAAGGCGAAATAATGATTTTATTGGAAAACAGACGGTGCCAGTCGTTTTTTCGCCTCAAAAAACCCCCGGTTACTAATTTATAGCCAATTTCATGTCGCAAAATTTTTTTTGTTGTATGAAATTTTGAAGTAAGGGGTAGGTATGGAAATATTTCGCGATTTAAATTGCTGTCTCCTATCTCCCTTAGTGCTTGGAAATATCAACTCAAAATTCATATCTGTATGTAAAATGTCCCCCTGAATCGAATGGCGGAGACTAGAACGTTCTATCTCTTCAATTAGCCGAGTTATGGTCACATGAAATTTCAGAAAGTGGATTTTCGATTATTTTCACGATTTAATTTGATATCTGCTATCTTCCTTAATGCTTGGAAATATAAACTCACAATTTAATTCTATATGTAAAATGGTCTTCTGAATCGATTGGCGAAGACTAGAACCTTCTATCTCTCCAATTAGTGGAGTTATGGTCACATGAAGTTTCAGAAAGTGGATTTTCGATTATTTTCACGATTTAATTTGCTATCTGCTATCTTTCTTTATGCTTGGAAATATTAACTCAAAATTCACTTCTATATGTAAAATGGTCTTCTGAATCGATTGGTGAAGACTAGAACGTTCTATCTTTCCAATTAGTCGAGTTATGAGTGTTTTTGGTTTTAGAAAGTGGATTTTCGAAAATTTGATACGTTATTTGAAGGTGAAATAATGATTTTATTGGAAAACAGACGGTGCCAGTCGTTTTTTCGCCTCAAAAAACCCCCGGTTACTAATTTATAGCCAATTTCATGTCGCAAAATTTTTTTTGTTGTATGAAATTTTGAAGCAAGGGGTAGGTATGGAAATATTTCGCGATTTAAATTGCTGTCTCCTATCTCCCTTAGTGCTTGGAAATATCAACTCAAAATTCATATCTGTATGTAAAATGTCCCCCTGAATCGAATGGCGGAGACTAGAACGTTCTATCTCTTCAATTAGCCGAGTTATGGTCACATGAAATTTCAGAAAGTGGATTTTCGATTATTTTCACGATTTAATTTGATATCTGCTATCTTCCTTAATGCTTGGAAATATAAACTCAAAATTTAATTCTATATGTAGAATGGTCCTCTGAATCGATTGGCGAAGACTAGAACCTTCTATCTCTCCAATTAGTGGAGTTATGGTCACATGAAGTTTCAGAAAGTGGATTTTCGATTATTTTCACGATTTAATTTGCTATCTGCTATCTTTCTTTATGCTTGGAAATATTAACTCAAAATTCACTTCTATATGTAAAATGGTCTTCTGAATCGATTGGCGAAGACTAGAACGTTCTATCTCTTCAATTAGTTGAGTTATGAGTGTTTTTGGTTTTAGAAAGTGGATTTTTGAAAATTTGATACGTTGTTTGAAGGCGAAATAATGATTTTATTGGAAAACAGATGGTGCCAGTCGTTTTTTCGCCTCAAAAAACCCCCGGTTACTAATTTATAGCCAATTTCATGTCGCAAAATTTTTTTTGTTGTATGAAATTTTGAAGCAAGGGGTAGGTATGGAAATATTTCGCGATTTAAATTGCTGTCTCCTATCTCCCTTAGTGCTTGGAAATATCAACTCAAAATTCATATCTGTATGTAAAATGTCCCCCTGAATCGAATGGCGGAGACTAGAACGTTCTATCTCTTCAATTAGCCGAGTTATGGTCACATGAAATTTCAGAAAGTGGATTTTCGATTATTTTCACGATTTAATTTGATATCTGCTATCTTCCTTAATGCTTGGAAATATAAACTCAAAATTTAATTCTATATGTAAAATGGTCCTCTGAATCGATTGGCGAAGACTAGAACCTTCTATCTCTCCAATTAGTGGAGTTATGGTCACATGAAGTTTCAGAAAGTGGATTTTCGATTATTTCCACGATTTAATTTGCTATCTGCTATCTTTCTTTATGCTTGGAAATATTAACTCAAAATTCACTTCTATATTTAAAATGGTCTTCTGGATCGATTGGTGAAGACTAGAACGTTCTATCTCTCCAATTAGTGGAGTTATGGTCACATGAAGTTTCAGAAAGTGGATTTTCGATTATTTCCACGATTTAATTTGCTATCTGCTATCTTTCTTTATGCTTGGAAATATTAACTCAAAATTCACTTCTATATGTAAAATGGTCTTCTGAATCGATTGGTGAAGACTAGAACGTTCTATCTTTCCAATTAGTCGAGTTATGAGTGTTTTTGGTTTTAGAAAGTGGATTTTCGAAAATTTGATACGTTATTTGAAGGTGAAATAATGATTTTATTGGAAAACAGACGGTGCCAGTCGTTTTTTCGCCTCAAAAAACCCCCGGTTACTAATTTATAGCCAATTTCATGTCGCAAAATTTTTTTTGTTGTATGAAATTTTGAAGCAAGGGGTAGGTATGGAAATATTTCGCGATTTAAATTGCTGTCTCCTATCTCCCTTAGTGCTTGGAAATATCAACTCAAAATTCATATCTGTATGTAAAATGTCCCCCTGAATCGAATGGCGGAGACTAGAACGTTCTATCTCTTCAATTAGCCGAGTTATGGTCACATGAAATTTCAGAAAGTGGATTTTCGATTATTTTCACGATTTAATTTGATATCTGCTATCTTCCTTAATGCTTGGAAATATAAACTCAAAATTTAATTCTATATGTAAAATGGTCCTCTGAATCGATTGGCGAAGACTAGAACCTTCTATCTCTCCAATTAGTGGAGTTATGGTCACATGAAGTTTCAGAAAGTGGATTTTCGATTATTTCCACGATTTAATTTGCTATCTGCTATCTTTCTTTATGCTTGGAAATATTAACTCAAAATTCACTTCTATATTTAAAATGGTCTTCTGGATCGATTGGTGAAGACTAGAACGTTCTATCTCTCCAATTAGTGGAGTTATGGTCACATGAAGTTTCAGAAAGTGGATTTTCGATTATTTCCACGATTTAATTTGCTATCTGCTATCTTTCTTTATGCTTGGAAATATTAACTCAAAATTCACTTCTATATGTAAAATGGTCTTCTGAATCGATTGGTGAAGACTAGAACGTTCTATCTTTCCAATTAGTCGAGTTATGAGTGTTTTTGGTTTTAGAAAGTGGATTTTCGAAAATTTGATACGTTATTTGAAGGTGAAATAATGATTTTATTGGAAAACAGACGGTGCCAGTCGTTTTTTCGCCTCAAAAAACCCCCGGTTACTAATTTATAGCCAATTTCATGTCGCAAAATTTTTTTTGTTGTATGAAATTTTGAAGCAAGGGGTAGGTATGGAAATATTTCGCGATTTAAATTGCTGTCTCCTATCTCCCTTAGTGCTTGGAAATATCAACTCAAAATTCATATCTGTATGTAAAATGTCCCCCTGAATCGAATGGCGGAGACTAGAACGTTCTATCTCTTCAATTAGCCGAGTTATGGTCACATGAAATTTCAGAAAGTGGATTTTCGATTATTTTCACGATTTAATTTGATATCTGCTATCTTCCTTAATGCTTGGAAATATAAACTCAAAATTTAATTCTATATGTAGAATGGTCCTCTGAATCGATTGGCGAAGACTAGAACCTTCTATCTCTCCAATTAGTGGAGTTATGGTCACATGAAGTTTCAGAAAGTGGATTTTCGATTATTTTCACGATTTAATTTGCTATCTGCTATCTTTCTTTATGCTTGGAAATATTAACTCAAAATTCACTTCTATATGTAAAATGGTCTTCTGAATCGATTGGCGAAGACTAGAACGTTCTATCTCTTCAATTAGTTGAGTTATGAGTGTTTTTGGTTTTAGAAAGTGGATTTTCGAAAATTTGATACGTTATTTGAAGGTGAAATAATGATTTTATTGGAAAACAGACGGTGCCAGTCGTTTTTTCGCCTCAAAAAACCCCCGGTTACTAATTTATAGCCAATTTCATGTCGCAAAATTTTTTTTGTTGTATGAAATTTTGAAGCAAGGGGTAGGTATGGAAATATTTCGCGATTTAAATTGCTGTCTCCTATCTCCCTTAGTGCTTGGAAATATCAACTCAAAATTCATATCTGTATGTAAAATGTCCCCCTGAATCGAATGGCGGAGACTAGAACGTTCTATCTCTTCAATTAGCCGAGTTATGGTCACATGAAATTTCAGAAAGTGGATTTTCGATTATTTTCACGATTTAATTTGATATCTGCTATCTTCCTTAATGCTTGGAAATATAAACTCAAAATTTAATTCTATATGTAGAATGGTCCTCTGAATCGATTGGCGAAGACTAGAACCTTCTATCTCTCCAATTAGTGGAGTTATGGTCACATGAAGTTTCAGAAAGTGGATTTTCGATTATTTTCACGATTTAATTTGCTATCTGCTATCTTTCTTTATGCTTGGAAATATTAACTCAAAATTCACTTCTATATGTAAAATGGTCTTCTGAATCGATTGGCGAAGACTAGAACGTTCTATCTCTTCAATTAGTTGAGTTATGAGTGTTTTTGGTTTTAGAAAGTGGATTTTTGAAAATTTGATACGTTGTTTGAAGGCGAAATAATGATTTTATTGGAAAACAGATGGTGCCAGTCGTTTTTTCGCCTCAAAAAACCCCCGGTTACTAATTTATAGCCAATTTCATGTCGCAAAATTTTTTTTGTTGTATGAAATTTTGAAGCAAGGGGTAGGTATGGAAATATTTCGCGATTTAAATTGCTGTCTCCTATCTCCCTTAGTGCTTGGAAATATCAACTCAAAATTCATATCTGTATGTAAAATGTCCCCCTGAATCGAATGGCGGAGACTAGAACGTTCTATCTCTTCAATTAGCCGAGTTATGGTCACATGAAATTTCAGAAAGTGGATTTTCGATTATTTTCACGATTTAATTTGATATCTGCTATCTTCCTTAATGCTTGGAAATATAAACTCAAAATTCAATTCTATATGTAAAATGGTCCTCTGAATCGATTGGCGAAGACTAGAACCTTCTATCTCTCCAATTAGTGGAGTTATGGTCACATGAAGTTTCAGAAAGTGGATTTTCGATTATTTTCACGATTTAATTTGCTATCTGCTATCTTTCTTTATGCTTGGAAATATCAACTCAAAATTCACTTCTATATGTAAAATGGTCTTCTGAATCGATTGGCGAAGACTAGAACGTTCTATCTTTTCAATTAGTCGAGTTATGAGTGTTTTTGGTTTTAGAAAGTGGATTTTCGAAAATTTGATACGTTGTTTGAAGGCGAAATAATGATTTTATTGGAAAACAGACGGTGCCAGTCGTTTTTTCGCCTCAAAAAACCCCCGGTTACTAATTTATAGCCAATTTCATGTCGCAAAATTTTTTTTGTTGTATGAAATTTTGAAGCAAGGGGTAGGTATGGAAATATTTCGCGATTTAAATTGCTGTCTCCTATCTCCCTTAGTGCTTGGAAATATCAACTCAAAATTCATATCTGTATGTAAAATGTCCCCCTGAATCGAATGGCGGAGACTAGAACGTTCTATCTCTTCAATTAGCCGAGTTATGGTCACATGAAATTTCAGAAAGTGGATTTTCGATTATTTTCACGATTTAATTTGATATCTGCTATCTTCCTTAATGCTTGGAAATATAAACTCAAAATTTAATTCTATATGTAAAATGGTCCTCTGAATCGATTGGCGAAGACTAGAACCTTCTATCTCTCCAATTAGTGGAGTTATGGTCACATGAAGTTTCAGAAAGTGGATTTTCGATTATTTTCACGATTTAATTTGCTATCTGCTATCTTTCTTTATGCTTGAAAATATTAACTCAAAATTCACTTCTATATGTAAAATGGTCTTCTGAATCGATTGGCGAAGACTAGAACGTTCTATCTCTTCAATTAGTTGAGTTATGAGTGTTTTTGGTTTTAGAAAGTGGATTTTTGAAAATTTGATACGTTGTTTGAAGGCGAAATAATGATTTTATTGGAAAACAGACGGTGCCAGTCGTTTTTTCGCCTCAAAAAACCCCCGGTTACTAATTTATAGCCAATTTCATGTCGCAAAATTTTTTTTGTTGTATGAAATTTTGAAGCAAGGGGTAGGTATGGAAATATTTCGCGATTTAAATTGCTGTCTCCTATCTCCCTTAGTGCTTGGAAATATCAACTCAAAATTCATATCTGTATGTAAAATGTCCCCCTGAATCGAATGGCGGAGACTAGAACGTTCTATCTCTTCAATTAGCCGAGTTATGGTCACATGAAATTTCAGAAAGTGGATTTTCGATTATTTTCACGATTTAATTTGCTATCTGCTATCTTTCTTTATGCTTGGAAATATTAACTCAAAATTCACTTCTATATGTAAAATGGTCTTCTGAATCGATTGGTGAAGACTAGAACGTTCTATCTTTTCAATTAGTCGAGTTATGAGTGTTTTTGGTTTTAGAAAGTGGATTTTCGAAAATTTGATACGTTATTTGAAGGTGAAATAATGATTTTATTGGAAAACAGACGGTGCCAGTCGTTTTTTCGCCTCAAAAAACCCCCGGTTACTAATTTATAGCCAATTTCATGTCGCAAAATTTTTTTTGTTGTATGAAATTTTGAAGCAAGGGGTAGGTATGGAAATATTTCGCGATTTAAATTGCTGTCTCCTATCTCCCTTAGTGCTTGGAAATATCAACTCAAAATTCATATCTGTATGTAAAATGTCCCCCTGAATCGAATGGCGGAGACTAGAACGTTCTATCTCTTCAATTAGCCGAGTTATGGTCACATGAAATTTCAGAAAGTGGATTTTCGATTATTTTCACGATTTAATTTGATATCTGCTATCTTCCTTAATGCTTGGAAATATAAACTCAAAATTGATTTCTATATGTAAAATGGTCCTCTGAATCGATTGGCGAAGACTAGAACCTTCTATCTCTCCAATTAGTGGAGTTATGGTCACATGAAGTTTCAGAAAGTGGATTTTCGATTATTTTCACGATTTAATTTGCTATCTGCTATCTTTCTTTATGCTTGGAAATATTAACTCAAAATTCACTCCTATATTTAAAATGGTCTTCTGAATCGATTGGTGAAGACTAGAACGTTCTATCTTTTCAATTAGTCGAGTTATGAGTGTTTTTGGTTTTAGAAAGTGGATTTTCGAAAATTTGATACGTTATTTGAAGGCGAAATAATGATTTTATTGGAAAACAGACGGTGCCAGTCGTTTTTTCGCCTCAAAAAACCCCCGGTTACTAATTTATAGCCAATTTCATGTCGCAAATTTTTTTTTGTTGTATGAAATTTTGAAGCAAGGGGTAGGTATGGAAATATTTCGCGATTTAAATTGCTGTCTCCTATCTCCCTTAGTGTTCGGAAATATCAACTCAAAATTCATATCTGTATGTAAAATGTCCCCCTGAATCGAATGGCGGAAACTAGAACGTTCTATCTCTCCAATTAGCCGAGTTATGGTCACATGAAATTTCAGAAAGTGGATTTTCGATTATTTTCACGATTTAATTTGATATCTGCTATCTTCCTTAATGCTTGGAAATATAAACTCAAAATTTAATTCTATATGTAAAATGGTCCTCTGAATCGATTGGCGAAGACTAGAACCTTCTATCTCTCCAATTAGTGGAGTTATGGTCACATGAAGTTTCAGAAAGTGGATTTTCGATTATTTTCACGATTTAATTTGCTATCTGCTATCTTTCTTTATGCTTGGAAATATCAACTCAAAATTCACTTCTATATGTAAAATGGTCTTCTGAATCGATTGGCGAAGACTAGAACGTTCTATCTTTTCAATTAGTCGAGTTATGAGTGTTTTTGGTTTTAGAAAGTGGATTTTCGAAAATTTGATACGTTGTTTGAAGGCGAAATAATGATTTTATTGGAAAACAGACGGTGCCAGTCGTTTTTTCGCCTCAAAAAACCCCCGGTTACTAATTTATAGCCAATTTCATGTCGCAAAATTTTTTTTGTTGTATGAAATTTTGAAGCAAGGGGTAGGTATGGAAATATTTCGCGATTTAAATTGCTGTCTCCTATCTCCCTTAGTGCTTGGAAATATCAACTCAAAATTCATATCTGTATGTAAAATGTCCCCCTGAATCGAATGGCGGAGACTAGAACGTTCTATCTCTTCAATTAGCCGAGTTATGGTCACATGAAATTTCAGAAAGTGGATTTTCGATTATTTTCACGATTTAATTTGATATCTGCTATCTTTCTTTATGCTTGGAAATATTAACTCAAAATTCACTTCTATATTTAAAATGGTCTTCTGAATCGATTGGTGAAGACTAGAACGTTCTATCTTTTCAATTAGTCGAGTTATGGTCACATGAAGTTTCAGAAAGTGGATTTTCGATTATTTTCACGATTTAATTTGCTATCTGCTATCTTTCTTTATGCTTGAAAATATTAACTCAAAATTCACTTCTATATGTAAAATGGTCTTCTGAATCGATTGGCGAAGACTAGAACGTTCTATCTCTTCAATTAGTTGAGTTATGAGTGTTTTTGGTTTTAGAAAGTGGATTTTTGAAAATTTGATACGTTGTTTGAAGGCGAAATAATCGTTTTTTCGCCTCAAAAAACCCCCGGTTACTAATTTATAGCCAATTTCATGTCGCAAATTTTTTTTTGTTGTATGAAATTTTGAAGCAAGGGGTAGGTATGGAAATATTTCGCGATTTAAATTGCTGTCTCCTATCTCCCTTAGTGTTCGGAAATATCAACTCAAAATTCATATCTGTATGTAAAATGTCCCCCTGAATCGAATGGCGGAAACTAGAACGTTCTATCTCTTCAATTAGCCGAGTTATGGTCACATGAAATTTCAGAAAGTGGATTTTCGATTATTTTCACGATTTAATTTGATATCTGCTATCTTCCTTAATGCTTGGAAATATAAACTCAAAATTTAATTCTATATGTAAAATGGTCCTCTGAATCGATTGGCGAAGACTAGAACCTTCTATCTCTCCAATTAGTGGAGTTATGGTCACATGAAGTTTCAGAAAGTGGATTTTCGATTATTTTCACGATTTAATTTGCTATCTGCTATCTTTCTTTATGCTTGGAAATATTAACTCAAAATTCACTTCTATATGTAAAATGGTCTTCTGAATCGATTGGTGAAGACTAGAACGTTCTATCTTTCCAATTAGTCGAGTTATGAGTGTTTTTGGTTTTAGAAAGTGGATTTTCGAAAATTTGATACGTTATTTGAAGGTGAAATAATGATTTTATTGGAAAACAGACGGTGCCAGTCGTTTTTTCGCCTCAAAAAACCCCCGGTTACTAATTTATAGCCAATTTCATGTCGCAAAATTTTTTTTGTTGTATGAAATTTTGAAGCAAGGGGTAGGTATGGAAATATTTCGCGATTTAAATTGCTGTCTCCTATCTCCCTTAGTGCTTGGAAATATCAACTCAAAATTCATATCTGTATGTAAAATGTCCCCCTGAATCGAATGGCGGAGACTAGAACGTTCTATCTCTTCAATTAGCCGAGTTATGGTCACATGAAATTTCAGAAAGTGGATTTTCGATTATTTTCACGATTTAATTTGATATCTGCTATCTTCCTTAATGCTTGGAAATATAAACTCAAAATTTAATTCTATATGTAGAATGGTCCTCTGATTCGATTGGCGAGAACTAGAACCTTCTATCTCTCCAATTAGTGGAGTTATGGTCACATGAAGTTTCAGAAAGTGGATTTTCGATTATTTTCACGATTTAATTTGCTATCTGCTATCTTTCTTTATGCTTGGAAATATTAACTCAAAATTCACTTCTATATGTAAAATGGTCTTCTGAATCGATTGGCGAAGACTAGAACGTTCTATCTCTTCAATTAGTTGAGTTATGAGTGTTTTTGGTTTTAGAAAGTGGATTTTTGAAAATTTGATACGTTGTTTGAAGGCGAAATAATGATTTTATTGGAAAACAGACGGTGCCAGTCGTTTTTTCGCCTCAAAAAACCCCCGGTTACTAATTTATAGCCAATTTCATGTCGCAAAATTTTTTTTGTTGTATGAAATTTTGAAGCAAGGGGTAGGTATGGAAATATTTCGCGATTTAAATTGCTGTCTCCTATCTCCCTTAGTGCTTGGAAATATCAACTCAAAATTCATATCTGTATGTAAAATGTCCCCCTGAATCGAATGGCGGAGACTAGAACGTTCTATCTCTTCAATTAGCCGAGTTATGGTCACATGAAATTTCAGAAAGTGGATTTTCGATTATTTTCACGATTTAATTTGATATCTGCTATCTTCCTTAATGCTTGGAAATATAAACTCAAAATTTAATTCTATATGTAAAATGGTCCTCTGAATTGATTGGCGAAGACTAGAACCTTCTATCTCTCCAATTAGTGGAGTTATGGTCACATGAAGTTTCAGAAAGTGGATTTTCGATTATTTTCACGATTTAATTTGCTATCTGCTATCTTTCTTTATGCTTGGAAATATCAACTCAAAATTCACTTCTATATGTAAAATGGTCTTCTGAATCGATTGGCGAAGACTAGAACGTTCTATCTTTTCAATTAGTCGAGTTATGAGTGTTTTTGGTTTTAGAAAGTGGATTTTCGAAAATTTGATACGTTGTTTGAAGGCGAAATAATGATTTTATTGGAAAACAGACGGTGCCAGTCGTTTTTTCGCCTCAAAAAACCCCCGGTTACTAATTTATAGCCAATTTCATGTCGCAAAATTTTTTTTGTTGTATGAAATTTTGAAGCAAGGGGTAGGTATGGAAATATTTCGCGATTTAAATTGCTGTCTCCTATCTCCCTTAGTGCTTGGAAATATCAACTCAAAATTCATATCTGTATGTAAAATGTCCCCCTGAATCGAATGGCGGAGACTAGAACGTTCTATCTCTTCAATTAGCCGAGTTATGGTCACATGAAATTTCAGAAAGTGGATTTTCGATTATTTTCACGATTTAATTTGATATCAGCTATCTTCCTTAATGCTTGGAAATATAAACTCAAAATTTAATTCTATATGTAGAATGGTCCTCTGAATCGATTGGCGAAGACTAGAACCTTCTATCTCTCCAATTAGTGGAGTTATGGTCACATGAAGTTTCAGAAAGTGGATTTTCGATTATTTTCACGATTTAATTTGCTATCTGCTATCTTTCTTTATGCTTGGAAATATTAACTCAAAATTCACTTCTATATGTAAAATGGTCTTCTGAATCGATTGGCGAAGACTAGAACGTTCTATCTCTTCAATTAGTTGAGTTATGAGTGTTTTTGGTTTTAGAAAGTGGATTTTTGAAAATTTGATACGTTGTTTGAAGGCGAAATAATGATTTTATTGGAAAACAGACGGTGCCAGTCGTTTTTTCGCCTCAAAAAACCCCCGGTTACTAATTTATAGCCAATTTCATGTCGCAAAATTTTTTTTGTTGTATGAAATTTTGAAGCAAGGGGTAGGTATGGAAATATTTCGCGATTTAAATTGCTGTCTCCTATCTCCCTTAGTGCTTGGAAATATCAACTCAAAATTCATATCTGTATGTAAAATGTCCCCCTGAATCGAATGGCGGAGACTAGAACGTTCTATCTCTTCAATTAGCCGAGTTATGGTCACATGAAATTTCAGAAAGTGGATTTTCGATTATTTTCACGATTTAATTTGATATCTGCTATCTTCCTTAATGCTTGGAAATATAAACTCAAAATTTAATTCTATATGTAAAATGGTCCTCTGAATTGATTGGCGAAGACTAGAACCTTCTATCTCTCCAATTAGTGGAGTTATGGTCACATGAAGTTTCAGAAAGTGGATTTTCGATTATTTTCACGATTTAATTTGCTATCTGCTATCTTTCTTTATGCTTGGAAATATCAACTCAAAATTCACTTCTATATGTAAAATGGTCTTCTGAATCGATTGGCGAAGACTAGAACGTTCTATCTTTTCAATTAGTCGAGTTATGAGTGTTTTTGGTTTTAGAAAGTGGATTTTCGAAAATTTGATACGTTGTTTGAAGGCGAAATAATGATTTTATTGGAAAACAGACGGTGCCAGTCGTTTTTTCGCCTCAAAAAACCCCCGGTTACTAATTTATAGCCAATTTCATGTCGCAAAATTTTTTTTGTTGTATGAAATTTTGAAGCAAGGGGTAGGTATGGAAATATTTCGCGATTTAAATTGCTGTCTCCTATCTCCCTTAGTGCTTGGAAATATCAACTCAAAATTCATATCTGTATGTAAAATGTCCCCCTGAATCGAATGGCGGAGACTAGAAATATTTCGCGATTTAAATTGCTGTCTCCTATCTCCCTTAGTGTTCGGAAATATCAACTCAAAATTCATATCTGTATGTAAAATGTCCCCCTGAATCGAATGGCGGAAACTAGAACGTTCTATCTCTTCAATTAGCCGAGTTATGGTCACATGAAATTTCAGAAAGTGGATTTTCGATTATTTTCACGATTTAATTTGATATCTGCTATCTTCCTTAATGCTTGGAAATATAAACTCAAAATTTAATTCTATATGTAAAATGGTCCTCTGAATCGATTGGCGAAGACTAGAACCTTCTATCTCTCCAATTAGTGGAGTTATGGTCACATGAAATTTCAGAAAGTGGATTTTCGATTATTTTCACGATTTAATTTGATATCTGCTATCTTCCTTAATGCTTGGAAATATAAACTCAAAATTTAATTCTATATGTAAAATGGTCCTCTGAATTGATTGGCGAAGACTAGAACCTTCTATCTCTCCAATTAGTGGAGTTATGGTCACATGAAGTTTCAGAAAGTGGATTTTCGATTATTTTCACGATTTAATTTGCTATCTGCTATCTTTCTTTATGCTTGGAAATATCAACTCAAAATTCACTTCTATATGTAAAATGGTCTTCTGAATCGATTGGCGAAGACTAGAACGTTCTATCTTTTCAATTAGTCGAGTTATGAGTGTTTTTGGTTTTAGAAAGTGGATTTTCGAAAATTTGATACGTTGTTTGAAGGCGAAATAATGATTTTATTGGAAAACAGACGGTGCCAGTCGTTTTTTCGCCTCAAAAAACCCCCGGTTACTAATTTATAGCCAATTTCATGTCGCAAAATTTTTTTTGTTGTATGAAATTTTGAAGCAAGGGGTAGGTATGGAAATATTTCGCGATTTAAATTGCTGTCTCCTATCTCCCTTAGTGCTTGGAAATATCAACTCAAAATTCATATCTGTATGTAAAATGTCCCCCTGAATCGAATGGCGGAGACTAGAACGTTCTATCTCTTCAATTAGCCGAGTTATGGTCACATGAAATTTCAGAAAGTGGATTTTCGATTATTTTCACGATTTAATTTGATATCTGCTATCTTCCTTAATGCTTGGAAATATAAACTCAAAATTTAATTCTATATGTAAAATGGTCCTCTGAATTGATTGGCGAAGACTAGAACCTTCTATCTCTCCAATTAGTGGAGTTATGGTCACATGAAGTTTCAGAAAGTGGATTTTCGATTATTTTCACGATTTAATTTGCTATCTGCTATCTTTCTTTATGCTTGGAAATATCAACTCAAAATTCACTTCTATATGTAAAATGGTCTTCTGAATCGATTGGCGAAGACTAGAACGTTCTATCTTTTCAATTAGTCGAGTTATGAGTGTTTTTGGTTTTAGAAAGTGGATTTTCGAAAATTTGATACGTTATTTGAAGGCGAAATAATGATTTTATTGGAAAACAGACGGTGCCAGTCGTTTTTTCGCCTCAAAAAACCCCCGGTTACTAATTTATAGCCAATTTCATGTCGCAAAATTTTTTTTGTTGTATGAAATTTTGAAGCAAGGGGTAGGTATGGAAATATTTCGCGATTTAAATTGCTGTCTCCTATCTCCCTTAGTGCTTGGAAATATCAACTCAAAATTCATATCTGTATGTAAAATGTCCCCCTGAATCGAATGGCGGAGACTAGAACGTTCTATCTCTTCAATTAGCCGAGTTATGGTCACATGAAATTTCAGAAAGTGGATTTTCGATTATTTTCACGATTTAATTTGATATCAGCTATCTTCCTTAATGCTTGGAAATATAAACTCAAAATTTAATTCTATATGTAGAATGGTCCTCTGAATCGATTGGCGAAGACTAGAACCTTCTATCTCTCCAATTAGTGGAGTTATGGTCACATGAAGTTTCAGAAAGTGGATTTTCGATTATTTTCACGATTTAATTTGCTATCTGCTATCTTTCTTTATGCTTGGAAATATTAACTCAAAATTCACTTCTATATGTAAAATGGTCTTCTGAATCGATTGGCGAAGACTAGAACGTTCTATCTCTTCAATTAGTTGAGTTATGAGTGTTTTTGGTTTTAGAAAGTGGATTTTTGAAAATTTGATACGTTGTTTGAAGGCGAAATAATGATTTTATTGGAAAACAGACGGTGCCAGTCGTTTTTTCGCCTTAAAAAACCCCCGGTTACTAATTTATAGCCAATTTCATGTCGCAAAATTTTTTTTGTTGTATGAAATTTTGAAGCAAGGGGTAGGTATGGAAATATTTCGCGATTTAAATTGCTGTCTCCTATCTCCCTTAGTGCTTGGAAATATCAACTCAAAATTCATATCTGTATGTAAAATGTCCCCCTGAATCGAATGGCGGAGACTAGAACGTTCTATCTCTTCAATTAGCCGAGTTATGGTCACATGAAATTTCAGAAAGTGGATTTTCGATTATTTTCACGATTTAATTTGATATCAGCTATCTTCCTTAATGCTTGGAAATATAAACTCAAAATTTAATTCTATATGTAGAATGGTCCTCTGAATCGATTGGCGAAGACTAGAACCTTCTATCTCTCCAATTAGTGGAGTTATGGTCACATGAAGTTTCAGAAAGTGGATTTTCGATTATTTTCACGATTTAATTTGCTATCTGCTATCTTTCTTTATGCTTGGAAATATTAACTCAAAATTCACTTCTATATGTAAAATGGTCTTCTGAATCGATTGGCGAAGACTAGAACGTTCTATCTCTTCAATTAGTTGAGTTATGAGTGTTTTTGGTTTTAGAAAGTGGATTTTTGAAAATTTGATACGTTGTTTGAAGGCGAAATAATGATTTTATTGGAAAACAGACGGTGCCAGTCGTTTTTTCGCCTTAAAAAACCCCCGGTTACTAATTTATAGCCAATTTCATGTCGCAAAATTTTTTTTGTTGTATGAAATTTTGAAGCAAGGGGTAGGTATGGAAATATTTCGCGATTTAAATTGCTGTCTCCTATCTCCCTTAGTGCTTGGAAATATCAACTCAAAATTCATATCTGTATGTAAAATGTCCCCCTGAATCGAATGGCGGAGACTAGAACGTTCTATCTCTTCAATTAGCCGAGTTATGGTCACATGAAATTTCAGAAAGTGGATTTTCGATTATTTTCACGATTTAATTTGATATCTGCTATCTTCCTTAATGCTTGGAAATATAAACTCAAAATTTAATTCTATATGTAAAATGGTCCTCTGAATCGATTGGCGAAGACTAGAACCTTCTATCTCTCCAATTAGTGGAGTTATGGTCACATGAAGTTTCAGAAAGTGGATTTTCGATTATTTTCACGATTTAATTTGCTATCTGCTATCTTTCTTTATGCTTGGAAATATCAACTCAAAATTCACTTCTATATGTAAAATGGTCTTCTGAATCGATTGGCAAAGACTAGAACGTTCTATCTTTTCAATTAGTCGAGTTATGAGTGTTTTTGGTTTTAGAAAGTGGATTTTCGAAAATTTGATACGTTGTTTGAAGGCGAAATAATGATTTTATTGGAAAACAGACGGTGCCAGTCGTTTTTTCGCCTCAAAAAACCCCCGGTTACTAATTTATAGCCAATTTCATGTCGCAAAATTTTTTTTGTTGTATGAAATTTTGAAGCAAGGGGTAGGTATGGAAATATTTCGCGATTTAAATTGCTGTCTCCTATCTCCCTTAGTGCTTGGAAATATCAACTCAAAATTCATATCTGTATGTAAAATGTCCCCCTGAATCGAATGGCGGAGACTAGAACGTTCTATCTCTTCAATTAGCCGAGTTATGGTCACATGAAATTTCAGAAAGTGGATTTTCGATTATTTTCACGATTTAATTTGATATCTGCTATCTTCCTTAATGCTTGGAAATATAAACTCAAAATGTAATTCTATATGTAAAATGGTCCTCTGAATCGATTGGCGAAGACTAGAACCTTCTATCTCTCCAATTAGTGGAGTTATGGTCACATGAAGTTTCAGAAAGTGGATTTTCGATTATTTTCACGATTTAATTTGCTATCTGCTATCTTTCTTTATGCTTGGAAATATCAACTCAAAATTCACTTCTATATGTAAAATGGTCTTCTGAATCGATTGGCAAAGACTAGAACGTTCTATCTTTTCAATTAGTCGAGTTATGAGTGTTTTTGGTTTTAGAAAGTGGATTTTCGAAAATTTGATACGTTGTTTGAAGGCGAAATAATGATTTTATTGGAAAACAGACGGTGCCAGTCGTTTTTTCGCCTCAAAAAACCCCCGGTTACTAATTTATAGCCAATTTCATGTCGCAAAATTTTTTTTGTTGTATGAAATTTTGAAGCAAGGGGTAGGTATGGAAATATTTCGCGATTTAAATTGCTGTCTCCTATCTCCCTTAGTGCTTGGAAATATCAACTCAAAATTCATATCTGTATGTAATATGTCCCCCTGAATCGAATGGCGGAGACTAGAACGTTCTATCTCTTCAATTAGTCGAGTTATGGTCACATGAAATTTCAGAAAGTGGATTTTCGATTATTTTCACGATTTAATTTGCTATCTGCTATCTTTCTTTATGCTTGGAAATATTAACTCAAAATTCACTTCTATATGTAAAATGGTCTTCTGAATCGATTGGTGAAGACTAGAACGTTCTATCTTTTCAATTAGTCGAGTTATGAGTGTTTTTGGTTTTAGAAAGTGGATTTTCGAAAATTTGATACGTTATTTGAAGGTGAAATAATGATTTTATTGGAAAACAGACGGTGCCAGTCGTTTTTTCGCCTCAAAAAACCCCCGGTTACTAATTTATAGCCAATTTCATGTCGCAAAATTTTTTTTGTTGTATGAAATTTTGAAGCAAGGGGTAGGTATGGAAATATTTCGCGATTTAAATTGCTGTCTCCTATCTCCCTTAGTGCTTGGAAATATCAACTCAAAATTCATATCTGTATGTAAAATGTCCCCCTGAATCGAATGGCGGAGACTAGAACGTTCTATCTCTTCAATTAGCCGAGTTATGGTCACATGAAATTTCAGAAAGTGGATTTTCGATTATTTTCACTATTTAATTTGATATCTGCTATCTTCCTTAATGCTTGGAAATATAAACTCAAAATTTAATTCTATATGTAAAATGGTCCTCTGAATCGATTGGCGAAGACTAGAACCTTCTATCTCTCCAATTAGTGGAGTTATGGTCACATGAAGTTTCAGAAAGTGGATTTTCGATTATTTTCACGATTTAATTTGCTATCTGCTATCTTTCTTTATGCTTGGAAATATTAACTCAAAATTCACTTCTATATGTAAAATGGTCTTCTGAATCGATTGGTGAAGACTAGAACGTTCTATCTTTCCAATTAGTCGAGTTATGAGTGTTTTTGGTTTTAGAAAGTGGATTTTCGAAAATTTGATACGTTATTTGAAGGTGAAATAATGATTTTATTGGAAAACAGACGGTGCCAGTCGTTTTTTCGCCTCAAAAAACCCCCGGTTACTAATTTATAGCCAATTTCATGTCGCAAAATTTTTTTTGTTGTATGAAATTTTGAAGCAAGGGGTAGGTATGGAAATATTTCGCGATTTAAATTGCTGTCTCCTATCTCCCTTAGTGCTTGGAAATATCAACTCAAAATTCATATCTGTATGTAAAATGTCCCCCTGAATCGAATGGCGGAGACTAGAACGTTCTATCTCTTCAATTAGCCGAGTTATGGTCACATGAAATTTCAGAAAGTGGATTTTCG
This sequence comes from Lochmaea capreae, assembly GCA_949126875.1. Lineage (NCBI taxonomy): Eukaryota > Metazoa > Arthropoda > Insecta > Coleoptera > Chrysomelidae > Lochmaea > Lochmaea capreae. Next base: position 26,836,648 of record OX421404.1, read on the forward strand.
ATTATTTTCACGATTTAATTTGATATCTGCTATCTTCCTTAATGCTTGGAAATATAAACTCAAAATTTAATTCTATATGTAAAATGGTCCTCTGAATCGATTGGCGAAGACTAGAACCTTCTATCTCTCCAATTAGTGGAGTTATGGTCACATGAAGTTTCAGAAAGTGGATTTTCGATTATTTTCACGATTTAATTTGCTATCTGCTATCTTTCTTTATGCTTGGAAATATTAACTCAAAATTCACTTCTATATGTAAAATGGTCTTCTGAATCGATTGGTGGAGACTAGAACGTTCTATCTTTCCAATTAGTCGAGTTATGAGTGTTTTTGGTTTTAGAAAGTGGATTTTCGAAAATTTGATACGTTATTTGAAGGTGAAATAATGATTTTATTGGAAAACAGACGGTGCCAGTCGTTTTTTCGCCTCAAAAAAACCCGGTTACTAATTTATAGCCAATTTCATGTCGCAAAATTTTTTTTGTTGTATGAAATTTTGAAGCAAGGGATGGAAATATTTCGCGATTTAAATTGCTGTCTCCTATCTCCCTTAGTGCTTGGAAATATCAACTCAAAATTCATATCTGTATGTAAAATGTCCCCCTGAATCGAATGGCGGAGACTAGAACGTTCTATCTCTTCAATTAGCCGAGTTATGGTCACATGAAATTTCAGAAAGTGGATTTTCGATTATTTTCACGATTTAATTTGATATCTGCTATCTTCCTTAATGCTTGGAAATATAAACTCAAAATTTAATTCTATATGTAAAATGGTCCTCTGAATCGATTGGCGAAGACTAGAACCTTCTATCTCTCCAATTAGTGGAGTTATGGTCACATGAAGTTTCAGAAAGTGGATTTTCGATTATTTTCACGATTTAATTTGCTATCTGCTATCTTTCTTTATGCTTGGAAATATCAACTCAAAATTCACTTCTATATGTAAAATGGTCTTCTGAATCGATTGGCGAAGACTAGAACGTTCTATCTTTTCAATTAGTCGAGTTATGAGTGTTTTTGGTTTTAGAAAGTGGATTTTCGAAAATTTGATACGTTGTTTGAAGGCGAAATAATGATTTTATTGGAAAACAGACGGTGCCAGTCGTTTTTTCGCCTCAAAAAACCCCCGGCTACTAATTTATAGCCAATTTCATGTCGCAAAATTTTTTTTGTTGTATGAAATTTTGAAGCAAGGGGTAGGTATGGAAATATTTCGCGATTTAAATTGCTGTCTCCTATCTCCCTTAGTGCTTGGAAATATCAACTCAAAATTCATATCTGTATGTAAAATGTCCCCCTGAATCGAATGGCGGAGACTAGAACGTTCTATCTCTTCAATTAGTCGAGTTATGGTCACATGAAATTTCAGAAAGTGGATTTTCGATTATTTTCACGATTTAATTTGCTATCTGCTATCTTTCTTTATGCTTGGAAATATTAACTCAAAATTCACTTCTATATGTAAAATGGTCTTCTGAATCGATTGGTGAAGACTAGAACGTTCTATCTTTTCAATTAGTCGAGTTATGGTCACATGAAGTTTCAGAAAGTGGATTTTCGATTATTTTCACGATTTAATTTGCTATCTGCTATCTTTCTTTATGCTTGGAAATATTAACTCAAAATTCACTTCTATATGTAAAATGGTCTTCTGAATCGATTGGCGAAGACTAGAACGTTCTATCTCTTCAATTAGTTGAGTTATGAGTGTTTTTGGTTTTAGAAAGTGGATTTTTGAAAATTTGATACGTTGTTTGAAGGCGAAATAATGATTTTATTGGAAAACAGACGGTGCCAGTCGTTTTTTCGCCTCAAAAAACCCCCGGTTACTAATTTATAGCCAATTTCATGTCGCAAAATTTTTTTTGTTGTATGAAATTTTGAAGCAAGGGGTAGGTATGGAAATATTTCGCGATTTAAATTGCTGTCTCCTATCTCCCTTAGTGCTTGGAAATATCAACTCAAAATTCATATCTGTATGTAAAATGTCCCCCTGAATCGAATGGCGGAGACTAGAACGTTCTATCTCTTCAATTAGCCGAGTTATGGTCACATGAAATTTTAGAAAGTGGATTTTCGATTATTTTCACGATTTAATTTGATATCTGCTATCTTCCTTAATGCTTGGAAATATAAACTCAAAATTTAATTCTATATGTAAAATGGTCCTCTGAATCGATTGGCGAAGACTAGAACCTTCTATCTCTCCAATTAGTGGAGTTATGGTCACATGAAGTTTCAGAAAGTGGATTTTCGATTATTTTCACGATTTAATTTGCTATCTGCTATCTTTCTTTATGCTTGGAAATATTAACTCAAAATTCACTTCTGTATTTAAAATGGTCTTCTGAATCGATTGGTGAAGACTAGAACGTTCTATCTTTTCAATTAGTCGAGTTATGAGTGTTTTTGGTTTTAGAAAGTGGATTTTCGAAAATTTGATACGTTATTTGAAGGCGAAATAATGATTTTATTGGAAAACAGACGGTGCCAGTCGTTTTTTCGCCTCAAAAAACCCCCCGTTACTAATTTATAGCCAATTTCATGTCGCAAAATTTTTTTTGTTGTATGAAATTTTGAAGCAAGGGGTAGGTATGGAAATATTTCGCGATTTAAATTGCTGTCTCCTATCTCCCTTAGTGCTTGGAAATATCAACTCAAAATTCATATCTGTATGTAAAATGTCCCCCTGAATCGAATGGCGGAGACTAGAACGTTCTATCTCTTCAATTAGCCGAGTTATGGTCACATGAAATTTCAGAAAGTGGATTTTCGATTATTTTCACGATTTAATTTGATATCTGCTATCTTCCTTAATGCTTGGAAATATAAACTCAAAATTTAATTCTATATGTAAAATGGTCCTCTGAATCGATTGGCGAAGACTAGAACCTTCTATCTCTCCAATTAGTGGAGTTATGGTCACATGAAGTTTCAGAAAGTGGATTTTCGATTATTTTCACGATTTAATTTGCTATCTGCTATCTTTCTTTATGCTTGGAAATATTAACTCAAAATTCACTTCTATATGTAAAATGGTCTTCTGAATCGATTGGTGGAGACTAGAACGTTCTATCTTTCCAATTAGTCGAGTTATGAGTGTTTTTGGTTTTAGAAAGTGGATTTTCGAAAATTTGATACGTTATTTGAAGGTGAAATAATGATTTTATTGGAAAACAGACGGTGCCAGTCGTTTTTTCGCCTCAAAAAAACCCGGTTACTAATTTATAGCCAATTTCATGTCGCAAAATTTTTTTTGTTGTATGAAATTTTGAAGCAAGGGATGGAAATATTTCGCGATTTAAATTGCTGTCTCCTATCTCCCTTAGTGCTTGGAAATATCAACTCAAAATTCATATCTGTATGTAAAATGTCCCCCTGAATCGAATGGCGGAGACTAGAACGTTCTATCTCTTCAATTAGCCGAGTTATGGTCACATGAAATTTTAGAAAGTGGATTTTCGATTATTTTCACGATTTAATTTGATATCTGCTATCTTCCTTAATGCTTGGAAATATAAACTCAAAATTTAATTCTATATGTAAAATGGTCCTCTGAATCGATTGGCGAAGACTAGAACCTTCTATCTCTCCAATTAGTGGAGTTATGGTCACATGAAGTTTCAGAAAGTGGATTTTCGATTATTTTCACGATTTAATTTGCTATCTGCTATCTTTCTTTATGCTTGGAAATATTAACTCAAAATTCACTTCTGTATTTAAAATGGTCTTCTGAATCGATTGGTGAAGACTAGAACGTTCTATCTTTTCAATTAGTCGAGTTATGAGTGTTTTTGGTTTTAGAAAGTGGATTTTCGAAAATTTGATACGTTATTTGAAGGCGAAATAATGATTTTATTGGAAAACAGACGGTGCCAGTCGTTTTTTCGCCTCAAAAAACCCCCCGTTACTAATTTATAGCCAATTTCATGTCGCAAAATTTTTTTTGTTGTATGAAATTTTGAAGCAAGGGGTAGGTATGGAAATATTTCGCGATTTAAATTGCTGTCTCCTATCTCCCTTAGTGCTTGGAAATATCAACTCAAAATTCATATCTGTATGTAAAATGTCCCCCTGAATCGAATGGCGGAGACTAGAACGTTCTATCTCTTCAATTAGCCGAGTTATGGTCACATGAAATTTCAGAAAGTGGATTTTCGATTATTTTCACTATTTAATTTGATATCTGCTATCTTCCTTAATGCTTGGAAATATAAACTCAAAATTTAATTCTATATGTAAAATGGTCCTCTGAATCGATTGGCGAAGACTAGAACCTTCTATCTCTCCAATTAGTGGAGTTATGGTCACATGAAGTTTCAGAAAGTGGATTTTCGATTATTTTCACGATTTAATTTGCTATCTGCTATCTTTCTTTATGCTTGGAAATATTAACTCAAAATTCACTTCTATATGTAAAATGGTCTTCTGAATCGATTGGTGAAGACTAGAACGTTCTATCTTTCCAATTAGTCGAGTTATGAGTGTTTTTGGTTTTAGAAAGTGGATTTTCGAAAATTTGATACGTTATTTGAAGGTGAAATAATGATTTTATTGGAAAACAGACGGTGCCAGTCGTTTTTTCGCCTCAAAAAACCCCCGGTTACTAATTTATAGCCAATTTCATGTCGCAAAATTTTTTTTGTTGTATGAAATTTTGAAGCAAGGGGTAGGTATGGAAATATTTCGCGATTTAAATTGCTGTCTCCTATCTCCCTTAGTGCTTGGAAATATCAACTCAAAATTCATATCTGTATGTAAAATGTCCCCCTGAATCGAATGGCGGAGACTAGAACGTTCTATCTCTTCAATTAGCCGAGTTATGGTCACATGAAATTTTAGAAAGTGGATTTTCGATTATTTTCACGATTTAATTTGATATCTGCTATCTTCCTTAATGCTTGGAAATATAAACTCAAAATTTAATTCTATATGTAAAATGGTCCTCTGAATCGATTGGCGAAGACTAGAACCTTCTATCTCTCCAATTAGTGGAGTTATGGTCACATGAAGTTTCAGAAAGTGGATTTTCGATTATTTTCACGATTTAATTTGCTATCTGCTATCTTTCTTTATGCTTGGAAATATTAACTCAAAATTCACTTCTGTATTTAAAATGGTCTTCTGAATCGATTGGTGAAGACTAGAACGTTCTATCTTTTCAATTAGTCGAGTTATGAGTGTTTTTGGTTTTAGAAAGTGGATTTTCGAAAATTTGATACGTTATTTGAAGGCGAAATAATGATTTTATTGGAAAACAGACGGTGCCAGTCGTTTTTTCGCCTCAAAAAACCCCCCGTTACTAATTTATAGCCAATTTCATGTCGCAAAATTTTTTTTGTTGTATGAAATTTTGAAGCAAGGGGTAGGTATGGAAATATTTCGCGATTTAAATTGCTGTCTCCTATCTCCCTTAGTGCTTGGAAATATCAACTCAAAATTCATATCTGTATGTAAAATGTCCCCCTGAATCGAATGGCGGAGACTAGAACGTTCTATCTCTTCAATTAGCCGAGTTATGGTCACATGAAATTTCAGAAAGTGGATTTTCGATTATTTTCACTATTTAATTTGATATCTGCTATCTTCCTTAATGCTTGGAAATATAAACTCAAAATTTAATTCTATATGTAAAATGGTCCTCTGAATCGATTGGCGAAGACTAGAACCTTCTATCTCTCCAATTAGTGGAGTTATGGTCACATGAAGTTTCAGAAAGTGGATTTTCGATTATTTTCACGATTTAATTTGCTATCTGCTATCTTTCTTTATGCTTGGAAATATTAACTCAAAATTCACTTCTATATGTAAAATGGTCTTCTGAATCGATTGGTGAAGACTAGAACGTTCTATCTTTCCAATTAGTCGAGTTATGAGTGTTTTTGGTTTTAGAAAGTGGATTTTCGAAAATTTGATACGTTATTTGAAGGTGAAATAATGATTTTATTGGAAAACAGACGGTGCCAGTCGTTTTTTCGCCTCAAAAAACCCCCGGTTACTAATTTATAGCCAATTTCATGTCGCAAAATTTTTTTTGTTGTATGAAATTTTGAAGCAAGGGGTAGGTATGGAAATATTTCGCGATTTAAATTGCTGTCTCCTATCTCCCTTAGTGCTTGGAAATATCAACTCAAAATTCATATCTGTATGTAAAATGTCCCCCTGAATCGAATGGCGGAGACTAGAACGTTCTATCTCTTCAATTAGTCGAGTTATGGTCACATGAAATTTCAGAAAGTGGATTTTCGATTATTTTCACGATTTAATTTGCTATCTGCTATCTTTCTTTATGCTTGGAAATATTAACTCAAAATTCACTTCTATATGTAAAATGGTCTTCTGAATCGATTGGTGAAGACTAGAACGTTCTATCTTTTCAATTAGTCGAGTTATGGTCACATGAAGTTTCAGAAAGTGGATTTTCGATTATTTTCACGATTTAATTTGCTATCTGCTATCTTTCTTTATGCTTGGAAATATTAACTCAAAATTCACTTCTATATGTAAAATGGTCTTCTGAATCGATTGGCGAAGACTAGAACGTTCTATCTCTTCAATTAGTTGAGTTATGAGTGTTTTTGGTTTTAGAAAGTGGATTTTTGAAAATTTGATACGTTGTTTGAAGGCGAAATAATGATTTTATTGGAAAACAGACGGTGCCAGTCGTTTTTTCGCCTCAAAAAACCCCCGGTTACTAATTTATAGCCAATTTCATGTCGCAAAATTTTTTTTGTTGTATGAAATTTTGAAGCAAGGGGTAGGTATGGAAATATTTCGCGATTTAAATTGCTGTCTCCTATCTCCCTTAGTGCTTGGAAATATCAACTCAAAATTCATATCTGTATGTAAAATGTCCCCCTGAATCGAATGGCGGAGACTAGAACGTTCTATCTCTTCAATTAGCCGAGTTATGGTCACATGAAATTTTAGAAAGTGGATTTTCGATTATTTTCACGATTTAATTTGATATCTGCTATCTTCCTTAATGCTTGGAAATATAAACTCAAAATTTAATTCTATATGTAAAATGGTCCTCTGAATCGATTGGCGAAGACTAGAACCTTCTATCTCTCCAATTAGTGGAGTTATGGTCACATGAAGTTTCAGAAAGTGGATTTTCGATTATTTTCACGATTTAATTTGCTATCTGCTATCTTTCTTTATGCTTGGAAATATTAACTCAAAATTCACTTCTGTATTTAAAATGGTCTTCTGAATCGATTGGTGAAGACTAGAACGTTCTATCTTTTCAATTAGTCGAGTTATGAGTGTTTTTGGTTTTAGAAAGTGGATTTTCGAAAATTTGATACGTTATTTGAAGGCGAAATAATGATTTTATTGGAAAACAGACGGTGCCAGTCGTTTTTTCGCCTCAAAAAACCCCCCGTTACTAATTTATAGCCAATTTCATGTCGCAAAATTTTTTTTGTTGTATGAAATTTTGAAGCAAGGGGTAGGTATGGAAATATTTCGCGATTTAAATTGCTGTCTCCTATCTCCCTTAGTGCTTGGAAATATCAACTCAAAATTCATATCTGTATGTAAAATGTCCCCCTGAATCGAATGGCGGAGACTAGAACGTTCTATCTCTTCAATTAGCCGAGTTATGGTCACATGAAATTTCAGAAAGTGGATTTTCGATTATTTTCACTATTTAATTTGATATCTGCTATCTTCCTTAATGCTTGGAAATATAAACTCAAAATTTAATTCTATATGTAAAATGGTCCTCTGAATCGATTGGCGAAGACTAGAACCTTCTATCTCTCCAATTAGTGGAGTTATGGTCACATGAAGTTTCAGAAAGTGGATTTTCGATTATTTTCACGATTTAATTTGCTATCTGCTATCTTTCTTTATGCTTGGAAATATTAACTCAAAATTCACTTCTATATGTAAAATGGTCTTCTGAATCGATTGGTGAAGACTAGAACGTTCTATCTTTCCAATTAGTCGAGTTATGAGTGTTTTTGGTTTTAGAAAGTGGATTTTCGAAAATTTGATACGTTATTTGAAGGTGAAATAATGATTTTATTGGAAAACAGACGGTGCCAGTCGTTTTTTCGCCTCAAAAAACCCCCGGTTACTAATTTATAGCCAATTTCATGTCGCAAAATTTTTTTTGTTGTATGAAATTTTGAAGCAAGGGGTAGGTATGGAAATATTTCGCGATTTAAATTGCTGTCTCCTATCTCCCTTAGTGCTTGGAAATATCAACTCAAAATTCATATCTGTATGTAAAATGTCCCCCTGAATCGAATGGCGGAGACTAGAACGTTCTATCTCTTCAATTAGCCGAGTTATGGTCACATGAAATTTCAGAAAGTGGATTTTCGATTATTTTCACGATTTAATTTGATATCTGCTATCTTCCTTAATGCTTGGAAATATAAACTCAAAATTTAATTCTATATGTAAAATGGTCCTCTGAATCGATTGGCGAAGACTAGAACCTTCTATCTCTCCAATTAGTGGAGTTATGGTCACATGAAGTTTCAGAAAGTGGATTTTCGATTATTTTCACGATTTAATTTGCTATCTGCTATCTTTCTTTATGCTTGGAAATATTAACTCAAAATTCACTTCTATATGTAAAATGGTCTTCTGAATCGATTGGTGGAGACTAGAACGTTCTATCTTTCCAATTAGTCGAGTTATGAGTGTTTTTGGTTTTAGAAAGTGGATTTTCGAAAATTTGATACGTTATTTGAAGGTGAAATAATGATTTTATTGGAAAACAGACGGTGCCAGTCGTTTTTTCGCCTCAAAAAAACCCGGTTACTAATTTATAGCCAATTTCATGTCGCAAAATTTTTTTTGTTGTATGAAATTTTGAAGCAAGGGATGGAAATATTTCGCGATTTAAATTGCTGTCTCCTATCTCCCTTAGTGCTTGGAAATATCAACTCAAAATTCATATCTGTATGTAAAATGTCCCCCTGAATCGAATGGCGGAGACTAGAACGTTCTATCTCTTCAATTAGCCGAGTTATGGTCACATGAAATTTCAGAAAGTGGATTTTCGATTATTTTCACGATTTAATTTGATATCTGCTATCTTCCTTAATGCTTGGAAATATAAACTCAAAATTTAATTCTATATGTAAAATGGTCCTCTGAATCGATTGGCGAAGACTAGAACCTTCTATCTCTCCAATTAGTGGAGTTATGGTCACATGAAGTTTCAGAAAGTGGATTTTCGATTATTTTCACGATTTAATTTGCTATCTGCTATCTTTCTTTATGCTTGGAAATATCAACTCAAAATTCACTTCTATATGTAAAATGGTCTTCTGAATCGATTGGCGAAGACTAGAACGTTCTATCTTTTCAATTAGTCGAGTTATGAGTGTTTTTGGTTTTAGAAAGTGGATTTTCGAAAATTTGATACGTTGTTTGAAGGCGAAATAATGATTTTATTGGAAAACAGACGGTGCCAGTCGTTTTTTCGCCTCAAAAAACCCCCGGCTACTAATTTATAGCCAATTTCATGTCGCAAAATTTTTTTTGTTGTATGAAATTTTGAAGCAAGGGGTAGGTATGGAAATATTTCGCGATTTAAATTGCTGTCTCCTATCTCCCTTAGTGCTTGGAAATATCAACTCAAAATTCATATCTGTATGTAAAATGTCCCCCTGAATCGAATGGCGGAGACTAGAACGTTCTATCTCTTCAATTAGTCGAGTTATGGTCACATGAAATTTCAGAAAGTGGATTTTCGATTATTTTCACGATTTAATTTGCTATCTGCTATCTTTCTTTATGCTTGGAAATATTAACTCAAAATTCACTTCTATATGTAAAATGGTCTTCTGAATCGATTGGTGAAGACTAGAACGTTCTATCTTTTCAATTAGTCGAGTTATGGTCACATGAAGTTTCAGAAAGTGGATTTTCGATTATTTTCACGATTTAATTTGCTATCTGCTATCTTTCTTTATGCTTGGAAATATTAACTCAAAATTCACTTCTATATGTAAAATGGTCTTCTGAATCGATTGGCGAAGACTAGAACGTTCTATCTCTTCAATTAGTTGAGTTATGAGTGTTTTTGGTTTTAGAAAGTGGATTTTTGAAAATTTGATACGTTGTTTGAAGGCGAAATAATGATTTTATTGGAAAACAGACGGTGCCAGTCGTTTTTTCGCCTCAAAAAACCCCCGGTTACTAATTTATAGCCAATTTCATGTCGCAAAATTTTTTTTGTTGTATGAAATTTTGAAGCAAGGGGTAGGTATGGAAATATTTCGCGATTTAAATTGCTGTCTCCTATCTCCCTTAGTGCTTGGAAATATCAACTCAAAATTCATATCTGTATGTAAAATGTCCCCCTGAATCGAATGGCGGAGACTAGAACGTTCTATCTCTTCAATTAGCCGAGTTATGGTCACATGAAATTTTAGAAAGTGGATTTTCGATTATTTTCACGATTTAATTTGATATCTGCTATCTTCCTTAATGCTTGGAAATATAAACTCAAAATTTAATTCTATATGTAAAATGGTCCTCTGAATCGATTGGCGAAGACTAGAACCTTCTATCTCTCCAATTAGTGGAGTTATGGTCACATGAAGTTTCAGAAAGTGGATTTTCGATTATTTTCACGATTTAATTTGCTATCTGCTATCTTTCTTTATGCTTGGAAATATTAACTCAAAATTCACTTCTGTATTTAAAATGGTCTTCTGAATCGATTGGTGAAGACTAGAACGTTCTATCTTTTCAATTAGTCGAGTTATGAGTGTTTTTGGTTTTAGAAAGTGGATTTTCGAAAATTTGATACGTTATTTGAAGGCGAAATAATGATTTTATTGGAAAACAGACGGTGCCAGTCGTTTTTTCGCCTCAAAAAACCCCCCGTTACTAATTTATAGCCAATTTCATGTCGCAAAATTTTTTTTGTTGTATGAAATTTTGAAGCAAGGGGTAGGTATGGAAATATTTCGCGATTTAAATTGCTGTCTCCTATCTCCCTTAGTGCTTGGAAATATCAACTCAAAATTCATATCTGTATGTAAAATGTCCCCCTGAATCGAATGGCGGAGACTAGAACGTTCTATCTCTTCAATTAGCCGAGTTATGGTCACATGAAATTTCAGAAAGTGGATTTTCGATTATTTTCACGATTTAATTTGATATCTGCTATCTTCCTTAATGCTTGGAAATATAAACTCAAAATTTAATTCTATATGTAAAATGGTCCTCTGAATCGATTGGCGAAGACTAGAACCTTCTATCTCTCCAATTAGTGGAGTTATGGTCACATGAAGTTTCAGAAAGTGGATTTTCGATTATTTTCACGATTTAATTTGCTATCTGCTATCTTTCTTTATGCTTGGAAATATCAACTCAAAATTCACTTCTATATGTAAAATGGTCTTCTGAATCGATTGGCGAAGACTAGAACGTTCTATCTTTTCAATTAGTCGAGTTATGAGTGTTTTTGGTTTTAGAAAGTGGATTTTCGAAAATTTGATACGTTGTTTGAAGGCGAAATAATGATTTTATTGGAAAACAGACGGTGCCAGTCGTTTTTTCGCCTCAAAAAACCCCCGGCTACTAATTTATAGCCAATTTCATGTCGCAAAATTTTTTTTGTTGTATGAAATTTTGAAGCAAGGGGTAGGTATGGAAATATTTCGCGATTTAAATTGCTGTCTCCTATCTCCCTTAGTGCTTGGAAATATCAACTCAAAATTCATATCTGTATGTAAAATGTCCCCCTGAATCGAATGGCGGAGACTAGAACGTTCTATCTCTTCAATTAGCCGAGTTATGGTCACATGAAATTTCAGAAAGTGGATTTTCGATTATTTTCACGATTTAATTTGATATCTGCTATCTTCCTTAATGCTTGGAAATATAAACTCAAAATTTAATTCTATATGTAAAATGGTCCTCTGAATCGATTGGCGAAGACTAGAACCTTCTATCTCTCCAATTAGTGGAGTTATGGTCACATGAAGTTTCAGAAAGTGGATTTTCGATTATTTTCACGATTTAATTTGCTATCTGCTATCTTTCTTTATGCTTGGAAATATTAACTCAAAATTCACTTCTATATGTAAAATGGTCTTCTGAATCGATTGGTGAAGACTAGAACGTTCTATCTTTCCAATTAGTCGAGTTATGAGTGTTTTTGGTTTTAGAAAGTGGATTTTCGAAAATTTGATACGTTATTTGAAGGTGAAATAATGATTTTATTGGAAAACAGACGGTGCCAGTCGTTTTTTCGCCTCAAAAAACCCCCGGTTACTAATTTATAGCCAATTTCATGTCGCAAAATTTTTTTTGTTGTATGAAATTTTGAAGCAAGGGGTAGGTATGGAAATATTTCGCGATTTAAATTGCTGTCTCCTATCTCCCTTAGTGCTTGGAAATATCAACTCAAAATTCATATCTGTATGTAAAATGTCCCCCTGAATCGAATGGCGGAGACTAGAACGTTCTATCTCTTCAATTAGCCGAGTTATGGTCACATGAACTTTCAGAAAGTGGATTTTCGATTATTTTCACGATTTAATTTGATATCTGCTATCTTCCTTAATGCTTGGAAATATAAACTCAAAATTTAATTCTATATGTAAAATGGTCCTCTGAAGCGATTGGCGAAGACTAGAACCTTCTATCTCTCCAATTAGTGGAGTTATGGTCACATGAAGTTTCAGAAAGTGGATTTTCGATTATTTTCACGATTTAATTTGCTATCTGCTATCTTTCTTTATGCTTGGAAATATCAACTCAAAATTCACTTCTATATGTAAAATGGTCTTCTGAATCGATTGGCGAAGACTAGAACGTTCTATCTTTTCAATTAGTCGAGTTATGAGTGTTTTTGGTTTTAGAAAGTGGATTTTCGAAAATTTGATACGTTGTTTGAAGGCGAAATAATGATTTTATTGGAAAACAGACGGTGCCAGTCGTTTTTTCGCCTCAAAAAACCCCCGGCTACTAATTTATAGCCAATTTCATGTCGCAAAATTTTTTTTGTTGTATGAAATTTTGAAGCAAGGGGTAGGTATGGAAATATTTCGCGATTTAAATTGCTGTCTCCTATCTCCCTTAGTGCTTGGAAATATCAACTCAAAATTCATATCTGTATGTAAAATGTCCCCCTGAATCGAATGGCGGAGACTAGAACGTTCTATCTCTTCAATTAGCCGAGTTATGGTCACATGAAATTTCAGAAAGTGGATTTTCGATTATTTTCACGATTTAATTTGATATCTGCTATCTTCCTTAATGCTTGGAAATATAAACTCAAAATTTAATTCTATATGTAGAATGGTCCTCTGAATCGATTGGCGAAGACTAGAACCTTCTATCTCTCCAATTAGTGGAGTTATGGTCACATGAAGTTTCAGAAAGTGCATTTTCGATTATTTTCACGATTTAATTTGCTATCTGCTATCTTTCTTTATGCTTGGAAATATTAACTCAAAATTCACTTCTATATGTAAAATGGTCTTCTGAATCGATTGGCGAAGACTAGAACGTTCTATCTCTTCAATTAGTTGAGTTATGAGTGTTTTTGGTTTTAGAAAGTGGATTTTTGAAAATTTGATACGTTGTTTGAAGGCGAAATAATGATTTTATTGGAAAACAGACGGTGCCAGTCGTTTTTTCGCTTCAAAAAACCCCCGGTTACTAATTTATAGCCAATTTCATGTCGCAAAATTTTTTTTGTTGTATGAAATTTTGAAGCAAGGGGTAGGTATGGAAATATTTCGCGATTTAAATTGCTGTCTCCTATCTCCCTTAGTGCTTGGAAATATCAACTCAAAATTCATATCTGTATGTAAAATGTCCCCCTGAATCGAATGGCGGAGACTAGAACGTTCTATCTCTTCAATTAGCCGAGTTATGGTCACATGAAATTTCAGAAAGTGGATTTTCGATTATTTTCACGATTTAATTTGATATCTGCTATCTTCCTTAATGCTTGGAAATATAAACTCAAAATTTAATTCTATATGTAAAATGGTCCTCTGAATCGATTGGCGAAGACTAGAACCTTCTATCTCTCCAATTAGTGGAGTTATGGTCACATGAAGTTTCAGAAAGTGGATTTTCGATTATTTTCACGATTTAATTTGCTATCTGCTATCTTTCTTTATGCTTGGAAATATCAACTCAAAATTCACTTCTATATGTAAAATGGTCTTCTGAATCGATTGGCGAAGACTAGAACGTTCTATCTTTTCAATTAGTCGAGTTATGAGTGTTTTTGGTTTTAGAAAGTGGATTTTCGAAAATTTGATACGTTGTTTGAAGGCGAAATAATGATTTTATTGGAAAACAGACGGTGCCAGTCGTTTTTTCGCTTCAAAAAACCCCCGGTTACTAATTTATAGCCAATTTCATGTCGCAAAATTTTTTTTGTTGTATGAAATTTTGAAGCAAGGGGTAGGTATGGAAATATTTCGCGATTTAAATTGCTGTCTCCTATCTCCCTTAGTGCTTGGAAATATCAACTCAAAATTCATATCTGTATGTAAAATGTCCCCCTGAATCGAATGGCGGAGACTAGAACGTTCTATCTCTTCAATTAGCCGAGTTATGGTCACATGAAATTTCAGAAAGTGGATTTTCGATTATTTTCACGATTTAATTTGATATCTGCTATCTTCCTTAATGCTTGGAAATATAAACTCAAAATGTAATTCTATATGTAAAATGGTCCTCTGAATCGATTGGCGAAGACTAGAACCTTCTATCTCTCCAATTAGTGGAGTTATGGTCACATGAAGTTTCAGAAAGTGGATTTTCGATTATTTTCACGATTTAATTTGCTATCTGCTATCTTTCTTTATGCTTGGAAATATCAACTCAAAATTCACTTCTATATGTAAAATGGTCTTCTGAATCGATTGGCAAAGACTAGAACGTTCTATCTTTTCAATTAGTCGAGTTATGAGTGTTTTTGGTTTTAGAAAGTGGATTTTCGAAAATTTGATACGTTGTTTGAAGGCGAAATAATGATTTTATTGGAAAACAGACGGTGCCAGTCGTTTTTTCGCCTCAAAAAACCCCCGGTTACTAATTTATAGCCAATTTCATGTCGCAAAATTTTTTTTGTTGTATGAAATTTTGAAGCAAGGGGTAGGTATGGAAATATTTCGCGATTTAAATTGCTGTCTCCTATCTCCCTTAGTGCTTGGAAATATCAACTCAAAATTCATATCTGTATGTAATATGTCCCCCTGAATCGAATGGCGGAGACTAGAACGTTCTATCTCTTCAATTAGTCGAGTTATGGTCACATGAAATTTCAGAAAGTGGATTTTCGATTATTTTCACGATTTAATTTGCTATCTGCTATCTTTCTTTATGCTTGGAAATATTAACTCAAAATTCACTTCTATATGTAAAATGGTCTTCTGAATCGATTGGTGAAGACTAGAACGTTCTATCTTTTCAATTAGTCGAGTTATGAGTGTTTTTGGTTTTAGAAAGTGGATTTTCGAAAATTTGATACGTTATTTGAAGGTGAAATAATGATTTTATTGGAAAACAGACGGTGCCAGTCGTTTTTTCGCCTCAAAAAACCCCCGGTTACTAATTTATAGCCAATTTCATGTCGCAAAATTTTTTTTGTTGTATGAAATTTTGAAGCAAGGGGTAGGTATGGAAATATTTCGCGATTTAAATTGCTGTCTCCTATCTCCCTTAGTGCTTGGAAATATCAACTCAAAATTCATATCTGTATGTAATCGAATGGCGGAGACTAGAACGTTCTATCTCTTCAATTAGCCGAGTTATGGTCACATGAAATTTCAGAAAGTGGATTTTCGATTATTTTCACTATTTAATTTGATATCTGCTATCTTCCTTAATGCTTGGAAATATAAACTCAAAATTTAATTCTATATGTAAAATGGTCCTCTGAATCGATTGGCGAAGACTAGAACCTTCTATCTCTCCAATTAGTGGAGTTATGGTCACATGAAGTTTCAGAAAGTGGATTTTCGATTATTTTCACGATTTAATTTGCTATCTGCTATCTTTCTTTATGCTTGGAAATATTAACTCAAAATTCACTTCTATATGTAAAATGGTCTTCTGAATCGATTGGTGAAGACTAGAACGTTCTATCTTTCCAATTAGTCGAGTTATGAGTGTTTTTGGTTTTAGAAAGTGGATTTTCGAAAATTTGATACGTTATTTGAAGGTGAAATAATGATTTTATTGGAAAACAGACGGTGCCAGTCGTTTTTTCGCCTCAAAAAACCCCCGGTTACTAATTTATAGCCAATTTCATGTCGCAAAATTTTTTTTGTTGTATGAAATTTTGAAGCAAGGGGTAGGTATGGAAATATTTCGCGATTTAAATTGCTGTCTCCTATCTCCCTTAGTGCTTGGAAATATCAACTCAAAATTCATATCTGTATGTAAAATGTCCCCCTGAATCGAATGGCGGAGACTAGAACGTTCTATCTCTTCAATTAGCCGAGTTATGGTCACATGAAATTTCAGAAAGTGGATTTTCGATTATTTTCACGATTTAATTTGATATCTGCTATCTTCCTTAATGCTTGGAAATATAAACTCAAAATTTAATTCTATATGTAAAATGGTCCTCTGAATCGATTGGCGAAGACTAGAACCTTCTATCTCTCCAATTAGTGGAGTTATGGTCACATGAAGTTTCAGAAAGTGGATTTTCGATTATTTTCACGATTTAATTTGCTATCTGCTATCTTTCTTTATGCTTGGAAATATTAACTCAAAATTCACTTCTATATGTAAAATGGTCTTCTGAATCGATTGGTGGAGACTAGAACGTTCTATCTTTCCAATTAGTCGAGTTATGAGTGTTTTTGGTTTTAGAAAGTGGATTTTCGAAAATTTGATACGTTATTTGAAGGTGAAATAATGATTTTATTGGAAAACAGACGGTGCCAGTCGTTTTTTCGCCTCAAAAAAACCCGGTTACTAATTTATAGCCAATTTCATGTCGCAAAATTTTTTTTGTTGTATGAAATTTTGAAGCAAGGGATGGAAATATTTCGCGATTTAAATTGCTGTCTCCTATCTCCCTTAGTGCTTGGAAATATCAACTCAAAATTCATATCTGTATGTAAAATGTCCCCCTGAATCGAATGGCGGAGACTAGAACGTTCTATCTCTTCAATTAGCCGAGTTATGGTCACATGAAATTTCAGAAAGTGGATTTTCGATTATTTTCACGATTTAATTTGATATCTGCTATCTTCCTTAATGCTTGGAAATATAAACTCAAAATTTAATTCTATATGTAAAATGGTCCTCTGAATCGATTGGCGAAGACTAGAACCTTCTATCTCTCCAATTAGTGGAGTTATGGTCACATGAAGTTTCAGAAAGTGGATTTTCGATTATTTTCACGATTTAATTTGCTATCTGCTATCTTTCTTTATGCTTGGAAATATCAACTCAAAATTCACTTCTATATGTAAAATGGTCTTCTGAATCGATTGGCGAAGACTAGAACGTTCTATCTTTTCAATTAGTCGAGTTATGAGTGTTTTTGGTTTTAGAAAGTGGATTTTCGAAAATTTGATACGTTGTTTGAAGGCGAAATAATGATTTTATTGGAAAACAGACGGTGCCAGTCGTTTTTTCGCCTCAAAAAACCCCCGGCTACTAATTTATAGCCAATTTCATGTCGCAAAATTTTTTTTGTTGTATGAAATTTTGAAGCAAGGGGTAGGTATGGAAATATTTCGCGATTTAAATTGCTGTCTCCTATCTCCCTTAGTGCTTGGAAATATCAACTCAAAATTCATATCTGTATGTAAAATGTCCCCCTGAATCGAATGGCGGAGACTAGAACGTTCTATCTCTTCAATTAGTCGAGTTATGGTCACATGAAATTTCAGAAAGTGGATTTTCGATTATTTTCACGATTTAATTTGCTATCTGCTATCTTTCTTTATGCTTGGAAATATTAACTCAAAATTCACTTCTATATGTAAAATGGTCTTCTGAATCGATTGGTGAAGACTAGAACGTTCTATCTTTTCAATTAGTCGAGTTATGGTCACATGAAGTTTCAGAAAGTGGATTTTCGATTATTTTCACGATTTAATTTGCTATCTGCTATCTTTCTTTATGCTTGGAAATATTAACTCAAAATTCACTTCTATATGTAAAATGGTCTTCTGAATCGATTGGCGAAGACTAGAACGTTCTATCTCTTCAATTAGTTGAGTTATGAGTGTTTTTGGTTTTAGAAAGTGGATTTTTGAAAATTTGATACGTTGTTTGAAGGCGAAATAATGATTTTATTGGAAAACAGACGGTGCCAGTCGTTTTTTCGCCTCAAAAAACCCCCGGTTACTAATTTATAGCCAATTTCATGTCGCAAAATTTTTTTTGTTGTATGAAATTTTGAAGCAAGGGGTAGGTATGGAAATATTTCGCGATTTAAATTGCTGTCTCCTATCTCCCTTAGTGCTTGGAAATATCAACTCAAAATTCATATCTGTATGTAAAATGTCCCCCTGAATCGAATGGCGGAGACTAGAACGTTCTATCTCTTCAATTAGCCGAGTTATGGTCACATGAAATTTCAGAAAGTGGATTTTCGATTATTTTCACGATTTAATTTGATATCTGCTATCTTCCTTAATGCTTGGAAATATAAACTCAAAATGTAATTCTATATGTAAAATGGTCCTCTGAATCGATTGGCGAAGACTAGAACCTTCTATCTCTCCAATTAGTGGAGTTATGGTCACATGAAGTTTCAGAAAGTGGATTTTCGATTATTTTCACGATTTAATTTGCTATCTGCTATCTTTCTTTATGCTTGGAAATATCAACTCAAAATTCACTTCTATATGTAAAATGGTCTTCTGAATCGATTGGCAAAGACTAGAACGTTCTATCTTTTCAATTAGTCGAGTTATGAGTGTTTTTGGTTTTAGAAAGTGGATTTTCGAAAATTTGATACGTTGTTTGAAGGCGAAATAATGATTTTATTGGAAAACAGACGGTGCCAGTCGTTTTTTCGCCTCAAAAAACCCCCGGTTACTAATTTATAGCCAATTTCATGTCGCAAAATTTTTTTTGTTGTATGAAATTTTGAAGCAAGGGGTAGGTATGGAAATATTTCGCGATTTAAATTGCTGTCTCCTATCTCCCTTAGTGCTTGGAAATATCAACTCAAAATTCATATCTGTATGTAATATGTCCCCCTGAATCGAATGGCGGAGACTAGAACGTTCTATCTCTTCAATTAGTCGAGTTATGGTCACATGAAATTTCAGAAAGTGGATTTTCGATTATTTTCACGATTTAATTTGCTATCTGCTATCTTTCTTTATGCTTGGAAATATTAACTCAAAATTCACTTCTATATGTAAAATGGTCTTCTGAATCGATTGGTGAAGACTAGAACGTTCTATCTTTTCAATTAGTCGAGTTATGAGTGTTTTTGGTTTTAGAAAGTGGATTTTCGAAAATTTGATACGTTATTTGAAGGTGAAATAATGATTTTATTGGAAAACAGACGGTGCCAGTCGTTTTTTCGCCTCAAAAAACCCCCGGTTACTAATTTATAGCCAATTTCATGTCGCAAAATTTTTTTTGTTGTATGAAATTTTGAAGCAAGGGGTAGGTATGGAAATATTTCGCGATTTAAATTGCTGTCTCCTATCTCCCTTAGTGCTTGGAAATATCAACTCAAAATTCATATCTGTATGTAAAATGTCCCCCTGAATCGAATGGCGGAGACTAGAACGTTCTATCTCTTCAATTAGCCGAGTTATGGTCACATGAAATTTCAGAAAGTGGATTTTCGATTATTTTCACGATTTAATTTGATATCTGCGATCTTCCTTAATGCTTGGAAATATAAACTCAAAATTTAATTCTATATGTAAAATGGTCCTCTGAATCGATTGGCGAAGACTAGAACCTTCTATCTCTCCAATTAGTGGAGTTATGGTCACATGAAGTTTCAGAAAGTGGATTTTCGATTATTTTCACGATTTAATTTGCTATCTGCTATCTTTCTTTATGCTTGGAAATATCAACTCAAAATTCACTTCTATATGTAAAATGGTCTTCTGAATCGATTGGCGAAGACTAGAACGTTCTATCTTTTCAATTAGTCGAGTTATGAGTGTTTTTGGTTTTAGAAAGTGGATTTTCGAAAATTTGATACGTTGTTTGAAGGCGAAATAATGATTTTATTGGAAAACAGACGGTGCCAGTCGTTTTTTCGCCTCAAAAAACCCCCGGCTACTAATTTATAGCCAATTTCATGTCGCAAAATTTTTTTTGTTGTATGAAATTTTGAAGCAAGGGGTAGGTATGGAAATATTTCGCGATTTAAATTGCTGTCTCCTATCTCCCTTAGTGCTTGGAAATATCAACTCAAAATTCATATCTGTATGTAAAATGTCCCCCTGAATCGAATGGCGGAGACTAGAACGTTCTATCTTTTCAATTAGTCGAGTTATGGTCACATGAAGTTTCAGAAAGTGGATTTTCGATTATTTTCACGATTTAATTTGCTATCTGCTATCTTTCTTTATGCTTGGAAATATTAACTCAAAATTCACTTCTATATGTAAAATGGTCTTCTGAATCGATTGGCGAAGACTAGAACGTTCTATCTCTTCAATTAGTTGAGTTATGAGTGTTTTTGGTTTTAGAAAGTGGATTTTTGAAAATTTGATACGTTGTTTGAAGGCGAAATAATGATTTTATTGGAAAACAGACGGTGCCAGTCGTTTTTTCGCCTCAAAAAACCCCCGGTTACTAATTTATAGCCAATTTCATGTCGCAAAATTTTTTTTGTTGTATGAAATTTTGAAGCAAGGGGTAGGTATGGAAATATTTCGCGATTTAAATTGCTGTCTCCTATCTCCCTTAGTGCTTGGAAATATCAACTCAAAATTCATATCTGTATGTAAAATGTCCCCCTGAATCGAATGGCGGAGACTAGAACGTTCTATCTCTTCAATTAGCCGAGTTATGGTCACATGAAATTTCAGAAAGTGGATTTTCGATTATTTTCACGATTTAATTTGATATCTGCTATCTTCCTTAATGCTTGGAAATATAAACTCAAAATGTAATTCTATATGTAAAATGGTCCTCTGAATCGATTGGCGAAGACTAGAACCTTCTATCTCTCCAATTAGTGGAGTTATGGTCACATGAAGTTTCAGAAAGTGGATTTTCGATTATTTTCACGATTTAATTTGCTATCTGCTATCTTTCTTTATGCTTGGAAATATCAACTCAAAATTCACTTCTATATGTAAAATGGTCTTCTGAATCGATTGGCAAAGACTAGAACGTTCTATCTTTTCAATTAGTCGAGTTATGAGTGTTTTTGGTTTTAGAAAGTGGATTTTCGAAAATTTGATACGTTGTTTGAAGGCGAAATAATGATTTTATTGGAAAACAGACGGTGCCAGTCGTTTTTTCGCCTCAAAAAACCCCCGGTTACTAATTTATAGCCAATTTCATGTCGCAAAATTTTTTTTGTTGTATGAAATTTTGAAGCAAGGGGTAGGTATGGAAATATTTCGCGATTTAAATTGCTGTCTCCTATCTCCCTTAGTGCTTGGAAATATCAACTCAAAATTCATATCTGTATGTAATATGTCCCCCTGAATCGAATGGCGGAGACTAGAACGTTCTATCTCTTCAATTAGTCGAGTTATGGTCACATGAAATTTCAGAAAGTGGATTTTCGATTATTTTCACGATTTAATTTGCTATCTGCTATCTTTCTTTATGCTTGGAAATATTAACTCAAAATTCACTTCTATATGTAAAATGGTCTTCTGAATCGATTGGTGAAGACTAGAACGTTCTATCTTTTCAATTAGTCGAGTTATGAGTGTTTTTGGTTTTAGAAAGTGGATTTTCGAAAATTTGATACGTTATTTGAAGGTGAAATAATGATTTTATTGGAAAACAGACGGTGCCAGTCGTTTTTTCGCCTCAAAAAACCCCCGGTTACTAATTTATAGCCAATTTCATGTCGCAAAATTTTTTTTGTTGTATGAAATTTTGAAGCAAGGGGTAGGTATGGAAATATTTCGCGATTTAAATTGCTGTCTCCTATCTCCCTTAGTGCTTGGAAATATCAACTCAAAATTCATATCTGTATGTAAAATGTCCCCCTGAATCGAATGGCGGAGACTAGAACGTTCTATCTCTTCAATTAGCCGAGTTATGGTCACATGAAATTTCAGAAAGTGGATTTTCGATTATTTTCACGATTTAATTTGATATCTGCTATCTTCCTTAATGCTTGGAAATATAAACTCAAAATTTAATTCTATATGTAAAATGGTCCTCTGAATCGATTGGCGAAGACTAGAACCTTCTATCTCTCCAATTAGTGGAGTTATGGTCACATGAAGTTTCAGAAAGTGGATTTTCGATTATTTTCACGATTTAATTTGCTATCTGCTATCTTTCTTTATGCTTGGAAATATTAACTCAAAATTCACTTCTATATGTAAAATGGTCTTCTGAATCGATTGGTGGAGACTAGAACGTTCTATCTTTCCAATTAGTCGAGTTATGAGTGTTTTTGGTTTTAGAAAGTGGATTTTCGAAAATTTGATACGTTATTTGAAGGTGAAATAATGATTTTATTGGAAAACAGACGGTGCCAGTCGTTTTTTCGCCTCAAAAAAACCCGGTTACTAATTTATAGCCAATTTCATGTCGCAAAATTTTTTTTGTTGTATGAAATTTTGAAGCAAGGGATGGAAATATTTCGCGATTTAAATTGCTGTCTCCTATCTCCCTTAGTGCTTGGAAATATCAACTCAAAATTCATATCTGTATGTAAAATGTCCCCCTGAATCGAATGGCGGAGACTAGAACGTTCTATCTCTTCAATTAGCCGAGTTATGGTCACATGAAATTTTAGAAAGTGGATTTTCGATTATTTTCACGATTTAATTTGATATCTGCTATCTTCCTTAATGCTTGGAAATATAAACTCAAAATTTAATTCTATATGTAAAATGGTCCTCTGAATCGATTGGCGAAGACTAGAACCTTCTATCTCTCCAATTAGTGGAGTTATGGTCACATGAAGTTTCAGAAAGTGGATTTTCGATTATTTTCACGATTTAATTTGCTATCTGCTATCTTTCTTTATGCTTGGAAATATTAACTCAAAATTCACTTCTGTATTTAAAATGGTCTTCTGAATCGATTGGTGAAGACTAGAACGTTCTATCTTTTCAATTAGTCGAGTTATGAGTGTTTTTGGTTTTAGAAAGTGGATTTTCGAAAATTTGATACGTTATTTGAAGGCGAAATAATGATTTTATTGGAAAACAGACGGTGCCAGTCGTTTTTTCGCCTCAAAAAACCCCCCGTTACTAATTTATAGCCAATTTCATGTCGCAAAATTTTTTTTGTTGTATGAAATTTTGAAGCAAGGGGTAGGTATGGAAATATTTCGCGATTTAAATTGCTGTCTCCTATCTCCCTTAGTGCTTGGAAATATCAACTCAAAATTCATATCTGTATGTAAAATGTCCCCCTGAATCGAATGGCGGAGACTAGAACGTTCTATCTCTTCAATTAGCCGAGTTATGGTCACATGAAATTTCAGAAAGTGGATTTTCGATTATTTTCACGATTTAATTTGATATCTGCTATCTTCCTTAATGCTTGGAAATATAAACTCAAAATTTAATTCTATATGTAAAATGGTCCTCTGAATCGATTGGCGAAGACTAGAACCTTCTATCTCTCCAATTAGTGGAGTTATGGTCACATGAAGTTTCAGAAAGTGGATTTTCGATTATTTTCACGATTTAATTTGCTATCTGCTATCTTTCTTTATGCTTGGAAATATTAACTCAAAATTCACTTCTATATGTAAAATGGTCTTCTGAATCGATTGGTGGAGACTAGAACGTTCTATCTTTCCAATTAGTCGAGTTATGAGTGTTTTTGGTTTTAGAAAGTGGATTTTCGAAAATTTGATACGTTATTTGAAGGTGAAATAATGATTTTATTGGAAAACAGACGGTGCCAGTCGTTTTTTCGCCTCAAAAAAACCCGGTTACTAATTTATAGCCAATTTCATGTCGCAAAATTTTTTTTGTTGTATGAAATTTTGAAGCAAGGGATGGAAATATTTCGCGATTTAAATTGCTGTCTCCTATCTCCCTTAGTGCTTGGAAATATCAACTCAAAATTCATATCTGTATGTAAAATGTCCCCCTGAATCGAATGGCGGAGACTAGAACGTTCTATCTCTTCAATTAGCCGAGTTATGGTCACATGAAATTTTAGAAAGTGGATTTTCGATTATTTTCACGATTTAATTTGATATCTGCTATCTTCCTTAATGCTTGGAAATATAAACTCAAAATTTAATTCTATATGTAAAATGGTCCTCTGAATCGATTGGCGAAGACTAGAACCTTCTATCTCTCCAATTAGTGGAGTTATGGTCACATGAAGTTTCAGAAAGTGGATTTTCGATTATTTTCACGATTTAATTTGCTATCTGCTATCTTTCTTTATGCTTGGAAATATTAACTCAAAATTCACTTCTGTATTTAAAATGGTCTTCTGAATCGATTGGTGAAGACTAGAACGTTCTATCTTTTCAATTAGTCGAGTTATGAGTGTTTTTGGTTTTAGAAAGTGGATTTTCGAAAATTTGATACGTTATTTGAAGGCGAAATAATGATTTTATTGGAAAACAGACGGTGCCAGTCGTTTTTTCGCCTCAAAAAACCCCCCGTTACTAATTTATAGCCAATTTCATGTCGCAAAATTTTTTTTGTTGTATGAAATTTTGAAGCAAGGGGTAGGTATGGAAATATTTCGCGATTTAAATTGCTGTCTCCTATCTCCCTTAGTGCTTGGAAATATCAACTCAAAATTCATATCTGTATGTAAAATGTCCCCCTGAATCGAATGGCGGAGACTAGAACGTTCTATCTCTTCAATTAGCCGAGTTATGGTCACATGAAATTTCAGAAAGTGGATTTTCGATTATTTTCACGATTTAATTTGATATCTGCTATCTTCCTTAATGCTTGGAAATATAAACTCAAAATTTAATTCTATATGTAAAATGGTCCTCTGAATCGATTGGCGAAGACTAGAACCTTCTATCTCTCCAATTAGTGGAGTTATGGTCACATGAAGTTTCAGAAAGTGGATTTTCGATTATTTTCACGATTTAATTTGCTATCTGCTATCTTTCTTTATGCTTGGAAATATTAACTCAAAATTCACTTCTATATGTAAAATGGTCTTCTGAATCGATTGGTGGAGACTAGAACGTTCTATCTTTCCAATTAGTCGAGTTATGAGTGTTTTTGGTTTTAGAAAGTGGATTTTCGAAAATTTGATACGTTATTTGAAGGTGAAATAATGATTTTATTGGAAAACAGACGGTGCCAGTCGTTTTTTCGCCTCAAAAAAACCCGGTTACTAATTTATAGCCAATTTCATGTCGCAAAATTTTTTTTGTTGTATGAAATTTTGAAGCAAGGGATGGAAATATTTCGCGATTTAAATTGCTGTCTCCTATCTCCCTTAGTGCTTGGAAATATCAACTCAAAATTCATATCTGTATGTAAAATGTCCCCCTGAATCGAATGGCGGAGACTAGAACGTTCTATCTCTTCAATTAGCCGAGTTATGGTCACATGAAATTTTAGAAAGTGGATTTTCGATTATTTTCACGATTTAATTTGATATCTGCTATCTTCCTTAATGCTTGGAAATATAAACTCAAAATTTAATTCTATATGTAAAATGGTCCTCTGAATCGATTGGCGAAGACTAGAACCTTCTATCTCTCCAATTAGTGGAGTTATGGTCACATGAAGTTTCAGAAAGTGGATTTTCGATTATTTTCACGATTTAATTTGCTATCTGCTATCTTTCTTTATGCTTGGAAATATTAACTCAAAATTCACTTCTGTATTTAAAATGGTCTTCTGAATCGATTGGTGAAGACTAGAACGTTCTATCTTTTCAATTAGTCGAGTTATGAGTGTTTTTGGTTTTAGAAAGTGGATTTTCGAAAATTTGATACGTTATTTGAAGGCGAAATAATGATTTTATTGGAAAACAGACGGTGCCAGTCGTTTTTTCGCCTCAAAAAACCCCCCGTTACTAATTTATAGCCAATTTCATGTCGCAAAATTTTTTTTGTTGTATGAAATTTTGAAGCAAGGGGTAGGTATGGAAATATTTCGCGATTTAAATTGCTGTCTCCTATCTCCCTTAGTGCTTGGAAATATCAACTCAAAATTCATATCTGTATGTAAAATGTCCCCCTGAATCGAATGGCGGAGACTAGAACGTTCTATCTCTTCAATTAGCCGAGTTATGGTCACATGAAATTTCAGAAAGTGGATTTTCGATTATTTTCACGATTTAATTTGATATCTGCTATCTTCCTTAATGCTTGGAAATATAAACTCAAAATTTAATTCTATATGTAAAATGGTCCTCTGAATCGATTGGCGAAGACTAGAACCTTCTATCTCTCCAATTAGTGGAGTTATGGTCACATGAAGTTTCAGAAAGTGGATTTTCGATTATTTTCACGATTTAATTTGCTATCTGCTATCTTTCTTTATGCTTGGAAATATTAACTCAAAATTTAATTCTATATGTAAAATGGTCTTCTGAATCGATTGGCGAAGACTAGAACGTTCTATCTCTTCAATTAGTTGAGTTATGAGTGTTTTTGGTTTTAGAAAGTGGATTTTTGAAAATTTGATACGTTGTTTGAAGGCGAAATAATGATTTTATTGGAAAACAGACGGTGCCAGTCGTTTTTTCGCCTCAAAAAACCCCCGGTTACTAATTTATAGCCAATTTCATGTCGCAAAATTTTTTTTGTTGTATGAAATTTTGAAGCAAGGGGTAGGTATGGAAATATTTCGCGATTTAAATTGCTGTCTCCTATCTCCCTTAGTGCTTGGAAATATCAACTCAAAATTCATATCTGTATGTAAAATGTCCCCCTGAATCGAATGGCGGAGACTAGAACGTTCTATCTCTTCAATTAGCCGAGTTATGGTCACATGAAATTTCAGAAAGTGGATTTTCGATTATTTTCACGATTTAATTTGATATCTGCTATCTTCCTTAATGCTTGTAAATATAAACTCAAAATTTAATTCCATATGTAAAATGGTCTTCTGAATCGATTGACGAAGACTAGAACCTTCTATCTCTCCAATTAGTGGAGTTATGGTCACATGAAGTTTCAGAAAGTGGATTTTCGATTATTTTCACGATTTAATTTGCTATCTGCTATCTTTCTTTATGCTTGGAAATATCAACTCAAAATTCACTTCTATATGTAAAATGGTCTTCTGAATCGATTGGCGAAGACTAGAACGTTCTATCTTTTCAATTAGTCGAGTTATGAGTGTTTTTGGTTTTAGAAAGTGGATTTTCGAAAATTTGATACGTTGTTTGAAGGCGAAATAATGATTTTATTGGAAAACAGACGGTGCCAGTCGTTTTTTCGCCTCAAAAAACCCCCGGTTACTAATTTATAGCCAATTTCATGTCGCAAAATTTTTTTTGTTGTATGAAATTTTGAAGCAAGGGGTAGGTATGGAAATATTTCGCGATTTAAATTGCTGTCTCCTATCTCCCTTAGTGCTTGGAAATATCAACTCAAAATTCATATCTGTATGTAAAATGTCCCCCTGAATCGAATGGCGGAGACTAGAACGTTCTATCTTTTCAATTAGCCGAGTTATGGTCACATGAAATTTCAGAAAGTGGATTTTCGATTATTTTCACGATTTAATTTGATATCTGCTATCTTCCTTAATGCTTGGAAATATCAACTCAAAATTCACTTCTATATGTAAAATGGTCTTCTGAATCGATTGGCGAAGACTAGAACCTTCTATCTTTTCAATTAGTCGAGTTATGAGTGTTTTTGGTTTTAGAAAGTGGATTTTCGAAAATTTGATACGTTGTTTGAAGGCGAAATAATGATTTTATTGGAAAACAGACGGTGCCAGTCGTTTTTTCGCCTCAAAAAACCCCCGGTTACTAATTTATAGCCAATTTCATGTCGCAAAATTTTTTTTGTTGTATGAAATTTTGAAGCAAGGGGTAGGTATGGAAATATTTCGCGATTTAAATTGCTGTCTGCTATCTCCCTTAATGCTTGGAAATATCAACTCAAAATTCATATCTGTATGTAAAATGTCCCCCTGAATCGAATGGCGGAGACTAGAACGTTCTATCTCTTCAATTAGCCGAGTTATGGTCACATGAAATTTCAGAAAGTGGATTTTCGATTATTTTCACGATTTAATTTGATATCTGCTATCTTCCTTAATGCTTGGAAATATCAACTCAAAATTCACTTCTATATGTAAAATGGTCTTCTGAATCGATTGGCGAAGACTAGAACCTTCTATCTTTTCAATTAGTCGAGTTATGAGTGTTTTTGGTTTTAGAAAGTGGATTTTCGAAAATTTGATACGTTGTTTGAAGGCGAAATAATGATTTTATTGGAAAACAGACGGTGCCAGTCGTTTTTTCGCCTCAAAAAACCCCTGGTTACTAATTTATAGCCAATTTCATGTCGCAAAATTTTTTTTGTTGTATGAAATTTTGAAGCAAGGGGTAGGTATGGAAATATTTCGCGATTTAAATTGCTGTCTCCTATCTCCCTTAGTGCTTGGAAATATCAACTCAAAATTCATATCTGTATGTAAAATGTCCCCCTGAATCGAATGGCGGAGACTAGAACGTTCTATCTCTTCAATTAGCCGAGTTATGGTCACATGAAATTTCAGAAAGTGGATTTTCGATTATTTTCACGATTTAATTTGATATCTGCTATCTTCCTTAATGCTTGTAAATATAAACTCAAAATTTAATTCCATATGTAAAATGGTCTTCTGAATCGATTGACGAAGACTAGAACCTTCTATCTCTCCAATTAGTGGAGTTATGGTCACATGAAGTTTCAGAAAGTGGATTTTCGATTATTTTCACGATTTAATTTGCTATCTGCTATCTTTCTTTATGCTTGGAAATATTAACTCAAAATTTAATTCTATATGTAAAATGGTCTTCTGAATCGATTGGCGAAGACTAGAACGTTCTATCTCTTCAATTAGTTGAGTTATGAGTGTTTTTGGTTTTAGAAAGTGGATTTTTGAAAATTTGATACGTTGTTTGAAGGCGAAATAATGATTTTATTGGAAAACAGACGGTGCCAGTCGTTTTTTCGCCTCAAAAAACCCCCGGTTACTAATTTATAGCCAATTTCATGTCGCAAAATTTTTTTTGTTGTATGAAATTTTGAAGCAAGGGGTAGGTATGGAAATATTTCGCGATTTAAATTGCTGTCTCCTATCTCCCTTAGTGCTTGGAAATATCAACTCAAAATTCATATCTGTATGTAAAATGTCCCCCTGAATCGAATGGCGGAGACTAGAACGTTCTATCTCTTCAATTAGCCGAGTTATGGTCACATGAAATTTCAGAAAGTGGATTTTCGATTATTTTCACGATTTAATTTGATATCTGCTATCTTCCTTAATGCTTGTAAATATAAACTCAAAATTTAATTCCATATGTAAAATGGTCTTCTGAATCGATTGACGAAGACTAGAACCTTCTATCTCTCCAATTAGTGGAGTTATGGTCACATGAAGTTTCAGAAAGTGGATTTTCGATTATTTTCACGATTTAATTTGCTATCTGCTATCTTTCTTTATGCTTGGAAATATTAACTCAAAATTTAATTCTATATGTAAAATGGTCTTCTGAATCGATTGGCGAAGACTAGAACGTTCTATCTCTTCAATTAGTTGAGTTATGAGTGTTTTTGGTTTTAGAAAGTGGATTTTTGAAAATTTGATACGTTGTTTGAAGGCGAAATAATGATTTTATTGGAAAACAGACGGTGCCAGTCGTTTTTTCGCCTCAAAAAACCCCCGGTTACTAATTTATAGCCAATTTCATGTCGCAAAATTTTTTTTGTTGTATGAAATTTTGAAGCAAGGGGTAGGTATGGAAATATTTCGCGATTTAAATTGCTGTCTCCTATCTCCCTTAGTGCTTGGAAATATCAACTCAAAATTCATATCTGTATGTAAAATGTCCCCCTGAATCGAATGGCGGAGACTAGAACGTTCTATCTCTTCAATTAGCCGAGTTATGGTCACATGAAATTTCAGAAAGTGGATTTTCGATTATTTTCACGATTTAATTTGATATCTGCTATCTTCCTTAATGCTTGTAAATATAAACTCAAAATTTAATTCCATATGTAAAATGGTCTTCTGAATCGATTGACGAAGACTAGAACCTTCTATCTCTCCAATTAGTGGAGTTATGGTCACATGAAGTTTCAGAAAGTGGATTTTCGATTATTTTCACGATTTAATTTGCTATCTGCTATCTTTCTTTATGCTTGGAAATATCAACTCAAAATTCACTTCTATATGTAAAATGGTCTTCTGAATCGATTGGCGAAGACTAGAACGTTCTATCTTTTCAATTAGTCGAGTTATGAGTGTTTTTGGTTTTAGAAAGTGGATTTTCGAAAATTTGATACGTTGTTTGAAGGCGAAATAATGATTTTATTGGAAAACAGACGGTGCCAGTCGTTTTTTCGCCTCAAAAAACCCCCGGCTACTAATTTATAGCCAATTTCATGTCGCAAAATTTTTTTTGTTGTATGAAATTTTGAAGCAAGGGGTAGGTATGGAAATATTTCGCGATTTAAATTGCTGTCTCCTATCTCCCTTAGTGCTTGGAAATATCAACTCAAAATTCATATCTGTATGTAAAATGTCCCCCTGAATCGAATGGCGGAGACTAGAACGTTCTATCTCTTCAATTAGCCGAGTTATGGTCACATGAAATTTCAGAAAGTGGATTTTCGATTATTTTCACGATTTAATTTGCTATCTGCTATCTTTCTTTATGCTTGGAAATATTAACTCAAAATTCACTTCTATATGTAAAATGGTCTTCTGAATCGATTGGTGAAGACTAGAACGTTCTATCTTTTCAATTAGTCGAGTTATGAGTGTTTTTGGTTTTAGAAAGTGGATTTTCGAAAATTTGATACGTTATTTGAAGGTGAAATAATGATTTTATTGGAAAACAGACGGTGCCAGTCGTTTTTTCGCCTCAAAAAACCCCCGGTTACTAATTTATAGCCAATTTCATGTCGCAAAATTTTTTTTGTTGTATGAAATTTTGAAGCAAGGGGTAGGTATGGAAATATTTCGCGATTTAAATTGCTGTCTCCTATCTCCCTTAGTGCTTGGAAATATCAACTCAAAATTCATATCTGTATGTAAAATGTCCCCCTGAATCGAATGGCGGAGACTAGAACGTTCTATCTCTTCAATTAGCCGAGTTATGGTCACATGAAATTTCAGAAAGTGGATTTTCGATTATTTTCACGATTTAATTTGATATCTGCTATCTTCCTTAATGCTTGTAAATATAAACTCAAAATTTAATTCCATATGTAAAATGGTCTTCTGAATCGATTGACGAAGACTAGAACCTTCTATCTCTCCAATTAGTGGAGTTATGGTCACATGAAGTTTCAGAAAGTGGATTTTCGATTATTTTCACGATTTAATTTGCTATCTGCTATCTTTCTTTATGCTTGGAAATATTAACTCAAAATTTAATTCTATATGTAAAATGGTCTTCTGAATCGATTGGCGAAGACTAGAACGTTCTATCTCTTCAATTAGTTGAGTTATGAGTGTTTTTGGTTTTAGAAAGTGGATTTTTGAAAATTTGATACGTTGTTTGAAGGCGAAATAATGATTTTATTGGAAAACAGACGGTGCCAGTCGTTTTTTCGCCTCAAAAAACCCCCGGTTACTAATTTATAGCCAATTTCATGTCGCAAAATTTTTTTTGTTGTATGAAATTTTGAAGCAAGGGGTAGGTATGGAAATATTTCGCGATTTAAATTGCTGTCTCCTATCTCCCTTAGTGCTTGGAAATATCAACTCAAAATTCATATCTGTATGTAAAATGTCCCCCTGAATCGAATGGCGGAGACTAGAACGTTCTATCTCTTCAATTAGCCGAGTTATGGTCACATGAAATTTCAGAAAGTGGATTTTCGATTATTTTCACGATTTAATTTGATATCTGCTATCTTCCTTAATGCTTGTAAATATAAACTCAAAATTTAATTCCATATGTAAAATGGTCTTCTGAATCGATTGACGAAGACTAGAACCTTCTATCTCTCCAATTAGTGGAGTTATGGTCACATGAAGTTTCAGAAAGTGGATTTTCGATTATTTTCACGATTTAATTTGCTATCTGCTATCTTTCTTTATGCTTGGAAATATCAACTCAAAATTCACTTCTATATGTAAAATGGTCTTCTGAATCGATTGGCGAAGACTAGAACGTTCTATCTTTTCAATTAGTCGAGTTATGAGTGTTTTTGGTTTTAGAAAGTGGATTTTCGAAAATTTGATACGTTGTTTGAAGGCGAAATAATGATTTTATTGGAAAACAGACGGTGCCAGTCGTTTTTTCGCCTCAAAAAACCCCCGGCTACTAATTTATAGCCAATTTCATGTCGCAAAATTTTTTTTGTTGTATGAAATTTTGAAGCAAGGGGTAGGTATGGAAATATTTCGCGATTTAAATTGCTGTCTCCTATCTCCCTTAGTGCTTGGAAATATCAACTCAAAATTCATATCTGTATGTAAAATGTCCCCCTGAATCGAATGGCGGAGACTAGAACGTTCTATCTCTTCAATTAGCCGAGTTATGGTCACATGAAATTTCAGAAAGTGGATTTTCGATTATTTTCACGATTTAATTTGCTATCTGCTATCTTTCTTTATGCTTGGAAATATTAACTCAAAATTCACTTCTATATGTAAAATGGTCTTCTGAATCGATTGGTGAAGACTAGAACGTTCTATCTTTCCAATTAGTCGAGTTATGAGTGTTTTTGGTTTTAGAAAGTGGATTTTCGAAAATTTGATACGTTATTTGAAGGTGAAATAATGATTTTATTGGAAAACAGACGGTGCCAGTCGTTTTTTCGCCTCAAAAAACCCCCGGTTACTAATTTATAGCCAATTTCATGTCGCAAAATTTTTTTTGTTGTATGAAATTTTGAAGCAAGGGGTAGGTATGGAAATATTTCGCGATTTAAATTGCTGTCTCCTATCTCCCTTAGTGCTTGGAAATATCAACTCAAAATTCATATCTGTATGTAAAATGTCCCCCTGAATCGAATGGCGGAGACTAGAACGTTCTATCTCTTCAATTAGCCGAGTTATGGTCACATGAAATTTCAGAAAGTGGATTTTCGATTATTTTCACGATTTAATTTGATATCTGCTATCTTCCTTAATGCTTGGAAATATAAACTCAAAATTTAATTCTATATGTAAAATGGTCCTCTGAATCGATTGGCGAAGACTAGAACCTTCTATCTCTCCAATTAGTGGAGTTATGGTCACATGAAGTTTCAAAAAGTGGATTTTCGATTATTTTCACGATTTAATTTGCTATCTGCTATCTTTCTTTATGCTTGGAAATATTAACTCAAAATTCACTTCTATATTTAAAATGGTCTTCTGAATCGATTGGTGAAGACTAGAACGTTCTATCTTTTCAATTAGTCGAGTTATGAGTGTTTTTGGTTTTAGAAAGTGGATTTTCGAAAATTTGATACGTTATTTGAAGGCGAAATAATGATTTTATTGGAAAACAGACGGTGCCAGTCGTTTTTTCGCCTCAAAAAACCCCCGGTTACTAATTTATAGCCAATTTCATGTCGCAAAATTTTTTTTGTTGTATGAAATTTTGAAGCAAGGGGTAGGTATGGAAATATTTCGCGATTTAAATTGCTGTCTCCTATCTCCCTTAGTGCTTGGAAATATCAACTCAAAATTCATATCTGTATGTAAAATGTCCCCCTGAATCGAATGGCGGAGACTAGAACGTTCTATCTCTTCAATTAGCCGAGTTATGGTCACATGAAATTTCAGAAAGTGGATTTTCGATTATTTTCACGATTTAATTTGATATCTGCTATCTTCCTTAATGCTTGGAAATATAAACTCAAAATTTAATTCTATATGTAAAATGGTCCTCTGAATCGATTGGCGAAGACTAGAACCTTCTATCTCTCCAATTAGTGGAGTTATGGTCACATGAAGTTTCAGAAAGTGGATTTTCGATTATTTTCACGATTTAATTTGCTATCTGCTATCTTTCTTTATGCTTGGAAATATTAACTCAAAATTCACTTCTATATGTAAAATGGTCTTCTGAATCGATTGGCGAAGACTAGAACGTTCTATCTCTTCAATTAGTTGAGTTATGAGTGTTTTTGGTTTTAGAAAGTGGATTTTTGAAAATTTGATACGTTGTTTGAAGGCGAAATAATGATTTTATTGGAAAACAGACGGTGCCAGTCGTTTTTTCGCCTCAAAAAACCCCCGGTTACTAATTTATAGCCAATTTCATGTCGCAAAATTTTTTTTGTTGTATGAAATTTTGAAGCAAGGGGTAGGTATGGAAATATTTCGCGATTTAAATTGCTGTCTCCTATCTCCCTTAGTGCTTGGAAATATCAACTCAAAATTCATATCTGTATGTAAAATGTCCCCCTGAATCGAATGGCGGAGACTAGAACGTTCTATCTCTTCAATTAGCCGAGTTATGGTCACATGAAATTTCAGAAAGTGGATTTTCGATTATTTTCACGATTTAATTTGATATCTGCTATCTTCCTTAATGCTTGGAAATATCAACTCAAAATTCACTTCTATATGTAAAATGGTCTTCTGAATCGATTGGCGAAGACTAGAACCTTCTATCTTTTCAATTAGTCGAGTTATGAGTGTTTTTGGTTTTAGAAAGTGGATTTTCGAAAATTTGATACGTTGTTTGAAGGCGAAATAATGATTTTATTGGAAAACAGACGGTGCCAGTCGTTTTTTCGCCTCAAAAAACCCCCGGTTACTAATTTATAGCCAATTTCATGTCGCAAAATTTTTTTTGTTGTATGAAATTTTGAAGCAAGGGGTAGGTATGGAAATATTTCGCGATTTAAATTGCTGTCTGCTATCTCCCTTAATGCTTGGAAATATCAACTCAAAATTCATATCTGTATGTAAAATGTCCCCCTGAATCGAATGGCGGAGACTAGAACGTTCTATCTCTTCAATTAGCCGAGTTATGGTCACATGAAATTTCAGAAAGTGGATTTTCGATTATTTTCACGATTTAATTTGATATCTGCTATCTTCCTTAATGCTTGGAAATATCAACTCAAAATTCACTTCTATATGTAAAATGGTCTTCTGAATCGATTGGCGAAGACTAGAACCTTCTATCTTTTCAATTAGTCGAGTTATGAGTGTTTTTGGTTTTAGAAAGTGGATTTTCGAAAATTTGATACGTTGTTTGAAGGCGAAATAATGATTTTATTGGAAAACAGACGGTGCCAGTCGTTTTTTCGCCTCAAAAAACCCCCGGTTAATAATTTATAGCCAATTTCATGTCGCAAAATTTTTTTTGTTGTATGAAATTTTGAAGCAAGGGGTAGGTATGGAAATATTTCGCGATTTAAATTGCTGTCTCCTATCTCCCTTAGTGCTTGGAAATATCAACTCAAAATTCATATCTGTATGTAAAATGTCCCCCTGAATCGAATGGCGGAGACTAGAACGTTCTATCTCTTCAATTAGCCGAGTTATGGTCACATGAAATTTCAGAAAGTGGATTTTCGATTATTTTCACGATTTAATTTGATATCTGCTATCTTCCTTAATGCTTGGAAATATTAACTCAAAATTTACTTCTATATGTAAAATGGTCTTCTGAATCGATTGGCGAAGACTAGAACGTTCTATCTTCTCAATTAGTCGAGTTATGAGTGTTTTTGGTTTTAGAAAGTGGATTTTCGAAAATTTGATACGTTATTTGAAGGCGAAATAATGATTTTATTGGAAAACAGACGGTGCCAGTCGTTTTTTCGCCTCAAAAAACCCCCGGTTACTAATTTATAGCCAATTTCATGTCGCAAAATTTTTTTTGTTGTATGAAATTTTGAAGCAAGGGGTAGGTATGGAAATATTTCGCGATTTAAATTGCTGTCTGCTATCTCCCTTAATGCTTGGAAATATCAACTCAAAATTCATATCTGTATGTAAAATGTCCCCCTGAATCGAATGGCGGAGACTAGAACGTTCTATCTCTTCAATTAGCCGAGTTATGGTCACATGAAATTTTAGAAAGTGGATTTTCGATTATTTTCACGATTTAATTTGATATCTGCTATCTTCCTTAATGCTTGGAAATATAAACTCAAAATTTAATTCTATATGTAAAATGGTCCTCTGAATCGATTGGCGAAGACTAGAACCTTCTATCTCTCCAATTAGTGGAGTTATGGTCACATGAAGTTTCAGAAAGTGGATTTTCGATTATTTTCACGATTTAATTTGCTATCTGCTATCTTTCTTTATGCTTGGAAATATTAACTCAAAATTCACTTCTGTATTTAAAATGGTCTTCTGAATCGATTGGTGAAGACTAGAACGTTCTATCTTTTCAATTAGTCGAGTTATGAGTGTTTTTGGTTTTAGAAAGTGGATTTTCGAAAATTTGATACGTTATTTGAAGGCGAAATAATGATTTTATTGGAAAACAGACGGTGCCAGTCGTTTTTTCGCCTCAAAAAACCCCCCGTTACTAATTTATAGCCAATTTCATGTCGCAAAATTTTTTTTGTTGTATGAAATTTTGAAGCAAGGGGTAGGTATGGAAATATTTCGCGATTTAAATTGCTGTCTCCTATCTCCCTTAGTGCTTGGAAATATCAACTCAAAATTCATATCTGTATGTAAAATGTCCCCCTGAATCGAATGGCGGAGACTAGAACGTTCTATCTCTTCAATTAGCCGAGTTATGGTCACATGAAATTTCAGAAAGTGGATTTTCGATTATTTTCACGATTTAATTTGATATCTGCTATCTTCCTTAATGCTTGGAAATATAAACTCAAAATTTAATTCTATATGTAAAATGGTCCTCTGAATCGATTGGCGAAGACTAGAACCTTCTATCTCTCCAATTAGTGGAGTTATGGTCACATGAAGTTTCAGAAAGTGGATTTTCGATTATTTTCACGATTTAATTTGCTATCTGCTATCTTTCTTTATGCTTGGAAATATTAACTCAAAATTCACTTCTATATGTAAAATGGTCTTCTGAATCGATTGGCGAAGACTAGAACGTTCTATCTCTTCAATTAGTTGAGTTATGAGTGTTTTTGGTTTTAGAAAGTGGATTTTTGAAAATTTGATACGTTGTTTGAAGGCGAAATAATGATTTTATTGGAAAACAGACGGTGCCAGTCGTTTTTTCGCCTCAAAAAACCCCCGGTTACTAATTTATAGCCAATTTCATGTCGCAAAATTTTTTTTGTTGTATGAAATTTTGAAGCAAGGGGTAGGTATGGAAATATTTCGCGATTTAAATTGCTGTCTCCTATCTCCCTTAGTGCTTGGAAATATCAACT
Source organism: Lochmaea capreae (assembly GCA_949126875.1). Lineage (NCBI taxonomy): Eukaryota > Metazoa > Arthropoda > Insecta > Coleoptera > Chrysomelidae > Lochmaea > Lochmaea capreae. Next base: position 26,874,193 of record OX421404.1, read on the forward strand.
CAAAATTCATATCTGTATGTAAAATGTCCCCCTGAATCGAATGGCGGAGACTAGAACGTTCTATCTCTTCAATTAGCCGAGTTATGGTCACATGAAATTTCAGAAAGTGGATTTTCGATTATTTTCACGATTTAATTTGATATCTGCTATCTTCCTTAATGCTTGGAAATATCAACTCAAAATTCACTTCTATATGTAAAATGGTCTTCTGAATCGATTGGCGAAGACTAGAACCTTCTATCTTTTCAATTAGTCGAGTTATGAGTGTTTTTGGTTTTAGAAAGTGGATTTTCGAAAATTTGATACGTTGTTTGAAGGCGAAATAATGATTTTATTGGAAAACAGACGGTGCCAGTCGTTTTTTCGCCTCAAAAAACCCCCGGTTACTAATTTATAGCCAATTTCATGTCGCAAAATTTTTTTTGTTGTATGAAATTTTGAAGCAAGGGGTAGGTATGGAAATATTTCGCGATTTAAATTGCTGTCTGCTATCTCCCTTAATGCTTGGAAATATCAACTCAAAATTCATATCTGTATGTAAAATGTCCCCCTGAATCGAATGGCGGAGACTAGAACGTTCTATCTCTTCAATTAGCCGAGTTATGGTCACATGAAATTTCAGAAAGTGGATTTTCGATTATTTTCACGATTTAATTTGATATCTGCTATCTTCCTTAATGCTTGGAAATATCAACTCAAAATTCACTTCTATATGTAAAATGGTCTTCTGAATCGATTGGCGAAGACTAGAACCTTCTATCTTTTCAATTAGTCGAGTTATGAGTGTTTTTGGTTTTAGAAAGTGGATTTTCGAAAATTTGATACGTTGTTTGAAGGCGAAATAATGATTTTATTGGAAAACAGACGGTGCCAGTCGTTTTTTCGCCTCAAAAAACCCCCGGTTAATAATTTATAGCCAATTTCATGTCGCAAAATTTTTTTTGTTGTATGAAATTTTGAAGCAAGGGGTAGGTATGGAAATATTTCGCGATTTAAATTGCTGTCTCCTATCTCCCTTAGTGCTTGGAAATATCAACTCAAAATTCATATCTGTATGTAAAATGTCCCCCTGAATCGAATGGCGGAGACTAGAACGTTCTATCTCTTCAATTAGCCGAGTTATGGTCACATGAAATTTCAGAAAGTGGATTTTCGATTATTTTCACGATTTAATTTGATATCTGCTATCTTCCTTAATGCTTGGAAATATTAACTCAAAATTTACTTCTATATGTAAAATGGTCTTCTGAATCGATTGGCGAAGACTAGAACGTTCTATCTTCTCAATTAGTCGAGTTATGAGTGTTTTTGGTTTTAGAAAGTGGATTTTCGAAAATTTGATACGTTATTTGAAGGCGAAATAATGATTTTATTGGAAAACAGACGGTGCCAGTCGTTTTTTCGCCTCAAAAAACCCCCGGTTACTAATTTATAGCCAATTTCATGTCGCAAAATTTTTTTTGTTGTATGAAATTTTGAAGCAAGGGGTAGGTATGGAAATATTTCGCGATTTAAATTGCTGTCTGCTATCTCCCTTAATGCTTGGAAATATCAACTCAAAATTCATATCTGTATGTAAAATGTCCCCCTGAATCGAATGGCGGAGACTAGAACGTTCTATCTCTTCAATTAGCCGAGTTATGGTCACATGAAATTTTAGAAAGTGGATTTTCGATTATTTTCACGATTTAATTTGATATCTGCTATCTTCCTTAATGCTTGGAAATATAAACTCAAAATTTAATTCTATATGTAAAATGGTCCTCTGAATCGATTGGCGAAGACTAGAACCTTCTATCTCTCCAATTAGTGGAGTTATGGTCACATGAAGTTTCAGAAAGTGGATTTTCGATTATTTTCACGATTTAATTTGCTATCTGCTATCTTTCTTTATGCTTGGAAATATTAACTCAAAATTCACTTCTGTATTTAAAATGGTCTTCTGAATCGATTGGTGAAGACTAGAACGTTCTATCTTTTCAATTAGTCGAGTTATGAGTGTTTTTGGTTTTAGAAAGTGGATTTTCGAAAATTTGATACGTTATTTGAAGGCGAAATAATGATTTTATTGGAAAACAGACGGTGCCAGTCGTTTTTTCGCCTCAAAAAACCCCCCGTTACTAATTTATAGCCAATTTCATGTCGCAAAATTTTTTTTGTTGTATGAAATTTTGAAGCAAGGGGTAGGTATGGAAATATTTCGCGATTTAAATTGCTGTCTCCTATCTCCCTTAGTGCTTGGAAATATCAACTCAAAATTCATATCTGTATGTAAAATGTCCCCCTGAATCGAATGGCGGAGACTAGAACGTTCTATCTCTTCAATTAGCCGAGTTATGGTCACATGAAATTTCAGAAAGTGGATTTTCGATTATTTTCACGATTTAATTTGATATCTGCTATCTTCCTTAATGCTTGGAAATATAAACTCAAAATTTAATTCTATATGTAGAATGGTCCTCTGAATCGATTGGCGAAGACTAGAACCTTCTATCTCTTCAATTAGCCGAGTTATGGTCACATGAAATTTCAGAAAGTGGATTTTCGATTATTTTCACGATTTAATTTGATATCTGCTATCTTCCTTAATGCTTGGAAATATTAACTCAAAATTTAATTCTATATGTAAAATGGTCTTCTGAATCGATTGGCGAAGACTAGAACGTTCTATCTCTTCAATTAGTTGAGTTATGAGTGTTTTTGGTTTTAGAAAGTGGATTTTTGAAAATTTGATACGTTGTTTGAAGGCGAAATAATGATTTTATTGGAAAACAGACGGTGCCAGTCGTTTTTTCGCCTCAAAAAACCCCCGGTTACTAATTTATAGCCAATTTCATGTCGCAAAATTTTTTTTGTTGTATGAAATTTTGAAGCAAGGGGTAGGTATGGAAATATTTCGCGATTTAAATTGCTGTCTCCTATCTCCCTTAGTGCTTGGAAATATCAACTCAAAATTCATATCTGTATGTAAAATGTCCCCCTGAATCGAATGGCGGAGACTAGAACGTTCTATCTTTTCAATTAGCCGAGTTATGGTCACATGAAATTTCAGAAAGTGGATTTTCGATTATTTTCACGATTTAATTTGATATCTGCTATCTTCCTTAATGCTTGGAAATATCAACTCAAAATTCACTTCTATATGTAAAATGGTCTTCTGAATCGATTGGCGAAGACTAGAACCTTCTATCTTTTCAATTAGTCGAGTTATGAGTGTTTTTGGTTTTAGAAAGTGGATTTTCGAAAATTTGATACGTTGTTTGAAGGCGAAATAATGATTTTATTGGAAAACAGACGGTGCCAGTCGTTTTTTCGCCTCAAAAAACCCCTGGTTACTAATTTATAGCCAATTTCATGTCGCAAAATTTTTTTTGTTGTATGAAATTTTGAAGCAAGGGGTAGGTATGGAAATATTTCGCGATTTAAATTGCTGTCTCCTATCTCCCTTAGTGCTTGGAAATATCAACTCAAAATTCATATCTGTATGTAAAATGTCCCCCTGAATCGAATGGCGGAGACTAGAACGTTCTATCTCTTCAATTAGCCGAGTTATGGTCACATGAAATTTCAGAAAGTGGATTTTCGATTATTTTCACGATTTAATTTGATATCTGCTATCTTCCTTAATGCTTGTAAATATAAACTCAAAATTTAATTCCATATGTAAAATGGTCTTCTGAATCGATTGACGAAGACTAGAACCTTCTATCTCTCCAATTAGTGGAGTTATGGTCACATGAAGTTTCAGAAAGTGGATTTTCGATTATTTTCACGATTTAATTTGCTATCTGCTATCTTTCTTTATGCTTGGAAATATTAACTCAAAATTTAATTCTATATGTAAAATGGTCTTCTGAATCGATTGGCGAAGACTAGAACGTTCTATCTCTTCAATTAGTTGAGTTATGAGTGTTTTTGGTTTTAGAAAGTGGATTTTTGAAAATTTGATACGTTGTTTGAAGGCGAAATAATGATTTTATTGGAAAACAGACGGTGCCAGTCGTTTTTTCGCCTCAAAAAACCCCGGGTTACTAATTTATAGCCAATTTCATGTCGCAAAATTTTTTTTGTTGTATGAAATTTTGAAGCAAGGGGTAGGTATGGAAATATTTCGCGATTTAAATTGCTGTCTGCTATCTCCCTTAATGCTTGGAAATATCAACTCAAAATTCATATCTGTATGTAAAATGTCCCCCTGAATCGAATGGCGGAGACTAGAACGTTCTATCTCTTCAATTAGCCGAGTTATGGTCACATGAAATTTCAGAAAGTGGATTTTCGATTATTTTCACGATTTAATTTGATATCTGCTATCTTCCTTAATGCTTGGAAATATCAACTCAAAATTCACTTCTATATGTAAAATGGTCTTCTGAATCGATTGGCGAAGACTAGAACCTTCTATCTTTTCAATTAGTCGAGTTATGAGTGTTTTTGGTTTTAGAAAGTGGATTTTCGAAAATTTGATACGTTGTTTGAAGGCGAAATAATGATTTTATTGGAAAACAGACGGTGCCAGTCGTTTTTTCGCCTCAAAAAACCCCTGGTTACTAATTTATAGCCAATTTCATGTCGCAAAATTTTTTTTGTTGTATGAAATTTTGAAGCAAGGGGTAGGTATGGAAATATTTCGCGATTTAAATTGCTGTCTCCTATCTCCCTTAGTGCTTGGAAATATCAACTCAAAATTCATATCTGTATGTAAAATGTCCCCCTGAATCGAATGGCGGAGACTAGAACGTTCTATCTTTTCAATTAGCCGAGTTATGGTCACATGAAATTTCAGAAAGTGGATTTTCGATTATTTTCACGATTTAATTTGATATCTGCTATCTTCCTTAATGCTTGGAAATATCAACTCAAAATTCACTTCTATATGTAAAATGGTCTTCTGAATCGATTGGCGAAGACTAGAACCTTCTATCTTTTCAATTAGTCGAGTTATGAGTGTTTTTGGTTTTAGAAAGTGGATTTTCGAAAATTTGATACGTTGTTTGAAGGCGAAATAATGATTTTATTGGAAAACAGACGGTGCCAGTCGTTTTTTCGCCTCAAAAAACCCCCGGTTACTAATTTATAGCCAATTTCATGTCGCAAAATTTTTTTTGTTGTATGAAATTTTGAAGCAAGGGGTAGGTATGGAAATATTTCGCGATTTAAATTGCTGTCTGCTATCTCCCTTAATGCTTGGAAATATCAACTCAAAATTCATATCTGTATGTAAAATGTCCCCCTGAATCGAATGGCGGAGACTAGAACGTTCTATCTCTTCAATTAGCCGAGTTATGGTCACATGAAATTTCAGAAAGTGGATTTTCGATTATTTTCACGATTTAATTTGATATCTGCTATCTTCCTTAATGCTTGGAAATATCAACTCAAAATTCACTTCTATATGTAAAATGGTCTTCTGAATCGATTGGCGAAGACTAGAACCTTCTATCTTTTCAATTAGTCGAGTTATGAGTGTTTTTGGTTTTAGAAAGTGGATTTTCGAAAATTTGATACGTTGTTTGAAGGCGAAATAATGATTTTATTGGAAAACAGACGGTGCCAGTCGTTTTTTCGCCTCAAAAAACCCCCGGTTAATAATTTATAGCCAATTTCATGTCGCAAAATTTTTTTTGTTGTATGAAATTTTGAAGCAAGGGGTAAGTATGGAAATATTTCGCGATTTAAATTGCTGTCTGCTATCTCCCTTAATGCTTGGAAATATCAACTCAAAATTCATACCTGTATGTAAAATGTCCCCCTGAATCGAATGGCGGAGACTAGAACGTTCTATCTCTTCAATTAGCCGAGTTATGGTCACATGAAATTTCAGAAAGTGGATTTTCGATTATTTTCACGATTTAATTTGCTATCTGCTATCTTTCTTTATGCTTGGAAATATCAACTCAAAATTCACTTCTATATGTAAATGGTCTTCTGAATCGATTGGCGAAGACTAGAACGTTCTATCTTTTCAATTAGTCGAGTTATGAGTGTTTTTGGTTTTAGAAAGTGGATTTTCGAAAATTTGATACGTTATTTGAAGGCGAAATAATGATTTTATTGGAAAACAGACGGTGCCAGTCGTTTTTTCGCCTCAAAAAACCCCCGGTTACTAATTTATAGCCAATTTCATGTCGTAAAATTTTTTTTGTTGTATGTAATTTTGAAGCAAGGGGTAGGTATGGAAATATTTCGCGATTTAAATTGCTGTCTGCTATCTCCCTTAATGCTTGGAAATATCAACTCAAAATTCATATCTGTATGTAAAATGTCCCCCTGAATCGAATGGCGGAGACTAGAACGTTCTATCTCTTCAATTAGCCTAGTTATGGTCACATGAAATTTCAGAAAGTGGATTTTCGATTATTTTCACGATTTAATTTGATATCTGCTATCTTCCTTAATGCTTGGAAATATCAACTCAAAATTCACTTCTATATGTAAAATGGTCTTCTGAATCGATTGGCGAAGACTAGAACCTTCTATCTTTTCAATTAGTCGAGTTATGAGTGTTTTTGGTTTGAGAAAGTGGATTTTCGAAAATTTGATACGTTGTTTGAAGGCGAAATAATGATTTTATTGGAAAACAGACGGTGCCAGTCGTTTTTTCGCCTCAAAAAACCCCCGGTTAATAATTTATAGCCAATTTCATGTCGCAAAATTTTTTTTGTTGTATGAAATTTTGAAGAAATATTTCGCGATTTAAATTGCTGTCTCCTATCTCCCTTAGTGCTTGGAAATATCAACTCAAAATTCATATCTGTATGTAAAATGTCCCCCTGAATCGAATGGCGGAGACTAGAACGTTCTATCTCTTCAATTAGCCGAGTTATGGTCACATGAAATTTCAGAAAGTGGATTTTCGATTATTTTCACGATTTAATTTGCTATCTGCTATCTTTCTTTATGCTTGGAAATATCAACTTAAAATTCACTTCTATATGTAAAATGGTCTTCTGAATCGATTGGTGGAGACTAGAACGTTCTATCTTTTCAATTAGTCGAGTTATGAGTGTTTTTGGTTTTAGAAAGTGGATTTTCGAAAATTTGATACGTTATTTGAAGGCGAAATAATGATTTTATTGGAAAACAGACGGTGCCAGTCGTTTTTTCGCCTCAAAAAACCCCCGGTTACTAATTTATAGCCAATTTCATGTCGCAAAATTTTTTTTGTTGTATGAAATTTTGAAGCAAGGGGTAGGTATGGAAATATTTCGCGATTTAAATTGCTGTCTGCTATCTCCCTTAATGCTTGGAAATATCAACTCAAAATTCATATCTGTATGTAAAATGTCCCCCTGAATCGAATGGCGGAGACTAGAACGTTCTATCTCTTCAATTAGCCGAGTTATGGTCACATGAAATTTCAGAAAGTGGATTTTCGATTATTTTCACGATTTAATTTGATATCTGCTATCTTCCTTAATGCTTGGAAATATCAACTCAAAATTCACTTCTATATGTAAAATGGTCTTCTGAATCGATTGGCGAAGACTAGAACCTTCTATCTTTTCAATTAGTCGAGTTATGAGTGTTTTTGGTTTTAGAAAGTGGATTTTCGAAAATTTGATACGTTGTTTGAAGGCGAAATAATGATTTTATTGGAAAACAGACGGTGCCAGTCGTTTTTTCGCCTCAAAAAACCCCCGGTTAATAATTTATAGCCAATTTCATGTCGCAAAATTTTTTTTGTTGTATGAAATTTTGAAGCAAGGGGTAAGTATGGAAATATTTCGCGATTTAAATTGCTGTCTGCTATCTCCCTTAATGCTTGGAAATATCAACTCAAAATTCATACCTGTATGTAAAATGTCCCCCTGAATCGAATGGCGGAGACTAGAACGTTCTATCTCTTCAATTAGCCGAGTTATGGTCACATGAAATTTCAGAAAGTGGATTTTCGATTATTTTCACGATTTAATTTGCTATCTGCTATCTTTCTTTATGCTTGGAAATATCAACTCAAAATTCACTTCTATATGTAAATGGTCTTCTGAATCGATTGGCGAAGACTAGAACGTTCTATCTTTTCAATTAGTCGAGTTATGAGTGTTTTTGGTTTTAGAAAGTGGATTTTCGAAAATTTGATACGTTATTTGAAGGCGAAATAATGATTTTATTGGAAAACAGACGGTGCCAGTCGTTTTTTCGCCTCAAAAAACCCCCGGTTACTAATTTATAGCCAATTTCATGTCGTAAAATTTTTTTTGTTGTATGTAATTTTGAAGCAAGGGGTAGGTATGGAAATATTTCGCGATTTAAATTGCTGTCTGCTATCTCCCTTAATGCTTGGAAATATCAACTCAAAATTCATATCTGTATGTAAAATGTCCCCCTGAATCGAATGGCGGAGACTAGAACGTTCTATCTCTTCAATTAGCCTAGTTATGGTCACATGAAATTTCAGAAAGTGGATTTTCGATTATTTTCACGATTTAATTTGATATCTGCTATCTTCCTTAATGCTTGGAAATATCAACTCAAAATTCACTTCTATATGTAAAATGGTCTTCTGAATCGATTGGCGAAGACTAGAACCTTCTATCTTTTCAATTAGTCGAGTTATGAGTGTTTTTGGTTTGAGAAAGTGGATTTTCGAAAATTTGATACGTTGTTTGAAGGCGAAATAATGATTTTATTGGAAAACAGACGGTGCCAGTCGTTTTTTCGCCTCAAAAAACCCCCGGTTAATAATTTATAGCCAATTTCATGTCGCAAAATTTTTTTTGTTGTATGAAATTTTGAAGAAATATTTCGCGATTTAAATTGCTGTCTCCTATCTCCCTTAGTGCTTGGAAATATCAACTCAAAATTCATATCTGTATGTAAAATGTCCCCCTGAATCGAATGGCGGAGACTAGAACGTTCTATCTCTTCAATTAGCCGAGTTATGGTCACATGAAATTTCAGAAAGTGGATTTTCGATTATTTTCACGATTTAATTTGATATCTGCTATCTTCCTTAATGCTTGGAAATATTAACTCAAAATTTACTTCTATATGTAAAATGGTCTTCTGAATCGATTGGCGAAGACTAGAACGTTCTATCTTCTCAATTAGTCGAGTTATGAGTGTTTTTGGTTTTAGAAAGTGGATTTTCGAAAATTTGATACGTTATTTGAAGGCGAAATAATGATTTTATTGGAAAACAGACGGTGCCAGTCGTTTTTTCGCCTCAAAAAACCCCCGGTTACTAATTTATAGCCAATTTCATGTCGCAAAATTTTTTTTGTTGTATGAAATTTTGAAGCAAGGGGTAGGTATGGAAATATTTCGCGATTTAAATTGCTGTCTGCTATCTCCCTTAATGCTTGGAAATATCAACTCAAAATTCATATCTGTATGTAAAATGTCCCCCTGAATCGAATGGCGGAGACTAGAACGTTCTATCTCTTCAATTAGCCGAGTTATGGTCACATGAAATTTTAGAAAGTGGATTTTCGATTATTTTCACGATTTAATTTGATATCTGCTATCTTCCTTAATGCTTGGAAATATAAACTCAAAATTTAATTCTATATGTAAAATGGTCCTCTGAATCGATTGGCGAAGACTAGAACCTTCTATCTCTCCAATTAGTGGAGTTATGGTCACATGAAGTTTCAGAAAGTGGATTTTCGATTATTTTCACGATTTAATTTGCTATCTGCTATCTTTCTTTATGCTTGGAAATATTAACTCAAAATTCACTTCTGTATTTAAAATGGTCTTCTGAATCGATTGGTGAAGACTAGAACGTTCTATCTTTTCAATTAGTCGAGTTATGAGTGTTTTTGGTTTTAGAAAGTGGATTTTCGAAAATTTGATACGTTATTTGAAGGCGAAATAATGATTTTATTGGAAAACAGACGGTGCCAGTCGTTTTTTCGCCTCAAAAAACCCCCCGTTACTAATTTATAGCCAATTTCATGTCGCAAAATTTTTTTTGTTGTATGAAATTTTGAAGCAAGGGGTAGGTATGGAAATATTTCGCGATTTAAATTGCTGTCTCCTATCTCCCTTAGTGCTTGGAAATATCAACTCAAAATTCATATCTGTATGTAAAATGTCCCCCTGAATCGAATGGCGGAGACTAGAACGTTCTATCTCTTCAATTAGCCGAGTTATGGTCACATGAAATTTCAGAAAGTGGATTTTCGATTATTTTCACGATTTAATTTGATATCTGCTATCTTCCTTAATGCTTGGAAATATAAACTCAAAATTTAATTCTATATGTAGAATGGTCCTCTGAATCGATTGGCGAAGACTAGAACCTTCTATCTCTTCAATTAGCCGAGTTATGGTCACATGAAATTTCAGAAAGTGGATTTTCGATTATTTTCACGATTTAATTTGATATCTGCTATCTTCCTTAATGCTTGGAAATATTAACTCAAAATTTAATTCTATATGTAAAATGGTCTTCTGAATCGATTGGCGAAGACTAGAACGTTCTATCTCTTCAATTAGTTGAGTTATGAGTGTTTTTGGTTTTAGAAAGTGGATTTTTGAAAATTTGATACGTTGTTTGAAGGCGAAATAATGATTTTATTGGAAAACAGACGGTGCCAGTCGTTTTTTCGCCTCAAAAAACCCCCGGTTACTAATTTATAGCCAATTTCATGTCGCAAAATTTTTTTTGTTGTATGAAATTTTGAAGCAAGGGGTAGGTATGGAAATATTTCGCGATTTAAATTGCTGTCTCCTATCTCCCTTAGTGCTTGGAAATATCAACTCAAAATTCATATCTGTATGTAAAATGTCCCCCTGAATCGAATGGCGGAGACTAGAACGTTCTATCTTTTCAATTAGCCGAGTTATGGTCACATGAAATTTCAGAAAGTGGATTTTCGATTATTTTCACGATTTAATTTGATATCTGCTATCTTCCTTAATGCTTGGAAATATCAACTCAAAATTCACTTCTATATGTAAAATGGTCTTCTGAATCGATTGGCGAAGACTAGAACCTTCTATCTTTTCAATTAGTCGAGTTATGAGTGTTTTTGGTTTTAGAAAGTGGATTTTCGAAAATTTGATACGTTGTTTGAAGGCGAAATAATGATTTTATTGGAAAACAGACGGTGCCAGTCGTTTTTTCGCCTCAAAAAACCCCTGGTTACTAATTTATAGCCAATTTCATGTCGCAAAATTTTTTTTGTTGTATGAAATTTTGAAGCAAGGGGTAGGTATGGAAATATTTCGCGATTTAAATTGCTGTCTCCTATCTCCCTTAGTGCTTGGAAATATCAACTCAAAATTCATATCTGTATGTAAAATGTCCCCCTGAATCGAATGGCGGAGACTAGAACGTTCTATCTCTTCAATTAGCCGAGTTATGGTCACATGAAATTTCAGAAAGTGGATTTTCGATTATTTTCACGATTTAATTTGATATCTGCTATCTTCCTTAATGCTTGTAAATATAAACTCAAAATTTAATTCCATATGTAAAATGGTCTTCTGAATCGATTGACGAAGACTAGAACCTTCTATCTCTCCAATTAGTGGAGTTATGGTCACATGAAGTTTCAGAAAGTGGATTTTCGATTATTTTCACGATTTAATTTGCTATCTGCTATCTTTCTTTATGCTTGGAAATATTAACTCAAAATTTAATTCTATATGTAAAATGGTCTTCTGAATCGATTGGCGAAGACTAGAACGTTCTATCTCTTCAATTAGTTGAGTTATGAGTGTTTTTGGTTTTAGAAAGTGGATTTTTGAAAATTTGATACGTTGTTTGAAGGCGAAATAATGATTTTATTGGAAAACAGACGGTGCCAGTCGTTTTTTCGCCTCAAAAAACCCCGGGTTACTAATTTATAGCCAATTTCATGTCGCAAAATTTTTTTTGTTGTATGAAATTTTGAAGCAAGGGGTAGGTATGGAAATATTTCGCGATTTAAATTGCTGTCTGCTATCTCCCTTAATGCTTGGAAATATCAACTCAAAATTCATATCTGTATGTAAAATGTCCCCCTGAATCGAATGGCGGAGACTAGAACGTTCTATCTCTTCAATTAGCCGAGTTATGGTCACATGAAATTTCAGAAAGTGGATTTTCGATTATTTTCACGATTTAATTTGATATCTGCTATCTTCCTTAATGCTTGGAAATATCAACTCAAAATTCACTTCTATATGTAAAATGGTCTTCTGAATCGATTGGCGAAGACTAGAACCTTCTATCTTTTCAATTAGTCGAGTTATGAGTGTTTTTGGTTTTAGAAAGTGGATTTTCGAAAATTTGATACGTTGTTTGAAGGCGAAATAATGATTTTATTGGAAAACAGACGGTGCCAGTCGTTTTTTCGCCTCAAAAAACCCCTGGTTACTAATTTATAGCCAATTTCATGTCGCAAAATTTTTTTTGTTGTATGAAATTTTGAAGCAAGGGGTAGGTATGGAAATATTTCGCGATTTAAATTGCTGTCTCCTATCTCCCTTAGTGCTTGGAAATATCAACTCAAAATTCATATCTGTATGTAAAATGTCCCCCTGAATCGAATGGCGGAGACTAGAACGTTCTATCTTTTCAATTAGCCGAGTTATGGTCACATGAAATTTCAGAAAGTGGATTTTCGATTATTTTCACGATTTAATTTGATATCTGCTATCTTCCTTAATGCTTGGAAATATCAACTCAAAATTCACTTCTATATGTAAAATGGTCTTCTGAATCGATTGGCGAAGACTAGAACCTTCTATCTTTTCAATTAGTCGAGTTATGAGTGTTTTTGGTTTTAGAAAGTGGATTTTCGAAAATTTGATACGTTGTTTGAAGGCGAAATAATGATTTTATTGGAAAACAGACGGTGCCAGTCGTTTTTTCGCCTCAAAAAACCCCCGGTTACTAATTTATAGCCAATTTCATGTCGCAAAATTTTTTTTGTTGTATGAAATTTTGAAGCAAGGGGTAGGTATGGAAATATTTCGCGATTTAAATTGCTGTCTGCTATCTCCCTTAATGCTTGGAAATATCAACTCAAAATTCATATCTGTATGTAAAATGTCCCCCTGAATCGAATGGCGGAGACTAGAACGTTCTATCTCTTCAATTAGCCGAGTTATGGTCACATGAAATTTCAGAAAGTGGATTTTCGATTATTTTCACGATTTAATTTGATATCTGCTATCTTCCTTAATGCTTGGAAATATCAACTCAAAATTCACTTCTATATGTAAAATGGTCTTCTGAATCGATTGGCGAAGACTAGAACCTTCTATCTTTTCAATTAGTCGAGTTATGAGTGTTTTTGGTTTTAGAAAGTGGATTTTCGAAAATTTGATACGTTGTTTGAAGGCGAAATAATGATTTTATTGGAAAACAGACGGTGCCAGTCGTTTTTTCGCCTCAAAAAACCCCCGGTTAATAATTTATAGCCAATTTCATGTCGCAAAATTTTTTTTGTTGTATGAAATTTTGAAGCAAGGGGTAAGTATGGAAATATTTCGCGATTTAAATTGCTGTCTGCTATCTCCCTTAATGCTTGGAAATATCAACTCAAAATTCATACCTGTATGTAAAATGTCCCCCTGAATCGAATGGCGGAGACTAGAACGTTCTATCTCTTCAATTAGCCGAGTTATGGTCACATGAAATTTCAGAAAGTGGATTTTCGATTATTTTCACGATTTAATTTGCTATCTGCTATCTTTCTTTATGCTTGGAAATATCAACTCAAAATTCACTTCTATATGTAAATGGTCTTCTGAATCGATTGGCGAAGACTAGAACGTTCTATCTTTTCAATTAGTCGAGTTATGAGTGTTTTTGGTTTTAGAAAGTGGATTTTCGAAAATTTGATACGTTATTTGAAGGCGAAATAATGATTTTATTGGAAAACAGACGGTGCCAGTCGTTTTTTCGCCTCAAAAAACCCCCGGTTACTAATTTATAGCCAATTTCATGTCGTAAAATTTTTTTTGTTGTATGTAATTTTGAAGCAAGGGGTAGGTATGGAAATATTTCGCGATTTAAATTGCTGTCTGCTATCTCCCTTAATGCTTGGAAATATCAACTCAAAATTCATATCTGTATGTAAAATGTCCCCCTGAATCGAATGGCGGAGACTAGAACGTTCTATCTCTTCAATTAGCCTAGTTATGGTCACATGAAATTTCAGAAAGTGGATTTTCGATTATTTTCACGATTTAATTTGATATCTGCTATCTTCCTTAATGCTTGGAAATATCAACTCAAAATTCACTTCTATATGTAAAATGGTCTTCTGAATCGATTGGCGAAGACTAGAACCTTCTATCTTTTCAATTAGTCGAGTTATGAGTGTTTTTGGTTTGAGAAAGTGGATTTTCGAAAATTTGATACGTTGTTTGAAGGCGAAATAATGATTTTATTGGAAAACAGACGGTGCCAGTCGTTTTTTCGCCTCAAAAAACCCCCGGTTAATAATTTATAGCCAATTTCATGTCGCAAAATTTTTTTTGTTGTATGAAATTTTGAAGAAATATTTCGCGATTTAAATTGCTGTCTCCTATCTCCCTTAGTGCTTGGAAATATCAACTCAAAATTCATATCTGTATGTAAAATGTCCCCCTGAATCGAATGGCGGAGACTAGAACGTTCTATCTCTTCAATTAGCCGAGTTATGGTCACATGAAATTTCAGAAAGTGGATTTTCGATTATTTTCACGATTTAATTTGCTATCTGCTATCTTTCTTTATGCTTGGAAATATCAACTTAAAATTCACTTCTATATGTAAAATGGTCTTCTGAATCGATTGGTGGAGACTAGAACGTTCTATCTTTTCAATTAGTCGAGTTATGAGTGTTTTTGGTTTTAGAAAGTGGATTTTCGAAAATTTGATACGTTATTTGAAGGCGAAATAATGATTTTATTGGAAAACAGACGGTGCCAGTCGTTTTTTCGCCTCAAAAAACCCCCGGTTACTAATTTATAGCCAATTTCATGTCGTAAAATTTTTTTTGTTGTATGAAATTTTGAAGCAAGGGGTAGGTATGGAAATATTTCGCGATTTAAATTGCTGTCTGCTATCTCCCTTAATGCTTGGAAATATCAACTCAAAATTCATATCTGTATGTAAAATGTCCCCCTGAATCGAATGGCGGAGACTAGAACGTTCTATCTCTTCAATTAGCCTAGTTATGGTCACATGAAATTTCAGAAAGTGGATTTTCGATTATTTTCACGATTTAATTTGATATCTGCTATCTTCCTTAATGCTTGGAAATATAAACTCAAAATTTAATTCTATATGTAAAATGGTCCTCTGAATCGATTGGCGAAGACTAGAACCTTCTATCTCTCTAATTAGTGGAGTTATGGTCACATGAAGTTTCAGAAAGTGGATTTTCGATTATTTTCACGATTTAATTTGCTATCTGCTATCTTTCTTTATGCTTGGAAATATCAACTCAAAATTCACTTCTGTATGTAAAATGGTCTTCTGAATCGATTGGTGAAGACTAGAACGTTCTATCTTTTCAATTAGTCGAGTTATGAGTGTTTTTGGTTTTAGAAAGTGGATTTTCGAAAATTTGATACGTTATTTGAAGGCGAAATAATGATTTTATTGGAAAACAGACGGTGCCAGTCGTTTTTTCGCCTCAAAAAACCCCCGGTTACTAATTTATAGCCAATTTCATGTCGCAAAATTTTTTTTGTTGTATGAAATTTTGAAGCAAGGGGTAGGTATGGAAATATTTCGCGATTTAAATTGCTGTCTCCTATCTCCCTTAGTGCTTGGAAATATCAACTCAAAATTCATATCTGTATGTAAAATGTCCCCCTGAATCGAATGGCGGAGACTAGAACGTTCTATCTCTTTAATTAGCCGAGTTATGGTCACATGAAATTTCAGAAAGTGGATTTTCGATTATTTTCACGATTTAATTTGATATCTGCTATCTTCCTTAATGCTTGGAAATATAAACTCAAAATTTAATTCTATATGTAACATGGTCTTCTGAATCGATTGGCGAAGACTAGAACCTTCTATCTCTCCAATTAGTGGAGTTATGGTGACATGAAGTTTCAGAAAGTGGATTTTCGATTATTTTCACGATTTAATTTGCTATCTGCTATCTTTTTTTATGCTTGGAAATATCAACTACTCAAAATTCACTTCTATATGTAAAATGGTCTTTTGAATCGATTGGCGAAGACTAGAACGTTCTATCTTTTCAATTAGTCGAGTTATGAGTGTTTTTGGTTTTAGAAAGTGGATTTTCGAAAATTTGATACGTTATTTGAAGGCGAAATAATGATTTTATTGGAAAACAGACGGTGCCAGTCGTTTTTTCGCCTCAAAAAACCCCCGGTTACTAATTTATAGCCAATTTCATGTCGTAAAATTTTTTTTGTTGTATGAAATTTTGAAGCAAGGGGTAGGTATGGAAATATTTCGCGATTTAAATTGCTGTCTGCTATCTCCCTTAATGCTTGGAAATATCAACTCAAAATTCATATCTGTATGTAAAATGTCCCCCTGAATCGAATGGAGGAGACTAGAACGTTCTATCTCTTTAATTAGCCGAGTTATGGTCACATGAAATTTCAGAAAGTGGATTTTCGATTATTTCCACGATTTAATTTGATATCTGCTATCTTCCTTAATGCTTGGAAATATCAACTCAAAATTCACTTCTATATGTAAAATGGTCTTCTGAATCGATTGGCGAAGACTAGAATCTTCTATCTCTCCAATTAGCCGAGTTATGGTCACATGAAATTTCAGAAAGTGGATTTTCGATTATTTTCACGATTTAATTTGATATCTGCTATCTTCCTTAATGCTTGGAAATATCAACTCAAAATTCATACCTGTATGTAAAATGTCCCCCTGAATCGAATGGCGGAGACTAGAACGTTCTATCTCTCCAATTAGCCGAGTTATGGTCACATGAAATTTCAGAAAGTGGATTTTCGATTATTTTCACGATTTAATTTGATATCTGCTATCTTCCTTAATGCTTGGAAATATAAACTCAAAATTCAATTCTTTATGTAAAATGGTCTTCTGAATCGATTGGCAAAGACTAGAACGTTCTATCTCTTCAATTAGTCGAGTTATGAGTGTTTTTGGTTTAAGAAAGTGGATTTTCGAAAATTTGATACGTTATTTGAAGGCGAAATAATGATTTTATTGGAAAACAGATGGTGCCAGTCGTTTTTTCGCCTCAAAAACCCCCGGTTACTAATTTATAGCCGATTTCATGTCGCAAAATTTTTTTTGTTTTATGAAATTTTGAAGCAAGGGGTAAGTATGGAAATATTTCGCGATTTAAATTGCTGTCTGCTATCTCCCTTAATGCTTGGAAATATCAACTCAAAATTCATACCTGTATGTAAAATGTCCCCCTGAATCGAATGGCGGAGACTAGAACGTTCTATCTCTCCAATTAGCCGAGTTATGGTCACATGAAATTTCAGAAAGTGGATTTTCGATTATTTTCACGATTTAATTTGATATCTGCTATCTTCCTTAATGCTTGGAAATATAAACTCAAAATTCAATTCTTTATGTAAAATGGTCTTCTGAATCGATTGGCAAAGACTAGAACGTTCTATCTCTTCAATTAGTCGAGTTATGAGTGTTTTTGGTTTAAGAAAGTGGATTTTCGAAAATTTGATACGTTGTTTGAAGGCGAAATAATGATTTTATTGGAAAACAGATGGTGCCAGTCGTTTTTTCGCCTCAAAAACCCCCGGTTACTAATTTATAGCCGATTTCATGTCGCAAAATTTTTTTTGTTTTATGAAATTTTGAAGCAAGGGGTAAGTATGGAAATATTTCGCGATTTAAATTGCTGTCTGCTATCTCCCTTAATGCTTGGAAATATCAACTCAAAATTCATATCTGTATGTAAAATGTCCCCCTGAATCGAATGGCGGAGACTAGAATGTTCTATCTTTTCAATTAGCCGAGTTATGGTCACATGAAGTTTCAGAAAGTGGATTTTCGATTATTTTCACGATTTAATTTGCTATCTGCTATCTTTCTTAATGCTTGGAAATATTAACTCAAAATTCAATTCTATATGTAAAATGGTCTTCTGAATCGATTGGCAAAGACTAGAACGTTCTATCTCTTCAATTAGTCGAGTTATGAGTGTTTTTGGTTTTAGAAAGTGGATTTTCGAAAATTTTATACGTTATTTGAAGGCGAAATAATGATTTTATTGGAAAACAGACGGTGCCAGTCGTTTTTTCGCCTCAAAAAACCCCTGGTTACTAATTTATAGCTGATTTCATGTCGAAAAATTTTTTTTGTTGTATGAAATTTTGAAGCAAGGGGTAGGTATGGAAATATTTCGCGATTTAAATTGCTGTCTCCTATCTCCCTTAGTGCTTGGAAATATCAACTCAAAATTCATACCTGTATGTAAAATGTCCCCCTGAATCGAATGGCGGAGACTAGAACGTTCTATCTCTCCAATTAGCCGAGTTATGGTCACATGAAATTTCAGAAAGTGGATTTTCGATTATTTCCACGATTTAATTTGATATCTGCTATCTTCCTTAATGCTTGGAAATATCAACTCAAAATTCATACCTGTATGTAAAATGTCCCCCTGAATCGAATGGCGGAGACTAGAACGTTCTATCTCTCCAATTAGCCGAGTTATGGTCACATGAAATTTCAGAAAGTGGATTTTCGATTATTTTCACGATTTAATTTGATATCTGCTATCTTCCTTAATGCTTGGAAATATAAACTCAAAATTCAATTCTTTATGTAAAATGGTCTTCTGAATCGATTGGCAAAGACTAGAACGTTCTATCTCTTCAATTAGTCGAGTTATGAGTGTTTTTGGTTTAAGAAAGTGGATTTTCGAAAATTTGATACGTTGTTTGAAGGCGAAATAATGATTTTATTGGAAAACAGATGGTGCCAGTCGTTTTTTCGCCTCAAAAACCCCCGGTTACTAATTTATAGCCGATTTCATGTCGCAAAATTTTTTTTGTTTTATGAAATTTTGAAGCAAGGGGTAAGTATGGAAATATTTCGCGATTTAAATTGCTGTCTGCTATCTCCCTTAATGCTTGGAAATATCAACTCAAAATTCATATCTGTATGTAAAATGTCCCCCTGAATCGAATGGCGGAGACTAGAACGTTCTATCTTTTCAATTAGCCGAGTTATGGTCACATGAAGTTTCAGAAAGTGGATTTTCGATTATTTTCACGATTTAATTTGCTATCTGCTATCTTTCTTAATGCTTGGAAATATTAACTCAAAATTCAATTCTATATGTAAAATGGTCTTCTGAATCGATTGGCAAAGACTAGAACGTTCTATCTCTTCAATTAGTCGAGTTATGAGTGTTTTTGGTTTTAGAAAGTGGATTTTCGAAAATTTTATACGTTATTTGAAGGCGAAATAATGATTTTATTGGAAAACAGACGGTGCCAGTCGTTTTTTCGCCTCAAAAAACCCCTGGTTACTAATTTATAGCTGATTTCATGTCGAAAAATTTTTTTTGTTGTATGAAATTTTGAAGCAAGGGGTAGGTATGGAAATATTTCGCGATTTAAATTGCTGTCTCCTATCTCCCTTAGTGCTTGGAAATATCAACTCAAAATTCATATCTGTATGTAAAATGTCCCCCTGAATCGAATGGCGGAGACTAGAACGTTCTATCTCTTCAATTAGCCGAGTTATGGTCACATGAAATTTCAGAAAGTGGATTTTCGATTATTTCCACGATTTAATTTGATATCTGCTATCTTCCTTAATGCTTGGAAATATCAACTCAAAATTCATACCTGTATGTAAAATGTCCCCCTGAATCGAATGGCGGAGACTAGAACGTTCTATCTCTTCAATTAGTCGAGTTATGAGTGTTTTTGGTTTTAGAAAGTGGATTTTCGAAAATTTTATACGTTATTTGAAGGCGAAATAATGATTTTATTGGAAAACAGACGGTGCCAGTCGTTTTTTCGCCTCAAAAAACCCCTGGTTACTAATTTATAGCTGATTTCATGTCGAAAAATTTTTTTTGTTGTATGAAATTTTGAAGCAAGGGGTAGGTATGGAAATATTTCGCGATTTAAATTGCTGTCTCCTATCTCCCTTAATGCTTGGAAATATCAACTCAAAATCCATATCTGTATGTAAAATGTCCCCCTGAATCGAATGGCGAAGACTAGAACCTTCTATCTCCAATTAGTGGAGTAATGGATACATAAAGAATATTTTCACGATTTAATTTGCTCTTTGCTAACTCACTTAATGCTTGGACATGTAAACTCAAAATTCACTTATTTTTGTAAAATGGTCTTCTGAATCGATTGGCGAAGACTAGAACGTTCTATCTCTTCAATTAGTCGAGTTATGGATACATAAAGTTTCAGAAAGTGGATTTTTTGAATATTTTCACTACTTGCACATTTAGTATTCACAAGACGGAAACCCTTCTAATTATGCTCTTGAAAATTTTATTAGGTACACTATTTTGATGCGAAAGTATCAGACATTGGCATTTATTTTCCCGTATCAAAAAACTTGACAGGTGCAGGTGCACCTCTTAATTAAATATTTTAGGTGAAATACAAAAAAAAATTGCGTGTGGTGTAAATTAGTAGTAAGGTCAAAGTAGTTGCT
Organism: Lochmaea capreae; assembly: GCA_949126875.1. Classification (NCBI taxonomy): domain Eukaryota; kingdom Metazoa; phylum Arthropoda; class Insecta; order Coleoptera; family Chrysomelidae; genus Lochmaea; species Lochmaea capreae. The sequence goes on from OX421404.1 coordinate 26,894,762, forward strand.
TAATTGTATAAAATGTGAGGAAAAGTTCAAGTTTACAACATATAACTTTAGAAAATCCGTTACTTTCCACCGTCCTGCATCTCAAAAACTAGTAATAGATAGTTCGGGGTTATTTTTTTTTTAAACTGTACTTACCTCACTGAATGGCAAGAAAAAATAAGTTACCTCACAGGTAAACAGGTTTAGGAACAGATTAAAAAAAAGTTCCAAGATACTTACGTCCAAATGTATTTTTACCAAAGGCATCTCACGCTATACTATAAGATCTTGTTATAAAAAATATACAAAGGACCCATAGAAAAAAAATATAAAGGAACAGGTGGTAGTGTTGAAGTGAATTTGTAAAATTTAAAATAAAATTTGATGTGAACATTTCTTTGAACCGTTTTTGTATATGAACATAACACTTTTTAACCGTGTACATAAAATTCAATATCCTCTAATGTAATTTAAATAAAAGTTTATATTCCTTACGAACTATTTACTACAGACCGCTTTATCGTTTACACTGTGAAGTTATACTTTTTATTATATAGGGTGCTGGAAAAATTGGAATAAAAACGGCATCCAAAATGTTAGTATGTAATTTCTTTTTTTCAAACAGTATGTTATTCACTATTTTAGAAGAAAACGTTGCCCACTATCATTTCTTTTGCAGTTTTCAAATAAATCAGCTTTATACATTTTTGTTCCAAAAAATTTCGCTAGGGTGTCCATTTGAAATACAGAACAAGTGAGCTCTGAAATTTGGCGGTAAAAAATGTATATAAGTGCTTTAAAAGGGTAAAATAAATTAAAATCAGTTGAGAAGTTTACCAAAAAAACATTTTAACGCAAAAAAAATAAATAAATGCCTATTTAAGGTAATAATAACAATGATATAAAGATGGGGTACGTTTTACGTTAGAATATGCGTGGATATTAATAGAGATGTGTAGTCGCTTCGTCAAAAAAGTTGTTTTATTGTCTCCAGGTTTCCCGGACATTTTCTAAAATTCTGACCGGACTTCCCCGGACGCCGTAAAAACCCAAACATATTTTAATTTACTTTTGTATATCTACTTACACAAGTAAAACATAAATTTTTATTATTAAAAAATGTATAATAAAACTGTTTATAAAATATAAATAATACCAGTTTTTTTAACAACTAATAAGTATTTATTATATGTTGTAGTTTATAAATATTAACATTGAATTACATTTGTTTGTTGCTTTCCGTTTAATTATTATTACATAGCAAGAATCTAGTAGAGCGGACCGTGAAGACATAATTTTACAAATTATATTCCAAGGTTAGGGATGAAAATTGGTTTACGTGACTGTTGGAAATATATTCTGACAGTGGTAGATGATGTGGGAGGGTTTTGGGACACCGAATAATTAAATCTACTTAATATTAGCGCTCTGAGAAACGGAAATATCGATGCAGTTCATGACATGATTTTATCAGACCGTCGAATTGGGCTAAAACGGATATCTGAATATTTCATACGAACGCGTTCATCATATAGTTCACGTCAATTTGGACATGAGAAAAATTGCTGCAAAATGGATCCCCATATGTTTGAATGTTGACCAAAAGCGTGCAAGGGTAGAAGCATCGCGTTCGATCTGTGCTCGATTTGAAAACGATGTAGATTTCTTATACCTTATTGTTACTATGGATGAGACTTGGGTACATTTCTACGATCCAGAAACAAAGCAACAATCGATGGGATGGCGACACTCTGGTTCTCCAAGACCTAAGAAGTTTTGTGTCCAAAAATCTGCTGGAAAAGTTCTTGCTTCAGTTAAATGTATTTATTAATATGTTTTTTCACTAGATTTAAATTCTTTAATATCAATAAACTGAACCCAATCTTACATGTGCTATCTAAATAATTACCTAACCATGATCTACAAGGTCATCGAGTACCAACCAACCTGATCAACAAAGTCTATTTTTTCTTTCTTCTGTTGCCACGTTTCAACGTAATTCATACACACTACAGTGGTCGTAATAACTTGGTAGGTACTCATAGTACGGATACGGATAATAATTATGCATTATTTTAATGATCCGTGGTACGTCCTGCGGATATTTCTATACTTACAATTTTCATTTGGTTTTTAAAATGTACTACTTATATACTGGGTGTCCCAATAAGAATGGCTCTTGGTCATATATCGGAATCAAATTTTTATAACAAAAGAAAAACCTGGAAATTATTTTAAAGTTTACATGGCTACCGCTAGTGGGCGTAATTGAATAAAAGCGTCTCCGAGGGTTTTTTTATATACTGAACGAACTATTTGCTAATGTAAAGGATTCAAGTGATTTTATTGACAAAAACCCATCCCAAAAATTGTAGCATATTTTAAAAAATACAGAAAATCTGTTCTGACCAAAAAATGTTGGCAACCCTACCCTCATCCCATGCAGAAGTTTGACAAGCTGGAAAAGGTCTTTTTTTGTGATAATCCACTATCGTGGACCCCCATTTACATTTCACGGACCCCCACTTTTTTTTCGCTAACGTAGATACCTTGCAGGTTGTTATAGACCCCTGGAGGTCGATATAGACCACTTTGGGAGTCAATATTATTATTTTTTTCAAACTTCTATTAAAAAAGATCATAAAAATGCTTTTCATTTTATATAGGATGAGATACTCTTAAATCTATGGTTTTCTACATGTTATAATCGAAAATAATAATAATGATACGGTGAATAAATTTACAGCACTACATAATATTTGTCGACGGCTCGGTTATCTAAGAAATTAAAGCGAAAGTGGAAGATTGTGAAGTTCATCGTAAATCAAAGAATATATTCAAAGTTTGTGTCTCCAAAATATGTTTTATCAGTACAGGGTTCGCTGACAAGATTCACGTGTTTACTTCTTAAGTAAATGTGCTGGAGAATGTATACAAAACAGCGGCGTGCTCAGTATAATTTTTTGTGGGAAAAGAATTATATTTTAGGACATAAAAAAATATGAAAAGAATAATTTCTCTGTGTATATATAGCGTAGTCAAAATACACAAAATATCCGTAAAATGCCGCAAAAAACACAAAAAACTTGAAAATTCAAAATTGAGTATTTAAAAGGGTTGTGATTAACATGAGAAAAACTTTACAATGCTAGGCATGAGATTTTCCGGAAAATCGTCGAGTGAAAATTTTTGTTTTTGTTTTTTCGCTCTAATTGGTTAAATAATGAAAATACAGAAAAATGTTCAAATCAAAAATTGTAGCTAATACATTTATCTACAAAATTTGTCTGAACATTTTTTTTGTATCTGCATTAGTTTTTAAAATATATACGAAATTTCAATAGTAGTATTTTTGAACATCATCAATTTTCATGTTTTTAATTTTATGATAGTAAATAAACAATGACATTTAGAAAAAAAATTTTCATATGAAATGTGTTCTAAAATGGGGTATCAACAAATACATTGAAAAAAAAATTTTTTAAACTTTTTAATGTATTATCATCGATTTTCCACGCTCTTTCACCTGCTTTTTCACCTTTATTTGTGCTCCCTTCTCTTTCTTACCTGAGCCATAGGTGTGTTCTTTTGTATCGCGATCACTTCTTAATAGGTTCATTATAAAGTTCACAAATTTTTAGATAATATCATAAACGGTATAAAAAGTTATAGAAGGTTTGCTGACAGACCTCTCATTTAAGTATTTATTTTAAATAATTGTCTATTATTTAAAAAATTTGATATTTATAGAAAAACTGTATAGTAGTTTCGATAGTAGATGCTTTAAAGTATTTAGTAGTAAAGTTACATTGAATTATATTAATTTCGAAAAAAGATATAATTAAACGAAGTCTAAAAAAAACAAGTGAAATTAAGCATGCAAAAAAAAACAGATTTTTAAGAAGCATTCGTTTAAAATTCTAAATATTGATGGCTTTGCTTTTATAATAATAATGTTTCATGCTCATTTGCAATGCTAAATCCAAAAAGAATTTTCACTGGGATAAGTATTAATTAAATAGGAATTATAATAAACTGATATTACAGTCAGTTTTTCAAATTTGAAAGTATTTCTATATAAAAGTTGAGATATTTCTTTACATTTTACATGAGTTTATTTATTTTTTCAGAATGTTATAAGCCCAAAATTATTAACTTTTAAGTCGAGCAGTTAATAAATTTGGCTCACGGGCCGTTCGCGCGTAACCACGAATTGAATACCACTGAAATTAATTTTATCTCGTAAACTTTTCAATTTACAGAAAAACTTTTTAGTCGAAATTTGTAGATAAATGCATCAGCTACAAATTTCGATTTGGAAGTTTTACTGTATATTTATTATTTAAACAATTAGAGCGAAAAAACAAAAACAAAAATGTTCACTCGACGATTTTCCGGAAAATTGCATGCCTAACATCGTAAAATTTTTCTCATGTTAAACACAACCCTTTTAAATACCCGATTTTGAGTTTTTTAAGTTTTTTGTATTTCTTGTGAGGTTTTATGTGTACTTTGATTAGGCTAATATAAGAACTAAAAAACATTTTTATTTATTTAAAAAAACATGGGTTTTTTGTTATACAGGGTGGTGATAAATGGGTCAAACTTATAGTGTATTCATAAATCCGTTGGAGCAATAATATTCAAAACATTTATTTCATTTTCAGCCCACGTGACTACCGTAATATAGTATATTATTGAACGAGCAGTTTATGATAGCCATTATTCACGCAGGGTGACGCTTTCGTCCCGAGCCGTAGGCGAGGGGCGCAAGTCACCCGAGTGAATAATGGCCATAAATTGTGAGTAAAATACTATACTTTGTCCACGACCCTTGATTTCTTTATTAAATTAAAGTCAAGTAAATAATGCGAGTGTAGAAGAAAAGTAATAATTTGGTATTTTCTTTTATTTCCAGTGCGTCAAGAAAATCAAAATTCCTTGCTATTTCCGGTAAGTATTAAAACAAACTACGAAAAATATATTTTTTTGCAATGGTTAATATAAATGCATGTAAGTGAATGAAAACAATTTGATTATTTGAAACTATTCATAAAATATTTTGAATTTCAAATTTTCTTACTCCCACCTCTTGCTCTATTATACAATCCGGAATATTTTTGCATCTAATGTTACAATAATTTTCCGAATGAAGCGTCTACGAGACTGCAAAGTGTGGAAACTAAACCCCTAGGGCCATTCAAGGACCTTTTCGGTCGATACGAAAGCGACGAGACGCGACGCTATAAAAATTCATAACTTTTTTCGCTTTTTATCTGGCGAATGTGAGCCGAGGGATTTTCTTCATCGAGCTCTGTCAGGAAATATTGGTCAAGTTTAACAATAACGGCTTTATCGGGAAATAATTTATGTGGATGTTTCCAACAAGTTTTTGAAACGTTTCGTTCAATAAGTTCTTCTAACAGTATTGTCCACTAAAAGAAATCCATCCAAATCACGAAGCAGTTATTTCACTCGCTTGTCGATAAAGAATATTCCACAACATTTTGTTGACTTGGCATCTGACCTTAAGAATTTAATAATACAAATTTATAAATCCCTCATTGTACAGTAAACAGTAAGTCCCGCCGCAAAATGAGATTCAGCTTGGTGAGGTGACGCAGCGTGGTGAGGTGACGCAGCGTGAGTCACGGCGAGTTTATGGCGGTAGAAAACTGCTAGCGCGGATTCGGCGCAAAATAATTACGTAGCGGGGGGTGAGTGTAGCTAGCCACGGCGAGACCGTACAAAAAATACGATTGTAGTTTTCACGTTGAAGCTTGGACAGTTCTGAAAGATGACAACTGCTATTGCACTGATTGGTCCTCTATTTAGTTCTGAATCTGATTCAGAAGACGAGTTCGAGTTCGAAATGACATCCTTTATATATTGATATCTTCGATTAATTTTTCTTCCTTGGTTTTCAAAACATACGCCGTGAGCCGTGATCTTCATTTCACTCAACGCGTTGTAGGTACAGTTAATTTTTACATTTCATTTTTGTTGATAGGCGTCAACTATGAGCAAAATACAAAGTATTTTTAATATTCAGAATAATAAAATGATCACATTCTAAACCACCCTCATAAGTGACTGCGCAAACAACTTACCGAGATCTAAACAAAAGAATTTCATTATCCTTTCCCCGCAGAATAAAAACGGAAGTAACTCCTTGGCTCTTCCTGCCGAGGCAGGTGAAACAACGTGTGCGTACTGTTCTCCCCTTCAGTGTTGGGTAGTTTCTAAGAAGCCATTATTCTTAATTTGCATTGTTTCTTGTACTCAACGACATTAAGGAGATATTTTATTGTTCTCGTTATAATTTCGTTATTAAATGCCTTGAAATGGAGTCGTTGGATGGAAATAATTCCGGGTGTGTGGCGTGGTATACTCTTTCAGAAGGTTTTCAGATACAAACTGCTCCATAAAAGTTAGGGTGTTCAGTTTTATTCACCAATGTTTTGTCTGTAATATACGAGAATGTATTGATATCTAGTTAGCCTATACCAGTTCCATGCATAAAAAAAATATTGCGTTACCATAGCAACGAACAATAACTTATTAGAAGTGTCAGTGTGAAGTTTGACGTCAAAAAAGTAAACCAGAGTTACGCAATAAATTAAAAGAAAAAAGATGTCCACCGAAATTGTGAAAATTGAAAAATCGGAGTATCGAGCCATCATCAAGTACCTGTATTTAAAAGGGTTAAGAGGTAAGCAGATTTACGAAGATATGCTTAATACCCTTGAGGATCAATGTCCTTCGTATGCGACCGTGAAACATAGGACTGCAAGCTTCAAAAGAGGTAAATTTTCCATTGAATATGATGACCGATCGGGAAGGCCAGTTTCTGTGTCAGTCCCCGAAAATATCGATGGAGTTCATGACATGATTTTATCAGAACGTCGAATTGGGCTAAAACGGATATCTGAAGCACTGAATATTTCATACGAACGCGTTCATCATATAGTTCACGTCAATTTGGACATGAGAAAAATTGCTGCAAAATGGATCACCAAATGTTTGAATGTTGACCAAAAGCGTGCAAGGGTAGAAGCATCGCGTTCGATTTGTGCTCGATTTGAAATCGATGTAGACTTCTTAAACCGAATTGTTACTATGGATGAGACTTGGGTACATTTCTACGATCCAGAAACAAAGCAACAATCGAAGGAATGACCACACTCTGGTTCTCCAAGACCTAAGAAGTTTCGTGTCCAAAAATCTGCTAAAAAAGTTCTTGCTTCAGTTTTTAGGGATTGCCATGGAGTAACCATGGTTGATTTTTTGGATAAGGGTAGAACAATAACTGGAGATTACTATTCGACATTACTAACCACTCTACGGGGAAAAATTAAAGAGAAAAGACGCGGAAAACGATCCAAAAGTGTTTTGTTTTTGCAGGAGAACGCCCCTGCACACAAATCTCATGTTGCCATGCAAAAAATTCGTGATTTAGGGTTTGAATGACTAGAACACCCCTCTTATTCACCAGATTCGGCTCCGTCCGACTATCATCTCTTTCCTCAACAGAAAAAAAGTTTAAAAGGTCGTAAATTTTCTTCCAACGAGGACGTTACTCTTATTAAGAGCTTTTATATAATTTCATTGTAAGATCTTTGAATGTGAAGTACGTACACTTTTCAAACGAGATTTTCGGAGTAAAATACATATCCAGATGCGTCAACTTCAGTGAACCGGAAAATTAAGGACCAAGACCCTTTTTAGCAGAAATTTAACAACTTTTTTCGTGCCAGAAAGTAATTTTCATCCAAATTGGAAAAGATAAACTGGGAAATTGAATCAAATGTAATAGATTAGAATATAAATTAAAAATGGCATTAAATTTGAATCTACTAACGATTACGGTAGGTAAGAAAAACATTTTTCTTTGTTACAGAAATAGTTTTCTTCTGTACTAAAAGTATTTGACGGAGTGTAACGGTCTTTAAAAATAACATTCGATGGATTATTCAACGTATAAAAAACAGGTGATTGTCGTTGTTCGAGTCGATGTAAAAAAGAAGAGGGTCCGGGGCAGCCAAGCGTCTCAAACCGTCTGTTGTTGTGCTGTTAAGTCACTATATCTTTAACTTTTGATTAAATTTGTAACCGCTTTTTGTTGGGTGCATTGTTTTGTTTTTATAAGAAAAAGACATTCAGAACCAATACATTAATCGATTATTTCATGCAACAGTAATAATAATAATAATAGATACATTTATTATCCACATTAAGTACATGACAGGAGCACACTATAATGTAAGATAAACATTACAAAATAAAGACAATTTTTCGAATGTTTCCACTAATGTGAATAAATTACTAAATTGGTTCTGGTTCAGACGAGTAGTCCTTTCCTGTTCTTCCACCAATGCCAGTAATAATATAAAATACTCAAATATAAACTAATTGAACAATAAATATCAACAAGAAAACGACAAAGGACTCCGCACTTTTTATACGTAAAATGGTTCTCGGTGAAATTGTCTGAATTTTTAGTATATTGTAGTATTCGATGTACTGATTGATAGATAGATATTGAAATACAGGGCGTTCAAATTAAAAATCTGTAAATTTTATTTAATTATTTCCTCGGGATTTGAAAGTGTCAACTGCATTTTTTTTCGCTCTTATCATCAACGTACCTTCTTATTAGTAAATATCTAGTTAGTTATCTCTAATCTTCACCCTATTACTAAATTCATATATCTGATGTGATTGTTATCTCTAATATTCACCCTCTTTTACATTTATTTTGATCTCCACATTCTCACGTTTCACTATTTGTGAAATATTTTGGCAACTAGTAGAATTATGTACGCGTGAACGAAGTTCCTTCAGCTCGTCAAGAATTAATAACTATGAAACTAATCATAGTAGGAAACTGAATTTTTGGGAAAGTGTTGAGGAGAGAAAGATGAATATATTAAATAATAATAAAGGAATTTCACCGGGTTAATCGTGAATTACAGGGTGATAAGTTTTACCTTAAATTGCTGTGGTAAGTCCTAACCTATCAAAATCCTATACTATTAAACCAAGATAGATTTGGTCTTTAATAAAATATTTTGAGCTCAATAGCATTTGCTCTTGCCCCAAGAAAGATTTGCTTTCAAAGCAAGTTCTAAGGTTCTTCTTATGTCAAGAGAGTTGTTTTTTGTTATAGTTCTACGGCATTGTCCCAAGAAGTGGATTCCTTGAAACAAAATATTCAGGTTTTGTATCAAGAAATATCTTACATACTAGTTTCAGGCTAAGAGTGTAAGGATAAATTGATTAAGTTCTTCCGTGAAGGAATTTTAGAAACTTTTGAAAAGACAATTAATCCTTTGGCTGAAGAAACCTCGCTCTTGGACCTATTCAAAAGCGCCAATTCTTTGGGCCAAAGGTATAATCTTTCTTCCAAGAGTTTCTTTTTTTCAGTTTATGAATAGATAATAATTTTTTGTTTTTTTCAACAACTTATGAAATATTTTTAGTTGTTTTACGTCGTTCCCTCCTCTTAACCCACTTGTTCTCGATTAATATCTTCAGAAGCAATAAAATAAATTAAATTAACTAAAATCTTCCGTACAAATTATGCATGGAACTAAATATTACGAAACGACCATAAATTCCACTGAAACTACGACACTGCATTTCATCTTCATGACCGACATACCAACGCCATTGATGCTATTCTCTTATACCGAGACCCGTTATCATGACATTCACCTATCTAAGAAGACCCTTAGGGTATTAATACGGCTTTTTTTTACCAAATAAATAATTACGTCCTCTTTTTCTATGTTTGTATACTTCCTTCCAAGATATTTCGTTTTGACTTGATTTAAGACCAAAACTCACAGCAGGTAGTCGTTAATCCGATAACAATAGCACAGTATCGTACTCGCCCTAGATTGTATAAAAAAAGCGGTTAATTGAAGACGAAACAGTAATTGTAGCTGAACAAGTTTGCAGAGGGCTATTTCTCAAATGAAATTTAAATATTGCATCAATATCCAATTTTAACTCGTAAGTTTTCAGACAAAACGAAAAATCTATTCGCTCCTGTTATTTTACCCCCGAAAATATTTTAATATACTTTTAACTGAGTTTAATAATATTAATTAATAAAGTTTATACGACGTCGTCAAAATCGTTGTTGAACTTTTTGTGGCCGATGCCTCGATTTGTAGGGAAAAGAAAATCCAATCAATCACTGATTGGAACCAGAAATGAGAAATTAGGACAAAATTGAATTTAATACGCGCACACATTAATCTGTTGATTGGTGAAGCCGGATTGGAAATCTACACTGTAGAAATTCTACTACAAATAATAATTTTACTTGGGCTAGTTCTTGGACCTTATCCAGGAATGACCTTGGGAATGAGTAGGTGGTGTTAAAATAATGTCAGTACTTCCTATAACTTTTTTTTCTACGGACCTCCTTTGTTGAGTTATCGGGCTTTAAAGTTAAAAATTAAAAATACATTTTTGTTCATAACTCCGAAACTATAATTTCGAACTTAATGAAAATTTGGTGGATTGTCAAGTACTTAGATCGATTCATTTATTTTGTCCATATATACCAGTAAGTATACTAATGTTACAGAAAGTCTGGATCGGACTTGGCTCACCGGATAAAAAGTCAGAACTTTAAAAGCGACAAGGCAACAAACTTTAAAACACTGTCAGTTTATTCTCCAGCTATTTTTCTGAAAAAAGGTACCCTTTGTCCAAACTGATAACATTACTGGTTTCCGAGGAATATGGAATTTCGTAAGACACCACAAAGCACATTCAGATTATATCATTAAGTTCGAAATTATAGTTTTGGAGTTATGAATAAAAATGTGTTTTTAATTTTTAACTTTTAAGCCCGATAACTCAACACTTACGCATTCTCAAGTTTTGGCCTCCCATTCCTGGGACACCCTGTATATTGTTTAAGTTGATTTTCACAAATTTCATCCCAAAGCAAATATCACACAATAATTTTTTTAATGAAAAGAGCAACGAATAAAATTTTTTTAATAATCAATTTCGTTTTAAATATATGCAAAAAGTGTAACTCTCCTAAATGCGAATTGGTTTGTGCCGAAATTACTCACTTTGTTTAAAATTAAAGGACGAAAAAAAAAGAAGAAAATATTAGTTTGAATAAGGTTTATTAACATTTTCAGAAACAGTATTCTCTTTCTAAAGTCAATGGGAGTAATTTGGAAACACCCTATAATTAACTAATCTATCTTTGAGAAGATCTACTGAGTGTTTTGTTTTATTAAAATCGAAAAGAAATTTAAATTAAAAATAGCATTACTAATGTTAATACTAATTGTAACCTCTGACCTTCAGAGCCCGCTTAAAAATATAAAATTACACGATTCTTTATTCTCTTTCTTTGGTGTTGAGGTACTAAAATATCGGTTAAACATTTCAAAGAATTCTAATAGTTCTGGTTGATAGAATATAAAATTTAATGTCCACGAAGAAGCATAATTTATCTTTGCATTTCATTTTGCATTATGTGGTCATTTCTACTCTAGCACGCTCCGCGACACACTTTAAAGAAAAACATGACCGGACGAACCCAAGTAACATAAACAAATTTTTTAGCCTCAAAGTACTTCCTTCAACAGAAATTAATAAATCATTGTTGTAAATACGTTTTTTTTTAACTATTATATGACACTATTTGGAGGTGGAAGAATGATTTTATCAAAAAACTTACAGTGCCAGTCCCAAAAAATTCTAGTTCACAATTTTTTTTGGTATAGCTCTCAGCCTAGCTCCTTTAATGCCTGGAAATATAGACTCAAAATTCACTTTTATATGTAAACTTTTTTCCTGAATCGATTGGTGGTCACTACAACGTTCTAGGTCTTCAATTAGTCGAGTTATGACTGTTATGAGTAGGTACCTTTAGGTTTTAGAAAGTGGAATGCGAATATTTTCACTACTTTTATATTTATGATTAATAAAACGGAAACCCTTTGAGTTATGCTCTTGTAATTTTAGGCGTATATGGATAATTTTCATTTTAAAGTATAGTAAAATCGCAATCGATCAAAATTTTATGAGACTTGCAGCACACTGATGTTACTATTTCAACAAATATTTTAAAATTATTAAAAATCATACAAATAAGCTTAATCCGGTACTGACGATAAAAACATCTATTGATAGATTGTCTTTTTCCCATTTGAAAAGTTTATTTAATAAAAAATTACGCACAACAAACCGTTGGATCTCTCTATTAATAAATGTTTGAATAGACACAGCGAAAGAATTTATTTTTTAGTTTGTAACATTTACTGTAAATTAATTAAAGTTTCTATTTTTAACCTAATTATTATTTATAAACGACGACATTATAATACGACATTTATCTTTTCTTTTTTTATTATTTGATCGCCTTAGTTGACAAGTCTAATCGATCTACATGACAATTATAACCAAATCTATTTGACGTTATCGTCTTTTTGTAGCCCACGTTCCCAAGGATGTTATTAAGGCGGAATGATAATTTTCACATTCTTATAAACGAAGAGCTGGCAACCGCGGAGGTACTATGACGTGTCAATACAAATTTTCGAAATAAATATTGGTAGAATTTTCAGAATAGAATCATTTTTAACGTATTGTTTCATTTCAATTTCTAAAAGAGAAAATCAATCTCTCTATTGTATAGTTGACGTAAAAGATATACTGCCAGCTATCTAATCGTATATCCCCTTTAAGTTATGTTGCGGAGATAAACTCTGAAAGGTATTTATATTATTTTCGTCTACTTACCAAACATAATTCTATATTGTATTTGTATTTTGACCCATCAGTCCTTTCCTTTCTTAACCGTATCGTGGATATCATACCGAGTTTTGTCCAAATAGATAATTGCTAATAAATATATGTATACTTACTTACAATTTCCACACAAAAACACACTCACACTTCCTTGATGTCAGACCACCGACTAAAGAGAACACCTGCAACCATCCCTAAAAAATGGTTATAGTTCTGTCAAACTATTAAAGGCACTCACTCGCTATCGCTCGTTCGTGCTTTAAACAGTTTCGTTTATTAATCGCCTTCATTAACAAACTAGTTTATTAAATAACTATTTACGATTATTAGTTGAAATTATAACATTAATAGCTATTTATGTAACCAGTTATGAAATGCATCATTTTGTGTAACGAGTGTAATTTTTGCGGGGCGAGCGAGGTCCCGTAAAATGACACGAGTTACACAAAAAAGCATTTCATAACGTGTTTCATACAAGATTTTATCTAATTTTGACAAAAAGAAAATTTAATTTATTTTATGCGAGTCCTTTTGACAAAAAGAAAATTTAATTTATTTTTTGTGTTTTTTAACAATTTTTAATTAATTTTTCTGATTTGAAAACAGCACTTTTTGATTCCTACAAGTTATGCAACCAATATTACACAAGACAATACTTTTATTTTATACATTAATTTCAGACTTTTCTTTATTATTTTACCATTAATATTAAATTAAAATCGAAAATAGCTAATAATGCATAAAATAAAAAGTAAATTGTTCTAGTTGTTCTTATTGTTAGTAGTTCTCTTCAGTTCTAGTTGTTGTTATTTTTCCATAATATGACATTAAACTTTTCTTCTCTTCTCTCTTGTTTTTATTAACTGGTGATAAAATTAATTTTTTATCACCAGCTACATAATATTTTTTATGTAACTGGTTACGAAAAAAGTGACGTTTGCTAACGGAAGTCATACAAAAAGCCGGCAAGTTTAAGTTCGCACTATACCTTTTACGTCAACTATACTATCTATATTTATTTCATTTTATTCCGTTTTTGACATGAAAAACGTAACTTTATGTCATGGTCCTTTAAGGTAGGATTTCTAACTATAATATCCTTGCGGCATGCGGCACTGGGATGTCGGTGAAATGTTACAAATGACAAATTTCAAATTTGATGAACAGCTGATATATTTTGCTCTCAAAATCTCGTTTAAAATGTGAAATCGCAAAAAAGTCACGTGGAAAGAACTAGAATACTTCGGAGACCTTCCCGCCTGCACCATATAAATCCAAATCATGTTGAAAGTGTTTTCCAGCTGGATATTATTTAAATTTACAATTTTGCATTTAAATATGAAAGAGTTTCACTATCTTAGAGAATTCATATTATTATTGCCACGGTTTCGATTCGATTAATAATAATAATTGAACTATTATTAAAAATAATGTAATTACAATTATATTTTAACTACCGATATTAAACGTTATTTCATTGTTGTTAAATATTATCAAAAGAACAAAGGATTTAATGAGATTGCTTCAAGTTAAAAGCGAATTAAGTTCAAATAAAAAAAACTTTCACTTAATAACAGAGATTGTTAATACGGTGTTTCCGATGTCCGTCCGGCGGTCAGGGTAAAACGCAGGTACGTCCGAGGTCCGTCCCGCGGTTAAAAGGGTCAAGACGTTTGTCCGAAGTCCGTCCCGTGGATCCGTATGATAATTTATATTGCAGATATTATATATTATATATACATATAAGATATAATATGTAGTAGGGTAGGGTAGGGTCTGTAGAAGGGTGTCGATAATACACGAATCATACTAATTATTCTAGGAATAATATTCTACCCTGCCCATTCTACCTGTGTATCCACCTGACCGCGGGACGGACATCGGTCGGGGATTAAAAACCCTTTTCCTAAACCCTCAATTTTCTGACCGCGGGACGGACATCGGTATTGCCCTGTTAATAACTAGATGAGTACTTTTACAAGAAATTAACCCTTTAACGCCCAGATTCTTTTTTTTTTATTTTCATTGAAAATTAACACGGTTTTTTGATAATTTGGCTTTAATATGTTTTATCGTATTTTTTAAATAATAAAATGTTGCGTACCTTCGAAAAAAAAGTTTGTTACTCTAAAGTAACGCTAGGCGCTTGTATAAACTATTTTGGAAATTAGCAAAAAAATCAAACAATCTATTTACTGCGTATGAAAACTTACACACAGTCCAACATTACATTTTCCGCACATTGTTATTATGTGGGACGAACATCCTTCACCGGCACAACGTCTTTTTTTATTTTCGGTATGAGAGACAAGATGTTCTCTCCTATCATATCGAAGTTCATCTGAAACTCGATTCAGAGTAACTGAACTTCTTGAAACCGCCACTCTTCCTGATCCTTTCGGTGGAACTCCATAACTTGTCAAATAAAGTTGAGCAATTTCCTTTCTGAAATTGAGCTGTGGCAATTTCCCGCCAGACTTTCGATGAACTTGCCACGCATTGTGAATGGACACGTCAATTATCCATGTAGCAATACTCCAATACCAATTTTTCCCTCTAACGCCAATCCTGTATTCAACAACATTTTGGTCCATTCTGTCAGTTCCTTCCATTTACTGGTTATAGGTGGCAATCACATTTGGTCGTTGTAGTGGAACAATTTTTCTTTCAGCTTGCGAGTATTTGACTCTATTTTTTGAAAATCAAACGGTGCCCCTTGAGAAGGTGCGAAAGATGTTGACGCCATTAGTTCACTAAAGGCACTTCCTGGTATTGAGAACCTGGCAAATTGTCGATTAGTCCACCATCTTCTTCTCCCGAATCTTCGCCTGTAATTATTCCAGCATCAGGTGGTTCAATGTAAATTTCACTCACGCCTTCATCATAATCCATTTCTAGAGTATCTTGCAACGAGAAAGAAATAACAAATATTATGTACCCCTTGAGCGCTTAGCGTTACCTAAAGGTAACGGATGTATAAAAGTGTTTCTCAAACACCAGCTGATTCATAAAATTCAATCTACTGGTCAAATATTACAACTATCATATGTCTACATTCCTCCTCAAATAACCAAACATACCAAAATATTATATTCAATTTTTTATACTTACTCGAAGTTGGGATCCATCGCACTTTTAGTCAAAACAAAGTTCTAAACAAAACAAACGCTATTACGTGGCAAGCAAACCACATTGATGCTTCCTGATGACACTCCTCTATCAGGATAAAATTGAAACAGCCAGGTAATATGGTAAAACAGGTAGCTATGTTCTCGTTGCGCTGGGCGTTAAATGGTTAAAGGTATCTTGAAATTGTGCCCCCTTTTTCTACTCGGTTTCTGAGGATAGTCTAAGAGACCAGTAGTTCCTTTAGTCCTTTTTCCTTGAGGAAACTTTGGCTTCCCCTTAGGCGAGTCCTTCCCTTCTATGGACTCAGACGGAAGCACTTTGGAGAGGATATGATACAACCATTACAATTACTGAAAATCCCTCCAGTCAAAATAAACACAAAGCTTCTGGAATGGACGAAAGCTGATGAGGCTTTTATGAAATATGTTAAGTCAAAAACTTATTCAGCTAAAGAGGAGATCTAGCAAAATTGGCTGAGCATCAAAGATGTGATAAAATTCAGGCTGTGGTCTGTCATCCAATCACAAACTGTAGCTAGCTAAAAAACATCTTAAGGTAAAAAATGATATTAGGAATTTTTCTTTCTGGGTGTTGATCAATTTCATCCAGAATATTTTATTCTACCCTTACATTTCTAATTGTCCGGGAACGTCCAGGGTTGTTTAAATTAATTTGAGCAATTTAAGAATGATGAGGCGTCATCCGTTACGGATATTTTTCAGCATAAAGACGTCTAGGTTCTAAAAAATTACCATTTGTCAAACAAAATGCATTTCAGTGCTTGTTTTCTTCTTGTATTTTTTTTGTTTTGTTCCAACTCTTTCATCTACTTGTATTTCTATTAAACATTTGATTGTATATTTTAATTAATTTTAACAGCAAGACAAAAAAATATGCAAAAAAGATAACGTGATTGTTTTTATTTGACATCAAGAAGTACTTATATGTTTATATTCAAGGTACCTATTCTTTATGTACTAATGATTCAATATATTCACAATGGCGTAGGTCATAAGTAAATTAAACGAAACCAAAACTAGAAGATTGCGTTATAAACACTTCAGTCGAATTTTATCAACTTACTCCTAATTTTTTGCCGGATCTCTTTGACTAGATCAGCGGTGGGAGCACGAAACTCGATTACTCGACGAATTTTGGCAAGTCGATCAAAATGTCACCCACGAAATTCGATTTTTCCTCTCGACTAAAGTCTCGAGTATTCGATAGACATATGATCGAGTTTCATGCTCCCACCGCAGGATCACGAGAATCGATAAAATCGATTAGGATTTATCGGGATTGGTAAATACCCGATTAAAAATATTTCTCGATGCGATGGATGAAGCGAGTTAATTATTATTTAAGGTTAGGTCAATGTTATTGCTAAAAAATAGTATATAGACCATTCCAGAATGACGTCACTGACAGGTCGGCCATATTGTTCTGGGTCCTCGTGTCATATTCTATTCAGTTTTCTTTGTTTACCGGGAAACACCAGATGACAGTTAGATTTTAATTAGTAAAGTTCTTAAAATTATATAAAAGTGTTTCGTAATATAGTGTTGTTATATGTGGAATGCGTGGAGCAACAGATATGGTATATTTTTTTCGATTTACGGCTGTTTTAAGAAAGCGAAGGTAATTGATCTCTCTGAGCACCTCAATCTGTTGCTCTTGAATCGCATAACTTGCTTTTTTCGTCGTCTAACATTTTAATTATTATTTAATTCAATTCAGACTGACTGCGCCATGTGTTATTTGTAAAGTTTGTTTTATTTAAATAAAATATATATTACATTAACAAAGTCTGTCTGACAATCGGCTGACTTACACATGTCAAAACACACCAACTTATCAGGGGACCCAGCACAATATGGCCAACCTGTCAAAGTCAAGTGTTCTGGAATGGTCTATATTTTGAGACTTTTATATTGCTCATTCAAGTTTTCGATTCTTTGATCTCTGTGTTATCAAAAAAGATACAAAAGAAATGTCATTTTTTATTATTCCTTTTTCTACGGCAATGGAATCCTTCTATCCGTATAAATATTATTTTACAGACAGACAATGCAGGTGAGAATTCGCGGGCGGATGGTGAGTCACGACAAGAATTTTATTATTACTACCTTAAAACAAACTTTTGCTTTGTCAAATTTGGTGCGAATGCCTTTTCCAATAAAGCTGATTTTGCTTTTCCTATGACGCATTTTTTTAAAAAAAAAAAGGACAAATTAAATACATAGTAAAGCTTATTACAGTTTCCTGTAAAATTGTCGTATTTAATAATATGTTTTATCAACAGGTGTCGAAAGAATAATTATTTATATTTAACACTCTATAAATTTTTGAAAAATAATATTTTTCAAAAACAGTGGCTGTTTAACTAAGGAGCAACAACTACTTCCCGTGCAATATGCACCGCCGGATATTGAATTACACTCCAAAGTCAAACGGGGTTAGGTTGTAGATGTACCAATGTACCATTTTTAAGTTCTCCGGGGGGTTACAATGCCAAGACTATAAAATCACCCTGTATAATGGAATACTTCGAAATTTTAACCGTTTTTGGAGGTATTTTTATGAAATAAGATTATCGAACTGTATTTCCTTTCGATCTGTATCTCCAGCGGAAATTTGGAATAATACACAATCGAAAATTTGATCATATCCCCAAACAATCCTATAGCACTTTGCAATATCCGATCTATTGTATAATTATTTCATGTTTCGAATCAATTCGAACACCATTAAGATGTTAAACTGTCGTACTCTAACTAAAGTCAGTGTAATGACCATAAAATAAAGCAATGTTCTCAGATATATTTTCTAAAATTGTTAGGCTCGCTACACAATTGTTCCTCTTACTTCAGTAAACTGTTAGTTCTTGATGTTATAAGAAAGCTAGTTTGGAAATATTTTTAAAAAAATACATAATGTAAATTTATTAGTAAACATTAAAATAAGACGCTTGAAACTACTGAAAAAAGAAAAATTAATTAAAACCACTTTTTATATGTTACTATATTTAAGAAAATTTTGAAGAGTTGGCAACGTAGTTGCACGTGCAGTCAAGACTTCTAAACAACCAATCATCAACTGCAGTATTCATCGCAATATAACGAAATAACCGAAGTATACTCCGTTTGACGTTTTTGGCAGAAAAAAATCTACGGTCTTGAGGGTGTTAGGGGGGGGTTGTGTTGTGGTTCGGCTTATAATCCATTAGTATCATTCAGTGTCGGGTGTGAATTTTGTTTTAAAGAAATATTAATATAATATCTATTTCTTGGTTGAGTGAATTGTTATAGGTATTTATAGGAAAGTGTAGGTGATCTAGTGTAGAAAGGTATCATTAATATAATATGGTGTAGTGGTTAGGTCGCGTCAGTGAATTGATATTAATATAATATTCATTTGTTCGTAGACGTTAGGGTAAGTTTTATAATATAATTAATTAGAATGGCATTTTGGAGACCATTTGAAACAACAGTCCAAGATGATGCGCGGGATTATTGAATTGTGGATTTAAATATAAGAAGTTAGATAATCGAATGGTAATAATGGAATCTTGGCGTATCGCTGAACTTAGACAGGAGTATTTGCGCAAAATAAAAGGATACCGTGATTCAAATAGAACTATAATTTATTTAGACGAAACTTGGTTTGATACACATGATGTTGTCAAGTGTTTATCCATTTGTTTGTTATTCAAACAATCCTTACGGTTTTATTACATGAATAAATATATAAAATAAAATACATTTTAACTTAATATGTAAGAAAATAGTAGTAATGGTAATTATATTATAATTAAAACTGTATGAGGATATAAATATGGTTGGGTTGACGATACAAAAAACTGTTCTTTAGATACTCTTTGTTCTAGAGGAAAGCGCTTTATTATTGTATTACAAATTCTATGAATTTTGTATGCAGGTTAATTTTTTCATTCAAATTGATAACATTATTTCACAATAATCGAATTTATAAAAAATTCTTACTAAAAATCATTGATTGGTTATAAAATTCATTAAACTTTTTTGTTTCAGATTCCGTCCACTGAAAATATCACTGATTAACAAACAATACATCGAAAAAATGACACCTATATTTTTTCTCTTATGAAATCGGTAATCTCAGTGTTTAATTCGGCAACGTCGTTTGTATGCGTGAATTCGAGTCGCGGAGTGCAAACGAGATCGGTCGCGATGAAATGGTGTCGGTATCGCCCTCTCGCGGTGGGATGACCGACTGGGAGGGAATGTGGATAAGATCGCTAACTAAACCGCCGACATGCAGATCTCTACAAGATTTACAAGTTATATATTACGGACTTAGCGGATTGGAGGCGCTGCAAACGTTGAGAGATTCAAGTTTGCGCGCTTTGTGCAAAATCGTTCGATACGAAAAACATTTGGCCAACGATGTGCTTTACTAGTAAGTTTTTTCTTTGAAATAATAATATACAGGATGTTTAAAGAGTCCGTTACATGATTTTGTGTGTTTTGTTGAATATACTACAAAGAAAAAACAAAAAATATTGTTTTTGATTAGAAAAAAGTGGGGAAATTAAATACTTTTAATTATTTTTATGGTGGATACGGATCATTACAACCTCATGTATATTTCAGTTGTCGGTAAAAAGGAAACGTTTTAATTGAAAAAGCTGGATACACTATTTTCCAGTTGATTGTTTGATTAATATTTCATTTAATCGACCTTGTACCGAAATGTAATTGATACGGATGATGGTTAAGTGTCATTATACCTAGGTTAGTTTAAGTGCATAGTTGCCAATATCGCAGTTTCTATTTCAATTATTCTAAAATTGTCATATTATATTATGTGAAAAATAGAAATAGACTTTGATTTATTTTGAAATAATTTTAATACTGCTTAAGCATAATTATTGGACTTCAAACTTTACTGTAAACGTGAATTTAAAAAAAAAACTCATTATTCAACCAATTCATGGGCGTAACGATCTTAAACAGCGCTACGCCCTTTATTACTAAATAATGTTATTAACCTCAATATTATGGTGGGGGGCTAGGCCTACCTTTTTTTCTTATTTTTATGGTCTATTACCTTAACATTTTTGAGTAATAAAAAGCGTTAGAAAAAAAAATATTAATACATTTTCAACTTCAGCTTTGGTTTTGTTATAATGAATACTTTTATATTTTGGCGTTTCTTTTTCGTCTGTAATTTTGGCAACGTTGTTCCTTACTATTTGCATACTTCCTGTATGTTAAATTGAACATTAACTCATTAGTAGAAAAAATAATCCTTTTATGTAACGCCACTGCTGATTCAGTCACGGGTCACATGAAAACAGGTTCTGAATAGTTACTATTTTTATTAAAAAATGAATATCACAATATATAAGACGCAAAAGCGTTTGTTGTTGATTTAATGGAGATTTTGAACCTAATAAAACTACTGAACGATCATTTTTGTTCTTCTCTTTTGAATATTCAAGGATTATATCCCTATACTATTTGACAGTGGCGTATTTAAATGTGAATGCTGCTAAATATTCCTGTAAATCCAATTCGAGATGAACTGATGAACAAAAATTAATTTTACCTTTTTTGGCTTTTATTAAGAAATTTCTGATATCTTTCAAGTCCCTTTTTTGCGACCTTGTCGACCAACATAATATCTCTATTATCCTTTTTCTACGTTCTCCCGCACTAAAAACTTTTCGAAACAATCAAATTCATAATATTTACTCCATCTCTCTCTCATTTTGCACACATCCCTTTCTTAATAGACTACAGATTTAAACACATAATTGGTCTCTATGCCGTTCCTAATTTTCGGAAAACGTTAAACAATTATTTTCTTTGTAATGCGGCATAATTATAATTTTTTTTAAAAGCCGGCATAATATGTTTCTAATGCCGCCTTTCGTTTATGGAAAATTTGTTTGTTTGAGGCGGACCATTCTGATTGGTGTTTAATTATTAAACACTGGGTGTTATTTATGAATTAATATGAAATAAATTGGTTTATAGATATGAACTTTTATTTTTATTTCAGCACTGGTGAACTATCAACATGTTGGTATATTCTTTTATCTGGCTCGGTCTTTATCGATGGTTCTATGTTTTTGCCACGTTCAAGGTAAGTTTTTTCCCTCAATTTCTATTTATCTTCGATTTTAAAACAATGTTGTAATGTTTGGAAATTTATTTATAATATTTAACAATAAAATAATACCATTTATACACCATACTACTGTGTACTGTTAGGAAATTCATTCCAACTAACTTTTCCCAATTTGTTTAAACTCAATACGCATAATTTATCGTAATTTGGGGCATTTGAACCCACTGATAATTGGAAACTTTTTTATTTTCAATAACATAAGCCTACATATAGACCGCAGGAACCCATAAATGGCGTTGAACACGTGGGATTTGGATTCTTTACGAAATTTCAATTTGTTGGAAAAAGTGGGTTGTTCGATGTAAATGCTTATTGCATTTTGTAAATGCGGCACGAGACCATGATCAACAAAATAATATCTATCGACTATCATTTCATTGCTTGTATCAAAAAATGTTATCCAAACTGTAAAAGACAATTTGATAACCATCAAGAAGAAAAAATATTTTTTATTTAATTACTTTTTGTCCTCTAGAGGGCGTCATATTCAATTTAACGTAACGTCAAATGTATTTTAACCAGCAGATTGAAAGTCTGACTGTATCTTTACCTATCCGGATTTTGATTTTGGCACTATTTTTATTTAAAATGCAAAAAACCTAAAAAGCGATCTGTCAAATTTATTTTTTCTTAAATTAGTTCGTGGATCTTGTTCCAAATTTCCTCAATTTTAGCTCAAAGTCTAAGCTAAAATTTCCCATAACACCCATTTCTGTAACTTATGTTTTTCTTGAGATATGGGGCTGTAGAACTGAATAATGTATTCTCTAACTATTGTCAGTGTAATGACCATAAAATAAAGCAATGTTGTCAGATATATTTTCTAAAATTGTTAGGCTCGCTACACAAATGTTCCTCTTACTTCAGTAAACTGTTAGTTCGTGATGTTATAAGAAAGCTAGTTTGGAACTATTTTTAAAAAAATACAAAATGTAAATTTATTAGTAAACATTAAAATAAGTCGCTTGAAATTACTGAAAAAATAAAAATTAATTAAAACCACTTTTTATATGTTACTATATTTAAGAAAATTTTGAAGAGTTGGCAACATAGTTGCACGTGCAGTGAAGACTTCGAAACAACCAATCATCAACTGCAGTATTCATCGTAATATAACGAAATAACCGAAGTATACTCCGTTGGACGATTTTCGCAGAAAAAATTCTACGGTCTTGAGGGTGTTCGGGGGGGTTGTGTTGTGGTTCGGCTTATAATCCATTAGTATCATTCAGTGTCGGGTGTGAATTTTGTTTTAAAGAAATATTTAATATAATATCTATTTCTTGGTTGAGTGAATTGTTATAGGTATTTATAGGAAAGTGTAGGTGATCTAGTGTAGAAAGGTATCATTAATATAATACCTTTTTGATGGTGTAGTGGTTAGGTCGCGTCAGTGAATTGATATTAATATAATATTCATTTGTTCGTAGACGTTAGGGTAAGTTTTATAATATAATTAATTAGAATGGCATTTTGGAGACCATTTGAAACAACAGTCCAAGATAATGCGCGGGATTATTGAATTGTGGATTTAAATATAAGAAGCTAGATAGTCGAATGGTAATAATGGAATCTCGGCGTATCGCTGAACTTAGACTGGAGTATTTGCGCAAAATAAAAGGGTACCGTGATTCAATTCAAATAGAACTATAATTTATTTAGACGAAACTTGGTTTGATACACACATGATGTTGTCAAGTGTTTATTCATTTATTTGTTATTCAAACAATCCTTACGGTTTTATTACATGAATAAATATATAAAATAAAATACATTTTAACTTAATATGTAAGAAAATAGTAGTAATGGTAATTATATTATAATTAATACTGTATGAGGATATACACCCACCTTTCAAATATGGTTGGGTTGACGATACAAAAAACTGTTCTTTAGATACTCCGTGTTCTATAGGAAAGCGCTTTATTATTGTATTACAAATTTTATGAATTTTGTATGCAGGTTAATTTTTTTTATTCAAATTGATATAGTAGATTAACATTATTTCACAATATTCGAATTTATAAAAAATTTATATGCACGCCATTGGGCGGCTTTTTCCTTCAAAGGGATTAAAAATATGGGTCATCACATTAACTTTGGAAGAACTATACAAAAATTTATTTTTTAGCATTTACTCTAAGTCAAATGGGACAATATTTTTTGTAGTAATGAATAATATGAGGAAAACATTTCATTTTGCATAGATAATAAGGAGTTTGTAAATTAACTACCGATAGGAAATGATTTCACTTATTGTACAATCGGAATGTAATTAATTATTAAAGTAAAGTGGGTAAATTGTTTTAATGAATAAAATCGAATTCGAAAACAGTAAGAGAAATCTATTTATTAAAGTGTATTTTTGATAACACACCTTTAGATGCCTATAGTTCGTTAACAAAAGGAAGTAAGGCAACATTTTTTTATGAAACACAATTATTATATTAAGTCTCTATCATCTCCCAAGTTTTTGGGAGACCCTGTATATTAATTACCTGATCACCTGAGAATTATATTTTAAAATATATCTAGACAATGTTTGCCAATAGAAAAGTTCTCTTTTACTTGAAAAAAATCCAAAATGAAAATTATAAATATTATCATAACAAAAGTTTTTACTTTTTATAATCAACTCAAACATTTGTCTATGTTTTTACTATTCGCATTGTATAATATTAATAATATTATATGCACCTTCTTATTCAATTAAATACAGTTAGACCATAACAAACAAATACTTGGTAAAAAAAAATTTATTTTCAGTGAATGTTCAGCATTATTATTTTAAAACTTTCGTAATAGTATGGTCACTTACTGCGCATTAAAATAAATCTTCTTTTAAAGATTTTCCTTGAAGTTGGTACGACAAAATTCCAACTGACAGGTCTTTTTCTCGAAGCCATTCAGACCAATTTCGAGCTCCGCAACTTCTTTGTTGATGAAGCTAGAAGCCGGAACTTGCAGTCTCCATACTTTATATAGCTATATTCCCAAATTAAATACTCTTCCTTCTTCCATTAAAGAACAGTACATTTTCTAAATTTAGCTCCTAATATACTTAATGCGTTGCAAAATTTGAATTTTTCATAGATCTCAAGATATCGCTACCTTTCTTTTTCAAACGAGTAAACCATTTTTGACAATTACTTGAAAGCCGAATGTAATAAAGTGAACTGAAAAGACATGCAAATTGAGAAAATAGCTTCGATGATTTGAAAAATTGCATAGATTCATATTATATAAATCGTAAACTTATTTTTTGACATAGTTCTGTCAACAAAATGACACTCTGTACATACGTTCTTGATTAAATTTTCTTATTAACCACAGTTAAATTGTTGAAGTTATACCATGTTATTAAGTATTAAAAATTTTTTTATTAAACAATCGCCCGTACTATAGAGGCCGAACGAAGAAATTCCTCAACCGAAGTATAACCCGACCGATCTGATCTTATCTTGTTACCCTCTGGTATTTCTGTTGTTTGCATTCTCCGTAGGTGCGCTGCTGTCGGTTTTTATAACTATTAGCTGCATTCGTGTCTGTTGAATGGACGTATATCGTAGACGATTCATTCTGAGGTTCGTTCGCTGTCAAATCTAGAACGTTGTTTATGTTTTTATCGAAATTTTACGGAAGTAACTTTATTAAGAATGTACTAGTGTGAGTAATGTTTCCGAAAGTAAATAAAGTTCACGATTTCAAAGTGGTTTAGTGCTTTAATGTGATATATTTAATAAAAAAACTGAACTTTCGCCAGATACCTGTGACTAGACTTAACCACAATCTTGTAAGATTTTTGTGCTGACCCGAGGTCGCGTTCAGTGTTTTTTGTGACTCACTACATTTTTTTTCAATTTTTTTCTTTGGATACTGTTTGATGATAAGATGGGTAAGTTAGTTCTGTTTACTTTTTTAGGTTAAACGGCTTTTAAAATATTTGTTTTGGCCAATTTATCCATTTTTGAATGGTAAATTCACAGTACAACACTAAGTACCTATAATATCTTTGTTATGGCTTTAAAAATTTGTACTGGTTAGTAAGTCAAGTGTGATGGAATTATTCTATTACAAAACTTGTTGAGTAGTTTGCTTATTTTGGTTGCTGAAACTACTTATGTCCCGTAATACCAATATTTGCAAATAACATTATTATTATTATAGTTTATACAATAGATAATATAGTTTTTATTGGTTATTCAGTAGCAATAGAGGAAATACTAATGGCTTCTTTTTAAATTTATTTGGTTTTATCGTTAAATGTGATAAAAATATTACAAAACACTAATTTTATAACCTGTCCATAAGGTCATCAACTACTTTCAGATGTAGTTACAATTTTAATTGTTCACCAGACTGGTTAAAACAATGGAAAATAACAGTTAAATAAAATATATTTGTTTTTATTTACGTGAGACTTTCGTCTAGTCTGATATACCTACCCATTCAGTTACACAATAAGTATCTTTGACATTTGGATCATTAAAAACTTATTTTTATCTACCAAAACTTCTACATAAACAGTAATTTCGATTTACCTACCTCCTGCCTTGTTTCTAATTTGGCGTAACATAAGTTTTTTTTTTAATATGGGTGATTCTTTATGAATAATAATCACTGGAAAATGTATACCAGGGTCATACGAAGAGTTGAAGTAATATGGAATGGTTTTTAAGTGATTTTCTACTTTAAAAATTAGTCATTTGGTTTACGAATAGGTGTTAAATCCATAATATTCTCTTGATTTGATTTCTTTGTCCTTCAAATTGGAATTAAATAAGTTTTTCATAATAAAAATTGTGTCTGTATTGTCTAGAAAAGGTTATTATTATGTCGAAGCGCGAAGAAGCCAAAAAAACTTATACCAGTGACTAATAATTTCGCTTGAATAACAAACGTTCGAAAGAATTTTTTGTGAAAGTTTTTATTAAAACGGTTCGTAGGTGGAAAGTAAATATACAAGGGCGTGTAATATTGCTTTGATACAATGACACGAGTAACATTTTTAATCTAAATAGCCTAATATCTTGAATATTATTTATAACTGTCGATAGTGATTATTATAGGTGAAATATCCGATATTGTTGATAAATATTTCTTTATTTTTATCACAAATAACCTTGTCGTTATCCAATTTCATTTCCATTAACTGTTTTTTTTTATAATTTCAGTCAATGACTTATTGCATGAACGAAATCCACTGTTGTTACGGTAATTTTCTCTGATGACCTTATGAATGATAAATTATTTGTATTTACAATAGGGTCGCACCAATGTTGACCTTAGTAAACGTTTTTATCCATCGGAACTTACCTACGTAATCGCCATGATAAAGTTTTAATTCAGCGACACACCTGATTGTGTTGACGCTCGGTTTTTATGTAGATGCATTCTACACTGGGCGAAAATAACCGTTCTGTTGATACTTTGATCGAAATATCTACTCGAACTATGTAACGTGTACTTTTATGAACATTTTCGGAGCCCTCAATCTAAAAACTGAATCAAGGAGATACTAAATCTCAATTTTAAACCAAACACGTACAGATAGATATATATAAATAATTCCATATAAAAAAAACAAATTTATCTGGCCTGTTAAACAAACAGTCATTAAGAACAGCAACAATATAATGGGAGAGGAAAACCCGTCAATTATCTAAGGATGAAATGCTATTTTTTTATGTTTAATTAAATCCTATTTTTTTATTATTGCATAAAATAACGAACAATATTCTTTTTTTTATTGTGTCGTAACCTAACCATTCAGAAATAATGATGTTGAATATTTATAACGTTTGGTTGGTTTTGTTGTCTATAAATGACACCAACTCGAGCTCTCGATTTATTCTCATACAATTCTAGAAACTTTGTCTAATTAAAATTGGATATTTTTACAAAAATTGAGGTTAGATTTCTTATAAAAGCCAAACTTGTTCTCACGGTAAAAGCTTGTTAAATTTAATTGAATCACTTCCGTTTATCAACCAAAACTAAACGATGTCAATTTTTCATCCAGAAAATATAACTCCCTAAAAATAAATTGCCTACTGCATTATATCAAAAGTTCTACTAATATATTTAGCAATTTGGGTTAATTTGGTAAAATCGCCTTGTATCTCGTGAATAAAACTGGAGATCCAATTGGATCAAGACTTGTTTAAGCCTCTAATAGAGTGTTCAATTAAAAATAGATTCTTGTTTATGTACAAGAGATAGTTAATTCTAAAGAAACAAATTACAAATTTCAAAATCTGCCTTTTAGAGTATGAACTGCATCGATATTTTCGGGGACTGACACAGAAACTGGCCTTCCCGATCGGTCATCATCTTCAATGGAAAATTTACCTCTTTTGAAGCTTGCAGTCCAATTTTTCACGGTCGCATACGAAGGACATTGATCACCAAGGGTATTAAGCATATCTTCGTAAATCTGCTTACCTCTTAACCTTTTTTAATACAGGTACTTGATGATGGCTCGATACTCCAATTTTTCGATTTTCACAATTTCGGTGGACATCTTTTTTCTTTTAATTTATTGCGTAACTCTGGTTTACTTTTTTAAAGTCAAACTTCAAACTGACACTTCTAATAAGTTATTGTTCGTTGCTATGGTAACGCAATATTTTGTTTATGCATGGAACTGGTCTAGGCTAACTAGATATCAATACATCCTCGTATATTAGGAACCCAAAAAATATGTGGTCAAAATTTGTAAAACCATCAAGTTTGGTACTCCCTGTAGATATTCATAATACAATCATTTACGTACAGTAAAAATCACGAATGTTTCTCGTTACGTCATACTTCCATGAATGTATCAAAGACACTTTAATTTTATGTGGATATCACTAACCGCGTATGTCCAATTAAAACAAATGGAAAGGTACATTGATGTTCCGCTGGTGAAAACTGTCTTATTGATTTTATTCGGGTGTTTATGAGTTATTAAATAACGAGAGACCTTCGTGACTTTTACTGTATACAAACTACTCCTCCCGAGCTCCTCCAATTATTATATACCAAACGACAAAAAATTCCCAAGTGAAAAAAATAACGCATTAATTTAGCGCTCCCATCTCTCGCATGAGACCGAATAAAAAGGACACACTCCGAATCAAGTCATCGAACATAATGTGACACTTGTGGGATTCGAATAACTGTCAATTCTAAAGGCAGGAAAGGATTTAAAAGAGGATCGTCTAAATGTAGCTCTGCACCAACGTTGCCAAGTGTAGTCCTAAACTAAAACGTTTGTGTTTTGGAAAGTAAAAATATTTTAATAATGATATTTATCACAGTTGATTAAAAAGCAATGTGTTAAGAAATCAATATTTGTCATTTTTAAAATTATGTTTAGCAAAACGTACTGAAAATTGTTCGAGTTTACAATACAGAATTATCATACAAAAAGGAAAACTCACGAATGCATAGATACATTTTCCCTAATCGAAAAATTGAATTGTGTAATTGACAGATTATTATAATAATTTTCAATAATAACCTAACCAAAACCACCCTACCTTACCCCCTACCCTAATCCGAATCGAAAAATTGAATTGTGTAATTGACAGATTATTATAATAATTTTCAATAATAACCTAACCAAAACCACCCTACCTTACCCCCTACCCTAATCCGAATCGAAAAATTCTTCGAGTCGTGTCCGAGTCAAGATATTTTTATTTTTATTTTCTTATTGTTTTTTTCAAAAATTGACTAAAAATACGAAGAATTTTTCGATTCGGATTAGGGTAGGGGGTAAGGTAGGGTGGTTTTGGTTAGGTTATTATTGAAAATTATTATAATAATCTGTCAATTACACAATTCAATTTTTCGATTCGGATTAGGGTAGGGGGTAAGGTAGGGTGGTTTTGGTTAGGTTATTATTGAAAATTATTATAATAATCTGTCAATTACACAATTCAATTTTTCGATTAGGGAAAATGTATCTATGCATTCGTGAGTTTTCCTTTTTGTATGATAATTCTGTATTGTAAACTCGAACAATTTTCAGTACGTTTTGCTAAACATAATTTTAAAAATGACAAATATTGATTTCTTAACACATTGCTTTTTAATCAACTGTGATAAATATCATTATTAAAATATTTTTACTTTCCAAAAACACAAACGTTTTAGTTTAGGACTACACTTGGCAACGTTGGTGCAGAGCTACATTTAGACGATCCTATTTAAAAGATCCTCTTAGGCATCATTTAACCGTATGCAAGTGGCTCTGATGTCACCCTTTCTTGATGTAAGTGGGTGAGATAAAACTCGTGTTTTTTAGTGGTTTTAAATATTGTTGAACGTTTCCAATTTTAAAGTTATTGATTTATAAAATTTGCAGGACTCTGCGGTGGAATTTTGACACTGTTCAAATAATTTGTAATTATCAGTGACGAAAAAAACCATTACTTATGGTCTATTTATACATTTTTGTCATAAAAAGTCGAATTTTCTTTTAAAATGTTTCCAAAGTTTATTTTTTAGATTAATAT
Organism: Lochmaea capreae; assembly: GCA_949126875.1. Taxonomy (NCBI): domain Eukaryota; kingdom Metazoa; phylum Arthropoda; class Insecta; order Coleoptera; family Chrysomelidae; genus Lochmaea; species Lochmaea capreae. Next base: position 26,925,343 of record OX421404.1, read on the forward strand.
TGATTATCTATAACCCTTTTTCTCTGCCATCAACAGCTAAAACCATTCGGTTGTTATTGTTCATCGAACTGAACCAATCCATCACTCGTAAAGGTAGGATTCGCCATCACAAAATTCTCAAAGGCAATCATGGAAATTTATCCATAAAATCGTGGAATAGGATCAAAGAAACTGTGTCGGCTGAGCGTATATGATACCCTATGGAATTTGTCTATTTTTATATATGAATTTTCACCTAATACATAAAATCGCTTATAAAAAAACCATTCTTTAGGATGTAGTGCATTATAAATGCGTAAAAAACTTCTAAAGATGTTGCCAAGTCGTTGAAAAAGTACGAGAATCTAGTAAATATCAAATAAAGTTATATTTTTTTATATAACACAATAGAAACGATATTTTTTTATACATAGTATTGAAATAGTTGTTTATCTATACAATTGAATCGATTATTCATAGATTTTTACGAAAAGGAAATACCAGAAGAAAAGATATTCTTCTCGACATACCTTTCACGTTTACAGATAAGAATGCAAAAGAAAAGTATAACATTCTGAGCACATCCTTTGGAGGTTTGCCGACAAACCACTCGCTTATTCGAACGTGAAATTTGCATAAAATAAGTACATCTACAGGGTTGTACTCGATACATTTTGTAACGGTTCTCTTTGTGTGTATTTCAGAAAAAAAATTCACCAATATCCAACTAGGCCGTCGAATAATGTTAGGAGAACAGTAACTTTTGGAGTTTTTTTTTAAATGCAACACTGCCATCTATAAATATACTTGTTAAATATTGAGCAATTTTTGGTTGGTAGCAATTGTAACGAAACTGTAAAAAGTGAAGTTTTACCCAAATATCATCTATTTCTTCATGTTTGGAAACGGCAAATAGTCGCGGGTGCTAAATCTGGAGAATATGTTGGATAGGGTAGAAGTTTGTAGTTGAATTTATGGATTTTTGGCATCGTAACAACACAGTAGCGCACCAGTGCAGTTATTGATGCAAATCTACTCTAATTTTAACAAATTCAGTACTGAAAAAAATGTTTAAATTAACGTGGGAGATATCAACATACGCATATTCAGTTACACAATTGGAAATAAGAGTTACGTACCCATATATCGACATTATATTATAATGTATTGGTAAGCCAATTAGCTGTAAGTGACCTTGTTCAGCAGGTGACATTTTATTTTCTATATTTGTTACAAATCCGGTTTTACCATAATCATATCATATGGAGACTATAATTCGTATCAATACGTTGCTTTCACATTTAGCATGTGTACCTGATATAGTTTGTCTCAAAGTATATCTTCTTAGCTTTTGCCTTCTTAAAATAATTTTACATGCAATGAAACCCAACAACAGTACACGATACAGTATCCAAAGGATGGGTTGGATTCCAGACTAAGGCACCTTCAAACAAAGGAAAGCGCATAACTATTATTCGCGCTGGATTAGAAAACGAATTTGTTCCAAATTTTCTGCTGCTGTCTGCAAATAATATTAAGGATTCAAGGCTTCATGAAGATAAAACTGCAGAACTTTTTGAAAACTGGTTGGAATGCCGGCAAAATCCAAGGACGATATACTTTGAGACAAACTAAAATTGAAAAAATCAGTTGTATGTAAACCTGCAATTCATAAAATTAACCTAACAACCGGACAAATATATTTATTGAACATTGTCGATATCACTAACAAGGTATTAAAAATCGTTACAGTTACCTCACCTCCAATACAAATTGAAGCTTCAATTACTTTCTTTGTGGTATTCATTAACCATAACAAATGAACAAGTATTTAATATCTACCTGTGTAACTATCGAAATCCGTTATGTAGATGGTTCTGTTCGGTTGCTTACATTGATACATGGGATGTTACACAAAATAAAAAATGAAATTGTTACACGCTGCAATGTACACACACTCTTCTTTAATTCATATAATTAAACGGAAAACAAAATCAGGACATTATTTTTCTACTATCAGTACGGGCCAGGAACCAAACACTCTGAAAGCTTGGGAAAAACCCCAAGTATCTTTCAAGCGGAAATTCACGCAATAAGAAAGTGTGCCCAGTTCAATATTGACAAAGGATATAGAAGGCAAAGGATTATCATAATGTCTGATAGTCAAGCAGCCATTAAAGCGCTGAGTTCCTGTGTAATCAGTTCCAAAATGGTGTGGGAATGCATAGGCAAACTTAATGAACTAGGCGAGAACAATATAGACACCTTACTGTGGATTCCAGGACACACTGGAATAGAAGAAAACGAAATAGCAGATGAACTAGCAAAGAGGGGGAGTGAAATACCCTTTTGGGGGCCGGAACCTTTTTGCGGAATCAGCTCCAATGTAATATTGGAAGAAATAGGTAAAGCCGAAGAAAAGAGAAGATCTGACAATTGGAAAGATCTAGTAGGGCTTAGGCAATCAAAGATTCTTCTGGGTGACTACAACCTGTTGAGATCAAATGAATGCATAAGTCAAAGCAAAACTGCACTAAGAGTTTTAACAGGAATCCTAACGGGACATTGTCGCCTGAATGGACACCTTAAAAAGCTCAAAATAGTGGAGGAAGAAGATTGTAGATTTTGTGGAATGGAAGAAGAAACCTCCATCCACATACTTGCGAACTGCACAGCAATTCAGAATCCTAGGGCACAGTACCAGGGAGACTACTGGATAGAAGAGGGACAGTTACCTAAGTTGAGGCCTGCAGATATCCTAAAATTCCTCCGGGAAATAGGACTAAAGGAGCTACTAGTATCTGAGACTCTCCTCAGAAACTAAGTAGAAGTAAGGGGGCACAATAGATCTTTTAGGTCTCAGTGAATGTTACCCCAAAATACATACATACATACATACATACATACTATCACTACATGTACTAAATGTAATGGGTTATTCATTATAAATTACCCACCCCTTACTATCGTTATTACTTATTGCATATTGAAAAAACGTTTCAAATGAAAGTTGTGTGGTTATAACTGTTTTTTCTTAGAATGCTATCGAATGGGGATACAAAAAAATTATATTTTCTTAAACGGGATACCCTGTATATTTTTACATTTTTATAATCCTTTCAGCGAGCTGTTTTTAACTATGTATCACACAATTTCTTCCTGTATGTAGTTACATTAGTTACTGCAGATTAATGCGAATTACTTACGACCCATAAAAGATATAAAAAAATTTTATGCAGATAAGTGTTAGCCAATAAAAAGCTCTACAAAAAATTTTCTATAGAATTTTTTCATAAGCTTGATTGCAGCGTCGGAAAATTGAAAAAACTACAAAATTTATTACTAATTTAACTATAACTTTGAAAGGAGTAAAAATATCAAAAAATTATAGAAGCCTTTTTTTCTAGAGCGTCAAATTGTTTACAAGAATACATCGAAGTATTTCCTACGTGAGCCATAAAATTCTAAAGCACTAGACAATTTTGTTTCCATGTTATTTAAATGGAAAATAGAAATGATCAATATGGCACCTCTTGATATGAAGATTTCATATTTTTATAGTATACAATATTTTCAGTATATTTAAAGAAAAATAAAATTAATTTTTTTGAAACAGTCTAATGTACAAAGTGTTCGATTTAGACTGGCGGCTGTATCTCAGAAAGTATATTCTGTACAATTTTTGAATAATTTCAGTTTACTTTTAAATAATATCTGAAATTTGTACCTTTCTATTTAAGAATAGGGTACTTTAATCCCGTAACTTTTACGGTTTTCAAAATTGGTACCATACAAAATGATCATCCTGTATACTATTTAAATACCCGAAAGTTTTTAAGTAACATATTTCAATACAATAACAGAAAAATTAGTACTCAAAGTAAAAGTAGGACGTTTGATTCGGAAATCATATTTTTCTTTGAATGACCGGATGTAACTGAAGGGCCATTTTTTTTCAATACAACTGGATGCACATGAGTAAAACAGAACATTGTTTGCTATACCAACTAACCTTTTCGGTTCGACTAAGAGTAATAAAACACTTTTATAACCGCATTGTCTGAGAACGATATAAAAGCCGAGTTGGTTTCTCTTTTCGTCAACGAAGCACCATATCAGTCCACAATTTCTCATCGGAATGGAGAATTTAAACATGGACGTAATCTTAGCGAGGATCCAAGAACTTATCCATCAACTACGGCAGTCACCCAGGAAAACGTCAATTATGTAGAGTCCGACCACAATAACTTTGGGACACCACGTGGTCGCGGGTGTGGCGTATCTGCCAGTGTCGTAGTTACATTTTTTGTTAGGAATTTATTTCGAATATTTAACTTTATGGTTTTAGATACGTGTAGAAAATTACATAATTATATCACTCGCTTTTTGCAGGTAGGCGATTAAAGCTGGTCCTTTTTTGAATTCATTAAATAATTAGCAAGGAAGAAAACAACTTCTATGAACTCGCATTACACATGAATACCCCACGTGGCAGAGACAACCATGCCCTGGACTACTGATAGACCATTAGGGACACGGCCGCTGGAATCGGTTTCCCTCGTCCGTACACCAACTAAGCTCGGATACTAGTGCTTACACACTCTGTAGGTCCGACACCTCAAACACTTGCTGGCATACTAAGGTCGCTAAGTTCGGATACTAGTAGCTTTCAGATTTTGACGGCATACTAACTCCCGACACCTCAAGCACTTGCGACCAAGGCTACTCCCTTACCTCTAAGGACATCATGCCACATGAACCGATTAGCACGCGATCCCAGATGTATCGCACACATGGCAGCGAAACCAAAAACCACCTGAGAGTCCATCACCCTCTGATGAGACACATGTGTAGCCGTCCACATGTTGGGCTGCCTCATCCCCTCAGTACCAGTATTATGGTTTGGTGGGCACCCACCTGAGACTGGTCGCAGGTCGTGAATTGTGTAGGCAATCCACTGCCAGGTGAAACCGTACCAAGGGCTTCTTCCCGTTCAACCTGGAATTGGTTGTCCACCCAAGGACGCCATCCGCCAACCCACCTGGTGGGACGATCAGCGGTAGACCAGGTTGCAGCCACCTCCCTTAAGAGATGACTACTTAATGCCTATCCTGGCCAACCCGTTCAACGAACCGAACTACCTCCTAAAGTGCATCATGGCTGGAAGCTTTCAACCTAACCTTGGGAGACTAGGAATGGCTAGAACCATGACACACGTCGGTAAACGCCGGAGGTCCTACGTTTACCCGCTCGTAGCTCCGCCGCTGGCTCGAAGCAGCAGCCAGTCAGAGATCGGCATCGCATTCGAGGCGGCCCTACGTTGAATCACGTGGTGTCTCAAAGTTATTGTGGTCGGACTCTACGTTAGCTGATTCATTTCAAATACCACAATTCGAAAAATTTTACATGAAGATTTATCTTTAAAAAAATTAGAGCAGAGAACAATTGGCGTCAAAAAACTCCTAAATCTAAACCGGTTTAACGCAGGAAACGCAAAAAAATAAAAAATGTATTTTTAGCGTATAGTAATACAGGTTATTTCCAAAGTAATCTCATAATGTTACAGTCGAAAAAAATCAACACCCTGTATCTCACTAACGGTAGAACACACGTTTATAATAACTTTACGTCTTAAAATTGAATAACGAACTGGCTAACATTTTCAATTTGCAGTTAACTAATTTATTTTTGTTTTACTTTTATGCACATCCATCCAAATTAACCAGCCTACTTAGTTTCGGTTCATTATTTTTGTTCATTTGCGCCTATCATAATATTTATTTTATGCGATCCCCAAATGTTTGCAGACGCATTACATTATTTTTTTCTATTACATAACAGTTTTTATGGTTAACATAAAAGGGAACCATAAAACTAAATTGTTAGTATCAAATCCAGCATTATAGTTGCCAGATAGTCATAATAAGAGAGTCTTACGAACACGCTCACATGAAGTTTATTACAAACTCTAAAATATTTGCGAAGATACAAACTCCGCCTTTTTTGAGTTTATTTAGTTTAGGTTAGATATGTATTAACTGGAACAGAGGCGGCGCACGGTTTGAATCGTTGAAATGTGAGAGACAGATGAAAATAATAGAGAAAGTAGTGTGGGGAATATTTGATGATTAAGTGTGACTAGTGGAGATTTAAAATTAGAATTCCGCCTTGAGGCGGAAGTTTATACCAAATATACAGGAATTCGCCGAAAATGGTATAACTTGCGCAAGCGTCGCGGAACATTACATTACGTGCCTATTTTGCAGCCCTCCTGAATTCTCCCTGTCACGAGTTCCATTTGCTGTCAGACTTACAAGCCCAAGAAAATAAATGGAATTATAAACACAGTTATACACTGTGTCCTTAAAGTATGGAACAAAAACAGGCCATTTTAAGAAATAATCCTGAAACGCGTCGATTTTTGATTTTAATTTACCGTATTTTAAAATAATATTCTAATATACAGGGTGAATTACTTTCGAGTAATGACGTCACCGCCATTTTTTTTTAAATGAAACACCCCCATTTTGTCTCAATTTTTGGATTACTCTAGCTGAGCTGATTCCAAAAATGTATCACGTGTTGATTCCAATTGGTACAGGATGGACAAAAATACAATAGTTTTGTGTGTGCTCATAAAGTAACGCGTAACATTCTTTATTAGTTATATTAACAATATTATCAAAAATACTTATTGTCTAGCGGACAGAATATGATGAAATACATGACTTTATAAATGTTCGAACTGCAGCCTTTGCTGTATTTGACAGTAACCCAAACGGTGTACAAATTCTTGTTGAACCTTGTTTATTCTGTCTTGAGAAATATTGTTTATTGCTGTCCGAATTCTCTCTTTTAATTCTTGAATATTTGCTGGTTTCGTTTGATACACAACATTCTTCAGATGGCCCCACATAAAATAATCCAAAAGATTGAAATCTGGTAACCTCGCTGGTCATTCAATAGGTCCACGTCTACCAATCCACCTGTTCGGAAAAGTTTCATCTGGGTACCTTCTAACATCTACAGCATAATGTGGAGGTGCACCATCCTGTTGAAACCATAAACTTTCATCAAAACCTCCAGGATTACTTTATGAGCACACACAAAACTATTGTATTTTTGTCCACCCTGTACCAATTGGAATCAACATGTGATACATTTTTGGAATCAGCTCAGCTAGAGTAATCCGAAAATTGAGACAAAATGGGGGTGTTCCATTTAAAAAAAATGACGGTAACGTCATTACTCGAAAGTAATTCACCCTGTATATTAGAAAATTATTTTAAAATACGGTAAATTAAAATCAAAAATCGACGTGTTTCAGGATTATTTCTTAAAATGGTCTGTTTAGCTAAAAATGAATTTGTTCCATAGGTACTTTACGGACGCAGTGTATATATGAAGATTGTATATATGAAGATATCCTTACATTGTGTATATGAAAAAGGGGGAGGAAATGTAATTCTCATCAATAAAACATCCACAGGATATAGAACTATATACACTTTGCGTCCAATCATTATACAGAGTGGAAAGTCTAACTGGAACAAATTCTGTAACTTGTTAAATAAAGATGTATCGCAAAATTCCTGAAAACGTCAATTTGTATTTTCATATTCTTCAAGAAGAATTATTCCCGAATAATTTGGATCTCAACTTATTTGACCAACGGATGTGGTTTCAACAAAACATTTTGTTCAAAATGTACGGACCTATCTTAACGAAGTGTTTCCAAATAGGTGGATTGGAAAAAGGGGTCCAATTGAGTGGCCAGCAAGATCACCCGATCTTACTCCATTAGATTTTTTTTATGGGGATATCTAGATAGCAAGGTTTATGTCACCAAACCTAACGACATCGCCGAGCTTCAACAAAGAATCAGGGACGCCGGAAGTGTTACAAGAACCAGTTTAGAAAATCATTATCTCTGGAATATTAAAATTAATTTTACAAATATATTGAATTTTTCGGATGGTATATCGATGAAAAATTAAAATTAATGATAGTTAGTTGATGATTTGTGCTATCAACGACAAAAATACTTTGAAAACACCCTGTATAACAATAAAAATACCTACTGAAACCAAATATCTAACAATAAATTATCCTCATTATAAAATAACATAGCAGCGCGCCATAGTTTATACTCTTCGCAAATACGAATTTATTTATAAATTGCTTTCTAATTCAATTCAACGGAAATTCTTAAAATTTCACAACAGTGACTGTTCGAATCTGTTATTTTTATTTCCTTGCGTTGTTACATAAAAATTGGACTCGGAATTGTTCTTTTTATAGGTTTTTTTTAGTAATGATAAGTAAAGAACTATTATTTATTTATTTTTCAAAATTTTACCGTTATTAGTTTAAAAATCATGCAACCCTTGTCGACTTTTCAGTCAGTCAGTATATCCTGACATATTTTCGATAAAAGCTATTCAGCGACGAACTGAACAAACAATTTTGGTGTAGTCGAAATGTTTATTACAAAATAAAATTCAGAGACAATTTTAAAAATGGTCATCCCTCGGGTTATCCCGAAATCCCCACTTTCTATTTTATCTATAAATATCTTTTTTCTACTATCACTATCGAAAGTCGTCTTTTATGCCTTGAAAAACAACTGCAAAGTTGATGTTTTCCGCGAGCTGTCATAATTTGACATTATTGGCGCTCTTAAGCAGAAAGTAACCTTGGCGCACACCTAATTTTATTTATAGATAGAAGAGAGCTAGTAGTCGAAACTTTCTGCTCTTGATTCACAAATAGCTATTTTCTACTAGCGTGCGGAAAAGTGGACTTTTCCGCACTCATTTTAGTGTTGAAAGAGTCACTTTTCCGCACTAGTCACTTAGTGCGTCTGTGTCTTAAATCAATCGTGTTGGCACACAACTGATGAATTCAGTCGCTGTCCATTGCCCTAGTTTCTTTCTACGTTTTACAAGCTGTACATAATTTATTTTTCTACTGAGATAAGTCCTTTATTTGCCCCAAAATTAATATCTACTTACTAAATATTGGTACTAACGGCTTAAAAAAAAATTCAAGCATCTGTTCTACAGTAACAACTTCATTGTGTGTTTCGTCGTAGACCACCCATCGGGATGTTTCATCTGAGATAACGAAAAATCCTTGATTTCCTGTGTAATTTCTTTCAAGTACTCTATTTACTCTGTGTACACAAAAGGGTTTGTCCACCATACAAAATATCTAAAAACATTAGATAAAATCAGTGTTTCGTAATATCGTCTGGCGACTATATAACAAAGGTTATGATATGCAAAATTTTGTCCCCTGCAAAATAACCTTCAGGATTTACATAACGTTTAATTCCACACAGGAGGGGATTTACTGACTTGTTTTTGTTTAAAAACCGTTAAATGAGTGATATATATTTTATATTTGAACTGAAATTATTGGTATACCTATAGTTCAAACTTGTTTATAGAAAACATTCTTAATTCTATACGTTGGTTATTATTTTATAATATTCAGGATTCAACAAAAAAATGCCAATAATAATTTGATTTTATACAGAGCGTCAGACGAAAACCGGCGTTGATTTAGCCAAAATGGAGGCGTCTCAAGGTCAGAGTTGGGTAGTTGGAAGTGGCTAATGAGACATCGAGCAGGAATTGAAGGATTTGCGATATGAGAAAGAGAATTATGAAAATTATTATAGAAAAGTGGAAACAGTTCGATAGACATGTTACAATCATCAACCATTGAACTTAGTCCGTACCTGAATTCACAAGGGTAGTGAAAATCTATTAACGCCAGCAAGTGGTCATTTATGGTGTTGAATTTTGCATTATTTCCGTTCGTTTAATAATTATAAATGAAAAATATTTTTCCTCCTAGATCTCCTAGTGTCGATGAACTATTGAATACATTTTTATTTTCTTTGCTAAGCCGTCTCTGTTTCCCTGCGTTGTACTGATAGACTTTTCGCTATCCTCATTGTATTTCGTTTTCATTATATTTGGCTTTCCCGATCCAGACTAAATTTCAAATTTGGGCGACATCTGCTTATGATAACCGAATGTATTCCCGGATAAACGACATATTCGTCCTCTATTCCTTCTATCCCTCTTTATACAACATGTTTTTGTTTAGATATATACGAGACATTCGAATTTGCGTAAGAGATCGCCTCAAAATTGTACATTTATTCCGGTAGTTTTTGTTCATTGTTCATTTTTTTTCGGTTTTGGGAAAATTTGAAGGATTATTGAGTTTATCCTTGTGAAAAAATTGACGCGTTTGTCGGCTTTCAGGGTAGTTGAAACAAAGTCAGTACCGGGTAATTTTATTTAATGATGTTTTCCACCTTCATTCTTTTATATTTTTCATCAATTTACCCATGAACTCTAAACAAATCGCATTCATTTGTGAACTTCATAATACGAAAAATATACAATCGATTTAAATACCAGTCAAGGTATTGTAATATTCGTTGTTGGTGATAATAGACAAGGTAAATTAAGTTCAATGTTAGTTGCGTAACCTCTCAAATTGTTATTGATTTGATATGATTCGAATGGACGTCAGTAAGGTGGGTTATTATCGATTTCCAAATGAACAAGGTTATTTTTCGATTTAATTAACAAATTTTTAAGTAAACATTTTGAATAGTTGCAAATATTTGTACAATTTGTAATTTACATCAACTGTATCATTAAAATTTCATCCTACTTATTCTACACCACACTATTATTATCTTCCCTTTATACACGCTGCTTCACTTGTATGTTTGTAAAGCAACCTTTAAACTCGATTTTCACCCACTTTCAACGCTGCGTGTGCCCATTTTAACTGCAAGAATCTCAGGACCCAGAAACGGTAGGGAGGTGCAGTTTTAGATGAACAATTTCTTAGTGTATAACATTTTTTTTTCTGTAAAAATGTTTAATTAGTGAAATCTTATACACTGTGTCCGTAATGTAAGGAACAAATTCATTTTAAGAAATAATCCTGAAACACGTCGATTTTTGATTTTAATTTACCGTATTTTAAAATAATTATCTAATATACAGGGTGAATTACTTTCGAGTAATGACGTTACCGTCATTTTTTTTAAATGGAACACCCCCATTTTGTCTCAATTTTCGGATTACTCTAGCTGAGCTGATTCCAAAAATGTATCACATGTTGATTCCAATTGGTACAGGGTGGACAAAAATACAATAATTTGTGTGTGCTCATAAAGTAATCCTGGAGGTTTTGATGAAAGTTTATGGTTTCAACAGGATGGTGCACCTCCACATTATGCTGTAGATGTTAGAAGGTACCTAGATGAAATTTTTCCGAACAGGTGGATTGGTAGACGTGGACCTATTGAATGGCCAGCGAGGTCACCAGATTTCAATCATTTGGATTGTTTTATGTGGGGCCATCTGAAGAATGTTGTGTATCAAACGAAACCAGCAAATATTCAAGAACTAAAAGAGAGTATTTGGACAGCAATAAACAATATTTTTCAAGACACAATAAACAAGGTTCAACAAGAATTTGTACACCGTTTGGGTTACTGTCAAATACAGCAAGGGCTGCAGTTCGAACATTTATAAAGTCATGTATTTCATCATATTCTGTCCGCTAGACAATAAGTATTTTTGATAATATTGTTAATTTAACTAATAAAGAATGTTACGCGTTACTTTATGAGCACACACAAAACTATTGTATTTTTGTCCACCCTGTACCAATTGGAATCAACAAGTGATACATTTTTGGAAACAGCTCAGCTAGAGTAATCCGAAAATTGAGACAAAATGGGGGTGTTCCATTTAAAAAAAATGTCAGTGACGTCATTACTCGAAAGTAATTCACTCTGTATATTAGATTATTATTTTAAAATACGGTAAATTAAAATCAAAAATCGACGTGTTTCAGGATTATTTCTTAAAATGGCCTGTTTAGCTAAAAATGAATTTGTTCCATACTTTATAGACACAGTGTATATGTTTATTATATGTCAAAGCTTTGATGAAAAATGAGTAAGTTATTTGGTTTTTACGTTTTAAATAAAAAACAATTACAAAATTTGCCTGCTAACCTACGTTTAAAAAAATATACCGGATGTTTTTGAAAGAAGCATGACTTGTTGAAATGGGTCAGAAACTTCTGGGACACCCAGTATTGTACTAACAGGCAATCACATCCTGATTGTTTTTTCGTACGAATTTAGAAACACTCTACCATATTATAAAAATTTAAACCATTTTGTTTAATCTATCTCTTACTGTTCTCGAATTCAATATGAAACTTGAATAAAAAATACAGGAATATATAATTAATTTATGATAGTCAAAAAGGTTTTCCTTTCGAATTTATTTTGCTTCTTTACGTGACGTTTCGTGAAAATGTTTTTTAAATTCGCGGATATTGAACTGTCAATCAGCGCCCTTTGAATATCAATTTTACTTTGTTGAGTAATTTCGTTTCTCTTGTTAGAAAATTGGATATAGAAACTTGATGCTTTGAGGTTATTGTCCTTCACAGGAAAAAAAAAGTGTGTATGTGTGAAACTTAATTTTATAAAGTTATTTTTACGAGGACGATTCTGTTTTGAAAAATATTCGTAGTTTTAGTAGTCTGGAGAGATTTTGCCTTAAAAAAAGGTTATCTCAAAAATGAAGAAATACAATATTGAAACAAAAAAATATGTTATGATTATTTTAAGAAATTTGATAATATAATGAATACATCAAAGTACGAGGATGTATTGATATCTAGTTAGCCTAGACCAGTTCCATGCATGAACAAAATATTGCGTTACCATAGCAACGAACAATAACTTATTAGAAGTGTGAAGTTTGACGTTAAAAAAGTAAACCAGAGTTACGCAATAAATTAAAAGAAAAAAGATGTCCACCGAAATTGTGAAAATCGAAAAATTGGAGTATCGAGCCATCACCAAGTACCTGTATGTAAAAGGGTTAAGAGGTAAGCAGATTTGCGAAGATTTGTTTAATACCCTTGGTGATCAATGTCCTTCGTATGCGACTGTGAAAAATTCGACTGCAAGCTTCAAAAGAGGTAAATTTTCCATTGAAGATGATGACCGATCGGGAAGGACAGTTTCTGTGTCAGTCCCCGAAAATATCGATGCAGTTCATGACATGATTTTATCAGAACATCGAATTGGGCTAAAACGGATATCTGAAGCACTGAATATTTCATACGAACGCGTTCATCATATAGTTCACGTCAATTTGGACATGAGAAAAATTGCTGCAAAATGGATCACCAAATGTTTGAATGTTTACCAAAAGCGTTCAAGGGTAGAAGCATCGCGTTCGATCTGTGCTCGATTTGAAAACCATGCAGACTTCTTAAACCGAATTGTTACTATGGATGAGACTTGGGTGGTACATTTCTACGATCCAGAAACAAAGCAACAATCGATGTAATGGCGACATTCTGGTTCTCCAAGACTTAAGAAGTTTCGTGACCAAAAATCTGCTGGAAACGTTCTTGCTTCAGTTTTTTGGGATTGCCATGGAGTAATCACGATTGATTTTTTGGATAAGGGTAGAACAATAACTGGAGATTACTATTCGACATTACTGACCACTCTACGGTAAATAATTAAAGAGAAAAGACTCGGAAAGGTGTTTTGTTTTTGCAGGACAACACCCCTGCACACAAATCTCATGTTACCAAGCAAAAAATTCGTGATTTCGGGTTTGCATTACTAGAACACCCCCCTTATTCACCAGATTTGGCTCCGTCCGACTATCATCTCTTCCCTCAACTGAAAAAAAGTTTAAAAGGTCGTAAATTTTCTTCCAACGAGGAGGTAATAAAAGCTGTGGATGTCTGGTTTGCAGAGCAAGAAGAAACATTTTTTTTGAAAGATCTAGAGACGTTGCAGGTTCGCTGTAAAAAATGTACCCAATTAAGAGGAGAATATATTGGGTAATAAAATATTTTGACATTGAAATTTTGTTTGGTTCTATAGTAGACTAAGAATTTTTCAATATATCCTCGTAAGTATACTTCTGTATAATATATTATAAAAAAAATACTTACCATCGTTTTGAGATCCTCTCCCCCTGTCTTGATCACATCCGGAAATAAAATATTTATAATCTAGCTTAATTTTCTTGCTCACATTGTCAAACAAAAGTACATTTGACTCAAAATTTCTCTGATCGAACACATGGCAGGCAGGCATAGGCTTATGTGGTTGATCTCGAAAATTTATTATAAAGATTTTGTTTTAATTTTTTTATTAAAAGATACCTCTTGTAGTATCTTCCTGTAATTAAAACTAGATAATTAATATGTAAATATTTGATAATATGTACTCTATACATGGGTTATTAAACACAAAGTAGTATTAAAATTCAACGTAGAATCCTAAAAGTTAATAATATACAGGGTGTTCTATTTAAAGTTTTATTCTGCTGCTCATTTCCAGTATAACCGGAGTGTCATGTTTGTCAAAATATTTTCTATGAACTCGCGATAACTTGTTACTGTCTATATATCTTTATAAAATATATTTCAACTTTCTCTTATATAATAATCACCAATAACTTTATTTTTAGATCGATTGTACTTTATTTTTTACTCTCAATTGCGTATTACACTTCTCCAATAGCCTTTATATAATTAACAAAGAATTAATGTTTATATTCCATTGAATTTCCTATATCAAAGATTTCTGATTAATTACTTAAATTACCCTATAATTATAATCGTATAATATAATTAAGATTATCAATCTTGGAACTGAACAAAAAGTAATTAATGATGATGAGATCTAACAAGTAGGTACTCCATTCTCAATCTCCAGAGTGTCTTCCTTGTAAACCGAGTTCAAAAATGATTCATAATTTTAATTAATAGTACATTTACAACAAATTCTACTAAAAAAATAGGATTTGATCAGTGCCGGACTGGCCTATCTTTGCCAAGTGAGATTTTTAAAAATTGGGGCCCCCAATTACCAGGTCATTCTATTTCATTAGTCGCATGTGGAAATTTCAACAAATTATTGGTTTTGGTACTATTAATGATTAAGGTGCAAGATCAGCTCTACACTTGTCTTAGAGTAAAAAATGAAATAAACACAGAAAGTCAAAATAAACAAATTATAAAAATAAATACATTTTTTAATAAATCAAAACAAATAAATATTCTTATAAAAATAAATACAACAAATACAAAAATAGAACCGCAACTATATAATAATTACTTTATTTTAACCAATTAACTTTTTTTTATACAGTGAGCTTTCGGCAGCCAGACGCAAAATAATTTTTTCTAGATCTATAGAACGCAGCGTTTCCGTTTCTACACTCTTAAGAATAAAACTTTCTAATAAATTTTCAGACAAACTAGACCGTAAACGCGTTTTGACAATTTTTAATTTTGAGAAAACGCGCTAACAAGCAGTTTGGGTACAAGATAAGGTATTTATATATTTTTATGCAATATACAGGTTTGTATACGTTGAAATGTGCATATTAAACAGTCTAATCAACTGAAAGCAACAGTGATCGCACCCGTTACACTCAGAATTATTATTGTTGCAATTCTTTGTTTAAATTTTTTCTAAACTTTGAAAAATTTCTGAAAATGTTCTAAGTTCTGTATAAAGGTCATCTGGATCCATGTTGATTTTATTTGATATATTCAGTAATTTTTTTTTATTGTGAAGAAGTCCAGGCAATTAGCGAAATTTCTTGGGTCAAGAAATGAAAAATCATTATAAATTTGTTCGTTTGCGCCAAACCTTTCTTGAAGACTAGTAACAGTTTGATTGATTATCGTTTTTGTATACTTCAGTTTCAAATTTCTTGTACTGATCAGGTTGAACAAAGTCATTAGCTAGTTCTCCAGGTATCTTTTCCTTTTTGTGTGTTCTTAAGTTTGGAAATTCGCTTTCTATGTCTACATCTGATAGCTCGTCTTTGTCAATTAAATATCTGATGGCAATAACCGATTTCGAAATTTGACCTTTTTTCTTAATTGATATTTCTCACTATCTCACCTGGCCTGGCACTGGATTTGATGAATGCAAATTATTCCCAAAGGAAGTACCGATACTCGAAAAGTCTAAAAGGACCTGAATAATGACTGGATATTAGTAAGGTGTAATTTTTTTAATCAACAATCGAATTCCATCCGCTTTTTCCGCCTGAGAATGTTCAAAAATAATTTTCTCAACACCCTTGTCTGTATTGCACGAATCACAATAGTATGAAAGTAATTCCATTGTTGAAAATTTTCGTGACGACACGAATTTCGTCTAATTAGTCTACGATGTTATTATTTAATGTCGTGTTTGTGTGTCTATTCGAATGTGAGACTTTTCATCTTTCTTTCTCATAGTCGCTATTGACGAATACATAGTTTTTCAAATTATACGGCATGAACCAGTACGAACTGAGGCGCATGGAACTTAAAGGGGCACTGGATATTTAGTGCTTCTCTTCAATAATTAGTGGACTGTATTTTGAATTGTTTTATTTTATTTTCGTCACACATCCGTTTATGCATCACAAACAAATACATTATTACAAATTAAATTACACTACTAAAACATCAGAGAACTTTTGAAACAGACGGAGGCCAGAATGGCGTGTTGTTTATCGTGGTTGTCACGATGTTGTGTCGGTGGTTGCGGAAAACTACTGAAAGGTTTTTGGTCGTGGCTAACGCTCCATTGACCGTGTTACAGGTTGTAACACGGCACAAATTATTGTAAACTCAATTGGACCTTCATCTTCAAATCCGAGGTCTGAAAACATCGCAAAAAATTCCTACACTACTTCAAAAAATAATAACTTGAATCTGGAAATTGATTCCTCTACTCCCTCTATAAATCTTTCCAACTGCACAAATATTGTAACCAATAAATGAGTTTTCAATAGCTTTCGTGTAATCGCAAACTTCATTCTCATGGACGTCAAAATAATAGTATAAAATTATTAAAACGCTTTACAAATTAGAAAATTATTTTCCAAAGGATAGACCGTTCACTAGGAAGCAACATCTACTTCTCGGGCTATATGCCCCGCAGACAATTAATTACACTTCCAAGTTAAACGGGGTTGGTATATATGAAAATATAGAACCAACCATTTTGGTTTATAATTAGAAGGGATACAATCACTTCCAGACTAGCTCTTAAAAGCATATTCCTGGACTGAAGATAACGCTGAAATCACATTAATACATTAAACCCTGTGAAGGGAATGCCAAGAATGCGATAATAGCGACATCTGCACAACTAACCATAAACCAAAATTCTATATTGACAAAAAAAACATCTCTGTTTTGTAGTTGAATAATATTATTTCCAGTCGTTCGATATTTATAAACAGTAAACAATTTTCAATCTTCAACTTTAAAGGTTCGACATCCTGTAGTTCAAAACCACCATATACGGGGTTGGGATAAAGTATGGAACCAAGTAAATATATTTTAAACGAAAAGAACGATATTTATGAAAATTTGTAGGTAACTGCAATGGAACAAAATGCATCTGATGTACATTTTTTTGTTAATAACATACTTCCGGTTTAACCGGAAATGCCATCAACTTCTTTAATTTAAATGGGACACCCTATATATTTTTACAGATTTTGAAAGAGCTTGTTATTTTGAATTCATACATACTGAGTTTAGTGTAAAAAAATTTGTAAAAACGAGGAATATAGCACTTTAATCAACCTTCTTTGAGTTTTTTACATTAGAGCAAAAAACTATTTAGATAAACTAATTGATGTTGTTTGTATGCATAGTAATAAATAAACGAGTACTGTTTAGTACGTCTTTTGTTCTCCAAGTGTCTAATTCTAATTGACGGAAATAAATTTTACAATTTAGAATGGTTCAATTAAGTGAAAAAGAGCGTATTGAATTTTTAATGATGATCGGTTATGGTGATCGTGTTAGAACTCATGAAGAAGTGTGTCATATTTTTAATAATTTGCATCCGGAGAAAAATCCTATATCACGCTCAACAGTAACTGAAACATTACAAGGTTTTAATACAACTGGGATGGTAAAAAAATTGCTAAAACCTGGAAGACCGTGGACTGCAACGAACGAAACTGTTAAACAAAATATTACAATCGATTTAGAAGAATCACCTCAAACTTTCACCATAAATTTGGCACTAAACCCTGGTATCAGTCGTCGTTCTGTAGGAAAGATATTAAAAAGTGAAAAGTATCATCCGTATAAGGTACAGTTGGTTCAAGAATTGTCAGGCGATGATTTTGTCCGACGGCTGGAATTTTGCGAACGGCTAATGGGCATGTGTAATGTCGACGACAATTTTGCTTCTAACATAGTTTTTTCCGATGAGGCAACTTTTTGTTTAAATGGAACAGTTAATCGCCATAACTCAAGGTATTGGTCAAATGAGAATCTTCATTGGATTCATGAAGCACATACCCAGCATCCACAGAAGTTAAATGTTTGGATGGGAGTTGTCGAAAATAGACTTATAGGCCCATTTTTTATCGACGGAAACTTGAATGGTGACAAGTTTTTGGATCTACTAAATAACGAAATTATTACTGCACTTCAACAGAATGGGCAATTACCACAAAATGTTTGATTTCAACAAGATGGAGCACCTCCCCACTATGATAGACGGGTTAGGGATTTTCTGAATACGAATTTTCCAAATCGATGGATTGGACGTAGAGGATTCATACAGTCGCCTGCTCGTTCTCTGGATCTTAGCCCGTTAGATTTTTTTCTTTGGGGGTTATCTAAAATCACGTGTTTACGTTAGACGACCAACAAACAGGAATTGAGACAAAGAATTATTGATAAATGTGAACTAATACGTGAAGAAGTCTTGGAAAGAGTGACTCAAGAATTTGTTAATAGGATGGCATATTGTCAGCAAGTAAAGGGCGAGCATATTGAACATTTGAAGTAATTTTGTTTCTCATTATTCCAAAATAATGAAATGTACACCTATTGTACAACTAACAGTGAGTTATTCCTCGTTTTTACAAATTTGTTTACACTAAACTCTATATGTATGAATTAAAATAACAAGCTCTTTCAAAATCTGTAAAAATATATTGGGTGTCCCTTTTAAATTAAAGAAGTTGATGGCATTTTCGGTTAAACCGGAAGTATAATTATTAACAAAAAAATGTACATTAGATGCATTTTGTTCCATTGCACTTACCTGCAAATTTTCATAAATATCGTTCTTTTCGTTTAAAAGATATTCACTTGGCTCCATACTTTATCCCAACCCTGTATAACCAATACAGAATACTGCACTAATTAACAGATTTAAACTATTTTTCAACAAAATTATGATCTATGTAGAACACAGCCGGTTGATGCCTATAAACCCAAACAAATTTAATTAAAATCCTCAAAGTTTGTCTCGTAAATTATCAAATTTATTTCGTTTCTCGCAAAATTAGTTTCTTCTAATTTCGGCACTAATATAAATCTTTTCAAGCAATTAAGTTTTCTTGTCCATTTCTCTGATTTCTTTTATAGTCTTAATGGCGTCTATCAACCCATTGGATTTTATTATCTTTCCCCTCTTATTGTATACGAGAGATATACTAATATGTACACAAAATTCTAGGCAGGCTACTGATCTAAATTCAATTACGAAAATCACTTGAATTAAATACTTGTCTCCTTAGATGTGCCCGAAAATTCAGCTAAAAACATGTCAAAATTTTACACTTTTTGTACTTCGAATACCAACAAAATTTCCTAAATGTCGGCATTCAGTTCCATGTGTGGTTACTGTTTACATCCGGTCTAAAAAAACTGCTTGCTGCTCTCCCTATTCGAAGTGCAAAAACTTGTATAACACTAACGATCCTTCAAGTTCTAACTTTCCTTCGAAACTCAGTTAGAAAGTGGAAACTTTTCTCATAACATCTTATTCCCTTGGGTAGTTCTCCGATTTTGACGTGTCACAGCAATAAAGTTCTGTGAAATATAAAGAAAAAATCAGTCATGTTAGATAGGATTCTAAATGGATTGTTGAAAATAATGAAAGTTTATCCAAAATCAATTCCAGAAGTTAAATCTTACATAACATGAAGGCACACATGTGGTGAGGCGCAAAAAACTCGTATTATTATTAATCTTCAAAATATTCACCCCGAACTTTAGACCGAACCCAAATACTATAGCTATGTTCGCGGGTCACAATCCGAACCAGTTCAGGGACTATTCGCATGCGTATTCTGAAAAGTTGCGTTCGCGGTTAATATAATTCTGAATTTGTAATAATAGTTCGGTGTTCGCGGATCATATCGGATTGGTTCGTTATTGATTCGGAATCAGTCCTAGCAGTTCTCTGATTTTGGTAAGGACTGAAAGTTCGGTTCGGCTGCTCATGCGCAAATGATCGATATGTTAGTTGTTTTATTTTAGTTACCTGTTGTTTCACTTGTTTAATGTTAGCTTTGTTGTATTTTAACGTTGTAAATAAATATCAAACTCTAATTTAGCTGTCTATTTTGGTTTTTATATTTTGTTTATTGTTAGTGTATATTTTTCATTTGTTAGCTGTCAGAAGTGTTGTGTTTTGTTTTCGTTCAAGTCCTGAAAAGCGATCTGTGGTTCTAAGACAGTTCGCGGTATACTTAAAACTATTTGCTGGTTCGTAACTAAGCATGCGCTCTAGACAATTTAGAGTTAATTCCAGACTGGTTTGGAATCGGTTCGGATCGTGACCCGCGAACATAGCCAATATCACTATAAAAAGTAACCAACATAATTTTTGAGCTATCTTATAAAATTTTTTCCGTAAAATTCGGAAACACGAACCTAAAAAAATACTAATCAAATTTCCGAAACCCTCGACATTATTGTACGAATTTATTTTACATTTCCCTCGCTTTCGAAGCAGGGGCTGCTCCCTTCTTTTTTATTCTTCTTTTCTCTCGTAACATCAATATCCAACGCACGGAGCTGTGACGTGCAATAGTGTAAGGGCTAAAAGACATTTATTTTATGACAACACTTTAGTTGAGCTTTTTTTATTATAGTTTATTGGTCTTTGCACTCGGCCAGTTGAGTAGGGTGGCAAGAAATCTTATGCAAATACGATAGAAACGTCGTGTTATTATTAAACATGAAGAAGCATATCTGTCAGAAATAAAATAAAGTATGGATTTAGACGAGATAAAGATTAAATGGGTGTTTTTATATATATTATTAATTTTTTTTAATTGTTTTCCCAGCCCCTTGGTCTTTTGGTGCCTTCCGTAACTCTAGTTCCCTGTACCAATCTATACTGGCTCGCCACTGTAATCTTCGTAATTTGTTCTAGATTTAATGCTTCACACACTGTCACTATACGTTTCTGTCTCTTTAGCAATTTGTTCTCCATAGTACAGCCCGATTTTGTGCAGATGTTTGTTCTCTTGTGAAGCCCTTTTCTCCCCGAGCTCGTCTGACAAGTCTTCGATAACACTGCAGCCTAATGGCTTATTGTATTTCATAGCACCCAGTCCAGTATTATGTTTCACTGTCTCCGTTTCTACTAGTCATTACGTCACTTTCCATCATTTTCCATTTATACACGGAAAGTACTGGCTGCAAGTATTATTGGTTATACTGGCGGCCAGTAGTCCAGTCTATTGTGAGTGAGTGAGTGAGCATCATGTCGGATTGTGATGAAGAATATTGCGAAGCTTTTAATGAAGCAATCTAAGCTTGCGTTGTGCTTTTGAACGAAGAATTGCAATCAGTTTTGGATAAGAAAAGAGTATGGGTGAAGAAGTGGGTCGACAGGAGAGATGAACTTGGCGCATCTGTAACTCTTTTCCGTGAACTTGCAATTGACGATCGTCTGGATTTTAAAAGACATTTACGTATGAGTGTCGAAAAGTTTGAGGAGCTGCTACATATGGTAGAACCCATAATTCGTAAACAAAGTACACCAACGCGTAAACCATTGACCCCCAGACAAAAGCTTGAAACAACTCTGCGTTTTCTGGCTACAGGTGACAGTTTTCAGTCGTTATCTTTGCTGTTTCGTATACCAGCACCTATAATTTCGATTTTTTTACCTGATGTTATGACAGCCATTGTGTTCAGCAAAAACAAATATCTGGTACTTCTACACCTTGTCTCTGAATCTCTGTCATTAATCTATGCATGGCAGATTCACGCTTTCGTTTGTCAACGTACTCACGATTATTAAAGTTCCGTAGCAGTTTATACCTCTGAAAAGCCTCCAAAAACTTTGAAATTTCATCACAATTCCACTTAACTGCATTTTTCTTCTCTGCAACACGCTTTCCTGACATTTTCACAACTACACCACACAAACAAATACCAATGAGATGCATTCCTTCACTTGCCACTGCCACAAATTATAAAGAGAACCTCTGCACTACAGGCGGTAAGTAGGCGAAAGTGCGTGTTATGACAGAAAAGTACTGGCCGCCAGTGGTCACTTGGAGTGGCAAGTAAAAACAAACAGGTTTGTTTTTACTGACCGCCAGTAATTACTTACCAGTGGAGTGGAAAGTTCCCCTTTAGACGGGGAAGGTACTGGCCGCCAGTGACAAAAATTAATTTTAAGATGTACAGGTTACGTAATAACGATTGTATTTTTTTAATTCTTTAACACCCTCACTCCTTCCATGTTGGGAGCATACTGAATACCACCAACTAGTGAATTCTCTCTGTAAAGGAGCATTCGGCCAGTCTCGAGAAATAAGTATACACCCCTAAGATGAAACAAAGTGATGACCGCGCACAATTATTCTTTCTCTCTCTTTCATATATCCTTGTCGTACTTGTGTAATCCGAGGAGAGGGTTCCGATGTAATTTTCGCAATCTGTATATCCTTAAATATTTATATCCTTAAATTACTGAAAAATTCACATAATTTGAATTATTCACAATTTTTATAATGAAATTTATTGAAATTGGTATAATATCACTATTAGTTGATGGAATATTTGGAATAATAATTTCCAAATTCTGACTCATTTAACCTTATAAAACAAACAAACAACAACGATATGTTTGTTCCCGATATCAGCAGACAGTCTCACGAAAAAAAAAGCAATTATTTTTGATACTTTGTCCTGTTTGAAGACGATTCAAAATAAATAAAAATAATACAAATTTTACATATTTACTCCATTCGTTAACGAATTATAGGCATTTAAAATTAGAAATTGAAAATTGTTTTTATTTATAATTAATCAACGACTTTTTAGAAATCAATCAAATTTTAACTGTTTATAAACACAGCACCACCCTATGGCATTTATATGAAGTAATATCATTATTTGGCACTTCTTTGGTACGTACTAATGAGACACCCTATATATTAAGGTTCATACTTCGATAGTTTTGAAATAAAAATAATGAAATTGGTCATTTGTGCACACATTCTTCCACACTATAATCACATCCTGTATAGGGAACGTTTCCACCCCCCATAAAAGTCATTTATCAGCCTACTGTTCTGACAGCCACTGTTACAACCTATCAAAACAAGAAACTTTATACGGGATACCAATCAAATAATAAATTGAACAGTCATCTTCGACTCGCCGATGAAAGATTATGGTGGTAATTAATATAATAGTGTGGGACCAAAAAAAAAATTGTAATCGGGATGGTTTTGTGCAAAACATTTTTCTATGCTCGAAAAACACGAAATTACTTTTTCAAATATCCCTAATATCTCTTTTACATGCTGTTTAAAAAAAAATCACATAACCTTGAATATTTCCTAAACCACCTTATTTTTAACAATATATTCAAAAACGCAAGAATACCGAAGAATTGGGACGTCCTGTATAATACAAAAGTCAAGAATCTAATAATTTCCTTTTGTATTCAAAATTTCTTGGTTAACTGTGAAAAGTATATGTACAGCGTGTCTCAAATTCGAGGCGTATCTTTGGGATCTCGAAAACGGTAAGAGACGGTGAAAAATGACAAGAAATAAATGTCAACTGCTTTTTGATATCTTATTAAATGGCTCTCAAAAAAAAATAAAACAAAAAAAAAGAGAAATCACTTATGCTAATCGGACTTTTCGTTTAGAAATTATGACGGGTATGAAAAAAGTAACAATAGAAGACGTCGCACAAACAGATCGAATGAAATCTACGTAATATCTGCTCATAAACACAAATGATATTTTGGGTATTGTTAAGTAAGGCGGTTTGCGATTTCGAATTTCGTTTCGATTTTGAACCCATCTTTCGGGATGTCCCAGTAAGAACAGCTCTATAGCTCTCGGTATATCAATAACCGTACAGTTGCAAGAAAAAAATGTTATTACAAAAGTTGCCTTGAGAAACTTGGATTCTATTTTTAAGTTTGTATGTCTACCACTGGAGAAACTATTTCAATTTGACAGCAACACGTTCTACTTTTCTGTCTTTTGCTATGAAAAGCTTTGATGTTAATCTAGGCTGATGAAGAAGGAACTTATAGCATAACACATGGGCTGAAAAGTCCAGGTCTTAACAAAGAAATCAAGAACAACGCAATCGTTCTAGCGCCGCTCTAGCATTTCAATACCACTTTGGTAAAACGATTTATCTTTTGCCTCAAAACAGGCCTCAGTGTCAGCGATAACCTCTTCATTCGAGCGAAATTTCTTACCGGCGAGAATTTTTTTATGTCTGTGAACAGTCAGTGATCGCTGGGAGCCAAATCTGGCGAATACGGTGGATGTGGGTGCAATTCGAAGTTAAATTCATGTAGTTTTGTCATTGTTTTTATTGACTTGTAACTCGGTGCGTTGTCTTGATGAAACAAAATTTGTTTCTTTGCATTATGCGAACGTTTCTTTGCAATTTCGGCCTTCAAACGCTTCTCCGCCCATGTGTTATAAATTTTATAGTTTATATCATAAAACATTCACCTTTGAATGCTTAATCCTATCGATTTAAAAGAAAACCCAAACGACGGTAAATGTAATAAACCTTTTTTGTTTGTTCTCCGGGATCAACTACAGTAAACAATTTTTAAACCATCGTAGGTATCCAGTCTGTGTACTTTTTTACGACCATTTTACTACTAGCAATGCAGGTGCTTCTGTAACAAAAACGCTATAAAAACGAAAGTGACGACCTTCACGTAAGACGTAAAATCCAACGTGCGTTCCCGAATAACTCACCCTTAATTTTTAAAAAAGCAACTATCCCTAATCCCCGGTCGTAAACTTGATTTAGAGCTCTTTCAGAGCAACAGCGCCGCGGCTCCCTATAAACTTCACCCTCTGTTGAACATATGTGGGCACAAACATCCACATTGCTCTAATGGTGGTAATAGTTTCGGTAGTTCTGTGAATCCAGGACAGTAATCAGGTATCATTCTAATTAAGTATTGTTGGAATATTATATTTCTAAACTTATGCAAAAAAATTCTGGATGTGCTTGCTCTCATTCAATTTTCATGACAAAATTTCCTGAGCCCACCCCCTCTAAAAAATGCTAAGTAGAATTGCGTTTTTATTTTTTTTCCTCAAATTTGAGTAAAGATGGAAACCGGTAGTTTTCCAACATTCCTGTTACAACACAAGGAGATGTAATTATCAACCATTATTTTATTTAATATTAAACCTTTTTTTCGCAATTCAGTTTTGTGAAATAAAAAACCGCTGTTGTCTTGAAATACTTTTTGTACTCTTGTAGTTTTTTCCTAAAAACCTGCTGTATCTCAAAAACTATTTATACGAGATTTTACTTTAGTTTGCTCCAATAATGTTTCCTCTATATTGTAAAATAACTTGTAGGGGTGAATGGGAAAGCTGAATCAATGTAACTGTTTTAACAAAATCAGTACCATTGTAACAATAATCCCGATTTACATTTTAAGATATTATTCTATATTGGTGGGGTCCAGTGCTGTTCGGGGTAAACATACAGAAAGTCACACTAAGAGATTAAAATATTTCTGCTATGAACCAATCAGTATAAAATGCCACCATAAACACTGTATACAGGGTGTTTCCTAAGTAATCTAAAATATTGTAGTGGGCACTTCGTCACTTCACTTTAAGACTAAAAGTTCTTATAAGCATCTGTGATAAGTCTTGTAGTTGATGAGATACAGGGTGTTGAATTGTTTTATTATTTTATTAGAAGCAACAACAATAAAGGTAAAATAGTACTTTCAGAGCATATGTTCAAAATGTGCACCTCCAGCCAAAACGCAAGCATCCGCTCGACGTCTAATGGATTGCCGAATACGTTCGAAGATACCTAGATTGTTACGAGAGGATTGTGTCCAGATGACCTAGGAGGCCACGGGAGTGGAGATCCTCGTCCGATCCAATGGTCTGAAAAAACTTTATTTAAAAACTCGCGTATAATCTCTGCAAAATGTGGAGGAGTATCGACATGCATGAACAACATGCGCCTTCTAATAATAAGAGGTACATTTGTACATAATATGTAAACATTATTTCAAAGAATAAGCATATTCTTTCGTATTACTTCTAGAAACCAGTAGCGTCACCAGAAAAAATAAATTTCACTTACAGTCAGAGCTCATTTATTACAAACAATTCAACACTCTGTATCTCATTAACGACAAGACTTATCACACATGTTTATAATAACTTTTCGTCTTAAAATGGAGTGACGAAGCGCCCGCTACAATATTTTAGATTACTTAAGAAACACCCTGTATATACAATAATTTTCAAATAGACTATAATGAGTTGAAGTTTATATACTTGACGTGACACCACCCTATACATTTTCCATTCTTTCTACAAATAAATATAAAATGAGGGTTTCGAAATCGACCACGCGACCTTTTAAAATTAGTCCCCCTCTGTGTGGGGTTTCACCGCAAGAATTTCACTAGTAATAGCCGTATATAATTTCAATGTGCACTCTCTAGAGAGTCATTGTAAACTATTAACCAACCCCGTCTCGTTGAGATAAATGTTCGACTTTAGATTAATGAATAGCAAAATCGTGAAGTGAAAATGTGATTTGTCTGAGGGTGGATATTATATAAGTTTCCAAAACTCGACTTCTGCTATTACAATAAGCGAAATTAGTGGTAAACGTTTTATGTTGTGGTAAACTAAATTGTTTTGTTGTCAAACGACTAAAACTAAACGAGTTAATATTGGGTGGTGAGAGGTTTTTTGACTGAAACCAGAAAACATCTATCATAGAAAAAATCTTGTATAATTGGAGCGAAAACCTTTTTGGACAGCTGTTAATTTTGGTTCACATGGATGATTTCCTTCAATTTTGCCGCTGTTGTGGAAAGTGAAATCTTTTTTGGTTTATTTTATGTTTATTTATTTCATATTTCGTATATTTATTGGGCTCAAACGACTTGAATTGTGAATTGGTCCACCCGATTTGACTACAATAGATTTTCGATGTTTGTAGTTTAAATAAAAAATATTCTCAAAATATAATAAATACAGTTTTGCAAACCATACAACCCAAATTAGACGAATTACAGTTAAAATAGTTTTAATCAGATTGAAGTAGTGTATTTGTTCAGCCGTCCATGATACATAACCTTGCCAAACGCCATGTTAGCATGAACAAATTATATAAAATGTGATAGCTGGGTGAACTCATATCACTTTCAAAATAAAAAATTCGCTATAAAAATAAAATTGCATCATCTAGGTCATCAATTATTGCTGAAATTTGTTTCATAATTAAATATGATTTTTGTTCCGTTTTATATTATGGATAAAAATACAGTTGTATTAGATAATGTTAGAATGTAAATATTTTGATTAAGACAATTTGCCCATTTTTTTTATTGTCGATTGACTGAATTTCTTAATATTATTATAAATAAGTGTTAAATTATTTTATTTTGAAGATGAAACATTTATATTTTCTTACGGGATTTTTATTTACAATAAATTGTATTTTGTATTATCTGTATTTTATATTTTGTATTATTTGACTGGTCTTATAAGTTTTATATATTGTGTATTTAATATGTAAAATTTTAATGATGTAATAATAAAATCAAAAAAGCCCAACCTTCCGTTGTTTAACGCTATTGTATCAATAATCATTATTATTATTCTTTTTTTTTTGGCACTCTAAAAGACGTAAACATGCTTTTTCATCACAACTGTCAATGTCAAGGCCGGGTTTTGTTGTATTATAAATATAGTTCGAGTAGAAGCAACAGCCACATAAAAGGTGACACGACACGACCATTAATTTATTGGTAATAAAAATATGACCTTGTTCACCAGACCAGCGGAGATGTTCGTGTGTCACATGTACCTATTCTATTCAAGGGCGCATACAGGATATTCTTTAAAAGGGGCGGTAGTAATATAGTAAAATATACTCCTAAAATTTTCACAATATGATTTGTTTTGAATTTCTCAAAACTAATAAAATGAATAATGTAATTGTAAATGAAAACAAAATCTTCCAATAATAGGTATACACTGTGTCCGTAAAGTATGGAACAAATTAATTTTTAGCTAAACAGGTCATTTTAAGAAATAATCCTGAAACACGTCGATTTTTGATTTTAATTTACCGTATTTTAAAATAATAATCTAATATACAGGGTGAATTACTTTCGAGTATTGATGTCACCGTCATTTTTTTTAAATGGAACACCCCCATTTTGTCTCAATTGTCGGATTACTCTAGCTGAGCTGATTCCAAAAATGTATCACATGTTGATTCCAATTGGTACAGGGTGGACAAAAATACAATAGTTTTGTGTGTGCTCATAAAGTAATCCTGGAGGTTTTGATGAAAGTTTATGGTTTCAACAGGATGGTGCACCTCCATATTATGCTGTAGATGTTAGAAAGTACCTAGATGAATTTTTTCCGAACAGATGGATTGGTAGACGTGGACCTATCGAATGGCCAGCGAGGTCATCAGATTTCAATCCTTTGGATTATTTTCTGTAGGGCCATCTGAAGAATGTTGTGTATCAAACGAAACCAGCAAATATTCAAGAATTAAAAGAGAGAATTCGGACAGCAATAAACAATATTTCTCAAGACACAATAAACAAGGTTCAACAAGAATTTGTACACCGTTTGGGTTACTGTCAAATACAGCAAGGGCTTGAGTTCGAACATTTATAAAGTCATATATTTCATCATATTCTGTCTGCTAATATTGTTAATTTAACTAATAAAGAATGTTACGCGTTACTTTATGAGCACACACAAAACTATTGTATTTTTGTCCATCCTGTAACAATTGGAATCAACATGTGATACATTTTTGGAATCAGCTCAGCTAGAGTAATCCGAAAATTGAGACAAAATGGGGGTGTTCCATTTAAAAAAAATGACGGTGACGTCATTACTCGAAAGTAATTCACCCTGTATATTGGATTATTATTTTAAAATACGGAAAATTAAAATCAAAAATCGACGTGTTTCAGGATTATTTCTCAAAATGGCCTGTTTAGCTAAAAATGAATTTGTTCCATACTTTACGTGATATATAGGCAACATGCCAACTTTCTGACATTTACTATAAATAATTGATAATTTAAATAATCCCTATGTAGAGAATTTTATGTCGTAATATTTTATATATACAGGGTGCAACAGATAAACCGTTGATTAAAAAGATCTGAATAGATCTGAGTGGTGTGGTTTCTAATGGTGAACTATCTAATGAAAATATTGACATATTTTTGCTACTTCCAGTAGTATATTTTTATTTTAGTAATATTTATTTTACACACATTTAAACTAGTGACGTATCTGCATTACAAGTTGCATAATTTCAGTAAATTTTTGTTTTCATTGTGTTCTGTTAATCTAAAGACTAAATTTAAAATAATTTTATTTATTAATATCAAAGCTTATACAGTTTCCTGTAATATTGTCGTATTTAATAAAGTGATTTATCAACAGATGTCGAAGCTTTATTGTTTCAAACCCACGTGACTTTTTGTCAAAAATTTTTCGGATTTTGGTTTGCGATTGGAAGTGAAAATGTCGCTACTGCCACAAGGCATGTATTGATTGTGATTGAAGTGTATTCTTCAGTCTGGGATTAGAGATTCTCGGACGGATGGCACATACCTTGTACTGATGAGGCGCAAATACGCCGAAACCGGTCTACAAGTTGTGTTATCCCTTATAATCGCAAACCAGAATGGTTGGTTATAAAATATCTTGTAGATATACCAACCCCGTTTGACTTTGGGGTGTAATTCAATATCCGGCGGTGCATATTGCACGGGAAGTAGTTGTTGCTCCTTAGTTGAACGGCCACAGTTTTTGAAAAATATTATTTTTCAAAAATGCATGAAGTGTGAATATAAATAATTATTCTTCGACTTCTGTTGTTAATATTACCTAGTAAAACGGAGCCAAAATTTAAAGTTGAACATCTCATTCACCTTTTTCAATTTCTATTACTATTACTATCTGTATATTTCCTAATATTTTTTACACGCCCCGCTTATGGATATATCTAATAATTTCAATCACACACGCGCCACGCTAAACCCAAGAATTCCTTTGAAGTTATTTTTGAAAATTACTGGGTACAAAGGATGATTGTGACATACACATTGCAGCGTAATATTATTTCGGACGGATTTTATCATTCATACTCCTGAAGGATACCGGGCGTTTTATACAGAAAATTAATTTTTCTTTTCGACCTATCTTATATTTTACAATCGTGTCCTCTTTTGTATTCCATAGATCCATCGCTCATAGCATGTATGGGATGACTAAACTTCATTTTTCCTGTATAATTCCAGAATGGGGAGAGTCCTTGTAATATGCTCTTTATTTAGTTATACTTTTGAGTAAAATAAAGTAGATCTTTGAGGTTTAAAGGCCGAAAATATAAAAAAGCCATAAATCATTTCTAGCCTTGACCTACCCACAAGCGAATAACTGATTCTCTTTGGTGCAATGTATCCTCCGATTGGTCTGTGAAAAATTTACTGATATCAGGTTTCTCCATTAAAAGTTTTCTATTTGTTTTAGTTTTCCTCCACTGAAATCCACTCTCGTCTGTGGCCCGAGAGACGTGGTGCCGATCGAGTATCTCCGGCGCTCGGCTTTCATTCGGGGCGCGCACGGTTCAAACACCCCGTGTCGTTTCTATGAAAAGAACATCTCCTCGCTTTCCATACACTTTTTTAACTAAACCACCCTACCTTACCCCCTACCCTAATCCGAATCGAAAAATTGAATTGTGTAATTGACAGATTATTATAATAATTTTCAATAATAACCCAACCAAAACCACCCTACCTTACCCCCTACCCTAATCCGAATCGAAAAATTGAATTGTGTAATTGACAGATTATTATAATAATTTTCAATAATAACCCAACCAAAACCACCCTACCTTACCCCCTACCCTAATCCGAATCGAAAAATTCTTCGTATTTTTAGTCAATTTTTGAAAAAAACAATAAGAAAATAAAAATAAAAATATCTTGACTCGAACCTGGTACCTCTGTGTTAAGAGCCCAGTACGCTTACGCTGAGCTAATCTCTGCACACATTAATGATATCGTATAGAAGGTTAAAAGCTTTAGAACCGTGCGCGCTTCGCATGAAAGCCGAGCGCCACCGGAGATACTCGATGGCGCCCGAGGTCGGCACCATGTCTCTCGGGCCACAGACGAGAGTCTGAAATCCTATGCTATGCATAATTTTTCTTAAACAAATGTTCTTCCAACATAACAATTTAACCCGAAAACTCATCCGCGTTCACATCAAATTCCACACTCCAAATTCCTACTCTGAAACGAGTTTTCGTTGTCTCTTTGTTCTGGATTCCGAATCCCGAAATAAAACAAGAATATTTCGATCTATTACGATAATAACATTGGCTCGCCCTTTGGTCTGATTCGAGTGCCAAGTGTCTAGCTTAACAGGCCAGGGTCAATGCAGCAGATTTCGGTCCTTGTACTACGCACAATAATCAAAGAGATTTATTTGAACGACCTTGTCGCAGAATTCTCCGTTTCAACAGAACTAAATCAATGGGGCGAATTGAAATGTATAACGAGATTATTAATTACAGTTTCATCAATACTGTAACCGTTAGATCAATTTATTTATGGAACTTGCATGACTGCACGGAATGATTGCCTTTTACTTCAAGCTTTACTTTTTGTTTGGACAACAAATTTCAAGTAATAAACGGTAGTGACTATGTATACCGTTTTTCACGAATATACACCTTTTTGCATAATGTCATCTAATAGTTTTTCTTGTCATGTCGTCTTAAATGTCAGGAATCCTGTCATCTTAAAAATCAGTGTTTGGAAGTTTCACGGGAGTGGAATTCTTAATAAATGGGTCGTGAAATGAGAAAAAGAAAAATTAAGACCGTTAGTTTTTGAATGGTGAACTTTTGATATAAAGGATCGTAATTGTGTTTGAACTTTAATTAAACGTTGGCTTGTGATATTGTCCGGAAGAAATTGTTCACATACTTCGTATTGAACAAAAATTATTTTTTTAAATTCTTTAAGAAAAATGTTGACGCATTTCCTCAGTTTAGTTACAAAATTACAAAGAAAACTATGTAGAGTCCGTTTCAATAAGGAAGAAGCCACCTGAAGTTGCAGTCGATGCGCGACCTTGATGTCAAAACCAGCGCCATATTTAAAAATTGATATTTTCATCTAAATCAGTAGCGTAACGTTTTCACATTTTGTAGGGTAACACAAAATTAGAAGTATTAGAACCATATAAATAACTGCTAAGTGCAGCAGACTATATGAATTATTAGCAGAATTCAATTATTTTTGAAGTAATGTATATTCTTCCATATATTTTACAACAATCTGAATACCATGAGTAATATATTGGATTATTATACTTTCTTATTTGACTTACCTACCGATGATTTTTTAAAGGAATTTGGATTCCATGTTCAGCTTCAGACTCCATAAAAGTTGCAACGTTTTCAAGAATCTGTCGGCCTTCACTGTCGAAAACTTTTCTTTTAACACCAACCAGTTTTGTAGGAGGCATGGTTTTAGATCAAATAAAACACACAGCACTCACAAATAAACTAGCAGAACGTCTTAAAATATTCAAAAATGAAAAATATTCGACAGTAAATGATTGTTTCAAACACAACCTCAAATGTCAACAATTTAATTGCTGTCGGCATGAAACATCGCTTGTAACGCCAATGGCATGGAACGATCGCTCGACAGATTTTGTCTTATGCGCAGGTCGGTACGCCAACTTCAGGTGGCTTCTTCCTTATTGAAACGGACTCTACAAATCAAATGAGTGTATCGAGTGATAACCACTTTTGAAAACATGTCAAATTTGTGTTGTCTGATCTTGTTGACAATGTTTGTTATAATTCTGTTTTATTCAATAATTATGGAAATATTCCATGTAGTAAGGGTTGAAACAATTTATTTGTCGATAACAACCATGTTTACACATCCTTTGATCGAACCGGAGTTGCCAGAACTCCCATCAAATCGATTTATCTCGACGAACTCTACTTCGGCAAACACTGAAGAATTCTATACACGTCTAATAATTTCTGCGGAATCCAATATACAGTTAGTTATTTGGAGAAATTGTAGGCAGAAATCAGAAATAGATAGCAGGTATCCAGCTAACGACAGGCATTCAAACACGACTCGAATGTTGATAGTCGTGGGGGTATTTGGGGAAAATTTCAAATCGTTTTTTACTAATTTATTATTATTATTCAAGGGGTTTCATTCAAAACGTTGTTTTTCTAGAAATAAATCGTCTAGATGTATTTTTGAGGAATTTTTGAATAGTTATCAATATTTATTTGAAATGAAAGTAAAAATGTATTGAAAAAATTAGTCAAACAGTCGATTTGTCATACCAAAAAATCCCATTTTTTTTAAGTTCCACGACAAACCGCAATAGAAGGAAATGAAATAGTAGATGAACTAGAAAAAATCACAAACAGGAGTGTCGAAAATGTTTTTTTCTACCTAATGGAAAGAAAACTAGAAGAAAAGTTTCTAACATTTATTGTCCTAAGATCAGCCTTCGACACAGTAGAACAAACAGAAATCTGGAGATGATTTGATGAGATGGAAATACTAAGGACTAAACTACAAATAGCAGGAAAGAGTAACGACGTATGAATATCTGGGAACTATATTGACAGAAGATGGTTAGATGGAAGCAGAAATAACAAATAGGGAGAAAAAATGAACGACACTGTATTACACACTAAATAAGAGAATACCGGGACATGGAGATATTAATTTGGAAGTGAAAATGAAGATCCACAATACATATGATGAAGCCAAGATGAATACAAATTGAGAAGAAGCATATAAGAAGAATAGCTGGGAAAACAAAGTGAGACAAAATGTAGAAATAAATAAATAAGACAAATAACAAAACAAGAACCAATAATAAGAAAAATAAAGATAAAACAATTAAATTGATATGGACAGAATTGCAAGAATGGTAATGGAAGCGGGTAGTACTTTCCACAGAAGAAGGGGTAGACCGAAAAGATAGTGGAAACACCAAATAAAGAAGATAGAGGATAAGAAAGGAAAAACTCTAGATGAAATGAAAAGGTTAACAAGAGACAGGAAACAGTGGAAGCGGAAACCTGGTCTGACTCCTGAAAAGGTAGAAGGAGAATAGAAGAGAAGAGAGAAGAAAAGAAGAAGATTTTATAAATTGAATGATTTATCTTTTATTTAAGCGTTTGTGTGCCATTTTGCGCAACTATAGTCGAAAAACGTATCTATGAGGGTGATTCATGGTAATTCAAAGCTCATAGGTTTGTAATGGGATCAAAGAATGCTCAATAGGATTGAGGTCGGGCAATCCAGGGGGTGGTGCTAAAAGCGAGATACCAAGAAATATAGCTTTGGTCTAATAACA
Organism: Lochmaea capreae; assembly: GCA_949126875.1. Classification (NCBI taxonomy): domain Eukaryota; kingdom Metazoa; phylum Arthropoda; class Insecta; order Coleoptera; family Chrysomelidae; genus Lochmaea; species Lochmaea capreae. The sequence goes on from OX421404.1 coordinate 26,960,157, forward strand.
ACATGAAACAAACCTATAACGTTGTTAATTACTTGTATGTGAATCTGCCTAGTAATGTTATATTAACTTGAATTTTTCTTTTTTCAGGTAAGGCAGCCAATTATAAACTTCGTTATGGTAAAGTACATAAACAATAATATTATTTTTACGTTAAATACAACAAATTAGAGCTTTACCCAAGCTCTGACTACATATTCTCAAATAAAACTATTTTCCACTGTTCGATAATTAAAATTATTAAGATAGTAAATCTCAGCCAAGCCCAACATTCGAGAATGCACTTGCACTTATTTTCACCAAACCATTCGAAATATTTTCAGATACGATTTATTAATTAATCGATTTGCTATTGTTCAAGGTAGTAGCTTCTATAAAGAAACAAAAGATTCCATTGCAGCAATCCTGAGAAAAAGAAAATCGTGCGTGTTCCACCAATATTAACATACTATAGAGAGAATGCACAAAGGTGTGGCCACTGCCTTACAGGTCACGTTTCTTACTATACAAGGCGATTCTACTTAAATCCAACAACGTAATTTTAAAAATCAACACGTGGGCTGAAAAGTTCCGGGCCTGAAAAATAGATGGCGCTGGTTTTGTTGCAATCGCCTTTTTTTCGGTTAGTACTAACCTTAAAAAGACAACTGTCAAAATTTCAAGATATTCTATTCATTAGTTCGTGAGTTATTGTGCTAAGAGTGACGCTACTTTCAATGGATCAAAAACAATTTCGTTTTTTTTTATTTTACACTGGTTCTTGATGGGAAAAATACCGTTCAAGCGAAGCAATAGATTGAAAAGTGTTATGGGGACTCCGCTCGCATCAGAAACAACAATAAAAGTAAAGGTGCGTGAGTTAGCACTGTTCAAAGTGGGTCCCGCGTTTGCTCACTGTTGACCAAAAACAAGAACGTGTCGATGCTTTTGAGCAGTGTTTGACCATGTTTAAACGTAACAAACCGGAATTTATGCGTCGATATGTTACCATGGATTAAACATGGATCCATCACTTCAATCCGGAGTCAAAACGATATTCATCTGTGTCAACAGCAACTGAAGAACCTAGACCAAAGTGACCGAAAGCACAACGAACAGCTGGAAATGTTATGGCCTCGGTATTTTGGGATGTACGTGGTGTAATATTCATCGATTATCTTGAAAAGGGAAATACCATCAACAATGAATATTATTTCGCGTTATTGGAGCGTTTGAAGACCGAAATTGCAAAGAATAAAATTTTTGTTTCGTCAAGACAACGCACCGTGTCACAAGTCAATCAAAACAATGACAAAACTACATGAATTTAACTTCGAATTGCTCCCACATCCACCGTATTTGCCAGATTTGGCTCCCAGCGATCACTAACTGTTCGCAGACCTAAGGGTACGGACAGAAAGAAAGCGGGTTGCCTGCTCGCTGGTTATCGGCGCCTAAAATCAGTATGCGTATTGAACGTGGACGCACAGAGACAAAACAGGCTGAAGCTTGTCGGCGCGTGTAGCAAGCTGCTGGCATTTTACCGGAATGAATATTTAATTATAAGCGAGCAGGCAATGGATACGGAACCATTGATTTCTGCAGTTTTTAAACAAATCCCTGTATGGGACAAACGTGAAAAAAATCACAGTAATAGAAATGTTGTTGATAAGTGTTGGAAAAAGATTGCCGAGGAAGTGAACATACAAGATGGTAGGTAAACGTGTCTAGATTAATTCGCATATAACTAAAAAAACGATCTGGATATCCTTGTAACTCTTTAAATAATTTGTGATATTCTCCAAATTGTGTCCGGTTCTGATTGATAGGATGAATGCCTGTTTTCGGTCTCCTCAATCTTAAAAACGGATTGTCATCGGATGAGGACGACATTTTTGCTTCACTTTCAACTAGGTACTAAAATAATAATCTGCGAAAACAAGTAGCATGTTTACGCTTTCTTTCTGGGCGCTAACCTGCCTACACCGGCGCCGTCCTTCGGCGCCGATAACCAGCGAGCAGGCAACCCGCTTTCTTTCTGTCCGTACCCTTATCGCTGACACTGAGGCCTATTTTAAGGCAAAAGATAAATCGTTTTACAAAAGTGGTATTGAAATGTTAGAGCGTCGCTGGAACGATTGCGTTGTTCTTGATTTCTTTGATAGGCCCGGAACTTTTCAGCCCATGTGTTATAAAGTGATAAAATTTAAATTCCTGATAACAAGATTCTTTAAACAGGTCGATTTAAATTCTATCTCTGTTGGTTCTAAGCGCTAATAAAAGTGGAATGAAATGAAATTGAAGTGCTGGTTCTTGCTAGTCTATGCACGCTGAAGTTGATTTAGAGTAGTGGGGAACGGCTTTATCAATTCCCTCCTTTTAAGTCACGATTTCTTACTAGGATAGATTTGTTTGTACACTTTGTCTACCAAGATATTTCGTTTTGACTTATGCCAACATGATTTATTCAAGAGAAAGGGCGGATGTGCGTGGGTAGTGGAAGGGTATACCTTGTGTAATAATATGTATGAATAAATGATGTGACATTCACTGAGACAAAAGATCTATTGTGCCCTCCCACTTCTACTTAGTTCCTGAGGAACGTCTCAGAAACTTGTAGCTCCTTTAGTCCTTCAGGATATCTGCAGGCCTCAACGTTGCTAAATGTCCCTCTTCTATCCAATGATCTCCTAGGATTCTGATGTATGTGGATGGAGGTTTCTTCTTCCATGCCACAGAATCTACATTCTTCTTCCTCCACTATTTTCAGGTGCCTTTGCTCTTTGCTAGTCCATCTTCTATTTCATTTACTTCTTTTCCAGTGTATCCTGAAATCCATAGTAAGGTTACTATATTGTTCTCGCCTATCTCATTCAGTATGCATAGGCATTCCCACACCGGGCAATACCGATGTCCGTCCCGCGGTCAGAAAATTGAGGGTTTAGGAAAAGGGTTTTTAATCCCCGACCGATGTCCGTCCCGCGGTCAGGTGGATACACAGGTAGAATGGGCAGGGTAGAATATTATTCCTAGAATAATTAGTATGATTCGTGTATTATCGACACTCTTCCACAGACCCTACCCTACCCTACTACATATTATATCTTATATGTATATATAATATATAATATCTGCAATATAAATTATCATACGGATCCACGGGACGGACTTCGGACAAACGTCTTGACCCTTTTAACCGCGGGACGGACCTCGGACGTACCTGCGTTTTACCCTGACCGCCGGACGGACATCGGAAACACCGCCCACACCATTTTGGAACAAGAGCTCAGTGCTTTAATGGCTGCTTAACTATCCGACATTTTCATAATTAATATTTTGCCTTCTATATCATTTGTCAATGCTTTGTGTAATATAGTCAGTGTTTAGTATACAGATTTCCGTTTCTCTAATAATTTTAGTATCTTTAGAAGCAAAATTGTTGTCACTAAAAATTAAGCGTTTATCTTGTGTTTCACTGTAATTAATTTAAACAAAAAAACTGAATATTAAATATTTGTCCTTGCGAGACGAACCCATCACATTTATTTTCTCGATTTAACTCGCATAATTGTAGTCACGTGTTTAACGTTATTTTACGACGTAAAATATTGAATTCAATTCGAATTACCTTTACTGCTAACAACTGCTCATAACTGAATGCATGCTGCGTTCGACATAAATAAGCTAATCAGATCGATTTGTATTTTGTTTTATAGAAATGTTCCATTGTGCTGGAAATATTGTTCTAATTCAATTTCGCAAGTAGGGGTAACCGATGAATATATTTTTGAAATGTTATGCTTACTTTTGCATCCAAATGCTCCCAATTTTTTCTTTTCCTTCTTTAACCGCGTTGTGCGATTTTTGTTGTGGGAAAACTTATGGGTGGTCACCTCATAGACGTATAAATTAAATTTTAAATAATTTATTTGTAAAAATTTCTATCTACCATGGGCGTACAATAACATTTTAATGTGGATTGATTTATTTGTAAAAATATATATCATGGGCATACGGTAAATTTTTTATAGGGGGTTCATTTTATTTGTTAAAATACCATATATATTACTTATTGGATACGATAGAATTTTTAGAAGGGATTCATTCATTAGCAAAAATTTCCAACTACCATGTGCGTACGATGAAATTTATTCAAGGGTTCTTTTCATTAGTAAAAATTTTAATTTATCCGTGCTGTACGATACAATTTTTGAAAAGGGTTCATTTATTTATCTTTTCGCCTTCTATTCGATTTTATACTTTGTCTGGGAATCTTTATATATCGAAAGGTCGCAAAGAGACAGAGGGTTTATTAAAACTTCTATATGTATTAAAAGTTCAAAGGACTTCTCATTTTGAAGGAAATACGTGAGCAAAACACTCTGGGATGTTACTGCTAAAAGGTAAGTTTGAGATGTTTAATTGCTGAGAGAATCTTTACCTTTCTGTTGAGTAAGTTTTATTTTGTTTGAAAACTCCGTATTACATTTTGTAACTTGTTAGTTAGCTTTGTCGTGTAACAAACACTCTGATTGGCGTAAATGTTGATGGTCTTTGAGAGCGTTCTAGCGAATTTAGCATAGGCGGAGTTAAGAGGAATGTATTTAAATGGTGATATATTTTTTGAAATTGTGTAATTTGATCTATACTATAAGCGGCGTATTCCGAAATACCTTGCATAGTTGACGTAAAAGGTATAGTGCGAACTTAAAGTTGCCGGCTTTTTGTTTGACTCTTAATATTATAATTATGTTGACGATAAATTCATTTAATGTTATAATTTCAACTAGGTAATAATCGTTAATAGTTATTTAATAAACTAGTTTGTTAATGAAGGCGATTAATAAACGAAACTGTTTAAAGCACGAACGAGCGACAGCGAGTGAGTGCCTTTAATAGTTTGACTGAACTATAACTATTTTTGAGGGATGGTTGCAGGTGTTCTCTTTAGTCGGTGGTCTGACATTAAGAAAGTGTGTGTGTTTTTATGTAGATGAATTGTAAAGAGTTTACGTTTCATCTACCAACTTTTTCTTCATTTATTTTTCTTTGGCATACTCTGTACTCTGAACGGTTCAAGTGAGAGGATATAAAATTACAATATGGAAAGAGAAAGTGCAATTGAAAAATTAAAAAAAATATTGAGAAGAAATCTTCGGAATTTTTTCATGAATTCAGAAACACCTTGTATAACGTTGACAAGTTTGGAAACGAAAATTCGTAGTTATATTATTAAAAATTTTTGTATATTAAAAATTACGCCAGTTCACCCCATCAAAATCTTCAAAGCATATCCATCCATAGGTGCTTTTAGCGGAAGTAATTGACTTATCGAGGGAAAATGGTGCAATTCCTTTTAAAGGAAAGTGATAGGCGGGTAGACGTAGCAGGTATACACTCTCTCTATCTCTCTTCTCTTTCTCTCTGTTCACATATCTGTTGTATTGGAAACGAAGGTAATTTAGTATTAGCCTGTTTAGCACAACCTAATGACCTAGAAAGTATCTCGGTTCTGCCATTCAATATACAAGTTTCTCTTGAATTTTATTACTGCATTTATTGACTAATTGAATAAGAATATTTATTTATTTGATTTGCAAGTATTTAAAAGAAAGTTACGGGTTGAGAAGGCTATGGATTTTTATCATTGCAAAACGTATTTATACAAATGCTGTAGAAAAGTTTTAATAGAGAAATTATTTTAATAAATAGTTGTGAGTAAAATTAGTTTGCAATGTTTCACAATAAAATAACAGTATGCGGCAAGGTCTCTGAAAAGCCGAAAAGCCACAAGCGAACAATTGATTCTCATTGGTGCAATGTAGCTTCTGATTGGTCTATGAAAAATTTACTTGAATTGTTAGTCCACATGGAGTGTTAACATCCCAAGGTGGGTTTAGTTCATTTCTGTTATTTACGAGATATTGTGTTCTTAGCGTGATTGAGATTTTGTTTTATTGACAAAAACGATTTTGTTGGTAATAATTAAAATTATTGCTTTTTGGCGACAGTTCGAAGAAGAAGATATTATTAAGGCTCCGAACAATTAATATACTAGAAGAGTAAACAGACGTATTATTCTATGCCAACAAAAAACAATGTCAAAGTTTATTTATTTATTCTGCTTTATTTCATGTCGCAGTGAATACAGGGTGGACCGGATTTAATTGACATACATACAGAGATCTCCTAAACCGCAATAGATACAATATCGATTAAATGGAAAAACTATTTACGTCACCTTCAAGAGCATAAAATTAGCTGCAATTTTCATCTCTACGATTTTTTTGTAAGAACACATCCAGAAATGATACGAGCATAAATTTCTTGAATTTTATGTGGTCCGAGCTGTGCTTGCAAGCTGCGTCGCAAGCTCCAGCGGAAATTATTAGACAATCTAGGAGAGTGATGCTGGGTCGATATATTTTCATTTAAAAATGAAAAATCATAAAAGAGAGTACATAAATCGCTAGTGCGTCGGGATTTCTTTATTTCGCCGACAAATTGTGAAACGGTGAAAATTAATTTTACCCACAACTATACAGTGTTTTCAAATTCACGCGAAAAAATTCAGGAGGTAAATTTATTACGAGTCTTTCCTATCACAAAATCTCAAAGGTGCTGAGTAAAATTGAGTTTTTATTTTTTTAAGTAAAAATGGAGTGTATACTTGATGAAATTTTTTTGTAAAATACAAAACCTTGATCGACATGTTTCAGATTTTTTTTTAAAGTGTCTGGTTTGGGAAATAATGAATTTATTCCTTACTTTACGGACACACTATACATTCGAAACCACAAAAGTACTTATTGTGAAAGGTACCGAAAACAAACGTCGTACGCAACTTTATTAGTACCTTGCGTGGGAAAGTCGGCTTCATGTCCGTGTGATTTTATAAAAAAAAAAACACTTGATAAATGATGGTCAGTATTAACAGGTCAGTGAAAGTAAGTGTGAAATATCTACCTACAGGGTGATTTTTTTACCAGACTTTGTTCGAAAATACAGAAAAAAGAGTGAGCAGTTCCACAGTTTTTAAACTGTCAGTACCCGTCTTGAAATATAGTTTCTAATTCAGTGTCACTCTGTATATACCTACAAAATATATTTTTTATAAGAAAGAGAAAGCACATTTAATTTATTTAAGTACACGAAAGGTAATAAGTATTCTTCGGTACTATTAACCTTGATTAGTGTTTAATTTTAAAATTAACAATAATATCTGTTGTCTCTAGGCGGATTCGTTTATAAAAATAAGTAAAAGTAATTTTTATTTTTGGACGTGTTTCATGCTAGAATCCAGTTTATTTTAAAACAAATTAAAACTCTTTCATGTTATACATTAATTATTCAAATTGATGAGTCTTTTCCCACATAAACTGAAAATATGCAGTTTTTATAAAAGGCAAATAATGAAAAATAATTGCTAGTGATTGTATAAATGATGGGAAGGAGAGTTGTGCACGATGAAGGGGCTGTCTCCTGAGAATTCTTCGTAAAACCAGGTGATGTAGAAGGAGAAAATATGGTACAGTTGGTACGAACCTATGCATCAATAAGACCCAGGGATACCGAAACTTCTTTTTAACACGCTTTTATTATCTTCACCTGTATGTATGTATGTTTGTAACCTACTCCTTAGGACCCACTTTAAACGAACAGATTTAATTCAATGTAATATTAGAATAAATAGGCAAAATGTAGATCTAACTATTGGAAAGATCTAGTAGGGCTTAGACAATCAAAGATTCTGATGGGTGGCGGCTCCTCGAAGGAGGCCAAAGAGGCTCGGCCTCCTCAACAATTTATCCAGCAAATAACACCAGAAATATTTTGTTGATTATTTTTCATTTTATTTCCTGTTCATCTAATAATTTTAAAATTTTACAATTAATTCCCCGTTTTCACTAGTTATTTTTGAATCTGACAACAGTGCCCTGAGGCTAGATTCTACAAACATCTCAATATTGAAACAGGTGTTGCTCAACAGAGTTGCCATTTTTTCGATCAATCCAATTGCTAATACCGTAAAAAATAGCGGAAATGGTAACACTCTCAGGAGGCTTGGCTCTAGCGGTCGCGATGATACACGAAGGCACATCGTGTTGCGTGCGTTTTCGACTTGACGATTAAAATCAGTTTCCCAATACACTTTTAGATAACTTAGTTCTAAAATCTAAATTTTTTGATAAAATAGCAATACACAATGAATTATGCGTTGTATACTCAGATAGATACTTTAGGCCAGTACCTACGACAGTCACGCCGATATGATAAAATGTATGATAAATAATGATCTGCAACAAGTTTTACCTCAATTTTATAAACTACTTTGTTTGACAGTCACCATTCCTGTCACGTCGGCATCGATGGAGAGATTATTAATTAATTAAAGAAATCAAAATATGAAAAATTCCAAAATTTACAATCCAAAAAAAAACGAACAAAAACAATTTTTGGGCAAGAGAAACTCTAAGTATACCTCCACGTTGGTTCTTACTGGACAACAATTAATTTTGTCACTGAAGTATAGCTGGTAGGGTCGCTGCTTAAAGGTTAAATTAATTGGCAGAATGGAGTATATTTTTCAAAAACGTTTTATGTCCAGTCTCCTCTCTTAAAAAGTTCACGAGCCGCCACAGGTTACTGCAAACCGTTGAGATCAAATGAATGTCACTCCATCATACATACATACATACATTGTACACTCGTCAAGGACCGATGATTACACAATATAGTTGTAAAATATAGGGTGTTCCATTTATACCGCAACTTTTAAACTCGATTTTTACCCACATCAGATATTCACATTTTACCTTTTTCTGCCGAATACCCGGGACATAAAATCCTTAATAATTTTGTTATAGGTCGGAATATAAATATATTCTATTTGATACATCTGGTATAGTTATTCTAATGTTAATCTAATGACCCATATTTTTAATCCCATTGAAGAGAAATGCTGCCCTATGGCGTGCATATAAATTTTGTTTTACAAATTCGATTATCGTGAAATAATGTTTTCCATTAAATTTAATATAGTAGATTAAAATTAAAATGCATTCAAAACCCATAAAATTTCTAATATAATATAACTAAACTCACTCAACCAATAAATAAATATTATATTAATAATATTTCTCTACAACACAATTCGCACACGTCCCTGGATGAAATTAATGCTAAGTAACCCCAACTTCTTTAGGTCGTTAACATTTTTTATGAAACAGTGGACCGCGTTAATAACTGACCAGTTACTTCGTTATATTATTTCAATTACTGTAGTTGGACTATTAGATTTCCATTCCACGTGCTGCTACGTTGCAAGATTTAAAAAAAAATAGTAGCATATAGGTATAAAGTGGTTTTAATTAATTTTTCTTTTTCCAGCAATTTCCAAACTAACTTTCTAAAAACATCACGAACTAACGGTTTACTGAAGTAAGGGAAACATTTGTATAGTGATCCTGACAATTTTAGAAAATAAATCTGACTACATTGCTTTATTTTATTGTCGTTACATTCACATTAGAAACACTATATAGCCCGCAAACAACATCCCTTAGTTACATTTTAAATAACTTTCATTCTTTTGGTTTCCGATAGTTATCCTGAATTTCCAAGTCCTTGTTGCTAACTCGCTTGAAATTAAATTCGTGTATGAAAACATTTTTAGATCTTGTTAAGTATTTCCAAGTCGTGTAAATCAATTTTCGTTTTCCGTCAAAACCAGTCTGCTACGTCTCGTTTACGTAAGGATGTGTTACGTAAACGATAGTCCACGTAATTGGATAGTTACTAGGGGTGGAAAACCAGCTGTACAAACGCCCAATTTGTCTACGTAACTTTGTGCATTAAAACTTTATTTTATTATGGTCCAGATGCTCATTCAATAGGGAGGTGAAAAATGTTAATTGGATACTTCGTTTCAAGATATTTTGTTTTGACATATACATGTAATAGGATAAAAATGTTTACAGATAAAATTGATAAAATTGTCTCAGAATTTTAGTTAACATTAAAAATTGTAACATTGATACCTTCCACTGATACTATGTATAGTACAATATATTTTTAAAATGTGGACATTATTAAACTAAATATTTTTTATTTTAAACAAATATTTTGATAACATCTGCCAATAAGATGTAATGAATCAAAGCGTATACGGTGGGCCACCCTGTATATTTCAACAGTTTAATTTGTTCAATTCTGATTAATAAATAATAAACTTACTGGTCAATGAGGATTTATAAAATTTTATAACTAAATATTGTGAAACATTCTTTATTAGATACGTACAACGCTTTGTGTTCTACTGCCAACTTGTTACTTTTTTCGTAGCAAATTCAATGTTTTAAAATACAAAGCGGCAACAGCGCTTGTGTCATACACGTCTCCGACAGCGAATGTTGAGGATTCCATTTATTAAGTCACTTTAATTATTCGTATATCGCATGTAAATGTTTTGTATTCAATTCTATACCAAATAATTAATTAAATATCAAATTCAAACGAACGGCAGTGTGAGTTGACATTGCTAAAATTTTATATTTTATCAATAATGCATTGCCACGCTTAAAAATATCAACCATTTATAATTTTGACGTTATTACTATCTTTGAATGTTGAAAAGAAATAAGTTAAGTAGGGACTGTCCATAAATCAGCTTCATTTTTGCCAATTTAACCACCCCTCCCCCCATGTAGCTTACCGTACCTTTAGGTCAACCCCCCCACTAAGAAACTACGTAGCACTTCAAAATCAAATTTATTATATTACATTTAAAAAATAATTGTAGACTTTCAAAAAAAAATATGCATGCGGTATTTGAAAAACTTGTTAATTTATTTTATTGCTGGTGGGGGCATCTCCAAAGAATGAATGATAAGAGGCCTATCAAGCAAGTGTAGGAATCCAAGGTACAAAGAGCTAGAGAAAAAGAGGAAGACCGAGCAAACATGGGATGGAGTATTAAGAGAAATATTGAAGAAACGAGAGATAACATGGTTAGCGGCCAAGACGCTAGCACAGAACAAAAAAGCATGGGCAAAATTCGTGTGCAGACATTATTGAAATATATTGTTAACAATACAGACATTAACATACACCCTAAACCATTTAATGGTAACAGGGATTTTGATTATTAATTAAAAAAGCTACATGCCAAGGTTTATGACCTCCCCCCCCCCCCCCCAAACTGACCCAGCGTAGTCTTAGATCGAACCCCCCCCCCAAATTGGCTACGTGATTTATGTAAAGCCCAGTAGGAATGAGTAGGTAAAGCTACCGGACTTTAATGTTATAGTTACTTTATATTTCAATTAGAAAATATATACAAAGATAAAAAGTTTTAACATTCTCTTAAGATTCACCAACATTTTTATATAAACTTTTGGTGATATTCTCAATCCTGTCAACCTACCAGCTACCCTTCCTTATATTTTTTGTTTGTTCGTTTCCATTTCTTCCCTCAGCTAAGACATACGACCGGAAGCGACAACAAATGTGAACCTATTAGATAAGATTTATTACTCAGTTGCGACTTACATATTGACGATATTTTTTCTTCTCCATAGACAGTGCGTGTGCAATTTTTTTTGTACAACATTACACATATGGGTATTTTAATGCAGTACCGAATACTGTTAAGATGTAATTGAAACAAGAGTTTTAAGTTTCCGACAATGGAGTCATAAAGTCGGCAGGTTTTTTCTACGAGGCTTGTGTTTTATATTTTGCATAGAGAGCTAGAAAAAATAGAAGAGAAATGCATTTTAGCATCCTTTGGAACCAATTCTAGAAGCAGTTATTTTTCACACCAATTGATTCTAATCGCTTTCTGTTCTTCCTTCAACAAATGCGTCTGTAGTTGTTGATGGACATGGTCTTGAAATGAATCCATACCAACGAGTAATTGTCGACTGATATACGAGGATATATTGAAAAATTCTTAGCCTACTATAGAACCAAACAAAATTTCAATGTCAAAATATTTTATTACACAACATATTCTCCTCTTAATTGGCATGGCAACATTAGATTTGTGTGCAGAGGCGTTGTACTGCAAAAACAAAACACCTTTGGAGAGCTTTCCGCGTCTTGTCTCTTTAATTTTTTCCCGTAGAGTGGTCAGTAATGTCGAATAGTAATCTCCAGTTATTGTTCTACCCTTATCCAAAAAAATCAATCATGATTACTCCATGGCAATCCCAAAAAACTGAAGCAAAAACTTTTCCAGTAGATTTTTGGACACGAAACTTCTTAGGTCTTGGAGAACCAGAGTGTCGCCATTCCATCGATTGTTGCTTTGTTTCTGGATCGTAGAAATGTACCCAAGTCTCATCCATAGTAACAATTCGGTTTAAGAAGTCTACATCATTTTCAAATCGAGCACAGATCGAATGCGATGCTTCTACCCTTGCACGCTTTTGGTCAAAATTCAAACATTTGGGGATCCATATTGCAGCAATTTTTCTCATGTCCAAATTGACGTGAACTATACGATGAAATATTCAGTGCTTCAGATATCCGTTTTATCCCAATTCGACGTTCTGATAAAATCATGTCAAGAACTGCATCGATATTTTCGGGGACTGACACAGAAACTTTCACAATTTCGTTGGACATCTTTGTTCTTTTAATTTATTGCCTAACTCTGGTTTACTTTTTTGACGTCAAACTTCACACTGACACTTCTAATAAGTTATTGTTCGTTGCTATGGTAACGCAATATTTTGTTTATGCATGGAACTGGTCTAGGCTAACTAGATATCAATACATCCTCGTAGAGCTTTATTGCCGAAAATATAAACCAACTTGACACATGCATTCTTGTTGAAACAACTGCCTTTGACTGACTCATCAACTTTAAAAACTCTGTTTAGGTACATTTTTATACAAAGCGGTCTGAAACTTTGACTTAACATGGTAGTTAATTTTAATATTTGTCCAGTTATTCCGAAGAAACAGGCGATCATTTGCTTCGAGGTGCTTCGCGCACGAACCACTTTTGTCGGACTGGTGTCCTTCTTGGAAGACCCATACAGTGGATTGCTGTTTTGTTTCGGGCTCACAAGCATAGATCCAAGATTCGTCACCTGTGTAGATGTTATACTCAGCTTTTGATGCACCGCGATTGTATTTCTTGAGCATTTCTTTGCACCAATTGACACGAGCATCCTTTTGAGCTTTTGTCAAATTATGCGGATCCAACGCGAACAAATCTTTTTAACAGCTAAATGTTCATGCAATGTCTTATTGATGCTTGTCATACTAATGCCCAAAGATGCCTCTATCTCGCGATATGTCACATGTCGATCTTGCTTTATCAGTTCGTGCACAGCATCGATGTTTTGTGGCAGAACAACTGATTTTGGACGACCTTCACGACTTTGGTCCCCGAGCGAACTGCGGCCACGATTAAATTCGTTATACTAGCGTTTAACAGTGGCCGAGGATGGGGCTTCATCGCCAAAAGTCGAAGTGAGTTGATCGATGCACTCTTGTCTTGATAAGCCACGTCGAATGTTCACGAGTTAATTCCATTTTTTCGCTGTAGATAACACAAGTTATACTTAAATGACAAAAAGTTCTGAAGAAGGTTATGGTTAAAAATATCAAACTTTCAATTGGAAACATCAGATGGCGCCTGTAAACACTTGGTAAGCCAAGGCTCAAAATATAAATAGCAGCCCTCGTATCATCCGATCCCTTTTGTATAATCATAATTCATTTCCTGTTGTAGTTTATATAAAATTTTCTTTCCATTTTCTTTTAAATATCAATTTTTATAGTTAAGAATATCACCCAAACGTTTTAGAGCTAATTTTCAGCTTTTCATTTTGCATTGATTTTCCTCCCTCTCAAACTAGACCTTTACAGACGGTATTCACAACATATATATTTATACAAAAGGTTTTTCACGTCGTTAATAACATTCCCCTTTCCACTATTCTGCGTCCATTGAAATCCCTGCATATTCCAACAATGGAAAAGTATAACACCAAAGTCCGTCCCATTGACGTCAACACAAAAGTCACTAACATCAAATTTTCAAACTCTACTATGCTTGTGTGTGACGATGGAACAAAAGACATTCAAAGCTTTTTAGATCATTGTTTTTTTCTTTTTATATATACATGTACAGATACATGCAATGAGAATCGGATGTAATGTATTCTCCGATCTAAATAGTCGAACAACAAAAAATGTCTATGAATTTACTTCAATATCAAGTATTTAGCTGGACAGCTGGATTCAGAACTACTGTAAGAAACCCCACCTCTTCTCCTTCCAATATTTGTTAGTTATGTGCGTATGTGCGATTTAGTATTCAAGTGTTTTTTTATTTCTTTTGACCATAACGGCTTCCAAAATAAAAATAAGATTCTTTAAATTAAAACAAATTCCGAAAAACAACTTAAAATTCTAAAACTAAAAAATTAAAGAATTAAAGGTTGTTGGGCCAAACAAAAACCGAATCTATTGAACATAGATAATCTTGTATCTCTGAGCTGATTCGGTGTAATGTTTGCACAATGCTGGAAAATTTTCGCCCTTAATTATATAAATTTTTGAGCCCGTTCAAAATTGTGCCGATAAACTTCATTTTTATGTCGCATGTTTCTCAGTGTAGAAAATTCCTCTTGTTATAGAAAATTTCAAGCTGATTCGAATAGCGTTGACTAGAACACTGGAAAACATGCGATTCTCGAGATATTCAATCAAATCTGAAGAGATGTTTAAAAAACCCCATAAAAAATCATTCGGGGACAAATCTCTAATCTTATGAGCGACCTCTAAAATACCACAATAAAATTTGAATTTTCTTCTGAAGGGTGTACATTCTGATTTCTCTACGAATTTTATTTTGAATAGTTATTGGCTTGAACAGTACTCGAATATCGACTGCTGTTTACTGACTGTCTGACGCGAATTAAGGACCGCCCACAGTTGAGACTACCGAGTAGTGGGAATTGTACGATATGTTGTAGGTGTCCAAATGAACGACTGTAATAATCGTGTTTTTAATCTGTTCTTATTATAAAATGTACCAGTCTAAATATTTCTGTAAGTTCCTTGTGGCATTACTTATTCTTTTGGGAATCAAACCACAATAATGTTTTTTATTTTTTTTATCTTCTATAAGTTCCTTGTGGCATTACTTGTTATTTTTTCTTATTTGCTTGGGAATCAAACCATAATATGTTTTTTTATTTTTTTATTTCAACGTTTCGGTAGCGTTCCAGCTACCGTTGTCAAGATTAACTAATAATGAATTAATGAAAAATTTTTGGTCCCTATCTGACACAACGAAAAAAATTTGACAACTAGACAATCAATAATATTTTGAAGTTTAAGACTACAAAACTTTGTTGTCAAATTTTATTAAGGTCCATTCATAGTAGATCACACCTCTGGTAAAATTAGAAATAAAATATTTTATTTCATGACATTCTAACGATATGTAGTCCACTAGAAATGGAATCCAGTGAAGTGCACGTTCCAGGAACGGTTTTTATTGGGATAGCGCTTTTTTTCTTGCTTATTTTGGAAATTTTGTTAATATAAACGCGTTTGTTGTTACTTTTTTGTGTATGATTATTTTGTTTTCAAAATATGTATAACTCAGTTTGGTGATTTTGTGTATTGAAGTGTGTATCGATTAACAACCATTCCAAAGATAAATCATAAGAAAACCTGGATAAAAACTTATGATGCTATCCTGATAACGCCGGTAATTGATTATTGGAAATTTCTCTTTCTAACATTGGTAACCAAATTTGACTACATTCGGCTGAAATACTAGCTACACATTTATCTGAATTTAGTTGTATTAAAGCACTTTCTTTGATTTTTCGTCTTTTATTATTGGGCTCTTTCAATATTATTTTTGTCGAATCCCATTGAATTTTATGCCCCTCTTCCCAAGCATGTTTGCAAATACCTGACTTAAAGAACTCCCTATCTTTGATATACTTTTTATGTTCATTTATTCGGACTTTCAATGGTCTAGATGTTTCACCTAAATAGAATTTGTCGCATTCACAAGATATCTGATATATGCAGTTTTTTGAAGATTGTTCTTCATTTTTTGGCTTCGTTTTTGTTAGAATAGATCTCAACGTATTGTTAGATTTGAAGCTAGTTCGGTAGCGTTCTAACTACCGTGGAAATAAAAAATAAAAAACATTATTGTGGTTTGATTCCCAAAAAAATAAGAAAAAAAAATGTACCAGTCTAATTGGAATAGTATTGGATGCAAGAAAATATTGATACGAATCACCCTGTATACGATACAAAGAAGTTTTAAACGAAATCCATCCAACTTTTGGTCCAAAAAATAAAAGCGTCCCAAAAACATATACTATTAACAGAATTTCTAAAGTGGATCTTATCGAAGTAAAATTGCCTTTTGTCTGGATGCAAAACAAAAACAAGCTATCTGCTCCAGACTACACAAGTGCTACGTTCTCGACTCCCGACTGGTGCCTACGAGACAATTAACGATTCCAGTCGATTATCCATTCGGTTCTATGAGAATTCTCACACTTCCATAACAGTGGGAACTTTGATAATAGAAGTAATATCGTTATATTATACCAATGTTAACAGTTTAAAAAAAAAACAGATATAACAAGGAACCATTCAATTGAAATGTACATAATTGGGATGTATATATTTAAAAAAAACACTTGACATTAAACGTAAATCACTAATTTAATTCACGATGTGAAAATGCTTCATTGTTGGGTGGACATTTACAGTTTTTCAAACGTATTTTTGAATATGGCCACGTTCCTCTCTATTTCGTAATGAACAGCGGCTGAATTCATCAGTCGTATAATATCGACGACTAAAAATTGCAGGTCAATAAAATGAATTACAATAATTATAAAAAATGGCTTTTATGTAAACATAAAATTCTTCTAATAACAATTTAAAGACATTAAAAATGTCAAACAAAGCGCCTTTTATGTGTTTTTCAACATCAAGAGGGTTTACAATTTACGATAGCAAATTAATAAGTTATAGCATCCAGCACATTTTCCAGATTTAGCCACCTGCGACTATTTCCAGTTTCCTTGAAGGATTGGCTGGGAGATATGAAACTTTTAATTTATTTAACTGAAAAATAGGCAAGGGAAACGTGAATGTTCAATTAGCGCAAAGAAAAATTTTTCATTAAAGTCGTACTCTAATAAATCGAATGACAGCTAATGACAGCTGTCAAGTCACGGAAAAAATTGCTTTAACTCCTAACTAATACTATTATGTCCTTATCAATATTGACGCTAAAATTATTCGCAATTTCTGAAGTGACCTCAATTTTTTGCTCGCCAGTGTACCTAGTACACTTTTCCTCGATCCTCGCTTCACTACTACTCAATACTTTACTGCTTTCCGGCGCTCGGTAATTTTATTATACATTTTGCTTCTCTACATCTACAGGGTGTTTCAAAAAAAGGTAACACCGTCTCTAGGATAGGTAAAAAACTGAAAAATAATTGGGGTTTGCTTAGTAAAATTTTTTTCTAACGCCATCCGTTTTCAAGATAAAGGGCGTTGAAGAAAATAAAAAGTTACACATTTCTTACGATTTTGCCGAAACTACTGGCACCATTGTAATGAAATTTTATACGAATATGTTTTGGAACCTGATATATCCCATGAATTTGTTTTTAAAACTAACTCTCATAGAGGGCGCTAGTTAACGATTCATACAACGTATTATTCAACATAACTTTTTTAAGGGTAGAATTATTAGTCAAAACTCCAAGTGAACATAAACATCGTTTAATTTTACACCAAAAAGGTACTCTTGGTAAAACTCGATATTATGTACCGTTTTCGGAATATTTTGATTTGAAAATTATGAAGTAATAACCGCTCCTCGTTTAAGTTAATGATAAATTTATTAATTAAACAAACTTACAATAAGAAAATTAAAATAAAGACAAAGAACATAACATAAAATTCAATTAGAGTAAATGTTCAAAATGTCCTCCGTTCTCACGAATACACAAGTCTATCCTTTTTTCTAAAGAATCCATTAATCTTCTTAACGGTTGGGGATCAGCTATGAGGTCATTAAAGTGACGTTTAATTCTGTCTATTAATTCTTGACGAGAATTTACCTCTGTAGCATAGACTTTTTCCTTAATATACGACCAGACTGTGTAGTCCAAAGGATTAAAATCGCATGACCGAGGAGGCCAATGAATCGGAGCTTCTGCACCTCTACCAATTCATCGATTCCGAAAATTGTTACTCAACCAATTACGACACCTTCTATCAAAGTGCGGTGGAGCTCCATCATGCATAAAAAATAATGATGTTCGCTCATTTATCGATAAATCTTCTAATATCTCAAATAAGTGATTATTTAAAAAATCAAGGTACATATCACCACTTAAATTTCCAGGTAGAATATGATAACCTATTAATCTGTTACCTAAAGTTGCTGCCCAAACATTAACTTTAAATGAGTGTTGGTAATGTGATACCCTTTTGGCTTGTGGATTCTCATCACACCAGTAGTGTGCGTTATGGGAGTTAAACATACCTTGTCGCGTAAAGGTGGCCTCGTCCGTGAAAAGAATACATTTTAAAAAATTTGGATTGAGGGCTGTCCTTTCTCGCAATGTTTCACAAAAATCGACTCTAACCGGTAGATCGTCCGGCAAGAGTTCTTGAACTTGTCTGTAATGGTAAGGATGTAGCTGCTGCTCTTTAAGTATCCGCCAAGTAGTTGAAGAAGATGTATTTGTTTGTCTTGCCATATTCCTTACACTTAATGTTGGATTTTGATCAACTAAATTTAAAATAATATTTTCTTTATTAATTGTTCTTGTTGTTCTTGGTCTACCTGAATTTATTTTCTTTGGTCTTACATTCCCAGTTTCTCGACAACGTCGTTCAACTGCTCTAAATGTTTTTTTACTTGGTAAGTTTCTTCTAGGAAACTTTTCTGCATAACGCGTAAAAGCTGCACTAGAGTTTCCTAAACACTCGCCTAAAGTTAATAACATGTCGGTGTATTCAACATTTGAGTACATTTTGTTTAACAATATCTAATTTTACAAATAACAAGGTTCCAAAACTCTATTTATTGTTGACTTATTGTCATAACAATCAATAAATGTCAATTTTACATGGCAAACTTAGAGAAAAGCGAACTTTATCATTAGTTTATACCAGGAGCGGTTATTACTTCATAATTTTCAAATCAAAATATTCCGAAAACGGTACATAATATCGAGTTTTACCAAGAGTACCTTTTTGGTGTAAAATTAAACGATGTTTATGTTCACTTGGAGTTTTGACTAATAATTCTACCCTTAAAAAAGTTATGTTGAATAATACGTTGTATGAATCGTGTAACTAGCGCCCTCTATGAGAGTTAGTTATAAAAACAAATTCATGGGATATATCAGCTTCCAAAACATATTCGTATAAAATTTCATTGCAATGGTGCCAGTAGTTTCGGCAAAATCGTAAGAAATGTGTAACTTTTTATTTTCTTCAACGCCCTTTATCTTGAAAACGGATGGCGTTAGAAAAAAATTTTACTAAGCAAACCCCAATTATTTTTCAGTTTTTTACCTATCCTAGAGACGGTGTTACCTTTTTTTGAAACACCCTGTATAACCTTTTCAAAATTTGAAATCGGACTATGGATACTACATGCAGACGTAGGTACTTTCATTAAAATGTTTGTTCTACTTAAAAACCGTTTTTCAATTGTGTAATAAGAAAATTCTTACGTAGTTTTACTTTATTAGAATTTCTTCACAATCCTTCCGACAACCAAAACAACACGTATTACATGTTTGTTTATAAAATGAATCATCGCAAATGACATAAAAAATTTGCAACTTACATACCTAAATTCAAATTATTCATTTAATTAAAATTATCAGTATTTCTCGAAAAATAACAAATTATAAATTTCACAGTTGAAAAAATAACATCTTTTATATTAATTTTGTATACCGGGAGTCCCAATAACATTGCTCTCTGCCATATTTCTATAACTGTTTATAGTACCGGGTGTCTGATTAAGAGGGGTAACCCGCTGAATCTCAGAAACGATTTATCATACAGCTCAAAGAAAAAAATCTGTATTACAAACAAGAATCTGTTGGAAACTATTCTCAAATTATTTATACTCCACCTTTAGAGGGCGTAGTTCACAATAATATCACAAAATCGTCATTTTTTATAATAAATGTACCACAAAATTTAAATATTCTTAGTCATTAAATCATTTTACGTAAATTTGCTCCAGTTATTTTTCCTCTATCTTGTAAAATAACTGGTAGGGGTGAGTGGGAAAGCTGACTCGATAAAATTGATATAACTTTTGTTCCGTTTCACGGATTTCGACAAACTTAGTATCATTTGTAATGTCAGATAAAATATCATTATTTTATTCCAGTGGTTTTAACGGTCGCTAGGTTTCGGTGATTGAAAAATAGTTTTATTGTCAACTTTTTTGGGAATCTTCAAATGCGCTGCTATATTTTTTAATCGTTTACTTGAAAGAGGAAGGAGTTTAAAAAAATGGAAAAACCACAGTGATACCCTGTACTAGAGTAATCTTGACACGAATAACCTACTTATTCCAATGTATGCAAAAGACCTTAACAAAGGGGATTAGTTCAGTGAATAGTTCTAAATTAACAAGATGTATTCAAATAGGGTGCAAACCCTTCCGACAGCCCTCGGTTTCCCCAACAATTACCGCTGATATTGTTTTAATTACGATATTAATTTATTCGGCATGCAATATTGTCGTTTGGTACAATACTTTTTATATATCGTTTCATCATAGTTTAGCTCGCTCGGTACCAGATGCCAGATGGAATTTGTATACCCGTCGTAACTTCTAAACGAAAGGTCCGATTTACATGTACTTAATTAACCTTGATTATGAAACTATTTAGTGGAATAAGAGACATGTTTTAGTGTGGTCGGGAAAAAGATTCTCTAAATTAATATGATTCATATTTCGTTCTAGTCTGTCTTTTTCGCATCGATAGCACAACTTCTATTTTCAATCTGAAATATGTTTTTGGTTGATTCAAATGAATAAAAAGAATAGAACACAGTTAGCCTACCTGAATAAAAATTATAATTTACAAAACTACTAAGAGGAAACATCCTTAGATTTTAATAATAAATGGTAAGAAAAAGAATCGATTTTCTGCAAAAAAATGTTGAAGCGCACCTTACACAGAACTGGGACTGCGCGTAAAGATCAAATTGTTATTGAGAATAATAAACATAATAATTAATAAAATAATTCAAATCTGAAATCACGATTTTGGACATTTTAAATTTTCAAAAATTCATAAAATTTCATGGGCTGAAGATACGGCAATGAGTGTAGAGACTTTTTTCTACGCCCATGTCCATAAACGTCAAAAATCGCACTGTAGACATTCCTTGTAAGTGACATTTAACAATGACATGCACGTAATGAAAATCTCATAACATACACGTGCGTTTAGATAAGAAAACTTAAATTTCTTTGTTGAATCAAATTGCAATCAAATGTTTAATTACGTACTATTTTATTTGGTTTCTATTGAAAAACATAAAAGCTCTTAGCATTGGTAAAATACATTTTAGATTAAAAGAGTGATGCCCCTAAATGTCGGCAACACTTTATACAATTTCAAAATAAAATAATTCGGTTTTTCCTGATATGGAAATAAACGTCATCTCATTTATGCTGTCAATTTTTTAATTTTTCGCGTTAAAAAAAAATCTAAAAGATATCAAGTGTCATCTTACATTTTTATAATCAGGAGAGCTCCCAGGGCATTTAAAAAATACTGAAAGTGCTGAAAATTGCTAGACGAGTGAAACGAGTCGAGCAACAGGCGAGTCCAACAAACTAACACTTTCAGCAGTGGCATACACAAATTTTTTTGACGACGATTTAAATAAAATATATAATTGTTTAAGAATGTAACCTACGTATTTGCAATATTAATAGATTTTATTTATTTGCAAAAAGTAATATTAATTAAACCTCCAGGGCAATTATTAATATTTATAGAACCGGATGAAGAAAGAATATTTATATTTCTACTAGATGTACTTCAGCGTTTTCCGTTAAATATTTTGCCTTTTTCTGATGGCACCATTTCATAAACAGTCACCCATCGGTGAGGTCAGGCGGTGTGCATGGTGTCGGCCACTTTGCGCCCGACCGTTTTGCACTCCTACCTGAAATCGGCCACTTTGCGCTCTGCTACTTTCATAATCTACTTTATTTTCTTCGATCTGCCCATTTGCAATATAATTTTAAATTCCTCCTACCTACAATAATAATCCGGTAGAGGGTAAGTTAAAAATATTAGTTTTACAAGAAAACAAGAAAGTACAAAAATTATATTTATTTTTTCAAAGTTTTTTTATAAAGTAAAATACAAAAATCCATGTTTGTTTATTCGAGCGTGCTGGGCTCTTAACACAGAGGTACCAGGTTCGAGTCGTGTCCGAGTCAAGATATTTTTATTTTCTTATTGTTTTTTTCAAAAATTGACTAAAAATACGAAGAATTTTTCGATTTGGATTAGGGTAGGGGGTAAGGTAGGGTGGTTTTGGTTGGGTTATTATTGAAAATTATTATAATAATCTGTCAATTACACAATTCAATTTTTCGATTCGGATTAGGGTAGGGGGTAAGGTAGGGTGGTTTAGTTAAAAAAGTGTATGGAAAGCGAGGAGATGTTCTTTTCATAGAGAACCACACGGGGTGTCTTGGAACTACGCTTGGCAACGTCGGTGAAGAGAGCTACATTTAGACGCTCCTATTTTTCTGTAGTAGGTACCATGGGTTTTAAGCAAATTTTCTAAGCTAACCTTTACCGGGCTATTATGTTATAATAAATTTAAAATTATATTGCAAATCGGTAAATCCTAGAAAAAAGGATAATACATTTCTATTATGAAAATCGCAGAGCGCAAACAGGTCGATTTCAGGTAAGAGCGCAAAACGGCCGTATTCGTGTGCATTCAAGTAAATCGTCATCGGATTTATATCCATTTTTTAATCTTTTTGAAGAAAATCAATAACTACTTCAAAAAATTGATAATAATTAAAGGCTGTGTCAATAGAACTGTCAACATTGACATGGGTACAGATACATCTAAGAAGTTGTTGAAGCTGTCTACCCCAGTGCGTTCAAAAAGTGTTTTGTAGTACGGAACTGTCATTTTCAGCACATGGAATTTACAGAACGTAAATGAATACAAAAAGAGCTACTCTCAGAAGTAGTCGTCAAGAAAAATCATTTTTCAAACGAATGCGCAACTAAACGCTGTACTGTATGATTAAATCCAGGAATGTACGTATAATGGCGATTTAAACGTCTATTAAAAAAACGGAAACTTGCTTTTATTATATAAAAAAAAGGCGTATCTATTTTACGCGTTTCATGGTCGCTGATTCGTTTCCTGTACCACTCGTCTATCTTTGCGGGAAAATCACAAATTATCTTAACGAGAGTTATTTATAAAGAGCAGTATTTATTATGCGTAGAAAGGATTTTGTTTGACAATTGGCGTTTGGTGGTCCTATCACCTCAACCTCATGATCTTTTTGTGTCTTCCGGGCTTCATATAACCCACTCTAATTCTCTGTACCAGTTTGTACAGGCTCTTCACCAGTTAGCTATTGTTTCTTCTGGATATGTCCTTTTGCAGTCCATGCCTAGCATGTCCCTTTTCCACATTTTCTGCAGGAATGTTCTTCGTTGTACAGTCCCATTTTTTGCAGCTCTCCTCAGGTCTCATTGGACTATGACCATTATTGTCCAGATTTGATACTTACTCATCTTGAGTTTTGTTCTATAATGACTGTTTTCCCATTTCCCATTTTTCGTTTCATCCAGGCCCGTATGCATCTTGGGATGTCAAATTTAATAACCCCAAGTGCGGTTTCAGTCGAAAATATAAAGTTTATGAGCCTTCTATAGTTAGTTCATCACGAGCATTTCCTTACACTGTATATTTTAGAAGGCAAAGGATTATCATAATGTCTGATAGTCAAGCAACCATTAAAGCGCTGAGTTCTTGTGTAATCAGTTCCAAAATGGTGTATAGGCAAACTTGATGAACTAGGCGAGAACAATATTCTAAAATTCTTCCGGGAAATAGGACTAACGGAGCTACTAGTCTCTGAGACTCTCCTCAGAAACTAAGTAGAAGTAAGGGGGCACAATACATATTTTAGGTCTCAGTGAAGATGAAGAAGAAGATGGTGCAATACAGATTGTAGATATTTCGGTCCATTTAGAAAATCCTTGGACTTCTGAATAATAGAAATATTATTTATTATTTATATGTTCGTTATGAAAGATATTTATTAATTTATTTAAATTTTATTATAATAACTAAATAAATATTTTTAATTTTCAGAATTTGTCTACTATCATTTAGAATTTATCATACTCAGCAGGGGGGGTCACAAAAAGTGTGACACAGCGTGACAAGGGGGGGGAGGGGGTCAAAAAAAGCTGATTTTAGTGTGACGTATTTTATGAACGGCCCCTATGGATTTAAAAACACCCTGTACAGTGTACGTACGTGTTAATTGTACTAACTCACTAACCCATCACTTGCAAATAACAAATTAAAAATAGCAGTTCTTTCAGTTGGTACCGATTATTTTTAGAAATCCATTTAAAAACAGCCTTCCATTGTTCTCTACATCATTTGCCACATATTATTTTCTACAATCTCATTTGAATTTATTTTACGTAACGCCTCAAAAACGTTCTTTTAATATCTCCTTCGAAAGTGGGTAATAATAATTACCGAGTACAAGGTATACGCCATTATGAATAATTAGATAGGAATAAAGAGAAATGAAAATAATTGTCTTATAATCATATCCGGAAAAGAACAGTAGTGCGTACTGAACAAACCATTTTTTCCGCAGAACACCTCCCTGTGAACAGATTTTTTAAACGAGTTTGCTTTATTAAAAATCCACGCGACAAGAAAGTGTGCCCAGTTCAATACTGACAAAGGATGTATGTATGTATGTATGTATGTATGTATTTTGGGGTAACATTCACTGAGACCTAAAAGATCTATTGTGCCCCCTTACTTCTACTTAGTTTCTGAGGAGAGTCTCAGAGACTAGTAGCTCCTTTAGTCCTATTTCCCGGAGGAATTTTAGGATATCTGCAGGCCTCAACTTAGGTAACTGTCCCTCTTCTATCCAGTAGTCTCCCAGGTACTGTGCCCTAGGATTCTGAAATACTGAGCAGTTCGCAAGTATGTGGATGGAGGTTTCTTCTTCCATTCCACAAAATCTACAATCTTCTTCCTCCACTATTTTGAGCTTTTTAAGGTGTCCATTCAGGCGACAATGTCCCGTTAGGATTCCTGTTAAAACTCTTAGTGCAGTTTTGCTTTGACTTATGCATTCATTTGATCTCAACAGGTTGTAGTCCCCCAGAAGAATCTTTGATTGCCTAAGCCCTACTAGATCTTTCCAATTGTCAGATCTTCTCTTTTCTTCGGCTTTACCTATTTCTTCCAATATTACATTGGAGCTGATTCCGCAAAAAGGTTCCGGCCCCCAAAAGGGTATTTCACTCCCCCTCTTTGCTAGTTCATCTGCTATTTCGTTTCCTTCTATTCCAGTGTGTCCTGGAATCCACAGTAAGGTGACTATATTGTTCTCGCCTAGTTCATTAAGTTTGCCTAGGCATTCCCACACCATTTTGGAACTGATTACACAGGAACTCAGCGCTTTAATGGCTGCTTGACTATCAGACATTATGATAATCCTTTGCCTTCTATATCCTTTGTCAATATTGAACTGGGCACACTTTCTTATTGCATGAATTTCCGCTTGAAAGATACTTGGGGTTTTTCCAAAGCTTTCAGAGTGTTTGGTTCCTGGCCCGTACACTCCTATCCCAGTTCCTTCTATTGCTTTTGAGCCGTCTGTGTACCATTGAATGGCATTCTTTCCAAGTCTGGTAATGGTATTTGGATCCCATTCCTTCTTGTTGCTTAATTCCGTAACGAATTTCTTTGAAAAGTTATACTTTTTCATCATACCATCTTGTGGCATGTCCCATGTCTGCAACACTCTCCACCACCATATGTAATGGTGTGAGGTTGAGAATCACTTCCATTGCTGCCGTTGGGCATGTACTCATTCCTCCTGTTATGCATATACAGGCTAGTCTTTGAATTTTAGAGAGGTTTTCTCTCGTCGTCAAGAGGCTAGTTCTACTACTCCACGCAATGGCTCCATAAGTGATAATTGGTCTCACTATGGCAGTGTACATCCAGCTCAGGATTTTTGGGTTACAACCCCAGTTTCTCCCTGCCAGATTCCTGCACACCATTAGAGCCATTTTTGCTTTGTATGTAATCTCCTTATCGTGTTTGTTCCATACTGACAAAGGATATAGAAGGCAAAGGATTATCATAATGTCTGATAGTCAAGCAGCCATTAAAGCGCTGAGTTCTTGTGTAATCAGTTCTAAAATGGTGTGGGAATGCCTAGGCAAACTTAATGAACTAGGCAAGAACAATATAGTAACCTTCCTGTGGATTCCAGGACACACTGGAATAGAAGGAAGCTAAATAGCAGATGAACTAGCGAAGAGGGGGACTGAAATACCCTTTTGGGGGCCGGAACCCTTTTACGGAAACAGCTCCAATGTAATATTGGAAGAAATAGGTAAATCTCAGCGAATGTCCCCCCATCATACATACATACATAAATTCTTCCGCCAGGGAAGTGACGCTTGTAACTTACAAATTGTTTTGTTACAATTAAAAGTAAAAAAAACAACTTGTACTTTAACTCTTCAGTACTTTTGTAACATAAGTAATTGGTAAAGTTATTCGAACAGTCTTGAAAGCTTTTGTGTTCTATAAATAATTGCTCTGGCTGTAAAAGGTTCGATAAATTGAAACATATTAGAGGGGCTGTTAAGTTTTATGTCGTCATTTGATATTTTATTTCAGAAACATAATATTTCTTTAGATTAATTGGATTTACTCAACAATGAAACAAAAAATTCTTGAATTGTTGCTGCGAAATCTACTGACTTTTATTTATTGTAACATAACTGTGGAAAATTTTTTTTTAAGGAGCTACTCCAACCTACAATTATCCCTTCGACCTTCTCACCTTTTACCATTTCAAACACCCTCAGCCCAGCCCAGTCAACAATATTTTCATTGGCTTCCATCAAATCATTTTGAATAAATAAATTTTGCATTAACTTTGTGCAAAATACACACGAGTCGTTCGCATTGTTGAGTAAAAGATCACCATCCGCCCACATCGTGACATTTTGTACCAGGCTAAGTAAAATACAAACAACTCGTGGAATGAATCCAGACCGTCAAGGGATTTGTAACGCAACCCCGAAGAAACGATTAAATATCATAGGTCATAGGTCGGTTATTTATTTGTTCAATTTCCAACTGCATTGCCTTTACTAATACGAGCAAAACAATGTAGAATTCTATGGAATAACTATTTACCGAATTATACCATTGTATGGATTAACCGAAAAATCGTTCTGAAAATTTGATTGTATACAAAAGCGAACTTTTCCGATAAGTATTTTGGGCGAGCACTTAGAAATTACAAAAAACTGACAATTGCTTGGGCATTAAGTGCTAAGCACTAGGAACAATCGAATTCTTCTAGTATTTGGGCATAAAGTATTTGAAAGTAGTATAAATTACTGCAATCGCTTGGGCGCTAAGTATTTGGAAGCATAAATCGCT
The DNA here is from genome assembly GCA_949126875.1 of Lochmaea capreae. Classification (NCBI taxonomy): domain Eukaryota; kingdom Metazoa; phylum Arthropoda; class Insecta; order Coleoptera; family Chrysomelidae; genus Lochmaea; species Lochmaea capreae. Next base: position 26,987,925 of record OX421404.1, read on the forward strand.
TTAAAGTATATAATAAAAGGCTAAAAATTGCTTGATCTTTAAATACATAAAAGTGTATTTGTCTTCAGTGTTCAGAAACTCACCTTCCAATCGCAAACTACAGAATGCTTGGGCATTAAGTGCTAAGCACTAGGAACAATCGAATTCTTCTAGTATTTGGGCATAAATTATTTTAAAGTAGTATAAAGTACTGCAATCGCTTGGGCGCTAAGTGTTTGCAGGCATAAATCGCTTTAAAGTATATAATAAAAGGCTAAAAATTGCTTGAACTTTAAATACTTAAAAGTGTATTTGTCTTCAGTGTTCAGAAACTCACCTTCCAATCGCAAACTACAGAATGCTTGGGCATTAAGTGCTAAGCACTAGGAACAATAGAATGCTTCCAGTATTTGGGCATAAAGAATTTTAAAGTAGTATAAAGTACTGCTATCGCTTGGGCGCTAACTGTTTGCAGGCATAAATCGCTTTAAAGTATATAATAAAAGGCTAAAAATTGCTTGAACTTTAAATACTTAAAAGTGTATTTGTCTACAGTGTTCAGAAACTCACCTTCCAATCGCAAACTACAGAATGCTTGGGCATTAAGTGCTAAGCACTAGGAACAATAGAATGCTTCCAGTATTTGGGCATAGAGCATTTTAAAGTAGTATAAAGTACTGCAATCGCTTGGGCGCTAAGTGTTTGCAGGCATAAAGCGCTTTAAAGTAATAAAAAATAATAATCAAACAACAATAACATTATTTTCAAACAAAATCACTTATAGAAGCACATAGAAATAACAAAAAACTGACAATTGCTTGGGCATTAAGTGCTAAGCACTAGGAACAATCGAATTCTTCTAGTATTTGGGCATAAAGTATTTGAAAGTAGTATAAATTACTGCAATCGCTTGGGCGCTAAGTATTTGGAAGCATAAATCGCTTTAAAGTATATAATAAAAGGCTAAAAATTGCTTGATCTTTAAATACATAAAAGTGTATTTGTCTTCAGTGTTCAGAAACTCACCTTCCAATCGCAAACTACAGAAACTGGATGCGATTTAATTTTGTTTAAAAATCATTAACGAAACTAGAGTTTTTCATCTGACCCACATTTCCTCATGTAACTGTTTTAACTATGCACCATCAGTACCCAAAGCAACTTCAAAAAATAATAATCAAACAACAATAGAATTATTTTCAAACAAAAATTTATTTCTTTTTAATTACTCCATTATACTGTGAAATTGCCTATACACATTATTATTATGTAGTGGTTTAAATTTGAAATACGATTTTGTAGGTACCCTTCACCCTATTGCCAATGTCAATGTCAGGATTAAAGTACACCTTGTATATATTTCGCTTTATGAAAGAACACCGTTATATTCTGTACCCCAATTGTTATCATTTTTACCTGTAGGACAGGATCGTACTTGAATAGATTCTAATACATCTCGTACAACGTTTCGATAGAGTTAAACTAAAATAACAAAAATACCACATGTTGAATATTTATTGAAAATCAAAATAGATGAGTAGAAAAAGGGGAAAATATATTTTACATAGAAAACGTTGGAGCACCGATGAAATAAAATGATTTTTATTGTAGGTCTTTTTTGAAAATGCCAGTAATTCTAATTCAATTAAAAAAATATCTAAAACATTACGTAAGAGATGAATAGACCAGCAAACAAGAAGCGAAAATTTTTCGCTCTTAAAAACTAGAACAAATTTAATACTGTATTTTCATAAAGACAAATCTTTCCTGGATACGTTCCTAAACAGAATCCACACAGCCGCCCTAAACAGTGGCTCAGCGGTCCTTTTTGAACGCTCTGCAAACGAACACCAGTCGCAATATTCACTTCCCGAAACCAACAACGTACAGCTTACCTAGTTAGATTCTCCTGTGCTGCCGGTAGTTTCGTTATAACAACTAACATCCCTGTTATCGATAGGGAATCGCTGGTATTTTTTCAGATGTCGAACGTTGAAAACTAGTTAACATACAACTTCTCGACGTCGGGTGTTTGAATTGAAAAGTTTTGTGTGTAAATTTTGTGTTAACTCATTATATATTATGTCCGGTACGTATTCAGTTTTATATAAAATATTGAAAGTGTTTTTTTGACAATTTGTGTCGATTTTATAAAAAGTAGTTTTGTAGTTCGGATGGTAGTTCTATGATTTAATTGAAAAAAAATTAAGAATATTATATACGAGGGTCGTTCAACATAGAAATAGTATTTGATATTTTGTTTTCTATTGGAAATTGGACTACAATGGTTTTTTTATATTCTTTTATTTCCAACTTTTCGGCATTGTTGCAGTAACATTCATCAGTATTATAGTCAACTAGGACCTAGTGAAGTGCACGTTTCAGGAAGGTTTTTTAACGATAGCGCTTATATTAGGAATGTTATTAATAATAGGAATTTGTGACGTACTTGTTAATCAGTTTTGTTTATTTAACTGTATTTAGGGTAACAACAATTCCAACAATAAATAATAAAATCTGTATAAAAACTTATGATATGATTCTGCTGAAATGTTAACTAGACATCTTCTGTAAGTTCCTTGTGGCATTACTTATTCTTTTTTCTCTTATTTTTTTGGGAATCAAACCACAATAATGTTTTTTATTTTTTCGGAACCGAAACGTTGAGAGAAAAAGAGAAAGAAAAAAGGTTAACTACACATTTATACCTCCTATCTTTATCTTTAATATGCTTTTAGTGTTCATTCATTCTGACTTTCAATGATCTAGGTGCTTCAACTTTATTTTTTTTTTGTTTAGTTTTTGGTAGATTTGAAGCTGGAAGGAATTCACCATCCAAAAAACCATCTTCGCTACCAATATAAATTACGATTAATCTTTGCCTGCTAATGTTTTGTTCATATTGAATACCCATCTAGAAATGCTTGCAAAACACTTGCCAGGACACATTTTGGTTGATCTAAATTTCGTCAAGATGGAAAACAAACTGATTTTCTCTACGAAATTATTGATCATCCATTACCGACAATTAATGCTATCAATAGATATAATGATTATTTTTTCTTTTTTCTCTTATTTTTTGGGAATCAAACCACAATAATGGTTTATATTTTTTTTTATTTCGACGTTTCGGTAGCGTTCCAGCTAATGAAATAATTTTTGGTCCCTATCTGACACAACGAAAAAAGTTTGACAACTAGACAATCAGTAATATTTTGAAGTTTAAGACTACAAAACTTTGTTGTCAAATTTTATTAAGGTCCATTCATAGTAGATCACACCTCTGGTAAAATGTGAAATAAAATATTTTATTTTATGACATTCTAACGATTTGTAGTCCACTAGAAATGGAATCCAGTGAAGTGCACGTTCCAGGAACGGTTTTTATTGGGATAGCGCTTTTTCCCGCTTATTTTGGAAATTTTGTTAATAAAAACGCGTTTGTTGTTACTTTTTTGTGTATGATTATTTTTGTTTTCAAAATATGTATAACTCAGTTTGGTGATTTTGTATATTGAAGTGTGTATCGATTGACAACTATTCCAAAGATAAATCATAAGAAAACCTGGATAAAAACTTATGATGCTATCCTGATAACGCCGGTAATTGATTATTGGAAATTTCTCTTTCTAACATTGGTAACCAAATTTGATTACATTCGGCTGAAATACTAGCTACACTTTTATCTGAATTTAGTTGTATTAAAGCACTTTCTTTGATTTTTCGTCTTTTATTATTGGGCTCTTTCAATATTATTTTTGTCGAATCCCATTGAATTTTATGCCCCTCTTCCCAAGCATGTTTGCAAATACCTGACTTAAAGAACTCTCTATCTTTGATATACTTTTTATGTTCATTTATTCGAACTTTCAATGGTCTAGATGTTTCACCTAAATAGAATTTGTCGCATTCACAAGATATCTGATATATGCAGTTTCTTGAAGATTGTTCTTCATTTTTTTTGGTTTCGTTTTTGTTAGTATAGATCTCAACGTATTGTTAGATTTGAAGCTAGTTCGAATATGGAATTGATTACCAATTTTCTTAATTATTTCGGATAAACCCTTAACATACGGTATTGTCGAGTTTTTAAAAATTATGTTAGCTGAATTATTAATATTATTATAGGGTATTAACAATGAGCCCTTCTCTATTCCAAAAAAATAAGAGAAAAAAGAATAAGTAATGCCACAAGGAACTTACAGAAGATATAATGATTATTTTATTTAATAAATTTATTCATGATTATAAATGCGATCGATAAAATAATAATTTAACAGATGAAAACAACCTTGTTAAATATCATTTACCTTTCAAATTCTCACGATGGCAACATACGTTTTGATATCAAACAAAAAAAAATCCAGGCGAATTTATTGTTTTAACGCTTCACTAAGTAGACTAAACGTTTATTATTTATTTTACTTGTTTGAGGACAACGACACTTTTTTCTTTGCAAATCATCTTGAAAAATTTTATTATTCAGGGGGTTTCAATTGTGAACGAATTATTGCAATAAAACGAGTTTATTTTATAAAATTTATTGTAAAATTTTTGTAAGAAAGATTCAGACGAAAAATCGTGTCACAAATCTTAAAATTTTAAGTAGAATTTCTAGAAAAGCATCACTCTTAACACGTAAAATGCCGTGGTGGGTTTAAGGAAGCTACCATTTTTTGACATCAAAATATTTCTGAGGGGTCGTGGTGGGTCTATGTAAGGCACCATACCAAATTTTGCTTCTGGCCTCGGTGGATAATACTGTTCCACCGAATCAATGTAAACTATATTGGGATAGATTCTTAAATGTTTTGGCTTCATTTTAGTCTATTTGGCCTGTATGTGGTGGACTTATGTGGTCCATCATGGCCCAAAATAGATAATTGTATATAATTAAAGGAAATACTCGTCCGGCCATTAGGACCCGATTTTTTTGGCGGCATTTTACGTTTTAAAGGACCATAATTTTAGGAAAAAATTTACAAGGCTGTAACAAATGTCGTTTTCATTCCAGAAGTCGTCAAATTGAGGGTAGAAAATAAATAAAATGCCATTTAGGGGTTGTAAAATTCCAAGGAGTGGAAGGTGGTTGATGTATGTAAGGGGTATCTCTAACTATTGTCAGTGTGATGACCATAAAATAAAGCAATGTTGTCAGATATATTTTCTAAAATTGTTAGGCTCGCCACACAAATGTTCCTCTTACTTCAGTAAACTGTTAGCTAGTTTGAAAATATTTTTAAAAAAATACAAAATGTAAATTTATTAGTAAACATTAAAATAAGTCGCTTGAAATTACTGAAAAAAGAAAAATTAATTAAAACCACTTTTTATATGTTACTATATTTAAGAAAATTTTGAAGAGATGGCAACGTAGTTGCACGTGCAGTAAATACTTCGAAACAACCAGTCATCAACTGCAGTATTCATCGTAATATAACGAAATAATCGAAGTATAATCCGTTGGACGATTTTCGCAGAAAAAATTCTACGGTCTTGAGGGTGTTCGGGGGGGTTGTGTTGTGGTTCGGCTTATAATCCATTAATATCATTCAGTGTCGGGTGTGAATTTTGTTTTAAAGAAATATTCAATATAATATCTATTTCTTGGTTGAGTGAGTTTAGTGAATTGTTATAGGTATTTATAGGAAAGTGTAGGTGATCTAGTGTAGAAAGGTATCGTTAATATAAAACCTTTTTGATGGTGTAGTGGTTAGGTCGCGTCAGTGAATTGATATTAATATAATATTCATTTGTTCGTAGACGTTGGGGTGAGTTTTATAATATAATTAATTAGAATGGCATTTTGGAGACCATTTGAAACAACAGTCCAAGATGATGCGCGGGATTATTGAATTGTGGATTTAAATATAAGAAGTTAGATAATCGAATGGTAATAATGGAATCTCGACGTATCGCTGAACTTAGACAGAAGTATTTGCGCAAAATAAAAGGGTACCGTGATTCAAATAGAACTATAATTTATTTAGACGAAACTTGGTTTGATACACATGATGTTGTCAAGTGTTTATTCATTTATTTGTTAATCAAACAATCCTTACGGTTTTATTACATGAATAAATATATAAAATAAAATACATTTTAACTTAATATGTAAGAAAATAGTAGTAATGGTAATTATATTATAATTAAAACTGTATGAGGATATACACCCACCTTTAAAATATGGTTGGGTTGACGATACAAAAAACTGTTCTTTAGATACTCCGTGTTCTAGAGGAAAGCGCTTTATTATTGTATTACAAATTTTATGAATTTTGTATGCAGGTTAATTTTTTTCATTCAAATTGATATAGTAGATTAACATTATTTCACAATATTCGAATTTATAAAAAAATTATATGCACGCCATTAGGCGGCTTTTTCCTTCAAAGGGATTAAAAATATGGGTCATCACATTAACTTTGGAAGAACTATAGAGGAATATTTAGTGTGTCTTGGTACGAGTGTAGTCTTACATGGAATGGAGGATCCAATCTTGGGTGCTGTTGAATCATATCCCTGAAACGATTTGCAAATATGTTTCGATAAACGGGTTTCTCTAGATACGCTGCAGTAGATGCTGCATAGCAAAGAGATAGATATCTTCGTCTTTGGTATAAATTTACAAGTTTCTTTAATGAAATATACTTTGTTCAGTAAACTCTTTGTATATTTGAGTTGGTGTTCCCTATCTAGCCAGTTCCCGATTTCCCCTCTTATGCAATCTTTTGTGATTCCACAAAACCTTTTAAAAAAAACTACCTCATAACCAAGAAACGTTCAGCATTCAGCAGAAATACTTTCAAAGCAAGCCATAAGTGTATTTGGGGTGGGACCCATTTTAATCAACAAATTCGTTCGGATTATACAATTTCAGTTGGACAACAACAAAAAATTTCAAATCCATTTCAGTTTTAATCGGTCGTAAACATTCCCATCTACAGTTTTATGTTCTAAACTAATTTTAAGAACAAAAAACGAAGTCTGCAAATTATAGAATGTAGTTAAAACTTGGATAATAATAAACGTAACTTTTCTGACGTTAAAATCCTCTTACTGATATTTGGTTTATTTGAAATCGCCCTTAATTACGTTTCTGTTCATCCACCCACGATACAATCACAGAAGAGTAGGATTTGTTGGTGGAATTACAAGGATAAATCTCCTTTTCGTCCCCTAATTCGTTTCGCGCTTAAAGGGAAAATGAAAAATGTCGAAGGGACTCGAACACACCCACAACATTCAAACGGATTAGGCCAATATTAATAATTATTTACAGAATTGCTTTGTGCTCTAATTTGTGTATTTGTGAAACGTGCGGCAGTTTGATCAATTACTAGGCAACTTAAATTCAAGTATATAACTTTAAAAACATTGTATAGAAGCTTTGCGTATTTCAAACGACTCGTAGATGTTTCTCATATCATTCCGGAAGTTTCTTCACGTCACGTTTCGGAAAGAGTACGACAAGCTGTGGCGCACCGGATGATGAAAGTTTGTATCAATGAAGCGAATAGGAAAGCAAATGTCTGAATTGTCACTGACGTCGAACGAAATTCGATATCTCCCATACGTTTTTTTAATCGTAAGTGTGAAAATGGTTGGACGACGACACCAAATATTTGACGTAATAGATGATAAAAAATTTTTAACGACGTATAAGAGGGAAAAAATTGAAAATAAACAAAATAAAAATGAAATTACACATTGTGAATTGGACTTGTTGACGTCAGAAGTATTTGTTCTGTGAGAACATAAAAGAGTTGTTTACAAAATTGACAAGAGGATAAGAAAAAATTCTTTTTAACTTTTTTGGAGGAGATTCGTCTTCCCATACCTTGTTTTTAAACTAGGAGGAGGGGAAATCGGGAACTGGCTAGATAGGGAACATCAACTCAAATGGCCACAGGCTATGGAAAAAATAGTAATCAAATGTCAGATTATTGTGAAAAAGTGAAAGGTTATAATTAAAAAAATATGAAAAATATAAGATATTATATTGATCAATATTTCGATATTGACAAATCATTATCAGAGTGACAGAAGTTATATTTGGGGTTAAGCCTACGTGATGATTAAGATTTTGGCTGAACCAAATATCTTGTGATTGACCTAACATATTTGAAAGAGAGAGGCAAGAAACTCACAATTTGATCAGTCCCTTCTACAAAAACACAACAGGCGATTTCGGCACGCCTTGGTACCCCACTTTGGTCTGTCAAATACATACCAATCGATTTCGTTTCGAAAAACGATGACGTCAATTTAACTTTGGTACCCTTTTTGGTTTGTCAAATCACATACCGAGGTAAGCAGCACGGTTACTGAAATTGGTAGCTTTCTATCCTTGTCTAAAGTAGTTTTTGTTTCGATTTTTATTTGTAAGTCGTTAGAACGAATTGTATTTTTGGTCAATATACTAAAATTCTTCCAGTTTTGTTCGTTTTTTTTCTTTTTTTGTCTAGTAATGATGGAATGTACATAAATGTCAATTTCATCAATCAGCTGTTCTAATTGAGAACCAAACGATTTCGCCTGTAATTGGTACTTTACGTCATACGTCATTACGTCATTGGACCTACCAATTGGTTAACCAAAGTCCCTACCAACCAAAACGTGCCGAAATCGCCTAACGGTTAATAGTGAAAAGGACAACGCACACACGCCCACCTGTTTTGGTAGAGGGGACTGATCTAATTGAGAGTTTCACACATAGAATAATTCTTGTCTCTCTCTTTCAAATAGTGTTGTTCATATTTTTCGTACTCCTGTACATATAACCTATTAAACTTTTTTTTTAAATCTATATAATGATGAGAATAAAGAAGTAGATATCATATTACAAATATTAAAGCTTACGTATTATTACCCCTATGGGGATAACCTGGATATCTATTTTCCCATTTAAGATCAGTATAACTGTGCAAAGATAAAGGAAAACTATATGCATCGGAAATGCCAACTTAAATTCAACGTACTTAAGGTATAGTTGATGTCGGTGGACAATTTTTTACATTAAATTCTAATTTTGTAATTTTTGTTTCAGTTTTGGCAAAAGAACTGGGGGCAGCGCCCGTCGCCAAAACGAATGTTTCGTTTTGGAACCTTCAGAGATGATTGTGGTGAGTAAAAATTAAGTTATTCTAGAAAACAAAATAATTTCAACTTTAATGTATTTTCTACATGATTATCATCGAAATATAGGAACGTTTGTTATGCTAAAGTTAGATGAATACATCGTAGTTTTGGTGGAGCATATGATTTAAAGGTAGTGACAGGGGATTGTCCGCACCTAGCCCCCCCCATTTTTATGGTTCTATAAGATTTCCTTGCCAAATTTCGACTTTGCTTACCGTCTGATAACCAATCGTGCTTACGATGCGCATGTTCTGAGAAGCGTCAAAATATCAATTTGATCTTTTTTGTCGACTTTCCGAAGATAGTTTTTCTCTAAAATATACAAAATTTCGATTTTTTCCAAAAACAACGATATTTTTTGGTTTTTCAAAATTTGGTTGGGGGAAGTTGAAAATTCGGATTAAGTGACCCGGGAAACATATATAAGTAGGGCTCAAGTCTGGAACTATTACCTAAAATTATGTATTTCCTGGACTATGTCACTATGACACGAGGAGTGAACCGCTGACCAAAAGTTGTACACTAAAATACCATATTTGACAAATGATACCAAAATTACCAACTTAAAATACCAAAAATTACCAAAAAATACTAAAATACCCAAATATTCCCAAAAATACCATACTAGTGTACACCTAAAAACCATCAGTAGTTCACCCCTCGCTATGACATCTTTATGTTGCAGCTGTCAATGAGTTAAAGTTAATTTTGCAGCTACTGCACGTGAACTAAACAATTTTCAAGCAACCTGTCAAAATAAAGGATTCTCATTGGCTTAAAACGACAGGTTTAAAATTTTCAATACAAATTATACTAAAATTGAAAATATCACTTGTGGTTATTTTTGCGGAGTCCCGCGAAAATATAAAATACGAGATTTAACAAAACAAATGAGTTCCACGAAAAATTGTATTTATTAATTAAAAAACGAATTGCTATGAAAAACCCTCCATAATTAAAATCTAAATATACATTTGCGTTACTTCCTGATTTCTACGAATTACATTTATAATTTTTTCCTTTTTTGTATAAATATGTGGTAACACCCTCAATAATTATTAATTCTAAAAAATTTTCTTTCATCACATCCTTCCGTTATTGTTTTCTTGACCCTGAAAACATTACTCAGGATTATGATGCATTTTAATAATAATCAGTATATGTAAATATAAAACAGTACAGTGTCGTTACAAAGATTTTAACATATTTAGTTTGCCAATCCAATCCCGGTCGAATTCCAATAGACTCTGACACAAGAATAACTAGTTCCTTCTTCCGTACACAAAAAATTATCATCCAAGACCACAGAATAAATAATTACCAGTAGGTTCATAGTTGACGTAAAAGATATAGTGCCAGCTATCTAATCGTATATCCCCTTTAAGTTCGCACTATATCTTTTACGTCAACTATACCCGTTTTTACGGTACTATACTGACTGTTTCATGACGCTTAACATTTTTCTGCACATTGCAATAAACATTTTATAAAATATACTCTTAAATATCTGTCTGAGCTGATGACTACTCTTAACGATCTTAAGTTATTACATTGACATTTTAAATTTGGTTCTTCAAACTAGAACAGCGACAAGGCCATGGAAAAAAATAGGATTACTGACAACGAGCTAGACTTCTGGTTCTTATTCATTTTGAGTCAAAGACCAAGGAGCACAATCGTACGCAATAAAATAAAGCAATGTAGTCAGATTTATTTTCTAAAAGTGTCAGGATAGGATCACTATACAAATGTTCCCCTTACTTCAGTAAACCGTCCAACTCCAGTAATTGGCATAACATAACGTCAGTTATTAACGCGGACCACTGTTTCATAAAAAAATTTAACGACCTAAAGAAGTTAGAGGGTTACTTAGCATTAATTTCATCCAGGGGCGTGTGTGAATTGTGTTGGAGAGAAATATTATTAATATAATATGTATTTGTTGGTTGAGTGAGTTTAGTGATATTATATTACAAATTTGAATGTGAATAGAGTACTTTTGACCGCTAATAATGTTTGAGAGAAAATTGTTATGATAGTCGTGAATTTATATGGTTCGAATTTGGAGGGGATCGTTGAAATTGAAGGGTTTAACAAATCGTTCTACGAATTTGGTTACTTTTTGCCGATCATAGAGGAACGGTATTTCCATCTCTACATTTTCTTGACGAACACTAGCTCTTCGTTTCTTTCCGTTCTCGTCGATGTGCCTTGACAACTATTTCTATGCATTTGAAGTCCTATGGTCTGTCTAAGAAAGACGTGACATGTCCATAAAAGTTTATTTAATCGGCGTCATATTATTAGATAACATTCTTAGCTTTTGACAAATGTGGGTGATGAATGTATTTCTCACAATTGAGTCACGTTTACTTATCTATTGAATATATTTTTAGTATTATAGATGAGCGCCAACTAAGATTCAGTATTATAACAAAAAAGGAGATAAATCTAATTTTTAACGATATTATAATGAGTAACTTCGACCACAACATTATTACGTAGTAAAACCAGTACATAATTTGGCGGTTTATTAAATTTTTATCTGCTTTTATTAAATAAACTCATGGAAGTTTGTAACAAAATTATTTTGGCGTCTAAAAACTGAACAAACTGTTCACTAATTTTTATCACCCTGTATTAAGGAATCATCATTATTACTTTTAAATAACATCTGTGGTGGTTCTGGATTTTTCTTTTTCTTCCGTTGTTCGGAGCAAAAATTCAATAAAACATTTCACCTAATTTACCTAAACATCTACACAGTACAACTTTGAAAATATTTTATCTTTATTGTTTTTGACACCGAAAATTCCCTACTGACCATAAAATGAATGACGCATTAATTTAATTTTGTTCGGCGTTTTCATTTCATTTGCCAACACCGAACTCTCTATCGCCATTCTTGTTTTCAACCCTTCGAAAAGTCACCCTAAAATATGTCCACATTAATTGATTTCCGTTTCTGCGTTTTAGATAAGATAGCATTTCTGCTGTCAATAAAGATTCAATGGTTGCGTTCATCCCAACGTAGCGCTGATTTGAGTAAAAGTCACGAATGTTTCATCCAAATGGAAAGGTACATGTGTCTTTTGTGCCTGAATTAAGCTACGCCTCTACGTCTTTTTGTCACTCTGTCTTGTGTTGTGACAACGATTGTATGTTGAAAGCGAAACGTCACTTTATGCGGAAATCATTCTGTCACCATTGAAGTTCGTCGTCATTGCCATTATTTTCAACAGGTTACATTTATTTTGATATTTTTCGACACTATGTTTGGTAAACGTTTGGACAAAAGTAAACGTGAATGTATTTGAAATTGTAATCTAACTATATGTTAAATTTGGTTTTCATTTCATAATTAGATCACCAGAAATACATGCCGAACCCTCTAACAATATACGCCGCTGGTGAAAACTGTTTTATTGATTTGATTCGGATGTTTATGAGTTATGACGTAACGAGAAACATTCTTGACTATTACTATACTCTACCGATCAATGATGACAAATATTATAATACATAGTATATTATTCAGGGCGTAATGAATCTGGTCACATTTTAATACTTTTACCCTCCGGTAAGTGCAGGTAACAAATAAATATGTACGATAGTGGTCACAACAACATTTATAATAAGATATATTTTTGTAAAGTAAATTATAATAATTTTCAATAATAACCCAACCAAACCTACCCCTACCAAACCATCTGACTGATGTGACCAGATTCGTATCGCCCATTATTCAACAAGCCTATTGATGGCTCTATTGGAAAGAAAATGATTTCATACAACAAAAGAATGCCGGTATAATCCAATGAGCCTCATATGACTAAAGTGTTTGCCGAAATTGAGAAGTGGACATAAGATATAATGGACATAAGATATAATTTCTATAAGGGAATCACTGATTTGGTAAAAATTCCCATTTATCATTGGCGTACGATAAACATTTTTAAGGGGGTTAATTTATTTGGACAAATTTCCTTCCATCATAGACGTATGATGAATTTTTTGAAAAGGGGTTCATTTTTTTGTGAAATTTTCTTTCTTCCATGGCAGTGCGATACAATTAATATTCTTTCTTTCTCTTATCCTTATGCATTCTCAGGCGTCGGATTTAAAATTAATGTAAGGGATTAATTTATTTGGAGAAATTTATCCTATCATGGGCGTACTATAACATTTTTAAAAGGGATTAATTGTTTGTAAAAATTCTATATCATGAGCATACCACAACCTTTTTCGAGCGGGTTAATTTATTTGATAAAATTTCTATTTACCATGGGAGTACCATACAATTTTTAAAATGGAAACATGTATTTTCAAAAATTGCTATCTACCATGGACATAAGATAAAATTTTTATAAGGGAATCACTGTTTTTTAAAAATTCCCATTTATCATTGGCGTGTGATCAAATTTTTTAATGGGGGTTAATTTATTTGGACAAACTTCCTCTGTTCATAGGAGTATGATGAAATTTTTGAGAAGGGGCTCATTTTTGTGTGAAAATTTCCATTTACCATGGAAGTGCGATAAAATTAATATAAAGGATAAATTTATTTGGAAAATTTCTCCCATCATGGACGTACGATAACATTTTTAAATGGGATTAATTTGTTTGTAAAAATTCTATATCATAAGCGTACCACAAAGAGGTTCATTTGTATTTGTTTTCACTTACATTGCAACTCTCCTTCTCGAACCGAACTTGCAACTTTGGAAAATGAAATATCATATCTCGCTTTTTCAAAAGTTCTCCCTCTTACACTCCTCCACTCTTTTAAGAATGGGAGTTCTCTGGAGGAAGCAGGACCGGCTGCGTAAATATAATTGAAAATTATCTGCTGCAGGAGGAGTTCTTTGTCAGAGTGAGTGAAACGTCAAATTCAGAAGTGGCCGTATAAACGGGATATTTTTATTTAAAACTGCCGAGGCATTTAAAAATATTTATTACAACACCGCATCGATGTTTATAGTTTGTCTTAAAGTATATCGTCTTCGCTTTTGCCGGCAATCATCTAAACACGACCGTTTTACTTGAAATGAAACAGTCGAGTGATAAGGCAAGGGCGGGCTATCAGGTTTGTATCGGGTGTATGATGGCTGCGTAGTATTAAATATTCCGTTTTAGCGTGCGTTTTCAAAGAGCTTTATATACGAGTATTATTTATAAGTTATCATTAATTTTATTGGCAATTTTGCGTCAAAAACACTTGTCATTAGATGCAAAGCAAATTGTGAAAAATGTGTATGTTTGTTTTGTGCGGCGGGTGTAATTTAGGCGCTAACCATCCTTCTTTACCTGTCTGACCAAGAAGGGTAGATAATCCGGCATGTAATTTCGCCGCTAAGAAGTGCAGGTAGGTCGAGTCAGCCAAAATTACATCCGCCCGTTTTGTGAGTAGAGGATTCATTAAACAAGAAGCTTTAAAAGAAACCTGCCTATTTACACAGATCCTCTATAAATGATATTATTAACAGTGAAAAATTAAGTGGAAGAACAAAAAGTAGTGATTTTCAATCTTCACATATTAAATAAACAACAAAGGATGTACGATAAAAATACAAAAAGATATATATTTGTGAATTTGCTCTTTTTTAAAATAATTTTAAATAGACCGCCACTGGCGATCTCTTCTACGATTTATTGCAATTGGTCTATTAATTTTATGATTGCCGGCAAAAGCGAAGACGATATACTCTGAAACAAACTATACGGTTTAGCACTGTCAAAGTAGGCATCATGCTAAATGATATAATATCGTTAAAAGGTTGTGGAAATGAGATTCATCATTTAAGGAAAATTTAGCAAATCCTAAAAACCGTATTTGAACGCCTATGTGCGGGTAAGTGGGGCGGCGAAAGAAAAGGGACTATTTCAAACCTACGAAACTATCAATTTAACTTGTTGCACTGGCAACGAAAATTATGTTTCGCTAACGAATTCGACATAATTTTCCAGCGCTGGTCCTGTACGGGGGTTTGTTGCCTTGGAAACCAACGGCCGGTGAGCGGGGGCGGTAGAGTGTATGATGATGAACCGTCGTGACCTACGACCTTTTAGTCCACATAAATTCAACGTTTTGCATCGTTATGGAAGCAAATTAGGGCGTAATAGTGGTGCTACTTTTATTTTTAAACCTCTCGAGAACAACTACTTGTTGATTGGTAAATTCCGAAGGCGAAAGAAATAAATTTGGGGTAATTGAAAAGAAGGACGGCTAAAACGGATAAAAGGGTCAGTTCGAAAGGTTATACCTAATACATTAGAGATTTTCTTATGATTTCGGTAATTTATAAAAACTAGAAAATATAGAGTTTGCTCCTCATACCTTACAATATCTATATACAGGGTATTTTCAAATGACAGTTACAACGTTTGCATACCTCTCGTAAAATTGGACAAAATGATATAAGGATTGAGGGGTCTATACTCTATTTCCTATTGCATAGGAGCACAGGACACCCATAAAACGGCAATAAACCATTGGCGTTACATTTTTCGGTAAAGACCTGAATGGTTTCACTTGTCGGGTTTATTTAATAGTGCAAAATTTGGGCAAGTATCATATCATTAGTAAGTAATTTTTACAGAATTAAGATGGATTTCACGGAGACCATTCAATTGGGCCAAAATACCTGCTATAATCCGTTAAAGAAAATGGGTATTAACTGACTGCACGACACTGGCCACCGTCTTATCATATTATTGAATCCACATCCATTGTTGTGAAATTTGCGACCCTATTGTATTTGAGGCGATACAGGACGTGTCGATTTAATTTTGGTAAAACGAACTTGTTTTATGAAAAATTAAATGTTTTAATTTGATAACTTTAAAATGGATGAATATATCGATTTGACATTTGGCAGGTTGTTTTTAATTGTAAAAGGGCATATTTTGGTGGAAAAACATGTTTCAATTCTTGATCCAGTGGTGTACATTAGGAAGAATATGTCACCTTTCCTCTCCCATTTGAATCTTTGCCTTTTATACACTGTCATTCTACACAATGATCGTCTTTGCGCTGACTCGAATGATTTTTACTCATTTCAGTGGGTATTCTTACATTTTACCCCCTTGGGGTAAAATTCTAAAGAAGTTGAAAAATACTTCTGCAAAATAAAATTTATTCCGAGTACATAAACCCTCTAAACTGTACTAATAATTTAAATTTTATTGTCCAACCAAATTTACGTAAATCCCATCAATTGACACATTTTGTACTTGATTTCATCCCCCACTATAGACGCATACGAAACGTATATCGAACATTGGTTGAATACTTCATTCATCATCGAACAAACTCGTCTCGGATATTCTTCCTGCTTGATCCAGAGCAAGAAGCACACATGTACACATGTCCTACTGCAACTATTTTTAATATTCCATATACTGCTTTTAAAAGCACATGCTCATTTTTATCAGTATGTGTGTGTGACTCTAGCAGGAAACATTTCCTTTTCTGTATTGTAAATTTATTCTCTTTTAAAATGTAGAGCTTAGTAATAAATGGAAACGCCTTGATTAAATATAACAGCTGAGATAAAAAAATTAAATTAAATAAAATCAGTGACGGATTTGACGATTTAAAATTTGGTGATATTTGAGTGATTTTGTGCCAGGAATTTATTGGATACTTTTGACAGGTTAATGTTTCTAAATATTTTATTCATGTTGATTATTGTTTTAAAAAAATATTGTTATTAATTTGTGATTTTTGTACTTCGAGCAGAAAAGGAGCAATTGAATTGAAAATCTCTAATATCTCATAGACTTTTTTTGGTTTATTTGAAACGATTAGTTTCTTAAATATTTTCTCTATGTTTGATTGATTGATTGATTGATTGATTGCCTTAAGGCTTTTTGTGCTCTTGGTTGTGCCGTGCCGTGCCGTGAAGAGACCAGTAGCCCTTATCAGGCTCAGCAGACTTTTCACTAGGTTCTTCTTGGAGAAATCCTCCCTTGGAAATTCTAGTCCTAGGAGTCTCCAGTGAGATAGTGCTTCACAATCAAAGATAATGTGAGAGGCTGTTTCCTCCTCTTCCATGCACAACCGACAGATAGGTTCCTCCCTATATATGCCGATTGTATGCATGTGCTTCCTTAGAGTACAGTGACCGGTGAGTAAACCCGTCACTATCCTTATTTGGGCCCTGCTAAGGTTTAGTATTTCATTGGTCAGCTTCTCCGAGGGTTTTTTAACCAGGAGTTTGCTGTGTTCCTGTTTTGGCACGTGTCTCCATTGTTTAGTTTGAGTCCACCGAGATATACAACCACGTGCAGCAGTTTTGGATATCCCAAATACCAGTGAATGCTGTCTCGGACCCCAGCTTTGCTAGGTGTCCGCCTTTTCATTTCCTACAATGCCCTTATGCCCTGGGACCCACTTAAGAGTAACTCTATTATGGTTAGCCAGGGTTTTAAGTTTCTGTAGACAATCCCAGACCAGTCTAGATCTGATCTGAGGACATGCTAAAGCTTTTAATGCTGCCTGACTATCACAGAGTATTAGGATCTTTTGACCCCTGTAACCCCTTTTCAATATTCAGTTGCAAACACATATCAATAGCATAGATTTCTGCCTGGAATACAGAAGCAAGATTCCCCAACGGTGCATGAAAATTGCACCTGGGTCTAGCACCATGAACTCCAGCACCTGTTCCAAAGTCTATGTTTGGTATATTCATTATTCTTTTCTTGGAAAATAACACCACAATCTTTTTTCATAGTTTTTAACTTTCAACGTTTCAAGAATAATAAAAAAAATTTTAAATATTGTCCCTACCTGACAATTGCAAAAAAACATCGACAACTAGACAAACAAAAATATTTTGAAGCTTAAGACTGCAAAAAATGGTTGTCAAATGTCCATTCAAAGTAAATTATCTTTTTGATAAAGATGATTGTGAATAAAAAATATCTTTTTTTCGTTCATACAAAAAACAAAACTTTATTGAAATATATTTAGTGAAAAAACTGGTTCTTTATTGCACTAGAGCAATAATAGCTATTTGTATAACATAACAATTACAAAATCCAAGTCAATTAGGTCCACTATGTCGTTAAAATAATTTACAACATAAATTATTCTTGTCAGTAGCGCCGTTTATTTCAACTAATAATTTGCTAAACGACCAGTCAGTTTTATTAATATAGTTTATTAGTAAAGAGACCATTTGAAATGACAATTCGATATTATTAATCCCGGAAATCTACTTCTTTGAATGTTTATCGCGTTTTTTCTTAGTTAAAGTATTTAAGGTGTTGAAATAGTAGTTTTTATTGATAATTTTGAAACATAAACTTCATTATTTCCTATTTCCCATTTCCTAATTATTGACTGACCTCACAGCTTTTTTTTTACGATAAGAAACTTTGTTTCAACGAAATTAAATTTTATGTGTAAACGGCAATTGTTCTCCAACCTTTGTTTGTTTCTTTACTTAGATTATGGTGTTTACTCTTTAGCGTTTTTGTGTTTGCTTCGTAAATTTACCTAGAACGAAAGTAGTTCGACTATGATAATGTTTTTAGAAACCATAGGGCTTCGGTGTTTGATTACGTGAGTAAACAAAAAAAAATTGTTTGGACTAGACGTAGCTTAACAATTTTGAAAAAAAATAATGCCATTCATTTTCTCGTTATTCATTTTATTATTGAATTAAAATTTTGTTCTTGTCAATGGTTAAATCCCCCACTGACTATAATTAATTAAGATGCAATGAAATACGTTAACGTATCGGGACCAAACCAAAAAGTTGATCGAGTACCAGCTCTGCTCCTACTTAACACAAAGGTTTCAACGAACACTTTAAATTCTAAACAACCTTTTGTGAATTAATTATTCAGAGGCGGCAAAGTTTCGCTGCAGATTCATTTTCTTGTCGTTTGTTTCTTTTTGTTTTATTTTATCGTCGCTAAAACGTAATTTTCCAAGAGAAACGGTAAGGCTGAACATAAACACAGGTGCAACGTTGTCGGCTTTACAAATCAAACATAAAAATCTTGAATTTGAAATTAATTTTCGGAAATTAGTATTAAGCAGGATCCCAGGTAAAAATGTATCTTATAATTTCGTATAAAATGAATTAAGATATTCAAACGATATCGGTAAATATGCGGATAAATATGTACATTCGGCAACGCTGCTTCAAAGAGATAATTGCAATTCAGCAAGTTTGTCGTCGAGTTTTAATCTCCTTCGTTGTGAATAAATATAAACTCCCTCTGTAATGTCACTCCCATGGGATTTATGATCAATTTACCTGAATCGTTAATACAGGTACCTAGACTTTAAGGACGAAATGAGGGACTGTAAATTTGTATTATGACCGAGTACGTTTCTAAAAAAAATTAAATTGCTTTTGAAAAATTGTTATGGACATACACAATACAGTCTGAGGTATAAAGTTACTCAGTTGAGTCTAGTCGTCAGTATGATGAAAAGTTGTAACTTTTTAAAGAAATTCGTTACGGAATTAAACAATAAGAAGGAATGGGATCCAAATACCATTACCAGACTTGGAAAGAATGGAATGGTACACAGACGGCTCAAAAGCAATAGATGGAACTGAGATAGGAGTGTACGGGCCAGGAACCAAACAGAAAAAACCCCAAGTATCTTTCAAGCGGAAATTCACGTCACAAGAAAGTATGCCCAGTTCAATATTGATAAAGGATATAGAAGGCAAAGGATTATCATAATGTCTGATAGTCAAGCAGCCATTAAAGCGCTGAGTTCTTGTGTAATCAGTTCCAAAATGGTGTGGGAATGCCTAGGCATACTCAATGAACTAGGCAAGAACTATATAGTAAACTTACTGTGGATTTCAGGACACACTGTAATAATAGGACTAGTAAAGAGGGGGACTGAAGTACCCTTTTGGGGGCCGGCACCCTTATGTGGTATCACAGATCTGACCCTTGGAAAGATTTAGTAGGACTTAGACAATCAAAGATTCTAATGGGTGACTACAACCCGTTGGGATCAAATGAATACATAAGTCAAAGTAAAACTGCACTAAGAGTTTTAACAGGGATCCTAATGGGACATTGCCGCCTGAACTGGCACCTGAAAAAGCTCGAAATAGTGAAGGAAGAAGAATGTAGATTTTGTGGCATGGAAGAAGAGACCTCCATCCACATACTTGCGAATTGTATAGCACCTAGGAGATTTTTTGATAGAAGAGGGATATTTACCTAAGTTGATGCCTGCAGATATCCTAAAATTCCTCATGGAAATAGGACAAAAGGAGCTACTAGTCTCTGAGACGTTCCTCAGGAACTAATTAGAAGTAAGGGGGCACAATAGATCTTTTAGGTCTCATCATTAGGAGGCCACGTCTCGCTCGTATGCGTTGCGTATCTTCCCTATTCATTTAATCAATGGTCTCAGTGAATGTTACCCCCATCATACATACAAAAGGTTTGTTCCAACAAGCTTGAGAATCAGTTCGGAAATGAAATTATCGTCGCTAATCAATCTACGCGAACTCAGTTAAATTCCGAACTGATTCAAAGCTTGTTGGAACAAACCTATAGTCGTCAGTACTCAGAGAGTCGGTCACAAATTTTTTTTGTCATTTTTAGCAACTCGATAATTTCCCATGTTTTTGGTACACCCTGTGTTTATACGCGTATAATTAAAAATGTGGTTTTACTTTTCGTATGTCTGATAATGATGAATACTTTTTTATCTGGCGTTAACCTCTTATTTCCTTTGTACCAAGACGATATTTCTTGTTAAATTTTCTATCTATAGCTGAATGTTTCGTTACCTCAAAGATAAGGTTTCAATTCAACAAATTCAATTGTTTTGGACCATCCTCCGTCCTCGAAAATGGTTCTAATAGCAGTTTTAATTAGGGATGTACCGGAATTCTGGCGGTACCACTAAATCCGGCCGATCCGGCCAGTGGCCGGAATTGTCGTTCCGGCCGAATCGCAGTTGTGGTCCGGCCGGAACATTGATATTTTTAAATATATGTTAAATTTATGAAAAAAGCAAGAAAAATATTTTGTACTTCAATAAATTGAAAGTCGTAAATCATTAGCCTTATTTTTGTCCTCTTTCTCTCTTAGCCAGTGTGCTTTATTCGAAATTAGAATAATAGATGGCAGTATACAAAGCAATGACCAATGACATTTAAATTTTTTATTTATTTATAATTCATAACGCAGGACGGAATAAATTAAGGACCTGTGTATACAAAAAAATAGAGTTTTATGCTTTAGATAGATAGAACCTATAAAATACCGTTAAGCTGCAGGAATTTGATATATTTCCATATAAATCCCGATCCGGCTACTGGCCGGAATTCCAGTTTCGGCCGGACCGGCTAAATACTCGATCCGGTACATCCCTAGTTTTAATAATTTGAAAAAGCAAAACCACCGGGACTCGAACCCGGGATCGGAAATTCTTTTCTCCACGATCATCACAGAATTTGCCAATTCTGAAATAAAATTTGATAACAGAATGCCGGAATTCTATCTCGAAATTGAAGAACTATTCTGCAACACCTCTGCCCCCATGCAATTCAAATGTATTTATAATTTGTCTCAAAGTATATCGTGTTGACTTTTCCCGACAATCATCTAAATACGACCATTTACGACCTTCTTGAAAGAATTTTACCTGAAATGAAACTTAAGAACAGTCGAGTGACAAGGCCATCAGGTGTAAATGAGTTTTGCGTAAACCATAATGATTAACTTTGAAGTGTAATTCAACGTCTATCGGGGCATATATCCCGAGAAGTAGTTGTTTCTTCTAAGTGAACGGTTTAGTTTATGAAAACAAAATTTTGTAAGGCGATAATAGTATAAAATAATTATTCGTTATCCATTTTATATGTGCAGATAAATGTTTTACATCGAATGCGAGTGTTTTTGTAATTTCTCGTTCATTATTCACACCAGCATTATCAATTTCGTCGACGTTTCATTCATTTTCAGTTCCTTCCTTTCGATAAATTAAATGTTCCATATCGTTATCATAACAACCGAGAACATTTCATTAACTGAATGTATGTTACACGAGATTGTTGAAGTGCAACTATTTTTATGACATAATTTCATTCATGAGTCGTATTAACCGACAACGCTTTTTTTTTCTATCAGTTTAATTCACTTGTTTATCGGTACGTTTTCAAAGTTTCTGAAATTTCGTGTTTTTTATTTATTATGCCATTTGAAATAAAAATAGAGCAATCTAAAGGGTGTTCAAACATTCTCCTTCCAAACGCAAACTACAGAGAGAATATACAAAATCTTTATTGAATTATTTGTTTTTAATGTTTAAATTTTTAAATATTATAAATATTGCTTAATAATGTGGTTTCCATTATCAGTATTTGGTAGATATTATTGATTAAAAAAATATTTAATTTAGGAACCTTTATTTCCTGTTTTCACATTTTATAAAAACGATCTGCTCTGAGTACAAATTTCACAAATAGACGGAGCAACAGGTAAATATATTTAAAACAAAAATCCCAGTAGAAAACGGATGGAGATGAAAAAACGTAAAAAGTACTGAATTTACCATTATTTTCTATTGTCCTTTTGATACTATATACAGATTGCTAAAAATCGATTCGCGCCATACGTTTTACACAAGTACGACAAGGAAAACATCAGCAAAACTACTTGAAAGAGAGAGAGAATAATAATTGTGCGCTCAGTGATGGGCGTGTAAGTTTAAATGTGAATTATCTCTGTGAAGGACACTGTTGCCGGATGAAAGTGTTTAGTTTTACCTAATAGTGCATTAGTCGAAAAAAAGTTAACGATAACGAGACAAAAATATCATTTATACAAATTAATCTGCGCTTCTCGCAACAGCTGTTAAAATAGGGGGGCACTGAACACACCCCCAACTGTTCTTTTCTCTCTTTCAAGTAGCTTTGCTCACATTTTCCTTGTAGTACTAGTGTAAATCGTATGGCGCGAATAGACTTTTCGCAATCTGTATACGAGTACAAGGCCCAGTTGGAGTTGTAGCCGCTCAATCTGAGCTCTTTTGAACCTTATCTTGTGGGGGGTCATCTGCTGCTTATCTACAATTTACTGGAGTTTTTTGCAGTTTCGACAATTGCTCTCCACGCCCTTCTATCTCATCCCGCCAAAATTTTTATATTTTCCACGACCTAATCTTCCCATCTAGTTTTTGGTCTTCCAGGTAATCTTTCCTCATCAGGTCTCCATTCTGTAATTCTCCTTACCTCCTGTCCTTTCTCCATTCTTTTAACATTCCCGTACCAACGTATAATTTTTGATTTAATAGAGTTTACTCCTCATTTTCTAATATATTTCTAATTTCATAATTCCCAAGTCTTTGGTACTCGTTATACCCTAGTTTCACTGATTCAATACATTTTTTTAATTATTCTTCTTTCATATGTCCTTAGTTGCTCTTCGTCCTCATTTGTCAGTCACATAGTTTCTGCCGCATAGGTAACTACCGGTTTTATTGCCGTCCTGTAGACTCATATGCTGCAATTCTGTGTACGCAAATAGTAAAATCGTTAAACCTTAAAACCTGTAAGTACATACCAAACTTGTATCCGTTCCGATATTACGAGTCTTAAGGTCGCTTCCCACGGTCCGCGGCAACGCGCGCAGACCAGGGCTCTTCCCACGGTGCGTGTCGGTCTGTGTAGATCTTTTGATAGCTTCATTTCAAAATGCAAAGTGAAAGAGAACGTATCTTCGCTGCAGCTGCGGCTGTAGTCTTAATTAACAATTACC
Organism: Lochmaea capreae; assembly: GCA_949126875.1. NCBI lineage: Eukaryota > Metazoa > Arthropoda > Insecta > Coleoptera > Chrysomelidae > Lochmaea > Lochmaea capreae. Next base: position 27,011,805 of record OX421404.1, read on the forward strand.
AAATTATGCGAAAGGCCACTCAAGCTTGTAAACATCATCAGCTCCACTTCCAGTTCCCATAGATTCTCTTACTTTCGTTCTTTGTCTTCTATAAGTCGACATTAAATTGTCTCGCTTCTTTTTTAAATCCTTAACTGAAATAGTGCCATCCTTTAATTGGGTTTTTATCCGGTTCCATGCATCGTATACATCACTTTTGTTTTTATGTTCCGGCGCCGTAGAGTTCCATAGAATTGGTTCATTTTGATAAAGATTCAAAAATTCAAAAATAAGCTCGTTTGTCCATTCCATTACTCCGCAACTAACTACGCACAACACTACTACTCGTGTTGACGAACAAACAAGTTATGACCTGTCGTCTGAGCTACCCCGGACGCGTTCGGACCGCGTCGTACCGCACCGCAGATACTTAAAGGTGTTAACCACTTCAATACTAAATTTATTTAACTTTACTGCTTCTGGTTGGTAGACTTCCTTCTCTCTTTATACTTTGTTTTTTCCTGATTTATTTCCTTTTGTTATTATTCAGCTAAAATTCCTTGTCCGTCAGTAATATTATTATTCTTACAAGTTTCTTTACTTATATTATTACTGTAGGTTAGAACAAAACAAAGATGTTAAAACACGCCGCAAGAACTGCCATAGAACAAGAAAGATTACCGCCGGAAAAAAGAATATCCATAGCGAATACGACACTCAGAAGACAAAGTACAATAATTATGGAACCTTACGGAAAATCAAAAAGGTGTATCAGAAAAATTAATTCGTTATCGTGGCCTTATACGAATTCTTCAGAAGAAGATTCACAGGTAGTAATATCGACGAATTTAACGGGTAGATGTAAGTTGAGTCTTCGGATAGGTCAGAGCGTACAGTTTTACCTGGAATTACTGTATGTTATTCGAAGAAAAAGGCTTCATTAATACGGAAGTTGACTACCTATTTTTTTGCCACTATAATGAATTTAAAATGCCGAAAAGTTCAAATTATTTGAAGCCTTTATAAACGAATTGCCATTGATAGTGACGTAGAAGAGTATAATTCGGTACTGCGCGTGCGTCCATGCGTCAACTAACGAACTTATACCATTAAAACCATTGAAGCAATTATTGATTCGTTTACTCGAGTGTTTCCACGTGTTTTTTTTTTGGTATTTTCGCTTCATTCTGATTTATTAGACTTTGTGAACTTTTGTTAGTGTCCATAATATTCTTAACATGACGGAAGCTACAAAATGTCACAAAGCAGAACACAAATTTTAAGAACATAAATGTTACGAAATGTATTACGATTACGATCTCTTCGTGCAGTGTTGCCAGCCACCATATTTGTTCACATGATGCCTAGACTGTATCTACTACTCTTCTACGTCACTCGCTTTGGCGCGCTATGGAGGTCGTTTGAAATGATTTTAAATAACAGGGAATATAAAACTATGTTTTCCAAGTTAAATTTGATTAATATAAACTTTTAGGATTCGGATTTTAAGACTTACACTTAATAAAATTATTGAAGAAAAAAAATTGGAAAGTTCCCCATGTTTTGGGTGACATGTTAATTTACGTTTCTTAAAATGATTTAAAATTATTTGAAAAATTAATATACAGGAATCTAAAAATCGGTGTTTCCGATGTCCGTCCGGCGGTCAGGGTAAAACGCAGGTACGTCCGAGGTCCGTCCCGCGGTTAAAAGGGTCAAGACGTTTGTCCGAAGTCCGTCCCGTGGATCCGTATGATAATTTATATTGCAGATATTATATATTATATATACATATAAGATATAATATGTAGTAGATACTTTATTTGTAATGCTAAAACCATTACATTTTATTTCATATTTTTCCCTTCACACTTTTTCCAGGCTTAGGACTGGCAGAAGCAATGGCCAAAATTGACCTTTTCTTTCTGGCGTGTTTAAAAAAATGTAGTGGATGAAAATCCAGTTGTCAATAGGTAACACAAAAAAAACACCAAGTTACCTTACTTACAAAAGAACTAGATACCTACAATACTACAACACTAATATTTTTAAATATATACTTTTTTAATTTTTTAATGTTTTTCCACCAATTAAAGTGGTGCGTTTTTAAGCCAAAAGTCGAACGGTATCACACGCGAAACAACGAGAAGCACTACTAGCTATTATTTAAAATATTCCTCTATTTATAGGTAAGGGTCTGTGGAAGGGTGTCGATAATACACGAATCATACTAATTATTCTAGGAATAATATTCTACCCTGCCCATTCTACCTGTGTATCCACCTGACCGCGGGACGGACATCGGTCGGGGATTAAAAACCCTTTTCCTGAACCCTCAATTTTCTGACCGCGGGACGGACATCGGTATTGCCCCTAAAAATTTATAATTGATTTTTATTTCAAATAGCCCAGTAAAAGATTTAATATTATGTATGCCCAGAACCTTAGCATTATACATTTTCATCGAACAATGCTGTTTTTAGAAAATAAAGCGAAACAGTATAAAATAGTACCCAGGATTATTACCTTAACACAAAAGTATAAATAGTTATGAGTAAAATTAGTTGTGTCATTTGTAATGCGGCATAATAATAACTTTTTTTTAAAAGCCGGCATAATAAGTTTCTCATGCCTCCTTTCGTTTGATATTATGTATGCCTAGAACCTCGCCTATGTAGACTCGGGTAGACCGCGACTCAACTTACAAATGTGCGGGACTCGATTGAATATTTCCGAAATTATGTATTGCATACAATATAATTTAGCATTATACATTTTCATCGAACAATGCTGTTTTTAGAAAATAAAGCGAAACAGTATAAAATAGTACCCAGGATTATTACCTTAACACAAAAGTATAAATAGTTATGAGTAAAATTAGTTGTGTCATTTGTAATGCGGCATAATAATAACTTTTTTTTTTAAAAGCCGGCATAATAAGTTTCTTATACCTCCTTTCGTTTGATATTATGTGTACCCAGAACCTCGCCTATGTAGACTCGGGTAGACCGCGACTCAACTTACAAATGTGCGGGACTCGATTGAATATTTCCGAAATTATGTATTGCATACAATATAATTTAGCATTATACATTTTTATTTAACAATGCTGTTTTTAGAAAATAAAGCGAAACAGTATAAAATAGTACCCAGGATTATTACCTTAACACAAAAGTATAAATAGTTATGAGTAAAATTAGTTGTGTCATTTGTAATGCGGCATAATAATAACTTTTTTTTTAAAAGCCGGCATAATAAGTTTCTTATACCTCCTTTCGTTTGATATTATGTGTACCCAGAACCTCGCCTATGTAGACTCGGGTAGACCGCGACTCAACTTACAAATGTGCGGGACTCGATTGAATATTTCCGAAATTATGTATTGCATACAATATAATTTAGCATTATACATTTTTATTTAACAATGCTGTTTTTAGAAAATAAGGCGAAACAGTATAAAATAGTACCCAGGATTATTACCTTAACACAAAAGTATAAATAGTTATGAGTAAAATTAGTTGTGTCATTTGTAATGCGGCATAATAATAACTTTTTTTTTAAAAGCCGGCATAATAAGTTTCTTATACCTCCTTTCGTTTGATGTTAGATGTGTTTAAATAAACAATGCTACCGAGAACGTTCGGTAAACATTTTTTTTCAATTAGCTCCCGAAGAGGGTGGTAAGCTGGTATAACTATAAGTATAAAGCCGGATATCGGAATAACACCCCATTGACAAAATTTCCAAAATGATCCATTATCACAGTTATCTGTAAAACAACTGCTATTCATCGGAAAAAGAGAGTACAGATATCGCTAGTTCGTCGGGATCCTACAAAAATGAAAAATATATCTGAAACCGATTCTGCTTTTTCTTACAGATTTCTTTATCTCGCAAACAAATTGTGAAACGGTGCAAATTAATTTTACTCACAACTATACAGGCTGTAGTTATAAATATTCCAACTTTAGATCACAGTATCTCCTATTTTTGTAACACAAAGAGATAATAAAGTGATGTAAACTCAAACACGAACGTTTCATCACGTACAAACATACACCTAACCTCACTTAAACTGTATAGATTTGGTTCAATGATATAAAATACACATCTGGCCTTTGTTTTGATTCCCGGTAAATCGGTTGCACCGTTTGCAATAATTCCAGTGTAAGTAATCGGTTTTATCAGTTATTGAAATTATAATCTTTCATAATTCACTTCTTATCAAACGGTTTATCACTCGGGAACTCCGATAAGAAGCATTTAATTCTACGCTATCCATGAGTAATAATAGACATAAAAAAATTTTAAGAAGATTTTCGTTCTTTAGTAAAGAATGGAGAATAAAAGAGGTACATTTAAGTTGAAATTATTAAATTTTTATTTAATACAATGTGACTTTGTTGACTGTGTATTTCTTTACTTGTGATAGATCGATTATCCAGACATAGAACCACGAAGAATACCGAACTCTCCGCTGATGGATCATCCCCAGCATAGGAGTATCAACATCATGTTTGAAGATGTGGTAAGAAAACCTCATTAGGTATGCAAAGGGAGCACAGAGTGACCCAACGAATATTTAAGCCACTTTCATAGTTTGGCATTGATTTTATTGTAAAATTCTTTCTTTTTATCAAGTGTAGGTAGTACCACCCGGGTTGGGGTCAATATATGTTATTGTTATCCATTCACAAACACGTAAAATAGTGTGCCAATAGTAGGATACTCGTAAAAAGGGAATAATTTTATTTTAACAGAATAAAAATTAGCCATAATGTACATAGTATTAGACACATATTACAAACAATGCTATTTCAAGACCTACGCCTATGGCCGACACCGAAATTGAGCCAAAATGGAGGGAATTCCCCATTTTATTACCCTATACCTTTCCGAAATAGACTATAGAGAAATCTAGTTTCTTTAGTTTTACCAACCAACTAACTATTTTCAATCGAATAATACCTATTAGCTGATTATGGTGACTGCTGTTTTGTCATTTGTGATTTACTTAGTTTTTTTCTCTGAGCTTTTTTCATTAATATATTTTTGTTTCTTCAGTATGCTCAGAACAATCCTAGACAAAATTTATACCATAAATGTTCGAGAGGATCTCATTCTTCAGATACGAGTTCTGCATATAGCGGATCCGACACCATGGCCTCCACCCATTCAGAACTTGACGGAGACGAGCTCGATCTCACCGGGCTCGTCGAAAGCATCGTCGACAGCGACGAAGATGACGATATGACAGAAAACATGGATGTAAGTAAATCTAATAATAGTCTAATAAAAAACTTGAACTCTAGTTTTTTTTGCAGAGTTTAACAGTAAGAGACAGAGTGAGAGACTGTCTGGAAAAAGAACCGACAGAACGCACTGAAGATGACATAGAAGCATTATTGGAGTTTACTCAACATTTAAAAGCTTTTACGAACATGACGTTAGCAGTACGTAGGGCCCTATGCGCCGTCATGGTATTTGCTGTTGTGGAAAAAGCAAATACAGTCGTTATGAATGATGGCGAAGAACTGGATTCTTGGTCAGTACTAGTAAACGGTTCCGTAGAAGTAGTCATACAAGATGAACCAAGTCAAACTCTCTATATGGGAGATGCTTTTGGTATATTACCCACTATGGATAAACTATACCATAAGGGTATAATGATCACCAAGTGCGACGATTGCCAATTCGTGTGTATAACTCAATCGGACTACTACAGAATTCTTCATCAAGGCGAAGAAAATACTAGACGACACAAAGAAGACGATAAATTAGTCATGGTGACCGAACTAAGAGGTTCAATGGAACCAGGAAGCAATAGAAGAGGTCACGTAGTCATAAGAGCTACAGCAGATCGATTAATGCAGCAATTAATAGATGAAAATTCCCTCACCGACCCTAAGTACGTAGAGGATTTCCTTCTAACCCACAGAGTTTTTATCCAAAGCCCTTTGTACGTAGCCAATCAACTTCTGGATTGGTTCAAAGATACCGACGTTCGCGATCGAGTAACAAGAGTGGTATTACTGTGGGTCAATAACCATTTTACGGATTTTGAAACTGATCCTGATATGATCGAATTTTTGGAAACGTTCGAGCAAGGTTTGGAAGCGGAAAAGATGGTCGGTCAATTGAGACTACTCAATATCGCTTGTGCAGCTAAAGCTCGAGTACGAAACGTCGTCCTAGCCAGACCGAATCGAGATGAACCGTTAAGTTTCCAAATACTCGGCGGATTCGAAAGAAAATTCGGAATTTTCATTTCTAAAGTCGATAAAAAATCCAAAGCCGAAGACGTCGGTCTGAAGCGCGGCGATCAAATTTTAGAAGTTAACAATTACAGTTTCGAACACATGTCGTTATCTAGAGCTTTGGAAATTTTAAAAGGAACCACCCATTTGAGTATTACGGTTAAATCGAATCTTCTACACTTCAAAGAAATGCTTAACACACCGGATAACTCTCCCAGGCCGACTGGTAGAAAAGTTTCTGAGATTACCAAACTTCCTCCTGATCCAAGAGCTAGGTTATCCAGCGTCGATGGAAATATAATATTGAGTCATGATACGCCAGCTTCTCAACCCGTCACAATTAATAGCCCTGCTAAAGGAGGGAAAAAGCAGAGCTTTACGCTGGGAAGATTGCAGAAAGCGTTGTTGAAGATTAGTATTTTTCCAAAGAATATTATTAAGTAAGTAAATTTATTTTTATTGATTATGTATAATGTTCCCTGGTTTCTTGATATCTTGTAGCAATTTTCCTTTGGCGCTGTCAAGAGTGAGAGGAGTTGAGATCTTGTCATATCAATCTTTTTAATATTATTTTCCATTTTTCTGCTTCTTCATGCCATAATATTTTACTTTCCATCATATTTCAGCTTCTTTTTCAGTCCAGAATTTCGTTTTCCCATTTTTTTGTGGCTTAATAATCTTTTCCCGTGTTTCAGATTTTTATTCGAGTCATTATATTCTTTACCCATGATTCAGCTTCTTTTTCAGTCCATAATATTATTTTCCCATGTTTTAGCATCTTCAGTTCATAACATTATTTTTCAGCTTCTCCAGGTTATAATATTCTATGCCCATATTTCAGCTTATTTAGGTCATAATATTCATGTTCCATGTCTCAGCTTCTTCTTCAGTTCATAATTTTGTTTTCCCATCTTTTGGCATCTTCAGTTCATAACATTATTTTCCAGCTTCTTCGGGCCCTAATATTCTCTTCCCATATTTCAGTTTCTTTAGGTCATAATATTCATTTTCCATGCTTAAGCTTCTTTTTCAGGCCATCATAATAATTATACCCACGTTGCAGCTTCTACTTTAGTTCAAAATATTTTATTCACATCATTCTGCTCCTTCTTCTAGTCATAATACTATCTTCACATGCTTCAGCTTCTTCTTCAGGTCAAAATATTATCTTTGCATGCTTCAGCTTCTTTAGTTCATCATATTCTCTTCACATCTTTCAGCTTTTTCTTCAAGTCATAATATTATCTTCACATGCTACAGCTACTTCAGTTTATAATATTTTTTTCTCATGTCTCAGCTTCTTTCCCAGGTCACAATAATATCTCTCATGCTTCAGCTTCTTCAGATCACACTATTACTTTCTCATTATTCAGCTTCTTTTCCCATATAATTTATAACTTCTAGATCTTCAGTTCATAACATTTTTTCCAGCTTCTTCAGGTCGGAATATTCTCCCATATTTCAGCTTCTGTAGGTCATAATATTCATTTTCCATGCTTCAGGATCTTTTCAGGCCATCATAATATTTTTATCCATATTTCAGCTTCTTCTTTAGTTCATCTTAGTTCTATTCACATCTTTCAGCTTCTTCTTCAAGTCATAATATTATCTTCACATGCTTCAGCTACTTCAGTTTATAATATTTTTTTCTCATGTCTCAGCTTCTTTCCCAGGTCACAATAATATCTCTCATGCTTCAGCTTCTTCAGATCACACTATTACTTTCAGCTTATTTTCCCATATAATTTATAACTTCTAGATCTTCAGTTCATAACATTTTTTCCAGCTTCTTCAGGTCGGAATATTCTCCCATATTTCAGCTTCTGTAGGTCACAATATTCATTTTCCATGCTTCAGGATCTTTTCAGGCCATCATAATATTTTTATCCAAATTTCAGCTTCTTCTTTAGTTCATCTTAATTCTATTCACATCTTTCAGCTTCTTCAGGTCATAATATTCTTTTCTCATGCTTGAGCTTCTTTTTTTGGGTCATATTTTTTTCTTATGTTTCAGTTTCTTCCGATCACAATATTCTTTTCTTCATCCTCTCCTTTTTTAAAGTTAATATTGCTACTTTAATCTATTCCCTTGTGATTATAATATATTATGTTATTTCAGCGGCTTGGGACAAGACGAAGTAGACAATTTTCATCCACCGTCAACTTTAGGATCAAATCTTTACCAGTCACAAAGCAACCCCGATCTGATGTCGATATGTTATGACGATTTACGATGTACAGATTACCCAGAGCACGTTTTGAAGGTAAATTCTTTTTCCTAATCGAAAAATAATTATTGGAAGGTTTATTTACATATTTCACTCGAGATAATTTACAAAGTTGTTTATTATTAACTCACTCACTCTCACTTGATATCAATTAATTAACTATATGTTTACATTATTAAGAAAGCAGCTTTTAATAAAAAAAAAATTATTTTTGCTAATATACGTTTTATCATTGTTATGTTTACAGCTGTCATAATGTTCAATTAATAAGATTATTATTTCATATTTTATGTCAAATTTTTTCACACTTAAATGATCAGTTTACAAAAATTACAATTATTAAGATATATTCACTGAGACCTGAAAGATATATTGTGCCCCCTTTCTTCTACTCAGTCTCAGAGACTATTTCCCGAATGAATTTTAAAACTTTAAAATGCTACAGATGTAAATAAATCAATTATTAAAAATGAAGGAAACAAGACTTTGGGTTAACTTTGTGGTGAGTGAGTGCAAAGTGCATGACAAATGGATGAACATGCCTAGAAACATTCTTCGAAGGATGTATCAAAGCTTTTATATGAACCAATTCTGATGAATTGTGCCAGAAGTGTAAAACTCTTCTAGCTTGATGAACAGGTATTTAATTTTTGTTTGGAAAACATAATGAGATGCCAACATTCTGGTCCTAGTGCATACCCCCTTGCAAGAAACTGGCAATGTAATCAAGGTCTAAGATCAAGAGCTTCTAAATTAATTTCTTTGAATAAAGATAGTGACACAGAAAATGAATTTTTGCTAAACATAAACATCCTGTATTAATAAAATACTTGTATAACCGCCTGCAAGATTAAATAATTATTATTTAAACATACTTTTTATACACAAGAATATTTAACATTTTAAGTGTTAGTTACAATGGTTATTGATATTCTTCTAGACGTTTGATGGGAATGCAAAGTAGGAATTACTCATACCGGCAATAAGTCACAAGAGTTGACACGCATATTTAAATACTTAAGAACATTGTACTCCAAGTAAAATGTTATTTGTTTAAAGGTGTTACTTCCTTGACATTGGTTTAACTCTGAATAAAATTATACATACCAGTGGCTTAAATACGTTTTAAAAAGATCATCGAAAATTGATATAATATAATATCGGGTGGTCGAGATAATTTTTTCTCGATAAAATGTAAACAAACATACTTTTCAAACTAAGCACCTTCTTATGACGAGCGCAAGTGCTGCCGCCATGTTCACTTCTATTGACCTTCAACTGACTAAACATAGGAATTGGTCAACAAATGATATATATAGGAATATGAGAAAGACAGACAGACATACGATGTTATAGAGACCAATATATTGATTGAAAGACTCTGAAGAACAGCTATGTTCGGAATTTGCATCGCAGAGGCAACGGATTTTTGTTCACGGGATCACAGATTAATCTGAGCAAATTGCTATTAACGAACGGTCCGCCCAACCATAGATATAAACGAACTTCTAAAAGAACGTTTCCAAGTGACGTCATCCCACGCCATGTCATCTGATCAACTTTCAGTAAGATGGGTGGAAATAGTTTTTTACTTTTTACTGATTTAAATATAAATTCAGAACAAAAGTTATTTGATTTTGGTAAGTTTGTGTACTAGTTTGTATTATATAATAATTTAAACGTGTAAAAAAGCAATTGTTAGGAATGTTATCGTGTTGTATTATTCGGTTTGGGGTTATATTAATATTTAGTGTGAAGGTTGAAATTCGTCAAGATGGCGTACTTGGAATTGGTCAATTGAATATCGGTCATTTTTGTCAAAGACATGGAGAATGGATAAATAAAAATTTAATGTTTGCATAAACAACACAAAAGGGTATCATGAAAAACACTACAAGATTTATCCAGTGACTACAACATAATCTCACAACTTCACAGATAAATCTTTCTCGTGGGTCAAAAAAGATTGAACGCAGTTAATATATTTGCTTTGATTTTGATACATGATACCTATCAATAAAATTGGAAGGAACAAGAAACTCCTCGTTGTGAACGATTTCCGTACGTCATTTCTTTACTAATTATGTTTTTGTTTTAGGTTTACAAGCCGGATCAAAGCTACAAATACCTTCTGGTCCACAAAGAAACGACAGCTCACGAAGTAGTAATGTTGGCGCTCCAAGAATTCGGCATGACAGACCCGAGCAGCAACTTCAGCCTATGCGAAGTATCAGTAACCGATAACCAAACAATTAAACAAAAACGGCTACAAGACGACCTACAAAATCTAGCCGAAAGGATAGGTTTAAGTAGTAGATATTATTTAAAAACGAACGGCGTTACCGAAACTTTGGTACCTGACGAATTAGCGCCTGACTTGGTGCGAGAAAGCGCAGTGCATTTTCTACAACTGAACGCTGTGGAAGTGGCTTTACAATTGACTTTGTTAGATTTTAATATTTTTCGACAAATCGAACCGACGGAATACATTGATGATCTCTTCGAATTAAAATCGAAATACGGAACGCCCATGTTGGAGCAATTCGCTGCGTTGGTAAACAAAGAAACTTTCTGGGTTGTGTCGGAAGTGTGTTCGGAGCATAATCCTGTGAGAAGGATGAAGATCATTAAGCAGTTTATTAAAGTAGCAAGTAAGTAAAAAAATTATATTACACTATGAACGATTTTTAATTGGAATTATGCCCAACAAAGAAATATAGAGTGTTCTTTTTTAAAGACTTTAAAAGGTCTCTGAACTGATTTATTTGACTGATTTTTCAAAAAATCGTTGGTACTCCTACTCACCTATTTTGATGTTATCTGTCGAAAAGTTTGCGGGTTATTCAGAAAAGTTTTTTTTTCAACATTTCAATGGCAACTATTTCGTTAAATATGTTCAATAAAAACCAGTTTAAATGTAACACTATACAGGAAACTATTCAAAATCATATTTTCTTTTTTCAACAACAAAAAATTCCTACTCTAATATTGATCTACATATAATATTTTATAAGGTATATACATAAAAGTGACATGAAATGAAGTTTGCTTGTCAAATGTCAAATAGTTGTAAAACTATTTAGAGATGGGACTATTCAGCTTCCAAAAGTATCAATAACTGAACTGTTCCAAAGTTGATATCATAAAAAAATCATTTGATTCCTTTTATTCTACACTGACTTTATCGAAGAAACTAATTTGTTAAGTTATAAGTTAATTAACCTGTATAAACAGAAGAAATAGTTGGTATATTTGTCTGTTTTGCTGATGCCAAATTTTCAAAACTAATGTTTATCAAAAAGGGGAAGGGAAACTATCGTTCCATTCGCCCTTCCCCTTTATGACAAACTTAGTATATGGATGTTTTTTAAGAATGGCTAGGGTGAATGGAAAATTTATTTCCTCTTTCCCTTTGTGAAAAATATTCAATAATTTATAACACACATTACGTTTTCTTATTGTCGAGATAAAATACAAAATTTAAAACCGTATTCGCGTTAGTCTTCCAGAATTATATCAATCTATAAATTAAAATATTTAAAATAACGGAATTAAAAATGTGCGCACCTCTAGTTTATTATTTTCCTGACATTTGCTATTTAAATGAACAAAGTTTGAAAAGTGGTACTTTTATTGATAATGTAAGGAAAATAATGCAATTTTTCGTCATAACTTGAGAGAAACTATCCTTTTGAATAGTAGTGTTGGTTGCATGTTGGAAAAAAAATTTTTTTTTTGGAATTCCTGAATAACCCGCAAATTTTACAACGGATAATCTTAAAAATAGGTGAGTAATAATTAAAAAATTAATAAAAAAGACTGATTGAATTAAAACTTCATTTATTTTGTTTATTTTTTCAGGACAATGTAAAGAATGCAAAAACTTCAATTCGATGTTCGCAATAATAAGCGGTTTGGGTCACGGAGCCGTTTCGAGATTGAGACAAAGTTGGGACAAATTACCGGGGAAATACCAACGAGTTTTTTCGGAACTACAACAACTTATGGATCCTTCTAGAAACATGAGCAAATATCGACAGTTAGTAAGCGCCGAACAGACCCAACCTCCAATCGTAAGTTCATTTCTTTATTATTTATCGAAATCCTCGATTAGATGGTCAATTTTAATCGTTTCAATTGGAAATTGCAACGTTGCCGAATTGTTTTAGAATGATGTATAATCGAGGATTTAAAGATATGAGTGAAAAAAAGTGTCTTGAAGTTAATTTCGACATGTTTTGTATATTATCAATTTTTTCTAGTCCTATCTGCTACTTACACACACCGTAAGTGTACATGACGTATTAATTGCATTGTGTTATTGTCTTTATAAAAAATCTCCATACTTTATACTCCTTCATTTTTGTTATTATTTCACAATATTTACAACAAGAAGCATAAATCATACAAGATGGCTAGAAATATTGGCATATACTTGAGAATGCTTAATTACGGTGCCCTGTAACCTGTCCTATTTAGTAAAGCGTGTTACCAATAGATATCGAAGAATAATAGTATTATTCTACAATATCTATATATTTATATATAATGCTTCACGCAGGCCTTTTAGGCACATAGCTTTGTGATAATTTCCTTCCATTGTTTTCTATCTCTTGCTTTCGCCTTCCAGTCCGGTATTCCTCCCTCTTTTAGGTCATCAATGGCTTCATTATTTTTTGTTCTTCCTCGTTTCCGCGTTCCTTCTATGTCTATGTCAATCTGGTGTCTGGCATCTGCTGTATATGACCTAGCCATCCAAGTCTTTCTGCTCTTATTACCCTGCTCATTTCTTGTTCTCCAAATAAACCTCTTCATTCGATTGGGTTGTTCTCAACACTTGAACTGAATCTTTGTGACTTCTATGTAGGCCACTAGTTTGACTGGAGGGATTTTCAGTAGCTGTAACTCTCTCTCTCCAAAGTGCTTCCGTCTGAGTCCATGTAAGTTCTCAGAAGCAGAGTATGTGAGTAGGTGTTTCATCATAGAGTTCACATTTCCTGCACATAGGTTCACTAACTTTGCCCATTTTGTGTCCAGTCACCAACTGTCTTCAAATGTCCCTTATGTCGACCTCAATTTGAGTTGGTGTTTCCTATCTAGCCAGTTCCCGATTTCCCCTCTTATGCAATCTTTTGTGATTTCACAAAACGGTTCCGGACCTATGAAGTCTCCTTCAGAGCCTTCTTCAGCTAACTGGTCATCCATTTCATTACCCGCATGTGCTGGCACCCATATTAGAGACACTTTGTTGTCACTTGCCAGCCTGTTGAGGGATTCTTTACAGTATTTTACCAGTCTAGACCTAGTTGTTGGATTAAATAAACCTCTTATTTCTTGGTTTGTTCTTTTTTTCCATACCCCTTCTTCTTTTTTCCCTCCTAATATCCTTCTGAGTATTTTCTTTTCCCATATGTTTACTTTATTTACCTCTTCTTTACTCAATATCCAACTTTCACTATCGTATAGTGCAGTTGGTCTAATAACTGTTTTGGTCTTTCTAGCTACCTTCTTTGAAGTTATTGTTTTATTTAGAGCTCCTGTCTGATTACTTCCTTTTGTTAGTCTTGTTTCTATGTTCATCTCCTCATCGCCATCCTTCTTAATAACTGTACCTAGATAGATATAGCTTTGGACTTGTTCGAATTCCATCGATCTCTGCCCATTCAGCTCTACTACAAAATTCCTCTTTGTTTCTCCTCTTTGTGGGGTTGTCATTTTCAAAAACTTTGACTTCTTTGTATTTACTGTCAAGCTCGCTATCTCTGCCGTCTCTATATATTTAAGACATGAAAATAAATATTTCCCATATCCAAAGCATTTTTCGAATACACTGTATTCATTTTTATTTGTTTTATTCTTAACTAAAAATTAAATAATTGATTTCTTCTCAACACTGGAACTTAGTTTCTCTTTTCTTTTTCAATATGGTTGGTACTTTTGACGTGAGGTTAAAATATATGCCAAATTAAAAAAAAACTACCAGGTGATTCTCAAATAAGGAAAGAAATTGGCAAAATTAACAAACTATACTTTCTAACCACCTTGTATAAACTGTATCGATAATATTTTTGTGCCTAGATTTTGTGAGGTAATGGCAAAAATATACTATTTCACAAAAATATACAGGTTTCATCCCAACATAATCGTATGATAGGCATGACGACTGCTCTACAATATCTGCTCGCTTATTATAACATTATAAGTACCTTATCCCTAAAAAAGTTATTTCTGAAAGGTTTTAAAGCAGAAATTAATCTTTTCAAAATAATACAATTTTAAATTTCGCGCTAAACAGCTAGAATAGTATCTCTGACGTCATACTTTCGTAAACACTTTTAACATTTCGAAATTCAGCTGAACTTGAGTCACTGTTACTCTGTTGGAAGAAAAAATTCTCCCAGCTTCAATTAATTGATGTTTGGTAAATTTGGTAAAATAGTAATGGTGGCTATCTCTGACGTCATACTTTCGTAAACACTTGACATTTCGAAATTCAGCTGAACTTAAGTCACTGTTACTCTGTTGGAAGAAAAAATACTCCCACCTTCAATTAGTTGATTTTTGGTAAATTTGCCCCTCGTTCCATAGCTAACGTTTCTTTGTCATACTTTTGATAATACAAAACTAAGATTCTTGATAGTTCATAACGAGAAAATATCGCATAAACGATGCTAAACCGAAAAATACAATGGTAGTTTGAACTGTATAAAAAATGTCAAATAATGTTTACAAAATCGTGACGTCACGTGCTTCTGATCGGTGTTTGAGCTAAGAGGTGGATTGTTATAAATGTAAAAATATGCGATTGTCATCATGCCTATTATTGTTTTCAATGAATACTTCAAATGCAAATATCATTTTTTTAAACAAATTGAAATTGTTTTAGTGAAATAGCCAAAACTAAACCAATGTACATTTTTTAACCTTTCTAAAAATTTTCATTTCTTTTCTCTTATAATCAAATTTATCAGTGTCCTTTTTTTAAATAAATTTCTTATACTTTTATTTGGTAGTATACTGTTCAAAGAACCCTTTATGCACACATTTTTATTTGCAAAGTAGGCAATAGTCCAAGTTTCAACAAAAAAAATTCCTTGTGTCAAAATTTGTTTGTTTTATATCCTATAAATTGACATGTCGTCTAAAAAGGGTTCCAAACAAACTACTGTGCTCGTGTGAAAAGTGTAACTCTGCATACTTGTTGTTTATACAAAGTCAATTGCAGAAGCTGAAACAAGTGTTCGTCGCCCTTACCGACTGTTTCTTTAGGTCGGCATATTGATTTTAGACAAACTTTTATTATACTTGTTGAATTATTATAGTGACAATTTAATTCATGTATAAAAAATCCCATAAGCCGCCTGATTTTGTCATTATGACGAAAAAAATGTGCCCTAACTTTTCCATCGACTATAACGGAACCTAACTTTTGAAAGCATGACAACCAGCATTGTAAACAAATTTTTGATGACGTTATGTTAAATTGAATAAACTAATTTACATCTCATTTTTTTATTTTTTTATTTACATATTCATTAAATTGTCTTACCGAATTACACTCTAGCTTTTTTTTTGAGTCGAAGTAAACGACATTTATAATTCGAATTTTGTTGCCATTAGGTAATTCAACTCAAAAAACTGACAGAGACAGACAGTTTTTTTCGTTAAATTGCCAGGCAACAAAATTCTTATTGATACATGTCATTAAAGCGCTGAGTTCTTGTGTAATCAGTTCCAAAATGGTGTGGGAATGCCTAGGCAAACTTAATGAACTAGGCGAGAACAATATAGTCACCTTACTGTGGATTCCAGGACACACTGGAATAGAAGGAAACGAAATAGCAGATGAACTAGCAAAGAGGGGGACTGAAATACCCTTTTGGGGGCCGGAACCTTTTTGCGGAATCAGCTCCAATGTAATATTGGAAGAAATAGGTAAAGCCGAAGAAAAGAGAAGATCTGACAATTGGAAAGATCTAGTAGGGCTTAGGCAATCAAAGATTCTTCTGGGTGACTACAACCTGTTGAGATCAAATGAATGCATAAGTCAAAGCAAAACTGCACTAAGAGTTTTAACAGGAATCCTAACGGGACATTGTCGCCTGAATGGGCACCTTAAAAAGCTCAAAATAGTGGAGGAAGAAGATTGTAGGTTTTGTGGAATGGAAGAAGAATCCTCCATCCACATACTTGCGAACTGCACAGCAATTCAGAATCCTAGGGCACAGCACCTGGGAGACTACTGGATAGAAGAGGGACAGTTACCTAAGTTGAAGCCTGCAGATATCCTAAAATTCCTCGGGGAAATAGGACTAAAGGAGCTACTAGTCTCTGAGACTTTCCTCAGGAACTAAGTAGAAGTAAGGGGGCACAATAGATCTTTTAGGTCTCAGTGAATGTTACCCCAAAAGACATACATACATACATGTCAAGTTTACTTCGACAAAAAAAAAAGCTCTCGTGAAAAAATAAAGCATACTTTAAAAATATCTAAAAAATACCATATTTTTTCTTTCATGTTTCAGATACCTTTTTACCCGATAGTCAAAAAAGACTTGACATTCATCCACCTCGGCAACGATTCAAAAGTCGAAGGCCTAATCAACTTTGAAAAGCTACGCATGATCGCCAAAGAAGTCAGATCGCTGAGTAATATGTGTAGTTGTCCCTACGGTTTGCTCACCATGTTGAAATTAGGTGGCCAACCCGCCAGTAACGCAATGATAGCCCTCAACACGTTGACTACAGCAACCAATCATTATCAAACTCAAGGTAAGTTACGTTCAATTGTTACTCACCTTTCTATATAATAAAATTTACCTTGTCGTAGGTCAAGCGACTGTAAAGAGACGAAAGAAATCGACAGCAGCTCCGAATCCAAAGAAAATGTTTGAAGAATCTCAAATGGTACGCAGGGTAAAGGCCTATTTAAACAACCTTCAAGTGGAAACCGATGAAAGTAAACTACACGAAATGTCTTTGGAGTGCGAAGGACCTGTCACTGGAAGTTCCTCGGGATCCGGTACCCAGAGGATCAAAAGACATTCCTCTCCGGCTCCAAGTACTACAAGCAGTACGAGCAGCGCTAGCGACGAAAGAAAGCCGAAATTCGGTAAGTTTCAATTTTTGTTTCTTTTTTTTGTAATAAAATTGTCGCTAACAAACTAAATAAGTAAAAATCAATTTAAATGTTTTATATAATCAAAGAATACCTAATCTTTAACACTCCTGAAGGGATAAACCACCTTCCACCACCCTCCCACTTCGCTAACATTCGTCAATCGTCGATCTGCTTTCAGTGCATTCGTTTAAACTTTTAACGGTATTTTTACCAAGTCCATTTGTTAGAGTTCATTTTCATTTGTTTTTTTATGTAACTTGAGTATAAGATTGAATATATGTTAATGAAATTTTGTTATTCATTCAAATATTCAAGTGCGCCCCTGTACCGTACAGTCTATCTTTGCCTTCCATGAAAACATATTCGAGTACTGAGAGTATTCGAATACTTCACTGTGAGCATTCGAATACTAACCTCTTGAGAATCGAGTACATTCCGATTGGGAAAAGAACAGTGATAATTAACAGGTTCTTCGTTCCTCCAACAAATATGTAACATCTCTAACCTAAAGCTTGAACCATAGATAACGGTTTGTACGTCAAATATTATGACAGTTGACAACTGAAGCCTGAAGTAATAATTACAAATTTTTGTCGTTAATTTTGGTTTAATTCTTTTTTATTATGCTTAAATTGAAAAATCAATGCGTATAAATTCAGATATGAAAGTTGCAATAACTCAAATCTTGTGTTTTTAAATGTAAGTACATGTTACTGAGCCACACCTATAAGTTACATAATTTATCACTAGTTGGAACATTTGTAGTTATGTATTCTTTGATTGAATGTTTTTTGTAATTTGTTTAACTATTGATGTATTATCATTTTTCATACTAAAGCTTTATTTAAACTAATTTTGGGTACACGATAATGCTAATTTAACTTGTTTGAAAAAAATGATTGTTTTATCACATTCAGGTTCGGCTTCACCTCAAGCAGTCCGGAAATTATTGGCATTATCGGAACCGAATAAAACAAGGCCCCATCAGCCTCGTCTTCCTTCTCATGGTCTCAATCAGCCTAGTCCTGCTGTCAAGAGAGCACCTAGTGCTACAGGTAAGGATATATTAACATGCTGTTAACTCTCTAAATTAATTCAATAATGATTGTCAACAACGCAAACGTTATTTATTTATTGTCTTTTATAGAAAGCTACTCAAGCTATGGGTCTTACAGTTCCAGTAGTTCTGGCAATGGAGGAAGAGCAATGCACGAACGATCTCATTCTGACACACCGACTCCTCTTCCTTCAGTAGCTTTATCTGCGGAAAGCAGTAGTGTTACTTCCCTTAGTAACTTGCCTTTGAGAAAAACCGTTACTTCTGGTGAGTACTTTTATTTGCTGTTTCAATACACTTCAGTATGTTCTATCTTTTGAATTTGCATGTCATGTTGAAAATGCAGTTCACTGTTATCAAAAGTTTAATGTAAAACAATCTACATTTTTGTCTAACTATTACTGACAGCTCTAGCTTCAGTCATATTTCACTTGAAGATATAGTGTCAATTTAAAGTTTTATTTATGTGGATTTCATTTTAATATAATTAATATATTTTCAATATGACTTAATCTGATTGTAGGCTTCCAGAAAGATATGTACTTTAATATTTAAATCAATCATATAACATACAGTGTGTGTCTAATATTTTTTTCTTTGGATTGGTTCATTATAAGGCATTTATACATTCTTCAATGCATGTCTCCAACCAAGTGTTAGACATGACCTATGTTGTCTTATAGGCCACTCATCTGAATCATTTGATAAGACTTAGACTGTCTTTGGAAGCACATAAACTAATTGGTTGTGATAAGACGCTAAATGTCTTTGCTGAAATATGAATAGGTGTGCGCCAATGACCTATTAAAGATAGACCAGCCTTCACATGTTATGTTTTGGTCGCAACATAAATCAGGGCGAGTACAATGAACGGTAGCGTCCCATTTCAATAGGTTTCGTTTGAACTATTTTATGAAAATTATTTTTTAGGCTAAATGATATACGTTATTATTTTTTCGTTTGAATAAGTGGAAATTGTATCAAAGATTGTAGCTCATATACAAGCGATCTTTTTTAAAGATACCTATCAAGTATTTTGAAGTTAAATAAAGACCAGTAAATTGTCAAATCCGGTAATAAGACAAATCCAGTAAATACTATACTTATTCTAATATATCCTTATCTGTTGAATGATGAATTACCATTGTTATTCCATGTATTTTCACACTACACATTTTCTCACCATCGTAAATGTCTTAAAAGCACTTTAATATACAAATATCAATCAAAAACCAAATAAAAGCACAATTATAATTCAGATCTTATAACAGATCTCGCAAAACGACAGAAATAGTTTGAGAATGCCAAACTAAAAAAGTATAAACTATTTTACTTATGGCATTTATAGATCAAGAAACTTTTTTCTTACCTTTTAAACAGAAAATACTGCTAAAATCTTGGATATATTTATCAATTACTAGTTTTCTTTTACGAAATTTGGCATCATGTAAGGAGAGCCTAGTCTTAAATATGTTGAGGATAACCGAAATGTGAACAAGGCTTGTCTATCTTACATATGTCATTGGTGTGACCAATAAAAGACTCTTGCGAGTATAATAGACCTACTCACCATAAACCTAATCTAACTTATAGAAAGTATAGGGGAGTCAATCTATTTCCTGATGTTTCATGCTATTTTCTTTGGGATTTGTGTTGAAATTGTGGAAGTGTTTGCTGGTAGAAACTTCTATCATATTTCCATCCTAAATCCCATCCGTAATCTTTGTGCATTTAGATGACACTTCAATGTAATACCATTTTTATTAAAACGAGCCCCATTCCACTTTACAGTTTTCTAGTTATTCATTTTAAGATGAGGATGCTATTGATTTAGATCGAGCTCTCTATAAGTGAATTACAATATATTTGATTGTTGATATTTTAAACATATTTTTTTGGTTTGCCCATTTATGCATGTATGATTAGCATTTTGTGATTGTCTAGTTCACTAGGTACTAAAAAAGTGGTTAGTAGAGTTAGTTTATCTAAAGTCAGGACAGGTCAATCGATCCTTTGAATTTTTTTTATTTCCCACTGACTTGAAATAAACTATTTGTTAATGAGTTTATTCGAAATTAAAAGACATTACAGTATAAAGAAAATATGAATCAATTGTTACAGTGTGTCGTAATTTTTCTTTCAATAAATATTGAATTAAAAAACCACTTTGTCTTCCATTCGCCCATATAAAAAGGTTATGGCATGTTTATATATGCAGGTTCTGTCTCGTCCTCGGACTCGGGTCATAGTACGATCAGCCAAGTAACTAGCAGTTCCAATGACTGCCACTCCTACCAACAGCGTTGTCCGAGTCCTCCCAGGCATCCACCACCTATACCAGGTATGTATTTTTACTTGAATACTTTATTTTTAGATAACAGTTATCGAGTTTGTTAGTAAATAGGTTGGAAAATGGATATTTTTGTTTTATAATGTACTAGAGGACTTGTCAGACGTTGTCCTGTGCTAACCTCTTGTCTTATCATTAAAGCTCGGATTTATAGGCAAAAAAAACTGAAGAAAAAGGCGCTTATATAGGCAAAGATTTTTATTGAAAAAGGCAGAAATCTTAACATATAGGCAAATGCTGGTTATTAAGAATTTATTTTAATATACAAAGTGAATTAACTTAACACAAATATATTTACACAACATAACTTAACAATTGTTAATTAATAATTAAACATTGTAACCATTTAAAATTTTATCATTAATACCTACAACTAAGTGCTTCTCTATAATTTGTTTCAAAACTCTGTCTTCTTACAACTTATATAAAGATCAAAACATTAGGGATTTCCCCTTTGTTAAGCCTTAATCCGCAAATAGGACGGAACAAAACATTAATATTTTATTACTAGCCCAAAAATTTTATTACAGAAAGGTTTAGTAATAAAATGAAGTACCGAATATGAATGACATCATCAGTGGGGTAGCATAAAAGTTTAAAAAAGGGACAAAAAGGCGGAATTTACCAAAAAGGCAAACAGCCTTATTAATAATGAAGACGATAGCACCATACTAACTAATGGTTACTAAGAGCGTACTTATAGCATGTTAAAATAATGTTAAATGTATTTATTAATATGTTTTGTCACTAGTTTGATTTTAAAGTCATGTTAGAATAATCTAAATTTATTATTAATAGGCAAAAAAAGGCATTTTGCATATAATCCGAGCTTCACTTATCATATACAAATTTTGACAATTTTTTATTTTGATTAAAAATATGTTGTTTATTTTGAGTTGAGAAATCAGAGAGTATCGATAATTTTTGATAGAATGTTTCTCTAAATATTTACTTTGCTGAATTTCTTCCAATTTCTCGGGCAAACAATTTTGTTTTTGTGAATTTGACTCAAACTCCTATGCAAAAAATTTCAATTAAATCAGACCAACTGTTTAGGAGAAAATCAGGATGAACCCGATTGCAGCGCTACCTACCGGTACTAATGGCGAATCTAAACCTTCCAGTTACTCCAACACACACACACACACAAAGTTACATCAAAATTGGTCCAGTCACTTAGGAGGAGTCATAAAAAGTGTCGATCGAAAGCCAAATATTATAAAAGTAGGATAATTAATAGAAAATTATTTTGCCTGCCGTTGGCCGTAAATCATTTAAACGACACAGCGGAAAGCTTCAATAACTAACCAACTTAGTTGATGCCAATGCAAAATAACGTTATTGGGCCACTATAGTTTTAGCAGGCACATTACCAGTTTTTCAAAATGTTGTTAAGTTTAGTAATATTCATAAAGTTGTCTTAATTAGTTTACAAAATCAGTGATAAGGTTTGGGCATGGGTATATACATTGAAAACAAAAATATAAAAGTGAATTGGATGTATTTTTATTGTTTTTCAACTATTTTGTTCTGAATTTAATCATTTCAAGAAAATTATTGGTCAAAATATCTTTAAACTTTGCATGTTTTATAAGTTTAAAGTAAATAATGTTGAAAACAATTGATTGATATACAACAAATATTTTTTACGGAATTATTTTTAAAAATCTGTACGAAAGCATGATTGTATGCATTTTGTTGTATTCCAGATAAAATATTCTATGTAGATTGACAGTTTCCTTAGTTTTGGGAATATTTTTGAAAAAAAAAAAATTTCCTTTTATAACTTGTCACTCGTACCAGGAGAAGTAAGTTCAAAAGCCTTACACCAATAATATTTACTAGATTAGTTATTAAATTATTATAATATTAAATATGCCCTGAAGGCAATCTTAAATAACTTTGCATCTTCAGAAAATTATAATTTAAACGTTTATCATAAAGTTAGCTTGATTATGAGATGTTTCTTTTAGAAATTAAAGTGTATTGTTACTAATACTAAATTTCCGGTTATTTTAGAACATGTTCAACCAATTTTTTTAAAGCTGGTCACATGATTTTTTGGAACTGATATCAATTAAAGCGATGATAAAAATAAATATGTCAGAAATGTCAATTGTCAGGAGATGTCAATGCTGTATGAATGTGACTAATCAGAATTGTCATTATAAATTTAAATCTTTTCTCCTGGTTTTTAAAAACAGTAAAGCATTTTAATTTTTTGTCGATTACAAATTGTATATACATACATAGAATATTTTATCTCAAGAGTGAAATGTAGTTATATTAGTTTATTTGTCATTGGCTGGTTTCCCAACCGTCCTGGTGCTATACCTCCTTGTGCTCTAGCTGTGGCAGTTTTACCTCCTTTACCTATAGCTTTTCGTAATTCCATTGGTAAGTTGTGTAGTGTGGTCACCGTATACTATATCATATCGCATGATGTCATATTTTTAATAAGTCATCATTTTTTAGTCGTACACTTTAATAATTGCTAACTCTATTTAGTGTAAAATTCGTTTAAAGTTTGTACATTTTTGAAATATTCAAATTTAATATTTTGCACCGCTATTTTCATTGGCTCATTTGAATTAATCTACAACTGAAGACACATCATGGCTAGGGCTGGGCGATTATCAAAAAATATAATCGATTAATCGGAAATAATCGGTTAATCGAAGATAGTCAATTAATCGGAAATAATCGGTTAATGGATTAATCGAAAATAATCAATTTTCGATTATTCGAAAAATAATTATTTTCCTTTATTTTTGATAACAGCTGGACCACCAAAACGTTAAAACTAATAAATCAATTAATAATCGATTGATAATCGATTAACAATCTATTAATCATCCGTATTTTGGAATCATCAATAATGGATAAATTTTAATTAATATCTTCTGTAAGTTCCTTGTGGCATTACTTATTCTTTTTTTCTCTTATTTTTTTTGGGAATCAAACCAATGTTTAAAAAAAATGATTGTCTAGTTGTTTGATTCCCAAAAAAAATAAGAGACAAAAAATTTT
The DNA here is from genome assembly GCA_949126875.1 of Lochmaea capreae. Lineage (NCBI taxonomy): Eukaryota > Metazoa > Arthropoda > Insecta > Coleoptera > Chrysomelidae > Lochmaea > Lochmaea capreae. The sequence continues at coordinate 27,035,827 of OX421404.1, forward strand.
AATTAATGCATCATTTGGTTTGAAAATATCGATAGACCATTGCAAAAATTGTGTTAATTTACTTTTAATACAAATCAATAAGTATCAAAAAATGTTAAATATGCATGTTAAAATGTGTGATTCATAATATCTATTCTTATTGTATTTCCGATTAATCGATTATTTCGATTAATCGATTATTTTTAAAAATATATATCGATTAATCGATTATTTTGCCACCCCTAATCATGACGCAGTTTCAATGTCATACAAAAAAATAGAACATAGTATCGTTGTATAATTCTCTTTTAATGAAATGCCTTGCTAAAATCGTTATTTTACATTTACATCGATTGTATAATAAATGTGGCTATATTTTCAACTTGCTTTTGCGTTTTATATCCATTACTGCTTCTTTGGCCTTGTACATTTGCTATTTTAGATATTCTGCTGCATTATATATTTTCATTTAACATTCCATGATTGTTATTAATAATTGAGATTTTACAATATAACATAGACACCCAGTATTATTACCTCCAAAAGACACTGGAGTAACGTGAGTTGTGGAACAGAGAGGACACAATAAAAATATTTTCCATGCTAAGACAAAATAGAATGCACTGAATTACATTTCTGTGCATATCTTGGAAATTGGTGGGACACGTGCTCTTGTATCGGCCACTGCCAAAAGATTGATTTTATATCGTTTCTATAAAAGCGGATAGATGGATAGATCTTTCCATTACCACCTCAAAAGGGTTCCGGTTATTATTGCCCCCGTAATACACGGGCAAACAAGCCTTTGTGTGCTACTTATCAACGTTAAAGCACCCACTTGTAGTATCTTTTTCCACCATACTACATCATTGGTCTGACAACCCTTCTGCACAGCCATTGGAACAAATATACTGGTACAGTTCTGCAAAGGTTAAAAAGCCTAGAAGCAGTTGCATTAACACCAAATTGCCTTACCTTATCGGCACTACTTAGTATGTGATACTTTCATGTTGAAATGCGTCGACATTCTAACTAAAATATTAAACTCTATTTTTATATTATTATAATAAATATCATTTTTTGTTTCTATTTCGTAGGTCCTGGCAGGAGACAACCACCAGCTTACAGTGTTGCCGCGCAAATGGCGAGGTTGCATAGATTAGGTAGAGCGCATTCTCACGAGGGCGTTACTCAAGGTTACCACTATCAGACAGATCCAGATACGGATCAGGGTAAGACATATGTTTAACAAAAAAAAAAGTGTCTCTAACGACATCTGACATCTACTAACTCGATTGACTGATGACGGACGTTTATAAGACAAAATGTATTGTTTTGGAGATTTTTTTTCGGGTTTTTTCTCCAATATCGGGAATATTCAGTTGATTTCATGGATTAATTGCAGCGATTGCGTTTAAACATCTTTAAGAAGTGGTAAACAAGGCCAGGATGGAATCCTCATCCAAAAATTGGTTAAAGTGTAAACAATGAACAAGTAGGATCAAGTTAGATATGAAGGAGGTCGGAATGGATCTGACAAAAGTTGGAGTGAGGAATGGAACTTTCCCGAAACGAAAAATTCCAGTTTTATGTTATAAAAAAAAATTATTTCGCAAACATTTTGACAAAACCTTGTACAGTACTACTTTTTGTTACAAAAATACTGACTGATTTGCTTGCTTTTTTATGTTCTAATATTTGTTCCGCTTATTGTTTGCATTAACTATCATTTGTCATCTGTTTGTTCAACAAAATTTGGTGAATGGTGAATTTTTATGGTCTCTGGGGATAATACCAAACGAACCTTTTAATATCCAGTTTTCCTCTATCACCAGTACCTTTCTTCTTCCAGTTCCTTCCAGCTCAGTACACTAATAATCCGTGCGTGCGGTGGATACTCAAGCAATTCGATCTTTGAACGTAGTCGTGATCAAAACACTTTTATAATCAGGTTGATTGTCTTCTCGTCCAGCTGATCCAAAAGATTTCATTGTTTTAACTTTCTCGAGATAATCACAATATCTTTTCTCCTGCTTTGAAGTCGAACAACCAGCTTCAATCCCCACTGCTATCATTTTTGGTTCAATTTAACATCATGGTGGTGGAGCCAAGTCTCATCCTTAGATATCGAGGCAAAATATACACGTCCATCCAAGATACTTATCATCTTCTTTAAACAATCCAGCTAATTTTTAACAATTATTTCTGTAGGAGTAGATTCATTCCACTCACTTACCACGTCTGCATCAATTTCCTTTGTATATATCCTTTAGGAGAAGGGTTTAGTGTAACTAATAACGATTCTGTTGTTTCTTTCGGATTCATCTCGTTGGCGTTAGAGTGTCTCACTGCATTAAACGGTGCTGGGAGGTTAAATACAACCATTTCTATTTGTATACAAATAAATCCATTTATTATTCAGGTGGGGACATATTTGATTCTTCAGGTGAATACGACACTGTTATTATCATGGTCTAACCATCATCAGTCACTATTTACGAGACGAGCACAACTGACAAGTACAAAAATATCTTTATTTTTCGTTTCATTTTTGGTAATTTACATTTTTTTTTTCGGCATAGATGACGAAGAGACCCAAGTCTCGGCGGTGTGAACATTTTACCTTTTACCAGTGATTTTTAAAAAAAAAAATATGATTGAGAAAACTAAATATTTATTGGTGTTTTTGCATTGCATATCAATACTCATGGATCTGTGTCTGTATTATTGTAAGTGTGTCGTGTGTGGGTGTGCAAAAAGTTTCAGGGTACTGGGGCAAAAACACGTGTCGATAGTATTTATTTTTCATACCTAATTATTTATTGTTTCAGTTCTACAGTGTGACCCATTTTGTTTGGAAGCACCCCTATAAAATTCGTATTTTTCAACCGATTTTGATTTAGTCTTTTTTGTTAGATTCAGTATCAAAAACAGTATTTGAGCACAAATTTTCATACCATAATAGCTATTTTCAAGGCCCTCTATGTTAATTTTTCTTTGCCAAAAAACGTGAAAGTATATTAGGCATTTTTTTTTTCTTAAATATGACTACACCACTGGATTCAGAATCGTCACAAATGTAAACTATCAAAATTTTATAAAAAAAGTTTTATTAACAACAAAGTTATCACTACATGAATTTGGAAAAAGTTGTTTTTTAATTAATTTTTTACTAAGAATGTAGACACATTTTAAAAATGGCAACATGGTAAACAAAAACTAGGACTCAAACATATTGCACTGTAAAAATTCGAAGCCGATACCTTAACCTGTTCTGGAGTTATAGCTTCTGAGAGTAATGTAGAATTGTGCTGATGTGATGAAAATACAAATTAACACCTAATAATACATTTTAATTATTAAACTTCTTAATAATAATTTAATTCTACATTTTTATAGCCTCGACTAGACCTCCGTTAATTTCCACACATTTCTCGTATCGTTTGCGACTATGTCTTAGCGCTTTTTTTATTTCATGTGGTGTTATTCCAGCACACGCCTGTCGTATTCTGTAACACAGTTCTGCTCTATTCCTTGGACGTGTCTTATACACTTTTTGTGTCAAAAGACCCCACAGATAAAAATCGAATATAGTTAAATCGGGCGATCTAGGAGGCCATTCGATTAACTCGCTACCGCGACCTATCCAACCATTTGGGAATTTTTCGTTAAGCCGCTGCCTGACAATCGTAGAATAGTGTACAGAACAACCATCTTCCTGAAATATCAAATTTCTTCTTTCTGCTAGTGGCAGTTCGTCAATCACTGCGGATAACTCACCTTCCAAGAATTCCATGAAGTTATTGGCATTCATGTTACCCTCAAAAAAGAATGGACCTATTATCCTGTCTTTTAAAATTTCGGCTTCGAATTTTTACAGTGCAATATGTTTGAGTCCTAGTTTTTGTTTACCATGTTGCCGTTTTTAAAATGTGTCTACATTCTTAGTAAAAAATTAATTAAAAAACAACTTTTTCCAAATTCATGTAGTGATAACTTTGTTGTTAATAAAACTTTTTTCATAAAATTTTGATAGTTTACATTTGTGACGATTCTGAATCCAGTGGTGTAGTCATATTTAAGAAAAAAAAATGCCTAATATACTTTTGTCTTTTTTGGCAAAGAAAAATTAACATAGAGGGCCTTGAAAATAGCTATTATGGTATGAAAATTTGTGCTCAAATACTGTTTTTGATACTGAATCTAACAAAAAAGACTAAATCAAAATCGGTTGAAAAATACGAATTTTATAGGGGTGCTTCCAAACAAAATGGGTCACACTGTATATTAAAAATAAAATTGATGCAATTACCGATCAAGGTGTGACATACTAGTACCCCTCGATCGGTTATGACCTCAGGTTTAACCGTCGAATTTCTTTGTTTTTTACCAAAAAAATCTGATACGGTTTTTGTCCCTGCGAAAAGTACCTGATTATAATTTAGATTCAATATATAAATAAGGTTCAGATTGTGTTTATAAATTTTAGATTATTTTATTTATATTAGTAAAATAGAATATTTTATTAATGTAAATGTACATAGAAATGACTATATTATTTTTCTGCTTGTTTTAATTCATCTGATATTTCTATATTAATGAGTGAATGGGTGTCAATTAAAGCGAAAATTGCCACAAAATATTCTTGAATCCACCAAATATGAAATATTTTAAAAATAGTGTAATTATTTATCAGGAGAACTACATATAGTCGTGCTCTTGGCGAAATTGCATTATATTTAAAATATTTTATCTTTGGTTATTATTTTTATAGGGGCATCTCTAAAATGCCACTTCTTACTATACGACTGAAAGGAATTTTACTGAACCAACTTTTTTTGACACCAACTGTACAACCTTTTAAATATTAATACATTCCAAATTTTGTACATACCTTGAAGAAATTTTTTGAATATTTAATCACAATGTAAGTTTTGATGTATACGTACTATCAACAAGCAATTTTTCGAAATTCAAACACAAAATTCATATAATTGCACCAATATTTCGACTGTCGTGTTTTTAAAACTTTTAATTTGATTTGAGGGATCCAAAAATTTAATTTTTCAAAATATGTTTTCAATTTTAAGTTCAGTTGCTGAATTTCGTAAACAACAAATGTCTATGTTTGTCGATGTAGATACTGTATACATCAAAAAACCCTTATCTGAATGTTGAAGACCTACAACAATTTTTTTTCTACCCGACTTTTTTTGCATGGAACTATTGATTCAATCGTAATTTACTATATAATATCGTATTCCCTTTTATATCTATAATTATTGTCAAAAGAAGTTCCATGTAGGTGCACAATAATTGTATTTAGACGATATAAAGAAAAAACATAATAGAGACACTTTTATATTGGACAATATGTACTAGACTGAATTTAACAGTGCTTTTTAAAAGTAATTGTAATTTCGATTTCGTAAAATGCCTTAATTGTAAGACAGAGATGTTTCATACACATATTTCTCTTCTATCTGTTTGATAAGACGTCGTTTTTGACTAGTTTCATAGCTGGAAAATATAGAATTTTTGACTTTTACTTCCGACCAAGGTGGATAGGTTGTACTGTCGACATGTCAATGGTCAATTGTTCTATACACTTGATCCTCCGGTAATAATCTTCATTTATCATTTCATTGATCTATCAGTTGCGTCTACAGCAAGAATGTCATGACGAGTTGTTGCTGATCAATGCTGATACAGAAATCTGCTAATATACTGATTGAAACTGACATGACTTTCTGTGTCTTTTCTGCTGTGGAGGTAAGTTTGACCTGTAACCAGCAACAAGTATTAAAATGGTGATACCATAATGTGGACAATAGTTTGGTAATAAATAAAAGGCTTTTATTATTATTATTATACACCGACCCTAACCTATACCTGTCAATATACTGTTCCTCAGCATTGGGGGCTTCAGTCCAAGCTGCCAACCCAAAACTCACTGGGGGAGGGACATTTCAGAACGAATTTGTCATTTTTAGATTCGTGTTGTTTATAAATATATGTGAACTGAGCCTAGGCTCGTCAAAACAGGTAATTGAATCCAAATATCGATGTTTGTAAAGATCATGACCGATTGGATGAAATTTATGTTGGATTTCTCTTATCCAGAGACGATATTAATTGATAGATTAATCAGGAGTTGCAACATAAATTTAAGCCTATATGTTTACAAAATTCAATATTTAGATTACAGGAGGACTGTTCCTGAACATATTACAGTTTCCTAGGACCACAGCAGCGTAGCGGAACACCAGTCTCTTTCAGAAGAGTGTGCTAATTCTGCCCGTTAAGTGTGCTTCTTTAAAAATAGTATACACATTATTTTTGTACGATTCGGAAGGTAGAAAAACCAGTTCTATCCGGTCAACGCATCTTAAGCCTATCGGACATGATTTTTACAAAAATCAATATTTGGATTACAGGAGGACTGTTCCTGTACATATTACAGTTTCCTAGGACCACAGCAGCGTAGCGGAACACCAGTCTTTCAGAAGAGTGTGCTAATTCTGCCCGTTAAGTGTGCTTCTTTAAAAATAGTATACTCAATTTTTTTGTACGAGTCAGAAGGTAGAAAAACTAATTCTATTTGTTCAACGCATCAAGACCAGAAAACAAAAGAGGTATCACTCTGTAGATCATTTTTTTCCAATTGTTACCATCATTTTTTTTAAAGTTTCATTGTCAATCAACATATTTATTTATTGACGTCCATCGTTTTCATATAACAGAAAAACATTAGTGTATAGGATTTCAAAAGCTAAGGATCTGTTTATAAACAACGCGAACCTAAACATAACAAATTCGTTCTGAAATTCCCCAGTGATAAAACATTCCAAAATTTTGGGTTGGCAACTTGGACAGAAGTCCCCAATAGAGGAGTTCATTATAAGCAACTTGGACAGAAGTCCCCAATAGAGGAGTTCATTATAAGGACAGTGTGGCCAACAAAAAGTGGTTTTTCTGACAAGAATGACAGTTAATGTCTACCATTCAAAACATACGATTTTTGAAGGTTTTTCATCATTGCGAACATCTATATTGCTTTATTAAAACAATGAATACACCCCCGAAGCGTAAATATTGAAATTTAAATTGTCGTTTTAGCTGAAAAATCAACTCATCGATCGGCAATAATTCTAGAAACTATTGGAATGTCACCATTTTATTTTTGTTATTCTGTCACTAGTATATGTCAGATTTGTTTTTGTTAATATTCGTTCATGTTTATTTTCAATTAGACTTTTGTAGTAGTTCTAGTTAGTTGTGCTGTTACCACTGACATCTGACGTACCTAGTGACATAATGACAGAAATGAATGGGTACTTGCCAAAAGTTCCTAGAATTGATGCAAACGTCATTTTAATTTTAAGATTTAGGCCTGGGGTGTATTCATTGTTTTAATAAAGCAATACGTTCGAAATGATAAAAAACTTGAAAAATGTTACAATTTGAATGATAGACATTAACTGTCATTCTTGTCAGAAAAACCACTTTTTGTTGGCCACACTGACCATAGACTGAACTCCTCTATTTCCGCAAAGGTTTTGACTTTTGACAGCGTCTACATTGTAGAACATCTCTGTCGCATGGCACTTATGCTTAAAATTTGTTGCAATTTTTTTTAGGTTTTGTGATTAAAACTAGTCGCTCAATTTATATTTGGAATGACAGTTCGTCAGATTTCTCTAATTTCCGGACAAAGCAATTAATACTGATTTGAGAATTATGGCGAATATGTTGTTTCTTTCGAATTTATTTTGATATTAAAAGAAAAATACTATTAGTTACGTAAGTGTAATATAATTTTAAGTAGATGTATATCTGTATATTAGTGTACAAATTAATTTACTTCATTCACATTAAATGGCTTTAGAAAAACAATCCTCGTCATTTACATAAATGTAATAATTTTGAAATAAACCATAAACAAAAGATGATGAATTTTTATTATTAGTAAGCCCATACCTCGGTCGAAAATCGCTATAAATCAATCGAGCAATTGATAAGAACAGCGCCATCTATCCAAAATCCCGTGAACTATAGATAAGAAAACAGCGCCATCTAGCGGAAATTCCGTGAACTATATATAAGAACAGCGCCATCTAGCGGAAATTCCGTGAACTAGAGATAAGAAAACAGCGCCATCTAGCGGAAATCCCGTGAACTAGAGATAAGAACAGCGCCATCTAGCGGAAATTCCGTGAACTATAGATAAGAACAGCGCCATCTAGCGGAAAATCCGTGAACTATAGATAAGAACAGCGCCATCTAGCGGAAACTACCTGAACTACTTATCTCTAGTTCACGGGATTTCCGCTAGATGGCGCTGTTCTTATCTCTAGTTCACGGGATTTCCGCTAGATGGCGCTGTTTTCTTATCTCTAGTTCACGGAATTTCCGCTAGATGGCGCTGTTCTTATCTCTAGTTCACGGGATTTCCGCTAGATGGCGCTGTTTTCTTATCTCTAGTTCACGGGATTTCGGATAGATGGCGCCTTTTTTTTATCTGCAGTGCAAGGAAATTCCGATAGATGGCGCTGTCATTTGCGGGATTTTGTGATAAGTGATATTGGAGCTATCGGAAATGTGTTGTTTTAGGAAAATGAATCAACTCGTGCCATTAGTTATTTTATTATGTCATAAATAAGTACACAGTACCCAAGTTTATAATCTAATAATAATTTTTTAACAGTATTAGTGTGTGCATAAAGTAACGTAACCTTGCTTTATTTCGATTTCCGTTAGGTTTACCAAAAAAAATGTTGAATTAAAGTTTTTTCAAATAATCCAGACCATCTGCATAAGGCGATTAGAAGTATACAGGGTGCACCGTTGCTTCACAATAACTTATTAACACTTTTTTTAAATAGTACACCATGTATAGATTTTCAGTTTTCAAAATTACAAATGCTACCGTCCAGACCGCAATTCCAAAGTTACATCGGTTTGATTCTAAGTAGTAGGTTTTTCTGCCATTAATATTAATTTATAAGTTTTAGGTTTCTCGCCAAATATTCGACGTTTCCCGGTAAAAATTTAAGTTTCGACGGGAAACTTGAAATTTTTGGCAGAAAACCTTAAATTTGGGCGGGACCTTGGAATTTTTGGCGAGGAACTTAAAATTCCTAAACGGAAAACCTGAAATTATTAGCTGGAAACCTGAAATATTGGCGGGAAATTTGGAATTTTCGGCGAGAAACCTAAAACTTTAATAATTAATATCAATGACAGAAAAACCTACTACTTAGAATCAAACCGATGTAACTTTGGAATTGTTAAAGGTAGAACTATGCGGTCTTGACGGTTGTATTTGTAATTTAATAGAATATGAAAAACTGAGAATATATACATGGTGTATTATTTAAAAAATATGTTAATAAGTTATTTTAGAGCAACGGTGCATTATACAGATGGTCTGGATTATTTGTTTTGTTTTTTTGTAAACCTAAAGTTACGTTACTTTATATACACACTGTATAATGAAAAGTAAACAATATTTATTTATATTTTCTGATGAAATCGTTTTTTTTTAATACCAACAACTTTTTAACTGTTTTATCATGTAAAGCCAATTTAATTTAATAATAAACAGTACTCAATCAGTATCATATTATACAGTGCGATTTTTTGATCGATATTTATAATATAATCACAGGATTAGAATTTATTGCTTTTGGACAGGAATCATATAGTTTCGGGTTAAGAATACCAATCAGGTCAATTTTTTAGCAATCATAGGACTTGAAATTCGTGAGCATCGCTGTGCTAACAAGGCTCCCATCCTTATGTTACAGGCACATCGACGCCAACGAAAAGACACGAAGGTGAGTAATGGACACACGTCTAGCCGGCACAGGGAACAAAATCTCAACGAAGCGTGTATAGACGCCGAACAATAAAAGGTGAAGGGAAAATAACAATATTCACCATTCTCCTTCTTTTGCTAACCTAACTTTCCGATACGAATCGTTTTAACAAAATAAATCTGGCGAGCAGAGGTCACACTAGGCTAGATGTCAGTTGTTGGAAGTAGCACCCACAAGCTACGGCTGGCAATACAATATCATTATCGGCGATGCTACTTGACTGCTTCTACCAGCAAGTAGCGACTGTCAACCTAGTCATACTGCGACGGCTGTCTAATCATCGCTTCTTAGTCGGTCTATTCAGCACGTAAACGGTAGACCGTGTTGATTACTCGCTGCCAGATTAGACAAACTGCGCTTTTGGCTGGCGACAATTGATGCGAGTGACCCGCTAGTTACAGGTAAACTGGTATCTCGTGACAAGGCGGAACTTCCAGTACGCAGAGAGAGAACGTATTCGGCCAATATCAAGCTGCCCACTGCATAACGTCTACCGTACGATTGGCTTTGCTGGATCCCCACTTTAAAATTTGTTACGGCGCATCGTCACCTCATTTCACGAGATACCGGTTGGAGTGTACCGCTGTCTGCTACCCAAAGTTGAACTTTGCCAGCCGTTAAAAATATTAGCCAGCTGGTGGCGAATTTTGTTATCACATCAAACTGATCGATGGCTGACAGAAGCAGCTTCCTCAAATAGCGGTCTAATGTGAATCGCGCTTAAGGATTGACTAGTAAGGGAGTAAAGCGCGTTTCGTTGAGGCTTTGTTGCCTGCGAAGAATGGGTCCAGTAAACAGATATGCTTCTATTCGTCACCAAAATGTAGAGATGGGGGAATACCGTTCTGGGTGTTAGAAAGCAGGCTTATAAAAAAAATTAACCGGATCTTAACCTCGAAACGACATCGTTACTATCCAATACAGCTAGTTCTTGAACCAAAATACAATTCTCACATAGCATCAAAGATTTCACTTCATTTTTGTAATGGCTTTAATTTCTTAAGTTTAAAATTGACACATACTTCTTCAGTGCCTCCAAAAGTATAAAAAAAAAGAAGCGTTTTAAGTGAAAACTGTACCTTGGTATTTCGAAAATGCTATGAAATATTGTACTTGGCAAAAAATCTCGTACTGCACTCAACAATTATTACGATAACATTCTGTAGTATAGTAAACATTAATTTGTAGTCATATTAGATGAAATAATAATGTACAACGTACAATACAAAACAAAAGGTACATTTTATCTTCTGTCGAAACAAATCTTTTTAATATTTCAACTAAGAATGAGAAAACAAAGCATTTTTCAAGCCATATAAAAGTGTTTCCAGTTCAATATTGATAAATGATATAAAAGGCAAAGGATTATCATCATTTCAGATAGTAAAGCATCTATTACAGCTTGTGAAATCAGTTCTAAAACTTCGCGTCGTTTGGAAAAGTATCACTAATGTCACTTTTTGTTGAAGTAAAATTAAAAGTAAATTTACCTAATCTTGAAGGATTATCAGTCGCGTTACTTGATCCAACAGAAGATAAAATATACTCGTTACCCGGACATGAGAACAACTCTAAGCGTAGGTACAGCGTTCAATAGTCTTCGTTGGACTTTGAAATAGTCAGAAAATATTTACTTATTTTTGTATACACAATAATTCTGCTTCTATTATATTGTCTAAAACAGGTTTCGTTACATTTTAACAATATATTTAAATAAACTGACACCAATAAAACTGTATTTTAATACATAGCGTGAAATATATTTTCTTGAATAAAGAATTATTTTGAAGTATGCAAATCGGAACTAATTAGTTTGGCAGTTCGTTTTTTCAGTTCATCGAAATTATAAAAGTTTCAAGGTCTCCTTGTAAATAATAATATATCGTCGTGGTAAATGTCAAAAAAAGCACGTTTTCGTTTATTGCACTAACCTGACCAATTTAGTCAAATACACAACCTGCAATAGATCTTACGTCGGTGGACCAATAGGAAATCGACTTTGTCCCTCTCCTGCAAAAAAATTGTCAAACGAATCGGACGCAAAATATTTTTGACTTACGACCTACTGCATTTACCACGACGATATGCAAATTTGGACTATTTCCATTTGGATAGAAAAATATCTGGAACGTATTTTGCATCGAAAAATCCGATAATGATTCAATAGAAGCAATGACTTTCTTGAATTTTCGGGCAAGTACATATTTTCCAGTTCAGTTGTTTAAGGTTCAGTATAATTCTGATGGTAGCGCCTTCTAACGGGACCAATTGTGAATCTAAACTTACTCAAACATACCCAAAAAATCTAATCCCGCCGTTTAGGCTGTGAACTCGACTGCAACGCCACTTACCGGGACCAATTGTGAACATAAATAATCCAGAGGCTCGCTCAATACACACTAAAAATTCTATCAAAATCAGTTCAGTTTTAGTGCAGAAACTTTTGGGATACCCAGTATGAACTAGCCTATTGTAATTTTCGGTGAGTTGAATATACTGATCAACAAAAAAAAAACTGACGATATATAAGAAATGTTAATTATCAATGGTAGTAGGTGACGAACTATTTTTAAATACCGTAAAATAAAATTTAATTGCACAATATTTCGCTCACTTTCTAATATTCACTCTCATTTATTTAAACTATTAATATAATTGCATTAATTTACGTGTTATTGATGTCAATTTACTGTCTACTACAAATGAAAATTTTGAAATTAAAATAAATTATTCTGTGTCAATATTAGTTGTGTAAATTAAGTAATACACGACTATTTATATCAGAGAAAAATCATACAGTTTTGTACTTCACTTATCAAGTTTCTTCTGATCCTGTATTTACACGAAAATAGTTTTTTTCAAAAAAGATTCTAATCTGTTTTAGGCCGACCAAAATTAGTTTAAACATCAATTTTAATATTTCAACAAACTAAAATCATAAAATATCAATTATAAAGAGTAAATTTTAATATCTGCCGTGGTAATTGAAAAAAATCGAACCAAAAATAAATCAGAAACAACAGAGTTAAAGGGAGAAAGGAGTATGGGATAATCATTTGAAAGATTTTCTATTCCATATCCCTCCTTTAATTCGCACAAAACAATATACATTTTTGTGCCCCTTTTTTTACGGATTTGAGTGGAAAAATGTTTGTTTTCCAATTGATGTTCGATCATTTTTTGGCAAAAACCAAATATAACAAGTTCACATAGACGGTTATAATAAATCACAGTTCTATCACAGATTCCGTCCATGTTAAAACTCATAAAAAAAAAATAACTGTACGCATGTGAAAGTGATGTAAAATAAGTAGGCCTATTCTATACAAAACGACTTGCATTTCATCTAAAGACTAGACCGAAAAAAAAAAGAAATAATTGGATGGGAATTCCCAACGTTAAAAGTTATTCAGGGACGAATAATTTGTTGAAAACCAAAAATTTACAAGTACTCCAATAAAATCCTTATATCTCCAATACATTTTAAATCTGACAACGTTGGATTTATTTAAACACCAGTGACATTTGACGTCTCGTGTCATTTGTCAGTGTATTGTGACTTATAGCGCCATTTTTTCAAGTTGAATATTTTAAATGCAGCAAAAGCTGATAAAAAAAATTGCCACATATTTTAAAAATATTTTCGATAAAAAAAAAGTTGCCAGCACTTTATACACATTTTTTACTATTATATCGAAAGTACTGACAGCATTGCAATGAAATATGGTTTAAATATGTTTTTGAAGCTGACATATCCCATGAACTTGTTTTGACTTTCAAAGAGGGCGCTAGTTACACAGTCCGTACCGAGCAGTTTAATTTAGACTTCAAAACAATTCTGTTTAAAACTAGTTAGTACGAACCGTATAACTAGCGCCCTCTATGAGAGATAAAACATATTAACGGGATGTGCCATGATCCTAAAAAAATATTCACATAAAATTTAATTACAATGTTGCCGGTACTTTTGACACAATCGTAGAAAATGTTTATAGAATTTTTTTTCGACACTCTGCGTCTTCAATACTGAAAATTTGTTGGTCTTTCTTATCCTAGCAAACGGTGCTACTTTTTTTTTGGGGTCACCGAGTACAGGGTGTTTTAGTAAAAATCCTGCGTTATCAGGATTCAAATAGATGAAGTTTTAAAATATTGTACAGGGTATTTTGCAGAATATTGCCAATACTTTAGCATTACACAAATAATAAAACTACTATTAAAAAAGGAAACCTCTAATTCTTTACGATTTTAATTATATGGGACTATAAAAAATCAGATACGTTATTTTTCGACACACCTAAATATTTGTAGGTATTTAATTTAATCTGAGAATCTATGAAAACGATTACGCAAATAATGAGGATTTATTTATTATTATTTGACATTTTCAAAGTTATTATTGCTGCATATTGTTATTTGTTGAGTAAAAGGTCACCAATTAAAAAATACCTACTTCGTGTTGTAGGCAAAGTGTGCCATGGATTCACTTCAAAATTAGATATTCAAATTCGTTCAGATTCTTGCCAATATCGTTGAAATATAATGAATTTAAGAAAAGGTTCTAAAAATACAAATTAACATTGAAATGTTTACTGCAACAGAATATACTGGGGGAATCGTTTGGAAAATTGGAGGCTTTTTTCAACTGGAGTTTCGTCTTACCCTGTATTATTTAAAAAGTAAACGTGGAGATTCGAATTGGTGATTTAGAAATTTAAAAGTTTAGGCTTATAGAACATTTCAACAATTGAAAATATTTTTAAAATAAAATAAAACCAAATTTTTAAAATTGCATTTTCTAAAAAATTGATTTTTTTTTCACGAAATTGCCATACTCTGTGTGACAATATTAGTTAAAAAATGCAGTCATATGCCTACAGGATAAAATATATAAAGGGAGTCTAGATATACATGATTTTTAAAGTATATATTAGAAGAATATAAAATTTTAGTGATTGATTATGTCCATCGATGTGCTGTATAAATTAACCTGCAGTTAATAAAAAATTATTTTTTTCGAAATTTTTATCCCATTTCCGAAACCCCTGTATTCTAAATACCATAGATACATTTTCGCTGATTTTTTTCCACATCCGTTCATTATCTAAGAAAGTGTCTCCAAAATTTCAGCCCAAAATTCCCACTATTATGATTTCTACGATTTTTTGACTGAGTACGTGTATTTGCGATTATAATTTTTTTTGGATTTCTAAATTTTCAAAATGGGAACTAGGGTCCCTGTGACAATTTTATAAATGGAAATCCACCAATTCGTTACTGTAGATTTCGAAAACCTCCATAAACATTTTCTAAAAATCTTTAATAATTGTTTTTGGAAATTTTGATTCCCACACTTTTCGATATCCCTGTATACAAAATATCATAGATACGTTTTCGTTAATTTTTTTCCACATCCGTTCATTATCTAAGAATGTGTCTTCCAAATGTCAGCTCAAAATTCCCATTATTATGGTCTCTACGATTTTTTGACTGGGCGAGTGTATTTGCAATTATAATTTTTTTTGGATTTTTAAATTTTCAAAATGGGAACTAACGTCTCTGTGAAAATTTTATATATGGAAATCCACCAATTCGATACTGTAGATTACTAAAACCTCCATAACAAGTATTTAATAATTTTTTTTTAAAATTTTGATTCCCGTTTCCGATACCCCTGTATACAAAATATCATATATACGTTTTCGTCGATTTTTTCCCATATTCGTTCATTATCTAACAATGTGTCTCCCAAATTTCAGCCTAAAATTCCCATTATTATGGAAAAATACCATTTTTTGATTGATCGCTTGTACTTGCAATTATAACTTAATTTCACTTTTTAAATTTTCAAAATCGGAACTAACGTCTCTTTGACATTTTTATTTATGAAAATCCACAAATTCTAGATTCCGAAAATCCCTACAAAAATTTTCTAGTCTCTAATTTTTTTTTTAAATTTTGATTCCCACAATTTCCGATACCCCTGTATACAAAATATCATAGATACGTTTTCGTTGATTTTTTTCCACATCCGTCCATTATCGAATAATGTGTCTCCCAAATTTCATCTCAAAATTCTCATTATTATGGTATCTACGATTTTTTAAGTGAGAGCGCGTAAAAGTTAATTTCACTTTTTGGGAAAAATTTTTTAAAAACTCAGGAAAACCGTTTTTTTTTTCAATTTTTCAGAATGTTACAGATAATCCAAAATATTTAAAAAATTCTTGATAACACCTGTCAATAAATACTTCAAAATGGCAAGAAAATGAATGAAAAAATTCAAAAATTGAAAAAAATCAAAGAAAAACATTTTTTTTCAGAATCAGAATTGAAATACGCTTCGCTACCGATCAATGTTGCATTAACTATTATGTATGCCAAATATAATTTTAATAAACATATAAAATGACAATATATTTTTATTTGAATATATTCTAGACATTTGTATCCCCAAAAATGGATGAATCATTATTTTTGTACCTGTAAAAATTACGGGTTGTTAACCAATAGGCACAATTCTTCCCTCAATTTCAGTGAGTAGCACAGATTCATTTATTTAAACCATCAAGCCCAGCACCCAGAACATGGGATGTATGTAATTAATCACTAAAATTCCATAGCATTCCAATGTATAAACTGACCTCACGAATTCTTTCCTGGTTATTCCTTTAAAGTAGTTTTATAAAATTGAAAATAATTCCAAAGTAAGTATAACGTTACGCCTATAAAACTGTATTTTTCAAAAAATAATCATCCCTTCGATAACTTTGAAACAATATTATAAAGTAAAATTTAAAAAAAAGAGAATATACATTTCAATTTTTCGTTAAGATAATTTTTTTAAATATTATTATATACAATATTAAGCCAATTTAAGCTTACAAAGTACCTTTTTTTTTTAATTTTAATGTACTGCTATCTAAACCAAAAGTAGTTCAAATGAACAAAATTTTTAAATATCATATTTTAAGTACACATTGTAATTTTCAAGTCTTTAAGCGATATGTAGTATCATCAGGTACAAATTTCGAGATTGATACAAGTAGTAATAGTATACAGGGTGAAACAGAACGAACATTGTAACTATATATAATATTAAAAAAAATTATTATTCGCGAATTGATAACTTTTTAATCGAATGTTATGGTTTAAGAGATAACAATACATTACAATTAATAATAAAATACCACATCTGTAGCAATAAACCATTTGTGTAATTACGTAACTTTATCACAGTTTTTTTTTTCGAAACGGATTTAAAAGCATATTGTTTAATGCTTTAACCTTGTCAAAGTACCAAGTGTTCCAAAAAAAAAAAATCAATAAATATATAATATATGTACAAATTAATTTGAAAATGTTTAAGAGCAAAAAGGTGGGTACAGCACTAGACGTCCAAAAAAACAATAAATAGTAAATTAGTAACTTCAATTACCGAGACAGTGGCGTAGATGTTTTTGCTTCTTTTCCCGTTTAATATTAATAAACTATTTGTATTTTAAAATAGACTATTAAAGTTGCTTGGATTTCAGATAATTAATAAATAAATGTTTTTGGAACACCTGGTACGAATGAAATAAACAAATACCGTCAATAAATCACATGAACAAAACTGTAAACGTCATAATACTTTCTTAACATTTTATTCCTCTCTCTGAAATATAAATTACGAAAATCTCAAAATTCCAACGTGTTAGCAAAATAATATTTTTTTTTCCCTCTCGAAACACTCTCTTTGTTTTTATTATTTTCAACACCGAACCAACAATTCATGGTATTACCACCGAACCGTAACAGTACAAAAAAATATACTTAGTAATTGTTTTTAACGAAAATAAAATGTACAGAGACGTATAAAACTTTTGGAAAATTAAAAATACATTCCGCGCGGTTGTTAAGCCACAATGTTTGTCTCGTTTAAGGTTTGAAAAGCGGCTCGTCAAACTGATAGACTGAAAATTCTAATGGAAACTGAACGCCCGATAGATAAGAACAACAAACAAGAAAAGTAGTTCAAATGACCCGTACGTCATTTTACATCGCAAAAAGTGTTAATATAAAAATACGACGTTTCTATCCAAAATATATCGATCCCTGTACATATTTATTTACCTATCAACCATTTTGACAGTCGCTTAGATCATGATTCCGGAACGGCAATTTCCTCTTCGGTTTCCGGTTTGTCGCCGCCGTTGCATACGCGACACTTGCAACACACTATACAAGGAGCTGCTAGAAGAAGAAGCGGTGATGCTACTAAGAGAAGAATGCCAAAACCGGCGAAAATGCCGATTACTTGAGTTCGATGCCATATCACTGACGCTCTCGAATGTCCTAGTTTGTTTTTGCATGGTCCCTTGTCGTAATGTCTGAGTAAAAAATCGTCCTGAAAATATATAACCTTGAAATATTTTCAACCTTTGAATGAAAGTAGATAGCGTTGGATTTACACAAAAAATTAAATTTCTGAAATCTGTCAAGTGTCAAGAGTTTTTGTTCAACTAAAATTTAGAAAAAATTATAATAGAAATATACTTACATCGAGACTAGCGAGGCAATACCAACAAAAAACGTGTTTGCACCTTTTGCACATCATCTGTGCACAGCCTTCGTCTTTTTCAATAGGAACGTTACACATGGGACAGCACTTGATGAGATCCGAATCGAATGGTATACCGGGTTCTTCGCTTTTACCTTCTCTCGACAATTGTTTACCGAAATCTTCACAAGAAACTCCTTCGTGCCATTCTAATTTGCAATTGCTGCAGAATTTCGACGTACAGGTGGGACAGAAAACGCCTTGCGGAGAACATTTCTGTTGGGGACACATATTGCAGACGGTTTCGCAGCCGGCTCGAGGACACCACGTCCGCGTCTTATCTAATTCTACTTCTGCAACAAAAGAAATATCACAATTATTCAACAATACATTTAAAACAACTAGAATTGTTACCTACACATTTTTATTACATACAAATATGTTATTTTTCAACTGTACATTGTGCTTGTGACGCAACATATAAAAGACGCTATGCTGACGTGTCAATGATGGTTTGTTCTTCTTCAGAACCTCAGAACCATACGATAGTTATGAGGCCACAGAACTAAGCGACACTTCTAAAACCATAGAACTAATCGATGGCTTGGAAACCATAGAACTAGACGGTAGTTTTAAAACCATAGAACTAAACGATAGTTTTAAAACCATAGAACTGAGCGATAGTTCTAGAACCATAGAACTAGACAATTGTTCTAAAACCATAGAACTGAGTAATGCCTGTGAACCACTGAACTGAACAATATTTCTGAAACCACAGAACGGTACACCATGTAGTGAGAACCATCGAAATAAATAAATTTATGGAAAATGGACCAGAGGGGTAGTTCTTTCAGCTTGAAAATTATCGTTAATGTCAGTTGGTAAGTGTTGATGGGATGTGTTTACTTCCACATTGAAAATAATAAAAAATGTATTGGTTAATTAATTACTTGTTGATCAGTAGTGTATAATTATGTGCCAGTTGATAAAAAAAAGATAGTGGCTGTGTTATTTTGAAATAATACACCAACTAACAAGAAGTGAAGTCCGACGCAATTTCTTCGATGTTTTGGCAACAAAAATATATGACCTTGAGAGACCGAAGTTGACAGATAGGTTGGTAAATACACTGAGAAAATGATGAGATTTTTAAATATCGGCGATATTATTACTGAAGTCCGCATACAATAAAAAATATAGGCAGCTTCGCTTCTTGTTTGCTGCTGAATTCTTTGTTATTTTGGTAAGGTGCGACTTTAATATGTCTAAATGGATTATCCTTACCTCTATTAAGTCGATATTTTTTATGTTTGTCTAATAAATCACCTCCAACCAGTCTTTTTATCTCTTCTTCATTTAAAACACCCTGAGAAGGACATTGTGCATCTGGACACGAAATGTCATAAGCTCCCTGACCTACCTCGAATTCTACATAAGCCTTCATACACTGAAAAAAAAATTGCAATTAATGTTAGAAAATATGTGGTTATAAAAAACAAGATTCATAGTTTTGTCGAAAAAAAAACAATCAAGACGATTCCAAAAGAACTGGAAAAGAACTCGAAGAGGGTTTCTAGATCTGTCTACTAGTTTTTAATAATTATTGTCGGTAAAATTGTTGATTTAGATACAAAGGTTCCAAAACGCTTTCAAAATTTTGCTGGTTCCGGTGGACAAGTGCCAGACCATATTCCCAAAACTCGACAAAAAATGTGTAGATTAGATCTAACTACAACGCCAACGTAGACCCCCGTCAGGTCTGCCGTGAACCACTTTGGGGATCAATGATTTTTAGAATGTCGTCTTTGTAAAATGTAAATTTAAAAAAATATTGAGTTTATTGATAAGATATCAAAAACATGTTTATTAAAAAATAATAACATTAAACATAAATTGTGTTTGATGGATAAAATTAATAATAACATCAAAACAAATAAGTAAAATTTATAAAAACTTTTGAAAAAAATGTGAAGCATTAGCTAAGGATATTATCATCAAGAATATTATTACTTGAGCTTGCGGTGTAGTTGTGAAACTATATCTTTTACTTGAACTATACAATATTTATTAAAAACACTACTTAATTAAAATAAAAAAAAACAAAACATGTCCTACAAGTTATTTTAAAATATTATAATTTTTATTGCTTCAACAATAGGTGTGTGAAGGTTAATTCCGTCATAATTTATAAAGTTCTTTTGTGAAATTCGTCAATGTTGAATTATGACCGGAAATATCCGTCATAAATAAATAATTTTCGAAATATTCGGCAATAGAATTTCACACAGAAAAGAAATTGACGTGATAATATTTAAATATTTTGATATAATTCCAATAAAATATTATTAAATATCCCCTTCAATTGGGCGACTTAAAAATAAATTAAATATTGTCTAATTTCAGTTGAATTAATTGAGCAAAATAAATACATTTTTAGATCAGACTAGAAGCTGTTAAAAATAATAAAAAGTGAAAAAAATAATAGTAGGATCAAATCCGTTGGAAAAAGAGGAGAATATTATAAAAATGAAAGGAAAAATAATTTTTTGGAGATCTGAGGACGGGAAGGGGTAAGGGGGTGAGATCTCGATTTCCGGCAAAACTACAGGTCCTATGGGAAAAATCAAATGACAAATAAAAAGATCTACAACTTTTGTATCTAAACTTTTTTCACATAACCTCAAAATTTATGAGGAAAATTCAAAAAACCACTTTTTGGTTTTTTATTTTTATCTTTTACAAACAAAATTTTTTTTTCACGAAATTTGGTGAAAACTTACTTTTTTATGTACAACTTTACCAATTGACTTTTTCCATAGGACGTGTAGTTTTGCCGGAAATCGAGATAAACCGTTTTTCACCATTAAAAACTCACCCCCTACCCCTTCCCGACCTCAAGTCGCCCGTAAATTATTTTTCCTTTCATTTTTATAATATTCTCCTCCTTCTCCAACGGGTTTCATCCTACTATTATTTTTTTTTTGTTTCAAAAATTATCGACCCTGGTCTATTTATTTTGAAGTAATAATTAATAAATAAAAAAATTCAAATATATTTTGATCCATAAAACAACCCGGCCCCCCTTTATACGGGGTGTTCGCAGATACCCATTATAAACTGAAGTTACCAGAACGGCAACAAGGAGTTTTAAAAGAAATTCAGCTGCACTCTGGTCATTCAAGGCACCCTAAATACAGAAATATTTTTAACTAGCGACCCACCTCGCCCCCCAGTAACGTCCACTTCACATTTTTTTACTTTCACAACTGCTTAACCAATCAAAGGCAATCACTTATTATATGTTACACTGCAAAAGTGAATTTTTGTTGATTTAATTTGATTATATTTTTTTGGCATTAACTACGAATTATTGTCCCACGTTTTCTATTCGGTTGTAATAAATATTTTGTATTTATTTAAATTATACCTCTCATGGGAGCCAGTTTGATGAGGAGAGAAATGTTTGATCATATTTTTTTTAATTAACTACAATTTATTTTTATTATAATTATTTTTTCTACCAATTTGCCTAATTAGTTAACTATACTGATTTCTATTAAACTTAAAGTGTACTATAATTCTAAAAAAGTTACTACATGATAATTTTGACTACAATACGAAAGATCAATGGTATTATTCGGATTGAAGTAATACTTTGACTTATCTATCTGAATGTTTATTTGTAAAGCAACTAGAATGTTGACTACACCTTATCCCAAGATTTCTGAGTGTTTTACCGACTTAAACTGTATTACAATGAAAGCATTTGATCTTATACACACTTGGTTTTTGTAAAAAACAAAATGACACATTGACAAGTTTGATAGATCCTAACCGAAGACCGATCTTGTCGAAAAAATTTACTGAGTCCGTCGCATCATCAATTTTAATACACCCTGTATTGTATTGATCAAATAAAATATCTTCGTTAATATAAAACTAATATGATTCGAGACTTCTTAACTAGACTTATAAAATTGTTTACTTATAGTTAATGTTGATTTAATGTAAATGTATGTAAATACACTAAGTACAAGTGTTGCTGGAAGGCTTACAAAATAAAAAAAATTTAATTCTAAAGATGTCATCACGTATTATTGTGTAACCAAAAATTACACTAAGAAAACATTTTCAAATGTATTTACCAAAGTACAACAAAAAATTTAATTTCGAGTATTTTACGAAACTAGTTTGAAGTTTAGTTTTGTTGCAATTCATCACGTTTTTGATAGCTTTCATTGTTTAAACAGGATGATCCAAAACTACATTTTCGGCAAACACTAAGTTTGTTAGCATTATGTACGCGAGTTTTTTTGTCACCCTATATACAGAATAGGAGTTATCAAAAACGTGATGAATTGTAACAAAACTAGACTAGGGCGAAACTTAATAACCATCAATTGTTGATTTTAAACAATAAAGAGTGATTAATTCATTAATATTTTCACATAAAGTGGTCAGATATTTAAAAATATTCAGTAGAATTTAGTTAAACTTTGCCGAAATGGGGAAAATAGGCAAATTTTAAATCCAATATAATATATAAGGTGTTACATTAAAAAAAACATAACCTTCACAACTGTTACTGTAATTTAGAAATGTGAAGTTTGACTTTCTCAAGAAACGTTGACAATTCTGGAGTTACTATAGGTTGATATTGATCGCCCTGTATAGAAGTTTCCAAATTGCGTGAGTATAATATACGCTAGGGAGTTTGGCCCCATTTAATTAATGGATCTGAGTACTTGGGTCACTCTGTGTATAAAGACAACTATTCAACCGCTATGGGTAAAACCCATAGATAGTTGGGAAAATCCTTGGGAGAAAATTAATCGCAAAAACAATAGTTACAATTTTTTTCATGTTATAACGAGAAAATTACGTTTATATAACGACTGGAAAATTATTAATACAAAAGCTTATACATATTAGAAAATTACGCAATTGCGTGTGATGTTTTGCAAAGCGTGTATCAGGATCGTCAGGATGAATAATAAATTGACAGTGCGAGAGGGAATATAAATCCTAGATAACCTCAAGTATTATTAAAACAAAGTAAAATTTTTTACATAAACCCAAAACTTGTTTGCTATTTTAATACTGTATCTAACCATTTTCATGAGTGGTCAACTAAAAAGCAAGTTTTTTAATTTGAAGTAAGTTTACTAATAAATACAATGATAGGTTAGGATATGACAACGTCTTAAATTATAATGAATTTTTTCTAAACTGAATTTATACCCTTTAGGATAACAATAAAGGTTACGCCAATGAAACCACAGTATATAATATTGGCTAAAAATAGAAACAATCTGAAGCATCACGTATTTTAAAACAATTTAATCAGAACAAATTATTTATGATTGTGGTTAATTATGAGAAAAATGTTTGGATTTTTTTATTAACCACAATTAAAACATGAAAATAATATTCAAGTACATATTTATAAGCAATAAAAATAACTGGGTACGTCTATTATATAAGGCGAGAGAGAGAGAGAGTAAAATAGGAATTTCAGCTGGAGACAATTTGTTCCGAAAGTACGATTGCAGATTTTATATGAAACAGTAAATTTCTTACCTCTAAGCAAAAGGCACACTCACAATGCCCAATCCGCATCACATTTTGCGAAGGCACCTCCGTCAAGCATAATTTACACAATATTGGCGGTTCACCGGGTGGAACCGGCACAAAGCCGCCGGTTGAAGAATTTAAAGAATATCTCGAGCTCGATGCTAAAGTCAATAGACTGGAACAACGCGAACACATACGCAAATGAGAGTCCTGTGGCGATACTCTTAGTCTATTAACTGGTTGAAGTGGCTCTATACTGCTGGAAGATGATGCATTTCTAGAACAAAGAAAAATCTAAATGAACAAAAAATTGTTATATTTTTGAAGTATATCTTCTGTCAAAATTGGATTTACAAATTTCTTCTTTTTTAATTCTACCCTTGTTTGCTAAAACCACAGAACTCAAAAATAGTTCTATGATTGGAACCATCGAAATATATTTTTTTCTTAATTAGCATTTATAAATTTCTTCTTTTTTAACTCTTTACTTGTTCGCTTTTGTTAGAACCACAGAGCTTAGCAGTAGTTTTGTGACTGGAATTACCGAAATACACAAAAGTTGACCGGAAAGTGAGAAGAACAATTCGATTTGGCATTAAACTGTCATTTTAAATTGGCTAAATTACGAGCAGCCATTTTTAATCCGAAGTTCTAAAGTGTTAGAATAGTATTGCTAGAACTTTACTTTTCCTTTTCATTTTTAAAATGTATTAATTATTTTTTTTACATATATAATTATCTAACAACGTGTCAGTCACCTTCATGTTTTGTTATTAGTTCTAGACACGGTTTGGTGATGCAGGTATCGTTTTGAATACAAGGAAGATACCTACTTGTTTAAATTAGAAACTTTATAAAACCATTTCCTTCCCATCTAATTTCTCCATTGTTGATAAAACAAATTAACAATATTTTTATGAATCTTTTGTAAAGTATTTCGCTTGTATTTCTTAAATTTTTTCAAGAATTCCACGGTAGATACGTGTTCTATTTTTTACAAGAATTGTCCTGTATAAATAACTGAAAACTAAACTGGTTTTTTTTATGCGCTGGGCTAGATACCTAAGACTGGTTATTGAAAAAAAATGATAAGGTGAGTACAAGCAACGTGACTCCAATGTTATTAATACACTGTTTCATAATGTTAATTAATGTAATTATGTGAACAAGAAAAAGTACAGTAACTGTGAGATATTTCCCATACGGTAGTTTCAATTATGTACATTCCGGTCTTAAATATGGCAACGGTTTTCGATAGACCCATATGATTATTGGAAGCAGGTTACAGTAATTTGTTTAAACGTTGTTTTTTTAATAGAAAAAAATAACTGTTGAACGCAAACATTAGCTTGATAAGAGACCCTGTCCTGGGGAAATAAAAATAAACTATTATTGACTAGAAGTAGTTCAAATAGTTTTAAAAAACCCTAAACTGAAATTGTGTGAGATAGAAGCATAGAAACCTCCTTTTGTCCTTATCTCTTCTATCAATTCGTCCCATCCTTTAAAATTTATTCTCCATCCTGATCCAAGTAGACCTGCAGATTTCATACCTTTGTATGTATATTGGGGCAAAATATATTTTGTGACCCTCAGTTTTTGAGACCACTAGTTCATTTTTTAGCCACATTTTCAGGTGGAATTTGATGATATCCTCAAGTTTCAGTCTCTCTTCTATCTGTATTGCTATGAATTCCACAGAATCTACATTTCTTCTTGCTCTACAAGTTTGAGCTTCCTGAACAGGTTCTCACATGTATGTATGTATGTATGTATTTTGGGGTAACATTCACTTAGACCTAAAAGATCTATTGTGCCCCCTTACTTCTACTTAGTTTCTGAGGAGAGTCTCAGATACTAGTAGCTCCTTTAGTCCTATTTCCCGGAGGAATTTTAGGATATCTGCAGGCCTCAACTTAGGTAACTGTCCCTCTTCTATCCAGTAGTCTCCCAGGTACTGTGCCCTAGGATTCTGAAATACTGTGCAGTTCGCAAGTATGTGGATGGAGGTTTCTTCTTCCATTCCACAAAATCTACAATCTTCTTCCTCCACTATTTTGAGCTTTTTAAGGTGTCCATTCAGGCGACAATGTCCCGTTAGGATTCCTGTTAAAACTCTTAGTGCAGTTTTGCTTTGACTTATGCATTCATTTGATCTCAACAGGTTGTAGTCACCCAGAAGAATCTTTGATTGCCTAAGCCCTACTAGATCTTTCCAATTGTCAGATCTTCTCTTTTCTTCGGCTTTACCTATTTCTTCCAATATTACATTGGAGCTGATTCCGCAAAAAGGTTCCGGCCCCCAAAAGGGTATTTCACTCCCCCTCTTTGCTAGTTCATCTGCTATTTCGTTTCCTTCTATTCCAGTGTGTCCTGGAATCCACAGTAAGGTGACTATATTGTTCTCGCCTAGTTCATTAAGTTTGCCTAGGCATTCCCACACCATTTTGGAACTGATTACACAGGAACTCAGCGCTTTAATGGCTGCTTGACTATCAGACATTATGATAATCCTTTGCCTTCTATATCCTTTGTCAATATTGAACTGGGCACACTTTCTTATTGCGTGAATTTCCGCTTGAAAGATACTTGGGGTTTTTCCCAAGCTTTCAGAGTGTTTGGTGCCGGGCCCGTACACTCCTATCCCAGTTCCTTCTATTGCTTTTGAGCCGTCTGTGTACCATTGAATGGCATTCTTTCCAAGTCTGGTAATGGTATTTGGATCCCATTCCTTCTTGTTGCTTAATTCCGTAACGAATTTCTTTGAAAAGTTATACTTTTTCATCATACCATCTTGTGGCATGTCCCAGGTTGTCTGATTTCTAAGAAGTGAAGAGGTGGTTTTCTTTTTAATGATTCCCTCTCTACTTAGTCTGTATCTTGTTCTTTCTGCAACACTCTCCACCACCATATGTAATGGTGTGAGGTTGAGAATCACTTCCATTGCTGCCGTTGGGCATGTACTCATTCCTCCTGTTATGCATATACAGGCTAGTCTTTGAATTTTAGAGAGGTTTTCTCTCGTCGTCAAGAGGCTAGTTCTACTACTCCACGCAATGGCTCCATAAGTGATAATTGGTCTCACTATGGCAGTGTACATCCAGCTCAGGATTTTTGGGTTACAACCCCAGTTTCTCCCTGCCAGATTCCTGCACACCATTAGAGCCATTTTTGCTTTGTATGTAATCTCCTTCTCGTGTTTGTTCCACAGGAGTTTGCTGTCTAGAGTCAAACCTAGATACTTGACTTCTTGTCTCCATTCAACGTCGTTCCCATCAAGTTTAATGGTTTTGAGGTTGAGTTTTCTTTTCTTAGTGAAGGCTATCAAGATGGTTTTGGTGGGGTTGATGCTGAGTCCCACTTGCCTACACCAGCTATTTGTATAGTTCAGACCCTTTTGTACGATGTCACAAAGGGTGTTTTCAAATTTTCCCCTGGCTGTTATGACAATATCATCGGCATATCCTTGGCAGGATATTCCGAGGTCCGTCAAGCCACACAGGAGTTCGTCAACCGTCAGACTCCACATTAATGGGGATGCTACTCCTCCCTGTGGGCATCCTCTGGTTGTGCAGATGGAGACAATGTCTTTGCTCGTTCTCGTCTCTGCTACTCTGGTGGTGAGCAGTTCCGACATCCATTTGGATGTTGTGCTGTCTACACCTCTTCTATTTAATGCTCTCTTGACAGCCTCATGTGGAGTGTTGTCAAAAGCTCCTTCTATGTCCAAAAATGCACATACTACAGTTTCTTGGTTGTCTAAGGCACCTCGGATATCCTCCGTCAGTTGTACCAGTGCAGTCTCCGTAGATCTGCCTGCCCGGTAGGCGTGCTGATACGGGTGGAGAGGTAGTCTCTCTAGGATTTCCGTTCTAATATAGTTGTCAATAGCTTTTTCCATCGTTTTAAGCACAAACGATGTTAGGCTAATTGGTCTGAAGGATTTGGGGTTTGTTGTGTCCCTTTTTCCAGCTTTTGGGATGAAGGTTACTATTGCCCTTCTCCATGCTTCTGGTATATAACCCAGTTCCAAACTACTTCGACTAATTCTAACCAAATGTGGAAGAATTTCGTCTTGTCCTTGCTGGAGCAATGCTGGGAAAATCCCATCTGCTCCAGGTGCTTTGAAAGGTGAAAAGGTGTTCATAGCCCATTTCAACCTATCGTTACTACAAATGTGCTTGGCCATTGTAGTACTTTCTCTCGAAGGCCTGTTATGACCTTCGAGAGGATTAACTCCTCTGTTTGGGGTGCTTCCAGGAAAATGAGTTTCTAGTAAGAGTCGCACTCTTTCCTCCTCATTTTCGGTATATTTGCCGTCTGGCTTCCTCAAAGCCATATCTGTGTTGACCCTACTTTTCGCCATGACTTTGTAAAGTCTTGCCGCAGCAGGTGTTGTGTTTATATCTTCACAGAATTTCCTGAAGCTATTTCTTTTAGCTTTTCTAATTTCCTTGTAGTAGGTGTTTCTCACCTCGGTGTATCTCTGCCAGTCCCCGGTGAATTTTGCTCTATTAAAGAGGTCCCGGGTTTGAGATCTTAATTCTGACAGATGTTTGTTCCACCAGGGTGCATCTTTGCTGCTTCGTTGTTCTTGAAGAGGGCAGCTCGATTCAAATGCATCGATTATTGCCCTGTTCAGATCCTCAAGCTCATTTTCCAGGTCGAGATGGTGCTTAGCCCTTCCTTTCCTCTGGATATGTGCTAGAGTTCCTTTCAGACAGGTGTTATAGTTGTCCCAGTCTGTTTTCCTTGGTGTTCTACGGAGGCTTACCTCAGGTATACCTAGCTCTAACTTAAATGTTATGATACTATGATCGGAGAGAGATGGTTCACCCGATACTCTCCAATCTTTTACTATATGTTTTAGATCACGAGTTGCCAGTGTGACATCTAAAACTTCTTGCCTTACCCTTGTTACAAATGTGGGGGTATTCCCTATATTGTGAATATCAAGGTTTTTATTAAGGATATATTCTAAAAGTTGCTCACCTCTTTGGTTGGTGTTGCTGCTGCCCCAAACGGTATTGTGTGCATTAGCATCACATGCTAGAAGTAGAGGTAGTCTCTTCTGTTCACAGTACTCCACCAGCCTTTGTACCTCTGGGGGTGGTGCTAGCCCATCTCCATCGAAGTAGCATGATGCTATTACTATCTCCTTGCCCTCCTTCTTATGTTCGAGGTGTGCTCGAACTGGAACGAGGTCCCGAGTCATGTATTCTGAAAGACAAAAATAGTTAATATTCTTCCTTATCATAATACATGTTCTTGGTATATCACTACCAGTGTGATATACTATTTTAGCATCTTTACATGCTAATCCTCTTACCTGGTTATTATTGACCCAAGGTTCTTGGATCAAACACATCCCCCATTGGTCCTTGGTGAACAACCTTGTGATCACCGCCGAAGCTCCTTTGGCATGGTGAGCATTAACTTGAGCTAAGTTAATTCCCGCCATCCTGTTGGTTTCCTTCTGGGGTATTTCCCTCCTTCGTCAGGGTGATGTCCCCTTCAGTAGGAGTACTGTCCCCTTCCTCCGACACACTCTCCATTCCCTCCTCGGACAGCGGCGACTCCTCCCCAAGGAGTTTGGTAATGTGTAGACTTTCTACACTACCCGAGTCGCAACTGGCCTTGGAGGAAATGGAAGCCTTCTCCAGGTCTCCTTCTTCTTCCTTTCTGAGGCCATGTACGGGGATTTTCCCAAACCGGTAATGGATGGTGAACCCGTTGTTCTTGATTTTTTGGCAGGATAGATTGTCTATTCCTGCCCTCAAGACTAGGCCTTTGCCCTCTTCTTTGAGATTGAGGACCTTCCACTGGTCTGTTTCCAAACCATCGTTCTGCGCTTTGATCAAGCGAAGCAGCTTACCTTCCTCTACGCCTTTGCTTCTTGGGAGGAAGATCGTGGCGGTATGCATTTTTGGGATGTCGTCTCCCTGGCACACCGTCAGTTCTACTCCCTTCCAGCTTTCCAGCTGTGGTACTATCAGCCGGAGCCATTCTGCAGTCTGTGGTGTTTCACAGTCGATTAGAACGACTCCTGGTCTGAAATGTATGCCACTAAACTGGAGCTTATGCTCCCATCCAGCATACATTTCTTCTATTATTGCGTTCTCCAGCAAGGTTTGGTCGTCCGCACTGAGGGAAGTCTCAGGGTACGCCCTAGGGAGAACTGCCATTCTTATCAGCTTTGCTGCAGCTGCATAGCTGCCAGCTGAAGAAGGGATGGATATTCTGTCCTCCTTTTTCTTCTTCACCTGTACTTGCGGTGACTGGGCCGTCGCCACTTCCCGCTTACGTTTTCCTCCTTTAGGAGGGATGTTTTTCTCCTCTCCTTGTTTTTTCCGCTCTGTGGCCTTCTTTCTTGCTTCCTCCGGTGCAAGTCCCTGTTCAAGGAAGCGAAGATACCATCTTACCCCCGCCCCACTAAGTCCACGCCTTAGTGGATCGTCCCTTCCTCCGGGCTTGCCCAGTTCTGGAAGGAGGGGGGTCTTCTTATTCTTTATCCAGGGTTTTTCCCGGAGACTTTCGCCAGTTGAGGAGGTTGAGGGTATAGGTGCCCCTGCCTTTCTCCTCTCCTGCTTTTTTCTAGCTTCCTCAACACGAGGTTTGCTCGCATGTGAGGAAGATGCTGTATTTTTGGGCACTGTGGATACATTGCTCCGACTTGTGCCCGAATGCGGTGCTTGCCCGCTTGACTTCTTTTTTTTTTCTTTATCCATGGTTGATCCCACGAGTAGCTAGGGAAATATAAGGTCCACTCCTGCAGAGCCCCGCATGCAGGAGTAAGGGTATTTAAACTGGATGTCCCCAGGTATCCAGAGTCCGCATATTAGCGATCAAGCTTCCCCTTGACCACGCAGTCCTTGGCATATGCTGTTCCACCTTGACTTGGGGGGTTTTTATTGTGGTCTCCTTCCACTTGGCCAGCTGTTTAAGGCAAGCCCCCACATCTAGTGAATATACCTCATCAACCACCTTCCACTAGACACGGTTTATATCAGGCAGGTTTCCACAAGCAGTCTGCTGCTCCGATGACCCCGCTGACTCCGGCAACTGACCGGTTATCAACAAACTCATCAGGACAACAGTCCACTCTCCACGCTGAAGATCCTGATATCGGATTTCTGCATTCCACAGAGATCCGTTGAGCTGTCCTTGGTTTCACGTATTCCTCTTGAAGAGGAACAGCTACTCGGCTCCCCCACCAACGACCAGGTCTCACAGCTCCTTGGGGGAGCAGGTTCTCACATACTATTAGAGCCATTTTGTGTTATCTTATTAAATCCTCTAACTTTAGAGGTTTATAACTGGAAAACTTTATATGAAAGCATAAAATATAACGTCGAATTTAATGGGTATTTCACTCCTATTTTATTTTATTTCAGACATTTAAAAATTATTCATATAATTTATTTATCCAATCGTTGTCGGCAAGTTTAAGGTCAGTGTTCAATGTCTTGTCGTTATCGAGATATTTTTACTATTTTAATTATCTAATTAGCTTCCTTAAACTAGTAATTAAAAATACCATGAGTCATAGTCTCAACAAAAAAAAATGTCAAGTTTATAAAATAATAACGTGTCAATCTTGTTTCGTTGAAATTTGTTTTCGAAGATTTTTCAGCCGTTATACTATATACAGGGTGAATAAATAGAAAAAAGGAAATTTAAATGAGATTTTTCGCTGTTACTTGAAATTTGAAACGTGTCGTATCACCCAATGTTTTATGAACATATCGGCCAGAGTGTTATTGTAATTTTCGTAGGGACATCTATTTTTTTTTAAATAAATTATATAACAAAACCTTCCTTAGAACTAGTACGTCCTATGGTGAAAACCATTCGATATCAGTTTAGTAGATTTTAAGTTTTTAACTTTCTTACTAAAAACTTGGGAGACGTTGATAAGAAACTTGAAAAACTAAAACTTATGGAAATTTATGAAAATTTAATGAAATTTACTGGGAATTCAAAGAGGTTTTTATAAATTTCCAGTAAAAGCTGTGAATTTCAGAAAATTATTAATTTAATTGTGAATTCAAATGAATTTATTGCTTAAATTGGAGAGTCAAGAAATTTTAATAAATATTGTAGCTTAAATTGTGAATTTAAAAAATTTAGTTTCAACTATGAACTTAAATTAAATTTATGTAAATTTAAGGTTTACACTGGGGATTTTTGGAAATGTAATGGCATTTATGGAAATTTAAAGTTTAAAGAAATTTATAAAAATTTCAGTTTACCCTTGAAGTTTTAGGAAATTTACTGATTAAATTGGAAATTTATGAAAATTTAATGGAATTCAAGGAAATTCACAGAAATTTGCAGTTTAACCTAGGAATTTCAGGAAATTTACTGATTAAACTGAATATTTATTGAAATTTATGAAAGTTTAACAGAATTCATGGAAACTAGCAGTTTAAAGAAATTTAGAGAAATTTGCAGCTTAACCTAGGAATTTCAGGAAATTTACTGATTAAACTGAAGATTTATTGAAATTTATGAAAATTTAAAATGGAATTCATGGAAACTCGCAGTTTAAAGAAATTTACAGAAATTTGCAGCTTAACCTAGGAATTTCAGGAAATTTACTGATTAAACTGAAAATTTATGAAAATTTAATGGAATTCAAGGAAATTCACAGAAATTTGCAGCTTAACCTAGGAATTTCAGGAAATTTACTGATTAAACTGAATATTTATTGAAATTTATGAAAGTTTAACAGAATTCATGGAAACTAGCAGTTTAAAGAAATTTAGAGAAATTTGCAGCTTAACCTAGGAATTTCAGGAAATTTACTGATTAAACTGAAGATTTATTGAAATTTATGAAAATTTACTGGAATTCATGGAAACTCGCAGTTTGAAGAAATTTACAGAAATTTGCAGCTTAACCTAGGAATTTCAGGAAATTTACTGATTAAACTGAAAATTTATGAAAATTTAATGGAATTCAAGGAAATTCACAGAAATTTGCAGCTCAACCTAGGAATTTCAGGAAACTTACTGATTATCTGGCTATTTATTGAAATTTATGAAAATTTAATAGAATTCATGGAAACTAACAGTTTAAAGAAATTTAGAGAAATTTGCAGCTTAACCTAGGAATTTCAGGAAATTTACTGATTAAACTGAAGATTTATTGAAATTTATGAAAATTTAATAGAATTCATGGAAGCTAGCAGTTTAAAGAAATTTAGAGAAATTTGCAGCTTAACCTAGGAATTTCAGGAAATTTACTGATTAAACTGAAGATTTATTGAAATTTATGAAAATTTAAAATGGAATTCATGGAAACTCGCAGTTTAAAGAAATTTACAGAAATTTGCAGCTTAACCTGGGAATTTCAGGAAATTTACTGATTAAACTGAAAATTTATGAAAATTTAATGGAATTCAAGGAAATTCACAGAAATTTGCAGCTTAACCTAGGAATTTCAGGAAACTTACTGATTATCTGGCTATTTATTGAAATTTATGAAAATTTAATAGAATTCATGGAAACTAACAGTTTAAAGAAATTTAGAGAAATTTGCAGCTTAACCTAGGAATTTCAGGAAATTTACTGATTAAACTGAAGATTTATTGAAATTTATGAAAATTTAATAGAATTCATGGAAGCTAGCAGTTTAAAGAAATTTAGAGAAATTTGCAGCTTAACCTAGGAATTTCAGGAAATTTACTGATTAAACTGAAGATTTATTGAAATTTATGAAAATTTAAAATGGAATTCATGGAAACTCGCAGTTTAAAGAAATTTACAGAAATTTGCAGCTTAACCTGGGAATTTCAGGAAATTTACTGATTAAACTGAAAATTTATGAAAATTTAATGGAATTCAAGGAAATTCACAGAAATTTGCAGCTTAACCTAGGAATTTCAGGAAACTTACTGATTATCTGGCTATTTATTGAAATTTATGAAAATTTAATAGAATTCATGGAAACTAACAGTTTAAAGAAATTTAGAGAAATTTGCAGCTTAACCTAGGAATTTCAGGAAATTTACTGATTAAACTGAAGATTTATTGAAATTTATGAAAATTTAATAGAATTCATGGAAGCTAGCAGTTTAAAGAAATTTAGAGAAATTTGCAGCTTAACCTAGGAATTTCAGGAAATTTACTGATTAAACTGAAGATTTATTGAAATTTATGAAAATTTAAAATGGAATTCATGGAAACTCGCAGTTTAAAGAAATTTACAGAAATTTGCAGCTTAACCTGGGAATTTCAGGAAATTTACTGATTAAACTGAAAATTTATGAAAATTTAATGGAATTCAAGGAAATTCACAGAAATTTGCAGCTTAACCTAGGAATTTCAGGAAACTTACTGATTATCTGGCTATTTATTGAAATTTATGAAAATTTAATAGAATTCATGGAAACTAACAGTTTAAAGAAATTTAGAGAAATTTGCAGCTTAACCTAGGAATTTCAGGAAATTTACTGATTAAACTGAAGATTTATTGAAATTTATGAAAATTTAATAGAATTCATGGAAGCTAGCAGTTTAAAGAAATTTAGAGAAATTTGCAGCTTAACCTAGGAATTTCAGGAAATTTACTGATTAAACTGAAGTTTTATGGAAATTTATGTAAATTTAATGGAATTCATGGAAACTCGCAGTTTAAAGAAATTTGCAGCTTAACCTAGGAATTTCAGGAAATTTACTGATTAAACTGAAAATTTAATGAAATTTATGTAAATGTAATGGAATTCATGTTCACTCACAGTTAAAAAAATTTGCAATTCAACCTGGGAGTTTCAGGAAAATTACTTATTAAACTGGAAATTTATGAATGTTCAATGGAAATTTACAGTTGAAGGAAATTAGTACAATCTGGGAATTTCAGGAAATTTACTGATTAAACTGAAAATTTAATGAAATTTATGAAAATTTAACGGAATTCATAGAAACTAGCAGTTTAAAGATATTTGAAGCTGAAAATTTAATGGAATTCATGGACACTCACAGTTTAAATAAATTTGCAATTCAACCTGGGAATTTCAGGAAAATTACTCATTAAATTGGAAATTTATGAATGTTTAATGGAATTAATGGAAATTTACAGTTGAAGGAAATTTATACAAATTTCAGTTTAATCTGGGAATTTCAGGAAATTTACTGATTAAATTGGAAATGTAATGAAATTCATAAGAATTTAAATGGAATTCATGGAAATTTGCAGTTTAACCTGTAAATTTTACAAAATTTCCTAATTAAACTGTAAATTTTGACGAAATTTATAGTTTGAATTGCGATTTTAAGCAAATTTACATTTTAAATTGAGAAGGAATATAATAAAATTTTCTTTCGTACAAAATAAACTACCATTAACCATATTTATATGAAAACTAAACTAATCCCAATTAATTTCCTCTATACCATACATTTTTGATTCGTACTAATTTTATTGAATGTCTATAAATAGAACAGGGTATTATCTGCTTACATAATCTCATCGGGATTCTCAGTAAACCTATTATGATTATGTCGTAGTGTAATAATATAATCAGTATTAATTTCTATTAATAGACTACATCTCTCTTGAAGTCGGGAATTATTGTCTATCAAATGGAAGTTGAAGCACATGATTAAAATTCAATATTTATAGAATCTAGCAAATGTTTTAAAATGTTGCTATTTTTGGTGTTTTTTTCAAAAATCTTTCCTTTGCAAAAAAATATTGTTTTTAATTATATATGTATGCACACACACAAATATCAGTTGAAAAGAGCTTCAATAAACTAGGAACGTTGAAACTTCGTAGTAAAATCTGGTAAAATTGATAGTAAAATGGTTTCCGCCTTAAAACATATTTTTACTACATATACTACTCAGGATATTTTGTACGTTTAAATCGTGTCCTATAATTCAGTTGTCGCAATTCAAAGGAAAAGTAAGACATCCGGCAAAGGGTCGGCAAGTTACCTTAGAATGTGATGTAATGTTGGATTCACTTTTAAATGTAAACAAATGTTTTTAATGTATTAATCTGATGACCACACCCTATACAAAAATATGTTAGACATACTATAAATCTCATTACAAATCACACACCTCCCGAGACAAATTGCAATTTCAATGGAAAAAATTCGTTTCAAACTTCCATTTTACATAATTGAAATTAGACCAAGTTTCTCTATATATAGTAATGGATTTATTTTGACACATGAAAGTAGGTTACACCTTGAATAACTGTACTGGTTCTTATAAAATACAATTGCAGTTTGAAGCCTATTTTTACTGGAACTAAAGATCAGGAAGACTATATTTTATCTATCTATATATCTCAGTAATTCGTTTCAAAAACTTGGGGAGGATATCGAGACTAAAAATAATTATTTATAATACTTCATAAAAAAATTTCCTTCGCCCTTCGTTAACGAGTTCTAAAGTCGGGAATTGGATCATTAAATTTACCTACATTTTTTTAAATTTACCTAATTTTCTTTAAATTTACCTAAATTTACATAAATTTCATTAAATTTACCTAAATTACATTAAATTTACATAAATTTCGTTATATTCACGGAAGTTTCATTAAATTTACCTAAATTTCATTGAATTTTTTTTAAATTTTATTAAATTCTTTGAAAAATTCAGTTCAAGTCTTGTTATATGATATTTGATAAGTAGGCCTATTAGGCCCAGTGTTGACATAAAAATTTGCTTGTCAACATTCGATCTATAAAAGTCTTGAACCGATCTAATGATTTCACCATTTACGTGGTAGGTTGTGGACCCCCCCTGTGGGAAAGCTTTCAGTTTTGTTACCAAAGCCAAGAATCCAGAACAGAGAAAATATACTGGGTTTTCTTTGATGAATTATTAGAAATTAATACATCGTAACCAATAATAAACTTATGTAAGTAAATTACGTAGACCTCCCGATGTTCTTCAGACTTACCCGATTGAAGATTTTTTAATAATAATGTTATCCAGTTTGAACTCACCTCAGATATCCGGTAAGAGCCAAGACAGTCTCACATTTTCTAAGACTGGCTAAACTTGCAGCCGGTCTAACAGTAGGCATGGTAGAAGATCCGTTTTCCTTTCTAGCCACCAAGGGCGAATGCGGTCCGTCTAGACCGTTATTTCGTCTTCTGGTGCCAAAAATTGACTTGATTCCAGGCATGCCGAATAAATGTTCGGGTCTCGTTCGTGATGGACGATGACTATTAACGCTGGGGGTACTCGGTGACGCGCTAATTGGTTGAGACGCATGGGGTACTGCGATCGACGTGGTCACTAAACGACGACCCCGCGGTTCTAGTAAGGAGGCGTGTTCAGCCACTTTTCCTGAAAAAAAAACAACAACTATGGAATAGGTTCTAACAAAAAAATTAAATACAAGCAAGAGTGTCCTAAGGAGATCATCTTAGGATATACAAATTAGGCAGCAAAATTCTGTTCAAGTAACAAATTAGAAGTTTGATAGCAGCAGTAGAGAGGTGCGTTTTAGATGTACACGGTACTACTTCTTGACACAGGTGCTCACTGAGCATGGGTCGAGAGTAGGGTACCTCCACAATATTGGGAAAAGAGAGACTGGAGTGTGCGAGAGGTGTGAAGTGGTGGATGATGTGGGGCGTGTGTTTAATACTGGAAGAACGAGGAGGTGCTGAAGAAATTGGAGAAGAAACTAGGGGAGAACATGGTGGAGATAATGTTGAGGGGAGAGGAGGAATGGATGAAGAAGTTTTATTTTTTCAGTTATCATAAAAATATCAAAATTGTTAAATTCAGTGAATACAGTATTAAATCCTTATGATCGAGTTTCTTCGAGGCCGATCTTCTAGCTTAACCTATTCCCGTTGGTCGACATTCTTTCAATTTTCGACGAATCCCAGCTTCATAAATGTTTTAGACTGTGAATAAAAACTAATATCAACCTTGAATGAAAACTAGCTACTCAAAAATTCAAAGGTTGTAAATAACATAATTATTATGGTTTATGTTTAACAATTGTTACTTTACAAGTTTCAAACGTTGTTTTACATATTTTTCTAATTTATTTTTATGTCCTTTTTTTATTATTATAAATGATGTTTTAATTTTGAAGTTGAACAGTGTCTATTGAAAAATAAATTCATTCAAAATTATAATACATTTTTTCCAAGCGCTAATTAAATTTAAACGAAAAAGTGTGGCTTCTTGCTTGTCTATGTTTTTATTAAGATAGGTATAGTTGACGTAAAAGATATAGTGCCAGCTATCTAGTCGTATATGCCCTTTAAGTTATATTGCAGAGCTAAACTCTGAAAGGTATTTATATTATTTTCGTCTATTTACCAAACATGATTCTATATTGTATTTTGACCCATCAGTCGATCCTTTCTTGACCGTATTGTGTGTATCATACCGAGTTTCGTCCAAATAGTTAGTTGCTAATAAATATATGTACTTACATACAATTTCCACACACACTTTCTTGATGTCAGAATACCGACTAAAGAGAACACCTGCAACCATCCCTCAAAAATAGTTATAGTTCAGTCAAACTATTAAAGGCACTCACTCGCTTTCGCTCGTTCGTGCTTTAAACAGTTTCGTTTATTAATCGCCTTCATTAACAAACTAGTTTATTAATTAGTTGAAATTATAACATTAAATGACAACTAAGTAAGCATTTTAAATAATTATAATATTGACTGGACAATACCTAATGAAATATTATATCATTGAATTCAAATGATACTAAGTTTGTCAAAATCCATAAAGTTATAACAGTTTTATTGAGTCAGCTTTCCCGCTCACCCCTACCAATTATTTTACAAGATAGAGGAAAAAGTACTGAAGCAAACTTACGTAAAATGATCTAGTGATTACGGATATTTTATATTTTTCTCTAAGCTGTACTATAGTTTCCGAGATACAGCGGGTAATGAGGAAAGGGATCATTTTCAATTCTCACATTGTAGTAAACTGATTTTGTCTGTATATAGGGTCAATTCTATAAGAAGTAGTTGAAAATTAACGGCATACAGAATAGTAAAATGGATTTAGCAGATGGTCGAATTTTTAATCATGTGTTATAGTTTATTTTAGAAAGGTATAGGGTAATAAAACCTCATTAGGTCACAGAGTGGCTCAACGAATATTTAAGCCACTTTCATAGTTTGGCATTGATTTCATTGTAAAATTCTTTCTTTTTATCAAGTACAGGTAGTACCACCCGGGTTGGGGTCAATATATGGGTTTAGCCTATTGTTATCTATTCACAAACACTGAAAATAGTGTGCCAAAGGCGTGCCGGTAGGATACTCGTAAAAAGGAAAGAATTTTATTTTAACAGAATAAAAATTAGGCATTATGTACATAGTATTAGGTACACTTATTTTTTATTGAACATTATACAAAAAATACATTATACAGAAATTAAATTATAAAAAATCATAATATTCTTCGTCATCTGAGGAACTGTCATCTCCTCTTGACGTTATAATTAACGGGACGACGGTCCGATCGATCAAGTAGTCAAGATCCCACATTTTCTCCTCCTCTTTAATGACATGCTGGACTGCTTTCCGCCAGTTCTCTGGTGTCACCTCCTTAATGGCTTCATGAAACAGTAGCTTAACGTTTTTCATTTTGAATGTCGTGTTGTGTTGCGTTTCGGGTAATCGTATTTTATGCAATCGTGTACATTTAAAATGATAAGTTTTTCATTCACTGATAGTGGAAAATTATTGGAACATCTTTTCGTTGGTCAGCCCTTCAGAAAACATACTTTTCCTAATTCCCTTACGCAATTACTTGAAAGTTTAATATTACAAACAATACTATTTCAAGACCTACGCCTATGGCCGACACCGAAATTGAGCCGCACTGGACGGAATTCCCCATTTTATTACCCTAAACCTTTCCGAAATAGACTATAAAATTTAACATTTGCTTACAGAATTGTCTATTGGTTAACAATATCTGACAAAGTTGTTAGAAGATGGTCCCATAGATAAGCACTTAATAAATTAACCACTTTTAACATGTGTTTTTGATGGGCTTTCTATTTCTGGAGGTGTTTGAAGTATGAAAAAAATTTCTGTGTCAATAATTTTTATTGTATGCCATTCAAACAGTACAAATGATTAACAGCTTTTGTGTGCAGTGTATAGAATGATGAGAAGAGTTCTTGAGTGGTATAGAAATTAATTGCTCAATAGCCTAAAAAAGTAAAAAGCGCACTTTTACCATTAAGCGTGTAAGGTCGAAGATTTCAGTCCCCAACGCCTTCAAAAACTCTATTTTGAATGTACCAGCAATCGAGTAGAACAACTGCTTCCAGAATTGGTTCCAAAAGATACAAAAATGTATTTTTTTTCGTAGCGAAGCTCTACATTCGCTTCGGTTTAATTTTTGAACGACATCACCGACTAAATCCGTCAATTTTTCATCTTCGTCGTCAGCTCAATACTTTGTTTATCTTAATTTGTATCGTTACTTTTTTTTGAAGATTCCAGCAAATTTCGATACTTCCCGAAATCATTTTCTTTATTCTCCACTAGATCTTGATTATATCCAAAGGAACACGTCGGTGTAGGGTCAAATAAAACTGTTTCTTCAGTACTGGACCCCTGATCCTGTTTCTTCAAAAGTAATTTGTTCTTTGGTTCTTCCATTACTACTTCTTCATTCTATTGTTTCTGACTTGAAAAATTATTCAGCTTCAATACATGGCTAAGGATGTGGAGTTTACTCCAGAGCACTAAACTTAAGGATTAAGAGGGGAATGGGAAACTATACCAGCGTGGTTCAAATAGAACAATTGTCACAAAAGAACTAACCAGAAAATGAATTTCTGGCAAAAAAATAACAATCTGCACTGATAGCAGACAAGTCCTATTAGCCTTGAACAGACAACGTGTTATATCGGGGCATCGCATTGCCGATTCTTTAGCCAAGGAAGCGGCTGGACTAAAAATTTTAGGACCCAGTGACACCTACGGCCTAACGACTTCGACAATTGCTCAATCTCCAAAGAGATGCAGACTGGCCAGGATCACCCTGGGCGACTCTGGGAAGCTGGCGCCGAAGAAATATTTAGCGATGACCAAGAGAAGCCTACGCTTAACAGTGGGATTCTTGGCTGGCCACTGTCAACTAAGGAAATACCTCCATACAGGCATGTCCTATCATCAATAAGAGAGTGTGTGTTCGGTGAGTCTTGGCCTACACGTGCCGATATAAAGGAGATGTCTCCTAGTGACCTGTTCACTTTCCTGGATAGGAAGAGAACTCGTCGGGAGGATGTACAATGGGTCACATGTGGCCTAAGTGCTGTGAGCCCACACTCACCCTCCCCACTCTACAGATACATGTTTCAATAGTTTCATCAGCTTCTATATTATTTTCATTTTTTGCTTTTTTAATCCCTAATAACTTCATCCAACTTTTCCTCAACATGAACAGAATCTTCTTCGATTGTAATCTCAAATAATATTGTCGTCCATGTTGAAAACGAAACGTATTTTCTGGGATTTGGACACGTTTAGGTACTCACTTAAAACCGTCTAAATTTTTTCCGTCAATATTATTAAAAGAAAAATGCTTATACACCAATATTTACGTAAGCTTGGGAGAGATGGGGGTAAGAGCTTTGATTACTTTTGCTGACAAAGGGGAAGGGGGGCTAAATGTAGTGAATCTGCTTACGTAATACTTGAACGGTCAGTGTCGTATCATTCAATATAAAAATATAATTTACCTTTTTTAATAAGGAGCATAAAATCAACTCACCTTCGTTATAGTTGGATGTATCTTGATTGTCCGAAAACGTTTCGTCGGCTTCGGTGAGCGTACCGTATCCCACCGACCACGAGCAAATTGCTCTGCGCTTCTCCCTCCTGATAATAGGCGGATCAGCCCAGGCTGCGCTTAAACAAGCCTGTCTTCGTTTAGCAACGCCACCTGCTGTACGTAGTGGCAACGAAGGTTTATCGCTGCATAACGGTTTGGTAGGGAGAGTCATTGCGTATATTATTATTACTCAAACTTGACGAACGGATAGGTGGAGTTTCGTACGAATCCTGAAAGAAATAAAAAATATCATAGAAATATAAATATTTATAGAAAATTGAAATACCCAGTAGAAGTTGTAGGAAAAAACGTCATTTAACGTAGGAATATCCACAAACAATTTGGTATCAAGTTAGCGAAAATCCGGTTTTTTTATTATGGATATTAAGATACTAGTAAATTTTGAAATTTAATGCAAATTTAACAATTATTACCAACAATAAATTTAATGCAACAAATAAGAATCCATTTCGTAGTTTGTATATTAATTGAAAAAAAAAATTAAGAAGTTTAGATTTTTATATAAAAATACAATAAAAAAGTTAAGAAACACACCGGTATATACTTTATTCCTTTTCGGGAGCTAGTTTATTCAAACAACTACATCAAACGAAAGGCGGCATTAGAAACTTATTATGCCGGCCTTTAAAAAAAGTTATTATTATGCCGCGTTACAAATAAAAGAACTGTTTGCGATTTTGCAATCGAAAATTAGGAGCGACAAAGAAAACAAACACAGACAAACTATCGGGAGTCGGGACGTATGCAAAATTTAAGAGAGATAGAATAAAGGGTATTAGAGATATTATGTTGGTCGACAAGGTCGTAGAAAAGGGACTTGAAAGAAATTATTTGAAATTTCTTAATAAACCATAATGTTAAACATAACGATAGATATTCTATAGTTACAGTATTCCAACAAGCTAATATTGAGATATTAAATAGTTATTATCGAGGATGTATTGATACCTAGTTAGCCTAGACCTGTTCTATGCATAAACAAAATATTGCGTTACCGCAACGAACAATAACTTATTAGAAGTGTCAGTGTGAAGTTTGACGTCAAAAAAGTAAACTAGAGTTACGCAATAAATTAAAAGAAAAAAGATGTCCACCGAAATTGTGAATATGGAAAAATTTGAGTATCGAGTCATCATCAAGTACCTGTATTTAAAAGGGTTAAGAGGTAAGCAGATTTACGAAGATATGCTTAATACCCTTGGTGATCAATGTTCTTCGTATGCGACCGTGAAACATTGGACTGCAAGCTTCAAAAGAGGTAAATTTTCCATTGAAGATGACGACCGATCGGGAAGGCCAGTTTTTGTGTCAGTCCCCGAAAATATCGATGCAGTTCATGACATGATTTTATCAGATCGTCGAATTGAGCTAAAACGGATATCTGAAGTACTGAATATTTCATACGAACGCGTTCATCATATAGTTCACATCAATTTGGATATGAGAAAAATTGCTGCAAAATGGATCCCACAATGTTTGAATGTTGACCAAAAGCGTGCAAAGGTAGAAGCATCGCGTTCAATCTGTGCTCGATTTGAAAACGATGTAGAATTCTTAAACCGAATTGTTACTATGGATGAGACTTGGGTACATTTCTACGATCCAGAATCAAAGCAACAATCGATGGAATGGCGACACTCTGGTTCCCCAAGACATAAGAAGTTTCGTGTCCAAAAATCTGCTGGAAAAGTTCTTGCTTCAGTTTTTTGGGATTGCCATGGAGTAATCTTGATTGATTTTTTGGATAAGGGTAGAACAATAACTGGAGATTACTATTCGACATTACTGACCACTCTACGGGAAAAAATTAAAGAGAAAAGACGCGGAAAGCTATCCAAAGGTGTTTTGTTTTTGCAGGACAACGCACCTGCACACAAATCTCATGTTGCTATGCAAAAAATTCGTGATTTAAGGTTTGAATTATTCACCAGATT
Source organism: Lochmaea capreae (assembly GCA_949126875.1). Lineage (NCBI taxonomy): Eukaryota > Metazoa > Arthropoda > Insecta > Coleoptera > Chrysomelidae > Lochmaea > Lochmaea capreae. The sequence continues at coordinate 27,079,568 of OX421404.1, forward strand.
TGGCTCCGTCCGACTATCATCTCTTTCCTCAACTGAAAAAACATTTTTTTTTAAAGGTCTAGAGACGTTGCAGGTTCGCTGTAATAAATGTATCCAATTAAGAGGAGAATATGTTGGGTAATAAAATATTTTGACATTGAAATTTTGTTTGGTTCTATAGTAGGCTAAGAATTTTTCAATATATCCTCGTAGATGTATACTTTTACTAAACATAAGTTTTTGCCTCAAGATATGCGCATTATACTTAATATTAGATTTATGATTATTACACAAGCGTGTTAATGTGAAACCTTGACTTATAAATGCACATTATACTTAAAAGTTGATTTGCGATAATTACATAATTTTCTGTGTGTTTACTTCTATTTCGCTTAGACTTACTTGCACTCGCAAGATTAATAATTTTTAATTCAAAACGACGGTTTTGTGATATTGAACTTTAAATTTAGCCGGAAATAATGTCAAGGTCTTCGTCTTCACACAAACTCCAGATTTTTTTCTCGAAAAACCAAAACTAGACGTGACATTTTAGTACAGGGAGTGAGGTTGAAAAATCTACCTAGGTAGAATAGTACCACAAATTTTATTGGAAAAATAAAAAAAAAGGTTGTATCTATCTATAGTTGTGAACAAAATTAGTTTGCACTGTTTCACAATAAAATAACAATATGCGGCATTAAAAAGAGGATTAAAAAGACGAAAATATAAAAAAGCCATAAATCATTTCTAGTCTTGACCTACCCACAAGCGAACAATCGTTCCTCATTGGTGCAATGTAGCGTCCGATTGGTCTATGCAAAATTTACTTGAATTGTTAGTCCACATGGACTGTGAACTTCCCAGGATGGGCTTAGTTAATTTCTGTTATTTACGAAATAGTATGTTCTTAGATGTTGCTGTGAATGAGATTTTGTTTTATTGACTAAAACTATTTTGTTTCAATAATCAAAATTATGGCTTTTTGGCGACCATTCGAAGAGGAAGATATTGTTATAGGCGCCGAACAATGAATATTCTGCCAATACAGGATTGGGATAAAGTATGGAACCAAGTAAATATCTTTTAAACGAAAAGAACGATATTTATGAAAATTTGCAGGTAAGTGCAATGGAACAAAATGCATCTGATGTACATTTTTTTGTTAATAATATACTTCCGGTTTAACCGGAAATGCCATCAACTTCTTTAATTTAAATGGGACACCCTATATATTTTGACAGAATTTGAAAGAGCTTGTTATTTTGAATTCATACATACTGAGTTTAGTGTAAAAAAAATTTGTAAAAACGAGGAATATAGCACTTTAACCAACCATTAGAGCAAAAAACTATTTAGATAAACTAATTGATGTTGTTTGTATGCATAGTAATAAATAAACGAGTACTGTTTAGTACGTCTTTTGTTCTCCAAGTGTCAAATTCTAATTGTCGGAAATAAATTTTACAATTTAGAATGGTTCAATTAAGTGAAAAAGAGCGTATTGAAATTTTAATGACGATCGGTTATGGTGATCTTGTTAGAACTCATGAAGAAGTGTGTCATATTTTTAATAATTTGCATCCGGAGAGAAATCCTATATCACGCTCAACAGTAACTAAAACATTACAACGTTTTAATACAACTGGGATGGTAAAAAATTTGCTAAAACAAAATATTGCAATCGATTTAGAAGAATCACCTCAAACTTCCACCACAAATTTGGCACTAAACCATGGTATCAGTCGACGTTCTGTAGGAAAGATATTAAAAAGTGAAAAGTATCATCCGTATAAGGTACAGTTGGTTCAAGAATTGTCAGACGATGATTTTGACCGACGGCTGGAATTTTGCAAACGGCTAATGGACATCTGTAATGTCGACGACAATTTTGCTTCTAACATAGTTTTTTCCGATAAGGCAACCTTTTGTTTAAATGGAACAGTTAATCGCCATAACTCAAGGTATTGGTCAAATGAGAATCCTCATTGGATTCATGAAGCACATACCCAGCATCCACAGAAGTTAAATGTTTGGATGGGAATTGTCGAGAATAGGCTTATAGGCCAATTTTTTTATCGACGGAAACTTGAATGGTGACAAGTATTTGGATCTACTAAATAACGAAATTATTCCTGCACTTCAACAGAATGGGCAATTACCACAAAATGTTTGGTTTCAACAAGATGGAGCATCTCCCCACTATGATAGACGGGTTAGGGATTTTCTGGATGCGAATTTTCCAAATCGATGGATTGGACGTAGAAGATTCATAGAGTGGCCTGCTCGTTCTCCGGATCTTAGCCCGTTAGATTGTTTTCTTTGGGGTCATCTAAAATCACGTGTTTACGATAGACGACCAACAAACTTGATACAAAGAATTATTGATGATAGTGAACTAATACGTGGAGAAGTCTTGGAAAGAGTGACTCAAGAACTTGTTAATAGGATGGCATATTGTCAGCAAGTAAACGGCGATCATTTGAAGTAATTTTGTTCCTCATTATTCTAAAATAATGAAATGTACACTTATTGTTCAACTAACAGTGAGTTAATCCTTGTTTTTACAAATTTTTTTTACACTAAACTCAGTATGTATGAATTCAAAATAACAAGCTCTTTCAAAATCTGTAAAAAATATATAGGGTGTCCCATTTAAATTAAAGAAGTTGATGGCATTTCCGGTTAAACCAGAAGTATATTATTAACAAAAAAATGTACATCAGATGCATTTTGTTCCATTGCACTTACCTGCAAATATGTAGAGGCAACTAAACAAGAAAATAATGGGTCAAAGCTTGGAGCTGCAAGTGGTTAAAATCCAATAAAGGTTTTCAAAGAAACACAAAGGTATAATAAATCTGAACTGGTTTCGGTTAATACCATCATCAGGTAATAAATGAACAATATGGATGTTACAATTATAGATAACCTACTTAGTTACAATTACTTGATCAGAAGATAGAATGGTTAACAGCATGTTTTATCATCGCCATGTAAGGTGTTTCAAATTTCTACTAAAATAGATAACTTTTGAAAATGTGTCAAATTTTTGTTATCCGGATTTTTTGACGTCTAAAAATCTTCCGTCCACAATCCTCCTATAATACCTTTTGTCACATAAATATTTGATTCGTTCCCGACATCATCAACACATACAAAAAACACAATTTTACACATCTAGGCTGGCTGCAACTACATTTTGAGAAAAAACAGTATAATTTCGCCAGGTTCGATGACGTTAACTGATATAAAAATACACTTTTATTTTCTAATTTATAATGAAAAAAGATACGTTATCAATTATAGTACTAATTGTACAATGCGACTGGTAATAATAACAGCAGTATAAACGATTTCTTATCTGTTGTTTACTTTAATCTGCCAAGTTATAATAATAATAATATGCTAATGTGACATTTTCGTATATCGAAGGTGAAAATAATAGATTTACTATTAAAATATTTAATTGGTAATTTATAATACAAAAATCCACCCACGTGCCACACTTAAAATGGTGATTTTTTTTATGCAACAGTGATTTTTATACAAGGTCGTTAGACACTTTTGAATTGTAGACAATTTAGAATGTAGGAAAGTTAATAGTCTGTATCATAATCATCTTTATTTTTCTCCAACAATATTCCAGAATTTAAAATGTAGGGTTTGCCGAAAGGAGTGTCCTTAAATTATACCACAATCTTTGCAAAACAATACAAAACCAATCAGTGACGCCACTGAAAATAATTGTCCGCATGGATGATTTCCTTTAATTTTGCCACTGTTATGCAGATTAAAAATCACCGTTGAGATTTCATAACGACAAATGTAGGCACTTTAATATAGTAATGAACATACAGCGTGTTCACGGATGGGGTATACTATAGGGGAAAAATGTTTAAATATTAGTTTTAGTGTCAGTCTTGATAAAAAGTTTTGCTTGTTTTGAAACCACGTGAAATGAAATAAAATTCAAGTTTTTCAAAACATATCTAAATTATTTGTAGACTTTCAAGAAAAATGTTTCTTCTTGCTCTGCAAACCAGACCTCCACAGCTTTTATTACCTCCTCGTTGGCAGAAAATTTACGACCTTCTAAACTTTTTTTCAGTTGAGGAAAGAGATGATAGTCGGACGGAGCCAAATCTGGTGAATAAGGGGGGTGTTCTAGTAATTCAAACCCTAAATCACGAATTTTTTGCATGGCAACATGAGATTTGTGTGCAGGGGCGTTCTCCTGCAAAAACAAAACAGCTTTGGATAGCTTTCCGAGTCTTTTCTCTTTAATTTTTTCCCGTATAGTGGTCAGTAATGTCGAATAGTAATCTCCAGTTATTGTTCTACCCTTATCCAAAAAATCAATCATGATTGCTCCATGGCAATCCCAAAAAACTGAAGCAAGAAATTTTCCAGCAGATTTTTGTTCACGAAACTTCTTAGGTCTTGGAGAACCAGAGTGTCGCCATTCCATCGATTGTGGCTTTGTTTCTGGATCGTAGAAATGTACCAAAGTCTCATCCATAGTAACAATTCGGTTTAAGAAGTCTACATCGTTTTCGAATCGAGCACCCTTGCAGAATAAAGCTAGATATCGAAATCTAAAAATAGGGAGGACCACAATAGATTTGCAAAGGTCGCATTGGGATAGGACAAAGAGCCACTCCATTTCTAATATAATCTAATCCATCTGGGGACTTTTCAAATAACTCCGAATAGCTTGAAAATCTTTTGTAGCACTTGATAACTGGGTATATGTTTGAAACGTCAAGTCCTTGCCTAGATTTTTGAACACGAAACTTCTTAGGTCTTGGAGAACCAGAGTGTCGCCATTCCATCGATTGTTGCTTTGTTTCTGGATCGTCGAAATGTACCCAAGTCTCATCCATAGTAACAATTCGGTTTAAGAATTCTACATCGTTTTCGAATCGAGCACCCTTGCAGAATAAAGCTAGATATCGAAATCTAAAAATAGGGATTACCACAATAGATCTGCAAAGGTCGCAGTGAGATAGGACAAAGAGCCACTCCATTTCTGATATAATCTAATTCATCTGGGGACTTTTCAAATAACTCCGAATAGCTTTGAAATATTTTGTAGCACTTGATAACTGTGTATATGGAATTCCTATAATTCTTCATGTAACTTTTTTTGAACTGTCTTTGAAAAACGTCAAAGAACTTTTGCTACTGCCGTTGCTGGTGGACTCGTTCTTGGATCGCCGCTAAGATAAATCTCCATATAGATAAGTCAACCGTTTAATTGGTCAGGTAATTGCAACTTTACATTTTACTAGTTTCATACTTCAATACCTTCACGGTAATTTTAAATTAAATTTATGTGGAATCAACAATCAACTGTAAATTTATAGCAAACTTCGTATTTTAACACTTGTTATTGAAACTAATTCGAGTCCAGACGAAAATCGTTAAATTCTTTCAAGGTTGCTATTCGTTTTGTTGTAATTACTTTATTTGTTGTATAAACAAATTTCAACAAAGAGTATTGGAATGCAATAATACCCTAACTAACAGGTAGTGACCCCCACGTTCACCAGATTTACATTCTAGAGACTGTTATAGGAATACTTGGATAGCAGAAGTCAAATTAAACCCTATTTCAACCGGCGATTGTAAATTGCAGCGGCGGTCAGAGTTTCTATAATCCTTACATGTAAATTGCAGCGAATGGTCGTAGTAACTATGTAAATTGCAGCGCACGGCCAACAAAGAGCATTAATCTTACCTGTAAAAATTGCAGCGGCAAAATTTATGAAAACCTACTGAGTTAAACTTGAAACAAACCGTAGATTATTTATACTGCATTACTTATCTATACTAAAGAAAAGAAAAATACTTTTTAATATTTATTAATTGATGACCAAATACACATTACACATACATACGAGTTTACTATAAGCGCTATAATAAAATCAAAAACAATATTTACACTAAATGTACATATTATGTGCTCAAACATTTCCAAAATAATGACATACTTGTTTTACAAATTGCAATCTCGTTATACTTTTCGTTTTATAATACAGATTTAATTTTATATCTAAGAAATTAAATTTATTCCGGGTTCGAGTATTTGGAAGCTTAACAGTATCAATGCTATTTATTTTAATATAAGTATCTATTTGAAATTGTAACAATGTTTCCAGAAATATGTAAAATGATGGGTGATTACTATAAAAGTCCACATGCATTGGTTGTCCGACACATACTAGGTGAAGCAGATGCCCAAATTTCAGGAGGAAAAAGGGCACTTTCTGACACATACACATTTCCTAAATAGTCGACATATTGGGTAACCCTACTGTCTGGTGGTTGTATTTCTCCCAAGTCAAAAACAAAGCAATCTCCTACTTCGGCGGGTGTAAGATACTGAAGACCAAAAGTATATTTTAAAAACTTTCCTATCTCGGAATCTTTATCTTTGTACTCTTTTGCCAAACCTAGTTCTTGAATCTTGCGCCACCATGATTGGCTTAAGTGAAAACGACATCCAATTATTTTTATTTCGGGCCATAGGCTATTTACGGCTGAGTGGATAGCTTGTTCAAAATCAATAGCTATTTTGCTTGGCTTAAAAACTAAGTCATTTTTTGCACATATATCTACAATAAATTTTAAACATTTTTTGTAGGAGTCGCATGTTTTATCTTTAACTAAACAAAACAACAAAGGTAAATAGTGGCCATTTTTGTAGCCATGAATTGTAAACAGTTGCTTAAAATAGCGAGTACAGTATGAAAATGTTCCATCGGCGTAAATAATCATGTCACAGAAGTTGCATAAAAACTTTAAATTGGTTACACACGAAAATATTATAATGTTGTCACTGCTGTTGTTTAATAACACAAAGTTTTCACCAAAATTTGTGTTCCAAATGTTTGACTCCAAAGCAGAATGGGTGTCCATAATAGATTTCGGTAGCGGTGGATATTCTCGTCGTCGGGCATTGTAAATATTCCTTTTGATACAATTCACATCAGAAACGGCAAGATGAACATCCGAAATGTTTTTTAAAATGCCACGGCGTATTTTTGCTGGCTTTACAGAAATATCTTCTGTCGCTTTACGTTTACAAGAAACACTCACAATATGCTTTTGAATTTTCTTCTCGTCACTCTGATGATTATGTTCCAAATTCTTCCTTGAAATTATCCGTTCGGGTCCATCTTCAATGCTGTAGATCTTGGCGGTGCACTTCCTTGTGGTACAACACCACTTGACTTCTCCAGATTTCAACGATTCTTTTTTAAAGAACTTATAGTTACTTAATAGTAACAACACGTTTCCACGTTCACTAACAATTTCTGTTACTTCGCTCATGTTAGATAGCAAAAACTAGTGATAAAATATAAAATCTACTTATTTATATATAGGTGAAGGAGTGGACAACCCCATAACGGGGGCGGCACCGAGTTGCGCCACCAATTAGATAGGTTCTTAATCTATAACAACTCCAGGAATAGATAAGCTGTAACACCTGTTTAGTGAAATTCTTAAAAGAATTTAATCGCTGCAATTTACAAGTCGGATTAAAATCTCAAATTTGACCATCGCTGCAATTTACATTTTCTATTATCAACTCTTATCAGGTATACGGATTAAGGATTACCAAGCGTTGCAATTTACATCTGCCCATTTCAACAAATTAATTCATTACTTGCATGAAATGTGTCTTATATTAGAATAAAATTAACCTAATGATCTGAAAAAAAAATAATGTTAACGAGCAAACATTTTATTGTGGTAAATATCAATAACTTGAAATCACACAGTTACGGGCAAAACCTTGACTCAAAAACTAGGTTATTATAGATATGGATTTCGTAGGCGTAAAATATAATGAATCATTTCGAAAAAAAAAGCGTTAGCGAATGTTTGGTGTTTCAACTATCTGGGGTTACTAGAGCTATTAAAAATGATGGTGAAAATTTAGGAGCAGCTTTAATCGAACGTTGGCAGTAGTGTTGAAATTAAATCTAACCTTACTTTTCACCTACATTTTGTGTCTCTTCAGATGAGGAACTTTGAATAGAATTTTAATTGTGTAATCTTAATCGCCAATGCAACTTTTGGCTGGTGTTTTTAAAGGTAGTTTTCCAGTAATGGATATTTCAAATTTTGCAAGAAAAAGGGTGAGTTCAAGGATTATTTTCCCTTCCCCTTCTTGAAAAATTTCAAGTGCATTTCAAATTATAAGTTTGATTTTTCCCCGAACACAACTGGGTGTCTATTCACTAAAAAGTGAGAGTAAAGTGTTATAAAGTGCGCGTACGCTCTCGTAATTACTATTTTTTTATAATTTATATCATTTATGTAATTTGGAAAACTAGTCGAGTAATTATGTTTTATTCCTGACGAGGAATTACTGGTTTTAATTGAAAAATATAGAAAATAAACTTTGGTAACTAACACAAACTTTTAGATACATAATTATCTATTATTATTTTTGTTAAAATATTTCTTTATTGATAAATAACGAAAGTTTACAAACCTGAGTGTCTTCACTGTATAAAAAACATGTTTCTAAATAAATGATAAGTAGAATATTTTTTTTAAACTGAACAAATCATACTTAAAACCAAATCTATGATATTTTTACCAGATTGCGACCGACTATTTAATGCATTCATACAAAACATATGAAAATTTAATCAGAATATCGATGTAAGCAGGTCATAAAAACAAGACTTACCATTGTATTCAAATTCATCGGAACCAGCCGCTAAAACCTGAAACAGTAAACAATGCTTTAATGAAATTACACTATTACGACAAAAAATGAATTCAGAGTTTACGAAGTATCAGAACAGAATATACAGGTTCGGTAAATATTTATCTTCCTTACGTAGAATAAGAGTAACTGTGAGTACTTATACATAAACTTCCATATGTACAAGAAAGAACAAAATAAACGATTAAATAATACAATTTAATTTGTCAAAAACTTCATTATATTAGAACTACGTTCAATATATATTCGAGAGATTGCCGGATGGAGGTGTTTGGTTTTGCCTAATAGTGCATGAGCTCGAAAAGGAGTCAACGATGACTAGACAAAAATATCATTTGTACAAATTAGTCTGCGCTACTGGCAACAGCGGTTGAAATGGGGGGGCAGTGGACATTCGGCCGGCCTCTGGAACTAAATACACGCCCTCGCTGGCCACGCACAGTTGTTCTTTCCCTCTCTTTCAAGCTGTTTTTCTCATATTTTCCTTGTCGTGCTTGTGTAAATCGTAAAAGCCCTTTCGCAATCTGTATATTGTGTCAATTTTGAAACACCCGAATCAAAAAATAGTTTTTCTCCTCCCTATATTGTAAACACATTTTTGACACTGTTTTGAAGGACTAACAATTACCAAAAAGGTATCGATTGCCATTGACGACGGGTTGTAAGTCAACTTACCACCCTAATAAATAATGCATGCCATATAAATGATATCTTAAATACTTTCAATAATAGATACTTTTCAAGAGTCCTCAAGTATCGATACCTTTATAATTTTTTTCTCTTTCTCTTTATCCGTTTTTTGTTATGAAAAAAAAAAATTTTTATCATAATTGGTTGGGCAAACTCAATTTAAAAAAATACTTTTTACTCTCAAACAAATATTAAACCCGCTCTATGTAAAATTAATTATCTCCCAAACGTTAAATGCCTCGCGAATTTTTCAGACTCGATACTAATTGTATAAATAATTTAAAAATGTATTTATAAAATCAGTTGTTCAAATATTCGTCATCCTAGAATAAAAATCAGTTAAATGTTCGTAGCAAATAGAGGTACTTAATTTTTTCAAGTACGTGGCTATTATTAATAGTTTGTACAACCATTATTTTGAAAAAAGTTTAGAGATTCAGGTTCCAAAAAAAGTACGCCCTTTTTTAAATGTATTAATGTCTCAATATGTTTTGTATTTCCACAGAATTGATACATTAACTCCTTCTTTAATTCCCGCTCGACGGCTTATTAGCCACTTCCATTCTAAACATCAGACTGTTAGAGTAGATCTATTACCGAATTATTTCCATTTTTATGCTCATCTTTTTCAATGAACTACTGTGATCAAGTCCAAAATTATATTCTATAATTAACTAGATTCGTTTTAAGTAACCCAACATCCATAAAATGGTACTAGAAAAGAGTGGGGCTGGAACCCTTTTGCACCAATGTAATATTGGAAGAAATAGGCAAAGCTGAATAAAGGAGAAGATCTGAACATTGGAAAGATCTAGTAGGGCTTAGACAATCAAATATTCTGATGGATGACTACAGCCCGTTGAGATCAAATGAATGTATAAGTCAAAGTAAAACTGAACTAAGAGTTTTTAAAAGGGATCCTAACGGGACATTGGCACCTGAACGTCGAGAATCAAAGCAACAATCGATGGAATGGTGACACTCTGGTTCTACAAGACCTAAGAAGTTTCGTGTCCAAAAATCTGCTGGAAAAGTTCTTGCTTCAGTTTTTTGGGATTGCCATGGAGTAATCATGATTGATTTTATGGATAAGGGTAGAACAATAACTGGAGATTACTATTCGACATTACTGACCACTCTACGGGAAAAAATTAAAGAGAAAAGACGCGGAAAGCTATCCAAAAGGTGTTTTGTTTTTGCAGGACAACACCCCTGCACACAAATCCCATGTTGCCATGCAAAAAATTCGTGATTTAGGGTTTGAATTACTAGAACGCCCCCTTTATTCACCAGATTTGGCTCCGTCCGACTATCATCTCTTTCCTCAACTGAAAAAAAGTTTAAAAGGTCGTAAATTTTCTTCCAACGAGGAGGTAATAAAAGCTGTGGAGGTCTGGTTTGCAGAGCAAGAAACATTTTTTTTGAAAGGTCTAGAGACGTTGCAGGTTCGCTGTAATAAATGTATCCAATTAAGAGGAGAATATGTTGGGTAATAAAATATTTTGACATTGAAATTTTGTTTGGTTCTATAGTAGGCTAAGAATTTTTCAACATATCCTCGTACATGTGATCCTGTTGCATATTATTATGTAATAATTTCTGATAAAGTTGTTGGATAGATGCTCCCATAGATAGGTAATGTTAAATTAGCCAATTTGACAACTTTTTGTGGTAAAGCTTCGTTGACGGTCTATTTGATGGAATGAATTGTTTTATTAATAACAAAATTAATCAAAAATCATAAGTTCGCAGAAATTCTTCATGGGAAACCAGTTTGTTATTTACACCGTAAAAATAGAGCACTCAATAAAATATTTGTATACAAGATAAAAATATGTTTATACCGAATAAGGTAATAATTTTGTATAAAAATAATAAATATTTTAGTCATTAATTTGACGTCTGTAAACACTTTATTCAAATTAATGTTTTTGTTTTTATGTAGGTACTAAAAGTGTTAATAACCAAAAAAAAAGTTACTTTCAACAATATCAAAAAACAACATTTTGTCTTTGACCTAAATTGTTGACCTGAAATGTTGACAGATCATCTTGAAGTTTCCTACAGATGAGTTTTACAAGCTTTTCTGATAAATCATCAATATCCCTTCTTTAACAAGAATTGCTAACAATTTAGCGGTTCAACAGTAACATTTGCCATACAAAAAAATCTACACCTTTTATTTTTGTCAGACTTTCTCTTTTCACTTTTTAAATTTTTTAAAACTATACTTAGAATTATTTATAACTAATAGCCGTTTCCCTTTTGGTTGTTGACTCAAATTCATGACAAATAATTATAGTATGTGTAATTAATATAAAGTTTTATATATATATATGTCTCAGACGGTAAATAATTTTTTATTGTTTAAAAATAGCATCATAAAAAGTCATTGTGAATGTGTGAATCATCGTCACTAACCGTATAATGTGCATAACTCATTAGTTAGGAATTTTTCAACAATAATAAGGAAATCATAGTGTTTATAATAATTTTGCAGAACTAGTAAACATAATTTATTGTCTTTAATAAGAAAGTCCAATGTAGAAATAGATATTTTTGTCACGGAGCTTCAAAGAATTGTGTGACAGCAATTAACACTATTATACATAAGCATTTTATGTTATATGTGGCGCCTCCTAATTATCTGCCTTTACACACTGGAAGCGCCACCTAATTATCTGCCTTTATTGTACACACTAGAAGCGCCACCTAATTATCCGCCTTTATTATACACACTAGAAGCACCATCTAATTATCTGCCTTTATTATACACACTAGAAGCACCACCTAATTATCTGCCTTTATTATACACACTAGAAGCACCACCTAATTATCTGCCTTTACTGTACACACTAGGAGCGCCACCTAATTATCTGCCTTCACCCTACACTACACACTAGAAGCGCCACCTAATTATATGCCTTTACTCTACACACTAGAAGCGCCTCCTAATTATCTGCCTTTACACACTGGAAGCGCCACCTAATTATCTGCCTTTATTATACACACTAGAAGCACCACCTAATTATCTGCCTTTACTGTACACACTAGGAGCGCCACCTAATTATCTGCCTTTACTCTACACTACACGCTAGAAACGCCACCTAATTATATGACTTTACTCTACACTACACACTAGAAGCGCCACCTAATTATATGCCTTTACTATACACACTAGGAGCGCCACCTAATTATCTGCCTTTACTATATACACTAGAAGTTCGACCTAATTATATTTACCAATATAATAAGTATGATTAAATAGTGAACAGTAAATCTAATAGTATTCCCTTAAAACAGTGATTTCGACTCAATTTAAAAAAAGCGACTTAATTGAAAATTTATTCACGGACAAAATAAAATACTTTCAAATCTCATTTATCGTAAAAATTACAAAACTAAAAAATTTTTATCTATTCTTAGAAACTTTATAAAAAAAACGTACCATATTTAGTTTTTAATTGACTCGCTTTTACTTTTCCTAAAATGTCTCGAAATTACAAAATAACCTGCTTTTTTATTTAGATAATAAGCCTAATCCAATAAAACTGTATAGAAATAAAAAAAAATTAAGTGTATTATTGGCCAAATAAAAAATACACTATAACGTACGTGTCAAGTGTTTTCCTTCAATGTACAGGCAGTGTCACTACACTAGATAGTTTTCACTTATCAATGACAATACAATGATTTAATCTTATCTAATCATCCTGGTCAGGATGATTAGAATTAACGAATAATTAAAAACACGCTTTTATAGCAGAACAAAGTAAAAAATAAAAATTACCTACTTAATTAATAAACCTCATTATTATTATCATTTATTAATGTTGAGTAGGTAACAAACATTATAAAAATCGTTTGTAGAAAAAATAACGTACGTAGTACGTACGTAAAATGTTTTTTACTCGAACCATTTTTAATCGTTACAGTAACTACCACTCAATTCATTCTTTACCAAAATAAATTTTATTAACCATAATCGTAACTTCATAAGTAAATACTTTGAGACAAACTATACGAATTATGATCATCATACAAATCGTAATTTCACAGCAGTCAAACGATACGTTGGGCGCTAGAACAGAAGTTATAGCCGAGTCGATTTAATGAAGGATTATTATGATAAGACGTCAAGTACCGCGAAATGAGGTATACAAGAATACCAAAAATACAATAATTTAAAGGTTGACCTTGAACGATATCTCTCCATTTTCATAAATCTAATTCAACTATAGCAGGGATCTCCAAACTACGGCCCGCGTGGTCATATCTCCCTGAGGTGAGTCATAACCCAGCTCACCCGCAGTCAGTCCGTCAGTCTCGCTCAGTCTCAGTCTCCATTCGTTTGAGAAAGTTACTGTGTTAGCGAAAAGCGTCACAACTTGTATAGATAAGTCTGAACTATCTATGGTCCGCGAACATCTGTTCTGTTTTGACTTTCCTTTGTTTGTGTGATTCAAATTGTATGAAAATAAACTTCTAACCTGCAAGCTGTCATGTGTTTGAAGTTTGACGATTTTACCAATGACATGAAACAGTCCGTTTTATGTTCTAAGAATGACACAGATCACCTATAAATGGTGTTTACGAATTGATGATGTCACAGACAGACGCCATCACTATTCTTGCGTTTTGGCGCAGAATTTAAAATGCATTTTTAAAAGGTAAATTTCTCCTTTAAAAACTTTTTTCTCAGAGAAATAACATTTATTGTAGATAAAGTATTTATATGTGAAAACATCGTGGATCAGTTTTTCAAAATCAGTCATCATGCCTATTATTAAAATTATGGCTTTTTAGCGACCATTCGAAGAGGAAGATATTGTTACAGGCTCTGAACAATGAATATTCTAGAAGAGTATGCCAATATAAACAATATCAAAGTTTATTTATTTATTTTGCTTGATTCCATGTCGCAGTGAATATAATAAGTTGTTTCATTGTTGTATGTATAAAACATAAATATTAATTTATTGTTAAATGACCCAAAAATATCTTGCTTTTAAAGGAGACATGTTTATCGAACAACAAATAGGTGGGGAGACGATTGTATTTAATAGACTCATCGCTATTTGGAATTTTTTTCAGTCATTTATATAAGAACACTTGATTATGTATTAATATACCCACTTTTACGTAGCCGATAATTGTTTTTTTTTTCATTATTTATAGTTGGACGTTTATTTCTATTTCAGTTAATGCATTTTTTATTTGCGTATTATTATTTTGTTTATAAAAGTGCATTCAACTATATATATATAGTTGTAGTTTGCTAAGTGTATAATTACATTATACAGTGTGTACATAAAGTACTACTACTACTACTACTAAGTTTGCAGGCGAACCTTGTCCTGGACAAACTCAAGCCAAGGTTCCGGCACTGAGGCCACTGGCGGGCCCATTGTGCCATTCCTGCTACCTAGACATCCATAAAGCCGAGCCCTTCAATAAAGGCCACAACCTTTTTCAATGGATGCCTGCTTGTGTCTCCAGGGGCCAAAACAGGGACTCCGAAGATTCGCCTGCGTAGTACAGCCCAGTGTGGACACTCTAGGAGAACATGGACTGACGTTTCGTCAGTCATGCCACAACCCCTGCATAGGGAACTTTCCTCTACTCCTAAGTTGTGGAGGTGTTTCATCATACAGCAGTGCCCCGTTAGGAGTCCTGCTATCTTCCTTAGCCTACTTCTTGGTAGTTCAGTAGCTGCTCTAGCGTGTCCATCAGTCCATCCCTTCAGTAAAAGTTTGGATTGCCTAGGACCCTGCACAGCATTCCAATGAGCGAGGTGCTGATTCTTCAGCCACTTCTTCGTCTCCTTGCGTATTCTTTGTTTTGTTAGGCCCAAGGTCGGGCCCGGGCCGTAGAAGGGAGCTGCCGCCCCTTCCGCAGCCAGTGCATCCGCCATCTCGTTGCCTTCAAAACCAGAGTGGGCTGGAATCCATTCTAGCCGCACCACGTTGTGCCTTGCAAGATTAGCAAGTCGTTCTCGACATTCATTAGCAAGTCCTGATTTGCTGGTGCACCCACTCAGGGCTTTAATTGCTGCCTGACTGTCGGAGTATATGGTTATGCGTCGATCCACATAACCTCTGTCTAGGTTTATCTGCGCACATTCCAAGATAGCATATATCTCGGCCTGATATGCAGATACACCATCACCCAATGGTACACTAACTTGTGTTCTTGGGTTCCTAGAGTAAATTCCAGCCCCTGCTACATAAAGTAACGTAACTTGCTAATATTTGCTTTCGGTGGGAAACCTGGAATTTCGGCAGAAAACTTGAAATTTTTGGATTAAAACCTGAAATTCGGGCGGGAATAGTATATTACACACCGAGATGGAAATCGTTTCATTACTGTCGAGAGATTAGTTAGTTAGCTATAAGGTTTGCTCCCAAAGCGAGTTCCTAACTGTGACGAACATATTTAGTTTGCGCAAGTTAACAATAGCTATGTTCGCGGGTCACAAACCGAACCGATTCGGAACCAGTCTGGAATTAACTCTAAATTGTCTAGAGCGCATGCTTAGTTCCGAAACAGCAAATAATTCTAAGTATACCGCGAACGGTCTTAGAACCACTGATCACCTTTCAGGACTTGAACGAAAACAAAACACACTTCTGACAGCTAACAAATGATGAAAAATAATCAAAATATATTAAAAATAAACAAAATATAAAAACCAAAATAGACTGAATAGATCATTTAAATTTACCTTACACTAGACTTGGACAGTGGACAGCTAAATTAGAGTTTGATATTTATTTACAACGTTAAAACGCAACAAAGCAAACAATAAACAAGTGAAACAACAGGTAACTAAAATAAAACAAATAACATATCGATCATTTGCGCATGAGCAGCCGAACCGAACTTTCAGTCCTTACCAAAATCAGAGAACTGCTAGGACTGATTCCGAATCAATAACGAACCAATCCGATATGATCCGCGAACACCGAACTATTATTAAAAATTCAGAATTATATTAACCGCGAACGCCACTTTTCAGAATACGCATGCGAATAGTCCCTGAACTGGTTCGGATTGTGACCCGCGAACATAGCTAATATTTGTTTCTTATTTTAAACTGCGCAAACTAACAAGTTAGTAACTCGCTTCGGGAACACAGACAAGAATGAAACTTCCTACCGAGGTTTGTATACTATTTTATTTACAACCATCATATCCCGATCAAAATGAATAAATCTTTGTTTCGTTCTGAACACACCAAAAATATTACATTTGACAACTTTCACCAATATAAATAAATGTAAGATAAAGTCGGATGGATATTAAGTTCGCGAATGATAAATTCAGAAAAATGTCCTCCGATTAAGAATTGATGGATTGTACCCCTCCAAAAATAGGTATTATAATATTTATCTATGTATTATATTTTTAAATATAAAAAATAGTCATCTAAAATATACGAGTATAATAGGTTTGTTCGTAGAGTGATCACAAACGGTTTGAAACTGGACGACTCACGCGCAGTGATTAAAAACTGTTCACAGAGAAGCTCTGCGCATGAGTCGTCCAGTTTCCAACCGTTTGTGAGAGCTCTACGAACAAACCTAATATTAACGATCACATTATTTTAGAGAGCAGGAAGTAGAGGTGTGTAATATGACACTTTCTAACCTTCAATGACGTTAGTAATGGCAGCATTACATATATGGTTGTGAATAATAGTATATTACATACCTAGCGGGGAAGTAGATCATTACAACCCAGGTTTTGTTAGAGAAACGAGGCGCGTAGCGCCGAGGGTCGCTAAAAGCCGTGGATGGAATTATTCTTCCCGCGTGGTATGTATACTATTTATTCACAATCGCTGAGTTACAAGCTTTTAAAAACATTAATTTTAAGAAAATTTGTAATCACAATTTAGTATTTTTTTAGACAAAGAACTACAGGAATTTGCTGCTGGGCAATATTACCAATTTATTGGTTTTGACAATTATGTCATAAAATATTGTTTTTGTCACGAAATTTTAATTTTTTTGCTCAAACAAGTAGGTTAGGTAATGTCTTACTTTGAATTAACCTGTACTCCTCTGGAACCCCAAGAAGCTGTGGTTGAGGGAATAATTCCGTAGAAAAGCAAAGAAAGGTATTAACTTTTTTTTAAAACCAGCTTACCACAATATTGTCATACTTCAGAAAAGTAACTATGTAGTTTGTACAACTAGTGCGCAAAGCGTCACTTTTCCCACGAGCGCAGAAGTTTGTCTAGCGAGTGGGAAGAGTGATTTGCGAACAAGTTGTACACAATATTTTTTCTACAACCACATTTATGAATGAAAGAAATACAGTAATTTATATAGTTATGGACAACTCAAAAGATAAATTATTTTGTTCTTGGTTCATAATTCCTAAAGTAATGCTTAATATGTTAATGTTTTTATAATTAATAAATTAAAATAAATAATGAAATAAATAGTTTACTTACTTTTTGGTTTAAATTTAAAAATTGTACACCAATAAGAAATTCACTATTAGGCTGAATTATCAAAAAAAGTTGACAGGTCATAGGTAGCTTTGTTTGACATTTCGGTGCGGAAAAGTGCCATAGCGTGTACTTTTCGCATTACTTTTCCAACGGTTATCAAAAGAATTAAGAAAATGCCTGCTTTGCGTATAAAAATGTGTGTAGAAAAGCGTGTTTTGCATGATGGTTGTAGGAAAAAGTTCTTTGACGAAAAAAAATATTAAATTGTGATAACAAATTTTCTTAAAATTAATGTTTTTAAAAGCTTGTAAGTAAGCGATTGTGAATAAAATAGTATACATACCACGCGGGAAGGATCATTCCAGCCACGGCTTTCTAATTGACTCATGCAATTGGTCTGGATTACTTGAAAAAAATTTTTTTTGTAAACCTAACGAAAATCGAAATATTAGCAAGATACGTTACTTTATATTCACACTGTATTATTTACTAATCACGATCTGAGTACTCAAAAAAAGTTGTATCAAATTTCTACGATGCTTATACTTCTTTGTTTATGATGGATGAATGACCACCGTTCTCCATATAAAGAAAAACCGGAAGAAGTTGATTAAACGGAATATATCGAGGTCCTTCCGTCAAATCATAAATAGCTTTAAGAACGTTATAAATAAATTAAAAAAAATATTATTAAAAGTTCGAGGCTAAACAGCCTGTTTTTGCTCAAGTAGGAAGCGGTCGACAGTTTTGCAGAACCATATAAAAGTTTCTCTTGTTCCGGGTGTCTGAGTAAAGGCCAAGCCACACCAAACATCCATCCATCCTTCGGGCTGGATATTCAAAAAAGATCGCTCGCCAGCTTGGCAAATAGCGCAACGCAGACCGACATCCGTCCGTCCGCTGGTCCTCTGGGCCCGGTCACACGCGCTCCACTCGGTATCAGACAAAACTACCCTAGTTTCTCTGAAAACATATTTGTGTAGGATCCTCTTCTCGCATTGTTTTCACAAGTATACCAGTTTTGTTTATTTCATTCTTCGTCTAGTTCCAAATCGGTTATCAAATGAACTTTTTCCTCCTCTTGTTGATTGGGTGCACCCAATGAGAACGATTATTTACACAAAGTTCATCATCGTCACTAGAGCTGCAGTCATCAAGTCACGGGATACTTTTTGACAAATCACTTTCACACCAAGGCACATTAAACGACATTATTTATGCACTGACTGTACTGCTACTGACACAAGTGAACAAAATATTCTTTGATGAAGAGATTCATGAAAACATCCGTCCACTGGATGGGTGCTTTCGGTGTGAATCGGAGCGCTCCGTGGACGTCCATCCATCGGACGGATGGATGCCGGTGTGGCCCGGCCTTAAGAAAGGTAACACGCTGTATCTCAGAAACTATTTATCGTACAGCTTAGAGAAACAAATTTCTGTAGTACAAACTAGCATACGAGAATCTGTTGAAAATTACTCTCAAATTAATTCTACTCCACATTTTATAATAAATGTACCAATACAGTACCACAAAATTTAAATATTCCTAATAATTAGATCATTTTACGTAAATTTGGTCCAGTAAATTTTCCTCAATCTTGTAAAATAACTAGTAGGGGCGAGTGGGAAAGCTGACTCGATAAAATTGATATAACTTTTTTTATGCTTAACCAGACACCCGGTATAAAGAGAATGTAAAGCACATGTAGTTGCATTTGATTTTAAAAACTTAATTAAAATACAACCCACGATATTGTCAATAAAACACTTTCACTCATATGTTTGTTGAAATTGTAAATTTTAAATTTTTGGCAAATTGACAAATTTTGCAACTATTTGAATAAATGAAAGTGTGTTTTATTCCATGTATGATTATTATGAAATACATTTTTATTAAATAGTTTCAGACCTAATAGTTTAATTTTTCAATCATATTAATTTTTTTGGAAATCTAAAAATATTTCTTGAACGCCTATGGTGGCAAAATTGTTGGGTAGGGATTAAGGTGAAATTTTTAAATTATCTAAAATAATAGAGATAATACGATGGACTAGTGGGTACTTAGGGGGGTAACTAAAAAAACGTCCCAGTTTTTTTATTTTAAAAATAAAAAAATTATATGGGCTGTAAGTTTGGCAATTTTAAATTATCAAAAATAATGGAGACACTGAACCGGTGGGTCTCCTGAAATTTCAGTACAAAATTCATAGTTTTGTGGTATTTACAAGACTTTTTATGTTGAAAATGAGTTTTTTCCAAAATTTCATTACACTATTTGAATGCGAAATAATAATTTTATCAAAAAACTGACTGTGGCATTCATTTTCCCGTATCAAAAAACCCCCGGTTACCAATTTAAAGGCAATTTCAAGACGCAAATTTTTTTTTTTTTGTGGGAAATTTTTAAGCAAGGGGTAGGTATGGAAATATTTCGCGATTTAAATTGCTATCTGCTATCTCCCGCAATGCTAGGAAATATCGACTAAAAATTCATATCTGTATGTAAAATATTGCCCTGAATCCAATGGAGGAAACTAGAACGTTCAATCTCTTCAATTAGTTGAGTTATGAGTACATGAAATTTCAGAAAGTGGATTTTCGAAAATTTTCACTACTTTCACATTTATTATTCATAAGACGGAAACCCTTTAAGTTATGCTTTTGAAAATTTGTATCCCACTTGATTATTCTTTTGCAAATACTCTCCTGAAATTTCAATTCAAAATTCATAGTTTTGTGGTATTTACAAGACTTTTTATGTTGAAAATCCGTTTTTTCCAAAATTTCATTACACTATTTGAATGTGAAAGAATGATTTTTTCAAAAAACTGACTGTGGCATCTATTTTGCTGTATCAAAAAACCCCCGGTTACCAATTTAAAGGCAATTTCAAGACGCAAAATTTTTTTTTGTGGGAAATTTTAAAGCAAGGGGTAGGTATGGAAATATTTTAATTTAAATTGCTATCTCCCTTAATGCTTGGAAATATCGACTAAAAATTCATATATGAATGTAAAATATTCCCCTGAATCCAGTGGAGGAGACTATAACGTTATATATCTTCAATTAGTTGAGTTATGAGTACATGAAATTTCAGAAAGTGGATTTTCGAAAATTTTCACTACTTTCACATTTATTATTCGTAAGACGGAAACCCTTTAAGTTCTGCTTTTGAAAATGTGTATCCCACTTGATTATTCTTTTGCAAATACTCTCCTGAAATTTCAATTCAAAATTCATAGTTTTGTGGTATTTACAAGACTGTTTATGTTGAAAATGCGTTTTTTCCAAAATTTCATTACACTATTTGAATGTGAAAGAATGATTTTTTCAAAAAACTTACTGTGGCATCTATTTTCCCGTATCAAAAAACCCCCGGTTATCAATTTAAAGGCAATTTCAAGACGCAAAAATTTTTTTTTGTGGGAAATTTTGAAGGGAAATATTTCGCGATTTAAATTGCTCTCTGCTATCTCCCTTAATGCTTGGAAATATCCACTCAAAATTCATATCTGTATGTAAAATATTCCCCTGAATCCAATGGAGGAAACTAGAACGTTATATCTCTTCAATTAGTTGAGTTATGAGTACATGAAATTTCAGAAAGTGGATTTTCGAAAATGTTCACTACTTTCACATTTATTATTCATAAGACGGAAACCCTTTAAGTTATGCTTTTGAAAATTTGTATCCCACTTGATTATTCTTTTGCAAATACTCTCCTGAAATTTCAATTCAAAATTCATAGTTTTGTGGTATTTACAAGACTTTTTATTTTAATTGAAAGAGAAGATCTGACAATTGGAAAGATCTAGTAGGGCTTAGGCAATCAAAGATTCTTCTGGGTGACTACAACCTGTTGAGATCAAATGAATGCATGAGTCAAAGCAAAACTGCACTAAGAGTTTTAACAGGAATCCTAACGGGACATTGTCGCCTGAATGGACACCTTAAAAAGCTCAAAATAGTGGAGGAAGAAGATTGTAGATTTTGTGGAATGGAAGAAGAAACATCCATCCACATACTTGCGAACTGCACAGTATTTCAGAATCCTAGGGCACAGTACCTGGGAGACTACTGGATAGAAGAGGGACAGTTACCTAAGTTGAGGCCTGCAGATATCCTAAAATTCCTCCGAGAAATAGGACTAAAGGAGCTACTAGTATCTGAGACTCACCTCAGAAACTAAGTAGAAGTAAGGGGGCACAATAGATCTTTTAGGTCTCAGTGAATGTTACCCCAAAATACATACATACATACAAGACTTTTTATGTTGAAAATGCGTTTGTTCCAAAATTTCATTACACTATTTGAATGATTTTTTCAAAAAACTGACTGTGGCATCTATTTTCCCGTATCAAAAAACCTCCGGTTACCAATTTAAAGGCAATTTCAAGACGCAAAAATTTCTTTTTGTGGCAAATTTTGAAGGGAAATATTTCGCCATTTAATTTGCTCTCTGCTATCTCCCTTAATGCTTGGAAATATCGACTAAAAATTCATATCTGTACCTGTACCTGTATTATCTCCAATTTTAAACCAACAGGAAATAATCAATATTAAGCGAGTGTTTTCGATAGATAAACTTTTTTCAGGTTATTGCACTCTTCGTAAATAAAAAAAAACAACGTAAAAATTTGTAGATACCTTCTAACGAATTCAAAGTTAAGTAACACCCAACTAGCCTAATATCTTCGATTAACGTCCGTAAGTGAAAGTGGTTTGTTTTGTAGCCGGTTACGTTTGCTGTGAAAGTTTAAAAGTTAATGACAATGACAAAGAATATAAATATATTGTAATTTTCTCCATAGAATATACGTTTGCACACGTAATACCAATCATTATGAAGGTTTCGGTAAACAAAACACTTCCTGAATTTGTTTTTTGTTGGTGGAAATAATACTTCCGTAAAAGATTTCCGTCAAGTAACGAATGGGATTTTATTAATAGTACGAGGGATTAAGGCAAAAGTTTTAAATTATCTAGATAATACGATGGACTAGTGGGTACTTAACGGGGTAACAAAAAAACGTCCCAGTTTTTTTATTTTAAAAATTATATGGGCTGTAAGTTTGGCAATTTTAAATTATCAAAAATAATAGAGGCACTGAACCGGTGGATACATTCTACAAATACTCTCCTGAAATTTCAGTGCAAAATTCATAGATTTGTGGTATTTACAAGACTTTTTATGTTGAAAATGAGTTTTTTCCAAAATTTCATTACACTATTTGAATGCGAAATAATGATTTTATCAAAAAACTGACTGTGGCATCCATTTTTCCGTATCAAAAAACCCCCGGTTACCAATTTAAAGCCAATTTCAAGACGCAAAAATTTTTTTTGTAGGAAATTTGGAAATATTTCGCGATTTAAATTTCTCTCTGCTATCTCTCTTAATGCTTGGAAATATCGACTCAAAATTCATACCTGTATGTAAAATGTTCCCCTGAATCCAGTGGAGGAGACTAGAACGTTCTATCTCTCCAATTAGTGGAGTTATGAGTACATGTAATTTCAGAAAGTGGATTTTCAAAAATAATCACTACTTTCACATTTTTTATTCACAAGGCGGAAACCCTTCAAGTTATGCTTCTGAAATTTTTTTCCCATTTGATTATTCTTTTGCAGATACAAATTTCAGTTTAAAATTCATAGTTTTGTGGTATTTACAAGACTTTTTACAAGCCATGGACTCTTGCCTTTCACTAATTTTATCAAATATTCACATGGAACATTTTGAGACCCAAATAACCAAAAATTAAAAACCAATTGTCTGGTGGAGATATGTAGACGACATTTTCGCAATAGTTATGGCCGCATGACTTAGTAACACTGAATGATTTTTTAACAAATTTAAATGAAAAAGAAAAATCTATAAAATTTGAAATTGAAAATGGTAAAAAATACTGTCAAACAATAAATATATTTTTGGAATCAGTTCAGCAAGGGAAATCCGGAAATTGAAAAAAGGGGGGGTTCCATTGAAAAAAAACAAATGGTGATGACGTCACCACACAAGAATCCCTCAACAGGCTGGCAAAAGACAACAAAGTGTCTCTAATATGGGTGCCGCCACATGAGGGCAGGCTTTTTATTTTGCGTTACTTTATGGACGCACTGTATACTTATACAGTGTGACCCATTTTGTTTGGAAGCACCCCTATAAAATCCGCATTTTTCAACCGATTTTGATTTAGTCTTTTTTGTTAGATTCAGTATCAAAAACAGAATTTGAGCACAAATTTTCATACCATAATAGCTATTTTCAAGGCCCTCTACGTTAATTTTTCTTTGCCAAAAAAGACGAAAGTATATTAGGCATTTTTTTTTTCTCAAATATGACTACACCACTGGATTCAGAATCATCACAAATGTAAACTATCAAAATTTTATAAAAAAAGTTTTATTAACAACAAAGTTATCACTACATGAATTTGGAAAAAGTTGTTTTTTGATTAATTTTTTACTAAGAATGTAGACACATTTTAAAAATGGCAACATGGTAAACAAAAACTAGGACTCAAACATATTGCACTGTAAATATTCGAAGCCGATACCTTAACCCGTTCTGGAGTTATAGCTTCTGAGAGTAATGTAAAATTGTGCTGATGTGACGAAAATATAAATTAACACCAAATAATACATTTTGATTATTAAACTACTTAATAATAATTGAATTCTACATTTTTATAGCCTCGACTAGACCTCCGTTAATTTCCACACATTTCTCGTATCGTTTGCGACTATGTCTTAGCGCTTTTTTATTTCATGTGGCGTTATTCCAGCACACGCCTGTCGTATTCTGTCACACAGTTCTCTTCTATTCCTTGGACGTGTCTTATACTCTTTTTGTGTCAAAAGACCCCACAGATAAAAATCCAATATAGTTAAATCGGGCGATCTAGGAGGCCATTCGATTAACTCGCTACCGCGACCTATCCAACCATTTGGAAATTTTTCTTTAAGCCACTGTCTGACAATCCTAGAATAGTGTACAGAACAACCATCTTACTGAAATATCAAATTTCTTCTTTCTGCTAGTGGCAGTTCGTCAATCACTGCGGATAACTCACCTTCCAAGAATTCCATGAAGTTATTGGCATTCATGTTACCCTCAAAAAAGAATGGACCAATTATCCTGTCTTTTAAAATTTCGGCTTCGAATTTTTACAGTGCAATATGTTTGAGTCCTAGTTTTTCTTTACCATGTTGCCGTTTTTAAAATGTGTCTACATTCTTAGTAAAAAATTAATTAAAAAACAACTTTTTCCAAATTCATGTAGTGATAACTTTGTTGTTAATAAAACTTTTTTTATAAAATTTTGATAGTTTACATTTGTGATGATTCCGAATCCAGTGGTGTAGTCATATTTGAGAAAAAAAAATGCCTAATATAGTTTCGTCTTTTTTGGCAAAGAAAAATTAACATAGAGGGCCTTGAAAATAGCTATTATGGTATGAAAATTGGTGCTCAAATTCTGTTTTTGATACTGAATCTAACAAAAAAAACTAAATCAAAATCGGTTGAAAAATGCGGATTTTATAGGGGTGCTTCCAAACAAAATGGGTCACACTGTATAAAAAAAAACACCTCAAAACCACTTAATGGAAGAGGCAGGTCTTCTGTAATTCCCTGCATCATAATCGGAGTAAAAATCGGGATTGGCCTTTCCAATAAAAAACAGCTGGTCAGTGTCAAATCAATCCTCTTTGCATAAGGTGCGACCAAAAAAACCCAGAAACGGGATATTTTCAAGTGCCTGCTTTCAATATACATTTTCACTAACCAATAATAATCACGTAACGAACACAACAAGCGAGTGATAATTTTTTTTAATGAGTAATTTTTATTTATAACTGCATTTGGTATTCCACATCACGATTAGACTTCGTTATTTTACATTCTAAATGCATTTTGCTAGCCATAAAGATATTCGGAATGCGTAGCGATTCACGGCTTGAATAATATCGGCTGATAATTAATTTACCGAACGACTGAACAGAAAGTTTGGACTTGTTTTGTAGTTGCGAGTGTATGTAGAACTATCTGAAGGTTTTTATAAAAAATTAATCCCCATAAAAAATTTTTTCGCACGCCCATGGTGGATGAAAACTTTATATCATGCCGATGATGTGGATATTTTAAAATATAAATTGATCCCTTATAAAATTCAATTGTACGCCCGTGGTAGATGGAAATTTTTACTATTAAATGAATCCTTTTAAAAAAATTTATAGTATGCCCATGATCCTTTATAAAAATTCAATTATACGCCTAAGATAGATGGAAGTTTTGTAATGAGATTAACCCTTTTTAAAAATTATCATCCTACGTCTATGACAATTTTTTACAAAAAAATTTATCACTCATAAAAATTGTTTCGTATGCCCATGGTAGGTGGAAATTCTTGCTATTAAATGAATCCTTTTTGAAAACTATATAGTTTGCCCATGATATAGAAGTTTTTACATATTAATAGATTCCTTGTAAAAATTCAATTGTACACGTCTATGATATTAGGAATTTTTTGCAAATAAATCAATCCCTTTTAAAAATTTCATTGTACGCCCATGGTAAATGGAAATTTTTGTTGTTAAATAAATCCCTTTTGAAAAACTTTATAGTACGCCCATATGAAATTTTTTACTAATTAATCGATAGGTACTTTATCAAAATTTAATCATACGCCCAAGATAGACGGAAGTTTTGTAATGAAATTAACCCTTTTTAAAAAATTTCATCCTACGTCTATAACTGGAAGAATTTTTTACAAAAAAATGTATCACTCATAAAGATTGTTTCGTACGCCCATGGTATGTGGAAATTTTTGCTATTAAATGAATCCTTTTTAAAAACTATATAGCATGCCTATGATATAGGTTTTTACAAATTAATAGATTCCTTGTAAAAATTCAATTGTACGTCTATGATAAAAGGAAAATTTTGCAAATAAATCAATCCCTTGTAAAAATTTCATTGTACACCCATGGTAGATGGAAATTTCTGTTGATAAATAAATCCCTTTTGAAAAACTTTATAGTACGCCCATGATAGGAAAATTTTTACTAATTAATTGAAGGTACCTTATAAAAATTCAATCATACGCCCAAGGTAGATGGAAGTTTTGTAATTAAATTAACCCTTTTTAAAAATTTTCATCCTACGTCTATAACTGGAAGAATTTTTTACAAAAAAATGTATCGCTCATAAAAATTGTTTCGTACGCCCATGGTAGGTGGAAATTTTTGCTATTAAATGAATCCTTTTTAAAAACTATATAGCATGCCCATGATATAGAAATTTTTATATATTAGTAGATTCCTTGTAAAAATGCAATTGAACGCCTATGATAAAAGGAAAATTTTGCAAATAAATCAATCCCTTGTAAAAATTTCATTGTAGATGGAAATTTCTGTTGATAAATAAATCCCTTTTGAAATACTTTATAGTACGCCCATGATAGGAAAATTTTTACTAAATGAATCCTTTTTAAAAACTATATAGCATGCCTATGATATAGAAGTGTTTACAAATTAATAGATTCCTTGTAACAATTCAATTGTAAGTCTATGATAAAAGGAAAATTTTGCAAATAAATCAATCCCTTGTAAAAATTTCATTGTACGCCCATGGTAGATCCCTTTTGAAAAACTTTATAGTAGGTACGCCCATGATATGAGAATTTTTACAAATTAATTGATCCATTATAAAAATTCAATTATACTTCCAAATTTAATTAAAGTCGACTGTAGATGGCGTTTAAGTCGAAAAATTTTCAAAATAGTTTCCTCATTTATGAAATGATTTAATTGCATTTCATATCAAAATACATCTACTCAACGAGATTAAACCATTCATGTTATCAATTAAGTTCCAAATTTAATTAAAGCCGCCTCTAGATGGCGCTACAAGACAAAACATTGAGTTTTTCATCTATTTCTTGTTAATTTTCTGTAAATATAAACAATTTTGGTTAGTTTTTGGATTTTATTTCTTATTTTATATTGATACGTTAATTTAAACTGATTATAATTATTATTATTATCTTTTACTTCATACCAGCCATGTGCAATAATATATTAAACCTTCTGCGTTTACTTGATAAGCATTGCTATTTCTGTATACCCTGACTACGTGCGTTTTGTAACTTGTTCACGTCATATTCATAAATAGAGTTCATTTACAATAATTAGATATTTTGTATTTCCAGCTTAAAACTTATCTTTGTACAAATATTTACCAATTCAAGGCCACAGTAACTTAATATTTCAAATATCCCAAAAGGAGTGTAATCAGGTTAGACCACTGGGGGGTATTTCCGAGAAAAATTATGAACCGGGTGCCCTCCAAAATGGCAGCTGTAACTTTTGTGGAGTTTCTTTGTTCTATGGACAAGCGTCAACTACCTAAATAATGAAAAGTAACACCTAAATAATGCTGATGGCATTATACAACTGAGCCACAGATAGTTAAATTAAATCTATAAACTCATCAGACTTGTTTTTTTTTCAATCTTCCAGTAAAAAAACAACACTCAATTATTGATATTGATAAACATCGAAAATGTTTATTAGATATACCTATAATTAATTACTCGTTTACCTATAAATTTTATATTTGAGTATATTTTCCTTTGTTTATATTTTTATTTTTTTAGTGTGAAGTTATTTACAAGATCCCCAATACCTATTTATTTAAAATACAACTGGATTTAGTTGATTTATAATTTGACTTGACACCTTTTTGATGTAATTAATTTTATAATTTATATTAATAGGTAAACTTTGGTTATTTTATAAAGCCTTGAACACTTGTAGAATGGTTTTTTGATGTTAATGTAAAGTTGGAGTGTGAGAAGAATCTAATATTGTTCGCAAATCTATTTGATATCATTTTTATTTCTATAAATGTTATTCTTAATTTCTCAATATCCTTTTATATGTAATGTTTAAATATAATAAAAAAAACAAATTAACCTCAATACCATAATAAGAAACCCATATTTTCGCTTTACTTATAAAGTTCTGTTTATCTTGAGATAAGAGTTCACCTTCTATCACAAAGAGCCAATTTTATGTATTTCAAAAGAATTGACACTAATGATATCGTAAAATAAATATTGACAAAAATATTATTATTTAAAAATCAGTAACATTTAAATACCTGTACTTGCATTATCAGACAAAGGTAAAATTCTCTTCCGATTCCTAACGATAACCTTACTTTTAATATTTTCACCTTTTTCGTAAATTTGTAATTACAGTTACCATCTACATGTACAAGTCCAGACTTTTCTTTTTGACCTCTTTCAACAAATCGTTGAAAAACACAAAAACATAACCACTAAACCTCTGTGTAAGTTACTTGATAAGAAAGTTTATATAAACAAAAAAAACAGGTAATAATCGTAGCATAAGAACATAGTAGTAATGGAAATGTTTATACCTGTTGTGAAAACGGCTGCCAAAAAATGTATCAGAAATAATCCACAGTAAAACTGAAATCCAGCAAATTCGCACTAATACACCTGTATGAACCGATAGAAAAACACTGATTGCTATTGCCTAATGTGTAATTTCGTCAAATTCGCGCATATACAGAGCGATAATATTACGGACAAATGCCACGTTCACGCTACCTTCCCTGCAAGAACATCACAACGAACTGTAAATTTAATGAAAACGTTCCGTTTTATAAGACAGATAGTTTTGTGAAATTCTCACAACACATATTACATAGCTGTACTTCTGGTTGCCTAAGTACTAACTACGAACATTGTTCAATAGATTTCAACGTAGTGTATTTACGTAACCCTAACATTAACGACGGAGGCCAAAAAACGAAAGTAGAAGAAGAAGAGCCCTAACATTACCAAAGTTGTTTTTTTTCGTGTATTTAAAAAGGAAAACTTTTTATGTTTAAAAAAAAAATTAGAAATTTCACGTGACCTTCAAGTATTTACAAAACTGGACTAAGAAACAATTTTATATAATGTAATACCTATAATAAGACCCGGATCAATTTTAAATTAACAGAAAGTTAAATAAAAGTAAAATTATTGGTATAGAAAGTTTTTAATTGCAACATAAGTTTTACGGAGTACTATAATCTTTATATACCTATCTTTCTAAACGATCTTGTAATAAAAAATAATGTTATTGATTATTAAAAAGATATGTAGATATTGTATGTGCAATTTATTACCGTTATCGATGTTCGTCAATAATTAATAATTAAGTTTCATTTTTACCTCACTAATGTATGATACAATATTTTACTTCTTTCATAGTTACTGTTGAAAAGAATAGGAATATTTAACACCTTGAACAACAATATCTGATTGCTTCAAATTTAATAGATACCTACCTACAGTCTTTTCAGTCAATTTAAAAAATAAATATTGTTAAAACTTACCTTGTGTATAATTCAAATATTCTAGCTCACTACCAGACTACGTTCTCAATATTATTTAACTGTAAACATTAACTTGTTTATTAATACAGACATTTTGAAAGGAACCGATCACATGCTTACCAGCATTTTGTTGATCACATCAAACAGCACGAAAATTTTGAATTGTCGCTATTTCAACATGGGTTCTGTGAGTGCGCCCGTCACTATGAATATATGCAACCCACTTTTCTTTGCAATCAAAATGAACTACTACTTAGAAATAAAATTTAACTAGTAAAAAAAGTTTAAAAAATCTAATATTACCAAAAAGCATTTAAAATTTATATTCTGTATAACAAAATATTTTTCTATTCGATCCTATGGCAAACAGTATTTGTAATGCCACTGCTTTAGTGCAGGGCACACCATAAATAATTCTAAAATTAAAATCTCATTATGTACCCCAAAAAAATTGAGACAACAAATAACGAAAACAAATCAAAAACTACTTACATTCCAGATGACATTTAACCCAAATTCTAGACCCATTTTCGTCAATCGGGAACAGAAATGGTAGCCACATTCGATACACTTTTTATAAAATTCTCGTGGATACTCGGAAAAAGGAATCGCGATAGGTTCTGGAAAACTGCACCAGGTTTACTGGTCACGTCAGTGTTTTCTCCGTGTCGAGACGCGTGGCGCCGAAACGTCCCTAGGAGAATTTTACCGCACTGATCGATATAATCCGTAGAAGCCAGTGGTAGGCTACGTGGAGGGAGGCGTGGGTAATAAATCATAGACAATTTTATAAAATTATTCCATAGAAGGCGTTTGTTGAGAGATTTAGAAAGTACTTTTGAATTTTTTCGGCCATTAATTACTTTTTACTGCAGATCTATGCATTTTAAAAACCTCATTGTTAATATTATTTAAAGAAAATTCTGTATACAAATGCTTTGAAACATCGAAAAAAAGGATGGCAGTGGAATTTGTTGCCGTGCTATGGCACCCATGAAATTATGGAATATTTTAAAATGAAATTGCTGAAAAAATATCACACATACTATAGAAAATATCTGAACTGACTAGATAAAGAAATAATGTCGGTATTCAAGCGTAACTATGAAGGTTCTTTACATAGGAATTTATACGGGGATTATAAATAGAAGGAATTTTAATAATATGGTTTGCAAATTTTTGAATAGAATCCTCATACGGGTTGAATTACGCTTTATTATAATTTCTAGATGTTTCTTAATCAAACTTGTTTTGAATTTAAATACATTTGTGCATATATATTGACATGTGCTACTAATGAGAACTAAATTTCGTTCACACCTGCATATATAGCACTTGTCACATTTTGACAGTAGAAATTGCCGTTATATTTGACGAGTTTCCTATATTAGAAATGTCAAGATTAGGATTTAAATTTTAATGTGTTCAATTAAGAGTTTTCCGTTAAAATTTTAAAGCTTATTATGCATACAGAATAGTAAAATGGAGTTAACAGATTGTCTAATTACAGGCTGCTACACAAAAGTAGACAACCAGCGCCACTTGCCACATGTATACATTTTGCATAAGTAAGTGAGAATTGAATTCTCCATTTTGGTGATTTTTAAAGTGTTCCCACGTGGATTTCACTCTATTATTTCGATTAATTTATATAGTTTTTCTATATATTTGCAATGTATTTTAAATTTACTTATATAAACCGCTCAGTTTCCGGTAGTTACCGATACTGTCATCAATGTCTAAAGATGTCGTTTCTGTGTTTATATAACAGTGTACTCTGTGATGTAAGTTAAATGAACTCACGAAGAGCCTGCCACTGTGAGTGTATTGACAAGCGTATGGCCCATAGACATAGACAAAAATTATTTGTCTTTGGTATGGCCGGCACAGACAACCAAGAGTCAAGTATTAAAGCCGATGCTGGTGTTCGAGGTCAAAAACCAAAGAACAAAAACACTAATGACTCAATTCATTATATTTTTATTTTTCCTAGGTGCGGCAAATACAGCATTTAAAGAAATAGGATTTTTATAAACACACAAATCCATGAAAGTAACCACCAACATCAAAGCTTGTCCTAACAACTCCTTATTGGCGGGAGAATGGGAATTAAATGTGTTTTTTAATTGTTGTTCTACCATAATTTTTGTACAGGGTAGAGTAAATATACCGGATCCTTCATTATCTAATAATTCGTTTATAGTAGTGACAGCTGCCACTTTTTCCTGGCCTACTAACGTTCTGAACAATCTAAAACAATAATCACCAAAATATAACGAAAACTATTGCATGAATATTTAAATTCTTACCTTGCAGATAATCTATATTTGAGATAAAACACTCTGTTTTCAATTGATGTGGGTAGAGGAATATTAGAATCACAAATATTTCGTAAAGTTACATTGTGATGCACACTGGTATTTAATAATGCAAATAGCATGGCACTTAATTCAAGTTGTTGGGCATAATATGTTTGAGAAGCTTCACTCTGTCCCATAGACTGGGATGTTTCAAAAACATAAACATCACTTGATGGCATTTTTTTAATAATATTTATAGCCTGAAACCAAATTGACCGAAAAAACAATCTCAAAATACATTTATGATCTATAAAACGGAAAACCTTTGAGTTATGCTCTTTCCAGTTTTGTGATATTTACAGGAATTTTATATGATACTATTTAAAGGAGATAAAATCATTTTATCATAAATCGATCTGTCGACTGATTTCTCATCCCAAAAAAAAAAAACAATTTCCCAAATTTATGGCGATTTTCAAGTCAAAAAGAATTGAATAAATTACCACTTACCATGTCAAAACTATCACTTGGCAGCATTTTGTTAGGTAAATTACAAAAGCTCTCATAGTTCCAACTAATTAATTTATTCTGATCTTGAGTCAATTTAGCCCAACTTATACCTATGGGAGACAAATATACACCAATGGCAGATTTAATACCCTAAAAATGTCATTATTGTTACTCAAGAAAGTTAAAACTGTTAATACTTACATTTAAAATAAGCCTGTTAATAGGTGGAGTAACTATCACCTTCTGATGTTTACTCTTCACATTATTTTTACTCAACTCTGTAGAATCACTTGAATTATTATCACATTTATCATTTATTATGTTTTCACAGATTTTATGTAATAATTTCTCACCCAGCCCATCTACCTCGAGTACTTCATTAAGTGATTTAAATGGACCTTTTTTATTTTTCCATGAATGAATGTTTTTGATTCTATTTTGTGGTATAAGAAATCTGGAAATAGTTATAACAGAATATTTCACTAATAGAGAGTTCATTTTAACCAAAAATATCAACCAAAAACTTGTACTTTTATATAGTCTTAAAAGAAAATGTTTACCTTGATAAGTGACTTGTATTGGAATCGTTTAAAGTATTTAATATCTTGGTTTGTTCTTCTTCCGTAAACTTACATTTAAAATGAAAAATTACATCATTAGATGAACTTAAGGAATATTTTGCCTAAAATAGAATTTATTAATTGAAATGAACCACACATTTACAATTCACTTACCACTCGTTTAATATTAATTCTAGTTAAATTGGTAATAAATGCTTTTTGAAATAAAGCCATTTTTAAATTCTAGATGCATAATCAAAAGTAGCTATAACTTATCTGTGGCTATAACATTTCAGTTTGTTATTACAATTTAGAGGTTAGGTTGGAATTTTGTCGTGCTTCAACGAGTTCAATGACATAAAATTTTGATTTTGTAGCTTATCATCGTTCAAAATTTGACTTTTGAAATATTTTGCCCGTAAAACAATGCATTTTCAAAATCAGTTGCTATTTATTCAGGTTGAATACTTTTCTACAGTTTAAGTATTGCATAACTGTATGTATGTTGCAGTTGCCTACCTCTTAGGACTAATATTAATATAATCCGTGTTGCCTACCTACCTACGACAACAAAATGATTAGAAATAACTGCATATTGAAAAACCATAGCTTCTTTATGTGAAAAACCTTGAGTCTATTTTAAGCTGTAAATAAAACTCAATATTTTACGTCACTGATGTCTAACCATAGAGTTTAAGTTGTCTTTGGTGTCAACAATCTTTTTCATAGATACTCTTGGATGCCTCATCAGGTATATGAACCTATTATGTAGTTCGAAATACATATGAGAATTTTTATAAATGGTGTGGGGGGATACATATTCAGTTTGTTAATAGTTGTAGTGAGTATTCAATTTTAAGTACGAACCTATGTGGTCAAATTTCAAATTCACATCTCGCACGGGTCTAGTTAGTCACTTCACTATAAATATGAACAGACTTTACCTTCTTCTTTCGCTTCCTCTGTAGACAAAATCCTGACTAATGCTTTATTTCACAAACACGACAATCAAGAAGTGTATTGACAAGCGTATGGCCCATAGACAATAATTATTTCTCTTTGGTATGGCCGGCATTGACAACCAAGAGCCGATGCTGGCGTTCGAGGTCAAAAACCAAAGAACAAAAACACTAATTACTCAATTAATAATATTTTTATTTTTCCTAGGTGCGGCAAATACAGCATTTAAAGAAATAGGATTTTTATAAACACACAAATCCATGAAAGTAACCACCAACATCAAAGCTTGTCCTAACAACTCCTTATTGTCAGGAGAATGGGAATTAAATGCGTTTTTTAATTGCTGTTCTACCATAATTTTTGTACAGGGTAGAGTAAATATACCGGATCCTTCATGATCTAATAATTCATTTATAGTAGTGACAGCTGCCACTTTTTCCTGGCCTACTAACGTTCTGAACAATCTAAAACAATAATCACTAAAATATAACGAAAACTATTGCATGAATATTTAAATTCTTACCTTGCGGATAATCTATATTTGAGATAAAACACTCGGTTTTCAATTGATCTGGGTAGAGGAGTATTAGAATCACGAATATTTCGTAAAGTTACATTGTGATGCACACTGGTATTTAATAATGCAAATAGCATGGCACTTAATTCAAGTTGTTGGGCATAAGATGTTTGAGAAGCTTGACTCTGTGGTCCCATAGACCGGGATGTTTCAAAAACATAAACATCACTTGATGGCATTTTTTTAATAATCTTTATAGCCTGAAACCAAATTGACAGAGAAAACAATTTCAAAAAAACATTTATGATCCATAAAACGGAAAACCTTTGAGTTATGCTCTTTCCAGTTTGGTGGTATTTACAGGAATTTTATATCTTCTATAAGTTTCTTGTGGCATTACTTATTCTTTTTTCTTATTTTTTTGGGAATCAAACCACAATAATGTTTTTTATTTTTTATTTCGATGTTTCGAAATAAAAAACACAATTTCCCTAAATTTTTGGTGATATTCAAGTCTAAAAAAATTCAATAAATTACCACCTACCATGTCAAAACTATCACTTGGCAGCATTTTGTTAGATAAATTACAAAAGCTCTCATAGTTCCAACTAATTAATTTATTTTGATCTTGAGTCAATTTAGCCCAACTTATACCTATGGGAGACAAATGTACACCAATGGCAGATTTAATACCCTAAAAATGTCATTATTGTTACTCAAGAAAGTTAAAACTGTTAATACTTACATTTAAAATGAGCCCTTTAATAGGTGGAGTAACTATCAGCTTCTGACATTTACTCTTCACATTATTTTTACTAAACTCTGTAGAATCACTTGAACTATTATCACATTTATCATTTATTATGTTTTCACAGATTTTATGTAATAATTTCTCACCCAGCCCATCTACCTCGAGTACTTCATTAAGTGATTTAAATGGACCTTTTTTATTTTTCCATGAATGAATGTTTTTGATTCTATTTTGTGGTATAAGAAATCTGGAAATAGTTATAACAGAATATTTCACGAATAGAGAGTTCATTTTAACCAAAAATATCAACCAAAAACTTGTACTTTTATATAGTCTTAAAAGAAAATGTTTACCTTGATAAGTGACTTGTATTGGAATCGTTTAAAGTATTTAATATCTTGGTTTGTTCTTCTTCCGTAAAATTACATTTAAAATGAAAAATTACATCATCAGATGAACTTAAGGAATATTTTGCCTAAAATAGAATTTATTAATTGAAATGAACCACACATTTACAATACACTTACCACTCGTTTAATATTAATTCTAGTTAAATTGGTAATAAATGCTTTTTGAAATAAAGCCATTTTTAAATTCTAGATGCATAATCAAAAGTAGCTATAACATTTCAGTTTGTTATTACAATTTAGAGGTTAGGTTGGAATTTTGTCGTGCTTCAACGAGTTCAATGACATAAAATTTTGATTTTGTAGCTTATCATCGTTCAAAATTTGACTTTTGAAATATTTTGCCCGTAAAAAAATGCATTTTCAAAATCAGTTGCTATTTATTCAGGTTGAATACTTTTCCACAATTTAAGTATTGCATAACTGTATATATGTTGCCTACCTCTTAGGATTAACATTAACATAATCCGTGTTGCCTACCTACCTACGACAACAAAATGATTAAAAATAACTGCATATTGAAAAACCATAGCTTTCTTTATGTGAAAAAACTTGAGTCTATTTTAAGCTGTAAATAAAACTCAATATTTTACGTCACTGATGTCTAGCCATAGAGTTTAATCTTTCTCATAGATACTCTTGGATGCCTCATCAGGTATATGAACCTATTATGTAGTTCGAAATACATATGAAAATTTTTATAAATGGTGTGGGGGAATGCATATTCAGTTTGCTAATAGCTGTAGTGAGTATTCAATTTTAAGTACGAACCTATGTGGTCAAATTTCAAATTCACATCTTGCACGGGTCTAGTTAGTCACTTCACTATAAATATGAACAGACTTTACCTTCTTCTTTCGCTTCCTCTGTAGACAAAATCCTGACTAATGCTTTATTTCACAAACACGACAATCAAGAAAATTTAGATACAGCAGTAAATAAAAATCAAATTACTATAACAAAATTTTATTTTGGAATATTAATTACTCTAAACAGTACAGGTAACTTTTTGCAATTGAAATCTTAACACCTAGGTATTCCTAAAAATACTTTCATATAAAATATAAACAACCAATTTTGCGATTACGATTTCAAGTGCCTTAATTAATATTAAAAGTAGGAAAAGGTATAGAATTAACGTTTAAGACTATTTAATAAAATTTCCATATACATTTTAAACTATACGTACAAAACTAAATCTGTAATGATTCAGAATTGAACAGTTTTTTTGAAAGTCTTGCATATATATAGGACGGGTTTTTAATTTCCGGTTATAGGTAGGTATATTTTACTGGGTACAATACTGTTCCATTTTGATCTCTAAAAACTGCAGTTATACTTCAACTTATATTAATATATTTAAGAAACCTTCTCAAGATAAACAAATTCGCTGAAAATAAAAGTTAGAAATCAACAAGAAATTTATTTATAATACGAATTTTTAATATATCAATAAAATACATCAGTACAGTAAAAAATATGTTTTCAACAAAATCAACAAATAAAGGTAAACAGGAACTACCTTTCCCATCGTAGTATTGTACTCAGTAAATATACAACCAATATTGCACAAAGTAATTTAGAAACATTTGCGGTGAACAATTCCAGGACCGGATTCGTCGTATTCTTGTTTGGAGATCCACATCTGTTGGAAGGTGGAAAGTGAAGCCAAGATAGATCCACCGATCCATACAGAGTACTTTCTTTCTGGTGGGGCGATGATCTTGATTTTTATTGTCGATGGGGCTAGAGCGGTGATTTCCTTTTGCATACGATCAGCAATACCTAAAAGAAAAATTAGAAAGTAAATATGACTTTTCTTGACGTCAGAGTTTGGATAAACGGGAAAATGGTAGAGATACGTTAATTTTTGTCTATGAATCTTGATATCTATTACAAAAGGCATGATAATAGTCATTATAGAATGCCAACTGTTTTTGTTTTCATTGGAACGATGAATTCTTAGATTATGTAACCGCACACCATCGATACGTATTAGAATTCTTGATTATAGCTCACAATTTGTAACGAAATGAACTTTCAATCTGTCAAATGTTTGAAGTGTTTACGAAAGAGTGACGTCATATAGACCGCTGCCATTACTATTCTAACTTGAATTGTTTTTTAAAAAGAAAAATTTATTCATCAGCAAAAATAAAATTTAGTGAAGAATGTGCGTGCAAACATCGAAGAGCAGTTTTTAAAAAGGCCATTGCCAATGTTTTATCTCTAATTTCACTACGCGTTTGTGGAACATCAAATTTTAATGATGTTTACATAAATCTACTCACACCAAAATTGAAAAAAAAAAAAAATTGGAACACCTCCAAAGGTTGCACAAAATGATTAAGTATTCTGACATTCATCCAAATAACTTTGTATTTCACTGTCATAGACCTTTTACCAAGTTCATTCATATTTAATTTCCTATTTTTAAAACCCTAACCTCAAAATATTCTTACCTGGGTACATTGTGGTGCCTCCAGAAAGTACAGTGTTAGCGTACAAGTCCTTACGGATATCAACATCGCACTTCATGATAGAGTTGTAGACAGTTTCGTGAATACCGCAGGACTCCATACCCAAGAAGGAAGGTTGGAACAGAGCTTCAGGGCAACGGAATCTTTCATTACCAATAGTAATAACTTGACCATCGGGAAGTTCATAACTCTTTTCTAATGAGGTAGAACTAGCAGCAGTCGCCATTTCTTGTTCAAAATCTAAAGCTACATAGCACAATTTTTCCTTAATATCACGTACGATTTCTCTTTCAGCAGTGGTGGTGAACGAATAACCTCTTTCGGTGAGGATTTTCATGAGATAATCGGTTAAATCTCTACCAGCCAAATCCAAACGCAGAATAGCATGAGGAAGAGCATAACCTTCATAGATTGGTACTGTGTGGGAAACGCCATCACCGGAATCGAGTACAATACCGGTGGTACGACCGGAAGCGTAAAGAGATAGAACAGCTTGGATTGCGACGTACATGGCAGGAGTGTTAAACGTTTCGAACATAATTTGAGTCATCTTTTCTCTGTTAGCTTTTGGATTAAGTGGAGCTTCTGTCAATAGAATAGGATGTTCTTCGGGAGCTACTCTAAGTTCATTGTAGAAAGTGTGATGCCAGATCTTTTCCATATCATCCCAGTTGGTGATGATACCGTGTTCTATGGGATATTTCAAGGTGAGGATACCTCTTTTGCTTTGAGCTTCATCTCCTACGTAGGAATCTTTTTGACCCATACCAACCATGACACCTTGATGTCTTGGACGACCTACGATTGAGGGAAATACTGCACGAGGGGCGTCATCACCGGCGAAGCCGGCTTTGCACATTCCTGAGCCATTGTCGACGACAAGAGCCGCTACATCGTCGTCACACATGATTTATAAGGTTTGTTTTTTCGGTGGTACAGCGACTGAAATAAAACACATCAATATTATAAAGTCTTAAGATCGTCTAGCTTAACTCAATACAATAAAATATATTTTCCAGTTTTTTCAATTAAATTTCAACAGTTAACCGTAGAAAAAGAGTAGTATGCAACTCAAGTGGCTGACAAGAGACAACAAAGTGGCTCTAACAGTGTTGCCACATACCTATTTTTTTTCGAGCCAGTTGATGTGGCGGAAACGAGCCAAATTCATACTAGAACGAGCTTTTTCAAAAAAGTTATTTACTATAGTAAATATTTCTTGGAAATACATATTTTTATGTATTAGTCATGTATTTGTTCGAAATTTCTCTTGTTCGGCGGTGGTGCGTTCACGAATTACACTCGCCCCCCCCCCCGTCTAATTCAAATAATCCAATCCAAGTAATCCAACACTCAACACCGTTCAGTTCAATTCACGAAAGTTCAGAAATACTCAACTTTAACAAAAATTTAGCAAAATTTACAAACGAGCCAATTTTAATAAAGAGGAGCCAACGAGGAACTTTTAATTCAAACGAGCCAGATCTGGCTCGAACGAGCCAC
The DNA here is from genome assembly GCA_949126875.1 of Lochmaea capreae. Classification (NCBI taxonomy): domain Eukaryota; kingdom Metazoa; phylum Arthropoda; class Insecta; order Coleoptera; family Chrysomelidae; genus Lochmaea; species Lochmaea capreae. Next base: position 27,119,853 of record OX421404.1, read on the forward strand.
TTGTGGCAACACTGGTCTCTAATATGGGTGTTGGCATATGAGGGGATTGCAGGTAATCAAATGGCTGACCAGTTAGCTAAAGAATACTGACAATTATAGGTAACCTAACCACAGATAACATGAACCTAACCTAAAAAATGTACGTCACTCATCGCCTGTGTGATATCTGCATTATTTTGTTATTGAGCTGCTTTTGTAAATAAAAGTATAATAAAAAGTGATAAAACGTCAGAGCTATAACTGTATTTTATTTAAAGTGGTATTTAATTAAATAACTTACTAAAAAATTGCAACTAACAATAACCGAACCTACATCACAAAAAGCTTCAACGAACTATACAGAACAGAGATCACGTGTATGTATAATACATTTCAGCTAGTTATATTATAGATTGCTGTTTTTGTTCACCAACTGAACATTCCATTCTAATGTACAAATAGACTGTGATAAAAATATGACTCCCTCTGTGACAAACGTAAACATTAAATATATTTTCCCCTGGATGGAAACATCTGTGATTTGATTATTCATATCACGTTTGTGTAGAAAAATAATGCTTGGTTTTAAAAAATAGATGAATCAATTTTTTAATTAAAATTTTGGAGGGTTAATCTATGCTTGATAATTTATTATTGAAGATTAATAATAGGTAAGAACCTACAAACCTAGTTTGTGGCGATTTTTAAGCAAGAAAAATAATTATACAGTTTCTATTTTCATGAAATTTGTGGGCAATTTTAGTTATTTTTTTAGTAATAATTCTGATACCAACCCTAAAAATATTGGAGCAGAAACTCAAACCTCGAATCGTGTTTATATAGAAAAACAAATTGGGGAAGAAGTAAGTTATCTTGTTTTATTTGATATAAAATAGATGTAATCATTAATTTTTATTTTAGCAAACATGTTTGGAGTACCGATATGGCCACACACTTAATTTTATTATATGAAAGCAAGCCCTGTCTTTACGACGTGAGATCAAATAGAAATACAAGAAATAAGGCACATGAAATATGTGCTATAGTCTCTCAGAAATGTACCCAAACTCCGATTTATCTGAAAGTATATGTATGGTTCTTTAGTAGAGAATTATTTTGAAATGTTCAAAACTAAAAAAAGTTTTATTATTGCATCAGAAGAATTATATAATTTAATAGATTCAATTATAAATTAATTAAACTGATTAATATTTTGATTGTATACTCAACCTCATTAAGTACCATTTATCAAATCAACTTTACTAACAAATATTACACACTTAAGCCCATTTAAAAAATACACCATTTATACAAAAACATCACTAACACTATATCAATGGGGAAAGGTATAAATATACGTCACTTAAAATCACTGAACTAAAAAAACCGTTTGTAATTAGGGGTAACTACCCCTATTTAAATTGAAACACTTGATAACACTTTGTTTCCACAATGATAGGGGTAGTTACCCCATTAGCGATTAAAAAAAAACGTGTACCAACCTCTGAAAAAATTTAAGGACTCGACGCTAAGCGAGGTTATGAACGAGTGCGCTAATGACGGCAGGCATCGTTTTTATAGGGATTTTCGAGTGCATTTAAAAATAACACGTCGAGCATCCTTATATGGGAACAGGGTGGCCAAGACGCATCGAAAACGACGTCGTCCAATTATGGCAGCAGTCTATGATGTTCAGGAGGAATTTTCGACAAGTTTATCGGAGGTACATTAGCGTACATATATTTTTTTGGGAGGTAAATTATTTATTTTTTGTTTAATGATAGTTAAGTTTATAGAACTTCATTTTTCTAGTGATTTTGTACCGGAATCATGTACGAGGATGTATTGATATCTAGTTAGCCGAGACCAGTTCCATGCATAAACAAAATATTACGTTACCATAGCAACGATCAACAATAACTTATATTAGAAGTGTCAGTGTGAAGTTTGACGTCAAAAAAGTAAACCAGAGTTACGCAATAAATTAAAAGAAAAAAAGATCCACCGAAAATTGTGAAAATAGAAAAATTAGAGTATCGAGCCATCATCAAGTACCTGTATTTAAAAGGTTTAAGAGGTAAGCAGATTTACGAAGATATGCTTAATACTCTTGGTGATCAATGTCCTTCGTATGCGACCGTGTTAAATTGGACTGCAAGCTTCAAAAGAGGTAAATTTTCCATTGAAGATGATGACCGATCGGGAAGGCCAGTTCTGTGTCAGTCCCCGAAAATATCGATGCAGTTCATGACATGATTTTATCAGAACGTCGAATAGGGCTAAAACGGATATTTGAAGCACTGAATATTTCATACGAACGCATTCATCATATAGTTCACGTCAATTTGGATATGAGAAAAATTGCTGCAAAATGGATCCCCAAATGTTTGAATGTTGACCAAAAGCGTGCAAGGGTAGAAGCATCGCGTTCGATCTGTGCTCGGTTTGAAAACGATGTAGAATTCTTAAACCGAATTGTTACTATGGATGAGACTTGGGTACACTTCTACGATCCAGAAACAAAGCAACAATCGATGGAATGGCGACACTCTGGTTCTCCAAGACCTAAGAAGTTTCGTGAACAAAAATCTGCTGGAAAATTTCTTGCTTCAGTTTTTTGGGATTGCCATGGAGTAATCATGATTGATTTTTTGGATGAGGGTAGAACAATAACTGGAGATTATTATTCGACATAACTGACCACTCTACGGGAAAAAATTAAAGAGAAAAGACGCGGAAAACTATCCAAAGGTGTTTTGTTTTTGCAGGACAACGCCCCTGTATACAAATCTCATGTTGCCATGCAAAAAATTCGTGATTTAAGGTTTGAATTACTAGAACACCCCCCTTATTCACCAGATTTGGTTCCGTCCGACTATCATCTCTTTCCTCAACTGAAAAAAGTTTAAAAGGTCGTAAATTTTCTTCCAACGAGGAGGTAATAAAAGCTGTGGAGGTCTGGTTTGCAGAGCAAGAAGAAACATTTTGTTTGAAAGGTCTAGAGACGTTGCAGGTTCGCTGTAATAAATGTATACAATTAAGAGGAAAAGATGTTGGGAAATAAAATATTTTGACATTGAAATTTTGTTTGGTTCTATAGTAGGCTAAGCATTTTTCAATATATCCTCGTATATAGGTACTAAATAATGAGCTTAAATTTAAATTTATAAATAAAGTTTCTAGTTTAAAAAAACGATTTTTAGAGAAATTTTTTGTTTATTTGTTGTTCTTATATATATTTCGATATATTTTTAAAAACTACCGAAAATGTTAGATTTGAAATTGGTTTCGTAGAATATACCCATTGATGTTCTGTTACATCAACAAATCATAACAATTTTTAATGATTAATTAGTGATAAAAATATGGGGCTTTATTTTTTTTTGTCAAAAACGGTAGTGTTATTAAATGTTTTCATTTGATAACTTTAAAATGGATGAATATATTAATTTGACATTTGGCAGATTGTTTTTAAATCTAAAAGTATATTTTGATGGAAAAACATTTGTCAATTCTTGATCAAGTATGGTGTACATTTGGAAGTCACCTTTCCCCTCCCATTTTTTACGCCACTGGCATTTCAGGCTTTTTTAAATTTTATTTTGTATTCCTCAATGGTTTTCACGTGAAAAACGTATAACCTTTTCTTTTCCTCAATTTATTTTAATAAGTACCAAACTACTAATGGTTAGAATAGGTGTGTTAAAATATCTAATCTGAAAAGCATTAAATATATGCAATCGTTGCAGATATCAATCTTATTCAAATTAGTAATTATTACAAAAATTGTACACAAAAACATTTAAAAATATTTTGTTTTATCCCGCATCAAATTTTCGCCTCGTGCGCTTGTCTCTTTTAATGATCCCCTCCCGATAAAATAAACGTATACAGGAATATATATTTGTTATTTTTGTAGCAGTAATTAAAAATACGACGATCTGTATAAATAAAGTGACTGTTTCCAAAATATTTATAAAATTTAGTGTGGGTCGACCTATTCTTTCTTTCGAGTAAATATAGCAGTCAAGGTCAAGTTTGTCTCAATATGGTGTACATACGGATAGAAACAAAAGGGTGCACATCTTACACTATACAAACGCAGACTACGACATACAGGATGTTCCAAATAAAAGAGCAATGAATTTGTTTTCTTAATGATGTAATAATTAGAAAAAATAGGATACACAAGAGCAGACAATATTTAAATTGGTATGATTATAGGTAGTGAAAAGTAGTTTATCTAAAGTTATTGTGTGTGTGTATAGTTGTGAGTAAAATTAATTTTCACCGATTCACAATTTGTCGGCGAGATAAAAAGAAATCTGTAAGCTGAAGCAGAACCGGTTTCAAACAAATTTTTCATTATTGCAGAAACCCGGAAGCACTAGCGATTTCTGTACTATTTTTCCGATGAATTACAGTTTTACCATTAACTGTAATAATGGATTTGTTTGAAGCTTTTGTCAATTATCTATTCTTTCAGCAGCTCATGCTTTGGTCCATTATATATAAGAAGACAATGTCTCGTAAATAACAGAAATGAACTAAAACCCACCCTAGCTGGGACGTTAACAGTCCATATGTGGACTAACAATTCAAGTAAATTTTTTAACTGATAGCTGTTGGAGTTTTTGTTTTATATATTTTTGCAAATAACATAAATTTGTATTTTTTTTTAAATTACGAATCTCTGCGTGTGTGTATGTAAATAATTTTTAAACGACATCAAATGATCCCCAACTGCTCGATATGTTTGGTCTCAAAAAACAAATCTATTCAAAGAAATGCGAGAAAAAGTTATTTTGGAAAACTATAATGAACGTGACACGCTTAGTCCGCACGTGCATATATTACACACAAAACGTGCGTGTGGTAAAATCTGTCTAAAATCGAAACAGAATATTTATAGTTTGTGGAATTCACGAGAGAAAATTCAGCAGATAAAACTCACCCATTTTCTATATCGGAATAAGCGTGGGAGACTGGGATTATTTATGAATAGTTGAAATGTTTAAGAATGATTCAGTTTTCGAGGTATAAATTCTGAATTAAGTACCTACTATATTTTGGAAAGCAGTAATTGATCATATTAATTGACGTTTTAACAATGCGTAGATGGCTTGTTACTGGTAGCATATTTTTATAATGATACTAATAAAGATAATTATATTCATATAGTTTGTATAATTTCCTGGTCTTGGACGAATACCTAGCCAAAACCAATTAATAAAACACGTGGCATTTATAAATAATATCGAAATCTAGATACACCCAAGACATATATATCGATAATATGCTGAAAGAGTGTCCAATAATAAAACTGCAGGTGTCCTAAAAATAGTTTATGATGCGTTGCAGCTAAGATATCTTGAAATAAGGTATATATTCTGGAGACTATTAAAACATACCGATTTCTATTTTCGTTCCAGGGGCGTGAAGTGGAATGTATATGATTCAACTCATATACCTATAATGCTTTTGTAAAATAATTATTACCAAATAAATACACATCGTACTTTTGTTGACATGTTTTGCTTTTGAAGTAATATGTGTATGGTTGGACAGCATCTGCTTACAGGTGATCTATTAGCAGATATACTACTCTAGGTCAGTGGTGTACCTACTAAAAAGGGCAAATTTAACATGTTTTGGTGGATTATTCTAGGATTTACTATTTTGTTGTTGTCAATAATCCCTGTTTCAAAAGGACTCTTATTCTGTGGTTTATTTTGGTACAAATAAAATATGGAGTAACTTTGCTTGCTCTCATTGACAATTTAATACTTTAAACCAGTTGCAGATTGACTTTGAATGTACTATTAGCAGCAATGATACATAAAGCATTTTCAGTTCCCATGGACAAATATAACTTAGATAGAGAATGAAACATAATTAAACAAATATAGCCACATCCAACGATTATCCATTGCATGTAATAAATAAATTAATAAAAAAAAGTAGCATTACAACTGAAGCATTTTTATTAGTATGTGTCTCGCATTGCATGTGAGACGTAGTGTTTGTTGCCTACTTAGAAGGGATTTTGTATGCATTGATGTAAAGGCCAAGAATAAAAAAAGAAGAAGATTAGATGGTTAGCAAGTAAGGTTAGAACATGACTTGACGACTCGTGCCGTTTTGTATGTTACATGTATAATTTTAAGAAGTTTGTTTCATCATTAAAGAAAAACCAGATAATAAGACAGAGGGTTTTTATTATAATCATTTTCCTGACTTGTTACGGAGTATAACACAACTAATATTTCCTGAAAAAAACTAAAGAAATACAAAATTACCAAACCATATTACATATGCTGGTAATATTTCTAATAATTTTTCAAAGATAATATATGCAGCATCAAATACAACAATTTATTTTAAAACAGAAGGCAAGTAAAAAATGGTTAAATGAAAGAACAAAAATATCCCCATTAAAATAGTCTGGAATATATAAACTTAAATGTCCAGAATGTAACACTGACTATTGGTCAATCAATTTGAAATTTTGAAATAAGATACAATCAACAGTTACAAGCATATAGAAAAATTACATTACCCAAAACATCTAGTTGACACCAAACATATTCATTAACAGTATCTAACACAGAACTAGAAGTAGTTACTACATATTTGTGATAAGAAACAAGAACTAGATTTCCTTGAAGAATTAGAAGACACTTAAGAGATCCACAATATAAAGTTGTCAATGAACAGATAAATCTAGGGAGCTCTCCACTACTAAATTGTCTTAAATAACAATTGTAAAGATCAGCAGATATAGTTTTCCTTGGTTTTCTATATCATTACACAGTTCCATTTAAAAAAGTATTAGAATCTTGCTTCATTTTTGTCACTCACTGTTGTGTGTCTAGTACTTTAAAGTGTATTTTAAGACTACTGTATAATTATTCCAACAGATCATAGCTACATAACAATGTCTATAAATAATTGTAGGCTCCTCTTAAGACAGAGCTAAATATCTTGTCGTATACCTAAGACATTTGATAGCCAATTATCTTGAAAACTGCTCAGACGATTTTGTAAAATGTAAGTTTTAATCAGAACATTGATAACAACATCATATCAAACTTTCATCCAAGTTGATCTGGGCTCCTTTTCTATAAGTTACAACTATCATCACAAGTACCTACATATTTTAGTTAGTTAAATATTTGTTATGATTCAAATATTTTCTACAATATCACTAATTCCTTAAAAACAATGAACTTAGTGGGGGAAAATTAATTGTAAAGATGTAAAAGGATATAGATGTATTAAATAAAATTTGATAAAACATAAATTCATTTGAAATGCTTGTCCCATAAATCGGATTCGATTTGATTCTGAATATATGCATGCATATTAGATATTCTTTCAGCCTTTAAATTGTTGTCGTAATTGTTTAAATCCACAGCTATCATCAACTGTTTACAAAACATTTCTGCGTGTTTTAAATAGTTATCAAAGCTGACACTTTTCAGGAAATCCTTGTGCTCTTGCGTGAGAACGGTTTCGTCAAATATGGTAGTTTTCAGATCAGCTTTTTTTTTCTTAAATTTCACCTGTTCTTCTAATAAGTTTGTGCAGTGTTTTTTCCACTGTTCAATTTCCGAATTTACTTTTTCTATGTAGTTTAAAGGATAAACCAGCCCACTGTCGTCTTCTTCCGGAAATTCTCTAAGAACAGTTTTTTTTAGTTCACAATCAAAGAGCGATGGTCTCTTTTTAATAATTTGTTCTGCATTTTCCATGTTTTACGTAAACAAATTCAAGTCGTTAAATTTCCGTTTATAAAATTTAAAATGTAAGCAAATCATAACAAAAACCGTTAAGTGTCAGATGTCATTTCTTTTTGGTACACCTAACCTAAAATAATCTTCATTTTTTCTTGAAAACCACAGAACTTACAATACAGTAAGGCGTATATATTGGGTGCCTTCCGAGTTAGGTATCTGAAGTTTTGAATTATATGACGTACACAATCGTTCCGTACTTCAAAATAAGTCGGAAAGGTTTCATACTCCACCACGTTGTCAAATGTTGGTTGTCATCTGTTTTGTGAGTAAACAAAAGTCCGAGTTGTATTACATAATATGAAATCAATTACGAAACCTTTCTTTAAGCATATATTCATATTTTTTGATAACATGCGACTAATAAATTCCAATATTTATTAGGATTAAGGCTGCAAAACGTACTGATTGACAGCAGCAAAAGAATGACGTGGGTTGATTTATTTTAAGTCAACTATCTTTGTTATAAGTTACGAACCTATGTTACGAACTACAGAAAATGTTGCGATTTTGGAACGTTTGCAGAAATTTTTCAAAACAATGGTCATTTTTAAATACCTTCAACAAATATAGCCCGCCCAGAAAATATAATTATCAAAGAAGCTTTAGTGAACGAGCTATAGACGTTAATACCAATGTTGCTAAAGATGTGATATTGTATAAATTCGATAATACTAGATACTACAAGTTAATGAACTTATTCGCATTTGCTCAATTCGGTTTCTGGTCTTATTTATCATTAACAGCTTACACAACATTGAGAGATGCTCCAATTGATCATACTGTAGCAACCCGCTGGTGGGAAAAAATTAACTTGGGGGAAAACAAATACCGAAATGGAATAGCTTTCTTTTGCGGTGTTGTAGGTAATATTAAGTAGTTATATAATGTTCCTTGTTATTAATTTTTTTGTTTTAGGTTGGGGTATTTTAGCCATTGTTTGGATGTATTCATTGAGATCTGTAAAGTATTTAATCCTCAGAAAAGGTGGAAATCAACTAACTGTTGTAACATACACTCCAGTCGCTTCAAACCGCATGTTTACATTGAACTTAAACAAAGTTAGTGCTGTGGATTCAAGATCGACAGCTAGGACGCACGTGGCGTTGAAAGTCCAGGGACATTTCATGTATTACATAGTAGATATGAAAGGAGAATTTAAAAATCCTACTTTGTTCGATCATACTGTAGGTTTACGAAGAAATCTGAAGTGATTGTTTATAATTTGTTTGTTCATTAGAGTTCTAGCTTTATCTTATTTTCTTGGTAATAAAAATGTCTTGTTAGTTACTTACATACTTTTTCATATTTGTACTAAGAAAAATAATTGTTTGTACATTGAGATGTTAAATATTATTATGATTAAAAATTCAATCACATCTAGATTGTATCTGTTACAATGACAATTATTTTTTCTTGTATTTTTTTTTATTTGTGACATATCTTAGAAATATGCAGGGGAGATTAAAGACAAAATTAAAAGTAATTCATTCGATAAGACCGAAAATCGAGTTGATTCCGAATCGAAGAATTAAAAAAGAACGGGATGCAATTCCCCAAAGATGGTCCAGAAGAATTAGATCGCTACCACCTATCCCTTTTAGAATTTTGAGTCTAGACAGGAAGATAAAAACTTCAAAACCTTTGTCGAATAAGGATAATACGAAAATTCTTGAAAAAACCTTCAAATCGTAAGTACACTAATCTATGGATAACCTTTTTGACATATTTTTTCAATTCACTATAGATTTGTCGTTACAAATTAACTCGGGATGGATTCAATAAAGCAAAATGAATTTAACTTTTAATATTATTTAAATTTTCTTTTGACAGCACATTGTGTCGTGTAAAAAAAGAAAAATTCTACCAAAAGCACAGTACTTCATGTGGAGAAGAAGGAGCTTATGAAATAGTTCGAATTGTACCAGTCGTCGTCTGTGTTAAGCGTAATAAAACACATTTTAAATCGTAAGTAAAAAATCCATTACTTAAACTAGGTGAGACTATATTCCTTTATGTGGATATTTCTTATAATTTGATGTTCCCAATTAAATACTACAACGTACTATATATACACTGTGGGTCGAAATAAAGGGGTACATTTTTTAATTGAAAACATTTTTTTGTTTTTTGGGCGATTTATTTTCTTTTTGCAGGGTCGGACTTAGCTCGTTGCAAATGAAAACTGTCTTAGCTAAAATTGTACTAATATGCTTTTTCGGTAGATAAACTATCCAGAACACTTCAGTAAAAAGCAAATTTTCTAACAACGTACATTTTCATCATCCCCTCTCCAATTATAAATCAACAAGCTACGAAGGTAGTAATTGTGTCTTTCATCAGCGCTACATGAAAGTGTCGACGACGAGTGTCTTTGTACGGTGGCCTTGAGCCTTTCACTTTACCCCTACTCCGCGCCCGGCTCTATATAACTGTGAACGAACAATTTTTAGGCGATGTAATAAAATTTTGACTTTAAAAATGTTGTTTCCATTTATAAGATGTTTTTTTGGTTCCCTGTTCTAGGCTTACAGACGATCTTCAAATTGCAGTGAAGAAAAAGAATCCTAATAAAGTGTGCAGTGATTTAAAATCCACACTACGAGAGAAACTCAAAGAAGAATGCACAAATTTGGAAAAGAAATGGTCAAAAAGACTCAAAAATATACCGTTAATTTGATAATTATTTAATAAACAATTTCGCTAATTTGTTCACTTTCAATCCAACTAATGATTATTGCCGCCATCTTAACTCGGACACCGATCGGAAATGACGTCACACTTTTGTAAACATCATTTGACATTATGTGTATGATTCCAATTTTATATTTTTTTTTTATTGGAACGTTGACAAATATCTAATTAGGAGTTTTAATGATATTCTTTTAATTGTTTAGATAGTTTAAAAAAAGTAAACATATATTTTACTAAAAATATTTTGTACACTATTTCTTTGATAAACCAAAATAATCTTTTGGTAAAACATAAACTTTTTGAATCAAATCAATTCTTTCTTTAAAAAATTCTGTTCAACGAACTTGTCAAATTTCTTATTGCCCCATCCTGGCATGCCCCTCAAGTCAGATAATTTGTTGATACTACCTTTAATTGTTCTAAAAATAGTAGTCGTTGAAAAATTTGGTAAATATTTTTACAAATTCAATACTTACCTGAACAAGATTATCTGTTGCGCTGATTTTGGACCAATAGTATGCAACTTTTCTAGTTCTTTAAGCTTTCCGTTATTAATAATATTTAAAACTTCTTTGGTATGAGCTGTACATGGACTGTCAGTTCTAAAAAAAATTCAAATAAAATTAATATAAAAATCAACATAGAATACATCAAACAAGAAGCGAAGCTTCCTAACCTCTCTTTCTATGTTCACGTTTGAAAGGAGTTTAGTTGGTGTATTCTTTGATAAAACTATTGGTACACTCATCACACTTTTATAACCATCCTTACCTCATTTCTTTCACTAACCTCTTTCCTGCAGGGGTATCAAAGACAGTAAGATTTTTTGATCTAGAACTCCCAGGCTTCTGCCCATTTCTTTTGGTAGTTGTATTCCTTAAGTGGATACTTTGATTCTTTTCATAGTTAAAATATTCCCCTGAAATATCTTTTGTCTCCTCTGATTCTACAGGAAATTCCAAATTTACATTGGAAATAATAGATTTTCGTTTCGTAGAGAGACGTATACTACGCCTAGGCGCTACCACAGATGTAGTCTTATGAGAAAGTTTGTTTTTGGTGTGTGGCATTCGTTTCATTGATAATCTCAGACTGCGCCTGTTTAAAACATTTTCTATCGGAGACAAAACAAGATTTTTTGAAGAAGGTACTTTGAATTCGTTTTCTTTGTTACTACAATCGCTACTGTTGCTGTCATCATAGGTTAAGCACTTTCTTACGCTCTCTATTTGGTCTCCGATTGGACTACTAGTTGCTCTAACTGTTTTTCCAGTCAACTGGATTATTTCTGATCTGACTATTTTTGTAACTTCACTTTGTATCAAATTCCAATTTACACTTGGTGTTTCGGGTACTAATTTTTGTTCATTTGTAAAAACTGACTCTTTAGATGGTATCTTTAACGTACTTTTCAGCACTAACTCCATTTTATTCATCAAAGAAGATTCCATCTTATTAATATATTTTTGTATAACGGGGCTTAGAGTTTGCTGAGTAACATCTGGACCAATAGAAGCTGTACTCGAAGAAAATGATTTTAGACTGTGATCTGTTGAATAATTAGATTCAGGAATTGGTTGAAAGGGTCTATGTCTTTTGGTTACTGAAGGAGTTTGCGGAAAAGGTCTTTTGAATGGTGTATTTGGTTTTGGCTGGAAAAACATTGGATTCTCCTCTTTATATTGAGAGACAACTTCATTTACTTCAGGTTTACTTTTTATCTTTCCTACTCTTTGAGCAAATTCTAATGTTTGTAATGTTTCTGTGGTATCTTCAATTAATGGGCTTATGCAAGCTATTAATGAAACAAAGTTTTGCTTGTTTAATGAATCCTGTAGTAGAGTAGTGATAATTGATCGTCTGTAAGGAATAAAGGCAGCATTACTTGACAATGCAACCATAACTTGACCAATGTTTAATAGACCACGATTAATATTGATAGCTTCTTGAAATGTACTACCATGGCTACCTGTCTTTCGGACACTTTCACATCCTGCCAAGTCAACTAAGTTTAATTTTGCAGTTGTTTCCACATCTCTGGAAAATATTTTGTATAAAAAAATTGAAATAAACAGTACACTATGTATAAACTAGTACAATATGGTGAATAATTGTATTTATTGACTCACTTGCATTTCATCTTACAATAAATAGTGAATATTGCATGGGACCTGGAACTTTGTGAATTTTGTTTTGTATCACCTGTGTGTCTATTTTTACTGCCCACCGTTAAAAAATGCCTGGCTTCATGAGAATTATATATTTTTTCAACACTGTATCCCAAAGCTTTTAAACCTGAATCACAAATGTTAATTTGGTAGTTTATAACATTATATTTTAGTAGCTATATTTTACCTTTGACTTGTAGTGGCTTATTTTTCAAAAGGTCAAAGGCTTTTTCATTATATATTTCTATAAAAGATACTGATATCTCAGCTTCTGAATTGTCATCATTGGTACATTCAAAAAAATGGTTTAAAACACGTGGAATTAAGCCGTAATCTTCTTTATTAGATGCCTAAAATAACTAGTTATATAGATATTTCACTTAATCTACATTTTTTATTATAGATAAACTATTTACATTTGTGTTTGTTCCCATAGTGTATGTTTTGCCAGTTCCCGTTTGACCATAAGCAAAAACTGTACAATTATAGCCTTGTTTGACAAATTGCACCAAAGGTTTTACTGTTTCATTATAAATTGATTCTTGAGAGGCTTTTTCAGTGAATATTTCATCAAACGAAAAAGTCTGAGAACGATCTAATAGTAGCAGAACCTAAAAAATATCGAGAATAAACATTTGACACACAATTTATAAAAAAACTTACAGGTGGTTTGTGACTGATAATACGTAAGTTTTGATTTTCATAATCAGAAACAGGTTTAATTCGAATTGCAACATTTACAAACTCTGTATTATTCTCCATGACATGCAATTTATTCAAAATATAAGCTAAAAATTGTTATTAAATTTTGTGCACAATAGGTCTAAGAGAATGTTCATAAAATAAAAACAATGTAAATGTCTATATTCTTCAAAAACTAACAAAAAAACTTTTTTTAATAATACCCGTTAAAATACCCGTTTTTGATTTAGATTTAAATCTGTCAACGCATTCTTCTTTTTAATTTGACTTGCCTACAGATAGTAAGAAGTAATCGAATTAAATTTTATTACATTGAAATATACAAATCTATGAAGTTTAAAAAAACAAATTTATCTTCCCATAAAAACTTATTAGTGATAATTTAATAGAGAGATAATGTATAATCTCAATTTTCTAATATAATCATGGATCAAATATTTTTAAAAAGAGACGTAAAAACATGCCTTATCAACGGTTTTTACTTTACTGTCATATGCCACTTAGTATGAATATTAAAATCATTTCAAAACAATTTATATTATGCGGTAATGGGTTATAATCTATTTGAATTTTAAAGTTTACTATTAACAACTTTTGTTGTTTGTGGAAGCACCCAAATATTAATAATCCTTAATCCACTACTGGATTTTTATAGTGTGAATATTACCAGTTCGATTTTCAGTTATACTATTAAGACGACAAGATGATGGATACATCAACACCAATTCCTTCTGATTTAAGAAGACGCACATTGTTGATAAATATGCAAAATCAATATCTCTCGTCTCCGTTACGAAGATCCATAAATGCCTCTGTAAACTCTTCAATTGTAGAAATGTCTAATGATGAAGATGAAAGGGCCGATAGGAGAAGTCAGTTAAAAATACAAAAACGTTTGTCGACCATTGCAGTGCCTAAAGTTAACTTGAACGAGTCCTACATTAAGGAACAGCTTGTAATGTACACTCATCTGTTTACCGAAAATGTAAGACTGACAACTTGTGTTCATATATTATATTAAATTTATACAATTTCAGTTTAAAACATTTAAATATTTCTGTAATGTAAACACCCTGTGCATTTAAGTAATAAATGACATGTGTGTTTAGTATATTAATGTGTCAAAAATATATACACTATTTGTTATATACATTTTATATTAAAAATGAAAATTTCACATAGAAGTGTTATATATACATCTTCAAATTTCTTTAGAGGTAGGGGAGATAATTGTTTATCAAATTTTTCAAGATTCAAAAGAGAAATTTTAACATTCAAAGAGGTACACTAAAATCATTTTTATTTCATGCTGATAGAGTCCTGCTTGAAAAGCATTTGTGTATTTTTAGAAAATAACATCAAAAAATGCATGGAAGCTTCAAATCATTGATATGCTTAGGCCTCTGTGCCAGAAGTCTAGTCAAGATGTTTTACAAGTAGCCAGTACTTCTATTGATATCAGTGCAAAAGTTTATGGAATAAGAGTAGATGATGTGCACTCTGAAGGTTTAAAATTAGCTGGCAACATGGCTCGAGTAGCAGATACTGGAGGTGCCCCTGAAAATGGTAAGTTCTAATTTATTTATGTTTTGAAGGTAATTTTTAATAATATATTAATTGTTTTTGTTATCCTGTATCTTTAAATAGAGGATGGAGGGGAAAATTCAGATAGTGAACAAGGAACTGCTACAGCAAAAAAGAAAAAACGTAAGAGAGTTAACCAAACAGGTACCAAAAGTACAGTAAATAAGAATCCGAAAGGAAATCTTGGAAAGTTACCAAAACTTGAACCTACAGACTTTACTACAAGAGTTAACGCCGACACTGGTACTATTGACAATCTATTTACAAACGTACTTAAAGAAACATCCAATGGATTTATTTTATTGTAAGTTATCCGTATAATGATACTGTGTTATATTATCTTTTTCATGTTTGTTTTAGAGATAAAACTAAGAAATTTATTGAAGAATCCGATCCTATTGTACAACATGAATACAAAGTGTCTTTAAAAAAGTTTCCTATTCCTGATGTAGTTAGTAGTATCAATCCAAATTTTAATGATTTTATGGTAGACCAGTGGGATCCTGATCAAGAAGAGAAACAGTAAGTAATTTAGAGCTGAATATTATTCTTTACAAATATTTTGTGAACTCTTCCTATAATTTAGTTTCAAGCTTCGTTGATATAAAACTACCAGTGAAACGAGTTTAAAAAGTTATCATTATTTCTAGGAAAGCAGTTACTTTGTTTAAAAATTGATGAAAAATTAAATTTGATTAAACATATTGAAATAAAATTAAATTTCTCACCATATTGGCATACTTTTAAATGTTTTGAATATGATTTATGATTGATAATGATAATAAAGTTAACAATTTGTCCTATCAATGCCCAGTAAAATTATAATGCTTAACTATTTTTAAATTTCAGATTAAATGTTGAAAAATCTGTATTGTCTCAAATACAGCCAGTTGTTTTTGATGATAGAGGCTTTCCAATTCCCGAACTGGATGGCTCAATACACGATATTTTCGAAGCCAATGATGCTGGCAGTGAGTACTTAAATTATTTACTTTGAATCATTTAATAATCTCAATAAGAGTCGTAACCATACTTTTACTGCTACATAATAATCATTCTTATTACTAACTTGATATAATTCGTACCATTTATAGTGGATGTAGACCATGATGATGATGTAGATGTTGTGGAAGTACAACAAAGAAATGCAATTTTACCAGAATTACGTGGTGGTACTGCCCACATTGTCGATTTCAGACCAATGGAAAGTACCATTCACTCTTCGGAATATTCTTTCAATCCAGTTATAACTATGAATAATGGAAAGTACATCGATAGAATTTGGGCAGGACCGAGTCATTGGAAACTCAAATTTATAAGACGGTAAGTAAATGTAGATATAGAAATTCAATTTGTATCTGTAGCGGATAATCTATTTTTTAATTTAAAGCTTTTTTCCTCTATTTTCTATTGATTATATTGTGGAAATAATTGCTAGATGTACTTATCTTTAGGTAGAAAGGCTTGACTCTTTTTGTGTGGGTAACGATAACGTTTTTGTAAGGGATTCAATTTTTGGAAACATTTCCAATATCACGGTCGTACTATAAAGTTTTCAAAGGGAGTTAATTAATTTGTAAAAAACGTTTGGATTAGACCAAAACAAATAATAGTAGGATGAAATTTATTGGAAAAGGAGGAGAATATTATAAAAATGAAAGGAAAAATAATTTAGGGGCGATCTGAGGTCGGGAAGGGGAAAGTGGGTGAGTTTTTAAGGGTTAAAAAACGGTTTATCTCGATTTCCGGCAAAACTACAAGCCCTATGGAAAAAAGTCAAATGGCAGAGTTGTAGGTACTAAAAAGATCTACAACTTTTGTGTTTACACTTTTTTCACATAACCTCAAAATTTATGTGGTTTTTGGTTTTTTATTTTTATCTTTCATAAAAAAAATAATTTTTTTCACGAAATTTGGTGGAAATTTACCTGTTCATGTCCCAAATACTCTGTAATTTATTTGATTTGAAATATTTATTTTTTCACCTTATTTTGACTTGATATCGAAAAAGCACCCTAATTTTCAATCGAATATTCACCCGTCAAAATATCAGCTTTTTTCAAAAAGTTGTTGTGCTTTCTGTCCGGTGAAATCTTTACTTTCCGATGGTCTAAAAAAAAAATATATTACTATAGTAAATCTTATCAAAAAATCGAAAAAAACTCGGTATTCGAAATTTTTTTTAATACCATTTTTATACAATTTCATCTAAAACATGTGATTTTTTTCGATTAAAGATTTGATTTATTAAATTCTAATTACATTTATATGTCATAGAAAATCTCATAATATATAAAAATAAATGTAAATCGTATTATTGAATGTAGATACTTTATCCTGATTACGTTATTCATTACAATAGTTTTTGCATTTTCTGAGAAGATTTACTATAGTAATATATTTTTTTTTCATACCATCGGAAAGTAGAGATTTCAACGAACAGAAAGCACACCAACTTTTTGAAAAAAGCTGATATTTTGACGGGTGAATATTCGATTGAAAATTAGGGTACTTTTTCGATATTAAGTCAAAATAAGGGGGAAAAAATAAATATTTCAAATCAAATAAATTACAGTGTATATGGGACATAAATAGGTAAGTTTTCAATAAATTTCGTGAAAAAAAAAGTTTTTTTGTAGAAAATAAAAATAAAAAACCAAAAACTTAGTTTTTTGAATTTTCCACATAAATTTTGAGGTTATGTGAAAAAAGTGTAAATACAAAAGTTGTAGATCTTTTTATTACCTACAACTTTGCCGTTCAACTTTTTTCCACAGGACCAGTAGTTTTGCCTGAAATCCAGATAAACCGTTTTTTACCCTTAAAAACTCACCCCCTTCCCCTTCCCGACCTCAGATCGCCCGTAAATTACTTTCCCTTTCATTTTTATAATATTCTTCTCCTTTTCCAATGGATTTCATCCTACTATTATTTTTTTTTTCACTTTTTATTATTTTTAAAGGCTTCTACCCTGGTCTAATTGGTGTTTATTTCTATATTTTTTACTTTTGATATCGATTTAGGTCGACACCGAGATTTTCTGGTCAGACTACCAATACAACAATCATAAAAACACTCTCGAAGGCAAAAAAAAAGAATCAAGTTGAAATGTTTGATTTTGATGCAGATCCTCCAGAAATTGATTTTTCCAAAAAGCTGGTCATTAAGAAGAGACCTCCCATCGTTGACATTGACAAGTAAGAAACATTATACCAGTCGTTTTAATAATTAACTATACATTTTAAATGAATGTGAGACAATCTGTATGTTATTTTAGGATAACACTGCCGCTTATGGACCAATCGTGTGCTAGGATAATGGCGACTATAAAGGACCTAATGTTGAAGCCAGGAGTGTGTCCAGTGGAAAAGAGGGAAAAAACTGCCGGACAAGAGGATTACGAAGTCAGTCCTTACAAATATGAAAATCCGAATGATTCTTTGTATTGTTCTCAGGCACAAGTAAGTTTGATAATATTGTAATTTTCGTTTTTTTAAATCTTTTTCATTTAAGAATGATGATATTGACGACAGAGATGATAACACTGTAGGAGAAGACGAGCACATTTTGGCTAATGTAGGAAATCTTGCTGAACATTTAGTTGACAATCCTGAAATGGTAATTTCTTATATAAAAAAAAAACGTTTTAAAATCGCTACAACTGTTTTTTCCTTTGACAGGTGCCGAACACTTACATTCAATTTGCTTCGAAAGCGAAGCAAATAGATATGAAGAAACTGAAAGCAGCAATTTGGCAAAAATTAACCAATCAATTAGAGGTGAAGTACCGATTGAGGTTTTTGTAGATAAATTTGCTGATTTCATTTATTTCAGGGACAGAACAATAAAAATAAAATCATCACTCAGAACTTCTCGGACTTGTACAAAGCCATACCAGAACTAATGCCGGGCAAGGAAAAGGAAAAACTTTCGTGTCCTTTGGCATTTTTTGCCCTGTTACACTTGGCGAACGAGCAAAATCTGTATTTGAAACGATTGTGCGATAATAACGACTGTCAAATAATGGGACCTGAATACTATGCTATGTAAAATTTAATATTTATCAGCAAAAAAGCCTATTTTTATAATTTAGTACATTGTTTATATAATAGTGTATTTTAAATACATTTTGTATGTAATTCCTCATTAAATATATTATTTTAACTATAAAAATCTGACTTCATTTTAAAACACCCAACGGATAATTATCTGGAGACTACTGTTAGGAACAGTCGGGTTTGTTACTGAACACGACATGGTTATGACAGTCGACAACCTTAACGGTTGACAGATGTAGGAGTAATTTAAGGCATTTTTTCTTGACAAACTGTTTTAAAATGGTCGATTTTCTTGAGGCATTTTCTCTTGACGAAACAGTTTCAAAGACCGTTTTGAAACAGTTTCGTCGTGACGTAATGGTTAGTGGCGAATGGCGATCGCAAAATTGAGACGTTTTAAGACGTCACGTGATCAGTATCTATTATGCCATCTGCCAGGCCAGTTTCGCTTTGTTGACGTTTGTCTTTGAGCACAGCTTCGATATTACAATGTTATTGTTTTCTAGAACTTGTTGAAGTTGAGCATAACATTTTTGAGCAAAATCAAGATCTAAAATCAGCAATAATATTTAATTTAACAATGAAAAAATTAGAAAGTCTAGTTTAATGATGTTTACTCCAGAAACAAAGCATTTCCCACGGAAATGTCAAAAAAAGTCTCTTCGTTCATCCATTAGAAAGAGATGTATTGGTATTGCTTTCTCTTTCTAATAGCGCATACATTCTTAAAAGGTTAGCAGTGTTACAGTCTTCGCCATCTCTTTTGCCTACTCTATGTTTATCATTTCTATGGTTGACAGATGTCACTCTCTTCGTCTATTTTTGACAGTAATGGCAATAAAAGCACCTATTTGTAAATATATTGAAAATAATGGATACATTTTTGCTATTTAAGGTTTTTTATCATTAAAAACACATCAGTATTAAAAAAAAAGTTTATTCATCACAAAATTATTTACAGCTCTTAAAACATCCCGTCATTAATACCGATCGGTACTAAAACCGCAAGAAACAAAATCAAATTTCTCAAAGCAAACTTCCAATCATTCGGAACGGCATATGGAATCAACGATTTTGTAACACTGTGCACCTCATGCGAAGCACAAACGAAAATATACGTGGTTACGATCAAATTTAACACTGGATAACCCGGTACGAGTACCAAAACCCCATGGGTATCTGCCGCTAACCAAATGTGGTACTGACTAACGAATAATTCCAGAGAAATATCTCCGAACCAAGCGAAAAGGCTGGAATATCTAGTTCGAAGCACTCCCGAAATGTTTCTTAAAAGAATAAAACTGACTATAGGAATGAAAACGATGTAAGAATGAATTTCGCTACATTCCAATTCATTTCGACAAAGATAAGTGAACATCATATAAGATCCCATACCGACAAGTGCTAATAAAGTGGAACTTAGAGCTATACCTCTGGAAAATAAATTAGAATGGTTATTATCGTCAAAGATGTTGTATCTCTGAGATAAAATCATTACAACACCGAAAATCATACCATACATTGTCGAATAACGATCCAATTTCCACCTGGACCACCATTCGTGAATATCGTCATCGATAGTGACAAACAGAGCTTTCCAAGGTCTTGTTACGAATATTTTTTCGAAAAAAACCTCCGACATAAAAAGTATAGTAATGACACTACAAAAAGTGATGAATTTAATGAGAAGATAAAAATATTGTATCACGTTATTTTCCGAAATCTGCGCAGTTATGTGTGGCGGGAACGCGACAAAACAATAAATCATAACATACCAAAAAGATAGTAGAGGAGCGAAATAATAAAACTGATACGGTCTATTCATGCTAAGACACAAAGTAACCGTTACGAAATTAAGTTGAAATAACATTCGACAAAAACTAACTATCCCGACGTCGTTTCTATACCACACATAGCAAAATTGTTCGTAGCCTAGTAAAAATAAATAAGCGGAAATAAGTACTTTGATATGCATGTTTATCATCAACACTTTTGAGGCACCCGTTACTTGATAGACTAAAATAACGATTTGCATCCACCCTTTCCATTCGTTCAACTGATCTCTGTGTAAAACTTTGTTGAATTTACTTTCTTCCATGAAGAACAATCCTAGAACCGTTATATAACCAATCGGTAACCAAAAACTGAATTCCGAATAGTATTTGTTTTCTTTCATAAAAAAATTAGTCCTGTCACAAACGAAGAAGTATGCAATGATGAGTGTCATCTTCGATATTGTTTTAAATAGAAAGTAATAGTTGCTGGTTGTGAGAGGTGTGTGAGGCTGGATATCATTTTCCGGTAATCGATTGTAATCGTGAATCGGTTTGCCGAAATATTTTAATATTACCCGACGAATTACCATTACTATTGCGGTCGTTACACTGAAATAATTGAATATTTAATTTGTTTTAAAAAGTTTAACTAAACTTACCAGATTGCCATCACTGCAAAAGTAACAATTTGCAAAGTGGTTCTTGGTTCGACTGAACTACAACAAGTACCGTCGTTAAAATTCATGTTATCGTTACAATATAAATTGAGTAATATCTGTGTATTGTGTTTTCGAGGTCTTTCTGCTAGATGAATTCCATCAGGACTATCTTGGAGCATACCTTGACCTACTAGACGAGTACTCCACCATATATCTGCAGCGGAATGTGATAAAACCTAAAATAGATTTTAGGTTATACTTTAAAAAATATTTTCTATAGTAATAAGTGGGTTTTATAGGTACAGGTAACAGGAATAAGCAAAGTTTGCTTGGTTTTCTCTTCAAAATACCACAAGGAACTTACAAAACTTTTTAGGAATTTAAATAAGTGTCATACTTCAATTGCAGCTTTGTTGTAAAGATCAATTTGTCTGTTGGTGATCATCTTTTCATTGGGTTTTAATTTTTCTTCATTCACTGGAACTTGCAATGCCCAAAGTACCCACGTTTTTCGATTAGATAAATGATCTATGGGTTGCACTAGTCTTGTCAGATTCATTTCATATTCTTTTAGGGTAGATTCAGAACCATTTGATGAAACTATTGGTAATAATGCGCTCCCTGCTACTATGACTGAAGGAGGATGGGTAGAAACATCCCAATGTCTAAAACCAACAAAATATTTTACCACTGTAAAGTTAAATTTAATATATACAGGGTGGCCACTATTTAATTGCTTCCTATTGTTAAATCAGTAAGTGATAGTTATTCCTTAGTCATACCATAATAAAACTTAAAAACAAAATAAAAAACGCAATAATTTTAAATCCTTATGTTTGCATTAAAGATAAGCAGATAAGTGAATCATAAGATTAGTAAATATGGAAGTCATAACTCTACACATTGCTATACTATTATGGAATAACAAGATTAACCTCAAAAAGTTGTTAATTTGTGATGAAAACTCAATAATATACTATCAAATTCCTTTTTTCTATCTTTCAATTGAATAGTTGACACTAAAGAGCCCTTACCTGAAAATATCTGCTACCTCTTTAGAGATAAAGGGTGACCAAATAAAATCAACTTTAATTTTCAATCGATTATCAATATGGGTGTAGTTTAAAAAATGTGTAGGTGGTTTCTGACTAACATCCTCTTTTTGGTTTAAATGTTGCACAAAAGCATAATACAACTCTTCAATTCTTGTATCTCCGATAAAAACAAAATGAGTTTCTAGTCCTATATAAGCTAAGTAACGGAGGCATCGTTTAGTATCGCTAAAAAAAATAAAATTATTTACAATTGAACAAACAATTTGTAAATTTATGTACCTATTGGTATATTGATGCAGCATACAACCATAAGGTTGCCATTCTTTATCGGCTTTATACCTTCCATCAGTTAACAACCATTTACAAGAATTTGTTCCTTAAAAAACATAGTTAGCATTTCAAGTTTTATTATGTAAATGTATAGTATACCAAATCTAAAATGAAGTATTCCATGGTAACAGGCAAATCCTATGACTAGCAAAAGAGCTACTTTTTTAGCGTTTGTCGAGTTTATTTCGTCTATAATTTTTTCAATTCGGGATTTTTCTCCGGTCATAATAAAATACCTTCAACATTCGGCTTGATCATTCTGTATGAAACTCTCAAATACGACAGCGGAAAAATGTATCAGTAAATTATGGATCTAACCTCTACAAGAGTAAACAAAACAACGTCACTTGCCATAAATTATAACGTTCACTAGTACGGCAAATGTCATATTTGATTTATCGTTTAATTTTAATAAACGAACGTGTCTTGGGACATTTGAACTACCAGCATTTTTGACGAATAATAATTTTTTGAAAAATTTAGATCCCAATAGTTTATTTGAAATTTTTTTATTAATGTATAATAGGTACCTGTGACTATTTTACCTTAAAAAAAAAGAAGTATTGATCTATAAATTATTTTCGTATAGTTAATTTTATAAAAATTAAAAAGATATCAAATTCAATGGAAAAGAGTAGAGTGATTATACATTTTAAAAATAACTAAAAACATAAAATATACTTGTATCTATTATCATCCTAAATACCAAGCAATTTTAACGAAAGAAGCAAAATACAAACAGCCCAACTTCCATATTGATTATAGGTAAAAGATAAAACCGGTTCTGTATTCTTTTAATTTTTATATCTTTAAATCTGATTGGTGAAGTTCAAACAAGAATTTAAAATTAAATCTTCTTACTGGCTACACTTAAATGATCTCCGAGAAATAACGAACTTAACCGAACATAAGACATTTTCGTTGTCTTAAGACAAGAAAAGCAACGAGTTCTTGGCGTTTGTAGAGATTTTAAAACAGTTTTTTTTGCTAATATTATGTGGTTTCGATAAACAATTGTGATTTTAAACCATACCTATATTATTAAAGCTGCATAGAATGGCTGACATAAGGGTAAGTTTTTTGCTGTATTTGTAGTATCAAACAGTACGGGACGCCACACTTAAAGGTTAAAAATGCTCATTTTCCGACTCAAGCCGGGGAACTGCTTTGGATATAACGAAAATTAATTGCAAATGAAAGTTTCTAGCTTGTGTAGAAAGTTTTTGAAAACAAATAGTGTATCAAATGTAAAACAGATTAGAACTTTTCTGATTTGTAAGGTAAATATGTAGTTAAATCAGTTACCAGCATAGATTTATAAACAATTTAATTTTGCGGAGAAAACGTAAAAATGTAAACAACACAAAGGTAAACTGGAAATTTAAACATAACTAAACAATACATAAGAATACTGGGAAATTCATTTTAGTGCAATATTATTTTTTGTTATTTTACTATTGTTTATCTTCCAGAGCATGTTCTCCAAGATGACATCATCTAGCAGTAATGGAGATGCTGGTACCAAGACTGAAGAGGAGGAAGATTCTCCCATTGCAGCTCCACCACCAAAACCAACCAAAAAGAAAGAGGTTATTGAGAAAACCTATCAGAAAAAAACTCAATTGGAGCATATACTTCTGCGTCCAGATACCTACATTGGTTCTGTTGAAAAAGTGAATGAATTGATGTGGATATATGATTCTGAAAAAGAAATGATGGTTCAGAAACAAATTGAATATGTACCAGGTACTTTATTTTTCAATTTTCTGAGTTGTATGTTCAGGTCTAGTTTTTGTAAATATGCATTAGGCTATCGACTGTGGGATCTAATAACATTTTGTATGTGTATTGTAGGTTTGTATAAAATATTTGATGAAATATTGGTAAATGCTGCTGATAACAAACAACGTGACAAATCAATGGACTGTATTAAAGTTGAAATAAAACCTGAAGATAATATAATATCTGTATGGAACAACGGAAAAGGAATACCTGTAGTAATGCATAAAGAAGAAAATATGTTTGTACCAACTATGATCTTTGGTCATCTCTTAACATCATCAAATTACAATGATGAAGAAGAAAAAGTTACTGGTATGTGATTTATTGATTTTTTAAATTGTATCTCAAAATTTGTTGAAACTTCAAAATGTTTAAGTGTATTTGAAAAGTGTAAACTATGATCTGTTTTAGGTGGTAGAAATGGTTATGGAGCTAAACTGTGTAATATTTTCAGTGAAAAATTCACTGTAGAAACATCATCTAAAGATTATAAAAAACAATTCAAGCAAACGTGGGGTAGTAATATGACGAAAGCTTCTGAAGCTAAAATAAAAGAGTCATCAGGGGAAGATTATACTAAAATTTCTTTTTCACCAGATTTAGCTAAATTTAAAATGGAAAAACTTGACTCTGACATAGTTGGACTTATGTGTAGGAGAGCATATGATGTGGCAGCTTCAACTAGAGGGGTTAAAGTGAGTTTTTGAAAACAATATATAGTTTTATGTATGTATGTATATATATATCGAGACCTAAAATATCTATTGTGTCCCCTTAAATCTTGAAACTAGTAGCTCCTTTGTAGTTATAGTATATATTTGTGCATTACATTTTTAGGTATTCTTAAATAATAAACGTCTTCCTGTTAAAAATTTTAAAGATTATATCGATTTGTATATCAAAGGAAAATCAGATGATACAGATAGTCCCCTAAAAGTAGTCCATGAAGTGGTAAATGAAAGATGGGAAGTAGCTCTTACTCTTTCTGATAAAGGATTTCAACAAGTGTCATTTGTTAATAGTATCGCTACTACGAAAGGAGGCAGACATGTCGATTATATCACAGATATGATTACCAAACAATTAATAGAGGTGTTGAAGAAGAAAAATAAAGGTAAATAATTATATAACAATCGGAATAATGCTTTAATTAAAATTTCTCTTATTTTAGGTGGTGTTGCTATTAAGCCCTTCCAAGTAAAAAACCACATGTGGGTTTTCATCAACTGTTTGATTGTAAATCCAACATTTGATTCCCAAACGAAGGAAAACATGACTTTGCAAATGAAGAGTTTTGGATCGAAATGCAATTTGACTGAAAAATTCATTAATCAAGTTACCAAAAGTGGTATAGTGGAATCTGTACTAACCTGGGCTAAATTTAAAGCTCAAAATGAGTTGGCTAAGACTAGTGGAAAGAAACAAAGCAAATTAAAAGGTTAGAAAAAAGTTTTCTATTTCTCTCTATTTAAATACTAATTGTGCTATTTTTTTGCAGGCGTACCAAAATTGGAAGATGCAAACAAAGCAGGTACTAAAGACGCATTGCAATGTACTCTAATCTTGACTGAGGGAGACTCGGCTAAGAGTACCGTAATGTCTGGCTTAGGTGTGGTGGGTAGAGATCTTTTTGGCGTTTTTCCTCTTAGAGGTAAATTGTTGAACACTAGAGAGGCAACACACAAACAAATTTTGGAAAATCAAGAAATTAACAATATTATCAAAATCTTGGGACTGCAATACAAGAAAAAATATAATTCACCAGACGACATGAAAACTTTGAGGTAAAGTTTGAAGAAATATATAGAACTGCATTTTTTCAGTGTCCTTTAATGTTTTTACATGTTCTTGTGAGTCTTTTATTGAAATTGATAGTTTTTGGGGGTTTCTGAGTGTAATTGTTTGCTCTATGTGAAATTGAGATGTTTTCTTGTTGATAAAGTGTTTTTGTGACCAATTTTATGTCAATTGAATTAAATATTGTCTAATTGTATGATTTCTGTTGCTTTTATATACACTTGAAGGGTTTTGTGTGATTTTGTTAACAGGTATGGTAAAGTAATGATAATGACTGATCAGGATCAGGATGGTTCTCACATCAAAGGTTTATTGATTAATTTCATCCATCACAACTGGCCGGAATTGTTAAAACAAAATTTTATCGAACAGTTCATCACGCCTATAGTAAAAGCCCGAAAGAAGAACGAAGTGTTATCGTTTTATTCCCTACCAGAGTTCGAAGAGTGGAGATCAAACACACCCAATAGCAATACGTACTCTGTTAAATACTACAAAGGTAATTTTCGAATCAAACAGTTTTATTTTTTAGCATATTTATATTTTTTTTTGGTTTTCTTTTCAAGGGTTGGGTACTTCCGATGCGAAGGAAGGTCGTGAATACTTCACTAATATCGACAGACACAGGATAAGATTTAAATACACTGGCCAGCAAGACGACGACCATATTCTATTAGCTTTTAGCAAGAAACAGGTAGAGAACAGAAAGGAATGGCTAACGAATTTTATGGTGGAAAGTAGAAGAAGGAAGGAAATTGGACTACCCGAGAAGTATCTCTATGCTAAAGAGACCAGATTCGTTACATTTACTGATTTCGTTAACATGGAACTAGTGTTGTTTTCTAATGGAGATAACATTAGGTCTTTGCCTTGTTTGGTCGATGGACTGAAGCCTGGTCAAAGAAAGGTAAAAAAAATTCTTATATATTTAAATTTGTTGGGAAGGTTAAACGTTTAAAGATAATGTGGTCAAAATGTTGAATTCCTAAGCTTAACAAGCATCTTAATAGAAAATTTCATAAAAGCTAAGCCGTTTTAAGCAAATTAAAGTTTCTTCTGTAGCTGAGGGATTTATGAATTAATATAACAACTGTATTAATCCAAATTACTGAAAAATGTCTAACC
The DNA here is from genome assembly GCA_949126875.1 of Lochmaea capreae. Classification (NCBI taxonomy): domain Eukaryota; kingdom Metazoa; phylum Arthropoda; class Insecta; order Coleoptera; family Chrysomelidae; genus Lochmaea; species Lochmaea capreae. Next base: position 27,147,357 of record OX421404.1, read on the forward strand.
TAAAAATATTATAGATTCTATACGTCGCATTTAAACGCAACGACAAAAAGGAAGTCAAAGTAAGTCAGTTTGTGGGTTCCGTAATGGAAAAAGCAGCTTACCATCACGGCGACACTTCATTAGCGATGACTATCGTCAATATGGCTCAAAATTTCATCGGTAGCAATAATATTAATTTACTAGAACCGAGAGGTCAGTTCGGTACTAGATTAGCAGGTGGAAAAGATTCAGCTAGTCCTAGGTATATTTTCACCAAATTATCACCGTTGACTAGGTTAATATTCCACCCCCATGACGATGCATTGTTGAAACATGAATTTGATGATAATATGAAGATCGAACCGCAATGGTATATACCGATTCTGCCTATGGTACTTGTTAACGGAGCCGATGGTAAGTAATTTTACATTTAAGAGCACTTGTTCAATCTGTGGGTATCGTTAGATCAACTTTGCTTAGTCTTTACGTAGAAGGTTGATCTTATGGTACCCACAGATTGCTTGAATTGTAATTATTTAAGGAATTGGTACTGGTTGGATGACCAAGATCCCCAACTATAATCCAAGAGATATTGTTGCAAATCTGAGACGAATGTTAGACGGAGAGGATCCGAAAGAATTAGTACCTTGGTATAAAAACTTCACAGGTACCGTAGAATACTGCGGCGATCAACGTTACGTTATTAGTGGGGAAATATCGAAATTAGAAGGGGAACAAATTGAAATAACAGAATTACCGGTCGGTACTTGGACGCAGAATTATAAAGAAAACGTTTTGGAACCCATGTTGCACGGTAAGCCATCTATTGAAAATTTGTAGAAACTTTACGGGTATCTTCTTTTTATAGGTTCAGAAAAAGTAAAAGCCGTACTATCTGAATACAAAGATTACACAACAGATTGCACAGTAAAATACATCATTACCCTTCAAAACGGCCAGATGGAACTGATGGAAAAAGAGGGTCTTCACAAAGCGTTCAAATTACAAACTATCGTTCATACTACGTCCATGTGTGCTTTCGACGAATTTGGATGTCTCAGAAGATACGATTCGGTGATGACGATCCTTCAAGAATTTTACGTACTTCGATTGAAGATGTATGATAAAAGGAAAGATTATCTCGTTGGTTTACTCGAAGCAGAAGCTGCTAAACTGTCCGCCCAAGCTAGATTCATTTTGGAGAAATGTAACGGGGAATTGGTAGTGGAAAATAAGAAAAGGAAAACTATTGTTGACGAATTGATAAAGAGGGGGTATCCGGCTGATCCTGTACAGGAATGGAAACAAAAGGTAAGAATTCTTCTTTTCAGAAAACAGTGTCACACATGCAGGATACGCTTTAGCAGTTCTCGTCTCACTTCGCTACGCTCGCTCGTGCATCTAAGTCTTGGGCTGTTAAAGCTGTTTTTCTGCCCTTGTGACACAATATACTATAACGTTGGTTATCGATCATTTTGAAGCTGCAGCTCTAAAAATTTGACTCGACTTACTACCACTTTCGAGTATTCTTGTGAGTTTTATGAAATTGAGAGATTTCGGGTTTTTTTTTCAGTTTTATTGCAAGTTATTCGATGATATAATGTCTGATTCTATATGAAATTCAGTGTTCTTGTTAGCAATTGACTGTTTTCGTGTGATATTGAATGAAATATTGTGTTTTGAGTGTTATCGAGATTGTTACTGTTATTTATTTTTGGAGGAATTTGAGCTTTTTAATTTTTTGGTGTCTTATTGGATGAAATAACGTCTGTTGTTGTGCTCTCCGTAGTTTATCAGTGAAATTCAGTGTTCCTGTGTGTTTTTGTGAGCAATTTAATGTTTCATGTGATATTTAATGAAATATCTACTGTGTTTTGTATGTTATCGAATGTGAGTTTTTGTGAAATTGAGAGCTTTTGAGTGTTTTTGTATGTTTCGTGTGATATTTAATGAAATACTGTGTTTTGTATGTTATCGAATGTGAGTTTTTGTGAAATTAAGAGCTTTTGAGTGTTTTTTATTACTTTTTTTTTAAATTAAGGTTGTTTCTTTTTTTTCAGTATTGTTGGATGAAAACATCTGTTGTGCTCTCGGTTGTTTGTATTATTCCTGTGTGTTTTTGTGAGCAATTGAATGTCTTTGTGTGATATTAAATGAAATATTGTATTTTGTGTGTTATCAAATATTCCTCTTAAGTTTTATTGTTGAAATTGAGTGCATTTGACTCTTTTTGTGTGAAATATTATTCAAAAAGAAATATCCATTATACAATATTCTAACATGACTTTTAACCGTAAATATGTTTTTTTACAAGAAACGTATATTGAGACCATTCAATGATTCTCTTCGGGTGGATTTTTCCAAAAATCCATGTTGAGGATAAAATTCTATTAATAGTTTGCAATAAATTACATTTTTCTGGATATTCCTGGTACTTGTCAATTTCACTTGAAAATGACATTTGTGCTAACAAGTCGGGCTCAAGGTTTATACACCTCATTTTTCCCTTTTTTTTTCTGATGTCAATTAGCAAATTTTTATTGTTATTTATTTTATGAAGAATTCTGAGAACGACGAAGAGGAAAACGATTCGCAAGAACAAGATTCACAAGAAGGCGATGAAGAGGAAGAAGAAGGTGGGGATGCTAAAAAGAAGAAAAAGCCCGAAAGCGCAGCGAAACATCCAGACGTTAAAAAATTCGACTATCTGTTAGGTAAGATATAAACATTTTGAAAGAATCGATATCAATATGAAAAATATGTTAGGTATGTCTATGTGGATGTTAACCGATGAAAGAAAAAACGAGTTATTAAATCAAAAAGAGAATAAAATAACGGAATTGAATGTATTGAAAAAGAAGACGCCTTCTGATTTGTGGAGAGAAGATCTGGATGCGTTCATTGAAAATTTGGATAAAATCGAGAAGAAAGAAAGAGATGATCTTTTGAAGGAGATGAATCAGATCAAAATGAAGAAAGCAGCGGTAAGTTTCTATTTAATTAACTTGTAGTGTAATCGTTTTGACAACAAGTTATATTGAATATCGAACAATAATTCGTTTTAAAAAACTGCACTTTTAATTGTTAATTTGTAAAACTAACAATTTCCTTTCCTTTTACATCTCACTATGTAGGAAAAACCAGTAAAGGTAAGATGCAATGTTACATTTTGTAAGGTTCATAATCTAGGATAATCCCCAAATATTTTACTTCCGCTGCAAATGGAATAACCTCACCATTGTAGGAAAGTGGTGGAAGATCCTCCAACTTTCTTTTCCTAGTGAAGGGAACTGTTACAGTTTTACCAGGGTTAACAGACATCTGTTCCCTCTGACACTAACTGTGGAGGATATTATATGCTACCCTTCCTGACTTCCTTGCCAAGATGACAAGGTCGTCTACGTACGCTTGCAGTTCTACATGGAGGTATGTAAAACCAATAATTGTGTCGACCAGAAGTTAAATATTACTTGGTAAAAAAGGATTTAGACACCAACATGTAGATAGTGATAAAAAAAAGGAATTGAGCCTCTATTGCAGTTGTTCTTTTATACCAGCCAATCACAAGAATTGAATGCAGTACAAAAAGAATAAAAGAGACGGCAGTGGTGCGAAAAGAAAACCTAATACACGATTGTGTGGGTGAATAGAATAGTTTGAGTTCCAGTTTCTTATTTAGTCTTGATAGTATGGATCGTAGTTTTTATCCATTTAGCCAGGTAGTTAGTTTCTTGTACCACAATTCGAATGTAACAATTATAATAAAACTAGGTATTTCTTTGTGACGCCCATTTCCCATGGAAATTTTAAGTTGATTTGATTGAAACCTTTTCCTAATTTTTCAGGGTAAAAAGAAACCTAAACTGTACGAAACTATGCCTTCACCTATGGCACAAAGAATAGCACCAACGATCAGTGAAGACTTGAAGAAGAAAATTCAGATGGCCGTAAAGAGTAAAGCCAATAGAATGAATAGAGGAATTAAGAAAGAAAATATTGCCGAAGAGGTAAGTTACCTGTAATGAATGTTTTTGTTTTTGTTAACGTTCTTTTACAGGAAGAGGACGAATTTGATTCGATGGTAAAAAGCAAGAAAACATTAAAAGAGAAATTGGGTACCCCAGAAGAAATTGAAAAGAAAGTAAAGAAGAAGAAAGAAGGGGATGGATTGAAACAGTCGAAACTCAATTTTACTACCGGTAATTATTTTACATTATTTTGTTGATGTGTTAAAGAAAATTTATAATTTTTCAGTTAATGGTACTCCTAAAAAGAAAGGTCGCAAGAAGAAGACTGGATCGGATACAGAAGAAGAAATCGAAGATGGATCGGGATCGGAGGTAGAATTTGTTTCTTCCCCAAGTCCGGTGGTAAAAGAAAGGACTATGAACAGAAGGGCTGCTGCCAAGGTTATTAAATACGCAATTTCCGACGATGAAGACGAGAAATTTTCCGATAAAGAAGAAGTACTGTTCGATAACGAAGCCATTAAGGAAACCAATGAATATAAAGAGGTAATTAATTAAAAATTTGTTTTATTTTACCGCATTCATCGATTTTTTTTAGCTTCTAGAGAGTTCGGAAGATGAAACGAAACCTCCACCGAGACACGAGACGTCCGAAGACATGTTTGATAGTTTAGTAGGTAGAAAAAAAGAAGACGAAGAAAAACCCACGGAAACCAATAAACGAAAGAAAAACGAAGATTCCGACTCGGACTTTTCGATAAAAAAATCCAAACCCAAATGGGACAATTCCAGCGATGACGACTTATTCGAATCGGTGAAAGAGAAACCAAAACCGAAACCTAAAACCGCCAAACCCAAGGAAGATAAACCTAAAAAACCCAGGCAACAAAAAAAGAAGAAAAACAGCGACGACGAAGATACAGCTCCCGCCAAGAAACCTAAAGCTAAAAAGAAAAAGGATTTTTCCGATGACAGCGACGAAGATAACGTTGCTCCTAAAAAACCTACCGGTCCAGGTAAATTCCATGAAAACGAATAATTATTACGATATTTAAAATTGTTGTTCAGTTTCAGATAACGAAGCTGATGATATCGTGAAGATCAACGATGATACGCCGCCAAAGAATAAGAAATCGAAGAAAAAGCCTACGGAAGACGATTCCTTCCCCAAAAAAGGCAAGGGGAAAAAGAAGAAAGCCTTTTCTTCGGACGAAGATTTTGACATTGCTAGGAGTGACAATGAAGAAGCAGATGTTGAAATTACCGAAGTTAAAAGGCCGGCGAGGGCCGGGAGAAATGTTGCAAAGTCTAAATACACTTTCGATGATTCTGATGATTCGATTTAGGGAAAAGTATTTTATGAAAAGTAAGTATTGTACTGGTTTTAATATTTAATGACACATACAAGGTAAAAAAAGAAGGATTTAGAACGGCAGGGGAAGATTTAACGAAGGGCTGGGAAAAAAACGGAAAATGTTCATTTGAACTACTGTTGTATGTTCGTTTTGGGTCGAAATTAACGAAATTTTACGCTTTCAAAACAAACTATATGACACAGATTGCTTTGACAGTAGTCTATTAATAGATGACAGTTGACGTGAGCAGTGTTGCGTTTGAAGCAACTGCGAGGGAAATCCAAAAATTCACTGACCATCAAACATGACGTAGAAACGTTCTATAGGATGTGACTGGAACTGTAAAAACGGGATTAAAACAAGGAGAATGGACACATTTAATTAATAACTTTATCTCGTCAAATAATCAATTAGCAAGAAAAAACCCTGTTAAATTTAAAACGACAAGGGAAGATTTAACGAGGGGCTGGAAAAAAAACGAAAAATGTTCGTTTGAACTACTGTTATACGCTCTCAATTGCTGTCGAAAACAAACTATATGACACAGATTGCTTTGACAGTAGTCTATTAATAGATGACAGTTGACGTGAGCAGTGTTGCGTTTGAAGCAACTGCGTGGGAAATCCAAAAATTCACTGACCATCAAACATTGACGTATAAATGTTATATAGGATGTGACTGGAACTATAAAAACGGGAATGAAACAAGGAGAATGGAAAAATTTAATTCGTAACTTTATCTCGTCAAATTATCATTCAGTGAGGAGGAGAAATTGAATACAAAATGATATAGATAAGAAGATAAACCAAAGGAAGAAAATAAGAGGAATTAAGGACAAAAATAACTGGAAATAAAAGAAATATTGAAAAAACGGAAACAATACTTTGTCAGAAGACAGAAACAGGGCAAAATAAGAAAAAACTCAGTTGGAGAAAAAAGATAAAGAAAGATTTATCGAGAGGCGGGGAAAAACGGAAAAGGTTCATTTGAACTACCGAAAAAATGCATCTAATACTTTAACAAGATCTGTTTGTTTCAGGTCTGCGATTGGATCTGTACATAGTAGAAATTGTGAATGTGTTTTCAACTGAAATTGAAGTCGCTTCCCTCCATTCGGTGTGGTGGCTAAAAAATTTATTTTTACGATTACTTAACTTTTACGTTTTTTTTTTAATTTATTAATGATTCCAATTAGTGTATTTTATTTTATTATTTTATAAATAAATAAATTAGTTTGTTCGAGACCGACTGATTGGTAGAAAAATTTCGGCGAAGGTTCAAAACGCTCAAAAAGTTTTTGTTTCTTTTTAGCAATTTTAAAATTCCTGCAAGGGAAACAATAGTTGGACGTTTTTGTAAAGCTGCTAAACACTAATTTTCTGTCGCGTGACTTTTTTTAAGACCGACGCAAGTCGTGAAGTTTAACAAATTTAACATCAACGAACTGTCACTTGTCAGTAACGTTGTTACCATAGTAACAAAAGTAAGACAGATTGTATTGGAAAAATGAAAAAACAGGGACCGGAAAAAGCTTTTGACCGGCTAAACGTTATTTTTTGGTCGAAAAATTGCCTAGAAAGTAAAATTTTTTTGGTCGGCCTTAAAAAATAACATTTTACGTCGAATCAATTCAATATATTCATCCTGAAATCATTAATTTTTAAATCACATATCAGCTTAACTATTTTATGAGTTTGTATATACAAAATATTAGTTTTTAGTATAATTCATACTATTTATATAATAACGGACACTGAAAGTGTCAATTAGATGAACTGCGCCTTCTATGCAGTCAGTACGTCTCTTATTTTATTTTATAAATAAAGAAAAATTTGTTTTTATAGTTCTGTGTTTTCTTGTTCAATTTTTAATACACCAGTTTTTAAACCACACTTTCCATACTGAAATATAAAGCCGGTGGAAAAACGTCGGCACTGACGAGCTACGCATAAAACTTGATCTACTGTACACAAAGTCCTCTGTATATGCAACGTCGAGGAACGTGATCTCTGGCGCCAACTACTTCCTTTAAGGGTTCACAACCCAGTGCAGTCGTGTCGTGTACATCGATATTTCTGTAACGTCCCGGATACGCTTTCGATCTAGCCATCACCGGTGCCTAGTTCGGGCTCGTGAATAATTCTTTGGTGTGGATATTAAACCCGCGGTTTGTTCACGGTGCGGTTGTGTGCCAACCTTTAAGTCGAGTCTATACCTAGGATTAGAAACTGGTTCTGAACGAGCTTAGTATACATGCTAAGTATACATGCAGTTGTGAAAAGAACACAAAGAAAGCTAGTTTCTCGCGCTAGTCTATAAGCTTTAAAAATGTATTCATGTTGATACATGCAACCGCGCATAAAAGAAGCTCCGATTAGTAAAACATTATTTTCCAACGCGACACGTGCAGGGTCCGCACTTCATTAAGTCTGTTTACATACTTTGCGTCGTTTACGTACCTCTTGGACAAAAATGGTTGATGCAGAACTCTTAGTCCCGCCGCAAAATGAGACGCAGCTTGAGTCACGACAAGTTTATGGAGGGAGAAAACTGCTAGCGCGGGTTCGGCGCAAAATAACGACGCAGCAGGAGGTGAGTGTAGCTAGTCACGGCGAGATCGTACACAAATACGATTGTAGTTTTCACGTTGAAGCTTGGACAGTTTTGAAAAATGCTATTGCACTGATATCCAGGGTTGCCAACCCGGGCGATTAATCGCCATTTGGGCTATTATTTTTCTTGAGAGGCGTTTCTATTTATGATTCGGCTAAGGGCTATTTTTTGGGCGATATTCGTTATTCTCTCCGGCTATTTTGGGCGGATTTAAATCTGAGAAAATTACTATTATATTGTGAATCGTGCATTTCCCATACAGAACATTTCCGGTTAATCCATGGTTAACCACTATTATCAATACAGACAATTGACAGTATTGACGTTTGTTTGATTTGTCAGTTGTCTTTGTATTTTGAAATTCATTACTCATTTTGAATAAAAATTAAAAATAATAGCTCTAAATACAAAAAGACATATAGGAAACCACCATAGATCTTAATGTGGTCAGAGATATGTGGGATACCAAACTTGAGAAAAATATGGGTAATTTTGCACTTATCATGCGATCTATATTTTGATGAAAATTTTTGTTGGTTCTCACGTATTTTCACCTAAAAAACACGAATTTCATAATATCTCTAGTTTTCGAGATAATCGATGCCAAAGTTCGAAATTTCACCTTCTTTTATTGATATCTATCTTTCTTTTTGACATGTATTGAAGAGAGAGAACACATATCGTTTTGCTACAAGGCAGCTATTAATGCACCTTTATTCGCTCAAGATTCGCACAGAGATTATCAAAAGGGCCGTTGTTTATGTAGGCTAGTTGATGAAATAATAGAAAAATTACGGAAAAATAATATATTTATGATGCCTTTCTCAGACAAAAATCATAATTAACAATGGTAAATGTATGTAATAAGTCCTGGGATCTAAAAAGATACAATACTTGCCCAAAACTTGCCATACATAGAAGGTGAAATTTCAAACTTTGGCATCAATTATTTCGAAAACTAGAGATATGTTCACGATTATATTATGAAATTCGTGTTTTTCAGGTCAAAATACGTAAGTACCAAGAAAAATTTTCATAAAAATATAGATCGCATGATAAGTGCAAAATTACTAAAATATGTCATTTTTATCATTCAGAATAATCGCCGATTCGAAAAAAAAATCACCGATTTTCAAAATTTTGGCCTGCGGCCGGCTTTTTCCTCGCTCTTTGACAACTGGCGATTATTTTCACAAGCAATGCTATTTTTATTATAATAAAGTTGGCAACCCTGCTGATATCCTTGATCTCCCAGATGGTTAATAAAAAAACAGAGAGAACCTTGTACACAGTTTCAATTAAGTTTTCTTCCATGGTTTTCAAAACACACGCCGTGATCTTCTGAGAAAAACTGCGTCCCGCAGGGTCACTGCACCAAAACTGCGTCACTTCACGCTGCGAAGACATATGCGCAAAAACTCGCCGTGACCAGCGCTACCTCACTTCACCAAGCTGCGTCTCATTTTGCGGCGGGGCCTATTTATTTTATATAGGTTAGGTTTATGGTGAGTGGGTCTATAAGGCCCTCCACTGCGACTCGCAAGAATCTATTGTGGCTTGCACATCACGAACTCAGTAATTCAGAAGCCGGTCCTGTCGCAAAACTATAAATTTTGGCGAATGCGCGAATTCTAGATTTTTCTAGTACGATACGTATTCAGGCATACGAAAAGCATGGCAATTAATAACTGCAATTTATCAGACAACGTAAAAACCAACTTCGCGTTTAACTGGTCTTTGGCAGTAAGCTAAAAGGCAGTTTACTGTTAAAAACTTAATGAAACGTAACTTTAAAGCTTGAAGCATATCTGTGTAAGTGGAAATGTCCGTCTGAACTCCAGTGAGATAGAAAAAGACAGACGATCAGAGCTTTTTCCGTCTTTGTTTGCCTAAACCTCCGACTTCCTATCTCTCTCTTATGTGTTGACGGGTTCCGAGCTGGTTTGTTGCCTCTATCTGTAGTATCTCTATGGCCGACACCGACAAAAAATATAAACCTACGATTCGCGATGCTCGGACCCGTGAATTGTTTCAGGTAAAAATATTGATATTAATTTAAAGACAGTTAATACATGCTCGAATGTCAGTAATATGGACTCTGTCTCCATGGTTAGTGATTTGAAGGAATTTACTAATGAGAAACGAAAAGCGTTTTTATTTTGCGTAGAGTACGAATCAAAATTATGGAAAAAAAATAACCCTATTTAAATCAATGACTCCATAAATTTTTGAATAAAGTAGAAAATTTAAAATTTCAGTTTTTCTGTTTTATTTCACTGATGATATCTTCTAAAAGTAATCCATCCTCATGATTTTCTTGGTTATTTGTTATAAAAATAGTTACTCTTAGCACATATGCCAGATGGAAAAGTTGACCTGAAAAAAGGATCCTATAAAATTCAAAATACAATAATTTGTGGAACTAAAACATTAAACCACCATATTTGTTGTTTAAAAGGTTTACACTGTCGTCAATATCCGCCGAACCACGGAATTTCGTCCAGTCCGCGCATGACGTCACGTTCGACAATAGAGATGGGACCGTTGACTTGTTATACATTAGCGTTTAAAAAACTTATATGTAGACACTTTAAAAATAAATTGTTTGTACAATCTTCGTTTTTTCTTGGATTTATTGATCCAAAAGTGCACTAAATGGGAAACTTTTTTATTATGGGTTTTTCGATAAAAAGTTATTCCTCATAAAAGTTTGTGCATCCTCTAAAGCTAATAATGCACAAACAAAATGTGGCGAAAGACGCATAATATACGAGGTGCATTCGAAAATTTGATTTTGAGTCAGGAGTAAAGTGCACTTATTTCAGTAAATATAAAAAAAAATTTATTTGAAAAAGTTGTTTATCATTAATGAACAGCTTTTTCAAATAAAATTATTTGATATTTACTAAAATAAAGACACTTTACTCTTGACTCAAAATCAAATTTTCGAAAGCACCTCGTATATTACGCGTTTTTCGCAACATTTTGTTGTTGCATTATGGGTTTTAGGGGAGGCACAAACTTTTATGAAGAATAACTTTTTATCGAAAAACCCATAATAAATAAGTTTCCCATTTGGTGCGGACTTAGGGGATGACGCTGTATAAAATGAAAACCCTTCCGGCAATAATGTTGTTGATTTTTTTCCTAGTAGATTGGTCTTTTAAGAGTGCTCTACTAAAATTTCAGCTTAATATTTATAGTTTTGTGGCTTGTATGATTTTTCAAAGTTGATAGTGTATTTTTAGATAAAATGTCGCTACTATTAAAAGTACAAATAATAAGAAACTTACTTGAGTTAATTTTGAATAATAGCATTGAATTTACACGAAAAGATTCCGACATGGAATTATAACCCAATAAAGGCAAGTTGGAGAAAGTACCGTCTTCTTTACTTTGAGTAATCAAACATTTTGAAGTGATGTTGCTTAGATGGTCCATTATTTTCATTCGAATTCTCACTAAATTTGGTTTCCCTTCCTTATTGACGGATTTGCAATAGTTTTTCAGTAATTCTTGTCTAAAATATTAAACGAAACATATTAGACACTTTTGTTAATAATATTTTCATATCAAATAATAAGCAAATGTAAAAAAATGCTCTATATATTCAATAAAAACTAAGATACATATCTTTGTGAGATGAAAGTACAAGTAAAAGCAGCTTATATCAAAAATGACTTAAGTTTAGGGTATTTTACATATTACAGTTGACAAAAAACACTAGTGTCTGTTGATATATCGCTAAAAACTTAATTGGTAGTCACTAAAACTTGCCTAACTGATTGCGCTGTCAAGTGTCATCTGATTGACAAGAGACGGTTGAGTATGTAACGGATAAGTGTTGTACTCCTTGATCTACACATGTAGAATGTATGTTACAATATATTATGGAAAATAAGTAAACCTGTGTTTATTACATGAATCCCATCCACGAACTCCTTCAGTGTCAACTGTCAATATGCATTATCCACGTAAGACAAAAGTTAAAGAATACAAAACGTTAATGTATAATTTTTGCAAACTTTTTGTGGAAAACTGGATTTACTTTAGACATCATGACCTAATATTGAACACCAACCGTAAATTTCTTTGTACAATGTATCTCCCACCACTTACCTTTCAAAAAATGTAAGATCTGTCAAATTTGTTTCGCCCAATTGTAAACCGTCGATTATATGAAGACTGTATTGCACACTTTGAGAATTCTTGTTTTTGTCCACTTTTACAACGCACTTTTCGTTAACGAATTCTCCATACACCACGGTACCATTACACAACTGAATATTTTTTATTTTTATCCATTTTCCTTTTTGTAACCTATAAACTTTTCCCATAACACCTAAAATAGAGTTCAATTTGAGGTTTTATTGAATTTCTGATTGTTGCCAACGATTTTCATACATTGCGCATGAGTCGTCCAGTTTCCAACTGTTTGTTGGACGCTATGACAAATGACAATTGACACAGATTACTCTATAGAACACAACAATATGTTAAAAGCTAACTTAAATGAAACAAATAAGAATAATATTTATATTTACCTGCATAAAAATTACAATTATTTGTTTTTTGGGAACTGTATAGAGGAAAGTAATACCAATCCTCTATATCTGAGATCAATTTATTAAATGCTTCTATGTGGTCCACTATTCTTGACTCTACTGCAATAATTTCTGCAACAATTATAAAAATTATTGTACCTATTTTGAACTATTATGAACCTGATTGCAGCGCCACTTACCGGGACATTTGTGAGTCTAAACTATTCAGAGACACATATTATATTCATTGATTGATTGGTTAAAGCAGAGGCTTTGAGTGCGCATGGCTTAACTTTTATCTAAACAACGTTTTTTCATATCTCTCACGACAAGTGAGCTATTCGACTTCCTCGCACGAATGCCGCACCCTGTATATAGAAGAATTATATAAAAACTGTGAAATATGATTACCTGGTTTTTCTATGACTAAATTCATAAGTTGAAGAGCACTGATTTGAGGTAGAGGTGTTCTCGGTTTATCAGGTATCTTCCAGAACTCAAGACATTTTTTTCTCATTTCATCCTGTCGAAACTCCAACAAAGTCGGGTTCCGACAAAAAGCTGCCAATTTTTTCAATCCTACAGTTTGTTTTAAAGCTAAGCTGGACAAAAATTAAACTTGTAACGTTAAAATGTCTCTTTTTTTCAAGTGGATAGTGACTTACTTCTCGTTACTGTTCACTATGTATATATAAAAAGTTTGGTCCGTTTTTAAAACTTGCAGTGGTACTATTTCCAATACGTCTATCTCTTTATTATCTTTTATTTCCCATAGCCTGTTAACTATTGTCCAAAGATGATTTTTTACTTTTTCGTAAAAAGAATCTCGTTTCAGATTTGAACAAACAAAATACCTTTCAGAGTTTGCAGGCCTCGAAGAGTTTGGTTTGAAAATAGATACTGCAATATTAAAAATATAATTGAAAGCTAATTTTATTACCAATCTGTGAAAGGAAAAGTTGTGGTGACTATTGGGAACTTACCCTTGTATTTCATAAATTGTGAGCTGTTTTAGGGCATGTTTTTCATGCCACACCTGTCATGGCACAATAAAACTGTTTCTACTAACCTTTTTCAAAACATTTGTGTATTAGAAATAGCAGTCCCACACTAAATGGAGTAAACACGTCAAATAATTTTGTTACAAAATGTCCATGTGTTCTAACAATTTCCAGAGCTACCAGACATTGGCAAATATAAATACTTTTGGAAAGAATTTCTTGAAAATTTTCATTACCTTCTACTGAAAAACCCTGAAATGAGACTTAATAATAAAGGAACATTCTGGTTTTAGGCAAAATGTATTAATTACCCCATCAGACATCATGAAATGAACACCCTGCTGATCTGTTTCGTTTAAGACTTTTTCCTTGAAATCCAAAATGTTTTCAGGAGAACAGACATTTCCATCGTCATCTTTACCATAAAGTGCTTGGAAGGTGGCTCCGCTAGCACAGGTGGAGTCATTGAGTTTAAAATCATTTTCAATTTTTAAAGTTAATCCAAATCCTTTAAAAAACCATTGTTTTCGCCATAATATGTATTCGGAAAAACCTCCTGGTCCTGCACAAACATCAGCAAAGTACATTGGGAATTTATGTTCTTGAAAATGTTCCTTAAAAATATCTACTTTATTATTTTCAAATTTAGTCACACTTAAGGGCAAAATTTTAATGAATTTTTCTACAAAAATAAATATATATTTTGTCCTTTACTTGTTGAAGTAAAACTTACATTTTTGTCAATATCTGTAAACATAAAATCTGTTGCAGCATCAATATTTGCCATTTTTAATGCTGCTCTATTCATAAAAAACATAGATCGGATGGTTTCAAAGGGATTTGATTTTGCTCTTGCTTGACATAATTCGTAGATATCCATTTCATCAAATATATTCTAAAAACAAAATAAAATCTCAGTCTGAGATTCATGTATACTAAAGAACACATTCATAATTTCCTAAAAAACTTATTACCTTTGCATCAACAACATTGTGAAGTATTTTTGGATCACAAAAGTTGCATTCGCTTCTAACATCATTAACAGGTTTTCCTTCTTTTATCCACATTATCATTTCTTCTTTGGTATAGTCTAAAGTGTGATTATTTATTAGCCATGATAGTTCTTCCTTCACATTTACCTCCTAAAAAATACAAGTAAAGCAGAGCTACAGCCATCTTGTAACCGATTTATCAAACTGTATTACAGATGGCAGCACCTCAAGAAGATGCATTAATTCAAATCTTTCATTTGAATATTTTAGATATTTTGCAAGAAAGTAATGTTTTATAAATTGAAAATAAAGATTTCTAAAGTGATGTATTTATATATTCCTATTAAAATCGTAATGGTAAACTTTTACCTCCAATGAAAAATCCCATTTCTCATTTGCATCTTCAATATTTCTCATTTTCAAACCTAATCCCTTTTTACCCAATTGGTAATTAACATCTATAGTTTTAGTAATTCCTTGTTCACTTTTTCCCAAACCAGATCCTTTCTTGTACCCCATTTTTTGCTATCAAAACAGATTTTTAAATATCATTTTTGGTTATTAAGTGTTTAAAAAATATATTTCTGAATACTATATTATATCATTACCATCATCCGCAGAGCTTTATCATTAATATGCTGGTGATTGGTTTCATCATTTGTGGCTCCAGAGGGGAAAATAGGGTCGTAAATGTTTAGATTTTGGCACTCCATACTTAAGTTAACGTCACAATCTGAATTACCTAAATTGTTATTTGTACTAAATTGTTTATAACAATCCATTAAATACTACTTATTATATTACTACAAATCATTTAAAATTATCTTTTTTATAAACTAAATAAATTAAAAAATTAAGGTTATAATCATAATTTCTGTCATTGACCAAAATAAAGAAGAGCGAAAAGAAGAAAATTTGTTGTGCAGCTTGTTGAGATTATTTACCCACAAATTTAAATCTTTTCAAAAACAGATCAAAACAAACGATAAATAAAATATATACAAATTGACGTTTACACGAACTTTTTGTTATGTAATTTTCTATGTCCAGGACAAAAGTTGTAAAAGTTGAAAGAGTCGATGAAGAATTACAAAGCTTACAGCTCGATAGACCCACAGCCGGCAAAGTAAGTGCTATACGCCTAAAAGTTAATAGCTAACTTAATATTTTTTAGTCTCCCGCACAAATCCTAAAACATTCAGTTGATGTACAGTATGACAATAAACCCATAGAAAGAAGTCTCTATATCCTCACGTGAGTATGTTTTTTAAATTATAAACAGACTCAACAAAAACCAATTATAAGAAATATCCTTATTTTGCTCAACACATTTCACATACATTTTAATTTTATAAATTGATCATTGGCTGTTTTTGATGTAGAGTTGGTCTTTTGTTATATAAGCATTGTAGACATCCTGACATACTTTTAACTTTGACATTTGAGTAAAGTAAATTATGTCATGTATCTGTTTTTTGATCTGAATTAATTGTTGATATCATCAAAAAGTAGAACAATGCATTACAATAATGGAAACTGATGTAGTTGATGATTCAAAATATCTATTATGGCAAGATTTATATTTGTAACTTGTATGCTTATATAATCTATTTTTAGTTAATTGATACTTTTTCCAGGAAAGGGGATGATATCCAAAAACTTAGCGTTATCCAAGCACTTCCATCGCTGTTACAAACAGATCGCAATGGTACCGTCAGTAGAATATTACCGAAAATTCAACAAGAACTACCAATCAATTCATCATCAGAGTTTCACTTGGTTACAAGTAAAATGTTTAAAATTCTCATCGAGATGAAACTTGACATGAATTTGATGCGTCCAGTTTTTCAAGGTATAGATAGTAAAGATCCTGTCGTGGCAAGTGCTTGGAGTGAAACTTTACTTGAAGTCATAAATTGTTTATCAGAGCAAATGCTCAAATCTGATGTAAGCTATATTATTTAAGTTAATTGGAGTGTTAAATTTATTTTAATTTGGTTACAGGTACTGCCGTTTGCAGTAAAATTGTCACAGTTAAATCGTCCAACTTTTTATAGAATAGTTTCATGTAAAATTCTTGGACAAGTTGCTATACATCCAAAAATAACTGCCTTTGAGTAAGAATAATTGTATAATATTCACATTTTCAGTAATATATTGATTAAATATTTTAGTGTGAAAAAAGATATTGTTCCATTGACACAAAGTCTTTGTCAAGATTGTATGTATGAAGTTAGAGCAGCTATGTGCTCTGAGCTACCTAATGTAGCAAAAGGTTTAGCTAATGAAATAAACGTGAAAATCTGTCTATTACCTTGTTTAGTTGAATTGTCAAGTGATGAAAATTTACAAGTAAGAGCTGCTGCTGTAGATGCTGCAGTTCTCCTTATACTCTGCTTAAATGCAGGTAAGTTTTTACTAAACCATATAATTTTTAAAAACTTATAAATGTCATTTTCAGAAACAATCACATCAACTGCAATACCATTAGTAAAACGGCTTTGTATTCAATGTGGTAAAGAAGGAGATCTAACGTTTCCAGCAGTAGCAAAAATTTACGGCAACTTACTAACTAATTTACAGGTTTACTTATTAGATGGCGATCGTGTATGGTTCTTGGACAACTTCAAAGAATTATCTCACAGAGGATTGTCAATAGCTAATGAAGATGTAGATATTGACCCAGGAATGGTATATTTTTGTTTCAAATTTTCTTAATCATAATATTACAGTAAATATTTTTCAGTCAGTGACATGCAGGGAATACTGCGCAATTAATCTTCCAGCTGTGACTTATTTTGTTGTTACTTTTATAAAATCAGAGATGAACAAATGGTACTCAATTTTTAAAGATTTAGCTGGAGATCCTTGTTATATAGTGAGAAAAACAGTCGCTGCTTGTATACATGAAATTACTAAAATATTAGGTAATCTACTATCATTAAATTATTAATTTTTTATATATAACACTTTAATTTTTTATTTTAGGAGCTGAAAGTAAAATAATTCTACCTGATTTACTTAAACTTATTCGAGACGATGCTGAGGAAGTATTGGATGCTTTGGTACCAAACATAGGTTCAACGCTTGTCTTGTTCACTTCAGCAGGTTTACTATCGAGAGAAACAACAACGCAAACTACACTTGACATTGGTAGAGCTTTGTTAAAATGCCAAGTTGAGATATATAGCAATTATCACTGGCGTAGAAGACAAGCGTTTTTGGAACAGTTGGAAGATTTACCTACGTGTATGCCAGCTGATTTTATCCATCAACATTTCACCCCGGTTATTATGAAGTTAACAATAGATTCGGTAATGATTACTATATAATTAATATAGACCAGTCAAGTATACAAAATGTCCGTAAAAAAATTGATAATTCAAAATTGGGTATTTAAAAGGGTTGTGATTAACATGAGAAAAATTTTACGATGTTAGGAAAATCGTCGAGTGAAAATTTTTGTTTTTGTTTTTTTGCTCTAATAGTTTAAATAATGAAAACACAGAAAAATGTTCAAATCAAAAATTGTAGCTAATACATTTATCTACAAAATTTGTCTGGACATTTTTTTTGTATCTGCTTTAGTTTTTAAAATATACGAAATTTCCCTAGTAGTAATTTTGAACATCATCAATTTTCATGTTTTTAATTTTACGATAGTAAATAAACAATGACGTTTAGAAAAAAAAATTTCATATGAAATGTGTTATAAAATGGGGTATCTACAAATATACATTGAAAAAAATATATTTTTTTTAAATTTCTTAATGTATTATCGATTTTCCACGTAAACCTCTACTAAAAAGTCGTTTTTTTTAACAAATTCCTCTAATTAACATTAATAAATTGAATTATACAGGGTGTTTCATTGGGAAAGGGACTAACTTTAACTGTAGATGGTGCTTCCAAAAACCTATATTTAATGTGTCTTCTGTATATTATTTTGAAATTTGATACACGTAATAACCATTACCTAGAAACTCCATCAAAAGCATCTCCAAAAAGATAATGCAGGTCCGGCTTAACAAAATATTTCAAAACTCGTCTTTCCTAAAAACAACACCCTGTATATAGATTCTTTTAAAATTGCTCTTTATAATAGGAAAGAGTATAAAAAATCGAAACTACTTATTTCCTTTTTATTTTTCCGCAGACAATTTTACTACCAAAAATTGATCATCAAAGTTATAATTTATACATTTTTTGGTATCGGAGAGGTTTTTTTTATTTTTTAGCTTGAAATGAAATCTATTTAATGCATCTAGAGAAGCATTCTAGAAATTCAATTGAGTTTTTATATCTTCTATAAGTTCCTTGTGGCATTACTTGTTATTTTTTCTTATTTTCTTGGGAATCAAACCACAATAATGTTTTTTTTTTATTTTTTTATTTCAAAGTTTCGGCAGCGTTCCAGCTACCGTTGACAAGATTAACTAATAATGAATGAATGAAACATTTTTGGTCCCTATCTGACACAACGAAAAAAATTTGACAACTAGACAATCAATAATATTTTGAAGTTTAAGACTACAAAACTTTGTTGTCAAATTTTATTAAGGTCCATTCATAGTAGATCACACCTCTGGTAAAATGTGAAATAAAATATTTTATTTTATGACATTCTAACGATATGTAGTCCACTAGAAATGGAATCCAGTGAAGTGCACGTTCCAGGAACGGTTTTTATTGGGAAAGCGCTTTTTTTCGCTTATTTTGGAAATTTTGTTAATAAAAACGCGTTTGTTGTTACTTTTTTGTGTATGATTATTTTTGTTTTCAAAATATGTATAACTCAGTTTGAAGTGTGTATCGATTAACAACCATTCCAAAGATAAATCATAAGAAAACCTGGATAAAAACTTATGATGCTATCCTGATAACGCCGGTAATTGATTATTGGAAATTTCTCTTTCTAACATTGGTAACCAAATTTGACTACATTCGGCTGAAATACTAGCTACACATTTATCTGCATTAAAGCACTTTCTTTGATTTTTCGTCTTTTATTATTGGGCTCTTTCAATATTATTTTTGTCGAATCCCATTGAATTTTATGCCCCTCTTCCCAAGCATGTTTGCAAATACCTGACTTAAAGAGCTCCCTATCTTTGATATACTTTTTATGTTCATTTATTCGGACTTTCAATGGTCTAGATGTTTCACCTAAATAGAATTTGTCGCATTCACAAGATATCTGATATATGCAGTTTTTTGAAGATTGTTCTTCATTTTTTGGTTTCGTTTTTATTAGTATAGATCTCAACGTATTGTTAGATTTGAAGCTAGTTCGAATATTGAATTGATTACCAATTTTCTTAATTCTTTCTGATAAACCCTTAACATACGGTATTGTCAAGTTTTTAAAAATTATGTTAGCTGAATTATTAATATTATTGTTATTGTTATGGGGTATTAACAATGAGCCCTTCTCTATATTCTTAATTTCTTTATTTACAAATTCTGCCGGGTAATTATTGGCATTTAAAACATTTTTCAGCAAAGTTTTCTCCTTTGTGAATTGATTATCATTAGAACAAATAATTTTGGCCCTATCGTATAAAGATTTTACTATTCCTTTTTTAACGCTTATAGAATGATTTGAATCAAAATTCAAATACCTATTATGTTTACGAGTACAGACCACTAAAAAATGTGATTACTGGGCCGTAATGTTGAATGTAGTCAACTTTGGTTACCAATGTTAGAAAGAGAAATTTCCAATAATCGATTACCTGCGTTATCAGGATAGCATCATACGTTTTTATCCAGGTTTTCTTATGATTTATCTTTGGAATAGTTGTTAATCGATACACACTTCAATACACAAAATCACCAAACTGAGTTATACATATTCTGAAAACAAATCATACACAAAAAAGTAACAACAAACGCGTTTTTATTAACAAAATTTCCAAAATAAGCGAGAAAAAAAGCGCTATCCCAATAAAAACCGTTCCTGGAACGTGCACTTCACTGGATTCCATTTCTAGTGGACTACATATCGTTAGTATGTCATAAAATAAAATATTTTATTTCACATTTTACCAGAGGTGTGTTCTACTATGAATGGACCTTAATAAAATTTGACAACAAAGTTTTGTAGTCTTTAACTTCAAAATTTTATTGATTGTCTAGTTGTCAAATTTTTTCGTTGTCAGATAGGGACCAAAAAAATTATTTCTATACTAGTTAATCTTGTGAGGTTTTATGTGTACTTTGACTAGGCCAATAGTTTTTTAAAACTAATTTTTTGTGTACTTTTTAGCGAGCCAGACCAGTTAGGACTCAGGCAGCCAGAACGCTTTTAATTTTTCTCAGATATAACATCAAAGAAAACCATAGAAAATGGATACGAGAAAATTTGATCAACCTTCTTTGCAATTCAAATAATTGTTATACCAGACACATATTTATAAATATGTGTTATGACGCTATTAAAATCTTCAGCTGGAAATACTTCAAAGAACATTTCTATCTACCACTTCTTAGTCTTGGAGGTAACTTTAACCCTTTTAAACAATATAATTTTTGTAATTTTTTTTTGCTTTTAGATGATCCAGTGTCTACAATTCGTCTTTGTGTGGTTAAAATATGTCCAACTTTAAAACAAATGCTTGTAATGCCTATCGATCGGAATCTCCAAATGAAACTGGAGAATTTTGTTTCGAAAATAGAAATGTTAGAAAAAGATAAAGACGTGATAGCTACTTTGAAGCAAAAACTAAAAGAGATGCGTTCTCCACAGATTAACAAACAAGAAGGTTTAATGGAAGAAAAAAGGAAAATAGACGAAGAAGAGAGAATAATGCAAGGAAAATCTTTACCGAATACTTTATCTAAGTCTGGACAAGGAAGCAGTAAGTTAATAGTGGAAATATTTAAGAAAATACCTTGATTGGTTTATGTTACAGCATTTAACGCACCTAGAACTCCGAGTACTAATCGTCGCTCCGGAAATTTTCAAGCTCAGCCTTCCACAATTATTTCCAGGACTCAAACTGTACCATCCAGTGTAAGGTAAGTAGTTTAAGGTACTTAAAACTTTCTTTTCCACATTTCTCTTATTAGCTTATTGCTTTTTTTTTGTTTTTAGCGAAATGAGCTTCTTAGATCAACATTTTTACATAGACGCTGGCGTGGCCTTGCCAGAAACTGCCTCTAACGCATCTATTCAGAGTATAGACGAAACTATGTCGATTCTTTCTATCGATACCCCTCAAAATAAAGAAGAAGAAATATCCACGGTTTCTGTTGAAAACACCAACATTGAAAATATGTCCGACGAGGATCTGATTGAGCTGAAGACTTCTACGACAAATATCACTGATGACGTTAAGGTTAATATCGAGAAAAAAGCTAGTAGAATATCTACGGAAGGCGTTAAAAAGAGGAATAAAAGAAATTCGTGTTTTTTCTCGAGCGATATTCCGAAAAATACTTTTTTGAAACGAAGAAGTTTGAACATTGCTACCGGGGAAACTAGTAAGATTCCTGTAATTACTAAAAATGTAGCTGAAAAATGCCGAAGTAAAATGAAAACGGAAAAACCTTCCAAGTTAAAAAAACCGACAATAATAAAGACTGATAATAGTAATAAGGTTAGCGATAAAAATGCAAATATAGTCGATAAGGAAGTTAAGGAAAATGTGCAAATGAATACCAGTATTAGGGATAAAGTAGCAGGAAGGCAAAGCAATGGTGCCAAAGCGTCTAACTTACCAGTATTAATCAAGTAAGTTCTTATTTATCTGCTTTTCTTCACTAGGCTGTCTTTACCTTGCTTATTTCATCTTTCTTACATTCCTCACCCGAAACTTATTGATTCATGCTTAAATGTTATCCGATCACATCAAAATTATCCTCTCGTTTAAACTGCTAAAAATATTTACAATAGTCCATGTCGTAAAGATGTGATTTACAGTTAATGTTGATATTCCTTTTAGTTTTAAAGCTTCGTATGTTTTGATACTGTTTTTTTTTTGTTTCAGACGTCTTACTCCTACCTCCAAATAAAGCAAGTGTACCTTTTTATTGGACTATCGTAATTGGAACATTTGAATAATTTATATTTAAAAAATTATATGGTGTGTATCTAAATTTCTTGAACACACTTCTTTATTACTGGTTATTCCGTAATTATTCTTTATAAAAATCTCAAAGTTCTGAAAAAGAGGCACATTATACATCATAAGATTTGACGCACACTGTATTTACTTTGTAAAATTTGCTATATTTTACCAATTATTAAAATTTTCCAAAGCTACTCTACTTTACAAGTAATATTTATGAAATCAAAGATATATATTAATAACTTATTGAATCTGTTTTATTTTTACATTATTATATTATACATATTTATAAATTATTAAATAAATATAAAAAATTATTCAATTTGTGTTAAAATTTTTTCTACGGCTTCTACAAAACTTGGGAACACACCCGAAGGTGGCGGATGTATCTTGTTTTCATCTCCAGGTTTATATTTGCCCGTTTGGACGAGATAACCGCGTAATCCAGCGTTCATAGCACCTTGTATATCATCAGTCACATCCTAAAATTCATCAATTCAATTGCTGCTATTGAATATCCACAAAATGACCATAAAATTTATTAAAAAACTGTTCAGCATAAACAGTCAAAGCTATTTTATGTCCTTTTTATTATAATCTGTCAGTCATAGCTTTTAAAACACGTAAGCAAATAAAACAATGTTGAAGAAAGCACAAAATCAAACATGATCCAAATAACTATGAAGAAATAACGCTCGTTTTTCATCAGGGCGACTGTCACAAGATATCATGTGGACTTGCCCTATATTAAAAGTACATAAATATTTACTTACATCTCCTATCATAACCGCCTCTTCAGGTTTATTCTGAGGACCTAACGTAGAAAGGAAAAATGATCTATTTGGTTTACCGATTACTTCCGCAGTGCATTCTGCAGAGTATTCTAATCCTTTCACAAAAAACCCTGGTCCTAGTGCTAGGCCATCACCTCTTTTATAGTATTTACCTGCATGTATGGCAATTAACTGAGCACCTGCTTGTAAATACCTAAAATCGAACAAAAATTTGAAATTGAAGTTATTTTTATTTAGGGTGCGTTGTATCGAACACCTAAACTCAGTTTAATGATAACTGTTGTTTAGACTGTGACATATTGATTTATTTATTATCATTAATTACATCAGTTATCATTAAACCGAGTTTAGGTGTTCGATACAACGAGCCCTTACAGTATTTACCTGAATGCTTCATTCAACTTTTCATAATGAAATTCTGTTGGTGCAAGGCCAACAACAACAGCATTTGGAGTATCGGTTGAAGGACAAGCTACTCCGTCAAAATCTTCTAGCGCTGCTCGTTCGAGCATTAACATAGGTTTTAATTTACGTTGATCAATTATATTTCGAGCTGCTGTTAAAGAGCTTAAGATATCTTCTTTGTTTACATCAAAGCCTAACTGTGTTAATTTTTCTTGCAGAACTCTTTTGCTTTCCTTCGTGGTATTTGTCACGAACTTTATATACAGTTCTTTTTCTCGTAGCCTAAATGTAATTAATGCTAAAAATCTGTTGATTTAAAATGTATTAGGAGACATTTACCTTTTTAATGCCTCTATGCATCCTGGTATTGCTTGATTGTCTATATGTAAGGTACCGCTCAGATCTATTAAAACGGCTTTTATCATTTTCGTTAAAAATTAATTAATAACCGATTGTTAATAATACAAAATTCGAATTCAGCAAAGTTATATTTCTAACCTAAAAGAAATTTAGGGACCAGGGAAAACAAAATTATGCAATCTGTATCACAATTGTGTGCTGCGTATTGCCACTACTGTAATAAAATATTTTCTATGTGTATAAGCTAGGTAAATTATCCCCTGTAAAGGAAAAGAAAATAAAGTAAACAAAATAACCTAGCTTTTTGTCAAGACTTGTAAGAAATACCACAGAAGCTCTTAAACTGTTAAATCGTTTAGGGAGTAACTCACCAGGTTATGCACTATATTTTTTCTACAACTTCCGTTCGGTACAATGTGAAGGAACTAAACAATATTGATGTGGAAATGGAATAAACAAATGTAAGACATTGAACACCTTTAATTTTATCAACTTCATATATATATGAATACACTAGACGATAGTACATTTAAGTAGTTTTACTAATTAAAATAAAACAGCAGTTTTAATAGAAAAAATATACACAGCAAAAACTATTAATTATATTATTACATACATTTTAGAGAGGTTAGAATTTAAGCAAATGGGAAAAAAGTCTTTCACTTGGAACTTATATACAACAAGCAGTACAACATAAAATACTTATATTTATTGGTCTGTAAAAAAACAACCACCCAAAGTTATCTAAAGCTTTAAATACAAACTGCTTGTGTAATAAAGTTGGATTCATAAACTCTGTTGACGTTTTTTTAACAAAACAAGTAATTGAGGACTGGAAACTAACAAATGAGATCTTCAGACTCATTTCACCTCTACAAACCTCCAGGACCCGACGGCATATTCCCCAATCTCTTGCAGAAAAGAATAGATATCATATTGGATCCTTCAGTTCTGATACTACATAGTACCTATACATTAGGGTATTATATCAATTGCATGGAGATTGTCAAAGGTGATATCTGGTGAGTTTATACAAAAATCCTTAGTACTAACCATACATTTAGTCCTAAATGATGTAGGTTATGTTACATAGTCCGCACTTACTATTAATCTCAACGCCTCACCATGAAAATTCCTGATTTTTAACTTTCTACCTCACAAGCGCTATCGAATTGATGGAATATGTTGTCAGTTGTCATTCTAGCAGGTTATGTTATATTGTACGGATATAGAAGGAAACAGACTATAATAAAATTTAGAAATAAGACATTTTTACAAACCACTGCCAAATTTCTAGTATAACTTTTAATCTTAAAGGATAAAAAATAAAAAAAAACAATCTACCATTACTGTAATATACAAAAATTCAAAAATTTGATTATTTTCAAAAATAAAATTAATATTTTTTCATAAACATTAGAATTCTTACATCAACTTACCTTAATCCACTCGAATAAAACTAGAGAAATCGATAAATGTATATAGCACTATTTTCACGACCGAACAATGTTTTTGTCACTTTTCCTATCGAATTTTTTCACTTGATTCCTACTGTTGATTCTTTTATCCAACAAAGAATCTATTTCATTCTTCAGCATTGGTTTCAAAGATGCGTTGAGAACTTGCTGGCCTGCACTCTTCAAAACTACTTGTCCCCCTAAAGAATCGTATATTTTGAAAATAAAATTCCGTTTTCAAAAATTATTTTACCTTTAACTTCCAAAATGCCTTGTTTTGCCATAGCTTTCATTTCATCTTTGGTGAAAATAAACTTCTGAACTTTGACAAGTTTATCTCCCATCTTTAAGTGTTTATCAGGTAAAGTGGTTGAATCGTACGAAGTTTCAGCAGCCCCGGTTGTTATTTCAGTCGATGCAGGTTTTAAAGGAGTTAAACTAAAAAAAAAGACATGAATATATCGAGTCTGGTGATGATTAAAAAGATTAAGTTAATTACCTCACTTCTGGTAGAATTTTATTAAATACATTTCTCCTTCTATAAACTTTGGTACCTTCTTGTCGTACGATAGGTTTGATAGGTTCAATATCGGTAACTTCCATTACTTCATCGGCAGCTTCTTCCTGAACCCCTTCTTCTAAATCACCTCCATCTTTTAAAAACTCAACCTGTTGTTCATTTGCCACGTCTACAGATTTTTTTTCCGCTGTTTTTTGTGTAAGTTGCAAATTGAGTTCGGGATTATTTACATCTACTATTGTAAAATGTACTGGCTACAAATAAATTCTTTTTAATGCATAAAAATATGACTGCCGATTTTCTTACCTCCTCTTCCTCGTTTTCTACAACAGCATCTAATTCATCATCATCATCATCATCCTCCTCATCCTCATCGATCACATCAGTGGACCCTTCAAATACTTCTTTCTCAATTTGTTCTTCATACTCCATCTCGGCATGGTCTAGTTTGTGACCCTCCAACTGAATTGCTGATTCAAAACTATATTCGCATTTACTACAGTTAAAAGGAAGACCAGCCAAATGTGTGGTAATGTGTTCTTTCACCAATTCTGCAGTGTCAAAAACAGTCTTACATATAACACATTTTAGGTTAACCATAGAATGTATGGCACTATGATTAATCAAAATTTCAGAAGTTCGGAATGACATGCTGCAAATATGACACTTGTGCTGCCCAATTGCATTGTTTGATGCATAATGACCACGCATATGTCTTGTTAAATGATGACTGAGCAGAAATGTTCTACCGCATAGTTTGCATGGATATGGACGCAGCCCGGCATGGGTGGTGATGTGTCTGGTTAACTTTATAGCCGATATAAAACTTGCTTCACAATAATTGCATTTGTGGGGTTTGTTGTTGCTGTGAATCAATTCATGACGCTCCAGACCCTACATAAATAATATGAACACAGATTAGACATCGTTTGAAACAATCCTGTCAGAAAATACTGTACCTGTTTGAAAACGAAGCTTTTGTTACAAATTTTACAAGTGAAAGCTTTCTTTTTGCTGTGTTTTTCCATGTGATATTCAAGAAGTTCTCTTCTCAAAAATGTGATATTACATACTTGACAATAAAATTTGGGTTCGTCTTCATGAGTTTTTTCATGTCTTCTTAAAAGTGGTTCCCTACAATGTTTTTTTGATGTTTTAATAAAGTTAATAATACATTTTGACATTTATACCTGTTGAATGTTTTATCACACACAGTACAAGAGAACTCTTTGATGGGATTGTGTGTACGAACATGCTTCTGTAGATCATATTTTGTATAAAATTTATATTTGCAAATTGCACATGTGAAATTACGATCTCTACTATGCTGAGTCGTGTGTAAATCCAAAAGTTGTTTCAAGGGAAATGTTTTTTCACAATATTCACAAGGATAAATGGATGTTTCTACTTTCTCCTCCTCTCTCTGTATGGTACTTGTAGCTTCCTGTTGGTTGTTAGAGTTGTAAAAGTCTCTTTCTGTTTCTTGTTCTTCTGCTTCTTGAAATTCCACTTCAATTTCCTAATAAAACAGAAAATTTTATGTAGAAGAAATAGTATGTAAATTAATACATACCTTATTATTTTCGAATTCTTGTTGAATTGCAGCAGTACTAGATTTTTCATTTTCTTTTTCGTTAACTACTGTAATATACTTTTCTGGAGCAAGCTGAACTTTAATTTGAACTACATTTTGCATATAAGGTTTTGAAAGTTGTCCAGTTACTAGGAAAAGCTTCAATGCATCATCTGCTTTCTTGCAGTTTGTTTTGAATATGTATGCTTGTGTGGTCAAATTACAACAAGTTTTGCATATGTATTGGGGCATTCCATCGTTTTGGATCACTTCTATTGCAATACAACCCATAAGTCGAAGAGGTAGAGATGGTAATGGTATTGTTATTTCTGGATTTGGTGGATGTTTTTCGTGGATATTTAACAAATCTGTTTCTTTATTACAAAGACAAAAACGACAGAGCTTCATCTGCCTCAAGATATTGGCCCTATCCTCCATCTTTCTAAATAGTATTCCTTAAATTACCTAAAATACTAATATTGTCGTGAAGGTTATTCGTGTTATTTAACTTTTCACGCAAATTTTGTAAGCATATTATTTTGTTTGAATACTGCCATAAATAAATACCACATACAGACATTGACATTTGGCCGTTTGCATAAAGTTGACTTGCGGCTTTGCGGGTGTGCTGACCACAGATAACATATGCTGACTGTGCGTCTAGCCGAAGCCGAACCGTTCTGCTCATAGAACATACAACATACAGCATAGACAAACCATTATATATTATTTCTCTATGTCCTACAGTTTCGTACTTAACTGCTTTTTTAATGTTCTTGCAATAAACTTGGTTAAATAGAATGCGATTTTGCCAAATTTTTAATTTAAATAAAATAATTTTGGCCGAAATATTCAGATCAATCTTGTACGGTCCAAACATTTAATCCTTTTTTCCAGCTACAGATCTAATAACAATAAGTGTTCTGTGCCATAGATAACATACTGCTCTGTGCCTACAGCAGTTTTCAATTTGAACGGCTACCGCCTTTGCCGGTATTGTACAAACGCGCAAGCAATACGCCATATTTGTCATATAAAAAATTTTAGGAGCGTCTGAATGTAGTACACTTTACCAACGTTGCCAAGTGTAGTCCTAAACTGAAAGGGCGCCATCGAGTATCTCCGGTGGCGCTCGGCTTTCGTGCGAAGCGCACGGCTTTTAACCTTCTATCGATATCGTTAACGTGTGCAGAGATTAGCCCAGCGTAAGTGTGCTGGGCTCCTAACACAGAGGTACCAGGTTCGAGTCGTGTCCGAGTCAAGATATTTTTATTTTTATTTTTATTTTCTTATTGTTTTTTTCAAAAATTGACTAAAAATACGAAGAATTTTTCGATTCGGATTAGGGTAGGGGGTAAGGTAGGGTGGTTTTAGTTAGGTTATTATTGAAAATTATTATAATAATCTGTCAATTATACAAAATTCAATTTTTCGATTCGGATAAGGGTAGGGGGTTAGGTAGGGTGGTTTTAGTTAGGTTATTATTGAAAATTATTATAATAATCTGTCAATTACACAATTCAATTTTTCGATTCGGATAAGGGTAGGGGGTTAGGTAGGGTGGTTTTAGTTAGGTTATTATTGAAAATTATTATAATAATCTGATTTCTTAACACATTGCTTTTTAATCAACTGTGATAAATATCACTATTAAAATATTTTTACTTTCCAAAACACAAACGTTTTAGTTTAGGACTACACTTGGCAACGTTGGTAAAGTGTACTACGATTAGACGATCCTAAAATTTTGACGTAGGATTTTTAGGACATAACGTATCGATTTATTCCATTAAAAAATTATTACATTTAACTCTCAAGCTCAGAATAAAATGTCGCTCTTTCCGTTGGAATCAAATCCAGATGTAAGTAAATCAGATTTAAAAATATATTTCAAACTACTAATATTTGTTTGTTTTAGGTTATGAATAAGGTAAGTCTCGATGTTTACTTGCGTCGTAGCTCTTCTACATTAATTTTCTAAAATTGCAGTTTATGCACGTTTTGGGCGTTCCTGAAAAATTTAAAATAGTTGATGTCTGCGGTTTGGATACTGATGCACTTGCATGGGTCCCTCGGCCAGTATTTGCACTTATACTGCTATTTCCTTGCAGCGAAAAGGTAATGGTGAATGTATTTATTTATGCTCATACCAATAAATCAATAATTCAAAATGATGTTTATCATGCTTATGACACATCTCAGCATGAAATATGTAATTGTATTTTCAGTATTACACTTACGTACAAAAGGAAAAAGAAGAGTTGTTAAATAAGGGACAAGAAGTTAGTTCTAATATTTGGTATATGAAGCAGAAAGTATCAAATGCTTGTGGTACTATTGCTTTGATTCACAGTATTGCTAATAACGATGAAAGGTAAGATTTTTATTTTTATGTTTTCTTTTGAACAAATTAATTTTTCTTTTAGAATACCACTTAGTGAAGGGGCTTTTAAAAAACTATTGTCTGAATCTAAGAATATGTCACCTGAGGAGAGAGGAGATATATTGGTAAAGGCAGAAGATATAGCTTTTAAGTTGATTTCTACACATCAGGAACTGGCGATGGAAGGTCAAACAGAGGTAAAAGAGTCTACAAATATTAAATTTCTTGCAATTTGACTTTATGTTTTTGTAGGTAAACCCTGATGAACAAGTCAATCATCATTTTGTAGCTCTGGTTGAAAAGGATGGAGACCTTTATGAATTAGATGGAAGAAAAGATTTTCCTGTCGCACATGGGAAAACCACACATGAAACTTTTTTGGAAGTAAGTGCTCTTTTGTGCTCCATTTCAAATACTTTTGAGTTTCAATTTTATTTTACTCTACGATTATTGGTTAAATCCACGTTTTTGAAAGTGAACATCTAGAATTTCATATTTTACCTTGTATATCTTATAGGATGCTGCCAGAGTTTGCAAAGAGTTCATGGAGAGAGATTCTGAAGACATAAATTTTACTGTGATGGCACTAGCGGAATCTGAATAAATTCTAAATATTGAAAGAAAGGAAAAAACAACGATAAACAAATAAGAATCTGCCTATAAAGCTTAATCTAAATTTAAATGTTGTTTTGCTAAATCTGCTGTACTTTTTTTCTATGTAGCTTTTCCATGTGCCTTGTTTTTGATTATTTTTTATACTAAACTATGATTAAATTGTGATATGTGCATTATGAAGCCAAATAAACGAATATTACTTTTGTTTTTTAAGGTAAATTTGAGTTTTAATTACTGTTGTGGTATTAAAAATAACTATTTCAATAAAATGACAAAACTTTCTTCTGAACTTACTTAGTACGACATTGAGGTGAAATACACAGGGTATTAAGTTGCCAACCAGCCGGATGTTTTCTTTCGGTGACGACTGCTTGTACTGTTCAACATTTGCGTTAACTCTATACCCCCAAATAAATAAGTTAGCTGTATGGTTTTTATATTATCCAGTCTTTATTCTTCAGAAACCTTCATACTTTCTGATTATTTTTTAGTTTTTTTTATGCAATAAGGATTTTTCAATGGCGTGCATCATAACATGACGTTTGATTGTTTGTTAGTAAACGATTTGATATAGGCAACCAAACATACACATACAACTGATGGGTGCATAACTTTGAAAATCCCTGTTTTTTTTAAATAGTCGTTTGGTTATCCCCACTTGAGGACTTATTTGGAATCCAACGGGATCAGGTAATAATTATTTTGTGGTGCCTTGTCTTTTAACACAATGCGTGGAAAAATGCAAACATATGTATTGAAAGCTTTATTATCTGTAATATTTCTGATACACAGGTTAAATATTCAGGTATTTCACATTGATTGAAATTAAATAATGTAGAGATCGATTACAACCATTCAGTTTCCTTGATTAAACTTGCCAGGAAAAACCACTAACCTGTGAACATTTTTAAATCGGAAAAAGAAACTGAATGAAAGTATATGACGAAACACATTAATCATAAAAGCTAAATAACATTATTAAATCTAAAAAGAAACTGTCATTCTTGCTTTCGTTCATTTTTATACAAACATGTAACCTTAACTTACAATAAAGCAATATACATATATATAAAAATAACGGCTATAACAAAAACAAATAATTCAGCATAAATAACTCTCGAAATTATTGTAAGTTAGTGTTACTAACTTAACATTTTTTCTGTCTATATAAGTACGTCGTTATTATTTTAAAAAATCCTTCAAAATTGTTCATATCTTTTTTTAAAGCTTTGAGTTGTAAAATTCTAGCAAGCAAAAATATTTACGTTTATTTTTTCAATTCTGAAGAATTTTGGCTAATAAAAATAATACGTGAGTGAAAATTAAAAATATACACTGCTTTTAAAAAATATATATAACATCGAGTTTTAGTTAATACTAGTTTAAATGTGTGGTAGTTTTTGGAAACGGCATAGTTTCCATGCGAAAATGGACCAAACGGCTTATTTCCTGAAGGAAAGATGGACCAAATTTTTTATTCCACAATGAACATAAATAAGCAAGCTTAAAGCATAAGTCAAAATGCAAGAATTTCTTTCTCAAATAGTAACACATATAGTTGTCACGTCTGGAATTTTTACGAAGATATAGGGATATGTCAATATTATTTATTTTTTTAATTTGATTTGACTTCCTTATTGCTTAGTTTCCTTTTCTAGTTCTTTCAAAAGTTCCTTCATTTCTTCTGACAGTTGTTGTTGATCTGCCACACTTCTGAAAAAAAAACAAATAATCAAATAATATAACAAGACATCTAAATTTCGAGTGTATTTTAAAATCAATTCTTTTTTATTCTAAAATGATATCGAGAAAAATCAATAGATTTAAAACAACCATTTTACGGGACCTATACGTGGCGCGATCTAGCGATGAGTGGTGAAAGTAGGTGTAAACATAGCACCCCTGAAAACCCTTTGTATAGTATTTTAAAATCTACACATTTCCTATGTTTTTTTAAAAGAATGTGCCATTTAATATTTAATACTGTTAGCACAGTCTAGAAACATTTATATTGACAGTTTTCGTAATTTGGACGGTGTTGTATAGAAAATAACCAATTAATACCTATATTTCTAATTTCACAAAAAGGGCGAAATTTGTATTTTATTAACTGAAGCAGTGGTTTTATTTGAAAAAAGTTGAATTCTATAGGTATAATAGCGTTAATATATTCCCAATGTTACCTTTCGTATTGGGTTTCTTCTTTATCCGCTCCTTCCTCTCCTTCAGCTGCAAAATAAAAAATAAACGTCGTTAGATATTATTTCCAAACATGTCGATGTTCTACATGCTAAACGTTAAAAAAAAATTAGGAAAGTGCACTTCAAATGATCCAAATCTGAAAAGTAGAAATAACCAAAACTAAAAAAATATATTTCGAGGAATTAATTATGTAGGTATGAGGAGAGTACACGAGGAAAAGGGATTGTTATGTGAATAGGTTTAAAAAATATAGGTACATTCACAACGAATTTGTCTACTTATTAAAAAGTTAAATGAGTATATACACTGATACATATGTACAATTTGTTGTATGAAGGTCACTCTTGAATTATTTTCTCACTGAAACAGTGCTGTTGGATTTAGAAGATTAATTAGTCTAAATTATTAAATAAGTCTAATGGTCGCTGAATGTAGGTATATAATTTTAGAGTGACATCTCACATACAGCGATGAATATATTTTATATTTAATATTGATTTTTAAACAAAGCTATTATAGAATCAATGATTATTGCGTAAAAACTGTTACATTCCAGTACGTAAGGTTTATGAAAACAGAAAGAGACTATTTGCATGAAGAAACCATTTTGCAGTAAATTTTAAGATTTTTGTAAAATGTTTTTTTAGAATTTTCAAAACACCTGTTTTAAATAGAAAATATACAATATATTCATCAGTTAACAAAATACGACAAGATTTGTATAAAACAAATAATGGCCACCACTGCTTACTTTATTCAAAATTCGTTATTTTTCGATATTTTGTATTATTTCATATTAATAAATGATTTTAGTATAGGCCACCATACATACACTGAATCTGTGTCTGTATAGGCCGCCAGCCTTACATGCATGTAACTGAACTAACACTAAAGCTTTATTTCAGGGTTAGAAAGAACAAAATTACTTTAAGCAGATCAAAATTAAAAATGTGCAGATGTTTAGCAAGTCTTCAACTGTATAATATGAGTTTTTAGAAATTTGAAGAAGACTTAATTAAAAGTTAGCAAATAAGGCCATATAAATTGGTAGAATCTTTATACAGTTTTCCATGCATACATGATAAAATGTGTATTATTATTTAAATAAAGTTTTCTGCTCCTTTTGATGGTATTTTTTATTGATGTTGAACCCTGTATTTATGGAACTGTTAAGAATTATTAAGAATTCATTCAGAAAGAAGTGTATGTACTATCTAGAGTCTATATACAAAATGTGAAAAACATTATTCGAACAAAGACACATTTTGAAAAATATATTTGTTATAAATTATCAACAGTTGTTTGTAAATAATGAGTAGGAGACTACATATATTTTTTAATCTGTGCTCAAATCATGATTTGTTACAGAAATTACATACACTTAAAAATATTAAACATAAGAAACATCAGAATCTCAAAAAAAACAAGGGAAATTGTGTGCTGAACATAAAAAATGTAAGTATAACTTCAAACTTATTTAAATATAAAGCGGAATCAACTAGTGGTGAATTTAATTTTGAGAAATAAATGAAT
This sequence comes from Lochmaea capreae, assembly GCA_949126875.1. NCBI lineage: Eukaryota > Metazoa > Arthropoda > Insecta > Coleoptera > Chrysomelidae > Lochmaea > Lochmaea capreae. Next base: position 27,181,723 of record OX421404.1, read on the forward strand.
CTTGATATCTAGGCTTAAATTTAATTTTTTTCATTAACTAAAACATGCATTTAACTAGTCAATCTCGTTATAAATTTAAATAAATTTGAAGAGTGTAACAAATATATAGAACATTATCCTATCTACCATGTTTGGGTAAATTAAAACGCCAATCGTGTTCTCTGGGATCCACCTCAGTTTGGTCTTCTACACTGATCTCATAACGCAGAGGTCTTCTACGGGTTACTTGGGCTACACCAAACAGAACCATCAAAATATACTACTTCAGTACCATTTGATGTGAACGAAAAATTATTTAAATATATTAATACGCCATTTAAATACGCCAGATATTGATAAATATTTCTATAAATACATTATTCACCCTGTATATTCAGTTTATTCTTTTAAAATACGTTCACATCAAACAGACAACGCCAAATGGTACACTTATTATATACATATAGTATAGTTAACATTTGGATTTACTGTTCAGCATTCTACACTTCTGTTAATATTTTATATGGACATGACATGAATTTATGAAGTTATGTTTATTCAGTTGGTGTATTCCATAGGGGAATTATTTCTGTATGGCAGGGATCGGTAACCTGCGGGATGTTTCGGTCAGTGAAATTTTCATTTTAAGATATAAAACGAAAGGGGCAAAATTGACTTGGACACAAAAACAAAGTATCTATTTTCAATCAGATTGCCCCACAATATAGCTTCAAAAATGAATACACAGTAGTCATTCCAGAGGGAAAGGATTGGGAAGCAGGGCCTACTGGACCCCTTCTTAGGGCGGTGGACGGCCATAGCCAAAGGGCGCCAACACCCTCCCACCCCCATTCCTAACCTCTGCTTTTTTAGCGCGTTGATCGCTCATGACGCTGGGTTCAATTTGCTATTCTGGCATCTGGTCACCGTACGAACGAACCATCAAACTTACACAATCGTACTAGTTCTTGTCAAACAAAATGGCCATTTATTTTTTGCTCAAGAATAACAGTAATTTCAAATAATTGCAACACGGAATGGCAAAATAAAAGACAAAATAGGAGTTGAAACGTAATAAGTGTAATTTTTTGTAAAAATTTCACATACAGATTGCGTAAATTACTTTGGAACCCTGGCCTCGGATTACACAAGTACGACAAGGATATATGAAAGAGAGAGAAATAATAATTGTGCGTGGTCATCACTTTGTTTCATCTTAGTCGTGTATACTTATTTCACGAGACTGGCCGAATATGGTCCTTTACAGAGAGAATTCACTAGTTGGTGGTATTCAGTATGCTCCCAACATGGAAGGAGTGAGGGTGTTAAAGAAATAAAAAAATACAATCGTTATTACGTAACCTGTACATCTTAAAATTCATTTTTGTCAACATGATCATTGACAAGTTGACAATTTCTAACTACAATAGGATATTATTTTAACCATTGTAACTTGAAAATAAAACAGCATTTCTTGAGAGAACCATAATTAATAAACTAAAAATCCCTTCCATTAATAAATTAAATTGAAAAAATAAAATAAGTAGGTAGGTACCTACACCTATTCTAAACATAAAATATAAACTTCCTGAAAAAATAAAAATAAAAATCCATTCTAAAGATAAACATAATTTTAATGAATTAAGTGCTCAAATAAACCACCTTCCTGTGCCAGACAATAACCAAATCTGTAATAATCTGGTTTTGATAAGTTTCAATTTCGAAAATGCTCGTTCTCAAAAGACTTGAGTCAATGGGAGAGTTAGAAGAAATTTACACACTTTTTATTCTCAAAATATTCGTTTCATGTTTTATAATTTATTTTTATATTACACTTTTTTTCGGAACTAAGGTAAATGACCCGCGAGTCATAGGTTGCCGACCCCTGCTCTACGGTGTATTCTCTGGACCCGTATCTTTGAACGTTCGACTATTCGCGAGAACGTCGAATGGATTCTGTTCGTACGAATGAAATCACACGAATCGAACGATACTCGAAAATTCAAATAGCAATAGCTTCCAAACACAGTGGCGAACAACGTTGTAGATCTTATGTGTCATTTTTTAGGTAAAGCGTAGTGTAGAGTAATGTAAAAAGCACGTGACTGGAAGAAGATTATTATGTAGCTTGTGTTTATTTCCATTTTGTGTAGTATCAGAAAACCTTCTTGTCGTATCTTCCGCCATTTCCTCATCAATTATTTGATGCATAAAAGCTCCATCTGCGTTCTTTTTTGTTCAGTAGGTATTATTATCAAAGAGATAATATACATAGAGTAGGCATGTCATAGGGGCTCCTCTAAGCCTATTCGTTCATCCATTAGAAAGAGATGGACAACCAGTTTGGTATTGCTTCCTCTTTCTACATTCTTAAAAGGTTTGTAGTGTTACAGTCTTCGCGCATGTGTATCACGCGATGCTAGAGAGAGACAGCATCACCAATTTCATTCGCTTCCGACTATAGGTTGCCTACTCTATGTATATTATCTCTATGATTATTATTTATCAAAAAACTTAGTAAGTATAATGATCACATTAGTAGTATTCTTTTCACCGCTAAAAGATGCCACAACTGAGTCGAACTGAGCTTAGATTCTTCTAAGATCTAAGATAAATTCGGTATAATTTTCTGGCTAAAAAGAACATTCTGACTCAAATACATAACCTCATAAACTCGAGTGTTTACATTTTCTCATTGCTGAAGTTACACTTATTTGTCTTATTAAAATGAATGAACAGATAGATTTCACAAATTCGCCAAACCACAAATAGATTCTTATGAGATTAATTTAAAAACAAAACTCCTTAACCTCAAAAAGCTCTTTCTCAGTTGAAAGCTTCATAAAATACAAGCTCAGCTGAAGTAAGTATCTCACTAAAATCTCAGTTCAAACTTAGTTGTTGAAGGTAAAAAGAATGGTCATTTTAAACTGAGCAACTAACTAACTAAGATTCTTACTTATTCTCAGTTAATTTGGGTAAAAAGAATACTACTAATGATTTCTCTATCTCGCTATATTCTTTATTTGTTTTTCTGACGTACTGCGCAAGTCTCTACTCGCTTACTCCCATGTGGGACTGATACGACTGATAAATTCATTCGTTTGCAAGTCGAACATTCAAGATTTCGAAGATACTGCTCGAACATAACAAATCAACTCCCATCATATGAAATACGTGGGAGCATTTGGTCGAACGTTCAAAGATACGGCTCCAGGTCCAGTACCATTATACGAGTTCTTTACAGGTTTCGGTTAGTTTGGAAGTTGTCACTGGATGATAAGAATTTTAGTTTATTAAAAGGGAACATGAATGTTTTAAAGACAAAATTAATATTTTCACCATTAGAGCTGCAGTTATAAATAAAGAAATGGAAATTTATAAAAAACCACAAATCTACAAACCATTTTAAATTGGTAGTGACTCAAAAACCGACATACCGTATTATTTTACGGTCTAAAAAAGTTAATGAACTAGATTAATATTTATAGCTATAACTTAGTTCTGAAGAAGTTAAATACGAAATAAAACAATACTTACGTCTACTTGTAGATGGAGCTGCAGCGTCTCTAGTAGAAGTGGAGGTTGTAGCGCTGTCTGCACCTATAGTAGAAAATAAAACATTAACATCAACGAATATCGCATGTTTATTTCTTTAATTAGTGGATAAAGGACTCACCAAAGCATGCAGAAACGTAAATCAACTTCATGCAAACTCAGAATAACTTACCAAAAATTAAAAATGATAACTATTTATTACAAGGAAACCTAAATAAACGATTTAAATAATAAGCTGAAAAAAAAATCATAATACGATCTACTTCGGTCTGTAGGAATTTGAACAAACCTGCTCTTATTAGTTGAGGCAGATCAAATTGTTGAGTCATAGTAGTAGTCCCTTGTCCATCTGTAACAGTTTTGGTGATAAAGCCTCGTCCTTCTGTTGTTCTGGTTATAACGCCTTGACCTTGAACAAGTTCAGGATGGTTCAACTGTTTGAAATAGTCCTCGATTTCTGATCCTATTAGTGGTTGGTTGGAATCGTCGTTTCTAACAATAAAGTTTTTATTTATTACTCTTTTAATGTGGATGTTACCGGCTTCGTCCATTTCTTCAGACTCGTAAACTTGTTCACCTTCGCTAAAGTTTTGTATGAACTGTCTCATTTGTTCTTCAGCCTCAGCACCTGTGGCTGTGAACGTAATGGTTCTTACGTCTGGTGGTAGGTCCAGTCTTCTATGCACAATGTGGGAAAATGATTCGTCTTCTATGGGTTCAATAACTTCAGTAACATACGGCTTGGAATCGTCTACGTATTCTGTGGTTCTTCTTCCGTTAACGTCTTCGTCAAACCATACTTTCCTCACAGCAGCAGCTACGTCTACAGACGTTGACTGTCTAGTTGGATCGATAGAATTAGTAGAAGAAACCATGGTGTTGGAACCACCACTTGTAAAACTTCCAGAATAAACCGAATCCGTGTCGAATTGGTAAGTAGCGTGAGTAGCTGTTGAGCTAGTTACACTTTGTGCCATATCCTGTTCGATTTCATCGTATTTACCGGATGAACTAAAATCTTTTCCGGTACTCGAGCTACTGTGATCTCCTAATCCCCCGATTCTAGATCCGTCTTCATCGATGGAATCGCTTAAAAGAAGGTTGTTACCTGAGCTGGTAGCTGCAGCTAATTCCAGTGAATCGCTCGATACCATATAACTTTTATCTTCTGGTTTTATTTCTATACTGTCGGTCATAATATCTTTGGCAGATTTTTGTACCTGGAATTCTATTGAATCTGTACTAGCGGTCATTACATCGCCACCTGTTTTTTGGTCTAAGCTATCAGTACTATCGTGATGACTCGGTTTCTCCTGCTTCAAGTCCAACGAATCCGTAGAAGTAACCATTACATCATCAGATTCTTTCCATTGTACTTTAACAGTTGAACGAGTTAAAGGTGCGTCCAAATCAAGCTCTGGAACTCTAGATACTTCTTCAATCGAGTCTCCTCTTCCCAACGATTCTGTTTTATCTGGTTCTTTAAGATCTATGAACCTTTCAACGTTCGATTGTGCTTGTTTAATAATTTCATCGATTTCAAACATTCTTTTTTCATAATCCTCTTCGTCGTCTGTATCTACGACTTTCTTTTCGGTGCCGGAAATTGTTTCGCAACTTTCTGATTCAGAGGTTATGCTTTCTTGACCTTCTTCGATTTGGGTTAGCAAAGCTTCCTCTTGTTTGACTATAATTTCTAGTTTGTGAGCTGCAATACATGCTTTTTCGAGACCTTCGAATTCTTTTAAAGAACTTGCAGATACATCATCACCTTGTCCGCTTTTGCTTGGTAAATATTTAGATTTGAAGCTTCCATTACTCGATGAGTCTTGTGAACCGTGATGGAATTTACGCATTTCCAATGACATCGCCTTTTCCAAGCTTTCAAATTCTTGAAGACTTGACATTGATATGTCATCATGTTCACCTGATCGAGTGAAATATTTTTTACCTGCCAATACATCGTATTCTGGTGTGCTTGAAAATGAATCTTTAAGACTTCCTCCGGAATCTCTTTGAGATCCATAGCTAGATGCAGCTAGATCGTTTATGTCTTCTTCTTTTATATCTTCTAGAGGACCTCTTTCGAATTCCATTTCATAGCCGTATCCAGCAGCTCTTAGAGCAGCTTGGTCTCCTTGGAATTGCTGCTCTATCCATTTTCTATTAGCTTCAAGCTCTCTGTCGTATTCAGTGCCATAATCTACTGTCGATGATTTATTAGAACCGTTTTGATTTTGTGGTGGACTTTCTTCGAAATCAAAGGCTAGTTCTTCACTGGACGATGTACCGTCTGGATAATATTTAATATCAGTCATTTTTGTCAGTGGTGTGGGGGCTGAATGAGCTAGGTACCGTTCCACTTCGACATCATGTTTTTCTTTTTGAGCAATTTTTCCTATGTGTACGCTTTTTCCTTCGGAATCGAATTCATGTGCTTCTTTACCTACTTCTTCGATCACCACAAAATCGTCAATTAAGTCTGGTTTTTCCAACATTTCAAATGAATCACTGCTGGGAGAATCAGTTCCTTTTTCAGAGCCTTCTTTAACAGTAGACTCGATGGCCGTTGCTCCTTCGCTTTTAGAGACAATTTTACTTTCTGGCTCTTCTGAAATTGAAGAAATTGTTTGATCCAAGACATACTCTCTGCCTTGATCAGTTTCTTCTGAGCTTTTGCTAGAAACGGAAGCGGGAGTGACTGATTCTGCTGGAGATTCTTCTTCCAATTTTTCCTTTGCTTCTAACTCTAATTCTGGGTAATGGAAACTTTCGTCTACTAAAGGAGCCATGTGTTGAGTTATTTTAATATCTGGAACAAAACCTGGACTCAAGTCCTTCATCATTTTCTCCCTTCTTTCTTCTAATTCTTTTTGAGCCTTTTCCCTTGTTTCTATTTCATGTTTTTCAGCGTCTTCGTCTTCCAAAATTGGACAAATTTGTATTATTTTGTGCGCAGGGGAAATGTGGGCTACCATACTGAAAGCAGCTTCAGCTTCGGCTTCTTCGAAGCTAGATTTTTCGCTAGAAGTACTACTAGATTTTCCGTGCGAATCACGTTTTTCCAACTGATCTTTCGGAGGACAAATATCTGAAATAGATTTTCTAGTTTCTAAATGTGTTTCATGTGATCTAAAAACAGAAGTTGAATATTCTTGTTCCAGCTCTTCTACGCTGGCTTGAGCTTCAGAACTAAATTCAGGAGTGTCATCTTTGTGTTCGTCGACTGGTTCGGGAGAAGCAGGTCTTTCTATCGGATCTGTTATATCAGTACCATCTGAAGATTTTATTAAATCAGCTAGTTCGGAATCGGGTCGGCTGTCGCTAAATCCAGTTGCAGTAGGACGCTCAGAATCAGAGCTACTGAGATGGGAATGTGGTCGGGATAAATCTAAATTCTCTTGTTCGTTGCCCGATTCAGTATCCAAGTAACGACCTTCACGTAAATCTCTATGGAATCCTTGATCGGCTTCTGTTTCGTAACATTCTTCTTTCTCACTTTCGTCAACATCTTTCTTTTCATCATTACTTGTTTCTTTAAAACTCAGTTTCGATGTATATTTGTCGCTTTCAGCTAGATCCGATTGAATCTTTCTTTCAACTTCTGCCCTCGCGGTAGCACTGATCATAGAACTAACGAAAGCACTCTCATTTCGTCTGTGACCTTTCTTTTTAGGTTCTTCAGATCTTACAGTCGGTAATTGCTCATCTACTGGCGATTGAGTTTCTGAAGTAACTTGAGTATTTACACTTTGAATACCGTTTTCGTCAATAGCTGTTGTGGTTAAAGTAACCGATTCCACCGGTAAATCGTGTTGAAAATAACCTGTAGAAGTACCTATTTCCGTTGTATGGGAGGTAGGTGTTACAATCAAACTTTCTCTACTACCTCTAGTTATATTTTCTACATCGTCTAAACTAAGATGTTCAGAAGTACCTGATACGGTTAAACTACCCCTTTCAGAATCTGCTCTAGAAAGTTCAATGACTGTTCTTTGCGCACCAGTACTTGAAGTACTAGAAACACTCACGCTAAGTATACTACCTTCATCGAGACTAGTACCAAGTTTATCTTCGATTTCACCTTGAGGCGAATCCGGTACGAGTATTCTTGGTTCTGGTTGGAAAGTCATTTCGGATGATCGTTTCATTTTTGATAGAGTATCTGGAATATGTAGATCGTCTTCTTCCGATATATCCACAGATTCTCCAACACCTGTATAGGAATTTATATCTGAATCGCTTACTTCGGTACTTTGTCGTGCAGGTGCGTGAGTCCAAGCGGAATTTTGTTCGACTTCGTCTAGTACCGAGTCAAGAATATCATCTAAATCACTTGTTGATGGTACTAAAGTTTCTGAGTGTTCTGAAGCTTCTACGCTTGCTAAATTTCCAGAACTTTCACTATCTAAACTCTTCATACTACCTTTAGAACTCATACTGCTAACGGCAGTTTGGTATTCAGTTGAAGTTATGTGCGATCTTGCTGAGTAATCTTGAGAGGTTAAAGCGCTTTCATAATCGGATGAACCAGCTGCTACTAAACCTTCTACATCTGAAGAACACGGTCTACTTTTACTGCTATCAATTTCGAAACTATGGTAATGACTTTCTCCTGAACTGGAATATGTTTCAAACTCTATCCCCGATTTTCTATCTGGTTTTAAATTCGAGCTACTACTACTTGTATCTGGATCTGAAATTCCTTTTCGCATTTTCACAGGTGATTTATGAACATCTGTTTCATCTTTTTTAATACTAAAAATATCAGTGGGAGATTTGATATCACTGCTGGATTTCGATTCACTGCTGGAAGTTCTTTTTATTGTTTCATGCGTTGTTATAGTTTCGAAAGAGGTTAAGGTTTTATCTAATTCTTCGGGGGATTTGATGGTTGTGGTGGATACTTTAACTTCTTTGTGCGTTTGGTCTTTTTGCGTAATTGTACTCGTTTTCACCAGGTGGGTTTTATCTATTTCTATGTTCGATACTGTTTCTACAACGTCGTCTTTATGTTTTACTTCGATTTTTTCGGAAGTACTAACTTCTTCTTCTAAAGATATTTCATCAGCTTCTGTATTTACTTTAACAGAAGTTTCTGTGATAGATTTATCGGTTTTTTCAACTGATTTTAAATCGCTTTCTAATCTAGCGGTTATAAGAGAAGTGTCTTTTTTAGATTCTTCAGAAATCAGTGATTCGAAAGTAGTTTTGTCGGTAGACAAAACTTCATTTTTAGTTACCTTATCGGTATCATGTTCTATAATTGCATCAATCTTTTGAACTTCTTTTTCAAGGATTTCTTTTTCATCTGATACCACGTGTGTTGTCTTTTCTACATCGACGTCGACTTGAGTTTTGACAGATTCTTTTTCTTTAGCTAACATATCGGCTAAAATTTTATCGGGAGAAACGAATACATCAGTAACTTCAGAAGAGGATTTTTCAATTGTTAATTTTTCGCTAGAAGTAGCGAAAATATCCTGCTTAAACGTTTTTGTTTTGGAATCTTCTTGACTCTTGAAATCCTGTGAAGATTTAGTTTCCTCAGTGTAAGCTTCGTCTGTCTTACTAACAAATCCAGTTCGATCTTGAAACTTTTTAGTTTGTTCATCGAAAGTACTGTACTCTAATTCGTTAATCTTTTCAGCTTCCAGCTGATTCATCTGTTCTAAAATATGCGAATAGTCCGATTCACCCCCACTGTATTTTAAATCTTCATCTGTTATTTCCATACTAGAAGCTTGCGTATCACCCCTAGTTAGTTTCCCCAATCCTCTTTGTCTTCTGGCTAGTACTGATTCTACAAGTTCGATTTCTCTTTCGTCTAGACCTTTAGTTTCGGCCAAATGTTTTATAAAGTCAGCAACTTGTCCTTTTTCTGATGATTGAATTGATTTTTGAATGTACTCTTGAGGAGAAGAATCTCGTTTTTGCATTTCAGCTTCAATTTCTTCCACCAAAGCGCTTGCGATTTTCTTTGCTTCTTCTGGATTAACTTTTTGTTGGTATAAACTGTCTAAAATAATTTTTTCAATATCGGTTTGTGCTTCATACTTAATTTTGTCTGATTCATAAGAATCTGAATGGTCTTGGTGAATTTCCGATACCAACTCAGATTCATCTTTAACACTTCCACTGAAATCATCTCTTTCAGCAGAAGTTTTTAAACTATCTTCAGCTGGTTCTGTACTAATATTGTCGTCAATTACAACTGTTGATTTTTGTTGTAATAATTTAGCTTCAAGTAAGTTGGTTAAGTCTTGTTGTTCATTCATCATTTCTCGGAAATCTTTGGATTCTTCAATAATTTCTTGTCTTTTTTCTTCAGCTATTTCTTGTAAATCATCTTCTTCGTCTTTTGCTATCTTTTTAGCAATTCTTATTTCTTCTGAAATGAATTTATGTGTAATATCAGCCGACAAATCATCTTCAGATAATTGTTTTTCAATAATCGATCGCATTTCTGTAATTTTATCTTCTTTCTCATCTCCAAACGTTGGTGACTTTGTCGCTAGCTCTTTAACAGTTTCAGTTAATTCAGTATGGGATTCAATTGAAACTTCCCAAACTGTATCTTGAATATTTTCTTGGGGGATTTTTATAGGCGATTCCGCTTCTGACTTTTCCTTTATGGGAGTATGAATTTCAACGTGTTCAACTTTTGGTTCGTATTCATCACTTTCTTCACTTATTCTTCTTTGTTTACCGGACAAAGTTACTGTAATTTCGGGAATACCTTCATCTTCGTTAATCAGCTTTGGTGAATATTCTGATTCAAAAGATTTTGCTTCCAAATCTTGGTCTAGATCGGATATCTTTTCAGTATCTTCAATTTCGCTTTTATCGACTAGAACTTCCATTGAATCTATCTTTGTAGAGTAACTACCATCTAGTAGATCTGTACTCTTATCCAATGAAACACTTTGTTGTGTTTCAAATCCAATTGGATGCTGATCATCAGCTTCGTTATCTTTGTGCGTTTTTGATAAAATTGGGGGTGATAATGGAAGCTGATCATCAACTAGTTGCTGGGGAGATTTGTGCGTTTCGTGACTTGTTAATGCTGGATCTGTAACTTCGATAAAATCTACAATATCATGAGGACTTGTTTCTTTAACAAATCCGATTTTATGACCTGCGATGACATTACCTAACTGTTTCTCATAACCTTTAGCAAGATCTTTTACAGACATTTTAACCGGTTCTTTATCTTCATATTCAATCAATTCTGATTCTTTTTCTTCAAAGCTTTTCTTCTCTTCAACAGACGTGGATAACTCAAACATTTGAGCTAATTTACTAACATTCTTTGCAGGTTCTTCAATAAGATCTTCAGTATCTTCACCGATAGATCTAGCGTCTGCGTCTGTATGTTCTTCATCCAAGGAACTAAGTAGATTTTTTCTTTCCGGAGATGGTTCTTCTTCAATTTCGCTAGTAAGTTGTTCTTCAATCATTTCCTTTCTTATTTGTTCTTCGTAATATTCTTTACGAGCTTTGATAGCTCTAGCAGATACTTCGTAAAGATCTTCGGTAGGTAGCGACGCGGAACGTTCATACAGATTTTTTCTGGTAGATGATGCTGATGGAACAAAAACACTCATTAATCGATCTCTTATTTGAGGTACTCTATCTTCTATCTCTGAATCCGATATGTAGTGCTCTACATCTTCGCTGTCTGAGATATATCCAGTATTATCTATTAGACTACTGCCTTTTTGAGCTTTGTCTGAATCTATACTTTCAGTTTTATATAATTCATTTTTAATATCGTTCGATTTAGGACTGGTTTTTCTTTCAGTAGGTGCTTGGTAAGAAGCTTGATACTCGGACATTATTCTTTCTTCTTGGAAAGACGTATCACTTTCTGATATTCTTGTAAGATCTGTTTGGACTTGTCCACTGCTTTCACTAGTGGAAGATTCGAAGGAAACTGTTCTGTCTCTAACAGAAACTTGTTTATATTCATCGGCGTCTTTTGGAATTTCATGTGAAGGTAGGAATGGATCTAAGGTAATGTCTGAGTCAGATTCTATGAGACTTTTGGATGTTTGAAGGACGGTTCTCGGTTTTGGAACAGGAGGTGTTCCGAATTCATGGATGGATACTCTTTTTTTAGTAAGCGTTGTTTTATCAAGTACTGTGTCTTGTGTACTGATTCGCTTTTGAGATTCCTGTGTTACAGTTTCCCAGAATTTCTTTTTATCGGAATATGTTTCTATTGCATCGTCAGTATCTAGAAGGTCATCTCTTACAGGTGATTTTGGTTTGTCTTGTTTAGTGTCGTCTTCAGCTGTTTCGACATATTCTAGTTGTTTGGTTGTAGATCGTGGTTTAGGTTGTGGTAATTGTTTAGTTTCAGCTGGTGTTAGTGGGGAAGCCGCGTCGGTTAGTAGGTCGCAGCTGGTTTCTAAAAATGCGGTTAAATGTTAGGGGGAATACTAGCAGTACAATAAAAAGATTAGTAAAATGTTCCTGTTTTTAAGTTGATTCTTACATACAGGCATATATTCATTTTACAGGGGATACAGTAGGTAACAACTTCCTATCACCACACTTACCATGGATAAAACAAAGTACATCAATATAAATATAGCTACTTAAACTGAAAAATAAACATGAAGGACCAAAAAAAAATAAAAACCAAATAAAAAAAAAGCCAAAGTTTGCTTGTGCTCACTTTGTTGTTGTTGATGAAAAGTTTGTGTAAAAAAGTCATGCAAATAAACAAATCAAACATATCGGGCCCCGTCTCTATGTCGGGTCTAATTTCTAACTATTCAAACCTTCAATTTTTAGCACGTCCTAATATTACCTTGTTCTAAATCATCTTCAAAATATATATTTATATCGGGAATTATGTAATCGGATTTCGAAGCGTCGGTAGAATCTAGTTCGTCGTCCAAAAGCGAAATACTCATCTCCATCGGATCTTGTATGCTTGTCACACTACGTTTATCGAGATTATCAATTGAACTAAAAGGGCTTGATTTTTCCAACCAGTTAACCACGGCTTTCATTATTCTTCCTTTAGGCAGCGATTCTGTACTTCCACTTTCGTCGCTCATTAACGATTGCCTTCTTACGAATCTTTGTGGATCCAACTGCATCACTATATCAACTAAGGAACCTTTCAAAGATGATGTTTTTAGATTCGGTAAACTTCCACATTCATCGGGTTTTAACATTTCGGTTCTATAGTCACCCATAGCAGATTTTGAACGTAGTGTTGGTCTCTTTTTTCTCGGTTTAGGGGACGGACAAGGACTTCGCATTATAGGTATTACATCTACTTCGACACCCGCTTTGTTTATATAGTGACCTTTATTTAAATTGACAGGACCCATGTAAACTATCTCACCTACGGGAATATTCGTTATCGGTGGGGGGTTTTTTTTAAAGCTTCAGCTGTACAATGAACATTTTAAGATCAAGTCACTACATTAATGGAGGTTAGTATTGATCAAGGTTCTAACTTTTCAATAATGTCAAGTTATTAATAAATTAACAAGTGTAGTCTGTGTACATGTGATGCAAGTGCTCTCACTCTTAGACAGGGAAGTAAAAGCTACTGAATCTGTATTACATTACATAATCCTGCCAAGGCTGAGGTAATTGCTTTCACCAGAAGAGATGTATAAGACCTGATGGTCTGCACCTTGGTGGAGTGCCACTTCCAGTGGTTGAACAAGTGAAATATCTGGTAGTGATCCTGGATAAGACGCTGACATGGAAGGCTCACCTTGATCGCCTGGGCAAGGTGACTAACACGTACTGGGCCTGTAGGAGAGACATTGTTCCGAAATGGGGACTAACCCCCAAGACGATCTTGTGGTTCTATAAAGTTATCATGCTACCGATGATGCTCACATACTGGTCTGGTGGCCAAGGGTAACCCTGGCCTAGGCTAGGTCGCAACTGGCACGCCTCCAAAGGGTGGTCGGTTTGGGGGCAACTGGCTGCATGAAAACTACACCAACTGCTGCGTTGGAGGTGATTATTGGACTTCGGCCTCTTCACCATGTGATCGAGGCTGAGGCTGGGAGGGCACTCCTACGCTTGAAAAGTTTGGGATACGTGCGAAACGAGGAAGGGTGCAGGCACGTCAGTAAGCTCAGGCTTCTGGGAGATGTCCCTGTCCTGGCTCGAGCGGCTTATGTCTGCCTGCGCAGGTACTCATTCGTAACCCCCTATAGGGTGAAGATCCGGAATAGAGAATTCTGGGAAAGGGGTGGAAATTCAAAGCCTCATTGGATCGTCTGGTACACAGATGGTTCATGTTCCAGCGATGAGGCGGAGGCTGGAATTTACTCCAGGAACCCAAGGACACAAGTCTGTATTCCATTGGGTAAGGGTGTGTCTGCATATTAGGCTGAAGTATACGCTATCTTGGAATGTGCGCAGATAAACCTAGACAGATGTTATACGGATCGACGCATGACGGAACACAGTGTGGCTAGAATGGATTCCGGCCCACTTTGGTTTTGAAGGCAATGAAGGGACGGACGCTCTGGCTGTGGAAGGGGCGGCTACTCCTTTTAACGGCCCGGGCCCGACCTTGGGCTTCACAAAACAAACAATCCGTAAGGAGACGAGGAACTGGTTTAGAAACCAGCACCTTGCGCACTGGAGAGCTCTACAGGGTCCTAGCAGGACTCCTAACAGGGCACTGCTGTCTGAGGAAACACCTCTGTAACCTAGGTTTAGAGGAAAGCCCCCGATGCAGCGGTTGCGGCATGGCGGACGAAACGTTTAACTTAGAAGTGTAATTCAATACCTGTTGGGGCATATAGCCTGAGAAGTAGTTGTTGCTTCTCAGTGAATGGTCTACGTTCTTTAAAAAGTAATTTTCAAAATTTTTTTAAGGCGTTATAATAGTTTTATGTAATTAACTCCAAAAAAGAGGAGAGTTTGCACTTAAAGATGGTTCCGTAAACAACAGACATCTTTTAAAATAAGAAAAAATAAGTTTATCGCTATAAATATTTTATTTTAGTAGCTAGAACCCTTCTCGACAACCTTATGCGTTATTAAAAAAAATGTTAATAATAAAACGGTGAAGTTTCGTGACTAAATCCTAAAATAAAGGTGTGTCCCGATATGTTTGCAGCACGGTATCGTGGGGGCAAACGTTAAACTGATTAGACGGCATGCTTTGTTTCTTAAATATTGGCGAGTAAGGGCCTAAGATTAGTGTTAATATCTACTCAGGCGTGAAAAATGGGTTTGTGAGAAGAAAGACTCTTTAAAGCAACATCTAACATCTACCTTGTGGCAGGTCTTGCGCGTCCGCTTGGCTGTCCGGCGTTTTTGATTCTCGGTCACTGCTTTTTGAGAAAGTGTGTTCGTCCCACAAGTGGCTGTATTCTTTTTGAAAATCACTGATTTCCTCGATGCTTAGCTGCGATATTAGTGATTGGTAGTCGCTCTCGCGTTTCACTTCTATCTCCGGACTGGTCATTTGTACAATTTTTCCGTCTTTCGTATCGGTTTCCAAAACTTCGGAAGCCATCCTCTCGAATTTACGCTCTACTCTACGTAGCTTTTTTTCGATTTTTACATCACCTTTATCTTCGATCGTTTTTTCTATTTCTACTTTTTCTAATGAATCTAAAGCTCTATCTAAGTCACGCAATTTTTTTTCTATTATATCCACTTCTGCTTGCGATTCTTTTTTATGTTCTTCTAACCGCTTTTCTTCTTTTTTCAGTTCGATATCGATAGGTTTCGTTGAATCGTCAAGATTTTTACTTAAATCACTTAATAAACTTTCTATTTTACTTTCGGTTAATGTTTCCAATATATTGGAACTCGTACTTCCTCTGGATCTGGAGGAACCTTCTGATTCCATTCGAAAAAGAGGGGTTTTCTTTGGTTCCTCATCATCTGGTTCCGTTACTATATATGAATTGTCACTACTACTATCTAAAGATGAATCGTAAGTTATTTCTACCACTTGAGGTTTGCCTCCTTTGGTTATTTTTGCAGACATAGTTCGCCTGGTTGAGCTTGGAGATGTTACGTAAGAACTTCCAATTTCTTCAAGTTGGGAGAAATTAGACAGATCAATATTAGCTTCTGAAATTTTTCTAGTTCCTTCCTCTACGCCAGATTTTAATTGGGAACCGTAATCAGACACAGCTCGACTCATTCCAGGGTCATCGACTCTGTGACTTTCAGTTTCCAGAAAAGCTAGTGTTTTTTGTTGAATATCTGACGTTGAAGGTTTAATTTGCTTGAAATATCCGATATATTTATCTCCACTTGTTGTCACGTCTTTGTCAGATGATTTAATAATTTCGTCAACATCAGATTTTGCTGTACGTAATTTTTCCAATTCTTTATGTATATCATCAACAGACTCATCTAATTGTTTAATGATTTGTTTAGAAGAAGACTGTTCTGCGGATTTGGAGATTTTTGCAGCATCTTCTACATTTTGTACAGCCGAAGCTCTGCCTATTTCAATATCTTCCACTGTTTTATCAATTTTTTTGCCAATATCTTTCCCCATAGTACCTAGTTTACTTTTTTCTATTTTTATAGCTTTTTGAACATAAATAATATCGTCACAAAGCTGTTCTTTAACCTCTCTACTTTTTTTATTAATATCGTCTTCGAGCAAACTAACGTCAGCTTCTATTCGTTTTCTTTCAGTTTCGAGTACGCTTTGTAAAGCTGTAGTTGGTTTTTTCGCAGCTTCTTTGGGCCTTTTGACTAGTTCTTCTGATAATTTCATGGTTTCGCTAAACTTCTCATCTATTTTCTTTTCAAAAGAGTCAACTGAATGTTTTACTTTTGTTTCTGTGGTTATTATTCTTTCTTTACCTTTTTCAGACATTTCTGATACACCTCTTTTAATATTTTCAGTTCTCGTTTCAAATTCCTTAACACCACTAGCAGTGGATTCTTTGATAATATCTCGTTTTTCTTTTACATGCTCAAGTTTTTCGTCGAAACTTTTAAGTAAATCTTTAGCAAAAGTTTCTGATTCAGATTTAATTATTTTTTGAGTGGAATGTATTGTTTTTGTAATATCGTCAGTTTCAGTATAAATTGGAGATTCTTGTATAACAGTTGCTTCTGGGTATTCAAAAGCAACTTCTTTGCTCTTTCCTCCTAATCTAGAAAATAATCCACCAGATTTTTTGCCTTTCTTATCTCTTTTAGTGCCGACTTTCTTTTCACTTTCTTCAACTTTTCCAGTTTTTTTACTGAAAAAACCAGTAGCTTTTTCTGCAGCAATTTCTCCTTCGTCAACTACATCCTTAACTTTATCATCTGCTTGTTGTACTGTTGTTGAAACACCTGCTTTAATTTGTTTAACATCCTTTTCCTCAATTCCTTCTTTAAAGCCACTTTTAATATCAATCACTGATTCTTCTATTCTTTTAACATTTTCTTCAGCATCTTCGACAGTTTTAGAAATACTTGAATCCATCGTATCTTCAGTTTTTCTTAACACATCATTAGTTGTATCTGTCATACTTTTTGATGCTTCTTCTACGTCATATTTAGCACCAGTTAATTTACGACCAATTTTGTCTAGAATCCCTACTTTTTCACTTTCCTCTACTGATTTTTCTTTATTCTTTTTCAACTTTCTCTTAGCGATCTTGGGACTTTCGATTTTTTTACCAAATATTCCAAAAAATCCTGTAGATTTTACCTTAGAATCTTCATCAAGATCAGTAACCATCTCTTTTTTTCCATCGTCATAATTTTCTAATTCAGTTAGTAAAAAACTATGACTATCTTGCATTTGCCTTAATGTATCTTCATTCAATTTTCCTCCTTCTTGGACAGGTCGATCGAAAGACGACAGTTCAGTAATTTTCCCTGGAAGAGGAGTATCTGGTATTTCTGATGGAGATTTTTTAACAAATATATCCTGACTTTCCGGAATAACTTTTTTACTTTGAAACGTATAAGATGTAACCTCCGTTGATACTTCAGGTATTATTTGACCACTACGTTCAGTAGCTGGCTTAATATCTTCAGTTTGTTGTCGCAGTTCAATTAGTTTCGTATTTATTTCTTTTTCCAGTTTTTCAATATCGTTCAATATATCTGGAGAAAGTTGAATAGGGCCACTTGTCACTTCAGTTTTAACTTTCGTAGTTCTTTCACCACTCGGTATCGCTTCTTTTGTTACAGTTGTGGTAACTGTACGTTTTGGACTTTCTTCTTTTAACGCCTCATCGATGGTAGGGGTAGTAAAATATTCAGTGGTTTTTTGATATTCTTCTTGTCTAGTGTGACGTTCCGGTTTTAAAGGAACGTCGTGTTTAGTTGTTTCAGATGGTAAAATAAATGTATTTGGTATATTTATTGGTGATAGAGTGACAGGTCGGAAATTGTCATCTAATTCTGGACGTACGTCGTGGAATAATTGAACCTCTGTATCTAAAAAGCTAGAACTATCCTTTATATGTTGAAGTACTTCGGGAGACAGCTGTTGCGGTACTACGTTCGTATCTTGTTCTTGAGGTTTAGTTTTCTTGGAAAACAGACCAAAGAAACTAGTCTCTTCTTTTGGTTTTTTACCTTCCTGAAAGCGGTCGGTTTCTGTCTTAGAGAAATCTTTGCTTTCAGGTTTAGCTGTATCTTCCTTTTCCTTCTTAGATTTCTTTTTGTTCTTTAATTTCGTTTGTTCTTCTTCGGTTGGTTCTTTTTCGTGCGATTTCTTTTTAGAAAATAATCCACCGAATAATTTGGACTTTTCCTTTACAACTGGTTCATCTTGTTTAATTACTTGTTTAACATCATGATAATTAGTTACCTCTCCTCTTAAAAAGTCACTGGAAGATATCATTCCCGCGATTACTTCCCTGGATAGTAGTGGTTGAACATCGGAGCTAGTTCTCTTCTTTTCCGTTTCATTAGAACTATCTTCGTATTTATCAAGTTCATTGTTAAGGAAGTTCGAAGTATGATGTAAATTTTTATGTACTTCATCAGCTTCCACTGTGGAGTAGCTTTTCTTTTCTGTTGTTTCTTTAACAAATACCTCACTTAAATAACCTCCTTCTTTAACGAAATGTTTTTCTGTTATGACAATATGTTTTGTGCCGTCTAAATCTGGTTTAGTGATTTTTGAAGGACTAGCTTTAGTATCGTGCTCGACGGTTTTATAAACTTTATCGATATCTTTTTCTTCTGGTGCGCTAGGTACTCTTTCAACAGGTCGAACGTCATGGTATTTTTCAATTTCACTTCTTAAAAAATTGTCAGAGTCATTCATAGATTTAATAACTTCAGTTGATACCAACGTTTGTTTTTCTTTTACTGGTTTTTCTGATTCCTGTCGTTCTTCAGAACCTTTTTTGGTGAAGAATCCAAAAAATCCTTTGCTTTCTTTAGTTGTAGATTCTTCTTGTTCCGATGCTGAAGTAAACTGAGGTCGGACATCGTGGAATTTTTCAACTTCTCCTTTTAAAAATTTGTCACTGTCTTTAATAGCTTCAGTAATACTTTCGCGGAAAGTTAAAAGTTCTGTAGTATCTGAAAACGTTCCTGGCAAGGGACTTCCTTCACGCAAATCTTCAACGTTATCTTTTAGTAATAGTTTGTTGTTTTCAACGTTTTCACGGGTTATTTCGTCTTCCAAATACTTTGGTTCAATTTCTGTATTATATTTTTCGTGAATTATTTGTGAAGTTTTTATTAATGTTGGTTCTGGTATAAATGTGGTTTCTATTTGTGAAAATGGTATTTCTGTGGCAAGAGGTTCTTTGAATTTCACCCTAAGATCTTCTTGTCTTTCAATGATTGGTCGAACATCGTGATATCGATCAATTTCAGTGTTTAAAAATGTTTGAGACTCTGTCATTTCCGTAATATATGTCTCTTTTACAGGTGTTTTCATCTCAGGTTCTTTTTTCTTGAAAATTCCAAAAATACCAGACTTTTTATCTTTCTTATCCTTTTGTTTCTTTGTTGATTTAGTTTCGTCTTCTGGAACTTTTTCTTTGAAAGCTTTACTTGCTTCAGGACTTACAACCTTTTGCAATTCATGTTTAACTTCTTCTGCAACTTGTATATCTTTAACAATGGGTCTGACGTCGTAATATCTATATATTTCATCTTTTAAGAAAGTATCGCTATCATTCATATTTTTGACAGTTTCTTTCGATAGCGATGTCGGTGTAGATTCTTGTTCATTGATTGTTTTCTTTTTAAATATTCCGAAAAGACCGCTTTTGTCTTTTTTCTCTTTTTTAGGAGACGCTTCTTGTGTAGTAGCGATTTCTGTGGGGAATACAATTGTTGATGCTGATTGTTTTTCCACAGAGGTAACAGTAGCTGTTTCTCGAGGAATAATTTTGGATGGTTTGGTATCTTGGTGGATCTCAGATTCTTTTTGATCGGAAATAAGATGAACAGTAGTTATATCTTCCCTTTTACCTGGCGAACTGATGTATCTAACGTCATGATACTTATCAATCTCTGTTTCTAAAAAGTTCATGCTATCATTCATGTCCTGAATACTTGCTTGGGGTAATTTGTTAACTGCTTTTTCGATTGATTCACTTACTGCAGCTGTTGTTTTTTCAATTTTTTCAGCACCATGAACGGATGCATTCGTAATGTCATCATTTACTTCACTTGCTTCTTTTCTTAACAATTCGAGTTTTGTATTAATTTCTTCTTCTAATTTACCTATATCAGTTAATGTATCAGAAGGTAGTTGAATGGTACCAGTTACTAGCTCAGTTGTGATTTTGGTAGTTCTTTGGCCATGAGGTATTTCTTGTTTTGTAACTGTGGTTGTGACTGTTCTCTTTGGACTCTCATCTTTTAATTGTTCTAGCAACTTTTCAGTGGTAGTATCACTGTGAATAGTTCTATGTTCTTCATGTACTATTGATGTTAATGATGGAACTGATGTTTCCCCAGACAATAAAATATCTGTTTGTGGAACGATTGCTTTTGCATCATGATATTTGTCAACTTCTGTTATAAGGAATGTATCACTATTGCCTAAGTCAGTAGCAGTCGTTTGTAAAGATGGAACGGTTGACTCTTGTTTTGTAGCTATGTCAGCAACAGGTGCTAAGTCAGCTTTAGTTTGTTCAATAACATGTTTGGATTCTTCAGTTATTTCTTTAGGTATACCTTTAATATCTCTTTCTAACGATCCTGTCTTTTTCTTGAAGATTCCAAATAATCCTCCTTTCTTGCCATCTTTTTGTTTTTTAACGGATTTATCCCCTTGCTGATCAGTTGGTTGCTTAGGGGGTGATTCGTCTAAGCTTTTAGTTTGCTTCTGTTCAATAATTGATCTCACGTCATGATATTTATCGACTTCAGTTTGTAAAAAGTTTGTACTGTCAGCCATATCTTGAACTGTTTTTTCTGACAATAACGGCTTTTCTGTTTTAACACCAAATATAGGTCCAATTTTTTCGGATTTATCTTCAAACGAACCCTTGACGTCTCGTTCAAGAGATCCAGACTTTTTCTTAAAAATACTAAACACACTCCCTTTATTGTCATCTGTTTCTTTTTCAACTTCTTTCTTGGATGGTTTTTCAGTTGTTTTGCCTGTAACGACAGCTACTTCTTCAGTTAATTTTACAATTGGTCGTACATCATGGTATTTATCAACTTCAGTTTGCTTAAAGTTCGTGCTTTCAATAATTTTTTCAGTCGTGGTTTGGGATGATTGAGGCTGCTGTTGTGGTATAACTGGTGCTTTAACTTTTTCTATAACTTTATGGGGTTCTTTTGTGGTACTCTTAATTTCCCTTTCAACAGAATCTGATTTTTTCTTAAACATACCAAATAAACCACCTTTACTGTCTTTTGCTTTCTCATCTTTAACAGTTTTCTCCTCTAGTTGAGTTGACGTAACAATCAATGGTTCTTTAACTTCTTTTACAATAATTGGTTTTGCATCGTGATATCTTTCAACCTCTGTCATTAAGAAACTATTGCTAGTTTGCAATTCTTTCAGCGTAGCCTCAGATAAATGAGGTTTTTCTTGTTTGATTGTCTTATCTATGTCGGATTGGATGGGAGCTCCCGCTTTTTCAACAATATGAATAGATTCTTCCCTAATGTCCTTATCTACTCCACTTGTTTCTTTTCTTAACAATTCGAGTTTGGTATTAATTTCTTCTTCTAATTTACCTATATCAGTTAATGTATCAAAAGGTAGTTGAATGGTACCCGTTACTAGCTCAGTTGTGATTTTGGTAGTTCTTTGGCCATGAGGTATTTCTTGTTTTGTAACTGTGGTTGTGACTGTTCTCTTTGGACTCTCATCTTTTAATTGTTCTAGCAACTTTTCAGTGGTAGTATCACTATGAATAGTTCTATGTTCTTGTTTTACTTCTTGTGTTGTTAATGTTGATGATGGAACTGATGTTTCCCCAGACAATAAAATATCTGTTTGTGAAACGATTGGTTTTGCATCATGATATTTGTCAACTTCTGTTTTAAGGAATGTATCACTATTGCCTAAGTCAGTAGCAGTCGTTTGCAAAGATGGAACGGTTGACTCATGTTTTGTAGCTATGTCAACAACAGGTGCTAAGTCAGCTTTAGTTTGTTCAATAACATGTTTGGATTCTTCAGTTATTTCTTTAGGTATACCTTTAATATCTCTTTCTAACGATCCTGTCTTTTTCTTGAAGATTCCAAATAATCCTCCTTTCTTGCCATCTTTTTGTTTTTTAACGGATTTATCCCCTTGCTGATCAGTTGGTTGCTTAGGGGGTGATTCGTCTAAGCTTTTAGTTTGCTTCTGTTCAATAATTGATCTCACGTCGTGATATTTATCGATTTCTGTTTGTAAAAAGTTTGTACTGTCAGCCATATCTTGAACTGTTTTTTCTGACAATAACGGCTTATCTGTTTTAACACCAAATATAGGTCCAATTTTTACGGATTTATCTTCAAACGAACCCTTGACGTCTCGTTCAAGAGATCCAGACTTTTTCTTAAAAATACTAAACACACTCCCTTTATTGTCATCTGTTTCTTTTTCAACTTCTTTCTTGGATGGTTTTTCAGTTGTTTTGCCTGTAACGACAGCTACTTCTTCAGTTAATTTTACAATTGGGCGTACATCATGGTATTTATCAACTTCAGTTTGCTTAAAGTTCGTGCTTTCAATAATTTTTTCAGTCGTGGTTTGGGATGATTGAGGCTGCTGTTGTGGTATAACTGGTGCTTTAACTTTTTCTATAACTTTATGGGTTTCTTTTGTGGTACTCTTAATTTCCCTTTCAACAGATTCTGATTTTTTCTTGAAAATACCGAATAAACCACCTTTACTGTCTTTTGCTTTCTCATCTTTAACAGTTTTCTCCTCTAGTTGAGTTGACGTAACAATCAATGGTTCTTTAACTTCTTTTACAATAATTGGTTTTGCATCGTGATATCTTTCAACCTCTGTCATTAAGAAACTATTGCTAGTTTGCAATTCTTTCAGCGTAGCCTCAGATAAATGAGGTTTTTCTTGTTTGATTGTCTTATCTATGTCGGATTGGATGGGAGCTCCCGCTTTTTCAACAATATGAATTGAATCTTCCCTAATGTCATTATCTACTCCACTTGTTTCTTTTCTTAACAATTCGAGTTTTGTATTAATTTCTTCTTCTAATTTACCTATATCAGTTAATGTATCAGAAGGTAGTTGAATGGTACCCGTTACTAGCTCAGTTGTGATTTTGGTAGTTCTTTGGCCATAAGGTATTTCTTGTTTTGTAACAGTGGTTGTGACTGTTCTCTTTGGACTCTCATCTTTTAATTGTTCTAGCAACTTTTCAGTGGTAGTATCACTGTGAATAGTTCTATGTTCTTCTGTCACTTCTTGTGTTGTTAATGTTGATGATGGAACTGATGTTTCCCCAGACAATAAAATATCTGTTTGTGAAACGATTGGTTTTGCATCATGATATTTGTCAACTTCTATTTTAAGGAATGTATCACTATTGCCTAAGTCAGTAGCAGTCGTTTGTAAAGATGGAACGGTTGATTCATGTTTTATAGTTATGTCAACAACAGGAGCTAAGTCAGCTTTGGTTTGTTCAATAACATGTTTGGATTCTTCAGTTATTTCTTTAGGTATACCTTTAATATCTCTTTCTAACGATCCTGTCTTTTTCTTGAAGATTCCAAATAATCCTCCTTTCTTGCCATCTTTTTGTTTTTTATCACGCACTTCCTTTTGATCAGCTTCAAGTTGGGATATTGCTGGTCTTTCAGTTTCTGTTTGTTTTGAAACTGTCTTCACATCAAAGACTGTTTGTGAAAAGTCCTTTTTGGAAGTTTCAACTTGTACAGGCGAAATGTTCGTTTTAGTTTCCTGCTTTCCGACTTCATCAGCGGTATCTTTGGAAGATCTTTTCTTGAACATTCCAAAAATTCCACTTTTCTCTTCCTTAATTTCCTTAGATTTTGCTTTCGAATTTTCGTGGTGTATGGATTTGTTTAGTTCTTCGGCGTTAATAAGCGGTCGTACGTCATGGAATTTATCAACTTCGGTTTGTAAAAACCTTCTACTGTCATTCATCTCCTTCACCGTTTTCTCAGATATTAATCCCCTTACTTTGTCATCTCTTCTGGTTTCTTCATCACTCATCAGTACTTCCTCTACTGTCGACTGAAGTTGCTGAGAATCTAATTTCACATGTCCTAGAGGAATGTCTTTAATTTCTGTTACCACCTGTTGATCTTCTTTAACAACCTGTCTCTTATCGCTATCTTCAGAATTTGTTTGTTTTCTTATTGTCTCCAATTGTGCATCAATTTCTTTTTCTAATTTTTCTACGTCACTTAAAGCGTCAGATGTTAACTGTATAGTACCAGTTATCACTTCTGTCTTCACTTTTGTAACTCTTTCTCCACTGGGAATCTCTTGCTTCGTAACAGTAGTGGTAACTGTTCGTGTTGGATCTTCATCTTTTAAAGTTTGGAATAGTTTATTGTCTAATTCACTAGTTTTCGGGGATTCTTTCGTTGTGGCGTTTATTTCTGTGCCGATAACTGGGCGGACATCATGATATTTATGAATTTCAGTTGTTAGGAATGGAGAGCTATCGTTCAAGTGAGAATCAGATGCTTTGGGAGTAATATCTACCTGTACACCTGATGTTTCTGGATATTTGGTCTCTGGAATGACCTCTTTAGGAGCAATTTCCACGTGACTAGCTGGGTATTTGTTTTCTCCTTCTAAAGATGCAGCTTTTTTCTTGAAAATGCCAAAAATACTTTTATCTTTTGGTTTTTTCGTTGTTTTTTCTTTTTCTTCAACAGTTAGTGATTCAATTTCATCGACAATAGGTTTTGCGTCTTGGAATTTGTCGATTTCTGTATCTAGGAAGCTGTTAGTGTCATTCATGTTTTTTATAGTGTCTTCAGACAATACAATCTTTTGTTTTTTGATTCCAAATATGGGACTCATTTTTTTGTCGTCATGAACATGAACGGTTTCTATTTTTTCTACTGCTTTAGATTCTTCAAGCATTTCCTGTGGTAGTCCTTTAACTCCTTTATCGGTAGATCCTTCTCTTTTCATAAAAACTCCAAAAACTCCTCCTTTTTGTCCATCAGAATGTTTACCTTCGGTTTTATTTGACATTTCTACTGTTGCTTCAACATTTTTTTGGACAGGGCGAACATCGTGATATTTTTCCACTTCATCCTTCAAAAATCTATCACTATCTCTCATATGTTGTATAACAATTTCAGACAAAGGTGGTGAACTAGTTGTTTTTTCCTCATCTTGTGGCTTCTTTTTGAAAATTCCAAAGAGACTTAAGTCCTTTTTCTGCTTTTTAGACACATCACTGGGTATTTTTTGTTCTTCCAATGGTTTTTCGGATACTTTCATTAACGGTTTAACGTCGTGGTATTTTTCGATTTCTGTCGATAAAAATGTAGTACTATCGGTTATGTGTTGGATGGTAGTACCGGATAAAACTGGAGCTACTCCTGATTCGGTTACTGTGACACTAGATGAAGGAACTGTCGGCGCACTTGTTTGAATGGTAGATTTTGTGATTTCACTTTTCGTTATAGTTTCTGTAGCCTTGTGAATTGTTTCAGATGTTTTGGTGGTCGTCGAGGTAACTGTTTTGTGTTGTTTAGTCACTGGAATTTTATTTTCTTCCACTGTTACACTAATGGAATCTTGTGTGATCGGTTCGGTTATTTCTCTAACTGCTATTATGGGACGTACATCATGATATTTATCAACTTCGTCTTTTAAGAAAGTGTTAGACTGTTTCATATGTTCTAACACTGCGTCTGATAGCTCTACTTTTATTTCCGTCGTTTCTTCTTTTGATTTCTTTTTAAAAATTCCGAATAAGCCTGGTTTGCCGTCACTTTCCTTCTTCTTTTTCCTAACAATCACTTCTTGTATGCTTACTGTATTAATTTCCGGTTCGATAACAGTAGATTTTGCTTTTTCTTTAACTTCTTCTTTAACTGTTTCAACTTCATTTTCCATATGTTTAATGTCTCTTTCTTCGGACCCTTTCTTTTTGAAAAATCCAAATAAACTAGAATCGGTTTTGTCTTCCGTTGATGCATCTGGTTCAATTTCTTTTCCACTGATTGGTCGAACGTCATGGTACTCGTTGATTTCAGTATTAAGAAAACTTTTAGTTTTTGGTAAAAGTGTTTGCAGCTCCTTGTCATCTAAATCGAATACTTCTATTGTGACTTCTCTTTCAATAGTAACAAGCTTCCTTTCTGGCTCCAAAGTCACATGTTTTATGAAATCTGGTTCAGTTGTTTGATGCTCAGCTTTTTCCAAGATGTGACGAACTTCATAATATTTATCAGTGTTATTTTCACCCCCAGGTGATTTTTCTGATTGTTGAATCACAGATGATTCTGTAACATTTGCTGAAAGCGGCTCCTGAAATACTTGGGTAGGACGTATATCACTGCTACTTGAGTCGGACTTATTTTCTGCTGTAGCTTCTGCTCTTATTTGATCTCTTTTTTTGTCTATGCCAAATATCGGTTCCCTTTTCTCTTTGGTCTTAAGTTTCCTGGGTAATTTTTGAGGTAATTTTTCTATTTGGTTTGTTTCTGTTTCAGTTATTTGAGAATTTATGATAGGTCGAACGTCATGATATCTTTCGATTTCATCTTTTAAGAAAGTATCAGAGCTGGACATATTTTCTATTACACTAGCGGAGAGTGTGGCTTTATCAAATTCTTTAATGTCTCTTTCTTCAGAGCCACCCTTCTTTTTAAATATACTGAAGAAGCCACCGCTTTCTTTTTCATTTTTGGCCTTTTTAGATTTTTCTGGTTTTTGCTCGACAACTGGAACTGCTTTCACATCTATTTTAAAATGTTCTTCTTCAACTGTTTTCTTTATAATAGGTCTAACATCGTGGTATCTGTCGACTTCGTCTTTCAAGAATGTGTCAGTGTCATTCATATCTTTTATAACAGTAGCTGAAAGTGAAGGTTCTCCTTGCAAAGCTGTTGCTTCTGTTTTAATATCTCTCTCCAAAGAATCTCCTTTCTTTTTGAATAATCCGAAAACGCTTTTTCCTTCTTTTTCAGATTTTTCTTTGGGCTTCTTCGGTGATTTGTCTTTAATTTGTTTACTTTCTACAGTGGAGGTATCAACTACTACTATTTGTTCAGCTAGGACAGGCTGCTGCACAATTGGTCTTACATCGTGGTATCTGTCGACTTCGTCTTTCAAGAATGTGTCAGTATCATTCATATCCTTTATAACAGTAGCTGAAAGTGAAAGTTCTCCTTGCAAAGCTGTTGCTTCTGTTTTAATATCTCTCTCCAAAGAATCTCCTTTCTTTTTGAATATTCCGAAAACGCGTTTTCCTTCTTTTTCAGATTTTTCTATGGGCTTCTTCGGTGATTTGTCTTTAATTTGTTTACTTTCTACAGTAGATTTATCAACTACTACTATTTGGTCAGCTAGAACAGGCAGCTGCACAATTGGTCTTACATCGTGGTATCTGTCGACTTCGTCTTTCAAGAATGTGTCAGTGTCATTCATATCTTTTATAACAGTAGCTGAAAGTGAAGGTTCTCCTTGCAAAGATGCTGCTTCTGTTTTAATATCTCTCTCCAAAGAATCTCCTTTCTTTTTGAATATTCCGAAAACGCTTCTTCCTTCTTTTTTAGATTTTTCTTTGGACTTCTTCGGTGATTTGTCTTCAATTTGTTTACTTTCTACAGTAGATTTATCAACTACTACTATTTGTTCGGCGAGGACAGGCTGCTGCACAAATGGTCTTACATCGTGGTATCTGTCGACTTCGTCTTTCAAGAATGTGTCAGTATCATTCATATCTTTTATAACAGTAGCTGAAAGTGAAGGTTCTCCTTGCAAAGCTATTGCTTCTGTTTTAATATCTCTCTCCAAAGAATCTCCTTTCTTTTTGAATATTCCGAAATCGCTTTTTCCTTCCTTTTCAGATTTTTCTTTGGGCTTCTTCGGTGATTTGTCTTTAATTTGTTTACTTTCTACAGTGGATGTATCAACTACTACTATTTGTTCAGCTGGGACAGACTGCTTCACAATTGGTCTTACATCGTGGTATCTATCGACTTCGTCTTTCAAGAATGTGTCAGTGTCATTCATATCTTTTATAACAGTAGCTGAAAGTGAAGGTTCTCCTTGCAAAGCTGTTGCTTCTGTTTTAATATCTCTCTCCAAAGAATCTCCTTTCTTTTTGAATATTCCGAAAACGCTTTTTCCTTCTTTTTCAGATTTTTCTTTGGACTTCTTCGGTGATTTGTCTTTTATTTGTTTACTTTCTACAGTGGATGTATCAACTACTACTATTTGGTCAGCTAGAACAGGCTGCTGCACAATTGGTCTTACATCGTGGTATCTGTCGACTTCGTCTTTCAAGAATGTGTCAGTGTCATTCATATCCTTTATAACAGTAGCTGAAAGTGAAGGTTCTCCTTGCAAAGCTGTTGCTTCTGTTTTAATATCTCTCTCCAAAGAATCTCCCTTCTTCTTGAATATTCCAAAAACGCTTTTCCCTTCTTTTTCAAATTTTTCTTTGGACTTCTTCAGTGATTTGTCTTCAATGTGTTTACTTTCTACAGTAGATTTATCAACTACTACTATTTGTTCAGCGAGGACAGGCTGCTGCACAACTGGTCTTACATCGTGGTATCTGTCAACTTCGTCTTTCAAGAATGTGTTAGTATCATTCATATCCTTGATAACAGTATCTGAAAGTGAAGGTTCTCCTTGCAAAGTTGTTGATTCTGCTTTAATATCTCTATCCAAAGAATCTCCTTTCTTTTTGAATATTCCCAATACGCCCATTCCTTCTTTTTCAAGTTTATCTTTGGACTGCTTTGATGTTATGTCTTCAATTTGTTTACCTTTCTCAGTAGATTTGTCAACTACTACTAATTCTTCTGTTAGGAGAGGCTGCAGTACAATTGGTCTTACATCGTGGTATCTGTCGACTTCGTCTTTTAAGAATGTGTTGGTGTTAGTCATATTTTCTATAACACTGGCTGACAGAGCAGGTTTATTATCTTGATCAACCGTTTCAAGTTTTGCACTCCGTTCGAGAGATCCTCCTTTCCTTTTGAAAATTCCAAATATACCATTTTCCTTATTAGATTTGTCTTTAGACTTTTTGGGTGATTTTTCTTTTGTTTGTTCAACGACTACTCTTTTGATATCCACTTTTACGTGCTCTTCCTGAACTGGCTGCTTTACAACTGGTCTAACGTCATGGTATCGATCAATTTCATCTTTCAAAAAAGTGTCGGTGCCGTTAATATTTTTAATACTAGCTTCAGAAAGATCAGATTTCTCTCCTGAAGTGACAGTTTTCACCTTTATTTCTTTTTCGACTGATTTATCTTTAGTTTTGAAAATACCTAATATACCTTTCGCTTCTTTTTCGTGCTCCTCCTTGGATTTTCTTGGTAATGTTTCAGAAATTTGTTCTACCACTGGAGCTGCTTTTATATCTACTTTAACATATTCTTCTTTAACAGGTTCTTTTATAACAGGTCTATAATCGTGGTACCGATCAATTTCGTCTTTCAAGAAATTGCCAGTGTCCGACATATTTTTAATAATAGTGGGTGAGAGTATAGTTTTACCTTCTTGATCTATATTTTCAAGTTGCGCATTTCGTTCTAAAGATCCTCCTTTCTTTTTAAATATTCCAAAAATACCACCATCCTTCTGTGGTTTGTCTTTAGATTTTTTGGATGGCTTTTCTGCGATTTGTTCAACTCTAGAAGCTGCTTTAACATCTACTTTAACATGTTCTTCTTCAACGGGTTTCCTTACAATAGGTCTTACATCATGGAATCTGTCAATTTCATCTTTCAAGAATGTGTCAGACTCATTCATATCTTTGATAACAGCTGCTGAAAGTGTAGGTTTTCCTTGTGAAGTAACAGTTTCGACAGCAACACCTCTTTCTAAAGATCCTGTTTTCTTTTTAAATATACCAAAAATACCTCCACTATCTTTATCTGATTTGTCTTTAGATTTTTTCAGTGTTTTTTCTTTAGTTTCTGTTGATTCTACAATTTTAGTTGTTTCGTATTTTATAGGCTCTGCTTCTACTGCAATAAGCTCGATGACATCATTAGTCTCAGCCACATTTTTAATTACCTCAGATGCTAAAATTGGTTTGCTCTCCAGTTTCTTCTTATCGATTCCAAAAATTGGACCAATTGGTTCCTTTCTATTTTTTGATTTTCTGGGAACTATCTCCGGTTTTTGTTTCTCAAGTTCTAATTGCAGAGCCTCTTCAGCAGTTGGATGTTCTATTATGGGACGAACATCATGATATTTGTTGATTTCGTCTTTCAAGAATGTGTCAGTGTCATTCATATCCTTTATAACAGTAGCTGAAAGTGAAGGCTCTCCTTGCAGAGCTGTTGCTTCTGTTTTAATATCTCTCTCCAAAGAATCTCCTTTCTTTTTGAATATTCCGAAAACGCTTTTTCCTTCTTTTTCAGATTTATCTTTGGACTTCTTCGGAGTTTTGTCTTTTATTTGTTTACTTTCTACAGTGGATGTATCAACTACTACTATTTGTTCAGCTAGGATAGGCTGCTGCACAATTGGTCTTACATCGTGGTATCTGTCGACTTCGTCTTTCAAGAATGTGTCAGTATCATTCATATCTTTTATAACAGTAGCTGGAAGTGAAGGCTCTCCTTGCAGAGCTGTTGCTTCTGTTTTAATATCTCTCTCTAAAGAATCTCCTTTCTTTTTGAATATTCCAAATACGCTTTTTCCTTCTTTTTCAGATTTATCTTTGGACTTCTTCGGAGTTTTGTCTTTTATTTGTTTACTTTCTACTGTGGATGTATCAACTACTACTATTTGTTCAGCTAGAACAGGCAGCTGCACAATTGGTCTAACATCGTGGTATCTGTCGACTTCGTCTTTCAAGAATGTGGCAGTATCATTCATATCCTTGATAACAGTAGCTGAAAGTGAAGGTTCTCCTAGTAAAGCTGTTGCTCCTTTTTTAACATCTCTTTCCAAAGAATCTCCTTTCTTTTTGAATATTCCGAAAACGCTTTTTCCTTCTTTTTCAGATTTTTCTTTGGACTTCTTCGGAGATTTGTCTTTAATTTGTTTAGTTTCTACAGTAGATGTATCAACTACTACTATTTGTTCAGCTAGGACAGGCTGCTGCACAATTGGTCTTACATCGTGGTATCTGTCGACTTCGTCTTTCAAGAATGTGTCAGTATCATTCATATCTTTTATAACAGTAGCTGAAAGTGAAGGCTCTCCTTGCAGAGCTGTTGCTTCTGTTTTAATATCTCTCTCCAAAGAATCTCCTTTCTTTTTAAATATTCCGAAAACGCTTTTTCCTTCTTTTTCAGATTTATCTTTTGACTTTTTCGGTGTTTTGTCTTTAATTTGTTTACTTTCTACAGTGGATGTATCAACTACTACTATTTGTTCAGCTAGGACAGGCTGCTGCACAATTGGTCTTACATCGTGGTATCTGTCGACTTCGTCTTTCAAGAATG
Source organism: Lochmaea capreae (assembly GCA_949126875.1). NCBI lineage: Eukaryota > Metazoa > Arthropoda > Insecta > Coleoptera > Chrysomelidae > Lochmaea > Lochmaea capreae. The sequence continues at coordinate 27,213,256 of OX421404.1, forward strand.
TGTCGGTATCATTCATATCTTTTATAACAGTAGCTGAAAGTGAAGGTTCTCCTTGCAAAGCTGTTGCTTCTGTTTTAATATCTCTCTCCAAAGAATCTCCTTTCTTTTTGAATATCCCGAAAATGCTTTTTCCTTCTTTTTCAGATTTTTCTTTGGACTTCTTCGGAGATTTGTCTTTAATTTGTTTACTTTCTACAGTGGATGTATCAACTACTACTATTTGTTCAGCTAGGACAGGTTGCTGCACAATTGGTCTTACATCGTGGTATCTGTCGACTTCGTCTTTCAAGAATGTGTCCGTATCATTCATATCTTTTATAACAGTAGCTGAAAGTGAAGGCTCTCCTTGCAGAGCTGTTGCTTCTGTTTTAATATCTCTCTCCAAAGAATCTCCTTTCTTTTTGAATATCCCGAAAATGCTTTTTCCTTCTTTTTCAGATTTTTCTTTGGACTTCTTCGGAGATTTGTCTTTAATTTGTTTACTTTCTACAGTGGATGTATCAACTACTACTATTTGTTCAGCTAGGACAGGTTGCTGCACAATTGGTCTTACATCGTGGTATCTGTCGACTTCGTCTTTCAAGAATGTGTCAGTATCATTCATATCTTTTATAACAGTAGCTGAAAGTGAAGGCTCTCCTTGCAGAGCTGTTGCTTCTGTTTTAATATCTCTCTCCAAAGAATCTCCTTTCTTTTTAAATATTCCGAAAACGCTTTTTCCTTCTTTTTCAGATTTATCTTTTGACTTTTTCGGTGTTTTGTCTTTAATTTGTTTACTTTCTACAGTGGATGTATCAACTACTACTATTTGTTCAGCTAGGACAGGCTGCTGCACAATTGGTCTTACATCGTGGTATCTGTCGACTTCGTCTTTCAAGAATGTGTCGGTATCATTCATATCTTTTATAACAGTAGCTGAAAGTGAAGGTTCTCCTTGCAAAGCTGTTGCTTCTGTTTTAATATCTCTCTCCAAAGAATCTCCTTTCTTTTTGAATATCCCGAAAATGCTTTTTCCTTCTTTTTCAGATTTTTCTTTGGACTTCTTCGGAGATTTGTCTTTAATTTGTTTACTTTCTACAGTGGATGTATCAACTACTACTATTTGTTCAGCTAGGACAGGTTGCTGCACAATTGGTCTTACATCGTGGTATCTGTCGACTTCGTCTTTCAAGAATGTGTCGGTATCATTCATATCTTTTATAACAGTAGCTGAAAGTGAAGGTTCTCCTTGCAGAGCTGTTGCTTCTGTTTTAATATCTCTCTCCAAAGAATCTCCTTTCTTTTTGAATATTCCGAAAACGCTTTTTCCTTCTTTTTCAGATTTATCTTTGGACTTCTTCGGAGATTTGTCTTTAATTTGTTTACTTTCTACAGTGGATGTATCAACTACTACTATTTGTTCAGCTAGGACAGGCTGCTGCACAATTGGTCTTACATCGTGGTATCTGTCGACTTCGTCTTTCAAGAATGTGTCAGTATCATTCATATCTTTTATAACAGTAGCTGAAAGTGAAGGCTCTTCTTGCAGAGCTGTTGCTTCTGTTTTAATATCTCTCTCCAAAGAATCTCCTTTCTTTTTGAATATTCCGAAAACGCTTTTTCCTTCTTTTTCAGATTTATCTTTGGACTTCTTCGGAGATTTGTCTTTAATTTGTTTACTTTCTACAGTGGATGTATCAACTACTACTATTTGTTCAGCTAGGACAGGCTGCTGCACAATTGGTCTTACATCGTGGTATCTGTCGACTTCGTCTTTCAAGAATGTGTCAGTATCATTCATATCTTTTATAACAGTAGCTGAAAGTGAAGGCTCTCCTTGCAGAGCTGTTGCTTCTGTTTTAATATCTCTCTCCAAAGAATCTCCTTTCTTTTTGAATATTCCGAAAACGCTTTTTCCTTCTTTTTCAGATTTATCTTTGGACTTCTTCGGAGATTTGTCTTTAATTTGTTTACTTTCTACAGTGGATGTATCAACTACTACTATTTGTTCAGCTAGGACAGGTTGCTGCACAATTGGTCTTACATCGTGGTATCTGTCGACTTCGTCTTTCAAGAATGTGTCAGTATCATTCATATCTTTTATAACAGTAGCTGAAAGTGAAGGCTCTCCTTGCAGAGCTGTTCCTTCTGTTTTAATATCTCTCTCCAAAGAATCTCCCTTCTTTTTGAATATTCCAAAAATACTTTTTCCTTCTTTTTCAGATTTTTCTTTGGACTTCCTCGGTGATTTGTCTTTAATTTGTTTACTTTCTACAGTGGATGTATCAGCTAGTACTATTTGTTCAACAAGGACAGGCTGCTGCACAATTGGTCTTACATCGTGGTATCTGTCGACTTCGTCTTTCAAGAATGTGTCAGTATCATTCATATCTTTTATAACAGTAGCTGAAAGTGAAGGCTCTCCTTGCAGAGCTGTTGCTTCTGTTTTAATATCTCTCTCCAAAGAATCTCCCTTCTTTTTGAATATTCCAAAAATACTTTTTCCTTCTTTTTCAGATTTTTCTTTGGACTTCCTCGGTGATTTGTCTTTAATTTGTTTACTTTCTACAGTGGATGTATCAGCTAGTACTATTTGTTCAACAAGGACAGGCTGCTGCACAATTGGTCTTACATCGTGGTATCTGTCGACTTCGTCTTTCAAGAATGTGTCAGTATCATTCATATCTTTTATAACAGTAGCTGAAAGTGAAGGTTCTCCTTGCAGAGCTGTTGCTTCTGTTTTAATATCTCTCTCCAAAGAATCTCCTTTCTTTTTGAATATCCCGAAAATACTTTTTCCTTCTTTTTCAGATTTATCTTTGGACTTTTTCGGTATTTTGTCTTTAATTTGTTTACTTTCTACAGTGGATGTATCAACTACTACTATTTGTTCAGCTAGGACAGGCTGCTGCACAATTGGTCTTACATCGTGGTATCTGTCGACTTCGTCTTTCAAGAATGTGTCAGTATCATTCATATCTTTTATAACAGTAGCTGAAAGTGAAGGCTCTCCTTGCAGAGCTGTTGCTTCTGTTTTAATATCTCTCTCCAAAGAATCTCCCTTCTTTTTGAATATTCCAAAAATACTTTTTACTTCTTTTTCAGATTTTTCTTTGGACTTCCTCGGTGATTTGTCTTTAATTTGTTTACTTTCTACAGTGGATGTATCAACTACTACTATTTGTTCAACAAGGACAGGCTGCTGCACAATTGGTCTTACATCGTGGTATCTGTCGACTTCGTCTTTCAAAAATGTGTCAGTATCATTCATATCTTTTATAACAGTAGCTGAAAGTGAAGGTTCTACTTGCAAAGATGTTACTTCTGTTTTAATATCTCTTTCCAAAGAATCTCCTTTCTTTTTGAATATTCCGAATACGCTTTTTCCTTCTTTTTCAGATTTATCTTTGGACTTCTTCGGAGATTTGTCTTTAATTTGTTTACTTTCTACAGTGGATGTATCAACTACTACTATTTGTTCAGCTAGGACAGGCTGCTGCACAATTGGTCTTACATCGTGGTATCTATCGACTTCGTCTTTCAAGAATGTGTCAGTGTCATTCATATCTTTTATAACAGTAGCTGAAAGTGAAGGTTCACCTTGAAAAGCTGTTGCTTTTGTTTTGATACCTCTCTCCAAAGAATCTCCTTTCTTTTTGAATATGCCAAATACGCCTTTTCCTTCTTTTTCAGGTTTATCTTTGGGCTTCTTCTTTGTCTCATCTTCAGTTTGCTTAGTTTCTACAGTCGATGTATCTAGCAAAATTACTTTTTCTGCTAGGACCGGCTGCTGCACAATTGGCCTTACATCGTGGTATCTGTCGATTTCGTCTTTCAAGAACGTATCAACAGTATCGGGTATATACTCCGCAACTGTTTTTGTTTCTGGCAAGGCTTCTTTTTTAACAACTTGAGTGACTGTTATAACCTGTGGTTTATCTTCTTCTTTCATTTCTAGCGACTTCGGTTTTATTTCTGGTACGACCGGTTCAATTCTTATTTCCGTTTTTTTGGTAATTTTTTTAGTTTCTTCAATGGTTGTAACTATCCTAGTTGGACTACCTTCTTTGATTTGTTTTATGGGAGCTTTAGCATCATCGCTCCCGTTAATTTTAGTAGCGTTAGCAGTTAATATAATCGTAGGTTTACCTTTCTTAACAGACACTTTCTTTTCAATAAAATGTTCTTCATTAAAAACTGGTTCAACCTTTGCTGGTGTAGTTCTGATAATTCCTTCATGTTCCTTTATATTTATCAATGGTTTTACATCATGGTATTTATCAACCTCTTCTTTAAGAAAAGCAGTTGAGTCAATCATATCTTTGATAACAGTATCTGAAAAAGCTGGTTTCTTTTCATCTGACTTACTTAATTTAAATAGTCCCAAGAACTTTTTATCGTCTTTATCTTTACTTTTAGTTTTATTAGTTTTTAATAAATCTTCTTTAACAACTTCGGATTGGGAGAGGATTTCTTTTGAAGTTTCTTTATCTTGTTTTTCGATAACTTCTCTTCGACTACTATCATCATCGGAATCAACGTCCTTGGAGGTTTTTCCAAATAAACCAAACAGTTTACCACCATGTTTGCGTTTCATTTTTTGACTGTCAGTAATCTTAATTTCCGTTTCTTTAATATCTAATTCTTTAGGTTGTACAGAGAGTGGTTTGAATATGTTGTGCTTATCATCTGCCCATCCTGTGAAGCTCATTTCATTTTGAATTAGATCATTTGTAAGTTTTTTAATATCGTTCGAATCGAATCGTTTGTCGGGATATAAACATAATTGTGGATTAAGAATATCTTTGAAAACGTGATCTTCTTGTATGTGTACAACTGGTTTGATCAAACTTTCTTCGGGTATTATTGGAGATTTTTCCAATATTTCTTTTTCTATTTGTGCGTCTGTTTCGTCTATGTTTAATGTGAATATTTCTCTTGTTTTCTTTGGCGAGTCCTTCTTTGTAGGATCTACGGTTATCGTGAACTCTTCCCCTTCGACTGTAAAAGGTTTAAAAGTTTTTGTAACTTTTTCTTCGATAATAACGGTTTTTTGTTTTTTAGGCGACTTTGATCGTCTAGTTTTTATTGTTTGTTCTCCGTCTGCTAGTACTGCGTGTACTATTTCTCTAGCTTTGTGAGTTATATTAACAGGAACTTCTGTATCTACATCATCCAAGTCAGTAACTGGTACGAGTGGAGGTGTTTTGTAAGATTTAGTTATTTTTAGTGTGTGCTCTGGTGTTTCTTCGAAATATGGAATATCTTCGTATTTCTGATCTAACGGTGGTGTGGAAAGCTTAGGCTTTCTTGGCGGCGCTATGGGAATTTCTGGAGGAAGATCCACAGGTTTCTTCTTCTTATCTTTCTTCTTTTTCTCTTTTTTCGGGGAAGATTTTTCAGATTCGGAATCGGAATCGATCGATTTACCAACGAAATTTTTGAGAGTACCAAAAATACCTCTTTTTCGTTTTTTAAGAGTGGAATCGTCATCGGTAAGCGGTTTTTCTAGATCGTGTTTGTAATATTTTTCAGTGTGGGTATGATAAGGTTCGGCGCGTGACTCAGATTGAATTAGAGCATTAGTTAAATCGTAAAGCGATTTTTTATTAACGAATTGTCGGTCTTCGGTACTAGATATAGTCGGTTTTCCTGTAAGAACATGCAATTTCCAACAAGCTTTTCTAAACTACCAAAAACTTATAACCGTAAATATAGTATTTTCTTTATCAAAGATTCTTATCTATAAATAATTATCTTACCTTGGCTAATGCACGATATGTTTTACAAAAATATTAGTTAACAAACCAAATAACTACAATCCAAACCCATGCGTATGAGTCAGCACGAGTTAAATTCAGCAATTCTACATCACCAACGTTACCTATATGGTCATCCTCTTTAGCATGTAGCCAATCACAGTATGCCTCAGGAATATCGGGAGTTTCAGTGAACGGGTTTGAAATAAATTCAATTGAACAAGGAGTTTCAGATTTATTAGTATATTGTTCATAACAGGGGTAGAAAGGAATATTAGCAAATAGATCAACTTTTGGACTGTCTTGTTCGGCTAAGCATGTACTTGGATCATAATCAAGAGGAAAATGTTTGTTTGAAGTGGCAAGAAGTTCCGTTTTGCTGCGCGACAACTCCTTCGAAGCTAACAAATTAAACTGTTTTTCTTGATCCGAATTTCTAACAAACAAATTTTGTAAGACATACGAAGGCTTCGTCAATGAATTTTCCTTATATTCATCCTTACAGTTATCCATCAGAAGTGAATAGGAACTGGACTTCTTTTTGTCAATTAATCCAGTAAATTTTTGCGTCAAATGACTAAATTTTTCACTAAGTTTACTGGGTAAAGTTTGACTTTTTCCTTTGAGAACTTTAGTTGCTTGTTGGTTGTTAGTTTTTTTAACTGGATCATCTAAAAACTCCCGTACGGATCGAATTTCAATAGCTTCCTTGCCCCTATCCAAAGTCTTAACCAAAAGTTTAACTTCCGCTTTAACTATTTTATTCGTTACTTCGTAAGTTCCTTCATCAGAACTAGAAGAAGCGATTGATGAGCTCTCATCACTGGATTCATTAACTTCAATAGAAGTGGTTGGTAAAGGAGTTCTTTCAAAAACAGTCGTTTCAATCAGTGGTGAATAATGTTTGGTGGTGTAAGATTTGTTAGAATAGCAACTTCCTAGTAAACTGTGATTTTCCTCGTCTTCCTCGGGAACAATACTGAGATTTCGGTAAGTTCCTTCCCACCAAATATCATTCCCTGTCCTACTATCTCTTAAATGCATAGCATGTACTGACGGAGTATTTTCTATACATTCATAATCATCGTCAACAGACGATTCTTTTGGTTCACTTGGATCATTCAAGCTATCTTGATAATGATCGCTCAAGGATTCACTAGAAGCAGTGTTCGCTCTTTGAAAGTCTATCTTATAGGTGTAAGGTTTTTCGAGGTATTCATCTTCTGGATGGCTGGTTAACAATCTCTGCTCTTCTTCTTCCACAGATGTTACCAGCTTATTTATATTTTTGGAAATCTCCTCTAAATCTGCTATGTTTTCTTGAAAAACTACCTCATCGTACTCATGAGTTGATTCGGCTTTCGGGTTCCCAGTAAACGATATTAAATCATAAGGTGACTCGTCTTGGTTAATAATAATTTCTTGAGTTGTTTCATATACTTTTGGTTTACGAATCATCTTTTTAATAGGTACTTCTATTAAAGCGTCTGTGCTAGGTAGTAGTTCTAAAGTATTAAGACATTGCGGCTCGGGTTCTAGTACATCCAAGTCTAATCCGAATAGCTTTTCTTGTTTTTGCACTTCAAACAACATATTTTCAAGCAAGGCGTCGATTTGTGTGTACGAAGTCGTTCTGTGTAGTAAGGAAGGATCTAGAGGGACTGAAGACATACTGCTATTAGGCAAAAACATGCTTTCGTATGTTACGAACTGGGTGCCAGGTAGAGGAATATCTATTAGAAAAATAGAGCTTTATTATGGCTCTAATTATGTTTGTGGATAAAAAAATATTGAACCACCACGTTCAACTGCCAAATTAAAGTGAACTACTAACACGTATACTATATTTCAACTTTGGGTTTCTAAAATGAACCAGAATAATATCAAGTAAAATTGATCAAGGTGGACAAAGGCACAAAAGAAAGCAATAGTAAGAAAGCGTAAGACTTGCCTGTCTTTGTAGTGCAGGGAGCATGAGAAGCAAGTCAACATTAGCACTAGTAGCCCTATTTGGCTCTCCACCACTTTACCTTGTGATAATGGGAGGAGCAATTATGGGGTTATTTAGGCTGCAAAACAACCTGAGCAGCAAAACATGACGCAGAAAGGACTGACCAAACCCCAAGACTAAAGAAGGGAAACGAACTGGGGTGAACTGTGAGATGTTCCTTCTCCCTAGACTAGGGAAACTTACCTCTGTATTTCAGACCTTGCGGCTTTGAATAGTTGCAAGGTGAAATCCAGACTGGTATAGGAATGCCAGAAAGAGCTAAATAAAGAGGTTCACCTCACCAGAGTAAGATTCGTGTTGTTTCCGGGACGATATTTACGGAAATGAACAAACTGATTCAGCAAGAATGTGGTCCGAGGACAAATATTAAAATGGGTGCAAACTCAACATAGTGAAGGAATGCTACAAACAGGTATAGGTACACATTAAGACTCTTATTCCCTATATGTGTTAGAGCTAAGAATAATTACAAGCTGTCTAACGGACCATGCTCCGGTAAGAGACCACTATATAACGGGAATCTCCGCTGCAGACTTTGTGGCATGGAGAACGACACATAAACTCACATCTTATCTATCTGTGAGGCACTGGACTTCCGTTCCACCCCTATTTTGAAGTCGACAGTACGGGGTGGGTTGTACCTACTAAGGCAGCACAACAAGGCAGTATTCAGAGCAAGAGGTTGGCTCCCAAAAAGTATAGGGGTGTCTAACCAGTTCGTAGACCCAAAAGCTCTTAGAGAGACAATTGCTTCTCATTGATCCTGGTTCGACTGGCAGAAATTGTAACATTCAACAGATAGGGAATCACTAAGTCGATGGAAGGTGAACCAAAAAAAATGCATCGCTTAAAAACTATTGAAATTGTTGTAGATGAAAACTAGCGTAAATGTGACAAATTGAATTACCATTGGATTTGATTGTGACCACTCAAACATCTAGATCTTGACGATTTGTTTAATAAAACAAGTTCTTTTAGTTTCAAATATAGTACATGAACTAAACGTTTTAAAGTACTTTGACGTTTGACAGTTGTTGTAGCGGTCTCCATTGCCTAAATTAAATTTCATAATATCTTTGCATTAACCAAAGTGTACTCATAACATTTTTCGTCTTCGTTATTAATAATTATTGTTAATTTGGTGTGTTAAAAAATTGCCAATGAAAGGTGAATGATTTGTGAATTTAAATAGTGAATTTTTGAAGTCGCCGGAGTTGCTGAAGCTGTGCCGGTATCGCACAATTGTTTAAATATTTAAATATATTTTTTTTGTGAATATTTTGAATACTTTGGCATGCGCATGCTGTTGTGCTTAATTTTTTTTTGTCTTATTTATGTCCATCATGCTAATTAAGTACCAGTCAAGAGAAAATTATGAAATTGGTTACTTTCAAATTTGTTTTAATTTTAATCGAGTTAAAACGTTAGTTAAACAGTTTCATAAAAGAATTTTTCGTAGTAGAGATTTTCAGGAAGTAATTAAAGAAGAAAAGGAGTCGATTTGTCCTTATAGAATCCTTCATAATGCATATTTGTAGGAAAACAAAATTTTAGTATCTGAAATAACAGGAAAATTCGAAATATTTTGAATTTATTCAACAAAAATTATTTTTCTGAAGCTTAATCCGAAAATAAAAAATTTTTGGAGCAACAATTAGTGCTTTTTAAATTAAATTAAATTTTCCTTGTAGAGTTAACTTAACTTAATTAGCATGAAATTTGTGCTTAAATATATTCATCTATATAAAATTTAAAATAATAAAAAAATATTTAATAAAACATTGTAAACGAAATCTATAAATGTAAAACATACGAGTTGTACATCTAAGCACAAATGGACTTAAATTGTTTGCTATTTAATACCCATTTGAAATATCATTTTTTGATACATTTTTATTTAAAGAAAAGATAATTATTTATAAAAAAACATGGGAGTGAAATATTTTGGTTATTTTTTTGACAATCATTTCACATTAGAAAAATTACGAAAATTGCAGCAGAAGTATAACTTTTGAGAAGGATCCGGGTAGTAATTGACATATAAGAATCATAATAAATTTATTGTACTCTTTTTATTTTTGAACCATTAAAATGAATATACACTTTGATTAAAATTGCTCATCCTGAACGATCGGAAAATTCCAAAGGGGTATCAAGAATGCAAAAGTTTTTAGCTGTAAGCTGATGAACAGATTCGGATCGTAAAATTTTAAAAAAGGATTTTTATTATTTTTTAAAAATAAATCGAAATTAATCTAAAAATTATTCTTAAACGAAAACCCTTTTTTTTTCAACGAACCGCCCCCGCCAATGATAGAGGATTACTTGCCTGATGTAAGCTGAAAAGCTCTTTTTGATTTTTTATTAAAATTTAAATTGCAGTTGTAGGCCATATTAGTAAAGGAAGTCGGTTTATTTATGCTGAAATAATTAATTAAAGCTGTGTGTTTGTTAAGTGTTAATAATGCACAAGAGCATCCTTCGGCTTGGAAATAATAATAAAAAAGATATTAAAATGAAAAAAAAAAGTAAAAATGAAAATAAATGATAGATGAAGATGAAATTAGCGATTGATGGTGGTGCTCCTAGTGTGAGATGAAAGAGTTACAAAATACCTGCATGTCGATAAGAATAAATATTAACTAGTTCCACTAATATCTTACAGTCTCATCGATTTTTTATTATAATCTGCTCATTTCATTTTATTCACAGTTAAACAATTCAATCTTCTACTTCCTTTCTGTAATCTAGACTGGCAATTTATATTTTCTTTAGAGAAATATGAAGATTTAAACGGCGTTGTCACTTGTGACGTTTTGGAAAGCATTTTAAATGACCGTTCGGGATGATCTATAGTTTGGCAAGTTTATCTACGCGGCATCAGTAAGGGGCGAGAAAACATGACCGATATCTGTCAAAAACGTACCAATGGCGTACGGTACCTATTTTTATAAAAGTATTCAAAATAATAATTATTATTATATAATAATTTGTAGAAACTGATTTTTGCTTTGCTTTAAAGGTAAGGTATTTTTCAAAACACGGTGTCTGTTAAAAACAAATAATGTTGGATTCAATATGGATACGAAATAGTTCAAAATCTGACACTGACAATACCAACGCCACTGGATAATCAATGTCAGTCAATTGAAAAAGTGAGAGGGAAGAACATACGCACGCGCTTGCCAATAGGAAGTCAGCAGGTTGCTAAGCAACGAAGGCCTTTCGATAAATTTAATCAATTGAGTTAGTTCGGAGGGCGTGAAAATTATGGTTTTCGCACAACGCTGCCAGAGCTTGAAGAAGCTCATAACCAATTTGGAAAAGTGTTCATCTTTTAATATTCATAAATTGAAAAAAGTAATGTTAATAGACAAAATCCAAGGAAACAAGCATATTAAAGAATTAACGTTTAATCATAAAAAGTCCATTTTCTGATTATTCTCACTACATGCTTAGCACTTTAGCTTTTTCCTTTCACGGCTTCAGATAAACTTGCCAAACTATAGGTATCTATCTAATAATTTGGCGAGTTTTTAAAAGATATAATATGCAATCCATTGGGAGGTGTTTGCCATCAATAGTATTTAAAATTCCTCTCTTTACAATGACTTTAAAAAGAGTATAACAAGTCAGATGCTGATTATACCTGCTCTCAAACATTTTATGAGTTTGACCAACATTTTTTTGAGAGATTTTTATAATTTGTTACAGGATGAAGTTTTCTCAGTCGTTGAGTATTAATGTATGGTAATATTATCCCAAATCCATGAAGTTTAACAACAAAATTGAGCTCGGAACTATAAGATACCGTGAAACTCTTATGTCAATACGTTGGTATTTTTTTCAATTCAAAATTCAGATATATATTTAATATAACATGAGTAATTAAGCACTTTTTTGTGATACTTTATCATATCAAATGAAATATACGTTTTTGTATATATATTTCTGTAATTTTCTACACGACAAAAATATAACAGAGCACGAAAAAAAATATACCCACTGTCCCATTTGGAATGAAAATTTATTTAAATACTATCACTTTGTCAAGTTAATTTGGATCGAAAAGTAAATTCCAACACTTTAAACATACAAAAAATATAATTTCAAATTTATGTTTTATTAAATACTACAACTAATGAATTGATCAAAATACCATATTCAGAAAAAGAAATTTTATTGCCAAAACAATCTTACCTTGCAGTGCTGCGTCCTTGATTAATGTTGGAGCTGATGGCTCCAAGTTAAGCGGCTGTCTTGTGGTTTCCCATCCTATAAAAACACAATAATTATCATTAAATAAACATCCAACGTTGTCAACTAATTTGTAACATTAAAATGTACACCTTTCGTTTCAAATTGTTATTCTCATTTTCACGGTTAAAAAATTCATATACGTTTTTGCAAAGTATTCATTCGGAAGGATATTAAGGACAACTATCAACGTGATGGTGTTGAAGCGGTTCCATTTTTAACATTTTACTTCAACTATAGAATTTGAAGCTTTTCGTTTCTTTTAAAACGATCGATATCTATTTTAAAAGCTCAAAGCTATGAATTTAGGATCACAAATTTTCCTTTTCCACTGGATCGAGTTGTATTGAGAAAATTATCGATATTCTATATACAAGATGTTCGAAATTTAGCAAAATAAATGTATTCGATTATGGAAATTGTTAAGCAAAGATTATTTTGAATAAAAATATTTAAAAGTGTAGCAAATTTGACTCGTTGCTAAGTTGTATTATAAATTAGCAATATCAGAAGCTGCCAATAATATTAAATACGTTTCGAATCACTTTGTGTGTATATATATGTATTTATAAAATATTGACAACGTTTGATAAACAGTTTGTTGGAATTCAGGTACTACCAAGTTGTCAATACAAAATAAATGTGGTGGGTATATGAATTTTTCCAAATTCTATTGGTAAAACTTACCATTCAATTGTTTGTGCCAATTGTAATTGCCAATTAGTGTTAATTTTAACTTTTAGCATGCTTTGTCAGTGAAAAGAAATTTAGAAAATCAATTTGGTTACTTACAGAATTTTTTTGTGCCCTTTCGTATGTAGAATAATAAAAGTATGTTGATGATTTTGTCTATAATTAAGAGTTGCATCTTTACAAACTGTATAAGCAACAACAACTATTTAAAATCTTCAGTATATCCCCATTTCCCGCAATCACAACAGAAGTTAAAACATAAACAAATACACCCCTTTTAAAAATTTTATCGTACGCCTATGCTAGATGAAATCTCTTTTTAAAATCAATCTCCAATCGTACGTCCATGGTAAATAATTAACCCCTTATAAAAATGTTATCGTCACACAATCAAAAAGTGTCCAACTCGCACAAGATGTAGTCGAGGCGCAGCCTCTTCCAAAAATCGCTTAAAGGGACTCAGATTCAAACAAAATCATCATCATATTTCTTTGGAATATGAATGTGAAAATATTTCTTCCAAATGATTAGACAAAAATATCTTAGAAGATAACAACAACAAGTATGTGTTTGCTTGTGCTTGTAAAAATTATTATTCATTACCTTCTTGGAGCTTGTAGGACACTGACCCATCGCGAAAGTTGAACGAAATTTCTTCGCCACGATATTTCTCGAGCGGTTTCGATAAATTGTTAAAATTCAATTCCTCTGCAGACAAATATTCGATGTCAGAAAGTGGATCACTGTAACCGCCTCCTTTCAGATACATGCATCCTTCAGAAGCCAGCTTTAACTTCGATTCATTAACAATATTGGTATCTGTTTCCTGATTTAATTCGAAACTAATCTGGTTGGGAGTAACAGTTTCATCTCTAGGATTTACTGCCGTTTCATCCGCTGAGTTATTAAAATCTTCTATGTCTGTATTCATAGGACTAACTATAAAATTGGAAGGTTCATTTACGTCCAAATGATCTTGTATTGAAAAAGGACCAGAGCCTTCTTTGAACATAATCATTTCCCCACCCAGTTCCCTCATTTGTTGAGGAGTGTATGACAATGCTCTCAAATTTGGTTCATCATCAGATGAATCTCCTACTACTTCTACACCAGTAAAAGCCTCTGGAGCCGGTAGGTTTGGTATATTCAGTAACGGAGACAAACTGCGAAATTCCGAATTATTATCACTTAGATAAATATCCTCTGTATCAGTGAGACCTTTTGGTTCTGGTGTTTTAACACAAAGTCTATTTCGTTCTGCTAAAAATCGTTCGTGAAGATGTTTAAATTTCGGCGCTCTACGCTTTTTAGGGGTATTCATCACCAACTCTTCAGTATCTGTCAAATCTTCGTCATCTTTTAAAGGTACTGTCAGTTTTTTCGATTTATTGTGACTATTTTCACTTTCTTTCACTACCCCACAATCTGACAGGTTAAAATCAGTTACGGATATTGATTTGGTGATTTCCACGGCTTCTTCTGCTTCAGAAACGCTTTCTTCATCGGTTTCGGCTGTTAAAGATGGTTCTTTTGGAGTTAGCACTGATATATCTTCCAGCGGAACAATCTGAACAGTTGGTAAAGAACCATTGTCCTTGAGTATTACTAGATTTCTCACTGGTGGGGGTAAATTTATTTCAGGATAGCTATCAATGTCATCTGAATCATCGACAACTTCTTCTTCGTCAGTGAGCATTCTTAACTGTTTAGCAAGGGCAATTGGTATAATTTTCGACATTTCTTCATCGGAACTGTTTACGTTTTCACAATCTGTAATAGGTTCTTCTGTTTGAATTGGTACCATCAATGACATTGTTTCTTTCTTTTTTGGGATTGTAGAAGCAACACCAACAAATTTAATATCATATCCAGCGCTGTTATCGTTCTTTTCCGAGTATTGTTCAGATTGGTAATTATCACTATCAGTACTATTGGTGTCTACACCAGCATCATTATTTTTAAAAGAACTTGACTTGCGGATTTTTTGTGTTTTAATAGAAGTGTGTGATTCATCTACTTTACCGTAACATTCCGCCATATCTTCTAATCTTTTTTCAAATTCTTCGTGATTTTCGTATTCCGGAGATACAAAGCTATCTGTAATATTTCCAAAGTCTTCAGTATCTGTAGGAAAGTTTGTATCAAACTCTGGTATGTTGAGTACATTCTGCTTCTTTACAGCTATTTTTTTACAAATTGGAAAAGGTAGATGAGCGTTGTCTTCGTTATCTGAGTCGTAAGCTAGAGAGTAACTTTTTTTCACTGCTTTATATTTTTTTGGTTTCCTTCTAGGATTGCAAGCGTAAGATTTAAATCTGTCATCATTATCTGATACGTGCAAATCTTCTACGTCAGTTAGTGACTGATGTCTACTAGTTTTTTTATTCCTCCTTCGTGGTTTGACTTTCTTGGAAACATTTTCATCATCAGAATCTGACATTAATGCCTCTACATCTGTTATATCTGATAAGTTCGGAGAAAGCGACAAAGTATTAAGAAAGTGGTTGTTTTGAGGGGAAAATTTAAAACCTCTTGAATTCACATGGTTTGGAGATAAAGAAAGCATTTTCGTATCATCTTTATTCGAGCTGTCGGCCACATTCATATTTTCCAAATTATACGCATCAAGATCGATGTTAGTTTCAGGAATCGTGTCTGCCACTACTTCATTTTCCGTATCAAATAGTTCTTCATCAGTGTAGTTATCAAATATTTCATAATTAACGTCTTCTACGTTCATTTGCGTTGTTGAAAATTGCGTTTTTAATTTCCTAATTCCTTTACGAGTCGTTACGTGAGTTTTGTAAGATTCTTCGAAAACTCCACCTTCCAGATCTAAATCTTCGAGTGATATAGGAGTTGAATGATTTATTATGACGTTCTGATCATCTTCGTCACTTGAAGCTTCGAAATCTTCTAGATCAGTTAAAGCTTCGTCGTGGGTGAGTTTTATTCTTAATTTTGATTTTCTAGCTGGCTTCTGTTTTTTAGCATTCTCGTCGTCTTCGTCTAAATCTTCTACATCTGTTAAAGCTTCAGCTAATGACAGATAGTTACTACTACCATTGTCGAAATTGTAATCGTTATCTTCTTCTTGGGTAACGGCTATTTCTGGTACTGCCGTAGACATCTTTTTTTTATTCCTATATTCAAAAAGGAGCAATTCAGAGAGACATCTCATGTCACTACGTATCCCCTAATTTTCGATTACATATAAAATTTTCTAGGTAAAGTTTGTGGACCAGATACAAAAGTATTAATGTAAGAATCTATGTATTTGATGCGGCAGTCATAGAGATAATATAGATAGAGCAATTAAGTGTAATAGGGAATGTCTAGCCTAGCTCAAAGTGCGAGTATGTACCAAAACATGTTTCTGGCTCAATCAGTACAAACTAGCCGATGGGGAAGGATGAGGATATGATAAACAGATGATTTCGGGTAATAAATTATGCTTTAAGAGAATCTCAAAACATTCTTCTAATACATAGATTTTACCAGATCCACAAACTTTTCGGTTTTTTAGATTTCACTGTTGAATTTTTGTTTCTAATCGAGGTTTTTAGTTGTACTTACCTGAGTACTTCTAGCGTGCAAAATTCTGATAGAAACTTAACACTACAATTCACAATAAAATTGGAAAACAATATTTTAGTTTTCGTTTTGGAATTCAACATTTAAACACCTTGTATATTTTGTGTTATTGTAGTGTCAGTTAAACTATGCGGTTATTAATTCTAGCAAGCTATGAAACTAGTTTGGGCAAGTAAAAATCTAAATGTCTCAAATTGTCATACGAATCTGTAAATTCAGAATTTTACTGGAAAAAGTAAAAGTTATCATGAAAAATTTGTGTGTACAAAAATGTATTTAGGGTATAGCGAAAAGTGATCCTCTTGTCCAATAATATTCAACTCAATTTTGGTTTCGTGTTATACAACGTGTCCCTTCTTAAAATTTATTTTTTTATTTCAACTACCAAATCATATGATAAATAAATTTTTATATTTCAATTAAAAAAAGGCGGTGTATTTGTTAAGAGGAGTGTAATATTTTCATACGTAAGTAGATCTGTACATATTTTTACCGACCAAAAACCAAATGGTCGGTAAAAAAGTGTCACAGCGAATCAATTTTTAAAAAGGACCAATTTTACAAAACTGAATTTAAGATTCAACGATTTACTATTCTAAAAGCGACATCTACTCGATTTAAGGATAATACCTCTTTACTTGTGTCTATTCGAGAAGCCATGCTGTAGGATGACATCGCAATAGATTCGGGTAGCACTGAGGAAGTGTTACCTTTTGAAGAACTTCCTTCTACATATTGGCACGGATACTTTCTTCGAGTCGGGGATATTATTTTCTTCTCAGAAGTAGATTCCGTCTGAGTGAGCTCTTGGTACTGGGACATAACCAGCTTTCTCGGTAATTCCGTCTCTTGTATCATTATATTTTCTTGTACATTGGCGCATATAATTAAATCTGATACTCTATGGGAGGCTTCGTGTATGGATTCGAGAGATTTTCGCGATTTTGGAGATGTAGGTGATAAGGATTTAAATCGGCCGTTTGCATCAGAACTAACTTCATGGTCTGATGGGGAACTTGGTAGAGCCACTGATTCAGATAAACTGGAATCGGTAGTATCAACTAAAGATATTTCTGTTTCGTTACGTAAAGTTGAAGCTACTCTTCTAATATTTTCGTAAGGTTGTCGATAAATAACTTCAATTGATCCTGTGTGATTTTGAGTTCTGGTGAAAACTTCTGAAGTTATTAGTTTAGTATTACCGTTTGCGGATCGTACTCTGATTGGACTACCCGGAAGCGACGTGGGACTGGTACTTTTACGTCCTTCTTCTACAAGTTCTTGGTATGTAGTTGGAATGACGCTTTGACTTCGGGTACGGTCGGCAAATTGGACGGTTTTGTCGTAGGACGGTTTATCAGTTAATTTTTTGATATGTTCACTTACAATAGTACGACGTAATTTTGTTGGGGATGGACTCGGTTTGGGACTTTCTATTCGCGCTAACACCTCTCCCTTGTATATTTTCATTTCACTTTTAGTTTCTGTTTCGATTAATTTATTGGAATCTATAATTTTGCTGCGGATTTTCTTCTTGGGAGTTGAATGGATTTCAATTTTGTGCATTGATGTTTTTTCATCTGATATTTGTTTTTGTGGCTCTTTAAGATTTGCTTTTTTTACAGGTGTTGATCTTTGTTCAGCGGAAAATGTAGTTTTAGTATA
The DNA here is from genome assembly GCA_949126875.1 of Lochmaea capreae. NCBI lineage: Eukaryota > Metazoa > Arthropoda > Insecta > Coleoptera > Chrysomelidae > Lochmaea > Lochmaea capreae. Next base: position 27,231,214 of record OX421404.1, read on the forward strand.
AGAACACTTTTCCTCCTTAGATTTATCTTCCATTTTCTGTTTACTTTTTAGTTTTTCGTTAGAATTGTCGATATCTCGTTTATCTTTGCTTTTTATTTTGTCCTTTCGTTCTATTTTCATATCTCTAGACACTGTAGACATCATATACCTGTGTACAGTACTATCATATTTTTTAACAACGTGTTGTGGTGATGGAGCTTCATAAGGAACAGTTTTTCGTTTGTAATCAAATGTTTTTGCTGGTTTTACTGATGCTATACTGTCACTGCTCGACATACTTGTTATTGATGCTTTGGAGTCTTTGGTTACTGCTTCCGATTTACTTTTTATGGATACTCTTGAAGAACTTGAAAATCCGGTGAAGGAACGTTTTTTGGTTTGGCTAGTACTACTATCAGTTTTACCTTTCACAGCTTTTACCGAAGATACGCTAGAAATACAGTCAGATTTTGTTGATTTGTGTAAAGATGTTTGAGAAACTTGACTTTGTACTTGTATTGAAGTTTTTTCTGATTTTATTCTAGAAGAATCTTTAACTTCAGTACTGGATAGTTTGTATCCGGTCATTTTAGGCTTCTGTTTAGGAATATTTTCTATTTTTGCAGTTACAGACTCACTTTTGACCTTCGTACTTTTCTTTATGGTTTTTGATTTTATCATTTGCTTAGACCTAAGCAATTTTTCTTCATCAGAACTCAAATCGGAGTCTGCTCTCAACTTTCCAGGTTTTGATTTGGGACTCTGCCTGGAATACACCTTCTTCTTGGATTGTTCTTCATCCATTCGTTTGGATGATCTAGTCGTTTTCGAATAAATCTTACTCTTTTCGTAATCCGTAACAGTAACTTCTAAAATATCATCAGTCATAACTATGTCAGATGTTGAAACATCATATTGTTGAGGGTAAATCTTCAATTTTTTTGTAGAAACTTGGAACTCGTTTTCCGACAATGTTAAAGGATCCATTTTATGACACGATTCAGTTTCTGACGAAAGGGGCTCTACGTCAGTTTCAGAGAATTTTCTGGATTCACTTAACTTTCTAGATGTCTCTTCTGAGTGTTCATCTTGCATATGCGAAAAAATAGGTTGATGATCTTCATTGTGTGTGGAAGACTTGAACAAGGAAGCAGAATGAGATAAATGCTTCTTCATGACATGTGCAGAAGCTTCATCGACATTTTCAACATGTATGTGTTTTTCCTTCGTGACAACAGCACCATTTGCTACAACTTTGTCACTTGTTAGGCCTGTTGTGTATGCCTGATGTTTAAATGCGACAATCTGCTTCTCTATCGGAAACTTTTGGACGACAAAAGCTGAATCAACAGTCGTGTCTTTGATATCTAGTTCATGAGGTTTCTCTGGAGATTTCGGTGTCTTATCATCCTCGATAACAGGAGTTTTGTCATGTTTTATATCAGGAGTCGTGTCTTTGATATCTAGTTCATGAGGTTTCACTGAAGATTTCGGTGTCTTATCATCCTTGATTACAGGAGATTTGTCATGTTTTATATCAGGAGTCGTGTCTTTGATATCTAGTTCATGAGGTTTCACTGGAGATTTCGGTGTCTTATCATCCTTGATTACAGGAGATTTGTCATGTTTTATATCAGGAGTCGTGTCTTTGATATCTAGTTCACGAGGTTTCACTGGAGATTTCGGTGTCTTATCATCCTCGATAACAGGAGTTTTGTCATGTTTTATATCAGGAGTCGTGTCTTTGATATCTAGTTCATGAGGTTTCACTGAAGATTTCGGTGTCTTATCATCCTTGATTACAGGAGATTTGTCATGTTTTATATCAGGAGTCGTGTCTTTGATATCTAGTTCATGAGGTTTCACTGGAGATTTCGGTGTCTTATCATCCTTGATTACAGGAGATTTGTCATGTTTTATATCAGGAGTCGTGTCTTTGATATCTAGTTCACGAGGTTTCACTGGAGATTTCGGTGTCTTATCATCCTCGATAACAGGAGTTTTGTCATGTTTTATATCAGGAGTCGTGTCTTTGATATCTAGTTCATGAGGTTTCACTGAAGATTTCGGTGTCTTATCATCCTTGATTACAGGAGATTTGTCATGTTTTATATCAGGAGTCGTGTCTTTGATATCTAGTTCATGAGGTTTCACTGGAGATTTCGGTGTCTTATCATCCTTGATTACAGGAGATTTGTCATGTTTTATATCAGGAGTCGTGTCTTTGATATCTAGTTCACGAGGTTTCACTGGAGATTTCGGTGTCTTATCATCCTCGATAACAGGAGTTTTGTCATGTTTTATATCAGGAGTCGTGTCTTTGATATCTAGTTCATGAGGTTTCACTGAAGATTTCGGTGTCTTATCATCCTTGATTACAGGAGATTTGTCATGTTTTATATCAGGAGTCGTGTCTTTGATATCTAGTTCATGAGGTTTCACTGGAGATTTCGGTGTCTTATCATCCTTGATTACAGGAGATTTGTCATGTTTTATATCAGGAGTCGTGTCTTTGATATCTAGTTCATGAGGTTTCACTGGAGATTTCGGTGTCTTATCATCCTTGATTACAGGAGACTTGTCAAGTTTTATCTCAGGAGTCGTGTCTTTGATATCTAGTTCATGAGGTTTCACTGGAGACTCAGGTGTCTTATCATCCTTGATAACAGGAGTTTTGTCATGTTTTATATCAGGAGCCGTGTCTTTGATATCTAGTTCATGAGGTTTCACTGGAGATATCGGTGTCTTATCATCCTTGATTACAGGAGATTTGTCATGTTTTATATCAGGAGTCGTGTCTTTGATATCTAGTTCATGAGATTTCACTGGAGATTTCGGTGTCTTATCATCCTTGATTACAGGAGATTTGTCATGTTTTATATCAGGAGTCGTGTCTTTGATATCTAGTTCATAAGGTTTCACTGGAGATTTCAGTGTCTTATCATCCTTGATTACAGGAGATTTGTCATGTTTTATATCAGGAGTCGTGTCTTTGATATCTAGTTCATGAGGTTTCACTGGAGATTTCGGTGTCTTATCATCCTTGATTACAGGAGATTTGTCATGTTTTATATCAGGAGTCGTGTCTTTGATATCTAGTTCATGAGGTTTCACTGGAGACTCAGGTGTCTTATCATCCTTGATAACAGGAGTTTTGTCATGTTTAAAATCAGAAGTCGTGTCTTTGATGTCTAGTTCAAAAGGTTTCACTGGAGATTTCGGTGTCTTATCATCCTCGATAACATGAGTTTTGTCATGTTTTATATCAGGAGCCGTGTCTTTGATATCTAGTTCATGAGGTTTCACTGGAGATTTCGGTGTCTTATCATCCTTGATTACAGGAGACTTGTCATGTTTCATCTCAGGAGTCGTGTCTTTGATATCTAGTTCATGAGGTTTCACTGGAGATGTTGGTGTCTTGTCATCCTTGATAACAGGAGACTTGTCATGTTTTATCTCAGGAGTCGTGTCTTTGATATCTAGTTCATGAGGTTTCACTGGAGATTTCGGTGTCTTATCATCCTTGATAACAGGAAATTTGTCATGTTTAATATCAGTAGTCGTGTCTTTGATATCTAGTTCACGAGGTTTCACTGGAGATTTCGGTGTCTTATCATCCTCGATAACAGGAGTTTTGTCATGTTTTATATCAGGAGTCGTGTCTTTGATATCTAGTTCATGAGGTTTCACTGAAGATTTCGGTGTCTTATCATCCTTGATTACAGGAGATTTGTCATGTTTTATATCAGGAGTCGTGTCTTTGATATCTAGTTCATGAGGTTTCACTGGAGATTTCGGTGTCTTATCATCCTTGATTACAGGAGATTTGTCATGTTTTATATCAGGAGTCGTGTCTTTGATATCTAGTTCACGAGGTTTCACTGGAGATTTCGGTGTCTTATCATCCTCGATAACAGGAGTTTTGTCATGTTTTATATCAGGAGTCGTGTCTTTGATATCTAGTTCATGAGGTTTCACTGAAGATTTCGGTGTCTTATCATCCTTGATTACAGGAGATTTGTCATGTTTTATATCAGGAGTCGTGTCTTTGATATCTAGTTCATGAGGTTTCACTGGAGATTTCGGTGTCTTATCATCCTTGATTACAGGAGATTTGTCATGTTTTATATCAGGAGTCGTGTCTTTGATATCTAGTTCATGAGGTTTCACTGGAGATTTCGGTGTCTTATCATCCTTGATTACAGGAGACTTGTCAAGTTTTATCTCAGGAGTCGTGTCTTTGATATCTAGTTCATGAGGTTTCACTGGAGACTCAGGTGTCTTATCATCCTTGATAACAGGAGTTTTGTCATGTTTTATATCAGGAGCCGTGTCTTTGATATCTAGTTCATGAGGTTTCACTGGAGATATCGGTGTCTTATCATCCTTGATTACAGGAGATTTGTCATGTTTTATATCAGGAGTCGTGTCTTTGATATCTAGTTCATGAGATTTCACTGGAGATTTCGGTGTCTTATCATCCTTGATTACAGGAGATTTGTCATGTTTTATATCAGGAGTCGTGTCTTTGATATCTAGTTCATAAGGTTTCACTGGAGATTTCAGTGTCTTATCATCCTTGATTACAGGAGATTTGTCATGTTTTATATCAGGAGTCGTGTCTTTGATATCTAGTTCATGAGGTTTCACTGGAGATTTCGGTGTCTTATCATCCTTGATTACAGGAGATTTGTCATGTTTTATATCAGGAGTCGTGTCTTTGATATCTAGTTCATGAGGTTTCACTGGAGACTCAGGTGTCTTATCATCCTTGATAACAGGAGTTTTGTCATGTTTAAAATCAGAAGTCGTGTCTTTGATGTCTAGTTCAAAAGGTTTCACTGGAGATTTCGGTGTCTTATCATCCTCGATAACATGAGTTTTGTCATGTTTTATATCAGGAGCCGTGTCTTTGATATCTAGTTCATGAGGTTTCACTGGAGATTTCGGTGTCTTATCATCCTTGATTACAGGAGACTTGTCATGTTTCATCTCAGGAGTCGTGTCTTTGATATCTAGTTCATGAGGTTTCACTGGAGATGTTGGTGTCTTGTCATCCTTGATAACAGGAGACTTGTCATGTTTTATCTCAGGAGTCGTGTCTTTGATATCTAGTTCATGAGGTTTCACTGGAGATTTCGGTGTCCTGTCATCCTTGATAACAGGAGATTTGTCATGTTGAATATCAGAAGTCGTGTCTTTGATATCTAGTTGATGAGGTTTCACTGGAGATTTCGGTGGCTCATCATCCTTGATAACAGGAGATTTGTCATGTTTAATATCAGAAGTCGTGTCTTTAATATCTAGTTCACGAGGTTTCACTGGAGATTTTGGTGTCTTATCATCCTTGATAACAGGAGATTTGTCATGTTGAATATCAGAAGTCGTGTCTTTGATATCTAGTTTATGAGGTTTCACTGGAGATTTCGGTGTCTTATCATCCTTGATAACAGGAGATTTGTCATGTTCAATATTAGAAGTCGTGCCTTTGATATCTAGTTCATGAGGTTTCACTGGAGATTTAGGTGTCTTATCATCCTTCATAACAGGAGATTTGTCATGTTTAATATCAGAAGTCGTGTCTTTAATATCTAGTTCACGAGGTTTCACTGGAGATTTTGGTGTCTTATCATCCTTGATAACAGGAGATTTGTCATGTTGAATATCAGAAGTCGTGTCTTTGATATCTAGTTTAAAAGGTTTCACTGGAGATTTCGGTGTCTTATCATCCTCGATAACATGGGTTTTGTCATGTTTTATATCAGGAGCCGTGTCTTTGATATCTAGTTCATGAGGTTTCACTGGAGATTTCGGTGTCTTATCATCCTTGATTACAGGAGATTTGTCATGTTTAATATCAGGAGTCGTGTCTTTGATATCTAGTTCATGAGGTTTCACTGGAGATTCCGGTGTCTCATCATCCTTGATTACAGGAGATTTGTCATGTTTTATATCAGGAGTCGTGTCTTTGATGTCTCGTTCAAAACGTTTCACTGGAGATTCCGGTGTCTTATCATCCTCGATAACAGGAGATTTGTCATGTTTTATATCAGGAGTCGTGACTTTGATATCTAGTTCATGAGGTTTCACTGGAGATTTCGGTGTCTTATCATCCTTGATTACAGGAGATTTGTCATGTTTAATATCAGGAGTCGTGTCTTTGATATCTAGTTCATGAGATTTCACTGGAGATTTCGGTGTCTCATCATCCTTGACTACAGGAGTTTTGTCATGTTTTATATCAGGAGTTGTGTCTTTGATGTCTCGTTCGAAACGTTTCACTGGAGATTCCGGTGTCTTATCATCCTCGATAACAGGAGATTTGTCATGTTTTATATCAGGAGTCGTGTCTTTGATATCTAGTTCATGGGGTTTCACTGGAGATTTCGGTGTCTCATCATCCTGGATCACAGGAGATTTGTCATGTTTTATATCAGGAGTCGTGTCTTTGATATCTAGTTCATGAGGTTTCACTGGAGATTTCGGTGTCTTATCATCCTTGGTAACAGGAGACTCGTCATGTTTTATATCAGGAGTCGTGTCTTTGATATCTAGTTCATGAGGTTTCACTGGAGATTTCGGTGTCTTATCATCCTTGATTACAGGAGATTTGTCATGTTTTGTATCAGGAGTCGTGTCTTTGATATCTAGTTCATGAGGTTTCACTGGAGATTTCGGTGTCTTATCATCCTTGATTACAGGAGATTTGTCATGTTCTATATCAGGAGTCGTGTCTTTGATATCTAGTTCATGAGGTTTCACTGGAGATTTCAGTGTCTTGTCATCCTTGATAACAGGAGATTTGTCATGTTTTATATCAGGAGTCGTGTCTTTGATATCTAGTTCGAAAGGTTTTACTGGAGATTTTGGTGTCTTGTCATCCTTGATAACAGGAGATTTGTCATGTTTTATCTCAGGAGTCGCGTCTTTCATATCTAGTTCATGAGGTTTCACTGGAGATTTCGGTGTCTTATCATCCTTGATAACAGGAGATTTGTCATGTTTTATATCAGGAGTCGTGTTTTTGATATCTAGTTCATGAGGTTTCACTGGAGATTTCGGTGTCTTATCATCCTTGATAACAGGAGATTTGTCATGTTCTATATCAGGAGTCGTGTCTTTCATATCTAGTTCATGAGGTTTCACTGGAGATTTCGGTGTCTTATCATCCTTGGTAACAGGAGACTCGTCATGTTTAATATCAGAAGTCGTGTCTTTGATATCTAGTTCATGAGGTTTCACTGGAGATTTCGGTGTCTTATCATCCTTTATAATAGGAGATTTGTCATGTTTTATATCAGGAGTCGTGTCTTTAATATCTAGTTCATGAGGTTTCACTGGAGATTTCGGTGTCTTATCATCCTTGGTAACAGGAGACTCGTCATGTTTAATATCAGAAGTCGTGTCTTTGATATCTAGTTCATGAGGTTTCACTGGAGATTTTGGTGTCTCATCATCCTTGATTACAGGAGATTTGTCATGTTTTATATCAGGAGTCGTGACTTTGATATCTAGTTCATGAGGTTTCACTGGAGATTTCGGTGTCTTATCATCCTTGATTACAGGAGATTTGTCATGTTTAATATCAGGAGTCGTGTCTTTGATATCTAGTTCATGAGGTTTCACTGGAGATTCCGGTGTCTCATCATCCTTGATTACAGGAGATTTGTCATGTTTTATATCAGGAGTCGTGTCTTTGATGTCTCGTTCAAAACGTTTCACTGGAGATTCCGGTGTCTTATCATCCTCGATAACAGGAGATTTGTCATGTTTTATATCAGGAGTCGTGACTTTGATATCTAGTTCATGAGGTTTCACTGGAGATTTCGGTGTCTTATCATCCTTGATTACAGGAGATTTGTCATGTTTAATATCAGGAGTCGTGTCTTTGATATCTAGTTCATGAGATTTCACTGGAGATTTCGGTGTCTCATCATCCTTGACTACAGGAGTTTTGTCATGTTTTATATCAGGAGTTGTGTCTTTGATGTCTCGTTCGAAACGTTTCACTGGAGATTCCGGTGTCTTATCATCCTCGATAACAGGAGATTTGTCATGTTTTATATCAGGAGTCGTGTCTTTGATATCTAGTTCATGGGGTTTCACTGGAGATTTCGGTGTCTCATCATCCTGGATCACAGGAGATTTGTCATGTTTTATATCAGGAGTCGTGTCTTTGATATCTAGTTCATGAGGTTTCACTGGAGATTTCGGTGTCTTATCATCCTTGGTAACAGGAGACTCGTCATGTTTTATATCAGGAGTCGTGTCTTTGATATCTAGTTCATGAGGTTTCACTGGAGATTTCGGTGTCTTATCATCCTTGATTACAGGAGATTTGTCATGTTTTGTATCAGGAGTCGTGTCTTTGATATCTAGTTCATGAGGTTTCACTGGAGATTTCGGTGTCTTATCATCCTTGATTACAGGAGATTTGTCATGTTCTATATCAGGAGTCGTGTCTTTGATATCTAGTTGATGAGGTTTCACTGGAGATTTCAGTGTCTTGTCATCCTTGATAACAGGAGATTTGTCATGTTTTATATCAGGAGTCGTGTCTTTGATATCTAGTTCGAAAGGTTTTACTGGAGATTTTGGTGTCTTGTCATCCTTGATAACAGGAGATTTGTCATGTTTTATCTCAGGAGTCGCGTCTTTCATATCTAGTTCATGAGGTTTCACTGGAGATTTCGGTGTCTTATCATCCTTGATAACAGGAGATTTGTCATGTTTTATATCAGGAGTCGTGTTTTTGATATCTAGTTCATGAGGTTTCACTGGAGATTTCGGTGTCTTATCATCCTTGATAACAGGAGATTTGTCATGTTCTATATCAGGAGTCGTGTCTTTCATATCTAGTTCATGAGGTTTCACTGGAGATTTCGGTGTCTTATCATCCTTGGTAACAGGAGACTCGTCATGTTTAATATCAGAAGTCGTGTCTTTGATATCTAGTTCATGAGGTTTCACTGGAGATTTCGGTGTCTTATCATCCTTTATAATAGGAGATTTGTCATGTTTTATATCAGGAGTCGTGTCTTTGATATCTAGTTTATGAGGTTTCACTGGAGATTTCGGTGTCTCATCATCCTTGATTACAGGAGATTTGTCATGTTTTTTATCAGGAGTCGTGTCTTTGATATCTAGTTCATGAGGTTTCACTGGAGATTTCGGTGTCTCGTCATCCTCGATAACAGGAGATTTGTCATGTTTTTTATCAGGAGTCGTGTCTTTGATATCTAGTTCATGAGGTTTCACTGGAGATTTCGGTGTCTTATCATCCTTGATTACAGGAGATTTGTCATGTTTTATATCAGGAGTCGTGTCTTTGATATCTAGTTCATGAGGTTTCACTGGAGATTTCGGTGTCTTATATTCCTTGATTACAGGAGATTTGTCATGTTTTATATCAGGAGTCGTGTCTTTGATATCTAGTTTATGAGGTTCCACTGGAGATTTCGGTGTCTTGTCATCCTTGATAACAGGAGATTTGTCATCTTTTTTATCAGTAGTCGTGACTTTGATATCTAGTTCATGAGGTTTCACTGGAGATTTCGGTGTCTTATCATCCTTGATTACAGGAGATTTGTCATGTTTTATATCAGGAGTCGTGTCTTTGATATCTAGTTCATGAGGTTTCACTGGAGATTTCGGTGTCTTGTCATCCTTGATGACAGGAGATTTGTCATGTTTCATATCAGGAGTCGTGTCTTTGATATCTCGTTCATGAGGTTTCACTGGAGATTTCGGTGTCTTATCATCCTTGATTACAGGAGATTTGTCATGTTTTATATCAGGAGTCGTGTCTTTGATATCTAGTTCATGAGGTTTTACTGGTGATTTCGGTGTCTTGTCATCCTTGATAACAGGAGATTTGTCATGTTTTATCTCGGGAGTCGCGTCTTTGATATCTAGTTCATGAGGTTTCACTGGAGATTTCGGTGTCTTATCATCCTTGATTACAGGAGATTTGTCATGTTTTATATCAAAAGTCGTGTCTTTGATATCTAGTTCATGAGGTTTCACTGGAGATTTCGGTGTCTTGTCATCCTTGATAACAGGAGATTTGTCATGTTCTATATCAGGAGTCGTGTCTTTGATATCTAGTTCATGAGGTTTCACTGGAGATTTCGGTGTCTTATCATCCTTGATTACAGGAGATTTGTCATGTTTTATATCAGGAGTCGTGTCTTTGATATCTAGTTCATGAGGTTTCACTGGAGATTTCGGTGTCTTATCATCCTTGACTACAGGAGATTTGTCATGTTTTATCTCAGGAGTCGCGTCTTTGATATCTAGTTCATGAGGTTTCACTGGAGATTTCGGTGTCTTGTCATCCTTGATAACAGGAGATTTGTCATGTTCTATATCAGGAGTCGTGTCTTTGATATCTAGTTCATGAGGTTTCACTGGAGATTTCGGTGTCTTATCATCCTTGATTACAGGAGATTTGTCATGTTTTATATCAGGAGTCGTGTCTTTGATATCTAGTTCATGAGGTTTCACTGGAGATTTCGGTGTCTTGTCATCCTTGATGACAGGAGATTTGTCATGTTTCATATCAGGAGTCGTGTCTTTGATATCTAGTTCATGAGGTTTCACTGGAGATTTCGGTGTCTTATCATCCTTGATTATAGGAGATTTGTCATGTTTCATATCAGGAGTCGTGTCTTTGATATCTAGTTCATGAGGTTTTACTGGAGATTTCGGTGTCTTGTCATCCTTGATAACAGGAGATTTGTCATGTTTTATCTCGGGAGTCGCGTCTTTGATATCTAGTTCATGAGGTTTCACTGGAGATTTCGGTGTCTTATCATCCTTGATTACGGGAGATTTGTCATGTTTTATATCAGAAGTCGTGTCTTTGATATCTAGTTCATGAGGTTTCACTGGAGATTTCGGTGTCTTGTCATCCTTGATGACAGGAGATTTGTCATGTTTCATATCAGGAGTCGTGTCTTTGATATCTAGTTCATGAGGTTTCACTGGAGATTTCGGTGTCTTATCATCCTTGATTACATGTTTTATATCAGGAGTCGTGTCTTTGATATCTAGTTCATGAGGTTTTACTGGAGATTTCGGTGTCTTGTCATCCTTGATAACAGGAGATTTGTCATGTTTTATCTCGGGAGTCGCGTCTTCGATATCTGGTTCATGAGGTTTCACTGGAGATGTCGGTGTCTTATCATCCTTGATTACAGGAGATTTGTCATGTTTTATATCAGAAGTCGTGTCTTTGATATCTAGGTCATGAGGTTTCACTGGAGATTTCGGTGTCTTGTCATCCTTGATAACAGGAGATTTGTCTTGTTCTATATCAGGAGTCGTGTCTTTGATATCTAGTTCATGAGGTTTCACTGGAGATTTCGGTGTCTTATCATCCTTGATAACAGGAGATTTGTCATGTTCTATATCAGGAGTCATTACTTTGATATCTAGTTCATGAGGTTTCACTGGAGATTTCGGTGACTTATCATCCTTGATTACAGGAGATTTGTCATGTTTTATCTCAGGAGTCGCGTCTTTGATATCTAGTTCATGAGGTTTCACTGGAGATTTCGGTGTCTTGTCATCCTTGATAACAGGAGATTTGTCATGTTCTATATCAGGAGTCGTGTCTTTGATATCTAGTTCATGAGGTTTCACTGGAGATTTCGGTGTCTTATCATCCTTGACTACAGGAGATTTGTCATGTTTTATCTCAGGAGTCGCGTCTTTGATATCTAGTTCATGAGGTTTCACTGGAGATTTCGGTGTCTTGTCATCCTCGCTAACAGGAGATTTGTCATGTTTTTTATCAGGAGTCGTGTCTTTGATATCTAGTTCATGAGGTTTCACTGGAGATTTCGGTGTCTTGTCATCCTTGATGGCAGGAGATTTGTCATGTTTTATCTCGGGAGTCGCGTCTTTGATATCTAGTTCATGAGGTTTCACTGGAGATTTCGGTGTCTTATCATCCTTGATTACAGGAGATTTGTCATGTTTTATATTAGGAGTCGTGTCTTTGATATCTAGTTCATGAGGTTTTACTGGAGATTTCGGTGTCTTATCATCCTTGATTACAGGAGATTTGTCATGTTTTATATTAGGAGTCGTGTCTTTGATATCTAGTTCATGAGGTTTCACTGGAGATTTCGGTGTCTTATCATCCTTGATTACAGGAGATTTGTCATGTTTTATATCAGAAGTCGTGTCTATGATATCTAGTTCATGAGGTTTCACTGGAGATTTCGGTGTCTTGTCATCCTTGATAACAGGAGATTTGTCATGTTCTATATCAGGAGTCGTGTCTTTGATATCTAGTTCATGAGGTTTCACTGGAGATTTCGGTGTCTTATCATCCTTGATTACAGGAGATTTGTCATGTTTCATATCAGGAGTCGTGTCTTTGATATCTAGTTCATGAGGTTTCACTGGAGATTTCGGTGTCTTATCATCCTTGACTACAGGAGATTTGTCATGTTTTATCTCAGGAGTCGCGTCTTTGATATCAAGTTCATGAGGTTTCACTGGAGATTTCGGTGTCTTGTCATCCTTGATAACAGGAGATTTGTCATGTTCTATATCAGGAGTCGTGTCTTTGATATCTAGTTCATGAGGTTTCACTGGAGATTTCGGTGTCTTATCATCCTTGATTACAGGAGATTTGTCATGTTTTATATCAGGAGTCGTGTCTTTGATATCTAGTTCATGAGGTTTCACTGGAGATTTCGGTGTCTTGTCATCCTTGATGACAGGAGATTTGTCATGTTTCATATCAGGAGTCGTGTCTTTGATATCTAGTTCATGAGGTTTTACTGGAGATTTCGGTGTCTTGTCATCCTTGATAACAGGAGATTTGTCATGTTTTATCTCGGGAGTCGCGTCTTTGATATCTAGTTCATGAGGTTTCACTGGAGATTTCGGTGTCTTATCATCCTTGATTACAGGAGATTTGTCATGTTTTATATCAGAAGTCGTGTCTTTGATATCTAGTTCATGAGGTTTCACTGGAGATTTCGGTGTCTTATCATCCTTGATTACAGGAGATTTGTCATGTTTCATATCAGGAGTCGTGTCTTTGATATCTAGTTCATGAGGTTTCACTGGAGATTTCGGTGTCTTATCATCCTTGATTACAGGAGATTTGTCATGTTTTATATCAGGAGTCGTGTCTTTGATATCTAGTTCATGAGGTTTCACTGGAGATTTCGGTGTCTTATCATCCTTGATTACAGGAGATTTGTCATGTTTTATATCAGGAGTCGTGTCTTTGATATCTAGTTCATGAGGTTTCACTGGAGATTTCGGTGTCTTGTCATCCTTGATGACAGGAGATTTGTCATGTTTCATATCAGGAGTCGTGTCTTTGATATCTAGTTCATGAGGTTTCACTGGAGATTTCGGTGTCTTATCATCCTTGATTACAGGAGATTTGTCATGTTTTATATCAGGAGTCGTGTCTTTGATATCTAGTTCATGAGGTTTCACTGGAGATTTCGGTGTCTTGTCATCCTTGATGACAGGAGATTTGTCATGTTTCATATCAGGAGTCGTGTCTTTGATATCTAGTTCATGAGGTTTTACTGGAGATTTCGGTGTCTTGTCATCCTTGATAACAGGAGATTTGTCATGTTTTATCTCGGGAGTCGCGTCTTTGATATCTAGTTCATGAGGTTTCACTGGAGATTTCGGTGTCTTATCATCCTTGATTACAGGAGATTTGTCATGTTTTATATCAGAAGTCGTGTCTTTGATATCTAGTTCATGAGGTTTCACTGGAGATTTTGGTGTCTTACCATCCTTGATTACAGGAGATTTGTCATGTTTTATATCAGAAGTCGTGTCTTTGATATCTAGTTCATGAGGTTTCACTGGAGATTTCGGTGTCTTATCATCCTTGATTACAGGAGATTTGTCATGTTTCATATCAGGAGTCGTGTCTTTGATATCTAGTTCATGAGGTTTCACTGGAGATTTCGGTGTCTCATCATCCTTGATTACAGGAGATTTGTCATGTTTTTTATCAGGAGTCGTGTCTTTGATATCTAGTTCATGAGGTTTCACTGGAGATTTCGGTGTCTCGTCATCCTCGATAACAGGAGATTTGTCATGTTTTTTATCAGGAGTCGTGTCTTTGATATCTAGTTCATGAGGTTTCACTGGAGATTTCGGTGTCTTATCATCCTTGATTACAGGAGATTTGTCATGTTTTATATCAGGAGTCGTGTCTTTGATATCTAGTTCATGAGGTTTCACTGGAGATTTCGGTGTCTTATATTCCTTGATTACAGGAGATTTGTCATGTTTTATATCAGGAGTCGTGTCTTTGATATCTAGTTTATGAGGTTCCACTGGAGATTTCGGTGTCTTGTCATCCTTGATAACAGGAGATTTGTCATCTTTTTTATCAGTAGTCGTGACTTTGATATCTAGTTCATGAGGTTTCACTGGAGATTTCGGTGTCTTATCATCCTTGATTACAGGAGATTTGTCATGTTTTATATCAGGAGTCGTGTCTTTGATATCTAGTTCATGAGGTTTCACTGGAGATTTCGGTGTCTTGTCATCCTTGATGACAGGAGATTTGTCATGTTTCATATCAGGAGTCGTGTCTTTGATATCTCGTTCATGAGGTTTCACTGGAGATTTCGGTGTCTTATCATCCTTGATTACAGGAGATTTGTCATGTTTTATATCAGGAGTCGTGTCTTTGATATCTAGTTCATGAGGTTTTACTGGTGATTTCGGTGTCTTGTCATCCTTGATAACAGGAGATTTGTCATGTTTTATCTCGGGAGTCGCGTCTTTGATATCTAGTTCATGAGGTTTCACTGGAGATTTCGGTGTCTTATCATCCTTGATTACAGGAGATTTGTCATGTTTTATATCAAAAGTCGTGTCTTTGATATCTAGTTCATGAGGTTTCACTGGAGATTTCGGTGTCTTGTCATCCTTGATAACAGGAGATTTGTCATGTTCTATATCAGGAGTCGTGTCTTTGATATCTAGTTCATGAGGTTTCACTGGAGATTTCGGTGTCTTATCATCCTTGATTACAGGAGATTTGTCATGTTTTATATCAGGAGTCGTGTCTTTGATATCTAGTTCATGAGGTTTCACTGGAGATTTCGGTGTCTTATCATCCTTGACTACAGGAGATTTGTCATGTTTTATCTCAGGAGTCGCGTCTTTGATATCTAGTTCATGAGGTTTCACTGGAGATTTCGGTGTCTTGTCATCCTTGATAACAGGAGATTTGTCATGTTCTATATCAGGAGTCGTGTCTTTGATATCTAGTTCATGAGGTTTCACTGGAGATTTCGGTGTCTTATCATCCTTGATTACAGGAGATTTGTCATGTTTTATATCAGGAGTCGTGTCTTTGATATCTAGTTCATGAGGTTTCACTGGAGATTTCGGTGTCTTGTCATCCTTGATGACAGGAGATTTGTCATGTTTCATATCAGGAGTCGTGTCTTTGATATCTAGTTCATGAGGTTTCACTGGAGATTTCGGTGTCTTATCATCCTTGATTATAGGAGATTTGTCATGTTTCATATCAGGAGTCGTGTCTTTGATATCTAGTTCATGAGGTTTTACTGGAGATTTCGGTGTCTTGTCATCCTTGATAACAGGAGATTTGTCATGTTTTATCTCGGGAGTCGCGTCTTTGATATCTAGTTCATGAGGTTTCACTGGAGATTTCGGTGTCTTATCATCCTTGATTACGGGAGATTTGTCATGTTTTATATCAGAAGTCGTGTCTTTGATATCTAGTTCATGAGGTTTCACTGGAGATTTCGGTGTCTTGTCATCCTTGATGACAGGAGATTTGTCATGTTTCATATCAGGAGTCGTGTCTTTGATATCTAGTTCATGAGGTTTCACTGGAGATTTCGGTGTCTTATCATCCTTGATTACATGTTTTATATCAGGAGTCGTGTCTTTGATATCTAGTTCATGAGGTTTTACTGGAGATTTCGGTGTCTTGTCATCCTTGATAACAGGAGATTTGTCATGTTTTATCTCGGGAGTCGCGTCTTCGATATCTGGTTCATGAGGTTTCACTGGAGATGTCGGTGTCTTATCATCCTTGATTACAGGAGATTTGTCATGTTTTATATCAGAAGTCGTGTCTTTGATATCTAGGTCATGAGGTTTCACTGGAGATTTCGGTGTCTTGTCATCCTTGATAACAGGAGATTTGTCTTGTTCTATATCAGGAGTCGTGTCTTTGATATCTAGTTCATGAGGTTTCACTGGAGATTTCGGTGTCTTATCATCCTTGATAACAGGAGATTTGTCATGTTCTATATCAGGAGTCATTACTTTGATATCTAGTTCATGAGGTTTCACTGGAGATTTCGGTGACTTATCATCCTTGATTACAGGAGATTTGTCATGTTTTATCTCAGGAGTCGCGTCTTTGATATCTAGTTCATGAGGTTTCACTGGAGATTTCGGTGTCTTGTCATCCTTGATAACAGGAGATTTGTCATGTTCTATATCAGGAGTCGTGTCTTTGATATCTAGTTCATGAGGTTTCACTGGAGATTTCGGTGTCTTATCATCCTTGACTACAGGAGATTTGTCATGTTTTATCTCAGGAGTCGCGTCTTTGATATCTAGTTCATGAGGTTTCACTGGAGATTTCGGTGTCTTGTCATCCTCGCTAACAGGAGATTTGTCATGTTTTTTATCAGGAGTCGTGTCTTTGATATCTAGTTCATGAGGTTTCACTGGAGATTTCGGTGTCTTGTCATCCTTGATGGCAGGAGATTTGTCATGTTTTATCTCGGGAGTCGCGTCTTTGATATCTAGTTCATGAGGTTTCACTGGAGATTTCGGTGTCTTATCATCCTTGATTACAGGAGATTTGTCATGTTTTATATTAGGAGTCGTGTCTTTGATATCTAGTTCATGAGGTTTTACTGGAGATTTCGGTGTCTTATCATCCTTGATTACAGGAGATTTGTCATGTTTTATATTAGGAGTCGTGTCTTTGATATCTAGTTCATGAGGTTTCACTGGAGATTTCGGTGTCTTATCATCCTTGATTACAGGAGATTTGTCATGTTTTATATCAGAAGTCGTGTCTATGATATCTAGTTCATGAGGTTTCACTGGAGATTTCGGTGTCTTGTCATCCTTGATAACAGGAGATTTGTCATGTTCTATATCAGGAGTCGTGTCTTTGATATCTAGTTCATGAGGTTTCACTGGAGATTTCGGTGTCTTATCATCCTTGATTACAGGAGATTTGTCATGTTTCATATCAGGAGTCGTGTCTTTGATATCTAGTTCATGAGGTTTCACTGGAGATTTCGGTGTCTTATCATCCTTGACTACAGGAGATTTGTCATGTTTTATCTCAGGAGTCGCGTCTTTGATATCAAGTTCATGAGGTTTCACTGGAGATTTCGGTGTCTTGTCATCCTTGATAACAGGAGATTTGTCATGTTCTATATCAGGAGTCGTGTCTTTGATATCTAGTTCATGAGGTTTCACTGGAGATTTCGGTGTCTTATCATCCTTGATTACAGGAGATTTGTCATGTTTTATATCAGGAGTCGTGTCTTTGATATCTAGTTCATGAGGTTTCACTGGAGATTTCGGTGTCTTGTCATCCTTGATGACAGGAGATTTGTCATGTTTCATATCAGGAGTCGTGTCTTTGATATCTAGTTCATGAGGTTTTACTGGAGATTTCGGTGTCTTGTCATCCTTGATAACAGGAGATTTGTCATGTTTTATCTCGGGAGTCGCGTCTTTGATATCTAGTTCATGAGGTTTCACTGGAGATTTCGGTGTCTTATCATCCTTGATTACAGGAGATTTGTCATGTTTTATATCAGAAGTCGTGTCTTTGATATCTAGTTCATGAGGTTTCACTGGAGATTTCGGTGTCTTATCATCCTTGATTACAGGAGATTTGTCATGTTTCATATCAGGAGTCGTGTCTTTGATATCTAGTTCATGAGGTTTCACTGGAGATTTCGGTGTCTTATCATCCTTGATTACAGGAGATTTGTCATGTTTTATATCAGG
This sequence comes from Lochmaea capreae, assembly GCA_949126875.1. Lineage (NCBI taxonomy): Eukaryota > Metazoa > Arthropoda > Insecta > Coleoptera > Chrysomelidae > Lochmaea > Lochmaea capreae. Next base: position 27,249,223 of record OX421404.1, read on the forward strand.
AGTCGTGTCTTTGATATCTAGTTCATGAGGTTTCACTGGAGATTTCGGTGTCTTATCATCCTTGATTACAGGAGATTTGTCATGTTTTATATCAGGAGTCGTGTCTTTGATATCTAGTTCATGAGGTTTCACTGGAGATTTCGGTGTCTTGTCATCCTTGATGACAGGAGATTTGTCATGTTTCATATCAGGAGTCGTGTCTTTGATATCTAGTTCATGAGGTTTCACTGGAGATTTCGGTGTCTTATCATCCTTGATTACAGGAGATTTGTCATGTTTTATATCAGGAGTCGTGTCTTTGATATCTAGTTCATGAGGTTTCACTGGAGATTTCGGTGTCTTGTCATCCTTGATGACAGGAGATTTGTCATGTTTCATATCAGGAGTCGTGTCTTTGATATCTAGTTCATGAGGTTTTACTGGAGATTTCGGTGTCTTGTCATCCTTGATAACAGGAGATTTGTCATGTTTTATCTCGGGAGTCGCGTCTTTGATATCTAGTTCATGAGGTTTCACTGGAGATTTCGGTGTCTTATCATCCTTGATTACAGGAGATTTGTCATGTTTTATATCAGAAGTCGTGTCTTTGATATCTAGTTCATGAGGTTTCACTGGAGATTTTGGTGTCTTACCATCCTTGATTACAGGAGATTTGTCATGTTTTATATCAGAAGTCGTGTCTTTGATATCTAGTTCATGAGGTTTCACTGGAGATTTCGGTGTCTTATCATCCTTGATTACAGGAGATTTGTCATGTTTCATATCAGGAGTCGTGTCTTTGATATCTAGTTCATGAGGTTTCACTGGAGATTTCGGTGTCTTATCATCCTTGATTACAGGAGATTTGTCATGTTTTATATCAGGAGTCGTGTCTTTGATATCTAGTTCATGAGGTTTCACTGGAGATTTCGGTGTCTTGTCATCCTTGATGACAGGAGATTTGTCATGTTTCATATCAGGAGTCGTGTCTTTGATATCTAGTTCATGAGGTTTTACTGGAGATTTCGGTGTCTTGTCATCCTTGATAACAGGAGATTTGTCATGTTTTATCTCGGGAGTCGCGTCTTTGATATCTAGTTCATGAGGTTTCACTGGAGATTTCGGTGTCTTATCATCCTTGATTACAGGAGATTTGTCATGTTTTATATCAGAAGTCGTGTCTTTGATATCTAGTTCATGAGGTTTCACTGGAGATTTCGGTGTCTTGTCATCCTTGATGACAGGAGATTTGTCATGTTTCATATCAGGAGTCGTGTCTTTGATATCTAGTTCATGAGGTTTCACTGGAGATTTCGGTGTCTTATCATCCTTGATTACATGTTTTATATCAGGAGTCGTGTCTTTGATATCTAGTTCATGAGGTTTTACTGGAGATTTCGGTGTCTTGTCATCCTTGATAACAGGAGATTTGTCATGTTTTATCTCGGGAGTCGCGTCTTTGATATCTGGTTCATGAGGTTTCACTGGAGATTTCGGTGTCTTATCATCCTTGATTACAGGAGATTTGTCATGTTTTATATCAGAAGTCGTGTCTTTGATATCTAGGTCATGAGGTTTCACTGGAGATTTCGGTGTCTTGTCATCCTTGATAACAGGAGATTTGTCATGTTCTATATCAGGAGTCGTGTCTTTGATATCTAGTTCATGAGGTTTCACTGGAGATTTCGGTGTCTTATCATCCTTGATAACAGGAGATTTGTCATGTTCCATATCAGGAGTCATTACTTTGATATCTAGTTCATGAGGCTTCACTGGAGATTTCGGTGACTTATCATCCTTGATTACAGGAGATTTGTCATGTTTTATCTCAGGAGTCGCGTCTTTGATATCTAGTTCATGAGGTTTCACTGGAGATTTCGGTGTCTTGTCATCCTTGATGACAGGAGATTTGTCATGTTTTATCTCGGGAGTCGCGTCTTTGATATCTAGTTCATGAGGTTTCACTGGAGATTTCGGTGTCTTATCATCCTTGATTACAGGAGATTTGTCATGTTTTATATCAGGAGTCGTGTCTTTGATATCTAGTTCATGAGGTTTTACTGGAGATTTCGGTGTCTTGTCATCCTTGATAACAGGAGATTTGTCATGTTTTATCTCGGGAGTCGCGTCTTTGATATCTGGTTCATGAGGTTTCACTGGAGATGTCGGTGTCTTATCATCCTTGATTACAGGAGATTTGTCATGTTTTATATCAGAAGTCGTGTCTTTGATATCTAGGTCATGAGGTTTCACTGGAGATTTCGGTGTCTTGTCATCCTTGATAACAGGAGATTTGTCATGTTCTATATCAGGAGTCGTGTCTTTGATATCTAGTTCATGAGGTTTCACTGGAGATTTCGGTGTCTTATCATCCTTGATTACAGGAGATTTGTCATGTTTCATATCAGGAGTCGTGTCTTTGATATCTAGTTCATGAGGTTTCACTGGAGATTTCGGTGTCTTGTCATCCTTGATAACAGGAGATTTGTCATGTTTTATATCAGGAGTCGTGTCTTTGATATCTAGTTCATGAGGTTTTACTGGAGATTTCGGTGTCTTGTCATCCTTGATAACAGGAGATTTGTCATGTTTTATCTCGGGAGTCGCGTCTTTGATATCTAGTTCATGAGGTTTGACTGGAGATTTCGGTGTCTTGTCATCCTTGATGACAGGAGATTTGTCATGTTTCATATCAGGAGTCGTGTCTTTGATATCTAGTTCATGAGGTTTCACTGGAGATTTCGGTGTCTTATCATCCTTGATTACAGGAGATTTGTCATGTTTTATATCAGGAGTCGTGTCTTTGATATCTAGTTCATGAGGTTCCACTGGAGATTTCGGTGTCTTGCCATCCTTGATAACAGGAGATTTGTCATGTTCTATATCAGGAGTCGTGTCTTTGATATCTAGTTCATGAGGTTTCACTGGAGATTTCGGTGTCTTATCATCCTTGATTACAGGAGATTTGTCATGTTTTATATCAGGAGTCGCGTCTTTGATATCTAGTTCATGAGGTTTCACTGGAGATTTCGGTGTCTTGCCATCCTTGATAACAGGAGATTTGTCATGTTCTATATCAGGAGTCGTGTCTTTGATATCTAGTTCATGAGGTTTCACTGGAGATTTCGGTGTCTTGTCATCCTTGATTACAGGAGATTTGTCATGTTTTATATCAGGAGTCGTGTCTTTGATATCTAGTTCATGAGGTTTTACTGGAGATTTCGGTGTCTTGTCATCCTTGATAACAGGAGATTTGTCATGTTTTATCTCGGGAGTCGCGTCTTTGATATCTAGTTCATGAGGTTTCACTGGAGATTTCGGTGTCTTGTCATCCTTGATGACAGGAGATTTGTCATGTTTCATATCAGGAGTCGTGTCTTTGATATCTAGTTCATGAGGTTTCACTGGAGATTTCGGTGTCTTATCATCCTTGATTACAGGAGATTTGTCATGTTTTATATCAGGAGTCGTGTCTTTGATATCTAGTTCATGAGGTTTTACTGGAGATTTCGGTGTCTTGTCATCCTTGATAACAGGAGATTTGTCATGTTTTATCTCGGGAGTCGCGTCTTTGATATCTAGTTCATGAGGTTTCACTGGAGATTTCGGTGTCTTATCATCCTTGATTACAGGAGATTTGTCATGTTTTATATCAAAAGTCGTGTCTTTGATATCTAGTTCATGAGGTTTCACTGGAGATTTCGGTGTCTTGTCATCCTTGATAACAGGAGATTTGTCATGTTCTATATCAGGAGTCGTGTCTTTGATATCTAGTTCATGAGGTTTCACTGGAGATTTCGGTGTCTTATCATCCTTGATTACTGGAGATTTGTCATGTTTTATATCAGGAGTCGTGTCTTTGATATCTAGTTCATGAGGTTTCACTGGAGATTTCGGTGTCTTATCATCCTTGACTACAGGAGATTTGTCATGTTTTATCTCAGGAGTCGCGTCTTTGATATCTAGTTCATGAGGTTTCACTGGAGATTTCGGTGTCTTGTCATCCTTGATAACAGGAGATTTGTCATGTTCTATATCAGGAGTCGTGTCTTTGATATCTAGTTCATGAGGTTTCACTGGAGATTTCGGTGTCTTATCATCCTTGATTACAGGAAATTTGTCATGTTTCATATCAGGAGTCGTGTCTTTGATATCTAGTTCATGAGGTTTCACTGGAGATTTCGGTGTCTTATCATCCTTGACTACAGGAGATTTGTCATGTTTTATCTCAGGGGTCGCGTCTTTGATATCTAGTTCATGAGGTTTCACTGGAGATTTTGGTGTCTTATCATCCTTGATTACAGGAGATTTGTCATGTTTTATATCAGGAGTCGTGTCTTTGATATCTAGTTCATGAGGTTTCACTGGAGATTTCGGTGTCTTGTCATCCTTGATGACAGGAGATTTGTCATGTTTCATATCAGGAGTCGTGTCTTTGATATCTAGTTCATGAGGTTTCACTGGAGATTTCGGTGTCTTATCATCCTTGATTACAGGAGATTTGTCATGTTTCATATCAGGAGTCGTGTCTTTGATATCTAGTTCATGAGGTTTTACTGGAGATTTCGGTGTCTTGTCATCCTTGATAACAGGAGATTTGTCATGTTTTATCTCGGGAGTCGCGTCTTTGATATCTAGTTCATGAGGTTTCACTGGAGATTTCGGTGTCTTATCATCCTTGATTACAGGAGATTTGTCATGTTTTATATCAGAAGTCGTGTCTTTGATATCTAGTTCATGAGGTTTCACTGGAGATTTCGGTGTCTTGTCATCCTTGATAACAGGAGATTTGTCATGTTTTATCTCGGGAGTCGCGTCTTTGATATCTTCTTCATGAGGTTTCACTGGAGATTTCGGTGTCTTATCATCCTTGATGACAGGAGATTTGTCATGTTTTATATCAGAAGTCGTGTCTTTGATATCTAGTTCATGAGGTTTCACTGGAGATTTCGGTGTCTTATCATCCTTGATTACAGGAGATTTGTCATGTTTTATATCAGAAGTCGTGTCTTTGATATCTAGTTCATGAGGTTTCACTGGAGATTTCGGTGTCTTGTCATCCTTGATGACAGGAGATTTGTCATGTTTCATATCAGGAGTCGTGTCTTTGATATCTAGTTCATGAGGTTTCACTGGAGATTTCGGTGTCTTATCATCCTTGATCACATGTTTTATATCAGGAGTCGTGTCTTTGATATCTAGTTCATGAGGTTTTACTGGAGATTTCGGTGTCTTGTCATCCTTGATAACAGGAGATTTGTCATGTTTTATCTCGGGAGTCGCGTCTTTGATATCTGGTTCATGAGGTTTCACTGGAGATTTCGGTGTCTTATCATCCTTGATTACAGGAGATTTGTCATGTTTTATATCAGAAGTCGTGTCTTTGATATCTAGGTCATGAGGTTTCACTGGAGATTTCGGTGTCTTGTCATCCTTGATAACAGGAGATTTGTCATGTTCTATATCAGGAGTCGTGTCTTTGATATCTAGTTCATAAGGTTTCACTGGAGATTTCGGTGTCTTATCATCCTTGATAACAGGAGATTTGTCATGTTCTATATCAGGAGTCATTACTTTGATATCTAGTTCATGAGGTTTCACTGGAGATTTCGGTGACTTATCATCCTTGATTACAGGAGATTTGTCATGTTTTATCTCAGGAGTCGCGTCTTTGATATCTAGTTCATGAGGTTTCACTGGAGATTTTGGTGTCTTGTCATCCTTGATAACAGGAGATTTGTCATGTTCTATATCAGGAGTCGTGTCTTTGATATCTAGTTCATGAGGTTTCACTGGAGATTTCGGTATCTTATCATCCTTGACTACAGGAGATTTGTCATGTTTTATCTCAGGAGTCGCGTCTTTGATATCTAGTTCATGAGGTTTCACTGGAGATTTCGGTGTCTTGTCATCCTCGATAACAGGAGATTTGTCATGTTTTTTATCAGGAGTCGTGTCTTTGATATCTAGTTCATGAGGTTTCACTGGAGATTTCGGTGTCTTGTCATCCTTGATGACAGGAGATTTGTCATGTTTTATCTCGGGAGTCGCGTCTTTGATATCTAGTTCATGAGGTTTCACTGGAGATTTCGGTGTCTTATCATCCTTGATTACAGGAGATTTGTCATGTTTTATATCAGGAGTCGTGTCTTTGATATCTAGTTCATGAGGTTTTACTGGAGATTTCGGTGTCTTGTCATCCTTGATAACAGGAGATTTGTCATGTTTTATCTCGGGAGTCGCGTCTTTGATATCTAGTTCATGAGGTTTCACTGGAGATTTAGGTGTCTTATCATCCTTGATTACAGGAGATTTGTCATGTTTTATATCAGAAGTCGTGTCTATGATATCTAGTTCATGAGGTTTCACTGGAGATTTCGGTGTCTTGTCATCCTTGATAACAGGAGATTTGTCATGTTCTATATCAGGAGTCGTGTCTTTGATATCTAGTTCATGAGGTTTCACTGGAGATTTCGGTGTCTTATCATCCTTGATTACAGGAGATTTGTCATGTTTCATATCAGGAGTCGTGTCTTTGATATCTAGTTCATGAGGTTTCACTGGAGATTTCGGTGTCTTATCATCCTTGACTACAGGAGATTTGTCATGTTTTATCTCAGGAGTCGCGTCTTTGATATCAAGTTCATGAGGTTTCACTGGAGATTTCGGTGTCTTGTCATCCTTGATAACAGGAGATTTGTCATGTTCTATATCAGGAGTCGTGTCTTTGATATCTAGTTCATGAGGTTTCACTGGAGATTTCGGTGTCTTATCATCCTTGATTACAGGAGATTTGTCATGTTTTATATCAGGAGTCATGTCTTTGATATCTAGTTCATGAGGTTTCACTGGAGATTTCGGTGTCTTGTCATCCTTGATGACAGGAGATTTGTCATGTTTCATATCAGGAGTCGTGTCTTTGATATCTAGTTCATGAGGTTTCACTGGAGATTTCGGTGTCTTATCATCCTTGATTACAGGAGATTTGTCATGTTTCATATCAGGAGTCGTGTCTTTGATATCTAGTTCATGAGGTTTTACTGGAGATTTCGGTGTCTTGTCATCCTTGATAACAGGAGATTTGTCATGTTTTATCTCGGGAGTCGCGTCTTTGATATCTAGTTCATGAGGTTTCACTGGAGATTTCGGTGTCTTATCATCCTTGATTACAGGAGATTTGTCATGTTTTATATCAGAAGTCGTGTCTTTGATATCTAGTTCATGAGGTTTCACTGGAGATTTCGGTGTCTTGTCATCCTTGATGACAGGAGATTTGTCATGTTTCATATCAGGAGTCGTGTCTTTGATATCTAGTTCATGAGGTTTCACTGGAGATTTCGGTGTCTTATCATCCTTGATTACATGTTTTATATCAGGAGTCGTGTCTTTGATATCTAGTTCATGAGGTTTTACTGGAGATTTCGGTGTCTTGTCATCCTTGATAACAGGAGATTTGTCATGTTTTATCTCGGGAGTCGCGTCTTTGATATCTGGTTCATGAGGTTTCACTGGAGATTTCGGTGTCTTATCATCCTTGATTACAGGAGATTTGTCATGTTTTATATCAGAAGTCGTGTCTTTGATATCTAGGTCATGAGGTTTCACTGGAGATTTCGGTGTCTTGTCATCCTTGATAACAGGAGATTTGTCATGTTCTATATCAGGAGTCGTGTCTTTGATATCTAGTTCATGAGGTTTCACTGGAGATTTCGGTGTCTCATCATCCTTGATAATAGGAGATTTGTCATGTTCTATATCAGGAGTCATTACTTTGATATCTAGTTCATGAGGTTTCACTGGAGATTTCGGTGACTTATCATCCTTGATTACAGGAGATTTGTCATGTTTTATCTCAGGAGTCGCGTCTTTGATATCTAGTTCATGAGGTTTCACTGGAGATTTCGGTGTCTTGTCATCCTTGATAACAGGAGATTTGTCATGTTCTATATCAGGAGTCGTGTCTTTGATATCTAGTTCATGAGGTTTCACTGGAGATTTCGGTGTCTTATCATCCTTGACTACAGGAGATTTGTCATGTTTTATCTCAGGAGTCGCGTCTTTGATATCTAGTTCATGAGGTTTCACTGGAGATTTCGGTGTCTTGTCATCCTCGATAACAGGAGATTTGTCATGTTTTTTATCAGGAGTCGTGTCTTTGATATCTAGTTCATGAGGTTTCACTGGAGATTTCGGTGTCTTGTCATCCTTGATGACAGGAGATTTGTCATGTTTCATATCAGGAGTCGTGTCTTTGATATCTAGTTCATGAGGTTTCACTGGAGATTTCGGTGTCTTATCATCCTTGATTACAGGAGATTTGTCATGTTTTATATCAGAAGTCGTGTCTTTGATATCTAGTTCATGAGGTTTTACTGGAGATTTCGGTGTCTTGTCATCCTTGATAACAAGAGATTTGTCATGTTTTATCTCGGGAGTCGCGTCTTTGATATCTAGTTCATGAGGTTTCACTGGAGATTTCGGTGTCTTATCATCCTTGATTACTGGAGATTTGTCATGTTTTATATCAGAAGTCGTGTCTTTGATATCTAGTTCATGAGGTTTCACTGGAGATTTCGGTGTCTTATCATCCTTGACTACAGGAGATTTGTCATGTTTTATCTCAGGAGTCGCGTCTTTGATATCTAGTTCATGAGGTTTCACTGGAGATTTCGGTGTCTTGTCATCCTTGATAACAGGAGATTTGTCATGTTCTATATCAGGAGTCGTGTCTTTGATATCTAGTTCATGAGGTTTCACTGGAGATTTCGGTGTCTTATCATCCTTGATTACAGGAAATTTGTCATGTTTCATATCAGGAGTCGTGTCTTTGATATCTAGTTCATGAGGTTTCACTGGAGATTTCGGTGTCTTATCATCCTTGACTACAGGAGATTTGTCATGTTTTATCTCAGGAGTCGCGTCTTTGATATCTAGTTCATGAGGTTTCACTGGAGATTTCGGTGTCTTGTCATCCTTGATAACAGGAGATTTGTCATGTTCTATATCAGGAGTCGTGTCTTTGATATCTAGTTCATGAGGTTTCACTGGAGATTTCGGTGTCTTATCATCCTTGATTACAGGAGATTTGTCATGTTTTATATCAGGAGTCGTGTCTCTGATATCTGGTTCATGAGGTTTCACTGGAGATTTCGGTGTCTTGTCATCCTTGATGACAGGAGATTTGTCATGTTTCATATCAGGAGTCGTGTCTTTGATATCTAGTTCATGAGGTTTCACTGGAGATTTCGGTGTCTTATCATCCTTGATTACAGGAGATTTGTCATGTTTCATATCAGGAGTCGTGTCTTTGATATCTAGTTCATGAGGTTTTACTGGAGATTTCGGTGTCTTGTCATCCTTGATAACAGGAGATTTGTCATGTTTTATATCAGAAGTCGTGTCTTTGATATCTAGTTCATGAGGTTTCACTGGAGATTTCGGTGTCTTGTCATCCTTGATGACAGGAGATTTGTCATGTTTCATATCAGGAGTCGTGTCTTTGATATCTAGTTCATGAGGTTTCACTGGAGATTTCGGTGTCTTATCATCCTTGATAACAGGAGATTTGTCATGTTCTATATCAGGAGTTATTACTTTGATATCTAGTTCATGAGGTTTCACTGGAGATTTCGGTGACTTATCATCCTTGATTACAGGAGATTTGTCATGTTTTATCTCAGGAGTCGCGTCTTTGATATCTAGTTCATGAGGTTTCACTGGAGATTTCGGTGTCTTGTCATCCTTGATAACAGGAGATTTGTCATGTTCTATATCAGGAGTCGTGTCTTTGATATCTAGTTCATGAGGTTTCACTGGAGATTTCGGTGTCTTATCATCCTTGATAACAGGAGATTTGTCATGTTCTATATCAGGAGTTATTACTTTGATATCTAGTTCATGAGGTTTCACTGGAGATTTCGGTGACTTATCATCCTTGATTACAGGAGATTTGTCATGTTTTATCTCAGGAGTCGCGTCTTTGATATCTAGTTCATGAGGTTTCACTGGAGATTTCGGTGTCTTGTCATCCTTGATAACAGGAGATTTGTCATGTTCTATATCAGGAGTCGTGTCTTTGATATCTAGTTCATGAGGTTTCACTGGAGATTTCGGTGTCTTATCATCCTTGACTACAGGAGATTTGTCATGTTTTATCTCAGGAGTCGCGTCTTTGATATCTAGTTCATGAGGTTTCACTGGAGATTTCGGTGTCTTGTCATCCTCGATAACAGGAGATTTGTCATGTTTTTTATCAGGAGTCGTGTCTTTGATATCTAGTTCATGAGGTTTCACTGGAGATTTCGGTGTCTTGTCATCCTTGATGACAGGAGATTTGACATGTTTAATCTCGGGAGTCGCGTCTTTGATATCTAGTTCATGAGGTTTCACTGGAGATTTCGGTGTCTTATCATCCTTGATTACAGGAGATTTGTCATGTTTTATATCAGGAGTCGTGTCTTTGATATCTAGTTCATGAGGTTTTACTGGAGATTTCGGTGTCTTGTCATCCTTGATAACAGGAGATTTGTCATGTTTTATCTCGGGAGTCGCGTCTTTGATATCTAGTTCATGAGGTTTCACTGGAGATTTCGGTGTCTTATCATCCTTGATTACAGGAGATTTGTCATGTTTTATATCAGAAGTCGTGTCTATGATATCTAGTTCATGAGGTTTCACTGGAGATTTCGGTGTCTTGTCATCCTTGATAACAGGAGATTTGTCATGTTCTATATCAGGAGTCGTGTCTTTGATATCTAGTTCATGAGGTTTCACTGGAGATTTCGGTGTCTTATCATCCTTGATTACAGGAGATTTGTCATGTTTCATATCAGGAGTCGTGTCTTTGATATCTAGTTCATGAGGTTTCACTGGAGATTTCGGTGTCTTATCATCCTTGACTACAGGAGATTTGTCATGTTTTATCTCAGGAGTCGCGTCTTTGATATCAAGTTCATGAGGTTTCACTGGAGATTTCGGTGTCTTGTCATCCTTAATAACAGGAGATTTGTCATGTTCTATATCAGGAGTCGTGTCTTTGATGTCTAGTTCATGAGGTTTCACTGGAGATTTCGGTGTCTTATCATCCGTGATTACAGGAGATTTGTCATGTTTTATATCAGGAGTCGTGTCTTTGATATCTAGTTCATGAGGTTTCACTGGAGATTTTGGTGTCTTGTCATCCTTGATGACAGGAGATTTGTCATGTTTCATATCAGGAGTCGTGTTTTTGATATCTAGTTCATGAGGTTTCACTGGAGATTTCAGTGTCTTATCATCCTTGATTACAGGAGATTTGTCATGTTTCATATCAGGAGTCGTGTCTTTGATATCTAGTTCATGAGGTTTTACTGGAGATTTCGGTGTCTTGTCATCCTTGATAACAGGAGGTTTGTCATGTTTTATCTCGGGAGTCGCGTCTTTGATATCTAGTTCATGAGGTTTCACTGGAGATTTCGGTGTCTTATCATCCTTGATTACAGGAGATTTGTCATGTTTTATATCAGAAGTCGTGTCTTTGATATCTAGTTCATGAGGTTTCACTGGAGATTTCGGTGTCTTGTCATCCTTGATGACAGGAGATTTGTCATGTTTCATATCAGGAGTCGTGTCTTTGATATCTAGTTCATGAGGTTTCACTGGAGATTTCGGTGTCTTATCATCCTTGATTACATGTTTTATATCAGGAGTCGTGTCTTTGATATCTAGTTCATGAGGTTTTACTGGAGATTTCGGTGTCTTGTCATCCTTGATAACAGGAGATTTGTCATGTTTTATCTCGGGAGTCGCGTCTTTGATATTTGGTTCATGAGGTTTCACTGGAGATTTCGGTGTCTTATCATCCTTGATTACAGGAGATTTGTCATGTTTTATATCAGAAGTCGTGTCTTTGATATCTAGGTCATGAGGTTTCACTGGAGATTTCGGTGTCTTGTCATCCTTGATAACAGGAGATTTGTCATGTTCTATATCAGGAGTCGTGTCTTTGATATCTAGTTCATGAGGTTTCACTGGAGATTTCGGTGTCTTATCATCCTTGATAACAGGAGATTTGTCATGTTCTATATCAGGAGTCATTACTTCGATATCTAGTTCATGAGGTTTCACTGGAGATTTCGGTGTCTTATCATCCTTGATTACAGGAGATTTGTCATGTTTTATATCAGAAGTCGTGTCTTTGATATCTAGTTCATGAGGTTTCACTGGAGATTTCGGTGTCTTGTCATCCTTGATGACAGGAGATTTGTCATGTTTCATATCAGGAGTCGTGTCTTTGATATCTAGTTCATGAGGTTTCACTGGAGATTTCGGTGTCTTATCATCCTTGATTACATGTTTTATATCAGGAGTCGTGTCTTTGATATCTAGTTCATGAGGTTTTACTGGAGATTTCGGTGTCTTGTCATCCTTGATAACAGGAGATTTGTCATGTTTTATCTCGGGAGTCGCGTCTTTGATATTTGGTTCATGAGGTTTCACTGGAGATTTCGGTGTCTTATCATCCTTGATTACAGGAGATTTGTCATGTTTTATATCAGAAGTCGTGTCTTTGATATCTAGGTCATGAGGTTTCACTGGAGATTTCGGTGTCTTGTCATCCTTGATAACAGGAGATTTGTCATGTTCTATATCAGGAGTCGTGTCTTTGATATCTAGTTCATGAGGTTTCACTGGAGATTTCGGTGTCTTATCATCCTTGATTACAGGAGATTTGTCATGTTTCATATCAGGAGTCGTGTCTTTGATATCTAGTTCATGAGGTTTCACTGGAGATTTCGGTGTCTTATCATCCTTGACTACAGGAGATTTGTCATGTTTTATCTCAGGAGTCGCGTCTTTGATATCAAGTTCATGAGGTTTCACTGGAGATTTCGGTGTCTTGTCATCCTCGATAACAGGAGATTTGTCATGTTTTTTATCAGGAGTCGTGTCTTTGATATCTAGTTCATAAGGTTTCACTGGAGATTTCGGTGTCTTGTCATCCTTGATAACAGGAGATTTGTCATGTTCTATATCAGGAGTCGTGTCTTTGATATCTAGTTCATGAGGTTTCACCGGAGATTTCGGTGTCTTATCATCCTTGATTACAGGAGATTTGTCATGTTTTATATCAGGAGTCGTGTCTTTGATATATAGTTCATGAGGTTTCACTGGAGATTTCGGTGTCTTGTCATCCTTGATGACAGGAGATTTGTCATGTTTCATATCAGGAGTCGTGTCTTTGATATCTAGTTCATGAGGTTTCACTGGAGATTTCGGTGTCTTATCATCCTTGATTACAGGAGATTTGTCATGTTTTATATCAGGAGTCGTGTCTTTGATATCTAGTTCATGAGGTTTTACTGGAGATTTCGGTGTCTTGTCATCCTTGATAACAGGAGATTTGTCATGTTTTATCTCGGGAGTCGCGTCTTTGATATCTAGTTCATGAGGTTTCACTGAAGATTTCGGTGTCTTATCATCCTTGATTACAGGAGATTTGTCATGTTTTATATCAGAAGTCGTGTCTTTGATATCTAGTTCATGAGGTTTCACTGGAGATTTCGGTGTCTTGTCATCCTTGATAACAGGAGATTTGTCATGTTCTATATCAGGAGTCGTGTTTTCGATATCTAGTTCATGAGGTTTCACTGGAGATTTCGGTGTCTTATCATCCTTGATAACAGGAGATTTGTCATGTTCTATATCAGGAGTCATAACTTTGATATCTAGTTCATGAGGTTTCACTGGAGATTTCGGTGACTTATCAACCTTGATTACAGGAGATTTGTCATGTTTTATCTCAGGAGTCGCGTCTTTGATATCTAGTTCATGAGGTTTCACTGGAGATTTCGGTGTCTTGTCATCCTTGATAACAGGAGATTTGTCATGTTCTATATCAGGAGTCGTGTCTTTGATATCTAGTTCATGAGGTTTCACTGGAGATTTCGGTGTCTTATCATCCTTGACTACAGGAGATTTGTCATGTTTTATCTCAGGAGTCGCGTCTTTGATATCTAGTTCATGAGGTTTCACTGGAGATTTCGGTGTCTTGTCATCCTCGATAACAGGAGATTTGTCATGTTTTTTATCAGGAGTCGTGTCTTTGATATCTAGTTCATGAGGTTTCACTGGAGATTTCGGTGTCTTATCATCCTTGACTACAGGAGATTTGTCATGTTTTATCTCAGGAGTCGCGTCTTTGATATCTAGTTCATGAGGTTTCACTGGAGATTTCGGTGTCTTGTCATCCTCGATAACAGGAGATTTGTCATGTTTTTTATCAGGAGTCGTGTCTTTGATATCTAGTTCATGAGGTTTCACTGGAGATTTCGGTGTCTTATCATCCTTGACTACAGGAGATTTGTCATGTTTTATCTCAGGAGTCGCGTCTTTGATATCTAGTTCATGAGGTTTCACTGGAGATTTCGGTGTCTTATCATCCTTGATTACAGGAGATTTGTCATGTTTTATATCAGGAGTAGTGTCTTTGATATCTAGTTCATGAGGTTTTACTGGAGATTTCGGTGTCTTGTCATCCTTGATAACAGGAGATTTGTCATGTTTTATCTCGGGAGTCGCGTCTTTGATATCTGCTTCATGAGGTTTCACTGGAGATTTCGGTGTCTTATCATCCTTGATGACAGGAGATTTGTCATGTTTTATATCAGAAGTCGTGTCTTTGATATCTAGTTCATGAGGTTTCACTGGAGATTTCGGTGTCTTGTCATCCTTGATAACAGGAGATTTGTCATGTTCTATATCAGGAGTCGTGTCTTTGATATCTAGTTCATGAGGTTTCACTGGAGATTTCGGTGTCTTTTCATCCTTGATTACAGGAGATTTGTCATGTTTCATATCAGGAGTCGTGTCTTTGATATCTAGTTCATGAGGTTTCACTGGAGATTTCGGTGTCTTATCATCCTTGACTACAGGAGATTTGTCATGTTTTATCTCAGGAGTCGCGTCTTTGATATCAAGTTCATGAGGTTTCACTGGAGATTTCGGTGTCTTGTCATCCTTGATAACAGGAGATTTGTCATGTTCTATATCAGAAGTCGTGTCTTTGATATCTAGTTCATGAGGTTTCACTGGAGATTTCGGTGTCTTATCATCCTTGATGACAGGAGATTTGTCATGTTTTATATCAGGAGTCGTGTCTTTGATATCTAGTTCATGAGGTTTCACTGGAGATTTCGGTGTCTTGTCATCCTTGATGACAGGAGATTTGTCATGTTTCATATCAGGAGTCGTGTCTTTGATATCTAGTTCATGAGGTTTCACTGGAGATTTCGGTGTCTTGTCATCCTTGATAACAGGAGATTTGTCATGTTCTATATCAGGAGTCATAACTTTGATATCTAGTTCATGAGGTTTCACTGGAGATTTCGGTGTCTTGTCATCCTTGATAACAGGAGATTTGTCATGTTCTATATCAGGAGTCGTGTCTTTGATATCTAGTTCATGAGGTTCCACTGGAAATTTCGGTGTCTTATCATCCTTGACTACAGGAGATTTGTCATGTTTTATCTCAGGAGTCGCGTCTTTGATATCTAGTTTATGAGGTTTCACTGGAGATTTCGGTGTCTTATCATTCTTGATTACAGGAGATTTGTCATGTTTTATATCAGGAGTCGTGTCTTTGATATCTAGTTCATGAGGTTTCACTGGAGATTTCGGTGTCTTATTATCCTTGACTACAGGAGATTTGTCATGTTTTATCTCAGGAGTCGCGTCTTTGATATCTAGTTCATGAGGTTTCACTGGAGATTTCGGTGTCTTATCATCCTTGATTACAGGAGATTTGTCATGTTTTATATCAGAAGTCGTGTCTTTGATATCTAGTTCATGAGGTTTCACTGGAGATTTCGGTGTCTTGTCATCCTTGATAACAGGAGATTTGTCATGTTTTTTATCAGGAGTCGTGTCTTTGATATCTAGTTCATGAGGTTTCACTGGAGATTTCGGTGTCTTGTCATCCTTGATGACAGGAGATTTGTCATGTTTCATATCAGGAGTCGTGTCTTTGATATCTAGTTCATGAGGTTTCACTGGAGATTTCGGTGTCTTATCATCCTTGATTACAGGAGATCTGTCATGTTTTATATCAGTAGTCGTGTCTTTGATATCTAGTTCATGAGGTTTCACTGGAGATTTCGGTATCTTGTCATCCTTGATGACAGGAGATTTGTCATGTTTTATATCAGGAGTCGTGTTTTCGATATCTAGTTCATGAGGTTTCACTGGAGATTTGGGTGTCTTATCATCCTTGATTACAGGAGATTTGTCATGTTTTATCTCAGGAGTCGCGTCTTTGATATCAAGTTCATGAGGTTTCACTGGAGATTTCGGTGTCTTGTCATCCTTGATAACAGGAGATTTGTCATGTTCTATATCAGGAGTCGTGTCTTTGATATCTAGTTCATGAGGTTTCACTGGAGATTTCGGTGTCTTATCATCCTTGATAACAGGAGATTTGTCATGTTCTATATCAGGAGTCATTACTTTGATATCTAGTTCATGAGGTTTCACTGGAGATTTCGGTGACTTATCATCCTTGATTACAGGAGATTTGTCATGTTTTATCTCAGGAGTCGCGTCTCTGATATCTAGTTCATGAGGTTTCACTGGAGATTTCGGTGTCTTGTCATCCTTGATAACAGGAGATTTGTCATGTTCTATATCAGGAGTCGTGTCTTTGATATCTAGTTCATGGGGTTTCACTGGAGATTTCGGTGTCTTATCATCCTTGACTACAGGAGATTTGTCATGTTTCATATCAGGAGTCGCGTCTTTGATATCTAGTTCATGAGGTTTCACTGGAGATTTCGGTGTCTTGTCATCCTCGATAACAGGAGATTTGTCATGTTTTTTATCAGGAGTCGTGTCTTTGATATCTAGTTCATGAGGTTTCACTGGAGATTTCGGTGTCTTGTCATCCTTGATGACAGGAGATTTGTCATGTTTTATCTCGGGAGTCGCGTCTTTGATATCTAGTTCATGAGGTTTCACTGGAGATTTCGGTGTCTTATCATCCTTGATTACAGGAGATTTGTCATGTTTTATATCAGGAGTCGTGTCTTTGATATCTAGTTCATGAGGTTTTACTGGAGATTTCGGTGTCTTGTCATCCTTGATAACAGGAGATTTGTCATGTTTTATCTCGGGAGTCGCGTCTTTGATATCTGGTTCATGAGGTTTCACTGGAGATGTCGGTGTCTTATCATCCTTGATTACAGGAGATTTGTCATGTTTTATATCAGAAGTCGTGTCTTTGATATCTAGGTCATGAGGTTTCACTGGAGATTTCGGTGTCTTGTCATCCTTGATAACAGGAGATTTGTCATGTTCTATATCAGGAGTCGTGTCTTTGATATCTAGTTCATGAGGTTTCACTGGAGATTTCGGTGTCTTATCATCCTTGATTACAGGAGATTTGTCATGTTTTATATCAGGAGTCGTGTCTTTGATATCTAGTTCATGAGGTTTCACTGGAGATTTCGGTGTCTTGTCATCCTTGATGACAGGAGATTTGTCATGTTTTATCTCAGGAGTCGCGTCTTTGATATCAAGTTCATGAGGTTTCACTGGAGATTTCGGTGTCTTGTCATCCTTGATAACAGGAGATTTGTCATGTTCTATATCAGGAGTCGTGTCTTTGATATCTAGTTCATGAGGTTTCACTGGAGATTTCGGTGTCTTATCATCCTTGATTACAGGAGATTTGTCATGTTTTATATCAGGAGTCGTGTCTTTGATATCTAGTTCATGAGGTTTCACTGGAGATTTCGGTGTCTTGTCATCCTTGATGACAGGAGATTTGTCATGTTTCATATCAGGAGTCGTGTCTTTGATATCTAGTTCATGAGGTTTCACTGGAGATTTCGGTGTCTTATCATCCTTGATTACAGGAGATTTGTCATGTTTCATATCAGGAGTCGCGTCTTTGATATCTAGTTCATGAGGTTTCACTGGAGATTTCGGTGTCTTGTCATCCTTGATAACAGGAGATTTGTCATGTTCTATATCAGGAGTCGTGTCTTTGATATCTAGTTCATGAGGTTTCACTGGAGATTTCGGTGTCTTATCATCCTTGATTACAGGAGATTTGTCATGTTTTATCTCAGAAGTCGTGTCTTTGATATCTAGTTCATGAGGTTTCACTGGAGATTTCGGTGTCTTGTCATCCTTGATGACAGGAGATTTGTCATGTTTTTTATCAGGAGTCGTGTCTTTGATATCTAGTTCATGAGGTTTCACTGGAGATTTCGGTGTCTTATCATCCTTGATTACAGTAGATCTGTCATGTTTTATATCAGTAGTCGTGTCTTTGATATCTAGTTCATGAGGTTTCACTGGAGATTTCGGTATCTTGTCATCCTTGATGACAGGAGATTTGTCTTGTTTTATATCAGGAGTCGTGTCTTCGATATCTAGTTCATGAGGTTTCACTGGAGATTTGGGTGTCTTATCATCCTTGATTACAGGAGATTTGTCATGTTTTATCTCAGGAGTCGCGTCTTTGATATCTAGTTCATGAGGTTTCACTGGAGATTTCGGTGTCTTGTCATCCTTGATAACAGGAGATTTGTCATGTTTTTTATCAGGAGTCGTGTCTTTGATATCTAGTTCATGAGGTTTCACTGGAGATTTCGGTGTCTTATCATCCTTGATTACAGGAGATTTGTCATGTTTTATATCAGGAGTCATGTCTTTGATATCTAGTTCATGAGGTTTCACTGGAGATTTCGGTGTCTTGTCATCCTTGATGACAGGAGATTTGTCATGTTTTATATCAGGAGTCATAACTTTGATATCTAGTTCATGAGGTTTCACTGGAGATTTCGGTGACTTATCATCCTTGATTACAGGAGATTTGTCATGTTTTATATCAGGAGTCGTGTCTTTGATATCTAGTTCATGAGGTTTCACTGGAGATTTCGGTGTCTTATCATCCTTGACTACAGGAGATTTGTCATGTTTTATCTCAGGAGTCGCGTCTTTGATATCTAGTTCATGAGGTTTCACTGGAGATTCCGGTATCTTGTCATCCTCGATAACAGGAGATTTGTCATGTTTTATATCAGGAGTCGTGTCTTTGATATCTAGTTCATGAGGTTTCACTGGAGATTTCGGTGTCTTGTCATCCTTGATAACAGGAGATTTGTCATGTTCTATATCAGGAGTCGTGTCTTTGATATCTAGTTCATGAGGTTTCACTGGAGATTTCGGTGTCTTATCATCCTTGATTACAGGAGATTTGTCATGTTTTATATCAGAAGTCGTGTCTTTGATATCTAGTTCATGATGTTTCACTGGAGATTTCGGTGTCTTGTCATCCCTGATAACAGGAGATTTGTCATGTTCTATATCAGGAGTCGTGTCTTTGATATCTAGTTCATGAGGTTTCACTGTAGATTTCGGTGCCTTATCATCCTTGATTACAGGAGATTTGTCATGTTTTATATCAGGAGTCGTGTCTTTGATATCTAGTTCATGAGGTTTCACTGGAGATTTCGGTGTCTTATCATCCTTGACTACAGGAGATTTGTCATGTTTTATCTCAGGAGTCGCGTCTTTGATATCAAGTTCATGAGGTTTCACTGGAGATTTTGGTGTCTTGTCATCCTTGATGACAGGAGATTTGTCATGTTTCATATCAGGAGTCGTGTCTTTGATATCTAGTTCATGAGGTTTCACTGGAGATTTCGGTGTCTTATCATCTTTGATTACAGGAGATTTGTCATGTTTTATATCAGGAGTCGTGTCTTTGATATCTAGTTCATGAGGTTTCACTGGAGATTTCGGTGTCTTGTCATCCTTGATAACAGGAGATTTGTCATGTTTTTTATCAGGAGTCGTGTCTTTGATATCTAGTTCATGAGGTTTCACTGGAGATTTTGGTGTCTTGTCATCCTTGATTACAGGAGATTTGTCATGTTTTATATCAGAAGTCGTGTCTTTGATATCTAGTTCATGAGGTTTCACTGGAGATTTCGGTGTCTCATCATCCTTGATTACAGGAGATTTGTCATGTTTTATATCAGGAGTCGTGTCTTTGATATCTAGTTCATGAGGTTTCACTGTAGATTTCGGTGTCTTATCATCCTTGATAACAGGAGATTTGTCATGTTTTATATCAGGAGTCGTGTCTTTGATATCTAGTTCATGAGGTTTCACTGGAGATTTCGGTGTCTTGTCATCCTTGATGACAGGAGATTTGTCATGTTTTTTATCAGAAGTCGTGTCTTTGATATCTAGTTTATGAGGTTTCACTGGAGATTTCGGTGTCTTGTCATCCTTGATAACAGGAGATTTGTCATGTTCTATATCAGGAGTCGTGTCTTTGATATCTAGTTCATGAGGTTTCACTGGAGATTTCGGTGACTTATCATCCTTGATTACAGGAGATTTGTCATGTTTCATCTCAGGAGTCGCGTCTTTGATATCTAGTTCATGAGGTTTCACTGGAGATTTCGGTGTCTTGTCATCCTTGATAACAGGAGATTTGTCATGTTCTATATCAGGAGTCGTGTCTTTGATATCTAGTTCATGAGGTTTCACTGGAGATTTCGGTGTCTTATCATCCTTGACTACAGGAGATTTGTCATGTTTCATCTCAGGAGTCGTGTCTTTGATATCTAGTTTATGAGGTTTCACTGGAGATTTCGGTGTCTTATCATCCTTGATTACAGGAGATTTGTCATGTTTTATATCAGGAGTCGTGTCTTTGATATCTAGTTCATGAGGTTTCACTGGAGATTTCGGTGTCTTATCATCCTTGACTACAGGAGATTTGTCATGTTTTATCTCAGGAGTCGCGTCTTTGATATCTAGTTCATGAGGTTTCACTGGAGATTCCGGTATCTTGTCATCCTCGATAACAGGAGATTTGTCATGTTTTATATCAGGAGTCGTGTCTTTGATATCTAGTTCATGAGGTTTCACTGGAGATTTCGGTGTCTTGTCATCCTTGATAACAGGAGATTTGTCATGTTCTATATCAGGAGTCGTGTCTTTGATATCTAGTTCATGAGGTTTCACTGGAGATTTCGGTGTCTTATCATCCTTGACTACAGGAGATTTGTCATGTTTTATCTCAGGAGTCGCGTCGTTGATATCTAGTTCATGAGGTTTCACTGGAGATTTCGGTGTCTTGTCATCCTTGATGACAGGAGATTTGTCATGTTTCATATCAGGAGTCGTGTCTTTGATATCTAGTTCATGAGGTTTCACTGGAGATTTCGGTGTCTTATCATCCTTGATTACATGAGATTTGTCATGTTTTATATCAGGAGTCGTGTCTTTGATATCTAGTTCATGAGGTTTTACTGGAGATTTCGGTGTCTCATCATCCTTGATTACAGGAGATTTGTCATGTTTTATATCAGGAGTCGTGTCTTTGATATCTAGTTCATAAGGTTTCACTGGAGATTTCGGTGTCTTGTCATCCTTGATAACAGGAGATTTGTCATGTTTTTTATCAGGAGTCGTGTCTTTGATATCTAGTTCATGAGGTTTCACTGGAGATTTCGGTGTCTTATCATCCTTGATTACAGGAGATTTGTCATGTTTTATATCAGGAGTCATGTCTTTGATATCTAGTTCATGAGGTTTCACTGGAGATTTCGGTGTCTTGTCATCCTTGATGACAGGAGATTTGTCATGTTTTATATCAGGAGTCGTGTCTTTGATATCTAGTTTATGAGGTTTCACTGGAGATTTCGGTGTCTTGTCATCCTTGATAACAGGAGATTTGTCATGTTCTATATCAGGAGTCATAACTTTGATATCTAGTTCATGAGGTTGCACTGGAGATTTCGGTGACTTATCATCCTTGATTACAGGAGATTTGTCATGTTTTATCTCAGGAGTCGCGTCTTTGATATCTAGTTCATGAGGTTTCACTGAAGATTTCGGTGTCTTGTCATCCTTGATAACAGGAGATTTGTCATGTTCTATATCAGGAGTCATAACTTTGATATCTAGTTCATGAGGTTTCACTGGAGATTTCGGTGTCTTATCATCCATGATAACAGGAGATTTGTCATGTTTTATCTCAGGAGTCGTGTCTTTGATATCTAGTTCATGAGGTTTCACTGGAGATTTCGGTGTCTTGTCATCCTTGATAACAGGAGATTTGTCATGTTTTATATCAGGAGTCGTGTGTTTGATATCTAGTTCATGAGGTTTCACTGGATATTTGGGTGTCTTATCATCCTTGATTACAGGAGATTTGTCATGTTTTATCTCAGGAGTCGCGTCTTTGATATCTAGTTCATGAGGTTTTACTGGAGATTTCGGTGTCTTGTCATCCTTGATGACAGGAGATTTGTCATGTTCTATATCAGGAGTCGTGTCTTTGATATCAAGTTCATGAGGTTTCACTGGAGATTTCGGTGTCTTGTCATCCTTGATAACAAAAAATTTGTCATGTTCTTCATCAGGAGTCATAACTTTGATATCTAGTTCATGAGGTTTCACTGGAGATTTCGGTGTCTTGTCATCCTTGATTACAGGAGATTTGTCATGTTTTATATCAGGAGTCGTGTCTTTGATATCTAGTTCATGAGGTTTCACTGGAGATTTCGGTGTCTTGTCATCCTCGATAACAGGAGATTTGTCATGTTTTTTATCAGTAGTCGTGTCTTTGATATCTAGTTCATGAGGTTTCACTGGAGATTTCGGTGTCTTGTCATCCTTGATGACAGGAGATTTGTCATGTTTTATATCAGGAGTCATAACTTTGATATCTAGTTTATGAGGTTTCACTGGAGATTTAGGTGTTTTATCATCCTTGATTACAGGAGATTTGTCATGTTTTATCTCAGGAGTCGCGTCTTTGATATCTAGTTCAAGAGGTTTCACTGGAGATTTCGGTGTCTTGTCATCCTTAATAACAAGAAATTTGTCATGTTCTTCATCAGGAGTCATGACTTTGATATCTAGTTCATGAGGTTCCACTGGAGATTTCGGTGTCTTATCATCCTTGATAACAGGAGATTTGTCATGTTTTATATCAGAAGTCGTGTCTTTGATATCTAGTTCATGAGGTTTCACTGGAGATTTCGGTGTCTCATCATCCTTGATTACAGGAGATTTGTCATGTTTTATATCAGAAGTCGTGTCTTTGATATCTAGTTCATGAGGTTTCACTGGAGATTTCGGTGTCTTGTCATCCTTGATAACAGGAGATTTGTCATGTTTTTTATCAGGAGTCGTGTCTTTGATATCTAGTTCATGAGGTTTCACTGGAGATTTCGGTGTCTTATCATCCTTAATTACAGGAGATTTGTCATGTTTTATATCAGGAGTCATGTCTTTGATATCTAGTTCATGAGGTTTCACTGGAGATTTCGGTGTCTTGTCATCCTTGATGACAGGAAATTTGTCATGTTTTATATCAGGAGTCGTGTCTTTGATATCTAGTTCATGAGGTCTCACTGGAGATTTCGATGTCTTATCATCCTTGATTACAGGAGATTTGTCATGTTTTATATCAGGAGTCGTGTCTTTGATATCTAGTTCATGAGGTTTCACTGGAGATTTCGTTGTCTTGTCATCCTTGATTACAGGAGATTTGTCATGTTTTATATCAGAAGTCGTGTCTTTGATATCTAGTTCATGAGGTTTCACTGGAGATTTCGGTGTCTCATCATCCTTGATTACAGGAGATTTGTCATGTTTTATATCAGGAGTCGTGTCTTTGATATCTAGTTCATGAGGTTTCACTGGAGATTTCGGTGTCTTGTCATCCTTGATGACAGGAGATTTGTCATGTTTTATATCAGGAGTCGTGTCTTTGATATCTAGTTCATGAGGTTTCACTGTAGATTTCGGTGTCTTATCATCCTTGATAACAGGAGATTTGTCATGTTTTATATCAGGAGTCGTGTCTTTGATATCTAGTTCATGAGGTTTCACTGGAGATTTCGGTGTCTTGTCATCCTTGATGACAGGAGATTTGTCATGTTTTTTATCAGAAGTCGTGTCTTCGATATCTAGTTTATGAGGTTTCACTGGAGATTTCGGTGTCTTGTCATCCTTGATAACAGGAGATTTGTCATGTTCTATATCAGGAGTCATAACTTTGATATCTAGTTCATGAGGTTCCACTGGAGATTTCGGTGACTTATCATCCTTGATTACAGGAGATTTGTCATGTTTCATCTCAGGAGTCGCGTCTTTGATATCTAGTTCATGAGGTTTCACTGGAGATTTCGGTGTCTTGTCATCCTTGATAACAGGAGATTTGTCATGTTCTATATCAGGAGTCGTGTCTTTGATATCTAGTTCATGAGGTTTCACTGGAGATTTCGGTGTCTTATCATCCTTGACTACAGGAGATTTGTCATGTTTCATCTCAGGAGTCGCGTCTTTGATATCTAGTTTATGAGGTTTCACTGGAGATTTCGGTGTCTTATCATCCTTGATTACAGGAGATTTGTCATTTTTTATATCAGGAGTCGTGTCTTTGATATCTAGTTCATGAGGTTTCACTGGAGATTTCGGTGTCTTATCATCCTTGACTACAGGAGATTTGTCATGTTTTATCTCAGGAGTCGCGTCTTTGATATCTAGTTCATGAGGTTTCACTGGAGATTCCGGTATCTTGTCATCCTCGATAACAGGAGATTTGTCATGTTTTTTATCAGGAGTCGTGTCTTTGATATCTAGTTCATGAGGTTTCACTGGAGATTTTGGTGTCTTGTCATCCTTGATGACAGGAGATTTGTCATGTTTCATATCAGGAGTCGTGTCTTCGATATCTAGTTCATAAGGTTTCACTGGAGATTTCGGTGTCTTATCATCCTTGATTACAGGAGATTTGTCATGTTTTATATCAGGAGTCGTGTCTTTGATATCTAGTTCATGAGGTTTTACTGGAGATTTCGGTTTCTTGTCATCCTTGATAACAGGAGATTTGTCATGTATTATCTCGGGAGTCGCGTCTTTGATATCTAGTTCATGAGGTTTCACTGGAGATTTCGGTGTCTTATCATCCTTGATTACAGGAGATTTGTCATGTTTTATATCAGGAGTCGTGTCTTTGATATCTAGTTCATGAGGTTTCACTGGAGATTTTGGTGTCTTATCATCCTTGATTACAGGAGATTTGTCATGTTTTATATCAGGAGTCGTGTCTTTGATATCTAGTTCATGAGGTTTCACTGGAGATTTCGGTGTCTTATCATCCTTGATTACAGGAGATTTGTCATGTTTTATATCAGCAGTCGTGTCTTTGATATCTAGTTCATGAGGTTTCACTGGAGATTTCGGTGTCTTGTCATCCTTGATAACAGGAGATTTGTCATGTTTTTTATCAGGAGTCGTGTCTTTGATATCTAGTTCATGAGGTTTCACTGGAGATTTTGGTGTCTTATCATCCTTGATTACAGGAGATTTGTCATGTTTTATATCAGGAGTCGTGTCTTTGATATCTAGTTCATGAGGTTTCACTGGAGATTTCGGTATCTTGTCATCCTTGATGACAGGAGATTTGTCATGTTTTATATCAGGAGTCGTGTCTTCGATATCTAGTTCATGAGGTTTCACTGGAGATTCCGGTGTCTTATCAGCCTTGATTACAGGAGATTTGTCATGTTCTATATCAGGAGTCATAACTTTGATATCTAGTTCATGAGGTTTCACTGGAGATTTCGGTGTCTTGTCATCCTCGATAACAGGAGATTTGTCATGTTCTATATCAGGAGTCATAACTTTGATATCTAGTTCATGAGGTTTCACTGGAGATTTCGGTGTCTTATCATCCTTGATTACAGGAGATTTGTCATGTTTTATATCAGGAGTCGTGTCTTTGATGTCTAGTTCATGAGGTTTCACTGGAGATTTCGGTGTCTTGTCATTCTTGATAACAGGAGATTTGTCATGTTCTATATCAGGAGTCATAACTTTGATATCTAGTTCATGAGGTTTTACTGGAGATTTCGGTGTCTTATCATCCTTGATTACAGGAGATTTGTCATGTTTTATATCAGGAGTCGTGTCTTTGATATCTAGTTCATGAGGTTTCACTGGAGATTTCGGTGTCTTGTCATCCTTGATAACAGGAGATTTGTCATGTTCTATATCAGGAGTCATAACTTTGATATCTAGTTCATGAGGTTTCACTGGAGATTTCGGTGTCTTGTCATCCTCGATAACAT
The DNA here is from genome assembly GCA_949126875.1 of Lochmaea capreae. Taxonomy (NCBI): domain Eukaryota; kingdom Metazoa; phylum Arthropoda; class Insecta; order Coleoptera; family Chrysomelidae; genus Lochmaea; species Lochmaea capreae. Next base: position 27,275,346 of record OX421404.1, read on the forward strand.
GAGATTTGTCATGTTTTATATCAGGAGTCGTGTCTTTGATATCTAGTTCATGAGGTTTCACTGGAGATTTCGGTGTCTTATCATCCTTGATTACAGGAGATTTGTCATGTTTTTTATCAGGAGTCGTGTCTTTGATATCTAGTTCATGAGGTTTCACTGGAGATTTCGGTGTCTTATCATCCTTGATTACAGGAGATTTGTCATGTTTTATATCAGGAGTCGTGTCTTTGATATCTAGTTCATGAGGTTTCACTGGAGATTCCGGTGTCTTGTCATCCTTGATAACAAGGGATTTGTCATGTTTTTCATCAGGAGTCGTGTCTTTGATATCTAGTTCATGAGGTTTCACTGGAGATTTCGGTGTCTTATCATCCTTGATTACAGGAGATTTGTCATGTTTTATATCAGGAGTCGTGTCTTTGATATCTAGTTCATGAGGTTTCACTGGAGATTTCGGTGTCTTATCATCCTTGATTACAGGAGATTTGTCATGTTTTATATCAGGAGTCGTGTCTTTGATATCTAGTTCATGAGGTTTTACTGGAGATTTCGGTGTCTTGTCATCCTTGATGACAGGAGATTTGTCATGTTCTATATCAGGAGTCGTGTCTTCGATATCTAGTTCATGAGGTTTCTCTGGAAATTTCGGTGTCTTGTCATCCTTGATAACAGGAGATTTGTCATGTTTCGTATCAGGAGTCGTGTCTTTGATATCTAGTTCATGAGGTTTCACTGGAGATTTCGGTGTCTTATCATCCTCGATTACAGAAGATTTGTCATGTTTTATCTCAGGAGTCGTGTCTTTGATATCTAGTTCATGAGGTTTCACTGGAGATTTCGGTGTCTTATCATCCTTGATTACAGGAGATTTGTCATGTTTTATATCAGGAGTCGTGTCTTTGATATCTAGTTCATGAGGTTTCACTGGAGATTTCGGTGTCTTATCATCCTTGATTACAGGAGATTTGTCATGTTTTTTATCAGGAGTCGTGTCTTTGATATCTAGTTCATGAGGTTTCACTGGAGATTTCGGTGTCTTATCATCCTTGATTACAGGAGATTTGTCATGTTTTATATCAGGAGTCGTGTCTTTGATATCTAGTTCATGAGGTTTCACTGGAGACTCCGGTGTCTTGTCATCCTTGATAACAGGAGATTTGTCATGTTTTTTATCAGGAGTTGTGTCTTTGATATCTAGTTCATGAGGTTTCACTGGAGATTTCGGTGTCTTATCATCCTTGATTACAGGAGATTTGTCATGTTTTATATCAGGAGTCGTGTCTTTGATATCTAGTTCATGAGGTTTCACTGGAGATTTCGGTGTCTTATCATCCTTGATTACAGGAGATTTGTCATGTTTTATATCAGGAGTCGTGTCTTTGATATCTAGTTCATGAGGTTTCACTGGAGATTTCGGTATCTTGTCATCCTTGATGACAGGAGATTTGTCATGTTTTATATCAGGAGTCGTGTCTTCGATATCTAGTTCATGAGGTTTCACTGGAGATTTCGGTGTCTTATCAGCCTTGATTACAGGAGATTTGTCATGTTTTATATCAGGAGTCGTGTCTTTGATGTCTAGTTCATGAGGTTTCACTGGAGATTTTGGTGTCTTGTCATCCTTGATAACAGGAGATTTGTCATGTTCTATATCAGGAGTCATAACTTTGATATCTAGTTCATGAGGTTTCACTGGAGATTTCGGTGTCTTGTCATCCTCGATAACAGGAGATTTGTCATGTTCTATATCAGGAGTCATAACTTTGATATCTAGTTCATGAGGTTTCACTGGAGATTTCGGTGTCTTATCATCCTTGATTACAGGAGATTTGTCATGTTTTATATCAGGAGTCGTGTCTTTGATGTCTAGTTCATGAGGTTTCACTGGAGATTTCGGTGTCTTGTCATCCTTGATAACAGGAGATTTGTCATGTTCTATATCAGGAGTCATAACTTCGATATCTAGTTCATGAGGTTTTACTGGAGATTTCGGTGTCTTATCATCCTTGATTACAGGAGATTTGTCATGTTTTATATCAGGAGTCGTGTCTTTGATATCTAGTTCATGAGGTTTCACTGGAGATTTCGGTGTCTTATCATCCTTGACTACAGGAGATTTGTCATGTTTTATCTCAGGAGTCGCGTCTTTGATATCTAGTTCATGAGGTTTCACTGGAGATTCCGGTATCTTGTCATCCTCGATAACAGGAGATTTGTTATGTTTTTTATCAGGAGTCGTGTCTTTGATATCTAGTTCATGAGGTTTCACTGGAGATTTTGGTGTCTTGTCATCCTTGATGACAGGAGATTTGTCATGTTTCATATCAGGAGTCGTGTCTTCGATATCTAGTTCATGAGGTTTCACTGGAGATTTCGGTGTCTTATCATCCTTGATTACAGGAGATTTGTCATGTTTTATATCAGGAGTCGTGTCTTTGATATCTAGTTCATGAGGTTTTACTGGAGATTTTGGTTTCTTGTCATCCTTGATAACAGGAGATTTGTCATGTATTATCTCGGGAGTCGCGTCTTTGATATCTAGTTCATGAGGTTTCACTGGAGATTTCGGTGTCTTATCATCCTTGATTACAGGAGATTTGTCATGTTTTATATCAGGAGTCGTGTCTTTGATATCTAGTTCATGAGGTTTCACTGGAGATTTTGGTGTCTTATCATCCTTGATTACAGGAGATTTGTCATGTTTTATATCAGGAGTCGTGTCTTTGATATCTAGTTCATGAGGTTTCACTGGAGATTTCGGTGTCTTATCATCCTTGATTACAGGAGATTTGTCATGTTTTATATCAGGAGTCGTGTCTTTGATATCTAGTTCATGAGGTTTCACTGGAGATTTCGGTGTCTTGTCATCCTTGATAACAGGAGATTTGTCATGTTTTTTATCAGGAGTCGTGTCTTTGATATCTAGTTCATGAGGTTTCACTGGAGATTTTGGTGTCTTATCATCCTTGATTACAGGAGATTTGTCATGTTTTATATCAGGAGTCCTGTCTTTGATATCTAGTTCATGAGGTTTCACTGGAGATTTTGGTGTCTTGTCATCCTTGATAACAGGAGATTTGTCATGTTTTTTATCAGGAGTCGTGTCTTTGATATCTAGTTCATGAGGTTTCACTGGAGATTTCGGTATCTTGTCATCCTTGATGACAGGAGATTTGTCATGTTTTATATCAGGAGTCGTGTCTTCGATATCTAGTTCATGAGGTTTCACTGGAGATTTCGGTGTCTTATCAGCCTTGATTACAGGAGATTTGTCATGTTTTATATCAGGAGTCGTGTCTTTGATGTCTAGTTCATGAGGTTTCACTGGAGATTTTGGTGTCTTGTCATCCTTGATAACAGGAGATTTGTCATGTTTTTTATCAGGAGTCGTGTCTTTGATATCTAGTTCATGAGGTTTCACTGGAGATTTCGGTATCTTGTCATCCTTGATGACAGGAGATTTGTCATGTTTTATATCAGGAGTCGTGTCTTCGATATCTAGTTCATGAGGTTTCACTGGAGATTTCGGTGTCTTATCAGCCTTGATTACAGGAGATTTGTCATGTTTTATATCAGGAGTCGTGTCTTTGATGTCTAGTTCATGAGGTTTCACTGGAGATTTTGGTGTCTTGTCATCCTTGATAACAGGAGATTTGTCATGTTCTATATCAGGAGTCATAACTTTGATATCTAGTTCATGAGGTTTCACTGGAGATTTCGGTGTCTTGTCATCCTCGATAACAGGAGATTTGTCATGTTCTATATCAGGAGTCATAACTTTGATATCTAGTTCATGAGGTTTCACTGGAGATTTCGGTGTCTTATCATCCTTGATTACAGGAGATTTGTCATGTTTTATATCAGGAGTCGTGTCTTTGATGTCTAGTTCATGAGGTTTCACTGGAGATTTCGGTGTCTTGTCATCCTTGATAACAGGAGATTTGTCATGTTCTATATCAGGAGTCATAACTTTGATATCTAGTTCATGAGGTTTTACTGGAGATTTCGGTGTCTTATCATCCTTGATTACAGGAGATTTGTCATGTTTTATATCAGGAGTCGTGTCTTTGATATCTAGTTCATGAGGTTTCACTGGAGATTTCGGTGTCTTGTCATCCTTGATAACAGGAGATTTGTCATGTTCTATATCAGGAGTCATAACTTTGATATCTAGTTCATGAGGTTTCACTGGAGATTTCGGTGTCTTGTCATCCTTGATAACATGAGATTTGTCATGTTTTATATCAGGAGTCGTGTCTTTGATATCTAGTTCATGAGGTTTCACTGGAGATTTCGGTGTCTTATCATCCTTGATTACAGGAGATTTGTCATGTTTTTTATCAGGAGTCGTGTCTTTGATATCTAGTTCATGAGGTTTCACTGGAGATTTCGGTGTCTTATCATCCTTGATTACAGGAGATTTGTCATGTTTTATATCAGGAGTCGTGTCTTTGATATCTAGTTCATGAGGTTTCACTGGAGATTCCGGTGTCTTGTCATCCTTGATAACAGGAGATTTGTCATGTTTTTTATCAGGAGTCGTGTCTTTGATATCTAGTTCATGAGGTTTCACTGGAGATTTCGGTGTCTTATCATCCTTGATTACAGGAGATTTGTCATGTTTTATATCAGGAGTCGTGTCTTTGATATCTAGTTCATGAGGTTTCACTGGAGATTTCGGTGTCTTATCATCCTTGATTACAGGAGATTTGTCATGTTTTTTATCAGGAGTCGTGTCTTTGATATCTAGTTCATGAGGTTTCACTGGAGATTTTGGTGTCTTATCATCCTTGATTACAGGAGATTTGTCATGTTTTATATCAGGAGTCGTGTCTTTGATATCTAGTTCATGAGGTTTCACTGGAGATTTCGGTATCTTGTCATCCTTGATGACAGGAGATTTGTCATGTTTTATATCAGGAGTCGTGTCTTCGATATCTAGTTCATGAGGTTTCACTGGAGATTTCGGTGTCTTATCAGCCTTGATTACAGGAGATTTGTCATGTTTTATATCAGGAGTCGTGTCTTTGATGTCTAGTTCATGAGGTTTCACTGGAGATTTTGGTGTCTTGTCATCCTTGATAACAGGAGATTTGTCATGTTCTATATCAGGAGTCATAACTTTGATATCTAGTTCATGAGGTTTCACTGGAGATTTCGGTGTCTTGTCATCCTTGATAACAGGAGATTTGTCATGTTTTTTATCAGGAGTCGTGTCTTTGATATCTAGTTCATGAGGTTTCACTGGAGATTTCGGTGTCTTGTCATCCTTGATTACAGGAGATTTGTCATGTTCTATATCAGGAGTCATAACTTTGATATCTAGTTCATGAGGTTTCACTGGAGATTTCGGTGTCTTATCATCCTTGATTACAGGAGATTTGTCATGTTTTATATCAGGAGTCGTGTCTTTGATGTCTAGTTCATGAGGTTTCACTGGAGATTTCGGTGTCTTGTCATCCTTGATAACAGGAGATTTGTCATGTTCTATATCAGGAGTCATAACTTTGATATCTAGTTCATGAGGTTTTACTGGAGATTTCGGTGTCTTATCATCCTTGATTACAGGAGATTTGTCATGTTTTATATCAGGAGTCGTGTCTTTGATATCTAGTTCATGAGGTTTTACTGGAGATTTCGGTGTCTTGTCATCCTTGATAACAGGAGATTTGTCATGTTTTATATCAGGAGTCGTGTCTTTGATATCTAGTTCATGAGGTTTCACTGGAGATTTCGGTGTCTTATCATCCTTGATTACAGGAGATTTGTCATGTTTTTTATCAGGAGTCGTGTCTTTGATATCTAGTTCATGAGGTTTCACTGGAGATTTCGGTGTCTCATCATCCTTGATTACAGGAGATTTGTCATGTTTTATATCAGGAGTCGTGTCTTTGATATCTAGTTCATGAGGTTTCACTGGAGATTCCGGTGTCTTGTCATCCTTGATAACAGGAGATTTGTCATGTTTTTTATCAGGAGTCGTGTCTTTGATATCTAGTTCATGAGGTTTCACTGGAGATTTCGGTGTCTTATCATCCTTGATTACAGGAGATTTGTCATGTTTTTTATCAGGAGTCGTGTCTTTGATATCTAGTTCATGAGGTTTCACTGGAGATTTTGGTGTCTTATCATCCTTGATTACAGGAGATTTGTCATGTTTTATATCAGGAGTCGTGTCTTTGATATCTAGTTCATGAGGTTTCACTGGAGATTTCGGTATCTTGTCATCCTTGATGACAGGAGATTTGTCATGTTTTATATCAGGAGTCGTGTCTTTGATATCTAGTTCATGAGGTTTCACTGGAGATTTCGGTGTCTTATCATCCTTGATTACAGGAGATTTGTCATGTTTTTTATCAGGAGTCGTGTCTTTGATATCTAGTTCATGAGGTTTCACTGGAGATTTCGGTGTCTTATCATCCTTGATTACAGGAGATTTGTCATGTTTTATATCAGGAGTCGTGTCTTTGATATCTAGTTCATGAGGTTTCACTGGAGATTCCGGTGTCTTGTCATCCTTGATAACAGGAGATTTGTCATGTTTTTTATCAGGAGTCGTGTCTTTGATATCTAGTTCATGAGGTTTCACTGGAGATTTCGGTGTCTTATCATCCTTGATTACAGGAGATTTGTCATGTTTTTTATCAGGAGTCGTGTCTTTGATATCTAGTTCATGAGGTTTCACTGGAGATTTTGGTGTCTTATCATCCTTGATTACAGGAGATTTGTCATGTTTTATATCAGGAGTCGTGTCTTTGATATCTAGTTCATGAGGTTTCACTGGAGATTTCGGTATCTTGTCATCCTTGATGACAGGAGATTTGTCATGTTTTATATCAGGAGTCATAACTTTGATATCTAGTTCATGAGGTTTCACTGGAGATTTCGGTGTCTTGTCATCCTTGATAACAGGAGATTTGTCATGTTCTATATCAGGAGTCATAACTTTGATATCTAGTTCATGAGGTTTCACTGGAGATTTCGGTGTCTTATCATCCTTGATTACAGGAGATTTGTCATGTTTTATATCAGGAGTCGTGTCTTTGATGTCTAGTTCATGAGGTTTCACTGGAGATTTCGGTGTCTTGTCATCCTTGATAACAGGAGATTTGTCATGTTCTATATCAGGAGTCATAACTTTGATATCTAGTTCATGAGGTTTTACTGGAGATTTCGGTGTCTTATCATCCTTGATTACAGGAGATTTGTCATGTTTTATATCAGGAGTCGTGTCTTTGATATCTAGTTCATGAGGTTTTACTGGAGATTTCGGTGTCTTATCATCCTTGATTACAGGAGATTTGTCATGTTTTATATCAGGAGTCGTGTCTTTGATATCTAGTTCATGAGGTTTCACTGGAGATTTCGGTGTCTTGTCATCCTTGATAACATGAGATTTGTCATGTTTTATATCAGGAGTCGTGTCTTTGATATCTAGTTCATGAGGTTTCACTGGAGATTTCGGTGTCTTATCATCCTTGATTACAGGAGATTTGTCATGTTTTTTATCAGGAGTCGTGTCTTTGATATCTAGTTCATGAGGTTTCACTGGAGATTTCGGTGTCTTATCATCCTTGATTACAGGAGATTTGTCATGTTTTATATCAGGAGTCGTGTCTTTGATATCTAGTTCATGAGGTTTCACTGGAGATTCCGGTGTCTTGTCATCCTTGATAACAGGAGATTTGTCATGTTTTTTATCAGGAGTCGTGTCTTTGATATCTAGTTCATGAGGTTTCACTGGAGATTTCGGTGTCTTATCATCCTTGATTACAGAAGATTTGTCATGTTTTATCTCAGGAGTCGTGTCTTTGATATCTAGTTCATGAGGTTTCACTGGAGATTTCGGTGGCTTATCATCCTTGATAACTGGAGATTTGTCATGTTTAATATCGGATGTCGTGTCTCCCATTTCCAACTCATGAGGCCCCAAAGGTGTTCTTTGTGTTTCAATATACACATCATGCGTTTTCATGGGAGACTTTAATGGTTCATCATCAGTGATAGGCGAATCTTTTCCATGTTTCACAACTATACCATCACTTCCCATACGCTGCTCTGCCGATAATTTCGATTTTTTGTGACTTGATATTCCATCTCCAGTAGATATAGAGATTGCATTATATTCATCGTCAGTTCTCAATTCTTTCAGGTCTATCTTGGTTTTTTCAAACACGTCACTAGTATATAACTTTTTCAGTGGTAATTGTGCAGGATGTTTTTGTGCTTCGTCACTAGAGATTTTGTATCGTTTTGCGGTAGACACAATTTCCGGTAATTCCAAATCATGCGGTTTCTTTGTAGATTTTGGTGTTATATGCGATTTTTTCATTGTTGGTAGCATCATATCAGGTGATCCAGCACTGGCTTGTTCCAATTCATCAGTTATTGTGGCAGTTCTATCTATTCCAGGAGATTTTTGTGTTTTTTCTTTTCCGATATGACTGATGTTATCAGCCTCTATTTTATGAACAGTATCAGTTACCTTCTCAGTTGATATTAGCTGTTCAAATTGCTTTTCTTCAATTTTGTGATCTTGGATCATGTCACTGGACGATATACCCTCAATCTTATCTTTTTCTCTCCGTACTGTTATCGTTTTTTCAGAAATATATTCTGTGGATTTAATTTTCTTCATATCTCTCAATTCTTTTATTTGAACTTTGCTCTCAATTACAATATCAGGCGTTTCTTCTAATAACACTTTTTTTTCTTTTTCTACTTCCTTTGTTTTTATCAATTTTTTTGCTTCTTCGTCCACAGAACTTTTGCTAGACCAACGAATATTTTCAAGATCCTTCTCTGCTTTCGTCAGTCCTATCCCATCTGATTCTGGTAGAATTGTAACTAACTGACCTTCAGGAGTTGGCGTTAAATCCGGTTTCAATTCTTTTATTTCCTGACGAATTTGCTTAGACGCTTCTAATGCTTCTGACATCATTTTCCTTATTTCATGTTCAGTACTTGACATTTTTTCTTCAATATTTTCAAGCTCGAGCGTTTTCGAAGTTGTATCAATATTTTGGTCAACTTCAGTTTCAAGAACTACATCTTTGGCCGTTTGCTTTGATTGTGATTCAATTAAATCTTCTACAACATCTGTTTGATCGATAAAAGGTTCATTTTGAATTAATTCCTCGATATCTAATTGGTATGCTTTGGATTTCATGCAAGGTTCTTCACAGACAGCTAAACTCGAACCACTGATTCTTTCAATTATTTTCATTTGATCATCGAACATTTTACTTAATCCACTTGGTACTGCATTAACTTTACATTCTTCTACTTCTGCTTCTTCCGTTTCTTCAACGTGACGAGGTGAACGTTTCACTTTCACGCAAATCGGTTCAACACACTGCTCGTCTGTCTTCTTATTTTTTTCTTCGATTGAATTTATAAGTGCCCGGATGTGACTTCTTTGTTTTTCAGCTACCACTTGCTCTTCTATGCTCGATAAACACTCTTTTAGTTCATCTTCAGTAAAATCTTTTTTATGTACATCACAAACTGTTTTTTTCTCTGGAAGCGGTGCTTGAGTATCGAATGTTTTTATTTGTTTCTCAGTTTGATCTAGTATACGTTTTTTAGTTTCTCCTAATGTTTCATGGCGAATTTTTCTGGTAGGAGTAGATTCCTGTGACTTGGAAATTAGTTCTTCGAACATAGACTTTTTGTCTTTAACAGATTTTTTGTAAGCCTCATCGACATCGACATCGATAATTTCAAATTCTGTTATTTTTTCAATTGGAGCTGTTATGACTTCTTGATTAGGTATTTCTTCCTTGTCTTTCGGTTTAGATTTGACTTTAATTGGAGATTTATGAGAATCATCTTCGAAACTCGCTTCATTATCGCTGGAAAATATTTTTTGTAGCTCTGCAATTTTCTTACCTACATGTTTAGTGTGAGTGGGAGTCAAATTTTTTGTCTTGCTATCCTTTATTGACAGCGATTTTTCTTCTATTTTCTCTTTAACGATCTGCTCAGTTATCGTTTCCATTTTATATTCGTCATCGTCGAATTGAGCCAACGTTTCGGTAGAGCCACGACAAGTTTCTTCTTCCTTCATGCTGGACATTTCGTCTTCCGAGTCGACAACCTCTCGTTTTTTTTTCAAATACTCTTTTTGAGGTGATCTACTTACTTGTTCTTCCAGAAATTTAATCTTAGCTTTAACGTCGCCGGAACCTCTTCTCTTTTCAAGTATTTCTTCGTCTTTAATTTTTTCGGAAGCTGATATAGGTACCGTTTCTTCTGGATGAATCGGACTACAAGTTGAATCTTTCATATCTACATGATCTGTGATAGTTCCAGCTTCAGAAGTATCGACTTGAGATAAAGGAATAGAAGCTGATTCAGGAAATTCGATAGGACTTGTACCCATATCAGTAAATTGGTTGGTATCATCGTCATAATCTTGTGGAGGTAGTTCGTCTGCTTGAATAGGACTTAAGCCAGCATCAGTACACTCAAATTCTTCTTCTACCGGAATATCCGATATAAAACCTGTGGTTTGTATCAAAGTACCTTGTAGCTGCTCAGAACTAGACATAGTAGTACCTCTGGTTATAGAGATTCCAGTATCTGTTACGTGACGAGACACGCTATCACTTAGAGGTGACTGCGCTTGAGATAACGAATGATCAGTGTCAGTATAAGTGTAGATTTGTTTCTTTCCACTAAAATTAACGGATTCTTCACGCTTTTTCTGAGTAGTTTCAGTGACAGGTGGTATAATGTAAGAGTCGTGTTTGTCAATAAAAGCTGTATGAATGTCTTTGTCAGTACCCGCAGTTGTGCACGTTCCAACGTCGAATTTTTGGGACGTTTCATTGCCGGTGTTATCACGCTTTGTGGTTGTTACGGAAATATGAGACTGGGATTTAATAGAAATTTCAACGTCTTTCGTTCCGTATAAAGTCAAACGACTTTCTGCAGTTGCTAAAGCTTCTTTAGTTCGAACTTCTTTCCGTCCGATAATAAGTTCAAGGGTGGGTTTGTTAGCGTCAGTTTTAGTCGGGGGAGAGTGTTCTAAAGAAGGTGATATTTCTTTTTTGGTTAAGGGAGAGGTGCTTCGGTGTATTTGAATGGGTTTTTCTTTTTCGTCTATTGTACTGAAGTCGGTAATTGCATCGTCGGTGGAATTTTTTGTAAAAGTTTGTTCTGGAAAATTGCTAGCTTCGGATGTTTTAATAACCGCGTAATCAATATTTTCCTGTGACACTTTCTTTACAGTTTTAGTGTCTTCTGAATAAGTTACAGTGACTTTCTTTTCGGGGGTGGTTTTAAGTGTTACTTTTT